>CM028138.1:317447500-319947500 GCA_016271365.2 Neoceratodus forsteri | reverse complement strand
CAGGCCCAGCTGCACTGGGACACCATCACGGAGGAGCATTATGCCCACACAGGTAAGTCAAGGGCCATGTGCAAACAACACTGTCCTGGCGCAACCCACAGGCACACAGAGTGACACACCAGGGGTGCATGACGGCAAAGGGAGTGGAAGGGACCAGGCACACAAACACACCATCAGGGAGGGGCGAACAGTCATATGGACACACACACACACCCACACACACCAGGCACAAAGCACACATGGGCAGGTACACAGCAGAGCAGGAACAGACATGGCAAACACACAGATCCACAGACCACACCCACCACCTGTACTGTCCAAGTACGTGTGTCAGATGCTGGGCACCCTTGCACCTTGGTGTACAGTACAATGCAGGCATCATCATGCACATGCACCTGTGGACAGCAGTCAGGATGGTGTGCAGGTGGTCCGTATGTCGGCGTGATGTGCAGGGCACCCACCAGTGCACTGCCCACCATGACGCACAGTGCACACAGGGCAGCACCAGACAGGGCCCGCACTGGGAGACAGGTCAGTCATGTAGCACCGTTCCACGGCCACCGCGGATGCGTGGGCGGCCCTGCCGTGACCCAACAGCACTGGCAGGCTGAGCAGGGGCCACATGGGGTGGCACCGATGGACCACCAGGGGTCCCACTGCGCGATCGCGACCTTGTCCGTAGGGGTCTGTAGTATGCCAACATACCTGCACCAGGGGTGCTTGGGATGCCCACAGCAGAACCCGCGCCGACAGGCTTGGTGTCGCACGACGCCGGGAATGGGAGTGAGAGCATACTGTGGGGTGCGCGGTACAGGAGCACCTTCTGTGCCCAATGCAGCCACGACAGCGAGCAATGCCTGGGTCTGCCTGTCAATGGCAGCGGTCACATCCATCCGCATATGGACCATCTCTGCACGGTCCAGAGCACAGTCCCTGCCAGCCGCTCCACAGCCACACACAGTGCCTCCACGGACGTTGCAACCCGCCTTTGCTGCTGTACTGATTCCCGCAGCAGGCGGGTGCTTTCTTCAAATGGGTACTCTGCCACAACGCATCCTGTCCCCAGGGTATGGAAGGTCCTGATGCTCAACACCCCTTGAGGGTGGGCGCTGTTCACCAGGACCAGGACCAGGAATGGGCATATCAAAGGGCGGTGGGCATGTGCCACCGCTGGACACTGTACCCCCAGACCTGGTGGGTGACTGCTGCTGCTGCCCCTCCAACCGCTGTGCCCCAGGGACCACTCGTTCCACTGCTGTGGCCGCAACAGTGCCAGACACCTGCACAGCCACCGGTGCTGCCCCACCGGTGCTGACAGGCACAGCCTGGGACTGTGCCGACATGCTGGCACACACGTTGGAACCAGCTAGGCCCAGGGGCATGTGCTGGCCTGCTGTGTGTCCGTCATGGGACACACACATGTCACTGCCCATTGCAGTCCTTGCATCATCAATGGTGCAGGTATGTGCTACAGCCACAGTCACAGCATGCTGGCATGCTTGCATGCCAGACTGCTGAGACACAGGCTGTGCACCCCCCACACCCGACTCACCGACACCAGAGTTGGCAGCCTGGCGTGCGTGCTGGTGCAGTGCATGCTGGCTGGTGACAGAGGTGGATGGACCTTCCTCCATGTCCAGCAGGTCTTCCTCACTGCCTGGACCCACCACCATCCCCTGAAGACAAACAGGATCTGTAACAGAAAGAGAGGACATGTGAGTGCATGTGAACAACCTTCCCCCAACACCACCACTATGTCATACCGTGCAGTGATGGGCTTCCACCTGTCTGGAATCCACCTCCTGGTACGCCCTCAATAGCACTCCGCTGCATTGATGCAGCCAGTCGGTCCTCAGCCGGGGTCAGCTCCACCACCGCTGGCTGGCCCCCGCCAGTGCCAGCACGTGCGGCCCTGAGGGCTGCCACCTTCTCCTTCACCCTCCTGCGGTCTGTCCCCATCTTCTTTTTGCATTCCTCATGGAGCGCTGGTGGCTTCCGTGCAGGTTCACTGCCCGAGCTACCCCCTCCCATGCAGCCGCACGGGCCTGAGGGGTGCCCCGCCATCCACTCAGTAGTGACTCCTCCTCCAGGTAGGCCTGGAAGAGGGCCTCTGTCTCTGCCGTGGTGAAGTTGGGCCTCCTCCTCTGCCCACCATCCTCACCCTCACCTTGGCTCTGCTCGGTCATGGCGATCTATATGGGTGGAAGTGGACACCTGTCACTGTGCAGTCTACAGCGTTATCCCATGACCATTGTCCAGAACATCCCACAGCATGCAACCCACCTCTCACCTGCAGTAACCGAATCTGGCCAGCGCAGCCCAATGTCGCACATTTATAGCGCAATGCATGCAAATTAGGAGTGGAGCAACTGTAATGAGATGCAAATCGCGCCACTGCGCCTTTGAATGGCTGATCAGATGATTTGCATGTGTCGGCTGAATATCGCGCCGTTGCGATTTGTGCAATACGGTTGAGCCGGCTGAGCCAATGGCGCAGATCTGTGACTGTGTGGTACACTGCATTGCGCATGCCCAGGTAGCTTACACAGGCATCTGCCGCGCTGATGACGTGCTGTGCGCGATCGGCAGTTCAGGCCATGGCCACCATTGTGCCAGTGGCGCTGCAGCACTGGGCACCATATGGCGCTGTGGCACTACTGCTCAATAGTCCACTGTGGCACTGGCACGCTGGTGATCGGTTGTGCAGGATGCGTAGACGTCAGATGGCGCTGTGCGTGGCCTTGCGTCATAGACCTCTGACCTGGTGTCCGACCTTTGCCCCCTGGCGCTGTTCGGCTGCCATGTGTATGGCTCTATTGCGCTGTTTGGTGACAGCGCTATGTGAACCGACGGCAGTGTATGAACAGCGCGATTGGAACCTATGGTGGTCTATTGCGCAACATTTCCACGTGGGGTTGCTGCGCTGCGGGGCGCCATATTGCCTGCTGTACGACCCAAAATATGGCACGCAGAAGAGCTCCCTAATGGAGCCAGGTGGAGGTGGCCAACCCGGTGGCCCTGGTTGAGCCCCACTATGAGGCACTGTACTGGGATGAGCCCCTCACCATGGCCCGCACCCAGGTGTGGCTGCAGGTGGCCACTGACCTGGTGAGGGTCACAGGGCGGTGCCGGTCTGTGGAGCAGTGCAGGCACAGGTTTAGTGACCTCCGCAGGAGGGAGCCGGACGTGCTTCGATGCCTGAGGTCACGTGCCACGAGGGGCGCAGTTTCAGGGCCAGGTGGGTGTACCATCTCTGCACCTGTATTCTCCGTAGGGGTGACTGTGTTTTGGTGGCGGTGCATGGGGATGGCTCTGCCATGGTTGGCTGTGCTGTGTGCAGGTGTGAGATGCATGGTCTGGTCTGTGTGGGCAGGCACACTCACTGGGGCAGGGGGCAGTCTGCTTTGGGGTCACACTGATGTTTTTCTCAACATTTGTCACCCACAGGCCGGGCGGAGAGGATGCAGGCACAGGCTGAGGAGGACCGTGGCAGGGACCAGGTGGCGGACGGAGGAGACATGAGGGGTGGGCCACAGCGGCAGCAGCAGCAGCAGCAGCAGCCACAGCTGCTTGATGAGTGTGAGTATCATTACATCATGGATGCTATTGCATGCTGGAGGGGGTGGGCATGATCACCAGCCATGGACAACACAACCATGCACGACACAGGCGACAGTCATCACTGTCCAGTGTCACTGCACGTCTGTGTGTGCGTCACTGGTGGTCCATGCATGCACTGGGCACATGGCTGTGGAACTGGCATCCCACCACATTGCCACGTCACTTGACAGCCTTGTTTGTGCTGTGATGGACATGGGCAGTGTGTGTGTGCAGTGGTGCACATAGCTGGTGCTGCCTGGTTGGGCGTGTCATGTGCATGGTCACTGTGGGTGGGTGCATACCATCACAGGTGCGGGGCACTGGGCTATATGCCTTGCAGAATGGGTGGTGTTCAGGGTTGTGGACAGTCACAGCCATTGACTGTGTTCCCTTTTCCTAGGCCTCAGCATCCTACGCAGGATGGACCATGCCCTCCAGTGGCTGACCAGGGTCTCCATGGCGACACATGACATCCTCCAGGACATTCAGCCATGTGGTGAGGTGACGGCGAGGCGACAGGGACAGCACCAGGCAGCAGCAGACCAGCCTGCAAGGCGATAGATGTGCTTCCTTCCCACTTCACCCATCCTCCCACCCCTGCCTCTCTCCCAGTTGTTCACCCTTTCCTTGCCCACCCCTACCTTGTACCCCTACCCCCCCTTGTCTTGTACATATCTGTATATAGTTTTGTTCTTGATCTTGTTGTAATTTCTGTTTTCAAATATATATATATTTTGTTATGAATACTGTGTTGGTCTCTGATTTGCAGCTGGCTATGGTTGCTCAGTTGCAGTGGTGTGCAGCCATCTGGGGTGGTATGGTCCTGGGTATGTGTGTGTGTGTGTGTGTGTGTGCGTGTGTGTGTGTGTGCATGGGGAGGTGTCTCCGGTGTGGCAGTGACTTTCAGTTGGTCTTGCCATCTGCTGCCGCCCACTGCTGGGTGCCCAGGGTGGGTCTGGCTTGTATGGTTCTATGCTACACGAGGTTGACATGTGCCAGGGGGGATGCATGGTGTGTACTGCAGTGACAGTCACTGCACATGGGTGGTGTCTTGGGGTCACGGTGCAGGGTGTGCTGTGTGGACGGGGGGCTGCTGTGCACTGTGGTTATCAACCCCCTGTGTGTGGCAGTCTCAGCCTGACAGTGGTTGTGCTGGGGCGGCATGGCCCTGCTGTGCTTTGTTGGCTTGTCCCCATGGGCCAGTGGATCATCCATCCCTCCACCAGTGATGCTGTGCTTGGGGTGTGCGGGTGTCTTGTTGGTTCTGCAGTGTGTTCCTGTGCCCATGTGTGGCATGGCTGGCGGTGGGCCCCAGCCTGCCTCCCTGGTTGTGCAGTTCCATTGCTCTGCTGGGGGGGGGGCTCTGCTTGCGCTATGGCACCTCTGGACTGCTCAGCTGGGCTAGCCTTGTTGCGCTATGGCACAACCTTTCTGCTCAGCTTCCCCTTCCTGGTTGCGCTATGGCGCAGTTTGTGCGATATTCAGACGTTGGCTGCTTGCGCAATTTGTTTTGCTCCATGTTTGAATATCGCGTCTGTTGCGCCTATGCGCAATTGACTTGTGCTTGCTCCTGCTGTTGCGCACTTTTTCGACGCAGTTTGAATATCCGGCCCCATGTGTCTACCTACAGAATTAAAAATAGCCACTTAAACAGATCCACACATCAATAATTAAAGATCAACAATCAGCACGCTATTATTTATAACTTTATTGACTATCTTATCCAGTTTTTGTGGACTGCACTTATTACTATTTCAAGCCACTGCTCTACTCTACATGCTCCCACTCTGCTTGATCGCCTGAATCACCCAGAAAAGATGCACAATAACAAAATTTACTTGAACAGTGCTGCCACAGATAGTGGTGTGCTGCTGGCAAGACCGTCACACACTTGTGGTCTTGTCATGGTCTGCACAGCAATAGCTACTCGCATCAGCATATTTCACTACTCGCATCTGCATATTTCAGCATATACATATATATGAGAGTACTGCATTTGTACACTAGGGGGAGATATGGTACCAGGATCACTGACCACCAGGAGAAATTGAGACCACCACTGTTTGCTGTTCGCTATTGCCACTTACATGGAGAAGGATCGTGGATCGCTGCCCACAGCTATTCGTTACTCACTTTTGCTAGAGTCACTCACTATTTATTTATTGAAGTGTTTCACCAGGAAGGCATACTGAGCAACAGGTTGCTCGTCTACCAGTGTGACCTGGGGGAAGGGGAACATGAGGATAATATAAAGAGATTTGGAGCATTAACAAAGATTTACATATGATTACATTCAAATAAAAGTGAGTAAACTGTAATGACACAATGAAATAGCAGGGTGCTAGCAGTTTTGAACTAGATAGGTACAACGATAACAGTTTAGAACTTGGCAAAATACAATAGCACAAAAAAAAAACATTAAATGCATTAAATTAAGTGCAGAATTGTTAAGAAGTGCAATAGATTGGGAGTTAGCCAAAACTAAGGCTAAGAAATGTGTGGGGGGGAAGGGAGGTAAGAGGCTTATAAGATTCATGTCTTTCAGGATAATAAGAACCCAGCCAGAGTGTGATTTAGGGCAAGGGTAGGGGAGGTGATGGGTGCTAATTAGAGGGGTGTGCAAGGGAAGGAGGAAAGGGGAGAATAGAGAGTATGATCAACTCTGACCGGTTCCAGGTGCTGAGAGCCCTGCCAGGGGATGTTGCAAAGCTAACATTATGGTGAAGTGCTGGAAAAAGTAGGAGGGAGGTGGAGAGGGCAATAAAGAGAAAGGAGGAGAGAGGTAAGTGCTTATCGAGAGCTAAGACCATAGGGGAGGTGAGAACCCCTTCAGGGGTAGGGACAGGCAATGGAGGATGAGGGGGGCAGGAAGAGGGAGGGAAGGGGAGGGAGACTGCCAGGACCTGGCCCCTCCAGCATGCTGAGAACTCTGCCTGCACAAGGCAGGGGTGGAGCACGATAGGAGGGAAGCAAGCTGTTTGGCAGTGGGGGTGAGTATGCTTTGAGATGCTAGGAGCCGGATAAGGTTTGAGGAAGGCCAGAAGAGAGGTTTAGGTGGGAGAGAAGAGAGGCCAAGTCCCAGAAGCAGCCCTTACAGAATACGGTGAAACCCCTGCAAGTTAACAGGGACGGCAGGAACTTTTGAGGGAGGTGGGTGGGGGGAGTAGGGAGGAGAGGGACAGACTCTTGGTACATCTTTGGGTATAGAACACAGTAAGTGTGCTAGGGAAGCCAGTAGGGGAGGTAGTTGGGGGAGGGAAGGAGAGCTGAAATTTGGGGGTGTGGGAGGTGGGGGTGCATCAGGGAGAAGTGAGGGTGCTGACAGGGGGTAGGGTTTATCCTGGGCTTGGGGAGGGGGATTAGGGAGGGTCATGGCAGGAACAGCGAGGTGCAAGGTAGTTTTTGAGGGCAGAGTGGAAGGAGTAGTAGGGGATGAGTGACAAATTTGAGGGGGAAGGGAGTTTCAAACTTTTGGGAGGCGGTGAGAGTACCCAGATTGACCGATAAGGGTGGATCTACAGAGGACCAACAGAGTACGGGAGTCGGTAGATCTAAGGGAGTGGGAGGGGTGTTATAAATGAGGAGGAGAGATAGGAAAGGAGCTGTCCCAGTCAGTGCTTGGAGGTGAATTTAGTGCAGTGGGAGAGTCACCTATTTGTAAGAGAGGGGAAGGACAGGGTATGATAAAGATCGCAGTGGTGGGTATGAGTGGGAGCATCCAGGGCAAAGCGGCAGAAGGAATTGAAGAAGGTATCCAATCTAGCCAGGGAGGACTTGGGAGCAGCCCTGCAGACTACATCACAGTAGTTAAAAACAAGCATTTGTCAATGCCGAATGTTGCTTGCTTCTATGTGCTGTTTAGGTATTTGGAAGTCATTGGAGTGTAAATATTGAAAATTTGCGAACTTACCAGCGTATGAGGAACTGCGCAACGTGATGCTCGTAAAACAGTCATTTTTAGATTTTTCACCCAAATTTCAACATAGCCATTTTAAGACCCTGGTCATGAACAGTGCCACTGTGATTTTGTTAATGTGTCCCATACATTGAGTTTGCACACCCGACTGCGCCACGTGCGCCATGGGCGGAAACACGTTTTGGGCAGGATGAAAAATGACAGCTGTACTGCTCATAAGGAGTGTGGTAAAATGGCAATGTTGAAAATCTGGAGTGAAATATTGAAAATTCGCAAACCTACGAAGCGATGTGGAACTGTGCAACCGAACTCAGAAACAGTCATTTTAGAATTTTCATCAAATTTTCAACATTGCCATTTTAAGATCTCTGCTCATGAACAGTGACACTGTGATTTTCTTAATGTGTCCCATACATGAGTTCAGACAACGATCCATCGCCCATTGTGCGCTACATGGTGGAAACACGCTTTGGGTGAGATGTGAAAAAATGACAGCTGTACTGCTCATAAGAAGGTGTGGAAAAATGGTAATGTTGAAAATCTGGAGTGAAATATTGAAAATTCAAGAACCTACAAGCGCATGTAGAACCGCGCTGAACGACGCCGTAAAACAGTCATTTTTGGAATTTTTTCATTCAACATTGCCATTTTAAGACCTCTGCTCATGAATAGTGTCACTGTGATTTTCTTAATTTGTCCCTTATTATTGATTTCGCTGACACCGACTGAGCCATTGTGCGCCATATGGGTGGAAACACATTTTGGGTGAGATGAAAATGACAGCTGTACTACTCATAAGAAGGTGTGGTAAAATGGCAATGTTGAAAAATCTGGAGTGAAAATATTGAAATTTCGCGAACTTACGAGCCTGCGAGGAACCGCAATGCACGCTTGTAAACAGTTATTTTATTGATATTAAATTAACATGGTTTGGTCTCTTCATATCGATAAAGTCACTGGTTATGTAGATTCGGGCCCAAAGGGTGATTTCGAGGTCACGCGCAGTCACTGCGGAAATCACCCTTCGCCCGAATAATGCCATGACAGTGACATCATTCATGAGAAGGTCCCAAAAACCCCATGTCGAAAATTTGCTGCAAAAATTCCCAAAAGTGGCTGAGATATGCAATAAAGTTGAAACCCCCATCTAGCCCATTATACAGCTTGCACGGCATTTCTCAGTTCGCGGTCGGCTTTGAAGAGTGCAGACGTGTTCCCGGTCCACCGAAGATCGCTACCGGAGTCCGGAGGTAAGTATGGGGTGGGTGGGGTGTGGGAGGCTGGGTGCACAGTGGTGGGTGCGGGTTGTGGGGGCTGGAGATGCACCGCGGGACCGCTTTTTGTCTTTACAGGTAAAAAAAAAAAAAGACGCCTTGGGATTGTTTGCCACGCTGGGGTGGGCCTAGCTGGCACAAGGACGTTGGGGCTCGCATCACAGGGGGATTGGCACCCCTGGCGGCAAAAGGACTGATTGCCATGCTGGGGTGGGCTTCCAGCGTGCACCAACTACGGGGAGACTACGAGCTCAGCTGACAGGGATTGGGCACCCGTCGGCTATGCAGGCGTGAGGGGCGCTGCGTGAGCAGCTTCTATTGCTGCTTCACTCAGCTGTAGCCCCTTTCAATCAGTAAGCCACTGCATTTTGGAGCGTGTCATGACAGCTCCAAAATGCATTGGCTTACAGGGTCGCTGCCTGCCAGCACACTGCCTGAATTGGAGGAGGAAGTGACACACCTCCGAAATCTCAGATGATGGCACTATGTTTCTTGCACATGCGTGCAAGCAACATAATGAGCAGTATCATTTTCTGAACAAGTTCACGCCTAGCCATAGGAGGGATGTAGCCACTGTTCCTGAACAGGGCACCAAGCTTGGGGAGCAGTTTTTTCTGGATGGCGTCAATATGTCCAGAGAAGTTTAGGTGTTGGTCCAACCAAACACCTAGGTACCTGAAAGAGGATGTGTTCGCTAGTAAAGTCCCATCAAGGGTGTGGAAAATGGGCAGGGAGGGAAGCCTAGAGAGTCTCTGCCTTGTGCCAAAGGTCCTGGAGACAGTCTTCTTGGCATTGAGGAAAAGTTAATGGTTAGCAAACCAGAGCTGAACCTTGTTGAAGTCTTGCTGCAAGCTGGTTGTAACCTCAGCAGGGCAGGAGCCCGATGCATAGAGGACCGAATCATCAGAATACATGTGGACAGCGGAGGAGTGGGAGCAAACAGTGGGAAGCTCATTTAAGAAAATCAAGACTAGGAGGGGCTACAACACAGAGCCCTGGGGAACGCCAGTGCTAATTGGGAGGGGAGGGGAAATGATGTTTGAGATCTTAATTGATTGGGTTCAACCAGTAAGGTAGGAGTTGAACCAGTTAGTGGTGGAGGGAGACAGACCAGCTGCTGGAAGGGAGTCAAGGAGAAGGGAGTGGGAGACGGTGTCAAAGGCCTTGGCCAGGTCAACAAAAATGGCAGAGGTGATTTGACCATTGTCCATCCCAATTAGTATGGAGTTTGTGAGCCGTAAGAGAGAGGTGGTGGTTAAGTGTTTTTTCCTGAAACCAGATTGGAAAGGGGTGAAAAAGGAGGTATCAGATAGAAAAGAGGTGAATTGGGAGAAGCAGTGTGTTCTTGTAGCTTGGCAAGGGTAGGGAGGAGAGAGAGATGGAGCGATAGCTGCCAGGGGATGAGGGGTCACCCCCTTTGGGTAAAGGGAGGACCACTGCATGTTTCCATGGAGAGGGGACAGAGGCAGTTGAGAATGAAATATTTAGGATTACTGAGAGGGGATAGGCAATGGCCGGGGCCGAGAGGGAGAGGAGTTTTGGGTCGAGGCCATCAAGGGAGGCACCTTTAAAGGGGTTATGGTGAGGAGGGCCCTTAGGACTTCATTAGGGTTTACTGTAGCAAAGGAGAAGAGGAGGTGGGAGGAACATTCTGTTAGAGGGTTGGGAGGGGGGTAGAAGGGGAAGGACTTCAGTAGCTTAGTGGCACAGGAGGTATAATAGGTATTGAATTCCACAGCTAGGGCAGGTGGGTTGGCCACTAGGGAGCCATTTACTTTAAGCACCGGGGGAGGGGGGCAGGAAGAGGGCATGGACCACCTTCCAGAACTTGGCAGGGGAATTTATGTTAGTGATGAAGGCTGATTTAAAATACTCGGACTTGGCTAACCTTGTACCCCTGGTGCAAGCATTATGGAGCATACGGTAGTTTGTGAGGTCACTAGGAAGCTGGGTTGCTTGATGACGCTTCCAGGCTCAAGCTCTAGCCCTGAGGCAGGCCAAATGTTCAGCGGTTATCCAAGGTAAGTGGTTACCTCTGACTCTGGTTTGTTTGAGCGGGTCAAGGGTATTCCAATTCGCAAGAAAATTTTCTTTAAAGTAGGTATGGGTCTTGTCAACCGAAGGAAAGTAAGTTATAGGGGACCAGTCAGACAGGGCAAGGTTGCTCAGGACAGGTTCAAGGTCGAGAGACTTGAAAGAGTGTAGTTGTATGGTTTTGTGTGGTGATTTAGTTCTGTGAATTTTCCTAACTATGAATATTGGGTTGTGGTCACTGAGAGCATCGTGTGGGGATGCCAGAGGTGATGACTTGGTGGGGGTGGGAGGTAAGGGACCAGTCAAGTAGGGAGTGTTGTTGTGTTTTGTAGTTTGGATGGGTGGGCTCTGAGATCAGTCGGGAGAGGTTTAGGGCTCCAATTTCATTTTTTGTTTAGGTAGATCTTACTTCAAGAAACAGCTCTTGCAGCAGGTTACTCCATTAGGACTGAAGCTGGCAGGCGCCAGGACCCCACGGAAAAATTCTAGCTAGCAGGATCCAGCGGGGACCGGCCCCAACGTCAGCCCCTCCATGATGTCAGGCATCACATAAAAGGGGCCGGTCACCCAGCATCCCCAGTTCTTTTCCCGCTGTCAACTCGCCAGCATCGGCCTCACGGACACCTGCACTATCGATACAACGCATGAAATCTTTTTTCTACAAAAAGCCTCAATCCATGTATGCTTCTCCTACCCCTTCTCTCGAAGGACATCCCTCTAAGTGTGCCTGTGGCAAACAGATCCCATTTGCAGACCATCACTCAGCCTGTGTCATGTGCCTGGGCCCAGGGCACGACACTCAGGCCTGCTCAGTTTGCCAGCAATCCAATAGCAGGACCCGGATCCACCACCAAAAGGCCCTTCAGGGATTCCTCCTCAAGGAGAAATTGAAGAAAATGGAGAAAAGACCTTCCTCTAAAGGGGAATCTTCCCATAAGTCGGAAATACTGGGACACGCATTGGGAGTCGGATAGGGCGAGATCCCCCAGCAGGGACTCCGAGTCCAGAGCCAGCTGCAGCTCTACCCGGTCCGACAGATCTCCTTCCTGGGCTCTCTCCCAACTTCGCCTGGTAAAGGTAAGGTCTTAAGGGGGCCCCTCTGCCTCCTTACACCCACTCAAGACCACTCGGCACCAGTCACCTCCAAGCCTGATTCCTCGGACAGGCACAAAAAGTCTTCCTCAAATCGGGTTGTGTATCTGACCGACGCGACACCGACTTCAGGTCTGTCTCCAACCTCCGACGGTTCCTGAAAGGAAAACTGCTGAGCTGATGTCCCTCAAGCAGACGACGGAGACCAATAAGGCATCCGACCCAGCGCCCACAAAATGGACTACCCCGACGATAGTAGTAATGACGCCGGTGGACACCGGATGTCAGGGGTCCTCAGGTGAAGAGGCTACCACACTGCCGGATGACCAGATGGGCAACACGGAGGATGCCAGCCTTCCCAGGGAGCCGTCACTGGACCTGGTGGCGACGCCCGACCCCGGCAACAGGCTCACAGCGACGCCGGGCCCGTTGTCAGGTATGAATATTCAGGAGGTGAAAGAACTGTTCACCTTCTGGTGGGAAACCATAAGGAAGGACGTGGTTCTTCCTAAGCCTCAGCCACCTCCACCTCCTTCTCGGAGCACTGAAGGTTCCAGACCCCCGACCACCAAGGAGCCAACTCTACCTCCTTGGGGCCGATCGAGAGACAGAAAATGCCCATCACTCTCTCCCTCAGGGTTCCCGAGCCAAAAGCAACCCAGAGACAGACATCACTCACTGGGAGATGACTCCAGACCTGATACATCTGACAACTCCAGGTCTCCATTTCCCTTCAGTCCCCCATCACCAGACCCACGGGACCTTCCAACGTCACCTCTGGATGATCCCTCCTTTTCAGAAATCATGAGGCACATCCAGGAAAATATGGGATGGGAGACAGAAGACTTAGACCCCGAGAGACAACACCTTGCCCATTACCTCAGGCAGAAAGACCCGAAGCCTGTGGTGGTCCCACCTTTGTGGACACCTTTATAGACATCACAAAGACAGCTTGGAAGCATCCGCATTCCACACCGGCTGTTCCGAAGAAGGATGACCGCCTCTATAGGGCTCCCATGGAAGACCTGTATTTGGCGCAACAACCCCAGGCTGACTCCCTGGTCGTCACTGCATCTCATGATAGGTCCCAGCGACCTCAGCATTTGAGTGCCCAGCCTTCGGACCAGGAATCTAAGCAATTAGATTCTATGGAAAGACACGTGTATGCGGCTGCTACATGCTCAATTAGGTCTCTGAACTATCTGACGCACATGGTGCAGTTTCAGAATGCCCTTTGGGAACAGGGCCAAGACATTCTAAAAGACTTTCCAGACAGCAAAAAGAAGGAGGAGCTGCTGAACCTCCTCCAAACTGGGTCAGACGTGGGGACTCAGGTTCTCCGAGCTGCTCACGACTCAGCAGACTCGACAGCCAGGGGAGCAGCCACAGGCGTTTGTCTCCGGAGACATTCATGGTTGAGAGTCTCCGGATTTACCCTGGACGTCCAGAAGAACATCCTAGATGTCCCTTATAATGGAGCGGTTCTGTTCGATGAGGAGTCTGAGAAGGTCATCACCAAACTGCAGGACACTGGGAAGGCAGTCAGGACTGTACAGACCATGTACAAACCAAAATCTGGTTCCTTTCATAGGAACCAGAATTGTTTTCATGGCTGCCAACAACGGCAGCAGCCACGTTCTGGCCAGCAACCCAGGGGCAACTTCGGTCGCAAAAATCAAGCCAGGTTCCCCTTGGGCCAGGGCCCAAAGCAGCCCAGCCCGCAGGGTCCAACACCACCACAGCATGACTCTTTCCCGGCCCCTGCCTCACCTCTGGATCAAAGGGTCGAGAAGGTCAAGGGTGGCATCTGTCATCACCTTTTGGGATGGCAGAGGATAACCTCTGACCAGTGGGTGTTGCAGTTGGTCGAACGAGGTCACTCGGTCCTTGATCACCCACCATCCAGACCTCACCTGCTCTCCCGCTACTTGTGTCAGCATGCCCTGCTTATTCAGCAGGAGATCTTGGCTCTCCTAGACAAGCACATTCCACTGAACTATAGAGGAAAAGATTACTATTCTCACTTCTTCCTGGTTCCAAAGAAAACAGGGGCTTGTGCCTGATCTTGGATCTCAACAACCTCAACACATTTGTGTTGTACAAGCGTTTCCGCATGGTGACCCTACCGGGTGTCATTCCCATGCTCTAAAAGGGCACTTGGCTGGCATCACTGGACATGTAGGATGCTTACATACATCCCCCAATCACTTAAGTGCACCGGAAATTTCTGTGTTTCATGTTTCTGGGATGCCACTACCAGTTTGCACTGGAAATTTCTGCGTTTCAAGTTTCTGGGATGCCACTATCAGTTCCGAGCCCTCCCTTTCGGGCTGCCTTCAGCACCTTGAGTATTCACAAAGTGTATGGCAGTCATGGCAACAGCTCTCAGGAGACGGGGCCACTGTGTGTTTCCTTATTTAGATGACTGGCTCCTCATGGGAGACCCTGATGTCCACGATACAAGATACCTGTTCTCTCTTCCTATTGCTGGGCATCACTATCAACCAGGAGAAGTCGCACCTTGTCCCATCTCATAACTTGCAGTTCATAGGAGCAGTTCTGGACACCACTCAGGGAAGGGCGTTCCTTCCTCAGGACAGGACAGAACGCATCAGATCCCTCATAGGGGGCATAAAGGAAAAGAAGACGGTACCAGCCCGGTCCGTCCTTTGCCTGCTCGGACACATGGACGCAGGTTCCTCTACGCTGCCATTGCAATGGTTCCCCTAGCTCAACTCCATATGCAGGTCACCCAATGGATGTTGAGGGCACAATGGGACCAGAAGCAAGATCATTTGCACAATCCAGTCTTGATCACGAATGCCGTCACCCGAGACTGGAATTGGTGGCTTGTTCCAGACCACCTCTTGACGGGAGTCCCCTTCATTGCACAGCCTCCTTCATCAACTCTCTCCACAGATGCCTCGGGGTCCAGATGGGGAGCTCACCTCAATTGGGTCAGGACTCAAGGCTCCTGGTCGTCTCTGGAGTCCCAGCTTCACATAAATATTCTAGAGATGAGAGCCGTCCTTTACGCCTTACAGGCATTCCAGACGGAGATTCCACCGGGTACTCTTCTGGTGCAAACAGACAATACCGCGGCGATGTACTATCTCAACAAACAAGGAGGCACTCATTCCTACCCCTTTGCAGGGAGGCTCAAAGGGTTTGGGAGTGGGTATTGCAACATGGCGCAGATATCATTGCAGTGCATGTTCCTGGAGTGGACAACACTATCGTGGACAGTCTGAGCCGATCACAGGCCAGAGTCCACGAATGGGAACTGCTTCAGGAAGTCGTAGAGGACCTGTTCTGCAGATGGGAGACACCAGAATTAGACCTCTTCATGTCCCCATCCAACGCAAAACTACCCAGTTTCTGCTCACTAGATCCAGGGCCTGGTGTTTTCTGGCGAGACGCTTTGTCTCCCTCTTGGACGGGCAGGTTCCTCTACGCTTTCCCGACCTTCTCTTTGATCCAGAGGGTTCTATTGAAGCTCTGACAAGAGTGGGCGTTCCTTATTCTAGTAGCGCCCTTTTGGCCCAGGCAAATTTGGTACCCTCTTTTATATCAGCTGGCCCAGAATCCTCTGGTGCCTCTACCATTCAACTCTCACCTTCTGTCCCTGGAGGCAGGCTCCTTGGTCCATCTGGATCTTCAGTCTCTGAACCTGCATGCCTGGCTCCTAAGGACTTAGCAGTCATGAGGTACGGGGTCTCTCAGGAAGTTGCAGACATACTGGTAGCAGCCAGAAAACCCTCCACTCATGCCACTTACGCCATGAAGTGGCGCAGATTCTGTACTTGGGGTCAAGCTCATGGATTGACCCCATTGGATTGTTCTGAGAGGTCTGTTTTAGACAACCTCCTATCCCTCTACAAGGCAGGTCTTGCCTACTCCTCCATTAAGGTGAACCTATGCGCCATTTCAGCGTACCATTCTTCATTAGGTCACCGGTCTCTAGCCCAGCTAGAGGCTTCTTGTGCCTTTTTGAGCAGCATCCTGCACTTGAGACCTCCCATCAAAGACCCAGTTCCACCTTGGGATCTTCCTTTCATTCTAGAGCAACTTATGCTGCCTCCTTTTGAACCAGCCACGGATTGCGAGCTGCGTCTCTTCACTTGGAAGATGCTTCTTTTAGTTGCCGATACTTCTGCCAGAAGAATTTCTGAACTTCATGCACTTATGTGCAAAGATCCTTATTTGGTTTTTCACAAGGACATGGTGTCCTTAAGAATGAATCCTAAGTTCTTTCCCAAGGTGTTCTCGGCTGTCACTGTCAACCAGGATATGGACCTGCCAGTGTACTATCCAAATCACTGTAACGGAGGGAGGCCCTGTTGCACACTCTGGATGTGCATAGGTGTCTCAGATATTACCTGACCAGAACCAAGGCACATCGTAAGTCGGACCAGCTCTTTGTTTCCTATGCACAAAGAATGCCTGGTGCTCCTGTTTCCAAACAGTCACTGTCTCGATGGCTGGTAAAGTGCATTATGTTCTGTTACCAGAAACGCAACAAGATTTTACCGGGACTGGTAAAAGGTTATTCTATGAGGGGGGTGGCTACCTCCTTTGCTGCGCTCAAAAATGTCTCCATTTCAGCCATCTGTGCGGCAGCAACCTGGAGCACTGCACACACCTTTATCAGGCACTACAGTTTGGATATTGCCTCTAGACACAGAGCTGGTTTCGGCTTGGCGGTCCTTCAAGGACATTTGTCTTGAAGTCTGAGACATCTCTCCTATCCTCCTCCCGATAATAAGTTGTTCCCTTACTGCTTGGGAATTAGTCCTAATGGTGTAACCTGCTGCAAGAGCTGTTTCTCGAAGTAAGATAGTACAGTTACGTAAGAACTTACCGTAACAGTAGATCTTCGAGAACAGCTCTTGCAGCAGGTAGTTTCCCTACCACCTTCCCTTCTGGAGGTTGAGTCTTCTGACCTAGTTTCTAGGCTACTGCATCTTTTGACACCTATTACAAACCTTCCTTTGGAAGTGGATCCTCAGTCTCCCCTTCAGATGTCACCTTTGGGCCGGGAGTCTCCAGCGGGAGAACTGGGGATGCTGAGAACGCCTTTTATGTGATGCCTGACGTCAGGGAGGGGCCGGCGAGGAAGTCCCTGCTGGATACTGCTAGCTAGAATATTTCCATGGGGTCCTGGCGCCTGCCGGCTTCAGTCCTAATGGTGCAACCTGCTGCAAGAGCTGTTCTCGAAGATCTACTGTTACAGTAAGTTCTTATGTAACTGTACTATTTAGGGGACAACCAATTTAAATTGAAGTCACCTAAGATGAATAGTTCTCCAGAGTGAGAGAGGGCAGTGATGGAGGCTAGGAGGTCAAGTGTGACCGAAGGCTGGACATTTAGGTGGCAGTAGATGCCGGCTATGAAGATAGGGAGAGTAAAGGGCAGGGTCACATGAATAGTCACTACCATCTAACCCTCGTACTTCAGAGCCAAATGAAACAGGACATGTAGAACTCACTTGAACTTTGAACTCTTGCTGCTGCTAACAGGTCAAAAAAGGACAATGCTGGGGAGTTGGTAGGGGTGGGCAAATGCCTCATTGCATCAAGACTAGAATCTGGGTCCACCATCCACTGAAAATGTTAAGTAACAACAACTCATCAGGACAGTGCAGAGGAAGTAGGCAGCCAGGAAATCTCGGTCAGTGCTGGGGAGAAGGGAGAAAAGGAGGAGGTACCCAGCGCCCCCTGTTGGCATCCATAGGTGAAGAGACTAGTTGACATTTTTTCAACCTTCTGCATTTGTTTATATAGATTTGCAAATTTTTATTTAAAAATTCACTGAGATATGCATACAATAAGTGCAATGAGACACTCTGGGGGATATGTATTGCAGTGTGATAACCACACTGTTAGGGGCAGCCTGCATTTGGCCTGCGGTCTGTTGGTGTATGGTTATCACAGCATAAAGCACACCCTGTTGTGTTTATTGGTTACATATAAGAATTAAGCAATAAGGTATGACAGGATGTGAGTTATTGGGGATTTATGCCTAGTCTGGTGTGTCACAAGGCCAAATGTTGAGTGGCTCTAACCACATGAGAGGTGGGTAAATTCCCCAATTACTCATACCCTGAAGTATCTTAGTAAGCATTAATCACTGATGAAGGTGGCTCTAATGGGGAGTTAATGGTTGGGAACGCTAGGCATAAGGCCAGGAGGCCGAGGGCATACAACGGTCCAACCATGCATTAACTCCCCATTAGATGCCACCTTCAGAGGGGATTAATGCACTTGTAACATGGACATGCCCATTGTTAGTATGGAGTACACATCTTGCTACTGATAGAAGAGAAAACACAACGTGAGTGATATGATGTACTGTGATGTTTAATGTTACGTTCACATTTCTCAACAATAGTCTTTTACATACAGATGTCATTATGATTGTTTTTTTAATACAGTGAAGTCTTCTTTCTTTCTTAACCATTGCTCCACATTTTAACGATTTCTGTGCAGCTGTTTGATTACTACATTACTTGGGATGACTGATTGTCTCAGTTTCAATGTGTGCTGAGTGTGTCCCTGTCTCATTTGCATACATGTAGCGTCATTCCCTGACTCGATTTTGTATTTCTCTGCCACTCGCTCTGTCTTCAACACTACTGCTTTTCCTACCTTTCTGCACTTATGCCGTGTTTGTTGTGTACTCTCCCTGTGTCATTCCTTCACCATAGTTACAGTTTACGGTGCCGTGGACGGTAAATCTGTTAAAATTGACAGCGTTTGCAGATGTGCTTCCTCTATGTTCGGCTCGGTTCCATCCCATCTCGCTCACTACCTATGCACCAGGTTCCTCAATTGTGTCTGTCTCACCTACACGTTCTTACAACTATCACCTTTCTCCACGCACTCCTACTATTTCTCCCATAGTACAAACGTTGTTCTGGCATACACCTCATTATTACAGTCATGGATCTAGCTAAAACAGACATCACTCCAACTCTACCTCCTTCCACTTCCCTCGTCCTGCATTTTTCCCCGGTGTCTCTGTCACATTTGTCCTACCCCTGCCGTGGCGTTCGTACTTGCTGTTTCAGAACTCGCTCTGCTAGATTTCTTACGTTTCCCTTTTTCATGCACTGCTTCTTTTCCTCCCATGGCTACTAGATGTATTACTGAAGCAACACGGCATTATCGTCTCATAATGCCGTGTTGCTCTTGTACCACCTGACGCTCTTAGACCTATCAGTTTTGTTCCCTAGACTCATAATATTTTTGCCATGTTACAACTGTAGTTATACAATGGGCCCATGAATAAAAGTATTTTTCAAAACAAAATATGTTAAAAATAGTTCTAAAAGTTTTTATGTAAATATCACCTTCCCAAGAAATAGCCCCCCCAACCAGCACTGGAAGCTCTGCTTGTTTTTATTCAGGTGGTACATGGAGACGCAAAGGGACAAGGATAGGGAGGTGTACCAGGAAAAATAGAGGGAGGCAGGGAAGGTGGTGAGGAGGATAAAGGTGAACACAGAGGAAAGGACAGCAAAAGGGGGTAGCTAAAGGTGACAAGATCTTTTTAAGATACATAAGCGAAAAGAGGAAGAGAAGGGGAGGGAGTGTGAGGTCAGAAGGGGCAGGGGGAGACTGAGCAAAGGATGATCAGAAAAAAAGCCGATATCCTGAACAGATACTTCTGCTCAGTCTTCACAGTGGAGCGAGATGGAGACGGACCACATAGAAGCAGAAGCAACACTGGGAGGAGGGAGGTGGACTCGAATACATTCACAGAGGAAAGAGTCCTGAGAGGACTTGCAAATCTGAAAGTGGATAAAGCTATGGGTGCTGGCAGGGTACACCCAAGTGTTCTGAGGAAGCTCACAGAGGTACGAGCTGCACCTTTGACAGCCTTTTTCAACAAGTTATGGGAAACAGGAGGGTAGATGAAGTCCTGTGTTATAAAAGCGGCACCAGGGAGAAGACTGGCAACTATAGGCCAGTTAGTCTAATGTCAGTGGTGAGGAAGTTAATGGAGATGCTATTAAAAGAAGGGATAGTGGAATATTTTGAATCCAGCAAGTTACATGACTTGAGGCAGCATGGATTCACAAGGGGAGGTTATGTCAGATGAACCTGATCAATTTCTTCAACCAGGGAAATAGATCAGGGTGAGGCAGTGGAAGTGGCCTAATTAGACTTCAGTTATGTCTTTGACACCATACCACATAGAACACTTATAAGGAAACTGGACAGAATGGTTGTGGAACCTAAGGTTGTACACTGGCTATCAAACTGGCTTCTAGCTCTTCTGCCGTATCGCCTATGAAGACATCGAAGTGGAATGGTCCCAGCACTGAGCCCCAACGGAGGTTGGGGATAAAGGGCACTCAGGCTAATGAGGGGGAGCGTGAACAGTGTGGTATCTTGGGGCTCAGTGCTGGGACCAGTCCACTTCAATGTCTTCATAAGTGGCATTGTAGAAGAGCTGGAAGTGAAGGTATGCCTCTTGGCAGATGGCACCAAGATCTGCAATAGGGTAGATACTTAGGAGGGAGTAGAGAGAATGAGTGGAGCCTGAGAATACTAGAGGAGTGGTAAAGGATATGGCAGTCAAGTTTCAATGCAAGAATGTGCAGAATCATGCACCTAGGGCACAGAAACCCGGGGCGGTGTATAAAATGGGGGGGAAGATATTGACGGTCACTAAGCAGGAAAGGGACCATGGGCTTATATTATCTGATGACCTCAAGTTGGCGGAGCAGTGCAACAAGGCAGTAAGCATAGCCAATGGGCGGCTGGGGTGCATAGGGAGGGGAATCACCGGTAGAAGGAGAGGGATGGGGTTACCACTATATCAAATATCAATCATGTGTGAGGACCCCAACAGGAATACTGTGTCCAGTTTTGGAGACCACATCTCAGGAAGGACACAAAAAGTATAGAGGCTGTCCAGAGGAGGGCGACTAAAATGGTGCAGGGGTTGCATCAAAAGCCCTATGAGGAAAGACTGAGGGATCTCAGTATGTACACCCTGGAAGGGAGAATGGGGGGAACATGATAAAGGCCCCATAAGTACCTCACAGGGGTGAACAAGGTACAGAAGAAGAGTATTTTTCAGAAGAAAAGGTGCACGAGGACAAGAGGGCATGCAGTGAAGCTGGAGGGGTGGAAATTAAGGAGGAATGTGAGGAAGTATTTATTCACTGAAAGAGTGGGGGACACCTGGAACAGTCTTACAGCAGAGGTGGTGAGGCAAGAACAGTGGTGGGCTTCAAGCATGCATGGGACAGGCACAAAGGAATCTTGGTAGAAAGTGCTGGGGTGGGAGTAGCCGGAGATCATGTAGGTTCTATGATGACAGCACAGTATAGGCAGGGATAAACTGGGCAGATTGGGTAGGCCACGTGGTCCTTATCTGCTGACAAATTCTATGTCCCAGTGTTTCTGACTAGCCCCCAGCTGAACTGACTGGCTGTGTTTGAGAAGAGCTCCCAAAGCTAAGTGCCTTTTGATATAATTTTCAGTTTAAAAATTGTTTTGTTTTATGTAAATTTAGGTGATTGTGAAAGACAACCCTGTAAGCTCCAGGAAGATATAAAATTTGTGTGGTAGATATTTGTTGGAAGTCAGAAGGATCAACACATTTATTTAGTGTGATCTTTCTACTCTGATGTGGTTAATTTTAATACTATAGTTTAAACCCTTTCTGTATGTGCCTTTGGTGGTGTCTGATATTGAGAACCTAAGTGTCATTTGGGTATCCTGTCTGTTTTGGTAGGTACTTTATTTCTTTGTTAAACAGCTGAGTATACCTATTGCCTAATACTTTATAGTACATTGTATCTTTTGCTCAGTCTCTGAATTTTCTTCTTTCTCCAATGTTTTAGAACTGTTTAGTTATTGTGGCAGAGGTGTGGTACTGTGTTCTTTCTTGTAGTTCAAGGTGCTTTTGGAACTGCTGATTTCTATTGGTTTAAACTACTACATTTTTTTTCTATTTTAAAAAAGCTACATCAACTTGGTTTGTTGTCACCTGTTTGTTGTTGCTAAGTAGCAGATATTTTTGCATTGTGCTCTGATTCTGTGATAGAATCTGTATTAGTAGAAGGTAGATTATTGTGATTGTAGTTACCTTTGATTGTAAGGATAAAGAGGTGAGATAGAAGTGTATGTATTTTCAAATATTATAGAGGAACAGTGGCAGGATTTTAGGACAGTAAATTAATAAAAGGGAACTAGGGGAGCTTCAGTAGCAGACAAGTAGTGGAATAGCAGTATAACTGCAGTATAATGTGGGAGTGGTGCAATGCAGTGGCTGTGGGCAGCCATATTCAGGCAGATCTTCTGGACACTGAGGTGCTGCCCTATCTGCATGCATCTTTCTGGACTGCGGGATGAGGTAGCCAGACTCAGAGCGGAAGTAAACTGGGTCAGGAGTATCATCGCCCCTATCCAGAGACCACTCAGTCCAATGCAGCTGCCTCAAAGGATGCAGAGAACAAGGAGTACTTGGATGACAGTGGGCTCAGGGAGGGTTAGACCAGTCAGGCAGAGGCACATCCCAGATCCTATTCCACTCAAGAACTCATATGCCACACTGCCAAACAGGGACAACCAAATAGAGGTACCCAGAGAAATGGAAGGAAAGGATGTGGAGGTTAGCCAGTGCAAAAGATGGAGATTAGCCCCAGGAGGTGGATAGGCAGAACAGGGGCAAAATCAGCAGAAAGGCAGACAGCAAGGTGAACCAGGGATAAAGGGCAACCAAGGAAGGGGCTGGAGTAGAACAGTGAAACAGTCTAGGGAGGTCAAATCATGGAAAGTCATGTGTGCAAATGCCAGGAGCCTTAGCAACAAGATGAAAGATATGGAGGCTGTCATGGTGCAGTCAGACCTGGACATTGTGGCCATCACTGAAACCTGGTGTAATGATAACCACGACTGGGAGTTGGCCATACCTGGCTACAACATATTCAGAAGAGACAGGGCAGGCAGGAAGGGAGGAGGAGTGGCACTGTATGTGAAAATGACATAAGGGCCACAGAGATCCAGGAGGAACAAAATGGGGAGAGTTACTGTGGGTTAAGCTGGAAAGGAAATGGGGCCAGCCATCTCACACAGGTGTGGTCTATAGACCACCAGACCAGGAGGAAGAAACAGATAGGAGTTAATGCTAGCCATCCAGAGGATGGCAGACAAGGGTGAGGTAGTACTGGTTGGAGACTTCAATATTCCAGACGTGGACTGGAGCATTCCAGCAGCAGCATCAACTAGGAGCAGATTTATCCTGGACTCCTTTCAGGGTGCCTTCCAAGCAACTGGTCATGGAACCAACTCGGCAGAAGGCAATACTGGACCTTGTGCTCACAAACAGGGACAGTGTGATGGGGGTAAGAGTGGGGGAGCACCTGGGGAACAGTGACCACCAGTCACTGTGGTTTGAAATCACAGAAAGAGCAGCACCAAACCACACAAAAACACGTATCCTGGATTTTAGGGGGGCAAACTTTGGGAAAATGGGGAGATACTTGAAAGAGGCATTAAGGGGAATGGGGCAGGAATCAGGGGTTGAGGAACAGTGGGAAGTATTTAAAATGGGGATTACAAGAGCAACAGAACTATGTATTAAGCAGGTTAGCAAGAGGAAAAGGAAGAGGAGACCATTATGGTTTTCCAAAGAGGTAGCAAAGAAAGTGAAAGCCAAAAAGATTGCATTCAGGCAATACAAAAAGACACAGGCAGAAGGGGATAGGGAGAAGTACCAGGAGAAGCAAAGGGAGGCAGGGAGGTCAGTAAGGGAAGCCAAAGCTCAGACAGAAGAACACATTGCAAAATCAGTGGGTAGAGGGGACAAAACCTTTTACAGGTACATAAGTGAAAAAAGAAAGGCAAAGGGAGGGATAGTGAGACTGAAGGGGAGGATGGGGCTGTGGAGGATGACAACAGTAAAGCTGACATATTGAACAGGTATTTCTGCTCAGTCTTTACTGAGGAAGAGGAGGTAATGGGTCTGAATGGAGTACAAGGGGTGAGAATGTTGCAGAAATGGACACAAGTCCCTTTACACGAGAAAGGGTCCTGAAGGAACTGGAAGTAATAAGAGTTGATAAAGCAATGGGGCCAGATGGGGTGCACCCCAGGGTCCTTAAAGAACTAAGAGAAGTGGTGGCTGAACCTCTTGCTATCCTGTTTAGCCGATCACTAGAAACAGGGGAGGTACCCAAAGACTGGAGGATAGCAGATGTAGTCCCCTTATACAAAAGTGGGAACAAAGAGGAAGCGGGGAACTACAGACCAGTCGGCCTCACCTCGGTAGTGGGGAAGATCATGGAAGCACTACTGAAGGAGAGATTGGTGGAACATCTGGTTGTCAATGGACTACAGGACCCAAGGCAGCATGGTTTCACCAGGGGAAGGTCATGTCAGACCAACCTCATTGAATTTTTGATTGGGTGACTAGGGAGGTGGATCAGGGAGGGCAGTGGACATGGCCTATCTGGACTTCAGCAAGGCCTTTGACACTGTGCCACATAGAAGATTATTGCACAAACTGGGGAATATGGTGTGGGCAGGACAGTAGTGCGGTGGGTAGGTAACTGGCTGGGCAGCAGGACACAGAGGGTGGTGGTAAATGGCTGTCACTCCACAGAGGAAGAGTGACCAGTGGGTACCACAGGGATCAGTGCTGGGACCGGTACTATTCAATATCTTCATCAGTGACATTGCACAGGACCTAGAAGGCAGAATTTCACTGTTCGCTGATGACACAAAGCTCTGTAACAGAGTAGACACCAGAGGTGTAGACAGAATGAGAAGGGACCTGTAGAAACTTGAAGAATGGTCAGGGTTTGGCAGTTGAAATTCAATGCAAGGAAGTGCAAGATAATGCATATGGGCACAAAACCCTGGCACAATATATCAGTTGGGGTGAGGATATAGCATGCACCAAGCAGGAAAGGGATCTTGAGTTATCATCTCTGATGACCTCAAGGCAGGAAACAGTGTGACAAGGCAGCAGGTAAAGCAAATAGGATGCTGGGATGCATAGGCAGGGGCATCACCAGCAGGAAAGGAGGTCATAATTCCACTATACAAGACACTAGTGAGGCCGCACCTGGAGTACACTGTGCAGTTCTGGAGACCTTACCTACGTAAGGACATAGACAGGGTAGAGAAGGTTCAGAGGAGGGCAACAAAGATGGTGCATGGATTGCATCACAAGTCCTATGAGGACAGGTTGAAGGCACTGAACATGTACTCCCTGGAGGAGAGGAGGAGCCGAGAGGGATATGATAGAGACATACAAGTATCTTACAGGGAGGAACAGGGTGCAGGAATGCACTATTTTAAGCGAAAAAGATGTTCCAGGACTAGAGGGCATGGGATGAAGTTGGAGGGAGGACGATTCAGAGGAAACGTGAGGAAGAATTTCTTCACAGAACGGGTGGTGGACAAGTGGAACACCCTGCCAGAGGAAGTGGTGGGGGCTGAAACAATCACGGGATTTAAGAATGCATGGGATAGACATAAAGGAATTCTGGAGGTCAGGGGTAAGGGGCAACAGACTTCCTGGAAAACATAAACTGAACTTACAAACTTAAATGGGCAGACTGGGTGGGCCATAGGCCCTTATCTGCCGACACTGTCTATGTATCTATGTATCTATGTAGGTCAAATAGCGATTTGGTGTTTTAGAGCTCAGAAGTAAGAAGGCACCTGGCTGGAGAGAAATGCTGTGCTTTGCCACGCAGTTACCTTGAGTTTAGTGGCATGAGATGCAGAGACTGAGTATGAAAGTGAGAGATGCATGGGAGAGAGAAAGTAGCAGGTGAGGAGAAAGACTGTTGGAATACCATACTGTGGGTTATCAGCATGGCATAAAGATAGAAAGAGACTGAGTGTAAAAGCAAGAGCTGCGTGAGAGAAAGAAGGCAGCAGGTGAGGAGAAAGACTGTTGGAATACCATACTGTGGGTTATCAGCATGGCAGAAAGAAAGAGACTGAGTGTAAAAGCAAGAGCTGCGTGGGAGAAAGAAGGCAGCGGGCGAGGAGAAAGACTGTTGAACTACTGCTCTGTGAGCAGAGAGAAAGCAGCAAGTTGTCAAGGAGAACACTGATGGATTATCACATTGTGGCACACAGCTCAGCCACGGCACAACTTGGTGTTGTGTTGAGGGGGTGAGCGGGGTTGACAAAAGTGTCTAAATGGGTGTTATATTGCAACGTGTTCATGTATTGGAGCTGGAGGACATGAAAGAATGTCTTTTGCAGGGGGGCAGTGAGTGGAAGAAGTCTGTGTTTTGAACTTGCAATAAAAAAACAGTAAGTCAACACTGGGCAGACTGTTTTTGGGGTGGGTTAGATCATTCACAGACAGTTTCAAATTCAAGATATGGCAGATTAGAATTCAAACGTTTGTGAAGTGTGTGCAATGATTTTTCTTGTCTGTGAGCTTAGTTGGGTGGTGTGGTTAGCTGGAACATTACTCGTAGTTTGCTTCAGGATCTATCAGTGGGTAAAGACCCCAGCCAACAAATCAGGATTCAGTATTCCTTATTTAAATTATGTAATCAAAAATTCTGCATAATTCTCTTTGTATGATGTTCACACTACCAACACGCACACACAACATAAATCTTGAACTAGAGCTAGGGCCTCAATTTGATTTGTGGCAGGGTAAGCAGCAGAGATTTTCCTGGTAAGCAAGTAGGGATAGGAGCATTTTTTTATGATACAGTAAGCAAAGGAACATGAGAAATTAAAATTATGAGTGGCACTTCATTCTTTTTTTATTTGTATTTTTGAGTGTTTTCAAAATGTAACAAATACATTGAAAGTATAACATGGTTCCAAGGATTAGAGGTTGTTGTTGCAGGAATATCAGAAATAGTTTGGATACACATTTCCTTCTTAGTTACCACACTGAGTGTGTTTTGCTGTATGTCCACTAAAGGTGTCTATAGCAAGTAAACTGATAGAATGAGCTACTTGCAGCAAGGCCATGGATATTATCTGAATGTTTACTAGAGGTGGTAATCCACAGTGATAACTCTAAGATAAGTCACATTACGAGACCAAGATGTCCGTGAATCTGAGATCGGTAAGAAGTCCAGTAATCTTGACTGCTTAAGTACCCACTCAGCACCAAAGTGGAGATTTACCTTACCTAAATAAGCAGGAAAACATCAAAAATAAACAAGCTGCAAACCTATTCAAAGGCAACATTTAAGAACAGGGCAAAAACAGTTAAACCCAAACTGGATATGTAACATATCTGAATATAACAGTAGTATGCTATAATTTAAGCTTGTAAAAGAACTTAATGAAACCTTGTTGTTATGTTCACCAAATAGGTTCAGTATAGGAAAGATTTTAATGGTACAAATTATCCCTAGTAACTTAAGGTAGTGTTCACTGACACAGCGAATGCTGTGATCAGCCCATGGTACAGTGGTTTGGCCGGAATCTAGTTATGTGTTGTGAAGGGGAGAATGGCAGTTGTGCATAGAGCACTTCACAGCAGCACTCCCAGCATGTAGCAGTGGCCATCTTAAAATAAACCCCATTCCAAGAAAATTCAAACTCTGCCGAAAGCAAAGTTCTGTTGAACCATGCTTTATGCTAAAACAGGAAAAATATCCCCAGCATCATACCCAGTGGGAAAGAGACATAAGCATGAACTCGCTTACAGGTTGACAGCCCACTATAAATAGTACATCTAACTTTTTGTTGTCACTTAACCAAGATGTAGCGAGCACATGAACAACATAGAGGGAGAATACATCAGTAATTATTGATATGCATAATTCTCTGAGGTACATTTCAGTCCTCCCCCTCAGACTCTGTATTCCTCGATCCTTCTCTGGCAGAAAAGTCCCCCTTGATTTTGTCTAAGTACTTTTAGGCCTCAGCTGGATCAGAGAATAAATATGTTCTTCCAGAGTACCTGGCTAGGAGTTGAAGTGAGTGGGACACTCCTAACTCCCGCAGACCCGGCTGAACAGAGTCAAACGTTTTGTGTCTCTGTCTAGTTGCAAAACTACTGTTGGGGGAGTTGGCTGGCACAGTGTCCCTCACATGTGGTCTGATGCTGGTGACCAGTATTGTCCCGGGAAGCTCAGGATTAGTTGATCTCTTCCCAGGGGTTATGCAGCAGGTTTTAATCAGTTTATCAGCCAACTCTGAATTCAGAATGTTTTTAAAGAGTTCCGATACATGCGCTTGCAAATCTGCACCCTCTGCACCCTCTGTCATGCCCCAGAGCCGGAGATTCTCTGGGCAAGCTGCATTTTCCAGGCACTCCAAGTGGAGCTGTAGGAGTTTGTTTTCTCAGACTAACCCTGACGTCACCATGACTGATTTCCCTATGGTGTCGGTGACTGATTTCATATCAGCTTGTAAAGTGTCCATCCTGGTTTCCACTGTCAGCACTCAAGAGCTGAAAGAGTCTATGTTTCTATTGAGCTGTCCTACCACCTACTTGAAATCTTTCTTAAGATCCTGCATTGCAGAAAGAAGGCCACATTTGTGGGTTCCGAGTGCTTGATGTTCCTTCTTTTGAAACTCCTGCCTGCTGCTTGTCTCCCTTCAATGGGCCAGGGTCCTGCTGCTGGTTGTGGCCCACTTTCACCATTCTGAAATCAGCTGAACAAAGAACCAAGTAAGCCAGGCCAGTGGCATAGTGGGCTGAGGCACTGTGTGCCTTATCTCTCACCGTGCCAGCAACCTGTGTTTAGGAACAAGTATGGGTCACCAAGGGTTGGCCTGGTGGGAGAGGACTGAGAGTCTGACAGACAGCTCTCCTCTCCTGGGGGTGGGGAGCCTTGTCAACTCTGCCCTTGGCTGCCCCGAGTGGAAGCCTGGGGGTAGTACTGGCAGCTCGAGCAACATGAAGGTAGAGGCTGCAGTTCTGCAGCATGTGTATGCCTCCACGTGCACATGCTTACGTGTCACTGTGGCAAGGGGACTGCAGGAGAAAATGGAAAAAATGTGTTGGCACAGGTCATATGAAGCCTTGCCTACCTTCCTCCGCTCTGCACCATCACCAGTTTGCCTGGCCCCATCTGGGTTGTGTTACCAGGTGCACGGAGGATGACCCAACCCCTTTCCGGCTCACCATGGGGGGTAATCCGTGGGGGATGTTGGGCTCAGTGGATCAGGAGATGGCTGCTGGGTGAGAGGAGGGTGGGGAAGCCTCCCTGTGACAACCATACAGGTAAAAAGCTATATGGGGGAAAGGTACCAAGCAGAGGCTGAGAGGGCGCACTACTGTTTAATAGCACTTACGATGAATAGAAATAGGTCTGAAGCATGAAAAAACAAGTTTGTTTAGGCACAGAGGTAGAACTATTCCAAAAGCATCTTTTCAGTCGGCAACTAGCTCTGCCTCTAGTACTTCATTTTTTTAAATTAGTGTATGTGTGTAATGAGGGGACACAACATTTAATTACCTTTTTTAATTTAAGGGAGTTTTAGTTTTTTAGTGCCTAGTTAAAGGTTTTTTTTGTGGGGGTGAAAATTGTCTGCTATTTAAAAGCTGGGATAAGAATGCCACCCCACTGACACAATGGCTAGGTGTCTGTTTGTGACACTGACATCCCGAGTTTGGGAACAGACTCAGGAGCTGGAGAGCCATCCAGGGGGGATGGAGGATTAAGCATCCAAGGGATGGCTCTCATTCTCCGGGGGGGGGGCGGGGTTGAGTGTCCAGTGCAATATGGACCCCTGGCAGAGGCTGTGGATCTACCATAACCAGTGCCTTGATCAGCGGGAGGCAGGACTGATGTTGGGTTTGTCCCATAGACATCATTGCATGTCCTGCCTCCTGGGGAGAATATTGTCACAAAAAATGGTCCTGCCAACGATGGATGACCCCCCCATGCTGGACACCGCACCAGCGACTGGACTCCCACTATTAGGTTACTGATTAAAACTCCACCAGTCTCTCCTGGTGGCCCTACCTCAGTGGGTAGGCCGCAGGGTGTTTGCGGAGATGGGAGTCTCAGGGTGTGTGTCAGGGCAAAGCGCATGACAGATGGGGCCCAGTGGCTGGCTGCCAAAACAGACAAAAACAAAAAGGAAGTTGGCATAAGTAAAAGTAAACAAGGTGTAAGGATTTTAATGCAGGTAATGAGGCTGACAGTCCTTTTGCTGTAGATCATTGGAGGCTTTACTAACAGGCAAAGACCCAAATTGGCTAACCATTGAAGGATTTTTTTTTCTGCCCTTTTATAGTATTTCTGTGTATATTGCCATGGCTCAGGTGCTTTGTGAGACATGAGGCCATTGGTCAAGTCCCTCATGCACCCAAGAAGTGACACTATTCCATGATATATCACAGCCCAGCATTTATTATTGCAATTACGCAATGTAAAAATGTTAAGATGTATGTTTTTAATAGATTTTGTGACATTTTTAAGAAAAAGTTCCTTTTACATACACTTTTTATAGCCAGTATGTAGCACTGAGGAAAAGTGAGGGTTCATGGAGAGGTGCTGTAGAGATGTGTGGGTTCGAGAAGAGACATCCAGTGCTCTGCTGGTCCAAGGTGGGAAATGCAAGGGAAAGTGAAACACAATTACATTAAGCTGTGAGGAGCAGCACTATGGAGAAGGGTAAGCCCAAGGAGAGACATCTGAAGGCTGGTTTGGGATTTCACAGTCCCAGCTGCAGTCTGAGTGAGTAATGGAGTGCTAAGCAGAAGTCAGGGAAGCTACAGTGGTGTAAGTTGTGGTATGAGCGATTGTGTTGAGCTGTGTAATGTTGCTAGAGTGGCTGTTTTGATAAAGTTGTGGTAAGAGCGTGTAGGGCAGGCTGTGTTGCATTAATGGAAAGGGGGGGGTGAGTTTGGGAGCAGGCATGAATGAAACAGTGATGTTGTGATGTCTGGCAGCACAGAGAGCAAAACGTGAGCTTATGACAGCCATGCTATTATTTGTGGGCTAAGTATGGTCAGGTAGGCAGACTTATTTTATGACAGCACAAAATCCTTTTTGCTGGTCCACCCGGATATGTACTGGGATACCCCAACAGCTCCCAGCCAATTTGGTTGCTTGATTTCCTTTACCTGTTGTATAATAAACCTTCTGCCTTTCAGTGGAAGTTATAGATCCCATGGCACTTTTAAAAAGAGAAGGGTTCATCCCTTGTTTCCTGGCCAACATTCCCTGTGTCAATACATGTGTACTGTTAACTGCTGCTTGTATGCCACCAACAGTCATTGCACTACCAGTACCTAACTTGATTTGTAAATAATGTTGGGATATTGTGTGTTTTCTAAGCTACAGTCTCTGCTCTACCAGTATATAACTTACTGATTTGTAAAAAAAAAATAGAAAAAGAAAATAAAAGCACTTTTGGATAGTGTGTCTATTAAAGGTATCATCTAAAACTGAATTATGTTGTGCTCCATTATATACTATAGTCCTTGTACTTCTAGTGTCTAACGTATTGCTTTATAAAACATTTTAGGATACAGACATATAAAAGATGCTATGTAAATCCAAGTCCTTTTCTCCTTCGCAGTACCTTTACTACTCCTAATGCAGTAGGATTGAGAAGTATGAATCCCACTGTAAAATGTAAGACAGAACTCTCTCCGTTTAGGATAGAGGGGATTCAGAGTTGTATAATGAGAGATACCTCTCCTAATGTGGGACAGTTGAGAGCCCTAAATCCCACTATAGGATGCGAGATAGCACCCACCCCATGTGGGATAGAGTGGGTTCTGAGTGGTAAAATGCGGGACATTCCCTCCTGATGTGGGACAGTTGAGAGGTATTAATCCCACTGTCCAATGTGAGACAGCATCCATGCATGTGGGACAGAGTGGGTTCTAAGTGGTGAAATGTGGGACATTCCATCCTGTTGCGGGACAGTTGAAAGGTTTGAATCCCACTGTATAATATGAGACAGCACCCATCCCATGTGGGATAGAGTGGGTTCTGAGTGGTAAAATGTGGGACATTCCCTCCTGATGTGGGACAGTTGAGAGATTTGAATCCTACTGTCCAGTGTGAGACAGCACCCATGCATGTGGGACAGAGTAGGTTCTGAGTGGTAAAATGTGGGACATTCCCTCCTGATGTGGGACACTTGAGAGGTATGAATCCTAAACACAGATCACAGATTACTTCCCTAGGTGCATCCTGCATGCTTCAGGTTCAGGAGATAATGTCACAGTGCAGCATGTGGGCAGGAATCTGCTGTCAGACAAAGATTGCATGATTCGCCCAGCAGTGCTAATGATGTAATCTCATCAGGCATACAGACTGTGCTATCACTCAGACCTCTGGTACTTGCTGATGCTGTTGTAGATCTGACACAGAACAGAATTCATTGTGGTCACTTACTTGCATCATGTGTGTAACTTAAAGTCATTTTATTTGAAATCATCTATGAAATCGCAGCCTTGTCAGCTTAACCCTTACTTTGCTGCAAACTGATATATGGTGTATGGTGGAATGCTTTCCTGTATCCAGTTAAGCTGGAAGAAGTTCTTTTTTTAAACTTGAACTTGCAGAAACATCTGCAGCACACTGTGTCAGTAATTTGAGCCTGCCAACAAACCTCGAGTGCCTCCCCAACCACCAGTTCACTGAAATGAAGTGCAGTGTCTAAAATGGGCATGGATGCCTATACACTATAAAAGATAACATGAACATACGAACATACGAAATTGCCAGTAGATAAAGGCCTTATGGTCTAGCAAGTCTGCTCAGTTGTGCAGCTAGAAACCCTTATACTGCAGCTGCCTCTTCCCTTCCCTCCCTCCCCTCCCCCCTCCAGTGACCTTCCCCCTTACCCTGTCCCATACCCTTTTGAAGCAGCCCAGTGTTTTACAGTATGGGCATCCATATACATCCATACACCGACAAGCCTGTGTTTTCATCTTGAGTTTTCTATGGCAACCAGTGAACTTTTCGAGCTTTGCTCATAAAAACCTCAGTGCAGACATGGGCTTGTTGTGTATGGCTGCCCATACATTATCCTCTATATCTGTCAAGAATCCTTTTTTATCATACTATTGTTTATTCTCCTCAGCAGAGCAGCCCTACACGATCTCCGGCCACCGGCCCTGCACCCCCGGACCCGGTCGTGCGTGCAGACAACACAAACCCGCTCTCCCAGTGGGCCAGCCATTATCGCACCCGCACCCACCGGGCATGCACCCCTCTCGGGTCTCTCCAGGGGCGCAAGGCACGGCCATCAGCCACGAAGATCACCCTCTGCATTTTTTCCACATTTTCTCCCCAGTGGAGAGCCGGACGTGCAATGGCGTCCCCGCACGTATTGCTGACACCCGCCGCACTCTCCTCCCTTACTATTGCATGCTACTTGTAGTGTAGCTGGCCTCTGCCAGTTGCCACTACAGGGTGGTGAAAGCCCCACTACCCACCCCAGAGAGAGGAGAGCAGTTGTCAGATGCTCAATCCTCCCTCTCCCCTGCCAGCCCCCGGCGACCTGAGTCTGTTCCCGAACCCGGGTCGCCAGCGTGGCGCGAGGTGTGGCGTCCAGTGCCTCAACCCTCAGCGCCACCTGGCCGGCCTATCTGTCAAGAATTCTATTATGTTCTAGCACTGTCAGCAACCTGTCTGTGGAAGATGTCTGTCTGTCTGCATTTCACAGAAACTTCTGTTTGGCCTTTTATGTAGGGATGGGAGGCCTGGCTCTGTGGCAGATCAGACCCGACCCCCCCCCCCCATGCCCCCAACCAGGCTGCCTTTCTTTGACTCTGGAAATCAGTTATTTGTGGCTCAGCTTCAGTTTGATCCACTCATGGTTAGTGACCAAGTGGAATCAGTATTGCACAAGCACATTCCATGGCAAAATGAATCTTACAAAATGGGTAGAGGGAATCCTGCATCCTGATTGGTTGTCACTTGTATCTGAGATCCGTCTGATGCACAGGTAACAAGTGCTTCAAAGCAGGATGCAGTACAAACAGAAATCACTGCACCACTTCGAATGTTCAGTTTTTAAAATGCCGCCATTTTTTTCTCACTGACGCGGCTTGTCTCAGAGTTGTCGGTTGTTCTTGGTAACTCCATATAGGCATCACTTGCTCTTCACTTTTCCCCCTTTCAGCTCAAAAATGGTCCTGCTGTATCAGTTTACTTTTAATTAACAGCCTCTTACTGGATCTATCTCCATCAGCCGTGCTCTGTTTGCCTTTCTCTTCTCTCTCTCCTGATACCATTCCCCGTTCCCCACCTGTAGAAAAGCTCGCTCTCCTGCTCTCTCTCCCAATACACTATAAGCTAATTGGCAAAATAAATTTGTGGACACATTTGCAAAAAAAAAAAAGTGAGATTCACACTAAAATTTTGAAGTTTTCTTTGCTACCATGGCACTATGTGTGTGTGTGTGTGGGGGCTCTCACTCACATTCTCACTGAGAAAAAAACTACAACTATGGATGCTAGAAAAGGATGAAAGTTCCATAGCAAATAAAAAAATAACATATTTTAGCAGGCGGAAGGAGAATTTTAACATGAATTTGCCCAATTATAGCTTGTTTTTATATAGATAAACATATTTATCTAATTGTAGAAATATATTTAAAAAAATGAAATCCATTTCATAAGTGCACTAAGACACTCTAGGGGAGCGCTGAACAGATTTCAGCACACTTCCAGGGACTGAAGGTATTCAGCCTGTGGCCTCATGCCTTGCTGCACCCCGGGTGTGCAGTCAGATCTGTTCAGTGCACCCCCCATTGTGCCTTATTGCTTATATAACATCATACAAACATGTACCCAACCAGTACTATCACAGAACACAAGTCAAATCATACAGGCCTCCAGATCAAAATAAAGAGGAGGACTCCTTTATTGAAAGTATTGATAAGGTAAGGGTAGGTGGGGATTATCTGCTACTTGGAGACTTTAATTACCCAGTTATTAATTGGGAAACCCATATTGGGCATACTGCCTTTGAAAAACGTTTTTTAGAAATGTTATTGCACAAAAATCTGGAACAAATAGTTTATATGCCCACTAGAGACAAAAATATTCTAGACATTATACTAACAAATATGGGGGAACTACTAGATAAAGTTGAAATTAGAGAACCACTCTTAGATGGGGATCACAACACGATACTTACAACTTTACATATACTAGCAAAAGGATTTGGGGGTAAAACCATCCTGCAATGTTATAACAAAGCTGACTCTACAGCCATAAATGGACATCTTTAACAGTGGGATTGGGAAACCGATCTAAAAGGTAAGGCCTTGGATCAGATGTGGAACATCATAAATGATAAATTACAATTATGTATAGACCATTATGTACCTAAGATTAAAAAAATACAATCATAATACAAGATTACCTCAGTGGTATAGTAAACAAACAAAAATTAAATTAAAGCAAAAAAGAGGGCATATAAGAAATAGAACTGCAATTGACAGAGGTAACCAAAAACCAATACATGGAGTTAAATGGATCATGTAAAAGGCTAATCAAAAAAGGCAAAAATGGATGAAGAATACAAGATGGCTATACAAACTAAAGATAATTAAAACAGTTTTTTCAACTATATTTGAGGGCTAAAAGGACGACAAAATAATATAGGACAACTAAAGCTTGGAGATCAAGTACTCACTGATGAAGAACAGATAGCAAATGAGTTTAACAAATATTTTGCTAGTATTTTTAGGGAAGGGTTAAATGGAACAATTTGCAGTGTAATACAGGCTAATCCTAGAGTTATCGTAATTAGGAAGAGCAGGTGGCAACCCATCACAGGGCTGGTGCCTCAACAAAAAAACAACATATCCACCAGCAACAGTCGGCAACCCAGCACAGAATGTGCAACGAACTTTAAGCTAGGTCATGATAAAAGCAAAGTTTACTAAAATAGTAAAAACAGCTACTGGCTACAGCTCAGGCCTCAGCATTCACGTGCTCACGCAGAGCGACGCTTCATGTCACATAAGCATTGACAAAGCGCCTGTGACGGAAATGGCGTTCATGTGACGTGTGAGTGCTGCTGAGGCTCGCGGCTTTGCTTGGAAGCTGTTTTTACTATTTAATAAACTTGCCTCTTTTATCGTGACCTAGCTTAAAGATTGTTTTTTGCACACGCTGTGCTGGGTTGCCAGACTGTTGCTAGTGGATAATCTTAGAGTTAAGAGGATGGCTACAATGCATGAGATATCAGTCACGGAGGTGGCTGCTAGACTAAAAAAATTAGGAATGGACAAGTATCCTGGACCTGATGGGGTACACCCAAGATTATTAAAGGCAGTGGCAGATGTAATAGCAGGACCCCTTACTAAATTATACAATACTTCATTAAGGGAGGGAAAACAATCTATGAATGGAGGATAGCAAATATAACCCTGATTCATAAGAAGGGAACTAAAAGCAAGATTGAAAATGTTAGGCCAATTAGTCTGACATCGGTCGTGGGCAAGATACTGGAGGGCATAGTCAAGGATATGATGGAAATTCACATATTAGAAAATGAACAGTGGGATGCATCACAGCACGGTTTTGTGAAAGGCAGATCATGTCTGACAAATCTCATGAGTTTTTTGAAACAGTCAGTGCTGCCCTGGACAAAGGATTGCCAGTGGACGTGGTCTGCTTTGATTTTTCAAAATGCATTTGATTTGGTGTCTCACAATATTCTGATCAGTCAATTATACATGGTGGTATTACACCTCACATTAGTTTCTTAGATTAAATCTTGGTTGGGTAACAGACGGCAGCGAGGCTGTATAAGGGGGTCATACCTCAGAGTGGGTTTCAGTGACAAGTGGAGTGCCGCAGGGGTCTGTGCTGGGGCCTTTTTAATTTAATGTATTAATGTCATCTATGAAAACATCTGAGGATGTATGGATGTCTAAATATGTGCATGATGCAAAGATAGGAGCGATTATAAATGACAGATTATCTACAGTTTCCTTACAGAATACTATAGATGAATATAGGAAAGTGGGTACTCAAACATGGATTGGAATTTAATGTGGCAAAGTGCGGGGGTGATGCACTTTGGGCATCTAATGGTAGAGTACAGACTCTGTGACACTCCACTTAAAACAACTGAGACTGAAAAGGACTTGGGATATTTATCACAAATAAATTAACCTTTGACTATCATAAACAAGAAACTGTGAAAAGATGTAACAAAATAGTGGGGCGTATTATGAGAAACATCAAATGTAAAAAGAAGGAAGTCATAATACCGCTGTACACATCCCTGGTTAGGCCCCATTTGGAGTTCTGTGCCCAGTTCATATCTGTGCAAAATAATAATAGTAAAAGGCAGATGGAGAAGATGCAGCGAAGGGTCACCAAAAGAATACAGGGAATGAGTAGGAAGGACTACAGAGAAAGACTGGATAAGTTAGGGATGTACTGACTTCAATATAGAAAAATAAGAGGAGACTTATGCTATACATACAAAGCATTCCATAATGAACAACTTTGGCTAACTTCAGGTCTTTGTAGATCAGAAAATACAAGGCAAACAAGAGCACACTCTCTGAGATTAAGAGGGGAAACAACTAAGACAAAGAAGAGGGGAGAGTGGTTTAGCCAGAGAGTTGGGGGACCTTGGAATGCATTACAGGAACTGGTGGTGTCATCTAGAACACTTACACAGTTTAAAAACCAGTTGGATAATTATATGGGGGATAGGAAGACAATGTATATCTACTGATATGTGGTGGGTCATTATGCCCTCTGGCCGATAGACCTGTTCGAAACTAAAATTTTTGCCATGATTGTTCTCATGCCACAGCCAGCCGAGCACAAATGAATCCTTCATGAATCCTTCATGGATTGTAATTCTTACAACCAAAGTTTCCCTGGGTGTTCCCCAAGTCAGGATATGGTAGATGAAATTGGGACTAGGTCCGAATCTGCCAGTTTATTTATTTCAAAAGTTTTACCAGGAAAGACACAGTGAGCTGGTTGTGAGCTGGTAACAGGCAAGTACTGTAATTCCAGTGTGAACAAAATAAGGTACCAAAGTACAATACATTATAGAAGCTTTTTAGTGACAGCTGTCCAAAGATAAATCAGCACTCTAACCACGTTATGGCACACCCACACTGGCCTTGTAGCACATATGATGAGTCTTCAGTTGCTGCAATAATACTTTATTATTATTAAATACATGGCGAGCCATGTTAAAATTTCAAGAGAGCACTTCCAGCCACAGCCAGATGCCCCAGAGCTTTGCTCCCCAGCAGCTGTGTCAGGGGCGGGCCTTTGGAGTGAGCTGCCTCCTAAGCTGGTCCCTGTCCAAAATGGTGAGCCAATCAAAAGCAACTTAGGAAATCTATACAGCGGAAGTCTGTTTACAGTGCCACTGTAAGACGAATAGAGCTTAAATGGACCACAACCAGGAAACAAACTCATAAGTGAATGAATCCCTAGTCAGAATCAGAACTGGGTCACAGATGACTTCCCCATCCCAGTCCATCTTTAATCAAATTCAAAATTAGGTCACACCCAACTTTCCAGTCCCTAGTCTGACTCAAAACAGGGTCACAGTTAAGCTGCCATTCTTCCTCAGTCAAATCAGAACTAGGTCACAGCTGACCCAACCATCCATTGCCAGAATCAGAACTGCGTCATTGCCAACCCACCTATTCCTATTCAGAATCGAAACTGGGTCATAGCCAACTCACCCCTCCCTAGTCTAGATGGAACCAGGTCACAACCGACCTACCTGTTCCTATTCAGAATCCGAACCAGGTCAAAACTAACCCGCCCCTCCCTCGCCTGAATCAGAATTAGGTCACAGCTGGTCTGCCTGTTCCTATTCAGAGTCAGTATCAGGTCACAGACAACTTTTCCCTTCTCTGAGTCGGAAATGGTCACATTCAGGAGCCCCTGATTTTAGATTATGGCTGAACATGCCTTAAATAAAAAAATGAAAATAACATAAAAAAATGAAAATAATAAAGACTACAAGCTTTATGTCTTCATTCACTATTCGTATTCGTTATTTGACAAATTTTGTAATCAACTATTTGGTTGAATACTAAAAAGTACTATTTGTACCATCCCTACTAAAAAGATTCTTGCTACTGTACCACTACAGCCACTATGGTTATAGATAAGATAATTGAGAAAATATGTGTGGTACCCAGGCAGGGCCTGAAATACCTATACCTTAGGCCCTCTCTGTACTAGAAGAAAATTTGGTAACAGGTTTTAAACTGTTATGGGGCTTACCATGCTGCCGTATCCACTCTTCTAGCAGAACCATGTTTTAACATGGGACACGTGCGTCCACATTGTGTAGAAATAAATGCATGTTTTAAGCAAGCAATAAAAGGCCTGACGAAGTGTGGAGTTTATGGCACAATAAACACACCCCAGGTGCATTATGAGGCACGAGGTGCTTGCGCTCCAGTGCCTTAGTACCTGGGAAGTGCTCTTATCAGGCCATAACCACACCTCTGAGTGTCTTATTGCACTTATAAAATGGGCTTCCCAAGTAACTACTTGAGAAAAGAAATAAGAAACATGCCAAAGAAATTGTTTTAAAATCTGAGGCTTGAGTAGTTGAAGCAAGAAAAATAGTCCCCATGTAAGGTAGTTTGAGGAAGTGTTTCATTAGCTGTACAGAGCTTCCCTCTATCACTTTACTTTTTCTAACATTACATCCCTTATATTTTTTTTTTTTTTTGTGCTCTGTTCGCTATGTATAAATGTTGACAGGGTCCGTTTGCTGGAGACCAATGATCCGCTTTTACTTGACAATGAGCGTGTCCCATTGTCAGCACCATAGTTAGTGCTTGTCAGCGCTTAAATTGTCATTGCCCAGTTCAGGCTTTGAGCTCTAATTTAAATAAATGTTTTATTTATTTTATGAGCTGTACATAGAAATACTGCCGGAGGACTGGGTACGAGTTCTATTTTAAATGTGCGGTTTCATTTGCTGTATCGCTGATGCTAAGCAGGTGCGCTCATGGATCTGAACGGCAATTTAAAAACAATGATATGTTGTTCACTTTCATTACTGCAGTCTGTGCTTTTACTGGTTCAGGTTAGCCTTAAAAAATAAAATACCTGTTTATTTGTCCTTTGCTGAGATACTGTGTGTTTGTGGTAGTGGTGGGGAGGAGAATGTCAGTCTGCATCGGTAACGGAGCAGTGCCGGTGGATCTGTGGCGCGATTTTTTTCAAAGGTATGACACGTTGTTCACTCTCTGGGTCAGCTTTCATACAGATGACAGAAATAAATATATTTCAAATTGTCTTTTTTGGAGATAACAGTTTGTGTTTGATGTCTTGTGTGTGTGTGTGTGTGTGTTGGGGGCTGTTGCACAGCTCGTCTACGTTATGTTGGCACCACGAGTTTGCTTCAGAAATGGGTGCCTTTTGAAGAGCCACGCTGTCTCTTTCACTTTGCGATTATGCGAATGCTGTGGAAAGAAATTTTGATGGCGCGGGCTCACTGATTTGTGTGTGTGTGCTATGGCTATTGGTTGACATGTAGTGCAGGTTGCCATGATATGTGTCTATAAGGACATGGCTCTGGCAACCTCTGCACCAATCAGGATCCTCCAAATGTTTTGCCCATTTTATAACACACTATAACACCACACCTGAAGTATGATGCCTGGCAGTAGCGCAGCTGTTCCTCAATGTGCCACGGGATGTCAGGATGTTGGCAATTGTTCTCCCATGAAGCACTGGGTGTTGCCATGTAAACAAAGGCAACAACACAGCAGGCTCCATGATTCACTATGTTATTGTACTGTTGATAGTTCAGTTCCTGCAAAATAAAACTAAACAGCATATTAGACAAGAAAAAAGGTATGCGCTTAGGCACCTCAGAGCAGCTCGATTACAAAACAATGAAGAAAAAGCTGCTTGAGAGCCTCAGTGTGATGCACAGTGTGATTGCTTGTGCATATGTAATGGGCACAGAAGAACAAGCTGTGTGGTGCAGAAAGTGTACTTCTACATGATGGAACAATATAGTGTTGCAGACTTGGAATGATGACCAGTGGCTTCCCAACTTTCACATGGCCAGAACAACCTTCAAAGTTCTATGTGCAGAACTATGGCCATATATTCATAGAATGGCTACTAGACTACATCTGGTGGTTCCTGTGGATAGAAGAGTGGCAATCACACTGTGGTGCTTGGCTATTAATATCGAATACAGAACACTTAGCCATCTTTTTGGAGTGGGCTGGTCAATAGTGGGTCAGATTGTGATTGAGGTCTGCAAGGGTATTGTTCACATAATGCTTCCTAAAAAAATTGTCATCCAGAATGTTGCTGAGATTGTTCAAGGCTTTGACTTGGAGTGGAGCTTTCCTAATTGTGGTGGGGCAGTCGATGGTACCCATTTCACGATCATAGCACCACCTGGCAATGCAGTGGCATACCACAACCGTAAATCATATTATTCGGTTGTAATGCGGGTGGGTGTAGATCATCAGTACGGTTTTATTGACATCGACATGGGATAGTCTGGAAAGGTCCAAGATGCTATGGTACTAAAACACTGCAATTTATTCAGACTGGGGCACAGTGAAACTCTATTGCCACCACTGACACATAACCTGAATGTAACTACTGTACCTACTGTCATAATAGGAGACCTTGCCTATCCTCTGTTGCCCTAGCGTACCAAGCCTTACCCTGACTACAATAATCAAAGAATCAACTACAGGCTTAGTAAAGCCCAAATGGTTGCTGAATGCGCATTTGGCCATCTTAAGGGGAAGTGGAGATGTCTACTGAAATGGAATGAATACAGCATAGAAAATGTTCCATATGTTATCGGTGCTTGCTGTGCCCTTCATATTCTATGTGAGACCAAATCTGAAGATTTCCGCCCCAGCTGGATCCCCGAACATGAAAATGAACTATTTCAGTAGCATGAGGACAATAACTGTACACCAGTGGATGAAATGTCTATTGCTGCCATGAATAGGCAGGCATCAGCAATATGTGATACTTCTGCAGAATTTTTTGAGACTAATCTACCACCTTAATAACCACCACAGAACTGATGTTAAAGAAACACAGACACATTTGTGGTTTTTTGGGGAGGATGAAAAGTTTTCTTTGCTTAAAACATTGAAGTGTTTTCAACCCTGTTAAAAGGACATGTAAAAAATATACCACACAACTGTTTTGGTACAGAATACAGTAAGAACAATTTTAATAATAACTCATTTAACACTGAACATCAATTTGTACAAATCCTTTTAAAAGGTTCACTTTAACACTGTAGTAAACACTACATTTTACCCGGAGATTAAAGCATTAACAATGGTGCTGTATAACAAATAGAAATGCATTTCAAGTAAAATTATATATATATCTAGTGACTCTGTCAATTTTCGATAATCATTGTGTTTGCATCATAATAAAAAAAAGGCTGAAGTTTTAAAAGTGTAACTTTATTAACATTTAATACACCGCATTACATATGTGACTGTTAACAGGTTTGCATTGTTGAACACTCACTGATATGTCATGATAGCCAAAGCTTCTATGACTGTTTTTTTTTCACAATAAGTGGTAACACGTATAGTGTACTGCGTCATTATCATTTTTTAAGCACCTGAAAAACTACTTAGTAATGAAATTATTGGTGTTTAGGATTGTTACTAATATATGCACTCAACACGCACTTTATTCCTAACATGCAAGAAATAGTTGAAAAAACAGCTTGATGAACTTCATTTCAAAATGCATGATTGTTTTCTTAAACTCACCAGTTAAAGAGCAGCTGACATGTTTTTATGCTTCAGGCAGACAACTCATACCAAGTACCTTTTTTAGCCATAAATTGATTTTTTTTGTCCAAGGGACAAAACATAATTTCATTCATAAAGCCCGGCTCGTAACTTCCTGAACTGAGTTGAGCGGCTGCCGAGTGCTGCAGGCCCCACCCCTAAAAACAGCATAATTATGGTGTAAGCTAGGGAACAGGGCTGCACGCGCTCTATAGAGATAGTAATGGAATCAGGGGAGGGGTGCTCCCTAAATGTACTAAGATTATCTTTGGAAGTATGTATATATGTATGTATGTATGTATGTATGGGGCTAACACATAAAAGAAAAAAAAAGATAGCTCTTCTCCATCCTTTGCATTCGTTACCTGGAGCAGAGCCTTTACAGTACTATGCCGAGGCAGAAACCAGACTAGGATAGCTCATAGAGATCGTGTTCCATCAGATGATACACTAGACATGTGGCTACTTTTTTTTATCACAACATTATTTATGCCACCTCCGTGGATCTGGCAGGGGCTACGACCCCCCCCAACCCTTTGGGGCCATCATGGGTCCTGTCGGTGTCCCGGTATATTTCCTCTGTTTTCTCCCCTGTGCCCTCACCCGTGCAATGGATGCAGCAGCTGTTTCCACCTCCGTGGAGGCAACCAAGCACCCTGGGCGTGGGCTGAACCCCTCATGTTGTGCTGGCCTTGCGCAGCACAGACCCCCACCCGGAGGAAGGAGAGTAGTCCTCCGGACGCTCAGTCTTTACCTCCCTGGCCAACCCCCGAATTACTTGAGTCCATTCCCATACCCGGGTCGCCGGCGTGGCATCCAGCTTCTCAACCCTCAGTGCCACTGGGTTGGTGTGGCTACTTCTTTTCCCAAAAACGTCACTTAGAGACAGATCTATAGTTCGCAACAACTTCACATCTAAAGAAGGTTTCTTCAGCAGGTGTCTCACAATTGCCTCCTTCAAAGTGCCTGTTAAAGACAGTAGGCCAAGCAGCTTTTAATTGGAAATATGTTAGTATTTAATAAATATTTAATCAGGCACTGTCTGTGTTTTTCATCAACAGAAAGCATATTTTCATTGTAGATTTCATTTATAGTGTAACATTACTCCATGTTTCCATATGGACTCAATGTTGTTTTTGCTCCAAGGTGTGCAACCCCACCCACTACACGCATATTGTGGTTCACGCAAATCCGGAGACAACTGACTTTTCCCCTCTGTATTTGAAATGTATTACTAGCGTAGTCTTGATTCTCAGTGGCAATGATGTTTGTAGTCTGTGTCAGTAATACTTGGAATCTGTTGATAAATGTTATTTGTGCCTTCAGAATGTAATTTCGAAACAAAGTTTGCGGTTTCCTTTCCTCCCATACAACCAGCTGTTCTCTTATCTGTTTCAAGCGGCATGGCTTCTTATTGAAATGACTAATGTTTACTGGTTTGAGAGGTGACTTATTTATTAGAGGGCTGCCTTCTGTAGGATCAGATATTTATTATTTGGATGTGTTAGTAATAATTAGCCATTGTTTCAGAAGTCTGCTGTGTTTTCTTCCTCGTCAGAAGACGTCTGACCATGGAGCAAATAGAACTGATTAACTGAGGTTCTTACTAATAGTAAATTCAAACACAAGGGCCAGGATTCCCAAACATGTTGCCTGAGCGAAAACCTATTTTTTTGCCAGGCTGCTATTCACAGAAACCTGGTTTGCAGGCTCAAACCGGGTTTGCACTTGGGCAAAGTTTGGAGAGGGGTGCAATGCAAATAAGGGGAGGCGACCTGAATTATCAGCACAGTCTGATTCACAGAACATTTGTTCTGTGTAAGGGCCTTTTGTACCATCCCCTTGCGTGGAGAAAATACCACTGACTGAGACCTTGCCTTAATCCTGCACAGCTCTGGTGGTTGGTGGAGGCACTATGGCAGCCCCCCGCCTGACCCCAGCACAGTAGATCCTGGTGTCAAGTGGTACTCCGCCCAGTGCCCTGCCTGATATACGAAATCCATTTCTCTGGTGGCCAGTAGTCCTCCCCTTCAACCGGATTCCTCACCTAATATATGTCAAGTGTTTCCCTGGTGTCCAGTGGTCCCACCCCTCACACTACCCCTTGCCCAATGAAGACATGACTATTTACCCTGGTGTCTAGAAGATCCTCCTCTCATCCAATCCCCATCTCTGGTCTGACTAGCACATCCCCCCCTACTGATTGCTGGCCTGATTGTAACTGTAGAGCAGTCCCTGGTCCTAGTGGTCCCCCCACTGCCAATCACTGATTACCAGCCCGATGTTCAAGATATAACTTTCCCTGGTGCTAGTGGCCCCCACTGATCGCTGTCCGGATGTTACAATACATGTTTCTGTGGTATCCAGTGGTCCACCCCCTACTTGATCCCTCGCCCAATGTTGCAGTAAAATTCTCCCTGGTGTCCAGTGGTCTCTCCCCTCTCCTGATCCTGTGCCCAGCATTAAATAAATCATCTCCCTGGTGTCCAGGTGTCCAGTTGTCCCTCCCCTCACTCAATCCCTCACCTGATGAAGATATGACTATTTACCCTGTTGTCTAGTAGACCCCCCCAACTCTGATCTGGTGAATGCTCACAAATATATTTAATTCCCTGGTGTCCAGTGGACTCCCACCCCCTGCAGGTAGTGCCCCACCACCCCAATCCCCTTCAGTCCCTTCCCTGAGCCAGCGGCCAGCACAACCCTCTACTCTCCACCACGGCCGGCTGCTGATGGAACTGTCAGTGAGTGCATACTGTATACAGTATGCACTCATTGATTGGCAGCTCAGAGATGAGTGTGTACTATATACAGTAGGCACTCATTGATTGACAGCTCAGACATGAGTGCATACTATATACAGTAGGCACTCATTGATTGACAGCTCAGAGATGAGTGCGTAATGTATACAGTAGGCACTCATTGATTGACAGTTCAGAGATGAGTGCATACTATATACAGTAGGCACTCATTGATTGACAGCTCAGAGATGAGTGCGTACTGTGTATAGTATGCGCTCACTGACAGTTCAGTCAGTGGCCGACCATGGTGATGAGCAGAGGGCTGTAGTGGTCGCCAGCTCAGGGAAGGGACTGGGGGAATGGGGTGGAGGGGCACTACCTGCTGGGGTGGTGGGTCCACTGGACACCAGGGAATGAAATTTGTTTTTGAGCATTCGCCAGATTGGGGTTGGGGAGGGATGTCCACTAGACACCAGGGAAGTACATATCTATATGGATAGCTAGCAAAATCCTGACACTTGAAATCTCAAGCCACAGAAGCCCGAGCCTGATGTTCTGAAACACCGGCTGCCTGACACAGCAACATCCCGATGGCCAAGTGTCCGACACTGGACTTATGCCGTGTATGCAGGCAGGCAGGGGCTCAGCCCCCCCATACTCCCCCCCCCTACAATAATATAATCAACTCCATGTCCTGGCAAGTTCCAGTGTCGAGCAGGCAGTCATCAGGATGGTGGTCTGTCGGGCATCCGGCGTTTCGAGATCTCAGGCTCAGGCTTCTGTGGCTCGGGATTTCAGGTGTCGGGATAACATACTACTACCATCTATATATGGGCAGATCAGGGATGGGGTGCCACTGGCCACCATGGATGTGGTTTATGTTTACTATACAGGGGATTGGGGAGGGGGGCCTCTAACCACCAGCGAGGGAAGGGCGGGGGCTAACATTGATGCACAGGGATGGGGCTGGGGCTGTGTTTTGAGGAAGGGAACTTATATGACAGCTATCCAGTGAATGACTGAAATGGTTTATATGACAGGGACATCCCAGACAGCAGTAGTGGTTCGGCGATTGCCAACCGGTGATGAGGATCGAATGGGGAGAGGGTCCACTAGACACCAGGGTAAATAGTCATGTCTCCAGTCAGGTGAAAGATCTGGTGAGGGGAGGAGCACTGAACACCAGGGAGATGATTAATTTAATGTCAGGTGAGGGATCGGGCAAGAGGAGGGAACAGGGAGAAATTAACTGTAACTTCGGGCAAGGAACTGGGTGTGGGTAGGGATCTTTGGACACCAGGGAAACATGTATTGTAACACTGGGCTGGTGATCGACGATTGGCAGGGGGCCATTAGCACCAGGGAAAGTTTTATCTTGAACATCAGGCAGGTGATTGGTGGGGGGCTTGCTAAATGTCAGTGTGACCTATGTAAAATGGCCCATAATGAGCATGCAGATAGTCACCTAGCACCTTGCATGCCCAATGGGCTCATTTACATGGCTGCTTTTGTGAATTCCAAATAGCACACCTGCACTGTTCATTGCAGAGCTATGCTCCTGGCTGCATGTTGGGGCTGCGCTAGTGTGGTTAGCGGCAGCAGTAATGGGGTTAGCCCTGGCTCATCCTGGTCCTATTCATGGTCGGATAACACAGGTGCATTATCTGACTGTGAATAGCAACCTTGACACATGGGCAATTGCAATCTGCAACACAAACCTTTGCGCTGTGCTTTGCAACTTTTTGTAAATCTACCCCCAGGGATCCATCAATGATGCCTTACAAAAGAGTAACATCTTGCCAGACTGCGATGCCCTTGAAATGGAACTGCGTTGGACCTGCCCGCACTCTGAAACCTTGCAGGGGAAGGGATGCCAGGAGGCTGCTGGGAAAAAGAGCAGCATCAGGTTCTGGTGCCTTTTCTGTGTCCTGTGGGTTGTTGAGTTTTTGGTGTGCCAGCTCCAGGCACAAACCAAGACAGACTGTGAGCAGGGCCTATAAAGGTAGGACTGCGCTGGAGAAAGGCAGATCGGGCGGAGATCTTGTAGTGAACAGGTCTGCAGTGCTGGGAGTTGGTGCAGACTGTGCCACCCCAGGGCTGAAAAGAGGACAGCAAACTGTGAACAGAGCTACTGAGTTTCAGAGAAGAGAGTGGCAACTGCTACCCAGCATGTGGGTGATGTAGAAGATACAGTGTGGAGAAAAGATCAAGGGTTGCTAATCCAGGTCCTGTATCTGGCACCACAGCATGGTGGTGGGCTGCCTTTGACCTAGGGGTTTGGAAGCCAGGACATGTGTGGTGTCGGGAACTCATAAGTCAAGAACGAGTGGAAGAAGGTTGAAAGAGCCAGAATCCAGTGCCAAAAGTTGACGGTTCAGCACAAAGCAGAGGGAGACTGTCTGCTTCATAGATTCCTTGGGAAAGCAGAGATCCAGTGGTCTGCTGCATCAGGAGGAGCCATCTGGGTCTGGGAACCATGAGTATGCTGCAATGTGGCATTTTCTCAAGGGACAGCGCCAGTTGTTTCATCATGTTTCACAATTTGAATTAGAAATACCCCATGTTGAGGGATTTTCTACCATTTAAGTAACTGCATGGCCTGTAGGGTTTGGGGAATTGAGCTTGTTGCTCTGTTTAAAATGCACCAACGTCAGCCAACCCAAGGCAACATCTACAGGTCGGCAGCAATTCTACACCTGCGGTAGCCAGGGACTGAGTTAAAGAAACTCCAATTCGAGTCCGTTTAAACTTGGTACGAGGAGGGCAGGGGTAAATCTGGCCTGCCTAGGAGGGCACCTAAGACGGCAATATTTAAAGCTGCCATTTGCAATAATCCTCCTTCTCACAGGTGGTCAGTTGTTAATAAAGCTGTGTTATTCCATTCATCTTGGGCTGGTTATTGACTCTCCATTGGTGTAGATATTAGTGGTTTCCTACTAGATGTTCCCAGGACATGTACCACAGCTGGCCAAAGAGCTGTCTCATATGCCCTCCCAAACATTTGGAACCAACTACAAGCCATGCTGAAGCTAACCAGCATCGTATCAATTAACTCCTACAAAAAACTAGCTATCTCTAAATTAAAAGACATATGTAGATGCTACTAGGCCCCCAACGCCAAGTCAACTTCCTAGGTACCAACTGACCCTTTACTTAATAAGCTGAGATGTGTTGCATAATTTGGGTAAGGTTAAAGCCGGAATGTACTGCATATAACATAAGGACTTCTATTGTGTATACCTCTTGTCTTATATATTTTTTCTTTGTTGTTCTACATTTTATATCTCCTGTCTATGTAATTGCGAACTGTATGTTTATGTGCCTCAGGACCTCCTTGTGAATGAGCTTGCTCAACGGAGTCTTTCCTGCAATAAACTTGAACTTACTGAGCCCATCAATAGCCAAAGCCCTAGTGGCTAGGTTGACTGGATGTCTGCAGCACTCACCCCTAAACTGAAACTTACTGGATTGTACCAGTTTACCAAAGGTGGTGGCAGTGTCATGTGTACAGCGCAGGCATGCCTTGCCATGGGGGGATGTCACAGAACTTTATGCTAATTTTAGAATTTAGAATACAAGTTCAAACGCTGCACTGAGGCCATGTTCCCTCTGCTTTTTATGTTTGCTTGTGCGCATGCACAAGAAACATTATGCAGCAGCTTAGGAGAGAAGTGGGTTGTGGAGGTGCGGCAGCATGGTGTCTAATGCCAACACTGCATTTGTGGGCTTGGCGGTGTGCACCCAATGCAGGCCCTGTGTCCTGATGACACTGGTTCTGCAGAAGTGCCACCAACTTGAAACGATTTGGCTGCTGCAATGCGGGGTTGCCTCATCATTGCAACTTCAGCAATTCCACTGCAGTGAGGGAGCGACCCTTTATTGCAGGGTGGTACCTTGCCTGGTGTAACATTTGTGTGAACATGGTGGTGCCGCGCCTCACAGTCCCATGTAAGCCGATGGGGAGTCCAATCCCCTGTCGGCATACCAACACCCACCACTTCATTGATGGGGAGCCTACTCCTCACAGCATAATGTACCCCCATTTGTTGTGCCGAGGGGTGCTCAATCCCCTGGCATCATGCACCCCCAAACAGTCTTTTCTTTGCTGACAGGGGGTCCAACTCGCGGCTTCAGTTCCCCCTTCCCAGTTCAATTTGCTCGATGGGAGAGCCCACTCCCCGTTGGCATAATGTCTCCACCCCCCAATTTCTGTTGTGTGTTGAAGGGGTGCCCAATCCCCCTAGGCATCATGTGCCCCCCCACCTGTTTCTGTGCTGATGGGGGCCCAATCCCCGTCTGCTTCAGTCCCCCTCCCCACAAATGCAGATGGCACACTGGGAGCCCACCCCAGTGTACCAAACACACCTGTGAAAGAAGAAACCAACTCGCGTGTCTTTTTTACCTGTAAAATGAGAAAACGGTCCTCGACATGTCCGTGCCCTCCCCAACCCACGTCCACCCTCTGCATACCCCACCTCCTCACACCCTCACCCATACTTACCTCCAGAGCCCAGCGGATGATCTTCGGTGGACCAGGAACATGTCTGCACTCTTCAAAGCCGACCGCGAACTGAGAAATGCCAGTAAGCTGTATAATGGCATAAATAGGGTTTTTTCGACTTTGGTGCATATCTCGGGCATTTTTGGGAATTTTGGCACCAAATTTTCAACATGGGGTTATTGGGACCCCTCCGCATGAATTCAGTCACTGTCATGGCGTTATTCGGTCCCGAAAGGTGATTTTGTGGTCACTGAGCGTAATCACCTTTCAGGACCGATTAACAAAACAGCAGTGCCACTGTTTATGAGGTGGGCTCTCAAAAAGCCTATGTTGCAAATTTGGTGAAAAAAATCCAAAAAATACTTTATGAGCATGCGTCGAGCAGTTTCCACGCATGCTCGTGACTTCGCAAATTTGCAATATTTTCACTCCAGAGTTTCAACATTGGTGTTTTTTCATACCTTTTTATGAACAGTGCAACTGTCATTTTACACATCCTGGCCGAAATGTGTATTCGCACTTCTGGCGCAAAGTAGCACGGTCGCTGTGGGAAATCAGTTTTTGGGACATATTAAGAAAATGACAGTGACACTGTTCATGAGCAGAGATCCTAAAATGCTTATGTTGAAAATTTGGTGACGAAAGTCCATAAAATGACTGTGTTACAAGCATGAGTTGCGCAGTTTCCACGCACCTTTGTAACTTCGCAAATTTACAATATTTTCACACCAGATTTTCAACACTGCCATTTTTTCACACCTCCTTATGAACAATACAGCTGTCATTTTTCACATCCTGGGCAAAATGTGTTTTTGCACTTCCGGCGCAGAATAGCACGGTCACTGTGGGAAATCAGGATTTGGGACAGATTAAGAACAAGCGAGTGAGTGAGGGGGAGTAAACGAACTCAATGGAGCTCTGTCGGGACTGCTGTGGATTTCTTTATGGGTGGAAAAAGGCACCAATGCAGGCATGAGCCCAGTACAAAAGGACAGCCTGCAGCACCGGAAGAAACAGAACAAGCGAGTCAGAGAGGGGGAGTGAGCGAGCTCAATGAAGCTCTATCGGGACTGCTTTGGATTTCTTTGTGGGTAGAAAAAGGCGCCAATGCAGGCAGGAGCCCAGTACAAAAGGGCAGCCTGCAGCACTGGGAGAAACAGAATGAGCGAGTGAGAGAGGGGGAGTGAGCGAGCTCAACTGAGCTGTGTCGGGACTTTAGAGTTGCCCACTCTGCCACCCAGGGTCCTGTATGGTCCTATATTACAGCAAGGTCTCTGGGGTGGAGACAAAGCAATGACTGGATACTTTTAGGATTGCTGTAATAATACAGATTTAGTTGTTCTGTTTATTTCTCTAACTGAGCTAAGTACTGAGCTATACTGTTAGGATTGCTGTAATAGTACATATTTATAAAATGGGCTAAAGAAATCAAGCATCCTGATTGGCTACTACATCATCTGAGCCGTGTCCTTATCAGATGATATAGTAGCCAACCAGCAGTACCCTCCACTCCTGAGCCTCATAACAGCACAGAATCACTGAGCTGTGCCAGCCAAAAACAGAAACACAGACTGGCATAGCTTACAACACAACGTCTTTCTCATCAAGCTCCCAGTCCCCCGGTCTGCTGCCCCCTTCCCCACTGCAACCTCTAGTATACAAACAAAAAACACAGTAAAAAATATTTAACAAAGTACCTAGAATATTTTTTTTTCTCTGCCCGTCTCATCTCTCCCTAACAGCCGACGCTCTCACTTTCACTTTCAACTCTGCAATGGGAAACCTCCATGATAAACAGCACCACAAGCTCCGATGTCTGGCAATGTGCCTTAAATGTCCTGTCTCCACATTTTGTGCTGCACAACAAATTCAAAATCCAGTACAAGTGACATGCGACAACTCGCCATAGTACCGACCGTACTCTCCACACGACAACTCGTCATAGTACCAACCGCAATCTCCACAGTTCTCCGGAGAAACCGGAAGTAACTCTCTAACACTTGTCTCCATCCTGTGGTCACAAATTAAAGTATTTCTTCTCTAAATCAAAAAAATAAATAAACAGCAAAGCAAAGCAGCACAAAATGCAACCCAGAACACCACCACATTTTCAAAAATAAATGAAATCTTGACCGGAGCGGGGTGAGCTGGAACCGCTACTGGAAATGAACACACTCTATTCCAGTACCGCTGCTGACTTCTCTCCGGACATTTAAAACAAAATAAAAATAAATCTCTCATTCAGCAGCTATTTATTTCTCACTCTACTTATGGCGGTGGGGGGGGGTAGACTCATAAACAGAAACACACACTTACTAGACAAACGATTTTTTTACCATTTCAGTTGTTGAAATCTCCTTTTTGTTATATTTTTTACTGCTTCCTCTTTTTTCTTTTACGCATTAAATAATTACTTTGATGCCCATTTTATAAGCGCAATAACACACTCCGCGGTGTGGTTTATCTCCTGATAAGAGCATGCCCAGTGGCATAAGGCACTTAACGCAAGCACCTCATGCCTTAGTACACCACTGGGAGTGCTCTTATCAGGCGATAAACTACACCTCATTGTGTGTTATTGCTTGCTTATTTGTTTTGTTTATTTCTGTAACTGAGCTAAGTACTGAGCTATACTGTCATGATTGCTGTAATAATACATATTTATTTGTTCAGTTTATTTCTCTAACTGAGTTGAGTAATACTTGGAGTGCAATAGGATTTCTAACTGGGCTAAATGAAACTGTATGAGGGCTGAGAACAAAAAGTATGGTAGCTGATTGGTGAAAAACAAACAAGGAGGCTTTAGGATTGCTACAGTAATACAGTATCTAACGGATGAGATTTGAGACTGAATTAACCCGGTCGGCAAGGGGGGAGTAGGCGGACTAGTGTGGGGGGAACAGGAATTTGAGTAACTAGGGGCCTAACAGTTGTGGTAGGATACAAAAACCAGGAGTAAGAGCCGTAACACAAAATGGGGGCCAAAATGGGGCAGGTGCTGCATGTCAATAGGGCAGGCATCTTTGGAAGGGTGGTGGGGTGTACAGGGTGTGGGTCTGACATGATCCTGGACTGGGCTTGGAGGATGGGGGGGGTGCATGGTCTGTAGACAGCTGGCTAGTTTGAGGGATGAACTGTGGAGGTTAGGGTGGAGTCTAAGTGGCAGGGCAGATGAGTATAGTAGGCATCCTGGCTGGGGGAACAACTAGGGACTGAAACCGACCCCAGTATCAGAGGCACTAGCAGAAAAGAAAAGAGAAGAGAAGGGAGGGGGTTCCCAACGTGAGGGGGGCCTCCTGATGGGGCAAGAAGAGACCACGAGGAGTACCGGGGAGAGAGCAGATGGCTGTGGGTAGGGAGGGACCAGGGGTGGACCGGAGGCACAGAGGGAAACAAGTAGGAGGCGGAGCTGATAGGGGAAAAGATGTAGGAAGGGTATTGACTAGGAATAGATTCCAGTCTCTGCTATGGGGGGGGGCAGGAACATACTGAAGGGGAGGACAAGTGGGGCATGAGAGGGTTGGCAACAGGTAGGGAAAGAGGTAGTGTGGACAAAAGGGTAGAAGGGGCTAGTAAGGAAGGAGGGGATGACTGGAGGAGAGAAGGCTACGGGAAGGGAAGGATGGGAGGGGCATCATCGGGGTTGCAGGGAATGGGGCCTCTAAATCAACAACAACGGGATAGGAGAGGGGTTGGAAATCAGCAGGGGAGGAGGGGCAGGTTGAAATGGGAAGCCCAGTAGGAAGTAGTCAGGCTGGTAAGGGGTTCACGGGGGGGGGGGAATGGGAGGAATAAAGCAGAGAAAAGGGGTGAGGCAGAAGTAGGGGATGCAAATACAGAAGTCACAGAGGGTGCAGCTGGCAGGGGTAAGGGTCAGGGAAGAATGAATACTGGGGTGGTGGAAGGGGCATTAGAAGGGAAAGGGGGTAAGGGACAGGGGGGTACTCATCCTGGGTGATTCTATACTGAAAGGGTTGAGATGGGGTGGAAGGGGGAAAGGCACAGCTGTATTTGGGTTGAAGCTATCCCGAGGTTGACTGCAGGAGGGGCAGGGCAGGCACTGCTCAAGTGTGCAGCGAGGGGGAGGAGCCTCATTTACTGTTGCATGTGGGTACAAATGACTTGGCGGGGGAGACTGTGGAAGTAGTGAGGGGGAGGTTTGAGGAGTTGGACAGCAGTGTGAGGGGGTTGGGGAGTCGGTGGCATTCTCGGACGTACTCCCGGTACCATGTGCAAGCATGGGGTGGAAGGGTAGGATCGAGGAGTTCAATGAGTGGCTGAGGGATTGGTGCCACACCAAAAATTATGGGTTAGTGACTAACTGGGGTAGGGTGTGGGGGAATAGTGACTTGTGCGTGGGGGACAGGCTACACTTGAGCAGGGAGGGGATTATTGAAGGTGGGATTAGAGGGGAATATCTCCACTAAGGTGGATTTAAACTAGTGGGGGGTGGCCAAAAGATTGAGGTTGGTAGAAAGGTCTGGACTGGGGAGCTTAATTAGCTCACGCCCCTAGATATAGGTAAAGGCGGAGGCTTAGTAACCCTGGGAAGGGGCGGGCAGAGTGGTCTGAGTGTAATACAGAAGGCACCACCATCTGGTAAGAATAAAGAGGAGAAAGGGTGCAGACTACCAGGAGGAGGGACACAGGCCAAGGAGAAGAGTGAGGAGAAGGAGGGGTATGGGTGGAAAGTGGTCTCTCTCAACGCAGGAAGCCTGGGGAACAAAATTGCAGAGCTTCAGGTGCTCCTTTCAAAGGGGAAGGTGGACATTGCTGCAGTGACAGAGAATTGGGCCGCAGAGTACCATGATTGGGACTTGTCAATTTCGGGATACAGGATATACAGGACGGACTGGGGGGGCTGGAAGGTGGGGGTTACACTCTATGTCAGGGAAGGGATCAAATGCATAAGGGGCGAGGGAGAAGAGGAGAGGACAGAGGCACTTTGGGTGCAGCTCCTGGACTCCAAAGGCAGAAAGCTGAGTGGTGTACAGACCACCAGCCCAATCCGGGGAACTGGATGGGGAGTTGGTAGAGCAGATAAGGAGGGTGTGTGGAAGGGGGAGTGTGGTGATAGTGGGGGATTTTAACCTACTAGGGGTTGACTGGAGCACTCCGGCCACCAGCAGTACCAGGGAGCAGGTGCACTTTGACGCATTCTTGGTAAATGGGCCTACAAGGCTTGGTAGCACTCTGGACCTAGTACTGGAAAATGGGGAGGTGGTGAGGGAGGTAAGGGTGGAGGACCCACTAGCGGGTAGCGACCACCAAACAGTGTGGCTTGTTCTCACGCTGGTCAGGGAGACAGGAGGCATGGGCACTAAGGTGGTCGACTTTGGGATTATGGGAGAAATACTGCAAGGGAGACTCCAGGATATAAGGCTGGGGATGGATGCAGAACAAAAGTGGTGAGTCATAAAGACTGGGCTAACAGAGGCCACAGTAGCCTGCACCAGGGCCAGGAGTAAGAAGAGTAGAGCCAAGAAACCATGCTGGCTGAACAAAGAAGTGCTGCAAGGGGTGAGGGCAAAAAGGGCTGCATACTGGAAGTACAGGAGAACAGGGAAGGGAGAGGATAAGGAGGCTTACAGGAGTTGGTCAAGGGAGGTGGCCAGGAGGGTGAAAAAAGCTAAGGCCTCCAGGAATTAAGGTTAGCACAGGGCATAAATGGAGGGGTAAAGGATTTTTTTAGGTATGTCAGGTAAAAGAGGAAGTGCAAGGAACATATTATGAGGATAAAGCAGGGAGGGGATTGGGTGGAACAGGGTGAGGAGCAAGCGGATATTCTAAATGGGTACTTCTGCTCCATTTTCACTAAGGAGAGGGATCGTCCACTACCAGCATGGGCTGGGGGGTGGGGAAAGGGGGGAGGAGGTGACGGACAAAGTGATCGCAGAAAGTAGGGTGCTAGAGGGGCTGAGGGCCGTAAGGGTGGGCAAAGTACCAGGTCTCGATGGCATCCACCCCAGGGTGCTGAGGGAGATGGTGGAGCTGTTGGCTGAGCCGCTGGCAGATCTGTTCAACACCTCCCTGGAAACGGGGTGTATGCCCCAGGACTGGAGGGTGACCCATGTGGTACCCATACACAAGAGTGGGCCTAGGGAGGAGCCAGAAAATTATCGGCCAGTCAGTCTCACGTCCATAGTGGGTAAGCTTATGGAGGCAATACTGAAGGAGTGGCTGGTGGCATTCCTAGAGAGTAATAGCCTTGAAGATGGGCAGCAACATGGATTTGTCTCAGGGAGGTCTTGTCAAACGAACCTAATAGAGTATTATGATTGGATGACAAGGGAGTTGGACAGCGGCCAAGCAGTACATGTCCTGTACTTGGACTTCAGTAAGGCCTTTGATACAGTGCCTCATGGGAGACTGTGGGGAAGCTGATGGCAGTGGAGGTGGGAAAAAAGCTGATAGAGAACTGGTTACAGGAGAGGGTGCAGAGGGTGGTGGTGGTTGGGGATCTCTTGGCACCCAGAGCAGTGACAAGTGGGGTGCCGTAGGGGTCAGTGCTGGGCCTGGTGCTGTTTGGGCTCTTTATCTCCAATATAGCACATGGAGTGGGGAGCAGGGTTAGTCTGTTCGCAGATAATACCAAATTGGGGGTGGTGGTGGACAAAGGGAACGGATGGGAAAAACTGCAGGGGGACCGAACCAAACTACAGACATGGTCGTCGGAATGGCAGCTAGGACTCAATGCAAAGAAGTGTAAGGTGATGCACTTCGGGGCTAAGAACCAGAAGAGGGACTATTGGTTGAAGGGGGTGAGGTTGGGGAATCACAGAGGAGGAGAATGACCTAGGGCTGTTGGTAACTGGGAGCATGAACAACTCAGCCCAGTGCAGGAGAGCAGCAGCGAAGGCAAATAGGATGCTAGGGTGCATCACAAGGGGGTTCTCATCCAGACACAGGGATGTGATCCTACCCCTTTACAGATAATTGGTCAGACCGCACCGAGAGTACTGTGTGCAATACTGGAGGCCATATCTGAGGAGAGATAAAAAGTTACTGGAGGGATGCAAAGGAGGGCAATAAAAATGTTAAAGGGGATGGAAGGAAAGGAATATGAAGTTAGGTTGAAGGAGCTGAACATGTACACACTGGAGGAGAGGAGGGATGGGGGCATATGATTGAAGCATTTAAATACCTGAGGGGGTAAATACCCCTAGCATCTAGGGGATATTTAAACTGAGGAGTGGAAGTGAGACATGAGGAGGCACGGACTAAGGTTGGAAGGGGACGTTTCAAGAGGGAAATGAGGAGGCACTACTTCACTGAGAGGGTGGTGTCTAGTTGGAATGCACTGCCAGAGGGGGTGGTAACACGTAGGACAGTCAATAGCTTTAAGAAGGAGTGGGATAAAGCAAGAGGAAGACTCAGAGGGGCAGGGGCTGGGAGAAGTGGGGGGGAGGAACTGAGTGGAGGAGGCTGGGGCAGCTGCAATCTAGGCTGCTAGCTGCACACTTCGGCAGACTTAGCTAGATTGATTGGTCTGTTCTGTTGGCAAATTTGTATGTTCATATGTATGTTCGTATGTAAAATCACAGTGACTGTTCATGAGCAGAGGTCCTAAAATGCCTATGTTGAAAATTTGGTGACAAACGTCCATAAAATGATGGTCTTACAAGTATGCATTGTGCAGTTTCCATGCGCCCTCCTAACTTTGCTAATTTGTAGTATTTTCACTCCAGATTTTCAACATTTGCATTTTTTTCAGACTTCCTTATGGACAGTACAGCTGTCATTTTCCACATCCTGCCCGAAATATGCATTTACACATCTGGTGCAGAGTCGCGGGGTTGCTGTGGGAAATCAATGTTTGGGACAGATTAAGAAACTCATAGTGACACTGTTCATGAGCAGAGGTCACAAAATGCCCATGTTGAAAATTTGTTGAAATTATTCCACTGAATGACTGTGTTACACGCGTGCATTGCACAGTTTCCATGTACGCTCAGAAGTTCGAGCATTTTTAAAATTTTCACTACAGATTTTAAACCTTGGCATTTTTCCACACCTTCTTATGAACAGTACAGCTGTCATTTATCACATCCTGGCCGAAATGTGTTTTCGCAGTTCCGGTGCAGAATAGCACGGTCACTGTGGGAAATAAGTGTTTGGGACAGATTAAGAAAATCACAGTGACTGTGTTCATGAGCAGATGTCCTAAAATGCCTATGTTGAACATTTGGTGACAAACGTCAATAAAATGACTCTTTTATGAGCGTGCATTGTGCAGTTTCCATGCACCTTCATACCTTCGCAAATTTGTAGTACTTTCACTCCAGATTTTCCACATTGGCATTTTTTTCACACCTCATTATGAACAGTACAGCTGTTATTTTTCACACCCTAGCCGAAATGTTTTTTTCACACTTTTGGCACACAATAGCGCGGTCGCTGTATGAAGTCAGTGTTCGGGACAGATTAAGAAAATCACAGTGACACCATTTATGAGCAGAGGTGCTAAAATGCCTATGTTTAAAATTTAATGACAAAAGTCCATGAAATGACTGTGTTGTGAGCGTACGTTGGACAGTTTCTATGCACCCTCGTAATTTTGCGCATTTGTAATATTTTCACTCCAGATTTTCAACATTGGCATTTTTTCACACCTCCTTATGAACAGTACAGCTGTCATTTTTCATATCCTGCCAGAAATATGCATTTACACATCTGGTGCAGAATAGCGCAGTCGCTGTGGGAAATTAATGTTCGGGACAGATTAAGAAAATCATAGTGACAGTGTTCATGAGCAGAGGTCACAAAATGCCTATGTTGAAAATTTGGTGAAATAATTCCACTAAATGACAGTGTTCCGCACATGTGTTGCGCAGTTTCCACGTACGCTCGGAAGTTCGAGCATTTTTAATATTTTCTCTACAGATTTTGCACATAGCCATCTCTTCTCACCTCCCTATGAGTGGCGCAGCTGTCATTCTTCACATCCTGCCCGATCTGTGTTTTCATACATCTGGTGCAGAATGGCACGGTCGCTGTGGGAACTCAAAGTTCGGGACACATTAAACAAAATCACAGTGCCACTGTTCATGAGAAGAGGTCCCAAATGCTTTCATGAGGTGTGGATCACAAAAAAGGCCATGTTGAAAATTTGTAGTGCAAATACCAACAAACGCCCGGGGCATTAAGGTTTCTAACCATAATGTCCCACCCTGTACAGACTGACAGGCATCGGGGGTGTGCCTTTGGATTGCTGACTGTAATGCTCATGCCATTCCACCCCTCCCACCCTGCAGCCAGTGACAGGCATTGAGGTGTGCCTTGGACTCTTCCCCAGAGTTCACCCCATTCTCCTATACTGCACCCATTTCAGTGTATGTCCTTCTGGAATGGGGTGACTATAAAGCCGAACACCCCAAGGCACACCTCAACACTCATAGGTGTCTGCAGGATAGGGTGAGGTGAAATGGCATGAACGTTATGGGCAATGACCCAAATGCATACCCCAGTGCCTGTCCCTCTCTGCAGGTTGGAGGTGGGGTTGGAGTGAAGTTCAATACTTTACTGCCATTCCTAGTCTGCATCTCTCTAACTCCTGTATTCCCAATGCTAATACCACCAAGCAAACATTCGGCATTGACAAATGCTTGTTTAATGTCATATTTGTTTCTCTGCTGAAGAAAACAGTCAATCCAAAAGTCAGCTCCCGGCTTCTGATCAACAATTTACTACTTCAAATTTCATTTATTCTAGTTAATTGTTTGATACTCTGTGTTACTTAGGATGTTTATTTTAAATGTATTGTGTTTTAGGTGGCTGAGTGGTGTGGTGAACTGAGACAGGGGGCCTTACTACCAGCTGCGTGTTGACTCGGGTTTGTGAACAAAATGGGGTCACCAGAGGCCAGCAAGAGAAAGAGGTTTGAGTGTCCCACAGTGAATCTCTGCCTTTGGAGATGGGGGCACAGTGCAAACTGCTGCTTGATCACCACCTGGTGGGAGCTGGTCATGTCACAGCGGTTACCTTCCTGGTTGGCTGGGTGTAGGTCAGTGAGGCACACTGCATCTGCACACAGTATGCGTGTGCCAAAGAATGCATGCCAACCAATGGCAAAAATGCTCTTGAGGAAAAAAGAACTTGAGCAGCCAGGATGCTGGTGTGTGCTTCGCAAGCTCTACACCACCCACCAAGGCACCCACCCACATATGGAGCTGCAAGAGATGGAAGGTAAGTCCTGGGGTGGGTGGGGAATACGCCAGAAGTGGACCACCTAGGTGTTAGGCAGACAAACAAATTATAGAAAAAAATGATTGCATTTTTGAGGTTTTCTCCAATTCTCTATCAGTTCCAGGAACAAGAGACATCCGTGTTGTAACACTGTTCCCACCTCCAGGGAACCGACTGCGTTTTTCTAAAACTATTTGAACAACTGGTATTTTATTACTTTTAAGCATTTTTTGATATTTATGTTAAGCGGTTCCCACCTGAAGAGAACCAAATGGGTTTTTGACTAAAAAGTTAAACTACTTTACTTTTCATAGTGTTTTGGCAGTTTTCACATACTATGTGAGAAAAAACATTTTAATGTATTTGTGATGGGGAACTGAATAAATTGAAAATGGGCCTGGCATTGTTGTCCAGCCAAATTGTGTAATACAAGCCTGGTCAGCTTTGGAAGATACCCCCTGTTCATTGTGGTCAGCTTTAGAAGATACCCCCTGTTCATTGTGGTCAGCTTTGGAAGATACCCCCTGTTCGTTGGGGTGTTCTATGCCTCCGTTAGACTTTCCTCAGCCTCTTTGGTTACATGCATCTTCTCTATTACCACACACTTCCTCCGGGGAGCTGATCCTGCTAGGTGATTTCAGTTTAGGCTGGCTCTCCCTGACCTCCAAACCCACACAACAAAATATAGAACTACTGAATCTCACCCAGCTCATAAAGGAACCAACATGGCTATACACTTGCTCGTCTAACCACTCATTACTTGACTGGGTACTCTCCTCTCACCTCCACTGTATCATTGCTTCAGGTATTCTCCCAAACATTTTTAGTGACCCTTGCCTGACTTACTGCGTCAGGAAAGTGTATCTCCCCCACGCACTCCATAAATACACATGGCACCGCTCCCCCAGGGCACTTGACAGCAACACCTTTCTATTTGACTTGTTCAGTGCTAACTGGTCCTATGTGCTTTCAGACACCAACATCAAAACAGCTCTTAGTGCTTTTACCAGTGTCCTCACTAGAGTTTGGAACACTCATGCTCCCTAAAAAAACACGCATCAAACGTATCCACCACCCTTGGATAAAAGCCACCTGAATTGCCTTGTGCAAACTATGTGATCGAGCGTGGGCCTCCTACAAGTCCACTCTGACCCAGGTTGACCTCCAGGTTTATAGGTCACTAAGAAATAAGTGCACTAAGGTCATCCGCTCAGCAAAAGCTAATTACTTCAAGGAACTCCCCCATTCTACCCAAAGCTCTCCCCATAACTTCTGGAAGACCATACACTCTCTCATCGAATCTCCCATCCAGTCTACACCCCTCTCCTCTCATCAGATGGCTCCACTGTTTCAGACCCTGCCTCTGTGGCAGACACCCTAAACAAGTACTTTGCTTCCTGTGCTGTCCCCAGCATCCCTGCCACGGCACACCCTGTCCCTGATCATGGCCCACCTCCAATGGTTTCTCCAAATGGATGCAATTTTTCACCTTTCTCTCTGCATGAAGTATACAGTGCTTTTCTGTCTCTAAACCCAGCCAAAAGCAGCTCTGATAGTGCTGATCCTAAGATTCTTCGTATTTCCATCCCCACCATTGCTCTCCCCCTCACTCACTCACCTGCTAAATCTCTCTCTCTCTCTCTCTCTCCCCTCAGGAATAGTACCCCAGACTTGGAAAACAGCCAAGGTCATTCCCCTCCACAAAGGTGGTGACCCGTCCAGTCCCGGGAACTACCACCCCATCTTCCTCCTCCCCTCCTTTGCTAAGCTCCAAGAATCACTTATGTACTCTAGGGTCTCCGAATTCCTCATTGCCTCAAGCACCCTCTCTCCATTACAAGCTAGTTTCAGGAAGAATCACTCAACCACATCCTCCTTACTGCGTATCACAGATGACATTCTTGCTGGTATGGACAAATGTCACATTACTGCTGCCATTTTTGTCAACTTGGCTAAAGCATTTGACTCGGTGTCCCAACCACTCCTGATCCGAAAGCTCCACACAATTGGATTAGCCAAAGCCACTCCAGTAGAAAACTGGTTCAGCTCCTATCTAATGAACTGGTGTCAGTCTGTTCAGGTAGGCTCCTTCTTATCTACTCCCCTCCCAACCCTTGCCAGGGTCCCTCAAGGCTCCATCATTGATCCTGTCTTATTCTCCCTATTTATTAATACTTTCCCCTCAGCTTGCTCATATGCACAAATCCATATGTATGCGGACAACATGATTATCTATTCTATGGGACCCTCTATCCTTGATGTGAAGGCTCTCCTATAAAAGGGATTCCAACAGCATGTTGAATTGGTTCCTGGACAACAACTTGCGGGTAAATATGAAGAAACCTGTCTCAATGACCTTTGGGTCAAGACAGAAACCCTCAACTATCCTGTCCCCCCCGTCTTCTCCACCCCGATGGTTCCCCCCCATAAATGTATCTGAATACAAGTACCTTGGTGTATGGCTAAACAACAAACTCGACTACTCAGTCCATATTAATACAACGAATGCCAGCTTCACCCAAAACTAGGTGTTATGTACCATAATAAGGACTGCCTTTGCCTTCCTGTGCATTGCAAATAGGTCACTAAAACCATCCTCCCTGTTCTAGATTATGCAGACATTGTCTCCAGCTCCACCCCAGCCTCTTCCCTTGCCAGACTCGATACTGTACTAAACTCTTTTTGCCATTTTGCCACTGACTCCCCATTCCGCACTCACCACTGCTTCCTCTACATATCATTATCTATTCCCCCCACCACCACCGTCGGAGGCACTCTTTAGCTTTCATTGCCAAATACTGGTTTGGTTTACTACCTTCCTATCTTTCCTCACTTCTGTCCCCAGCCAGCTACTCCCCTTACCCACTCTGCTTCAGGGCTTACTGTTCTTTTTCTCTTTCTCACCCCACTCCTCAGCAGGTCAGTTCGCCTTCTCCTTCTGATTAGCCTCTCTGTAGAACCAACTCTCTCCTACTTTCCAGCTAGCCTCCTCTCTCCAAGCATTCAAGCACCTGCTCCGAAGTGAACCGACAGCCTCGTGCCACTGCCTATAGCCCCTCGCTGCTTTAGCTCTAGCTAATCCGGTGCTTTGTCCTTCTTTTATGCCCTTGCCTTATATCAAGTTGTATTTTGCTCTGTTTTATCTGTGAACTGCACTCCTGAATTTTGTACTCTGGATACATTTTCACTATTATGTATAATCCCTTTGTTTTTGCACTTTTGTACTTATGAACTGCACTGCGCATTTTATACTCTGACTGTGTTATCTGTTTGTTTAATATGTAAAATTCATCTTGTATTTTGTTTCCTACTGTTTTCCCCTTCCCCAGGTTGCACCTGTAAACAAGTCCTGGCTCAGTGTGCCTTTCCAGGTTACCAAGGTTTAAATAAATAAAATAAATAAATAAATAAATAAAATAGTATCTCCCAAAATTGTTGTTTTATTAATAACTGACCTGGCATGAAATAAACCACAGAAGCATAACCACTTCACTTTTTCTCCATATCTAGATTGATACAGATGAAGGGGACACTGCTCAGAAAAGAGGGACCCCTATCATTCCATCTATGACATCTTCTCCTCGTCTTCACCCCCCTCCTCATCTATTCCCTCTGTTTTTCTCTTTAGTTTAGCAATATTGAGGCCACTGCATCTGTCTAGGACCTACTCCCACAGGTGAGGCATGCAGTCTTTGAAGGGATGCAATTGTCAACCATTAGGAGGTGTTAAACAACACAGAAAAAAACTTACATATGACTTCTGACCAGAAACCTAACCACCTACTCCCAGATCACCCCAAAATGGTAATATAAATAATGTAAAAGGATGATCTGCAATGCAAAAGCATTGAAGCAAGGGTTACACTTGTCATTAAGAGTATATTGACTGTAAAATCAAGAAGAAAGTACATTTTCTGCATACTATGTATTACTGTGTTTTTCTACTCTGTTGTTCCCCATTTCCCCCTTCCCCCAGGTCGCAGCTGGAAACAAGCTCATCTGGACTCTGCTTGTTCATCTGGTACAATATGATATAAATAAATAAATAAACTTGAAGGCATTGGCACAGTGTACAAGATCTGTGGGCAGAGCAAATGGGCTGCTGGGCTGCCAAAGGAGGGGGATCAGTAATGGAAGGGAGGTGACACTGGCCTCGTACAGATCTCTTGCTTAGACTGCACTTGGAGTGTATGTAGTTTTGGAGCCCACACTTGAAGGGAAGAGAGAGGCTGGAGGTGGCGTAAAGGGTGAGCAAAATGAGACAGTGACAGCAAGAGAGATCATGGGGGTGGGGTGGAAGACCTTAATATGTACATGCTGTAAGATAGAAGACAGAGGGTGGCATACTAGAGACATTCAGGTACCCCTGCAGGATAAACAAGGCAGATAGCAGAGAGCTGCTGATACTGAGTGGGACCATGGGCACCAGGGGAACGCCATGAAGCTGGCAGGGGTAGGTTCCAAAAGGATGTCAGAAAGTACTAGTTTAGAGAAAGGTTAGTGGAAAAAAGGAACAGGCTTCCAGAGGAGGTTATATTCTCACGGAAAAGTTATATGCGGACTTCTGGTGATGTCTTGATTAGGTCAGTAGCCTGAAACTAGAGCTCTGATCTTGCTTGGCCAACTAATCTCCAATACTCCAAAATCCAACAGAAAACAACTTTTACAAGATTACTGGAGGTCCTTCTTATGATGAGGAAGTCAGGGGAAGTCCCAATCACCAGCTGAGGCAGTGGATGAGGAGAGATTTGGTTACAGAGCGACCAACAGTAAGATCTCCCCAGCCTCCTGCTCTACGATTTATTTATTTAGCTTTCGTTAACCAGGAAAGTACACTAGACAAGACATTTGCCTATTTTCAGGTACGACCCGGGAGAGTACAAGGAAATACGACATAGGACAACATGATACACTTTAGGCAGTTACACAGAGTCAGAGAAAACAGAAGCTTCACATAGTCAGTAGGTACACACAAATGGTCAGAACATATACATCAAGTCATCAAGGCTGCAAGCAGTGCATTATATACAAATTACATACAGTACATGACCCCCAAAAAGTGGGGCACAGTCAGAGCAATATCTAATACATAGGGTGTATACATTGTGTGCAGGACAAAAACCATGCAGGCAGGCTATATCTTAGGAAGGAAGTTCAGTGCAGGGGACCAGGAAGATTATGGAGGTTTGGGACAACCACACGCTGATGAGAGCTTCAAATGATTCCACAGGGAGGTTTGGAGGCATGCATGGGAGGGGGAGGAGTGGACCTGGGCAGTAAGGGAGTTCCATAGTCTGGGGGTGCATGAGGCAAAATCTCTGTCCCTCAATTGAGTGCAAGTGGCAGGAATCCTAAGAACAGCAGGGCCCAGGGATCTGAGGGAGTATGAGGAGGAGGCAGCCGACATGAGGATCTCCGCCAATCCGGGGGGGGTGCCAGTATCAAGGACCTTGCCCGTGAAACAGCCCAGGACAAAATTTAAGTAATTGGGCGGGAGAGCTAATTAAGCTTACTATACAGGTCACAGTGGTGGGTGAGACGAGGGGCAGCAAGAGCAAAATGGCAAATGTTGTTGTAGACGACGATCCACCTAGAGAGGTGGGCTTTGGCGGTACGAGCAAACAGGAGGAGCCCATAGCAGAGGGAGGGGACAAACACACCTCTAGCCAGCGCAAGGCAAGCAGCAGAAGTGAGATTGCTCTTTGCTCGATATGCCAGACCCAGTTTACAGTTAATGGCTCTGCATACATTCTGGATATGGAGTCCAAGGTCGAGCTGAGGGTCAAGTGTCACCACAAGGTATTTGATGGAGTTGGTGATGAGGACAGGAGCACCGTCAAGACCAGTGATACACAAAGGGGCAGGGGAGGCCTTTATCTTGGCCAGGGACCCAAAGAGCATGGCCTGGGTTTTTTTGAGGTTGAGGACCAGCTTGTGGGACATTATCCAGGATTGGATTCTCATAAAGTCCTCGCTCAGCTGGTGGTTTATGACACCAATGTCCCGAGAATGGGTGACGATGACCAGGTCATCAGCATACTGTAGGAAGAGGTAGCAGGTAGATTGTTGACAAAGATGAAAAAGAGCAGGGGCCCCAGGATTGAACCTTGGGGAACACCTGAGGACACAGAAGTGGTGTCCGAGAGCACCTTACTGTATTTGATCAACTGCTGTCTGCCCTGTAGGCAGTTGTGTCAGTAAAGCCATTGGCCCAAAACCAACATCTCCTTTTTTTTTATAATTTTATTAGTTATGATGTATAGTACAACAATTACATCTGCATGTTCAGTATATTCTCAGTATGTGTTCTGACAGTCCAGCAATTCATATTTAGCAGACAGAGACATGGAAGATCACATAATCATGAATAGCATTGAGACATCATTTATACTGTGCTACATGGAATGTACTGAATTAAGCAAAATCTTCTTGTCCCCCATCCTTTATCATTTTTTTAAGAGATTCCATTGTGGTTCATAGCTGCCAAAACCAATGTGCTGATACAGAAAACTCAGAAATAATTGTTTCCACTCTAAATTTGGAAAAGATAAATTTGTTGGGCGTTTAAAATATTTAAAAACCAATCTTTTGACTGCTATAATATTAGCTTTCAGCACTATTCAATGCTTTTGTTGCATAGTTATGTCATTGCACATTTCCAAAACAATTGTTTTAGGATCTTGCCATCCTGGAAATCTATATCCAGTTCGAGTTAATATTTGAAAGGACTGGGACCACCACTTGGTGCATAAAGAACATTCCCCAAATAAATGGAAAATATTAGCCACGGGGGACTCACATTGCCAACACAAGTGGCTGGTATATTGGGGTTCATTTTGTGTAACCTGTATGGGGAGAAATAAATTCTACTGAAAATCTTGTATTGTATAGTTTTGTCTCTGGACAATTTGTATTTCTGAATTGAAGCACAGGCTAAAGACCATTGCTCTATAAACGAGCAACTTAAATCTTTTTCCCATTTTTACATAATCTCTTTATAAACCGTCACAACTGGTTTATGTAACCAGTCATTTATCCAATCAAAAAGTTTTTTTGGCTTATTCTTGAGAATATTTTTCAGCTGAAACCAACATCTCCTGAAGCCAGGCCCCTCTCAGTGGTACTCTATTTTCTGCATTTCACAGGACAAAGAGGACATTTTACATACTGCTTGAAAGCAAAGCGAGATATTTTGTAATAACCAACAGCTGTATTTAGATAAGACTATACCCCTGCTTTAATGACACACCACAGAGCATATTTGCCCATCATGAAAGCTTCGAAGGCACAGCAAATAAAATGTAGAACACCCTACCATTCTAAGACTGTGATTGCCTTCCAGGACAGAACAGTGACATTTGAAACTGTATCTGAAGCTCAGCATGAACCAGTGAAAAGAGGGACACCACTGCTGAATGTTATGGAGCAGACCAGCATGGATACCTTAGCAGCAAAACTTTCCAAATGCTTTTGGGCCACACAAAACCAGAGGGCCCTTCAAAATCAACATGCTGAAGATAAGCTACAAAAAATAGTGGGACACCTGATGGCAACCCAAGCGGCCCCAATGAAGCCAATGCCAGCAAACACATGGACGCATCCAGAGTGCTATTTTCTTTTCTTTCTACAAGTATGGCTTGGTCTGGTTTGCCCCCAATGATCTTGTACCTCCCTTACTTGAGGGCTCTTTTGTCTCCCTCCCCAGTTATTGACCTTAGTCAGGCTATGCGTGGCCCTCCTTGGGTGCCCCTAAAGTCTGAAATGCTGCCCAACATTGTCTCGCAATGCTGAGTTAGTCACTGCTTGGTGCTGTGAAGTCCTGCTGTGGTCCCCGGAGGCTTGCTCATACTGTGTTGCTTCATGCTGGACCCACCCTCTGCCTATATGGTGAGACTTCCTCTGAGCAACTGCGTATCTCCCCTACATGGTACAAGTGATAGGCCCAGTGGGGGAGCTGACCTTTCTAGTAGCCAATACTGGACCCCCACTCAAAGATACTCATCTGCCAGTCACGTGCTGCATCTAGGTATAGCCTTATGGTTCAGCCAGTTAGGGGTCCCTAGCACAGAGTGCTTGGAACAGCTACAGCCATGCAGGTACCATGTGGTGAACCGAGACATGTCCTTAATAGGATTTACTCTCACAACCTCGTTTTCCTCTGCGTGGGTGGATGGGGCTGGCAGCAGTACTTTGGGAACAGTGTGGGGGCTGGGCAGCTGTACAAAGACCCAATAAAACTAAATAAGTGGAAGACAGCAGGAATTAGTAACTAAGACATGGGAACACATGAGGAGTGATTGGTTTATTTGGATGGCTTGACTGGGCTGAGGGGGGAGAGAGCCCAGGTTGCAGAGGTGATCAGCAGCACAGCCACCTGACATAAAGTCTATCAGAGATTCCTTTTATTTAGAACCGCATTATCTTTGTAATGTGCAAAACTGATGAATTTAGCAGCACTAAACCTGGACAGTACATAAGAGAACTGATTGCCACCCTGGTGCTTCTCCCTTATAATGCTATGAACCAAAGGAAAGAACAGTTACTCACCGTAACAGTAGATCTTCAAAATGATCTCCTTCATTGGGCCACACCATTGGGCCACACCTTTAGAACTGTAGGTCATTGGTGTCAGGACCACTCGGAAATGTTTGCTAGCTGAGGGCCAGTCATGATGATGCACAATGCCAGTGCCTGTATAATCATGGGTGTCCCCATTGCTCCTCAGTTCCCTGCCGGAGATAAGCTTGTAGGGCCTCTTACCATGAGGAACCAGGAGAACAGACCAATACCAGGCACACAAGATGAGGCATGGGACTGGAAATGTAGAATACATAAGTCACTTATGGACATCTCCAAACAAGGCAGTTGACATACCTGCAAGCTTATACCTCAGAAAGAGGGAAGGAGGGTGGGTGCACTGTGGCCCAATGAAAGAGATTGTCTTGAAGATAAACTGTTACTTCATTAAGATATCTCCTCCATTGGGCCAAACCTTTGGAACAATTTCCAGGCAGTACACAAGGTACCCAGAGAGGATGGCAAAGTTGGATATGCAAATAGGACAGAAGGCCTTGCAACACCACAAGACCATAGCCAGCACATCTACGATAGATGTTTAGACTGCAGTGCTTTGTGAAAGTATGCCCAGTGCTCCATGTGGCAGCAGCACATCTGTTGGCTGCAGAAACATTCTGAAAGCAAGTAAAAGAAGTGGCCATACCACGTGCAGAGTGGCCACGCACAGCACCAGGAGGTGCTGTACGGTATTTCCCGTAACAGAACACAGCACAGCACAGTTAGCCACCATTTTGGACAGGCACTGTTTAGACACAGGGGTGCCCTCTTTCCTGGGGAGAACAGAACAAAAAGTTGAGAGTGCCGTCCTTAGTGCGATCAGAATAGAAATGTAGTGTTCCATGTACGTAAAGTGTGTGAAGCAATGCCTCATCTTTGTTAGCATGCTTTGGGTGATATGGTGTATGATCTAATTCAGTGTAAAGTCAAACACCACCTTTGGCAGAAAATGAGGACTGGTCCGTAAAGATACCCTGTACTTGTGGAAAATCAAGTAAAGAGGCTCATGCATCAGAGCCTGAAGCTCGGAAATTCTATGAGCATTATTTATGGTGACCAAAAACAGTGTTTCCCATTAAAGGAAATGCATCAAAGAGGTCTCAGCAGGCTCAGATGGAGCCAGGGTCAATTCTTCCAAAATGAAATTGAGGTCTCAAGGTGGAATCGGTTTACCAATTGGGGGATGCATGTGCAAAATACCCTTTAAAAACATACAGGACACCTCTATTTATGCCACCATGCACCCATCAATAGGGGCATGGAAGACTGAAATGGCTTCCAAGTGTGCCTTCAGAGACAAGTACTGGAGACTGGAGTCAGATAGGGACAGTAGGTGTCCAGTACAGTATGCACAGGACACATATATGGGTCCATGGAATGGGAATCGCACCATACAAGTACACTTCCATTTTTTTTTATTTCCCTGCCTGAAGGCAGTTGAGTGAAAGGAGAAGCTGCCTAGGAGACCATTGCTTTGGTTTAAGCTTCCTTGTCCTTAATGGTGTTGGTTTCTAGAGCCTTCTTTTGGTGTCTGCTTGTGGCCTGGTTTAATCCCTGGCAGATCTTGCAGACCTGATGTCATGGGACAGGCCCAAACAGCAAATACAAATCGTGTGAGCGTCTTCCTTGTAGATCTTGTAACTGCAGGTACAAAACCTAAATAAAGGTTTCTTCAGTGGTGGCATAAAAAGACAACATCAATAAGATAAAGTAAAGTTAAGAAAATACTAAAGTCGAAGAAACAACAGCGTGATTTCTCTGCAGGTCCGATGAGTAGTCGATGGTGGGAAAAAGAATTGAGGAGCAAGGGCCACCCCTGATGATATAGGAGCCAACATTGCACATCATCGTGAGTGGTCCACAGCTAGCAAAAGTGTTCAAGTGGTCCTGATGCCGAAGGCTTATAGTGACAAAGGTGTGGCCCAGAGAAGGAAACATCCCTGAAGAAGATCAACTGCATTTGATGTAATAAATGTCCTCCCACTGCCCAAGCTCATCAGGGTAGACAGACGCTGGCATGGTAGGAATTACTGAGAATTTGTGTAATGGGGGGAAGGGAGAGTATGACATACTGTTCCATACGGTAGGGCAGCTGCTGGATGGAGTGATATGCTCTGCCCTTCTCTGATGCACCTCCCTTGTATTAGCAGCTTGACCTGCAACTCTCCTCAGGGTTCCCTCAGACAGGCCCGGCAAGACCACATAGCAGAGAGCACTATATTTCTATTTATTTCGTTTTTGTTGACTGGGTAAGTGCACTAGGTAGATTCTGCCTATTTTCAGGCACGACCCAGGGGAAGGGATACATATGAATGCCAACAATATTTAATAACCCACACTGCAGACCAATAAAATTAGTCCCTTATCTTTCCTTTTTGGTTTGCCAGACAATGAGGCCGAGCAGACTCGTACACTCTTCCGCACTCTAACCTTTATATGTTTTAATTTCATATGCCAGAAGAGACCTGACAAAAGATGTGAATTCCCCCCAGTTGTCCTCCCCAGATGGCATAGGTCACTCAGAGGCCCCTCCCTATGGGGTGCTACCTCCCACATGGGTACCTGCAAACAAGACCTGGAGTTGTAAGGTCTCTCCTTGCAAGCCCTTATCTGCCAATGTTAATTCTCTTAGCTACGACTCTGGTTTTAACATTACCCCTCCCCCTGATGTTCTGACACCTGACCTGGTTGGTGTCAGTGTAAGTTAGCAATGGTTGTAAGTCTGTTTTAAATAAAATTTCTGCACATTTTGAATGTCCAATTTATTTGAGGTGGGGAACTGGGGTGGGAGTGGGACGTCGGAGATGGCCACTCAATATTGCAGCAACCATAGTGGATTTTAAGTGGGTGCCCCCAAAAATTTTCCTATATTCCTTAAAAATTAATTGTCTTAACAGCCTCATCAAGTGTTCCAAGGTTCTCACATGGATTAAAAAACTGAAAGATTATCTAATATACTTGCAGGAGATGCATCTTTCCATATTGGAACATACAAATATGGTTGACAGAAGAACACCGATTGGTCCACTATCTAGTCTGCTCGTATTGCAGAGCCCTTTTACTCAACTACTGTGGGCTCCACTGCCCCACCCCTTGATCTCTGTCCCCAGTTTTGCACCTTTCTTGACCCCCTCTCAGTGACGTTTACTCTCCCTTCCCCTCTACTTCTGAATCCATCCACCATCTCCAGTGAGATAACCTCCTCCAGGATTTCACTCCACCCTGTCACCACTCATTCCGTGAAGATATTCCTTCTGACCTCCTTGAACCTTCCTCCTGCCAGCTTATAGCAGTGCCCCCTTGTGGTCCTGCTCTCACTAAATCTAAAGAGGTCCACTTTATCCACCTTGTTAATACTTTTTAGGTACTTGAAGGTTTCAATTATGTCCCCCCCTTCCCCCTCTCCTCTAGTGAGCACATGTGGAGGTCATTCAGACTGTCCTCATATGCCTAGCTGTCCCTGGACCATTTTTGTTGCCCTGCCCTGGACTGCCTCAAGCAGATTTAGATCCTTTTTCAGGTAGGACCTCCAGTATTGCATGCCATACACCAGGTGCAGCTGCATCAAGGATCTGTACAGAGGCAATATAACCTCCTCCCACCTGCTTGTGATCCCCCTGCAATACAGTCAAGTATTTTAGTTGCCTTGGTTGCTGCCTTCCTGCACTGTACTGATTGTTTCAGGTTGCTAGTGATGGCTACCCGCCAAGTCTTTTCCTCTTCTGTTTTGTCAACCTAGTTTCTTCTGGTTTGTTGACCTAGACTCTCCCCCTAGGCTGTTGTCAGTCCTTGGGTTCATTCTTCCTATGTGCATGACTTTGCACTTCTTTGCATGGAACCAGAGTTGCCATATCCTCAACCACCTTTTTAGCCTGGCAAAATCTTCCTGAAGGCCCTGTATCCCTTCAGCAGTGTCTACTCTCCCACAGAGCTTGGTGTCGTCTGTGAAGAGGCAGATCTTGGCTTTATTGTGTCTCCAGTTTTGCATATAAGCATGTTAAACAACACTGCACCCTGTGGTACCCCACTGGTGACCTCCCTCGAACTGGAGAACTCCCCTCCCAAACTACCACTCTCTGGGTCCAGTTATGCCATCCACTTAGTTTCTCCCCTGCTCCTAGGTCCTCTAACTTCCTTAGAAACATAGAATGTTTCGTCAGAAAAGGACCGGTAGGCTTATCTAGTCTGTCCTATTTTCCCAGCCTAACACTATGCCCTGCGGACCCTATCTGGTTACAGGTATCCCACCTCTTCCATTTCCTCTTATTATTAGACCCATGTGCCTACCCTATGCATGTTTAAAGTTCCCCTCTGTCTTTGCCCCTACCACCTCTTCTGGCAGATTGTTCCAGGTGTCCACCACCCTTTCTGTGAGGAAGTATTTCCTCATATCCCTCTTAAGCTTCATAGCATGTCCCCGTGTTTCAGTGCTCCTTCTCCTGTGGGACTCCCCTCCTGCACCTTGCTCACCCCCATCCTACTTATAGGTCCCAATAATGTCCTCTCTCATTCTTCTCTTCTCTTCTGCAGGGAGTACATGTTGAGCTTCCTCAGCCTCTCCCCTATGGTTTCTCATGAAATCCCTGCACCACTTTGGTAGCCTTCCTTTGAACCAGTTCCACCCTGTTGACATTCTTGCAGAAGTGTGGCCTCCAGAACTGGACACAGTACCCAGGTGGGGTCTCACAAATGAGTGATACAGAGGCAACACCACCTCCCTTCTCCTGCTAGAAATCTCCCACCCTATGCAGCCCAGCATCTGACTTGCCTTACCTACTGCCTTGTTGCACTGCCCTGCCACCCTTACGATCATTACACAGGATCACCCCAAGGTTCCTCTTTTGTTTGATAACTGTAAGTACCTCTCCCCCTTTCATACACAGGCCCTGGATTTCCCCACCCAAAGTGCATGACTGCACACTTTTTGGCACTGTAACCCAGTTGCCACTCCCTAGACCACTCCTCTAGTTTCCCCAGAGCCCTTTGCATTCTCTCCACCCCCTCCTGGGTGTCCAGCCTGTTACAGATTTTTATGTCGTCTACAGAGAGACACATTGTCCTCTCCAGTTTCTCAGCAATGTCATTTATGAAGACACTGAAGAGGACAGGACCCAGTACCGATCCCTGTGGTACTCCACTGGTCATTCTTTCATCCTTTGAGTGACTGTCATTTATTACCATCCTCTGTCTCCTATCTTTCAACCAGTTAGATACCCAGCTCACCGCCTTCTCCCCCCCACCCCAGGCTGCCTAGTTTCTTTATCAGCCTCCTGTGTGATACAGTGTCAAAGGCTCTACTGAAGTCCAGATCGGCCACATCCACTGCACTCCCCAATCCACCTCCTTAGTTACCCAATCAAAAAAAATCTATGAGATTTCTTTGACATGACCTCCCCACTGTGAAACTGTGCTGCAAGTGGTCCTGCAGCCCATTTGTCTCCAGGTACTCCACCATTAGTCTGTCCTTCAGCTAGGACTCCATTATTTTCACTACTACTGATGTGAGGCTGACTGGTCTGTAATTGCTAGCTTCCTCCTTGCTGCTGCTCTTGTGCAGAGGGACCAAAATGGCTGTCTTCCAGTCCTCTGGAACCACACCCATCTCCAATGAGGTGCTGAATAGTGTTGTCGGAGGGGTGGTTGGCACTGTGCTCAGTTGCTTTAGTACCCTTGGGCGGATCATGTTGGGCCTCATTGCCTTAGTTTCCTTTAGGGCTACCAATCTCTGGTGGACTTGTGTCCACCAACCCCCATGCCTGTTGATGTATGTCATTGCCCCCGCTCTTCACTGTGAAGACTGAGCAGAAGTATTCATTTACAATTTTAGCTTTTTCTTGATCTTCCTCTGCACAGTCCCCTCCTCAGCCCCGTAGCCTGATCCTCACTATACCACCCCTTGCCTTCATCTTTGCTCATGTACTTGAAGAAAGTCTTATCCCCAATTTGGATCTCCTCGGTGATTCTCACCTAAGTTTAAGCCTTTTCTGTCCTTACTAGGGCTGGGCATCAGGTCAGGTCACATGTTCAGGCCATTTGGGTTTGGCAGTGTTTGGAATTCAAGGTCCGAATCGGGTTTCACACCGCCAAACCCGAAACGGCAACCTGAAATTAGTTTATCACTCTGCAGCATTGCCAAAAGCAGCAGAGCGCACCAGAAGAGCTTGAGTCGTGCCTGTCAATGTGGGTTATGGGGAAGGAGTGCACTGCAGATCGGGAGGGAGTGGGAGCTGAGGCATGCTGTGTGTGTGTGTGTGTGTGTGTGTGTGTGGGGGTGGTCAGAATGGAGAAGGAGGGGAGGTCGGGGACTGCCACTGCCAGCACAGCAGATCGAGATGGAGGAGTCAGTCATGAGACAGTGTCACTCGGGAGGGACAGGAGGACACCGGCGCACACAGTTTATCAATTTATTTTCGATGAATAAAAATAACAAAATAATACAGAAATAAAAATGACAGTTAATTAGTTCAACACAATAATTCAGCCCTCTGCTTCCATCAACAGAGGCTGCAGCTTTACTTCAGCCAAGATAGCCTAAGTGTAATCCTTTCTTACACTTTTTGATTCTGGTGTGAAAACAGCACACGCCATGGCTAGGTCCTTCCCTGCTCACTGTCAGCACTAGACTGACTCAACTATCTAACATTCCCCTAGTGGTGAGCCCTATTTATACCATAGGGATTACATCACACTTTTGGGGGGAATTCCCATTTGCTGTGATGTTACATAATTTATTTATTTATTTAAGAGTTTAACCAGGCAGGCGTACTGAGTGGAGGACCACTCGTTTCCAGATGCGACCTGGGGGAATTGGGGTATAGGGGAAACATAGGAAGAACATACATACATTATGGATTTACAAGTATACAGAGTTTGGCCCAGAGGCTGTGGACCACTGACATTGCGGTCGCTAGGTATTTACATACTTGTGCAGTTATCTACAGCATAAAGAACAGACATCAGTAACTATAAAGACCCTGCAGGGTAGCTGCTGAGTAAGGCATGTCTAATGGGTAGCAGGAACCAGAGGTTGTGTGGGATATGTATTTGGTTACCGAGAGCATGTGCAAGTGGTGGTGAAGTGTATGTGGAGGAGTGGGTTGAGATGTTCGGGGTACGTGGAGCGCCTGATGTCTGCAGGCAAGTCATTCCAAAGTTTGGGCAAGTGATATTTGAAAGCTGATTGGCCCTTGGAGGTGTGCATGAATGGCACTTGGAGAAACCTGGATTCAGTGCTTCTGAGTGAGTAGGCTGGGGAAGGTTGAGCCGATATGGCGGATGAGAGGTAAGGGGGAAGGGTTTGTGACCCGAATTTGGCAATGACTTGGGAGCAGTGAATCTGTCTGCGGGATGAGAGTGAGGGCAGGGCCAGGTCCCTATACAGGTCGCAGTGGTGGGTCATCGGGGGGCAGTCCAGGCTGAAACGGCAGAAAGTGTGAAAAAGGGTGTCCAAGCTGGTCAGGTTAGATGAGGGTGCAGTGCCATAAACCACGTCGCCATAATCAACAATTTCTCTACGGACTTGCTTGGGCATGCAGTCTTTGTTGCGATATAGAGCACCAAGTTTTGGGTGAAGCTTTTTATGTAATGAATCAATATGGGTGGAGAAATCCAGGTATTGGTCAAGCCAGACACCCAGGTATCTGAGTGAGGTGCAGGACTCCAGAGGGGCCCCATCTAAGGTTAGGAAAGAGAGGCATGAGACTAGGTGGGAGAGCCATGGTTGCATCCCGAAAGTAAGCGGGACTTTTTTTTTGTATTTAGGTATAGCTGGTTTGACTGGAACCATTGCTGTACTGCATTGAAGTCCCGTTGATGCACATTTGACACCTCGCCTGTGGAAGGGCCTGAGACGTACAGTACGGTGTTGTTCATGTACATTTGGATAGATGAGAGTGTGCAGGCTTGTGGGAGGTCATTTAGGAATATTGAGAAAAGCAGAGGGCCCAGGACTGAGTCTTGGGGGACCCCCATAGTGACTGGAAGGGGGGAAGATATGTGAGGGCCAATTTTCATCGACTGGTGTCGGCCTACCAGGTAGGCATGGAACCATCTAGTGGCATGGTCAGAGAGGCTGGCATCATTTAGTTTGGCTAGTATCTTAGGGTGGGAGACGGTGTCGAAAGCCTTGGCCAGGTCTATGAAAATGGCGAAGGTGATGTGCCCTCTGTCCATCCCTGTAAAGATGTCATCGGTGATTCTTAATAGGGAGATGATGGTAGAATGAGACTTGAGGAAGTCTGACTGATAGGGGTGAAAAAAGAAGAAGTGTCAAGGTATTTGGAAAGTTGGGAAAGTGCAAGGTGTTCCTGAATTTTGGCTAGGATAGGGAGAAGGGAGATGGGGCGGTAGTTTCCCAGGATGGAGGGGTTGCTGCCCTTCGGGAGGGGGATAACAGTCGCCTGCTTCCATGCTGCTGGTATTTTCGCCATGGAGAATGAGAGGTTGAGGAGGTTGACTATTGGAACAGCTAAGGCTGGGCAGACAGGCAAAGTAGTTTGGTGTCCAGGCCTGTGGGGCATTTGCCTTTGTTGGGGTTGAGTGAGCACAGTGCTTGTAGCACCTTGGCTGGGGTTACTGGGTGGAAGGAGAAATTGGTGGTGTGTGTGGAGTTTTGAGCTTTCAGAGGGGTAGGAGGTGTGCATGGGGTGGGCAGTGTGGTGTGAGGTGTGCATGGTGTGGGCGGGCAGCTGGGTAGGAGAGCTGCAGCACAGCTAGTGAAGAAGGTATTGAAGGCAGAGGCTACTTTGCCAGAGTCAGTGACGAACCAGTCTAGGATGCTTAGGATGGGTTGGTGGTTGGACGGGGGGTAGAGGAGGAATTTGAGAGCTTCCAAGAGTTGGTGGGATGGTTAAGGTTAGCTTAGGCCGCAGTTTAGAAGCTCTTTTTGCCCAGTGAATCAATTTGGTGCAGGAATTACAGAAGTGTAGTATCTTTGTAGGGTTCTTGGGAGCATGTTAATTTTTGTTTACTCCAAGCCTGATCCCTGGTGCGGCAGCTGCTAATGAGATCCGCGGAGAGCCAAGGAAGGTGGGATCCCCTAACTCGTGTACATCTTAGCAGGGCATGCCTATCCCAGACGGCGATGAATCTGGCCTTAAAAGTTTCATACGCATAGTCAATTGAGGGTGCCTTGGGTATGAAGGACCAGTCAATATCAGCCTGGTCATTCAGGAGGGCAGGTAGAGATAGGGATTTATAAGATCTTGTGAGAATCATCCTAGAGGGAGGTTTTGTGGGTCCGTGTGCTTTTCTGACCATGTATATCATATGGTGGTCACTTAGGGAGTCAGGGAGGAGACCAGCATTAATAATCCTGTGTGGGGGGGAAGTGAGGGCCTAGTCCAAGAGGGAGTGGTTTGGCATTTTTGGGTTTAGCCGTGTGGGTTGGGAGATTAGCTGGGAGAGGTTTAGAACGGTTATTTTGGTGCGTAGTTTGGTACAGTCTTTGGCTAGCCAGTTGAAATGGAAGTCACCAAGGATATGGAGCTCGCCACCTGTGGCAGAAGACTTTAAAGTGGTCAGGTGGTCTAGGACACTAGGCAGGGGGGTACTTGGGACGCAGTAGGAACCCACCACATTGACAGGGGCAGAACAAGGCAGTTTGAATTTTAATAATAGGGAGTCTATTTGGAGTGTAGGTGCAGGAATTTGGACTGGAGTGAACTGTAGCCTGGTGGAGATAAGCATGGCAATACCCCCCCCCCTTTTCTTGCCTTGACGGTCTTGCCTAATCACTGTATAGCCAGGGATGGCTACCGCAGAGTCCAGGTGGTTTGGCTTTAACCAGGTCTCAGATAGTATGAGGACTTCTGGTCGTAGGGATAGGGCAGTGAGTTGTAATTCTGGTAATTTGTTCAGGATGCTGCAGATGTTGAGGTGCAGCAGTCAGATGCCCTTGGGGAGAGACAGTGGAGTGTGGGAAGTGGGAGGGCTGGGACCCGGGTTAGTTTTGATATCACCTGCCAATAGTAGAAGCAGCATAAGAATGAGTTTGGTTTTGTGCCAGGCAGGTCTAGCCGTGCGCAAGGAGTTGGGTGCATAAGGGCTGGGCACAGTGATGGCTGCTGTAGAGTTGCATAGGACAGATAGTCCAGGGAAAAAAGAGGGAGGAAGGATGGTGGCTCCATGCACCCAGTTTAGCGCGGGACCATGTGTTAGGTGTTGTGAGAAGGTGGCTGAGGGTAGGGGTGGGGGGGTAGTGATGGTATAGTGGGGGGAGGTTGGGGTCCAGTTGTGGATGGGTTGCTGGGGGAGGAGGTTGGGGAAAAGACAGGAGGAATATTGGGAGGAAAAACAGAAGCATCACTGCTTTAGAAATTTGTAGCAGCAAGCAAGTGTAGTGGCCTCTAGTGGTCACAGCAGATAAGCTGCTAATGAGAGAGTGGGCTGATTGGTTCTAGAGCATGTAACACCTCGTATAAATTTGAGTGCCGACCAAGGGTGGTGGTGGGGGCGGCGGGGTAAACGCATGCCATCTGCAAACAGCTGGCTGAGCTCCTGCAATCGCTATTGTCCTGTACCTTATTCGCTGGGGGGGTGTTCTTGCAGTCGATTCTGGGGAGGGCAGGTAGCTTCAGCGCCCTCGTGACCCTTGCTCGTGGACCTCCTGGGGAGGGCTGGCGACTCCAGGCCCTCACAACCCCTGCAGTGAGAGAAAAGGAGAGAGGGGGCAAGATTAAGAGCATGTCGGACAGAGGCGGGACTAAGCGGAGAATTCTACTACGCAGTTGCAATTGGAGCACTGATTCAGGTTTTTAAATATTTAGCTTTGCTGGAACACTGTTAAGGTTCAGAATGAACTGTAATCTTAATCTGTAGGCTATGTAATTAAAGCGCAGAGAAATCAGCTGTAGCAACTCTTAAGGTACTTGAAATAAATAGGCAAAGTGATTGGATGAGCGTTGAGTAAATCAGCAGAGATAAACTATCAGTAGTGCTATGCCGGCTCTTAAAGGCGGTCTTGTAGTTCTTGTATTTAATTCTAAAAGGCAGTACTATATATATATGTAGAAAGTCCATAAATTCAAAAAGGTTTTGGCGCAAAATGCACGCCACCTGCAAACAGCTGGCTGAGCTCCTGCAATTGCAATCGCTATTGTCCTGTACCTTGTTCACTGGGGAGGTTCCTGCAGTCGATTCTGGGAAGGCAGGTAGCTTCAGCGCCCTCGCGACCCTGGCTCTTGGACCTCCTGGAGAGGGCTGGTGACTCCAGGCCCTTACGACCCCTGCACTTGTTCGCTGGGGGGGGGTTCCTGCAGTCGATTCTGGGGCGGGCAGGTAGCTTCAGTGGGGAGTTTCCATAGGCTGTGACATAACATAATGGGAAGTTTCCATATTATCCCATGCTTTAACATGTAGGGGCTTTTTAATTGGCCCTTTTTCCCAATTAAGCTTTATTTCTACAGGCAGCCCCGGTCACAACATCGCTGGGGCTTCAGAAACTCATTTTCATATTTCATTTATTATTTAACACATGCTCCTGGGTCACATATTGTGACTGGGAACATTTCCAGACACCAGAGCTGCCTTCTGGAAATAAGAGCTGCAAAATGCAGCCATGGGTCCGACACTCAATCGCACTCAGCAGTGGGACCATTTAGTAATCAGGGGCATCCGTGGTTTTTCTAAACCTAAAGCGTGATATGCACTTATTCCCATTTGCTCCCGCTCGGGAGTTTTACAAACAGCGAGACTTGCACTAATAATTATCTGCAATTCGGAAGATCAAGGAGAAGTGCTTTTAGTGCTTAATGTGCAAGTAGGGGGAGTTTATAAGAAAACAGGGGACAGAAAAACAATGAGAATGTCAGGTTGGCCATCCCGACATGAAAAAAAGGAAAGAAAACAAGAAAGAAAACAAGAAGACAGAAAATAGTGAGAGAAGGGGGGAAATGGCACATTGTTTTATGATTTGCAAGGTAAATAACAGGAGCTCCCTGTTACACACCTCCCCCACCAAGAGGCAACAGTATTACTGTTGACACACACCCTCCTGAAACCCTAGGAGGGTTGGAAATTCCACCCACCCACTCTCAAAAGCTCCACCTCAGGGACCCACTAAAGATTTTCTAAACGGTATCAACATCCAGATACCTCAATATCTCCAATACCGTTCTATTCCCTGAGGTGTGTTAACATAGGTTATAAATACCCATATAACTTTAAATGCAAACACATTTCAACAGTTCCTCAGCAATCCATGACATCATACATTATAATCACATATTTCTTCATGTTACATCAGCATGAGCCCCATAGCGGGACAAGAAATCAGCATTTTGGTGTTTAGATCCTGCCCTATGTTCAGCCGAAAAGCGGTAAGGCTGCAATGCCAGGTATCACCTCATGATCCTACCATTCTTGTCTTTCATTTGTTGTAGCCAACACAAATGGTTGTGGTCAGTGAGTACCTTAAATTCTGTTCCCCATAGATAGTATTTTAAGGCCTCTATGGCCCATTTCAGTGCTAGACACTCTTTTTCTACAGTCGAATACATTCTCTTCCTTTCATGTAGCTTTCGACTAATAAAAATGACAGGATGTTCCATACCCTTTTTCTTTTGGGAGAGGACTGCACCAATGCCTGTATCAGAAGCATCAGTGTGCACTTCAAAAGGGAGTGAAAAGTCTGGGCTAAGCAATACAGGGGAGGAACATAACATAGGTTTTCTGCTGTGGAATGCTTCCTCACATTCCTGGGACCATTGGACTTTGTTAGGACATTCGTTTTTAGTTAGGTCCATCAGTGGCATTGCTGTAGTGGCAAAGTTTGGTATAAATCGGTGGTAGTAACTGGCCAGACCCAAAAAGGAACGTACATGTTTCTTTGTCAGGGGAATGGGACTGTCAGCTATGGCCTTGACTTTGCTTACTTTGAGTTTAACAGTACCTTTCCCAGTTACAAATCCTAAGTACTTAGTTTCTGTTCTAGCAGTGGCACACTTTGAGGTGTTGATAGTCAGGCCAGAGTCTTGAATGGACTGTACAACAGCACTAAGGTGTACAAGATGCGTGTGTCAGTCAGTGCTAAATACAACAACATCGTCCAGGTATGCAGCACTATACTGGATATGGGCATGCAATACCTGGTCCATATACCTTTGGAAGGTAGCAGGGGAGCCATGAACGCCAAAAGGCATGGTTGTAAACTGGTAAAGGCCTACAAGGGTGCTAAAAGCAGTCAGTTCCTGTGCGTGTAAAGCTAGAGGGATTTGCCAGTAACCTTCTGTCAGGTCAAGTGTGCTAATATACCTGGCATTCCCAATTCTGTCTAGCAAATCATCTATACGTGGCATAGGGTATCTGTCAAATGCAGAAATGGTATTGATCTTTCTAAAGTCTAGACATAGCCGGATACCCCCTTCCTTTTTTGGCACTACCACCACTGGCAAGGACCAAGCACTACAGGATGGTATTATGACCCCTAGGTCTTCCATTTTCTTTATCTCTTCAGTGACATCCTGTCTCACCCTTTCTGGCAACTGGTAGGGTTTTTGATGAATGGGTTTCGTTTGCGCTACCCTTATGGTGTGTGCTATCCTCTTTGCTCTCCCTGGGATGCTGGTAAATGTGTCCCTGTAGTACTCCAATATTTGATCTACCTGATGCTTCTGGTTAACATCTAATGCTGGGTTGACATGTACCCCTGTACTCCCTATGCTTTGCTCAAGACTTTCATAGGCCTCCTCTAGTTCTGTGATATCCTGTTCAGGATGAATGAAATAACTGGGTACAGGGTCCTGTCTGATAAACCATTTTCTTAAGAGGTTAGCATGATAGATTTTCTTTGGAGATCTTCGACCTGGCATTACAATTTCATAATTAACTTTACCCACTTGTTTGTTGATTACAAAAGGGCCTTGCCATTTCATCACTAGCTTATTTTCTGATGGTAACAATAACAAAACGTTATCCCCTGGTTGGTATGTTTTCTCTTTTAACCCTTCATCATAAAATTATTTTTGTTTTACCTGTTTGTGAGACACATTTTGATGGCCCATGGTAACATATTTCACCAATTTCTTTCATAAGTTGGATATATAGTCTATCACATTCATATGGCCCACATCCTTTCTTTCTTCCCAATGTTCCCTGACCACATCCAAAGGGCCTCTGGGGTTTATCCAATACAGTAGGGTGAAGAGTGACAACCCTGTGGTTGTTTAGGGCACCTCCTGATTGGCAAACAGGAGATAGGGTAGATATTTATCCCAGTCACATCCCTCTGCCTGTACATACTTTTGGAGCATATGTTTAAGGGTTTTATTAAATGCTGCACTAGGCCATCAGTCTGGTGGTGATAGGGAGAGGTTTGGACAGCAGAGATCTCTAATAGGCGATACAACTCTTTAAGGAGTACTGAGGTAAAGTTAGTATCTCTATCGGTCAAAATGACTTGAGGGATACCCAATCAACTAAAAATGTTGGTCAATTCCTCAGCAATCCGAGGGGCCGTTACAGTCCAAAGGGGTATCGCCTCAGGATACCATGTGGCATAGTCACAGACTACCAAGATAAACTGGTTACCTTTAGAGCTTTTTGTTAGGGGGCCTACCACATCCATAGCTACTCTTTCCAAAGGGAATCTTACTGCTGGCATTGGTTGTAGGGGTACCTTATCCCTTTTTCCACCTTTAGCCACCATTTGACACTCCGGACAAGTGCAACAGTACTCAGCCACACTTTCATGCATACCAGGCCAGAAGAACCAATTGCATAATCTACCTAGGGTCCAATCTCTGCCTTTATGACCGGCCATGGGTATATCATGGGCCAGATACATTAACCTGTCTTGGTATTTCTGGAGCACCAACATTTGTTCCACACATTCCCCTGTAATAGGGTTAATACATTTTCTGTACAAAACATAATTTACAAGTACATATTGAGGTTGCCCTTCTACAACCACCTGGTCCACCTGTTAAAATAAAGGTTTCAAAGTCTCATCAACCTTTTGTTCTGTTTTTATGTCAGTTCTGGTAAAGTCAGACCCAGTATCAGGTATTCCTTCCTGATTGGTGTCCCTCCATTTCTTTTTGTCGGCCTTTTCTTTTCCTTCCTTGTTTTCCCAGGTCCCTCATATATACTTTCCTCAAAAGGGAAAATATTCTGGGACTGTTCTAATTTTGCCTGGGCCCTCGTGGTGACTGCCACAAGCTGGCCACAAGTGTTCTGACCTTTCATTAAACGATCAAAGTTGGGGAAGTCCTAACCAATAATAGTGGGGACTGGTAGTCTGGGTACTAGACCAACTGTGATTTGTTGTTGCTCTTGTTCCACCGTCATTTCTACAGTGACTGGTGGATACTGGTGGACATCCCCATGCACACAGATTACTTTAGAATTTGGCCCTGTGTTGCCGGATTCTTTTACAATATCTGCCCTCATCAGGCTCTGCTTACTGCCTGAGTCTAGTAATCCCAAGATTTGATTTTTCCCAATATGAACTGTTGTAACATACCCCCAATTTTCCAGTGCTAAGTGGGTAGGTTCATTCCTTCTGTTCGGGCAGTTAAGAGCTATGTGACCCTTCCCCAACAACTATGACAGATAATGTCCAGTGAGTAGGGCCTTCTTCTTTGATCCCTTCTCCAATTAGATCCCCCAGTTGGTGACTGTCATTGATAATTAAAGTCAAAGGATCTTACCAGCATTGTAGGTTGGGGTGAAGAGCATCGGTATCCATGGGGTTTCAATGGTCTAGTCACCAGATAATCCTCTGCCAGAGTGATAGATTTCTCAGCTGTGTCCAGCTTATGCTCCTTCACCCAAACCTGGACATCTGAAGGCAACACCTGGAGGAATTATTCAATTATCACAAGTTCCAAAATCTGGTTGAGTATTTTGACCATTGGTATAACCACTTGCAACAAAAATCCCGAAGTCTAGCATAAGTTTCCCTGGGGGTATCCTGTCCAGTCATCTTCTGGGAATGAAACCTCTGCCTGTATGTTTCGGTGTTGATGTCGTATCTGTGCAAAATTTCTTACTTCACCCGATCATAGTTGTTGGAGTCAGGTACACTATGATGACTATAGACCAGCTGGGCTCTTCCTGACAGACAGAGGACAAGTCTGATGACCCACTGATCTCTGGGCCAAGTGCATGTCTGAGATATGTGCTCGAATGTCATTAGATAGGCTTCAATATCATCAGCCTCAGTCATTTTCATTAATTTAATGTCCCAGAGAATATTTCAATCAGGCTGCCCAGGGGTAAGGACCTGGATAGCCAGCAAGGTATCCTGCTACCTCTCATTCTGTCTCTTCCGATCCTCCTCTTGCAGTCTCCCATGATCTCGTTGTTGTTGGTCCTCCTCATAGCCGTTGCTCCTCGGCCCTCTCACACTCCATCTCTAGTTGTTGTAAGCACAACCATTGCAGCAGGTCGCTGGGATCCTCTGGGGCACTTTCCTCCAGCTGTCTCTTCTCTTCTCTTCTTCTTCAGTCAGGTCCTCATCCATATGTTCCTCTTCTTCCTTTCTCACCGCCATCTTTGGTTGAGCTCCTGGTTCCTATCCTGGCATAGGATTCAAACCCAATTTACCAGCCATGGCATGAGTCCATTGGATTTTCCTCGGCTCCGCACTTTTTACCCTGTGCATGTGTCAGGTATATTACTGTACCCCCCGGCAGCATTTCCCAAGCAGACTAATCGAGCCAGATATCCCACTGCTGACACCAGTGTGATGGCATGGGATACAAAGACACAGCAACCAAAGGTAAAGTGCATAAAAAATGCACAAGTATGCTTATCAATTTATTTTTGATAAAATTTTTGATAAAATAAAAATAACAAAATAATACAGAAATAAAAATGACAGTTAATTAGTTCAACACAATAATTCAGCCCTCTGCTTCCGTCAACAGTGGCTGCAGCTTTACTTCAGCCAAGATAGCTTAAGTGTAATCATTTCTTACACTTTTCTGTTCTGGTGTGAAAACAGCACACTCCACAGCTAGGTCCTTCTGTGCTCACTGTTAGAACTAGACTGACTCAACTATCTAACATTCCCCTAGTGGTGAGCCCTATTTATACCATAAGGATTACATCACACTTTTTGGGGGGAATTCCCATTTGCTGTGACATTACATAATGGGGAGTTTCCATATTATCCCATGCTTTAACATGTAGGGGCTTTTTATTTGGCCCCTATTCCCAAATAAACTTTATTTCTACAGGCAGCCCCAGTTACAACATCGCTGGGGCTACAGAAACTCATTTTCATATTTTATTTAATTATTTAACACATGCTCCTGGGTCACATATTGTGACTGGGACTATTTCCAGACACCAGAGCTGCCTTCTGGAAATAAGAGCTGCAACAAGCAGCCGTGGGTCTGGCACTCAATCGCACTCAGCAGTGGGACCATTTAGTAATCAGGGGCACCAGTGGTTTTTCTAAACCTAAAGCATGATATGCACTTATTCCCATTTGCTTCCACTTGGTAGTTTTACAAACAGCATGACTTGTGCTAATAATTATCTGCAATTCAGGAGATCAAGGAGAAGTGCTTTTAGCACTTAATGCACGAGTAGGGGGAGTTTATAAGAAAACGGGACAGAAAAGCAATGAAAATGTCAGATTGGCTATCCCGACAAGGAAAAAAGGAAAGAAAAGAAGAAAGAAAACAAGAAGACAGAAAAGAGTGAGAGAAGGGGGGGGGACTGGGACATTGTTTTATGATTTACAGGGTAAATAACAGGCGCTCCCTGTTACAGTTATGTTAGTGGCTTAAAAAACGATACAGAGAGAGAGAGAGCAGTGGCAGTCCCAGTTTAGAGGGTGTTCACTGTCTTGAATTTCCTCGTCAGTATTTAAATCATCACCAGTCACATATTATATGAATAAGAATCATCCTAAATTGTTATGTTAGTGGCTTAAAAAAGATACACAGAGAGAGAGAGAGAGAGAGAGAGAGAGAGCAGTGGCAGTCTCAGTTTAGAGGGTGCTCACTGTCTTGAATTTCCTCATCAGTATTTAAATCACCACCAGTCACATATGTAAGCAATAAGACATGACAGGGTGTGCTTTAGACACTTTAACACACGGCTAGGAGGCGTAGTGAGGCACGAGGCCACTGGCTGAGTGCATCCAACCTCCTAGCCATGTGTTAAAATGTCTAACGCACACCCTGGAGTGTCTTATTGCACTTATGAAATGGTTATCTAAAATACAGATGCATGTGATTGCTGCAATTCCCTCTATCTAGGGCTACCCGGGGTTGATATCCGCCGCCTGCAGCTGGTGCAGAACGCGGCGGCCAGGCTTTTGACTGGGACTTCTAGAACCAGTCATATTACACCTGTGCTCCGTAAACTGCACTGGCTGCCTGTTTGGTGGCGGATCACCTTTAAGAGTTGGCTTGTTAACCTTTAAAGCCCTACATGATCAGGGACCCGGTTACCTGCAAGATCTCCTGGTACCCTACTGCCCCCCCCCGTCCTCTCCGCTCCGCCAACGAGGGATTGCTGGAGATTCCCAGAGTACGATTGAAGACATCAGGATCTTGTGCCTTCACTTTTTCGGCACCTACCCTGTGGAATTCTCTACCTCGTTGGTTGAGAGAATGCTCAACTGTTTATAGATTCAAAATGGAGTTAAAAATTTATTTATTTAGTTTAGCTGTCCCTAGCTACGGATGATTTGTTTTAATGTTTGTGTTTTAAAAATTTATCTTCATGTGTATGGTTTTTATGTACAGTGCCTTAGTTTTGAAAGGCGCTATAAAAATAAAGATGATTTGATTTGATTTGATTTTATTAAAATGCATAATATTTAATAGCAAAAAAATTAACGTTTGTCCTAATTTTTCATAAAATAGTTCCTCTGCCTGTTTTTTTTTTTTTTTTGACTTGAGGACTTTTGAGCTGCTATGGCATCCTTACTTGTATTTTTGTAGTTGTCATGCCCCCCCCCCAACTAGCAGTACTCATACTTAATTTAGTTTGAACAAGAAATTATGCTGTCCTTTTTTATGATTTTTGTAGGTTATGGTAACGGGTAGCGCTAGGGAGAAAAAGCTGCTTTTGTTTAGAGGACACAGCAGAAAGCCGTTACGCCATACAGAAGCAAAGTAAGAAAGTGGAAGAGTTCTGTAAGTGCTGCATTACTCTGTCATTTGAGGTACAGTTTTTTCAGAACAACATGGGAAATATTGTTAGGGTATGAATATTGTGTTGGGACACTGTGGTGCTAAGGGAGTGAAGTATGGAGTGCCTGCCTGTTTGTTTAGTTAGAGAGAGAGAGAAAGAGAGAGAGAGAGTGCTGGCGGGGGAGTTGCGAGAGAAAGCAGTTCAACTGAAGAATGAATGAGCGGGCTGGGATTTTATCCTGGCAGTTTTTCTTTTTAATGACGCAAGTCTTTAATGATGCAAGTCTTGAATTTTGTTTAGAAATTTGTTGGCAGACTGAAAATACAGCCTGGCATATCACTCGCAGTTGGTGAAAACAAGATGGCTGATTTTCAATTTGCCAACATTCTAACTGGCATCTTTACTAGGATCAGTGCCGACAGGGCACTGCTGGTCCTTTTCCCTGTGCGTAAGAAGGAATATCACACAGGTATGGACCAATCAGGATGTCTAAATTCTGATCCCATTTCATAATACATGAATAAGAATCGTCCTTAATTGTTATGTTAGTGGCTTAAAAACAGAGAGAGAGAGAGAGAGAGAGAGAAGTGGCAGTCCCAGTTTAAAGGGTGTTCATTGTGTTAAATTTCTTCATCAGTATTTTTAAATCATCACCAGTCACTGAATACATTTTTTTCAACTAATACTAATAGTGGAAAACAGTGAACTCAGAAAAGTAAGCCAAAAACGCCTCCAGAACAATACTACATCTAGCTCTGAGGAAAGTGACAGCACTGTGTCTTCATCCAATGTAACCCGTACAAGATCTGGTCGCACTGTAAAGCCCAAGAGGCTGTTTACACCTGTAAAGAAAAATACATGATCTCGGTTTAAAAGAATAGTTTGTGCAAAAAGTGTAGCAACTTCACAGAAAGAAACTACCCAAACTACTGCAGTAACAACCGAAAGAGGCAGCGATAATTCTTTGAATGATGATGATGAATGTGAGTCAGAGTTGCTTTGCAGTTGAATATGAATCTAATGATTAAGTAGATACTGTTAATGTTGAGCTTGCAGACTTTGGTGGTAGTCGTGGTGAGAGTGATAAGGAAGATGATGATAATGATTAATTTCCCAGGCAATTCTTCCTCTTCTGTCACGGCGGTGAATGATGATAACCAGGCATGATCCTCCACTTCTTCAGTCTCAATAAATAAAAACACAAGTGTCTGTAATACCACCAGCCCACCACCACCGCAGTCTGTTGCAGAGAATGCACACCAACCACATACTGCTGCTACAGGTGTCACTGGCACTGCAAATCAACATGCAACTTGAAGCATTCAAAGATATTTTCCAGCATTGTCTTAACACTTCACAGGCACAGCCAGTATTTGATTCTGTACCTGGAAAAAAGAGGCAGGAAAATTTCTTCTGTAGTGTGGAATCAATTCTCTATATGCCCAAATGATTCCTTTAAAGCAATATGTATTCATTACAAAAGTAGATTTAGTAAGGGGAAGTCAGCACATAACCTCAGTACGACTGCACTGATTAGACATCTCCAGCACCAGCATCCAACAATGATGAAAAAGAATATGAATCCTGATGATGATGGTAGCTTGGATGATTTAGACTTTTTTGGCGATGATGATGATGATGACAGCAGGTATTTATGCAGTACTCTCACAGAGCTTGCAGAGGCAGATAGCGAATCAGTTATTTCACAGTGTACAGAGGAAGGTTCACCACAGTCAGCACAAAAAAATACTACAAGACCCCACCATGTCCCTCAGAAAAGAACTGCACATTTTCAAACTCCATTGCACCCTCAGGTAGTCATGAAAAAAACCCATAACTTTAAAGGCAGCATTTGCTGCAAAAACCAAATTTCAACCAGGTCATCAAACAGCGAGAAAAACTGATTGCCTAATTGCAGATATGATAGCACTTAATTTAGAGCCATATGCCAAAGTAGAACACATCGGTTTTCGGCAACTGTTACAGAAATTACAGCCTAGGTATCAAATGCCTTCACGACGTACTTTTTCCAGTTGTATCATACCTGAAATATATGAGGCAGTGAGAAAAGCAATTTTCAGTAAATTGACACAGGCAGAGGGGGGATTTGTTCACTTTACGACAGACCTTTGAACAAGCTTTGCACCACATGCTTACTTATCTCTCACAGCTCACTGGGTCACATTTAAGGAGTCTGCCGCATCGTCAGCAGTACAGACCCAGAATATCAGTCAGTCTAGTTGTTTGCTTCTTGACGAATACAGGGATATGGCACTACTTAGTGTGTCTCCAATGGACACTGAACATACTGCTGTAAATGTAAGGGTAGTTTTAGAGAAACGTGGCAAGAATGGTTTGTGTCCTGGGGCCTTACCATTGGTATGACTGTGACTGATAATGGTTCAGATATTATCAAAGCTCTCCAAGACTGTGGTAATGAGCAGAGAGTTAATGTTTTTTGCTTTGCACACATTCTCAGTTTGGTTGTGCGCCATACCCTGCAACACCAAGTTGATGTATGCAACCTGGTTCACACTGCACGTAAAATATGTGGCCACTTTCACAGATCTGTAAAGGCCACATCCATTCTTAGGCAGTACCAAAGTGACTACAATGTACCATCTAACAATCTCAACCAATATATAGCTACTCGGTGGAATTCCACCTATTATATGTTGGAGCGTCTGCTGCAGCAGAAGTTGGCAGTATATAATATTGCCTTAGTCCATGACTTCAGGGGTGTGATCATCCAATGGAAGTTGTTGGAAGAAGTTGTGAAAACACTGGCACCATTTGAAAATGCAACAAAGGTACTCAGTAGTAACAGTGCATCCATTAGTCAGGTCATACCAATGTTACATATCCTTTTCAAAGAGATGGCTGATGTCATGGGCATAATGAAGAGGAAGGGCAATCACAAGAGATTACAGAACTTGCAACCATTTGAAGTGCAGAGCTGCACAGAAGATTTGATTCTGTTCTTACAGACAAGAAATATGTAATTGCTACCATACTAGATCCTCGTTTCAAGGACATCTTCTTGGTGCAAGACAGTTTGCCAATAACGACTATAAAGGCACAGCTCATTGATGAGATTCAGGAGGTCCAAGACAGAATGGATGGCCATGGCCAGCAACAACCATCGCCAAGGCAGTCACGGCAAAACTTCACAACTACTGGTTCTCCTGCATTGTCACAGCAAACAGACTCTCCTTCCACTTCTTGTCCACTTCACTTTACAGTTAACAAAGCTGATGATAGCTGGAATAAGCTAAATGCCCTGGACTGCTCAAGGCCAATATCAGAACAGTCATATGTGCCTACCACTGAAAGAGTTCTGAATACTTACCTCATGGAGCCTCGAGAGACCAATCCTAAATGTTACCCTCTTATATATTGGAAAAGTAAGCGCTCGATTTGGCAAGCCATGACTCAAGTTGCAGTCAAATATCTTGGATGTCCACCTACACGTGTGCCATCAGAGAGCATCTTTAGTACTGCTGGTGAGGCTGCATCCTCTGCTTAGAGTAGTTTGGACCCAGAGCATGTTGAACAGTTAACATTTCTGAAAACAAACCTGCCTCGACTTAATTACAAGTACAATACCGGTACATAAACCTATAATTCTAGAATCTGTGAGTGAGTGCCTTAGTGTGTGTTGCAAATACATGAAATCTCCCTTCTGCCTGTCTTCATTTACTGTGCGTACCTAAACACACATAGGGGATTATTTAAAAAGACAAAAAAAAAAAACAACAACCCAAAAAACATAACCAACCATAACAGATTACGAGCAAGCACCAAAGAGATGATTTCACTGCTCTTGAATTAGGCATGTGAAACAATTCAACATTAGAGGGGGCAGTGTAGCTATTTATGTGAAGAACAACCTTGCAGCAACTTGACTTACTTCAATATCTGTGGCACATGAGTTCGAATGCATATCCCTTAAAGTGGTAATATCACATTCCACATCACTACAGGTAATAGGCTGCTATAGACCCCGTAATGCCGGGCTCAAATTGCTATCCCATTTAGGGGACATAATTGAGAAAGGACTCCCAGAGATCGCTATCCTAGGAGACTTTAATCTAAACTGGCTCTCCAAAGCTGCTACTCCACTCTTATCCTTCTGTGACACCCATGGCTTAACACAACTAATCAGTGAGCCGGCCAGAATTAATAAAAAGACCTCAAGTAACAGTACACTCCTGGACATTATCCTGGTGAGCAAGCCTCATTTATTCTCCTATGCTGGCGTTTTCTTCAATGATCTCAGCGACCACTGCTTTATTGCCGGCATAAGAACATCTAACAAACCCATCTGCCTCTCTAAATTCTCAGTTCGTAGATCAAAACAGAATTTTGACATACAGGCATATTCGGAAGATATGAAGCACTCGACTCGCTGGCAAGAATTTTACCTGGCAAAAATGGTGGATGCAGTCTATAACATCCTCAATGATATAATCACAAGAGCCCTTAACAAATATGTACCCCTATCTAAAGTGTGAATAAGAAACAAGTCCTGCTGCTGGTTTACTCCAGACCTTAAAATTGAAACTCCTAGAAAGAGACAAACTATGGAAAAAAGCACGGGAAACAAAGACTCAGTCAGATTGGGACCAGTTTAGAAAAGCTAGGAATGTATGTACCAGAAAGATCAGAGACACAAAGGCAATTTTCTATCATACCAAGTTAGACTCTTCTTCCCAAAACTCTGCTAAATTCTGGAATACTATTAAGGACATATCTGGACACACACCAAGTAACTCACTCCCAGCTAAAATTCTGTTCGGGACTACCATTATCAATGACAGATTGGAAATCCTAGACTTATTTAACATAGAAACATACACTTTGATGGCAGATAAGGACCGCTTGGCCCACCTAGTCTGCCCATTTCCCTACCTAGAGGATAAGCTGCAGATCCTATTTAACCAACAGCCTATTTATCCTACACCTCATAAAAATTGCCTTATGTCTGTCCCATGCATTCTTGAATTCTCCCAGAGTTTTAGACCCCACAACCTCCTCAGGAAGGCTGTTCCATGCGTCCACCACCCTCTCTGTGAAAAAATACTTCCTCACATTGCCCCTGAGCCGTCCCCCCTCTGTCTTCAAATTGTGTCCCCTTGTTCTTGCACATCTCTTTTTCTGAAAGATGCTACCCTCTTGGACTTTGTTGATTCCACTGATGTACTTAAACGTTTCTATCATGTCCCTCCTCTCCCTCCTTTCCTCAAGGGTATACATATTAAGCTCCTTTAGTCTCTCCTCATATGGCTTCTCTTGCAGACCCTGCACCATTTTAGTTGCCCTCCTCTGAACTACCTCCATCCTGTCTATGTCCTTGGGGAGATGGGGTCTCCAGAACTGGACACAGTACTCCAGATGGGGTCTCACCAACTGTCTGTACAGGGGGATAACAACTTCCTGTTTTCTGTTGGTGATACCTCTCCCTATACATCTCAGTATCCCCCAGCCCACCCTACCCTACCGCCTTCTCACATTGCTTGCCAACCTTAAGGTCATCTGATATGATTACCCCCAGGTCCCTTTCCATTTTTGTTGTTGTTACTACCTCCCCCCCATTGTGTAATCTTGCCCTGGGTTTTTGTTTCCCAGGTGCATTACTTTGCACTTCTTTGCACTGAATCCAAGCTGCCATACTTCTGACCATTGCTCCAACCTTGCCAAGTCCCTTCTCATCCTTTCCACACCTCCTTGTGTATCAACCCTGTTGCAGATCTTTATGCCATCTGCAAAGAGGCATACTTTTGCTTCCAGTCCTGCAATGTCACTTATAAAGACATTTATCATTTCATTTCATGACCGCAGGCTTGGCATTCGACAACTCTCCAGCTAATTTACAGTGTTCCCAGTTAGGCATACAACCCCCCGAAACCACGGTGACAGACTCTAGTTTCTCACTACAACCTGCTATGCTGAAACAAGTGGAAGAATTGAATTGGCAGCTAGACATCAAGAAAAGTGCAGGTGCAGAAGCCCTTGACCCCTACTTTCTGAAGGTTGCCATCCATGTGTTAGCAGTACCGATAACACATCTGTTCAACCTCTCATTTCTACAAGGAACCATCCCTTCAATCTGGAAAACTGCACAGGTCATCTCGTTATTCAAATCAGGAGACCCTTGCGACCTCAACAATTACAGGCCAATCTCTATCCCCCCTGTACTACCTAAGCTACTGGAAAAGATTATAAGTACTCAACTGAAAGCCTACTTAGAATCTAATAATCTCCTAAACCCTGTACAATCTGGCTTCTGGGCCAAGCACAGCACCATCACAGCCCTAGCAAAAGTAACCAATGACTGGCAATCGGAATTGGATAACAGAAATTGTATCTGCGCTGTGTTCCTAGATCTAAGTAAGGCACTTGACACAGTTGACCATGACCTTCTCCTTACATCCCTGAAATCCATAGGTCTGGATTCTCTTTCCCTGCATTGGTTCAATAACTACCTCTCTGGACGGCTCCAGCAGGTTAAGGCCAAAGGTGATCTGTCCCCCCTTAAGCCATTACAAAGAGGTGTACCACAGGGACCTATCCTCGGTCCTATCCTATTCGCTATCTATCTCAACAACATTGATATTAATATCAGCCAGGCCACTGTACACATATTCGCCGATGATACGGTACTCTCTGTCAGTCACCCTTTCCCAGAGGCAGCCTGCAAAGATCTACAAACTGACTTCAACCTACTCCAGCACCAACTTCTGAGCAAAAAACTTTTCCTTAATGCAAAGAAGACAAAAGCAATGTTTATCTCTCCATAAAAGCATGCAGGACATACAGGAGCGCACACACCCCCACACTTGCATAGATAGACAGTGTCAGCAGATAAGAGCCTATGGCCCACCTAGTCTGCCCATTTGAGTTTGTAACTTCAGTTTATGTTTTCCTAGAACTCTGTTGCCCCTTACCGCTGACCTCCAGAATTCCTTTATATCTATCCCATGCATTCTTAAATCCCGTGATTGTTTCAGCCCCCACCACTTCCCTCAGGCAGGGTGTTCCACTTGTCCACCACCCGTTCTGTGAAGAAATTCTTCCTCACATTTCCTCTGAATCATCCTCCCTCCAAACTTCATCCCATGCCCTCTAGTCCTGGAACATCTTTTTTGCTTAAAAATAGTGTATTCTTGCACCCTGTTCCTCCCTGTAAGATACTTGTATGTCTCTATCATGTCCCCTCTCTCCCTTCCTCCTCTCCTCCAGGGAGTACATATTCAGTTCCTTCAACCTGTCCTCATAGGACTTGTGATGCGATCCATGTACCATCTTTGTTGCCCTCCTCTGAACCTTCTCTGCCCTGTCTATGTCCTTATGTAGGTAAGGTCTCCAGAACTGTGCACTGTACTCCAGGTGGGGTCTCACTAGTGTCTTGTATAGTGGAATCATGACCTCCCTTTTCCTGCTGGTGATGCCCCTGCCTATGCATCCCAGCATCCTATTTGCTTTACCTGCTGCCTTGTCACACTGTTTCCCTACCTTGAGGTTATCAGTGATGATAACCCCAAGATACCTTTCCTGCTTGGTGCATGCTATATCCTCACCCCCCCCAACTGATATATTGTGCCAGGGTTTTTGTTCCCCATATGCATTATCTTGCACTTCCTTGCATTGAATTTCAACTACAAAACCCCTGACCATTCTTCAAGTTTCTGCAGGTCCCTTTTCATTCTGTCTACACCCTCTGGTGTGTGTACTCTGTTACAGAGCTTTGTGTCATCAGCGAACAGTGAAATTATGCCTTCTAGGCCGTGCGCAATGTCACTGATGAAGATGTTGAATAGGATGGGTCCCAGCACTGACCCCTGTGGTACCCCACTGGTCACTCTTCCCTCTGTGGAGTGACAACCATTTACCACCACCCTCTGTGTTCTGCCTCCCTGCCAGTTACCTACCCACCACACTACTGTCCTGCCCACACCCATATTCCCTAGTTTGTGTAATAGTCTTCTATGTGGCACAGTGTCAAAGGCCTTGCTGAAGTCCAGATAGGCCACATCCACTGCCCTTCCCTGATCCACCTCCCTAGTCACCCAGTCAAAAAATTCAACGAGGTTGGTCTGACATGACCTCCCCCTGGTGAAACCATGCTGCCTTGGATCCTGCAGTCCATTGACAACCAGATGTTCCACCACTTATCCACTATCCAAGGCAAAAATCTTGAATTTGTATCCAAGTTCAAGTACCTGGGAGTCTGGTTTGACAACAGACTCTCCTTCATTGAACATATGGAAGAACTATTAAAAAAAATTCTTCAGAGACTTGGCCTCTATTTTAGAATCAAGCACTTCCTCACAAGCAATGCTAAGCTAAGTTTGGTACAGGCCACGTTTCTCTCTATAATTGACTATGCTGACTTCTTATATAGTCGTTGCCCTGCCTCCCATTTGGGTAAGTTGGATAGGTTCTATCACAGGGCACTGAGGTTTATTACAGGACTGCCATACGACACCCATCATTGCTCTCTATATTCAGCAGTTGGATGGACCTCACTCCATTTCAGAAGGGACAGAAATGCAGCATTTCGGACATTCAGAGCTATATCCAAGCAACTACCGCAATACATCTCGGATTGCTTCACACAAGCTCCTATAAGCAAATATGCTCTAAGAAGTTACCCCTCCATCCTGCTCAAAGTACCCAAAGTCAATACCTACTTTGGAAGAACAGCCATCAGTTTCATGCTGCCCTCCCTATGGAACAAACTGCAGAAAGTCCTGAAACTGAGTATTCCCATATCCATTACGTCCTTCAAAACCCTTTACGCAAAGCTTGTCAAGGAGCAATGCAAATGTTTTTGATAGCACAAAAGTGAATTGTGCCCTCTCTGCCTTCTGCATTTCTTCTCCTTCCTACCAGCTTTCACATGGTCTGCAATCCCTCCATACTTCTCCCACGGCGTTTCCCTCTTGTACATCCTCCCCCCCATCTTTTCCCCCATTGCCAACGGTTCCCTTCCCCTCCGTCCCTTTCCAGCCACCTGCCCCCCTTAGCTCCCCTGCTGCTAAAGCTGCTGAAGCCCATCACCCACCTCCTACCCAGATCCTTCATTGACTACTTCCTTGCGCCCTATCAACTCCATCTTCTCAACCGTGTATGCAAGTCATCAACAACACTTCCTCCATGCCACATTTCAATATTCTGTCTATGAACTTAGGCCGGCCCACTGGCGAAGCGGTAGGGCTACTGCTTGTGGCGCCAGTGACCTGGGTTCAGAAACGGACTCGGGCAGCTGGAGGGTCAGCTGGGGGGAGGAGGATTGAGTGCCCAAGGGCTGCTCTCCTCCTCCGGGTGGGGTAGGATGCGGGTTCTGCTGCGATACTGCCACCTGGGTGACCACAGGTGGAGGTGCAGCGAGACAGCATATAAGGGAGGGAGGACTTCTACTGGGAGCCGGAGCGTTAGCACGTTGCGACGTGCATCGCTCCATGGCCCCCTTGCGTGCTGATGTCCTGTGGGCTGGGACCAGGAAAGTAGAAAAACCCTGTGCTGGACTCCTGTAGACGGGATCCAGCTGTCCCGAGATAACCCTTAACCAGGCTCCATAGATGGGGCTAGTGACGCCTTCCAATGCATACTTGAGGTGTGAGAGGGGGACTAAAGGGGGGGTCCCTCTCCTCCCCACCCGGGAGGTAAACTGAGGCAGGATGGGGAAAGGCTAACCAGCACCTGGAGGGAGGTACCTGGGGCAGGACTACGGGCATACACAGCCTAGAGATCCCTGAAGAAAGGAATCTAGTACAGCAAGAAAGGGGTATAAAGAGAAAGTATATAAAAAAAATATATATATTCTGCCTATGACCTTAAAGTTATGTAAAAATTGTAAACATGAAAAATGGTATAGAGTTATCAGAATTTCCTGATAATTAAACTATGTATACTGTATAAATCAACAGTATGTATATTGTATCTTGTTCCTTGCATTGCACTATGTTTATGTAATTGTCCCTGAACTAACCAGGTCCATCTTGCAAATGAGCATTGCTCAGTGATGTCTGCCTGGATAAATAAAGATTTGATTGATTGATTGCTTATTAAACAAAACATACCAAATGTGCCAAGACCCCATTAAGGAACAACACCATGGGGACCCACAATCCTACTACTACCGGTTTCACTTCATCAGGGAGTTGCTGTTACACTTCATTTAAACCCTACACTTATAGTGACCCACTAATAAAATAAAAACACAAACATGCAATTATGACCCACTAAAAGTAAAAACATAAGAAAAGAAAGATCAGAATGGCTACACAGTGATGTTTATTAATTCATATAGCCACCCCCAGGACATGGATCCAAAATACATGCAAAAAGTAAGAGCAGTAAAATCGTCACTTGGGTATTTGCTCGTAATCTGTTTTGGTGGGACTGGGTAGTGCTGGAGTTTGGACTTTTTTGTTCTGATTACTCTCCTACGCACACCCGGTCAGCGGGACAGCATTTTGTTCCCTCATTCTTCAGACTGCTATATATTTTCCTTTACCCAAGCTCTCTTGCCGTCATCATCATCATTCCCCCAACATCAGTGCCGCCATGGGGGGTGCTACCTAGGGGAGCAGGAATGGGTGGGTTCGGAATGGTGGAGGAGGAAGTATGTTGCCCCTTGGTATGCTGCTCTGCTCTGGTGTCCTTCGTAGCCTAGCAGCTAGCTACGATATGTGTTTTCCTCAGTTTCAACAATGCAGCAATGCATAGCAGTTAGCTAGTGCTCTCATTTTTTAGACTGCTATTTATTTTCCTTTACCTAAGCTCTCTTGCCATCATCATCATCGTCATTCCCCCAACATCAGTGCCGCCATGGGAGTACTACCTAGGGGAGTGGGGGTGGGTGGTTGGAACTGTGGAGGAGGAAGTATGATGCCCCCTGGGTATGCTGCTCTGCTCTGGTGTCCTCCGTAACCTGGCCAGCTATGATATGTGTTTTCCTCAGGTTTTCTGTCTCACCAGTGCAGCAGTAGCAGCGTAGCTCTCTCATTTTTCTGACTGCTGACCCCACAGCCACCCTCAGTGCCACCATGGGAGAAGTACTACTTAGAGGAGCAGGACTGGGTGTGTGGGGGTTAGAACAGAAGATGAGGATGGTGTTTGCCTGACTTTAAGCCTCTTGGTAAGGTACCCTCCCACACTCATTATAAAGGTTCTGTTTAAAGTTAGTGTTCATATCTTTTCATGCATTTTAACAGCATATTTTAATAGTACATGATAAGCCATTTAAAATAAAATTTATTTTGACCCTCCAAACCCTTCATTTAATTTCAGGCCAAACCAGGCCAATTCAAGTTTTGTCCGGCCTGGCTTGAAATTGGCCTGTTGGGCCAAATTTGCCTACTCGCATGGCCCTAGTCCTTACCCTCCATCGTACCTCATCTCCCTGTACTTCCTGAAAGCTGTTTTTTCTCTTTTATCACCTTAGCCACCTCCTTTGAGAACCACAGCCTCTTTCTCCGCTTACCTTTGTGTACTACCTTCAAACAGCTTGCCATTACCTTAGTTATTCCCTCCCTTATTCTTATCCATTGTGCCTCCACTCTCCCCCCATTATCCCTCCTTCATGGTATTTCGTAAGGCAGTCTCCCATTTCTTTAAAATCTACTCTCCTGAAGTCCAAGACCTCCATCCTGGTGTGTTTTTTTCTCCTTTCCAATCCATACACCAAACCACACTGTACGATGATCACTTGTACCCAGGGGGCTACCCACTGTGACATTTGCAATGCTGTCCCTGTTCATAAGTACCAAAAACAGCACTGTCCTATATCTAGTGGGATCTGGAACCAGCTGTCTTAGAAATTCCCCTTAGAGGGAGTCTAGGCTGACCCTGCTTCTAGTTGTAGCTGTGGTCAGGATGTTCCAGTCTACACCCAGCAGACTAAAGTCCCTCATAATTACTACTTCTTTGCTGGCCATTCAGTCAATAGTGCCCCCTCCCAAAAAAAAAAAACCTGTCCAACTGCTTCCCCTGTGTTGGTAGTCTGTACACCACCCCCACATGGATAAAGATCCCGGACTCCTTCTCTAAGCCAACTGAAAGAACCTCCAGCCCTTCCTTTTCCCTGCTGGGTCCTTGTATCTCTGTGGCCTTTGTACTTTCATTACATATAACCCTCACCCTTTTCTCCCTTTCCTATCCTTTTGAAATATGTTGTAACCCGTCATTGCCACCTCTTAGCTATGGTTGTTGGTGCACCATAATTCTGTTATGGTCACCAGATCCAGATCCACCTCTCCAGTGGTAGCCTCAAGGTCAGGAATTTTGTTTCCTAGACTCCTTGCATTGACACACATGGCTCTCCACTCCTTTTGTTCTATCCTGCTTTACTTTGCCTTCACTTTCTAAGCTCATCTTTCACTCTTCTCTTTTCCCTAGTATGGTCTTTTCCCTTTTTATCCTCTCTCTCTGTCCACCCTCCCTAGTTTTTTCTATGCCTTTGATCCACCTCTCAATCCTCCAGCCCTTCCTCCTTCCCCTTCTCCCCTCTACCCTGGTGAATTTATTTCCCTGGGGCTTTTCTTCTCTGCTGCTCCATTTTCTGGATGGGGGGGAGGGGTAGCATTTACTACCTCCCTTATTTCTTCTGCTTTCTCCCTTGGCTGGTTTAAATGCCCATCACAGCTTTTAAACCTTCCATCCAGCACTGCCATTCCCTTCCTGGATGGAGACCATCTCCTTTGTAGAGCTCTTTATCCCCCAGGTAGGATACCAGCCCCCGATGTAGCCAAACTCCTCCTCTCTGCACTATGCCTTCAACCAGTTGTTGAAGACCATGGTGTAGTGTTCCCTCTTCTCCACCTGATCATGCACAGATAGCACCTCAGTGAAGGGCACTATGCATGCTACCTGCTTCAGGTCTCTCTCTAGCTCTTTAAACCTATCCTGCACTGCCTCTGCTGTATCCCTTGTAGGGTCATTTATCCCCAGATGGACAGTGACATCCAGTTCTCCCCTTGCCACCGTAGTGATCCTAAGGATCCCTTCCCCATCCCTCTATGCTGAGCCTCTAGGTAGGCACCTCACCTCCCTCCTTCCTTCCCATTGTGTTCCTTGAACTATCTACCATCCGCTTATGGGGTACAAAGTCAAGGGCCATTCAGTAAGTGTTGGGGTATGCTGGTCCAGCCAATGACGCATTATCACTTTCTTGGCACAGACTGATATAAGAGCCATATGTCTGTGCTGATTGCCAATCAAACTTTCCCCATAATCTCCCAATAAGCATATCTCCAGCAGGAAAGCATCTGTTAAGCCAAGCAAAGGGTCTAATCTAGATTGGATATCTTTCCAAAATGGAGAAACTTTCTCACACTCCCATAAAATGTGAAACAATGTACCTGGCTGTTTTCCACATCTGGAGCAGAGATTAGATGGTAGTTTCCCCATTTTATGACGCTTCTCAGGGGTGTAATAGAGGTCATGTATCACATGAAATTGGAGTAAGCTGTACCGGTCCCATTTATTGTCCTTGTATAGACGGTCCCAAATGTGTGGCCATTGTTGAGTACAGAAGGGGGGTGTAAGACCTGGTCCCAGGAATAATGTGGTTGACCTTCTAATTCCCCTACTAGGGAATAAAGATGGCAATATAAAAAAAGAAATAAAATGGGTGGGGGGGCGGCCTGGGACTAGGGTAAGGATGGGGCTGGCCTGGTATTGGTTCCATGGTCCTGTACCAAAATGTTGGAGTAGCAAATGTGAGAGCTGAATGTATTTAAAACAGTAAGAAGGAGGTATGCCAAATTTAAGGCTTGCCTGTTGGAAGGTCATTATTTTGTGATCTTTGGTCAGGTCAGTAACTATTGTTCCTGTACCATATGGATGAGTTGAGTATTTGACCTCCAGTCTTAAAATTTGGGTTACCTAATATAGGCTGTGAGACATCCTTGACCAGGAGGTACAAGTGGTTGTATGTAATTGTGAGTGTACTCGGAGGGCCGCCATAATTGGGGTATCCCTTAGCAGTTTGGGAACATTTTTGATGGGAACATATAGTAAGGTACGTATATCCACTCCGAAGTGGGCACAGATGTTTTTTTCTATCTGTAGCCATACTGGGGAATACAGATTTGGATTGGCATTGTCTACTGGCTGTAACCAGTGAAGATAAATGGAGCAGTGACTGGAGAGATAGTACAAGTATAAAGTAGGTACGTGAAGGCTATCCCTTCCTTTATGATGGACCATTTCTGTTCTACTCTCATACACTTCCTGAGGCTAGTTAGGTGACCTCTTAGTACCTCTCCCTTCTTCTTAAAGTCTGCCTTTCTAAAGTCTAGTACCTTCATCCTAATATTTACAGGCTCCTTACCCATGGCCATTCTAAATTAGACCTTTGGTGGTCACTGCCTCCAGGGGTTCTTCCAGCTTGATATCTTGGACATGCTTCCCGTTCGTTAGTACCAGATTCAGGATGGCCCTCTCTGTCTTGTGGGCTCGGTGCCCCCCCGAATCAAGAACCCACCCTGTATCGTATCCAGGATTAGCTGGCTCCTGGTACAGGCAGTGGATGGGACCCTCTATCCACCTTCTGCAGACTGTAATCTCCCACCATCACAACCTCACTTTTACTTGCAGCCTCCCTGATCATGGTACCCAACTTTCTGTAACTTTCCGTGTCCTGATTAGGTGGCTTGTATACCACTCCTGGCTTCACATTTCTTTCCTTCGCAGTGTGGAGTTGCACCCACAGTTCCTCCACTATCCCTTCCCTGGTCTCTTTTCTTGTAGCAGTAATACCCTCCCTTACATTGATCATTATACCCTTCCCTCTTTCCTTGCCCTTTTTATATAACTTATATACCCTAGAGTACAGAGGTCCCAGTCATGGTTTGGAGTAGGCCAAGTCTCGGTGATTGCCACTATATCTACTTTCCCCTCTGCCATCACTGCCTGCAGGTCTACTGTTTTGTTCCCCAGACTTCTGACACTGAGTGACCCCACCCTACATCATGACTCTGTGACTCTCATTCCCTTTGCCTGGATTCCCTTCCCCTTCCTCCTCTTGTTATGCCCCCTCTTGTCCACAGTACCTCCTAGCTCCATCTAGTCTGTCTGATCTCTCCCTGATACAACTCCCCTCTGTTCTTTACCTGAGCGTCTTTTCACTGGAAATCCTCCCCCACCCACTTTCCTTCCTCTCTGCTGTACTCTCATTCCCTTATTCTGCCACCAATTTAACTTGATTGGGGGGGGGGGGCTAGTTGCCCTCTCCTCTTGGAGATCATGATCCATTTTCCCCTTCTCAGTTTCAATTCAGACTTTTGTTTACATATTCCCAATTTCCCATGAGTATCTTGGATCCTCCTCTACTTAGCTGCAGCCTATCAGGTGCATATAGAGATTTGTCTTTCCAGGTTCCCTTCCATTTCCTTATGCACCCAAAACCTTCCTCCTTGCACCACTCCATCAGCCAGCTGTTAAAGTCTGCTATTCTCTGCTTCCTTACTGTACTGGCCCTTATATACATTAGTGACAACAGCACCAAAAATAGTTAGACACTACACTAGCTACAAATGGCACGTCAGCAGGGGGACAACTTGATGATCCCCCAGATAACTAAAGGAAAGGTGGGACGTGATTTCTTGGGCCTGCAGAAAACTGAAATTGCTCTGTTGTACCTCAGGCAGTGCTATTATGAGGTAGGGTTAGAGCAACTCACCTGCTGGCATACCAGCTCTATAAACAGCACCATCTGGCAACAGTATCAGCTATAACCCACACAGTCACTGGTGCCCAGCAAACCAAGCTCCATGAAATCACAAACTCTTTCCATACCTACTATCAATCTCTGTGTACCCAGGAACAGGAATACACATTGAGACCATAGAAGACTATCTGCTAAAATGATCTTTCCAACACCTCTCCTGAAGTTGAAGTCATTGTTCTTCATAGAGGAACTAGAGACAATTCTCTGTGACACTAAGACTGTGAAAGCACCAGGCCCTGATCATTTTGAAGCAAAATATTGTAAGGTCACAAAAGACCAGTCTCTTCTAATTTCCCTCAGAGTCTTTAATGAGGTTCTGCAGAGTGGTTGTCCACCTCCGTCCTGGGCCTATGCTATCTCAGTTATCTTAAAACCAGATATAGACTGGATTGACTGTGGTTCCTAAAGGCTGATTTCAGTATTAAATACCAACTACACATTTTTTTATGTCAGTATTGCAGGGTTTTAAATAATTGATTAGCAGTTTTTTTCTTGGGGCTATACTAACTGTACAAAAAGTATTTATATATATTTTTTAGAAGTGCTGTGTTTGTTAAACACAGTGAGGCAAGAGCTATGCATTTTCACAAAGATTTAGCACTTTTATGAGCAAAATGCTAATCGTTTTTTAGAGTTAAATAAATCCCTGATATTGACCAGTAGAGTTGACAAACTTCTCCTATCACTAACAGAACTAGACCAAACTGGATTAGTCCAATCACATACCACATCTCTGCAGAGACATAGACAGAGTGGAGGCTGTCCAGAGGAGGGCAACCAAAATGGTGCAGGGTTTGCACCAGAAGACATACGAAGAAAGACTAAAGGAGCTTAATATGTATACCCTTGAGGAAAGAAGGGAGAGAGGGGACATGATAGGGACTTTCAAGTACCTCAAGGGAATCAACAAAGTCCAAGAGGGTAGTATCTTTCAGAACAAGAGGTGTGCAAGAACAAGGGGGCACATTTTGAAGATAGAGAGGGGACGGCTTAGAGGTAATGTGAGGAAGTATTTTTTTACGGAGAGGGTTGTGGATGCATGGAACAGGCTCCCTGAGGAGGTTGTGGAGTCAAGAACAGTGGGGGAATTCAAGAATGCATAGGACAGACATAAGGCAGTCCTAGTGGGGGGTAGGAGGGAGTAAGCTGTTGGTTAACTAGGATCTGCAGCTTATCTATTAGGTAGGAAAATGGGCAGACTAGGTGGGCCAAGCGGTCCTTATCTGATGTCAAGTTCTATGTTTCTATGTAAAGGTGGTGAGTTGTTCCAGTGAATTTTGTCCATTCCCAGCACTGCTAAAAACATCAACACACTGCAACAGGTCAGCGGAGCAAACCAAATTGAATATTGAGATGGAGAGAGAGAGAGAGAGAGAGAGGGAGGGAGGGAGGGAGAGAGAAAGAGATGAGCAGTAGAAGTTGGGAGCGATCCTCCCAGTATACAGACCACATGTGTGGCCACACCTGGAATACCGAGTAAGGTGCTCTTCTCCTTGAGTTCCAAACACAGGGATGAGAGGGAATTCCCTAAAGCTGGCAGGGGGGAAGACTCAAAAAGGATGTCCATAAGGACTTTTTTATGGAAAGGGTGGTTGGTAAGTGAGCTGCTAGAGGAAGTGATATAGACCAAATCAATCAGCAGCTTCAAGCATGAATGGGACAGGTATGTGGGTTTAGTTAGAAAAAAGAAGGGACAGTAACAAAGCGGAGGAGGTCACTAGGGCAAGACAGAAGCATTAGGTAGGGTGGGTAGACTGGATGGGCTACAAGCCTTTTTTTGCCATTAACCTCTATGTATCTACGTAAGTTGGGGGATTCAAAAGGGGGTAAGATAAACACATGGGAAGGGTGCTGTGAGACAGCAGGGGGCGAGGGAGGAGAGAAATGACCACTGGGGCATTTCCCACTAATAGACAGGTTTTGGACAGACAGGATGGGTCGCAAGGTCTTTAGATGGCAAAAATATCTGTATTTCTATGTAATATAGTCAAATCAACATGAAGGACATTATGCCCACCAGCCTAAATAATGTCATGGTGATTTGCTGCTCTTACCTGTGTTTTCTTCCATTGTAGAGGCATGTGAAATAACAGAAGTTATGACAACAAGTACTCCTCATCCACAGTCATACAGTCACACCTATCAATATATCAGCTAACGCAAAACATATCACCCAATTTATCAACCCTACCCAAAAAAAAAACAGTCAAATAATTGCCTGGAATCCGATCCTTCCAAAAGGTTGGGATCCTAAGAAACACTACCCTGATTTTACCAGTGTCACGTCCAGCAGAGAAAGTTTAAAATACATTTTTCTGAGAAAGTATATCCAGCGAGTATAGAAATCACTGCTCTTATCAGTGGATGCAAATCTGAAGACAGAAAGAAGGGTGGGGAGGGGAGGGGTTAGGGCAGTAAACCCCCTAAAAACACCTTACACCTGGGGCCTCATACACAGTCCCTATTCAGTGGCATAAAGTGGTTGCAGTGACAGCTTTGTACAAATGTTTAATATTGTGTCTTGTTGTGCCACAAAAGCAAGCCTCTCTTTGTGCAGTCACTAGGGTCATTGTAGCCGTGCAGGGAAAGGAGTGGGGGCTGGCATGCACATAGGCAATGAGCTGAGCTCAGGCACTTGCAAGACCCTGCACATGAAGCTGCATGTCACAATAACCCCAGGATATGTTGAACCATGTCAAGCAGATCTACACAGAGATGCAAGCATGTAACAAGGTCTTGTGGATCCAGCTGGGGATGGAGATTAGTAAGGGATCTTGAAGAGATGCAGGTGGCATGAAGGAACAGGGGGCACCACTCGACACTAGGGACATTAATATGGATAGGGAACATGACAGGGGCCTCTAAAGCACCATTAATGGAACATAGCCAGTGGGAGATATTGGGGAGACATCACACAGAAGCAGGCCTAAAGGTAAGGGAGGTGGGGAAGACTATAGTTCGATTGTGCTTATGCAACTGGATGAGATGATGCTTGTGTGACTTGACTTACTTTGTGAATATGATTTATATTGAGGCTTTCCACCTCTCTATCTGTGGGATATACCACCCTATTAGGGTACGTCACAAGGAACCCTAGAGGAGGGTTCCCCCCAATAGGTGCCGCAGTGATGATTCTGTCAGCTAAAGGTAGCTTAGGAAGAAGCCCACGGGTAAGAGAGACGTGCCACTGGAGGAGGAGGAGGGATGGATGGTGGGGCAAAAAGAATTGAATCCAGGGAAGGCCCGGAGGGAGCTACCTAATAAAGCCTGGTGGGGGAGTGACGTAGTTGCTCCACCCAATCGAACCTCAGGTTTAAAGCCTTCCCATTGCAGTACTTTGCAGCCAGGGCGCTAAGCATGCCACAACACCATGCAGCTGGCACAGCACCATGCTCAGTCCTCCATGTGTGTTACATTTCTGATGTGTTTAACCCAATTTGCGACCACTGGCTTCCTTATTTATTTTATAATTTTTGGCCAGGAAAGACACACTAAGCCAAGGCTTGTTTCCAGGTGTGTCCTGGGAGCACAGAGAAGTTATATGACTTGCTCATGATCACACAGTATGCAAGTGGTGGCTGTGGGATTCAAACCCAGTTCTCCAGGTTTGCAGCTCAGTGCTCTTAACCACTATGCTATACTGCCTCTCCTGCCTTCTTCGGACCTTCATGTGATTTAAAGGAGAGCCTCCTCCCCCTGGCAGCTATTTTTCCATTTGCATACTGTCATTTTTGGCCGTGGCACACTGTGCCTGTTGCAGCCTGAAACTGCACCATTACCAGGTGTGATTGTGTGTGGGGCCCAGGTGATTCAGTATCCACAAGCAGCAAAATGTTTAGGAACCAAATAAACATACTGTACAGATATCACTGTGAAACACAGTGCCTTTAAATAAGCTAAGCAGCTACAGTGCCTTGTCAGCAGGCTCCCTCTCACCCTATGATACCAGACAGGTCAGACACAAGCCCCTGAACTAGCGTGCAACAGACACTGTTCCCAGGCCTTATGAGAGACTTGGAGAGATTAGGGCTAACGTCAGGCCACAAAACTAAAGCTCTAACATGGTGAACATAAAACGGAATGTGTCACCTTAAACATGGATTTTGGAAACAAACGTGAACAGCAGGAATCAACATCAGGGGTTAAATCGGAGTGCATGACAAAGTATAGCAAAAATGTGTTTTTTTAACTATGCCTTTTCTCATTCTCTGACTTGCCTGATACCACCCCCACCCCATCACTGACTTTCTCATGGACTTATCAATTATCCACCACTTGTCCAGGATAATGGTGAGTGGCATGCCATGTCGGTCATGCATGGGCCTGCAAGGGGTGCAGGCACAACAGCGGGCCAGGGTTTTTTCCTCAAGCTCCTAGTTTTCTTTTTCAAAGGTGCTGGTAGTGAGCAATGGCACACACATGCACGGGGCGTGCATGCATGCCGGTGTCTGCCCATTCCCTTGCTGTGGACTTACTGCGCTGCTTCCTGGCCTTCACCAGGTGGCAGACAAACAGAAGAACACTAGGTCCCTTCTCCTTCTCCCCAAGGCAGTGGAGCTATCCCTGGAATGCTCAGTCCCCCTTCCCCTGCCCAGCGCTGAGTCTGTTCCTGAATTCAGGTGGCTGACATGCAAAGCGGTAACCCTATTGCTGCACTATTATTCTGGCGATCAAAAATGTTTTTAACATGAACAGCTGCTTTAAAATATACCAGTTTTTTAATCAAATTGAAATAAGAGATGATACTGCCTTCTTTTTTCAGGCAGAGGGGGGCTGTCCTAGCAAATCTCGAGCTGGCAGCGGTTCTTGCCCTAAAAGTTGGCCTGGCTTTTGTAGATGGCACCTTTTACTGCAGTCCCTTGTCTTTCCCTGCCAGTGTAATGAGATAGAAGCTTAGAAACATAATGTGTCAGCAGTAAAAGACTGCTTGGCCGATGCAGTCTGCCCAGATGTTCCCTGCTTAATCTGTCTCTGCAGACCCTAACTGGCCTCCAGTGACCCTCCTCCACTCTGCCTATTTACTAATGCTCCCCTATGTCTATCCCATACCTGATTAAAGTCCCCCACTGTTTTCACCTCCACCACTTCAGCTAGCATTGAGTTCCAGGAGTCTATCATCCTCTGCCTTGGTTGAAGACTAAGGGGCGGAGGTTAGAGCATTCTTGGAGATGCTCCCAGTCTGTGGAAGACAGGTTGGCTCTGGGAACTCACTATGCTGAATATCAACGGGCAAGCAATCTGAAAAAGGTAACGTTCCTGTCACGGTCCGTTGCTGCAGAGAAAAACCGTCTAGCGGAGCTTTTTTGCACTGTTGACAGTTTGTTAAATCCTACCTGTCTGCAGTCCATCAGAGCATTTTCTGCAGAAAAGTGAAAGGAGTTTGGATGGTTTTTCACTGACAAAGTGTCTGCCATTAGATCTGGAATCTCTTCAAGGGGCCTGCCATGGTCAGTATTGGTTGCACCTTGGGTGATGTTGATCTGCTAGTCTGGGATGAGTTGCAACCAGTTTCTGAGGCTGAGGTGCTTCAGGTAGTCTCCAGCTTGTGCCCCACCAGCTGTATGCTGGACCTGGAACCAACATGGCTGATCCTCAGCTGTGGTGAGTTCTTGGGCCCGTGTTTGTGGAAATCATTAATGGGTGCTTGAGGGTGGCTGTTTTTCCATTTGCCTTGAAAAAGGTCATGGTCAGATCCCTCCTAAAAAAGCCTTCCTTGGACCCTGACATTCTAGCAAACTACAGACCTATCTCTAATCTTCTCTTTTTAGGAAAGGTTCTTGAGAAGGTTGTGGCGGAGCAGTTGACAGACCGTCTGAAGGCTTTTTTCCATCTATGAACCTCTCCAGTTGGGTTTTCGGCCATGGCCACAGCACAGAGTCGGCCCTCATCAGGATAAATCATGAGCTCTTCCTAGCAAGAGACTGAGGACATCATTCCATCTTGGTGCACTTGGATCGCTCAGTAGCATTTGACACAGTTGATCATTGGGTACTCTTGGGTTGCCTAAGAAACTGTGTGGGTCTCCTGGCACGGTTTTATGCTGGTTTGAGTTCTATATAACTGGGAGAATGCAGCAGGTGGCCCTGGGTAACTCACCTCTGGGGCCTCTGTGTTGTCCTGTGGAATTCCTCAAGTCTCATTTCTCACCCCCATTTTGTTTTCTGTGTACATGTTGCCATTGGCAGAGATTATCAGATGGCACAGCGTTGAGTTTCACTGCTATGCGGATGATACTCAGCTGTACCTATCATGTTCTCCTGGCGAGGATTATTTGGCTCCTGTGCTGAGTCAGTGTTTGGCTGAAATAAATGACTGGATGACCTTGAACTGGCTATGTCTCAACCCTGTTAAGACAGAGGTCATGGTGATAGAACCGTGACACTAGGGCTTGGCCACTGCAGAAGATACGGCTCTTCCTTCAGTGGGCAGTCAATCTCTCATGGCAACTGATACAGTGAAGGACCTGGGGGTCATTTGGACTGCAGACTGATGCTGGAACAACAGGTGTCAGCTGTAGTCTGATCTGGCTTTTACCATCTCTGAAACCTTACCAAGATTAAACTACATCTAACCCATGCAGACCTTGTGATAATCATCCATGATTTCGTCACCTCCAGGCTGGACTATTGCAACACCCTCTACCTAGGCTTATCTGGAGGTTTGATACGACACCTGCAGTTGGTCCAGAATGCTGCAGCCCAGCTGATAGTGGGCTCCTCAAGGACTGACCATATCACGCCGATCCTGTGTACGCTGCACTCGCTGCCTATGCAACGGCGCATCACCTTCATGAGCTGCTTGCTAACTTACAAGGCCCTATGCGGTTTGGGACCAGACTACCTGAAAGAACTTCTGGTTCCCTACCACCCGGTTTGTCCTCTCCACTCCACTGATGCAGGCCTGCTTGTCATCCCTCCTTCTAGGCAAAAGTTATCAGGTAACAGAGCTTTTGGAGTGGCTGCTCCTATATTATGGAACTTCCTCCTTACATCTATATGGACAATGCGGTGGGCCTTTAAAGCTTCTCCGAAGGCTTTTCTTTTCCAAGAGGCCTATGCTGATTAGTAAACCTATATGTTTTCTGGATTAGAACATTTTGATGTGTTGTTTTGCAACCTTTTTTATGAATTTTGTATAGCTCTCGAGCCATTGGATCGGTGCTTTATAAATAAACTTTGCTTGCCTTGCCTTTCAGTGAAGTAGTACTTCCTCATAGCCCCCTTAAGCTCCACCCCACCACTTCATTGCATGTCCCCTGGTACAGGTGCTCTTTCTTTTTTGAAAGAAACTCCCCTCCTGTACCTTGTTCACTTGTGGCATACTTGCAGAAACATAGAAACATAACATTTGTCAGCAAAAAGGAGTGCTTGGCCCACCCAGTCTGTCCAGATGGTCCCTACCTAGTCTGTCTCTGCAGACCCTAACTGGTCTCCGGTGACCCTCCCTTCTCCCTGCCCATTTCCTAATATTTCCCTATGTCTATCCTATGTATGTTTGCAGGTCGCTATCATGTCCCCTCTCATTTTCCTCTCTTCCAGGGTGTACATGTTGAGAACCCTCAGTCTTTCTTTGTAGGGCCTCTCGTGCAACTTCTGTACCATTTTAGTTGTCCTCCTTTGGACTAGGCCCGGAACCTCCGTCAGCCGTCGGAATCATGGGTTGCAATTTAGTGCAGTTGGAATTAGCTGCAATTGCACTGAATTGCAGCGGTAATATAGTGCAGTTGTATTTCCCTTAAGTCGGCGATCCCGTTATGGCTTATTTACATTCTGGCTAGCCTGGTCATGCTGCCAGTCATTAAGGCATTCAAACTTGGTGTCTCCGTTAACAGTTTTCTCTTTTTTTTTGTATGTGTCAGCGTGGACGTTCTAACTGTTCTACTTGTCTGTCAGCACAGCAGTGCTTCTTTTATCCAATAAATGCACCCATGGTTCTTGGGCACCAACCCTCCACCAATGACTAAAGACAGAGGGAGGAACCAGTAGCTATGTGTGCACTGTCTGGGACTGGGACTGGGACTGCACGAGGTAGTGAAATGCTGACGAGGAGTTGTTGGTAGCAGCAGTGAGGTAGGTAGTGGTCTGGTTCAGTCTTCATTGGTCATCAGAGAGAGATCATTCAGGACAGACTGGAGTAATGCTTAAAAAAAAAATTACTTTTTTTGTGAGTGAGCCGAGAAGGATGGAAGAGTGTACTAGTGCGGCGGTCTACTACTAGAGACTGGAGAGAGGAGGTGAGGAACCAGAGGGGACGATGGGTAGACTCGAGGGGAGGTGGCAGTGCAGTGCCGACTGATGCGGAGAGGAGTTGGAGAGCAGTCAGTGACTCTCAGGAGTTGATTCGGGACTGGGAGCAGTGTGTAGGCATGAAGCCTGAGCAAGGAGGACTGGTGGACGATGGAGTTGGAGGAGAGCAGAACATCCAGCGAGCCAGCAGCTTCTAGCATTGAGGAGTGAGGTGAGGTGAGCCACAAGATGTTAAGCGGATGGGCCGACTGGGAGCAGATCAGCTGCATTGCAGACTGCTCCTGAGCTGAGCGAGCCTTGGGCACTAGAGGAGAGCTAGTTTCTGACTTGTGAGACTGAGAAAGTGCCATTGGCAAGTGCTCGGGATGGAAAAGTATTGGCACAGTGAGTGGCAGTGCTGCAAATCTGAGGAGGAGGGTGGGAGTCAGTCCAGTCGTCATTGGCAGTCCGTGGTCATCTGTCCTCGAGAAGAAAGCCATAGCTAGCCACTCGGCCAGCCAAGCCAAATAAATTTAATAAGCAAGCATTTGTTTGCACTGAAAGAAAACTGTCACCAGCTTCTGCAGCATTGAAAAAGGCTGCAGTACAAGCCAACACCAACCAAGAAGTCAGATAGTGGAGCAGGAGCTGGCCTGGTCAGGGTATTCGTTCTTTGGGGCACATCACCACAGTAAGTCAGTGTTGGCCACATGGCATGGACCGGTGGCCTTGGGTGATCCTCATGGAGACTAGTCTGCAGGTGGCACCGCCAGGCAGGCCCCAAGTGGCTGGAGTTGAGCCCATGACACAAGGAGTCGAAGTCAGAGAGGTTGGAGGAGAGGAGCCCAGAGGAGAGTGTTGAGCTTGGACTAGTAAAGTACGTGAAACCGAATTCAAAAATCATTTAAAAATGTTATATTTCTAATTTCTGTTCCTTTTCAATTTATTCAGAGATTGAGGAGTTGTCATAGATTATTTTATAATCTGGGTCTGTCTGACCATCACTATATCATAATCCAAAGAAATTATTTTATCATCTGTAGACTGTGGCTGCCAGACTTTCAAACTGAACTTCATTTGTTTAACGTATGTTATTTACTGCTATGCGAGCATATAGGCTTGCAGCTGGCATGTTGTTGATTTGATTCGTATGCATAGTATTACTGCACATGATATGACTGCAGCAGCATGCAATGCAGGCTTAGGCTAATTGACAGTCATATCTGTGTGTTCAGGTGTTGTAACGTAACATACTCATCTTCACCTGACAGGTGCTGCTGTTGTGCTGTGCTATGCTATTGGCAATAAAGACATTTGTCTTCCTAACATTATGAGTATGCCTTGAATCATGTTAACGTCTGCCAGTGCTATTGCTGTGACTGATTGAAAGCAAGCTACGTTTTGTATCGTATATTGTACTTGGTTCCATTTTTGGAGCAGAATTCCATTTCTGTTCACTAACTGAAACTTTCTTGTTCCTCTGCTGAGAACAAGAAAAAATGGGTTTATTATTACAGTCAGTCCAATTGTCAGTGTGCTGACATGCAGTGGACGTTGAAATGAATCTGCAATCATTCCAAAGTCTATCTGACTAATTAAATAACTGCAGTTCTTGCAATATTTTGCCCTTAAATCTGGCAAGAATACAGCACAGGTTTGCTTTTGCACTTCAGAAGATAATTAGAAAACTGTTGCATATGAAAGCAATTTATTTAGCAAATTTCCCTTTGCACTTTACAATGAATGAACAAGGTACTCACAAACTCCAAAATCAGATTTTGCATTTTATGCTACTTCATCATTGTATCTTCTCATGCTCAGCATTGTTTTTTTTTTTGGGGGGGGGGGCTTTACAGTTATACGCCATGGGAGCAGGAGACTCAATCTTTTTGGAACTGTTAACTTTGTGCGTCAGAAATAAATATGAAGCATATTAAGTCACTTTAGAGGGACAGTGTCAACCTTTTTTGCATCATATTGTTTCTAGTTAAAAAAAGACCCACATTTTGTGTTTTAATCTGGCACAAGTATTATTTATATACTACAGGTTTCCAACCTGCTCAAGCAGGCATGCATGCATGCCTTCTGTCTGGGCTCTGCAGGCCTGCCCTGCAGCACTGTCTGCTGCAGCCTGCAGCTGGAGTCGGCTGGACAGTGTGTGAGTCCTGGTGGTGTGTACAAAGAAAAGTGAGACTGATTCAGGTTAGGGGTTTACTGCAGCATCCCACACCAGGGTGTAACTGCTGTTTATGTGGCTTGTCTTCAGAGGTGTAGCAGATCCACCCACATAAAGGTCTCTAACGCTGTTTCTATTGATTTGAATTTTGAACTTTAAAGTGATGTACTAAATTATCACTGCAGCAATATCAAACGCCATGATCTAACTTTACTCTGTTTATGTAGCTTCAGGTGTTCCCCTTCTCCAAGACACCCACCTGTCAACAGTGCATTATACCAAATAAAATCTGTATGTCTTGTCAGTATGTGTTCTTGTCAAACTGTCTTCTGCCTCTGCATTGGTGTAAATAGTGTCTATACCTTGATAATTTCACAGCAGTAATGCCTCTTTACCCATGCCATACTAGTGCCTTCTATGTCTTTCTGTAGTAAAATGCGTGGCAGTCACCCCAATCGAATGTAAGGCACCAGTATGGAATGATTAAGGAGGCATCACTGCTTTCAAAGTATCAATGTACAGAGAGTAATCACAACAACAATGCATAAACTGACAGCTGTCTCAGCTGACACTGACTGCAACTTGCTCATCTTCTTTGTGGCTATCTCAGACATCAGGTACCACTGCTGCTGATATTTGTGCAGCTGCCACATGGACGGTTCCACCACTTCTGCAGAGACTCCTGTCTTAAGCTTATGGAATCCTATGCTAGTTCAGCATCAAGGCCTTCTGTTGTAAGTTTATGAAGGTCACTGAATGAGCAGGTTGGCATACAGCATTACAATTTAAATCTCCTGTCTTAAGCTTATGGAGATCCAGCCTCCCAGTTAGCTCTTCCTATATGTCACTGCTTGGGACTCGTTCCTGTGGTGATACCTGATGACTGAGATCCCCTCAAAGATCTACTGTTATGGTAAGTTCTTGTGTAAACTTTCTTTCAGTCCCCATGCTGCTTTGCTACAGAGGCAGAAGGCAGTTTTACCAAAAAAAAAAAAAAAAAATACTGACAACAAGGCATTTTGATTTTGGCATAATGCATTGCTAAAAGGTGGGTGTCTTGGGGAAGGGGGCACCTGGTATGTACACTGAGTAGTTGGTTTACCCCTGCAAAACCAAGCCTGGCACTGCACTGCACAGTATGTCACTCTTCTGCCCTATGGTGATGTCAGCAGTACAGCTCTGGGTCCACATCAACTCCAGGCTGCTTGCTATAGAAGCTGTGGTACACCGACAGTTTTTCCAGTAATTGCACTCAAAGTATAACTTACTAGTATATTTGCTAAGTAAATGAATGTGCTGTAAAGTTTTTCCACAAATTGCACTCAAAGTATAACTTACTAATGAATGTGTTGTAAAGTTTTTCCACAAATTGCACTAAAAAAGTACGACAAACTAGTACATAAATAAAATTCAACGCTGATGAAAGTTGAAAAAAGCATTTGTCAATGCCGAATGTTTGCTTGCTGGCATTGGCATTGGTAGTGTAGGAGTTACAGAGCTGCATAATAGCAATGGCAGTGAAGTATTGAACTGAAGCCAACCCCACCACCACCTGCAGAGACTGACAGGCATTGGGGTGTGCCTTTGGGTCATCAGGCACTTACCCGGTTACCAAAAGCAAATAAATAAAGTGTCACGTGTGCCTTGGGGTCTTTGGCCCTTATGCGCACCCCATTCCATCAGAAAATTCTGTGAGATGGGTATGGTATAGGAGAATGGGGTGAACTTTGGGGCCAAAGAGTCCAAGGCACACCTCGATGCCTGTCACTGGCTGCAGGGTGTGGGTGGGGGTGGGGGTGGAATGGTATGAGCATTGCAGGCGACAATCCCAAGTCACAGCCCTGATGTCTGTCATTCTCTACAGGGTGGGGTGTTATGGTTGGAAACCATAACGCCTCAGGCATTTGTTGGTATTTTCACTCCAAATTTTCTACATGGTTTTTTGTGACCACCACCTCATGAATAGTGGCAATATCAGTTTATTAGCCAAAAGCTGCTTTTGCACAGCGACTACGGCATTTGGCACCACAGGTGCAAAAACACATTCCGAACAGGATGTGAAAAATGACAGTTGTACTGTTCATGGGGAGGTGTAAAAAATTGCAATGTTGAAAATCTGCAGTGAAAATATTAAAATAATGGTGAAGTCACGAGTGTGCGTAGAAACTGTGCAACGCACACCCGTAATGTAATTAGTCTGGGGATTTTTTACAGCAGATTGTCAACACAGGCATTTTGGGACCTCCGATCATGAACAGTGTCACTGTGATTTTCTTTATCTGTCCTGAACAATGATTTCCAACATCGACCATGTATTTTTGCGCTGAAAGTGTGAAAACACATTTTGGCCATGTTGTGAAAAATGACAGCTGTACTGTTCATAAAGAAGTGTGGAAAGATGCCAGTGATGAAAATCTGGACTGAAAATATTACAAACTCATGAACTTACGAGGAAACTACGCAATGCTCACTCGTAACACAGTCATTTTAAGGACTTTTGTCACCAAATTTTCAACATAGCCATTTTAAGACCTCTGCTCATGAAGTGTCACTGTGATTTTCTTAATCTGTCCTGAACATTGACTGTGCACACCGACTGCGCCATTGTGCGCTACATGCATGGAAACACATTTTGGGCGACATGTGAAAAATGACAGCTGTACTGCTCATAAGGAGGTGTGGTAAAATGGCAATGTTGAAAATCTGGAGTGAAAATATTAAAAATTCGCAAACTTACGAGCGTGCATAGGAACTGCGCAACACACGCTCGTAAAAGTCATTTTTAGGAATTTTTTCACCAAATTTTCAACATAGCCATTTTAAGACCTCTGCTCATGAACAGTGTCACTGTGATTTTCTTAATGTGTCCCATACATTGATTTCACACACCGACTGCGCCATTGTGTGCTACATGCAATGTTGAAAATCCGGAGGAAAATATTAAAAATTTGCGAACTTAAGAAGCGCATGTAGGAAGTGCACAACGATGCTCGTAAATGGTAATTTTTAGGAATTTTCTCACCTAATTTGAAACATAGGCTTTTTGAGAGCCCACCTTATGAACACTGGCACTGTCGTTTCGTTAATCAGTCCCAAAAGGTGATTTTGCGCAGTGACCGCGAAATCATCCTTCGGGCTCGATTAACACCATGACAGTTCAGAATTCATGAGGAGGGGTCCCAAAAACCCCAAGTTGAAACTGTGGTGTCAAAATTCCAAAAAATGCCTGAGATATGTATCAAAGTTAAAAAAACTTATTTATGGCATTATACAGCTTACCGGCATTTCCTCACTTCGTGTTTGACTTTGAAGAGTGCAGACGTGTTCCCGGTCCCCCGAAGATCATTGCGCCAGACTCCAGAGGTAAGTATGGGGTGAGGTGGGGTGTGGGAGGCAGAGTGTGCAGAGGGTGGGCGGGGTGGGCAGGAGACTGCCGAGGAACATTTTTGTTTACAGGTTTTTTTTTTTTTGAAAGACGACGGGACATTTGCCATGTTGGGGGCTCCCAGCGTGGCAGCTGGAAAAACTATTTGGGGGAGCCTGGGCCTGGAGCCGGCGGGGATTGGGCACTCCACGTTGGCCATAACAATTTTGCCATGCTGGGGTGGGCTCCCAGCGTGGCACCTGAAACTTTTTTGGGGGAGCGTAGAAGAGCCGACGGAGATTGGGCACCCCATCGGCCATGCAGTGTGCGTGGGGGGAGTGCATGAGCACGCAATGCGCCCGTGCATGCGTGTGTGTGTATGTGGGGGCACTGCTCACTGAAGCGGAGCGCTCCCTTTCAACTGTACGGCACTGCATTTTCAACTGCTGTCATAGACAGCTGTAGCATTCATTGGAGAACTGCGGCCACGCCTGCAAACACACTGACTGAACTGGAAGGCGGGTGCCACACCTCCGAAAACTCGGATGATGGCACTATGTTTCTTGCACATGCGTACAAGCAAACATAAAAATTGGTTGGAATTTCTTTAGTTAGTTGAAGTCAGAAATTTCAAACTAGTTGAAAAAATCAGTCATAATGGGTGGTAAGTCAGTCATAACTGATTTTTCAACTGACTCCGGGGTCTACTTTGGACTGCCTCCACTCTGCCATTTCTGAGGTACAGCCTCTAGAACTGGACACAGTACTCCAGGTAGGGTCTCACCAGTGAGCTATATAGGGGTAACACCCTCTCACTCCTCCTGCTGGAGATACCTCTCCCTATGAATCCCAGCATCCCACTGAACCTACCCACTGCTTTGTCACACTGCCCTGCCACTTTGAGGTTGTCAGTTATGATAACCCTGAGGCAGTGGCGTGGCCAGGATTTTTTTTTTGGGGGGGGGCATGTTTGGATATGAGCTTGCCAGCAAGAGTAAACAAAACTTACTTCAAATAGGTCTATTTTTCATATAGGAATTTTACAGTATAGTTCAAATTGAAAGATTATTATTTATATTACAATTGAAATACTGTAAAGCAAATGAAATGAGAAAACAGTCAAGAAAAATTCTAAAGCACTAAATCCAAATGATGGCGATGTATCACTAATCTATTGATAACTTTGTTACTATGCACTGCAATATCTCAGTGAACGTTTAAAAGTGCCAGCCCAACTATTCGGTTTTCAGTGGTCGAATTGCAAAGGTAAGTCTTATTCACCTGAGTGAGGAAAAAGATCTTTCTGGGTAGGTGGTTGGAACTGGTAGTGTAACTAAGATTTTCAGAAACTTGTTCACATTTGGAAAAAACAATGTATCACACTGGGCAAGTGCCGATATTGCTGATTTTGGTTTTCCTGCAATATTTTTCCATTTTTGACCCACAGTTTCATTTCAGCAAATACTACAGACTCAGAATCAAGATCATATTCATAAAACCTGACAAGATCTGATGCAGCAGACTGAAGATGACTTGGGAAGCAATCCTCTAGGTACACTGGCAAGATGCTACTGAAACCTGAAAGCATTCGTGAATGAGCAGTGAAGCAACTGTCAAGTTCAGACAAAAAATAGTCAAGGAAAGGAATGTACAGTGATCTGCAGAAACATTGCTCTGCATTATCTCCTGGGTGGTTTGACCTGTGCCACTGGTGACTAGTGAGTCTTAGGATCCATAGCTGTTCATCTAAGGTGTGGGTTGAGCTTTGAACGTCCTCAAAAACTTTACAAAAGCTAGTATCACAGTCCGATCACAGTTCATGTATGTTATCATAGACACTGCAGACACAGGCTTATGCAGAATCAAGATCACAGTTCTCTTGCTGCAGGTACTTGGACAGAGTGAGTGAAACACTGAAGACTGTAACACAGCAATGTAGTGCAACAAGGAATTTGCTGCGGCCGATAGCACAGCGGAACCGATCTACTCTAGAAGAGCATTCATCGTGTCCATGTTCTATCAAGTGATGTAAGGCAGCTGCGACCGGTGAAAGCAACTCACTAAATGTTATTAAACTGTCATGTTGTTCTACTCACCTAGTCTCACACAGAGGTTAAAGTCAGGTTTTTTTTTTTTGCTTCAGGAAGGAGCTCGCCTACTTGGTCTTTTAAGATGGAAACAGGTTGTATGAAACATCGAAAGAATGTACAAATATCACTGACAGTTCCTAGGCAATTCTGGATAGCCGCCACTGAGCAACGTTTAGTTAGAGCTAAGTTCAGTGAGTGACTCATACAATGCAAGCAAAGAGCGGTTGGGTATTGCTGCCGAACCAAGGCTTGGACACCTTGTACCCAACCCGACATATTACTTGCTCCATCATAACCTTGACCTTGCATATCACTCAACTTGAGACCACGATCCGCGGCGCTGGAAAGAAACTACAAAGTAGTATCAGATGGGTTTCTGCCAGTCAAATCATGGACAGGTACAAAACCCAAAAAGTCTTCTCTCACACAATAAGTTGTGAAAGGTGCTGTTTCAATAACTTGAAGTTCAGCATGATGAACACACACACAAACACACACACACACAGCTGTTCTATTCCAGAAATGTTTGTAGCTTTGTCTGCAAGGACAGTAAAGTATTTTGCATCCCATATTTTTTCAACTAACTTTCTCTGGATGACAGCTCCACATATATTAATAATCTCATTTTGAATGTGTGGACTAATGTAAGCAGCATTAAGACAGCAAGTCTTAATATGATTTTGAAGTACTTGGTCCCCACTATAAGCTTTAAACCTTAGCAGTGTATGAAGGTTTGCATCATTTTCAGCTGTTACTACTGGATCATAGGACTTATCAGTCCACTGTCCCCCCACAAAGCAATTCCTTGTCTCCCACACAAGGTCACTGTATCCACTATTGATGTCAATTGTTTTACGATTTTCTTCCGCAGTCTTTTTTTCTTTTAGAATCAAGTTGTGAAGAAATGTCCACTATTGATTCTGCTGTCACTTTCAAATAATTCTCAGCCAATACTTGACAATGCTGATGAGAACTGGTGTTAGCATGATGATCAAAGGTTTCAAGGGCTTTTTTCCAGTTTATATAAGGCTTATCAACAAGCGCACCTAAAGTCTGATGTCCTCCCTTTCCGACAGTACTTTTTGCAAACAGAATGCAAAATTGGCCAAATCTTGTTATTTTTTGTGGAATAGCACAACCAGCTGAATCCGTTTAACCAGGAAGCTTGAAAGCATAAATTTCAGTAGTTTTTTTGGGAAGCAGTTCTCCTTAGAAGGCTGCCACATGTTTCTCAGCAAATCAAGTTTCAGCTGCTCAGATACAAAAAGCGCATTGGCTCCTCTATATAGGCCTATGTTGAGTGCATTCCAAATGTAACTTGTAGTGCCACTGCCGCCCTGGTTGTTTCTTGTACTATCGGTATCAATGAGACGGACAGGAAGACGCTTCTGAACTGTCCGTCTGACTTGTCTGAGAATTCTCTGGTAAATTCTGAGTGAGTGTTTCAGTGGTAGAATTGTTACTGTTTTCAGCTGCAATTTCAACTTGGGGTTTCTTAGGAAAATATTTTAGCACTGTATCGCTTGACTGTTTTTTCTTTTTTTCTTCTTTCTCCATCTCATTGTTGCTATCACACAGCCCCATCCTCTTGATGTCTAAGACTGAGGGCACTGGGCACTAGCAACCCTAAACTGCTGTCAGAGACAGACACAGATGACTTTTTCAGTGGGTGGGCTGCACTGGGCAGCACTGTCAAATCTCTTTGCGGTAAACTGCAGCCCAGTCAGAGAAATGTGAACAGGCCCTCCTCTTTTTCTCTACCAAAGGTATCTGAAAAGTCTAGAACAGTTTTAAGAAAGTTCCACAAGAAGCTAACAATACTCTAGCACTGCAGCACAGAAAAGCTCCTCCTGACACACTACAGCAGAGTGATCAGTCACACGAATTAACAACGAAAAAGGCTGCAACTTTACACTGAAGACCCTTACCCCATAACCCAAACCGTTACCCCATAACCCAAGTTCTGGGCAGTGCGGTGACTGTACTTGTAGTGTGTTGCTGGTTTTGCATAGAACTTGCATAAAATAGAGACAGAGACAGTGCGGCTGGAGCAACATTCTAACTATGTTTTCTTTTCACTGTACACAGGAAGTAGGTATAGTAACAACAACAAAACAGCAGATTCAATATAGATAGCTACATGTAGATTGTACTTGCAGATTCACATCAGTAGATTAATTACTTTGATTCTTAAGCCCATGCAATATAGCACAGTACTTTATGTCCAAAGATCAGCAGAGTGCCACACATGTCCCTCTTGCTCTCACTTCCTCTGCTTTCAAACACTTTGCTGCCCTGTAATGTGACACACACACATGTTAGGTGCATGATGGGAGGGCCCGAGTGGCCACAACTGTTGTGAAAATCTGGAACATCACAATAACTTGATATTTTTCTTATCCTATTCAGCAATAGCTTAAGACTTCAATCTCCACTCAGGTGAAAGAGGACAAAGTCTGATTTATTGTTTTGTAACCTTTGTGACCTTTTTTTTAGTAAGAGAAATGATGCATGAAAGGAACTTTTATCAAATAGTGGCTGATTTCCTAGGAAAATATTTTTGCAATAGTGTTTGATGACGGTAGCAGAAATTGGAATAATGAATAATCACAGTGATTCACAGATAGGCTATAGTACTTCTGATGATTCTGACATTAAGGGGGGTTTTAGTGTAAAAAAACCAAACAAAAAAAAACCAAACTTTTCTGACCCCAGTTTGGGCCTATTATTGTTAGTTTTTAAGGAGGCAGTATAGCGCAGTGGTTTAAGGCTCTGAGCTGCAAATCTGGTGACATCCAGCCGACTAGACCTGGGTTTGAATCCCACAGCTTCTGCTTGCATACTGTGTGACCCTGAGCAAGTCACTTAACTTCCCTGTGCTCCCAGGTCGCTCCTGTAAAAAAGCTTTCAGCTTAGTGTGCTACTCCTGGTTAAACAACTAAATAAAATTATTATTATTGTTAAGTACTGTAGATTTATATTTGTTGGGCCTCTATAGCAGACTCCGTTTTAATCTTAAGTATTAGAATACAGGCAGTTGACCAAGGCAGCATTTGGAAATGGCAGGAGCTAATGGCATTCCACTCATTAGCATATGTTCCATTCTCTCCAGGCAGTTCTGTCTTAAAAGGATACTGCAAGAGTTATGAATATTGGAGAATACCTGGGAAAAAACAAGATTACTATGGTAATTTTTTCTTCTCTACCGCTGAAGTGAGACTGACTGGCTTATGGTTGCTAGCCCCCTCCCTGCTGCTGCTCTTATGTACAGAGACCACATCTGCTCTTCTCCAGTCCTCCGGAACCATGCCTGTTTCAAGTGAACTGTTGAATAAGACCATTGGTGGGGCAGCTGGTCCCTTTTTGGGTTCATTTAGTACGCTTGGGTGTATTCTGTCTGGTCCCATCACCTTGTCCACCTTTAGAGCTGCAAGTCCCTTCAGAACTCTTTCCTGTGAAAATGGACTTGTGTCCGCCATGTCCACCTCATCCCCCCCTTGTTCCTGTTACACCCTAGTGATTCATTCTCCCTTCCTCCGCAGTGAAGACTGGGCAGAAGTACCTCTTCAGGATGGCGGCTTTTTCTTGATCCTCTTCTGCGCAGTCTCCCCATGCCATCCTCCTACTCCTCAATATCCCTCCCTTGCTTCCTTCTTCTCACTTATGTATCTGAGACTTGATTGTTGCCATATTGTTCCTTGTACAAAAAGATGAACAACGTGGGTGATTTGACACCTTTTATTGGACCAGCAAGAGAGTTATAGAACATGAGCTTTCAGGCTACACAGAGCCTTACATCAGGTAATGGCAGGTTCTTCAAAATAACAAACTTAAATACATTGGGCAGAACTAATAAATAAACTTTTACATATGGGTGTGGCAGTTCTGTTGATAAGGAAGTAAATAATTGGATATGTGCAGAGACAAAAAAGACAGTCTTTGAAATTCTAGGCAGTTATAAATCAGATTAGAAACCTAGGCTCCTCTCCATGGGTGGAATGTGACAACAGGAGGCTTATAAATTGTGAAATCCTTATGTTCTAAGAACCTCCCTAAAAACAGCGTGTGTGTGTGTGTGTGTGTGTGTGTGTGTGTGTGTGTGTGTTTGTGCATGCATGCACCAAAAGCACTTATGTATACAGTTATGCACTGTCTTTGCCATAATAACTGTTGTTGCTGTGATGTCTGTAACTCACTATTGATCAACCTATTCTATACCTTGTGTACTGTTTACGATCTGCTTTGCCATCTTAACTGTACTACTGTGACTCCTGTAACTCGAACAAATGCTGTACTTATCTGTTGTGTTATGTAACACCCGGGTCACCCCTGAAAAAGGGACCTCCGGGGCTCAGTGGGCTTACCCGGTCACCAAAATTTAATAAATAAATGTAAATATCTATGCTGCATAAACACACATATCCACAAGAACATGACAGACACATAGTATGATCAAACATATAAATAAAACCATGATAATGTATAAGGCACACTAAAAATATATATCAACTGTAAGAGATAATGGGTGCGATTCACAAAGGTCGGCGCATGCTGCGCTGACCACAGCTTGCTCCAATTGCCGGTGCCCCAGGGACTCTGTGCCTGATTTACTGTTAGGTAGGGTCCGGCACCTAACATATGCAAAGTATGCTGCAAACTGCAGGATGGTTGGGTGGCAGCTGTGGCCTTGGAGAGCGCCTGGTGGCTAGCGACCCCCCCAGCCCCAGTCTCCTCTTAAATAAATTAATGCATGTCCCTGATGGCTCACAGTCCCCCCCAAGCCCTGATATCCTTTACAAAAAATAATGCATGTCCCTGGTGGCTAGTGGTCCCCCCCCGATCTCCTCTTAAATTAATGCATGTGTGTGGCAGAGCAGCCCCCCAGCCCTGACTCCCTTATTTTTATAATAAACACATCCCTGGTGGTCTAATGGACTCACCCCAGCAGGCAGTGCTGCACAATCCCACCCCCATCCCAACACCAAGCAGGCGACCAGCACACCTCCACTCACTGCCACAACTGGCCACTGACTGAGCTGTTAAAACCCATTGTACCCATTAGCACCATATGGCATCAGAACCATTCATTGATTAACCTGACCCAAAATGGCAGCATCAGATAGAGTTAAGGTGCGTGTACTGTATAGCCACCTTGGACATGCATTAATTTATTTAAGAGGAGATCGGGGGTGGGAAGGGACCACTAGCCACCAGGGATATGCATTAATTTATTTAAGAGGAGATCATGGCTGGGGGGGACCGCTAGCCACCAGGGACATGCATTATTTTATTGAAAAGGAGATTGAGGTGGGGTTGGGGACTGCTAGCCACCAGGGTCATGCATTACATTATTGAAAAGGAGATTGGGGGTTGGGAGAACCATGGCACATTGTCGAAAGTATCCAAACCCTCCCAGAGGACTGACTGGTCTAATGGCACTTACAAATTTGCCCTCTGGGAGGGTTTTGAGAACGCAGAATTTGGGGATCTGCAGGCTGGCCTGCTGGCACAGCGGTTGGATTTCCATTTGAGGTGCCGGCGACCTGGGTTCGGGAATGGACCCAAGTCATCGAAGGGCCGAAGGGGGGGGGAGAAGGATGGAGTGTCCCATGGATGGCTCTCCTTCCAGGGGGAGGGTGAGGAAGTGTCTGGTGCAATGAGGACCCCTGGCAGAGGCTGGGAGTCACTCACGCTACCAGCGCTTGTCAACAGGGATGCGGGGCGGATGCTGGCATCATTGCACATCCCCGCCTCCAAGAAACCCAGGAAAAAGGAGTAGGCGGGTGGTCCATTGTCTAAGTGAAGCCCTCCGTGGGGCTTCAATTAGCTGCCATCACCACATCCCCTTTCTGCTCAGTATTCACAAAAGAGGAGGGGGAAGTGCCTAATCCAATTAACAGAAGCACTCTTGATAGGGGGGTCGATCCCAGTCCTTTCACAGAAGAAAGGGTTCTACAAGAACTCCTAAAACTGAAGGTGGACAAAGCAATGGGTCCTGATGGAATTCACCCCAGAATTCTAAAAGAATTAAGGGAGGAACTAGTGAAACCACTGGCTACTCTTTTAATAAATCATGGAGGATGGTGGTACCCGAGGACTGGAGGAAGGCGGATGTGATTCTCCTTCACAAAAGTGGGACCAAGACAGAGGTAGGAAACTACAGACCTGTCAGTCTGACCTCTGTGGTAGGGAAAGTGATGAGTCACTTGAAGGAAAGAATAGTTGAGTACCTAGAGGCCAGTGGAGCACAGGACCCAAGGCAGCATGGGTTCACAGGGGAAGGTCATGTCAGATGAATCTAATAGATTTCTTTGACTGGGTGACCAAAGTAGTAGACCAGGGAGGGGCTGTGGACATGGCCTACCTAGACTTTAGCAAGGCATTTGACACAGTCCCACACAGAAGATTAATAGTCAAATTAACCAGCCTGGGAGTGGGTCCCAGGGTGGTAGCCTGGGTAAAACATTGGCTGCACAACAGGACACAGAAAGTAATTGTAAATGGAGTCCACTCTGAAGAAAGAGGGGTTACTAGTGGGCACCGCAGGTTCAGATTGGTCCAGTCCTTTAATGTCTTCATCAGTGACATTGCAGAGGGACTGAAGGAAAGTATGCTCTTTGCAGATGACACAAAGATCTGCAACAGGGTTGATACACAAGGAGGCGTGGAAAGGATGAAAAGGACTTGGCAAGGTTGGAGGAATGGTCAGAAGTATGGCAGCTAGGATTCAATGCAAAGAAGTGCAATAATGCACCTGGGAAACAAGAACCCAGGGGAAGAATACACAATGGGTGGGAGGTAGTAACAACAACAAAAAAGGAAAGGGACCTGGGGGTAATCATATCAGATGACCTTAAGGTTAGCAAGCAATGTGAGAAGGCAGTAGGGAGGGCTGGGGGTTACTGGGATGGTAGGGAGAGGCATCAGCAGCAGAAACAGGAAGTTGTTATCCCTCTGTACAGACAGTTGGTGAGACCCCATCTGGAGTACTGTGTCCAGTTCTGGAGACCCTCATCTCCGAAGGACATAGACAGGATAGAGGTAGTCCAGAGGAGGGCAACTAAAATGGTGCAGGGTCTGCAACAGAAGCCGTATGAGGAGAGACTAAAGGAGCTTAATATGTATACCCTTGAGGAAAGAAGGGAGAGGGGGACATGATAGAAACTTTTAAGTACCTCAGTGGAATCAACAAAGTCCAAGAGGGTAGCATCTTTCAGAAAAAGAGACTTACAAGAACAAGGGGACACAATTTAAAGATAGAAGGAGGGCAGTTCAGGGGCAATGTGAGGAAGTATTATTTCACAGAGAGGGTAGTGGATGCATGGAACAGCCTTCCTGAGGAGGTTGTGGGGTCTAAAACTGTGGGAGATTTCAAGAAGGCATGGGACAGACATAAGGCAATTCTTGTGGGGGGTAGGAAGAAATAGGCTGTTGGTTAACTAGGATCTGTGGCCTATCCTGTAGGTAGGGAAATGGGCAGACTAGATGGGCCTAGCGGTCCTTATCTGCCATCAAAGTCTATCCCAGACTAGATACTTGTTCCGCCGCGCGGATGAGGGGACCAATCCCGCGGCCCCGCCCTCCAGGGTTAAGCCGGGGGTGACTGGAGACAAGTGGCAGTAGATGGCAGTGGAAGTCCCAGGGGCCGTGACCAGGGCCGATGGCTGACAAGTGGATCCGCCAAGATAAAGAAAGTAAAAAAAAAAAAAGAATTTGGGGATCAGGCAGCCTGCATCTGTCTGCCTCAAGCCCCCTAGCACCATGCTGCAGCCCATTCTGTGCCACAAGGACAGTGCAAGCCCCCTTTGGTGCATGCAACCTGCATTTGTCACAGGCTGTGTTTGTGAATTGCTCCTGGTGCATCTGTTGGCGCAAGCCACGCCTTGTACCATTCCTTTTGGCACAAACCCCTTGCACCACTCAGGGGGGCTTTGTGAATCAGGCCCTATGTATATAAAAATATATGCACAAGACATGCACTTGCACCTGTCAGTTTAAATTTTGTAATGGGTCATGAAACTAAGGTCTACATTCAGTCCAATATTTTTTAGTGTCAAGAAGATATATAAATCTGAGCTCGTAAGCCTTCCCTTTTTTGTGTATTTCTGAAGTGTTTTTTGAGAACCAGGACAGACAGGTCAGAGACGGAGTGATCAGATTGAGAGAAATGTTGTCCCACTGTGTTTTCAGTCTTTTCTCCTTTATGTCATGCCTGGGTGAGTTCATTCAGGTTCGAAGGGATTTCTTGGTTTCCCCCACGTAGCCTGTGTGTGGACACTTATTGCACTGGATGTAATATACAACATTCTGGGATCCACATTTATAACTCCCCTGTATCTTAAATTGCTTGTTATGGGGGAGGGGGGATTGATAAAGTCTGAAGTGAAAATGTGCTCACGTTTCACATTTAGGAATACTGTAGGGTTTGGTGCCCTCTAGTGTTCTGTCGTTTTGGTCAAGTATAAGTTTGTTCCTGAGAATGAGGTTGGATAAGTTAGGTGGCTGTTTGAAAGACAGTAAAGGTGGTTTCAGGAAAACACATTTCAAGATATCAACCTCAATGGATATTGGTTGTAGGTCCTTAATTTTTCACAGGGGCTTTAGATCAGGGTTACATATACTGTAACAACCAAGGGTGTTTGGTTGGTGGTGGTCTTTTCTTTATATTGTAGTAGTTGTTCTCTTGGCATATGCATGGCATCTTCCACAGCTCTGTCAGTTTCTCTAGAGGAGTTTCCGTGTTTAGTAAATGTTTCTTTTTTTAGTGTGACAAGGTGTTTTTATCTCTGTCTTCCTCACTCGAACAGATTCGGTGGCACTGAAGCACTTGGCTGTACATCACAGATTTTTTAGTGTGCCTCGGGCAATTGTTGTTTTTTGTGTAGGTATCTCTGTCTGTCTATCTGTTGGTTTCCTGTAGATACAGGTCTGTAAGCCTCCATCTTTGATGGTAAGTATGGTGGCAAGGAAATTGATGCTGATGTCAGAGTAGTCCAGGGAATGTTTAATGGGTTCCTGATGAAATTCTTTAAGTGTGTGAGTACCTTCTGTCCAGATTATAAATATATCAGCAATATATCAGAAGTATGCCTGTGGTTTGAGCTGACATTGTTTCAGGAAATCGTTGGCGTATTGTGGAGCCCATTGCTGTTCCCATAGTTTGAACATGACGTCTACTGTTGAAACTGAAGTTGTTGTGGGTCAGAATAAATTTGATAAGTCTGGCAATTAATTCTGTGTGAATGTCATGGTTCTGTCCTTTCTCTTGTAGATATTTAAGACAGGCTGAAATTCCATCAGTATGTGGGATATTAGTGTAGAAGGAGTTAACATCCACTGTGATTAAGATGGTAATAGGTGGTAAATCTCTAAAAGCAGAAAGTTCATGCAAGAAGTCCTGTAAAAGGTATCGAATCTCTCACTTCATTCATCTTTATTTATAAAATGGGCAAAGGATTTCAAGCAATCTGATTGGTTGTTAGCCATGCATTAGAAGTGTCTAATGAACAGCTAAAACTAGAAACCCCATTTAGAATACACAGGCCCATGTTATAAGTGCAATAAGCCACTCCGGGGATGTGCATTAGGCAGTTCTAATGCACGGCTAGGGGACTGGACGCACTCGGCCTGTGGCCTCGTGCCTCACTATGTCCCCCTAGCCGTACATTAGAACTGTCTAATGCATACCCCGTCATGTCTTATTGCTTACGTATCTGAGGAAAGTCTTATCCTGTTTGATGGTTAAAGCAAGGTGCATAAAACAGAACAGTTAATTAGATATAAAGTCACAGAGCACTCAGGCACAGTATATAATGATTATTGTTTATCATATTTTTTTTTAACCCCTCCAACATTTTTAAAAAATTATACTTTTTGAAGCAATGGTTGATTTATTGAGTTTTCGAGATTGTATACTAATATGAAATGTACATATTGTAAGTAATATTTTTTCTCTCTGAATAAAAGGAATGCAAAAAAAAATAACATTTTAGAATTGACCTGGTACAAGGGAATTTAACCATTTTTTTCTGTCCCTGTCAGTGTTGCCCTGCCTGGGTCAGTGGTGCTTGGGCACATGCTGTTATCCACAAAAGCAAGTGCTGGCTGTGGAGGAGTCTCTGACTGCATTGTTTCCTTGCCAGACATCCTGGCCAGTCCCAAATTGTCAGATCAACAGCAACTGTCATAAAAATCAATAATTAGTTATTAGCAAGTACTTAATAAACAACTGTAGGAAAATCCCCATATCAAAACAAGAACATTTAGAACTTTTTGGAGGCTCCAATTTGAACCAGTAGTTTGGCCCATCCACAGGTGTTGCACTGCACTGTAACAAGCTCTGTGGTTACTGCATGTATAGAGATGTGAGTGTGCAGACGAGGAAGTGACGGCAGTGGGAAATACCAAAAGAACTGTGTGCTCAGCTGGCTATCTTAACTTGCTTCACCAGAGGCCCAGTCTCAGGTGGGAAGGACCAGTGCAGGCACCTTTTTGCTATTTTCAGCATGTGTGCCTCCCACTGCACTCTTGGGGATCAGAGGGAGAAAAATAACCCATGTGGCCTTATTTAGCATCCAGAGGGCCCCTTTTGATGGACAGCACTTCACGAAGCTGTGGTTTTTCTAGCTTGAGCTCACTGTTAACTCTGCATTCAGCTCATATTGTCAAAAGTTTCTCAGTTTGCAGAAGGGGGGCCCAAGACAGATTTAACCTTTAGCTTACTGGCTAAAAAAACTTCATTGGGCTAAACTCCCCTGACTCTTCAGAACTTAGTATGCCAAGCATCCAACCCTCATTATACCAGAGGTACTGACAAACACATGTTCAAGGTTCCTTTCTGTTGTACATCACAAAAGCAAAGATCTTTTTCATATTGTGCCCCACCTCTGGCTCAACTCTATCTGCAGAGACTTTTTGTCTGAGTCAAAGACTGGACCCTTCAAGCAAAAGTTACGTGAGCACCTCTTAGTGCTGTGTGGCTGTGACTGCCCTACCTAACTGATGCATGGTAGTTCTTGCCCTAAATCCCAAAGTTGCGCCTGACTTGTATGTCCACTTTAGCACTTAGCAGGTAGTCTGCTTGCCCCTCTGTTCCTTTGGCTAAACCCAACTTCTTTACTTCTCACTCTCCCATTCCCTTTTTTACCCTCTCCCATCTAACCATTCTCAGCCCTCCTTGTCCCCTCCTCATAACCCTCATCGTTACCTTCCCTTCGGTGTGGTTCTGTCATGGACAATGCCTCACCCCTTCTTACCTCCCCCAATCTCCCTAACATTCCCCCATTCTACTACCCCTTCCAGCCTTCTCCTCTTGACTCTTCCCCCTTCCCTTGTGCTATTTGCCTTCGGGCAAGGCCCATAGGGCTGATTCCCTCTGTCCTGTTTATCTTATAACAGTATTGTTACTTAACTTACAGCCTTTGTTTGTCGACCATGCTCACTTTAGAGAATAGTTTGTAACCATGTTCCATTCCTAACCTGTTACTTAGTGTATTTATTTTGACATCACAGTGGTGCATTTATCCCTGTCTTTTTATGTTTGCTTGCACGCATGTGCAAGAAACATAGTGACATCATCCGAGTTATCGGAGGTGTGTCACCCCCTCTTCCAATTCAATCAGTGTGTTGGCAGGCGCGGCCCCAGTCCGCTAATGCATGCTGGAGCCATCTATAACAGCTCCAAAATGCAGTGGCGTACAGTTGAAAGGGGGAGCTACGCTTCAGTGAGCAGCGATCAGATATCGCCTACTCATGCGCAGCTCCCCACACACACAGACACACAAACACACGACGCATATTGCGTGCTGCCCACACACTATTATAGCCAGACGGGGTGCCCAACTCCCCGCCGGCTGTGCTGCCGCCTAAAGTTTTCTCTCATGCACACTGGGTGCCCACCCCAGTGTGGCAACCATGGTATAGCCGACGGGGGCCCAACTCGCTGGCTCCACTGTCCTCCCCCGAGTAGGGTGCCACGCTGGAGCCCACCCCAGCGTGGCAAAGTTGCTATGGCCGATGGGGTGCCGAATCTCCACCGGCTCCACGCCCCCAACCAGCCATTCTGTGCCACGCTGGGAGCCTACCCCAGCGTGGCAAACGCCCCACGCCGTCATTTAAAAAAAACCTGTAAAGAAAAACGGTCCCACGCAGTCTCCCTGCCCCCACAACCCGCACTCCACCCACCGCGCACTGCCTCCACACCCCCTCTCACCCCATACTACCTCCGGAGTCCGGGCGACGATCTTCGTGTACCGAACACGCCTGCACTCTTCAAAGCTGACCGCGAACTGGAGGAAATGCTGGTAAGCTGTATAATGGGATAGATAGGGTTTTTTCAACTTTGTTGCATATTTCAGGCATTTTTGGGAATTTTTGCACCAAATTTTCAACATGGGGGTTTTGGGACCCCTTCTCATGAATGCTGTCACTGTCATGGCGTTATTCGGGCCCGAAGGGTGATTTCGCAGTCACTGTATGAAATCACCTTTTGGGACCGATTAACGAAACGACACTGTCAGTATTCATAAGGTGGGCTCTCAAAAAGCGTATTTTGAAAATTTGGTGGAAAAATTCCAAAAAATGACTGTTTTACGAGCATGCGTTGAGCAGTTCCTATTCGCGAATTTTCAATATTTTCACTCCAGATTTTCAACATTGCCATTTTACCACACCTTCTTATGAGTAGTACAGCTGTCATTTTTCGCATCTCACCCAAAATGTGTTTCCGACCATGTAGCGCACAATGGCGCAGTTGGTGTGCTAAATCAATGTATCGGACAATTAAGAAAATCACAGTGACACTGTTCATGAGCAGAGGTCTTAAATGGCTATGTTGAAAATTTGTGAAAAATTCCAAAAATGACTGTTTTACAAGCGTGCATATGCTAGAGTAACTTAGCTACACCGTAAGTTCAAGAATTTCAATATTTCATCCAGATTTTCAACATTTCCATTTTACCACACCTCCTTATGAGCAGTACAGCTGTCATTTTTCACATCTTGCCTAATATGTGTTTCCGCCCATGTAGCTTATAAATGGCGCAGTCGATGCAAAGCGAAATCAATGTATGGGACACATTAAGAAAATCACAGTGACACTGTTCATGAGCAGAGATCTTAAATGGCTATGTTGAAAATTTGGTGAAAAATTCTAAAATGACTGTTTTACGAGCGTAGTTGCTCAGTTCCTATGCATGCTTGTAAGTTTGCAATTTAATATTTTCACTCCAGATTTTCAACATTGCCATTTTATTACACTTCCTTATGAACAGTACAGCTGCCATTTTCATATGTCGCCGAAATGTGTTTTCAGACATGTAGCTTAATAATGGTGCTGTTGGTGTTAAAGCAACAGTTTGGGACAGATTAAGAAAATCACACTTACACTGTTCATGAGCAGAGGTCTTAAAATGGCTATGTTGAAAATTTGGTGAAAAAATTCCTATAAATGACTGTTTTACGAGCGTGCGTTGCGCAGTTCCTATGCATGCTTGTAAGTTTGCGAATTTAATATTTTCAGTCCAGATTTTCACCAGTGGCATTTTTCGACACTTCCTTATGAACAGTACAGCTGTCATTTTTCACAACATGGCCGAAGTGTGTTTTCACACTTTCAGTGCAGAGATGCGTGGTCGCTGTGGGAAATCATTGTTCAGGACAGATAAAGAAAATCACAGTGACTGTTCATGATCGGAGGCACCAAAATGCCTGAGTTGACAATCTGCTGTAAAAATCCCCAACCTAACTATATTCGGTGTGTGCTTGCACAGTTTCTATGTACTTTGATTTCACCATAATTTTTAAATATTTTACTGCATTTGCAACATTGCCATTTTTACACCTCCCCATGAACAGTACAGCTGTCATTTTTACATCCTGTTCGGAATGTTTTTGCACCTGTGGTGCTAAATGCCGAGTCACTGTGCATACAGCTGCTACCAAACTGATATTCCCCCTGTTCATGAGGTGGGGTCACAAAAAAACCATGTTGAAAATTTGGAGTGAAAATACCAACGAACGCCTGAGGTATTACGGTTTCCAACCTGTAGAGAATGACAGTCATCAGGGGTGTGACTTGGGATTCTTGCCTGTAATGCTCATACCATTCCACACCCTGCAGCCAGTGAGAGGCATCGAGGTATGCCTTGACTCTTCGCCCCAAAGTTCAACCTATTCTTCCCATATTTAATCTTATCCTCACCCATTTCCTAGTGAAATGGGTGCGATAAGGCCAAAGACCCCATAGTACACCGTGACACTTGTCAGTGTCTGCAGGGTTGGGTGTGGTGAAATGGCGTGGCCGTTATGCCTGACGAACCAAAGGCACACCCCAATGCCTGTCACTCTCTGCAGGGTGGTGGTGGGGTTGGCTTCAGTTCAGTACTTCACTGCCATTCTTATTACGCAGCTCTGTAACTTTTACACTACCACTGCCAATGCCAGCAAGCAAACATTCGGCATTGACAAATGTTTGTTTATGTATGTATTGTTTTTATTTGACGCAGAACCTTTGTAAAAGAGCTCTCAGTTAAAAGGTCTTTAAATCCAAGCATTTATTAATAATAATAATAATAATAACAACCTCTGGATGTTCCGAGATGAAAGGCACAGATCTTAGGACACTGTGCACTACTTGCCCCTCCCCCTTCCCCAGCATTTGCTTGTAAGCTTCTGAATGTTGTCTAAGCAGAAAACCATCACTCTGCTAGTAGGAATCCAGCTCTGCAGGAAAGTGGCACCAGGTACCTCCCTTAGTCTAGCAAGCAGAAGCTGTTTTAGGCTAAGTTTTTAAAAGAGAAACATTTTACATTTCGAGAATAGCTATTGTAACAGGGAGTGAAGAGTATGGGAACCACTGGGTACTAGTAACTACCTTTCAGTATGGTTCACTATTGATTTAGGCTAGGAGCACACCAACTCCAGAATTACAGTCCTCGATTTCAGAAGGGAAAAATGTATGGAAATGAGGGAGTAGCTCAGGAGCAGGGTGAAGGATACAGAGGGGGCAGGGGGCATTGAGGAGAAATGGGGCATCATCAAGAAAAGTCTGCAAGGCGTAATCCTGCTTGAAGTAAAAGGGAAGGGCAAGAATAACAGGAAACCAGTTTGGTTTACAAGGGACATGGCGGTAGCAGTGAAAGAAAACAATTGTGGCATTCAGGAGATTTAGAGGGAGCCATGCAGAGGGAGACTGAGAAGCTAAGAAAGGCTGACAGGGCGGTGAACAAGGCCGAGACTGAAATGGAACAAAGGATAGTGTAAGGAATTAGCAAGGAGGAGGATGAGGACTTCTTTTGCTACATTAGGGAAAAGTGTCCTGCAAAGGAGGGGATGGTTCAGCTGAGGTCAGGTGAAAGGTGGGAAGAAGAAGATAAGAGTAAAGTGGAAATGCTGAATGACTACTACTTCAATTTGGTATTTACAAAAATGAAAGGTCCTGTACCAGAGGGGAAGTTAACACCAGACCAGACTGGGGCAGGGGGAAGGGGAGGCGGAACTGTGCATGGAGTTGATAGCCCTAGTAAAGGTGTTCAAGGGGCTCACCTCCCTAAAGGTTAATGAATCTTTGGGGCCAGGTGGAATACACTCCAGGGTGCTAAGGGAGATGGCAGAGGTGCTGACAGCATCCACAGCAGAGCTGTACGACTCAAACTGTGAACTGGTGTCTGAAGAGTGCTTGCAGACATGAGAGTACCAGACATTATGCCCCTGCACAAAAGGTGTGAAACGTTGACCTGGAGAATTATAGACTGGTCAGTTTGACCTCAGTAATGGGCTAACTGCTGGGATCTGTCATCAAATAGAGGCTTGTGGAGTTCCTGGTTGCAAATGGGTTACAGGATAGAAGACAGCATGGGTTTGTGTCAGGCAGGTCTTGCCAAGAAAATTTGATTTCTTCTACTGGGTTAAGAAAGCCGGTGAAAAAAGGACAGAGGGTTGATGTAATGTATCTGGACTTTAGCAAGTCATATCACTCTGTTCCATACAGGTGGCTGATCAAGAAAAAAGGGTGTCCCAGGGTGGGGGACAGACTAACATGGTATGTTGGGAACTGGCGATGGCAAGAACACTGAGGGTAGTGGTAAATGGGGAGCCGTCAGGGGGAGGGTGTTCACTAGTGGGGTCCCATGGGAGTTGTCCTCAGGTGAGCTCCAGTACCAAAAGTGTAAGTTCATGCATGTAGGCATCAGAAACCCCTAGGATAAATACAGTCTGGGAAGGGTGAAATCTACTGTAACTAAGGATGAAAGGGATCTTGGGGGTGGTGATTTCCAACAACCTCAAATCACCAGCGTAATTTAACAAAATAATAGTAAAAGCAAAAAGAATGCTGGACGCATTGGGAGGGGCTTCAGCAGCATGAGAAAAAAGGTAATGTTACCCCTATACAGAACACTGCTGCGACCGCAGCTAGAGTACTGTGTGGAGTTTTGGAGCCCTCACTTCAGGAAAGACATAAAGAAACTGGAGCTGGTCTATAGGAGGGCGAACAGGATGATGCATGGCCAGCAGAGTAGGAATTACAGGCAAGCCTCCATGTGTACTCTCTGGAAACCATGAGGCAGAGAGGGACATGATCAAAATGTTTAGATAGATGCAGGGAATAGACAGAGTAGAAACACGTAAGCTGTTTGAAAATTGGTGTGTATGCATTGGGAGGTTAGGTTTAAAAGGACATTAGAAAAGTATTTCTTCGCAGAACAGGTGATGGAAAAGTAGAATTGGCTGCCCACTTAGGTCTTCCTTCCTTCCTTCCTTCCTTCCTCCTCCTCCCTCCCTCCCTCCCTCCTTCCTTCTTTTCCAGTGTACCCTGTCTGGCCATCAGTCCCAGCAGTGCGCAATCCAAGACTGATAATTCAGGACCAGCTCCCCATGACTTGCCCTGGAAATGCCCACTCTAGTGGTAGAGCCGTGGCTGGATGGAATCTTGGTCAGCCAAGGAACATGGAAATCCTGGATGGGGGGGGGGCATGGACAGTCAGGGTGTATGCACAGTTCTAAAAAAAGACAATGAAAGCACCAACCAATCAGAAAAGTTATGAGTAACTCCCTTGTGTACTGAGGCACTTTGCCTCTCCACAGTCCTGAGTGATGTGGCCAGAGCTAGCCAGGGCTAACATACTATAAGGTGGCGACCACCATCCCCAACCCCCACAGCATTCTGCAGGTTCCAATTTCAGCACCCTACAGTAAGTGTGGAGCAGCCAACATTATCTTGTTATTGGCGACATAAATGCCACTCCCAACCCTGCCATAGGAGGCACTGACAGAGTGCCTAGGATGAACCCTTCCCTTTTCCCGGAGTCTGACAGTGTTAACTTCACTACACTCCACTGGCCTGGTGACAGACTTCCACATGGAAATGCAATGCCCCCCCCCCCCAAAGTCAGGCCAGGTGCCCATTCTTTACTGTTTAGGGCATTTGTATGAAAACAGGGTTCTTCAGCCTTTCAGCTTTTTTGCTCCTACTGCTTGTACTTGAAGTCATTAGCTCCTACTTGTGATGTCACAGGCATTACCACAGCTCCAGACTGCATTGTCATACAAGCAGGGAATTATGAATTTAGGTGCAGCAGACAAGCATGAGTAGCAGCAGAAGAAGGAGCCAGTAATGTCTAGGGTGCGGGGACAAAAGTCTTGTTTACAAACCTTGTAATAAAGAATAAAGGGGCATGTCAGTGGCAGCTCAGTCAATAGCATTAATGGGAGTGGATGATGCAGGCATGGTACATAGGTGTGCCAACACATGGCACACACTTCTTTACCCTCATGGACAGGGTTTCTCCAGGACTAAAACCAGTGGAAAATGAGGGGCTTCAGCTGGATGATTCTCTATCATATCCTCATGGGCTATGGCTCAGTCTTCTTGGGTGGTCTCCAGCATCCAGGACTCCTCTCTTCTTCTCTAGAGTGGCCAGATCTAAGGGACAGAACCAGGCTCTGCCTCCCAGGGAACTATACTCACCGTGGTGGTGGTCATTGCAAAGGCCATGCAGTGTGGCAGCATATTCAGTGGCTGGATGGGGACCAAGCAAGAGTAGTGTGTCCAGCCTGGAGTGGGAGAAGTCAAGAGCAAGAAGGCTGTGACACCTCCTTCCCCCAAACAGTGGTGGAAAAAAGAACAAAGGAGAAGATAAAAATAGAAAGTACATGGAACAACAAAAGGTGTGCAGTGATGTGGGTGAGTGAAATTGAGCCAATCAATATGAGCGACTCAATTTGACCGCCCATAGGTGTAACGAGGTAGAAAATATAGCAAGGAGTCAAGTATAGCGAGTGTAGCAGTGAGCTGCACCCGCTATAATAGGCTATGGGGCTGTGTTCGGCCAAGCACTGTTGAGCTGGACAGTTGGTGTAGTGGCTTGAGTCACTGCCACTGGAGCTGGTGGACCTGGGTTTGGGTCAGGCTGTGGGAGAGCATTTTTTTTTGTTTTTGTGTTTTTCTTCTTTCCTTTATGTCTGCTCCCCCTGGAGTTAATTATTTTAGACTGGGGGTGGGGGCTTGCCAACTCTGCAAAGGTGTGCGTAAGCATAGCCCAGCTGCATAAAATTGTTGATTCGCTTGCCGTCATTGGGGAAGCAAGTGACCGTCACTGTTAGTGATGGTCAGTGTAATGCTGATCACCCTTTTTACTTTGGGTTCTTTTGTGTTCGCTCTTTGTGGTCGGCACAGTTAAAAACTCGCCGTTATCACATAAAACCCAACAAAAGCCAGGTTGTGCCCAAATATACTGTTGTAGCTCCTCGAGTTGGTGAACTGTCCGTAGCATGTAGGGAGTGGGTAGAATCAGTTCAAAGAAAAAACATAAACAGCACCTGACCTGATGGCCCTGGAGATAGCGTGTCATGCCACCATGTGGAAGATGCGGGCTGACATCAGAAACCCAGTTTCCACGCCCCAGGCTGCAATAGATTGGGAGTGTCATAGAGGCAGTGTGCTCAGCCTGCTGGGGGAAGATGCTGGTCATCCTGCTGTCTGAGCCCCTCCTGTGGTGGGAGGTGGAGTGGGACTGACACCATGTTAACCTTCCTCTACACAGTCCAAATGTCACTGGGATGGCCTCAATGTAGGATGGTGTGAGGGTTTGGGAGGAAAAAGCCCCAGGTTCTACAGAGGATGGACCACCCCCCTCAAACATCAGTGGTTTGCATGGTCCCCTGATGCCTTTCCTCATCTCATGAACAGGTGATCCCATCCTAAGGGACAGGCCCCATTTAGAGGTCTAGGATGGTAACTGGATTAGGGAGGTTTGTTGCCTCCGATGGTAACTAATGAATGAAGCTAGATTGCTGGAACAGAGGAAGTAGGTAAGCCCTGGTGATAAAAAGTGGATTATATATAAAAAAAAAAATTAACAAACTCCCTTCTTCCCCCTTAGAAGTTGGACAGGTCAAACAGGTAAAGCCCAAAGAGGGCCTCCCCCTCATGATCACAGTTTGAGTGCAAACCATTAGAATGCAATTAGTGTATATAATCAAATATTCAAGTGTATGCAAATTACTTGAAGTGAAAAGTGTTGGAAAAACAAAGAAAGTATTAGAATCTTTTGTGGCTTCTCATTAGTACCAGTACAAATATGAACTGGAGGGGAAAGATGGCTTGTTGGCATAGTGGCAGTGCCACTGTTCATAATGCCAGTGACCTGGATTTGGGAACAGGCTGGAGTCATCAGGGGTTGGTCAGGAGAGGATGCTTGAGCATCTCAGAGGGTGCTCTCGAGGTTGCTCCCTATGGACTCCACCCCAGGGGGCACGTTTGAGGTAAAAAGAAGTGGGAAAGCAACAGAGAAGGATTGAGAGGGGCTGGAAGCTCCCTGAGGCTGAAAGGGGCCACCGAGGTAACCCAGGGCAGAAAAACAAATTATAAAAAAAGAACTGGAGAAGGTGTTGGCCCAGTGGCACATGGGCAGCATGTCACACTGCCACCTCAGAGCATAGGTTAAATTGGGCAGGAACCCACAGGAACTCAGTTCCTCCTCCTCCTCTTACTAAATGGTATGAGGGTTACAGCTCCTGTGACCCCTTTTTCCACTGAATCCTACAAATCTAGAAATGAGAGTTCCACCTCCTAAATATTTCCAATGTAACCACTGTCTCAGAGTCCATGGTTGGTGTGTGAGGCCCTGCAATCCCACACTGAAGCCAGTTTTGGGGCTGGCAGGGTGCAGACACAACAAGCTTATCTCTCAGCTCTTGGGGAGGTATGGCACAGGCTGTTCAGGATTCATGCATTCACCCACCATAGAAACATAGAGTTTGACGGCAGATAAGGACCACTTGGCCCACCCAGTCTGCCCATTTCCCTACCTATTGGATAAGTTGCAGATTCTAGTTAACCAACAGCCTACTTCCTGCAACCCCCCACTACAATTACCTTATGTCTGTCCCATGCATGTTTGAATTCACCCACTGTTTTAGACCCAATAACCTCCCCAGGAAGGCGGTTCCATGCATCCACCACTCTCTCCGTGAAAACAAATTTCCTCACATTACCCCTGAGCCATCCCACCTCTATCTTTAAATTGTGCCCCCTTGTTCTTACACATCTCTTTTTCTGAAAGATGCTACCCTTCTGGACTTTGTTGATTCCCTTGAGGTACTTGAAAGTTTCTATCATGTCCCCCGTCCCTCCTTTCATCAAGGGTATACATATTAAGCTCTCTCAGTCTCTCTTCATATGGTTTCTGTTGCAGACCCTGCACCATTTTAGTTGCCCTCCTCTGGACTGCTTCCATCCTGTCTATGTCCTTACGTAGATGGGGTCTCCAAAACTGCACACAGTATTCCAGATGGGGTCTCAACAACTGTCTGTACAGAGGGATAACCACTTCCCTTTTTATGTTTGCTTGCACGCATGTGCAAGAAACATAGTGCGACAATCCAAAATGCAGTGCCGCACAGTTGAAAGGAGAGCACCGCCTGGGTGAGCAGCGCCCTCCCCACACACACACACACGCTAGCATACATACATTGTGTGCTTATGCACTCCTGCCTTCCCCACTCACACACTGTATGGCCGACGGGGTGCCTTCAATCCCTCATCGGCTCTGCTGTCCCCCGCAGTCTGTATGGCCGACGGGGGTGGCCAATCCACCGTCGGCTCTACTGTTCCCCCCAGACTATCGGGTGCCACGCTGGGAGCCCACCCCAGTGTGGCAACAGGTCCTATGGCTGACGGGGGTGCCCAATCCCCCATTGGTTCCACTGCCCCCCCAACAGCCTTCTAGCTGCCACGCTGGGAGCCCACCCCAGCATGGCAAACGTCCCGCGTAGTCCAAATAAAAAAAAAAACCTGAAAGAAAAAAACCTTCCCTCGCTGCTGTCTTCACCCCCCTCTCCCACCCGTGTCCACCCACTGCGCACCCTGCCTCCCCACACCCCACCTCACCCCATACTTACCTCTGGAGCTCAGTGCGACGATCTTCGGTGGACCGGGAACACGTCTGCACTCTTCAAAGCCGACCGTGAACTGAGGAAATGCCGATAAGCTGTATAATGTAATGAATAGGGTTTTTTTCAACTTTGCTGCATATCTCAGGCATTTTTTGGAATTCTTCTGTAGATGGACTGGTGTCAACCCCCCTACCCAGAGTGCTTCTATTGTCTGGTTTAGGTAACTCCTCCTCATCTTCTTTTGCGAATACTGAGCAAAAGTATTCATTCTGTATCTCTGCCTTTTCACTGTCTCCCTCTGCCCACCTCCTCTCTCCTTTATTAATCTTTACTATTCCTCCCCTGACCTTTCTATGCTCCCTAATGTACCTAAAAAGGTTTTATCCCCCTTTTTAACTGAGTTGGCTATTTTTTCCTCTGTTTGGGCCTTTGCTATTCTGACTGCCTTCCCCACTTCTTTCTGCTTTAATTGATACAGTTCCCTGTCATGCTCCTAATGTGATTCCTTGTACTTTTTGAATGCAGCCTTTTTCTTCTTAACCTTCCCTGCCACCTCTTTTGAGAACCATAGTGGTTTTTTACTCTGCTTTGTTTTCTTTATTTGTTTCACACAAAGGCTTGTTGCCCCTATGATGGCAGTTTTGATTTTTCTCCATTGTTCTTCCACCCCTCCTTTTTGGCCATTTGCTAGTGCATTCCTCAGGTATTCACCCATTTTGCCAAAGTCAGCCCTTCTAAAGTCCAGTATCCTTGTTTTTGTATGGCTTGTCTCCATGGTTGTGCTTATCATGAAGCACACTGTGCAGTGGTCGCTTGTTCCCAGATGTCTATTGACTTCTAAATTTGTGATCCTCTCTCCATTTGAGAGTACCAGATCTAGTTTTGCTCCCTCCTGAGTGGGTTCCAACACTAGCTGTCTAAGGCCTGCCCCCTGCAGGGCATCGAGAATGACCCTGCTCTTGGATGTGGCTGCCAGTCAACCATGGTGTTGCATTGCAGTTAGCTGTGAAGGTAGCCATTCCCAGCCCCCTCGGTCAGTGGAAGAGTGTAGCCATGGTGAACAGACCTAATTGTTAGGTTGGGGTACAGAGAAAAGGGGGGGGGATAACTGGGAAAGGATTGTTTATTCCTGTTTAAACCAGTTTTAACTGGATTCCAAAAAAGTTCTTGTTTTCAAAACTTCTTTTCAAGCCCAGTTGTTTTATTTTCCAATGTTTGGCTGGGCAAGGCTCATTTCCAGGTGACTCCAAGGAGCACAGGGAGGTTAAGTGGCTTTCTCTGGATCATACAGTATGCAAGTGGAGGTTGTGGGAATCAAACATAAGTCTGCTGGATGTACCAAGCTTGTTCAGGGCTTGTTGCTCTAACCTCTAGGCTTTACTGGTAGCCCACTGCAGGCCCAGTTATGTGCATATGACTGCCACTTCCTGTTTATAGAAACTTCACTTCTAGTCTATCATTTCTTGTAAAACACTGTGGGATTCAATGTGTATGAAGAGCGCTATATAAATGCAAATTCTTCTTCATATGTTTGCCTGCACTATGTAAGGGCCCCCTCCCCCCCTGAGGTCTAGGAGTATGTCTGATGTTGCAGATGTGTGTGTGTGTGTGGGGTGAGAGCACTGTACAGCCAGAAACACAATCCAGAAACTTGCTCATTACCTGAGTCAGCAATGGATGGTCCGGGGGTGCAGACAGTCTTCAGGGGTGTAGTGCTGTGGGGGCTCAGACTTGGTTAAGACATTCTTCCAGCAAAGCAGAAAGCAAATCTACTGTCCATGATTGATTAAAACATTCACAACAGATTTAACTGAATAAAAATAATAACAGCTACTCCACGGAGCGTAGGGTGATCACTGAATCATGGGCTGTGCATCTTTTTTACATGGCCAAAACCATGGTACAGCATACCTGATCCTGAGATCTGATGCAGGCACTCCGAGGAGCCAAATCAGACTCCTATATAAATGATGGCAGCAGGTTTGTTTCTTGACCAACAGGCCTATCCCAGGAGGCTTCTGAACTCCCTCCTGCACTAGCTTTCCACAACAATCTCGCAGGACAAATCTCTCTCCGAACAGGGTGTTTCCCTCGTTTACCTCCAGAACACTCCATGCTGCACCGAGCACCCCATGGCTGACTTTCTTCCGGATTGTCTCGAACCCGCAGCACAGGTACTCCGAGGGGCCTCTGGCTGGACACACAGGCTGACACAGGACCCATAACAGTGACAGGACACAGGCTTCCACCATTGCATTCCCAACGGGCTGAGCTGCCACCACCTACCTGTGCACCAGGACCCTGTGGCAACCGCTTCCATACCGTCCTGCCCTGGTGCCAGAGGTCACATTGCAGGCTCCTTTTCTCCCCAGGCCCTGGCTCCCCAAACATGGTGTGGAGGTCTCTAACATCAGGCCATGCCCAGAAGCACCCTTCCAGTCCTGACGACTCCAGGTGCCACACTTCGGGGATGGTGGGCTGGGGTGGCGATCGCCCCATGACATCCCCGAACCTCAGCCCTCCGGCCGAAAACTGGCTGAGACTCCTGACTCCTTCCACTTCATGCCTACTCACTCCCATTTTGGTGCCCAAACCCTCTCTTATATAGACCCTAGCCTCTCCACCCCACTGACCAGCAGGGGGCCCCAGAGACCAAGCAAGCAAAAACCTCAGGCCTGACTAGGAGTAAGCTCCCAGAGGGGGCTTACAGCTAATTATCTGCTAATGATTAATTTTCATTTTAAAGCACCAGAGCTTTTTTTTTTTTTTTTAAGAGGAGGTTGTTTTTGGTTCTAAACTGTAGAACTAGCCACTTTTTTATAAGGTTGTTTTCTTTTTGCCAGTTCCTGGTTTGTGTATCAGAGAGTAGAGTAGCCAGCACAGCTCTGGGAATGGAAGGCCGACGTGCTCTGAATTGGTGACAGATGCCGGTTTCCCTTTCTACAAAATAAAATTCCTGGGAAAACTGACTGACATTTGTGGTCTGACACCAGGACTGCTTGGGGTTGCAGATATGACTCTGTTACCACCGCCCTCTCTTCCCCTCCCTTTCGAGGAGTGTGCCTCAGCTTCTGCACACAGGAATGTTATTACTGAATCACAATAGTTTTGGTAACAAATATTTCAGATCCTTTTTGTATCTATTCTGAGAGGGTTATTTAGATAACTATTAAATGAATAGATGGAACGGGCCAGTAATTTGGTTGAATTTATCATCCATAGTTGCATGAGCAGATTATGTGATCAGAATAAATGAAACCAAAGTATAATACCCATTCTGCCTGTTAGCTTAGAAGTTGTTATATACAATGTATGGTTTTCAGGTGATGGGGTTTACTGTATTTCTATACTCACTGTGTCACTGTACTCACTCCTTTGCCTCTGCTTCCTCCTAGGCTACACTCTCATAGACAAACTCTGCTCTTGTCTGGTGTAAAATGTGCCTGCTTACGAAGCCTCATGATAATAATATCAAAGCTTACCACCAGGTATGCCAACTACAGCACTTAATATTCCATATACAGTGCCACAAAAGACCACAGTGGGTGAAACTAGAGCAGGGAATGCTAGGGGAGGACAGAATTGCACACAGCCCATTCAAAAATATAGGAAAGACCATGATTAATAATTGCACTGATCCATGGGCCAGAGTTATCCATTGAACATGATACCAACTAGTCACTACCTTAAACCTCCCTAATAATAATAATACACTAATAAAGTTACCCCCCCCCCCATGAACGCTTGCTCTGATTTTACACATGGGAGGATAGACAGACCCTAAAAAACAAGGATTGTTCAGGTTATGTCAGTGAGTCACTCACTATTCGTCTAACCCCCTCGCTCCCTGCCCTTAAGCACCTGCTCAGAGTCACACCTGTTGCTCCTTGCTGTTGTCCCTCATAGAAACATAGAATTTGATGGCAGATGAGGACCGCTTGGCCCACCTAGTCTGCCCATTTCCTGACCTAATGGATAAGCTGCAGATACTAGTTAACCAACAGCCTACTTCCTCCTACTCCCACTAGAATTGCCTTATGTCTGTCCCATGCATTCTTGAATTCCCCCACTGTTTTTGACTCCATGACCTCCTCAGGAAGGCTGTTCCATGCATCCACAACCCTCTCTGTGAAAAAATACTTTCTCACATTACCTCTGAGCCGTCCCCCTCTATCTTCAAATTGTGCCTCCTTGTTCATGCACATCTCTTTTTCTGAAAGATGCTACCCTCTTGGACTTTGTTGATTCCCTTGAGGTACTTGAAAGGTTCTATCAGTCCCCCCTCTCCCTCCTTTCCTCAAGGGTATACATATTAAGCTCCTTTAGTCTCTCTTCGTATGGCTTCTGGTGCAGACCCTGCACCATTTTGGTTGCCCTCCTCTGGACAGCCTCCACCTTGTTTATGTCCTTGCGGAGATGGGGTCTCCAGAACTGCATGCAGTACTCCAGATGAGGTCTCACTAACTGTCTGTACAGAGGAATAACCTCAACCTTCTGAGCCCCATTGCCTCTTAATGGTCTTGAACAACTGTGTTAAGGCTTATATTGCACATATGTAACTTTGTTCTGTCTGTATACTGCATTTGATTGTTGTCATTATGTAATTTTCCTTTGTATGTATTTGTTTTCCCTTTTCCCAGGTCGCACCTGAAAATCAGCCTCAGCTCAGTGTGCCTTTCTTGGCTGCCAAATTTTAAATAAATAAATAAAAATTCACAGAAAGTGGTGGGGCCACTTTGCAGCTCTTCAGCAGCAGTTTGCACTACCAGTAAGAGACCATTACTGTTGTCTGCAACTTAGGCACTACCTGACAACGAAGCCTAGGCATTCACTATTAAGAAATGAAGAACAGGCTTTACACTTTGTTTAGTTATTACAGGGGGGGTGGTGGGGCACAGCAGTAAACTAATGTCCAATCTCTTTAGACGCATTACTAGTTTTCAGAAGGATCCACGCATGAAGTAGATTTAAGGCAGAAATGGGAATTGGAGGCTCAGTTTAATCTATCTGAACAGCATTGGCAGATGATACGGGCCAAAATCACAGCATCTTACTCACGGGAAGAGTTTTGCTGGAAGATGCTCACACGATTCTTCTGGACACCTGTTATGTCTAAGCACTATGGAAAACACCCCTTTCAGTTAGCTTGGCGAGGCTATGGAGAAGTGGCAAACCATACACACTTGTTTTGGAAATGTCCCAGACTTAAGAACTACTTGGGCAGCTATTAGCCGCATTCACACATCATCTACAGTACCTGCGACGCTGCCATCCGCATTGTTTCCACTGCAGTTTGTGCATTGCTGCTGAGCAGCATTCAGACGAACAGCAACTGTGGTGTTGCAGGATGCCCTTTACTTGCTTCCTGCATTGCGAGTATCCTTCTAGCATGGGAAAAGCACTGGAAAACCCTTGGCACCAATGTGATTTGTGCAGGCTGTTCAAATTGCTGCTCAAAACACCCACAACACTAGGTGGTCACAAGAAAAGAGGGATCGTGGTGAAATGCAACCCAGGCAAAAAAATAAATAAAAAAAGGGGATTGTGTTCACATGGGTACAGTGGCAATGCTGTAACAGCTCTGTACCACTCACAACGGTGCAGAAAAGGCCGTGTGAATGGCCCTATGGACTCCTGTGTATGTAGGATTCTGGCAATTGACCAAACCCTAGGCTTTAAACATCTGGTTATGGGTCTGGTTCCATATTAAATCAGAAATTATAGCAGTAGATACTGTACTTGTTCAGTATACGGATAGCAGCAGCAAAAGCAATCACACAACAATGGCTAATGGTGGAAGCCCCCAGAGTGGAACATTGGCTCAAGATTTAGCAATTACATTCCGGATATGGAAAGACTTATGGCACTGCTATGTACGCAGAAGATAAAACACAATGGTACATGGTTGCAATTGTTGTACTGCATTAGTGAGTGTGAAGGGTCAAATATTTTAGAACAACTGGCTGCAGAAGGTCAATACAGATACTAAGAGTGTGGCTTCTTACCCCACTGCAAAAAAAAAAAAAAAATGTAGCAATAGATAAGGACCCATTTCCAACACTTTTACCACAGACTGAGCCTGATCTACAGCTCTTTCTCCCACCCCCCGTTCCCTTCCACTATGATTCCCTTGTGCGTATCTTATGCATTCTTGAACTCCTCTACTGTTTTTGCCCCCACTACTCCACTGGTAGGCTGTTCCAGGGATCCAACACCATTTCTGGTAAGAAGCACAGTACTTCCTCATAGCCCATTTAAATCCTCCCCCCGCCCAGCTTCATAGCATGCCCCCTTGTTCTAGAGCACCTTTTTCTCTGAAAAATACTCCCCTGCTGTACCTTATTCACCCATGAGGTATTTAAAGGTCTCTGTCATATCCCCCTCTTTCTCCTCTCCTTCAGGGTGTACGTGCTTCGCTCCTTTAGCCTCTCCTCATAAGCTTTTTATGCCAACCCTGCACTATTTTGGTAGCCCTTCTCTGGACTGCCTCCACCCTATGTCCTTCCTTAGACATGGGGCCCAATTTTCAAAGGTTGATGCAGGGCTTGCGTCAAGCCCTGCATCAATCCGATTGTTTGGCGCCAAGCCCTGCATCAATCCAATTGTTTGGCGCAGCTGCACCCAAATTTAGTACATCAGGCTCAGTTGCGACAGTTTCCACATTTTACGGCAGGTTGCATCAAATATTTGGTGCAAGTCCTGGAAAAAAGGGTCCCCTAAATGGCACACGTTAGACCAGGGGGAAGCTGGTCTAACTTTCGACATTTGGTGCTCAGGAGTGAAAATCACGATCATCGAAGAGAGAATGCCACAAGCCCCCGGCGCCACATGATCAGTGCACCAGGGGATTGCAGCATTCTCAGGGCTGTTGAAAATCTGCCCGTGGCCTCCAGAACTGGGCACAGTACACAAGGTGAGGTCTTACAGTGTTCTATAAAGGAACAGCACCATCTCCCTCTTTCTGCTAGAGATACCCCTTCCTATGCACCCCAACACCCCACTCACCCTTCTGACTGCCTTGTCATATGGCCTGGCCACCTTTAAGTCATCTGGTATGATTACTTCTAGGTCTCTTTCCTGCTTGGTCTTTGTCAGTATCATTCCGCCTATTTTGTTCTCCACTCCTGGGTTTGTATGGCCTAAGTGCCTTATTTTGCACTTGTTTGCATTAAAACTCAGCTGCCATACCACTCCTCTAGTCTTTTCAGAGCCTTACTCATCCTTTCCACACACCCCCTTCCTGGAGTGTCCTCTCTGTTGTAGATCTTGGTGTCATCTGCAAAGAGGCAGACCTTCCCCTCCAGTTCCTCTGTTATGTCATTTATACAGATATTGAAGAGGACCAGCTCCAGCACTGATCCCCTGAGGTACCCCGCTGGTCACCCTCCCTTCCTTGGAGCGAACTCCTTTTACTACTACCCTCTGTGGCATGTCCCCTAACCAGTGTTTCATGCAGATTACCACCTTAATACCCATCCCTAAATTCCTCAACTTGTTTACCAGTCTCCTATAAGGAACCGTGTTGAAACCCTTGCTAAAGTCCAGGTAGGCAACATCCAATGCCCCTCTCTGATCCAGTTTCTTGGTCACCCAGTCAAAGAAATCTATCAGAGTTGTTTGGCATGACCTTCACCCTGTTAAACCATGCTGCCTTGGATGCTGTAATCCACTGGATATCACATATTCTATAATCCTTTCCTTTAGCAGTGCTTCTATCAACTTACCCACCACTGATGTCAGGCTAACAGGCCTATAGTTTGCTATCTACTTCCTGCTACCACTTTTGTGAAGTAGGACTACCTCTGCCTTTCTCCAGTCCTCTGGGACCTCACCGGTCTCCAGTGATCTGTTAAACAGATCCATTAGATGTATAGCCAGTACCTCACTGAGCTCTCTCAGCACCCTTGGATGTACCCCATCTGGTCCTATAGCTTTATCCACCTTCAGGTTAGCCAGTGCTTTCCGGACTTTCTCTTCAAAAAACAAACTGGTGACCACTTCTCTCCCATCAATGCTCCTGGCACTTTTTTGAGGTCCTTTATTTTTTTATTTTTATTTATTTATCACTTTGGTAACCAGGTAGGTGCGCTGATCCCAGGGACCGTTTTCAGGCACGATCTGGGCCACGTACTGTGGCCAGAGTAAAATCTAACAAGGAGCATATAGCAGTGTTTACAGATAAGTAGAAGTTTATAAGATACAAATAGAAATCACAATTGTCAAAGCATCAAATCTCAAAGCACAGGAAAATAGCATGAGAAATCACAGATTATACAGGGGTTTGAGAATCAAATGACCTGCTAGACTAAAAACAGTAGTGGGGAGAAGGAAACAGTCAAAACCCAATGGGTACATTGGAGAAGGCAAAGTTCAACGGTGAGTAACTAGGACATGGGTAGGTGAGGCAGGAGGTGGGGGGAGGAGGCAAAGGAGGAGGAGTGGAGAGGGGAAGGAAGATTTGGTAAGGGAGGAGTGTAGGGATACTAGTCCTGTGGAAGGGGTGGGCAGTAGGGGAGGTTACACAACAAAACATTTGCAGGTGGATGCCAACAGGAGCCAGTCCTTGAGATGGGTTTTGAACTGGCAGTGGGTGTTTATAGAGCGCAGTTCGGTAGGCAATTTTCTCCATAGAGTAGGGGCTGCCACTGACAGGGCTCTGCTGCCCGTATTTGTGAATACCCATAGGATGTCCTGGGGGATACAGTTAGAGCGGAGGCTGCGATGCAGGGTGCAGAAAATGAGGAGAGGAGTAAGAGGGGATTCCTGGCCAATGTGGATGGCAGAATCAAACATGCAGTACAGGGCGAGGTCAAAACGGGCTTGCAGTGGGAGCCACCTCAGCGAGTTGTAGAGGGCACAGTGGTGTCTCACGTAGGGAGCTGACAAGGTGAACTGACAGACACTGTTGTAAGTTTTGGAGAGTTTGGCCATGCTAGTTGTCGATGTCCTGGAGTATGTAGGGGAGCAGTAGTCCAGGATAGGGAGAAGATTACCACGGACGATGGCAAGTCATGCCTCCGAGGTGAGGTATTGCCGGATTCTGAAAGCAGCACCCAGTTTTTGGTGGAACCTTCGGACAAGAGAGTCTATGTGATTGGAGAAGGAGAGGGAGGGGTCAAGCACAACTCTGAGGTATTTAAAATGCATGACTTCTTCAAGGGCACGTCCATCAGGGGATATGATATTTAGAGGGGAGCCAGACTTGTATTTAGCTAAGAAGGGCTTGGATCTGAACAGCCTTGAATTAATTTTTTGGCGTTGACCAGGAGGAGGTTATCAACAAACCAGTTATGGGCTGCCATATAGTTTAGTGAGAGAGTGGAGGAAATGAGGTTAGGTGGTTTATCACTACAGAAGAGTACGAGGTCATCAGCATAGTGGAGTGAGTGACAACTGAGACTGTCCGAAGGAAGGGAGTTGATAAATAATGAGAATAGGAAGGGGCCCAGGACACAGCCCTGGGGGACACCTGGGGAAACCGGCTGTGTGGGGGAGCAAGCTGAGCCAGTGCACACAAATTGGGAGCGATCAGTGAGGAAGCTTTTGAACCAGTTTGTGACCTCCAGAGAACAGCCAAGCAACTAAGTTTGGTGAGGAGGAGGGCATGATTTACCATATCAAAAGCTTTGGAGAGGTCAATGAAGACTGCGCTGGTGGCGTTTCCACGGTCCATGTTTGTAAAGATGTGGTCTATTAGAAGTGCAAGAGCAGTGGTTGTGGAATGGTTCTTGTGAAAACCATGCTGCTGACTACACAGGAGGTTGTATTTGCCTATGTAGTCAGCAAGCTGGTGGTGGACAGCTTTCTCGAGCAGTTTGCTTAGGTGGGAAAGGATGAAGATCAGACAGTAGTTGTCTGTGGATCGAGGGTCTCCAGCTTTGAAAATGGGGATTACCTTTGCATTTTTCCATGGATCATGCATGGAGGAGGAGGACAGAGCAAGGCTGAAGATAAACGTGAGTGGAGTGGTGATGGCAGGTGAGATAAGCCTAGGGAAGACTGGGGATAGTTCCTCAGCTCCGGGGGATCCATGGTTAGGGAGGCTGTTGGGTAGTTTGGCAGTATCAGTGGGCAAGAGAGCACTGAAGAAAAAAGAGGGAGTCAGGGGCTCGGTGACAGGCATGGAGGCTGTTGGTTGGTGGGTAGGGTGGGTAACTGTTTTTTTTAGCAGGTAATTCGAGAGTTTGCTCAGGTACATGGTAAGGTCAGAGAATTTGTCATTAAAGTCTGTGGCCACTTCCAGAGGGTCCGTAATAGGGCCGTCAGCAGAGTTCAGTTGCATGGCTGGCTTGCTTGGGGGGTTAGAAGGAGCCAATGGAAGCCGAAAATTTCTAGGGTCTCCCAGGTTTGCTTGTTGGAGATTTTGAAAATGAGTTTGTTTTACTGATTTTTCCAGGTGTTTACATAAGTTTCTCCTACGCCTGTAATTGTTCCAGAAGGCTGGGGATGGGGATGCCTTGTAGGTGGACCAGGCGTAGTCCCTATCCTTCATTAGGGTAAGGAGGTCTTTTGTAACCCAGCGCGAGCAGCCACCCCTGACCCTTCTAGTGGGGATTGGAAAATGATGGTCCTGTAAGGTCAGAAGGGTCCTTGTGAAAAAGGTTACTGCCTGGGTCACATTTGAAAGTGAGAAGAGAGGAGATCAGTCCAACGCCCTTGTCTCAGCAAGGAGTTTAGAGGTATTTGGGTTCTTGAAATTACGGAAGGACAGGTATTTTGGGGGGGGGGTGTGTGTAAGCTTAGATGACCAGAGAAGATACGTGGGGGGGGTGGTCACTAATGGAGTCAGCCATGGTGCCGGAGTGCAGTGCACGATCATCCCTGTTTGTGATGATCCAGTCCAGCATTGTTGTAGTGGCCGTATGAGGGTTTTGTCTGGTGGGAAGCATAATAGTTTGGACCAGATTGTATTTTTTTAGGTGGGAGACATAGTCAGGCTGGTGGGTACACAGCCAATTCAAATTGAAGTCCTCCAGAAGAATAGAGTGTCTAAGTGGGGATAGGGAGCTCAGGCTAATGAGGAAGCTATTGAGACCCTTGGTACCAGCAGTGGGAGGGTTGTAGCAGCATCCTATGTAAAGTTTCTTACAGGTTCCCAGGGTAACTTCAGAGAGGAGCCATTCACTTGGTAAGACTGGATTTGAACAGAGAACAATATGTGTAGAGAGGGGTTCCCTGATGAATAGCACAACACCACCGCCCTTTTTTTGCTTGGCCTATTGGGACGGAGGGAGGAGTACCCAGGCAGTTGATGAGTATTGTATGGTTTCAGCCATGTTTCACTGAGTCCCAGGATGTGAGGCTTGCAGAGCCCAGTCCAAGCCTCCAGGCCCGGGAGCTTGGAGGGAAGACAGCATATACTGATGTGGGCAATTTTCAGCCCAGAGTCATTTGCCCAGATGCTGTCGGAGTGCATGATGTGGGAGTTAGGTGGACCGGGGTTACACTCAACATCGCCAGGTAATGGAAGGAAGGATAGAAGAAGGATATATGGGCAGGAGGGAATGGCAAGAGAACAGAATAGGAAGACCAGGTAGTAGCCAAATAGCCGACATTCATAGTTGGAGAGTAAGGAGAGGGTGATGGGACCAAAGGAGAAGCATTCCCATGTGGAGGTAGGGGTGGGGAGGGCCAGGGGTGTGTGGGTAACCGAGAGGTAGGCAAGGTATTCTTGGTCCCAAGCCATTAATGTGGTGCAAGAGTCTGTGAGCATCAAGAGGAGTGACAGTAAGACTGCTAGCAGAATGAGCTGTAGGAGTTTCATTGTGGCAGTAGAGGACGAAAGTTGGAGGAGGAAAATTTGCACCCTAGTGGAAGAGGTAAGTTGGGAGCAGTTGCTTTAAAGGGGCAGATGGGCAAGAAAGAGACAATGAGCGGTGGGGGTCTGGTGCAAAAAACAGAAATAGAAGGACTGTAGCTTTAATATAGAGCTCAAATTAGGCAGAAGCCAATGAGGACCGGATTTGGTAAGAAAGGAAGGGGCTTGAGTGGATTTAATAAGAGGCAGGGGGTGGGAGGGCCAACAAATTCGTCCGGGACCCACACAGTCTCCTTCCCCCTCTTCTTCTAATGAGAAAACTGAGCAGAAGTATTTGTTCATATTTTTGCCTTTTCTTGATCCCCCTCTGTTTAACTGTACAATCCCTCCCTTTGTTTTCCTTTTCTTGCTAACATACGTGAAACATGTCTTGTCCCCTTTTGATACTCCCTGAGTTACTCTTTCCTCAGTTTGCACCTTTGCGCACCTTACTGCTTTGCTTGCCTCCCTCTGTTTTCCCAGATACACTTCCCTATCCTCCTCTCTCTAGGTCTCCTTGCACCTTCTGAATACTACCTTCTTAACCTTTACCTTTTCTGCTACCTCTTTTGAGAACCATAACGGTCTCCTATTTCTTTTACTTTTGCTTACCTGCTTGATGCAGAGGTCTGTTGCCTTTACTATTCCCTCTTTCGTTTTGGCCCACTTTTCCTCCACCCCTTCCAGGTCCTCTCCTCCTACCAGGTCACTCCTGAGGCAGTCATCCACCTTAGTAAAATGAGCCCTTCTGAAGTCCAGAACCCTCACTGTTGTGTGTTTGGATTCTGCAGCTGTTCTTATGTTAAACCACACTATATGATGATCACTGGTCCCCAGATAGCTTCCCACCTTGACATCTGCAACACTGTCCCTGTTAGTAAGCACCAGATCCAGTATAGCTCCATTATGAGTGGGTTCACTGACTAGTTGCCTGAGGGACACCCCCTGCAGGCAGTCCAGGATATCCCTGCTTCTAGTCAAAGCTGCCGCAAGGAGACTACAATCTATATCCAGCAGATTGAAGTCCTCCATCAGCATCACCTCCCCCTTTTCAGCCATTTTTCTAACTGCTTCTAACATTTCTTTGTCTAAGTCCTTCCTCTGGGCCAGAGGCCTATAGGTCACACCTGTCTGAATATTGACTCTGTTTCCCAACTTGAGGGTGACCCACAGCACCTCTGCCTCCACCTCATTCCCTGTATTTATGTTGCTTTTATGCTTTCCTCCACATAAAGCACCACTACCCTCCCTTTCCTTCCTACACTGTCCCTCCTGAACATCGTGTAGCCAGGTATGACCATGTCCCAATCATGGCTGACAGTGCACCATGACTTGTAATGGCCACAGTATCTAGGTCAGCCTCCGTCATGATGGCCTCTAGGTTTGGGATCTTATTTTCCAGACTTCTAGCATTTGCACACATGGTCTTCCAGATTTTAACTCTCTGCTTGTTGCTTCCCCCTTTATCCTTTTGTGCCCCTTCTTCCCTCCCTCTTTTTTTTTACTGCTTTTTTCTCCCCTTCCTCCTTTTCTAACCCCCTATAACCCTGATCTACTTGCTTCATGCTGGGACTCTTGTCCCTCAGGATTCCTCAATGTATTATCTCAGTTGGGGGGGGGCAGTTTCTGCCTCCCCTGCTTCTACCCCCCCGGCTTGTTTAAATTCTCATTGAAGTAAGGTTTAAACCATTCATTGAGAACTGTGGTCCTCCTCTTGGATGGATGCAGTCTGTCATCACTGTATAGGCTCTTACCCTCCCAGATGGGCCACCCAGTCTCCAATGTGGCCATAGCCCTCCACTCTGCACCATTATTTCAACCTTGAGTTGAAGGCACTGGTGCAGAGCTCCCTCACCTTCCCCCTGTCATAGACAGGCAGCATCTCCGCAAAAGCTACAGAGTACACTCCTGTCTAAGGCTCCTTCCCAGCTTCCCAAACTCCCCTTGCACTATACCTACCTCATTCCTAGCCAGGTCATTTGTCCCCAGGTGGACAACATCCAGCTCCCCCTCCCTCCCTTCCTATTGTCCTAGATCCGTAGGATATACTTTCCATCCCTCAATGCTGTGGCACCAGGTAGGCACCTGATGTCCCTCTCTGCCCCCTTTCCTACTCTGAACTCTATCCCCCCCTAATGATTAAGTTCCCCACCAGAAGCTGCTTCCTCCTTATCTGGGGTTCTCTTCCACTGACCTTGGGGCCACCGCCCAGGATGGCCCCCACCTCCTCCCCAGCCACTACCACGGGGTGCCACTTGGCAGTCCCATTCCACCAGAGCAGTGAAGGATTTATGCAGTGGAACCAGTTGTGGTTGAATCGGTTGTGCAGTCTACTCCGTGGTTCCACTACCCTCTCAGTGAAGGAGAATTTCCTTGGGTTTTCCTGAATTTGCTCCCCATCTACCTTAAGTCATGCCCCCTAGGGACTGCATTCCTATGTCTGATGAACAGTTCTTCACTAGTTATCTTGTTTATACTCCTGAGAAACTTAAATGTTTCGGTCATGTCCCCTGCTTCTGCCTGGCCTCCAACAAATTCATGTTTCAGTGCTAAGAAGTGCAAGGTAATGCACCTGGGAGACAAAAACCCAGGGGAAGAGTACACAATGGGGGGTGAGATACTAACAACAACAAAAATGGAAAGGGACCTGGGGGTAGTCATATCAGATGACCTAAAGGTGGGCAAGCAATGTGAGAGGGCAGCAAGGAGGGCTGGGGGGATACTGGGATGCATAGGGAGAGGCATCACCAGTAGAAAACAGGAAGTTATTATCCCTCTGTACAGACAGCTGGTGAGACCCCATCTGGATTACTGTGTGCAGTTCTGGAGACCCAATCTCTGCAAAGACATAGACAGGATAGAAGCTGTCCAGAGGAGGGCAACTAAAATGGTGCAGGGTCTGCACTGGAAGACATATGAAGAGAGACGAAAGGAGCTTAATATGTATAGCCTCGAGGAAAGGAGGGAGAGGAGGGACATGATAGAAACGTTCAAGTACCTCAAGGGAATCAACAAAGTCCAAGAGGGTTGCATCTTTCAAAAAGAGGTGTGCAAGAACAAGGGGCACAATTTGAAGATAGAGAGGGTGGTTCAGAGGTAATTTAAGGAAGTATTTTTTCACAGAGAGGGTTGTGGATGCATGGAACGGCCTTCCGGAGGAGGTTGTGGAGTCAAAATCAGTGGTGGAATTCAAGCATGCATGGGACAGTCATAAGGCCATTCTAGGAGGTGGGGGTAGGAAGAAGTAGGCTGTTGGTTAACTAGGATCTGCAGCTTATCCAGTAGGTAGGGAAATGGGCAGACTGGGTGGGCCAAGTGGTCCTTATCTGCCGTCAAATTCTATGTTTCTATGTTTCTATGTTTAGAGCCTCCAGCCTTTCCTCACAGGATCTGCCCTGCTGGTCCTGGGTCATCCTGGTGACCCTTTGCTGTACCAGCTCTAGTCTGTTGATGTCTTTCCTCAGGTGGGGGCTCCAGAACTGGGCACAGTTTCCCAGATGAGGCCTCATCAGGGATCTGTACAGTGGCAGAATCACCTTGCGTCTCCTAATGTCAAGCCCCTCCCTGTACAACCCCAGCATCCTCAATGCCTTGCTGAGTGCTGTGTTGCACTGTTTTGTTTGCTTGAGGGAGTCACTGATTATGGCCCTTAATAGCTGTCCTCTGTTTAAGTGGCCAATCTAACTCCTCCCATTAAGTATTCTGTGTGTGGATTCCATCTTTACTTTGCTTCTCTTGGCACTGAACATCAACTGCCAGACCACAGACCATGTCTCTAGTTTCTCTAAGTCCTTCAGGAGCTGTTGCACCCCTTCCTCATGATACATCATGCTGCATAATTTTGTGTCATCAACAAAAGACACGACTTTCCCTGGATACCCTCCTCAATGTCACTTCTGAACATATTAAACAGAACAGATCCCAGGACCAATCCCTGCAGCACTTCACTTGTGACCTCTTTGTCCTGTTATTTAGCCCCATTAATCACTACTCTCTGTTGACTCCCTCTTAGCTAATTTTCTACCTGCCTAACTAACTCAACTCCACTCCCAAGTCCTCCAACTTCTTTGGCAATCTCCTGTGTGATACCGAATCGAAGACCTTGCTGAAGTCTAGTCAGCAGATCTATTGCCTGTCCCTGTCTATTGCCTTAGTAACCCAACTGAAAAACAGTATCAACTTAATCTGGCAGACATCCCTGATAAAACCCATGCTGCTTTTTATCATGTAGTCCGTTGTTCTCTAGGTAGTTCACCAAACTCTCTTTCACTATGGTCTCCATCAGCTTACCTACAATGGTAAGGCTGACAGGCCTGTAGTTGCCTGGATCCTCCCTGTCCCCCTTTGTGGCGGAGTACTATGTCAGCATATCTCCAATTCATTAATAGCATTCCAAACTGCAGTGAGTCATTGAACAGATGCGTCAAGGGTGCTTCCAATACTGCAGCCAGTTGCCTTAGCTGTTAAGGATGCAGGTCATTTGGGCCTGGTGCCTTGTCTACTTTGAGAGCTTCTAGGTTGTCCTGCCACCTCGGAGAGGTGATTATCTAGTGGGTCACGAAAATCACCTCACCCTGCGGCCCCTCTGGTGATCCAGACTCATCCCCAAACCTGGTTCACCAGCGTTAAAAGTGGCAGTGCTACCGCTATGCCATCAGGCAGTCTGACGAAGGATTCATGGAGTACGAAGCACCAAGGAGAGCAGTCTTTGTCTCTCCAAGCTTATGTACCATATCCAGCTGTGGAGTTTGCAGATGAAAGCAGTTTGCTGTTATAAGATGCTGGAATGAGTCCTAATTTACTATGGCACTTTACAAAGGTATTGCTCAGTTCGTGTAGGGATGACTGCCTCAGTCTGTGCATGCAGGACTAGTTTGGTAGTGTGTGCTTCCGTTCGCCATAGCCTACTGCTAATACTGTGACCAATGCCCTTAGCACTCACGGACCCATGCCATTTGGGCTTGGTGCTTTGCCTACCCCAAGACCTTCTAGGATGTCCTCCCACCTCAAAGAGGTGACCATCCAGTGGGACACCAAGATCACCCCACCCTGCTGGCTCTCTGGTGATCCAGACTTATTCCTGAACTCAGTTGCCCATCGTGGCAAGCAGTAGTGCCACAGCTGTGCCATTAGACTGGCCTTTGTTATACACTGTTTTAAAGCATTAAAATAAATAGTTATATAAAATAAACTATATGGGAGAGTGGCAGGTTTAAAATATTTTTATATGTACCCTCGGTTTGCAATAAACATACAAACAACACATTCTTTGTTCTCATGGTTTGTAAGGTCATCACAAAACTCAAGTCTGTAAAACTATGCTGTTATACATGGCCCTATACGTAATTCTATATTTACATTATTTTTTTCTAAACAATGAGGTAAGGCAGAGCTTTAGTGTGGCTTGCATGGCCAAGGGTTCATAGGTTCATAGGTATGAATACAGGTCAAACGGCTACTAGCGCCATAGTAGACCTGCCACCACATTAGTGGTAGAAATCCCTAACCTTATCACCCATATACCTGTCAAACCTCATCTTAAATGTATGGAATGTTAGTACATTTACCACTTCGCTTGGTAATGCATTCCACATGCTCACTACTCTTTGGCGAACCCAAAGACCTCTTCTCGTAGTTCTAAACTTCTCCCCTAGCAGACGCTTACTATGTCCTCTGTTGACCCTTATCAGTTCTGTTTTTTCACATAAACCAGCAGATTCCAGCAGGGCATCGTTTTTAGTTGCCCTGTAAACAAACATCATATCCCCTCTCACTCTCCTATATGACAAGAGAGTGTAAGGACAGATCTTGCATCCTTTCTTGGTATATGCTATTGTTTACCCTATAGACCTTCTTAGTAAATCTCCTCTGGGTTAAACTGTGTTGACCGCTCTATAATGTCTTGACAGGTTGCGGTCACAAAGATTTTATTAAGATATTACTGGCCAGAATTTTGGGATGTGGATGTTTTTGTAGTTTGAGGTTGAATGAAGCTGATGTTTGGATTTGGATGTTTGAATTTAGACCTTTTTGTCGTTTGAGGTTGAATGAAGCTGATGTTTGGATTCGGTTATTTGAATTTAGACGTTTTTGTCGTTTGAATTTGAATGAAGCTGATGTTTGGATTTGGATGTTTGAATTTAGAAGTTTTTGTTGTTTGAGTTTGAATGAGGCTGATGTTTGGATTTGGTTGCTGTGGGGCATGATTTGGGTGGTGGTTATATCTGGATTCGGATGATTCTAATGTTCAGATTTTGGTATTTTGGGGAGGGAAACTTTAAATGTTTTTCAGGTTTGGATTTGGGCATTTTAGATGCTTGGATTTGGATGTATATGAATGTTTGAATTTTGAGGTTTCTGGCTATTTACATTTGGATGAGTTTCCTTTTCTTGTACACTATGTGATCTCTTGATATTTGTTTGTACGTTGTTTGCACTGTCCTTTAACCTCATCGCCTTACACAGATCAATGTTCTATCAGCATTTTCCTGCCCTTTCAAATGATCTCTCTATTAGCATTTTCCTGACCTTCGTTTAAACAGCCTCTTTTAAGAGATGTTAAACCGAGGTGCCAGTTGTCTGACCTAGTGATTGCTCAGGTGGACATTAAAGACCCCTTGGCACTTCCAAAAAGAAAAGAGGAATTTCCCAGTTGTCCTACTCAAGTTTCCTCATTCACTCATTTACCAGTAGATTACAATTCTTCAGTATAATAAATGACATTGAACTTAGGAACGACTGTGGTTTTTCCCCACTAATGAGAGAACTTAAGATCCCATGACAAACAGTTTGAAGTTCAAAAAAAAACACAAAAAAAGGGATAAATACTTCACTATTAAGAGTACCAATACTATAAAACAAACTACCGCAGTACCTAGTAAACATCATGTCATTTGATATTTTCAAAAGGGAACTTGATAAGTACATGGAATACTAAATCAAATATGTACCACACAGAGTGTGTGACAGTCCTGATAGGCAACAGCCTACTTCTGTCACAAAAATACCAAGTTACCAAGATTAACCTGGTGCATTATCAATCCAGTCGTGTCCAGACACAGAGACTGGAAAAATATTGTGTAGTTTGCTGGTGCATAATTGTTGCCACCTTCCACCCAGAGCTGACTGCACTTAATGTTTGGATTAGGTTGTAACTCAATTGTAAATGACTTGCTGTAATTTATCAGATATATTACTATCTTCTTTTTATGAACATACAAAAAATGGCAGCAGATACAGGCCCTAAGGTCTATTGAGTCTGCTCGATTGTGCAGCTATCCAATTTTATTCAGTAGCTGCCCCCTTCCTCTCTAGTAGTAATCCTCCCCCTGATCCTGTCCCACCCCTCTTAAAGCTGCCCACTGATCTCAACGATACTACTTTTTCTGGAAGCGCATTCTATCCTGCCACGACCCTCTCTGTGAAGTAGTGTCTTCTCATCTCTCTCTCTTGAACCTACCCCCCCCTCCAGTTTCAAACTGCGCCCCCTAGTGTCTCTCTCTTCTTTTAATCTAAAAATTCCCTCCGTGTTGACCCTGTTAATGCCCTTCATATATTTGACGGTTTCGATCATATTCCCTCTATCCCTCCTTTCCTCCAGAGAGTACATATTTAGCTCCCTTAGGCTTGTCTCATAGGGTTTTTCCTCCATTCCCTTGATCATCCTGGTTGCTCTGTGTTGAACTTCCTCCAGCATCTTGATATCTTTCTTTAAGTAAGGACGTCAGAACTGCATGCAGTACTCCAGATTTGGTCTGATCAGCGACCTGTACAGTGGTAAGATAACCTCCTGCCTTCTTGAGGTGATACCCCTAGCAATACACCCCGGCATCTTATTAGCATTAGCTGCTGCCTTCCTGCACTGTGCTGAATGGTTAATTTGCCCTGTAATCAGTACCCTAAGAGCCTTTTCCTCCTCTGTAGTGGCTAACTGTACTCCCTCAAGTCTGCAGCAGAACTTGTGGTTTCTAGCACCCAGGGGCATAACTTTGCACTTTTTTGCGTTGAAATGCAGCTGCCATGTGTCCAACCAGTGTTCAGGTTTATCCAGGTCTTCTTGCAGTCCTAGCCAGCCCTCTTTGTTTTCCACCACTTCACCTATCATTGTGTTGTCCACAAACAGGCTGATCTTATTGCTTACCCCATCTGCTATGTCAGCAATAAATATGCCAAACAGCACTGGACCCAGCACTGAGCCATGTGGGACTCCGCTTGTCACAGCCCTTGGGGATGAGAGTTCTCCCCTTACAACAACCCTCTGCTGCCTGTCTCACAACCAGTTTTTGACCCACTCTACCTTCTTCTTTCCCACTCCCAGGTCCCCTAGCTTACTAATCAGCCTCCCATGTGGCACTGAATCAAAGGCCTTGCTGAAGTCCAAGTACAGGACATCCACTGCCTGGCCCCTGTCAATTGCCCTTGTTACCCAGTCATAGAGGTCCACCAAGTTCATCTGCCAGGACCTGCCAGAGACAAACACATGCTGCCTGCTATCCTGGAGACCATTCTCCTCCAGAAATGCTACTGTTCTGTCCTTGATGATGGACTCCATGAGCTTCCCCACGATGGAGGTGAGGCTGGCTGGCCTATATTTCCCTGGCTCATCTTTGTGCCCACTTTTATGGATGGGAACCACATGTGCCATTTTCCAGTCCTGTGGAATGCAACCAGTCCCCAAGGAGGTACTGAATAGGTCTGCCAGTGTACCTACGAGGACCTCTGCCATCTCCTTCAGCACTCTGGGGTGTATACCATCTGGACCACCCTCAGGGTTCTCAGACCTTCCAGCACTCTGCCCTCTTGGATTACCCTCTCTGTAAGCTCTGCCCCCTACCTCTGCTCCCTCCCCTGTGGGATCAGCCCCAGTTTCTTTCTGGTAAATACAGAACAGAAGTACTCATTGAGGGCTTCCGCCTGGTCCACCCCTTTCTCTGCCCACCCTCCATCCACCTTAATCCTAACAATCTGATCCTTACAGCTTCTTCTCTCTCTTACGTATCTGAAGAAATCCTTCTCCTCTTCTACTATCCCCTGTGCCAGTCCAAGCTGTTTTGCTGCCTTGGCTGCCCTGACTGATCTGGTCACCTCTCTCAATTTCTTCACATACTCCTCCCTGTCCTCCTCCCATTTGGATTTTATACATTTTTTGAAGTTGGACCTTTATTCCTTAATCCTCCCTAACACATCTCTGCTTAACCAGCTTGGCCTCCTGAACCTGGCCTTCTTTCTTTGAAGCTTTGAACACGTGTTTGTGGCCTCAGCTAGTCCAAGCTTGATAATCCCCCATTTCTGGTTAGCATCCGTATTAGGTTGTATTCTGGTGAGGTGCCCCTTCAATATGACCCTCATCCTTCTGAAGTCTACCTGCCTGAAGTCAATAATCACTAGCCTTGGTGCTGTGTCTCCTTACTCATTCTAAGTGAAAACCACACTGTGTGGCGGTCGCTCCCTGCTAGGGGGTCCTCCACCCTCATGTCCTGCACTCCCTTGCTGTTTGTTAGCACTAGGTCCAGTTTGTTTCCTCCTCTGGTTGGCTCCCCTACCAGCTGTACCAGGAAGTTGTCCTGGAAAGTATCCAGGATGACCTGTTCTTTGGCGTTTGTGGTAGCTGGGGTACTCCACTCCACCCCTGGCATGTTGACGTCCCCTATTATTACAGTGTGATCCTTTGCACAGGCTCTCCCTAACTGCTCACCTAGCTCCCTGTCTACCTCTTCACTTTGAGCTGGTGTCCTATACACCACTCCTTCTCTTTGGGTCTTGTATCTGTACCAATAAGGCTTCTGCCCTGCCTTCTTCCCCCTTGTCCCTGGTACAGGGTATTCTTTCCTTTACATAAATAGCCACCCCTACCCCTTCCCCCTTTCCCCATCTTTCTGGTACAATTTGTACCCTAGGACCATGAGGTCCCAGTCCTGTTATTGGGTGGCCCATGTTTCATTGATGACAGCTATGTTCACCTCCCCTTCTGCAATCCGTGCCTGCAGCTCCATAGTCTTGTTTCCCAGGCTCCTCACGTTTAAGGAGACCACCATCCAGTGCATCTCTCCCCCTTCCATGCCCAACTTAAGACCTCTCCTGCTGCTCCCCTTCTTTGTGTTTGAATGCCTCCTTGGGTTGGAGGCTTAGCTTGTCATCCAGTCTTCTGCCCCTCCCCCCAGTTTAACGGTACCCTGGTAGCTATATACTTTCCCAGTCCCTGCTTCAAGACTATTGTGCCTTTTCTACTCAAGTGTAGCCTGTCCAGGGCATACAGGTTCTTGTTTCCCCATGTTCCTCCCCACCCCCTCCACCCCCCCATACCCCTTAGATTAACACCACTGTCCCAACCATATGTTGAACTCCTCTATCCACTGCTTCCTGACTGTGCTAGCTCTGGGTACTGGGAGAACTTCTGAGAATACAACTGAACTCCTTGCCTTCTCACATAATCTATTCAACTCCCTAAATGTCTCTTGCACCTCCCTGACTGTGGACCCCAGCCATTTTATGATCGTCTTCTTTTATCCTTCGGTGATCTTATTCCAATTTTGCACTCTGCACTTGTTTTTTAAATCTCATCTAAAAACCTATTTCCTCTTTTGCCTTCCATTCCTAATTTTCTCTCTGCTAGCCAAAAATTGTAAAAAAAATAAAAAAATGTAAATGTCCACTTATTTATTTACTTGACTGCCATCAAATGCAATGATATTGATGTTACCCTGAATCTAATAGTGCAGCAACATTTGGTAATTTAATACAGTACGTTACAGTAGTGTTGATTGTTTAGTTAGCAACAACATGAAATGTAATATGTTATAACCATTTCAAACTGAATAACAGTTAAGAAATTGTCAGTAACAAGTCTGCATTCCATTGAGGGAGTCTACTGACATAATAAACAACAAAAGCAAGGCTCCAGTGGCTTGTGATGTCTCCAGAATCCCAGTACTGAATTAGAAGCCTAGCTACTGATGGATTTCCTAGTTGTTGTGTTTTGTAATGTATGGAACTCTCTGAACATTCTATATCATAACACCATGTGACCTGATGCCATAACATAGAAGATAATGTATGGGCATCAGTGAATAGCAAACGCTGTGTTCACTTTAAGTGGTTGTCATGCCACACTAGTAAACCTTGAAAGTGAAGCTCAAGAGGTTTACTGTTGTCTTGACAACCATGAGAAGTGAATGCAGCATTTTGTTGTTCAGTGACTCCTATACATTGTCTTTTATAGTGTATGGGCAAAAGTGAACACTGCTGGGGCACTTCAACAGAAAAAAGTTGACAATCAACGGTCGTGCTGTTCTAAAGGCAGACGTCACTGTGCGTCAAAGTTGACTTGTCTAGCAGCAAGAAGTATGGCAAGGTGTTGATGAATCGCAGCACAGACTGTCAGTTTGTAGACATCGGAGAACAAGGACCTGTGAGAAAGGTACAAAAAAAAACAAACAGGGGACCTTACATGCAACTTGTTCTGTCACCGAATTGGGATGGGAAGTGGAACGATCGCTCTTTTTTTTTAAAGTCCAACTGTCAAAACTGCCTATGGCAGAAGGAAAAAAGAAGAGGGATTGATGCGGATACCAGGGCAATGAGAATGCGAGGGCATTCCATGTTGTTGTACCATCCATATGACATACTGAAGATGGTACAACAACTATTTGACATCACATTAATGGTACAACAGCACTGGGAACTGATCGATTTCAGTTAATAATAACCCTCTCCCATGCGTTATAAAGGTATTATCAGTCTCTGATGTCACATCGATGACTACCAGTCAATGAGATTTGTATGTCACTTTTTTGCTATGGAAAAATTGATTAGTGCCAGAGTGAAAGTGACAACGCAAGGCAGCTGTGCAGTACACATGCAGCCAGTGCTGGTGAAGTCACATTTTCGTTGTGACTCTAAGCTGAGTAGTTCAGTGTGACAGTGAACATGACAATGTGTGTGTGTGTGTGTGAGAGAGAGAGAGAGAGAGAGAGAGAGATATGCAGCTTGTAGGGAGCCAGGGAAGCCAGTGACATGGCTACTAGGCAAATAGCATAGCTGTTGTGCAAAGAACATGATTTCAGCTGTTATTGCACAGTAGCTGTGTCTTCAATGAAGATAACAGATTTTATCTTCCAAATGTATTTGCGCTCCTATGGTATACATACATTTATACAGTTTCAGTGTAAATAAAAAGCCACAAATAGCAAGCTTCAAAGGTTATTTTGCTTCTTATCAAACACCTACAGTGAGAATATCATGATATTATAAAATAACATAAGAAATGCCTTGCTTCCTAATTGGCAAAATAAGTTCTGAGACCCAGATCAGAAATGTATGGTCTGGAACAAGTTTAGGCAGTGAGGTTCAGAATTTGGGCAAATCACATACAAAATTCATGACCCATGTCACTCATCTCTGACTGCTGTCAGAAACATGGCTACAACCTTTACTCATTGAAAACCTTCAATAAGGCCCTAAAAAGTAAAACTCCTATAAATTGTTGATAAATAAATAAACATTCTTTCCCCTCATGATTTCCTTCTTACATACATAAACAAAACAAAACAAAAAAACTGAGGCACTATATGTAAGCATTAAGCCACGACGAAGGTGGCATCTAATGGTGGATTAATGCATGGTTGGGAGTGTTGTGGCCCGAGGCCGCAGGCCGAGGACATACAATGGCCCAACCATGCATTAATACCATTAGATACCACCTTTGGAGTGGCTTAATGCGCTTGTAACATGGCTTCTAGGATGATATGTTTAGTGTGAGTCTTACTGTGATAATGTGAATACAAGAATATAAACTCATTTTTCAGTGTTTTCATTTCTGTGCTGCACTTTTGCAACATTTCATAGATCGCGATTTATATGCTGATGTTGTGAACAGTACACGAAACATATGTCTGTAACAACTATCTGTCAACATTAATTTCTCAAAAGTTTGCTGATCTGCATGGCTGTTTGTTTTATTGGCCCCGTAGAAGGTCCATCATGTCATGATTTCTCAGATCCGGTATTGTGCACTGAATCTGCTTACCATATTTTATGACGTTCTCTGTGTTTCACTGCCGTTGGTCCGATACCGATCCATCTCCTGCTTCATTCGTCTCTGTCTCTTCCAGCCTACTGCCTTCCTTGACTGTTTTGCAACTCTTCCCTCTGTACTCAGTCACTTTTGCACACATTTGCTTCACATTCAGTGTCCCATCTACTCGGAAGCCGTCCTATTTCCTCGTCAGTCACTTCTGCAACTGCACTACATCTGACCGTGTGTTTCCATCCCGGACTGCATCAGCGGCTGCACCACTCTTCTGGTGCGTGTCCATGGCACTTCCCCAGCTACATTCGTGCACAGTGCGGCTGATTGATACACCCCCACAGTCATGGGCATATGACTTGCTGACTGGGAGAGACAAATACCGCTGTTCTCGGGTGCACTTCTGTTTCCTTCGCTGCTGCTTCTTAACGTTACTGGCTCACCCTGGTACTTCACTTTGGGGATGGCAGTTGTACTCGATTAATCCCCACTCCAAACTATGCCACCTGATGTATTCCATCCAATCCAGCATGCTCTTTGGACCTTATATAAGTTTGCCTTAGGAGGCAGTATAGCGCAGTGGTCTAAGGCTCTGAGCTGCAAATTTGGTGATATCCAGCAGACCAGACCTGGGTTTGAATCCCACAGCTTCCACTTGCATACTGTGTGACCCTGAGCAAGTCACTTAACCTCCTTGTGCTTCCCAGGTCGCTCCTGTAAAAAAGCTTTCAGCTTAGTGTGCTATACCTGGTTAAACAACTAAATAAAAAAAAAATGTTACACAAACAGTTTTAATTACTGGTGTTTCTTTATGACCGTAAAACATTTCTGTCCTATCCTCACTTGTTTGGCAGGGCAGTTTATGCTGCTTACTCTACCACAGATAAATTGAGCCCTTGGCCCCAGATAAGGCCTTCTGTTAAATGTGAGAGGTCGAACATTTTGCCCAAAGGATTCAGCAAAACTTTGAATTCCAGCTTTCTATGATAAACATTTCACCTATTGAATGGGTGGAAAGACAAATGATTTACAAGTGGGAGGGACTACTTTTGCTGATTACGTTTAACAAAAGAACAAAAAACTTGTTTTTAAGAAAAAAACTGTCTTGTATGTTTAAGATGTCTCTTGGTTTACCTATTTTGTTAGCATAGTATGAAATGCCAGGTCGGTGGTTGGCTGGGGTTATTGTACTTCCAGGTGCTGCAGGCAGGGAGTGCTAGCATCTTGTGCCTCACTGCACACCTGGGTGTGAATTAATCCCAGACAGCCAATGCCTAGTTGTGTCTTACTACTCGTTTCTCACTCTAGGTGTATGACAAAACATTCTCTCAGCAGGTCCTTCAGGAAAGAAACCTGATGTCATTTGATTCCAGGACTTGATTGCACTTACTCAGGCGGTTCTGTTTATAGAACTTTAACTGTACATTTCTGGAGACAGCAGCACATCCAGCTGTTTTACAGCATGAATCCATGCCATTGCATAAATCATATGTGCCACAGGCCTAATAAAACTATGCCTAATATTTTACTTGTGATCCATTATCCTTCTAACAGCAGTCGTGCCTTCACCACCCATAATGTTAAGTGCTCATGGATCGCTTGTAAAATATCAGTTTATTTTTAGTAGGACCATGCTAGTTGTCCATTATTCTGTTCTGCAGTTTTATTTTCATTTTTATTTTCACTGAGAAGCATTTTAAAATACAATTTGAGGGAAAGACACTATACAAAAATAAACTGTTTTGGATTATAATAACTGGTGACCCCTATAATGACTGGATATCCAGTTCTGATAAAACGCCGTAATAACTAGTGGTGGGCGAAGTCCTCAAACTTTGCTATGCAGAGTATTTCACATATAAACGTGGAATTCGTGTAGCACTCTGCGTTGCGAAGTGTATTACTTTGCCTTACGTATTGGACGTGAACTCCCATTGGCAGCATTAGACTTTACGATAACTTCACTTTTTATATTACTTCCCCCTTATTTTTAATGTAAAGTGCCATTGATTTGAATGGCTTCGCATTAACGTTGCCTTGTTAATGCTCTCTTAGGCAATTTTGCATTGATTCATGGGATGGCGGGTCACATGGGCTGTATATTGTCTTGCACAGCCTCAGTTCAGCGTAGTGTGTATAGTGGGAGACTGGAGACAGTTTACTCTCAGAGCCCTGAGATTCAAATACTCTAAATCCTTTAAAAATGCCTTTTTTGCCACAAAGTTTTGTGTCAACATTTAGTACATCAGTTGCAGGAAACCCTTGTGTGTTGATATCATCGAGTGTTTATCGATTTTGTGTGCATATTGAATGTTAATTTAGTCCATTCAGTCTGTGTACTGACAGACACTGTAGAAGTGTGCTTTAGGGGAGGGGCGTATCTGTGGTGAAGGGAGATTCACAGTGAGAAAGGCAGTCTTTCTAACTGTTGTTGGGTAGCTAGTGTGTTAGTATGTGTGTGTTCATGTACCTACAGTAATACTTGTAGAAATTTTTGGTGATTGTTTGCTGTTGTGCAGTGGATTTTTTTCAGTTGGTTTGAAAGATTTGGTGATAGTGTACTGAACTAGTAAATTTTCTGCTCATTACCTGCAGTGTGTGTGTGTGTGTGTGTGTGTGTGTGTGCGTGTTCCGTCAAGTCAGACACAATTTATTGTGCCACACTGTAATTGCAGCAGTCTGAGTCTCTTATCCATCTGCGGTATTTTTTACTGCTTCGCACTATCCACTTAGTGGACTGGTACTGCAGCCTCCCCTCCTGCAAAAGGTATTATTTTTCCATTTTTTTATTTCTGTGACCACCGGTTAAGGTGTTGTTGTGCCTGTGTGGCTTTATCTCTTACGTGTGCAATCTCTATCTGTCTGTGTGTCTGCATCTGTTTAGGGCCCAATCTCCATCTGTAAGCCACAATTGTTGTTTTTTGATTTCCCATCCAGCCCAAAGTTCAGAAATCTAAATTTGTTGTTAATTTTGTATATAATCCAAAACAATGCCTGCAAAGAGACGTGCATGCAAAGATGTTTCTGGCCATGGCACTTCTGCTAGTGGCAAGAGAGGTCAAGGTCGTGGGCATGGTAGTGTGCAGCATGAGGGCATAGTTGATGGCAGTAAAAGGATTTCTCCCAGTATGTTTTTTCACAGCACAATCATCTGCTTCAATGATGGTTGGCGATGCTGTTGTCTCTGTCTCCACTGCTGGTGGTAGTGAGGTTGCTGCTGGCATGATTATTGGCTTAAGTTCACGCTGTAACAAGTTAACAGGTTGCCAAATATTGTGGACTCTAAAGACGTGAGTCAGACTGTAGTTGATGTCACCCCCCCCCCATACCCAGTAGTTGAACCTGATTCTAATCCTGACGATGACTCACAGTCACAATATAATGTTTCTGTTGCTGTTGAGGGTATTCCTGAGCCATCCAGTGGTTCAAATGTTGAATAAAAATAGTGGATAATCTTAATGACTGTGGTTGGAACATGCTCTCCACAGGACAGCAACCAAACTGAAATTTGGATGCGGATGATGATTTCAGCGATCCCAGTTGGGAACCAGAGGAAAAGAAAGTAAAGGTGGCTGTGTGCAAACAGTCTGTTAGTAAATCACCCCCTCCTCAAAGTTGTGATGTAGCTGTGTCTGTTTTTGATGATGACCCCGTAATAGTCATAGATTGTGATGGTCAGGTAGAGTCCAAGTCTGCCCAAGAAGAGAATTTATGTAGTACACCCCCCCCTTTCAGTGTCTAAAAAACTGGAGTTGAATATGCAGCATCAGGTACATGTGAAAAGTAGGGCTTCAGAATCCCTCATTTGGGATTTTTCGTACAAGGGGAAAGTGATGAAACAGTGGCAATCTGCCAGCTTTGCCAAGTGCATATGAGGCGTGGTAAAAAGGGTAGCCATCTGGGCACCAGGGGCCAGCATACACATCTGAAGAGCAGGCACATGGCACTGTAGACCCGGCAGCAGAGGGGAACTAATGCCATAGTGGGGCATTCATCTTCATCCACCTTACTGAGCATGCTATCCCCTTCTTTGACTGGAAGTAGCCAAGTAGCCATGCCTGTAGTAGTGGTGAAATTACATCTGAGGATTACTGCAGGCATGGGGAGGAGGAGGAGGAGTAGGAGGATTTTGAATTGTCAAGTAGTGGTCAGAGTAGCAGTGGTGGTGGTCCACGCAGTATTTCTAGTCCAACATCAACCCCTGTGCTTGAAATGGGGTAAATAACATAATTTGTTGACTTGTCCCCTGTGCACCCCTCAACATCACACAGCAAAAGCACCACACCCATGGCAGAGCCATTTTGCTTGCAATGTGCAAAACAGGTAACAACGCAGCCCACGTTGCACAGTCCTTTTGCCCGGAACATGAAATACCCACCAAATCATGTGGTGTCATGTGAACTGAATGCTGCTGCTGTCACGGAAATGCTGACAATTGACCTTATGACTTTCTCCTTTGTGGAGAATTCCAGATTCCGGAGTTTTGTGGCACGCACCTGTACCAAATGGAAAGTCCTGTCCAGGACCTACTTTTCCACCTGAGCTGTCCCTGCATTATGCCAGACTGTGACAGAGTCTGTAAGACATGCCCTTCAGCATTCCTCCTCACCATACTTTCACTTAAGTATGGACACGTGGACAAGTGGCCAAATGGTGGGTAATTCCTATTTGTGTATTACTGCACACTGGGTGCAGGTGCCAGAGGTTGTTTGTGTTGGCAGTATTGGAAAGCAGTGTAATAAGGCAGACTGTCGTGGTAGCAACCTTCAGGGAATTAGACAGCATGCGATGCTTGCAATGCGCAATGTCACAGGGTCCCACACAGGTGAAATTATGCTAGACTTGCTACTGACAGAAATTGATGAGTGGCTGAACCTCCTGTCCCTCAAAGCTGGATTTATAGCTAGTGACCATGGATCAAACATCATTAAATGTATCAGCAATGGTGGCTTTGTGAGGGTTCCATGCATGGTTCACTGTTTAAATCTTGTGGTACAGGAGTTTCTGCACCACCCTGACATCAAGCAAATGCTGACAGTTGCACACCACATCTGTGCACACTTTGCATACTCTGGAAAGGTCTGTGACCAACTTAGGCAGCTGCAGATTCAAAACAACCTCCCTCAGCACTGCCTGAAGCTGGAAGTTGTCATGCGCTGGAACTTAACACTTTACATGGCAGAGCGGTTGTATGAACAGTACAAGGCCATCTCAGAATATCTAGTAGTGCACACTAGCCGTGACAGTTCAGGGGCATCAAAGTCCATGACAACTGAACAGTGGCACCTCATGGACTCAGTGATATCAATTCTGAGGCCGTTTGAACATGCTGCACAGGCAGTGAGTGGGGTCACTGCATCCATTAGTCAAGTTGTGGCTGTTAGTGCATGCTCTACTCAGTGCATCCTGAAACAGGTGTGACTTTTCAGCACATTTTCTCACGTGATTATTCTTCATCTGGGGTCGGGACAATAACACTGCATGCCGAATGATGCCACAGATAACAGTACAAGCATGCTATGGTCACATATCATTGTAATTAGTTTTTTCTGGTGGGGGGGACAGTAATTGTGTTGTGTGATGACAGGGTATTTTGCTTGTGGTTGTTGTGGGTATTCTAAGAAAACAGAACACAGTTAACAGTAACCCAAATCATATATTGCATGACAACTACTGCAACAGTGCAATAATCGGTTGAAAATTTGTGCCTGTACTTTTCTACGCAATGTTTGATTGTTAGTACTTATCTACTGACTTGTCTATTTGATATTCTTATTTCCGCAATTTATATCTGCTGGACTACGTTTTTTCCCATGTGACATAATAAACAGCGCTCCTTTTAATCTTGCTTGCGGCAAGCTTTCATCACTATTCACACCATTTTTTATACATCTGTCATTTCAGATTCTGTTGGGACTACAACAAAGTACTATGCTATCCAGTAGGACATGGTTCAGCACCATTACATTACGGAGCAGTAGGTGTACAAAAACAGCTGGGTAAACGGATTAAAACAACAGTTCAAAACAAAATTAAAAGGAGCACTACTGTTATTTCATATCTGAAAAAAGGTAATGGTACCATACAAACAAGTCAATAAATAAGGGACAATTGAAAATGGAATAAAACTATGTAAGTCAAAATTGTTCAAGAGCAGATGTGCATTGTCAGGTGGTTATTACCCAGCACTACTCAAACCTATATGATAGCTGACGTGCTCCAGTGTTGAGGAGTATTAATACCATGCAGTCAGGGTGCAAAATTCCTATACCTTAGGTGCCCCAGGGCAGGCACTTTTGGTTCAGGACACCTACAGCTGTTTTGTGCCTGCCCCTTTGGGCACCTAAGGTATTTCGGCTCAGTTCCATTTTTCCCCCTTTTCTAGCGCTTGCCGTATTTTTTTTTGTGCACTTTAACTTCTTTCCCTGGGGGCCGGGGAGCTGCCTGAGGAGCACAGATGCACAGCTGACATCTATAGAGCTGATCACGAGTGTGCTCTTCTGGATGTCAGCTGACTGTTTGTCTGCTTCATCACCCACCACGGAGGAGAGGAGGATGGAGGAGTAGACTGATGTGCCACACAACTGAGTGGCACAGCAATCGGCCAGTTGATTCTTCAGTGATCCCTCCTTCAGTCTTGGAGGCGGGCTGCAGCAGACACACATGCACCAATAGGTGCCATTCTGAACTATTCACCCGCCCCTCCAGACAGCGTGACAACGCGAGGACCGAGCACAGTGTGCCATTCTGTGGCTTGCATTCAGGGAGGCAGGTCACTCTGTGCAGCATTGTCTGTGACTGCCAGCCTAAAACACCGATCGATCGCGATCATCAGTCAAATGGCCAAAAGCTCTTTTAAGAGCTGATTGAATTATTTACTACTGAAAAAAAAAAAAAACAAGAGTACGATGGAGGGGATTGGAGTAAATAGGGGCAGTGGGGGAAGAGAGGAGTGTGTGAGAGTCTCTCAGGGAATTTGGTAGGACTCTTTAACCAACCAATTATTTTACCAGGTGAGACACACTAAGCTGAAAGCTTGTTGCAGGTGCAACCTGGGAGCACAAGGAAGTTAAGTGACTTGCTCAGGGTCACACAGTATGCATCTAGGGGGCTGTGGGTTTCAAACCCAGGTCTCCAGATTTGCAGCTCAGAGCCTTAACCCACTGCGCCATACTGACTCGAGTGTAAAGAAACTAAACAATTAAGCAAACGTCTGGAAAAAAAACCTGGAAACGCAGAAAGGAGGGGAATATAACTAAATAGGTGGGAGAGTCAGAGAGGAGTGTGTGTGTTTGTGTCAGGACTCAGGAGGGAAGGAAATCGTCAGGACAGGAGAAAAATTTGGCAAACCTAGAAAAAAAATAAGAGCTGCAGCAGCTAGTAATTAAGCAGACAACCAGATACAGATCTCTAAAAGACTAATCAAAGTCTGTGGAACTGCTCAAGTCCTTGTGTTCATTTTCTAGCTGATAAAAAAACAAGCATTTGTCAGTGCCGAATGTTGCTTGCTTCTATGTGCTGTTTAGGTATTTGGAAGTCATTGGAGTGCAAATATTGAAAATTTGCGAACTTACGAGTGTGCGTAGGAACTGCGCAATGCACGCTCGTAAAACAGTCATTGTTAGGAAATTTTTCACAAAATTTTCAACATAGCCATTTTAAGACCTCTGCTCATGAACAGTGTCACTGTGATTTTGTTAATGTGTCCCATACATTGAGTTTGCACACCGACTGCGCCATTGTGCACTACATGGGCGGAAACACGTTTTGGGCAGGATGTGAAAAATGACAGCTGTACTGCTCATAAGGAGGTGTGGTAAAATGGCAATGTTGAAAATCTGGAGTGGAAATATTGAAAATTCGCAAACCTACGAGCATGCGTGGGAACTGTGCAACGACACCGTAAAACAGTCATTTTTAGGAATTTTTCACCAAATTTTCAACATTGCCATTTTAAGATCTCTGCTCATGAACAGTGACACTGTGATTTTCTTAATGTGTCCCATACACTGAGTTCTAAGACATTGATCGCGCCATTGTGCGCCAACATGGATGAAACATGTTTTGGGCAGGATGTGAAACATGACAGCTGTACTGCTCATGAGGAGGTGTGGTAAAATGACAAAGTTGAAAATCTGGAGTGAAAATATTGAAAATTTTAGAACTTATGAGCTCATAGAGAACTGCTAACGCCGTAAAACAGTCATTTTAGGAATTTTTCACCAAATTTTCAACATAGCCATTTTAAGACCTCTGCTCATGAACAGTCTCACTGTGATTTTCTTAATTTGTCCCATACATTGATTTCAAGACGACTCGCCGATTCTGCTGCTACATGGGTAGAAACACATTTTGGGTGAGATGAAAATGACAGCTGTACTACTCATAAGAAGGTGTGGTAAAATGGCAATGTTGAAAATCTGGAGTGAAAATATTGAAATTTCGCGAACTTACGGAGCCAGCGTAGGGAACTGCGCAGCACGCTCGTCAGAAACAGTTTTTTTGAATTTTGGACCAAATTTTCAACATGGAGTTTTTGGGCCCTTTCATGAATAATGTCACTGTCATGATGGTATTCAGGCCCGAAGGGTGATTTCGCAGTCACTGCACAGTCACTGCGCGAAATCACCCTTCGGGCCCGAATAACGCCATGACAGTGACATCATTCATGAGAAGGGGTCCTAAAACCCCATGTTGAAAATTTGCTGCAAAAATTCCCCAAAATGCCTGAGATATGCAATAAAGTTGAATCCCCCATCTAGCCCATTATACAGCTTACCGGCATTTCCTCAGTTCGCGGTCGGCTTTGAAGAGTGCAGACGTGTTCCCGGTCCACCGAAGATCGTCGCGACAGAGTCCGGAGGTAAGTATGGGGTGGGGGGTGTGGGGAGGCTGGGTGCGCAGTGGGTGGGTGGAGTGCGGGTTGTGGGAGGGGCGTCGGAGGCCCGGCGGACCGTTTTTGTTTTATAGGTTTAAAAAAAAAGGCGTCGTGGGATGTTTGCCACATGGGGTGGGCTCCCAGGCGTGGCACAAGGATGGGGGGCCATTCAGCCGGCGGCAGATTGGGCACCCGTTGTAAGGACTGATTGCCACGCTGGGGTGGGCTCCCAGCGTGGCACCAACTACTGGGAGAGACGGCGCAGCTCAGCTGGCGGGGAGTTGGGCACCCGTCAGCTACACAATGCGTGCGAGGCCCGCGCAGCGCAATGAGGGAGCTCGCTTCTTATCGCTGCTCACTGAAGCGTAGCTCCCCCTTTCAACTGTATGCCACTGCATTTTGGAGCATGTCATAGACAGCTCCAAAATGCATTGGCTTACAGGGGCCGCGCCTGCCAGCTCACTGACTGAATTGGAGGAGGAGGTGACACACGTCCGAAATCTCCGATGATGGCACTATGTTTCTTGCACATGCGTGCAAGCAACATAAAAATGGCAGTATAATTGACTTGAGGGGGGAAGGGACACTGACTGCATATTCACGGTGAAGCACTGCAGACACTGAATGAAGAGACTTTAGCTCTCTAATAAATACACTCCTACTACCAACCAGTAAAATAAATTAGTGTCCAAAAGTGAATCATTCTGTTTTCTGTACTGTACTGACCTTTTGGACTTGTAATTGAGAGACAGTACTAGTACTACTACTAGCAAATAAACTGAGAGAAAGGGGACTCGAGGGGGGGCATTCTCAGACATTATTTACAAGCTGTCTGCAGCAAATTTTGCTAGCAAAGCAATCTCTTTTTCCTTTTATAGCTAGTCGTGGCCACAGTCATTGAATTTAAAACCACAGGATGGCTAAGAGCTAACTCTTATTTTTAGTAAACAGTTGCCTCCTGCGAGTCCTGCCTGTATGGTTACTACTACTTAGTTTATCTAGTAGTGCTAGCTCAACTAACTGAAGCTAAGCTAAAAGCGTCGCTAACTAATCAAATATTCAAACAGCTCTACTCTAGCTAGCTATATTTATTATTAATACAACTTCAAATTGTTGGAGTAGCTGAAGTGAAGACAGTCTGTCATCTTCATTTGTAAACAGTACTAGTCTGTCTGTAAACTGAAGGGATCGAAGTCTACAAGCTGTACACTACATGGCCAAGACATATACAATAAATCTTTATAAGTACTCTACTACAGCTAAAATCTAAAAGGGATCAGTTGAAATAAGTCTATTACAGCTTTTGTTTACAAGCTACTCTGAGGACTAAATAAACGAAAATTCAGGGATCAGTTATAAAAAAAAAGTATTAAAAGCTTTTACCAGCTACTGGTGGACTACCTACAAAATCTACAGACAGCAGGGATCTGCTGTTAAATAAAGCCTTTTACAAACTCGTTAAGCTTTTTTTTTTTTTTTTTTACCAGCGGGCTACTCTGTGGTAGTGTGGTTGGACTACTACCCATCTAAATACAGGGTCAGGATCAGATCCTAGTTATTGTTAAAGTAAAGTCTATTTAAGTTAAACTTTGTCATAAGCTAGTTACTCTGGATTACAATAAAATCTATCTATCTAGTAAGTACAGCAGGGCTCGTCTTCTGTCTGTGTAATCTGCTGTACACTGTATGTTATTGTTAAATAAAGCCTTATCTGCACACAGTAAAGTTTTTTCAGAATCTACTTTCTGGACGTCACATTCCATAACTAATCTAAAAAAGTTTTGCTAAATTCCAAACAGCTTTTTTACAAGCTACTACTTGGAATTGGACTGCCTATATTCTAAAAGGGACAATTAAAGCTGTCTGAAGCCACAAAGGGCTGGGCAACTGTCTGTGATCAAAAAAGCACCTGCCATCTGCACTAAAAAAAAAACCAAAAAACGACAACACAGTTTTTCTTGTTGTGTTTATTTTATTTTTAAGTAAAGAGACAAACAGCACACACCAGCAGTTTTTCTTGTTGTGTAGCATTTATTAAGACAACTGAATCAATTTAGATGAGTTGAAGTTCAACAGTCATCAACACATTAATAAACATTCTCTGAGTGCATAGCGTGAAAGCGTAAACTAACAGCCTAGCTTTGACAGTTTGTTACTCTAATACTCTGTCTTAGTCTGTGCAAGTGCATGCCACTTAGTGCCACCACCAGTTTGCACAACTGTCTGCTGCTCTAGCTACGAGTAGCCAGTCAGACACCATGAGTCTTTTTAAATTTGGATTTAAGAGAAAGCGTATTGATGAGACTGAGGGAGCTGAGGATTCCCCAGCAGCAAGTACTAGCAGTTGTACCAACACCACAAGCACTTCACTGACACCTGTAATGCCACCACCTCCTTGCCCAGACAGTCAAACTATTTTGATGACTACTGATGTTTCCTCAAGCACTGCTGAAAACCCAGTTAAAGCACAGAAAGTTAGAAAATTTCAAGAATTATGGAAAAAAGGCAGGCAGTGACTTGCTTATGACACAGATAAATGTGCAATGTTCTTTATATGGTGTCAGAATTACGATAAAAGCCAAAGCAAAAATCATTTCAGAACTGGATGCAGTACTTTTAGAGTACATATTATCTCAGCACATGAAGTGTCCGTAACACACAAAAATTCTGAGAGTGCATACATTGCAAATAAAACAAAAGTTGGAGAAATACCCATAGAGAAATCCATACAATTAATGGAACAAAAAGAAACCGATCAAATTTGTGAATTGTTCTGTACTGCATATTACGTTGCTAGGACTGAAAGGCCTTTCAGGGATTTTCCTGGGCTAATCGAGTTACAAAAAAGAAATCACGGAGATGATATAATGGGACAAAGTTACAGTAGTGACAAGCAATGTCGTGTCTTTACTCACTACGTTGCTCAAGATATTCAAAACACTACTCCTCGTCTTTTAGAAGACAGTGATTACTTCTCTTTTCTTCTAGATTCATGCACAGATAAAAGTGTGACAGCGGAGGAGGGCATTTATGTGTGTGTTTTTGACAATGGCCTGCCAGTTACAAGGTTTCTTGCACTGAAACAAGTCAGTGTTCCTGATGCTGAAAGCATTTTAAATGTCGTCATTGATGCATTAGAGAGTGAGCGTGGTCTAAAGGATGGTAGTTGGAAACAAAAGCTGATCAGTGCAGCTTCTGATGGTGCTGCTGTCATGTTAGGATCCACTTCGTGTCCTTACTCAAATAAAACAAGAGTGCTGGCCACACCTCATTGACATACACTGCTGTGCACGTCGTTTAGAGCTTGCTGTAAAGGATTCTTTCAAAGACTGTCCCTTTTACAAGTCGGTAGAGCAATTTCTGCTGAACATTTACTCATTTTACCACAGGTCACCAAAAAGTTGAAAAGGCCTACAGGAAACTGAATCACCTTTAAATATTAATGTGATCAGACCAGTTTACACTGGTGGCACCAGGTGGCTTGCACACAGAGAATAGGCCATTTCTGTCCTTGAAAGGAACTGGGCTGCATTAGTGCCGCACCTTGAACATGTCTCGCTGACAAACGAGCAAGAGCATGGCCAAAAAGCACTGGGAATACTTAAAGTGCTTAAGACTTTAAAATGTGTCATGTACATGAACTTTCATTTTTTTTTTTTTTTTGCGGTTACTTATTTTTGCCTCCTGGAGTCCTCTGCCCTGCATCTGATGTCCCCCTCCTGCTCGAGCACTGGGTATGAGGCCCCCTCCCCTATACCCCACGACTTACCCTTCATGGCAGGGGGTGGGGAGCGACTCGACCCACTGGACCGGACTTAGTGTTCAGGGAGGTGTCTTCCTTTATCCCCTGAGGTTGTGATGTGTAATGGTGCCAGCGGCAGTCCTGGGGATGCTCAATCCTTCTCCACCCTGCCAACCCCCAGCGCCCCATGTGACCTGCAGACTGTGAGCCTGTGACTCATGTGATCTGTGGGCTGTTTCATTATCACTCCCTTTGCCTTTGTGTAAAAATAAGGTGAAGGCAATGCAAATTTGGCAACACGAAGTTGCTCATTATGATGAGGACTTTGCGTAGCCATTCACGAACACAAAGTGGCCAGTTCGCCTGCACTTCGCTAAGGGATTTAAACTTCCCTGCTTCTCTAGTAATAACCCACTGAAGTCCATAATAACTCAATTGTGGGCTATTACAGTGTTTTCCTCCTTGGGCTTTCACTTCACTGAAGCGAGAAGTAAAGCACACTGTATCTGTGTGAGCACTGTGGCTGCTGAGGAACGTGCTTGCTGGCAAAATACAGTTTACAGTGCACCAGTTATTATAAAAAATAATGCTTGTGCAAAGTTTGTTTTATAAAGATTTTTCACATACCTTCAGTGTGATAATCTCAGAAAACCCTCGAGATTCGTGAAAAAAAGTAGATGCCCACTTGGGCATGTGATAAGAAAATGTACATACCCAAGAAACTATTTACATGCCGCCCCTTAGTTTACGTTATTTTAAATGTCATCTTCACTGGACCAAGCACTTTCGTTTTCATCACATTCACTAGAACTGGCAGAAGCAGCATGCCGTGACTGTGTTCTGGAGCCACAAGCTTTGGTAGTGGGCCTTCTTTTGCCATTTTTCCACCATAGTGGTATGGCACCTTCAAGGTTATATTCACTGAGCTGGGGAGGTCCATTGAGAGATATAGACATGAGGTCGTGAAGGGTGTCCGGATGTAATCCAACCCTCCAATCATTTTTTATTCTTTCCATTAGAGAGAAGCCTCGTTCTGCAGCAGCAGTGTGAACAGGAATCAGGAGAATGATCTTGACAACAGCCAGCACATTTCGAAATTGTTGGTCCAGTATGTCCGAAAGAATCACTTTCTGCCACAATTTCAGAGACTTACAATTTTCAACAGACAGCAAGTGGAGTACATCCTTTTTTAAGTCTAGCCACTCCAGCAGTAACAAAGTTACATCAACTCCTCTTGACTCTAGGACCACTTTATAGTGATCAACAATTGTTTGAATTGCCTGATCTCCATATATTTCAAGTGCCTCTGTGGATATTGTCAAAAAGAACAGTTCCACAGGAAATGAATTAAGTCCTTTTTATACATTTAAAAGCGGCCTCTCCCGATGTGTAAACGCTGTAGATGTCATCTCCCATACAGAGTAAAAGAATTGTGAGGGCACTTTAAACAAGTATATCCGCAGACAGTCCTCTTTTTTGTTTTCAAACTTCCTTTTTATTGCTTTGAAATGTGGCAATCCTCAACGTTTCACCAAGTATCTTGGCTTTATCAAGAGATGCCCTTATAAAAATATACATAAATACACAAAGTTAAAAAGACCATCTCCACCTCTACATATAATCTTCTAACTTATACAAATATATCTAAATAAATAAATAAATAAATATCCACTGATGCCACTTACTTCATAAGGTCTTATCGTTTCAATAATACTTTTCTTGCCATTTGCATGGATTTCTGATCCTATGCAAAAACGAAACGAGACAAACCTCTATGTATGTTGTACCCATGTCTTTTATATCAATTATAAAGAATGGAACCCAACACCCAAACACCAAACCGTGAAACACTCTGTTGCCTATATTTCGGATCGGTGCTTATTTAATACCTGTTCAATCGCAGCAAGTATTCTAAGTTCTAATATGTGCCAACAAATAAGGCCTCATCATTGTCTGTCTCTTCATATCTCTTCCCCAGCTAAAGACAAAAAACAAAGGAAAAGAACATCCCTTTAGATCTTATTGTATAATCAAAATGTCTTTTTAATAAATTCAATCCAAACTGATGTGAAGCAGCGTTCCAATTCCTATTCCCACACCCCCATTTCTTTTCTAAGTTTATCACTTTATTATATTTATACCTAAAGGTTTCTCAATTCATTTAAACCAATATATATTTATATTCACAAATAAAAATCCTCATACTTCTGTATATTTCCACAAATTACTCATTTCCTTGACCTTATGAAACTCATAAAAAGCCTTTTCAAAATTAGAGACTGCCGCTTAGATTGGCACGCAATTACTTTAGGGCAATATTTGGCCCATAATTTAATACCAAGAGGACTCAGAGTTTATGTAGAACATAACATAGGAATTAAATCTGCCAAATTAGATACGAAATGGGACGGGATTAGAACAAGATGTTCAGTAGATTTCATGTATGCACTAATTGAGGCTATAATAGAAGAGAGGGGTAAGATAGCTGAGCAAGTCAACCTGGATAAGGAAGCCTTAAAGCTCAAATTACAGCTGGAGGAATTTAATAAGGCAATGGAACAGATAAAACAGAAAATTGACTCCTATGAAAGAAACCTGAGACAACAGAAGTTAAAGAAATTTAATTGAGACACTAATGACTACAAGGAGAATAGAATATATACACATATTAGGGGTAATATGAGAACTAATTCGACTATGTGGAATAGACAAGAAGAAAGTGGGTCTGACAGTGATAACAGTTATAGTAGGGCGAGTAATAACATGTCTTCGAATAAAAAAACACAAGACCGAAGTAGGTCAGCTAACAGGATGATGTTTAGGGCGGACTTGGATGAAAGACAAGCTGAGACACATACAAGGGAGCATTTTTCCACACAGGTCCTAGAGAACAGAGATTCGTCGGGTCAAATAAGGACAGAAGAACAAAGAGAACCAAGGTATATAATGAGAAACAGAACTGGAACAGAAGAGGGTGTAGAGCAGGGAAGAACAGGTACAGGAGGAGGAATAGGCAGAGGGCGAGGAGACACCCGCCCCAAGCAGAGGTATTATCAGAAATTCTGTGGATATTGGTCAGGACTGAAAAGTTAAAGTTCTTGCAGCTAGTAGCACTTTATTGGTCATGAAGGACTGAAAACGAGATGCAATGTACTGTGATGTTTTCTGAAGAATTTTTTTAATCTCTGAAATTGTGGCTTGTACAATGTCTGACAGAGAACCGGATCTGTGTCTGATAGTTTCATTAGTTAAGTCAGCACTGTTGTACTGAGTTAGATTCTCATTTACAGACATAAGTGTTATGCAGTGAAGAGTTTCATCACTCAAGAGACCATTAAGTTTCTGAATTGTGCTTTCTACTCTGCTGTGAACTTTTTCAACAGTGGCATCCTCTTGCCGAAAGCATAGACTATGAGCAGATAAATAACCCAAAAACACTTTCAGAAAGTTCATGTACATTAGCTGGCCCCGTGGCGCTGAGGGCTGAGGCGCTGGTCGCCTTACCTCGAGTCACACTGGCAACCCGTGTTCAGGAACGGACATGGGGCACCGGGGGTTGGCAGGGTGGAGAAGGATTGAGCATCCCCAGGACTGCTCTCCTTCTCTAGGGAGGGGGGATTGCAGGGCTTAGCGTTTGCCTGCCACCTAGCGGAGGCTGGGAGGTAGCACGTCGGCTCTGGAGACTGTGGGTGAGAGTTGTGGCAGGCGCTTGGCAGGGGTGTGCATGGGAGTGTGCGTGCCGCTGCCGCTGGCGCCATTGCATGTCGCAACCTCGGGGGATAAAGGAACAGGGAAAAATGGAGAGTCTTCTGTGAATGACGATGGTTCCCCTCCGCTACGGCCTGGGAAGGCACCTCCCTGAACACTAAATCCGGTCCAGTGGGTCGAGTCGCTCCCCACCCCCTGCCATGAAGGGTAAGTCATGGGGTATAGGGGAAGGGGCCTCATACCCGGTGCTCGAGCGGGAGGGGGACATCAGATACAGGGCAGAGGCCTTTCAGTCCTAGCAACGTAATATGCAGTACAGAACAATTTACAAATTTGATCGGTTTCTTTTTGTTCCATTAATTGTATGTATTTCTCTATTGGTATTTCTCCAACTTTTGTTTTATTTGCAATGTATGCACTCTCAGAATTTTTGTGTGTTACGGACACTTCATGTGCTGAGATAATATGTACTCTAAAAGTACTGCATCCAGTTCTGAAATGATTTTTGCTTTGGCTTTTATCGTAATTCTGACACCATATAAAGAACATTGCACATTTATCTGTGTCATAAGCAAGTCACTGCCTGCCTTTTTTCCATAATTCTTGAAATTTTCTAACTTTCTGTGCCTTAACTGGGTTTTCAGCAGCACTTGAAGAAACATCAGTAGTCATCAAAATAGTTTGACTGTCTGGGCAAGGAGGTGGTGGCATTACAGGTGTCGGTGAAGTGCTTGTGGTGTTGGTACAACTGCTAGTACTTGCTGCTGGGGAATCCTCAGCTCCCTCAGTCTCATCAATACGCTTTCTCTTAAATCCAAATTTAAAAAGACTCATGGTGTCTGACTGGCTACTCGTAGCTAGGGCAGCAGACAGTTGTGCAAACTGGTGGTGGCACTAGGTGGCATGCACTTGCACAGACTAAGACAGAGTATTAGAGTAACACACTGTCCAAGCTAGGCTGTTAGTCTACGCTTTCACACTATGCACTCAGAGAATGTTTATTAATGTGTTGATAACTGTTGAACTTCAAGTCATCTAAATTGATTCAGTTGTCTTAATAAATGCTGCACAACAAGAAAAACTGCTGGTTTGTGCTGTTTGTCTCTTTACTTGAAAATAAAATAAACACAACAAGAAAAACTGTGTTGTCTGTTTTTTTTTTTTGTTTTTTTTTTTAGTGCAGATGGCGGGTGCTTTTTTGATCACAGACAGTTGCCCAGCCCTTTGTGGCTTCAGACAGCTTTAATTGTCCCTTTTAGAATGTAGGCGGTCCAATTCCAACTAGTAGCTTGTAAAAAAGCTGTTTGGAACGTAGCAAAACTTTTTTAGATTAGTTATGGAATGTGATGTCCAGAAAGTAGATTCTGAAAAAACTTTACTGTGTGCAGATGAGGCTTTATTTAACAATAACATACAGTGTACAGCAGATTACACAGACAGAAGATGAACCCTGCTGTACTTACTAGATAGATAGATTTTATTGTAATCCAGAGTAACTAGCTTATGACAAAGTTTAACTTAAATAGGCTTTACTTTAACAATAACTAGGATCCAATCCTGACCCTGTATTTAGATGGGTAGTAGTCCAACCACACTACCACAGAGTAGCTCGCTCGTAAAAAAAAGACCTTAACTAGTCTGTAAAAGGCTTTATTTAACAGCAGATCCTTGCTGTCTGTAGATTTTTTAGGTAGTCCACCAGTAGCTGGTAAAAGTTTTTAATACTTTTTTTTATAACTGATCCCTGAATTTTCATTTATTTAGTCTTCAGAGTAGCTTGTAAACAAAAGCTTTAATAAACTTATTTTAACTGATCCGTTTTAGATTTTAGCTGTAATTGAGTACTTATAAAGACTTATTGTATATGTCTTGGCCACGTAGTGTACAGCTTGTAGACTTCGATCTCTTCAGTTTACAGACAGACTAGTACTGTTTACAAATGAAGATGACAGACTGTCTTCACTTTAGCTACTCCAACAATTTGAAGTTGTATTAATAATAAATATAGCTAGCTAGAGTAGAGCTGTTTTAATATTTGATTAGTTAGCAAAGCGTTTAGCTTAGCTTCAGTTAGTTGAGCTAGTACTACTAGATAAACTAAGTAGTAGTAACCATGCAGGCAGGACTCGCAGGAGGCAACTTTTTAGTAAAAATAAGACTTAAGAGTTAGCTCTTAGCCGTCCTGTGGTTTTAAATTCAATGACTGTGGCCACGACTAGCTATAAAAGGAAAAAGAGATTGCTTTGCTAGCAAAATTTGCTGCAGACAGCTTGTAAATAATGTCTGAGAATGCCCCCCCCTCGAGTCCCCTTTCTCTCAGTTTATTTGCTAGTAGTAGTACTAGTACTGTCTCTCAATTACAAGTCCAAAAGGTCAGTACAGTACAGAAAACAGAATGATTCACTTTTGGACACTAATTTATTTTGCTGGTTGGTAGTAGGAGTCTATTTATTAGAGAGCCAAAGTCTCTTCATTCAGTGTCTGCAGTGCTTCACCACAAATATGCAGTCAGTGTCCCCTTCCCCTCAAGTCAATTATACTGCCACTATTTTTTATCAGCCAGAAAATGGACACAAGGACTAGAGCAGTTCCGCAGACTTTGATTAGTCTTTTAGAGATCTGAATCTGGTTGTCTGCTTAATTACTAGCTGCTGCGGCTCTTATTATGTTTGCTTGCATGCATGTGCAAGAAACATAGTGCCTTCATTGGAGATTTCGGAGGTGTGTCACCTCCTCCTCCAATTCAGTCAGTGGGCTGGCAGGCGCGGCCCCTGTAAGCCAATGCATTTTGGAGCTGTCTATGACATGCTCCAAAATGCAGTGGCATACAGTTGAAAGGGGGAGCTATGCTTGAGTGAGCACCAATAAGATATCGGCTGCTCACACACAGCTCCCCCCCCACGCACAGACAGACATGCGCGCCCCCGTACTGTATAGGACGACGGGTGCCCAATCCCCATCGGCTGAGCTGCGTCCCCACCCCCAGTTGTAGGTGCCACTCTGGGAGCCCACCCCAGCGTGGCAAGCACTGTAGTCCTTTGGCCGGGGGGGGTGCCCAATCCTCCGTCGGCTGAACGCACCCCCCCAAGTCCTTGTGCCACGCTGGGAGCCCACCCCAGCGTGGCAAACGGTGCCGCAATTTTTTTATTTTGCCAACGGGGTGCCCAATCCTCGGCCGGCTGAATGCCCCCAGTCTTTGTGCACGCTGGGAGCCCACTCAGCGTGGCAAATGTCCCACGACGTCTTTTTATGTTTTAAACCTGTAAAATAAACTGTCCTGCGCGCTGCCTCCCAACCCCTCCCACAACCCGCACCCACCACTGTGCACCCAGCCTCCCACACCCCACCCCATACTTACCTCTGGACTCCGCGTGACGATCTTCGTGGACCGGGAACACGTCTGCACTCTTCAAAGCCGACCGCAAACTGAGGAAATGCCGGTAAGCTGTATAATGGGTTACATAGGGGGTTTCAACTTTTGCATATCTCGGCATTTTGGGAATTTTGCACCAAATTTTCAACATGGGTTTTGGGACCCTTCTCATGAATGATGTCACTGTCATGGCGTTATTCTGGCCGGCGAGTGATTTCCACAGTGATCAGCAGTGACTGCGAAATCACCCTTTGGGCCCAAAACCACCATGACAGTGACATCATTCATGAGAAGGGGTCTGAAAAGCCCATGTTGAAAATTTGTCCAAAATTCCAAAATGACTGTTTTACTTTAGGGCGTTATAGTTCCTACGCAGGCTCGTAAGTTCGCAAATTTCAATATTTTCACTCCAGATTTTCAACATTGCCATTTACCACACCTTCTTATGAGCAGTACAGCTGTCATTTTCACATCTCACCCAAAATGTGTTTCCACCCATGTAGCGCAGAATAGGCGGTCGGTGTACCGAAATCAATGTACAGGACAAAATAAGACAATCACAGTGACACTATTCATGAGCAGAGGTTTTAAAATGGCTATGTTGAAAATTTGGTGAAAAAATTCCTAAAAATGACTGTTTTACGAGGGTGCATTGCGCAGTTCCTACGCACACTCGTAAGGTCGCGAATTTTCAATATTTTCACTCCAGATTTCCAACATTGCCATTTTATCACACCTTCTTATGAGCAGTACAGCTGTCATTTTTCACATGTCACCCAAAGCGTGTTTCTGCCCATGTAGCACACAATGGCGCAGTCGGTGTGCGAGATCAATGTACGGGACAAATTAAGAAAATCACAGTGACACTGTTCATGAGCTCAGGTGCTAAAATGGCTATGTTGAAAATTTGGTGAAAAAATTCCTAAAAATGACTGTTTTACGAGCGTGCGTTGCACAGCTCCTATGCACGCTCGTAAGTTCACAAATTTTCAATATTTTCACTCCAGATTTCCAACATTGCCATTTTACCACACCTTCTTATGAGTAGTATAGCTGTCATTTTTCACTTCTCACCCAAAACGTGTTTCCGCCCATGTAGTGCACAATGGCACAGTCGATGTGCGAAATCAATGTACGGGACAAATTAAGAAAGTCACAGTGACACTGTTCATGAGCAAAGGTCTTAAAATGGCTATGTTGAAAATTTGGTGAAAAAATTCCTAAAAATGACTGTTTTACGAGGGTGCATTGAGCAGTTCCTACGCACACTCGTAAGTTCGCGAATTTTCAATATTTTCACTCCAGATTTTCAACATTGCCATTTTACCACACCTCCTTATGAGCAGTATAGCTGTCATTTTCACATCTTGCCCAAAATGTGTTTCCACCCATGTAGTGCACAATGGCGCAGTATGTGCAAAATCAATGTATGGGACACATTAAGAAAATCACAGTGACACTGTTCATGAGCAGAGGTCTTAAAATGGCTATGTTGAAAATTTGGTGAAAAATTCCTAAAATGACTGTTTTACGAAGTGCATGCTAGAGTTCCTATGCATGCTCGTAAGTTTGCAAATTTAATATTTTCACTCCAGATTTTCAACATTGCCATTTTATTACACTTCCTTATGAACAGTACAGCTGCCATTTTTCATATATCGTTAAATGTGTTTTCAAGATAGAAGCACAATGGTGCTGTTGGTGTGTAAAGCAATGTTTAGGACAGATTAAGAAAATCGCAGTTACACTGTTCATGAGCAGAGGTCTTAAAATGGCTATGTTAAAAAGTTGGTGACAAAAGTCCATAAAATGACTGTGTTAGGAGTGAGCAATGCGCAGTTTCCACGCACCCTTGTAAGTTCATGACTTTATAATATTTTCAGTCCAGATTTTCATCAGTGGCATTTTTTCACACTTCCTTATGAACAGTACAGCTGTCATTTTTCACAACGTGGCTGAAGTGTGTTTTCACACTTTCAGCGCTGAGATGCATGGTCGCTGTGGGAAATCATTGTTCGGCACAGATAAAGAAAATCACAGTGACACTGTTCATGATCGGAGGCACCAAAATGCCTGAGTTGACAATCTGCTGTAAAATATCCCCAACCTAATTATATTACGGGTGTGCGTTGCACAGTTTCTATGTACGCTCATGACTTCACCATTTTTTAAAATATTTTTACTGCAGATTTGCAACATTGCCATTTTTTACACCTCCCCATGAACAGTACAGCTGTCATTTTCGTCCTGTTAGAATGTTTTGCACCTGTGGTGCTAAATGCGATACTAAGCTGTGCATAAGCAGCTTCGGCTAACAAGCGGATATTCCCCTGTTCATGAGGTGGGGTCACAAAACCATGTTGAAAATTTGGAGTGAAAATACCAACGAATGCCTGAGGTATTAGGGTTTCCAACCATAACGCCCAACCCTATAGAGAATGACAGGCATCAGGGGTGTGACTTGGGATTCTTGCCTGTAATGCTCATACCATTCCACACCTACAGCCAGTGAGAGGCATCGGTATGCCTTGGACTCTTCAGCCCCAAAGTTCACCCATTCTCCTATATCGCACCCATCTCACGCATTTCCTAATGAAATGGGTGCGCATAAGACCAAAGACCCCAAGGAACACCGTGACACTTGTCAGTGTCTGCAGGGTGGGGTGTGGTGAAATGGCGAGGCCGTTATGCCTGATGACCCAAATGCACACTCCAATGCCTGTCACTCTCTGCAGGGTGGTGGTGGGGTTGGCTTCAGTTCAGTACTTCACTGCCATTCCTATTACGCAGCTCTGTAACTTCTACATTACGACTGCCAATGCCAGCAAGCAAACATTCGGCATTAACAAATGCTTGTTTTTTTTCTAGGTTTGCCAAATTTTTCTCCTGTCCTGACGATTTCCTTTCCTCCTGAGTCCTGACACAAACACACACTCCTCTCTGGCTCTTCCCCCTGTTTAGTTATATTCCCCTCCTTTCTGAATTTCCAGTTTTTTTTTCCAGACGTTTGCTTAATCACTTAGTTTCTTTACACCTGAGTCCTACCAAATTCCTGAGAGACCCTAGCAGTCTCACACACTCCTCTCCTCCCCCACTGTCCCTATTTACTCCATTCCCCTCCTTCGTACTCTCGTTTTTTTTTTCAGTAGTAAATACAGTAATTCAATCGGCTCTTAAAAGAGCTTTTGGTTATTTGACTGATGATCACAATCGATTGGTGTTTCAGGCTGGCAGTCACAGACAATGCTGCGCAGAGAGACCTGCCTCCCTGAATGCAAGCCATAGAATGGTGTGCTGTGCTGGGTCCTCACGTTGTCATGCTGTCTGGAGGGGCAGGCATATAGTTCAGAATGGCACCTATTGGTGCGTGCGTGTCTGCTGCAGCCCGCCTCCAAGACTGAAGGAGGGATCACTGAAGAATCAACTGGCTGATTGCTGTGCCACTCAGTTGTGTGGCACATCAGTCTACTCCTCCGTCCTCCTCTCCTCTGTGGAGAGTGATGAAGCAGACAAGCAGTCAGCTGACATCCAGAAGAGCACACTCGTGATCAGCTCTATAGATGTCAGCTCTGCATCTGCGCTCCTCAGGCAACTCCCCCACCCCCAAGGAAAGAAGTTAAAGTGTACAAAAAAAATACACAGCAAGCGGCAAGCACTAGAAAAGGGGAAAAAAATGGAACTGAACCGAAATACCTTAGGTGCCCAAAGGGGCATGCACTAAACAGCTGTAGGTGTCCTGAAGCAAAAGTGCCTGCCCTGGGGCACCTAAGGAATAGGAATTTCGCACCCTGAATATCACGCACCCTGGGTCTGTGAAAAATCCTCATAAAGCCAGCCTGGTGGTGCTGGTCACTGTACCTTTCACCATGCCAGCGACCCGAGTTCCGGAACGAGCACGGGTTGCTCAGAGTTGGCAGGGAAGGAGTTGGATTGAGCATCCGATGGACTGCTCTCCATCTCCAGGGAGGGGGGTGTCCTGCGGTTAGTGTGTGTCTGATCCCTGGCAGAGGCTGGGGCTTGGCGCAGTGCTGCCGGCATTACATGGGGGCGGGAGCATAGCAGATGCCTGGCGGGGACATGTGTGGAAGCATGCATGTGCCCGTTGCTGGCGTCATTGCATGCAGGCTCCTGCAGGGGAGAAAAATGGAAAAAGACCCTGGTGACTGGTTGTGGTGGCTTGATGGCTGTCCCCTGGTGCTCCGCTCCCGGAGGTAACACCCTGAGCCATGTCCTGGAAGGACGGGTGAGTAGGGTGCTCCCTGTTGCCCCGCCATGGGAGGTAAGCCATGGGGGCTACAAGGGTGAGGGCCTGAAGAGAACAGAGGCTAGGGACGGCAGCTGGACGTGAGGCTGACCAGGGCCAGGGAAAGAAAGAAGTAACAAAACAAAATCCTCATAATACACATCTGCACGGGCATTATTCTCTATTTATTGTATTTTTCTCTTTGACTAACCTGTGAAATTTCAGTGTTTGTGAATTACACAGGGCCCCTAGGGCATTATGTTGTGACAATTACTGAGCATTAGCTTTACGTTCTGTAGCTGGATTGTCCCCCCAGGTGTGACCTTTTTATCAGACCGTGTCCGCAATGAATGTTCTTTTTTTTCCTGACTATATCCCCTGGTTCCTCTTCTTCCACCTTGACAATGGTGTTGCCATGGCAACGCCCTTCCTCTCACCAGGAGGACTGGCAAGTGACCACCTTCACAGCTGACACCAGTGCCATTCTGTGACTGGCTCCCTGTGGATGTACAGATGGCCCGCTCCATCCTTCTCCAGGAGCTGAGTACCTCCTTGACACACACAAACTGTAGCCAGTCCCAGTGTGGGATTTTGGGGCCCACCCATGAACTGCAGTCTCATAGGTGGCAACCCCCACAAATGGTCTGTTTTTAAATAAAAAGCTACTTTTAAATTACTTGTATAGCCATTTCATGTCTCTTTATGAATGTAAGCAAGCGTGTAATTGTAACTTGAAGTTGTATATGTAACCACAACTGGCCACCACCTAAAATTGGCATGAAGATATACAGTATGTCTTAACTGTGTACCCCTGCATAAATTAGCTTTTTTTAATTTGCTTTTTATCCACAGCTAGTAATTGTTATATACAGTACATGCTCTACATACATTTCTGGTCTTGACGCCCCAACTACACCCTGCACATGTTTACTTGTCTTGGTGCATCCCTCTCCAGATCCACATGTCCTCTGCTTGCCCCCATGATGGGGCCTAACTTCTGAACCAGACACCAAAGAACATCTACAGTCAGAGAACAGCGAGGGGGCGGTCAGAAAGTTTAGCTGCATTGAGGTTGGTCAGTCATCAACCATCATTCGCTGCCTCCTGTGTTGTTTCCTCCCCTTTTCTCCCTTCCTACTCCCTGGCTGTCAGTATGTGGGTGCCTTCTGCTCCATCCTATAGGCAGCTGGGGGGGGCTGATGCTGCGTGACCACCCACAGTGGCTTTTTCTGCTTCCCACATACAGGTGCTGCTTTATGAACAGGACCCTCCTCTTCCTCATCCCCACCCCTGGGTCATCTTGTGATGCCTCCACATCTTACTCCACATCCCACTGGCTCAGTGCAGGGAAGTTGGGCTTGGAAAGTGAACGCAAGTCTCTCACGTAGTGGTGTAGTGCACCACCAGCCTGCGCTACTGGTCATATAAATAAAGTTTTAATTAAATTGAATTAAGAAAAGTTAAATCCCTGCTAGAGAAAGGGATTATAATAACTAGGGAGTGTTTTTTTCACTTTGACAAAGCCAGTTATACTTCACCATTATAACCAGCTGGTTATAACAGCAAACACATTCAGCTTTATCAAGGAGAAAGCCACGAGGCACTGATCAGCTCCTGCTATAAGGTTTACCTATTGTAGTGATACCTACTGAGCTGAGAGAAGATGGTCCCCAGCAATTATATAAAACAAAACATGGGGTGGTGTATAAGACTTGAATTTTACACACACCCTCGGTGTGGGATACTTAGATAAACCCCTCGAGCCTCGCTCTCACAGTTTATGTAGCATCCCACGCCTCAGGTGTGTATACAGTTCTCATTATACACATCACCCTATGCATTATTCTCTATATTATATCCTTGTTAATCACTATATCCCACCAGTGAGAAAACCCTCCACTGACAGACAGCCGACAGTACCTCAAATGTCACTACTCAATACTTTAGAGGCCTGTGTTGTCCCATATTGTCTGCTGATGCTGGGTTATGACTGGCTCGATTGCAACCCTAGGTTTACCACATGCAGAAAAATTACCTGAGGGATTCAGTTAATGCCATAACCTGGAATGGGCAGAGCCAGGTTTTAAAAACAAGAAGAACCCATTGGAAGGCGCCTGGTTCTAAATTCTTGAATTAAAAAAATAAACTTCACCCTTTTACAAATGGTTTGATATGCTGAGTAGCAACTGGCAAGCAATTAACAGATGCTTGACGTGCAAATGCATGGGAATTGCAAAGTTCACATGGTTAAAAAACAAAAACCTTTTATGGTTTGAATCAAAGAGGAAACTGTGATGCCATCTTAGTCTGAATCAGAAACAGAAACTGTTCACCAGTCCATCGTTTTAAATAATGAGTGTGAAAATCCGGCAAGAGAATCCATTGTGTATAGTTGCATTTGGAGAAGCAGTGTGTGTGTGTGTGTGTACATGTGTATATTCGTGTGATTTTCTGTGGTGTGTGTATGTATACTGTGTGTGTGTGTATATGTGTATATGTGTATATTTGTGTGATTTTGTGTGGTGTGTGTGTATGTATACTGTGTGCATGTGTGTGGTGTGTGTGAGTGTATATGTGTCTGTATGCGTATGTACTGTTGTGTATGTGTATGTGTAGTGTGTGCGTGTGCATGTAGTGTGTGTTTGTGTATGTGTATCTGCACATGTATGTGTGTACACAGTATGAGTAGTGTGTGTGTCCCTGTAGTTGTGTATGTACATATGTATATATGTATGTATGTATGTGTGTATGTATGTGTGGTGTGTGTGTATGTATGTGTGGTGGTTGTGTATATGTAGTATGTGTGGTGTGTGTATGTATATGTGTAGTATGTGTGTGCACACGTGTGTATATGTAGTATGTGTGTAGTGTGTATATGTATGTGTGGTGTGTGTGTGTGTGTGTAGCACTCGTCCTTGTGCTCGCCCCTTAAGTTTTCAGGAGTTTCTGGCAGACTATTCATGGGTCAGAGCACAGGTCTGAGAACCCGGTGATCCCAGGTTTGAATCCCACTACAGCCCATGGTGTCAACCTGGAGTAAGTCACTTGACCTCCATGTGCTTCATTCTCTCCTAGCTGTGAAACAGGGGTAGAAGAGAAGTGGACCCCCCCCCACACACACACACGTGCACACACTGAAAATGAGTCACTACCTCTCAGCTGGGCTATCTTGGGTCAACAAAATAAAGAACCTTTACCCTCTAAACCCTAAGAGAGAGACAGAGAGAGGGAGAGAGAGGAGAGAAACAATGGCAGCGTCACAGTTTCTCTCCGTATTGCTCAGCACCCCGATGGCGTTGGCACAGTTGCTCTCCATATTGCTCAGCACCCCGTCTGTCTGTCAGAGATAAGGGTGTCCTTTTCGTAGAAGCTGAACTAACCTTGTGATGAACTGCATGTCATGTTATGAATCACACCCCTGTCCTCCCAGAAACACAGCTCTTCTGAAAAGCTCCAGCTCATGGGTGGGGGTGGGGGAGCAGCTGTGTGTCAGCACTTTCTTTAAGATGGAAAAGAACATCCAGTGGAAGAAATTTTAACTTGTCTTTGTCTTTGTAGCACATTCTATGCTTGGGGCAGGAGCCAGGTTGACAACGCTGGAGAGTAAGCCCCCAGTTTTTCCATGTGACAGGTAGTGTGCAGGTGGCCTCACTGCAAGTCCTCCCTCCCGCACTCTACTGCCAATGTTCCTCATACCCGTCATGGAGAGACCACCTCTAGTGGGCAAAAGTAGTAGCTCAGACTCCACAGTCGTTCAGCCCTTGGCTCATGCGAGACTGCCAACAAGGGTGCCAACACATATTGACAAATATAGTGGTTTTTGTGATACAGGCTGGACTGAGTACCACTGCAATTCATTTCACACAGGCCAAGGAACTGCCACCACATGATCACTGTACTCAACTACTACTGACCTGGACCAGATTTGAACCAGTGACCCAGAGATAAAAGGCTCCTTAACCTGCAACCAATCCACTGAGCTGTAAGGTTTTTAAAATTGCACCTGTCATGGGTAGCAGGTGACAACCATAGAACTATAAAGACTAGAACGCCAGTGCTAGCGGGTACATGTGCCTGCTTCCTGGTCACCATTAGGGGGGGCAATTATTTGTCTATGAGGAAAAAACAACCATGTGGGTTAAGATGTCAGCGTTGCCATGCTAGTCTTGATATTTCTTTGGTGACAAGAGGTGCTCTATCTAATACACGTTTATCTATTACTCTTGCCTACACAGAAACATAGTAGTTGTGAGACAGAATCAGATCCAGCGGTCCATTTATCCTAACTTCTCAGTGAAGAAAGTCACATGACAACACTGGTGGCCCCAGGACAGGGCCAGACAAGGCACATGCCACTGTAAAAATCTGCGGTGCCCAAGCTGTGCCCCAGCAGTGGTACATAGCTGGCAACGTGGTCTGGGTTTAATTTTCTCTGCATGCTCAGACACACGCCCTCTGTACCCTTCCTGTGCCCTGGTCATCTGTAATTCCTGGAACCGCAACTGCATGACACAGTTGAGTTGTGTTTTTTGGCTGTGCAAAAAGTGGTATAATTACTGCACTTTGTTATGTGTCCCAGCTCTCAGGAGAGGAAGAACCCCGGGGGACTGAGAATCAGAGGCCCAGCAGACCTGCCTGTTCCTTACAAGCACACTATGTCCTTACAATGGGGGACACAAATAACCCCCCATCGCCTTATCCAGTATTCCTCAGCTCTTCACTGCCCACTGTTTGCATCAGTTTTAAATAGATGTGTACCATCCACAGCTGTCCCCCTTTGGTACCACAACTAGTGGCCTCTCAGCTGCAACCATGAGGAGCATAACTTGTGGTACAGAGCCTGCCAGCGTGCATTCACCCCCAATTTTCTCTTCTTCCCTCTACCCCATAGAGGTAACAATACACTGTTGAGTCTGCAGTGATGCTGTTGAGAAGGCAGGTATGCATTTGCCCCCAAGCCCTCCTTAGCACACCACAGGGTGTGCTATAGGAGCTGGAAAATGGAACCTCCCTCCACCCAGCAGGAGGTTCTGCTGTCAGCAGCACCTCAATCGTAGGCCATAATATCAGAGACCGGGTCTTAATCCCTAACCTGGGTCACCTGGGTGGTAGCACAATACTCTACCACTGGCGCTTCCAGGTGGCTCCCCCTCAACGTTTTTCTACCATTTATACAACTAGGACAGCCCAGCTGAAATGTAATGGCTTGGATTTTCAAACACTTGCAGCCTTATTCTGCTGCACTTGTGCTACTTGTGACAAGACGTTTAGACCACAGAAAAGGCAGTCTAACGTACTGACCTAATTACCCACAAGAGTCACATCAACAATAGCTTACACATCAAAATTCTGTGGCATGCGTGATTTTTTTGTAGTAAAATAAGTGTCGCAAATGCGTCAAAATGCTTGAGAATTATCCACAAACATTGTGGTGTATTTATACGGGCGAAGTGCTGCGTCCAAACCTCTGAAAATCCAGGCCAATATCTCCTTACAGTGAGTCTTGCTTCTACCCCTTTTTGTACTAATGGTTGGAATGGAGCGCCAAAAGTTTTTGGTAGTTCCATCACACTGAATCTGTCCCTGTACTATGTCCAAGTTCTGATAGTACTAAGTGCCTTTGTCTGTAACTAATAACCGGACCTGTTGCACATGTTTTTGTAACGTAAATCCATTATGTTTACAGTATTGTAATTTACTTTTGCACTGTCTGTAGCTAGTATCTATATGAGAACTGTCCATGTATTCCATGTAATTAATTCCAGGTTGCTCCTGAAAAAGGGGCAGCCTGTCTCTGTGAGCCTACCTGGTTAGCAAAATCCTGTAAATAGTAAATACATGACTAGCTCAAGGTCATGTAGCGAATAAGTGTCCCTAAAGGAGCTTGTATTTCTCCATCACTCAGCTTGTCTAAATCATATTGGAAGGCCTTCACATACACAAATATTTACACTATGTTCTTTTTTTTCTGTCTCTCTTTCTCAATTGTCTTACTTTGCCTCTGTGGCATAATTTATTATAACAAACGGTAATAATTATGTGATGTTATGTGTTATGTTTTTGCTATTACTTATACAAAACTGTTGGTAATGCTGGCTACTAATACACAGCTCCCCCTCCCCCCTTCTGGTATCACTCTTGTAAATTAGGGCTATACCTAAATGAGACGCCCCTGGTGTTAAAAAAACAAAATATGTATAAACCAAGATACAACACACACCATACTATTCATATGGCTTTAATACTGATGCCCTGACATCGTTAGTATCCAAACAGAGCCTCCCAAAGAGATTTGAAGTTACTTCGTTTATTATGTTTTGCTCACCAATATATGACAACCAGAGCTGAAGTATCTCATTAACAAGGGGGTCCCGGTAGAGGATAACAGCAGCAGGAAAGTACCAAGGTTTCAGAGACACAGTGCGGTGTTTTGGTAGACTGCAGTGAAATGTTATATATAGTCAGGACCCCTAACTCTCTGTGGCACTTCAGTCTTAATTTCTGTGGCAGGGGTGCTAGACCTTTGCACAGGCACTTGATCCCTTCTGCAGCGTTGATTGTTCAGGGATGTGGCAGAGCTGGCTATAGTAACATGTTATATCATCAGTGATGTTAGACATTGAGGATGGGGGGGCTTCACGCAAAACAAAGAGTGGAACAGAGCCAAGCACTATGAAAAAACAGGGCATTTTATAAGGAGTCACCCAAAATACTGAATTCTGAGGTGGCAGCTTTAAATATATCCTGAGGTTGGATTCAAGTTCTGCAGCCAACTCTGTATTTACAGAATTGCAGTTTGAGTACTTACAGGGCACCCCCAGGCAGGGGTTGACTTTAGGGGTGAAAAAAAATACTTGCCATCGGATCAGTGACTACCACTAATTTGGTGGCCCACAGAAATTTATGGTGGCCCACAGCTGTTTTTGGAAATCCTTAGAAACAAGATGTTGACTTCCCCCACGTTCACCATGGACTGCTGCCTGAGTCTACAGATTTCAAATAAAATAAAATTAGAACTTTTTTTATGCTGTTTAGTACCCCCCCCCAAAAAAAAGAATAGGTAGATGCACAAGCAGCAAGCTGTAGGCCAGTCCACTGCCCTGCCCCCACTTAGTTAAATCATTTCTGCCTAAGCCAGGTTTAATGCTTTTATTTTTTTTTGCTCCTTACTTCCCTCTGACCTGCCTCTCCTTCCAGCTGCTCATGACTCCTCCGACCCCCTTGCCCTGAACCCCTTCCCCTCACCTCAGATTGCAGCCGATCCAGGGGGTGGCCCGGCGTATCCCTTCGCCGGGTGGGTCCCCCTCCTCCGAGGGGGAAGGCACCAGGAGGGGCTGCCAGCGCACTAGGCAGTCAGTCCCTGGGCGCTGCTGAGGTGGGTTCGGGGGCATAAGGGCATCTCGGGTCGGCAGGAGCTTGGCAGCCATCATCCGGCAGGCCAGGAGGCCAGGATTTCTGCTTTTCTCCCGGGGGCATGGTGTGCCACGAACGTCTAGGCAAAGCCGACATTCACCACGCCCCATGTGCAATGGGGCTCGCTTAGGCTGCTGCTCTCCCGGCTTCCGCCAGGAGGCAGCAGACAGCGAGTCACGTCCCCTCCCTGCCCCCCAGAGTAGGCGAGCAGTCGCAGGACGTTCAAGCCTACTCCCCCCAGCCGGCTCTCCAGCGACCCGAGTCCATTCCCGCACCCGGGTCACTGGCGTCGCAAGCGGAAATCCAACCGCTGCACCGACGGGCCGGCCTGATTTAATGTTTTTATGCAGAGTTGCCTAAACATAAAGCACACAGTGTCTCCAAAATGTAAAGCACTTAAGCAGTGTTTTTTTTTTGTTAGTATAAAATCGATCTTGGAAAGACCGATGTGATAAAACAGAACAGAGAAACACTTGTCTCCTCAGGTCCTCGTAGAACACTCCTCTCTTGTCAGCACCTAAGTCTGATCTGGTGATGAGGCCAGGAGGGCCAGTACTTATCCAGACATAAGGTACCCTTCATAGGCTGTTCCAATTCATCCATCGCCGATCTGCCACCCCATTGGATCTCCACTTGCGCCGATCTTTCTGAAGGGTCAGAGGGCACACTCTGTCTTGTGATGCAACTACCGCTCAACCTCCTGCCTCATAAATCAGGGACAAGGCTTAAAAAAATCAGGGACACTTCTTCAAAATTGGAGATATCCACTCAGGAAACTGGTAGAATAAAGGGCTTAGTGTAAAATGCATTTTCTAAGGAAGAACAAGTCTGTAACTTTAATGTTTGACATTAGTTTGTGCTTATAACCCCCATTGTTTGGTCACAGAACCACAATTTTTAGGAGGGACAGAGTAAAATTTTGAGGCAAATTCAGGGACAGTTGAGAGGTATGCTGGGAGCTCTTAAACCATCACGTGGTTTACATTACCACATCGTGCTGGGCTCCCACCTGCATCTCACTGGTGTCCCACGTACTCTGTTCTGTTTTCATTTATGTGAATAAGCAGATGCACATACGTGTATCTGACTGGCAGGCACTGAAACAGCTATTTGGAAGAGCGTCGGCCAGTTCTTAAAGGCGCAGTATTTTAAAATAGCGGCGTAGTACAAAAAGCGGTGCTGGCCAACCGGGTCAGCAGACAGTGTGACTTCAGTAGCCCGAGCCTATTTTTGGTGGCCTCGGGCCACCAGGCCACCTCTAAAGTCAACTCCTGCTCCCAGGTGTTAGATACATGGAGCAGTGCAGCAAGCAGCAAAATGGGTTAATGAGGCAGAAATATATCTTTCTTTCTTTCTTTGGACTGAACTGTCCGAAACACGTCATGCGGGCAAAGCCATTGCTTGCAGTCTATCGTGTTTATCTTTTGTTGTTTTGGATTGTCATTTTAATAAATGTACAACGAAGCCTAAACTTTAGAGACTGTTGTCCATCTTTGGAAGAGGTGGTGAGTGCCCAGCTTTAGAAACTGAAATTTATGTTTGTGTTAGGAGCATCATCATCTCAGTCCAAACTCTTTTGTGTAGGACTGATGCATGCAGCATGCAGCAAAATTGGTTAATGATCTGTAAATATACCTTTATTTATTTATGTATTTAATTATTAATTAATTCATTAATGATATATAAATGCAATAAAGTATGGGGTGGTGTATGTAATGAGAAGTTTACACCCCCCCCCCGAAGTATTAGATGCTACATAAACCCCAAGATGAGCTCCGGGGTTTAAGTCGCGTTAACATCAAGGTGTGTCTAAACTTCGTGTTTACACACACCACTCCATATTTTATTTTATATAATTGCTGGGTTTCCCCTTTTTTGCCTCAACAATTATATAAAATTTTGGTTCTGGTGCGGTCGTGGTCCAGTTTTGTTTTCACCTGCTTCCGAAATTTGTGATTGCACTGTCGTTTTAAAATATTGTTTCCATTTATCCAGGTAAATGTCGGAAATGTGCTAAGCTTTTGAAAAAAATAACTTCCTGCTGAGTTCCACAGACGGTTGTGTGTCAGCGAGAAGGCAAGCGGAGAGCATTCAGGAAGCGAGGACCTGCGGTGGGCACATGTGGATGTTTGCAGTAATTAACACTCCTTTATTATGAAAATTATGGTATGATTTCCCTATGGGAAAAAGGGGAGATCCATTAATTATATTATATTGTCCTCCTCTGCCTATCTCCTGCCTCAATAATGATTGTGGGGCCTCCAAAGGCCCTTCAGCTGTTGCCTCCTGACACCCCAGTGAAATCACCACCGTGCAGTGGGCTGTCTGTTGCCATCTCACTCCTACATCTATCAAGGAGGCAGGGGCCACAGAGGCCAGTGGAACTTAAACATAATTCTGCCTTGCCCTGGGGAGTTTTTTTCACCCTGAATTTTCTCCCTCCCACCACCCAGACTTGTGTGTGTGTGTGTGTGTGTGGTGTGCGTGTGTGTGTGTGTGTGTGTGTGTGGTGTGTGTGTGTGTGTGTGTGTGTGTGTGTGGTGTGTGGGGTGTGTGTGTGTGTGTGTGTGGTGTGTGGGTGTGTGTGTGTAAGTAATGTTACATGGTCACTTGCATCCAACATCATTCACTCCTGCCCACTGCAGTAGGCCCTTTTGCTGAAAGTCAGCAAGACCCCACCATCCCCGACTCTGAAAGTGCTGCCCCCACAGTGCTGTGAAGTCTTTCCACTGTTAGCAGTTGGAATCATGGTGCAAACTGAGTTTCTCCCACATGGTAGCCAGCACCACCCGGCTGGGATGAACAGCAAACATTTAAGGAATATAGTACGGTGAAAGAGACTGATCATTTTCCTAATACCCCACCCTCCAATTGTGTCCACCAGAGCTACAGGTTTCCTATAGTGGCCTTCTCAGCCAATGTCAAATCTGCTTCATGGTCAACTGGTAGAGTTTGCGAATGCCAGGATGAACTGCACAGTCCTTTCCCCATCCCTGTGAGCTGAGTGCCTTATGTCTGTTATTTACAATCTTCTCAGTTGTTGTCTCAGCAAGCATTGCCTTCTTTTGCAGCGGAGCTATGAATCGGTTGGTGCCTGTGGCGGAGTTAGGCTACACCCTCATCTGTGACTGATGGACCACTTTTCTATATCCTTATTTTCTAGCTACCAAAACTTCTGTTTTGCAAATATTTACGCTTTTCTCTTTGCTTTTCTTCTTCCCCCCCACCCTAGGTTGGCCACCTAGCATAGCTCTTTACTTTGCCTATTAAACTTCTTACTAGTTCTCTCTTTTCATTCTTTTCCATTTCCATCCGTTCAGTCCCTGGAATGATGCCAAATACCTGGAGAGGTGTTGTGTAAAGTGCATAAGTGCATTTTGTGTACAAAAAGCATGAAGGCTATTTCAAATAGGAATACATACAGTTTATAAAGCCTTTTTAAATAAAAATGGTTCAGAAGCCATATAAAACAATAATAATTTCATGATTAGTACAGTTATAAGAAATCCTTAAGGTATTTTTATAAATTCACACTATTAACCTGTTGCTGTATAATGTTCTATATATGAGGCTGAACAAAAGAATGTGGTATGCTTTATAAAAGTGCTTAGCCACTGTGGATCAGAGATATAGTCAGTATCTGTGGAGACGTACACTGTACCTTTAACTGAACCAGGAAGTCCCCTGAAACAACCCCCCTGGTTTTGAAACAACATGTCTAGACATATAAATAGAATTTTGTGTACATGGAATTCCATTGTCGACCTGGTCATGGACAGACCAGAATTCAGGTGGGAAAAGTGGTGGGCTTCTAATAGTAGTTTTGTTCCTCACTTGTCTCCTGACTCTGCCCAAAATATAATTTTCTTCAAACCATGCCAACAGTGGAGCACAATTGTCTGACATAAAACTTTCCACTGCCATAATACATCCCAGATCATTGCTAGAACAGTCACTGATGCTAAGTTACAATTTATTGTTTGTTACACATGTTGGGATTATGTGAATACAGGCAGTTGTAATGTCAGGATTTGTAATGTCGGGATTTTGGTATGTCAGTATTTTGTGTTATCAGGATTTTGGTGTCAGGATTTTACATGTCGGGATTATGGTTGTCGGGATTTAGTACGGATCCCATATAGGGTATAATAGTACAATACAAGCAGGCAGTCACCTGTAGCACTTAGACAATTCATCATCAAAATTTCATAGAGAAACATACTGTACATTTGGAGCACGAGTGGAGGTGGGCACAGCAGAGGCCATAGCCACTAATCAAACAGACTGTGTGTGAGAGCGTATTTTAAAACTCTTACCCCAAATCTTCCTCGAGTGAGTGATCTAGTGTGCATGTGAAATATATTCCCTGGAAAACTCTATAATAAAAAAATAAATAAATCTCTGTTTGTTTCTGCCCTGTCTGGGTGGGTGGGTGGCTGGCTGGCTGCAGACGGATGCTGGTGGCCGTAGTTTCCCCATAGCGGATAGGGAACTACTGTATGAGTTGGAAACAATGTGCATTAGCACATTCAAAGTGCTTGAAATAACAATTCCAGGCTACTGTGGGGAGTTTTGAGGTTAGCCAGGAGTGGGATGACCAGTTTTAAATGTATTTTAGAACGTGTGTTAGTGTGGCTTGCCTAAGACAGCCCAGCACCAGAAAGCACTATGGAGTAGAGTGCTGGCACTGACTGATAAGGCTGATAGTGAGTTGGCACAGGACCTGGCTGTCCCAGCAAAGTCAGCCCTGGGTGCCAGCAAATACCAGTTTCATATGGCTGTGGACACCAATGACTCTGCTTCACAGGTCTTAGCCCATGCAATGGAATTGAGGAAGTTTGCCTAACATACTTACCCAGGACACTCAGGTTAAAGCCACTGACTTCCCCTATGGGGACAAGTTCCTGTTTGCTGACAAAAAGAGAAGTCTACATGAAAAAAGTAGATTAATACAAGTCCACTTTTAAAAATAACACTGAGCAAGAGAAGACTTCCATTGCCTACAGGCCCTAAGCAAGGGGAGGCAGCGGCAGGGGCTATTATCCAAGACCCTTCGCCGCCTATGAGTACTAACCCCAAAAAGGTTACTATAGAGGCAGAAACACCGCAGCGGAGCGTCAGGCACAGCGCCGAAACCCCACACAGTGACACTGCGGTCCTGACGCAGCAGAGTATCCCGACACGCACTGGCTCGACGGACAGGGCAGTGATGCATGGCACTACAGCAAGCACCCCGGGAGTGAACTGCTGAGGGTGCATCCCCGACAGTGCAGTGCAGCTATTGGGCTGTGTTGCAAGGTACTGGTTGCAGTGTTGCAACTACAGGCATGGTAGGGGAGTGCTGTTCAGTGGCACTGTCGCAGTGCAAATAGGGCTCCACATGGGATGCATGGCAGATCCCTCCCATACCCATGCCTCACCCCCTGCCCACCCCTGGTCGCCTACCTTTCCCCAGTCCACATCCCCTTTTCACCACCATCTCCTTCATCTGCCCTGTGCCATTGCCCCTCTGGTCCATATGATGCATGGGGAAGAGATCAGGTGTTGTGCATTGGAGCCTGTATGTGGATGGACTTTGGGCACTGTGCGCTGTGGGGTGTGCGTCGCTGTAGATGGCATGTCGCTAATGCTGCTGTCAGGATGTGCGTGTCGCTGTGGTGGGGTCGGTGCAGGGGGTAGCTCTCCCTACATGCTTCCATAGAGGCAGAGGCAGGAGGGGCTCCAGATGTGGTGAAGCACCCCCATAAGCCACGGCCAAAACAAATCCAGGACAATTCTGCCCAGGTTGCCAGTCAACAGCTGGGGGTGGTGGTGGTAGTTGGGGGGGGGCTGAATATGACTGACTACTTTTCAGGAATGAGTAAAACCATAGAAAAAATGATCCTGGTAGTAGTGGGCCAGGGATTGTCCATGCAGGTCAAAGGTTTCCAAAACTGCAAAGAACAAAAAACTTTCCAGCCCTTTCATCAACAGAAAGAATTCTGATGGAACTGGAAGTAAAGAAACGGCTGCAGGCAAAGGCAGTAGAAAAGGTCCCTACCCACACTGTGAAAGGGCCTGTATTCAAGGTACTTCCTGACTCATAAAAAAAATGAGGATTGTTGAACATAGAACATAGAAGTTGACAGCAGAAAAGGACTGCAAGGCCCAACCAGTCTGCTCATTTTACCAATTATTTAGGATGGTAGATCCTTGGTATCTCCACTTCCCCCTGGTAACTATTGCCCTTTCTCTTCTTCCTACCCTAACTAAATTACAAGAACGTCTTGTCCTTGAACAGCTCTCTTCCTTCCTCACTGACTCTGCTTTCTTCACTCCCTTCCAGTCTGGTTTTAGGAAAAAACACTCCACCTCCACTTCACTTCTAAGGTTAACAGAGGCTATCTGTACAGGATTAGATAAAGGCCAAATAACTTCTGCCATCTTTGTCGATCTGGCCAAAGCCTTCTACGCAGTCTCTCACCCACTCCTTCTGAGCAGCCTCACAGCTGCTGGCCTCTCCCCCTCTGCCACAAGCTGGTTCAATTGCCTACCTGACTGGCAGGTCACAATCGGTCCGAATTGCCAATGTCACCGCATCTCCACTGCCCATAAGCATTTGTGTTCTCCAAGGTTCAGTGCTTGGTTCACTTTTTTTTTCCATCTGTCTAAATGACCTCTCATAGGTTTGCAGGTCAGCTTACATTCATATGTACGCTGATGACACAGTTCTATACACAGCTGGCAAATCTGTCTCTGATGTAACTACCAGGCTTCAGTTTGACTTCACAAATGTCCAACTCTGGCTTAGCTCACAACTTTTTCTTAATGCCAAGAAAACAGTCTCCATGACCTTTGGCACAAGGCAGAGACTCGCCAGGCTAAACCACCTACCTACTTTCCACACCTTTGATGGGACTGTACTAGAGGACACATCCTCTTTCAGGTACCTCAGCCTCTGGCTCGACAGGTACCTTAACTTCTCAGTGCATATTGAGGTCATTCTGAAAAAACTTCGGCCCAAACTTGGTGCTCTTTTCAGAAACCGCAGTTGCATCCCACTTACGGCCAGGCATGAGTTAGTACTGAAGATGATCTTACCTATAACTGACTACTGCAACATAGTCTACAGTGCCGCCCATCAGTCCTCCCTAGCCAGACTGGATACTCTCTTCAACTTGTTCTGCCACTTTGCACTGGATGCCCCTCCCCTCACCCACCACTGCGATCTCTACTGCTCTCTCAACTTTCTTACTCTCAATAACTGTCATGTACTCCACGGTGCCAAGTTTATCTCTAAATTCTGGCTCGGTTTTCTCCCTTCATATATCTCCTCCTCCCTATCCATCCCTCCTCCCTCTCAGTACTCTCTAAGATCCAGCGACTCATGTACCCTGGCAATCCCAAGCCGCTCAACTACTTATGGCCAAAATGCCTTCTCCTACTGCCTGCCTAAACTATGGAATGCTCTCCCCCTTCAAATCCAGCACTCCTCCACCCTAGGCTCACTCACGTCAGCCTTACTTAACTACTTAACCTCCAGCTGTGTATGCCATCACCCCCTCCTGGCTTCATGGCACTCTGCTCCTTTCTGCACTTCTTGCCCCCTAGCACTTTTATCGTAAAATTACCTCCTTAGATCCAGTCCTCCCACTTACACATTCCCAACTCCAAGTAACCCCAATAACTTACTTGTACACCTGTTAGTTGTACTGACTCTAAATCTTGTCAGGCGCTAGTCGCATCTTCTGCCTGCCCACTCCAGACCGGTGCTAGTACTGAACTCTCTGCAAACCTATGTACGTATTTCACTCCTGTCATGCTACATTGTGGCTCTGATATGGTATAGATATTGTTCTTTATGTATGATGCTATGTATCTTCTGCGTTGTCTCAAATATTTAATCAATTGTAGAACTTAATTCTCTGTATGCCTCTCTATGTAGTATAACTGCCTCTTATTTATTGTCTGGCTCTGCAATTGCTCTTTATGTGTACGATCTGTTCTCTGGCTATGTAGTTACTGTGTAAAGTTGAATGTACTAAAGTTGTTTACTTTTCTGTATTTATTCCTCTACCTTTTCCCCCAGGATGTGCTGTGAGACGAGCAAATTATTGCTCAGTGCACCTTTCCTGGTGAAACATTTCAATAAATAAAAAAAATAAAAATACCTGATATTTTATATCTAGGATATCGGAACGAATGTATCAAAAAGAAAAAGTTCAAGATAGCCACATTGGGCATAGTGATATCATCCCTACAGTCAGGAGACTGGTTGGGGGTCGCTGGATTTGAAGGATGGCTACTTCCATATTCCAGTCAGATCCAACCACTGAAAATATGTATCCCAGGTTCAGGCTGGGAAACTGCCGGTACCGGTTTATAGCCCTTCCTTTCATGTTCACCTGTACAGCCCTTAGGTCTGAGACCATCTACACTGAAGGCACACCTGACAGCTGTGTCGGCCCACAGATCAGCAGGCAAAGACAAGTCCTTGTCCTTGCAACCTGTTTTTAAAAGGTTCTTTAAGGGTCACATAGAATTTGGCGGCAGATAAGGACCACTTGGCCTATCCAGTTTACCCATTTCTCCCTACCTACACTATTACTGCAGACCACGCCTGATCCATAGCTCTTTCTCCCTCCCCACTTCCTTTCCACCATGATTCCCTTTTGCTTATCCCATGCATTCTTGAACCCCACCACTATTTTCATCCCCCACCACCTCCGATTGAAGGCTGTCCAGGAATCCACCACTCTTTCTGTGAAGAAGTACTGTACTTCCTCACATTTCTCCTGAATCTACCCTCCTTCAGCATCATAGCATGTCTACTTGTTCTTGAGCACCTTTTCTTCTGAAAAAATAGAAACATAGAATTTGATGGATGATAAGGACCGCTTGGCCCACCTAGTATGCCCATATACTTCTCTCTTGTACCTTATTTACCCCCAAGAGGTATTTAAAGGTATTTATCATATTGGTCTCTTCTCGTAGGGCTTTTGAGAAGACCCTGCACCATTTTAGTTGCCCTCCTCTGGACCTCCTCCACTCTGTCTGTGTCCTTCCAGAGATGTGGTCTTCAGAACTGGACACAGTACCCTAGGTGGGGTCTTACCAGCGATCTATACAGAGGCAACACCACCTCCATCTTTCTGCTGGTGATACTCCTCCCTATGCACACCAGCATCCCTCTAGCCCTCCCCACTGCCTTGTCGCACTGCCTGGCCACCTTTAGGTCATCCAATATGATTACCCCCAGGTCTCTTTCCTGCTTGGTGCTTGTCAATACCACTCCACCCATTTTGTACTCTGCCTCCCGGTTTCTGTGCCCTAAGTGCATTATTTTGCATTGTTTTGCATTGAAACCCAGCTGCCATACCCTTGACCGCTCCTCTTGTTTTTTAAGGTCTCTGTTCATCCTTTCCATCCTCCCTGGAGTGTCCACCCTATTGCAGATTTTGGTGTCATCTGCAAAGAGGCAGACCTTCCCCTCCAGCTCCTTTGCAATATCACTTATAAAGACATTAAAGAGGACCGGTCACAGCACTGATCCCTGAGGCAGTCCACTGGACACCCTCACTTCTTTGAATGAACTCTGTTTACCACCATGCTCTGTTGCCTATCCCCTAACCAATTTCTTATACAGTTTATCACCTGTGGACCCACTCCTAAGGTACCCAGCTTACTTACTAGTCTCCTATGTGAAACAATGTCAAAAACCTTACTGAAATCTGGGTAGGCCATGTCCTCTGCTTCATCCTGCTCTTAATCTTTTGTCGCCCAATCAAAGAAATCTGTCATATTTGTTTGACGTGCCCTCCCCACTGTGAAACCATGCTGCCTTGGATCTTGTAGCTCACTGGATTCAAAATACTCCACAGTTCTTTCCTTCAGCAGTGATTCCATTAATTGTCCCACCATCGATGTCAGGATAACTGGCCTATAATTGCCAGCCTCCTCCCTGCTACCACTTTTGTGTAGTGGGACTACATCTACCCTCCTCCAGTCCTCTGGAACCCCTCCTTGTTTCCACTGAGCTATAAAATCGAACTGTCAGAGGTGCAGTCAGTATTTCCCTGAACTCCCTCAATACCCTTGGATGCACTCCATGTGGCCCCATTGCTTTGTCCACATTCAGATTAGCAAGTCCCTTCAGGACTCTCTCCTCCAAAAAAGGACTAGTGTTCACCTTCCTCCCTCCAAAGCTTTTGCTACTGTTTTGTGGCTCTTCCACGTCTCCTTCCTCTTTTAACACTGAACAAAAGTATGTGTTCAAGATGTCTGCCTTTTCCTGGTCCCCCTCTGCACAATCTTCTATATTCCCCAGTCCCTCCATGGGATCTAAATATGTCTTGCCCAGCTGATGGAGGCTCCCTTTGAGCCTATGGCTACTGCTGATTTAAAAAATTTCACATGGAAAACAGTTTTCCAGATTGCTATGTCATCTGCCAGGGGGGTGGGTGAACTACAAACCCTCTGTACAGATCCAAACTACATAATCCTTCACATGGATAAGGTAATCCTTCGTAACAATAGGAAATTCCTACCTAAGATGGTGCTAGAATTCCATTTGAACCAGTCAGTTACCCTTACTGTTCTCTATCCTGAACATTCCGGAACAGGTGGACAAAAATTGCACTGTCTGGATGTAAAAAGGGCACTAGGTCACTACAAGGACTGGACAAGGGATGTCAGTTCCCAGAGTATGCAAGCTGTTATCTATATAGAGGTTGGCACTGGTAAACAAGCAGATCTGTCATTCATTGGATAGCCTCCTGCATTCATTTCTGTTACGAAAAAGCTGGCAAACTACCTCCCAGAAGCCTTCAAGCACATTCCAGAAGGGGTACTTCTGCCTCTGTGGCAGCTACAAAAGGCATCCTCCTCCTAGAAATTTGTAAAGCAGCTACCTGGAAAATGGTGCACACCTTCACAAAACACTACGTAGATACATAGAAATTGTAAGCAGATAAGGACTGCTAGGCCCAGCTAGTCTGCCTGTAAGCCCTAAACTTGTATGCAGTCACTGACCCTGAGTAATAAATGGCTTTTCATCACTACTGCTTGGACATACAGTCCAGGAGGGATGCCAGCTTTGGAAATGCTGTCCTGCCGAACCTTCTTCCTAATTAGGTTCTGGATCTATCCTCCCAAGGTGCTGCTAGTGAGTTTGGTTATTGTAAGGCATCATTGATGGATTCCTGTTGTTTGAGCAAAATATTTCTCACTGCAGTAATGATGTTTCTTTTCAGAGATCTGTCAATGAGCATTACAAGTCCTGACCCTGCCTCCCCTTCCAGAATCTGAAAATACGTTCACACTAGAATCCATTCTTACCTTAAGGTTGCTTGAGCTTTCTTCATTGCAGTTCCTCGGCAGTTGTTAAAATGTGATCAGTTTAATTTTACCAAATGTCTGCTTTAACTTGATGAAGCTTTTCAAAATTGTAACATTTTTTTAAATTTTTTTGGTAGCCATTTAGCTAATTGTAGTGGTCACAGCTCCCTTAGCTGTAGAAATAAATCTGCCATTGGAAGTGTAGCGGGAGCAGTACCTCTCAACCTCTTAGCATTAAAATTCATAGCACTGGCCTTCATAAATCAGAGCAAATGGGTAGAATATGGAGCATATTCTTTGAGAATAAAAATCATAGTGTTATGCAAAATTCATAGCAGTTGAGATGTATGGGGGGAGAGTGACCAGAGTGCAGAGTTTCAGCTTGTATTCTGAATTCTTAAATTAGCATTCAAACCCCAGGAATCCCTCACTTAAAGTTAAACAAGTCCAAATCGGTGCCCTGAAACGAGCAGTCCCAGGGCTTTTAGAATTGTATGCAAAGGATGCAATTTTAGAATGAGATTCAAACTCTGCTATGTTGTCATGCTCGCCCTTGCACTCTAACGTCAGATTTGTTTCTCTGCATGAAGAAACCCTTCGCCCCGATGTCTTCTATTCAACTTCTGACTGATTTTTGGTTTATTATTTTTTTTTAAATTATAAGTATCTTTGTGATACTTATCAATACTCTGCGTTACATTGTTTTTCAGTTTTTTCTCCATTTCCTATCAGTTCCCAGGAACTGGAGAAAGTCATTTTCAACATGGTTCCTGCTTTTAGGAAACCATTCTAATTTACTATTTTTTCACAAAAAATAGAAGAAAGTTGAATTGCTTTGCATTTTTTATTCATTATTATTATTCTTGGTTCTCATATTTGGGAACTGAGTCGATATTTAACTGTTTTACCTAACAAAAAGTTATGTTAGGTTATTTTCATTTGCAGTTTGAATTTAAAGGGAACCAGACCTCATTTATACTACCCTTCTAAATCTTTATAGAGTTTTTTACTATTTAAAATCTTTCCTTTTGGGAACTACTACAGTGCTCCCTCTCTATAAAGAATCCCTTTGTAACAAACTCCCTCTTTTAGTGAACACCTTATATGGCTCCCATTGTTCACTAAGTAGGCATGTTAATACCTCGCATTATGAACATATGAACATACAAAATTAGCCAGCAGATAAAGCCCTATAGGTCTATCAAGTCTGCTCCATTTTTCAGATAGCCAGCCTACACAACGGCTGCCCTTTCCTCCCTTTCCCCCTTCTGTAACCCTCCCTCTTAACCTGTCCCATCCCCTCCCCTTTTGAAGCAGCTCACTGTTCTGCAGGATTCCACTTTCGCCTGTAATGCATTCCACTCAGCCACTACCCTCTCCATAAAAAAGTGTCTTCTCATCTCCCTCCTGAACCTAGCAACCCTCCATTCTCATAGCATGACCTCTAGTATCCCTCCCTCCCTTCCCTTACTTTGAAAAGCCCCTCTGTCCCAGTCTTATTTATACCTTTCATGTGCTTGAAGGTTTCTATCATATCCCCCCGTCCCCCCTCTCGTCCAACGAGTACATGTTCAGTTCCCGTTATAATGAACAACTAGCTATAGTGAACACCTCAGCTGGCTCCATAGGTATATGCTATACCACTGTTCATCTTTCCAGGGCCATCAGTGTTTAGCATGACTGACACACCCAAAAAAGAAGACAGGACTTACAAACTTTAAAAATTGTAGAGTTTGTTTTCAACTCCTGGCAAAGGCAGACTGCCACAAGTTGTGTTTAAAGTTCCTGGCTCCAAGCCATGATTTGCCAATTGTGAGCTTTATATTAAGTTTTGCTCTAAAACACAAAAGAAAGGGGCTAAAAGATTGAAAGACTTTATGGCTTTACATTCTACCTCCACACCACCTAAAGGCTCAGAGGAGGGATCAGACCCTCAAAAGAAGCAGCAGTCCCTGTCAAAGTGGACAGAATCAAAAGATAAAGCTGCAAAAGATGATTCAGAACTCAGAAATCAGGGTGTCTGAAAAGGGGAACCCTGAATCTAGTAAAAATTAAAAGATCCTCAGAGCAGACACTGGAGACAATGCCTGCCAAGAAAAACATGTAGCTGTCCCTTCTCCTGAAGAAGGAAAGGAGTAGTGAACAAGGCATGGCAATTCTTCCAGGCATTCCAGGCTATGGGGAATTGCAGTAATATTCCTGCCCCCCCCCCAGCTCCAGTTCCATTCTCAGCATCTGCGGGGGAGGAGGTAGAAATGTATTACGAAGAAGAGGAGGAGGGAGAACCCATAGATTCAGATGGTTCTCCTGAGCAAGAATTTGTCTCACCTCCTAGGCTTTCAGATGACAATACCTCGCACTATACCTTTGTGAGGCATATGGTTAATATCCTCAATATTTTCTCACAGGAAACTGATGAGGATGAAGATGAGGTCGCATTCTTGGATATGACGGGCTTAGTTCCCACTAAGAGGTAGATGCTGCCCATCCATAAATCCCTCAGGAACGCCACTTTTTAAAGTTATGTCAGTACCCACATCAGCTGCTGGCATAGATAAGAAAATTGAGAAAACACTGTTAGGTTACCAAACAGGGCTGTGCGTACCTGTATTCTCATGCTGATCATGAGGGCAGGGTCCAGGCTGCCTTCTGTGACAAGGCCAAAGTGTCCCTTTCTTCCCAGCTTCCTGAGAAAGATTCCAGGAGACTGGAGAGTGTGAGAAAAGTAGTTTATATGTCAGCTTCCCTGCTTCTAAGGCAGGCAGCTTACCTGGCCTACACAGCACAGTATCAGAAAGCCTTATGGAACTCCATCCTGGCACAAGGGCCAGGCTATTGGAGACTTGGTACAGGATATGGCTGACACAGCAAGATCAGCCACAGATGCTAGAAAGTGCCAGTTCTCTGTGGCAATGGCTACTAATGAGACTGCATCTTGGGTCATGACCCATGCAATGTCCTTAAGAAGGTTTGTCTGGCTCAAAACTACAAATCTATCCTAGAACACTTCAACAAAAGCTATGGATTTCCCTTCGGAGGGAAATTCCCTGCTTGGTGACAAGATAAAGGTTTACATGAAAAAGGTGGATGAGTATGTAAGCCCCCCATTCTGGGCTTAAGTGGCTTGCTCCTGGTTTTCCCCTGCATTCCTAACCACTGACATGCCCAGGTTCAGGTGAGCCCCTCGTCCTCTGCCTGGCTCCAATGTGTTTTCCTTTCTGCAAAGGGGCCAGAGAAGTAAAGCCGCAGAACTGCCACACAGCTCTCTGCACGAATGTGAGAGCGGTGATCTGCACATACTTGGTAACGTATAGTCATGTTCTCACTGCTCTTGCAGCTTAATACCCGCTCCCTCCATGCTTTCGACCCCCTGAATAGGCTAAGCAGGGTCTGAAGGCATGAGGGAGAGGGGTGAGGAACCCCAAAAGTATTTAATTTAAGAGCCCCAATAAGTGCTTGGAGGAGCTGGGTTATAAATACTTACGAGGGCTGATAAATATTAATGAGTGTCTGTTGCCGGGGTGGGGGGGCAGTATACTGTATACTGGTAGCAGTGACAGGCAGGGGAAAGTGTTTTTAATTATAACACTGCAGCCGGGTGATAAAAAAGAGAGGCTGCTATAGGACTGTGGGGACAAAATATATAAAAACTAAACTGTCTAGCTGTACTAAAACTCTAAAGTTGGGACAGCATGTAAATCTCTATAAACTGTTTACTACTACAGCCATGTTTAACAACTTTAACTCCCTGCTCATCCTATTAGGAGGCAAAGATTTGTCAGAGGGCTTATGAGACTGAAAAGGAGGATTTGGGGAGTAAAAGGAGGGACATTTCTTGGCGCCCAAATGAGGAGCCAATAGGGCGTCAAGTGAGCCAAGTGAATATTAATTTACTCAGAGGGACAACTGCTGCAGCCAATGGGAAGGGACAGCTGGAAAACTGATAAAAGGTACTGTTTTGCCTGTCAGAGGGGAAGTCCTGAGAGAGTCAGCCAGAGTGGGAGTGCAAGACAGACTGTGTGGGCTTCCCAGCCCTATAACAGCATTCAGGCCCAAACGGCCTAACAAACCCAGAGATACTTGGAAAGACAGCAAGAGAAAGAGCTTGGAGTTTTGCAGCAGAAACAAGAGAAAGGCTTTGGAGTTTGCTGCAGATGACCAGAAGCCAGAGTTTTCAGCGAGAGAGAGGAGAGAGAGAGAGAGAGAGCTGAAAGCTGGATTGAGAGCAGAGAGACTGTGTGTGTGCTGCCTGATTCTCCAAGCACTGTAACCCCTGCACAAAGACTGAGCTTCTGTGTTCCCTCACAGAGAGGTAATTGTGACGAGTGTAAATTTCGGCAAGGGGAGAGCCTGAATCATGCTGTGGCTAGAAGCTGTGAAAGGGCCCAACAACTCTGTGAATAGTGAAGCCAGGAGAGAGAGTGCTGGAGTAAGAGACTGTGCAAATGCCCAGATGTAATTGTGTGACCAGGGTGTGCAACACAGGGGTCTAGGGGATCATATCCCTCACTCCTCAGATCGAAGAAGAGGAAGAAGATTAGTGGCAGACGACGTCGAGAGGCCTGCCAGGTGAACATCACATAGAAAGGCTCTGAGGGCAAAGACTGGAGAGGCCTGGTAGGTGAAGACCAGCTTTGCTCATTTTTTCAGTCAACTGCTGCTTTGTGCACCAACAACTCCTGATACCAGCACGGTACTGTGAAGCCAGTTTCTGTTACTCCCTTTGAAATGTGGAACTGTAAGTACCCCAAGCGGTGGCTTTGGGGAGTCTTTATTTAGCTAGCTAGTTATATTTTTGTATTTTTCTAACGTTTTTGTTGAAATTATGTTTTATACTGTGCAGCGCCCAGGGTCCATGGAGATGGGCACTATAGAAATAAAGTGTCTACCTATCTATCTATCTATCTATCTATCTATCTATCTATCTATCTATCTATCTATCTATCTATGTGGAAGTAACGAGGGTAATCCCTGGGCAGGACTATGCCAGAAAACTGCCCCCAGGCCTGAAAGTTACAGTTAAGCTTTGTAAATTTAAAGTTTGGGCCCCAACAAAAGATCCCTCTGATGATATCTATGACGCGGTGAGGTACCCACCGAAAAGACTGTATAGACTTTCTGGGCAGCTACCTGGGGAAGATGGGTGCACCCGCAGGTGGGAGGTGGGGATTGTTTGGGGCAGCAGTGTTAGCTACTTGTTAGTGTTGTTACTGTTTTATCTCCTCTTTTTTCCCCTTCCCTTACAATAAACTACTGTCATTGTTCATGTTAATTGCTGCTGTAGATTGTTTCTGCTAAGAAAGGGGATATTATCAGAGTGTGTGGGGAACTGTTTGGGGGGCCACTAATATATTTTACTGGGGGGGGTGGTAACCTGCTAATTGACTACAGATATTCCCTACCACTTCCTCAGGTTGAGGCACTGTGCCACTCTACACTTATCTGTCCTAACCCAGGCCGGCCCTCTCGAAGGCAATTGCTGTGAGGATCTCAAGGACCCCAGAACAGCCAAAGGTCAGTCAAGGGGCTGTTAAAAGTATAAAACCAATGTAACTCCTAGGTGGCACTGTTCCAAGGGATACTACCCCTGCCTATGTGACCAGATGCAGGTTGAGGGGCCTGGGTACTAGAAACAGGTGCCTCCACCCAGAGGACAGGGTTTGTGGTAGTATAGCTTACCTTGGTACAGCCCTCCGGGAAACTGTTACCCCCCTCTTTTCCCTCTAGTGGCCTAAATGATTCATAGAATACACAATTGCAATTTGCCCCTGACAACAGTTTTAACCCCATACTTGTTGCACTTACCACCAGGGCTGGTTCAGCCCTGGAAACCCCCTGTAAAATGAGATTTAGCAAAACAACTAACAGTATTTCAATACTATTCGTACAGAGGTACACCACAGCCAGTTTCAGTGCAAAAAGATTTAGATCTGAGTTATTCAAGAGGCAGTAACAAGGAAGGGGGCCAAATCTAGTAGCTGATTCAAGATCTGAATAAGTCAGGTTATAAGGCATGCACTCAAAGGTACCTGTAATACTGTCACACACACACAGTCTGGGTACCCAGCTGGAACTACGGCTAGCCTGAACCGTTGCCCGGGGTAGGCCAACATTGCAGCTGGCTGAGGCCCTGTGATGGAAAGAAAACATGCATGCGCTTTAACCCACAATTTGTAATCCGGAGCCAGATGGCTCAGTCCCCAAATGATTAGAAGCAACAATTAAATCAGTTGACACACTTTGATTTGAGCTTTGTTGCAGGGAGCTACCCTGGTGTTTACTCACGCTACCCAGTACAGGACGCAGGATGGACAACATGGAGACCTCAGGATGAAGTGCTGGATTGCCAGGAGAAGCAGGGCCCACACAAAGCACCTTGGTGTCGATCCTATTCATTGGTTTTGAGCAGGGAGCCGAATCCCCAGGCGGGTCTCTCGTCAGTTGTTTCTCTGCGGCATGGGCGGCTGTCTGGGCCGAGTTGGCAAGGTCCAGACTGGGTGAACAGCTTGGAGACAGTCCGGTAAGAGTTGGATACAGCTTCCAGCAAGCGTGACACATTCAAACAGGGGGAACCAAATTGCGACCCACTATCAGCATTCAGCACACTTATGGTAAAAGCAAGGTAAATACCACAGTTCAGATAACAGTCCGTTTGCAATTCACAGTTTCTCTGCACAAACCGTACTCTCTGCGGCAGTCTCAGGTCCTGACAGGCTGATCTCATTGAGGCAAATCTTTGGTCCACTTCAAGAGAAATTCAGTTTGTCACAAATCAAGTTCCGATCGAAAAAACTGTAATTTCAGATGAAGTCTGATTTAAGATTAAACAGGCTTCTTCACTCGAGAAAATGGGCCAGACAGGCCAGACACAGCCTTCCCGCTGATCTCAGGAGCAGCTGCTCGGATATCTCAAGTTGTTCACTCTCTCAACTCCAAACTCACACTGACACACTGCTGCAAGCAGCTTGGGACTTTCCCAGAGATCCAAAAGGTTCGGTTGGCTGATCCATCTGTCTGTCACAGCTAGAGTGCCCCTTCCAGATCCATTAAGGCGCCAAACAGCAAATACTACAATTCCTACAGAAATTCACTCCCACAAGGCCCCTGGGGACAGACTCCATTTTAGTGTCCCCAAAGGTACTGATTGGTCCAGACTAGCAATCCAGAACCAAGAAGCTGGTGAGTGACAGAAATGTCCATGCTGCAAAGGAAGGCAGGTTAGACAAACTACAATATTATTATTACTATTATTGCAGATAATCAGTAAACAGTCACAGCTCCTAATAGGGCTCCCTCTTCGCCATTAGCGATGGCAGACTGGAGCAATAATACTGCAGCCCGGGCGGTACTCGAGCTTGAAACTACTCGGCCCCTACCCAGGTTAATTATACTCTACAAAATAGGCATCTCTTAAAGAGACAGGCATGGAGGCTAACAGGGCACTCGCATGCAGACACTTTGAAATGGCTAGGACACAGAATACCAGCCTGGCAGTGGGCATTTAGGCAAGCCCAAGGAAAACTTTTGGGAACCCCCATTTGTAGAGGGGGTTACACTCTTCCTCGCCTGGAAAGAACGTGGCGTCCGCGTCAAGTCTATACGTTAGTACCATGGAAGAAGACAATATACTATACGTGATATATGTGACCTTACTACACAAGACAAGATAATGACTGATGCATCAGTAAAACATAAACTTATCACATTACTATACTTATTCAGTATTCTCTACACATATACTAATATTCATAATAACAGTAGCTTTGCATTTTTCATACATTCAGTATTGATTCCACTGTGATTTACGCAATAACATTACTATACTTATTCACGTAATAGTTTCTTGCACTTTAAACAGTACAGATGGGGACCCATCCCTATCAGCTAACTTAGAACTAGAGGGGATGGGGGGGCACCATGTTCTGAGGGAAGAACAATTTACCTAGAAGTGGCAGACAGGCTCAGTTGGACAGTGAGCTCTTTGAAATGTAAATACCCTTATGAACAACATTGAGAGACAGATCCACAGGCCTCCTAGGGGAGTCATAGCTAAGGCACATCACTGGTTTGACAGCTCATCCAGATTTTCTGGCAGGGGGGGACAGGCACAGGCTCTGTGCGGTCAACACTGGCATTGGTTTCTTCTCCTGTAGTGAGGGATGCCTTTTCCCTGGTTGAAATGTCCAGATTGGGAACACTATCAGCTCATTGCTCTGCAGATTCTGTGTCCACAATACTTTGCTCATTATTATCTTCTGAAGAGGGCCCAGGTTGCTCATCCTGAGGATACTCTGACACAGTTGGTCTTACTGGCATTGAAGGGGTGCTGTCAACACTTTCACAGGATTCTTCAAGGGTTGGTATGTCACCAGAGAGACTCACTATGTCAGATTTCTCCTCTGGTAGTTCAAATAGTCCTACTAGAGACAAGGAATCTGCTACTTCAGACGTAATACTCTGCACCTCACTTTCAGGGGGCATTGGCTCCAGGGAAGAAGCTGGAGGATTAGGCAGTCCTGAAGGCCCATTTCCATCCCTGTGATTATACATAGGGTTACCTCGAAATATTTGACTCAGTTCATAGGAGGGGTAATAAGAATTGTCACACTCACTATCATCAGAGGTGGACTGATAGTCACTATCATTCTGGGCCTACCGGGGGGAAGGCCTTGGGTCTGGAACAACTGCAGCAGGCTGACTCTTTCTCTTTTTAGCAGTAGCATGAGTCACCAGCCCAGGAGGGGCAATGTCTGATGGTTCAGCATCAATGATCACTTGACCAATGGGCAGTAGGTGGTTCCTGTGCATGGTCTTGACAGCTTTAGAATCATTCTCAGGGTGCACTTTGTACACATGTAAATCATCCAACTTGCTGACCATCACATATGGAAGATGGTGCCATCTTTCAGTGATTTTATGCTTGCCATGCAATCCCAAGTTACGTAATAGCACTCGATCCCCAGGCAACAACTCCTGAGCCTTTGTCTGTCGATCATATCTCTGTTAGCCAGGTTTCGTTTGGCAGCCATTGTTTGAGCCAGTTGGTACGCATGGTTCAATTGAGCTTTCAGTTTCTGCACATATTGTAAATAGTTTTCAGCTCTGACCCCATCTGGGTAGACTCTAAAGCAGACATCTACGGGCAACCAGGCTTCCTTCCCGAACATGAGGCGATAGAGGGAGAACCCAGTGGCATCACTTTTAGTGCAACTGTAAGCATGTACCAAGGTGCTAATCTGCTGGCTCCATTTAGGCTTGTCTTTAGGATGAAGAGTCCCAAACATGTCCAGGAGAGTTCTGTTAAAGTGTTCAGGCTGGGGGTTCCCCTGGGGGTGGTAAGGAGTGATTCTAGACTTTCGCACCCCCCCACAGGGAAAGCATCTCCTTGATCAATCTGCTTTCAAAGTCCCTTCCTTGATCAGAATGGATACATTGAGGCACACCATAATGGACAAAGAACTTTTCTGCTAGCACCTTGACCACCGTAGAGACCTTCTGATCCTTGGTCGGGAAAGCTTGGACGTATCTGGTAAAGTGATCGGTTACTAGCAGTACATTGCCAATGTTCTTTTGATCTGGCTCCAGACACAGAAAGTCTATGCAAACCAGTTCCATGGGGGCACTGGTTGAAATGTTAACAAGAGGAGCGGCTTTCTGGGGCAAAGCTTTTCTCTGAAGGCACCGACTACAAGTTTTGACATGGTGTTCCACATCAGCCCCCATTTTGGGCCAGTAGAATTGAGACCTCACCAAATCGAGGGTCCAGTCAATACCGAGATGTCCCATGTGATTGTGTAGGGACTTCAGTACTAGCTGCTTGAAAGCCGTGGGGAGTACCAATTGCTGCTTGTCCAACTGACCCCTCTGATCTACTGTCTCTCGATAGTGTAATTGGTCTTGCAACTTTAGTCGGGGGCCTTCCTTGACTAATAAGGCAGTTCGTAAGTCAGTAGAGTGTAGTTTAGACACGTCTTTCCCCGCACGACGGACATCAAGTGCGGGCTGGATCATGGGTTCTTGGGATTGAGCCCACTGAATGCTGTTACTATCAAACTGGAACAAGGCACTGATATCCAAAGCAGAAAAATTACAATAGGCTGCAATTATACAAGTATCAGGGTGCCCTAAATGGTCCACCAGACAGTCCACCGTATCTGAGGATGGCTGCTCGTCTTGGTCAAATTTTTGGCACAATGCTTTAATGGAGTGCTCTGATAGCCTCACCCAGTTGTCTTGGGGGCTTGGCTGCAATGAAAGAGTGTCAACATCAATATGATTCAGTTCAGGTGGTATTCAACCACATAATCATAAGTCGACAGAGCAGAAAGTCACCGGTGGCCAGTGGCGTCCAACTTTGCTGAGGTCTGTACATACATTAGGGGGATGTTATGAGTTTTTACCAATATTTTGGCCCCATAGAGGTACTCGTGAAATTGGTTAACTATGGCCAAAGTTAGAGTGAGAAACTCCAACTTGTGAACAGGATAATTTCTCTCAGGTGGTGTCAGGCTTCAACTGGCAAAGGCCCCAGGTCTCAGGCCATCTTCATAATCTTGAGACAACACGGCCCCGAGTCCTTTCAGGCTGGCATCTGTATGCAGGACATCTGGCTTGGTAGGGTCAGCATAGGCAAGTACTGGGGCATGAGTAAGCTGATAGATGATCTCAAAGAATGCCGTCTTGCACTCTGGGGTCCAGCGGGATCTAAATGGTTCAACTGTTTGGAAATACACCTTTTCTTTTCTTCTTCCTTGAGGGATCCCTTCTTGTACCTATGGTTGGTAGGTGGATAGCCTTGAGTGAGACTGAGACGGCAAGGCAAGGCAAGGCAAGGCAAAATTTATTTAAAAGACGCCCAATCTCTGAGGCTCTGGGCGCCGTACAAACTTTAAAACAAACATTTGAACATAATAAATATATAACTTATACACAATAAATACAAATCTGACAAAAAACAAAACCTTAACTATAGATGTCCATCTAGACATCGAATGCTTTAGAAAAAAGAAAAGCCTTCAACTGGGCCTTAAAAATATCTACTGACGAAGCTTCTCTGACCATGGTTGGCAAGGAATTCCACAGAACAGGGGCCGTGGCGCTAAACGCTCTATCGCCAGCGGATTTCAACCTAGTTCTGGGAATGGCCAGGAAGCAATCACTGGAGGAACGAAGAGGGCGCGAGGAGAAGACAAGTGAAGAGAAGTGGCCGGATTACCTTTGAATAGTCCTTAATGAACCAACGATAATAGCCGCAGAACCTCAAGAAATGCTGCAGTTCTTTTAAGTTAGTTTGCTGGGGCCAGGTGATCAGGAACTCTACTTTACTGGGGTCTGTCTGTATCCCCTCGGTTGACACTACATGTCCCACATATTTTACAGATGTTTGGAAAAACTGACACTTGTCTATAGATAGTTTGAGGCCGAATTCTTCCAGGCGGTGAAGAACTTTGAATAATCTGGTCTCACGTTCTTCTAGGGTGCGTCCGAAGATGATGACATCATCCAAGTATACTACACATTCTAACAGATTCATGTCTCCGACTGCATGTTCCATCAATCTCTGGAAAGTAGCGGGGGCACCCGAAATCCCCTGAGGCATCCTCAGAAATTCATAGAACCACAAGGGACAAATGAAGGCTGTTTTCTCACAGTCCTCCGGGGGCCATCGGGATTTGATAATACCTGCTTCGTAGATCAAGTACTGAAAACCACTGACTCCCATTCAGGCAGTCCAGGGCATCCTGTATGTGGGGCATGGTTTTATTTTTATTTAAATTTTGGTGACTGGGTAGGCCCACTGAGACTGAAACAGTCTATTTTTCAGGGGCGACCCGGAATTAATTATATATGTCTATAAACTTAACAAAATACATACATGTCATTTCACAATTAACAGTCAATATAGACATATGCACCCAGTCAAGAATACAGTGACATGTTAATTACAATCAATATCAACAGGAGTAGAAGTACTATTATACACAAGACAGTCACAATCATATTGATGTCCCAATAAGCTTAGATCAGCAGCAGGGAGTCTGGTAGACTCAGCGGTAGCAATTGCAGAGGCTCAGATACAACAGGTGGCTTTAAGACTCTTCTTGAAGCCCCCAAGGGAGGTGCATTCCTGGAGACTGCTAGGCAGACCATTCCAGATAGGAGGGATGAAGGCACCATAGGACCGGAGTCCTAGGGAAGTCCTAATACTGGTAACATGGAGAAGCTGGCGGCCAGAGGATCTTAGTGTTCTCCCGTTCTTTTTGGGAACTAATGTGTTAATTAGGCTAGGAGGGCACCAATTTGCTGGAACGTAAATGCAAGGCACAATGATGGATATGATAATCTGCCGTCTAGAGAAGGCCACCTAAGAGATAATAGTACTGTATCTTGCAATGATGCCCCCATGGTGGCACCCCTTCAGCAAAGCGCCCTATCCTGTGATACAGTATTTTTAGCCTTTGCATTTCAGAACTTCTTACAGAATGTAGTAAAGGGGCCCCATATAGCAAGCTTGGTTGGAGTGTACCAGTTGAAGCCTTGAGTTTAGACTCACAAGTGAGGAAAGGCCTCAGGCGATATAACAGACCTAACTTTTGGGTGAGTTTCTTGGTCAGATGGTCTATGTGGCTCTTAAAGGCACAGTCTTGGTTTAAGTATACACGTAGGTATTTGATATAAATGATCACTTCAATTTTTGAACCATTGAAAAGAGCTGGGGACAATAAATGTAAATGCGTTGGGCTCAGGCCTTTAGGGCCAAATAACATGGCTTTGGTCTTTTTACTATCTAGAACTAATTTATTAGCAAGAAACCAATTATCAAGTAGACCAAGATCTTGACTAAGAGATTGTTTATTTGGACAGTGTCTCGGGAGGACCTATAAAGCATGGCATCATCTACATATAAAGTCACCTTGGCTCCTCCACAATGTTGGGGCAAATCATTAATAATTAGGGAAAACAGAAGATGTTCCAAAATCGAACCCTTGGGGATGCCATCTGTCAGACTTAGCTCCATGCCATCTGACAATTTGTGATCTGCCGTCAGTAGTCCGTGAACCATTGAGTAGACAGATGAACAAGACCAAGAGATGTTAGTTTAGTGATAAGCTGCTTTTGATTCACCAAGTCAAATGCCTTGGTGAGGTTTATAAAGATCGCACCAATTGGAAGGCCATCATCTAGAGCCATGAAGATATCTCCAGTAAGGCTAATCAGGGACGTGTTGGTACCATGATTTTTCCTAAAACATGTTGTCGTTCAGTTAGTAAATTGTTCCGTTCAATATATTCCTGAACCTGCTGGTATACAATCCTCTCTAACACTTTACTTAGAGTGCAGAGTATGGATATTGGTCTGTAATTCTTAACAAGCTCAATATCCCCACCTTTAGGGATAGGAGTGACTAAGGCAACTTTCCACACAGTGGGGACTTTGCCTTCAAGCAGCGATATGTTTAGGAGCCATGTGACTGGAGAGGAATGACATGGGCTATGATTCTGAGGAGTTTGGGATCCAGCTTGTCAAACCCAGCAGAACCAAAGCATTTGATTTTTTTAGTAATTGTTGGACCTCAGATTTAGTTGCAAGTTTGAAGTGAAAATTAGGTAAAGGGTTTCTCTTGTAGATGATTCTGGGGGGGAGAGATTATTTTAAATTTGTCCAGGTCAGTGAGGAATGCATTAGCAGCATCTTGCGGGTTTGTATAGCAGACACCATTTGCTACTGTATCACTTTTCTGATGGGTGGTGTTCCTCTTTAGGAGAGAGTTAATTTGGGACCAAAATGTTGTAGGGTCTGAAAGGTTTTTAGTTTGTAGGTTCTGGAGGTATTGTCTCTTAGCTGATTTTAATTCCTTTTTACACTTGTTTCTCAATTTTCTATATTTCACCCAATCCTTAGTTAGAGTTGTAGATTTTAATTTTTCCCAGGCTTTGTCTCTCACCCTCATTTGTTTTATTAGGTCTCTGGACAGCCACGTTGAACATTTTCCCTTGACTCTGATTTATTTTAGGGGGGTATGCCTAATGGCGGCCGAGAGGAAGTTACTGATAAAGAAATCAAAGGCTGAGTCCAGATTGGGGGCTAGATTGATTTGAGTCCAATCCACCACTGCACATATGGATGGCACTACTCTGGTCAATCCTTTATGCGCAAAGAATTATGAATTATGCTAGGTTTGTACTTCTGGTCAGGGGCACCCAAGTAAATCCAGACACTGGAAGCAATAACAATACTGTGGAGTCTGTTGTTGACCACTTTGTCTCTGACATATCGAGTTGCACCTGGATGCAAGTTTTTGGTTGCTTTTTTCACTAGCCTGGCTCTCCTGTTTTTCTCAATCTCCTCCCAGACTCTCTGAGGAAAGGTAGGAAAGGACCTTCCATAGATCTCATCTGCCTTCGTATGAACCAATCTTTACTCCTTACTACTCTTGGTCAGTTCACAACCACCGGCCTGGCTTGGGGGCAGCCAGTCCTAGTTCTGCCAGTGTCGCATAGTCAAAGCTACATATAATGGGTCCCTGACCCCTCCTTCTGGGGGCAGGGCTGTGGAGTCACCATCTTCTTCCTCTGGTTACTCCAAGGCAAGAGCCCAAGGCTGTGGACTAGCACCTTCATCGTAAGGATACATAGCTCCCCTCTCCTCCTCTTCCTCACTTAGGACCTGGACCTAGGAGTGAGCAGTCATACTCACTTCTGAGACTGTCCACTCTTCAGTGGGCGCAGAGGTAGACACCTCCCAATCTTGGGTCTCTCGAACCTAATCCTCTCCAATGAGGCTGGGACTTGGACCCTCTCTCCATGGGGGACTTGGACCCTCTCTCCATGGATTCACTAATTCTCCCTCCGCACTGTCCACTGTGACACAGGTGTGGAGACATCACGAGGACTCTGCTCTGCCAGTACATTTACAACCGCTTCCTTTGTGCCACACTCTGCTGGGCCCCCCCCCAACAGGTTCCACCTGGTGCTGTGTGCTGCTACTTGCAGGATCTTGAAGCTTTGTCCACGTGGGGGCCAAACAAATCTTGGGTGCACTAGTTAGGCCTTGCTTCTTTAAGCACCCTGAACAGTGAGGAATCATGAAAATGTCCCTTCCAGCTTTGAGGCACATTATGCATACTCTCACAGGGTATCCGGGAATTACAACATGAGGAGGCAAACTTCCATCGTAGAAACATTTCTCTATTTCTTTCAGCTTGGTAACCTCATAGCCCATGCATGATCTGGGTAGCGGGATGGTCCCGAAGCCATGGCTGTAGGAAAAAACACACAAAGGTTCACTGTTATCTTTGAGTTCACTTTACTTGGAACAGTCTCACAAAATGGCTCCCTGGAGACGGCAGCACTCCTGGCGCATCAACATTCTGCATCTGACTCAAGCCACTGCACATCCGATTTACTGTATACTAATAAATTTTACTCAGACTGCACAGATTGAACTGTTTTGCTTCCTCAGCTCATCTATATGATTTTCTAGGACTTTACCGTTAGCTTTCAATCACCTTTACTTGTGTAAAGTCACTAAAGCCACAGTATTTCATGAACAGGATTGCCTGTTTGTTGCAGCCTCTCATACAACTCACAGTCTCTTTTTTTGCTCAGAACATTACACTGTTGTTGAATCCATAATCATGCTCACAGTCTAATGCTCAGAATTCTTGCTTAGGTTGGATTTACTTTACACAGTCCTTCTTTGCAAAACAGTCACACTGTTTACACATAGATCCAGCTGGCTTTAGAAAAATCACACACAGTTTGAGTTCAGTTTTGCTGAATGGTACTCACTGAATCAGTAGCTGGCTTTTTGATGGAAATTCTCGGCCTACAGCTGATCCTGGAGGCCTCTGGGTTGAAATGGACTGGCGGTCTTGCCGACTGTGCCTATGAACACCACACTTTCTCTTCAGTCGATCGGAATACGAGATGAGCCCGATTTCACACAGAAAAGTCTGATAGTTTAACTTTTAGAGTGTTTACAGTCACGGCGACACTTGTCCTGGCTAAACAGCTCTCACACCACTCGCTCTCTCCCTCTCAAACACTGGGCAGCACCCTGAAGCTGTCTTGGGGGCTGGACTGATTGCAGTTTCACCAATCATTCGATGCCATGCAAATGAGCCCCTCTCTCTTCTCATGCTCTTCTCTTCCACGGCGATCGTCGAGCAGGTAGAATTTAAACTGCAAATCAACTTTTCTTTTCAACTGTAACTCCACGGCGGAAGCACCATTTTTAACCATTTTTCATGGCAATTTCTCTAGCAACTCCTCCAGTTCACACAGCAAACATTTTAAAATTTCAGAGCACAGTTGTCTCTGCTTCCCACAGTTCTCAATACTTTTTTTCTGTCACAACTTGAAAATTAAAACTGGCAAACATTATTTTTGATGCAGGACAAGGGGCACACAAAATCTGGCTTTACAGCACCTTGGTAAATGTTGGCACAATCACAGCAGCTCATGAACAGCAGGCACACAGCGGCACATATGGATGGCACTACTCTGGTCAATCCCTTATGCGCAAAACTTCCGATTTTTTGGGCTACCAACTGCCAGATAGACAAAATGCTAGCCACAACCTGAGCAAACATCGCTTGTTCTCTCCCAAATTCCAAACAAATCCTCAGTGGTGTCTCCATTTTGTAACCTCCCCCCACCAGGCCCCTTGTTCAACTAGCAGGGCTGCTCCTCTCACCACATAGTGCCAACGAGATTGATGGGGGTTGTCACTATGAACAGTTTTGTTTACCAATACTTCTACTTCATAGCCTGTCATCCTCAGACAGGCAAACCAGGTGTGCCAACTACCTGGCTTACACCTGGGGGACCATTTAGCATGGCCATCAACCTGGGTCCCTGGGAGAAAAACGTTTGCACAGAATTATGCTAGGTTTGTACTTCTGGTCAGGGGCACCCAAGTAAATCCAGACACTGGAAGCAATAACAATACTGTCCAAACCAGGATGGGATTCTAGAGTGTGGCTTTTATTCACATACACATGGCATAATGCAAAACAAAGATGGACCCCCACAGAGCTACTCCCACTGGTAATGCAAATTACTGAGGTACAGAGCACACACACAGCGACACCTCAGGTTCTGAATGAACTGGAAACAGCGAACACTCTCTGGTTCTGAATGGAATGGCACACACGGCCTAAACTGGTACACTTCCCTTGACTTGGCAACCTTGGCCAGTACTAGGAGACATTCCCATATTGCATGAGAAGTTACTGATGGCTGCCTCGACCACCAAAGAGCACAAACAGGCTCACTGAAAATCCAAAATCCCACGTCTGGGTATTTTCTTCAGGCACTGACCAAGCGCACTGAGAAAAAACAAAGGTGCCCAAACTGAACCTGGAGAGGTAAACATTGTTACTCCAGATGGGGGGGGTCTCCCACTTTTTGCTTCCAATATTTATACTCATCCATTCATTTGGTTAGCAACACCTTTCTCTGAAACACTCTTGTAGATGCTCTCTTGAAATGTCTTGCACATTTAACATTCTACTTCTCACACCTTGGAGGTGTCATGAAATTAAAAGTTCTGTATATGGCTATGTCTTTACTCTAGAACCCCACTTTAGCAGATGCTTTTAAATCAGGCACAGTCTAAAAGTTCTGTACTTGGCTAGTCTCCCTTGGACCCCACAGTAGGCAGACACTTTTAACAGAAACACAGTCTTGGTGAACAGAGTCCCTTAGTCAGAGAAAAACTCACCATGGAATGCAGGTGCCTCGGCTTTTTCCACAAAAAGTCTCAGGTACTCACACAACAAATGAATCTAAGCAGCTTCACCACTCTCCAGACTGTACCAGTGGATTGCCCCTGAATCCTGGAATTCCCCCCCTTCCCTCTGGGGATGGGGCACTGGAAAACCCTCTAAGAACGGTCTCTACCACTTCCTTCACTGGTCTTCTATGTTCTTCTTTTTGGTGAGAACACAATATCCCTTCTCCTGAGATACCTCTCTTTCAGAGTTGAGTCTGAGGAGCTACCTTCTGCAGCACTCTTCACTCTCTCGACTCTCCACACAGACTACTGACTCTTTCCCAACATTCTACTGCTAACCCTTGCAGCTAGCATTCTATTGTGGCTTATGCTGCTGTGAGAATTCTAAGGTGACATCATCACTTCTGCTCAGCTGAGACTGAAAACAGAGTATGACAGTGTGAAATCCATTTAACTGGCATCTCACAAGCTGCCTTTCTCTGCCTGCCACTGATTCTACGTGGGATTCTAGTAACCCCTGGGAACAAGTAGGTTACACTGAGTCCAGATTGGGGGCTAGCTTGATTTGAGTCCACTCCACCACTGTTAGGGTTTCAAGAAAGGAGCAGGTGTCGAAACTGGAATAATGCCAAGCCCCAAAAAATTCTGGGTGGAGGGTTGGGATGGTAATTTTTTCAGATGACGAATATAGCGGCATGGTCACTTATGGAGTCTGGAAATGTCCCAGCCAGTTTGAAACTACTTGGGTTGGAAGCAAGAATCCCGTCTAATGTGGTGTGGTTTCCTGACTTAATGTTCAACCTAGTGGGTCCTTGGATCAATTTGGTCAAGTTGGCCTCTAGCAAGCTGGATTTTACATCACTAATTGTGTGCTGAACCCAGTGGAGGTTAAAGTCACCAAGGATTATTTTCTCCCACTGAGGTAGCCTCGGCGTCAGAGCCAGAAGGCTCTTTAAGGCATCTTTTGCAGTCTTAGGTGGGTTATAGATGCAGCCTATTAACAGGGGCTTAGTCCTGCCAAGCAGTATTTTGATGAACACCGCCTCGCCACCTGCTTGGATATGGTCTGGCGTTGCCACCAGGGAGGCATTTAGGGAGTTTTTATGTAAATGATAACTCCACCACCCTTCCTACCACATCTATTTTGTCTAAAAAACTTTAACCCCTGGAGCTCAACCTCATGCATTAGAATACTAGGCTTGAGCCAGGTTTCAGAAATGGCAATTGTGTCAGGGGAGTACATATTTACCCATGCCTCGAGTTCATGCATTTTATGTCTGAGGCTGTTAATGTTCATGTGAACTAGTTTCAGACCTTTGGCATTAACCCAGATAGCCATAGAAGGTAACACAGTTGGAACAGTGTAACATAGAAACATAGAATTTGACGGCAGATAAGGACCGCTTGGCCCACCCAGTCTGCCCATTTCCCTACCTACTGGATAAGCTGCAGATCCTAGTTAATCAGCAGCCTACTTCTTCCTTCTTCCTAGCCCCAGCCCCTAGAATGGCCTTATGACTGTCCCATGCATGCTTGAATTCCACCACTGTTTTTGATTCCACAACCTCCTCCGGAAGGCCGTTCCATGCATTCACAACCCTCTCTGTGAAAAAATACTTCCTTAAATTACCTCTGAGCTGCCCCCCCCCATCTTCAAATTGTGCCCTCTTGTTCTTGCACACCTCTTTTTTTGAAAGATGCTACCCTCTTGGACTTTGTTGATTCCCTTGAGGTACTTGAGCGTTTCTATCATGTCCCCACTCTCCCTCCTTTCCTCGAGGCTATACATATTAACGCCTTTAGTCTCTCTTCATATGTCTTCTGGTGCAGACCCTGCACCATTTTAGTGCCCTCCTCTGGACAGCTTCCATCCTGTCTATGTCTTCATGGAGATTGGGTCTCCAGAACTGCACGCAGTACTCCAGATGGGGTCTGACCAGCTGTCTGTACAGAGGGATAATAACTTCCTGTTTTCTACTGGTGATGCCTCTCCCTATGCATCCCAGTATCCCCAGCCCTCCTTGCTGCCCTCCTCACATTGCTTGCCCACCTTTAGGTCATCTGATATGACTACCCCAGGTCCCTTTCCATTTTGTTGTTATTAGTATCTCACCCCCATTGTGTACTCTTCCCTGGGTTTTGTTTCCCAGGTGCATTACCTTGCACTTCTTGGCATTGAATCTAAGCTGCCATACATTTGACCATTCCTCTAACCTTGCCAAGTCCCTTCTCATCCTTTCCATCCCACCCCACCCTGTGCATCAACTCTGTTGCAGAGCTTTGTGTCATCTGCAAAGAGACATACTTTCCTTCCAGTCCCTCTGCAATGTCGCTATAAAGACATTGAAGAGGACCGGTTAATACTGAACCTCGGTACCCACTAGTAACCCCCCTTTCTTCTGAGTGGACTCCATTTACTATTACTCTCTGTGTCCTATTCTCCAGCCAATTCTTTACCCAGACTGGTCATCTTGGGACCCACTCCCAGGCTGGCTAACTTGTATATTAATTTGTGTGGGACTGTGTCAAATGCCTTGTTAAAGTCTAGGTAGGCCATGTCCACAGCCCTTCCTGATCTACTACTTTGGTCACCTAGTCAAAGAAATCTATCAGATTTGTCTGGCATGACCTTCCGCTGTGAATCCATGCTGCCTAGGGTCCCGTGCCCTCTGGCCTCTAGATACTTGACAGTTCTTTCCTTCAGAAGTGATTCCATCATTTTCCCTATCACTGAGGTTAAACTAACAGGTCTGTAGTTTCCTGCTTCTGCCTTGCTCCCACTTTTGTGAAGGGGAATCACATCTGCCCTCCTCCAGTCCTCGGTACCACCCCATCCTCCCATGATTTGTTAAAAGGGTAGTCAGTGGTATCACTAGTTCTACCTTAGTTCTTTTAGAATTCTGGGATGAATCTCATTGGGCCCCATTGCTTTGTCCACCTTCAGTTTTAAGAGTTCTTTCAGAACCATTTCTTCTGTAAATGGGCTGGTATCAACTTGTATCCAGAGTGTTTCTACAGTTTGTTTTAGGTACAGCTCCCCTCTTCATTTGTAAAATACTGAGCAAAATATTTGTTTAGTATCTCTGCATTTTCACAGTCTCCCTCTGCCCACCCTCCTCCCTTATTAAGCCTCACTATCCTCCTTGGTCTTCCTTCGCTCCCTGATGTACCTATAAAAGGTTTTATCCTTCTTAACTGAGTGGCTATCTTTTCCTCAGTTTGGGCCTTTGCTGTTCTGACTGCCTTCCCAGCCTTCTTTGCTTTAACTGATACAGTTCTCTGTCCTGCTCCTTCTGTGATTCCTTGTACTTCCTGACTGCTTTCTTTTCTCTTGAACCTTCACTGCCACTTCCTTTGAGAACCATAGTGGTTTCTTACATTGTTTTGTTTTGTTTATTTGCTTCACACAAAGGCTCGTTACCTCTGTGATGGCAGTTTTTATTATTCTCCATTGTTCTTCCACCCCTCCTTCCTGCCCATTTGCTAGTGCATTCCTTAGGCACTCACCCATTTTGGAAAAGTCATCCCTCCTAAAGTCCAGTACTTTTGCCTTTGTATGGCTTGACTCTATTGCTGTGTTTATTGTGAACCATACTGTTCGATGGTCGCTAGTTCCCAGATGGCTACTCACTTCTACATCTGTGATCCTCTCTCCATCTCCATTTGAGAGAACCAGGTCTAAGATTGCACCCTGTCATGAGAAACTGTCATGCAGGAGTAAAAAGATAGCTGCGTTGTGTTTTTCTATCTCCAAATAAATCAAGCCACACCAAATGAATGTTTTCTTCTGGTTTATTTTCGGTTTGCAAGTCTTCAACATCAATGCAGGTATTCTGGTCTACTTCTCAAACACAGGTATTTCTGGCTTTTGTTTGATGCTAGCTATTCAAGTTTTATGCAAGGTTTATATAAAGCTTTCTTATCTCAGAAACTACTAACTCCCTAATATAGGCCAATCATATAACAAGATAACCTAATAATCGTAGGGTGTGGTGAATAACAGTCAAAGCACAGAGATAACTGTATTACACACAACATCACAAGGTGTTTATTACATATAATTCTTGTACAATCTCATAAGTATTGACTCCATTTAGAAGGTTCTCTGTGTGCACACCATCCATAAACAGGTAATACCATCCTAATAAGGATATACTATCCTGTTCCAGTTCACCATAGAACATCTAAATGCTGACCCGTTTAAAACCATAAGGTAAAGTGTTGTGTAATCATCACAAGACAGGCATCACAAGACTTTTAACTAGGTCTTGTGAGAAACTGTCATAGCTAACTATTTGAGTAAACACATTTGGTTATATAGTATAAGAAGTTATACTGAAGCATTCTGTAAAAGGCTATACTTTAACACTCAGTTTAACTATTACAAAAGGATATACTGAAATAAATGTTACTGTACAAAATGTTACACCACAATTCCTCCTTTGTGACTCTCTTTACCTGGAGATCACACAAGACGATGTTGCCATTATCACATTTGTATTTGTTGAACCATGTGTTTTATTTTACGATACAATAACAATTGTACAATAATAAGAACACATATTACTGCAATACTGCACCTCACCACTATGAGGGTTGGTCTAGTACCCAAAGCAGCCGATCCCCAATCCTACCAGGATACAATGGGAATACATGTAGACTGTCTTTTTACCTCTTTAGCAGAGGCCTTCTGTGAGAAAATAAGTCATTTTGTTTGTTGACGATATAACAAGGCACCAAATGTCATTTTATCAAATTTGGGTAAGTCGAAATGAGGTGGAGTTGCCAAATCAGTGAGTAAATCTAAAGCCATACTGGAACCATCAATATGGGTAACATTTGTTTGGCTATAGGCAGGACGTTCCCGAAGGGTCCAATTTGCAACCCACCAGGTCTTGTCACTACACCCCCATACATTCCAAGGTTGACTGGCGATTACACACCATGATTGGTTCCATCTCATAGCTTGGCGGTATTTATTTGCAGACGTTAGGGTAAATTTACATTGTTCAGGAAACCATGGGGCATTTGATGTCTCTTCCCCTCATATTAAGGTTTCATGTTCTTGTACACACTGTTGTTTAGGTAAGACAATATATTCATTGCGTACCATGATAATAGTATTACCTGGTATTTGGAGTCTCATGATCTGGTCATGTAATAATACTCCCAAATTACTGATTTGCCATGATATTTTTCGGTGATTCAAAACATACAGGTATTATCACTAGTATGGGAATCACATGTCGCAGCACTTGTGCATATTGATTTGGTAAGTTCCATACTTTTATCATAGCTAAGGGTGGTAGGAATACAATGGGATGACCCAATAATCTAGTTACATTGGTCTCACCTATTCCTAAGGGTAACCTATTGGTTTCAATTCTATTCAACTTATTAACTAGATAAGCATGTGCTTCAGCAGCTAATTTCGAGCAAGCCATTTCTATATAACTTTTTCTAGACATATTAGAAAGTGAGTTACAAAAACGAGCTGATATTTGTGCAATAATTTTATAATTCTGTAAGGTTTCTTTAAATTCAAACCAATCAATTTCTTCATTATTAGCTGCTAATTTCACAGTAGTTGACAATGGTGCAGTAGTCATGGCTTTCAAAGTCATCTCTAAAGAGCGAATATGACCCTTTAAAACCATAGCCTCGATACCATTAGCAATTTCTAATCCTGAGCCTAACCAGCCCCACACGTTTCTTTTACGACGTAATAAGCCTGGTGTTGCTTCCGCAGGAATTTGAAATGACCACATTTTGTGTCTATCATGGTATCGATTTAAAATATTATTATAATATTATTATAATACTGCTGCTACAACAATACTGAGGCCCGATCTTTACACTGAAGCGGTAATTGTGGAAAAGGCAAATGTAGTAAAATATTATAATACTTTAATTTATATTTAACCCTACTGTATAGATTTTACAATAGATGCATTACATAAAAAATGCCACATATTATGTTGTGATGCATTTACACCCCAATAAGATGTATTTAACAACGTAAGATTAGATGGATGATGTAACATGTCCTTTAGTTTTATTTTAAATAAATCTTGTTCTTCTTTCGTTAAATTCGTAGTATCCCCAAAGTAGAGCAGATATAGATTCCTTTCTGGGCTGTTGTGTTTACGACACACATCGCCGTGCCAGGCCAGGCATCTGGTGAGTATCCCCATGTCACATTTTGACATTGTCCATAAAGTACCATTTGATAAGAAGATATCCAGTGTGTTCATGTCATTCTCCTAATGGTACTGGGAGACCCCACACTGTATGATTAGCGTAGTTCTTGCTGTATAAACTGTTTCATATGTGCCCTGGGCATCAAGTAAATCATTCAGAAGTGGCCAGGATCAGTAAGGTACTGCTCAGCATAAGTACGGGAGACATCATTGTACTTCACCTATTGGGAGAAACAGAGCAGTATCAGTTGTCATCATTTAAAGGCTGATACAATTTACATTGGTCCACATGGACCCATTTGGTCTCTGTAGACCCTTGTCGAATTCGTTGGACCTGAATGACCCATGGTCCCAAAACATCAATGACATTATAGGGGCCCATTTAATTGGCGTCCCAGGGTCCCTTTTGACCAAACTTTTTCACCATGACGTGATGACCCCTTTTAATGGGCGGCATTACTTTTTTGTCATGTCTCTGTTTTTTCAATGAGTCTGTATGATATTTTTGGCAGCTTGGGGTAAATAAACAGCTAACTGTTTTTGCAGTTGTTGTAAAAATACATCAGTTTTGATGCGATCTAACACTGGTGTTGATAAATCTAGATCTGAAGGATAATACAGCCACATATCTCACTCAGTCATCAATTGATATAGGCTATAGCCAGTACTCTTGTTTTTAGTACCTCTAATACCCATTAGGGTTCCTGGTAAGTGTGTCACCCACCCTTTACCAGTATCCAACACTGCCTTTTTCAGTGCATTTTTAGAGTGCGATTTAACCTTTCCACCATCCCTGATGATTGTGGATGATAGGGTAAATGCAAACGTTGAGTGATACTCAAAATATCACACAAAGTTGTCATTATTTTTGCTGTAAAGCGAGTTTCTCTGTCACTTTCAAGTATTCTGGAAAACCCCAATGTAAGAACACTTGTTTCCATAGCACTTTTGCAGTAGCTTTAGCACTATCATTTTGTATGGGTAATGCTTTTACCCACTTAGAAAATATGTCAACAATGACTATTAAATATTAGAACCCCCCTTTTACAATAGGCAAGAGCCTCACATAATCAATTTGTAAGCTGGATCAAGGACCATCCGCCAAGGGTATGTGTCCTAATGGAACCCTTTTTCCAGGCACTGGAGGATTCATCCATGCACATATGAGACAAGCCTCCAGGCACTGTTTGACATCTTTTCCCATTTTTGGCCACCAATATTTTTGTGCCAACATTTTATAAGTTTTGTGGAGTCCATAATGACCTCCAATTAGATGATTATCTATAATAATATATTTTCTAAATGAAGTGGGTGGTATCCACTTCCTAAACCCAAGTTGTCGTTCCCATACTACCATATCTTCCCATATGGTAACATACTTGGTTGCACACTGTCCAGTGTCTTTTCATTGGTTCCGACAACCCACTATCCAAGCATTTGTAGCTTGGATACGTCACAAACTTGTAACTTGTGAGATGGCAGCTATTCATTTAATATAGTGTTTGTCAAATTCGTCCATCTCTCACAATTGTGTACAATCACCTCCTAGAGGGTCTACCCATCAGTTTATTTGTTTGACTGCAACTTGAGCAAGATTATCCACTAAGTTATTGTTTAATTTATGGATATCTTTTTTTTAATTTTTTTGGTGAGCTCTTACTTTACAAATTGCTATTCTCAAAGGTGTTTGAGCTCCTATGTTCCATATATGTCATAATATGGGAGCAAATGCGACAGGTTCTCCACATGCTGTCTGCATTTCTCATTTAGTCCAAATTGGAAAAAAGTCTAATAAGGAATTTACCACAAAAGCACAGTCTGAGAAGATATTAATAGCCTCCTGAGGGTAAGCCATAATAGCTCCACGGACTGCCTCTAATTCTGCTCTGGGGCAGAAAATGATGATGGGCATCGTACTAATATTTCATGATTAGTACTCGGTGTCCATATGGCATATCCTGTGTGGAGATGTCCATCCTCCGAAAAGCGTGAGACATCTACATGAACATCTCTTGCTTCAGTATTTGGTTCTGCAGCAAATATGGGTTTAAAATCAATTCCCATTACAGTTCCACAATCATGTGTCTCTCCCTCCCATGTCATTAATTCAACCAACATAGGTGAGGTCCATTTTTCTACAGTGATATTTTTCCCTTGTAGAGCTAAAGCCCATTTAACCGATCGCTGTGAAGACACACCTCTCACATCCCTTTACTAGGGTGTGAGACATTTGCAGGATAATTCTGTTAAGCCCCACAATATGTTTTGTAGCCTGTATGGCCCAGTGCACAGCTAACAAATGTTTTACACATTTTTTATATGTGTCTTTCACAGGTGTTAGTACACAAGAAAAATATCCCACATGATATAAAGTCCCTGCTGTCTTTTGTAACGGTACTGCATTGATTACCTGATCTGTTGCATGTACCTGTATTACAAAATCAGAGAACTCAGCAGGACTAATGAGAGCTGGAGCTGTCATTAATGTTTGCTTAAGAGCCATAAAAGATCTTACAAGAAAACAATTATAGAAACAAAACTTCTTTTGTAAGCTAGTTGACATGTGAGATTTAAATAAATCTTGATAACTTTTTTTCTGTTTTTAGACAGTAAATCACATTTTCCATGTCAGAGTGAAAAGTTCACTTGTATAACTTACCATACAGCAGGACCTGAAAAGTCCTGCCAAAATAATGTGCTTAACTTAGATTAAACATGAAAGGTCACATTGTGCTGCAAAAGGTCACTAATTGCAACAAGGTGAAAATTACCATATTTTTAGTTTTGGCAGCTTTTTGCTCAGTAGAACACTTAATTAGATAAAAGGAGGTAGTCTCTAAGGAGATTTGGCACTACAACTGTGCCTCTGCTTATAATGTAGTTGCCCAAGGGAGCCACCCCTTCCAATACTTCATCACATCTGCAACTGCAGTTTTGCAGACAATGAGTCAACAGTTTAAAACCGGAACATGTCATGGGATGAAACACAAAAATAAACAAGATTAGCTTTAGAAAATACAATTAAAGACAGTGACAAATAGACATAGCATATCCTGAATTAAGCACAGTGTTTCTCAGCTTCAAATATTTCCTACAACACTATGCCACTGACAAAAGTTAACCTGGAATAAAGAAACCAAGAGTCTCTTAAGTAAATAAAAAAAAACATATTGAGCTTCAAGTGAACAGAGCCAAGAAAAGACAAACTTTATTCTGGCATAATTATAGTTAATGAAGCTGATAACATTCATTACTGAATACTGTAATGTTTTTGCAGTTCTCCAAGTACAGAAAACAGCATGACCTTGGGCAGCGGGGAACAGCTGTACAGACATAAACGTTTGTAGATTTATTATAAAGTCTTGATTTTTAACCCACAAACTTCCCTTTGTGCCACACTTAATTTATATTTACTATTGTTAGCCTCTGTGACATATTTGGCTATATTTAAGTAATAAACATCATTTTTCTCTAACAATTCTTTCTTCAACTGACACGTCCTAGCAGTTATTTCTAACTGAAACTGTACGTACATACATACGTTAGCTAACTTGGTTTTATCTGATTTACTTTTCTCATTACGGTCGGTACATTGTTTAATTAAACATAAGTACACATCTTCCTGCTTTTCAGGAGAGCTGTACGGACCTTCTTGAAGGTTCGTCTCTAAACATTTGTGTAATATGGAATCCATACTCACGTCAGTAGGTTCACTGGTAAATCACGTCTGACTTCACCTCAGTCTTCCTAATGTGTTTTCCAACCTCCTTCCATACGTGAGTGATCTGCTCAAGTATGGTAGGCATTCCTCTCAGTGGCTTCCTCCTCTTCTCAGTTCTTTTGATGTCATCAGCAACCATATAGACTGTTTTCAGACATCCGAGTCATGGCACCAAATTATAAGGAGTAAAACAATAGCTGTGTTGTGTTTTTCTATCTCCAAATAAATCAAGCCACACCAAATGAATGTTTCCTTCTGGTTTATTTTCGGTTTGAGAGTCTTCAACATCAATACAAGTATTCAGGTCAACTTCTCAAATACAGGTATTTCTGGCTTTTGCTTGATACTAGCTATTCAGGTTTTATACAAGGTTTATATAAAGCTTTCTTATCTGAACAATGATAAACTCCCTAATATAGGCCAATCATATAACAAGATAACCTATTAATCTTAGGGTGTGGTGAATAACAGTCAAAGCATAGAGATAACTGTATTACACACAATATCACAAGGTGTTTATTACATATAATTCTTGCACAATCTCATAAGTATTGACTCCATTTAGAAGGTTCTCTGTGTGAACACCATCCATGTAGGGATTAAGCCATGAGAAAGCATGGGTCTACTGTGGTATTAATCCATGGTTGGGGAGGTTGGACCATGAGGCCGAAGGCCGAGTGGCTTCAACGAACCAACCATGGATTAATTCCACTGTAGACCCATCCTTTCGAGTGGCTTAATCCACTTGTAACATGGCAATGACTGTATGACTAATAGTTTTTGAATAAATGAGTACAATCACACTGATTTACTTTCAGAATACTATAAATTGAGCTATTAAACATGATGTACATATACTTGAAAACAATTGGAACACACCTATTGGAAATATCGTGGCTACTATTTCACTTTTGTTAAAATAACTTTCATTATAAGTTTTAAGCTTTCTAACATCAAAACATATTTTACAACTTTTAAAAAATTTGAAATTCACTTTCTATTCTAGGTGCTTTGATTTTCCTCTCTATGTATTAGAAGATATGGGCTGCGCTGCATGATGGGAGTGTGCTATGGTACATTTTAGTTTTCTTTCTCCAGTTCCTTTGCAGACCAATAGGTGGCTGTCACACAATCCTAGTAGCACAAGTACCTTTTCTCCAAATGTACTGAACTAAGCCAATCTGAAAAACACTTTATTGAACAACGACTATTTTGCAGAATATTATTTTCACTTTTTTTCGCTCTAAACTACCTAACTCAGCAGGACATAGAACAACATAACGTCTACTGCTTTCATCTTTCAAATACTTGTTTTGACTACTATTGTTAGTCTGTTTCTTTGATTTCTTTTTGTTTCTCTCAATTTATTTTTCTTTTCACCCACAGAGGTATCCTCTCTCTTTAATTTTGCTTTGTTTATCTCAGTGTCTGTTACTTTTGCTTTGGGTTATAGAAGCTGCATGCTTATCTTTACCACTGTGTATTCACCAAGACAAGGCTAGGCCAGATAATATTATTCAGTCATCCACAATGCATTGCACCCACAGTTGCTTAGAAAGCAGTAGATCAGAAGGGATGGTAACAGTATGTAACTGTTCACTTCTACAGAAATATTGCTGCAGCATAATTAACAGTATATGTGGAGTTTAAATGTACAATCTTTAGTAGCTCATGCACTTCTGTTGTAGTCACAATATAGAACAGTCTTGAAAAGGTCAAAAGTCCTGTGCCAAGAAAATTCTTAGTAAATACAACTTGGGACAACTACGCACTGCAAGCTATTTGCATATTGCTTTCACTTGGATACTGCTTCTTACCTGTAGTGGATTGCCAAGGTATTATAATACAAACCATGATCTACTATGGTATTAGACCATGGTTTCTACTGTACCACATGGTGTGTTTGTACCTATCCGAGTGTTTCATTTCATTTTTCTTTTTCATGCCATGTTACAAAAACAGGTAATACCATCCTAATAAGGGCATACTATCCTGTTCCAGTTCACCATAGAACATCTAAATGCTGATCATTATAAAATCATAAGGTAAAGTGTTGTGTAATCATCACAAGACAGGCATCACAAGACTTTTAACTAGGTCTGGTGAGAAACTGTCATAGCTAACTGTTTGAGTAAACACATTTGGTTATATAGTATAAGAAATTATACTGAAGCATTCTGTAAAAGGCTATACTTTGACACTCAGTTTAACTATTATAAAATATTATATTGAAATAAATGTTACTGTAGGACATGGAGGGCCAGGGTTGGATTCAATATCCCCAGTGAGTAATAACTTAATGGTCAGCAGGAATTTCAGGAATGACCCAAGGAGGGGAGAGGAAGATCTGACGTTTGTAGACTCTGAGATATTTCATAACCATAGAGCAGTTTCCCCTTTTTCTAAGCCTGTATATGGTGATACGGGTAGGATTAAGGTTGGCTTGGGGGTAGATACATGAGAAACTGGAGTATAGAGGGTCTGTGGGCTGCCCTATGTCCTGCCTGAGAGTGAGCAGCAATTGGTCTGTGCCCAGTACTACAAGTATGTAAGTACAAGCCAGCACAATACCCAGTGTCATATTAAAGCTTAAAAATGGGTCAATGAAGAGGAAGAAGTTCAGATTAAAATCCAAGATATTTGACAGTAGCAGGATAGGAAAAAGGAAAAAGCTTGGAGTAGAAAAATGTGGGTGGAGAGAGTATCTAGGTGGAACTATTGAAGAAGCGTGAGGTAGGATAATGTGGGTGGTTAGGGTCACCTCCACTAAAACAGGAGGCCACAGCATCCTCTACTCCGAGCTGAAGCACCCCAAACCCGAACCAGAGCACCCTGAACCTGACCAAGAGTTATGCAAAAGAATGTCAGGGGAAAATTCAGTATGTGAAGAAGGAGGAAACAGTGACCTCTAGGGGAAGTTGGGTATAACTTGCAAAGGTAAACTGGACACTTTTTTTTTTTTTGTAAACTATAAATTTTTTAACTATAAATCCGGCATGAATTCTTAGTGTAAGTACACTGTGACACTAAAGGATGCTATGGAATGCAGGCAGCAGCGAGTAAGAAAACAAGTCAGCACTGTTTCTATATATGTGGTATGATGTAACAAAGAGGTAGGATGGATGCTGGGGAGAACGAGGGGGAGGGGAAGAGAGGGAGAGACAGAGAGCAATTGGCTGAGAAATAATGGAAGGTAGGAGAGATAGAAGGGGGTTAGAAGACTGCAGGAGGGAGTCTCTTAGCATCTTAAGCTTAAAATACCGCAACTCATTTTAAAAACTCCAGATTAAAAATTGGTTAGAAAATGGAGCTTTTTAGCCTACAATCAATAAAGCTTGCAAAACAGGCTGTGACTGTATTTACAAAACTACAAACAGAACTGCTGAAGCCCCCAAAGCATGAATTACTTAAGTAGTCAATAATTAATACAAAAACAAGCCCCTGAGACATGAAATAAAGTTATAGAGACTGCACTCAATGCTGGGTGGAGCACCTATGCCCCCAGCTCACAGAGTAAATAAAGCAGGCTAAGTTTGATAAAAGCAAGGCTATAAGAGCACAATTTAATTCCTGAAATGCAGGACCTGCCTTAACCACACTTTTTTTTTTTTGTAAACTATGAATTTTTTAACTATAAATCCGTCGCAAATTCTTAGTGTAAGTACACTGTGACACTAAAGGATGCTGTGGAATGCAGACAGCAGCGATTAAGAAAACAAGTCAGCACTTGTGTGCTGGTGGAAAGGCGCCAGGTTCAAATCCGCATTTCACTGCTCCCGAGACAGAGTGCCTCAGCTGGAAGTGGAGGGTGACTGTACCTGCTAGTCTAAGCGGCAGCATTTTGGAGCTCCCAAGGCAGCAGGTGTGTGTGTTGGAGGGTGTCCTGACCTGCTAGTCTAAGCAGCAGCATTTCAGAGCTCCCAAGGCAGCAGGTGTGTGTGTTGGAGGGGGTCCTGACCTGCTAGTCTAACTAGTGGCTTTTCAGAGCTTTAAAGGCAGTTGTATTGATCTGGTGTAGTCTGTTGGTTTAGGGTCTGATAATCTACACACATCCTCATGGACCCTTTCATCTTGCACACGACTATGATGGGAGATGCATAGGGGCTTCTTGACTCTTGAATAATGCCAGCAGCTAGCATCTCTTGTAGGTGCCTCTGAACATCATCTATATTCGCTGGGGCAAGGCGGCAGGACCACTCTCTAAAGGTCTGTCTTCGTGTTACCTGATTGTATGCTTGGCACCACGTACGCACCCCACATCCCATTCCTTTAGGGAAAACACTTGGACCCTCTGGGCAAGTTTCCTACTGACTCAAGTCTTTCATTCAGCAGACAATGGGGAATCACCAAAGTCGAATAGATCTGGGGTCGCCCCTTCCTTTTCGCTGGAATATTTGTTGCTGAGTAGTACTGCAATGTCCGCACAGTGTACCATAGCTAACATACACCCCCTGTTCACTCAAATCTCTCAATCAGACACATTCAGGATTTGGACCATCACTCACCATGCATAGGCATAGGCATGGGCAGGTAAGATACTTGGTTTAACCAATAACCCCTCTGGCAACTTCCCTTCACCGGGTGCATCCAGCATCAATATTTTATTTTTTGTGTCCTTTCTAAGGTGAACTTCTTCATGAATGGTGTACTGAGCATTGGGTGGTAATACCAGAGAATCAGATCTTTCTTCCACGCTATCCCCACTGGCTCATCTCTGTCTGCATCTGTAGTCTGTTTTTACGGGTCATAGGCTCTCTTTATCAAGGCTGGAATTCTCAGGGCCTGCTCAGTCCATTGCCCTTGTTTTTCTTGACACAACTGCGCTAGTCTTCCAAACATGTGGGCGTTGGTTCCAATGAGCACGGGAACCACACCGTACAATCCCTTTGGAGGGCACACCAGAGCTACTATCTCGACTTGTTCATCCACTCCAGCCACTGCAGTAGGGAAAGACAGCTAGATCCTAATATATCCCAAGTATGGGTAGGACTTCTCGCTTAACCTCCATACATGAAGACCCTCCAGGGGCTGCAGGGGCACATCAGGCAGGTGTTTTCAGTACCAATCTTGAAACACTGTGGTCAATTGTGATTCGCTGTCGAGCACAGCCCTTGCAGCTACACCATTCACTGTTACAGTGGTCTCCATTGATGGGCCTACCACCTCAGACCAATCAGGTGAAGGGGACTTAATCATCTGTTTGACAGCAGTCTTTGAAGAGTAGGCCTTTCTCTCAGGCCCAGTCTGAGGCCTTATATTTCTATGCCAAACTAAAGCCAGTAGCCTTGTAGTAACATTCCTGATTCTCGGGCAAGCTGCAGTTGGGCCGGGTGTGCCCATCTTCCCCACAGTGGTAACAAAAGATGGGTTCTTTAGAGCCTCTAGAGGAAGGGGAACCACTCCCCTGTTTAGGTGTGGTAGGCAAGTCCTGAGGTCCCTCTCTGATCCGGGGTTCACTTTCACTGCTTTCTGAGCCTCTCCAGGAGTCAGCTACTTGAGTGGTCCTAATGAGGTCTCCTGCCAGGGCTGTTAACTCTCATACTTCTTTCATCAGATTACTCTCCGTCCGGGTTTCAGAGAAAATGACATGCACCCCCACCCCTCCAGGCGGGATCTCACTCTTGCTTGAGAGGCACTTGACAAGAATTAACATTTTTTGCTGCCTCGGTGGTTTGTTGGCTGGCACTCATCTCTTTCAGTTCTTTAATCAGTTCTCTCATCTGTTGTAATTCAGACTCATCACTTCAATCAGGGGTCTGACTGGTACGAGCAACCCCAGCATAGTGCTTCCACCCCTCTTCATCATTTTCCACTTCGCAAATCTCTTTCATAATGTAGCAATATTCAGGAGGATTTGTCCTCCTATCTTGCAACTTCAGTTTCAACATCATCACACTAGAGTACCTGGTGGATTTCAAAACATGCTCTAATTGGACTTGATTCAGTTCACTGGCAGGCACTCCCCCTTTTCTATGGGCCCTGTGCAGAGCCCGCTCAATTTTGGTAATAATCGTGGACAGCTTCTTGTTCTTCCATTGTTTAGCAGATATGAATTTCCACAGCAGATCACCCCCAGACTCAGTGCTACCAAAGACCCCCTCCAGGACAGAGAGGTACTCGGCCACAGTGGCCTCTGGGCTGGTGGAACAAAGAAAGCGGATGGCCTCCAGTGCAGGGCCCCTCAAGCTCTCCATGAACCTCTTTCTTTTCTCTCCCTCAGAGCACTGCCTCTCCTGGACCAGGGAAGTGGCATAGTCCATCCATGTTTCCAGGTCGTCCTCCCCCACGGGCAGTGGGACCATGCCTGAGAAGAGTATTAGTCTGTAGTAGGAGTCCAGGTGTACTGAGGGTATCACAATAGGGGAGGTCACCACAGGGGAAGCTCTAGGGGTGGCAGGAGATGCTATGGGGGTCTCCAAGGGAGTGGTGTCTTCAGAAAGATCTAACATCTTCACTAACTCTTTGGCGGATCACCCCTCAGTGGCTAGCAGTCTAAGCAATTTGTCTTTAAACCCCTCTATATTTGGGGATCTTCAAGGAGCAGCTGGGTCACTATGCAAATGAATGACCCACCATCCTTTCTGGGACCCTTCAGGCAAAATAACAGGGGTCACTCTCTCAGGATCTATGGGGAGGCTATAGTAGAGGATCAACACCATGGTTTGGTCAAACAGATCTGAGTCCCTCCCTTTCACCTTAACCTTCCCCAAACATTTAACTTGTTCAACAGTTTCTGTAATAGTTGCATTAGTGGTCCCTAACAGGATGTCCATTAACAAAATGGACTGTTGGGGGTCTACCCCTCCTCAGCCTTGCTCCACCCCATCATACAATGCACTAACAGCTTATGGGGGGGGGCAATCTTAAACTTATGCGTAGCAAGCGCCTCCATTTTGTTGCAAATTTTAAGCATAGGGTTGTAGTACCCACTTCTGACCATTAGAAGGCGCAAATTCCAGCGGTACCTCCAAGATGTAACCCCTAGGTGGCACTGTCCCAAGGGATACTACCCTTGCCTATGTGACCAGATGCAGGTTGAGGGGCCTGGGTACTAGAAACAGGTGCATCCATCCAGAGGACAGGGTTTGTGGTAGTGTAGCTGACCTGGGTACAGTCCTCCGGGACACTGTTACCTCCCTCTTTTCCCTCTAGTGGCCTAAATGATTCACAGAATACACAATTGCGATTTGCCCTGACAACAGTTTTAACCCCACAGTTGTTGCACTTACCACCAAGGCTAGTTCAACTGGCTTGGCCCTGGAAACCCCCTGTAAAATGAGATTTAGCGAAACAACCAACAATATTTCACTGCTGTTCATACAGAGGTACACCACAACCAGTTTCAGTGCAAATAGATTTAGATCTGATTTATTCAAGGGACAGTAACAAGGAAGGGGGCCAAATCTAGTGGTTGATTCAAGATCTGAATAAGTCAGGTTATAAGGTATGCACTCAAAGGTCCCTGTAACACAGTCACACACACACAGTCTGGGTACCCAGCTGGAACTACGGCTAGCCTGAAGCATTGCCCAGGATAGGCTGGTGTTGCAGCTGGTTGGGGCCCTATGATGTAAAGAAAACATGCATGCACTTTAACCCACAGTTTGTAATCTGGAGCTGGATGGCTCAGTCCCAAAATGATTAGCAACAACAATTAAATTAGTTGACACACCTTGATTTGAGCTTTGTTGTAAGGAGCTACCCTGGTGTTTAATCATGCTACCCAGTACAGGATGCAGGACGGACAAAATGAGGACCTCAGGATGAAGTGCTGGATTGCCAGGAGAAGCAGGGTCCACAAGAAGCACTGTTGTGCTGATCCTGTTCGTTGGTGTTGAGCAGGGAGCCGAATGCCTAGGCGGGTCTCTCGACGGTTGTTTTGCTGTGGTGTGAGCAGCTGTCTGGGCCAAGTTGGCAATGCCCATACTGGGTGAACAGTTCGGAGACAGTCTGGTAAGTGCTGGAGGCAGCTTCCAGCAAGTGTGACACATTCAAGTAGTGGAAACCAAGTCATGACCCACTACCAGCATTCAGCACACTTATAGTAAAAGCAAGGTAAATACCACAGTTTGGATGACAGTCTGTCTGCAATTCACAGGGTCTCTGCGCAAACTGTACTCTCTGCAGCAGTCTCAGGTCCTGACAGGCCGATCGCACTGAGGCAAATTTTTAGTCCACTTCAGGAGAAATTCAATTTGTCACAAATCAAGTTTCGATCGAAAAAACTGCAATTTTGGATGAAGTCCGATTTAAGATTAAACAGGCTTCTTCACTCGAGAAGATGTGGGCAGACAGGCCAGACACAGCCTTCCCGCTGATCTTCTGTGCTACTATGCAGGAGCAGCTGCTCGAATATCTCAAGATGTTCTCTCTCTCTCTCAACTCCCAACTCACACTGACACACTGCTGCAAGCAACTTGGGACTCCCAGAGATCGAAAAGGTTCGGTTGGCTGATCCATCTGTCTGTCACAGCTAGAGCTCCCCCACCGGGTCCATTTAGGTGCCAAAAGGCAAAAACTACCATTTCTACAGAAATTCACTCCCACAAGACCCATGGGGACAGACTCCATTTTAGGGTCCCCAAGGGCACAGTTTGGTCCAAACTAACAGTCCAGAACCAAGATGCTGGTGATTAACAGAATGTCTATGCTGCAAAGGAAGGCAGATTAGACAAACTACAATATTAGTATTATTATTGCAGATAATCAGTAAACAGTCACAGTTCCTAATAGGGCTCCCTCTATGCCATTAGCGATGGCTGAATGGAGCAACAATACTGCAGCCTGGGTGGGACTTGAGCCTGAAACTACTCGGCCCCTTACCTAGATTAATTATACTCTACAAAATAGGCAGCTCTTAAAGAGACAGGAACAGAGGCTAACAGGGCACTCACATGCAGACACTTTTAAATGGCTAGGACACAGAACGCCAGCCTGGCAGTGGGCATTTAGGCAAGCCTAAGGAAGACTTTTGGGAACCCCCATTTGTAGGGGGGGGTTACACCACCTAGAAGAGCAATAATGAGAAAGAAAAGGCCTCCACTTCCTACAAGCTTTACTGAAGGGGAGGTAAGGGTAGGGTATACCAGCCTTATGTTTATGCTCCATATGACTACCCTCCACAGAGAGGCTACTATAGGGGCAGAGGTAGAAGGAGAACTGGTCATGCTGCTGCAACACCAGCAGCCAAACCCCAGGCAAATAACAACCCCTGACAAGCCTGCCAAGTTTGCACAACCACTGCCAGTGGGGGGGAAGACTAACCCACCACTTCCAGGAATGGAAAAAAAGCACCACAGACAAGTGGGTCCTAGAAGAAGTGAGTTAGGGTTTGTCTTGGCAGTTCAGAAAGTTTTCAAGACTGCAGAACCCAAAAGTTCTTCATCGTCATACCCCAGCAGAAAAAATCCTACTCGAGTTGGAGGTAAAAAAAATTGCTGCTAACATATGAAGTGGAAAAAGCACCTGTACCACAAAAAGGCAAGCGACTTGACTCCAAGTACTTCCTAACTCTCAAGAAAAATGGGGAGTACTGACCCAGTCTACTCCTGAGATACCTGAACAAACACCTAAAGAAAGAACACTTCAAGGTGGTAACTCTGGGCTCAGGGATTCTATCTCTACAAATGGGAGACTGGCTTGGATCATTGGATCTGAAAGACACCTGCTTCCATGTACCAGTAAGCTCAAGTCACAGAAAATTCCTTGTGTTCACGTTAGAGAACTGCCACTACCAGTTCACAGTCCTTCCCTTCAGCCTCACCTTTGCTCCAAAAGTATTTACAAAGGGGACTATTCTTCAAGGTTTGGAGTGGCTACGTGCCATGTATCTGCAGCGTGTAGACACTCTGCAGCCGTTGTGCCCCCTCCACCCCATTCTCCACAAAGGCATGAGGCTGTTACATACTGGATTCCCCCAGCCGGCCGGTGAGCTCTGCTTGTTGGGTGGCCTGGGGGTGGTGCAGAGGGTGAGCTTGCGCTCCACGCTATTCATGAAAGTGCATAGTGACAGGTGAGGGGGGGTGCAGGCTACACATTCCAGGGGCAGCCATAGCTGCTGCATGCCCCCCCACCAGTATGCTGCCAGCAGTGGCAAACACCGTAGGGCCCTGCCGACATGCTGCCCCAGCCCTCCTGGAACACTGTGAGGGCAGGGGACTTTTGCCCAGGCACTCGCTCGGTGTTGGTGTGTGCGGCCCCGCCAACCATCCCTGCAGCCATGGTGCAGCATGGCGCAAGGGATCCAGTGGCAGACCAGGCCCGGGCATCCCACTGGATGCCTGCCCATGTTCTCTGGACAACCCCCCACATACCTGCATGCCAGAGGGGCAGGGCCACTGAAGGGGGCTGCGCAGTGGCCAGGAGATGTGAATATGGCCACTGCACATCATTCCAGGGGTGAGGGGCTACACGGGTGGGATATGTGCCTTTGGTGTGTACTTCCCATCCCTTGGAGAATTGCCCCCAAAGTGCCTTGCTGTGGTGGCAGCACATTTGAGAAGGAAAGGGGTAGTGCTTTTTTCTTACCTGGATGACTGGTTAATCTCAGAAAAAACACAGCAAGAAGCAAAGTCCTCTGTAATACGCACCCAAAATGCAATGGAGGATCTGGGCTTCCTCATAAACTATCAAAAGTCTCACACAGTACCACTCCAGGTTCTGGACTTTATCAGTATGGAGCTGGATACCATGCAAGGGAAGGCATTCCTTCCTGTAGCAAGGGTAGGAAATCTGATTTCAACTGTAGAATCTTTCAAAGCAGGTCAGTCAAGGCCTGAATAGGATATCCTTAGGCTACTAGGATACATGGCCTCCTCCACAGCACTGATACCAGGGGCCAGATTCCAGATCAGAGATATTCAGTATCACCTAGGGGACCACTGGTCTCAGATGTATGACACCTTATCCAAATTGGTGCCTGTCGAAAAAACATTGTTAAAGAGCCTCTGACGTGAAAAGTGCAACATTGCAGAATCCGAATAAGCATACCCCTAGTAAATCTCATACCAAAAACGAGATTTCTGCGCCACTTCATGTTAAAGTTATGAGCTATTTTATAACCCTGATTGCACTACCTTTCAAAACAGCCTGGTCAGTTAAGAGCTGCTGCTGATGTCATCTCAGGACCTCACAGTCTAGTATTCCCTGTCAGCAAGCTTATAGGACCTGTTTCTCCAAAGTTTTTAAAGAGCATGTGAGAGGGTTCTATGATAAAAATATTGCACAAATTTGCAAGTGCTAGCTTGGGGAAGACAACCTATTACATCTATTGATTTTATGTCCTCTATATTCAAGAAAGAAATCTGTACTTGGGCAGTGTATTATCAACTTTAGACATGGAACTTACGTATCAAGTGAATGCATTGTTGAAATCCCCAAATACTGAGATATTAGAAAGTGTTGCATTGTTCGTAAAACTATAGAACATAAGAAACTGCATATTATAAATAAGGAATAGGTTACTATAAGGGTGATACTTATATTTGTTACTAAATCTTAGATGTAGTGACATGTGCAATAGTTTAATTATAAACAACTGAATGAGTTCACTGGTAGAAATACCAGTTTAATTGTACTACTCAATGTTCCTGTATATTTACTGGTAATTGTACCTCTATGGCTTTTAACAATGTAGAATATTATATGTATATTCATGTATGCTAAAATGTATTGTGCACTATTTTGTGATGACAATTCTGTCTCGTCAATCAATAAACTGATCCGAACTGAAGATCATGTGCAATAGTTGTCTAAAGTAAAACAGGCAGCACCATTCAAAAAATATTGCTATAAAAGCTATACTTTTCAGGTTTTGTAACAAGGTTGGCAACATTGTATTTCATAATGCCCCTTGGTGTGGTCCATTTCTCAAGGGTTGCCGGATGCTGAGTCAGCATGTCTCCAGGCTGCTGAAGCCATTTAGAGTGCTACTCCACTGTGCCTGTTAGGAAGTTGTACAGTAGCCCCTCACTATAGCAAACCCTGCTATAGCAAAAACTCGGCTATAACGAATGCCTCATGTGGCTCCCAATGTTTCAGTATTTCTATTCTTCAGAATTCCTATCCGCACCAGCAATCGGACAGCGAACATTCACCTGCACACATCAAACACTGTCCATATGCCTTATATACTGTATTGTCAGGAAAACAAAGTTAAAAACTAAAGTAAAAAAATATCCACATCTTAACTGCTAGCTGAGACTTGGAGTTAAAGACAGCACCTGTAACATGGTTGGCGGCTCAGAGATTCCATCGCTTTACAAACCCGCTCCCCTCCCCCACCCGACTCTCATCTTTATTTAGTAAATTTATGTTGTCCAGTACTGAATTTATTTTATGCACAGTAGGTTCCGAATCATACTGAGGAATTCAGATGTGGTGGTGTTGGAGCTGCAATCTGTGAGTCGAATGGGGGTGATTATGAAAGCAGGAAGAGCATCAAAAAAGATCTGGAATTTGGAGAGGTGTTTTATTGTTGTCAGATTTTTCTTTTTGTCAATCTGTTTCTTTTTTGCTTTTACTATTGCCCAGTGTACTAGTCTGTGTACAGATATCTGGAGCGATGAGTCTGTGAATCAGGGGAGATGTGTTTGTAAAGGGTGTGGAAGCTCTGAGACGCCATTCCTGTTACAGGTGCTGTCTTTAACTTGGAGTCTCAGCTAGCAGTTAAGAAGTGGGTATTTTTGTTTTAGCTTTAGTGCACTGACAGTGCAGTGTACAAGGCATATGGGAAGTGTTTGATGTGTGCAGGTGACGTATGCACTGGCCGACAGTAGTGCATAGTAGTGGCCCTCATTATAATGAATAGGGAGCTATGACAAATACAGATTATGGCTCACTTTTAGTTTATTATTGTCAGGGGTTACTGTACTGCTAGTATTGTAATGTTGGTAACTTTGCTGTTGTTTGTCGGTGTCTGCTTTACAATATGTTTTAATAGGGGCCTTATATGTGTTAATTCCTACTAGGGGTGGAAGTGTTGGCTCTGGTAAAATGATCTTTTTAATTTAAAATAGAACATAAATGATCCTGAATGTACATCAGAACAACCTAGCAGGAAGAACACATTGTGCTGGCTAAATTAGAAACTCCTAGTAAGTTTTCAAAACAGTATTACCTCTCCTACCTCTACTGACAAGGAGATGGAATAATTGTTTTAAAGTGCCTTTCTTAGAAATCGCTTCAACTGAATGATAGGTGTGAATGATTTCAGCCTTTAACCACATCAGCAATTATTCAGTGTGCAAACCTCACAACAGTGTGCTATGACCCAGCATCCAGCAACCCTGGAAAAAAGGACCACAACAACAAGGCACACAAACAAAATATTGTCAGCTTTGTTACAAAACCTGAAACACAAACAGTATTTAAAGCAATGTTTACTGACTGATGCTGCCTGTTTTACTTGTGAAAACCACTGCACATGATCTTTACAACTTTGGAGAAACGGGTGCTATAAGCTTGCTGACAGGGAATACTAGACTGTGAGGTCCTGAGATGACATCAGCAGCAGCTCTTCACTGATACATGCTGTTTTGAACAGGTAGTGAAATCAGGGTTACAAAATAGCTCATAACTTTAAAATGAAGTAACATTGAAATCTAGTTTTGGTATGAGATTTACTGGGGGTATGCTTATTTTAATTCTGTAATGTAGCTCTTTTGTCCAGATGGTGTCAGTTGCTCTTTAAGGGCACTAGACTGATGGAAGGAGGAATGCAGCCTTAGAGAGGGGATTTCCTTCCTGCAGTGATCCCTTACAATAATTCTTACAACAGATGCCTCCCTCCCTCCTAGGTTAGGGTACCCACCTGGTGGATCTTACTGTGAGTGGCACCTGGAGTACACAGGAGAGTCAAGGGTGCATAGATGTCGTAGAACTCAGAGCAGTGTACTTGGCAATGCAGGCTTTTTTCATCCCAGATCTGTGGTCAGTCTGTCCAGATCAGAGCAGACAACACTACAACTATATACTGCATAAATACGCAGGGAGGAACAAGGTCTTCCAAGCTGTGCAGAAAAGCTATGAACATCTGGAACCTAGGCTACTTTCTGAAAGTGCAGCTATCCACAGTACACTTAACAGGGAAAGACAATGTACTTGCAGACTCCCTGAGCAGAATCAGCCAGGGAAACCACGCGTGGGGAACACCAGAAAAAGATCTATTTGCCTGCTGGGAGAACAACCAGCTCCCACTTTTTTGTTGCAGACACCAGCAGTGGGTTTAGCCCCAGAGGATGCATTAGTCCTCAACTGGTCAGGGAAGTTTCTCTATGCCTTCCCTCCTTTCCCACTTTTACTAAGAACTTGGTTAAAACTGAGAAGGAAATCGGCAACAGTGATTCTAATTGCTCCAGTCTAGACTGGGCCAGGCAAACCTGGTACTCCATGCTCCTGTACGTCTCCAGAAAATACCCTATCAACCTGCCCCTTAGGTACAATCTGTTGACACTGTCCCAAGGCAGTTCCCAGATCTGAGAACATTCCCAGATCTGAGAACTCTACCTTAGAGCATGGTTCTTAAGGAGCTAGAGTTGTCTGTGCTGAACCTTTCTGAGAAAGTAATGGAAGTGCTGAAGGTTTCCAGGAAATCAGCAACATGGAAAACTTATGCTTAAAAATGGAAAAGATTTTCCTTATGGTGCTCTCCCAAACAGATCAACCCCTTCTAGTCAGCTCTGTCCACAGTCCTGGACTACTTAGTCTAACTTCAGTCTTTGGGACTAAGACCTTCAATTCTGAAGGTGTATTTGGCAGCAGTGTCAGCTTACTCATTAGCTGGCAAAGACAGGTCAGTGGCCTGAAAACTCATTTTCAGAAAGTTTTTCAGGGCCTTAATCACCTGTACCCTGCAGTGAGGGAGCCTGTTCCTCCATGGTACTCAAATCTGCATACTGCCCAGCTGTAGGCTCCATTAGAACCCATGGCCACTGCTCTACTAAAGTATGTCACCAGGAAAACAGTTCTCCTGGTGGCACTGACATCTGCCAAAAGGGAGAGCAAGCTACAGGCTAATGTAGTGCAGTGGGTTAAGGCTCTGAGCTGCAGATCAGGAAACCTGGGTTTGAATCTTGCAGCCGCCTAGGTGCATACTGTGTGATCCCGAGCAAGTCACTTAACTTCCTTGTGCTCCCAGGTTGCATCTGAAAACATGCTTTGGCTTAGTGTACTACTCCTGGTTAAACAATGTTCCCTTTCCCTCTGTACAGATTTTACTACATAATTCTCCAAAGGGCAAGGTAGTCCTAAGGGCAAACAGGAGGTTCCTCCCAAATTGGTATCTAAATTCCATCTGAATTAGTCTATTGCCCCTCTAGTTTTCACCACAGGAAAATCCAGCTCAGGAAAGCAAAAGTTCTACAGTCTGGATGTGAAAAGGGCATGGAGTTACTATTTGTACCACACAAAGGAAGCCAGCTCCACTACCACTCAGCTGTTTGTTACCTATGGTGAAATGGGGAAGGACAAACCAGCATCCAAGAGAACAAGTTCTTGCTGGATAGTATCTTGCATACAGTTCTGTCATGGCAAGGCTGGCAAACTGCCTCCAAATGGGCTCAGGTCACAGGTGCCTCTAGGGGTATCCCCTGTGAGAGATTTGTAAAACAGCTACCTGGAAACAGTGCACATTTTCACAAAGCATTTCTGTCTGCATATACAATCCAGAAGGGATGTCAGTTTTGGCACTGTTGTCTTGCAGAACATTTTCCCTAGTTTCTTTACCCATTCTCCCAAGGCACTGCTATGGAGTCTGCACTTTAACTTAACAGAGGGAATCCTGGGGTTTGAAGAAAGAATCATTCACCACAGTAATGATGTTTCTTCTAAAGGTATCTCCCTCTCAGTTCCATGTCATAATGGTGACTGCCGAAGAGCGATTGGCGTTATGGCGAAGTCAGAGCACTGAAAATCAGTTTTGATGCTCTGACTCCCCAGTGCACAGCAAAACGGTGCTGGGGACTTGAATTTTAATATTTCATGTGAGGTGCTGTGCCCCCTGCACCTCCCTACTTAAGGATTCTCAACTCCAGGGGGGTGCATGTTGGGGGTGTGTGCAAAATGTTTAAAAATAAAATTCGGGCTGGGTGCAACAAAAATGCACCAGCGCCCAGACCTGAACCCAGCACCCTGACCACCCAAGCCATGAACCCACCCACCATGCCGCAGGGCCAGCTTGGCAGCCCACTGTGGCACCACCCCTCAAAACCCCTCCCGCCCCTCACTGAGCATGCTTGCTTCCCCCCCGGGTGCATATGTGTAGTGACATCCCATCGCTGTATGCACTGACCCACCCCATCTGGTCGCCCTACCTTGTCGGTAGGCCCCTTGACATGCGCTGGGATTGAGTCGCCATTGTTGCAAGCGCTCAATCACCGACACCCATGTCACAGGCTACCCTCTAACTAAGTTTATCAATCCTTTATCCCTTCCTCCCCTTCCAGAACCTGGAAAAAGGGTCATACAATAATCAGTTCCTTTTCAAGTTGCTTGAGCATTACTTGTTACAGTGCATCAGAAATTGTTGCTAAGTGGTCTAATTGACTTTAATTTCTTCATAACAAATTAAATTGTTCTGCCTTGTTTAAACAAATGTGAAAACATTTTTTTGGATAAAAAATGTAAGAAATTTAGCATGCTATTTAGCTAGTTTCAGTGGTTACTGCTCACCCTAGCTTTAGAAATAAGTCTGACATTCATAGGAGCCGGGTTTGTAAAATTGTTGGTGGTGCCCACGGGTCAGGGGTCAAGCCCTGATCCTGACCGAGGGGTCAAGGTCACGCCCCCCGGCCCAGGGATCAAGGCCCCACCCCATGCAATGAACAAAGTCAAAAACAGAGCAGGATACACCAGGTTTTGTTATCTGTAGGCTAGTAGAGGAGCCAATAGTCATGATAGAATCCCCAACCCCCACCAACCCTCCAGGTTCCCCACATCAAGTCACTCACACAATTTCTTAGCACAGTGCATCCCCATCCGGGTTGCCCCATGTGTTTAGCAGAGGTCAGGAGAGACATAGTGTGGCATGAATGGAGTCAGTACTGCATTTCACTGCATACTCATATATGCCATTATCAGCAGGTAGGTAGGTTACAAAGAGTCGGAGACTGTATGTGCCCATGCCCAGCCATGTCCAAATAAAGTTTATATCATATATATATATATATATATATATATATATATTATATTACTGTATCTTTCCTGGACATATACTTTATATATGCTTTTTTGGACATGGCCATAAACCCGTAGAAGACCAAGGGTTCAAAATTAAGTTTTGCAGCCAGTAGCCAAAATGGCTAATGACTGGGAAAACACACTGGTCCAACAGACATTTCCAGTGGCACAGTTGTGTCCTAGCAATCCAAAAGTCATTATATACAGTAAACCTGCTTTTCAGTAGCCACAGGGCCACATAACAACAGTGAAGACGTAAGAACCCTAGAAATAACTCAGATGACCGGCAGCTGTTGCTTTTTAATGTTTCCCTGTGCAGTTTAATGAGGAATGCAGCTGTTTTGTTTTTTTACTTTCTCATTATGCTACAATGGCCACAGTCTCCAGCTGGGCTTTTTGACCCCTCTCAAGTCACATTTGTGCCCACATCTCATCACCACACCACTTTCTTCTCCCAGGTTGCTTAACTCCACCCCCCCCAAAAAAATCTCTGTCAATTAATGTTGACAAATGCTTTAGCAATAAATGTTTACATTACACAGTTTTCAGCCCAACATAAATATTTACTGAACTGGGGTTTATTTCATCTCACTGGCACATGTTCCACTGGGAACAAGTCTGTAATGTTCAGTTATATCTTTAAGTGGATTCCCCGACTTTTTGTCAATAATCTGAAACATGGGAAAGACTCTATTTCATCAGGGGATGCATACTTCACATGTAACATATAAGCCCAAAACCTTTAATTAGAATTTTGCAGTTTATTTTCTGCCCCTTGAGGCTGACACCTTGAAAAAATAATCTTCATTTTTTTATTGCTAATAAGCGTTTTTTTCTTTTCCCCTGTGGAATTTTCAAGAAACTGATAAGCAAATACATATTAATCACAGTAGTGGTGGCAATAATTTGTTAGTTGAATATGAGATCAGACAAATGCAAAACAATGATCTGATTGGTGCTAAGACTGCACTGGCAGTAAAGGAAAAGGATGCTCATATTTCAGAAACTAACTACTAGTACTACATGACTTTGTTTGTGTATTTCCAGGAGAGAATAAACATGCCCCAGCTGTGTTGCTTCTTACCCCATGACAGGGCCTTTAGGACGGAAACAGAGACCTAGCGTATTGGCTAGCTTACTAACTTGCTTGCTGAAGGCTTCAGCAAGACATCAAGCAAGATAGCAAGCTAGTCAGTAGGTTAGGTCTCTGTTCCTGTCCTGAAGCTACCCAGGCTGTCCCCCCCCATGCATCATACATTGCAGAGCTGCCAGAGACAGAGTCCGCCTCCATACCCATCACAGTAGTCACACACTGCTGCAGAGGCAGACCACCAGGCCCACTTCATTCACTGGACTCGACGCCCCTCTCATCTGTCCCCACAGAAGCAACATCAGCATCCCTCCCATCAATCCCCACAGAGGCAACATCAGCAAACAATTCTGTTTTGTAATTGCCTAAATAAGGTTGTTTGATTTGAAGATTTTTGGTATAATATGGTTTATAAATCATCAACAACTACTTAGTAAGAGAATTATTATAACTTTAATGTATTCTGAAATACAGCAATCTGATTGGTCGTACAAACTTTTGATTGATAAACCCATTTTTAATATTAATTTTGAGAAGATTTTGAGTTTAAATATGTGGTATATTCCTCCACTAGCTGATAAGAATAATTTTCTCTCAAAAATAATAAATTGTATATTGAGCGATCTGATTGGCTGATACAACTGACTACACTTTTGAAATTTTTTTTGTTTTTTTGTAGGATCTATTTCTGCATCGTACTCTCGGGACATCTTTCAGGGTCTCACTGACAGCCACCACACTCAACTGCTCACCTGAACTGGCCACTCCAAGAGCTACATTGGGTATGTGGGGTCTGGGACTCTCCCTGCCCCATGGAGAAGCCCCCAGACCCCAAGGAGAACCAGAGAGTCAGCCGGTATTGGACATGTGGTGGGTCAGCTTGCCAGAGATTGCCATCGCCTCACCTGAGGGTAGAGGAATTTTATTGTTGCATTTCCTCCCCTGAGGCACGGACGTGCAATGACGTCCCGCCTGGCGTGCGCACGCTCTTGTACGCACCCGGACATCTGCCGCTGCCCCAATCCCCATGCTTCTTGCGCCATGCACTGCATTGCCCCCAGCCTCTGCCAGGGGATGCCAGCGCCATGGGAGATCCCCGAACCCACCCCAGGACTAAGAGAGCTGTCTTACGGTCTCTCAATCTTAGTCCTTCCCTGCCAATCCCTGATGACCCAGGTTCATTCCTGAACCCGGGTCACCGGCATTGTGCGAGGTGTGGCATCCAGCGCCTCTACCCTCAGCACCACCAGGCTGGATCACTTTTGAAATATTTGATATGTTAAAAGGTTTGCTACCATTATCATGAACTAATGTGTAACATTTGTTCTTAATTACCTATTATTTTATTTGAATATTTGCTAGTTTTATGAAAAGGAACAATCTGATAGATTAATAACTGTGATGTTACTGAGTTTGAAACTAATTGGTATAAAAAGAGATTGAGTATTGCAAGGTTTATCCCCTGATGAAGCCTTGTGCAAACACAGGGACCTTACACATAACTGTTGATGCCTTCATGTTTGTTCAATAAAACAGTATTTTGTAAACAAACAGCAAACTGGATTTGTGGCAATTTGTGACTACCTTCATTAGAGGACTATCTGTTCTCCTGGCTCTGGAATGCGCGTTTTTTTTGTTTCTACTAACATCAGCATCCCTCCTGTCAATCCCCACAGAGGCAACATTAGCATCCCTCCTCGTCCATCCACACAGAGGCACCGCCACCATCAGCATCCCTCCCATCAATTCCCACAGAGGCAACATCAGCATCCATCCTGTCAATCCCCACAGAGGCAACATCAGCACCCTTCCCCGTCCATCCCCACAGAGGCACCGCCACCATCAGAATCCCTCCCATCCATCCCCACAGAGACACCACTACCATCAGGATCCCTCCCATCCATCCCCACAGAGGCACCGCCACCATCAGCATCCCTCCCATCCATCCCCACAGAGGCACTGCCACCATCAGCATCCCTCCCATCCATCCCCACAGAGGCACTGCCACCATCACCATCCCTCCCATAAATCCCCACAGAGGCAACATCAGCATCCCTCCCATCTATCCCCACAGAGGCAATATCAGCATCCCGCCCATCCATCCCCACAGAGACAACATCAGCATCCCTCCCATCCATCCCCACAGAGGCACTGCCACCATTAGCATCTCTCCCCATCCATCCCCACAGAGGCAACATCAGCATCCCTCCCATCCATCCCCACAGAGGCAACATCAGCATACCTCCCATCCATCCCCAGGGAGGCAACATCTGTATCCCTCCCATCCATCCCAACAGAGGCAACATCAGCATCCCTCCCATCCATCCTCACAGAGGCAACATCAGCATCCCTCCCATCCATCCTCACAGAGGCACTGCCACCATCAGAATCCCTCCCATCAATCCCCACAGAGGCATCAGCATCCCTCCCATCAATCCTCACAGAGGCAACATCAGCATCCCTCCCATCTATCCCCACAGAGGCAACATCAGCATCCCTCCCATCCATTCCCACAGAGGCAACATCAGCATCGATCCCCACAGAGGCAACATCAGCATCCCTCGCCATCCATCCCCACAGAGGCACCATCAGCATCTTTCCATCAATCCCCAGAGAGGCAACATCAGCACCCCTCCCACCCTTCCCCACAGAGGCAACATCAGAATACCTCCCATCCATCCCCACAGAGGCAACATCAGCATCCTTCCCTTCAATCCCCACATAGAAAACATCAGCATCCCTCCCATAAAATTAGAGTAAATGTGCCAGGCTAGACCCTCCTCCAGCATGGGTTAAGCAGCTCAGAGTATACCATGAGCTGAAGTGCCTGAGGAGTAGGGTTGGTTTTCTAGTCTGATTGCCAGGAGACACTCTACTGTGATTGAATGTGCACCCCACTGAACAGTTCTGCTGCTGTTGGCCTACCTTTGCTTGCTGGCTGATGCCTTTCTCCTCGGCTGCTTCTCGAGATGACTTGCTCTGTGCTGCTGCTGGCTGCCTGGACCAAAGAACCCCACCCGGCCGCTTGTAGGCCTGCCACCTGCCCAAACCTCGCTAACCCCAACCAGCATGCTTAGGTTGCCCACTCACTCTACTCCATCCCCTCTGCAGCACTAGTCTGCTGCTCAGCCGACTTGTGCTTGACTGTTGCTACTGCCTGCCGTAGACCACATTCGTAGCTGGCCTGGACGGTTCCACTCCCCGGCCACCTGGGTCCTCCTCCTCCCTCATTGCCGGCCCAACTCCTTGGACTACAGATGGCCTGCTGTGCTGCCTGGCTGCTGCAGGTGTGATGTTGTCCAGGACTCCCATCCAACTACTGACTCCTGCTGCACCACCACCAGTCTTTGGCTGTTCTCTCTTGTGCAGCTCCTCTCTCTTCTGGCTGGATGCCTGGACCACCAATGCTCTCTTCATCCAGGCCAGCCCGCCGCTCACTCTATCCCGCTGCCACACAGTGGAAACCATCACCCCCTCACTCTGACACACACACACAGAACTGCCCTGATGCATGCACACATATCGCACCCAATACAAGCTTCACAGCCACTGCCAATCAGTGCGGCATGCTGAAAAATTGCACTCTGATTGAACCCCAATGATTTTCCAAGGGGGGGAGGGCACAAACTGAGGGAAAGGGAGGGAGGCAGCAAGGCAAAGGTGTGAATTTTAAATAATGCTAGCCGTGGCCAGCCTAATTAAACTGCGGGGGAGCAGCGGGAGTTGGGGGGTGTGGGCATATGTGGTCACACTCACAGTCAGCAGCAGAGGGCACAAGCAGAGAAACCAGGAGGGGAAAATGCCTTAAAAAAAGGCAGCATGTGGCAAAATATTGCTGGGGCTAAGCCCAGATCAAAAAATACTGCTGGGGCCAGTGTCACATGGGCCCATACAACCCGGCACCTATGCTGATGTTAGAGCGCAGGGGTGAGCATGACCACACAGCAGAGTTTGAATTTATTTCTAAATTCCATAATTTGCATAAAATTCTAAAAGCTCCAGGGCTGTTCATTCCATGGGAATGATCTCACTTGTTAAACTTAGTGAGAGATCTCTTTGGAAGAAACAATATTACTACAGTGAGTAATGTTTTCTTATGTTCTATCTCCGGGGTATTACACTCTGGTGGGATGATGCTTGTTGTAATGCTCATTGATAGATACCTGAGAAGAAACAGCATTACTATGGGAAGTAATTTTTTTTCTTATGTACCTTTCTTCGTTAAGGTAGGAATATATAGGAACATAGTGCTTAAGGTCAGAAGAGATGGTTGCTCCACAAAATCTGGCCCCCTCCACCTCATGAGCTGAGAGTCAGGGACCAACAAGTGCACTCAGCAAATATGTACTAATTTACAGATTCCCCACCCACCCTACTATCCAGGGTATCTAGTGATTCCCTTGTTAAGCAGAAGTTTATTTAGGCCTGCTGTGATGGCCTGTAATGTCTTTATGCTCACTCTCTATGCTGGTATACTGGTTCATTGGTTTAGCACTATCTGGGAGAATAGGTTCCTCCTAACGTTGTCCCTGAAGTTAGCATGTTTTGTAATGTTATTATGTATCTGGTGAGGATGGGGATATCGAGGGGAGTCATCTGCATTTAAATCACCTTATACTGATTCTGGTGGTAATGTACTTGGTTAGGCTAGGAATTCAGCTGTGTATAAATCTCTTCATACTACCTCTGGTTTTATATACCTGACTTGGGTAGGTGCAGCAACAGAAAGTGAACTTTGCAACTTGCTGACTTGCAACTGGAGCACACAAAGCTCCACCAGGAGCAAGGGACCTTTACAGAGTGTCTTAATAGGTAAGGCAGCCTCTCCCTGCCTGCTTTTTTGTTCGGGGTGTTAGCCTGTCGACACACTGCACACACTGACAGCCCTACCTACCCCAGCCACTCAAGCCCAACCCCCAATATATTGCCTTTTCCTGTCACGTGACTTCTTGGTACCTGTCATGTGACTTATTGGTACCTTGTGGAACTAAGTCCCCACTTTTCCATTTGCAGCTTATATTCCTCTTCCACTAGAGGGAGTTCTCCTTCTCTGTGTGCCAACCTCTCCAATCTTCCCTAATTTCTACTACTCTCTGGCACTCTTGCCTACCCAGCTACTCAGCTGCCCAGTCCCCTGCCTAGAAAACATCTTTGCACATCTCTTCGCTACCCTACCTTACCCCACACAGCTCCCCTCATCTCCCACCTCTTGACTACCATCCCCCCTCACTTCACCCCCCGCCTCTGCCAGTGCCTAGTGCAACCACTAGGTGTCGTTATTTCACCCCCTTCTGAGACCCTTTTTCTAGCCTTTCTTATCCCCCCCCAGGCCAGTCCTGACAGCCTCTCTACAAGGCTCTAAGACACCCATCCTGGGGTATTCAAACCTGGTACCTTCTGCACCAAAGGTGGTAGCACTACCACTACACCACAGCAGCAGGCACACTCACAAAAGGTCAACCATTACCCTTATTATTTACCACAAGCAAATAACAATGGGCACCATCACTCTTACACTAAGCCTGCTCATGCTTACCCTTCTGGCTCAGACCAACCCCCCATCCTGCGCCCCTGCCCTCCATCCTGAGCTTTGCTCCCCTAAGCCACCCCTTAGTAGTCTGGCCCCCCACCTTGGACACCCCCTAACTCCTCTGCATCCACCACCTACCAGCACCCCCACTTCCTCTGCCCTCCCGGGTCCATCCTGGACCCACCTCTTCTTTGCCATACCTACCCCCACACCCTACCCATCCCCTGCATCCCCATTATCAGGACCTCACATCGGTACCAAAGTAAGGGTCCTGGTCACCACCATCCCCTAATTAGAATAATCACTCTGCTCCTACTCCTCTCCGGGAGCATGCACCCTAACCCTGGACCGATGTCAGCTAGCCCTCCCACACCCCACTCTGGAGCTGGTGTCTGCGTTGCATCACTGAACACAAGCAGCATCCTAAAGAAATCCGCCGCACTCCAGTGCTGGGTTGTACAACACCAACCCAATATTATTGTGTTTGTAGAGACCTGGCTCTCCAAAACAACTCCTAACACTGTTGTTTCCCTCCCTGGCTACTCCCTGTTCAGGGAGGACTGAGTGGGTAAACGCGGTGGTAGGTGCGCAATCTGCATGTGTGACACCCTTATAAGTCATGCGCTTCCTGCCCCCAAGCTTAACTATGGCACCCAAGCCCTCACCCTAAAAATTACCCCTGACCCAGCCAGGGGCCCACTCTTCCTCACGTTCTCCTACATACCCCTGAGGAACCAGAACCCAGCAGTCCAGTCTCTCATCAACTACCTCACCTTTTTACCACACAAAGCTGATCAACTCACCCTAGGTGACCTTAATGTCAACTGACTTTGTACCAATGCCTCCCATAGCAGGGACTCCTTCACTGCCCGGGACATGTCCCAGTTAGTTACCCAGCCCACTAGATTCAACCGGACAAGTGGCTCCAGCACCCTCCTAGATGTAATTATGTCGAACCACCCTCATAAAATCCAGGATATCAACATCCTCCCCGACTCACTTAGTAATCACTCACCTGTCCTCTGTCTGTGGTCATCCTCCACACCAAAACCCATGTCCCAGGTCACCATGCGACGGTGCCTTAGCCCCGGGGGTCTCAGAAAGCTAAAATTGCATCTAGCTCAGCCAGACTGGTCCCCATCAGACATGCCCCTGATACTGACTCTTCCCTAGACCCTTTTCACTAATGTATTCAGCAAGGCCTGTGACCTTTTCGCAACCCCATACCAGAATCCATACCAGAAGACAAAATACTGCATGCATCTTCCCATACCTTATCTAGAAACTTAAGCATAGGGATAATCTCTGGCATACTGCTATTGAATCAAGCAAGTTGGCTGATAGACAAGCCTTCAATGCGGTGCGTAATAAGTGCACCTGAGCCATTAGATGGGTTAAGGCTGAGCACTATCAGACCACACTCGCATCCACATGCAGTTCCACCCGGACTTTCAGGGACAGCATGAAAGAGCTCAATGGGAAGACCTTCTTGCCCCCACTGTCCTAGCTCTCCATCGATGGTACCGTCACCACTGACCCACCTCGCATAGCTGATTGCCTCAATACTACCTTCTCTGACTTAAGCTTTGTCCTCCCCAACAATGTTTTTGACCCAATCCCTGCCTCTATCCCCCCTGCCCTGGATTGCCCTCCTTTTTTACTTGCATGCCATATCCCCCCCATGAAGCCAGGCCACACCTGCAACAAGTCCTTAGTAGCAACAACCCAAGCTATGACCCCCTAGACTCCAGGATCCTCTGCTTGGTCTTGGATGTTGTCCTAGCCCCCCTTACAGACTTGCTAAATCAGTTTCTATGCCTAGGTCAGTTTCCCAGTGCTTGGAAAGCAGCATAAATCACCCCTAAACATAACAGTGGAGATCGGTCCACACCTAACAACTACCGGTCGATCTCGATCCTCCCCCCGCTCTCTAAAGCCCTAGAAAAAATAGTGTCTGTTCAACTCTCTGAGTACCTGGCCAAATATGACACAATGTGCCCAGAACAACATGGATTCCACCCAGGACAGAGTACCACTACTGCTGTCCTGTAGTTCTCTCAATACCTGCACTCTGCTCTTGACTCTGGCAACCTTGCCCGGTGCAGTGTTCATAGACCTCTCCAAGGCTTTTGACATTGTTTGTCACCCTCTCCTGCTCGACTCCTCCACCAACTTGGCTTTTTCACTGGCCCCCTTGCCTGGTTCACCAGCTACCTCTCTGCCAGATCCCAGTATGTGAAGATCGATGGCTCCCTGTCCAATACCCTGTCCATTCGCTCCGGGGTACCCCATGGCTCCATTCCGGGACCCGTACTTTTCAGCTTCTACCTCAGCACTCTACCCAGCTCCTGCACAGGAAAAATGCTCCTCTATGCTGATGATACGGCTCTCTTTGCCTTCCACCTTGATCCCTCTTCTCTCCGGGGAATCCCTCCAGCACACATACAACCAAGCTGAAAAGTGGTTCCCTGACCACCGACTTGTCATTACCCTACAGAAGACCAAGTCAATGCTCTTCTCCCATCACCAAAACAAAGCCAAAAATGACCCCCTCTTCATTCTCCCCAGCACTCTGCACCCACTGGTGTCCTCTTACAAATACCTAGGCACCACTTTTGACTCGGCTCTCACCTTCCACACCCACATCAATGCCCTATCCTCTGTCATAAATTCTCGGATAGGCCTACTATACCGTCATAGAGATTGCCTCCCCCAAGCTGCACTCCGACTTGCCATCACCTCCTCCGTCCTATCATTAGTGGACTATGGCCTACCCATTTATGCCATAGCGGACAATACCACCTTGACTAAAATCCAGTTCTCAATCATCAAGACCTGCAGGCTCCTGACCAGAGCCTCTAGCTGTAAACACACTTGCCTGTTCCACTCCACCGCCAACCTGCTCACCTTTGAGGAGCGTCTGCACTACCTGACCTGCCTATTTGCCAAAATATCTCTTCTAGGGCTCTACCCTCATAGAAACATAGAAGTTGATGGCAAATAAGGACTGCAAGGCCCATCCAGTCTGACCATTTCTTTTTCTACCTTATGAATGTGCCATCGGCCTTTGTTCTGTCCATGGCCTATCTATTCATACTCATCTGTATTGCTCCCTTTTACCTGTCCCATGCCTGTTTGAAGCCCTGCACTGTATTCATATCCACCACTTCCTGAGGTAGGCCAATCCATGCACCACCACCCTTTCTGTGAAAAAGAACTTCCTCACATTACTCCTTAATCGGCCTCCCTCTAATCTCATGCTGTGTCCTCTTGTCCTACTATTTTTCTTGCATTGAAACATGTTAGACTCTTTCACCTTGTTAATGCCCTTAAGGAGTTTGAATGTTTCGATCATGTCACCTCTCTCCCTCCTTTGCTCTAGGGTATACAAATTGAGCTCCGTTGATCTGTCCTCATATGTTTTCTGATGCAATCTCTGTACCATTTTGGTTGCCCTTCTCTGGACTACCTCAGTTTGGTTAATGTCCTTGTGAAGGTGTGGCCTCCAGTACTGCATCAGTACTCCAGATGGGGCCTAACCAGTGTCTTGTAAAGAGGGATTATTACCTCCCTCTTCCAAATTGTGATACCCCTACTAATACACCCCAACATCCCCTAGCCTTACCTACTGCTTTAGTGGTCTGCTTGGATGATTTCAGGTCATCGGTGATGATGATGCCCAAGTCTCTTTCTTCCCTTGTGACTGCCAGCAACTCCCCTCCCAGCCTATAGGTGGCTTCAGGGTTTCTCTTCCCTATGTGCATGATCTTGCACTTCTTTGCATTAAACCCCAGTTGCCACTCTTCCGACCATTTTGCTAGTTTATCCAGATCTCTTCTCATTCTGCCCACCCCATCTGGGTCATCTACTCCTGCTGCAGGTCTTGGTATCATCTGCAAACAGACAAACTTTACCCTCCAGTCCATCTGCAATGTCACTGATGAAGATATTGAAGAGGACTAGCCCCAGAACTGATCCCTGAGGTACCCCACTTGTGACCTGCATCTCTTCTGTCTGTATACTGTTTACCACCACTCCTTGTTTTCTGCCCGTGAACCAGTTTGCCACCCAGTTGACCAACTTCTGACCCACCCGAGCCTACTCAGCTTATTAATCAATCTTCTTTATGGAACAGTATTGAAAGCTTTGCTGAAGTCAAGGTAGGTGATATCAACTGCTCCCCCTTGGTCCACCACTCTGGTTATCCAGTCAAAGAAGTCTATGAGATTAGTTTGACAGGACCTCTCTTTTGTAAACCCATGCTATCTTGGCTCCTGTGCTCCTATTGATTCCAAGTGTTGCACTATTCTTTCCTTAAGGAGTGCCTCCATAACCTTGCCCACTGCTGAGGTAAGACTGACTGGTCTATAGTTCCCTGCCTACTTCCTGCTACCACTCTTGTGGAGCGCGATCACATGAGCCCTTCTCCAGTCTTCTGGGACCTCTCCTGTGCTCAGAGACTCACTAAACAGTTTTGATAATGTCTCTGCTAGTTCCACCCTTAGCTCCTTTAGTACCCTGGGATGTATGCCATCAGGTCCCATTGCCTTGTCCACCCTGAGCTTATCGAGCTCTTGTAGGACCATTTCTTTTGTGAAGGGACTAGTGCACCCCCCCAGTGTCCATGGTGTTGAGCTGTGGGCCCTGCCCTATCTTCTCTTCAGTAAATACTGAGCAGAAGTATCTATTTAGGATAGATGCTTTAACATGGTCCTCCTCCTCATATGCCCCCTTATCCCCTTTGATCTTAGCAATACCCCCACTGGATTTTTCCTTTCACTAATGTATCTATAGAAAGACTTGTCACCTTCTTTTGCTGTTTGTGCTAGTGTTTTCCTGGTTTGGGCCTTTGCCTGCCTTACTGCCTTCCCTCCTTCCCTTAGTGAAGTTTGGTATGCCTCCCTATCTTCATCCTGCTGCATTCCCCTATATTTCCTGAAGGCCAGCCTTTTGGCTCTGACCTTTTCTGCTGCTGTTTTTGAGAACCAAAGTGGTTTCCTTCTTCTTTCGCACTTCCTTTTCTCTCTAACACAATGGGATATTGCTTCAAGTATTACATCCTTAATGCTTGCCCACTTTGCCTGTATCCCCTCACCTGTATTTCTTTTTGCCAGGGCTAGCTTAACTCTGTTGACCGTCTTATCAAAGTCAACTCCTCTGAAGTCCCATATTTTCACCTTGGAATAGGAAGATTTAGTTCTAGTGGCCAAATTGAACCATACCATGTAATGGTCCCCGACCCCCAGGTAACCTTCTACCTTGAGATCTGAGATCCTTTCCCTGTTAGTCAGTACTAGATCTAGGATAGCCCTGTCTCTTGTGGGTTGTTGTACCAGTTGTTTGAGGACCTCCCCCTGCAGGGAATCCACCATGTGTCTAGTTCTGGCAGATGTTCCTGCTGGTATTGACTAATCTGTAGCTGGCATGTTGAAGTCTCCCATTATGAGAACCTTCCCTTTAGCTGTCATGTTTTGTATATCTTCTAACAGTAATGTGTCTATGTCCTCTTCCTGGTCTGGGGGCCTGTACACAACCCCAGTTCTTATGGCTGTCCCATTTCCTGTTTCCAGGGTGACCCACAGTTGTTCTGGCTCCTTATGTGTATTCTGAATTTCTGTAGCTTTGATATTTTCGTTGACATAAAGGGCCACTCCACCCCCCCTTTTTGCACCTCAGTCTCTTCTGAACAGTACATAGCCCGGTACTGAAGTCTCCCAAGTGTGGTTACTGATAAACCATGTCTCGCTAATGGCTACTATGTCCAGTTTAGACTCTGTCATTATTGCCTGCAGGTCTGGGATCTTGTTTCCCAGACTGCGAGCATTTGTGTACATGATTTTCCACTGGCCAGATTTCAGTTAGTTAGTTGTTGGGTGAGGTCTGGCATTTCCCCTGTACATCGTATGGAGAGCTGGATCTTTTTCCTTACCTGGTGATGCAAATGAACTACAAATATGCTGAACTCCTGTTTGACCACTAGCTGGGGGGGGGGGGCAGGAGTGTTCTTCCCATTCGACGTATGGGGTACTGCACCTCTCTCCCCATTTGCTAGTTTAAATATTCTGCAAGACATCAAACTTCTACCTCAATGCACTGAGTCAGATGCAGTTCATCAAATTTAAAGAGCTTTCGCTCCCAAAACTGTCACCAGTTCCCTACAAAATTTGTATTCTTTTTCCTGGCACCAGCCCTTCAGCCACATGTTTAGCTCCCCTATCTCCCCTTCTCTGACCTTCCATCCATCTTCTCCCATCTCCCAGACTTGCAGGATCTCAAAGAAGGAGATGCTGGATGAAATGGATGACAGTTTGTCACCCAGCCTGGTCAGGTGTACCTTGGTCTCCACAACTGACCAGCTGGTGAGATCATTAGTCCCTATGTGTACCAGGATGTCAATGTTTTCTCCTGCTTCCTGAACAATTTTAGCAATGCAGTCAGTGTTTCTCCACGCTGATGTACCTGGGAGACATCTGACCATTACCCCTGGCTGGAGATAGGTATTAACTCCCCGAATCATGGTTTCTGCTATGATCTGAAGTTTTTGGGATTTTCTTTTTGCTTTTTTTTGTTTTGGTTCCTGTTTTGGGTGAATTTTGTTGTGCTAGCTCCTGTGCTGCAGTGTCCTGCTCTGCAGTGTCCTCTGCCCCTTTGTTTGATTTCAGAGATAGAGGCAGATACCTGTTTATAGTTTTTATATGGTTTGTGGAGGTGATATGTTGGAGAGCACCGAGTGATGGGGCTCCCGATTTGCTCCTCCTAACCACCTGCCAACCTACCGGACCAACTACCCTCTGTGGTTGAGGTGCTTCTGTTGGATGTTGGGGAAATGGCAGGCGGTTCTTATATTTCCTCTTGAATATGCAATTTTAGACGCACAATCTCTGTCCATGCTGCCTGGAGCTGAGCCCTTAGATCTCCAATGGCCCAGTATGTAGGACAGTGTCCTAAATCCTGTAAAACTGCCCTTCTGAAAAGTGTCCCACAGTACCTTCAGTTAATGATATCCATTCCCGATAAGTTGCTTGGTTTATAACCTGTTCAGAGTAATCAGAATGAAGAAAATGAAAGCAAAAGTTTGATTTTGTGTTTTGTTTGTTTGTTTTTATATAACTTGTTATAACAAGTTAAATTACTAGTGCCCTTCTAAATGAGGTCACTGTATGGATACCTCTCTGATCTGCCCCTTTTTGTTTTGCTACAGGAAATGTCATGACTGTGCTACCCTATAAAAGGAGTGTAGTGTAGGGTAGTTGGTGATGGGGGTGGGTAGTTGTGCCCTTCTCCTGCTAAAAAAGAAGAACCATGGACGAAAGAAGCAAGGAGGTAAGAGCAGAAACAATCAGCCAGCAACAAATGCAGTAGCCCTGAAAGCTTATCCTAATGATTGATAAAACTGTAAAACCTGTAAAACACCACCTCTAATAATTTCACAGAAGATATACCCTGTAAGAAACACTTTGCTACAGAAAAAATTAAAGCAGTAACAGAAGATATACCTTGCAAAAGGCAATTTGAATCAGAAGATTACAGCAGTAATCTGTAAGCACACCCTGTAATAATGCAGCAGAAGGTATACCCAGCAACAAGAATTTGAATCAGAGAAAAATAAAGCAATAAAATTGTTAGCAACAAATGGTAACAATCTCTGTGAGTACAAAATAAAAATAACAACACACAGTAACTCTGCCTAGCCAAAAGAAGCCTTAATACTTTTCCTTGCTCTGGTAAGAGGGTCTCTGTGTCCTTATGTCATGCGTCCTCATCTGTTGCCACCCATAGCTCAGTCAAGGCCACCTTTCTGGTACCCAGAACCAAGGCTTCTCTATCCCAGAGGTCCTTCTATTGCCGAGCCCCTGCTTGGTTCAACTCTCTCCCACCCTGCATCACAGAGATTGCCAAAATTGGTCTCTTCAAAATCGCCCTCCAGAACCATCTCTTTGACACTCGCTGCTGTAGATGCACCTAATTAATCCTATTGTGGGACCCTCCTGTCAAAACCCCAGACTTGACAACATCCTCTGGACAGCCTATCCTCCCCCTCCCACCCCACTCCCCACCCAAACCTCCTCCCTCTCTAGGTATTCTCCCCGGCATGTCCAGGGCTGTACCATGTATATGACTGTAACACTTTATAAGTTATATTAAGCAACCTATGTGTTCTCTATGTTTAATGTACTGCACCTGTGCTGTTCTCACTGTTGTAACCTCACTATGTAACTCTGTCTACCCTCCCTGCGACAAGGTGCCTTTGAAATGAGTCCATGACTCAAAGGTTGTAAATCCGACTTTCTAATAAATAAACTGTTCATAAACCTCTTTGTTGTGATTATAGTTGTTATGTTGTACCTGTTTAGTGTAGGGACATGGAGGTGCTGGTGGTCGTGGTGTGGGGGGGGTTAGCTGTGTATAAGTCTCTTTGTCATGATTTCGTTTTTTATGTACCCACATTAGTTAGGATAGGAATGCAATGTGTGTGTGCATGGGGGGAGAAGTCTGCTTCATAATCTCCCTGACATGTTTACTTTAGAGACTAGCAAGCAGTTCTTAGTATTTTGTGTGTGGTGTGTGGGACTGAGCAAGCTTTCATAGTCACAGTACATTTTGGTACATTGGCATGGTACCGGACGCTGTCAGCAAGTTGCAAAGCATTCTATTCAAAATCATGACAGTGCTGTGGACATTTAATGCTGTGCCGCAAACCTGGTTAGGTCACTGGTATTTGTGAAGCCTGTCAGCCTTACTGATGGCCTGCTATGTCTGTAAGAAAAAAAACATAAAAAACAACTGGCTGACAAGTTATGATAGATAACGCCTTATCTAGGCTATCCAGCAACTGCAGACTCATCAGAAAAGCAGGGAGAGAAAAAAGAAGCTAGTACCAGCACTTAACCATATTTGCTAGGGTGGAGATCCATGTCAGAAGGGGGAGGGTTTCCTAAAGCTCACTCTCAACTTTTAAAATATTGTATAACTTGGCCAGGCAGCACTGGTGCTAATACTAAGTTACTTTTCTGTGGACCTGGGGTTGCATCCATAGCTTGACCACTTGCCTTGAGCTAGTGGAGTTTAGGACTTCAGGGTTTGAAACCCACAACTGCCACTGACTTGATGTGCGACCCTGAGCAAGTACCTTAACTGCCCTATATTCAACATATTTTTAATCTCACAAATCTCTTGTTGTGTGTTGTTTGATTTTCTCTGTGGGCATAGTGGCAGCAATATTCTCACCCCTCCTTCACCTGGATTGTAAAGTGCTTTTTGACACAGTTTGTGCAAAAGACACACCATAAACCCAGATTCCTCTCCTTTGCTTCCTAATTGCCTGCTTGCACAGTGATATCTGTCTTTAGTTTGTACTGTGTCTGGCTAAGCACTACTAGTCTTCTGACAGCTCTGTTGTGTCTGCACCCTGGTTGCAACTTTTGTACAAACTGAACTGTGAGAAGAAAGCTGTTCACAAGAAAATAAATGGGCTCCCAGACCTACAGAGATTCCTATATTATGCAGGGAAACTGAGACATGTACAGGGAAACTGGTCTCATAGACTTGCACTGGTTATATGGGTAAATCCAGCAATTCAGCTTCCATAGAAAATCATGTTATCTACAGGAAAACATGGGAAAATAGTCTTGGAGTTACAGGGGAAAATACCAAATCAGTCTGAATATCTTGCCTGACTAGCCAGCCCAATGGTGCAGTGCACAACCACCTGGGAGATCAGGGTTTGCATGCAGTTTCCAGAATCCCACACTGGGGCAGGTTGAGGGCCCAGTGTATCTCAGAGGTAGAGCACTGGGCTCCCACCATTTGTGCACCCTCTGTTAGCCAATCGCAGAGTGACATTAGCATTACCTGCAGAGGAGAGAAACATTAAAGGTTTAGCAGACTGGTGTTTTTTTAGCAGCAGGAAGATGTGCAGATCAGGAGGACAGCAACAGACCTCAGTAGCACTAAAGAAAGTGAAAACACGAATGTGATTGCGATTGTGCTAGTGTCTGCACTACTGTACGATTGTTTTCACATATGCCCATTTTTGCTATTGCAGAGAGAAGTGGTTGCTTTTGAAAAGCATGTGCCATGATGATCATGCATTTAGCAAAATCAAGCCAAGGTCATTTGACGTGTCAGCCAATGAACATTTCAGATTTTCCTTTGCCATTTTATAACCATTAGATACCACACAGCCTAGGAGCTGTGATGCAACCAGGATCTCCTATTTCACAGCTCTTTGCTCTAACCATTAGATTCTACACTGTCTGGGAGCTGCTGGGATTGGAACTCAGGTCTTCTAACTCTTATCTCTTTGCTCTATTAGATAGCACACTGTCTGGGAGCTAGGCCTGGATTCTGAACTTATGGTTCACTGCCCTTTCCTCTGTCTATTTACAACACTGCACTGCCAGGGAACTGGAACTGAAAACACGATCTCCAGGCTAATGAACAAACAAAAATGCTGGTTGTGCAAATGACAGATCCAGTTTCACTCTGAACAGAACTACAAACATAAAAACGAGAAGGCACTCCACATATTTTTATGTTTGCTTCCACGCTTGTGCAAGAAACATAGTGCCATCATCCGAGTTTTCAGAAGTGTGGCAGCCCTCTTCCAATTCAGTCAGTGTGGTTGCAGATGCAGCCACAGTTCTCCAGTGCCTGCTGGAGCTGTCTTTGACAGCTGTCCAAAATGCAGTGGAGTACAGTTGAAAGGGGAGCTACGCTTCAGTGAGCAGCGATAAGATATCGCATGCTTATGCACGTTCCCCCTACACACACACACACGCACGCATACTGCGTGCTCGCCACCCCATGCACACACTGTGTAGTCGACGAGGGTGCCCAATCCCCCGTCAGCTGTGCTGTGCCCCCCCAAAGCAGAGTTACATATGTCATGCTGGGTGCCCACCCCAAGCGTGGCTGCACATCGTATAACCGACGGGGTGCCCAATCCCCATCAGCTCCCTGTCCCCAGTACAGGGTACCACGCTGAGCCCACCCAGCGTGTCAACAAATCACTATTGCCGGCCAGGTACCCAATCCCCATCGGCTCCAAACCCCCACCAACCCGTCCGCCTGCCATGCTGGGAGCCCATCCCAGCGTGGCAAGCGTCCGATGTCGTCATGTAAAAAAAAAAACCTGAAACTTAAAAACAGTTCCTCGCTGTCTCTGCCCCACCCTCGCCCACCCAAGCTCCGCCTCCCCACCCCCTCACCCCATACTTACCCCTGGACTCTGGAGCGATGATCTTGGTGAACCGGGAACACGTCTGCACTCTTCAAAGCTGACCGCGAACTGAGGAAATGCCGGTAAGCTGTATAATGGGATAGATAGGGTTTTTAACTTTGCTGCATATCTCAGCCATTGTTTTGGAATTTTTGCACCAAATTTTCAACATGGGGTTTTTGGGACCCCTTCTCATGAATGATCTCACTGTCATGGCGTCAATCAGGCCCGAAGGGTGATTTCAAAGTCACTACGCAAAATCACCTTTCGGCACTGAGTAATGAAACAACACTGCCACTGTTCATAAGGTGGGCTCTCAAAAAGCCTATGTTGAAAATTTGGTGGAAAAATTCCTCAAAATGACTGTTTTATGAGCGTGCCTTGTGCAGTTCCTACACACGCTCGTAGGTTCGCGAATTTTCAATATTTTCACTCCAGATTTTCAACATTGCCATTTTACCACACCTCCTTATGAGCAGTACAGCTGTCATTTTTCACATCTTGCCCAAAACGTGTTTCCGCCCATGTAGCACACAATGGCGCAGTCGGTGTGCAAAATCAATGTATGGGACACATTAAGAAAATCATAGTGATACTGTTAATGAGCAGAGGTCTTAAAATGGCTATGTTGAAAATTTGGTGAAAAAATTCCCAAAAATTACTGTTTTACGAGCGCGCGTTGTGCAGTTCCTACGCACGCTCGTAAGTTTGCGAATTTTCAATATTTTCACTCCAGATTTTCAACATTGCCATTTTATTACACTTCCTTATGAGCAGTATAGCTGTCATTTTTCATATCTTGCTCAAAATGTGTTTCCGCCCATGTAGCGCACAATGGCGCAGTCGGTGTGCGAAATCAATGTATGGGACACATTAAGAAAATCACAGTGACACTGTTCATGAGCAGAGGTCTTAAAATGGCTATGTTGAAAATTTGGTCAAAAAATTCCTAAAAATGATTGTTTTACGAGCGCGCGTTGCACAGTTCCTACACACGCTCATAAGTTTGTGAATTTTCTATATTTTCACTCCAGATTTTCAACATTGCCATTTTATTACACTTCCTTATGAACAGTACAGCTGCCATTTTTCACATGTTGCCCCAAATATGTTTCCGCACATGTAGCGCACAATGGTGCAGTCGGTGTGTGAAAGCAATGTTTGGGACAGATTAAGAAAATCATAGTTATACTGTTCATGACCTGAGGTCTTAAAATGGCTATGTTGAAAATTTGGTGTCAAAAGTCCGTTAAATGACTGTGTTACGAGTGAGCATTGTGCAGTTTCCACGCACCCTCGTAAGTTCATGACTGTAATATTTTCAGTCCAGATTTTCACCAGTGGCATTTTTCCACACTTCCTTATGAACAGTACAGCTGTCATTTTTCACAACATGGCCGAAATGTGTTTTCACACTTTTAGCGCAGAGATGCGTGGTCGCTGTGGGAAATCATTGTTCGGGGCAGATACAGAACATCACAGTGACACTGTTCATGATCGGAGGTCCCAAAATGCCTGTGTTGACAATCTGCTGTAAAAAATCCCCAACCTAATTACATTACGGGTGTGTGTTGCACAGTTTCTATGCATGCTCATGACTTCACCAGTTTTTTTAATATTTTTACTGCAGATTTGCAACATTGCCATTTTTTACATCTCCCCATGAACAGTACAGCTGTCATTTTCACATCCTGTTAGGAATGTGTTTTGCACCTGTGGTACTGCTAAATGCCGTAATCGCTGTTATAAGCGGCTTTGGCTAACAAACTGATATTGCCACTGTACATGAGGTGGGGTCACAAAAAACATGTTGAAAATTTGGGTGAAAATACCAGCGAATGCCTGAGGTGTTAGGGTTTCCAACCATAGCGCCCACCCTGAGAGAATGACAGGTATCAGGGGTGTGACTTGGGATTCTTGCCTGTAATGCTCATACCATTCCACATCCTGCAGCCAGTGAGAAGCATCGAGGTATGCCTTGGACTCTTCAGCCCCAAAGTTCACCCCATTCTCCTATACCGCACCCATCTCACCATATTTCCTGATGGAATGGGGTGCTCATAAGGGCCAAAGACCCCAAGGCACACCATGACACTTGTCAGTGTCTGCAGGGTAGGGTGTGGTGAAATGAAGTGGCCGTTATGCCTGATGACCCAAAGGCACACCCCAATGCCTGTCACTCTCTGCAGGGTGGTGGTGGGGTTGGATTCAGTTCAATCCTTCGCTACCATTCCTATTACGCAGCTCTGTAACTTCTACACTACCAATGCCAATGCCAGCAAGCAAACATTCGGCATTGACAAATGCTTGTTAGACTTGCAACAGAGTGCCATTAATTGTCATTTAGTCCTCTAGCACAGGGACAAAAAGTATAACAACTGGTAGCAAGCAAAAGAGCAAACTACCCCGGCACTTCGATGTGCACAAACCTCTTCCTCAGGGTGCCATTACTACCTTCTTGTTTGCTTTCTCCTTGCTGATAGATGTTTACTCTAACCATTGAACGCAACACATTGACTGGGAGCTAAGATTGGAAACAGAAGCTCCTTGCTTGCAGTCCTTTACTCTTATCATAAGACTCACCCTACTGCCTGGGAGCTGGGATTGGAACCTTCATCTCCTAGTTTACAGTCCTTTGCTCTAAGGCACTAGACCACACTGACTTCCTCCTTGTGAAATATCAAACAATGTGTGTATGTCAGTGTGTGTGTATACCTGCCAGTGTTTATATATAGAATAATGCATGGGGGCCATACAAAACAAGGTATTTTTACACACTGGCAGTTTGGGATGAAGTGACAAACCATGAGAGCAAAGCCTGAGTAGTTAGCAAGATCATCGGACATCAAGTATGTTTATAAAACCAGTGTTTGCACTGCTCCTGATATATTATTTTATATCAGACCTGCCTTTTTTCCGATGTTTAAAAAACAGAGTGAAAAAAACAAGTTTTTTCAAAATCAAATTTACAGACAGTGGTCTAGAAGTCACAGGATTTGGTTAAGACACTTATTCTGTATTTGTGGGTGAAGGGGACAGGAAAGAGGGAGATACATTTAGGTTACACATCATGAGTTAGGATAGCAGTCTGACTGAGAAGATTAGATGTGTGCCCTTTGTTAAACTGGATATTACCATTGCCTTGAAGCAGAAAGGGTAAATGAGACTGTTCATAAGTCCCTTCCATTCTCATAATACTATGCTGTTACACAGGAAATAAAAGAAAATGCCAGCAGACATTTTATACACTTTTGTAACCTCTGATAACTGGCTAGAATCACATCTGACCAGATCTTATGCACAGAATTGCCCACAATTAGGTGAGTGGCACTGCTGCAATAAGTTAGGGTAATGTTCGTCCCATCTCTCTCTCCTTCCCAATCTAGCTAATGTACAGCAACACCTTATTCTCTCTCAGCTCTCTACCTTCTTTGACTCCTCCTTCTTCTCTCTTTTCCAGTCTGGATTTTGGAAATTCCACTCCATTTACACCTCCCTCCCTTCCTCCCTCCCTCCATCGACTAACTTACTCCATCCTTTCAGGTATGGACCAGGGTTGGCTTTGGCTAAATTTGGTTGAATTTGGTTGAATTTGGCTAAAGCTTTTGCCACTGTCGCCCACCCCCTCCTCCAGACAAACTTAAAGCAGCAGTGTCAAGCTGTACAGACGTTCCCAATCCTCCCCCCTAATCTGTTCAGGCATCCCCTAAGGGTCTGCCCTGGGCCCCATTTTTATTCCATTTTCCTGAAAAACCTCCCTGCTGCCTGTTCGTCTTCATCCATTCATATGTATGCTGATCACACAGTGCTCTTTGCATCTGGCTCCTCTTCCTCTGACCTTTCTTTCCAGATACTGCTGGCTTGTGACCATATTCGGTGCTGTTTCCAGTCAAATCAACAGTCCCTCAGTGCCCTCCTCCCCCCAAAAAAGTTTCCATGACACGTGGCACCTAACAGAGGCTTACCAGACTCACGTTCCTCCTAGTATTTTACATCCTTAATGATGCTGTGAATGAGGATGCATCCTCATTAAAATTCCTCGAGGTCCGGTTGGACAATCATCTTGTTTTCTCAGTACACATCGCTGCCATACACCATAAGCGTCACCCCAAGCTTGGTATACAGGAACAAAGCAAGTATCCTGTTTCCTGCCAGCTGTGAGATTGTTACTTCCAACGCTACAATGAATTGACTTTGTTCTGTCATGTTTTAATGTTGAACTGTTAATAAGTTGTTATATTTTGTCACTACCGCAAATAACAGCATGCATCTTAGAAAAATGTATGTCTTAGGTCTCCCAGGACTGTGCTGGATGAACTGTATGGATTCTAAAACATCTGACTGATGGTGGCTGTTGGTTATGTGTTGCGGTTGTTTTTTGCCAAAATCAATAAACGGAATTAAAAAAAAAAGATGATCCTCCCTATTTTGGACTATAGTGACATGGTTTACAGTGGAGCTTCCAAACTCTCCCTCCTTCCCAGACTGGACCCCCTCTTTCATTCTGTTTGTCACTTTGCCTTAAACTGTCCCATTGTACCCATCACTGCTTGCTCTACTCTGCCCTCTCCCACCTCTCTCTCTTGATGCCAGGCATCTTTCCCACTGTGCTTCCTTTGCATCCAAATTCTGATTTGGTTCCCTTCCCTCCTACCGTACCTCCCTCCTGTCCTCTCCCATGTCTTCCTCCTACAGTCTCTACAACAATGTTTCCCATTCCCTTTCTATTCCATCTAGGAAACTTACTGTCGATCTAACTGCCTTCTCACATCTCTTCTCCAAATTCTGGTCCACCCTTCCCCTGTCAATCCATTCTGCCCCATCTCCCTTAAGTAACTTCTTCATGACTTTTCTGCTCCCACCTGCAATTGTCCATGACTCCTTACCTTTTTGGATTTCCTTCTTATTGCCCATGCCATGCTGCCCTCCCCACGCTCTGTGACAGTGCAGTCGGCGCCAGCCACAGAGGTGAGACGAGGGCTGTGCCGGTGCCGGCTCTGATTCGGGATGGGAGGGGAGGGGTGGTGGGCACTACCTGTTGGGGTGGGAGGGGTGGGCCACTATGCACCACCATGGCAGGGGACAATAACTATATTTAATAATATGGCCAACATTGGGGATCAGGGAAGAGGGACTGCTAGTCCACCAGGAATTGGGGGCGTTAATTATACATCATCTACAGGCAGCATCGGGGATCAGGGAGGAGGGACCGCGACACATTGCCGCTACACAGGCATCTCTCCCAGAGGAAATATTTCTAAGTACCCATAAACCAGTCCTGGCTGGTCTAAGGATACTTAGAAATTCTTCCTCTGGGAAGGATTTGTGAATCCAAAATATGGGGATGTGGCAGCTTGCCTCTCCCTTATGTCCCTGTGCCCCATGCCACAGCCAATTTTGTGGCACACGGGTGGATCAAGCCCAGTTTGAGCAGACAGCCTGCAGTTGATGCAGGCTGCCTTTGTGAATCGCTCCTGGCACATCTTTTGGCCCAAGGAACATGCTACGCCATTCTGTGTGGCGCAAACTCCTTGCGCCCTGCTGGGAGCTTTGAGATTCGGGCCCAGAACGTTAAATAGTTTGGTTTACATCCCAAAAAGTACACTTTATAAACAACAGACTTTCCTCAAAACAGTTTTTAAGCAGTTCGGTTTCACTTCCCCAAAAGGACACTTTACAAACAACAGACTTTCCTAAAAACAGTTTTCTGAACAGTTTAGGTTCATGTTTATGTCTCAAAAAATGCACTTTACAAACAACAGACTTTTCTAAAAATGGCTTTCAAAAAAGTTTAGGTTCACGCAACAGCAAGCACATTTTAAAAACAACATTCTAAAACAGTAAAAAACATTTAAAAGCAGATTTCAAATATTAACCTTACAACTGTGTAACCCATGTTGCAGTTATAGCCAGACAGTAGTGGAAAACAGGGTGTGGGCACAGGTCCAAATAAATTTGTTGAGACTTGGGGTACCTGACAGCAGAGTTACCTTACCTCCTCAGGGGTTAATTTCCCTCCTTATCAGGATTTAATTCATTGTAGACACAGGTTCACAGGGTAATTGATGGTAGTTTATAAATCATGCAGTATTCAATTCACTTACAAAGGTAATGCATCATCAGTTCTCACCTCCAAAGTGGGGGCACTACCCCTTAGCTATTTACAAAAGTGTACTTACACTTTTGACCTGTATGGGTCCCTATAAACCCACCTTCGCATGGAGATGATTCAGAACTACTCATGGACCAGAGTACAGACCCTCAGCTGATGGTTCCAGCCCAAAAGAATGGACTAAATGGCACAGAGCACAGGTACCCATGGCTTCTGAGGATATTTATTCACCAAGGCCAAAAAATACACCCCACCTGGTGGCAGACTCTGGCCTGAGGGATAGGTAACATCTGATCTGGGATTCTTCCCACTATAAACAATTTACTATACCTCCAACACAGAAGTCACACATTGATTGGCACCAGCTGCACCCCTGGTGTTCCCTCAACCTTTTTCTTGGGCCCTCTGTCTCCTTTCTGAGGTCCCTCCTAGTGAAAAGGATAGCTGTGGGGCACTTTCACCACTAGCTGATACCCAGGATCCAAAAAGCTGTTGAGACATGCCTTTTGAGGGGACATCCTACCTCAGACACTCCTCATACTGGATTTCATACTGGATTTTATACTGAAAGAATAAGAAAGTCAAGAAGGCAAGGCCCATATGGACTTTCCCCACAATTCAGTGGTGGTAACAAGTGTCACCCACTTCAGAAAAAAATCTATCCAATCTACAGTATTCTTAAAAATACTCAAACTTTCGGCTTCCACCACTTCCTCTTGCTCGGACTGCAACTTGCCAGAGATGGGTTTGGCTTATGCTGCTGCCGTAAGCTCCATTGCAGTGGTACCAGACCCAACTCCTGGAGCTAACCCTATGGTTGCCAGTTGACAACCTGCATGCACAGTAGTGAAAATGCCCCTGAGATGTGACGCTACATTCCTTGTAACAGCCATCACCTCATGGGGAGCATTACAACTGCTTTGGGTTTCAGATAATTTCCAGACGCAGACAAATGCAGGATCCCTTCCAGAGCACAGCAGCGAATGGCAGTCATGGTGCTCTGCTTCGCAGTCACATACTATGTAAGGATGACTACGGGAGGCTGACTCCTTCACAGTCACATACTATGTAAGGGTGACTACGTGAGGCTGACTCCTTCACAGTCACATACTATGTAAGGGTGACTACGTGGGGCTAACTCCTTCACAGTCACAAACTATATAAGGATGATTGCATGAGGTTGACTCCTTCGCAGTCACACACTATATAAGGATGACTACTTGGGGCTGACTCCTTCACAGTCACATACTATGTAAGGATGAGTACGTGGGGCTGACTCCTTCACAGTCACATACTATGTAAGGATGAGTACATGGGGCTGACTCTTGCACAGTCACATACTATGCAAGGGTGACTACGTGAGGCTGACTCCTTCGCAGTCACATACTATGTAAGGATGAATACGTGAGGCTGACTCCTTCGCAGTCACATACTATGCAAGGGTGACTACGTGAGGCTGACTCCTTCACAGTCACATACTATGTAAGGATGACTATGTGAGGCTGACTCCTTCACAGTCACATACTATGTAAGGATGAGTACGTGGGGCTGACTCCTTCACAGTCACATACTATGTAAGGATGACTACGTGAGGCTGACTCCTTCACAGTCACATACTATGTAAGGATGAGTACGTGGGGCTGACTCCTTCACAGTCACATACTATGTAAGGATGAGTACGTGGGGCTGACTCTTGCACAGTCACATACTATGCAAGGGTGACTACGTGAGGCTGACTCCTTCGCAGTCACATACTATGTAAGGATGAGTACGTGGGGCTGACTCCTTCACAGTCACATACTATGTAAGGATGAGTATGTGGGGCTGACTCCTTCGCAGTCACATACTATGCAAGGGTGACTACGTGAGGCTGACTCCTTCACAGTCACATACTATGTAAGGATGACTATGTGAGGCTGACTCCTTCACAGTCACATACTATGTAAGGATGAGTACGTGGGGCTGACTCCTTCACAGTCACATACTATGTAAGGATGAGTACGTGGGGCTGACTCTTGCACAGTCACATACTATGCAAGGGTGACTACGTGAGGCTGACTCCTTCGCAGTCACATACTATGTAAGGATGAGTAATGCTGGGGCTGACCTTCGCAGTCACATACTATGCAAGGGTGGACGACGCGAGGCTGACTCCGCAGTCACATACTATGCAAGGGTGACTATGTGAGGCTGACTCCTTCGCAGTCACATACTATGCAAGGGTGACTACGTGAGGCTGACTCCTTCGCAGTCACATACTATGCAAGGGTGACTACGTGAGGCTGACTCCTTCGCAGTCACATACTATGTAAGGGTGACTACGTGAGGCTGACTCCTTCACAGTCACATAATATGTAAGGATGACTACGTGAGGCTGACTCCTTCACAGTCACATACTATGTAAGGATGACTATGTGAGGCTGACTCCTTCACAGTCACATACTATGTAAGGATGACTACGTGAGGCTGACTCCTTCACAGTCACAAAATATGTAAGGATGACTACGTGAGGCTGACTCCTTCACAGTCAACTCTCCTCTTTTAATTGCAACCTGTGACCCTTTCCACCCATGCAAAAGAGGAGTTACAAGGGCTATAGAATATAACATTTGAATCGAGGAAACAAACACTTCAGGAATATAATGATGTGTGAGAACCTGGAATAAAACATTTTGGGAGACACTATCATATATCTTTTCCTGGTAGAAGGCCAGATATGCTCCCCTGGTTACCCCATTCTACTACGTCTCTGAGACTATAGATATTGTCCTGAATAATCCTCCCTGGTACCCCACACACCTGGGAGGTGTCAATCAAATGGGGAGCAAAGCAACCATTATTTGTTAAATGCTATTCCAATCATAGATACACAGAAACATAGAAGTTGACGGTGGATAAGGACCGCAAGGCCCATCCAGTCTGACCATTTCTTTTTCTTCTTTATGAATGTGACATCGGCCTTTGCTCTGTCAATGGCCTATCTATTCATACTCATCTGTATTGCTCCCTTATGCCTATCCCATGCCTGTTTGAAGCCCTGCACTGTATTCATATCCACCACTTCCTGAGGTAGGCCGTCCCATGCATCCACCACCCTTTCTGTGAAAAAAGAACTTCCTCATATTACCCCTTAATCGGTCTCCCTCTAATCTCATGCTGTGTCCTCTTGTCCTGCTATTTTTCTTCTATTGAAACATGTTAGACTCTTTCACCTTGTTAATGCCCTTAAGGTGTTTGAATGTTTTGATCATATCACCTCTCTCCCTCCTTTGCTCTAGGATATACATATTGAGCTCCATTAATCTGTCCTCATATGTTTTCTGATGCAGTCCCTGCTCCATTTTGGTTGCCCTTCTCTGGACTGCCTCAATTTGGTTAGTGTCCTTGTGAAGGTGTGCCTCTGGTACTGCATGCAGTACTCCAGATGGGGTCTAACCAGTGTCTTGTAAAGAGGGATTATTACCTCCCTCTTACGACTTGTGATACCCCTACTAATACAACCCAACGTCCCCCTAGCTTTAGCTACCACTTTAGTGGTCTGCCTGGATGACTTCAGGTCATCTGTGATGATGATGCCCAAGTCTCTTTATTACCTTGTGACTGCCAGCAAATCCCCTGCCAGCCTATAGGTGACTTCATTGTTTCTCTTCCCTATATGCATGATCTTGCACTTCTTTGCATTAAACCCCAGTTGCCACTCTTCCGACCATTTTGCCAGTTTATCCAGATCTCTTCTTATTCTGCTTACCCCATCTGGATCATCTACTCTGTTGCAGATCTTGGTGTCATCTGCAAACAGACAAACCTTACCTACCAGTCCATCTGCAGTGTCACTGATGAAGATATTGAAGAGGACTGGCCCCAGGACTGATCCCTGAGGTACCCCACTTGTGACTTGCATCTCTTCTGACTATACCATTTAGCACCACTCTCTGTTTTCTTCCCGTGAACCAGTTTGCCACCCAGTTGACCAACCTCTGACCCACCCCAAGCCCCCCAGCTTATTAATCAATCTTCTATATGGAACAGTATTGAAAGTTTTGCTGAAGTCAAGGTAAGTGATATCAACTGCTCCCCCTTGGTCCACCACTCTGGTTATCCAGTCAAAGAAGTCTATGAGATTAGTTTGACAGGACCTTCCTGTTGTAAACCCATGCTGTCTTGGATCCTGTGCTCCTATGGATTCCAGGTGTTGCATTATCCTTTCCTTAAGGAGTGCCTCCATAATCTTGCCCACTACTGAGGTAAGACTGACTGGTCTGTAGTTCCCTGCCTTCTCCCTGCTACCACTCTTGTGGAGTGGGATCACATGAGCCCTTCTCCAGTCTTCTGGGACCTGTCCTGTGCTCAGAGGCTCACTAAACAGTTCTGATAATGTCTCTGCTAGTTCCACCCTTAGCTCCTTTAGTACCCTGGGATGTATGCCATCAGGTCCCATTGCCTTGTCCACCCTGAGCTTATTGAGCTCTTGTAGGACCCTTTCTTTTGTGAAGGGACTAGTGCACCTCCCCCCTGAGTCCATGATGCTGAGCTGTGGGCCCTGCCCTACCTTCTCTTCAGTAAATACTGAGCAGAAGTATCTATTTAGGATAGATGCTTTACATAGTCCTCCTCCTCACACACACACCCTTATCCCCTTTGATCTTAGCAATACCCCCTCTGGTCTTTCTCCTTTCACTAATGTATCTATAGAAAGTCGTGTCACCTTCTTTTACTGTTTGTGCTAGTGTTTCCTCGGTTTGGGCCTTTGCCTGCCTTACTGCCTTCCCTGCTTCCCTTAGCGAAGTTTGGCATGCCTCCCTATCTTCATCCCACTGCGTTCCCTTATATTTCCTGAAGGCCAGCCTTTTGGCTCTGACCTTTTCTGCTACTGTTTTTGAGAAACCAAAGTGGTTTCCTTCTTCTTTTCCACTTCCTTTTCTCTCTAACACAATGGGATGTTGCTACAAGCATTGCATCCTTAATGCATGCCCACTTTGCATGTACCCCCTCACCTGTATTTCTTTTTGCCAGGTCTAGCTTAAGTCTGTTGGCCATCTTATCAAAGTCAGCTCCTCTGAAGTCCCATATTTTTGCCTTGGAATGGGATGATTTAGTTCTAGTGGCCAAATTGAACCATAGCATGTAATGATCACTAGCCCCCAGGCGACCTTCTACCTTGAGATCTGTGATCCTTTCCCTATTAGTCAGTACTAGATCTAGGAAAGCCCTGTCTTTTGTGGGTTGTTGTACCAGTTGTTAGAGGCCCTCCCCCTGTGGGGAATCCACTATGTGTCTAGTTCTGGCAGATGTTCCTGCTGGTATTGACCAACCTGTATCTGGCATGTTGAAGTCTCCCATTATCAGAACCTCCCCTTTAGCTGTTATGTTTTGTATATCTTCTGACAGTAATGTGTCTATGTCCTCCCCCTGGTCTGGAAGCCTGTAGACAACCCCAGTTCATATGGCTGTCCCACTTCCTGTTTCCAGGGTAACCCACAGTTCTTCTAGCTCCTTATGTATATTCTGAATTTCTGTAGCTTTGATATTTTCATTGACATAAAAGGCCACTCTACCCCCCTTTTTGCACCTCAGCCTCTTCTGAACTGTACATAGTCAGGTACTGAAGTCTCCCAAGTGTGGTTACTGGTAAACCATGTCTCTCTAATGGCAACTATGTCCAGTTTAGCCTCTGTCATTATTGCCTGCAGGTCTGGGATCTTGTTTCCCAGACTGCGAGCATTTGTGTACATGATTTTCCATTGGCCAGATTTTGGTGTGTTAGTTGTTGGGCAAGGTCTGGCATTTCCCTTGTGCGTTGTATGGGGAGCCAGACCTTTTTCCTTACCTGGTGATGCAAATGAACTACAAACATGCTGAACTCCTGTTTGACCACTAGCTGAGGGGGGAAGGGTGTTCTTCCCATTCTATGTATTGGGTGCTGTACCCCCTTCCCATTTGCTAGTTTAAATATTCTGCAAAGATGTCAAACTTCTGCCCCAATGCACTGACTCCCTCCTTAGTCAGATGCAGTCCATCAAATTTAAAGAACTTTCGCTCCCAAAATTGTTGCCAGTTCCCTACAAATTTGTGTCCTTTTTTCTGGCACCAGCCCTTCAGCCACATGTTTATCTCCCCTATCTCCCCTTCTCTGACCTTCTGTCCATCTGCCTCGCTCTCCCAGACTGGCAGGATCTCAAAGAAGGAGATGCCAGATGAAATGGATGATAGTTTGTCACCCAGCCTGGTCAGGTGTTCCTTGGTCTCCACAAGTGACCGGCTGACGAGATCTTTAATTCAATTCAATTCAATTCAATTTTATTTATAAAGCGCCTTGCAAAATCAAGGCGCGCTGTACAGGCATTAAAATTAATAAAATCCAACATTTAAAAGTCATTTAAAAGTCAGCCACAAACTAACAAGGGTATGCTAATTCGAACAAATGTGTTTTTAAGGCGACCTTGAAATTATCGACGGTTGGGCATTCTCTCAACCAGCGAGGTAGAGAATTCCACAGGGTAGGTGCCGAAAAAGCAAAGGCACGAGATCCTGATGACTTCAATCGAACCCTGGGAATCTCCAGCAATCCCTTGTTGGCGGAACGGAGAGGATGGAGGGGGCAGTAGGGAATCAGGAGATCTTTCAGGTAGGTCATTAGTCTCTATGTGTACCAGGATGTCAATGTTTTCTCCTGCTTCCTGTACAAATTTTAGCAATGCGGTCAGTGTCTCTCCATGCTGATGTACCTGAAAGACATCTGACCATTACCCATGGCTGGAGATAGTAACTCCCTGAATCATGGAGTCTCCAATGATCTGAAGTTTTTTGGATTTCCTTTTTGCTTTTTTGTTTTGGTTCCTGTTTTGGGTGAGTTTTGTTGTGCTAGCTCCTGTGCTGCAGTGTCTTGCTCTGCAGTGTCCTCTGCCCCTTTGTTTGATTTTGGAGATAGAGGCATATACCTGTTTGTAGTTTTTATATGGTTTGTGGAGGTGATATGTTGGAAAGTGATGGGGCACCCTATTTGCCCCTCCTAACCACCTAACAACCTCCCAAACCAACTACCCTCTGTGGCCGTGGTGCTTCTGTTGGATGTTGGGGAAATGGCGGGTGGTTCTTATAATATATTTCCTCCTGAATATGCGATTTGAGATGCACAGTCTCTGCCCATGCTGCCTGGAGCTGAGCCCTTAGATCTCCAATGGTCCAGTATGTAGGACAGTGTCCTAAATCCTGTAAAACTGCCCTTCTGAAAAGTGTCCCGCAGTACCTGCAGTTAATAATATCCATTCCGGATAAGTTGCTGGGTTTATAACCTGGTCACAGTAATTAGGAGGAAAATGAAAGCAAAAGTTTGATTTTGTGTTTTGTTTGTTTGCTTGTGTATAACTTGTTATAACAAGTTAAATTACTTGTGCCCCTGTAGATGAGGTCACTGTGTGGATACCCCTCTGATCCGCCCCTTCCTGCTTTGCTACAGGAAATGTCATGACTGTGCCACCCTATAAAAGGAATGTAGTGTGAGGTGGTTGGGGATGGGAGTGGGTGGCTGGGCCCTTCTCCTGCTGAAAAAGAAGAACCATGGACGAAAGAAACAAGGAGGTAAGAGCAGAAACAATCATCCAGCAACAAATGTAGTAGTCCTGTAAGCTTATCCTAATGATAGATAAAAAGTGTAAAACCTGTAAAGCGCCACCTCTAATAATTTCACAGAAGATATACCCTGTAAGAAACGCTTTGCTACAGAAAAAAATTAAGCAGCAACAGAAGATATACCTTGCAAAAGACAATTTGAATCAGAAGATTACAGCAGTAATCTGTAAGCACACACCTGTAGGCACACCCTGTAATAATGCAGCAGAAAGTATGCACACGCTTTTTCTTTCACGGCTCCAAAACACTGGAACTCTATACTCACTTCTATCCGTCAAGCGACCACCCATGCTAGCTTTAAGAAACTTCACCGTGAGCATCTGCGTGCTGCTAACCCCCTGCACTTGCTTTAACCCACCTTGAAGCTTTACTTTCTCCTTGCCCTCTATTTTTCTCTAGATAATCCACTTCTCTGACACCTCTTCCCTGCCTCTCTCATACCCTATCATGCCCACTCTCTCATCCCCTTCCTCTCTTTCTCTTCTTCCTACCACTCTTCCTTCCTCTCCCCTGCTCATTAACCACTCAGTTTGGCACCTATTGTATTGTTTTGTGTGCTCTCTCTTGCAATGCCTGTTTCCTTTTCTGTTTTGATTTTCCTGTGTTTACTTGTCCAACCTGTATTATAATCTGCATACTATTGTAACATTTTCATTTTTTTTGTTGACGCTATTGTCTCTCCATACCCTAAGTATTGTTATTCCCTCCGAACTGTGCTGCTTTCATGTGCTGCGTCACATGTATTTTGTATGTATTTAAACTGTTTTCTCCCGGGTCGTGCCTGAAAATAGGAATTCTTATGCCTAGTGCACTTACCTGGTTACCAAAAGCAAATAAAATAAATAAATAAATAAATACCCAGCAACAACAATTTGAATCAGAGAAAAATAAAGCAATAAAATATTAGCAGCAAACAGTAACAATCCCTGTGAGTACAAAAGGAAATAACACCCAGTAAATCTGCCTAGCCAAAAGAAGCCTTAATCCTTTTCCTTGCTCTGGTAAAGTTATTTACTCTGTCCTTGCAAGCAACCTAGAAGAAAAGAGCTCAGGTGAAGCTAGGGGTGCCTTTGCCAGCGAACCTAGTCTTCATGATCATTACATTGTATATAAAACTCTAAAAACAATATAGACTATAAAATAGTTCAGAAACACTAAATATAGACAGGCAACTTTCACAGTTCAAATAAATGCCAGACTGAATAAATATGTTTTCAAGGCAGATTTGTAGGCCTCAACAGTTGAGCAGTCTCTAATCCGATGAGGTAGAGAGTTCTATGGGGTCAGAGCTGCAAAAGTGAATGAAATAGCTTCTGAAGTTTTTAAACAGACCCTGAGAACTTCTAGCAATCCCTCATCAGCAGAGCCGAGAGGACAGAGTGGGCAGTAAGGGCAAAGGAGGTCTTGCAAGTACCACAGCCCCTGTCCATGTAGGGCCTTGTATGTCAATAACCGACCTTAAAGGTGATCCTCCACCTAACTGGCAGCCAGTGCAGTCTGTGGAGCACAGGTGTGATATGGCAAGATCTCGGTAATCCTATCAACAACCTGGCAGCCGCATTCTGCACCAGCTGCAGGTGGTGAAGGTCCACCCCCAACAGCTCTAGGTATAGAGCATTGCAGTAATCTAGGTGGGTGGTCACAAAGGTGTGGACCAACGTTGGAAGATTGTCAGGTGGGAAGAGGTGTTTTGCGATATTCCTCAGATGGTAAAAAGAGGTCTTGATGACAGCCAACACCTAAGACTTAAGTGTCAGTCCGGCATCAAGCATAACACACAGATTTCGCACCTGATCAGAGGTCATCAGCTGGCTGCCCCCCAGGCATAACCTGGATGGCTGACCAGCAGACAATCCCTCTACCTATTGACCTGGGTCCACAACCAACACTTTGGTCTTATCCAGATTCAATCTCAACCAGTTGGCAGTCATCCAATCCTGAAACTCAGAGAGGCAGTTATTAAAGACTGAGACAGCATCACCCTGCTCGGGCACAAAGGACTGTACAGCTGAGTACCATCTGCATAGCAGTGAAAACACATCCCGTACCACCTTATAATGTCTCCCAATTGCTGCATGTACACCATGAACAACATGGTTGAAAGCACAGAGCCCTGTGGCACCTCACATGACAGGGGGAGAGGGGACGAGGAAAAAATCCCTGACTCCACTTTCTGAATCCTGCTTGTGAGGAATGAATGAAACCATCTGAGAACTGTCCCAGACAGACCACAGACCAGCCACAGGTGCTCCAACAACACACCATGGTCCACAGTGTCAAATGCTGCACAGAGATCAAGGAGAACCATGGTTGAATGGCTCCTCAGATCTCTCGCTATTAGGAGATCATTAAGTACCCAAACCAGCACTGTCTCAGTACTATGCCTCTTCCTGAAACCGGACTGGAGAGGATCATAGACATCATGGTTGGTAAGATGATCCTCCCGTTGCAATGTGACTACCTTCTCAATAACCTTACCCACAAAAGGCAGGTTAGAGACAGGCATGTAAGTAGTAGGACAGGGTTGAGAGAAGGTGTCTTCAGAAGGGGGCACACCATCGCCTCCTTCAGGGTGTCTGGGAACACCCCCATCTCCAATGAGCACGTAAGTATCTCAGACAGAACAGGTCTGATAACCTCCATGCTCCCCACCAGGAGGCGTGTTGGACCAGGGTCCAAACTTCAGTAAGTCGGTCGCAGACCCTGGATGATCTTCACGATGTCCATGATCGCCAGCTGATCAAAGTTGGACCAGACAAACTGAGTGCCTGTAACCTCCCACTGATCACCACAGTGCCCATTTGAGCGAGCCGTGCAAATCTCTGATCTGATGGTGCCAAACTTGTCTGCGAAAACTCGAGTAAACTGCTCACACTTATTCTGCGAAAAGGCTCCCTGATTCTGGAACTAGATTGGATTGCACAGCTTGTCCACAGTACGGAACAGCTGATCCAGTCGGTTTCTCACAGCGGCAATCTCCCTGGACAGGAACTCTGCCTTCTTATGGGAGACGGATGATTGATAGTCCTTGTAATGGGACATCAACCTAAGCTTGTCAACAACCAGACTGGATTTCTGCCAGCATTGCTCCAACCTTCTCCCCCCTCTCCTCAACTCCCTCAAAGTCCCATCAAACCAAGGGGACTGAGGGCGAAGGGTGAGGGAGCGAACACGGACAGGAGCTATGGAATCCAGGGCATCTGTCACAGCCTTGTTATAGGTCAGTAGCAGCTCCCCTGGATCACAGCTTACTATCAAACTGCCCAATAGGTCCAGCACCACCAAAAGACCATCAGGGGTCACACCCCTTAAGGACGGTACCTGACCATCTCCAAAGGGGCAGGTCTATTGGAGGAGCCACAGAACTAAACCCTATAGTGTAGTGATCAGACCACTGGATGGGTTTCACCACCACGTTGGAGACCTCCGTCGCCGGTAGGAACACTAGGTCCAACGAGTGACCTTGCCTGTGGGTCGCAGAGGTATCCACCTGTGTAAAGCCCAACAAAATCATCAGTAGGAGGAAGTCTTGACCAAAATGTGAGAGTTTATTGTCAACCCAGGCATTGAAGTCCCCCAGCACCAACCATCTGGGGGACTCTAACACCATGTCGACAATGAAGTCCGTGACTTCCTGCAAGAAATCCTTCTTGCCCCCGGATGGACGGTAGACAAGAAGTATCCTGTGACCCACACCACCTGGGGAGCCACCTACTACAACCTGGAGGTGTGGATTTTAGTTAAAATCTTTAAATCAGAGTTCAAAAAGCTAATAGGCCTCAAGTTCAAGATATCTGACCAGTTCCCCTTTTATAAAGGAAAATAAGAAGCCCCTGTCTCAAGGAACCTCCCAGCTCCTCATCATGGTTCAACATACAGCTAAAAAAAAGGCTAGCTCATTTTTCAAAGGCTCCCCAAATAACCGATATACTCCCACCTTGGAGTCTATTGGTACCAGGAGATGTACCTGTGGACAAAGAGTTAACAGCCACCAGCACCTCCAAAAGAGAGATTTCTCCCTGAAGTAACTCTATATGCCCAAATTTATATAGGGTGATGCAAGGCTTGCTTAAGCCCTGTGTCGAACCCTTTTTTGGTGCAGCTACACCAAACGCTTTTGCTGCAGCTACACCCAATTCTGGTACATTGGGCTCAGTTGTGACACTTTATCGGATTTACAGCAGCTTGCGCCAAATACTTGGCAAAAGCCCCAAAAAACGGGTACCCGGGCTTGCTGCAAGTTAGACCAGAAAAAGTTGGTCGAACTCACGACAATCGGCACCTGGGATAGAAAATATCCCAGTTGCCCGCCGGGAAAATGATACAAGCCCCATGCGTCACATGCTCGGTTCACTGGGGCTTGTGGCATTCTTGGCCCATTAAAATCAGGTCCTAAATCTTCTTTAGAATGGCTAGGGACTTCGATATCTAAAAGAGAGTCCTCCAAGGATGCTGACAGCTCATGAGGAGCAACAAATGAATTCAAGGCATGCTTCTCCAAAAACCTCAATTGCTCGTTAGCATCTGTAAGCAGGTTCCCCTGCTCATCCTTCAGGTGAGAAAAGGAGCAGTCATTTGTGCGATCCCTGCAGGCATCAAAGGGGTTAATCTGGAACTTTTTTCCCTTGGTGTTATATTTTTGTTCTAGTAACAGCAAAGTCATCCTTTGTTACTGAAAGGATATAATTTCTGCTGTTCCAACAAGTCGTGCCCTGTTGATACAGGTAGTGAACACAAATAATGGAACTGCTGCCATAGATTTAGGTATTGGGATCACGTGATGTCTGCAGCTCAGTAACAGCTTGACTTCAGAGCTCCTACCTCTCCACTTACTCATCTAATCACTTAAACCACTAATCTACTTAATTAATGGCAAATTTCTACTCCAATCAACTGGTGCCTGCCTGCAGCCCTAACTAACCTATTTTTGGATCGACATTGGTGTTCACTCACCGTGATGGAGGCTGATATGCAACAGACTCTGTTCCACCATACTCCTCCTGCTACACCGGAGAAGATGCCTAAAAAAACTAAAGCCCAGGGGTCGCAAATACCCAGGCAACTCGAATCTTCTGCACCAGCTGTTCCTCTAACAGAAGATTGATTCTTACAAGAGCCCTTTCCCTTCAGAGAAACCTTAGTGGACATTTCTACTGAGCTGAAGTCCCTTTGAGCTGACATGAATGAGCTAGGCTGTAGAATGGGAGATGCTGAAGCTCGCTCAACCTCGCTGGAGCACTGGCGGAATAAAGTCGACCCCGAGATCAATAAATTAAGATGACTGCTCTCCAAATTACAGCTTAAAACCAAAGACCTGGAGGGACGCTGCCGCCGGAACATTTTAATATTTGGATTGCCTGAAACTGAGGAAGGCCCTGCCATCATTACTTTCCTCCAGAAGTTGCTCACTAAAATAATAGGTCTCTCTCCCTTCAATACTGCGTACCAAATTGAGAGGGCCTACCGCTTTCTTTGTCCAAGACCGCCCGAAAGCACTCCTCCCAGGCCAATCATATTAAAATTCCTCAGTTACCTGAAAAAACAGCATGTCCTATCTAAGACCATGGAGCTACAATCCGTGCTATGGGAGGGGAAACACCTCAGATTTACTCAGGATCTCCCTCTTGAAACCTGCCAGAAATGAGCAGCCTTTCATCCTACTGTAAGTAAATTGATCGCTGTTGGAATTAAATTTAAAATGACTTTCCCTGCATGTCTACAGGCTCTGATAGCTGGCTCATGGCTTTCTTTAGACTCACCGGATCAAGCCGTTAAGGATCTGTCTACAAGATTACCAGACCTCTTTAAAAACACTTGAGCAGTTGCTCTCAGCTAGTGCTTGTTTTTTTTAACTGGGCTTTTGGAACTGTGCTTACCTGTTTTTCTTCTTTCATTGAAAGTGGTGTACTACATCCTCCTGAATTTTGAATACCTCGCCCATCCTTGAAGGACTTCATTTTTTTGGCCCCTGATGTACACCCTCCTGATCTTGGGACCTTTATTTAGCTGGGCCATTGGTGGTCTGCTCTGCAAATGATGATGAATTCCGCCTATTGTATAGCAGATGAGACATGGCGTCCCTCTCGGGACTGAGAACCAGCAGTAGTGGGGGTGTATTGTCCAAGGGGATGTTTTTTCAGAGTGCATCTGGTCCCTGCAGGCTTATGCTCCCACCAGGCCTAATTCAGGGTAAACCTCGGGTATTTAGCTCGCAGGGGCCAACAAGGGCTGAAACAAAAAGCATTACTGTATTTTAATAGTTCTGTCTTTTCTGACTATGGGTCGGGCTTTGATACACTGCTGGGGTGCCTTTTTTATGTTTTTAGGGTTCGGGCAATTTACTGTGGTGATGATATACCATATTCCAGCCTATCCTCATAGATAGACAATGGTGTAACCGCCCAACTAGTCTGAATGGGGGGCACCTGGCAAGCGGAATAAGGAATGGTTATCCTCAGCTCTTCCCTCCTCCACTTCAGATAGACTCAGATCACCTTCCATTAGGAGGAATAAAGGGCTGACGAGTCTCAGACAGAACTGGAATATGCATGAGTGGATGGGAAGGTGGGTGGGTGGGTGGAGGGGGGTACTAACCGTGGCCGAGTTATTCTGTTGGCTGGGACTCGTCATGTTTTGGATAATGGGGGGGACAGCCCTTAGCATCCTCTCCCCAGGTCAGCGAGTTACATATGTTTCTCTACTAGGAGCACAGAAGTTGCTGAGGGAGCATACCATCACACATCAACTGGATTTACACAAATCTCCCCTCATTCCCTTATGGCTAACCTCTGCCATAACACTCCTAGGTAGGCTACAGACCAGAGGGGGTCTACAGTGGTCTACGAGGGTATGGTCTATCCTAATTACTTTTTTCCCTGTGTATTTGACATGTGGCAATTTAGGAAGGCCTTTGTACATGGTTATTGGGATGGAGGTCACGGGCTGGGGGTGGGAGGTATCCAAATGTCTCTATTGACCATCTATTTTTTGTTCAGCGGGATGACCGGTCAGGGGAGTTCAATGGATAGTTATCTCTTGGGCAAGGGACATGGCTGCTTTGGGGGGTGGGAGGACCTGTATATATTTGGTGGGGAAGGGATTGGAGTTTTTTTTTCTCAACTTTATTCAGCTAACCACCTACATATTCGGTTAGGATATGCATTATTGTGGAAACTATTACTTCAGTTTGCAGCTGTTGTCTCATTGTTCTTGTTGAAATCACATGTTCATTGGGTGGTGGTAGGGGGAGGGTGGGGGTGTTGGAGTGTGCCTTACTTCTGATGCAATAGGTTATATGGTTATTGGGTATTATGACTATGGCTAACAATGTTGTTAAAGTATTAACATGGAATGTAAGGGGAGCTAGAGAGCAGCTCAAATGATATCAGATGTTCAAACACTTATCCCTGCTTCAGGGTTGCATCATTATTTTACAAGAAACCCATCTCCTCAGTCAGGAAGCTAATTGGCTACGTAGACAGGGTATTAACCAAGTGTTTGCTGCAGGCGAATCAACTTCGAGTAGGGGTGTTGCCATTTTAATAATGAAAACTGTATCCTTCCAGGCTGACCAAATTGTATCAGACCCACAAGGACGATTTGTGTTTGTCAAGGGCCTCCTAGATTGTAGAGAAGTGATTCTGGGTAGCATTTATGGCCCTGTAGGGGGTGACAACTGCTTTTTTATAGACCTAGCAGATAAGCTTGTCCCTATCTTACCAGCCCCCCTAATTTTAGGTGGGGACTGGAACATCCCACCTTCACAAGATCTAGACCGGTCTAACCAACCACTCAGACCCTCATCTCCTACTCAGAGGGCCTTAGGGGAATTCATGGATTCACTTGGCCTCTGTGATCCCTGGCAGATCCTCAACCCATCCTGTCGCAGCTATACCTTCCATTCTGCCATCCACCACACATCGGCTAGACTTGACTACATTCTTATTAGCCTACCTCTATTAAAGGGGATGTGTGATGCTGGTTTTGATCCCATAATTCTCTCGGATCGTGCTGTAGCCTGGCTTTTGCTTAACCTTTCTATGAACTTGCAGTGGGACACAATCTGGAAATTAAATACACAGCTTCTTAAAGATGACTTCATTATTTCGAAAATAAAATCTCTTATTCAGTTTCACACCGAAACCAATCTGAACTCGGTTCCTAGAGGAGATCATAAATGGTATGCACTGAAATGTCTCCTTCACTGGGCATTTATTTGTCTCGCCTCTAAGCGAAAGAAAGCCCCTGAGTCTGAAGCCACCTCCCTATTAAATCAAATAAGGTCTTTGGTAAACTCCCTATCTCCTTCTTCCTCACCCGACTCTTTAAACACAGTGCTGTCTCTCAGAGACAAATACGCTGCTGTCCTACGGGAAAAGGCAGCATATGCTATCTTAAAGACCCAGTCCAAATATATCTAACAGGGTGACAAAGCAGGGCGTTTTTAGGCCCTTCGTCTGAGGAAACTAGAAAGCTCTAGGATAATTGCATCCATCTCATCTCAGGACAGTTCCACCAAAACCCTCCCTAGGGATATAGCTTCGGTTTTTTGAAAACTTTTATAGTTCACTATATGGACAACGTGCTTCTCCACCCAGTATAGATGAAATGCTGGCCTATTTAGACACTACCCCTCTTCCCCACCTTCTGGATCATTAGCAGACCCTCCTATCCTCGCCCATCTCCTTATATGAGGTCAAAACTGCCATTAATAGTTTACCACTAGATGAAGCCCCTGGTCCAGATGGCTTTCCATCTGAGTTTTATAAACTCTTTACTAAAGAACTATCTCCTCTCTTACTCCACCTTTACCAGTTCATGTTCTCCGCCGGCTTGTTAAACCCATCCTTTTGGAAGCAACAATTGCTCTTCTTTTGAAACCGGACAAACCCCCCTCTCAATCAGCCAGCTATCGGCCTATCTCCCTCCTAGATTGCGACATTAAAATTCTTACTAAAATTCTAGCCATGAGAATAAGTAACGCCTGGTCTAATTTGCTTAGTCCAAAACAGGTTGGATTCATTACAGGCAGATCCTTGGCTGATCTTCTATGCAAGCAGACCCATATCTTCCACACTGCCAGCGATTCATCTACTCCTATGGCCCTAATTTCACTTGATGCTGAGAAGGCTTTTGATAGAGTGGACTGGGCTTTCTCATGGACCACTCTACAGAAAATGGGTTTTCCCCTTACCTTCATGCAGTGACTCCAAACAATTTACTCCTCTCCATCAGCTAGAATATATTGTAATGTGGTATTTTCTTCCCATTTTTCTCTTTACACTGGTACCCGGCAAGGCTGCCCCTTATTCCCATTTCTCTTCAACCTTTACCTTGAACCCTTAATCAGACAAATTACAACCTCCCCTAACATTTCTGGTATAACAATTGGGGAGTCAACACTATCTCTCTCTCAGTATATGCTGATGACATCCTTCTACATTTCTCACACCCCTCTGTTTCTCCTACTGAAACTTTAAATGTGATTGATAGATATAGCTCTTTCTCCAACTACAAGCTGAATTGCAGTAAAATGGAAATTTTCCCTCTTAATTGTCATACTTCTAGATCTGACTTCATCCACTTTGGTATGTGCTGGTCCCCTAGGTCTATTAAATATCTGGGCATCTTTCTAGCCACTGACTCTTCTGTTATGAAAAAGCTAAACCTTGATGACCTGGTCACTATTATCCAACAAGATCTTGTGAGATAGAAAGCACTTCCGATATCGTTGTGGGTCAGAATCAATATCATAAAAATGAATATACTACCCAGACTTTTCTACCCTTTGAACATGTTAAATATCTGGCTTCCTATATCCTTTTTTCAACATATTCATGGACTCATTACTAAAATCATTTGGTTAGATAAACCCTCTAGATGCTCATACCTTAAACCAGGACTTCCCAAAGAATCCGGGGGACTCCGGCTTCCAAATTTCCTGCTCTATTATTGGTCCAGCCAACTTTACAAATGTGATAAGTGTCTCTCCACTTATCAGTGACTCACTGAAGGGGAATATATTCCTCCCTGGGTACAAACAGATACTAACCTGATTCATAGCTTCAATCTTTCTACATCCTCTATTTTCTTCTCCCCCTGTAAATCCCTGCTGGCGCCCTTTCGTGATTCTGTAATCAGCACATCTGTTAAAGTTTTCTCACAATTGAGTGCTTCTCTTCAATTTCTACCCTCTAAGGATATATCTCAGCCCCTCCTGTCCAATCTCAATATTAAAATTGGTGGGAGTACAATTTCACCTGCTTGGCTTCCTCAGCTACTTGGGGATAATGTGTTGGATTTCTATTCTCAGGACTCTGTCCTTCCTTCTCCAGAGATTCTGGAGAAATTCCAACTGGCTTAATCTCAAATTTTCAAGATATTTCAGTTATGACTCCTCCTGTTACAACACTTTGGTCCCACCCCAGGGTCCTCTGGTTTAGATAGCCTGCTTGCTCAGATTCAGGATTTAGCAGTTAGGCCCCATGGTACTTCCATGTTCTACTCACTTCTCCTAGCTAAACTCTACTGTATTCCACCCGCTGGCTCTAGGATTTGGGAGGCCCTGATACCGGATGTTACACTTAATTGGGAATGCATCTGGAAGGATCTATATAGTTATACCACTCAAGATAGACTAAGACTCACTCAATACCATATTTTAAATAATATGTATTATACCCCTGTCAAGCTGACCAAGATGGGTCACATCAACTCCTCCGCCTGTTCTAGATATGGCAAGGAAGAGGGCACAATTTTACATATCCTTTGGTCTTGTGAGAAGGTTTCACCTTTATGGGACTTGATTGAATCCCATGCAGACCCCCTTCTGGGTTTGGAGGGCCTCTTCTCCCCAGAAATCTGTATCATAGGGGATTATACCCAGATTGATTTTAAGGGGTGGAGATACCATATGGCCATCATCTCGCTAGTGGTCAAGAAGCTGGTCCTTAAACATTGGCTGGATCAAGCCACCATATTATACTGAGAATGGTTACAAGAGCTCTCCTTTTGTCTTTGGACGGAGCGCCTGATTGCCAACACTCGCCACAGACTACCTCTCTTTAATAAAAAATGGGCAAGCTTTATGCTTTATACCTGAATTCATTTTCCCTAAATCTCCTCTTGCTCCCCACTTCACATAAATTCTATTGGATTTATTGCTGTCTTATCAGTCCATTACTTATTTGAAGGCACACTCCATGGGAGGGAGGAAGGGTTTTCAAGGGAGGGATAGTGGGGGAGGGAGGGGGAGGGGGAGAGAGGATTTGACATGTCTGGTGATCTTTCATGTTCTATTCACCCTGTTTGTTTTTGTAATTTGAAAAAATCAATAAAGCTGATTTAAAAAAAAAAAAAAAACAGATTTAGGTATTGAATGTATTTAGTTCATGCCAATTTCTTCCCCGGGAATCAAAAAAGGATTTTTAAATCCCTTTTAAAATCCTCCTACAAGTCAATAGAGGAATCATACAGAATAAATGATGACTTTTTGGCTTGTAAAAAAATGGCGTAATTTAATAGAACACTTTCATTTTCTAAAGCAGAAGTGTTCAGCCTTCAGGGGTGAGGACCAATGGATTTCAGCAACTTGGTTCCAAAAGCTACCTCAACCACCCTATGGTCAGAGGTCTCAATAAGAACAACCTTATTCCCACAATTCGAGTAGATAATTTACCCTTAAAAAAGCTATGCCCACCCTCCCAGTTGGCAGGCAGCATCTACTAAATTAGCTTTAGAAATCACCTCATGAAGACAATGTATCTCACAGAAAACCTTAGAAGTATATGCACCTCTAACAGAGGGAGCTAGTCTACACTTAAAATCTCCGTTGAAGATTATCCCTTTTGTGGTCTACAGATAAGGTTGTATCCGCTTAAACAAATCCACCCTATCAGCCTTCAAGTCAGCTGTCAGAGATATTAATCAGCTGTAAATATGAATCTTTGAATTTAATACCCAAAAGAAGTGCCCTACCTGGGAAAATATCAACCAATCTAATAACGTCTATAGACCAAATTAAAAAAATGGCTACTCTGGAACATCTGTCTTTACCCATCAAAAAGTATGAAGGGCCATATGACCAACAATTTTGAGCCTCATGTACCTCACTACAGGCATGCAACCATGTGTCTTGAAGGAAAAAAACATCACAAATTAGTTCTTGTAATATCAACAGTGTAGCTTTAAGCCTTTTTTCACTTTTAATGCTGTTCACATTTAGTGTTGCAACCTTAAAATTGTAGACCTGCTCCCATATAAAAAAGGGAAAAACTGTAAGGTCAAATAATACCCAAATATTATTTGGTATTTTTACTGCTACCCTTGCCCTTATATTTTATTTTTTTTAGGTGTTGTCATGTCTGGCAGATCACCATCAGTTTCCAAGGAAGGATCATGCTGGGATGAAGCCACAGAGGACCTGTCTGAATCCTCTTCTGTGTCACCCGAGTCTTTTTGTTTACGCAAAATGTCAAAGTTGTCCTGGAGAGGTAGATCATCCCTTTTTGAGACTTCTGATTTTGGTTGGCCCCTCGTCCTGTGCCGTCTGGTCACCACTTGCAAAGTTTCCATGACTGGGGTGGGGGGTATAGCACCATTGTTTGCCTTTTTCCAGTGATTCAACAGATGGTACCTCCTTCTGTACTGCTGATGCCTCTCCTGGGATACTCAGATCTTGCTGACTTGAAGGATCCAAGGACATGTCCTCACTGACCTGAGTTATAGTGACTTCTTTTGAGCTACAGTAGCAGTCTCCATTGGAGGTAGAATTTCCAATACAGGCTGACATTCTGTAACTTGAGGGTGTTCACCTGACTTCTGCTGGTCTACAACTATAGTTTCTGAAATTGGTAGGGCCTTCAGACCTTCTTGAGAGTGACCAGATGGAACAGATGAAGGAGTCACTGTGTTGGAAGCTGTGTTGGGACAGGGTATTTTCGGAGGGTGTCTGACGTCCTTCTTTGGGTCATCTCTCTGAACATGGTTGATGCAGAAATCATACTCAGCCTGATCCACCTGGGTCTCCATTATCATGAGCAGCCCATGGACAGGACCTGTATGAGTGGTCCAACTCGTCACACAAGTTACATTGCATGGTGTCTGGATATTTGGAGCTAAGGTGGTCAAATTCTGAGCAAAGACTACACCGGAGCTCGTCACAGGCACTGCTCAGATGCGAGATGGAACAGCACCTGTAGCAGGCCTTAGGTTGGCCCTGATAAATGAGTAACACTATGTCCCAACCTAAGTAAAAACAGTTTGGCAAATAATGTATTTTCAAATTTGAATGCACTAAACAAACCCTTATTCGCCACTCTCCAGTCCAAATGTCCCCCCCATACACCTCTGCTTCAGCCAGAATAAAACATATACAGTACTGATGACCTAATTCTTGAAAAGAATGGTAATGGTTTTTACTGCAGGCATGGTAAGAGGAACAGCCTAAAAACGAGACCATACGGGGTATCCTTTATTAGTGCATATTTGTTCCAAAACTGGTCAAGTCCAGCAGGAGATTTGAAACTGACATCATAAAAGGTGTCTCCTAATGAGTGAATCAGAGCAAGGATTTCATAGACAAAAAAAGACCATCTCAATTTTTAACAGGGTATGGGCCACAAACACACAGTCTGGAACCTTTTCTATCCCTTCTCTGTATTGAAGGCACACTGCATTACGATGCTTGGCAGGCTCAGCAGCAGACCTGAAGAAGTCAGAATATTTTTTATGTTCGGGGGGGGGGTGGAATGTGGACCAGGCAAATCTTTGGATGTCCCAGGCTGTGGTGAACTCAATCTATGTGGCCGTGGCTCAGATGGGGGCAACTGTGGCTCAGTAGATAAAGATGCTGTGATTAGGCATGACTGGTGCTGACCCTGTGGGGCCCCAGGCAAGTATATAGATATGTCAGCCATTCTGTCCTTAGACTGCAGAGGATGGAGTATTCGACCGGTCAAAGAATCAGAGATAGAACCTATCAGGTTCTCCACCACAGGGCTCTATGGTGCCTGTTTTAACAAGAAAAACGTTGACTGGCATCATAGCGCCAGGCTCCATGTCGACAGCGATTTGCAGGTGGCATGGAGCCACACACATCGGTGTGTGTTTCATCTTTGGGGGGCTTTGCCCCCAAACACCCCATGTGGGGGGGTTCTGCCCCCACACCCCCTGTACTTTAGGATTCTAACTCCAGGTTGCAGTTAGTTCAGGGAAGAGGTGGAGGTTGGGGGAAGGGGTTGCCTGGTCCCAGTGGCACTTCTATGGCGACATGGCGCTGTTGTCAATATCAACGCTTGTCACCATAGAAATGTTAGTTCAAGGGGCATATCCCACCATAGTATGGGCAGCAGCTACTGAGTCTGTTTGGGTGAAGGCATAGCTTCATCAAGGGCTTGTAACACATCAGCTACCGCAGGGTCTGGAGGAACTTCAGACACTGAGACAATCCCATTTGCTTAATTTTTAAAAAGAAATGGATTCTCTGCAAACTGGAAGGAGTCCAGGACTTCCAGTACAAAAGGCTGTGAAGCATCAGCCTGGGGTGCAGCTCGAAGGGCCATGTTCACTTTCTGGTGCATAGTAGTAGAGTGGGGACTAAGCGAACAATACCGAGATACTTGTTGAACCTCCTGCTGAGAGACAGGGTCTAAGTAATCCACTGGGGTGCCAACGTCAGCCATGGAGCCATCAGGGTTCGCAGACAGAGGCCTAAGAATAAGAGCTGGGCCACAATGGATAGGTGATGAGCCAGGATTCTAGTCATTCCCTTCTGTAAATCTCTCCCAGCTAGCGTCTCTCGATTTCCTGGCAATACAGTCATGAGACAACTGTGTATAATGTAGTTTCTAGGAGGACTTACTACCCCCTCCCCCCTGTTTTGGGTGTGCACCCACAACACTTACTGTCCCTACAGAAAATAAGCCTGCAGAGTTAAGTTTTGTAGTTACAGAGGCTCTGTTATAGTCAGAAACAGCAGAATGCATGGCTACCGACTGGGTGGGCCGTAGGCCCTTATCTGCCGACCCTGTCTATGTATCTATGAAAACATAAAGTAACCTTACAAGCTCAAATGGGCAGACTGGGTGGGCCGTAGGTCCTTATCTGCTGACCCTGTCTATGTATCTATGTACCCCTTCCCCAACATCGTTTAAAGGGGTAATAGATGTTCCTTGTTTTATCCATACTTTTTCACAAAATTTATGTCATGCTCTGTATTCTAATGTGAACCACAGCTACGGTCAATTAAACATGTCACCACAACAATCTATGCTCTGCTCTCTTACAGCCTCCAGCTCTTGAATGTGTGCTGTAATAACCATCATAGGTGCAGAGCTTTATAAATTTCTATCTGCTTTTAGAATGTCAAATCCTCATAGCAAGCTTAGTATGTACAGATTCTTATTTTGATAAGTACTGCCATATTCCAGTGAATATGCATAACGTTAGTGGAAAACACTGCAGAAATGTTTGCACTAATGGGATACCTGTGACTATATTTCCACTAATAATATGTGCATTTCTCCCAAGGCAAGACAAAAAAAAATCACAATTTCAAAACATGCCATGCTGTGCTTCTTATGTCCACTGACCATGTAAGCTCCATCTTAAAATGTTTTAAATGCTAACTTATTATTACTATATATATATATATATATATAGAATTGCCAGCAGAAACAGGCCCGTGGTTTATCGAGTCTGCTCAAGCATGCAGCTAGCCCTCATCATTTAGCTGCCTGTCCCACCCCTTCCAGTATCCCTTCCCTTCCCCTGTCCCAATCCTCTTGAAACTGCCCACCGTGTTAAAGGACACTATCTCATCTGGAAAATGTTCCATTTGTCCACGACTCTTTCCATGAAAAAATATCTTCTCATCTCCCTCTTGAATCTCAGTATATATATATATATATATATATATATATATATATATATATACACACACACACAGGAGATACATGATGGGCAGGAGTGTGATATGGAAAATAGTGTCACTCCTGCAGAGTGACCTCTGGGTACTCATGAGTGCCAAAGGCATGAATGAGAGTGCCCAGAGGTCACTCTGTGGGAGTGACAATATTTTCCATATCACACGACTGCAGATCATGTGTGCGATTTATACAATAGGGGTGAATGGTAAATGAGTGAGAGGGGTTTATGTATTTAGTTTGTGAATGAGTTTTTGGGTTGTGGAGTTTTCTTTTGTGAATGGGGCTGGGTGTATGTTTTGTACTGTTCTGATTGGTTGATATGTGTGTGTTGCTGATGTGTGATTAGCCACATGTTTTCTATGTTTTATATTTCATTTTATGTTGTGTCTTGGTGGGCTGGACTTAGCTTGGCATCGGGGAACAGGGTTTCATCAAAACTTTCTTTTATTTTCTTGGATTTCTGTGTTTGTAAGCATTTTTGTTTCTTTTATTTTGTTTCTTACAGCTTTAGTGTACTGCTTGTGTGATTTTTTTAACTTATTTTTGTCCTGCTTGTCTCGGTTCTATTCACCAAAACTGTGGATGTTTCATTTTCAAGTTATAGAAGTGGTTTCACTTCTGCTGCTTATTGTAGTTTGCAACATTAAATATATGGTAACTAAAGTTATTTTTAGTGGTTTTACAAGCTAAATTGTTATAAATTTTGCTCTCACAACGATATGTTGCTTGCTTGATGTGCTTCGTTTTACTCTGTGTTGGAGTCTGATTCGAGTACTCTGGCCTGCTTTCTGTGCATCTGCTCGCAGTGGGGACCTGGAGGAAGAGAAACAACAGAGTACAGAGTTATTTGTTCCCTTCAAACTTGTTACTTTATGCCTATTTTGTGTTTGAAGGAGTCAGTATTTTTTAATACTCACTTTGTACGATATTAAATGTGACATGTTTGGCGTTAATGGTAGGCTGATTGAGAAAAGCAAGGATTCCTTCCAAGTATGTGGGTAGCATTACATGTTCTTTTTCATGGCTTGCAGCATATTTAGATGTGCCTGGCTTTATGGCAGGTACTGTAGAAGCTGCAGATGTACTTGGCTTCAGATTTTGCTCAGTGCTTAGGAGCAGCAGCTGTGTTTCAGGTGAAAGTATTATGGTTCTGCATTTGTTTCTATGGTGACAACATAAGTTCTGCTTGTATGCTGAGGGAAAGGAACCTAGCTTGATGATATCATGACCTGATCTGTGCACTGTGTGTGTAAATGGCTGATATCATCACTGTAGAGTAGAGGGTGAAAGATATCACACTGCAGTGGAAATACACTGAATTAGCTCACTCATTTACCACTCACTTCTATTGTGTGTGTGTGTGTGTGTGTGTTTATATATATAGGGATTACATGATGGGCATGAGTGTGATATGGCAAATAGTGTCACTCCTGCAAGTGAGCTCTGGATGTCTCACAGTGCCGAGGCTGCAGTGGGGAACATCAACTCACGATGCAGGAAGTGGACAATATTTGCCATAGCATTAATCTGCCCATCATGTATTCGGAGATATACAATAGGCCAAGAGTTTCGTAGTTTTGTTATGCTGTCTTGTGTTCTGTTCCTGTTAATGTGTTTGCTCATTCTGTGTGTGAGCTTTTCTGATGGGCTGGCAGTGTTATAAACTCTGAGAGACACATGAGTGTGTTTTGCAATGCTAAATGAGTTAGTTTTAGATAGGAATGAGAAACATACTTTTTTGAAGCTGTATTGTTTAGCAGTCTGGCTGCAGTGAAGTTAAAAGCATCACAGTAATTGTAATGAACTGAGAGGCAGAGTGTCAGAACAGCTGATACTGCTTTCAAGTGGTAATTAAGTTAGCTGCAGGCAGAGTGCAGAGTGTTCTGTGAAATTGTGCTCTTTAGGATTCTGGCTGCAGTGAAGTTGAAATTGTCACAGTAATTTTAATGGATGAGAATCAGAGTTTGAGGAACAAGTGAGAGTGTGTTTCAGTGGTAGTCGAGTTAGCTGAAGGCAGTAGTTTAGACTGTTCTGTGAAGCTCTGCTGTTTGGAATTCTGGCTGCATCAAGTTGAGAGCATCACAGAAATGAGCTGGAAGTTGGGGGGGGGGATAGGTGTGTTTTGTAATGCTCACTGAGTTAGCTGTAGGCAGCAGTGAGACCTCTCAGGTAGTTCTGCATTTGTGTCTATGGTAACAGCATAGGTGTTTCTTTCATGCTGAGGGGAAAGCTGCCTAGGGTGATGATATCAGTGACCTTTTGTGACCTGTGTGTGTGTAAATGTCTGATATCATCACAGTAGAGCAGAGGGTAAAAATATCACACTGCAGTGGATGATATGCTGTTTTATCTCACTCATTTACCACTCACCCCTATTGTGTGTATATATATATATATATATATACACACACATATATATACATACATATATATATATATATATTATAGTGGCACGGTAGTGCCACTGTAGTTAGGGTTGAGGAGCCATTTACATGTTAAACCCAACATTTTGCACCTTAATAACTTTGCAACCGTTTGACGGATTTGCCTGAAATTTGGAATTCTTAATCAACACTCATATGCCTTGGGATCTGCCAAGTTTCGTACTGGTTGGATACACAGCTGCGGAGTTATTAAGCATGATCTGCGTGTGCATTTACGCTTTTTGTGGAATTCTACGGTCGCGCCTACAGGTCGCACGGTTTGCGCAACCAGCCCAAAATCTTCAGGGAACATGCGGCCGGGGTCCCTGATGTGCCTTTTGAAGATTTTGTGAAAAATATTAAACGGTTCAAAAGTTATTCAAAAACAATTTCCTTATAAGTCAATGGAAAAGTTAACAAAAATCCGACAGTGTCGCAAGTACTTTTTACTGCTTAAATGGCCCTTTACTATCTGATCTGCCATTTTGTTTTCAGTTAGTGATCAGAAAAATGCTTGGCATTTAAAATTGATACCCTCTAGCAACCTAATTCTTTTTGTATTCACCTAGTCGGGCCCTGAGGATGCTAACCATGTCTTTATTTTGGGGTAAAACACCCCAGAAATATATTTTTCAGATTTCTGGAAAAAGTACTTTCACAAAGTAGTGTCACACTCACGAAAGTGTCGCAAATTTTTGCAAAAGCTTTCGCAAATCACGACACTACTTTGCGACACTATGCCCAAAATAACAGTAATTCTTTGGCACCCCGCTGCAAAAGAACGGTTTGGAGTTTTGGGCTGAAATTTGGAAGGAATGCAACCGACATCTCACAGATGTGCTTTTCAGTATTTTGTTGAAAAAATATTACATGACAGCAAAGTTACAGTATTCCAAAGTTGACGCTTTTTCCCATAGGATAACATTACAGCGTACGACGCACTGCAGCAATCGTTTGGCGCCCTGCTGCAAAATAACGGTTTGGTCTTTTGGGCTGAAATTTGCAGGGAACACAGCCAACATCCCACAGATGTGCCTTTCAGTGGTTTAGTGAAAAGAAAATTACAGGGAGGCAAAGTTATGGCAGTACGAACTTCTGTTTCTTTCCCATAGGATAACATTACGGCATTCGCTGTGCCTTTCAGGGCCCGTATCTCAAAAACGGTGCAAGCTACGGACTTTTTGTTGAAAAACCTTAGCCCCCAATGGGGGGATAAGTACAAAACTAGCCAGGAAAGTGATAATTCTTATGACTTTTAAATTTTTTTTCTATGTCGTACGGTTACTGAGATATAAGCAATTTACTATTCCAAGTCCTCATTTTTGTGTTCCGAGAGTTATTATTTTGCATACATTCTTTGTTCTCACTGTCTCTCTCTATACAGCTTTTGGGGAAAACCAGCCTGTGCACTTACATTACTGTTACCATTACCGTTTCTGCTTGCGGTTCAGTACCCGTGTCACTTACTGTTCACGTTTACGCCACCATGTGTGTTACCCTTTGCGTTTTCTTATGCGGTTGTGTTTGCATTGTTTTTAACATTTCTGTCTACAGTACTGTTTCTCTTTCTGTTTCGCTTTGTGTCACCATGTGCATTGCGATTTGCGTTTGTGGGCACAATGTTACTATGTGACAAGACATCATGTGGCGGGCCCCGCGCTTCCGCCGCCGCATTACATTCACTATTTCTCATTATCATTCTCAAAAAGAAGGAAATTAGAGGCAAAAAACTCAGTTGAATACATCAGTTAGGGTTGTTTCACAGCGACAAAAGCGAGGAAATTCAATGTTAGGGTTGAAACCCCCTTTGCACCCCTTCAGCCCACCCCCCAACTGGAATCAGGGTGCGCATTGGGTCATCGGTCCTAACTGTCACCCCATTCTCCTATTACTCAGCTTCTTTCACATGTGATGGGGTGACAGTTGGGGCCGTGACTAATCTTGATTCAAGTGTGGTGAGAATGAGGCAAATGAAACTCACTTAACATCGAATTTCCTCACTTTTGTCGCTTCCGCACTCATGAGATATCCAGAGCTCACTCTGCAGGAGTGACAATATTTGCCATAGCACACGATCTGCATGTCATGTATTCGATTTATACAATAGGACCAGGAGTTTCAGAAGTATTGTTATGTTATCCTGTGTTCTGTTCCTGTTTATGTGTTTGCTCTTTCTGTGTGTGAGTTTTTCTGAATGGGCTAGCAGTGTTACAAACTCTAGGAAACAGATGAGTGTTTTGCAATGCTAAATGAGTTACTTTTAGGTAGGAGTGAGAGCCAGACTATTTTGTGAAGCTGTATTCTTTAGAAGTCTGGCTGCAGTCAAGCTGAGAGTATCACAGTAGTAATGGGCTGAGAATCAGAGTGTGAGGAATGGCTGAGACTTTTTAGTGGTAATTCAGTTAACTGCAGGCAGCAGTGAGGAACAGATTGTTCTGTGAAGCTGTGCTCTTTAGAATTCTGGCTGCAGTCAAGCTGAGAGTATCACAGTAACTGTAATGGGCTGAGAGGTAGAGTTTGAGGAACAGGTGAGAGTGTTTTTCAGTGGTAATTGAGTAAGTTGCTGACAGCAGTGAGGAAAGACTGTTCTGTGAAGCTGTGCTCTTTAAGCAATAAGGCATGACCAGGGGTTAGATTAACAGTCTGTTAATCACCCACTAGGGGTGTAATGTGGCACAAGGTGCAGCAGAGTGCCATATTGCCCGTAGGGGGTGATTAACTGACTGTTAATCTAACTCCTGGGAGTACCTTATTGCTATTATATAAAAAATTGTTCCAAAAGAAGAGTGCTAAAAGAATACTTTTTGAATGTTTTCCTCATTTAGAGGGAGACTTTTAATAGAATAGCTCTTCCACCAACAGTTTAAGAATTCTGGTTCAAAATCAGAATGCAGCATTCCAGTCATTCAGCAATGCTAGAGGATGGAATGCTGACAGGAAGAATCAATGTGCCATTGTGAGTAGGCTGTACATGACAATGTAACATGGATTAATGTAAGGCTGTTGGAATCCTAATAGCCAATCAGACTGTAACATTTCTGAGAACCTTTTTATAATTAGAATTCTGGCTGCAGTCAAGCTGAGAGTATCACAATAATTGTAATGGGCTGAGAGGTAGAGTTTGAGGAACAGGTGAGAGTGTTTTTCAATGGTAATTGAGTTAGCTGCAGGCAGCAGTAAAGAACAGACTGTTCTGTGAAGCTGTGCTCTTTAGAATTCTGGCTGCAGTCAAGCTGACAGTAGCACAGTAATGAGCTGGAAGTTAGAGTGTGGGGAATAGGTGAGAGTGTTTTGTAATGCTGAGTTAGCTGCAGGCAGCAGTGAGACCTCTCATGTAGTTCTGCATTTGTGTCTGTGGTAACAGCACAGGTGTTTCTTGTATGCTGAGGGGAAAGCTGCCTAGAGTGATGATATCAGTGACCTTTGCGTGACCTATGTGTGTAAATGGCTGATATCATTACAGTAGAGCAAAGGGTAAAAATATCACACTGTAGTGTACGATACACTGTTTTACTTCACTCATTTATCACTCACCTCTCTCTCTCTCTCTATATATATATATATACGTATATATACCTATACCTACACACACACACACACACACACACACACACACACAATAGGGGTGGGAGCCTTTTCAGTGGGATAAAATCTGTTATTCTCACTGCAATTAAATAAATGCAGCTGACGTCAGCACAATGATAAGAAATAATATTTAGACATACTGTGCTGACATCAGTCATTTATTTTCACTTTGTTTATGTAGTGGCAGGAATACACTTCGCACTGTTGCCCAATCTAGTTTTTTGGAAGAGCCCATTTACATACTTGATCATTCTCACCTGTAAAACACAGTGTGCTCCTGAAATGCCATGGATATCTTGTGCTGTCCCTCACACTGCTGTTGACCATGGTGAAAGACTTTCCGCCATTGATACCTGTTCAGAGAAGAAGGAGAATTTGGATTAAATTTCTGTAGAAATGGAGCCCAAAACTACAAAACTGCAACCTCTGATAGCCGAGCATCAACCAAGGTTCAGCAAGCTTATACTTAAGCACATGAAAGCCATTAATTTACAAGAAGAAATGATCAAGATCTGCACACAGTTTGAGAATGACAAGAAACCCTTTCTCGATCCCAGCACAAATTTAGACATCTTCTCTATACCCACCTGAGACCCAAGATGCTGGCGTGCTACCTAAAAATAAATATTTTATGGACCCAAAGTACATCCACCAGTATATTCAGAGCTCAAAAAATGAGAACACTTGTTGGAAAACCGAGGCAGACATTATTAATCTGCACAGTTTTATACAGGAGGAAATGAATATCCATGAATCTGTGGAATGTATACCACCAAAACACGTGGCTGGGATTTTACATCATTATTTTATAACATGTCACAAGAAAGATGGCAGGGGTACGAACCATTAAGTATCAGGGCAACATTTCAAAGTATAGAACATACAAATAAAAGTAAAGTTCAGAACTGAAAGTAACTCCTGACACCAAAAGTGGGGTACAATGCTCACTGGTGAAAATAAACGCATTGGCCTCCTTCATAAAATACCTACACAATGTTGTAAACAGCACATAATGCCCCAACAAAATAAAAATAAAAAGTCATACCACCCAAAACACATGTGAAAATAAAACATGAACTGTTTTCACACACACCCTCTGTTATGGCTTCCAAATAAAAGTCCTGCCCCCTACCACACAGCAGCCAATCAGAAATTACGCTAACACTGGGAATGTCCAATCAAAAATGAATACTGCAAAATATACCCAATCAGATCAGAGAAACACACCCATTGAAACCCATTGATACTATGGACCAATCCACATACAGAACAGCTCCCCATTCATGAAATACAGCTCCAGGAACTTCATGGAGGGACAGCCAAAACACAAAATGTAACATTCAGACACAGTACAAAACAAGCATAAAATGAGCCCCTATTGTATAAATCACACATGATGTGCAGTCGTGGGATATGGAAAATATTTTCATGCCTGCAGAGTGACCACTGGCTGCTATCACTCATGGCTCTGCTATGCTCTGGCACTTGTGAGTATCCAGATGTCCACTCTGCAGGCATGAAAACATTTATATATATATATATATATATATATATTAGAGGCAAAAACTCTGTTTAATGCATTAGTTAGGTTGTTCCACAGCGACAAAAGTGAGGAAATTGCTGTTAGGGTTGAAAACCCTAACTCCAATCACCCCCCAGCACCACACACACACAGACACACACACATTCAAGTATGGGGGAGGACCAAGTCAACACAACCAATGACAGACATCCAGCAGCAGGTGACAGAAATAACAAACAATTGTCTAAATGTACTACGAGACATCCCCACCCACCTGACCAGGTACTGCATGCTCAGTGGAGATCAACAGCAAAACTGAGGCCATGTACACCAAACGTACACATCCCTGATTGCAGCTGCACACAACGACCACACTTAGTAGTTGCATGGCCTTACCTACCGATGCCCCACACCACACCACACCACTTGTGGTGGCCACCTGAGAATAGAGTTAAGCAAAACCAAGGAGTTGTACAGGTATAATATCTCTGATTATAACAAGAGTTTGAGAAATGCAGCTTTCTAATTGACTGTAAACATTGTAACAGCCTTATGTTTAGTTTTTATTAACATACATGTAGAGCCTAACCATATATGATGAACATGGTTTAATGTTGTTTAAAAACAGTTTTATTATGATAGCAATAAGCCACTCCCAGGTATTATGTTAATGGTCAGTTTATCACTGTCTAGCGACATGTGGCACTCGGATATACCTCATTCAACATTAAACCCCTACGGGGTGATTAACAGAACCATTTAACATAACTGTTGGTCATGCCTTATTTAATTGTCTTTATGAGTAGATACTCTCCTCTGCTAGGCACTGCAGCAGCTTTGCAACACAGTGTCCCACCCAGTTACACCATACACTGTCTAGTTGCTGGAGAATGGCTGTGAATATGAACTCATGAAGATGAACAGTGTAACTTGATCATTACAGTCATTGAAACCCTAGTGTGATTATAACTGACAGACTCAGTGATAGAGGATAACCCCTGCTGTCCTAGTACATTTACCCCATTATGAGTTAAATCAATACTAAAAGACATTCTGTTTATATCTACACCATACCTACTTGATTCCTGTTGTAGCAGAATTAACATAGTTATCAGTCCAGAAAGCAACACAGGCCCTGCAAGCATCGTTGCTCCCCCCAGGGAGCTCGGATCTATCGGCGGCTGCATGGAGGTAATTAAACTACCTCACCCAGCATCAGCATCTGTGAGGGGGGTTAGCCCGTCGACACACTTTGCGTGTCGACTGCCCCACCCACCCTGGGCCAGCATTTCCTTTATAGGCATTGGTCCCTGACATCACTTCCTGTCTGTTAATATTTCTATCTCCCCACTTTCTCATTTGCAGATTATATCGGCACACCACTAGAGGGACCCCACTGCTGTTGCACTTCCTGTTGTCTGCCTACCTACCCTGGAATCCTCCCTTCACCTCTCCTGCACCACCCCACCAATACTCCCTCCTCTGCCCTACCCCATCCTCACCTTCCCCCCTTTGTCTTCCAAATACCCATCCACCCTTAGACCCACCCCTCCTCCCCAGTACCTACACCCAGTGACCACTAGGAGTCACTACATACCACCCCCGCGGAGGCCCATTTCTCAGCCCAAGTTGTCCCCTTGACTAAGGCTCTCCGCCCTCTCCCAGGCATAGTTCTGTGCTGCCCTAGCTGGGACTTGAACCCTGTACCCTGACCACTGGAGTCCGTGTCACTGCCACTAATCTAAAGTGGCAGCCACACTCTCTAGGAGGCAGTTCAGCTATCTTAACTCCCTACTCCTCTACCACCTGTTCACCATGCTTGCTCACCTACTGTTAAACTCCCTTCCCGTCATCCTCCTCCTGGTTCCCCCCTTCCTCCAGCCATTTATCTCCCCTAGGCTACAGGCTATTTCACCTTTAATTCCCACCAACCTAGTTCCTACTCACCCTACTAAGTCCATGACACTGACCTTCAACTCCCATCTCCCTCGCCTCCCCTCCCTCCCCCCTTTTCGGACAGCTCACTATCCTTGACCTCCCTGCCGTTAATTCCTACCTATCCCCTGCTCCTCCACGATCCCCCCAGCTCCTCCTCTAGCCGTGAAACTAATCTCTCTGCTGTGCCTGGCCAGAACTGTTGTCCTTCTACTACTCTTATCTGGCAATATCCACTAACCCCGGACCCACCAGGACCACCTCAGCAGGAGGAGTCCCAGACTGCTGATCGCCTCCATGAAGATATATGCAGCGTCCTGAAAATTCGACTCCCTCAATGTTGGGTCTCACAGCACAAACCGGACATCATTGTGCTGGTGGAAGCGTGGCTATCAATTCCACCTGACTCCCTTGTTACTCTCCCTGGCTACACCCTTTTTCGTGAGGATCGAGTAACCAAACGTGGGGGTGGCTGCGCTATCTACACCAGGAGCTCCCTCACTGGTATCGCCCTCCCTGCACCGGTCCTTGTAAATGGGGCCCAAGCCCTCACCATTAAGCTTACCCCGGACCCCGCCAGATCCCCCTTTTACCTCACCACTGCCTGCATACCGCCCAGACTCAAAAACCCATCTCTATTATCCCTCACTGACTACCTTGCCACCCTTTCCCACAATGCTGACAAAATCATAGTTGGGGACCTCAATGTGAACTGGCTTTGTCCCTCATCCTCCCCCACTCGGGACTCCTTCACAGCTCTGGATCTAACCCAGCTAGTCTCCCAACCCACTCGTGTGAACCCCAAGAGAGGTACTAGCACCCTCCTTGATGTCATCATCACTAACCGCCCCCCTAAAATTCTGGACATCCAAGTCCTCCCTGATTCACTCAGTGACCACTCCCCTGTGCTCTTCCGCTGATTGACCACCCTACCCCGACCCACTGCACAGTGCGTTCCTCGCTGGCGTTTCAGACCTTATGGCCTAAAAAACCTTAAGCAGTACCTTGAACTGCAAGACTGGTCCCCGATTCTCCATGCGCCTGATATAGATACCGCTCTTGCCTTCTTTACCTCCACCTTTAATAAAGCCTGCGATCTCTTTGCTCCCCTCTCTGCCGTCCACTCCAAAAGACCTAACCTGCCCTGGATTACCCCTGCTCTCTCACTATTGCTCAGGCACAGGGACGACCTTTGGTACCGTGCCACTGAAACTAGGCGTCCAGCTGACAGACAGGCCTACAATGCTGCGCAGAACAAGTGTACATGGGCAATCAGGAAGGCCAAAGCCGACCACTATCAGGCCACCCTCACTGCCTCCTGGGGGAGCGCCCGTACCTTCTGGGATAAGGTCAAACAACTGAATGGGAACACCCGCTCCCCCCCATCCCAGATTACCACCACCAACACCACCATCACAGACCCCGCCGACATTGCAAACCTCCTCAACACCGCCTTTACAGACCTTAGCCCTATCCTCCCCAGTAACTTCTTTGATCAGCCACCCCCCCATCCTACCCCTGCCCTCCACCGCCCTTGCTTCCACCTTCGTAGGGTTACTACCCAGGAAGCCAGACTGCACCTGACCCGTGCACTAAAAGGCAACAGTCCCAGTGGCATCTCCCTGGACCACAAAATTCTCCGGTTGGTCCTTGATCAAGTCCTCACCCCACTCACCTGCCTTCTTAACAAATCCCTCTGCCTGGGACAATTCCTCTCCTGGAAAACTGCAACGGTTACTCCAATCCATAAAGGGGGTGACAGGTCCTTAGCTGGGAACTATCGACCGATCTCCATTCTCCCACCCCTTTCCAAGGCACTGGAAAAACTAGTTGCTGCACAAATAACTGAATACCTGACCAAATACAACATCCTCTGCCCTGAACAGCACGGCTTCCGCGCAGGACACAGTACTAGCACTGCTCTTATTAAATTCGCCTCCTTCCTTCACTCCTCATTGGATACTGGCTCCCTGGCGGGGGCTGTGTTCCTTGACCTATCAAAGGCCTTTGACACGGTCTCCCACCCCTACTACTGGAAGCCCTCTGTCACACTGGTTTTGCCTCTGGACTACTGGCTTGGTGCTCCAGCTACCTTTCGCCGCCTCCCAACAGAGTCAAAATTGGTGGGACTCTTTCTGACCCACGTTCAATACTCAGGGGTTCCACAGGGCTCCATCCTGGGGCCCCTTCTCTTCTCGCTATACCTTAACACCCTGCCCAGTGTGTGCCCTGGGAAAATACTGCTGTACGCAGACGATACCATCCTCTTTGCCACTGACCGTAACCCCACTTCCCTCCAGGTTTCCCTACAAAGGGCCTATGACGGCGCTGATGCTTGGCTTAAAGAGCATAGATTGGTCATAAATCTTAAAAAATCTAAAACCATGCTCTTCGCCCACCCTCAAAATAAATCATCCAACTCCCCTCTCCGTATCCTTTCCGGCTCTAGACTACAACTGGAACAAGTCCAATCCTTATAAGTACTTAGGATCTTATTTGACTCAGCCCTCTCCTACCATACCCACATCCAGCCTTTTCCTTCTGTAACCAATATCCGACTCGGTATCCTGCACCATACAAAACTGTCTCCCCCGACGCCCTCCGGCTTGCGGTTACTTCCTCCATACTCTCCCTGGTGGATTATGGGCTACCTGTCTATGGGGCTGCCAACATGACGGCCCTCAACAAAATTCATCTCCTCCTAAATAAGGCTTGCAGGCTAATCACAGGGGCCCCTAAGCTCACTCATACCTGCCAACTCTATGACCTTGCAACATTGCTTGACCTTGATGAACGCCTACTATATCAAACGTGCATCATTTCAAAAAAAAACCTTACTAGGACTTTCTCCCCCCGGGCTGACTTCCTCCCTCCTCCCAGCACAGCCCCTTGTCAGCACCCGGACCTCCTGCAAAGCCACATTCCTGGTTCCTCGTGCTAGGACTTCACTTGGTCAGAGATCTTTCTGCCATAGAGCCCCTGCTTGGCACAACACTCTTTCCTTGGGCCATCACTGATTCCCCACCATCTCCACTTTCAAAATGCCCTCAAAGCGAGCTATTCACAAGCGCTGCTGCTCCTGTGCCTAAAGGATGCTCTAACCCCTCCTCCTGACAATGCCCTCTGGCTGCTCCATCCTTGCCTCCTTATTACTAACAACCTCACTACTTCCATTTTTACCTCTACCAACTGTATTGCTACTGATTGGTAGAACCACGTTACATTCCTATGCTACCTATGCATAACTTATTTGCTACCCAGCTCTACTCTGGATCATACCCGTTGTCTGTACTACTCCTGTCCCAGGCCCTACACTTTGTGTAATCTGATATCTAGTGACCGGTGTGACTGCCCTATCGCGGTTACCTGTAGGCTCCTGTCTCATGCTGTACGTTTCTTGGAATCTGACACTGTAGACCTGTTTGGCTGTTATCACACTTCCATGACATACCATTATGCTGCTAAACCCTGTTATCCTACTGTTGTCAATTATACCATATTTTGCTCTGTATTACACCACCAATGTTTGCTGTAACCATGTGCCATTAATGCGTGTCTGTTTATTCTGATGCTCTTCTTTGTATGTACCCTGTTTTCTGTATTAACTGTATTATCTACCATTGTTGATGAGGTACCTTTGGAAATGAGCCTTTGGCTCAAAGGTTGTAAACTGATTGCAATAAATAAATAAAATAAAAAAAATAAATCACTTTGATAGCATCAGTGACAGAAGTGTGGCAAACCCAAACAGTAGGCATACAGCCTGAGTATGAAACAACTGTTAAAAAAATCACACTGTGTCCATAAGTGGCATAGATCACTCATTGCAACAATAGCAAATGTATTACTATTTGAATAAGTTAGTCATCACAGATGCAATGAGATTGTCTTTATCAGGTACAACATACTCAGTAAGTACCTACAGGAAAATCTATCCTATATACATGTCCGATACAGGTACATCATTGTTGGCTCAGTAGTGCTATGATATTTAGAAGTTGCTTGGCCTGATCCATGCAATTACAATCTTTCTTACAAAGAATACTTACTGCATCTTTAATATTGAAACACACTGAAGGTCTATGTATGTACATCAGCAGTACACCTTCATCAGTAAGAATGCATGTGATACTGGCAGTACCAATTTCACAGCGTTGAACAGGCAATGCTTTTCCATCGTTTACATCAGCCTCTCTATGTTGAGTAAACCATTGCAGTAAATGTACTACTATGTAAATCACCTACTAAATGTATCACTACTTTTATCTTGAGCATGCTAGTGTCTTGTAGTTAATTTATGTGCTTCTCTTAATTAATGTATACTCAGTAGTGTTAAAACCTTTCTACAACTGTCATCATACACCTTCAGCATTTATATTGAATAACGGCACAGTACCAGTTGTGGTGTGGTGTGGGGCATCGGTAGGTAAGGCCATGCAACTACTAAGTGTGGTACGTTGTGTGCAGCTGCAATCAGGGATGTGTCGCTTGTGTACATGGCCTCAGTTTTGCTGTTGATCTCCACTGAGCATGCAGTACCTGGTCAGGTGGGTGGGGATGTCTCGTAGTACATTTAGACAATTGTTTGTTATTTCTGTCACCTGCTGCTGGATGTCTGTCATTGGTTGTGTTGACTTGGTCCTCCCCATACTTGAATGTGTGTGTGTCTGTGTGTGTGTGGTGCTGGGGGGGTGAATTCGGAGTTAGGGTTTTCAACCCTAACAGCGAATTTCCTCACTTTTGTCGCTGTGGAACAACCCTAACTAATGCATTAAACGGAGTTTTTTGCCTCTAATTTCCCTTTTTTTTGAGAATGATATTGAGAAATAGTGAATGTAATGTGGTGGGCGGGCGCTGGGCCCTTTGGGCCCTGCGCTCCCGCCACATGATGTCTTGTGGCATAGTAACAGGAGCAGCAATGCAAACAGAAATGCTAACAGTGGCACACATGGTAACACAAGCGCGAATGATAACAGAAAGGGTAACGCACACGGTGGCGTAGACGGGAACGGTGTGCCATGTGATGTCTGGTCACATAGTAACATGGTGCCTGTAAATGGAAATGTCAATGGGCATGGTGACGCAAAGTGAAACAGAAAGAGAAACAGTGCGGTACACACAAATGGCAAAAAAGTAACAGAAACGCAAGCGCAAATGAAAACGCAAAGGATGACGCACATGGTGGCGCAGACGTCAACGGTAAGTGAAACGGGTACGGAACCGCAAGCAGAAAGGGCAACAGTAACAGTAATGTAAGCACACAGGCTGGTTTTCTCCAAAACCTGCATTGAGAAAGACAGTGAGTACAAATAATGTATGCAAAATAATGAGTATTGCGCAGAAAATGAGATCTTGGAATACTAAATACATTATATCTCAGGAACCGTACTACGTAGAAAAAAAATTTAAAAGTGATATTATTTACAACTGTCCTGGCTAATTTGGATCTTAACCCCATTAGGGGGCTAAGAAATTTTCCAATGAAAAGTCTGTATCTCGCACCGTTTCCGAGATACGGACCCTGAAAGGCGCGGCGAACGCCGTAATGTTATCCTATGGGAAAAAAAGAAAAGTTCGGAGCGCCATAACTTTGCCTCCCTGTAATGTTTTTTCACCAAACCACTGAAAGGCACATCTGTGGGCTGTTGGCTGTCTTCCCTCCAAATTTCAGGAAAAAAGACCAAACCGTTATTTTGCAGCAGGGATCCAAAGGATTTCTGTTATGCGTTGGGCGCCGTAATGTTATCCTATGGGAAAAAATGTCAACTTTGGAGTGCCGTAACTTTGCCGCCATGTGATATTTTTAAATCCGAACTACTGAAAGGCACATCTGTGGGCTGTTGGCTGTCTTCCCTCCAAATTTCAGGAAAAAAGACCAAACCGTTATTTTGCAGCAGGGTGCCAAAGGATTTCTGTAATGCGTCGGGTGCCGTAATGTTATCCTATGGGAAAAACCATCAACTTTGGAGTGCCGTAACTTTGCCGCCATGTAATATTTTTTCAATACAACACTGAAAGGCACATCTGTAAGATGTCGGCTCCGTTCCCTCCAAATTTCAGCTCAAAACTCCCAACGGTTCTTTTGCAGCGCAGTGCCAAAGAATTGCTGTCATTTTCCCACAGACTAGAAAACTACTGTTGCAATTTATGAAAGTTCATAAAAATTTCATGGTTAATTTCGTGAGCATGAAAGCAATTAATAAAGTACTTTTCCAGAAATTTGAAAACAGATTTCTGGGGTGTTTTACCACAAAATAAAGACATGGCAAGCATCCTCAGGGCCCGACTAGGTGAATACAAAAAATTAGGTTGCTAGAGGGTCCCAAATTTAAATGCCAACCATTTTTCTGATCACTAACTGAAAACAAATGGCCGATTTGCGAAAGTAACAGGCCCATTTGCGAAAGTAAAAATGCATTTGCGAAAGTGTTGAACTTTTTGTTAACTTTTCCCATTGACTTATAATGGGAAACTGTTTTTTGAATAACTTTTGAACCGTTTAATATTTTTTCACGAAATCTTTGAAAGGCACATCGGGGACCCTGGCTGCGTTCCCTGAAGATTTCAGGCCAGTCACGCAACCCGTACGACCTGTAGGCGCGACCACAGAATTCCAGAAAAGCGTAAACGTGCGCACAGATCACACTTAATAACTCCACAGCTGTATATCCAACCAGTACAAAACTTGGCAGATCCCAAGGCCTATGGTTCTTGATCATAAATTCCAAATTTCAGGCAAATCCATTAAACGGTTGCAAAGTTATTAAGGTGCAAAGTTTTGGGGTTTAACATAGAAATGGCTCTCAATCTTAATTCATAGTACTTACCGTATACTATAATATATATATATATATATATATATATATATATATATATATATGAAAAACAGGTGTTCTTTAGTCACATAAACATGTTTCCTTAATCCTAAATCAGTACATCTAATGCATTTGCGATGTGGCTGAAAAACAATAACAACAAAAAAATATTCTTTTTAGATGCTTGAAGCATTATTTAGTATCAGTAGCTCAGTGTTTAAAATAATCATAGCTCCTGTGGGGTGAAGTGGCCAAAATTCGTTTAAGAATGAATGAGTGAAGTTTTCAATATTCATGAGATGCTAAGTAGGGCTGTGAAAATACCTTTTTCTGAACATTCGGCTCAATATTTATATTTGGCAGTCAAAATATTTGGGTATTCGTATTCAGAGCCTATTTAAAATAAGAATAAAAAGGAGCCCACCTTCTGAGCCCAAAAACAAGCAGTACAATGTAACTCCCATCCCCCCACCCTCTATCAGTGGTCCAGTTCCACCCCTCCCCAGATTGTTACATTTAATTAGAAAAATATCAAATAAATTTCTCGATGAACGACCAGCACAACCCACCCACCTCCACATCTGACTGCCATCTTTCTTATTGTATAAGTGTTGTTTGTGCACAAAAAAAATCAGTTATGTCCCACCACCCACACCCACCCTAGCAGCATCCTGCTCCCACCCTCCACCCCCCAGAACCCATTTCTTAATAAGGGAAGGAGACCGGCACAAATGGCACCACCTCTATGGCCGGCTGCCTGTCATGAATAAAAGTGCTCATGCTCTTACTCTCTTTGTATAGCAAAAACTATCGCGTGATCAGCTGGTAGTTACTATACAGAGAGCAGTAGTGCAAGCACTTTCCTTTATGAGAGGTGGACGACCATGGAGGAGGGCGGAATTGTGCTGGTCACCATCTCCTATTAAGAATGGGGTGCTGGGGAGCAGAATGTGGGAATAGGGTGCTGCCAGAGTGGGGCAGAGTGGGGACATAACAATTTTTTTTATATACAAACAACAGCTATATGATAAGAAACTGCATCCGACAATGGAGGTGGGTGGGTTGTGCCTGTCATCCATTGAGGGATTCATTTGACATTTTTCTAATTAAATATAATAATTTGTGGGTGATGCAGAGGGAAGACTGGACTACAGATAGAGGGTGGGGCAAAGGGGTCATATGTTAATGCTTGTTAGTTTTTTTTGAGCTGGGAAGGAGGGTGAGGGGCTTTTACTCTTTTTAGTTTTTGTTTTGTTATTTTGTAACTGGCTGAATACTCTTTCCTGAATACAAATAGTCCACTATTCAGGAAGGGCTTCCAAATATTCACGAAGTTCTCACCAGGCAAAGTGTCCTTTTTCTATGCAAACTGACCAAAATTTGTTCAGGAAGCTCCCACTTCATGAAGACTTTGCTAAAAAAGTGCCACTTTGTCTGAAAATTTTGTAAAAACAATGAGGTTTGAAGTTGATGATGCCAATGTGAACTTCGCAAAGTAATTCACTAAGGCAAATGTTGCCACTTCATGTGGAGGGGTTGTGGGATAACAGATGAACCATACATCGAACGTCAAAGTTCAACACACAATCTCTATGTGATATTTATTCAAAATACAGAGGATAACCTTAAGCAATAGCATATTCCTTCTTCAATACATCAGTTTGCAGCAACAGACTATGTATGTCCTTTTTTCTGCACTTAGCCAGCACCTACTGACTCACTGATCTCTGCTCTAACTTAGCAGTGGAGGCTCAGATAAAAACAAACAAACAAAACAAGCTAAAAACAAAGAATCTCAGTGCAAAAGCACTGAAAAAAGGGTTACCCGAAAGAGCATTGGCAACAAATCAAGTTTCAAAGAAATACAACCTCATACATACTTCCGTAATGCAAAGCTTCATGGGATATATGCAAATCACCATATTTCAGACTTGTTCTTTTTACAGCAATTTACATGCATTTTAAATAGCACAACTAACTTAATTTTTATAATACAGTCAACTAGTACTTTTTTACCATTATCAAAAACACATAGTGCCATGGTATTTTCTTCATTTACAGGTTTCATACACATAAGGTATATACATTAAAGTATTTTATGGCATAGTGCTATTACATACTACATCCAACAATGATAAACACAGCCTGTTGTTTTATATAAGTTCGGAGGTCACCACAATAACCTCCCTGTACAAGGACCGGAGAGGGAAAAGGAAAATTAAAGAGGGCACTATAGCATAGTCAAGAAAGGGAAGGGGTGCCCATAGGTGGCCAACCTTATGGATTAGAAATTGTAAAGGATAGATTAGGCTAAGAAATAAAAGAACTGTTGCAACAGATTTAAAAGAAGGTCGCTCCTCAAGAGTGGCAGGAGTTCCCTGTCACACTTTGCCAGTAAAGTAAAACTCTGCAGCATCTCAAGGCATATGCTAACATCCCTGACCGGGGAGAGGTTAAAGCATCAGTTTCTTAGGCTGTCAGATCTAGTTTGTGGGAGTGTTGGTGTGTGCAGACATGGTGTCAGTGTTGCTCATGGGTCAGTATTGCCCTAGGGTTAGTGCTGCCCCTGGGGTCAGCTGTCCTGGCTCAGTACACGGGGAAATAATCTATAATACCAAGGTCTTAGCATGCTACCAACTTGCCTACCACAGGGGGCTTTTTTCCCCAGTTTATGAGGCAGTCTTGTCTCTGGAGGTTTACAAGAACCACCAGGATCTAATCTGCCACTTCCTGGAAAGACTTCACCCTAACTACCTAGTACTCTTGCTATGGGTGCTTGTGACTAGCCAGTAATCTAGGTACAGGTGCACTTGTAGGGCCTGCTGTCTGATGTGCACTTCCAGGATGGCCATCACCTTGTTGAACACCATCAGTACTGAGGGCAACCTGAAGAGCAGGACTTTGTATTGGAAGTATTTGCCCCCCACTGCAAATCTGAGGAATCTTTAGTGATGTGGAGCTATTGAAGCATGAAAGTATGTCTCCTTCAGGTCTACCAAACACAGAAACCTGCCTTGGTATAATGCCTGAACTATTTCTGTCAGGGTTTCCATCTAAAACCTGGTCTTGCACCCCCGCTTGCTGAGTAACTAGGGGTCCATCTGGTCTTATTCCTTCTATCTTCTTCAGAACTACAAAGAAAATTGAGATCCCCTTATCGTCTCTCTTGCATGGGGACCAGCTGAATTACTCCCAGGTCTAAGAGTTTCTGAATGGCCTGTGATACAGGTTCCCTATTCATGAGACTGTTTGAGACAGGTGATTCCTTGAAAGAACCCCTTGGGGGGATGAGGAGAAAATCAATAGAAGAGCCCAAACACACAATCTCCCTTACTCTCCTGTCAGATATTCCAAGAATAAGTCTTCTCCACAGAGACCCACTCTTTGATCATACGGTTAGAGATGCTGGAATCCAGTGGGAGCAAATAATTTTAGTCAGGGTGCTGACAATGGTGACAGTACTTGTGTATTTGTGACACTGTGTGCCAGAGCCATTAACCATCATCGACACCCTAACTGCCTCAGTTCTGTTTTTCCCACCATCGAGTATGCACGGCGGTAGCAGAATACGTCCCTCCATTCATCTACTTTTAATATTTTCTGATATTGTCTTGCTTTCCGAAAGTAAAATGTCAGGTTATAAAAAGCATAAGCCATAGAAGCATAGTGCTGCTTTTCTGGCATTGTACATATGGGAAGAACATTGGCAGCACCAACCTGCAAACACTCTGCTTCACCTGCCTTTGATCCACCCATAATATGGAGACCTGTGCCACCTGTGCCACCTTTGTTTTCTGATGTTGGAGCTTCAAGCTCTGAATATGACTTCAGGGGCAGGTCTTGACATAGGCAATCTCTAGGTAGGTTGCCAGACCTTCTCCCCTTCCCCTGGTCCCCTCACTGCTCTTCAGAGTTATTTGAGATTCTGAGCTCTTCATCCCCCACCATTCGGGGATTGTTACAGAGCCTCAGGTAGTGTATTGGATGGACCTTTAACCCCTCCTGGGCAGTTGCAGGAGTACGCATCATTGTCTAGTAGCCTCCCCACCTTGACAGCCATCATCATCATCATCATCATCTCCACACAGCTGCCAGCTATGTTCCCCATTACCTTTACTGGCAACATGTTTCTCCAGAGAAGAGACCAGCTCACAGTGGCTGCTGCTATAAGCCCTCCTGCCCACTGCAGGCAGTATTAGGGTATACCATTCTGCTCTGGCAGCATTTCAAGTGTGCTTCAACACTCCTTGGTAAACTGGTAAATTGTGTTGTTAGAAATAGTTGTTAGCCCCCTGGCCCTCTTCCACTCAGTCCAGTTCCCACTCAGCTAGCATTGTGACCTGTTTTCCACTGGGACCATACAACTTAAAAGCATTCTTTTAGAAAACATAATAGTAGATACATTTTAGTATACATTTAATCTGTTTTCTATATTAAAATTTTCCTTTAAAGCACTGAACATTGACATAAAACCAGGATCACTATCTCGCTGGACTTCATCTGTTCTGTCTGATAATGTCCATCCATGACATCATAATAATCTGCTTGTGACATCACAGTCCTCGGATCTCAATAGTGTGCTCCCGATGAGCTTCTTCAATATCCCTGCTCCAGGCGTCAGTGAGAAGACCCCAGCACCACCAAACTGGCCACTCTTCCATTTCAAACTGGTTTCCAAAGCCACTGCTAGAAATTACCTTGAAAAAGCCCTCAGCAAATCAAGGCACAGTGGGAACTCTCTGGACCTAAAATTTGTTCAACTAACACTAGACGAAGTACTTGGTCCACTGACAAAGATAATTAATCTATCTCTCTGCCACTCCAAATTCCCCCAAATCTGGAAAGCTGCCATAGTCACCCAGCTACACAAAAGTGGTGATCGGTCTCTTCAAAACAACTACAGACCAATCTCTATACTTCCCCTGCTCTCCAAGGCCCTTGAAAGGACTGTGGCTGACCAGCTGGTGGAGTACTTCAATCAATATCAGCTCCTATGCCCAGAACGGCATGGTTTCCGAGCCAGCCATAGCACCATCATGGATCTCCTGGAATTCACCGGATTCATACATAGTGTTCTTGAAAAAAGGCACATTGTAAGGGGCAGCCTTTGTTGACCTATCAAAGGCATTTGACATTGTCCATCATGCCCTCCTCCTTGAACAGCTCTTGGACATAGGGCTAGCCCTAGAAACTGTAGCATGGTTTTGTAGCTACCTTAGCCTGCGATCACAGCAAGTAAAGATCAGGGACTTCCTATTAGAAAGTTGACCAGTCAGATCAGGGGTACCACAAGGATCCATACTCAGGCCGTTACTCTTCAGTGTCTTCCTAAACAACCTACTGGCTGCTTGCAATAGCCGCATGCTGCTCTACGCAGATGATGTGGTGATCTTTACTAGCAACCTTGACCCCACACCTCTGGAATATGACCTCCAGAGCAGCTTCACAGTGGCTGAAAAATGATTCAAAGAGCAAAAACTAGTCATGAGCTATAAAAAGACCAAGACCATGCTCTTCGCCACTGCCCAAAACAAGCTAAAAGGCTATCCCCTGGCAATTCAGAATGACTCCGTAACACCCTGGAACTAGTCCCCCATTTCAAGAACCTGGGAATCACACTGGGCACTGCCTGGTCTTACACACAGCACATTGACATCATGGCTAAAGCCTTTAACACCAGGATTGGTATCCTGTACAGGCACAGACGTTACCTGGCCTATGAAGCTCTGAACTTGGCAATTAACAGTTCACACATCGCCTTGACTGACTATGGCCCAGCTGTCTATGGCTCCGCTACTGACACATCATTCCAATGCCTCTTAACAGCCTTAAACAAAGCCTGCAGCCTGCACCAGTGCCCCCAAACTCACCCACACCTGTGAGCTTTATGGCGCGATTGGGCTGGCTTCAATTGAAGGACAGAATACTTTGTCAAACCTTTCTACTCGCAAAAAAGATCTCACTAAACTTACTTCCTCAAGGCATTCTGAGCCCTTCCATCACCACCTGTACATGCCAGGCACACTAGGAGCTCGACTACACAAGTATTCCATGTGCCCAGGTGCCACACAACTATGGCCCAGTGATCTTTTGCTCACCGAGCCCCTCTGTGGACAAATGGTCTACCACGTGACATTGCCAGAGCCACAACCCTTGGTTCCTTTAAGCACAAACTTCATTAGCACCTCACTGACAATAGTACCCATAGGTGCCCTCGCTAGTCTGCGCCCGCAGCTTTAGTCTGCCTCAGCACTTCCAATTCCTGGCCTGCCAGGTTAAGTCTTTGCCCAAGCACTTGCCTCCCACCCCTTTGCCCTAGCATTTGCCTCCTAGCCCCTACCCCTTGGCTCTTTTTTTTCTCTCTGCCCTCCCTATCCCAGCTCCCACCTCTCCTTCCTGCCCCTCCCTGCCTCACCCTAACAGTCTGCCTCTGCCTGTCTCTCTTCTGCAGGATACTAGCATACCATGTTCAATGCCTTAGCACAATTTGTGAACTGCTTGTCATTGCAAGCCATGTACTGTTGAATTTTTTGTACTCTGTAGGTATAATTTACTGTAACTATATTGTGTCTGCTTGTGTTAATGTATCTGACGTGGAACCTCTCAATGAGCATCCGCTCACAGGTGTCATCCAAGGCTTCAGTAAATAAAATAAATAAATAAATCACAGTCAGTGGCTGTGGAAAGTATGATGTCATACGTAGAGGATTGTGTTGCCAGGTGCAGACAAACAGCTGGAGCAGAAAGAATAGAATATATAGAGAATACTGGATGGGCAACTATGCATAACACAAAGGTCTTTCCACAGAGGGCTTCTGATTCCCTCTGACCTTGAAAGCAAAGCTCAAGAGGTCCATAGAAATCAGAACCCCGAGGTGGCAGAACACACGGGTTGTGCATAAAATTGCTCATCTTGTATTTTTGATAGACTATAGTATTATGTGAAATGCGCATGCGGCGGTACTTTTGCTTTCAGAATGAAACTGATTTGTGCAGTCTCTAGAGGTTTCAGAATGCTGTTGTATCACAAAAGGGCACAATCACGCTCCATGACCTTTGAACTGTGGTACAACAGCATTTTGAAAGGGAGGGAATTATTTTTCTTTTTTTTTTTACCTGCACTTTTTTCCCCACCATGACCCCGGTCAGCTCTCCTTCTCCTCTCCTTCCTCTGGATGCCGTCCACCGGCACCAAGCTCCTTGCAGCCACCACCCTAGCTCTCCCACAGCTTACCCACGGTGGTGGGAAGGCGAGGGACCCCCCAAATCCCTGACCTGGCACGGATCCGGATCAGGTGGTGCCCGAGGAGACGGCGTGCGCTGGTGGACGGCCATCAAGCCACGTGACCTGGAGCCACTATTTCCACTTTTCACCCCTTGCAGGATAATGGCATGCAGTGATGCCTGTGATGGGGTTCGTGCATGCTCCCATGTGCACCCCCATCAAGCATCTGCTGCGTCCCCACCACCATGTTTGTGTGCCTCCATGCTGTTAAGCCCCAGCCTCTGCTAGGGGTCAGGCGTGCACCGGCCGCTGATCCCCCCCTCCCTGGAGATGGAGAGCAGTCCATTGGAAGCTCAATCCATCTCCTCCCTGCTGACCCACGGTGACCCCTGCTTGTTTCCAAACATGGATCACTGGCGTGGCGTGAGGTGTGGCGTCCAGCGCCTCAACCCTCAGCGCCACTGGGCTGGCAAAGGGAGGGAATTCTATACAGACCAATGCTCTACTATATCCTATAACTGTGTTCTATTTAGTAGCTTTCATACACACTGTGTACCAAAGCTCTTTTCAGGGCACTACGTTTGATACCTAGTGGTGCAGTGACTGTATATGTAGTAAAAATGAAACACAGTAATACCATACACACAGTTGTACTGCATAAGAACCTGTGTTACTGAGAGTGGGAATCTTGGCCAGTGCACAGGGGATTACTTTATTACTTGATCAGAAAGTGCCGTGGTATTTTTAACATCCACCTGGGTAGCCACAAGAGACCTGCAGGTGGGATCTTGGTTTAACATGTCATCCGACAGCACCTTCAACAGTGCAGCACTGCAGTGTGAATGCTGGCTACTAACTCAAGTGTCTGGTGTGGAACTTATTCCCACTAGCATCCAATTTTCCTGGTGCAGAGGTGAGAGAGTCCCCAACTGAGCCACTGACATTCTGAATTCTTAGATGAAATCTTAGAGTGATCCTGTTTTCACAGTGCTGTAGCATTCTAAAGATAAAAGGGGGTGCATTAAATACAGAGACTATGTAAAATATAAGCTTAACTGTGCATAAAAAAATGTTTTTTTTCAAACCCTCCCTTACTTTCCATGACATCATGTGAACTTTGGACAGTTCTACAAAGCAAAGAATGAGTTGGGATTCAGACAGGGTGGCTCTGGACAGCCATTCCATGAAGAGGAAATGCTTAGAGAAAGATGTGGAAATAAAAATGAAAGAGTATTTTGTTAACCAAATGAAGGACTGGTTGAACGGGAGCAGGGTAGATAAGCATGGCATTCATTGACACCGAGCATGCTGCTTTTAAACGGTCTCCCGTCATTTGCATGGCCCATTTAAGCAAATTGAGCATGTACAATGCAGCAATAGAGTGAGCAGTCCCGAGAGGTTAGTTTTAGTCAAATATCCACTCTTCAAACTATTGTGCTGAGCTGGAAACAGTTTTCATGTTGGTGATCTGCCATGGAGTGTGGTCCACTGTTTGGAAATAGGAAGCAAGATTCGAATTAAGATTAAAACAAAACAAAACAAAAAAAGCAAGAGTCATCATTGTTCTGTCACAGCACTTTTGTTTCTGAATCAAATGATTGTGGGTTTAGGTACCATACCCATTGAGCGCTACATGTTAGAAAAAGGGGTGCAAATTCTGGGATTACAGGATTATATTCCCACTCCCCACCCCCAAAAAATTAAATGTCATACTCAGTTCATAGTAAATGAGTTCTTCTATTTAAAGATACAGAATATTGGAGTTTGGAACAATCTGATACCATAATTAATAGCTACTGCACCTTAGGAGTTGAATAAGCTGCCTTCTCTGGTTTGATAGTAACTCGATTTGTTATAGTATAATATATTTATATAACACACAGAATAATGGATAGGTAACCATACCCACAAAGGCTGTGCTTCCACTGAGGGGTTGTTAGAACATCACGCTAACCCCGAGAGCAATGCTGGAGAGGTCCTATGATGTCATAACAACCCCAAGATGCCAATACAGCCTTTATGTGTATGGTTATCAAATCCATACATTATTTATTGTGTGTAGTATGTGGTTATTTTAAGTGACTCACAGAAGGCACCCCTCCCAAGTATAACCAATCATTTCCAAATAACCAAGCATTTTCTAGTTAATATAAGAAAAAAAAAAACTCACTCACCTCCAGCTGCTCACTACCCACTCAGTGTCCAGAGCTGTACCTCTTAACCGGAAAGACACTGTAAGTTGTATTTTGACCAAACAACAGTTGTGTGCCAGATGGCAATCCTGCCTGATTATTCGCTACATGCTGCATGAAAGTTATTCAAATGGAAGCACTTCATCTGGCAGGATTGCTGCCTGGTGCACGTCTTTTGTACAAGTAAAAATACAAACTTACAGCCTCTTACAAATTAGCAAGTACAACTCTGAGCACTGGGTGGATAGGGACCAGCTGGGTCGGGGTGTGACAGGGTTGAATACGGCCCTGTCCCAGTTGTTATGGAGAAGGAGTTTAAATGCAAGGATCTGTTCTAGTCTCTCCTTTTCTGTCTCTTCTCTGTCTGGTTGCGCAACCAAATTTTCTCATGAGACATAGGACTTGATCACCCCGACGGTCTTGCAATTTTCTGCCTCCCGGTATCTCTCTACCTTCTCTTACTGGTCTGTCTTTACTTCCTCTTTCCATATCTGCTGGTATAAAAAAATATGTGAACCATTATGTGGAAATATAACTGATACTGGGATCCCTTTGTTTATAAATGTATATAGATTTACTGTTGAAATGTATATAGTTACACTGCTAAAATGATTGCAAAAAGCTGTTTGGAACTCAAAGGGTTAACCTGTTTGCAAACTCTCTGAGAAGCTGTAAGCAAAGGTCAGTTCTGGGTCACAATGTTCTTTTTGCTGCACTTGTTGAAACTTACAAGAACACTGTATGAGAAGCATGCTGTTTTCTTAACGAGCGGGGGGGGGTTGCAAAGACTTATAAAGACAGAGCTGCCATTTCATGCAAAAGAGAGACACAGAGGCTGAGAGAGACTGAGATTGAAAATTGAGAATAAACCTAGATGGACCTTCTCTGCTTATACTGCCTTTGTAAATAGTTATACTGAAAAAGTTATTTTTTTTAATTTTACTATTATTAATAATAAATCACTTGTGAATTTTACAGCTGCTCCTGGTTTTCCTATGCTTCCTGACCTGTGCCTGGATGACAGGGGGGTCAGTTTATTTTTAATTTTTTACACTAACAAGAAAACAGCTTGCTATTTACTTGTGGCTGATTTTGAATGGAGAATCATGGGGTGGTTGAGCAGGGAGGGAGAAAACAGCTGGTGCATGCCTTCATTTTGTCTGTGATGTTGCTACTATGGTATAACAGTATTTTGCAATGTGTGGGAATCTATATACAATGACTCTAAACTATATACTATATGAAAGAGTTATTCTTTTCTTAGATATTTTGATGTACCTGACATTAAAAATGTCTCTTATCTTTATTAACTGATGTCCTATTTTTATCTTGTGCTATTATAGATATATTTTAGTCATTATTGTATTTTTTTTCATGGAGATATTTATGCTCCTGAACAGCAGCTTGTCCAACCCTGGTGACCTCCTGGCCTGATCCCCTAGCTCCCTTTCACCTAGGTCATGGGGATCCAGTAATGTTGCGGAGCCCAAGAGTGCAGAGTCTTCACCCTGGCAGCTGCTGTTTTTGGCCTGCCGTGGTGTTTCAAGTAGCTCCTTGAACAATGCACATCCCACCGGCACTGTGCTCATGCCCTATAGGCTTATGCACTCAAAGCATATCCTGCAGAGGTGACAGTGCCCCTGGTTCACTGCAGGGGGTGCTGTGGCATCAGAAAGTGGCACCACTCACCCCATGCCGGGATATAGTACCAGTGGCAGTGCTTCTCCAGCCCTGACTGCTCGACCCAGTGCCCTGAGTCCACTGAGCTGACATGGTAGGCCAGCTGTAGCACAACATATCAACAGGCTGATGACCCAGGGTTGGGAACAGACTTGAGTTGTTTGGGAGCCAGCCAGGGGAGGGAGGGAGGAAGAAGGAGAGGATAAAGTGTCCTAAGGACAGCTCTTCTCCATCAGGGAGAGGGGACGCTGCATCCCACTGCTCAACTGCCCCTTGATGGAGCCACGGGGCAGCGCAGTGGGAACACATAAAAGGGTAACATAGAAACATAGACTTTGACGGCAGATAAGGACCGCTTGGCCCATCTAGTCTGCCCATTTCCCTACCTACAGGATAGGCCGCAGATCCTAGTTAACAAACAGCCTATTTCTTCCTACCCCCCACAAGAATTGCCTTATGTCTGTCCCATGCATTCTTCAATTCTCCCACAGTTTTAGACCCCACAACCTCCTCAGGAAGGTTGTTCCATGCATCCACTACCTTCTCTGTGAAATAATACTTCTCATCATTGCCCCTGAACCACCCCCCTCTATCTTTAAATTATGTCCCCTTGTTCTTGCACGTCTCTTTTTCTGAAAGATGCTACCCTCTTAGACTTTGTTGATTCCACTGAGGAACTTAAAAGTTTCTATCATGTCCCCCTCTCCCTTCTTTCCTCAAGGGTATACATATTAAGCTCCTTTAGTCTCTCCTCATACGGCTTCTCTTGCAGACCCTGCACCATTTTAGTTGCCCATGAAGCAGTATGGCGCAGTGGGTTAAGGCTCTGAGCTGCAAATCTGGAGACCTGGGTTTGAATCCCACAGCCCCCTAGGTGCATACTGTGTGACCCTGAGCAAGTCACTTAACTTCCTTGTGCTCCCAGGTTGCACCTGCAAACAAGCTTTCAGCTTAGTGTGTCTCACCTGGTAAAATAATTGGTAAAAAAAAGTTGCCCTCCTCTGGACTGCCTCTATCCTGTCTATGTCCTTGCAGAGATGGGGTCTCCAGAACTGGACACAGTACTCCAGATGGGGTCTCACCAACTGCCTGTACAGAGGGATAACAACTTCCTGTTTTCTGCTGCTGATGCCTCTCCTATGCATCCCAGTATACCCCAGCCCTCCCTACTGCCTTCTCCATTGCTTGCTAACCATAAGGTCATCTGATATGATTACCCCCAGGTCCCTTTCCTTTTTGTTGTTGTTACTACCCCCATTGTGTATTCTTCCCTGGGTTCTTGTTTCCAGGTGCATTATTTTACTTCTTTGCATTGAATCCTGGCTGCCATACTTCTGACCACTCCTCCAACCTTGCCAAGTCCCTTTCTCATCCTTCTACGCCTCTCCTTAGTGTATCAACCCTGTTGCAGATCTTTTGTGTCATCTGCAAAGAGGCATACTTTCCTTCAGTCCCTCTGCAATGTCACTTATGAAGACATTAAAAGGACCGGAGCCAGTACTGAACCTTCGTTACCCCACTAGTAACCCCTCTTTCTTCAGAGTGGACTCCATTTACAATTACCTTCTGTGTCCTGTTGCCCAGCCAATGTTTACAGGCTACCACCCTGGGACCCACTCCCAGGCTGGTTAATTTGACTATTAATCTTTTGTGTGGGACTGTGTCAAATGCCTTGCTAAAGTCTAGGTAGGCCATGTCCACAGCCCCTCCCTGGTCTACTACTTTGTCACCCAGTCAAAGAAATCTATTAGATTTGTCTGACATGACCTTCCCGCTGTGAACCCATGCTGCCTTGGGTCCTGTGCTCCACTGGCCTCTAGGTACTCAACTATTCTTTCCTTCAGAAGTGACTCCATCACTTTCCCTACCACAGAGGTCAGACTGACAGGTCTGGGTAGGGTAGAGAGGCAGACGGCAGATGCCAGGCATGCATGCACTGCATGGCACACATGCTTGTATGCCATTGCATGCTGGCACTCTTGGGGGGAAAAAACAAGGAGCTGGAGGAAAAGCTCTGGTCCGCCATTGTGTCAGCACCCCTGCAGGCCCATGCACGACCAACATGGCAGGCCACCTAGTACCATTGTGCTCATCCTGGGTAAGTGGTGAATAACAGGTAAGTCCATGAGAAGGTTGCTGTCTAGGGGGATGCCATCAGGCAAGTGGCTGGGAGGGGGAAGTGGAATTAAAAAAATAATATAACTAATTATGATATAAAGAGAACAAGAGTTGATAGAGTGTTCCCACTGAGCTGGTGGGAGAGGGGAACTTCATGGACCAATGGTCTTTTTTCCTTCTTAAATCTGTATGTATCTACATTAGGCATACTGTGACATATTTTACAAAAACCTTTCCTGCGCCCCAAGGACATACTAAGGTGTTGGGATCATTTTTGGGTATACAAACTATAAAAACAAAATGAAACTAGCTTCGTAGAAACAGTCACGAACACTTAACATATGATGCTCACCATGTTTATTCTTCTTATTCTTTTATGGAAGAAGCAGCAGAAGGAAGTGAAGGAGATGGAGGAGAAGGAGAAGAAGAAACAAAGATGAATCTGTGTTTATATAGTGCTTTTCATGCACACTGTATCCCAAGGTGCTTTACAAGCAGTACTGCAATAGTGAAGTGGTAGTGAAGTAACTGTGACTCTATAAATGTGTAGTGGCAGTCATTTCTCACATCAGCATCCACACCCAAACACTGCCTTGGACAATTGCCTGAACCAGTTTTATGCAAAGAGGATTGTTAGCCAGGACATCAGAGAACTCCCCTGCTCTTGCCAAAAGTGCCTTGGGTTCTTTTACTTCCACCTAGACACCCATTAGGAAAGCACAAGAAAAGGGCAGAAGGGACCTCAGTTTAATGCCTCATCTGATGGACGGCACACCCCAATAGTACAGCATCACCCTAGTACTGCACTCTGGAGCCAGCGTTAATAGTATGAGCCCAAGCCCCAGTGTAGGACTAGAACCTACAGCCTTCTGGTTCAAAGGTGGATGTGATACCAATGGAGCCATGCTAACACCACTTAAGAAGCTTGCTACACATTCTAGCCCATTTGCTCTGCATAAAATTAGTAATTACTCTAACATCCCATTTATAGACCCACCAGTAGGGATGGTACATAACTCAACATGAAAACATATCACTATAGGTCTCACAGATGGCAATTACTGAAACAAGTGATTATTGTGAAGCACAAAATACTGTGATAAATGGTATTGATGTTCCAACATTCTTGGCACTGACATTGTGTAATTTCTAGGTGCGACTTAGGTTGCACCCTGCCATTCTGACTTTCTGTCTTCTTCAGAAAATTAGGAATGACACGTATCATCATGACAATCAATATACTGGAAATTTTCACAAATATCGTGATACCCCAATCTGTGTCTAGGAAAACCATTCCAGTTCTTGGGGGTAATGCTTTCACGTATTTGGGATCCACAATGGGAGTATAGTCGACAAATGCAGCAACTCAGACACCGTCAGTGTGAGGGGAAAGGGGGAAAAGATGGACAGATAAATGATGTTCTCTCTCTCTCTCTTGAGTGGTGTCATTAAGCATTTACACAGTCAAAACTTGTTGCCCAGAGGATAGCAAAGATGGCTCAGATGCTTTGCATGCCTATCTTTAGACATTAGCCACTTTTCTTACCCCCATCATTAAAGAGCTAGAAGAGATGCCATTACAGAGCAGACAGGCTAGTACTACTTTTTAAAACTAGCCCATTATCACTTCTTTGTTGTTGTCTGGGAATGGTAGTTTAGTCCAATGATTCATGCAATCAGCTTCAAAATCAGAGGTACTAGGCTTGGCTTAGTGAGTGATGCTGAGCAAATCAGTTGACCTGGGTAGTAGAACCCCCCAAAACTGAAACTGAGATGTTGCATCTCAGTTGGACAGGGTAAATAGTGACATATTGGGACGTGAACTTCAAAAACATTTTTTTTTCATTTTTCTCTGGCCAGCCAGAAAATCTCCTGCCAGACATTACCTCAAGGCCCTTGGTATGTCTGCTTCTTTCTGTGGGCAGATGCACTTCCTGCCCTTGCTAGGAATCAAACCAGAAGCTCTAAGTCACGAAGGCAGCAACTGTAACCATTCTACTGAAGGCAAATCCCTTTATCTGGAAGGTTAGAGAGCTCCTTAGAATTTCACGCTTGCATAAAAAAGGACCACCACTAACTGGCTACATTGCCTTTGACTCTTATTCACAGATGTTATTACTAGATGACGGTACATTGAACAGATAGCCCTTTCTTATGTACAGCACTCATCATGGAGGGGTCATCTGCATAGAAATGTGCCACTAAAGAAATCCTTGTGGTCCATCGAGTCTGACTGGTGTGGCGGTACATGCCCTTGGAGGTTCATGTTCATCTACCCCTGTAGTGTGTGTGTATATATATATATATATATATATATATATATATATATATATATACACACACACACACACACAACAGGTGTCTGACTAAATCACACTGATAAATCCATTTATCTGTGCTACTATGTGGATACATTTATTTATCCACATAGTAACTACGTCACACTCTGTTTATCCACACAGTAACTACGTCAGCACTCTCCCTTCAGTTGGCACTACTTCCACGTACATTTTTACTTTCCACTGTCACTTGACTACCCCCCAGCAATCGACTTTTCTACCTATTCCTCCTAGTCAACACCAGCCTGCCTCACTGACGTGCTGAAAACCTGCCCCATCTCTCTTACTATTGAACCACCTTCCCACATGTACCACACAAACATGTAACATGCTGCTTCTTTTTCCTTTTTTCTTCACTACCTGTAATTCTGTTGCTCCTCGTTTCTTCTACTGCATGCTGTAACCATTACTCGTAACACTGCCTTCCCCACACTTTCTCCCTCAGGTCCCACTCTACTTCTCATTATCTACCACAATCTCCCCATGCTTTCTCTTAAAAAACAACTTTCTAGCAGACATCACAAGTATTTACAACACCCGGCTTTCCGCATGAATTCCTCCCACTCTCGCTAATTGGTGCCACCATTTTTCTGTGCAAAAGAAAATCAGTGTCTCACTTCAAACACCAATCAATGCTGCCATCGTTACGCTACTCCCTAGCAATGCCCATACCAAATTACCACACAAAAGAGGATGACCACCAAATGATTAAAAAGACCTGCTTTATTTATTTATTTAAAAAAGAAAAACAAACATTTGTCTCATAATACACCATCACACAAGCTCCTGCTCTGTTGCATAAATCGAAATAGTGAGGGTGTACCTCATTTATCTTGTACAGTTGCAGTCACCTCGTAACTCCTCACTCCTGTGGCTTCACCACCATGTGGTTATTTGAGGTCACTGGCAACTGTACAAGATAAATGAGGTATCACACACTCGCCCCCCGCATATCCCTTATATATATACACAAGAAAACTTTGCTAATACACCAGCTAGGGTAACTTAACACCATAAAAGTAGGGAACTATGGAATTAGGGTTTCCAACCCTAGCCATCCCCCAACCCTCAAGCAGCAGAAGGAAAAATCATTAGGGTTTTGAGTTACCAGAGTCTTGGCAAATCAGTGGTGGAGTCTTCCTTGGGTTGTCAGCCCTAATGCTCACCCTCCACCCCCCAGCCTATAGCCTCCTGTCTGAATCCCAAGGCATAGCTCCAAGCCGATGCCTCAAAGTGATACACTCTTCAAAGGTAGAGAAGTACCGGTATGTCTCACCACATGTTGCCAGCACAATATGTTGTAGCTTTATTCATGCAGGGCCCCACAGGCCCTGCATGAAGAAAGGACATCATGTGTGATGTTGTTTGCTCAGGGAATGGAGTGGGCATTAGGGTTGACAATCTCAAGGAAGACCTCACCACTGATTCGCCAAGACTCTAGAGATCCAAAATCGTAATATTTTTTTCCTTTTGCTTCTTAGTGCGTGGGGGTGGGGAGTTAAGTTTGGAAACCCTAACACCTCAATTCCTTGCTTTTGAAGCATTGTTACCCTAACTGGTACATTAACAAAGCTTTTGCAAGGAATTTCCTTTCTTTTTGAGATAGTGGAATTATATCCTCATTCACGTAGGTCCTGAAGGGACCTGTGTGAACAGATACAGATGCCTGTGCCAAGGAAAGACTCCATCCACCTACAAAAGTACAGTAATGGATGTGAAGAATTCATGGTGCTGTCTGGTGGGCTGCAGAAGTGCACGGTCCTCAGGTCCCTGTGCTTCCATGTGTCTGTATATCCAGATGCACAGGGCAGAGTCCATCTGTCAGCCAATGTTCAGGGCCCTCTGCCACCCACATATGCAGAGGTGGAAGGTCCTACACCAAGAGGACAGTTGTCTTCACTATATGGTACCTGGTCCTGTGTGGACAACCCTACGGCTTTCATTCCCTGGCTGAGTGGTGTCACATAATAGTGCCAACCCCCCCACCTTCACCCCATCCAGCTGGGCCACTGTGCTCACCCCCAAATTCAGCTCACTGGCACAGGATCACAAAGCATTCTCGCTGTGGTAAAGACTGGCACTACACACAAAGCTTGTTAAGAATTATATATATATATATATATATTTTACCCCAAATTTTCAAAATACTCATTTTATGATTTCCTGTACATACATGACATGTACCATTTATAGCATATTGGCCAAAATGTAATTCCACAACAGAAGTACAAAAACATGTCTTGTCCAGGATTTAAAAAATGGCAAGTATCACATTTATGAGACAGTGTGGAAAATTTGCTATGTTGAGAGTTTTGGAGTCAAAATATTGCAAATTAGTGAAGTTATGAGTCTATGTTGAAACAGTGCAACATTCACTCAAAACCTAGGCATTTTACCATATTTGTACACCATATTTTCAGCATAGCCTTCTTATTACCCCACCTCATGAACCCCATGGGTGAAAATTTACAAATCCCTGCTTAAATGTCATCCCACTCCACTGAAATGTCATTCTGCACCACAGGCAAAAAAGCACGTTTTGGCCAGGATTTGAAAAATGACAGCTGTCATGTTTGTGAGGTAGTGTGAAAAAATGACTGTTGAAAATGTGGGGTCAAAATATTTAAAACTACTAAAGTTACGTGTGAGTGAAGAAAAATCTCAATTTACTCACATAACTTTGCTGTTTGTTCATGTTTTGCCCTCAGATTTCCAACAAAGCCTTCTTATGACCCCACCACATGAACAAGGGTTCAAATACTGCCCAAAAGGTGATTTCACCAAGTGTCTGTGAAATCACCTTTCAGGCCTGATCTGCATAATTCCACTGCCACTAGTCATGAAGTGTTGTACCTAAAAGGCCATGTTGAAAATTTGGGGTCAAAATATGCACTAATGACAAAGTTATGCATCAACATTCAAACCCCCATTGGAAAACATTGAACCACATTTACCTTACTTTTTCATATTGCAGTCGGCAGTTCCAGTAGCAAGATGTGTCTTAAATCTGAGAGTGAATCTACGCTATGGGTGATGTTCAGGTGAGTAACGATGTGTGGGGGATAGGGTGGGGGGTGCTCAGTGGGAGGCTGGGGTGGGGGATCAGATCAGTGAGGGACCATTTTCATTAGTGTGGAAAAAAAAGAGGGATGCCTTTCTTCTTTACAGGGAACCTGACATGGACATTCTGACACTGGGGATTGGGCACACCAGTGTCAGGCTACAGTTCAGTGGCACTGGGGGCGAGGGCCCCAGTGCTGCCACCTACAATGTGGGAACGGGTCAAGTGACCTGGAGAGGAGGGGATTAAGACACGTAGTAGTGGGGTGGGCACCTCAGTCCACTTAATGAATAGTTAAAATAGTTAGATCTTAGATAAGAGATATATATATATATATATATATATATATATATATATATATAGATAGACAGACAAAGAGAGGCAGAGACGGACATGGGGAATGAGGGATCAGTGGCTTACTGCTATCACTGCAGCCTGCAGCAGGACTCTAGCTGCGGCTGCAGAAATCAAGAAAGTCCCACTGCTCTCATACAGCACTGCTCTCATACAGAGAACATGGATGAATGGCTTCTCTCACAAAGCTGGGCACCCTGGATTTTGGGGTGCCTACAAAACGTGTTTAAAGCAACCTTTTTAAAAAAACAAATAGCAGACTCTAACTAAACAGGTCCCATTTAGCTAGGTTCAGGTGTTGTTGTTTTTTTAAAAAGAGATCAGTTTTATGTATTTTCAATGTTTGTGAGTTTACAAGAAGAAAAAAAATGGTGGCTGTACGATTAATATTTTTTTCAGCACAAGCAGTAAATCATGAAAATAAGTCCCCACAAAAGTGTGTTTTTACCAGTCAAACTCAACAGTTAACTCAAAAAATTGTTATATCTCTAAAACAGTATAATATTTTTTCAACAAACCTTCGAAAGGCATACACTTGGCATCTGAAGCCTGAACATTTCATGAAAAAATTCCACACCCTTTAGGCTGTAGATTGAGCAAAAAATACACAATGTTAAAACAAGATTTTTTTTTCATTTTTTGGCACTCCGTATCTTGAAAACTGTATAAGATGCTGTTACAAAACTTTTCACATATTGAGACTCTGACAGCCTGACCACGCATGCCAAATTCTGGATGATTTCGTCAAACAATGGCAAAGTTATTAAGGTGCACAAATTGGGTATAGATTGAACAGCCTACTCAATCCTAACTATAGAGGTGCTACTGTACCCTATAATATATATATATATATATATATATATATATATATATATATATATATATATATATATATATATTATAGGGCAGGTAGCACCTCTATAGTTAGGATGAGTAGACTGTTTAATGTTAAACCCCAATTTTTGAACCTCAATAACTTCACATTATTTGACAAAATAGCATGCATATATATATATTAGAGGCAAAAACTCAGTTTAATGCATCAGTTAGGGTTGTTCCACAGCAACAAAGTGAAATTCGGTGTTAGGGTTGAAAACCCCTTGGACCCCAGCCCACCCCTCAACCGCATTGGGTGCGCATTGGGGTTGTCAGCCCCAACACTCACCCCATCACATGTGAAAGCAGCAGAAGTATAGGAGAATGGGGTGAGAATTAGGACCAACACCCCAATGCACACTTCAATGCCGTGTGGGGGTGGGCTGGGGTCCAAGGGGTTTTCAACCCTAACACTGAATTTCCTCACTTTTGTCGCTGTGGAACAACTCTAACTAATGCATTAAATGGAGTTTTTGCCTCTAATTTCCTTCTTTGAGAGTGATAACGAGAAATAGTGAATGTAATGCAGCAGCGCGGCAGCGCGGCCCCTCCTGCACATATGCAGCGGCAGGAGGGCCCCGCGCTGCTGCCACGTGATGTCTTGTGACATAGTAACAGGAACAGCAATGCAAACAGAAGCACTAACAGTAGCACACATGGTAACGCAAGCTCGAATGAGAACAGAAAGGGTAATGCACATGGTGACGTAGACAGGAACGGTCCGCCACGTGATGTCTTGTCACATAGTAACATGGTGCCCGCAAATGGAAACGTCAATGGGCATGGTGACGCAAAGCAAAACAGAAAGAGAAACAGTACTATAGGCACAAATGGCAAAAAATACCAGAAACGCAAGCGCAAATGAAAACGCAAAGGATAACACACATGGTGGCGTAGACGTGAACGGTAAGTGAAATGGGTATGGAACTGCCAGCGGAAAGGGCAACGGTAACAGTAATGTAAGCGCACAGGCTGGTTTTCCCCAAAAGCTGCATAGAGAAAGACAGTGAGTACAAAGAATGTGTGCATAATAATGGGTCTCGGAGCAGAAAATGAGGAGTTGGAATACTAAATAGCTTATATCTCAAGAACCATACGACGTAGAAAAAAATTTAAAAGTCATATGATTTATGACTTTCCTGGCTAGTTTAATGGGGGCTAAGCATTTTTTAGACGAAAAGTCCGTATCTCGCACCGTTTCCGAGATACGTGCCCTGAAATGTGTGGCGAACGCCTTAATGTTATCCTATGGGAAAAAAAGAGAAGTTCAGAGTGCCATAACTTTGGCTCCCTGTAATATTTTTTCACCAAACCACTATAAGGCACATCTGCAGGATGTTGGCTGTCTTTCTTCCAAATTTCAGCCCAAAGGACCAAGCTGTTATATTGCAGCAGGGCGCCAAAGATTGTTGCAATGTGTCGGATGCCGTAATGTTATCCTATGGGGAAAAAGCATCAAATTTGGAGTGCCGTAACTTTGCCGCCATGTAATATTTTTTCAACACAACACTGAAAGGCACATCTGTGAGATGTCGGCTGCGTTCCCTCCAAATTTCAGGCCAAAGCACCAAACCATTCTTTTGCAGCAGGGTGCCAAAGAACTGCTGTCATTTTCCCACAGCCTAGAAAAGTACTGTCGCAATTTGCGAAAGCTTTCGCAAAAATGTGCACACTTTCGTGAGTGCGACACTCCTTCGCGAAAGTACTTTTCCAGAAATTTGAAAAACATATTTCTGGGGTGTTTAACCCCAAAATAAAGACATGGCTAGCATCCTCAGGGCCCAACTAGGTGAATACAAAAGAATTAGGTTGCTAGAGGGTCCCAATTTTAAATGGCAAGCATTTTTCTGATCACTAACTGAAAACAAAATGGCAGATTTGCGACAGTAAAAGGGCCATTTACGACAGTAAAAAGTGCATTTGCGACACTTTCAAATTTTTTGTTAACTTTTCCCATTGACTTATAATGGGAAATTGTTTTTTGAATAACTTTTGAACCGTTTAATATTTTTTCACGAAATCTTCAAAAGGCACATTGGGGACCCTGGACGCACATTCCCTGAAGATTTTGGACTGGTCGCACAAACTGTGCAACTTGTAGGTGCACGAGAATTCCAGAAAGTGTAAACGCACGCCCAGATCATCATGCTTAATAACTCCGCAGCTGTGTATCCAACTGGTACAAAACTTGGTAGATCCCAAGGTGTATGGGTCTTGATCGTGTATTCCAAATTTCAGGCAAATCTATCAAATGGTTGCAAAGTTATTAAGGTGCAAAATTTTGGGTTTAACATGTAAATGGCTCCTCAACCCTATTTATGGTAGCACTACCATGCTACCATAATATATATATATATATAATGTTTGGGAAGCCATTAGAGCTGTAGTCCCCAGCCACAGAATTGTAGTCTTCCTGTAGTTCCTGTCTTGCCCAGTGGTCACCCTTTTCTATTGTTCTGTGTAGAATAAAGATGGCCACAAGCAAGCTGTTCTGCCTCCGAGTCTGTCTGTTCAACCCTCGTGGGATTACTACAGGTGCAACGAGGTGTACAAATTCCACAAGTGCCAGGGGGTTTGTGGCTGGGCAGGCCTGGTCAATTTGTGACAAATTAGAGACCCAGAACCATTTGGGAGCTGCTAACAGAGGACCCGCCAATGCGGTCTAGCGCTCGGACATGCTCACCCTTTCCTTAGTCCCAACCAGCTACAGCAACCCATCCTTGACCTTTCAATGGCCGTGGTAACTAAAGGGCATCGATACTGACAAAATGGGAAGTCCCTTTTTGCACATAGCACCAGTAGTACAATTGTATAGTCGTGCTAATTCAAAGAAAAAAGTGAAAGTGATCTTGCGGCTGGCTCGCCGTGCTTCCTGCTGCCCTGCCTCCATCATGGCAATCATGATCAGCACGGCAATCTGGTTAAGCTACCCACCACACAATACAGGCACAGCAAAGCCTGTGGGGTATGTTTAAAATATAAGCTGTACCTGCAAAGCAAGTGATCCAAAGCTTATCAAAAGGCCATAAGTCTGTAATCTAACAGACAACACTAACGACTGGCTGAAACAGCAAGCAGGCACCACCTTTCCTCAAACTTCTACAGCCAGCACAGCCTGTGTATAACAGCGACCTCTAGGCAGGAGGACTGAATTGCAGGTCTCCAGCACCAAAGCAGCACATCATCAGCACTCACTGGCTGAACTGAAGAACTGCAGCCAAGTAAGTGCAAAGAGCACAAGATTAAGAAAAATAACTTTTTTTCCTTCTCCTATTTGGAACATCAGAGCTAAAGACCAGTTCAAAATCAACCACCACATCAAGAATTACTGGCAACGTAGCATCAATTGAACATGTGCCAGAATCTGACGTATGAAATGAAGACTTTGACTCTGACTTGGAGTGTTTTGAATGTTGGTTGGTAGCAACTGCAATCAAAGATGACAGAAAGATGGATGTCTTACTGGCTGTTTTGGGACCCAAAGTCTACGGACTTCTCAAGAGTCCCACCGCACCTGCCAAGCTGGTGGACGTGCAGTATGATCAGCTCACTGAGACACTTGTACAGCATTTCAAGCCCAGGCTGATTCTCATTGCAGAATGTTTTTGTTTTCATCATTGGAACCAAGAGGAGTGGGAAACTGTTGCCAACTACATCACTGCACTGAAACATCTATCAAGCACCTGCGAGTTCAGATAATTTCTGGATGATGTTCTATGGGATCAGTTCATCTGTGGTCTGAGAGGAGAAGGCTATAACAAATGCCTTTTGTCTGAAAAACATTTAACTTTTGAGTCAGCCTGTGATGTTGGCTTGCTTTGGTGCTTTTCTGGAAAGACACCAGGGAGCTAGCAGGATATTCTGTATCACCCAGTGGGGTTCTCAGGGTCACCTATAGGCTATACTCCAAGATGCAAGGGACATTCCAGACCATGAATTGGTCCTCCACCACTTTGTCAGCAACTACAAGCATCTTGGAAGCTGGCACCACAGGCTAGCTCCACAAAGTCGAAACAACTGTGTTACCAGTGTGGGGGTAACCACCAGCAAAGCAGATGCTAATTTCGACAAGAAAAATGCCACAGCTGTGGAAAAGTGGGTCATCTACAAAAAGTGTGCAAAAGTGTATCACTGACTGCTTGTGCACAATATGTCACAGACGCCATGCCATAAACTGAACTGGAAGATGAGCTGTTGAAGCTGTCTATGCAATGCAACATAGAAACATAGAATTTGATGCCAGATACGGACCGCTTGGCCCACCTAGTCTGCCCATTTCCCTACCTGATGGATAAGCTGCAGATTCTAGTTAACCAACAGCTTGCTTCTTCTTACTGCCCACTGGAATTGCTTTATGTTTGTCCCATGCATTCTTGAATTCTCCCACTGTTCTTGACTCCACAACCTCCTCAGGAAGGCTGTTCCATGCATCCATAACCCTCTCAGTGAAAAAATACTTTCTAACATTACCTCTGAGCCCCCCCCCCCCGCCAGCTTCAAATTGTGCCACCTTGTTCTTGCACATCTCTTTTTCTGAAATGAAATGGAGAGGAACTTTGTTTCCAGATTGAGTTGGTATGTAAACTGGTTAGCATGAAGTTTGACACTGGAGCATCAGTATCTAGCATGCCAGAGCACATCTGCAAAGAGAACCTCATGGAGTGCTTGTTGTACCATCGTATGCTCAGGTCACATCATATACCAGAGACCGAATCCCTGCTCTGGGGGAGAGTAGGGTACCAGTCATCTACAAGGGAGGAGTGTGGACCTTGCCTTTGGTGGTAGTGCAAAGAGAAAGACCTGCATTACTGGATAAACTGGCTTGAAAATATCAAGTTGAACAGGGAAAAGACCTTAAAAACTGTGTCCAAATCACCACAAGATAGAGTGAGAAAGATATTGAACAAACTTGTCCTATTTTCAAGGATGGTTACAGCACTATCCAGGATTTCAAGGCAAATATCAGAGTGCTAATAGAAGCTGCTTCAATTTTCCACAAGCCTTGATCACTACCCTACACCTCGAAGATACTGGATCATCTGGAAAACCATGGTATTGTGCGATGAGTAAAGAGGAGCAACTGGGCTGCACCTATCATTGTGGTACCAAAGGAAAGCAAAGCAGTGAGACTGTGTGGTGACTACAAGTTCACAGTGAACCATTGTATGAGCCCGACACATACCCATTACTCAGTGCAGAGGATTTGTTTGTCACACTAGCACATGGAGAGTTCTTTAGCAAGTTGGAATTATCCTTTGCATACCAGCAGCTGGAACTGGAACCAGAATCTGAGGTGTATCTCACCATCAACACCCACAAGGGACTTTACCGGTATCATCATTTGGCCTGTGGAGTTTCCACAGCACCAGCAATTTTCCAGAACACAATGGACCAGATACTGTGTGGGTTGGATCATGTAATCTGCTTTATGGATGATATATTGGTAGTAGCAGCAATAGTGAAAGAGCATCTGACAATCCTGGACCAAGTCCTGTCCAGACTACAGTGGTATGGAGTAGCCAAATGTCAGTTGCTAAAAAATTCTGCACCCAACAGAAAGCAAAGTGGACATAACTGTCAGAGCACCGGTGCCAACACATGTGACTGAGTTGGGATCATTCTTGGGGCTGTTGAACTATGTCCATTTTCTGGCACACTTGTCCACATTGTTGCAGCTACTGCATGACTTGCTACAGAAAGAAGCTAAATGGAATTGGTCATTGGTCACTGCAGTGTGAAGAAGCATTCCAGTCTGGCAAGCAGTGACTTCTGAATGACAAGTGGCTGGTGCAGTATGACCCATCAAAACCTCTAAGACTAGCATGTGACGTGTACCCATATGGAGTGGGTGCAGTAATCTCTCTCTTGTGTTACCTTCAGAGGAGGAACACTCAGCTGCATTTGCTTCAGGGACCCTGTCCCCAAGCAAAAGAAGTTATAGTCAGATCAAAAAGGAAGCCTTGACATAATCTTCGGTGTCAAAACATTCCATAAATACCCGTATGGATGGAAATTCAGTCTGCTAACAGATCACAACCCTCTATTAGCCATTCTGAGGCTGAAGGCAGCCATACCCACTCTTGCACTATGGAGGATGCACCAATGGGCCCTGATTCTGTTGGCCTATGACTATGACATCGAATACAGACATTCTTGGGATCACGTAAATGCAGATGCATTATTGAGACTGCGATGCAAAGATGCTACAGAGAAGGAAGATGATGGGGCAGTATTCCATCTTTCACATCCTGAGGAATTAGCCATTGCTTCATGGGATGTAGCAGAGGAAACAAGACGGGATCCAGTCCTCTCTACGGACCTAGATTTCACCCTAAATGGTTGGCCTAGCTTCATGAGAGACCAGACTCTATACTCGGATTGGTTTACACTTGGATTGTACGACAGGCAGAAGGCTGTGTCCCATATTGTCTGTCTCCTGTGTCAGCTGGGCCACTCCAGTCCATTTGTGGACATTAAATGTTTAACCAACCGGTTTTTAAAGATGAAAAAAGAATCAGTACCTATTACTTCCCTGGGCAAACCATTCCACAGTGATATAATCCTCTGTGTATAAAAATATCTTCTTACGTTCCTTCTTGGGAAAGTTAACTTAATGTGTTTTACGTGGCTTCTCAAGTTGGCATTTCTACTGCTAAACTGCAAGCCCAGACTATCCATCGTCTACCTTTTGTGATTTGATACATTTCCAGTAAATCTCCTTTCATACGCCTTAATTCTAGTGGATACTGTTTCAATTTGTGTAATCTAGACTCGTATGGCTCCTCTCCTAGGCCATGGACAATCTTTGCCATTTTCCCATTCTCCTTTGTACCCTCTCCAGGTTGTTTATGTCTCTTCTCGAACGCGGACTCCACAAGGGAGTACAGTAGTCCAAGTGGGGTTGAACAAATGCTCTGTAGAGGGGAACTATACATGATCTACTCCCTGTTGTGAATGCCTTTTTAATACATCCCATGATCTTATTTGATTTTTTAATTACTTTGTTGCAGTGTGCACTAAAGCTTAGGTCATTATTTATTAAAATGCCCAAGTCTGTTTTGTTTTCTGTGATCTTTAACTGCACATTGCCCAGGGTATAGGTACTTTGTTGATTTTGGGCCCCAAGGTGCATCACTACATATTTATCTATATTAATTTCCACACCATTTTGTGATGCTTGCCTTTCTAAATATTTCCAAGCCTGTCTCAATGTTTTCACCTGTTTGTCATTTGCCACCTCCACTCCCAACTTCGAGTCGTCGGCGAATTTTGTAATCCAGTTCTTAGTCCCTGTATTCATATCTAGCCCTACCTGAACCATGCTATCTTTCCTCCCCCTCCCTTGCCGCAATTCTTTCTCTTTGTCCTCTTGGCGCCCTCTCCTTAGGTGGTGTCCCCCCAAGTTCTGAGCCCTCTAGTGTAACTTCCCTTCCTCCTCCTTTTCTCACTTACTTCCCCTTCTATTGTCCTTTGAACCGCCCACCGATTTAGCAGCCTGCTCACAGAGCCTACTTCAGGACTGACACTTTTTCTGTCCTTCCTTCCCTAGGATCAAGCCCTTGCCAGGGCTCAACGCTGCCAGCAGCCTGGCCCCAACCCATGCAGACCTCGCTCCATGCAGCTGCCCACTCTCCCTGAACAGGTACGCCGCTACTGACCTGGACTGAAAGCCACTGAAATCATTGGCTGCTCTGGCTAGGGTCCAGCTTCTTATTGGCTGGATTCACTCTGCGGATGCCTCCTGATTGGACATTGCAGGAATAGCAATGCTAGGTGCTCCACTTTCAAATTATTTCTAACGGTTAGTTTAATTTAACAGTGGCGCTAGGCGTTAAAATTATATCTACCAGTTTAATTTGCCTGGTCTGCTTGTGTGCTGGGAATATTGTTCTGCCTGCCCTCCCTGGCCCCGACCTCTATAAGATATGCCTCCTTCCCCAAACAAAGTACACACCCACAAATTCATCCCTCATGTGTGTCTGCTCACTCCCTTAAAGGGATCTCGACTTTTGATTCCACTCCTGCACTTTTGATACTTTTTTTTATTTAGTTGTTTAACCAGGTATAACACACTAAGCTGGAAGCTTTTTTACAGGAGCGACCTGATACTTGCTACCCATTGAACCTCAAACCCTGGCCTCCATATTCAAACATTAATCTCATAGCTCTACCTAATAACCCTTGCCTTCCCACCTCCCTGCTGCAATTTGCAATTAGGTTGTGTGGAATCAGATTTTCACCCCAGGTACTTAACCGACATTATTAACTAGGGCCTCCCTAACCAAGGAATCTTACTTTGCCACATTAACCCATATTGTTGCCTGGTGCAGTGAGCAATGGCTTGCACCTCCCCATCCTGCTACTAACCCTGTTTCTAAGTCTAAGCATTGCAGGATTCAATGAGGCTCAGCTTCCCCCAGACATTTTTGCCCCCCCGCCTCACACCCTGCAGACAACTGAGAGCTCTTGACATCACCTCCTCACAAGGTAGCTGCCTCAAAGAACAGGCTCACATGACTACTTTGAAACTCTTACTCATGAGACACAGAACTATACATATGGTTCCTACCCTATCAATTACAGTGTCCACAAATAGCTTCCTGCCCCCCTTTGTCAAACATAGCAGGAGAAAGTGTGACAACTTTACTTTCCGTAGCTTCACTACAAAGAAAGCTCTGTTACTACTACTCCCATTGTCAGGGAATTTGCACCCTAACCCTGGCCCTCAGACTAATGCTGGATTTATAGGACCTAAGTGCCATGGCCTAAAAAATTGCTGCTTTGAATATTTGCAGCTTGCTTCCAAAGTTGGCGCAACTTCATGTCTGGGCAACACTTCACAGCCCTGATATTATCTGCATCACCAAGACATGGCTATCCCCTCGGATCAAGAATTGTGAGGTTGGGCTACCTGAATACCAAGCATTTAGGAATGACAGGCAGGGAAGGAGGTGTGGTGGTTGCCTTATTTACATTAGGGATACACCGCAAGGGGTTATACTCCTCATCACTGCCAGTGCGGAAGACCACAAGCTTCTCATGATTAAGATCCTATTTGGAGCACACAACAAATCCCTATTCATTGCATGTGTTTACCTCCCACCAAGAAAAGCTAAAGAGGGACTAGATAAACCCCTCGAGGCTGTGGCTGGCTTAAACAAAAACAGTGAGCTTATTGTCACAGGAGTCTTTAACGGTAACTGGCTCAGTAGTGACTCATCAAACCGTAAAGATACCGTGGCTTGCTCCTACCTTATACGCTTAATCAGAGAGCCCACCAGAATGAACCATAAATCTGGCAAACATATGCTCTTAGACTGGCTCCTTGCTAGCTCACCTGACAGGATAGTGGAGGTCTCAGTTATCTCTGACTCCCTAAGTGACCATTCCCCTATCACCTGCTTCTGGTCCAACAAATTTAAAAAAAGTTCCCCCAATCTATGTGGAAAGCAGATTTCTGAGAAAAGGACACCTTGGAGCATTCAAAGTAGCTCTCTCCCAGATTGACTGGTCTCCCACTGATCTCCTGCATGACATTGGCCTTGCACTCCAGTACTTAACAGACAAGTTCAACATGGTCTGCAACAGATTTGCCCCGGTTAAAAAAAGAAACTCCTGGGGTTATAACAATGGTTGGCTTACCGGTGAACTACTGATTTACATGAGAGAGAGACAGAGAAAGAGACAACCTCTGGAGCAGAGCCAGGGCCTCAGGGAAGTCTAACGACATGCAGAAATACAGGGCTGCCAGAAACAAATGCACTCAGCCGATTAGGAGTGCCAAGGCAAATTATTACAAGAATCAAATAGAAAGTACCTGGAGGGATGGGAGGTGGTTCTGGGATAACCTTAAGGAACTTACAAGGAAGGAGGATAAAAAAACAACCTCTACTGCTCAATACTGATGGTTCGAACACAGTGGATCCCTTCACTATTGCTGAAGAGTTTAACTCTGCCTTTACTAGCCTCAGCTCTGTTCTCCTGGCTGACTACCTCAAACCATGTGATGTGGATCTGGAAAACTTACCACTGCCAAACTAACACCCAAATTCCTACTTTAAAAGAGTAACAATCAAAGAGGCCTTGGGATACGTCAAAAAGGTCCTAGGTAAAACTAGGCTAGGCTAGGTAGTGACAACATTGATATGAAACTGACAGCTCTTGCAGTCGATGTACTAATAGTTCCAATCACCAAAATATTTAATAAGTCACTCTCAATGGCCAAATTCCTGTCACTCTGGAAGCAAGCGCTGGTTACCCCAGTTCACAAAAATGGCAACAGGACCCTCACTGCAAACTATAGGCCCATCTCTATTCTCTCCCCCTATCTAAAGCCCTTGAGAGAATAGTGGCAGACCAGCTCACAGATCATATCCAGAAATACCAATTGCAAATGTCTCCAGCAACATGGTTTTAGAAAAAAACATAGTACTGCCACAGCTCTGGTGGAATTCACTGATTATGTCCATAAGGCCTTGGCCAAGAGTAAAATGGTTGGTTCGATATTTATCGACCTAATGACTTTGATATGGTCTGCCACCCCTCCTCTTAAAACAATTATGCACCCTTGGGGTCGCTCCAATGCCATACAGTGGCTCCAGGATTATCTCTCCTCAAGATCCCAAAGAGTCAGAATAGGCCAGTGTCTGACTCAAAAGAAATCTCGTTGGGAGTTCCACAAGGCTCCATCGCGGGACCTCCTACTGTTCAGCCTTTTTCTGAACAACCTTCCCGCGGTCTGCTCGAGTAAAATTATCCCATATCCAGATGATGCAGTCCTACTCAGCAGTCACTCTCATATTGAGGACCTACAGGCTGAGCTGCAGTCTACCTTCCAACAACTGGAAATCTGGTTCGGCTCACAAAGGTTACTACTTAACTATAAAAAAACCAAAACAATCAGATTTGCTCCTCACAGGCCCCCAGCTAAAGAAGAGGAACCCCATCCTGACAGTCAAAAATCAAAACTCAATCCCTTTAGAACAGGTACACACTTTCAAGTACCTGGGTGTCATGGTGGATGACACTCTCTCATATGTGGATCACATTGACATGGTGGGGAAGGTAATGAATACCAAATTAGGCACCTTGTATAGGCACAGGAGAAGCCTACCTCCCTATGCTCTTCGGCTCTCCATCTCCAGCTCCATTCTATCCGTACTGGACTACGGCCCAGCGGTTTATGGAGCGACCACTGATATGGCACTCAAAAGAGTTGTTATAGCCCCGAATAAGGCTTGCAGACTATTGCTAGATGCAGACTCTCTCACTCAGACTTGTTCACTGTACTCTCAGTCCAACCTGCTATCACTTAGAAACAGGATCAAATACCAAACCTGCCTTCTAGGGAGGAAGGCCATGCTCAATCAAACCCCTCCTTGCATCTCTGAACTGGTAAGGTTGGCCAACTCCAAGTACAATACCAGAAGTGTGTAAACAGTCCAGCTCTGTGTCCCATTTCGCTGGACTGCACTCAGTCAGCGCACCTCCTACCATGCACCACAATGGCTCAATGAGATCCCTGCTGAGATAATTAACTCAGCCAATCTTCAGGCCTTTAAAACAGAACTAAAGGAATATCTACTGAACTTAAACACTTGTGACTGCCAGACCTGACCCAAGTACCCCCTATTAGTATAACTCTCCCTCTGGACACCTGTTATGCTCTTGTGCTCCACTCTTGTCCCTCCTCCTTTCCCCAGCTCCCCCTCCTCTCACTTCCCACCCTTTTCTTAAACCACCCGGGTCCTCCCTCCCTTCCCCACAAATCTTCTCTCAAGTTTGTGTCCTCCTTCTGTCCTAATCTCCCCCTCTCTGGTCACCTACTACCCTTCCCCCCTCACTTATCCCTACTCCTCCCCTTCTTGCCCGTACCCTCTTCTCCTAGCACCGATTGGTTCTCTACACTAACGTTTCTTTCTCTGACAAGGCTCCCTTGGGCTGCTATTCACTTTCTCTGAGCTGCAGCTCTACATGATGTTAACGAGAATTACCTTGATTACTAGTATTGATACGCTTCTGATTACCAGTTTAAACCACACGTCTGTTAACTATATTGTAATGAAAACCTTGTCTATTTTGTCTTGCTTATTGTTTAATGATGTGGAACCTTTGTAAAAGAGTTCATACTCAAAGGTTGTTTCTGAATATATAAATAAATATCTGAAATGAATAATGAAAATAGTACCAGGCCAAGTACTGACCCCTGCGGTACCCCGCTGGTCACCAGTCCACTGTCTGATACATGGCCTCTAATCCTAACCTTTTGTGTCCTCCCCATCAACCACTGTTTCACTCATCTAATCACTTTGCTCTTAATGCCAAGGTTTGTTAGTTTTTGTACTAGTGTACCATGTGGTACCTTGTCAAAAGCTTTCTTAAAATCCAAATACATGACGTCCACTGGTTGTTATCTAGTGCACTACTGACCTTGTAATAAAACGCCAAGGTATTTGTTAAACATGCTCTGTTTTTCATAAACCCATGCTGTGTTTCATCACTAGCATTATTAGCATGTATGTTTACCTCATCATCTATCCTATCCTTCAAGATGGCTTCCATCAACTCTCTGACCTTTCTTTGACAAGAAGGGCCAGTTGTCCACAGAGCAAGGCTGTGTTCTTTCAGGTGCTCGAGCCATGACATATCTAAAGTTCTGAAAGTGGTTACTTTCCAGCTTACATGACAGTCATCCCGAAATCTCTTGGATGAAGGCATTGGCCCGGGGATACCACTGGTGGCCAGGACTTGATCAAGATATCCAGCATCTTGTCAGCTAATGCGTGCCATATGCAGCTGTCTGCAACCAACCTGCAGCTGCACTCCTGCATCCCTGATCCTGGGCTACCACACTGTGGGACTGCATTCATGTGGATTATGCAGAACTGAACAACCAGTATTTCTTAGTGGTAATTGATTTCCCCTTCAAATCGATGGAAGTACTTCCCACACCAGTAACAACTAAAGAAACGGCTGTAAGCCTTCTGAGACAACTCTATGCTTCATATGGTCTGCCATGGGAGCTAGTGTTGGACAACAGTCCCCAGTTATCTTCAGAAGACTTTAAACTGTTCATAAAGCAGAATGGGATCTGACATATTTTGTCTCCACCTTACCATTCAGCATCAAATAATGCAACCAAACAAGCTTTACAGACATTCAAATAAGACAAGGCAAGTTTATTTATCAAGCACCCTATACCAGAGTCTCAGGGCACTTTACATACACTTATCAGTAATAAAAATATACACTAATTACCACAAAATAAATAATATATAATAAAAATACATTCAGCAATTAATCTAAAACGTGGAGGTACTACTCAGAAAAATCAGGTATTGGTCCCAAAGGCTTGGTCAAATAATGGGAAGGCTATAGCCTGAGGTTCAATGTGGGGGAATAGCTCCTTCCACATTCCCATTAAAGGCCAGCCTCCTACAGCAGTTCCTTGCTTAGTGTGTTGTGAAGCACAATGCCTGGACTCCTGTGTGGCCCATGGGCTGAGCCTCCTTCCCTCTCTGCTTGTTTCCTCACCCTCTGAGCTCACTCATTTTTTTCTCCCCTTCCCTTTGTTTTGTTTCTTTTGCCACCGTTCCTCTCCCTTCGCCCTTCCAGTTGTTCATGTTTTGCCCTTCATGCTTTTCCCCTCCCTGCTTCTGTTTGTTCCATGCCCTTCCCTTCCTTACCTTGTTGCAATCTTCCTCTCACCTGCGTCCTTTTCTGACTCTCCTTCAGTTCATTTCCTTGTGCTCCCCTGTCTTATTTTGCCCTGCTCCCTCTCTGCACCAGCGCTTCCGGCATTCTGTGACTCACCTGGCACCTGGCGCCTGGCTCCCAGTGCTCGGTGCTCCCTCAGCCTCCCTTCATCGCCCCTCGACTCCTCTTCTTCCCTTCCCTTCCTCTCATTGCCTGCCTCCTGGTGTCCCTCCTTGCTTATTCTCTCAACACCCTGACCTCTGCGTACTGCCTTTGCTTCTGTTTCTGCTTGTGTCTTCTCGCTGTCTCCATGGCGCTGTGTCCCTTGGTGCCCGTTTGCTTTCCGGAATGTTTTTCTACTCGCTTTTCCTTGGGGCCAGAACAGGCTGTCCGGGGGTTCCTTTGCATGCTTGGCCTCGCTATCCTCCATCCTGCTGCAGCAAACTGTGGCAGCTGTTTTCCTGTCTCTGAGGAGCTGTGTCCATGGAGGGTGAGTCACCAGGGGTCTTCTGGGGGTTTGCTCTGTGTCTCCACTCACCGGGGAACCGATCATTACTACCCTCCTCTACACACCTTATCATACTGTGCCTTGTGTCCCTGTGGCTTTCCCCATTTTCAGTCACTTATGTGGGATGATACCATCTTTCATTGAGCCACCACTGTGCATTGAGTGTTCTCCGTGCACTGCAGCAGCTGTCTGGGTGGTATCTATGATATCTTGCTAATTTTCTACCTTTGCCATTAGTGTGTTATCCACATCTGCAGCTTCTATCTAATACCACCCTTCCCTGTCCTGCCCTTCCTCCCTCTCTCCCGTGGCTCTCCTTGTCCATCCTTGTTGCTCCTCCCCCTTCCCTGCTGCGCTGCTCTCAGCCCCCCCGTCCCCCATTCCGCCCTTGTCCTGTGCTCCCCTGGTTTTCCTTTTGGGCCTTTTGCTCCTTGCGTCAGCAGTCTGTTTCTATCTACACCCCTTCTACTGTCCAGTCCTGTGCCACCTCTGACCCTAGTCTGGTGCCTGCTCCCCTTACTGTTTTACTCCCAGCATCCATACCCTGCTCAGCCTCAAGATTTTATGTTTCCTTGTCTACCCGGTACTTCCTCACCTTTCAGCATGCCAGTTACCTGCACTGTTCATACCTACTTCCTATTTCATGCCCCTTGCGGCACCCCTAAGCCCGCATCATTGGCTCTCCTCATGGCTTTCCATTATTCCTTGCATTTCATTGCTGCAGTATGCTCCTTCCTGGATTACTCTGACCTCCTCCTTACTGGCATTCCTGATGACTACTCCTCATGTTTTCCTATTCTGAACTGCTTCCTTTCCATTCATACAGCCTCATAGTTTACCTACCTAAGACTACGCAGCCAGCTGCCTTTCCTTGCTCAGCCCATACCAGCAGTTTGTCCGGACTCTATCCCTAACTCGTACCTTCTGAGGTACTGAGTGACGGTAGGCTTGCCCTGTCTACTGGGAATGGGATTCAATTAAACTCACTTCTACCTACTCCTTACAAACTTGACATCCTTCATCCCTAACTCTACCTGGTGGCATTGAGTGAAGGTTAGCTCGCTCTGACTACCAGGGATGGGAGCCATGTCTGCATTTTACTGTGTCATACTTCTGCATTCTCTACCTGATATTGGTTGTTGCTTCCCTTCGGGAATGGGACTTCTTCACCCCAGGTGCCTTCAACATCCTACCTATGCCTAGCAGCCTCGAGTCAAGGTCATCTCACCTCAACTACCAGGAATGGGAGCCTGAGTCTACATTCGACTGTTTCAACTTTATGCATTCTCTACTTGATACCCAGTTGCCGCTTCCCTTCAGGAACAGGACCGCTTTACCCCATTTGCATTCCACATTCTACCTCTGCCTGGCAGCATTGACTAAAGGTAGTCTCGCACTGACTACCAGGGATGGAAACCTGTATCTTCAATCCACTGTTTCAACCTTAGGCATTCTCTACCAGACTATCTGGTTGCCGCTTCCCTTCGGGAACGGCATCACTTTACTCATTTGCCTTCACCATCCTATGTTGCCTGGCAGCATCAAGTAAAGGTCATCTCACCTCAAATACCTGCGAGGTGAGCCCGTGTCCGCAATTGACTGTTTTATCCTCATATATTCTCTACCTGATATCCAGTCACCACTTCCCTTTGGGAACAGGACCCCTGTATCCCATTTGCCTTCCACATTTTCATCTCCAGGCTACATCCTGCACTTCCATGGACTTATCGTACTTGTCCCCACCTTGGCTTTCTCACGCTCTGGATTTGGACTCCGCCAGCTTGTTTTGCTTCTACCTCCATTCAGTTCAACTACCTCCTGGACTTCCTAACTGCTGGTCTCCCCTTCCCGATGACCATGCTGTCTTCTTCTCAGACTCCTTCCCCTGGTCTGCGGACATCTGCTCTGGACCTTTCCCTCCCTCCTTGGACAGCTGCCTTTTCCTCACCACCCTTGCAGCTTGGGGCTTCTTCCTATTCGCTGTGGCTCTTTTGGGGCATTTTACACCTATCACCAGCCAGTATTCCTCAGTAATCATCACCGTTATGGATAACAGGGACTGGAAGATACCTCCCAACAGTACTGGCATCATCCATTTTACCTTTTGTGACTTTCTCCTATGAGCCCCTGGATGTCACCATACTTCATACAGTCATCTATAATCCTTCATCATATTACCATTAATCAGGCCAGCAGCCCATCCAGCAGTCCATTTAGCTCATCCCTCATGTTTTACCTCCCATACTCCCTCCAGCGAAGAACTACACTGAGAGCAAGCTTCCATCGATTCCTCAACCTGCATGTCCACAACCGATCTGGTTGTCTCACTATCCCAGTCATGCCTCTCAACAAGCCTATATCTGACTAAACTGCTAGGCACCCCTTGCATGCTACTCCGCTCTCAACTCCCCATCATCACATCAGTCTGTAGACGCCTTCAAAGACTCATTTCCGGGCTTCCTACAGCATGCAGACAGTGGATCAATCTGTAAGGCAAACAGTCATGGCCACCCCACCTCAGCTCATGCCACTGGCAATTATACCACAGGAATACTCATATCTCCTTTTCCACCAGCAGACTAGCAGGAGCCTATGCAAATCTCATTATGGCATCAATACCTAAATCAACTCTTGAATTTATCATACCGAACTTCCGGTGATTTTCATATACATTCAGTTACCATCTCTACTGTATATACTAACCTTCTTTTATTGGTCTAAAAACTTCCACATCACCCTCCTATCAGGTACCTAAAAGATTCCATCTGACTCCTTCATCTTCTTCATGGATGCCTAAATTGCAACTTATCATTCACTGCTTAGCTCCACCTTCAGACTCTAATGTGAATGTCAAACCTTCTACAAAGTCAGATTGTTTACCTTATGACTTCATAATTTATCATACTTCCCACTGTTCAATGTCTGGCAGCAACTTTTATCAAATCACGCTCTTCATGCTCACTTTGTCTCCGTAATCCCATTGGATATCATCCATCATCACCTTGGAAACCTGGACTGCATTTACTTCTTTTCAACTGGACTTACTTCACTTCAGGATCCAGATGCTCCTTCAGAATAGACCTACCTCTTCAACCTTAGAATCGTCCTTCCAGAACACGTCCTCCAATGGACTTTGAAGATGGACCATCATCTCTCCAAGCAGTTCACCTTCCTAGGATTTTAGATATGGTTGCTAGAACCTAGGTTCATCTACTCTTAGTTTGCCTGGAGGACAGTGGGTCAGTAGCCATGGGTCCTCAGAGGTTTCCTCACTTGGGTGTTTTTCCTCTCCTACGTGTCACTGGCCATACTCTCTGTGAGTTGGAGGAGGTAATCATACTCTTTTTGACATGCATTGGTATTTCTTTTGGACTTTCTATTCCCTACTCACCACCTGGTTTCCCTACCAAGGGTGGGAACAGAGAAAAGCCACAAAGTAAACTACGTTCCACAAACAGTACTGACTTCATTCGCTATTCACCAAAACATTGACTGGGAGGGCTATAGCCTGAGGTTCAATGTGGGGGAATAGCTCCTCCCACATTCCCCTTAAAGGCCAGCCTCCTACAGCAGTCCCCTGCTTAGTACGTTGTGAAGCACCCACCATCCACCCCTGCCTCCTCCTTCTCTGGCTCTCTGCTTACCCTTGGTACTGGGCTTTCTATTCCCTACTCACTGCCCAGTTTCCCTACCAAGGGTGGGAATAGAGAAAAGCCAAAAAGTAAACTACATTACACAAGCACTAGTGACTTCATTCGCTATTCACCAAAACATTGAAATAACTTTTTAATCCCCTTTTAAACACCTCCACCGAGGGGGAGCTCTTTAGATGGACAGGCAAGGAGTGCCAAATGATTGGGACCACAACTGAGAATAATCTGTCACCAGATTATCACCAAAAATTTGGACCAAACAAGGTTCTCAGTCAATACCTGCAGCCCAAAGGTTAGCTAATTTCTTGATCATTTACAGAAATACTCCTCACACCATCACAGAGCAAACGCCTGCTGAACTGTTCCTCATAACTGTACTTAACTCCCATCCAGCGAATTACCACCATACTTCACTCACCTACATCCTTAATATACATTCTTTCATAGTCCTTTCTCATCAACCTGGCTTTCCTATATTTATACTCTTGTCCCCTCCACTCTCATTCTATCCAATTAATGTACTATGCAAATATGGTCAATTAGGTAATACTAAAGGTGTAAATAATCTTGGTAATTCTAATATTGTAAATCATTTTTCATTATATACAAATGTTGATGATCGATGTCTGATTCTCCAAGTTGTACCACATTTATCTGTACTTGTACCTATACTATTCTATGTAATGAATTACCTGTACATATTCTATATAATGAGTTATCTAATGTTTAATGTATCTAGCTGTGGAATTGCTTTATTCCCTGGGTCGCCCCTGAAAAAGGGATTTGTGTGTCTCAGTTGACTTACCCAGTTATCAAAATTCAAATAAATAAATCAATATGACAACCATGTGCCTGTTTGGCATTGTTCAAGCTGGATTTGGCTGACACTGTTGCAAAATATCAGCTACAATAGCAGAGGGGTCATAACAAGTTGAGCAGGCCAGTATGGATCTTTCATCCTGGGGAGAGGGTGATGGTTCGAGACTACAGGCACCTCAAGAGTCTTTGGATTCCTGGGGTGGTGACTGAAACATGTGGACCTTTGATCTACAGTGTTTGTGTGGGACATTGCCTTGTTCACATTCATGTGGATCACTTGTTACATTCAAAGGTTTAAATTCATTCAGCAGAAGATGTCACTCCAGAAGAGAACAGTGACACGAAAGACTTTGCTCCTGCCCGCAAAATTCCACTGGGGTCTGTACCAAAAATATCAGAACTCATGTTTTACTTGTAGTACCTGTTCCAGCCTGAAGACACCCTATGAGGCAGCAAAGAGCACCACAAAGTCTCGGCCTTTAAGTCCTGCACTGAGCTTGTGTCTCTGTGCAACTGGACTCTGTTGCTTAGTTAGTAATAAGTTCTATCAGCAGGACAGAATATTTCCCAGAACTTGTTCCAGGGCACCAAATAGTCTACTTTAACCCGGAAGTTAGGAAATGTTAGTGTTGGGTATTTTAGACTATGTTTTGTCTAAGTGAGAGGAGTGTTGTATACTATATGTATCTGTACTTATAAGAAGTATTTGGGAAACCATTAGGGCTGTAGTCCCTAGCCATAGAATTATAGTCTTCCTGTAGTTTCTGTCTTGCCCAGTGGGCGCCCTTTCTCTATTGTTTAATGTAGAATAAAGTTGGCCACAAGCAAGCTGCTCTACATCTGAGTCCCATCTGTTCAAACTTCCATAGAGATTACTACAACCCCCATCACCTGCCCCCTTCACCAGCCTCTATGCCTGTCCCACCCCCTCTTGCAGCTCTCCACAGTTGGTATAGACTAGTGCCCCTAGGAGGTATTCCACCTGGCCACCACTCTTTCTGTAAAATAGTACTTACTGGCATGCCTCCTGAATCAACTTCCACTTGTCTGATGCTGTTTTCCTTAGTAGTTTTATTCTCACTGGTCTTGAACAGTTCTCTTGTGCTGATCTCATTTATGTCCTTCATGTACATGAATGTCTCAGACATGTCACTCTCTCTCTCTCTTTCTGTCTTTCTTGGTCTCCTACAAGTACATATTTGCACACTCCAGTCTCTGCACATACTTCTTCCCCTGTTGGTCCTGTATCATCTTGGTCACCCTTTTTTGCACTGACTCCAGCCTGTTGATGTCCTTACTAACATACTAACATACTAAAATGCCAGCAGAATAGGCCTAATGGTCTTTTGCGTCTGCTCATTTGGTCAGCCCCCACCCTGGGAGATGACCTTGCTGCCCCCCTCACCTTCTCTGGCTTCTCCCTTCCCAGTTCCGGATATTCTCGTTGCATTGGATTTTGCTTCCAGAGACCCTTCCCTGTCACCTGTCCCACCCCCCTCTTGAACCCCTCCACCGTCTGCCTCCACCCAGCCCCTAGGCAGCACATTCCATGGCTCCACCACCCTCTCAGTGAAGTAGCACCTTCTCCTTTCTCCCTGAATCTTCCCCTCCAGCTTCCACCCATGCCCTCAAGTGGCCCCTCCTCCTTCCTTTGAAGCACCCTGACTGTTCCTCCCCTATTTACCCCTTCATGTACCTGAAGACCTCTATCATGTCCCCCTGGTCCCTTCTCTCTTCCAATGTGTACATATTTAGCTCTTCGAGCCTCTCCTCATAGGTCCTGTCCCCCAAGCCCCAAATCATTTTGGTTGCCCTCCTCTGGACCCTCTCCAGGAGTTTAATGTCCCTCTTTAAGTGTGACCTCCAAAACTGCATGCAGTACTCGAGGTGCAGCCTCACCAAGCAGTTATACAGAGGGAGTATCACTTCCCTCCTCCTGGAGGTGATCCCCCTAGCGATGCATCCCAGCATCCTGTTGGCCTTGGCTGCTGCCCTCCTACAAGTCTCCGAGTTGTTCATCTTGACATCCACCACCACCCCAGGTCCCTCTCAGCCATGGAGACTTGTAGCATTCCCCCCCGAGGGTGTACACTTGGCCTGGGTTTCTGGCCCCCAGGTGCAGTACCTTGCATTTCCCTGCATTGAACCTCAGCTTCCACTTTCTAGACCATATTTCCAGAGCCTCCAGGTCCCCCTGTAGGGCCACCCTCCCCTCCTTCCCATCCACCACCGCCCCCAGTTTTGAGTCATCCGCAAAGAGACTCATCTCACTCCTGATACCTGTCCTTATGTCAGAGACATAGGCGTTGTACAGGAGGGGCCCAAGGACTGATCCCTGTGGGACCCCACTAATGACCCTCCTTGGGGATGAGACTATCCCGCCAACTCAAGTTGAAACATTTAAACCAGATGTATTAGCTTTAACAGAAACTTGGCTCTCATCTAAAATCAAAGATGTTGATGTATCCATAGAGAATTATAATGTTTTTAGGCAGGATACCAAAAAAGGGGGGTTATGTTGTATTTAAATAACATATATAAGGGTCAAGTGAAACTTGCTAAAACATTTCCAGATCAATTGGACTTGTTAATTGTACAAATACAAGGAAATACAGGTCTCTTATTAAATATTATTGTCTGTTATAGACTCCCATCTGCTAAAAGTTTTGCATTACAAACTTTGTGTGAACATATTGCTCCGTTTATAAATTGTGAGACAGTATTGCTTGGAGATTTTAATTGGCATCTGTTAATTCCTCAATTAACGATTCTAAATCAGTTTGCAGCTCTTAATTTGCAGCAATTGATTAATACACCTACTTCGACTGCATAAATCAAATAATGAAAACATACTTTATTGGATTTAATATTTACAAATAGACCTGAAAGATATATCAGCAGTTCATGAAAATGATGTGAGTGATCACTGTTACATTTCTTGTATTAGGGACACTCAGGTGGAGAAACGACAATCACAATTTATTTATGTAAGGATGTTTAATCATTTTAATGAACAGGCATACTTAAATGATGTGGCAAAAATTCAATGGAATTTAATGTATACTTGCCCAGATGTACAGATAGTATGGCTTTTCTTTAAATGGTCTCTTGTGAAAGTTATAAATAAACATGCCCCACTTAAATTAAAAAACGTAAATAAAAGAAAAAGAGTGCCTTGGATAACACAAGAATTGAAGGATTTAATAAAAAAAAAATCAAAATTATGGCATATAGCTAAAACTACTAAGGAAATTAAAGATATCTTGGCATTTAAGGTCGTTAGAAATAATTGTACTAAAAATATTAGGAAACAAAAAAGGAAATATTATGAATTATTTCTCCTTATCGAAAAAAATCCACGTGCACTATGGAAAGGCATAAATTTGATGAAGGGAAGTCAAGGTTCAGTTAACTTGCCAACATCTTTGTCATTTGAAGGAAAAACTTTTGTGATGGATGTTGACAAGATAAATGTATTGAATTCCTTTTTTGTCTCTGCTGGTGATGCATTTAATAAAATGCATCCAGACTTGCCACTCCCTGTTTTGGATATTGATTTTGGTCATGGACTTAAAAGACCTGTGTTTTCATTTAGTCCAATTCAATTATATGATGTTAAAAAACAGTTACAGACTTTAAATATTAGAAAAGGTCCTGGATGTGATGAGATCCCCCTTTTTTCTGAAATTGGCAGCTGAATTATTAGCACCTCATCTTACATATATTTTAATTTTTCTTTGGATAGTTGTGAATTACCAATTGATCTGAAAACAGCTTTTGTTACTCCAGTATTTAAAGGGGTGACCTATCAAACCTAGGATCTTATAGGCCAATTTCAGTATTACCAATATGTGCAAAATACTTGAAAAACTTGTGAGTATTCAATTAACTAATTATCTTATTAAGTATAATATAATAACACATTTACAATCAGGATTTAGAAAGGGCATAATACACAGATACAGTTTTAAAAGTAGTTGATGACCTGTTGAATGCTTTCGACAAAAACCAGGAAGTTCCATCATTATTTCTGGATTTGTCGAAGGCATTTGACACAGTTCATCATATTATATTACTTAATCAGTTAAAAAATGTTGGATTAGTTATTCCAGCATTATGCTGGTTTCATAGCTATTTGATTGGGAGATTGCAATCTGTTAAAATAGGAGGTATGTGTTCAACATCAGCTACCCTATTAAATGGGGTACCTCAAAGGGTCTGTGCTTGGCCCCCTCCTTTTTCTATTATATATAAATGATTTACCAAATTATTGTTCACCTAAAACTTGTATACGACTTTATATGGATGATACAATTTTGTACACCATGAGTGATGATGTGGATATGGCAATGGTTGTTTTGCAACAAGATTTTAATAAAATACAGAGGGAACTTGTTAATTTGAGATTGCTTCTGAATGAGAAAAAAACACAGTGGATGATGTTTGGTAGAAAAGATTTTAAAGATTCAACTATAAAGGAGCTTAGATCTTTATCAACAATTGACATAGAAATAGTAAACTCCTATAAATATTTAGGAGTTATACTAGATAAAAATTTGACTTTTGAATTGCATATAATGTCTATGTCAATGAGACTGAAGAGACTTCTGAGTTTCTTTTATATGGATAGAACTCTTTTTAGTTTAAAGATTCGGAAATTATTGGTTTCTGCCTTATTTTTACCAATATTAGATTATGGTGATATAATTTACAAAAATGCAAAAAAATCATTGCTGTGTTCCTTGGATGTTCTCTTTAATAGTGCATTGAGATTTATAACAAATCTTCCTTTTAGAACTCATCGTTGTGTGCTATATTAAAATTCGGGTCTTCTTTCATTATTTGATAGGAGAGATTATCATTGCAATTTATTTGTGTATAAGTTTGTACAATGGTCATTGCCTATTTTTTTGTTAAATATATTGCAAGTAAGAATACAGAGTCAATATAATTTAAGATCTTCTGTCCGGAAAGGTTTTATTAGATCTAGAACCAGAACAAAATTTGGTGATAAAACAATTTCAAATTTAGTGCCTAAAACTTGGGAACTAATATCCAGAAGGTGGAAATGCACAGTATTGTTACCATTTAATCATTTTAAATCTTTTTTAATGACTTTATATAGCAAACACTGTAATTGTTATGGATAAATTATTGATATTTGGATTTGTGTATAACTAAAATTAATCAATATTATATTGAAACTGAAATTATGTATGTATGTCTGTTTATGTGATGTTTTGTTAAATGTGGATTCAATTACAAAAGAGATAATTTAATCTCAATTTGAAATCCAATAAAGTTTGAAAGTTTGAACTACGACCCTCTGGGTCCGGTCCTGGAGCCAATTGCCTATCCATCTGATCATCTGGTTCCCTATTCCCATTTCTCCCAGCTTATCCAACAGGCCCACGTGAGGAACAGAGTCAAATGCCTTGCTGAAGTCTAGAAAGAGGATGTCCACTGGTCTACCCAGGTTCAAGGCACTCATCACCCAGTCATAGAACTCCATAAGGTTTGTCTGACACGATTTACCTGGGATGAATCCATGCTGTCTATCGTCCAGGCACCCTGACTTTTCCAGGTCCCCCCCTAGCCTCTCCTTGACAATGCCCTCCATCACCTTGCCCACCACCGATGTCAGGCTGACAGGCCTGTTGTTCCCTGCCACCTCCCTTGATCCTCCCTTGTGGATAGGCACTATATGCGCCACCTTCTCGTCCTGGGGCACCCACCCTGTCCTCAGAGAGATGGTGAAAAGCTCCGCCAGGGGTTTCGCCAGGACATCCGCAAGTTCCTTCAGCACTCCGGGATGTAATTTATCTGCCCCAGGTGCTTTCTCCATCTTAAGGGACCTGAGGGCTTCCCTCACTCTCTCTGCTGTGATTTCCACTTCCGATACCTCTTCTCCTTGCTTAGCCTTCCCCCCTCCTGCCAGTGATGCCACCCCCTCTCCCCAGACCTGCTGATCGGTAAGGGTCCCCCCTTCCTCAGTATCACTGTCTCCTCCCATGTATGATGCAGCACCCCCATTTTCCTTGGTGAAAACTGAGGTGAAGTACTCATTTAGTACCTCAGCCTGCTCCCCCGGGTCTTGTGCCCATCTCTCCCCTGTTTTAATCCTGCTAATCTGCCCCTTCACCCTTCACTTTTCCCCAATGTATCTAAAGAACCCCTTGTTCCCTCTCCTAATTTCTCTGGCCAGGTTCTGCTCCTTCCTTGCCTTAGCCGCCCTCACCACCCTAGTGGCCCTTCTAGCCATCAGCTCGTACTCCCCTCGATCCCTTTCACTCCTTGAGCACTTGAATTGCCTATAGGCTGCCTTCTTTCCCCTGACCACCTCCTGGACCTCCCTGGTCCACCAGCAGGGTTTTCGGGCCCTACCGCATTTTCGTCTTACTCTTGCACAGGTGCTGGTAGCATCCTGCACCCCTCTCCTGATTATTTCCCACCTACTATCAGAGTCCATGTCTGACCCAATGCCATCCAAATGCTCCTTAAGGATCCTTCCCATTTCCTTAAAATCCACCCCCCTGAAGTCAGTTACCTCTGTCTTTGTGCAGCCTTCTACCCCTCCTAGGTCCAGGCAGAACCAGACTGTGGCATGGTCACTCCCCGCCAATGGGTCCCTTACCTCCAGGCCCCCAATCTGGTCACTGTCTGCCAGGACCACATCCAGTACCCGCGCCTCCCTGGTCGGTTCCCCCACCTGCTGAGTTAGGAACGCGTCTTGAAAGACATCCAACAACCTCTGTTCCCTGGCCACCAAGGATGTCATAGTCTCCCAGTCTGTTCCTGGCATGTTTAAGTCCCCCAACACCACCACCCTTCCCCTGCCCAGTCTGCAGTGTCTCCCAACATCTGCCACCAGACTCTCCTCCAGCTCCTCCGCCAGTGCAGGGGGTCTATACACCACTCCTATTTTTACTCTCTTGCCCCCCCTTGATATCAAGGTGACCCAAATCGCCTCCACAGTTCCCTCCACCTCTTCTACTCCCCCTATGCCAATGCAGTTTTTGACTATCATTGCTACCCCTCCTCCCCTTCCCTCCCCCTGTCCTTCCTGAACATAGTGTAACCCTCCAGGTTCAGGTCCCAGTTGTGTCCTGCAGTGGCCCAGGTCTCAGTGACCGCTGCCACATCCACCGCTCCCGCAGTTAGCATCACCTGGAGCTCAGGCATTTTATTGCCCAAGCTCCTGGCATTTAGCAGGACTACCTTCCACCCTTTTCCTATACTTCCATTTTCCCTGCTCATGTTCCCATGGGATTCAGTTTTCCCTGGTCTGCACTTTACCAGTTGGCCTTTCCGCATTCCTCCAGCTCCCCAGGAGGTGGAGACAAAGTCCCTCCTTTATTGGCATCCCTAGACAGCCTTTTCTCCCATCCCTCCCCTTCACAAGTTTAAACCCACTTTTCACCAATGAACCTCTATTTTCAACTTAGGATTCCCTCCTCCAAATTGAGATGGAGCCTATCTCTAGCATACAGCTCCTTATCCTCCCAGGTCTCCCCCCAATCCCCCATCAACCCATACCCTCTGGCCTCACACCACTCCCTGAGCCACTGGTTTATCTCCCTAATCTTCCTTTTGTGTTCCCCACTAGCCCTTGGCACTGGCAGGATTTCTGAGAAGGAAACTGTGCATCCTATGTCATGACAGACCCTGGCAAGCTCCCTGAATCTTGCCTGTATCTCTAGCTCGCTATTTCCCTCAATGTCATTTGTACCCAGGTGGACCAGTATGTCCAGGGAACCCCCACAATCCTTTGCCAGCTGATATACCTCATGCTTGGCCCTGTGCACTATTAATCCAGGGAAGCATTTTGTTCTAACTGGCCAGGCTTCTCCCTCCCTCCCTATCCCATTTGATGCCCCTGATCATAGAATCCCCCAACAGGAGCACTCTGACCGCTCCTTTTCCTCCATTCCCCCCTTCCATGTCCCTCATCCTTTCTACCGGCCCTTCCACCCAGCCGGCTCCTTGTTCCTCCCCCTATCTGGGTGTCACATGCTGCCCCCTCCTTATTTACCCTGACCTCCCCCTTCCCTCCGATCCTATGCCTCTCCTCCTCCTGAGTATCCTTCTGTACCTCGCTAACTCCCCCCTCACTGCTCGAGACTGGTCCTTCTCCCCCATCCGCTAAAGTAGCCTGGCTCATCCTCCCTTCCTTCCTGTCTCCGTTTAGTCCCTCCTTGCTTGTCGTGCTCCCCTGGCCTAAACCCTTAGCTCCATTTACTGTATCCTCCTTGTACTTCTGGTCCTTCTCCTTGCCCTTTCCTCCCAACTGGTCCATCTCCTTGCACTTTACTCCCTCTTCCCCCGCCCCTCCTGCTCTGATTCACTGCTCCCCCATTTTCCTTCATTCCAGGTTCCCCCCTTTTCCTCCTGCTATCTGACCCCGCCTCCTGCCCCCACTCCCTTTCCATCTCTAACCACCCTGTCGTGCTACATCCCCCCTCATCTTCAAGCAGAAGAAGAGAATTGAAGCATTTACTGAGCATAAGGTCTGATCCACCTCCCCGCCTTGCTTCCTTCTGTCCAGCCCTGGCCATCTGCCTACTTCCCTGAGAATGTTGTCCCTCTGGCCCCTCTTTGTGAGGGTCCCCAGTTACCTGCCTGCTTCCTTGGTAGTGTCCTCCTTTTTGGCCCCCTCTGCCAGGGTCCCTATGTGACCCCTGGTGTTCCTCCTGCCTCCTTTCCTATGCCCGCCCTAGTGCTTGGTGCACAACACTGGGAGATCCCTGCTCCCTTCACAACCATACCTCCCTTCCCCAGTTGTTTCCTAATCCTCGCAACCTCCTCCCTAAGCTGTGCCAGCTGGTAGCACACTGGGCAACCACCGAACTCCAAGCCCAGTCCAGTATCATGGCTGCTCCACACCTCGCACCCCACCACCCTCCCAAAGATGCCGGCCCTAATGACGTGTGGTCCCATCCCCCTCCAAGTAGGTTTCCTTGGGTGAGCCACCAGGTTCCCCACTAGTCCAAGATACACCCCTACTGCCTAATCAGGTCACCCACTAATCCTAGATACAGTCCCACAGTAAACCAGTAAATCTGTTACTAGGTGCAGTACAACACAGTAAACTTATGAGGGAAGTGAACAACTCCCTAAGCTCCTCTCTCCCAGCCTTTAAATCCAACCCCCAGTGGCTAGAACTCATGAGCAGCACCTGCAGCCTTTTCCTCCAATTGCAGGGCAGGTGTTCCCCTATAAATTAGCAGAACTCTGGGGAGGGAGGGGTGGGGGAGGTGGTCCTGGACCTACACCTGACTTTCAAGAGGGTGTATCAGCCCTGTGTCTGCCCCTCCAAGCCCGGCAGCCAAAGAACCAGCCCCAAGCAAATCCCACCAAATAGGTTTTAAATCACTGAGGGCTTCAATATTACACACAGTATTCTAGGTTTGACCTTACCAGGGTTCTGCAGAGGGGCAGGATAACCTCCTACTGCTGAACCCCCCTACCTGTGCAACACAGCATCTTGTTCACTGTACCCACTTCCTTATTTTATTTATTTGTACATCGGTTTACAACCTTTGAGCCAGAGGCTCATTTCCAAAGGTACCTCATCACATTGAGGACAAATACATAACAGACTTTGGTTACAGCATATGGATTACATAGTTAGCAAGCATATGTGATTACAACAGTTAAACAGATAAGCCAGTTTAGTTACAAAGGCACATTCTTGCACTATGGTAAGAGCAAGCAGCAGGATAATAGCAGTTCAATCAGCAATGGGTGAGGATTAAAAGAGGTGTGGTGTGGATGCAGCCCAGCGGGCATTGTCAGGGCACAGAGAGCTATGCCTCAATTATAGACAGGTGCAGCTACGCGTATCAAATAGTTGGCTTCCAAGTGCGGTTTTGAATTTGGAGATCATGGGGGCATCCGAGATGGGGCCAGGGAGCGAGTTATACCAGGATGGAGCTCTATAGCAGAAGGACCAAGGTCCAAGGGAGGTCCTAGATCTTGGGACCAGAAAAGTGGCCTTGCAGGAGGTCCATGTACAGACCAAGGGTTGGGCTTGGTGGAGGGAGGCTGTCAGCCCGGGTGGGGATAGCCCAAGAAGAGTTTTTTTTGTTATCAGGCAGGTTTGGTATCATAGACATTCATCTAGGTTCAGCAGTATTGCCATGTCATAGAGCTGGCATGAATGCATGAGCCTGGGGGCCCCAATGATTAGCCTGCATGCCTTATTGGATTATCGGAGGAATTTTGGTGAGGCGGTGGTGTCAGCAGCCGTATACTGAGTAGGCCATAGTCAACAAGGATAATATAGCGATGTAACCGCTAGACAGAGGGCAGTGGGGGGGAAACAGTTTTTATAGTGGTATAAGATACCTAGCCGCACATTAGTGGCTGAAGCAAGAGCATCTATGTGGGTGTGGTAGGTGAGGGCTGAGTCAAAGGAGACCCCAAAGTACTTGTAGGAGTGGACTTGCTCTAGAGGTTGTTTGGAGCAGGGGAGGATATGGAGTGGGAAGTTGCTGGCATTGTTTTGGGGGTGGGCAAAGAGCATTGTTTTTGGTTTTTTGAGATTAATGACCAGTCTGTGCTCTTTAAACCAGGTTTCGGCATCATTATAGGATAGCTGTAGGGAGTTCTGGAGGGAGATAGGGTTACGGTGGGTGGCAAAGATGACGGCGTCATCTGCATACAGCAAAATTTTTCCTGTGCTTGCACTGGGCAGGGTGTTAAGGTAGAATGAGAAGAGTAGGGGTCCCAGGATGGAGCCCTGAGGAACCTCTGAGCGGATGGGACAAGTTTTGGAATGTGTCCCATTAATTCTGACACATTATAGCACTTCACAGATGTTTTGAGGTTGCTTGAAATCACTACGCGCAGATCCCTTTCCTCCTCAGACACTGTTACTGCTACACCCTCAAACCCATACTCAACCTCCAGGCTTTTTCTACCCACGTGCGTAATGTGGTACTTTTTGGCACAGAAGCCCAGCTGCCAGATCTTGGATCACTTTTGTAGCCTCAGCAGGGTCCTCCCTCATGTCTTGGATCCCCTCCTCACTGTTGACCCCGCCACAGAGCTTGATGTGTCTGCAAAAAGTTAGATGTTGCCCTTAAATGCATTATTAGCTTGCAAAAACTGGTCTGTCTTAAAATACTGACTTCCAAAATTTGGACTTATGCAATTTTCTGACTGCTGTCACGTTACGCAATAAGGCATGACAAGATGTGTGTTTTTGTGGGATAACCACATGTCTAACAAAGTGAGGCACAAGGAAAAGTCAAGCATCACATAGTTACGCACACCGTGGTGTGCCTCATTGCAGTCATAAAATGGTCATCCAGATATTTAAATCAAAAATCAAGTAATGAGGTTTAGAAAAATTAAGAATTTCTGACTTGTGCTGTTATGCTGGTGTAACCCCCCACCCCAGTATGGGGCATACCTTCGGCACCACGGCTGGACTGCTGCCACCTTTTTTACTGCCCTCCCTGGTCACAAGGACTGGAACTCTTTAAAGAGCCACTGCAAGAAGATCTAAAGGACCAGATTTCTTTGTCACTTTCTGTGCCATTACTATTGCAGTTCCCACCTCACTTTAAAGATATACAAAATCACGCATACCCCCATAATGCAAAGCATCATGGGATGTATATGCAAATCACCACAGTATATTATGCTGGTTCAGCTTTGAGCAGAAATGTATGGTGCCAAAAGGCCTTTCACACAGTCTGCAAAGGGTGCCAACAGAAGACACATACACATGTTTCATCCTACCAGGACTCATCAGTGTGCCTCTTCTGTGTGACACCCCAGTGGAATGAACCAGTTACCCTAACATGGTCTATCTGGGTTATGTTGTGGTGAACCCAATAAAAACAAAAAGCAAACTAAAAGACAAAGAACCTCAGCACACAAGAACTGAGGCAATAGTTACCCTAAGTCACGCTCACATGTTTATTATTTATTATTACAGGAATTACTCCATAGAGCAAGTTCATTCACAAGGAGGTCCTGGAGATTACAAACAATACAAGGATGTACATGATCTTATACAAAACAGATTTGGATAGCATGAGTAAACAGCAATGGCAATGATAAGGTACAACCTGGATTGTTACAAATAACTGACACATTACATACAAAAAACTAACTGCACTAATGTGCACATAGATGGTGCACATAGAGTGAGACAAGTTTTTACTGGGGCAGAAGGAAAAGGAAAAAGGGAAAAAGTGAAAACATGAGGCTGTAGATGACATCACAGAGGAGGGTGGTAGGTTCAGAGGGACAGGAATATTGTGCACTGAGATGAGGGTAACAGGAGGTGGGGGTCTAGGGTGGGGTGGTGACTCGGGTAGGGGTGGGAGGGTAGGAGACAAGGAGGTGGGGGAGGGTGGTAGTTTCAACAGGACAGGAATATTGTGCACAGAGATGGGGTACGTGGGGTCTAGGGAGGGAGGTGACTGGGGTAGGGGAGGAGGGGTAGGAAGACAGGGAGGTGGAGGAAGGGAAGAAGTGCCAGGAGGCAGAATGGTTAAAGGGGTTGGGGTAGAAATATAGGAGTAGGGGAGGAGGGGGTAGGGAGACAGGGAGGTGGAGAAAGGGAAGAAGTGCTAGGAGGCAGAATGGGTAAAGTGGGGTTGGGGTAGAAATAAGGGGTGGGTGGGGCAGATGGGTGAGAGGATAGGCTGGGTGGTTGGTGGGAAGACAGGGATAGGATGACAAACAGAAGGGATGGTGAGGATTCATATATTAGCTTAGTGTGAAGAGCAGCTGCAGACCACTTAAAATGCTTTCTTGGCTAGGGACTTAAAGCAATTTAACGTGACTATCTCAGTTAGCTTCATGGTTTTTCTCAGTTGGTTCCATATAGATGGGAGGACAAAACTAATGGTACCTCTGCCCTGATCAGTACGTGTCCTGGGAATGTCTAGGAACACAAAGTCTGACGTGCGCAGTGCGTACACATTGTGAGACTTGTGCACTAGGGAGCATATGCATTGAGGTAACTTGCTAGTCAGCGGTTTTAGAGTCCACAGCCCAATATAGAACATACACCTGGTTGATAGTGAGGTCCAGTTCAAAGAAGAGTAGAGGGTACAATGGTGTGTCCTGGCCAGAGCATTTAGTATGAAATCTAATGCATGATGGTACAGGACATCAAGTTTTCGAGTGTGAGTTGGTGCACTGCAATTGTAAATGATATTCCCGTAGTCAAGGAGTGGTAGGAATGTGGCCTGGACCAGTCATCTTCTGCAGTCGAGTGTAAATAGGGATTGGTTCCTGAAGAAGAACCCCAGCCTGGCTTTTAGCTTGTTGACAAGGCAGTTGATATGGGCACTAAAAGTTAGTTTACTGTCTAGCCATATTCCAAGATAGTTGAATTGATCCACAACCTCGAGGGTGTCCCCAAATATAGTAGTGATGGGTGGTGAGGTACTCTGAGTACTGAGAGTAGAGGGCATATGGTTCGATGAAAAAAAATCATCTTTGTCTTCTTTGCGTTTAGGAGACGTTTTGAATGGTCAAGGTTGAACTGTAGCTGATTAAAATCAGATTCTAACTCGGCACGGGCTTCGCGCAATGAAGGCCTAGAGATGTAGAGGACTGTGTCATGGGCAAAAAAGTGCAGCTTGGATTGTTGAATGTTGTTGTCCAATGAGTTGATGTAAATAGTGAAGAGGAGGGGCCCTAGAATGGATCCCTGAGGGACTCCCCTCGTGATGGACACTGTGTTCGACATGGCTCTGTCAGCTTTGATTCTTTGCAGCCTATTTGAGAGGTAACTAGAGAACCATCTTACTATAGTGTCATGAAATCCCAGGGATGTTAGGCAGTGCAGGAGGAGGGTATGGTCCACGGTGTCGAACGTCTTGCTTAAGTCAAGGAAAATGGCACAAGTAGACTGTTTGTTGTCAATAGCAGAGAACCAGTCATTAGTTACCTTTGCCAGGGCTGAGACTGAACTGATTCTGCCTGAACCCTGATTGGAGTGGGTTAAGTAGGTTGAAGTTCTCCAGGTATTGTTTTGTTTGAACGTGTGTTAATTTTAGCTTGGACAAGACAGGTAGAATGGAAATTGGTCTAGTTGTTGAGGTCGTTCCGGTCTCCAGACTTGAAGAGTGGGATGATATGCAAAGTTTTCCTGCTGGAGGGAACAGTAGTTGTGGAGATGGAAAGGTTAAATATGTGCATGATGGGTGCAGCTAATAGATGACTCCCTATTTTTAGAAAGAATGCTTTGATTCTGTCAGCACCTGCCCCTTTCCTGGTATCCGACTTGGTTAGGAGTTGCTCAACTTCCTTGAATGTGACCAAGGAGAGCTGGAAGGAGGCATGTGGTGGTGAGGACTCAGGGTAGTCTTGAATGGACTGGTGGGCAGTCCTGCAGCTTTTGAAGTGTCGAAGTTCTTACTAGCTGTGGCAAAGTGGGCGTTTAGAAGATCCAATATGGCACATTGCTCAGTGACCAGTATCTTTAGAGGTGACATTTTGTGAGAGAGATTAGGGAGTTTTGTGGCCTTCGATAGTCTTGAAGGTGAACCATATTTTTGCTGAGTTGCCTTTAGCTTCCACTAAGGTTTCGACATAGTAAGTGGCCTTGGCACTCCTTATAAGCTTGGTGCATCTATTTCTAGCTATTCTATGGGCCCAGGATTCTCCACTCAAGGACTCTACTGACACTGGACTTAAGTTCAACGCATATGAATGGACCAGAGGTTTGATGGACTATTTTGAGAGCAGAAGCCCTGTCTAAAAAGAACTTTTGGGGACAGAGCCCCTTACCAGAATGGCTGCCACCATGTTTGCGCCCTTTGACCCTGGTGCTTAGCCAATCAGGAAACAGAATTAGTAAGAAGAACAGAGATGAATAGGCTACTGAAGGACCTATTAATTCAGTTGCCCTTTTGTTTGCAAATGTGGGATCATGGTTTGGACCTCCAGAACTGCCTGCCTTTAAGTGAGAACTCTGAGGACAAATGGGAGCTAGGGATTCTCAGGGAGAAGTGTAGGGGCTGTGCTGACTGAGAGTCAGATCAGGTGGAGATCTCAGAAAGGAAGGACTGCTGTCTAGGAGGGGACGAGTTGAGCTGTGACAGACTGTACATCTGTGTGAGACAAGCTGTTGTGGGTAAAAGTCACCTTCCTGGGAAGGATGGAAAAGGGGCATTAACGTGCTAGCCAGTCTGGAGGATGACATTGTGGAATGCCAGTGCATCGAGAGAGAAAGAGTGAGAAAGAGCTGCAGCAGGGCTGCTGTGGGGTCCGTTAGTGGGCACAGTAGCCTGGTGTCAGGCTGTGACACCCCCTGAGGGTTCAGAGGCCTTGACATGTGGGTCGGTACAGACATGCTGTGATTGAAGAGTGGAAGACCAGTCAAACCTCAAGATGGAGACTAGAAGCAAGCACCAGAGAGTAAGTGAACTGAGAGGACGGAGAGGCAGCCCAGCTCATTGTGGGAGATGATGGAGAATGGAGACCCTGAGGCCCTGCAGAGTGAGGGAGGATCCACCCAGCTGGAACTGTAAGATCAGAACTTGCCCTGCTTCAAGGGAGGTGAATGTTTAAGTGGGTCAGTGGGTTCTTTCCATTTGGCCAGCAAGCTGGGAACTGCACAAATACCTCAGGGGTGAGGTTTATTATTTGCTGTTTAAGCCTTTGGGATTGGAGGTTATAGCTGAACAGTCGCTCAAGTATTAATTTAAAATGCATCCCTGCTGGCCAGCCCCTGGCAACATCAATGTGCCTACAGAAATTCATCACTGGGTACTTAGGGACTTTATAAGGGAGCTCCCTTAAGGTTTTAAGGGTAATACTGGTACTACATGGGAGACGTTATCAGCCTCTAGTACAGGAGGTAACAACTCTAAGCCTCACTGTTGTGCATTGTGGTGTGGGGGTGGGCAAAGGGCAGAGGCAGCACCTTGTAGGGCTTTATTGGTGGAAACAGGGGAGAACAGGCCATGACTGGTCAGGGTGTGTAGTTGCGGTCACAGTCAACACATGGTTTAGGCTGAGCATAGGTATGGCACTAGAAGTCTGGCCATTTTGATTTGTGCCTTGCATTGACCCTTTTTTCCCTTTTAGGTTTGCATTCCAAAAATAAAGTTGTGTTTATTGCTCTTTATTGTTTCCATCTGAAAAACGCATGCTAATTGGGGAAAATATTTGCCAATCACTTGTGGTCTGTGGGAGGGGAGACTGGTACAGCATCCCATGGGGTTTCACTGACCAGTCACCATGCATACTTAAATTTTTCCATGGCTGAAGGCACCAATCTATTTCTACTATCTGGATATGGACCCTTCTCAATAATTAAGGAGAAAAAGAACCCAGAAGTCACCAAAACATCTATGGTAACCTGTTGGGGTGTACGGTAGTAGCACCCCATACCCCTTATATCATGTCATGATGTTTGACTAATCACATTTCTTGGTTTATCTTACCCATTTTATAATGAAACAGAATGGATGCCCCCTCTTTATTGTTAGAATTTATTTACCAATGATACAACAACTTGGCGAGTGTGCGCACGCGCGCACACGTGCGTGTGTGTTTGGAGTATTGAGGGGTCCTGCTTCCACCCAATTTTGGGAGAGCATTGAAGCACAAGGAGGTGAAAAGACTTGTTCAAGGTGACACAATAAGCCAGTGACCACAGCAGGATTCGAACCCTAGGAATTTCCTAGCACGCAGTTTTGTGCTCTGGCCACAAGAGGGCACTGTCTCTAGCTTTATGCAGGCTCTGTTACTTGTTTTCTTTGCATAGCATCACACATACAATAGATACTTTTTAAAATGTCAATGCCTTATGGGTAAAAAAACAAAGTCACAGTTTCAGCCTCTGGAGTAGATTGTCACACATGGCTGTTTATACCAAACATCCTCATTCTAGAGGCCTCTTTTCTCTGAGGCTGGCACTGTTGAAGGAGGAGGTGTTTCAGACGCAGTTTTCTTCTTTTCTGTAAGTGTACGTGTGTGTTTGCTGAGAACTTCCTTCAGAGAGTTCTTATCAACTGTGTCTAAGTTCTATGGGATACATCACTGTGGTGTGCTGAACTGGTTATACATAACAAAAAGAAGCCCCTGGAAGTTTTCCAGTTCTAAAATTCAGAAGCAAAAATAACCTCTCCTTCAAAATGAAAAACAGTTTAACTGTCTCAAAAGGTGAATATATAATTGACATGTTATTAGTTTATATATGGTTAAGCAAATGAGTGCAAATTACAAAGCTTAGACAGAAGCTAGAAAACTATCCTTCAGAATGATTTGGGGTTTTAATTTAAGGAAAGGTTTGCTCTGTTGCTAATCTCTATGAAGCAGCCCGGAAAATGTTACCATGCCATCGCTGTTGGCAAATGGGTTGTCATAATCCTCCCCCTTTTGGTCAGTGCACTCCTGATCAGGGTCTGTCAGGATTGTTAAAAAAAAATTCTTCTGTTTTTTTGTCCTTCTTGTCTCACTCTTTCTCCCAACCCGATGTGGGGTGGGGGGCACCCTGGCTGTACCCTTCCCCCAGCCAGAAGGACAGGAGAGTTGGTGTGCTTATAGCTGACACCAGTGCTGCTCTATGATTGGCTGGCAGGGGATGTGCGAATGCGGGGCAGCTGTACCCTCCATCCCTTGCTAAGAGAAAAGTTCCTCCACTCTGTAGTGTGTCTGGCCCTCAGCCAGCTGTTGTGGGGAGATTCCAAGGTTCGAATTAAAACCCTAGTCTGCCAGGTGGCTGCGTATAACAGGATTTCTGTACTGTTAAAAAAATGCCTGCTGCCATTCTGTTTTAGCTCCTCCTCCTCCCCTCTCTCTCTCTCTCCCACCCCAGTCATCCACAAATACAGCATTTAATGTGCTCCTACCAAATCCTCCCATCCCAGCTGAGGCTCCCAGGCCCATTGTGGTATGGAAATTGTTTTCTGTAATGCTTTTTTAACATTGAAAAAACAGTAATTATGTATAATTTTTTTATTTATTGCTGATTTCGTTACGCTTGTTCCTTGTACAGATTTTATGATTTGTATTTGTTTTATTGTGCACTGTTTTAACTTGTGACACTTCATTGTTATTATGTGCGCTCTTCTCTATTTACCTGCTTGTGGTATTTCAGTACTGCCTATTTGCAGTGGTGTGTCACTGTGCATTGCTCTGTAACTCTTCCAGTTCATGCCTAAAAATAGGCATATGTTTGCCTCATACACTTACCTGATTAAAAAAAAATGTAATGAAATATGGAGTAGGGGGGCGTAAACTCACTTAATTTTATATAACCTCAGTTTAGGATGATCTTGAAAATCCTTAATGGGGGAATAGTAATCAGCTCTAGGAACCTCACACCCAGGGTCTGGCCCTAGTTTGCAGTTTGTGTGAAAAAACAATTGAGTTATTTACTGTTTACTGCAGTATTTTAAATTGATTTAGAAAACAGACTTATTATTTGGAGGCATCTGATTGGCTGGTACGCACTCCACATGGGTGCATTAACTTTCAATAGATGCCCACCAAATAAAAAGTCCGAACCCAAACTTGCCTCATGCCCAGGCAAGAATTCTTGTGCCCAGCCTGCTTCTTCTTTGGCTGACACACTGGGCACACAATTTCAAAGTGCCGCCATTTTTTATTTATCACTTAATAAAACCTGTCATGTCGGCCACATGCAAAACACCCCAACAAATCTATTTACCATTGATTTTTTCCCCCAACAACAAAAAGCACATATCTTAAATATATTTATTTTCGTATTTTCTGCTCCTTTATGGAGCGAGTGACGAAATTCTAGATCCGCCCCAAAAGAGTTACCTGGCAACAGCTAACTGCTGTAACGCGTGTTGCAGAAGAGTCACCAAGGTAAAGAAAAATTCTACAGCCACCCATGCTCTCAGCCTTCTCCCACTCTGTTCCCCCATCAGTCTGCTTAGTTTTAAATAAAAACCTACATGTTTACAGTAAAAAAAAAACAACTAAACACAACTTGCACCTCAGTGAAGCAGTGTATCGGATGATCACCAGCGAGCACCCGATGTTCCACTCCCTCTTCAGTCTCAGTGCACTCGTGGTCTTCCTACGACCACAACTCTAGCAGGGGCAGGCAAAAAAAAGCAAAAAACACACAACAAACAGAAGACACTTTTCCCGTTCACCTGATCTCACATAGACTTGCTCCATAGAGCAATGATAGCAACTCTACCGGTCAGGGCCGCTGCAATGGGGGGAAAAGTGGGGACGTTATCCGGGGCCTCAAGCTTAGAAGGAGCCCACTTGAGGAGCTGGCATTACCCCTGGCATTAGCTGGTTTGGGAAACAGGGGTCCATTTCAAGTGACTTGTCTGGGGCCCCAAAATTCATAGCTGCAGCCCTGCTACCGGTGATACTGTGCTCTGTACCTATTGTGGGGTGGGGGTGGGGGTAACCATGACAACCAGGATCAAAAGCTTCAACTACACAGGCTCTAGAAAGATAGTATAGGTGGAGGAACTATTTTATTTCAAAACATATCTTTAATTTTTTACAAACATTGTTTTACTAAACTTATTTTATTTTACAGTGCCCATTTTCTAAGTGCAATAATACCGTCCAGGGTGGGAGGTATGGGCAATACCGGATCTTCCAGGGCCAATAAGGCCTTCTGCCTGCAGCGTTGGGCCTCATTAAGCCACTGGGCAGTCCGGTATTGCCCAATACCACCCACACTGTCTGGGATTATTGCCTGATTGGCTGATCCTGCTGACTCCCAAGCTGAAATTTGTTGTAACCAGAAATCCCAGAATCCTCTGCAGCTGCCATCAGAGCTGGGCTGCAGCTATGGAAGATTCAACAGATTGAAGTACATATAAGCACTGATCTTTTGTTTGCTGGTCATGCTGTCATCCCTGGGCTAAGTACAGTCACAGAGGACTTCACGTAGCCCTGTGAGACCAGCAGGCCCAGCAGACGTTTGATCTGAGCTTATTAAAACTCTAACATGCACTTCAAGCTGTTGAATCTCTCACTGCTGCAGTCCAACTCTGACACCAGCCTTAAAGGGATCTGAGATTTCTGGTTACAGCAAATGTTAGCTTGGGAATCAGTTGAATCAGCCAGACTTGAACTGCTATACTGCAGTAAACACTAAGTAAAAACGTTTTTTGAACCCAAAGTGCAAATAAGGAGTAGCTCCCACAGTTGGGTTTGGGGCTCTTGGTGCTGACTGTTCCCCTTTAAGCTTCAGAACAGCATAGTGGTTAAGAGCACTGAGCTGCAAACCTGGAGACCTGGGTTTGAATCCCATCAGTTTCCACTTGCATGCTGTGTGACCCTGAGCAAGTCACTTAACTTCCTTGTGCTCCCAGGTCGCACCTGGAAAAAAGCTTTGCTTAGTGTGCCTTTCCTGATTAAACAATTTCCCCTTCCCTTCCTTCAGTCTCATGGTTTGGGAGGTCATCAAAAACCTCAGGTGTGTAAAAAAAAAAAAAATATATATATATATATATATATATATATATGTGTGTGTGTGTAAATATGTAGATATAGATAAAGATACATATATATTTAATGGAAAAGTCTTAGCTTGAAGCATTCAGAGCTCACAGGTTAGACATCAGAAGCCAAAACTCACCTCACCTCTGTGATGCATAGAACATCGGTGATCACTATGAGATTGTGGGGCTTGCTCACAAACCCCTGTCTCCTAAGTGGCAGCACAGTGCGCAACCACTGGACTGCTTGGTGGGCATAGGTCACAGTTATGGCCTCACAACTGAGAATTATGACTTCCTGATGTCATCAAATTAACCTGGTCCATTCTGAAATATAGAATCGAAAGGAACCTCCTTTAAAAAAAATTGGTTTGAAACACAAAGAGCACTTAGGTCATTCTCCAGTTACACACTGTGTGACTTTGAGCAAGTCACTTAACCTCCCCCGTGCTCCTGGCTCGCCCCTGAAAACAGGCACTTGTGCCTAGTGGGCCTTACCCGGTTAACAAAGAATAAAAAACAAGTAGGTAAATAATTAACCCACAAATATGTAAGCAGTAAGACCATGTAGGTAAGGCAAGATAATAACATGCCTTAGTCACAAGGCATTAGGCACAAAGCACAGTCAACTGTAATTTATCGCACATGAAAAGTGTGGTTATCCCACCACAATTTCATGTTCTGGAGTGCCCTATTATACTTATAAATGGTTTTGAAACATGGTATGTCTGACTGGGAAAAATAAATGATTTAAAAAGTTATAAATAAAGACACGTCTTTGAAACATGCTTCCATTTTTACTCAGAAGACAAAAACAGCTTCTATGTTGGTATGGGGGGGGGGTTAGCTGAAAACAGTAAAAGACACTAAGAACTTTCTATAGCATTTACTTAAAAACAAATACACATCAGATGGCATATTTGCATTTCAAAGTAACCCAGTTATATTTAATGGAAATGTAGGGGAAACCGAGCGATAGGAAGAAGAACAAAGCTGGAGATCAAGTGGGGTCTGTGGTTTTTGAAGCAGGTAAAGAAAATAGGCAGACTGGGTGGGCCTAGCGGTCCTTATCTGCCGTCAGTTTCTATGTTTCTATGTTAACGTGCTAAAAAAGAATGAGCATTCCAGATTTCAAGGAGAGAGTATACATGTCTCCTGAACAGGTTCACCCATTCCTGATTCCAATATAAACAGGTGGTTTTAAGAACTATAGTAGTTTGGTCTGCCTCTGCCCATTTAATTGTGTGTCCCCACTTCCCCCACTCTTTATATTATTGCCTACCATCTCAAACTGTTTCTTTTTCCTCTGTCTTTCCCCATGTTTAACAGATGGAGTGCTTACCATAGAACACAGGCATTTATAATCCTGCACAATTCCACTGACAGAATATTCCCATGTTCATCACCTCCCACCCTATAAATGCGCAACTAAAGGCCTCATGGAGCTAGGGCCTCAAGTTATATCTGTGGCAGGGTAAGCAGCAGAGATTACTCTGATAAGCTGGTCAGGATAGGAAAGGAAGTTTTCAGAACATTAGAAAATAACATTGTGAATAGTACTTCATTTTTTTAATTTGTGCATGTGTGTAAGGAGGGGATGATGAGGAGAAACGTTCTTTTTTAAATTTTATTTATTTAGCTTTTGTTAACCAGGTAAGTGCACTAGCCATAAAATGACTATTTTCAGGCACGACCCGGGAGAGTACAGACATGCAGAAACTTAACAGGATAACAAATTATAAGTGTTTTACATACAATGAGTTAGAGAGGATACAATTTAAAGCAGCAGTGCATGACAGCGGTACATATGTTGACCCATACTTTTTTATTCTATTTTAGATTGCCCGTTGTCTCCTGGCTTGTATATTGCCCCATTTCTTTATTTTGAGTCTGATTTACCACTTTTTTAATGTTCAAATAATAAAAGGAGCACTCCTTATGGCTAAGACCAAGTTTTCATCACTGTTGTCTAACCCCAAGGTGGTGGTACTCCAGGGCTACTCCCCCTGCCTACTACTTGGGATGTAGGTTGAGGGGCCTGGGTTCCCATTCCAAAACTAACTTTAAGCTAGTTCTTACCCAAGATAGTACATTTCACTGTGCCTCCACCCAGGGTTTAGCTTTAAGTGGTCTAGAATAAAGCCAGGTACAACCCTCTAGAATGCTGTACCCACCCACATAACCATAAAGCCACCCAAAACATGACCCAAGCATTCAAAAACCCCACAGTCAATACATTTTACCATTAAATGACTGGATGCTAATAATATCCTCATGACACAGGCATCTGCAAAACAAACAATAACAATTTTATTTACATGGGGAGGGTTAGGAAGGGTGAAAAAGGAATAGAGGTTATGCTATATACAATATTCACAATGGTTTTGATTTGGTTTGGTTTCAGATTAACAGTTTGCATTTTAAATTAGATATTCATCACATCACCCTACCAACTTTTACGATAGTCAGAGCCCTGGCTGTCTAACTGCCTGCAATAAATCAGTTAACACAGCTATCATTAATACCCACACTGGTACCAGTACCCCACGATAGGTATGAGACCCTGCAATCCCAACCTTAACCTGAGTACCCCATAATCATAGTCCATAAATGGTGCAAGACTAATGGACAGCGCAGCTGTAAATTGGCTGGCTAATTTTGAAGATTAAGGATTATGCTTAGAAGATCAAACCTTTAAAACTATGTACTATTTCTTTGGTTGGTGCAGGGGAGGCCCTGCATTACCCGCAGTGGACTTTTGTATAGGCAGGTTGAAACTGAGTGCTTTCAGCAAGTGGGACAATCCCCAGCAGTTAAACTACAGGCAAACCAACAGCCAGATACGCCTAAACTGACTGCAAAGATTTTAAAGCTTGACGATGGAAACGACACCTTAACTTCTGAAGGCTTAGCCCCTTTTTTAGGCTGAGAAACACTAGCGATATCAACAGGCCAGTTAGATTACATCTAGCACATTTCTGTTCTGAGTCCACATTCAGCACATTTATATTTCTTAAGTCCACATTTAGCACACTTATACATTTAGCACTTTTGTTCATTCCGAGGACATCTTTTCACTTTTTCTTTTTAACGCAAACCGTGCTCTTGGCAATAACAGTTTACATTAGCTCACTGGGCTCTTTCAATGCAACTCACAATTCAGGCACATTTATATATTAACTGGAACCTCCACAGTCACTTAATTGGTAAGGGCCCACTCTTTCTGGATGTCGATCAGACACAGAGTGCAGACAAACAGGCAGTTCCAGTTAGGTCTCTATGGGCTTCAGTGCCCCTGCAAGCTTTTATTTAAGTGGTACTTGCAGATACAGTTTTACTCACTCAGGCATCCTCATATTAATGGCTTCATCTGAGGTTTCTAAAGAAACATAGAAACATAGACTTTGACGGCAGATAAGGACCGCTTGGCCCATCTAGTCTGCCCATTTCCCTACTTACAGGATACAGTAGGTCGCAGATCCTAGTTAACCAACAGCCTATTTCTTCCTACCTCCCACAAGAATTGCCTTATGTCTGTCCCATGCATTCTTGAATTCTCCCACAGTTTTAGACTCCAAAACCTCCTCAGGAAGGCTGTTCCATGCATCCACTACCCTCTCTGTGAAATAATACTTCCTCACATTGCCCCTGAACCGCCCTCCTTCTATCTTTAAATTGTGTCCCCTTGTTCTTGCACGTCTCTTTTTCTGAAAGATGCTACCCTGTTGGACTTTGTTGATTCCACTGAGGTACTTAAAAGTTTCTATCATGTCCCCCATCTCCCTTCTTTCCTCAAGGGTATACATATTAAAGACATCAGCATTCGCACTGCTGAGGCAGGTTCAGCTCTCTCACAGCTGGCTTGACATCAGGTTGCTGGGACCATGTTTTCCTAAACATGGAAAGGTTTAAGCTAGCCCCTGGAGCACATTTTCTGACAACCCACAGGCTAACAAATTCTGCTTTAGGCAGCCACTTGTTTATCTTTTGGCAAAGGAGAAGCCCCTCTTCTCTGTGGAGGGGCTTGCACTAGATCACTAGGCCCATTTTGATTGCTGAGGGCCTGAGCTCCAACCCCTGTGGGGGGCTTCCACTCAAATCTGCTTGAACAGCCAGAAAGCACTGTCTTTTATGGGGCTCTCCTTAGGCTCCCTATTGGCTGAAGCTATTGGTTGCTCCAGCTATGATTGGCTGAAGTGCTTGTCAATCACAAAAATGAATTATTCATTAGCCTTCCTTGATGCACTACAGGGTCTCTGTTTTGGCGCCTGAATTTAGGTCCCTGCAGTTCCCCATAAGCACTTGGAAATGCCCCATGAGCTTTGGCAAAAGTCCCACAAGTCCTAGCTTAAAATTCCAGCTTTCTGATTGGCTGTTGCTGCTTTGTAATGGCTGCTAAACACACAGTCCCTACAGCAGATTTAACACAGTCCCAAATAAGTGTCCTGGTGCAGAGTAATTATTATATTTGCCCACTTGCCCCACAGTTCAATAGCCGCATGTGTGTCCTTATTGTCACTACCCAGCTTTAGCTGTTTATGTCAGTCCTCTGCCTGTCGCTGCTGCAATATTTTATGTCCCTTGTTTGCAGTAGGCAGGCTTTTATCTGAGTCCCAACATTACTGGTGCAGCCAGTTTAAACATTTATTTATTTAAACATTTGTCCCCTTTTTACAATATCCCCTTTAGTGTTTAAACAGCAGCTGCTGCTGTTTTATTTATTTACATTTCGTCCATGCAGCAGCTGCTGAAAAATAGTAGTTCTCTGAGGGCAGACAGAACCCTCATTAATATTAATGAGGGTCGGGGCCCCGTGCATTAATATTCATGAGCCCTGATTATTAGCACTTTGTGGCCTCATTTACTTAAATATAGAAGCGGGCTCTCATGGCCCTTGTTTAGGTCACCGGTCCCCACTCTGCCTAATGCAGGGAGTGGGACTGCTCCACACTCTCCCGTAAGACTGCATAGCCAGCGGTCAGAAGATCAAAGGTGCAGCTTTGCGCATGCGTGACCTCTGCTAGTACCGGAGTGCTAAACAGGCAGTGGCGGGTCACAAATAAATATTTTGGAGCCCACACTGGGCATGAAGCACACTGGGGCTGTGGCGGTGAGCAAACAGGGACCCAGACGGGGGGATAAAATGGCAGGCAACTGGAAGGTGCTTTAGGAAGCGGGAGCAGAATGGGAGAAATGGCCATAAGGTAAGCCCCCATATTTGGGGGGGGCATTATACAGTTCTCTGTTGTTTTTGAACACCCATTGTTTGAGATCACTTTTCTTGCGACTGTAATGAACTACCATACAGAAGACACTGCTACCTAACTTTATAGGACAACAGATGTATACAAACAGCTGAGAATACTGATGATTACCTAGTTCAAGCCACATGAAAAGGAGCCCTCCTTTTAATATTTCAGTTGTGAAAAAAGTGCTAAAGCAGAGTGGGAAAGAAGGGTACAAGTTAGAAGATAAGAGGCAATCTAAAATATAAAAAAAGTATTGGTCAGAATTCTAACCACTGTCATTCACTGCTGCCTTAAGGGATTTTTAATTTTAGGGCCTAGTTGAAAGTTTTTAGTGAGTAATGGTGGCAGCCATGTTTGTGATGGCAGAGTAGTTCTTCTTGGGCACAGGAGGATTAATGTGTTGTTGTTAATTGTGATGTGGCTAAAAAACTCCAGTCCTGATGTGTAATTACACACCTTGGAGGATCTATTGGCCAATTAGGGGGCTTCATTTTTCTTGTCCATTTTGAGTAGATGTATGTAATGACTGACAAGCTATTTGAAGCAAAAAATGTTTAGAACCCTTTTGGGCTCCATCAAACTGGAAAGGGTTTGCCCCCTCCCAGTGACAGAAAAAAATAGAGAGAGAGAGAGAGAGAGAGAGGGAGAGAGAACCAACCAACCACAGGGAGTGATCTTAAAGGGAAAAAAAGCCTTGTTTATTACATTTTCTAGCATAATAGATTTGGACATTTATGAAGTCCCTTTAATATCTTCAAAGTACTCTTTCATGTGTTTGTTTTGAAATAGTCCTATTTTTTCTTTTTTGGGGACCCTTGATAATTAAGACTGGTTTATTACCACCCAATATTCACCCAATATATATCTTTTTTAGCTATGTATGCATTATGGGCCATGTTACATCAGTTGAGCAGAAACCTACACTGAAGCTTTCCATGCAGAGGCTCCTATCAACTGCTGTCACCAGGCTCTGGGATTGATACATGATTACAAAATGGGTATTGAGGGGAATATCCCAGCTTTCATTCGGACTGGTCTGAATGAAACTTATGAAGCTCTACACTGGTAGTATTAAACGGAGCACACATGCCCAGACTTCCCATTATATCACAAATATGTTAAAAAAAAGAACAACAAGGTTTATGTTCCTAACCCGAGGTCATATAGCATGCCAATGGCACTGGTGGGCCTGCAGACTCACAGTTCTGCGCTAAACTCTAGGCTACACTGTCTTCTTCTTACCTCCCTTAAAGGGGGTGGGAAGCTTTGCAGGTTTTTCAGTTCATACCTACTTGCCCCTCTTCTCTGCCTGTACGTGATGTCTGTTTTTTGTGTTCAGTCTCTCAGGTATTTAAAGCCAGCTGTGTATGTAGCCCCCCCACCCCACTGCACCATAACAGATGCTCTCTCATTGACGCCTGACCCTGATACTTGCGTGGGCTGCAAGTTATCTAAAAATGGAGCAGCTCCTCAGTGTGCTTACGTTTCATTAAAGTGGCATGGCATCCGATTCCAGTACAGTAGCTAGCAGTATCAGCATCAGCAGCCACTGCCTGATAGTAACCAATGATGTCACTGGTTGGAGCACCTACACTGGTGCAGGTGGGTGGGCTCCATACAGAGCCTGCTAAATGGACAGCACTTTCCTAAAATGGGAGACAGATTTAAAAGCATCACGGTGGAAACGGGTGCTCCAGTCCCTCCAACTCCAAAACTCATCAAACGGTGAAACTGAAACTCCAGCACTGTTTTTGTGGTTCATGATGTCACCCAAAGCCCCAAGAGACGTTGCAGCTGCTTGCTGTACAAATGATTATAATGTGACGAGCATAGGATTAGGATGTCAGTTGCAGACAAGGTGAAGACCAAGTGACAGAGAATCCCGTTGTCATGAAAAGGTCATGCCACGTATGATAAACTATGTGAGGAAGGTGAGTAAATAAAATAATGTATAAGCTTAATTCTGTTTATTATAGTTTTCCAACTTTGCCCTTGTGGCGCCCCAGGCTCTTTAAGAGGGCATCGTGGAGCAAAGGGTGGATCTTTGCCACTGTCCCTTTAAGAAAGCAAATTATGTATATTTCTGTATAATACTGCTGAAGGGCGTGTCCAGTAATATACAATGACCTGCTGTGTCACTTAAAGGTGCAGTTCCGTCCCACCTCTACCATCACCACCACCTCCTCCTTCCTGCACAGAGGCACACACTCACACAGCAGTACACACACTCACTCTGTGACCAGCCTGGCAGACAGACAGGCAGGCAGCCCAGGCAAAGTGGAATTAACTGTCCTAGAGAGAACAGACATTCTCATCTCACACATCATTTTCTTGGGGCTTGTTTTAGACAAAGAAAGAAACAAATCCAACATTTAGGAAATCATCTCCAAGCTCTTATGTTTTTTTGACGTCCAGGCTTCAAAGAAAAAGGTTAGTTTCTCCTTGATTTTATGGTTTTATATTATTTCCATGGATTTCTTCCCAGGTTTTACTTATTGACTTATGAGCAGGTCTACAAAACCACATTTATGAGATTTTTTTAAAGAAATAAGCCAGAAGCAACAGACCAATGAATTTATGTGAAACAATGTTTAGGGACTAGGTGGGGGTTGGCTTAGATGTAACAAAAAAAACAAAACAAAACTAAAGATAAAGTTTACTTTTAATGTTTATGTATTTTAAAGGGGAGGGTGGACACAGATGCTGTTGACGGTTGGTCACTTAAAGTGACCTTGAAGTAAACAAGTATTTCAAAGTGCAAAACAAATGGCAAATGTTAGGGTATTACGCACCTAAACCATGGGGGGGGGGGGAGGTAAAGACTGGAAATCATAATTAGCTAAAATTTTTACAACACATGGGCATGCTACTTCTGTAAGTAGAACTTAACAAATTGTAATCATGATAAAAATCCACCAAAGAACAGCAAAACATGACCGGGAGGAGGGTCAGTGAGACATGGAAGAGAACTTTTGAAGAGTTGTAAGACTAGTTGAACCCCCTCTTCTTGAACAGTTCAAGTCCAGGTTCCAAAGCTGACCTGCTGTGGGGCACTTTGAATTTTTCAGTAAAATGTCAGTGCAAACGCTGAAGTTCAGTTCCGATTTTGGGCAATGTTGATGCAAAGGTTCTGTGTGTGTGTCTCTCTCTTCTGAGAAAGTGTCTTCTCTATCATACTCAGGACCTCAGCAACTCCAGCCATAGCGGAGGGCTCATTTACAGTCCTCAGGGACTGCAGACTTAAACCCCCCCCCCAAAAAAAAAACAGTAACAACACTGCTACAGAAGTGTTGTAGTTGAACCTGAAAAGTAAAGACAATATAAGATCCTATATGCTGCATTCATATATTTGGATGTATACAGAAAAGTAACAAAAACAAAACAAAGAAAAAACAGCAAACAGGAAATTTCATAGAACTAATATAAAGAAAAATGTTTAAAAAGTACAGGTTAAGATGCACCTACAATATTTTGTTACTAATGGTCAGACCTACTGCACCTTTAAAATGAAAAGAAACTTCTACCTTTTAAATGCGCCTTTGCATTCAGGTGTCACAGCTCCCAGCTTGCGTTTTTGCTTCCCCAGTTCTTTCTAAAAATAAAAAAAAAAAGAATGAATCATAGCTCCACAGAAATTTTAAAACAAACCGAGAAAGGACGAGGAAGTGTTAAAATGAAAAACAAAACAAAAAAACTGAGAGCAAAGCAGTCCTGACTCTGCTGATTTATAGGAGAGCAGCGGGTTATAATGGCAGTTCAGATAAGAATGTTTAAAGATAAAAAAAAATTATCTTATTTAATGCTCCTGATAAGGGACTTAATCACCCTTTTACACTTGCTTACAGTGAGAAAAAGATTAACAGACTTCTTTTATCTCGTTGCTTTTTACATGCCTTTTTGTACAGAAATAAAACAGTGTGAGCAGTCGGGAGAGTGGGTGGGCATCCGTCTGCAGTATCTTCTGCATCTGGCTTTCTGGGGCTTCGTGCCTGTGGTAGACCCACAAGTGTGGAGGAACTGGAAAGGGAGCCCTGAGCACAAAGTAAATCTCCAGCTTTCTTGCAGTTAGCAGGTGCAATGTAACTCAAGAGAATCTGCTTGTATGAGTGGTGTGTGTGTGTGTGTGTGTGTGTGTGTGTGTGTGTGTGCAGGTATACTTATATTTGTACAACACTAGTGGAATCAAAAGTGCAGAGATAAATGGGTTACATTAGCTGATGACATAAAGTGTGCAAACTCTAATATAACATTTATTTTAGCTGTTGTGTATGTCACAGTCCTTTATTTTACAGACGTCATACTTACTGTGTGTGGAGTCATTTCTTTTAGAGGTTGCATATGTCACAGCCACACAGTGTATAGCTTTCTCAGAATTAATTAGAAAGCAGTTTTCATAATGTTGCTGGCATTGCAGTAGTGCTGGCCTGCCCTGAAATGAGCTGCCGAACTCAGAGAGAAACAGTTAAATCTTTACACAAAGAGCTTATTTAAAAGTTTTAACTTTAAACTGATGTTGTATAAATTGAACAGTCAATAACCTGACTCAGAATACACAGTTTATCTTCACACATAAGGGTGCAGGGGTTGCATAACTCACTGGTGACTTTATCACTTGTGAGTTAGGTTATATCCCTTTATTCATATAATAAATTGTGTATTGTAAGTCAGGCAATTGTGTACCCCATATTTATACAATTAAAATGAGAGTGAAAACTTAGATTGTTGTTTTTTTTCTCCTTAAGTATTCTAAATGAAGACAAATCCCTTATTTCAATGATGGATGGATTGTCCATATTAATGTTTATCATAGAATTGTGCTGGCAGAAAAGGACCATTCTGCCCATCGAGTCTAGTTGGTCACAAAGGAGTCCTTAAAGAGTCACCGACGCCTCCAGGAGAACTTTGAATAATATAATATTTGGACACAAAGCAACTTATTTTTCTTATGAGTGCTGTATTTCTTCTTTCCGTTATTTATTACTGAGGTTTTAAGCATAAAAACAGGATCTTTGTTCCCAGAGGGTTCATCTGCTCTATTGCTTATTCCCAACCTGATGTCATAATACTCTGCTTGTGACATCACAGTTATTCCCATTGCAACCAACTGTGACGTCACATCAGAGCATTATGATTTCAGGTAGGGAGTATGCTGAAGGAGCAGATGAACTCTAAGGGATAAAGATCATGTTTTTGTGGGTACTTCCTCAGTAAAGAATATGAAGGAAGAGAAATCTATAGAAAGTAAATGACATACATGCTTAATTGTTTCTAAGTATTATGATTTTCAAAGTTTTCCCAGAGGAGTCAGCAGCTCTTTAACCGTTTGATTCATAGATACATAGATACTGTACATAGACAATGTTGGCAGATAAAAGCCTATGGCTCACCTAGTCTACCCATTTGAGCTTGTAAATTCACTTTATGTTTTCCTAGAAGTCTGTTGCTCCTTACCCCTGACTTCCAGAATTCCCTTATGTCTATCCAATGCATTCCTAAATGCCGTGATTGTTTCAGCCCCCACTACTTCCTCTGGCAGGGTGTCCCACTTATCCACTACCTGTTCTGTAAATAAATTCTTCCTCATGTTTCCTCTGAATCGCCCTCCCTCCAACTTCATCCCATGCCCTCTAGTCCTGGAACATTTTTTTTGCTGGGAGAGCGATTTGGAGAGCAGTTTAAACAATATTCTATGACATCACAATGGCCCCTGCTGAATTCAAAACAGAAACGGTTAAATCTTCATAATAAGAACACATTTAAAAACTTTTCAGTTAAACAAAACACACTGCATAAATTGGACACATAATGGTCAGACTCACAGTATGTCATGTATCATCCTTTGTGATGGGGAAAGACTTTCATTACTCACTTGTGGCTCTGCCACTCATTTGAGTTACAGTCCTACCCTCTTACTCATGAAGATAAATAGCATATTCTTAGTGAGACCATTGTGTATCCCATATATATATGTAATGTATAGTAAATGACAGTGCGCCTTTCCTGGGTAAAGTTATTAAATAAATAAACAATAAACTAGAACAGAATGTGTTTGATCTTAAACCAAACAACCATTAATATCGTCTGATCATTTACATAAATATATTTATGAGAGTTTTAGAATACTTGAAATTTATTTTAAAAGCTGTATCTTTTCAACTGTTAGGCTTTTGTTTTAAATGAAAGATTGAAGTCTGACCAACATGAACAGAATCTGATAATACAGTTCTCATGTGTTACTACATGTCTGTATGTATTAATATAATATGTTGTTAAAAATAACAGAATTTAAAACATGTTCTGGACCATTTTAGGTTTTCCTGTATCACGATTTATGGAAAATTTAGCAACATCCTATATCAACATATTTACTTACCTGACTTCAAACTTTCTTTTAAAAAATTAAGTTTGTAGCCATAATGGTTCCAAAGTTATGTCATTTTAAAGAAATTACCTTTTGAAATTTCTAACTTTGGAATTGCTGGGGATAGAGACTTTTTAAAATAAAATTTTGGAGTCTGGTTATTAAGACACAATTCCAGCAACAGTTTTAGTTTGTTAATAGCGTTCTATCTGTATTGATACTATTTAAGACTACTTGTTGGGTGTATTATCAATATATTTTTCTTAGGTACAATCCCGCCAAAAAACAGTAAACGTGGTATCAATAATATTTTTTTGTATCAACAGACTCTATTAATACTACTCACCAAGGGAGCTGGGCTCTCATAAATGGCATGAAAAGAGTCTTAAAATGAATTTAATAGGAAACAAGACTTTTATATAAATGAATTTAATAGGAAGCAAGACTTTTATTTAAGGTGTGGTCATAGCAGCCGATAAAAATTGTATCTTGACATAATCCACACAAACACCAGATTATGGATTATGTCAAACTGTAATGTTTATTGGATGCTATGACTGCACCTTAAATAAAAGCCTTGCTTCCTATTAAATTCATTTTAAGACTTTTTTTGTGCCATTTACGAGTGCCCAGCTCCCTTGGTGAGTAGTTTGGAATTTTTATGTTGCGAGAACTGTACTTGGGCTCCGGAACAGCCTCCTGTCCTGCACTGAATTTTGGCAATACTACGCATTTGTTAATTAGAAACCAGTTTGCAACTTAATTTTTATTCATTTTATACCCTTAATCACATTGTGAACATTTTTCTTTCCTCTCTAGTAATCCCTTATTTTTTTGTGCTTTCACAAGCTTCACATGTGAAAGCGTCTGCAGATAATGAATCATCAAAATAAAACATTTAATTTCAGTATGTGTCAAATAGTCTTTAGTATTACTTTAGCTGAATTTAATTATAAGTCAATGAAAAAACTTTGCATAAATTGAAATGTTCACATAGATTTTGAATCTTTGGGATATCTTCAAAGCAGTATCAGTCTTATAAATTGTATTCCTATTCTTGTAATATTGTATTTGTTGTTATTATAACACTTTAAGATATTCACTCTTACTAATGAAAATCTAAATATTGTATTCATTTAATAAGATTGTTATTTTAGTTGTATTGACAAAATGCTGATATTTCTCATATTATTGTACTACTGCTGCTGAATATGTGGTTTCTACCAGGCGTGTGACTGAAAACAGGATACATGTCATAGTGTACTTCACCCAGTAAGCAAAAATCAATAAATAAATGAATTAATGAAGTAATTAAGATGATGCCTCCAATGTAAAAACAACATTATTTTCACAGTTGTGATATCACTGATGTGTTATTTTTGTAAGTTGTGACATTGTCATATACAATAGGTAACACTGTATAAACTGGACATTCCATGGGCTAACTATAAATACAAAATATATTTACTGAGGATCGTAGACCTCATTAAATCTAGTAGCCTTGGTTACTTTGCACTGCAGTTATCATTTTAGCTATCAGTAAGGTCAACATTTCACAGCAGATACATTTCATATTTAGAGGCAGCCCATGGCATATCCTCTCATCATACAACATCAGTGGAAAACAATTCTACAGTATAAAATAAAGCATGTTATTTAGTCATTATGGCATAGAAACTGTGCAAAGAATACGTAATGACAAAATGTAGAAACAGCATAGTTATGTTCATTATTTGAATGTAGTCGGCATGACATTCCATTTTTGATATGTCATTATGATGTACTTTAACCAATGGTAGAGCAGCTCCCACAGTTCTTCATGACATCACAATTACTCTGTGCTATGCTAAAAAGTTCATTTATCATGTAAAGAGCTTATTTAAAAGGCATGCTGTATAGATGACATACATAATGGACTACAGTGCGATAACTATATGCAATAAATGTATACCCTCAAACTATGTGATAATTATTTTATTTTGATCGGTGACAAGTCTACTAGGTGTGTATAAATCTTCTGACTGAAATTTATACACAAAGTAGATTATGTCACAATCATTTATGCACATAGTAGACACATCATCAGTTAATATTTCAACCAGGACTAATTTCCCTTGTGCAGCTTGCACAATTAAAAATTATGTTCACTCACTAATTTTAAAAGCCTCACTCCCAAAATGTTGTAACTAACCTCAATGCAGCTTACCGGTGTTTAGTTTAATTCTTCTTCACCTACAATACATCAAGACTGTTTCTTCTCATCCACACCCCAAAGTCACACAATCCTGAATTTGATCACAAAACACAAACTGAACAATTTCTTTAGTTCTTGCTCAGTGGAACAAATGTCCCTTCTCCTTATACTGTTGCTCTCACTGATGTCACTCATCACAAATATTTACGCTACCCAAAAGCAGCCACTGAAGTGCACAACATGATGCTCCCTTCACACCTAATTAGCTATGTGCATTTTCTCAACCAACCCTCTCCCATACTAATAGGTGACCAATTAAAAACCTTCCCTATGGGTCATTCACCAATCAGAGCTAATTAATGTGGATTCCCTAACAATACCTTGACAACCTCCTCAAGTAGCACAACTATATCAAACCAATCTACAAAAGAATCCATAAAAATTTAATTAAATTTTTAAAAATAAAACATTAACACAAAATCCAACACCATTTACCAACAAAGGCCTATTGCATAAATCAAATAAGTAATATGGACTTCGGTGTGACAAATGTTATATCTCTTCTGTTGAATTTGACCTCAGAGACTTTACTTCTGGTTATTTTTTTATTTTTTTTATTTTACTCTTTTGGTAACCAGGTAAGGCCCACTAGGCAAACGTGCCTGTTTTCAGGATCGACCTGGGAACACTGGGTGGTTAAGTGACTTGCTTAGAATCACACAGTATGCAAGTGGAGGTTGTGGGAATCAAACCCAGGTCTGCTGGATGTATCAAGCTCATTCACAGCTTGTTACTCTAACCTCTAGGTTATGCTGTGCTCCACCACTCATGAGGTCACCTGAGGTCAAATTCAGTTTGTAGAGATAAAAACATTATCACACAGGATCCCATTGCATATCCCATATTTATCCCCAGTAGTGAGGATAAGGGCTTCATAACACACTTGTGGTTTTGCTACTTATGTGTTTTGGGTCTTATCCTTACCTCTCAGAATAATAACTGGATACCCAACAACCTGACTGAAAATATGCAAGTTATTCTCATAAGTCAGGGGTGTTACCATGAGTCACAACTGCAGCAAAGCCACAAGTAAGTTATGAAAGTCCCACCCCCTCATAGGTGTTGATGAATTACATGTATTCTGTTAGGTCTTTGTATATTCCTTTTATGAAATGCCTACTGTACATATTCAGTATACATTTTAAATTAACTCTCTTCTGTTGAAGATAAACCATTTCATCTTTTAGCACTCTGCAGGAACACTGTGATGTCACAAGTCAGTGTTCAAATTGGTCTTTCACTGGTTGAAGAGAACCATTCCTGCCTTCAAGGAAATCCCTTTCAAAGCTCTTGGAGCAGGCTTATCCTATGCAGACTTAAGTACTGTATGACAAACTATTTTTCTTTGCAGGTGTCTAGAAGGGAAAGGGATAATAAATTTGCTTTGAGAAGCCAACCATGTGATCCAATTCTTTTCCTGGTATGAACACTATGCCTCTGCCCTCTGCCATTTCATGACTTGTGTGTATAGAGACTGGGGGTATGCTTTTCATAGAGATGAACAGAATTGTCTTTAACTTGCTTTCTTAATGTTTCAGAGGTCCTTTTGGGTTAAATCAAACTCACTGCTTAGCTTTGTTAGACTATAATAGCATTATATGATTAGCATCCATGTATACCACACTTGCTCTTAAATATATATACTGTACATATATATATATATATATATATATATATGTATGTATGTAACCCCTACCTGGTCTGCTGTTTCCATCTGACAGCAATACCAGGTGGGCTGGGTTCCGGGAGGAATAGGTCACTCGGCACAAAGGCTAGAGTTGGCTACTCTGCACAGGGGCACCCAAGTAACTCCGAACACAGGAAGCAATAACTGTAATGTCCAATACCAGAAGTGGGATTCTAAAGTGTGGCTTTTATTCACATCCAAATAGAATAAACAAAGCATAGATGGACCCCCACGGGGCTACACTCCTGGTAATGCAGATTAAAAGAGACCAGAACACATCCTCATCACTTTAGCCCTCAGGCTCTGCAACACACTGAGCACACAGCCCAGACTTGTGCGCTGCTTTGGGTTACACAGCCCGAACTTGTACACTGCTCAGGATTTTCCCTGGCTTGGCTCCCTTCCCAGCCACTTGGACACCTTCCATATATCATGGAAACATTTTCTGGTGGCTCCCTAAACCACCAAAGAGCACCTTGGCTCCATCAGGGAATCTTCCTCTTTAATCCCACGTCTGGGTACTTTCCTCAGGCACTGGCCAAGTACCTGAGAGAAAGCAACAGGTGTCTCAGAGCAAATCCGTAGAGGTGAATTTGGTTACTACTGATGGGGGGGGGTCCTCCCACCTCTCGCTCCCACAATTCATACCCGGCCATTTCTCTGATCTGTAAACACCTCATCCTTTAACACTTTGTTGTGTAGATTCTTGCTAAATGTATTTCACATTCCATCTACTTGTCTTGCTTCCCATTTGTGCTGGACTTGAACTTACTTAAAATAAGTGGCATTGTCCATTACTCTAGACCCCCCACAGGTTAAGCAGTCCAATCCCCACATTCTTTCTTTCCAATTGTGCTGGACTTGAACATACTTATTAGTGGCTTTGTCCATTACTCTAGACCCCCCCATGGAATTAAGCAGTCAAATCCTCACAGCTTCCAACTGTACTTGGCTGTCTTTTCCTGACCCCACAGTAACAGTCCCTTTAGTTTCCTTCTGTTTCAGGTGAAAACACTTGGCCCTGTTTCAGAGCGAACTCACCCTTTGGTTGCAGACGCCCCACAGGCGTTTCCTCCTCAGAAATCTTCCTTTCAGAGCTTCTGGTGCCTCAGCATGACTTGAACAGGCAGCTTCTTTTCCTTAGCCGGACCCAGGGGGGTTGCCCCTGGAAAACAGGCTGACACCTTCCACCCATCCCCTCAGGGATGGGGCTCTGAACCATTGAAAGCGGTCTCCACCACTTCAATTACCAGTTCCTGTGTTCCTCTTCAGGTAGAAACACACACCTTAAAGAAAAGTAGCTCTTTACCAGAGCTTAAAGCTCTGAGAGCCTGCACACACTCTGCTGCACTACAGTCTCTCTCTAAGACTGCACACAGACTATGTCTTCAAATCCCCAATATTCTACTCTAACCTCCAACTGCAACATTCCAGTGTGGCTTATGCAGCTGCAACAGTTCTAAAATTATGTCATCCCTCAGTCTCAGCTGAGACTGAGAACAGAGTGAGACAGTGTGAAATCCATTTAACTGGAGTTTCATAAGCTGTCTTCCCTGCCTGCCACTAGGTCTTACTGGGATTCTAGTAACCCCGGGTAACAGGGGGGTTACACTCACCCTGGGCCAGGAAAATGACTGTCCGCAGTAATTAGTCACCTGGCTTAGGCCATCTCACCCCATGTGTTGACTACGGGGAGGTAGCACTACCTTCTCCCCTACCATGTGCTAGCACAGGCAGGCAACACTAAGGGCCTAGAGGCCTTTGGCTGACATATCAGCCTCTACTCTACCCGCTAACTATGGGTACCTAGTGGCTGTGGTGGAACTGTCCAGAGCATAGCCTTAATAGATCAGCACTGCAGCCCCTATGGCCATTCAGGACCACAGCCTATCTATCCCCCTAGCCCTCTAGGGGAAAACCTGTCTGCCTCTATCTCAAATTTCCCAAAACAAAACAAACAGGGGACCTCCCCGACCCTGGACACCATGCAACCATACACCAGGAGCTAATATAATACACTAAGCATTACTCCCACACTCCCCCACAACCATACCTGTGGAAGGAAAAAATTACACACAGTTACAACAATAACAACAGTACTTTAAACACTACACTCTAAAGTACTAGTGAGGGACTCCACTGAGTCCCTCCTCCTCTTCTTGTCTTCTCTTCTATCTTCTTCTTCAGGAACACCTGAAAGAAAAGAAAGACAACACACACTCCTAATCTGCATACACAGTCTATCTAAACCCCTACCATCTAAACACTGGAGAATCCCAAAAATATTTATTTTTTTTTGAAAAGTAGAAAAACAATATAAACATTAGAAAACAGTAGAAAACAATGACATTATTTACAATACACAATATTTGGGGGATGGAGTGCCCTAAAAGTCCCATCTAGTGACCACAGTGCCCGAAGGCAAGTCCATTAAAGAGGCTGTCCTGGGCCAGAGCCCGGTGAAGCACAGTTCTAGCAGGCCAATGTTCTGAAGGGGAGAGTCTTTGAGGACAGTTCAAACATCTGGAGTCTGCTAGTGTAGGATGTGTACTGCAATGTCATAAGAATAGAAAAGTCTGGATTTACCAGTCCCTTGTAGAACGAAAAATAGCACCAAACCTGGTCCTCAGCCGAAGACTCTCCCTGGCAGCATTCTTCCAATACAGCTGGGCGGACATCTTCCGGGAACAACAGGAGGGCACATCTGGAAACTGCTGGGCTGATGTCATCTCTGGAGATGGAACTCTGGAACAGGAACAAAAAGGAAAACTGCTGGTCTGAAGTCATCCGATTACCAGGTGATGAATCAGGATACAGCTGGACTGGTGTCCTCTCAGGATCTGAAGTCATCTGGTGGGCCAGTCGATGGATTCTGGAAGGCCAGTACACTGTAGAACTGATGAATGTGGGGCACCTGAGTCCTGGATGTCCATACTGGTGAAACAACATGGGCACTGCAACGGTTGGAGTGGCAGCACTGGCTACCACTACTCTGCTTTCCATTTGGTAGGCATGGGCACATTCGCAGGAAGGTCTTTGCATTGTGGCCAATAGCACAACGGTCAGGTGCTTGAATTATTACCCCATCTGGGCACTCATAATTCACACTGTGAAAGGTTTCACGTCCCTCTCCATCCACAATTTGAACAGTGTCCATTAACAGTGTCCTGCCTCTTTTCCACTGGCTGTATTTTTCGTGAAACATTCTGTTCCTGACATGCTTGTTTGCACCAGGATGCACACATTTCATTGCTTCTTCCCAAATCCAGGACTTCCTGCTGTTCTCAGTCTCCTCCCAGACTGTCCGAGGAAAGGTAGGAAAGGACATCCCAAAGATTTCATTCGCCTTCCTACGAACCAGTCTTTCCTCTTTACTAGCTTTGGTCAACCTGAGACCTCTGGCCTGGCTTGGGGGCAGCCAGTCCTGGTTCTGCCAGCTATGCATTCTCAAAGACGCTAAAAATGGATCCCTGGCTTCTTCTTGCACAGCCAGGGCAGTTGAATCACCAATCTCTTCCATGGGTTCCTCTGAGGCAAGAGCTTGAGGCTGTGTACCAGTTCCTTTTCCACAAGGCCACATAGGTTCCCCCTCTTCTTCTTCCTCACTGAGAATCTGTGCCCAGGAGTGAGCAGTCGTCCTCACTCCTGAGACTATCCACTGATCGCTGGGCGCGGAGGTCGAAACCTCCCATTCAAAGATCTCCCTCATCTCGTCTTCACCTATGAGACTTGGGCTAGGCCCCCCTCTCCAAGGGTCTACTGATGCTCTTCCTGAGAGGTCTCTCTGTGACTCAGACTCCGAAACGTCAGCACATTGTTCTGTCTGTAAATCTGCACCCTCTTGCTTTGTGCCACACTCCCCTGAGGTGCCTTCTCCAACAGGTTCCGTCTGGTGCTGTGTGCTGCCAACTGCAGATTCTTGAACTTTTGTCCATGTGGGAGCCAAACGAATCTTGGGTGCTTTAAATAAAACATATTTCTCTAGCACCCAGAACAGTGAGGCACCATGAAGACGTTCCTTCCAGCATTTAAGCACATCAAACATACTTGCACTGGATATCCAGGAATCGCCACATGAGGAGGCAGTCATCTTCTGTAGTAACATCTCTCTGTGTCCCTTAACTTGTTCACTTCTACTGCTACCACAGCCTGGGCATGACCCGGGTAGCGGGCTGGTCCTGAAGCCATGACTGCAGAGAAAAAAGAAACAACGCTTATTGTTATTTCAAGTCCCATATCACTGAAAACTTTCTCTCTTTTTCAAAATGGCTCCTCTGCTGCTGTGTTTACATTACTACCCCACCCTGTAATGGCGGCGGCAGCACTCCTATGCATCAACATTCTGTAATTGGATCAAGCCACTGTGCATCTGATTTACACACTCTACTGATAACTTTGCTCAAACTGCACAAACTTGCACTGTTCTTTATCCTAGCACATTTATATGATTTACCATGGACTTTTCACTTGCTGAAGACATTGCTCTAGCTTACAGTCCCTTAAAGCCTCAGTATTTCAAGCACAGGACTGCCTGTAACTCTTGCTGCATATCTGATACAACTCACAGTCTCTCTCACGGCTTTGAAACTTATACTGGTGCTGAACCTATAATTATGCTTGCAGTCGATGGCTTAAATGCTTGCTTTTGCTGGTAAAACTTAACACAGTCCTTGTTTGGGAAAGCGATTACACTGCTACACACAGATTCAGCTGGCTTTTGGCAAAATCACTTAGTTTGAGCAATTATTTCTGTTAGTACTCACTGTTATCAATAGCTGTTTGCTGCAATGGAAAATGGCCTGTAGCCAGTCTTGGAGGCCTCTGGACAGAAGCGGGTTGGCAGTCCTGCCGATTGTCCCTCTGAACTCCACACTCACAGTCCAGTTGATCGAGATGCGGGTTGAGCCCGAATTCAGACAGAAAGTCAGTTTTTTACACTTTTTTACAGCGCTTTCAGTCCGCGACGCTCCTCCAGATAAGCCAGTACGCACACTCCACTCACTCTCCCTCTCGAATGCTGTGCAGTCGCTCTAGAGCTGGCTTGGGGGCCGGACTGATTGCAGTCTCACTAATCACTCGACGCCATGCAAATGAGCCTCTTTTCTCTCGAGTGCTCTTCTCTTCACGGTGATCATCGAGCAGGCAAATTTAAACTGCAAAACCACACTTTTTTTTTTCTCAACTGACTCCACAGCGGGAGCTCATTTCAACCATTTTTCATGGCTATTAAGCACAACAAGTCTCTCAGTTCACAAGAAAGCATTTCCAACATCTAGGGCACAATTTTCCTTTTGCTACCCACAGTTTTCCATACTTTTCTTTGTCACAAACAGTTTTAAAAGCTGGCAAACACTGTAAATTTGATGCAGGACAAGGGCATACTCTCTCAGGCTTTACTGCTCCTTGGTAAACAGTTTGCATTTTAACAGCAGCACATGGACAACAGCACACAACAGCATATTAGTTAACATTGCTTCAGCTTTTTGGGCTACCCACTGCCAGATAACCAAAACGCTAGCCCTTTGCCCGAACACCTTTCTTACATTCCTCCCTAAATTCCAAACCCAAATCCTCAGTGGTGCCTCCATTTTTGTAACCCTTACCCGGTCTGCCATTTCCATCTGACAGCAATACCAGGTGGGCTGGGTTCAGGGAGGAATAGGTCACTCGGCACAAAGGCTAGGTTTGGCTACTCTGCACAGGGGCACCCAAGTAACTCCGAACACAAGAAGCAATAACTGTAATGTCCAATACCAGAAGTGGGATTCTAAAGTGTGGCTTTTATTCATATCCAAACAGAATAAACAAAGCACAGATGGACCCCCACAGGGCTACACTCCTGGTAATGCAGATTGAAAGAGACCAGAACACATCCTCATCACTTTAGCCCTCAGGCTGTACAACACACTGGGCATAGAGCCCAGACTTGTACGCTGCTTTGGGTTACACAGCCCGAACTTGTACACTGCTCTGGGTTTTCCCTGGCTCGGCTCCCTTGCCAGCCACTTGGACACCTTCCATACATCATGGAAACATTTTCTGGTGGCTCCCTAAACCACTGAAGAGCACCTCGGCTCCATCAGGGAATCTTCCTCTTTAATCCCACGTCTGGGTACTTTCCTCAGGCACTGGCCAAGTACCTGAGAGAAAGCAACAGGTGTCTCAGAGCAAATCCGTAGAGGTGAATTTGGTTACTACTGATGGGGTGTCTCCCACCTCTCGCTCCCACAGTTCATACCCGGCCATTTCTCTGGTCTGTAAATATCTCATCCTTTAACACTTTGTTGTGTAGATTCTTGCTAAATGTATTTCACATTTCATCTACTTGTCTTGCTTCCCATTTGTGCTGGGCTTGAATTAAAATAAGTGACATTGCCCATTACTCTAGACCCCCCACAGGTTAAGCAGCCAATCCCCACATTCTTTCTTTCCAATTGTGCTGGACTTGAGCATACTTATTAGTGGCTTTGTCCATTACTCTAGACCCCCCCATGGAATTAAGCAGTCCAGTCCCCACAGCTTCCAACTGTACTTGGCTGTCTTTTCCTCACCCCACAGTAACAGTACCTTTAGTTTCCTTCTGTTTCAGGTGAAAACACTTGTCCCTTTTTCAGAGCGAACTCACCCTTTGGTTGCAGGTGCCCCACAGGCGTTTCCTCTTCAGAAATCTTCCTTTCAGAGCTTCTGGTGCCTCAGCACAACTTGAACAGGCAGCTTCTTTTCCTTAGCCGGACCCAGGGGGGTTGCCCCTGGAAAACAGGCTGACACCTTCCACCCATCCCCTCAGGGATGGGGCTCTGAACCATTGAAAGCGGTCTCCACCACTTCAATTACCAGTTCCTGTGTTCCTCTTCAGGTAAAAACACACACCTTAAAGAAAAGTAGCTCTTTACCAGAGCTTAAAGCTCTGAGAGCCTGCACACACTCTGCTGCACTACAGTCTCTCTCTAAGACTGCACACAGACTCTGTCTTCAAATCCCCAATGTTCTACTCTAACCTCCAACTGCAACATTCCAGTGTGGCTTATGCAGCTGTGACAGTTCTAAAATGATGTCATCCCTCAGTCTCAGCTGAGACTGAGAACAGAATGAGACAGTGTGAAATCCATTTAACTGGAGTTTCACAAGCTGCCTTCCCTGCCAACCACTAGGTCTTACTGGGATTCTAGTAACCCCGGGTAACAGGGGTTATATATATATATATATATATATATATATATATACCGTGCCAGTATAGTAGGTACATCAACTATTGTGTTTACCTAATCGGGGGCCAAGGAACAAAATCCTGCCGTTAGATTTTAAACATAATGTCCAGAAATATGTTTTTGAAGATCAGCCCCCCAGTACTTTTGCAAATTTCGAAAGAACGGTGCAACACTTTCACAAAATATGTGAAAGTTTCATGCCATTCTTTCACAAATTTTGCAAAAAGTGCCATAATTTGTGGCACTACTTCCATTAAAAAACATCGACCCCTGTGAAAAAAAGTTTTCTGGCCACTTTTTGGGCCAAATAATGACAGAAACATGTTCCTCTGCCCCTTTTAGGTAAACACATGTTAGTGTCTATCTAATAAAAGGAGTTTTTCTTCTTTTAATGCCTGTAAGGGGCTGAGGTAAGATTTATTAAATAGAATAATTCCTGCAGACATCAGGGTGCCCAATTCTCATGTTGATGGCAGAAATACCCCCCCCCAACTTGCCACTGTGGGACACTGGGTAGCCCACTCCCAGTGTCCCAAAATTATTTTATAATAACGGGGTCTCCCATTTTTCCTGTAGGGAAAACATACCATAATTTACCGTAATGAAAGAGTGTTTATTATGGCAAACACGTGCATAGTTTCCCTCACTTTGTGCACGCGTCCATCTTAGCTCTTCCTTTATACCACTGACTCCCTCATCTTTTCCCCTGGACACAGAACCACCACTAGGTCTCAGTGGTAAGTGGGATTTATTTTAAAGCCACAGAACTCACTACCACAGGGTGGAAAACTTTACATTAGGCTGCCGACCCACACAAAGAAATACAAATATTTAAAAAACAAGGACGTGAGTGGACTGTGCTCTGAAACCGGACCGCAACCACACGACAATGACTCTTTATTTTATATAATTGCTGAGGCAAAAAAGGGAAACCCAGCAATTATACATAAAATAATATAAGTAGTGAATCTCTTGAAAGATATTCTCGAGGTGTTAGATGTTTTAATAAACCCCTTGAGCTTTGCTCTCAGGGTTTATGTAGCATCTAACACCTTGGGGGGGGGAGTAAACTTCTCATTACACACACCACCCTATACTTTATTCTATATTTATTATGTTGACATCAGGGTGCCCAATCCCCATGTTGGCAGCTGTCATTTGCCCCCCATGACCCCCGCCACAGTGGTACACTGGAGAACCTACTCCCAGTTTACCAAATTAGGTTTTGTTCCCTTTTTTCAACATTGGGGTGCTCAATCCCCATGTTAGCACTACCCCCTGACTGTGTGGGACACTAGGTAGCCCACTCCCAGTGTCCCCAGTTGCTGGTATAGTTCTTGTTATTTTGGGACAATGGGGAGCCCCCCCATTGTCCCGATACATGCATTTATATACCTGTTAAAAAAGAAAAACATTCCCCGACGTCTTTTTTCCCTAGAAAAAAACAAAACAGTCCCTCATCACCTCCCCATCCTCCTCCCCCATTCCCACTCTCCCTCTGCGCACCTACCTCGGTTTACCCCCCCCTTACCCCATACTTACCTCTGGAGGTCAGTAGTTGTGATCTTCTCTGGACCAGGACATGTCTGCATGCTTCAAAGCTGAACTGCAAACTTAAGGAATCAAGGTAAGTGCCGTATAATGGCTGTCTATGGCATTTTGAACTTATGTTGATGTCTTTGGCATTTTTCAACATTTTGGCACCAAATTTCCAACATGGGCTTTTTGGAATGCCACCTCATGAACGCTGTCACTTTCATCTCGTTAACCGGACCTGAAAGGTGATTTTGTGGTCACTACTTGGAATCACCTTTCAGGTCTGATTAACAAAATGACAGTGCCAGTGTTCATGAGGTGGGGTACCAAAAAGTCCATGTCGAAAATTTGGTGCAAAAATTCCAAAAAATGACTGCGTTAAGAGTGTGCATTGTGCAGTTTCTACGCACGCTCGTAACTTTGCCACTTTTTAATATTTTTACTCCACATTTTCCACATTGACATTTTTTCACACCTCCTCATGAACAGTATAGCTGTCATTTTTCTCATCCTGTCCAAAATCTGTTTCTGTTTTTGCACGTGTGGCGCAGAATGGCATGGTCACTGTGCAAAATCAATTTTTCAGGATAGATTAATGAAATCACAGTGCCAGTATTCATGAGGGGAGGTCACAAAAAGCCCATGTTTAAAATTTGGTGAAAAAATTCCAAAAAATGCATTAGTTAGGGTTCATAGTACAGTGACAAAAGTTTTGAAATTCAGTGTTAGGGTTACCAACCCTACCACCCCACCCTCCACACACCAACAGGCATCGGGGTGTATGTTGGCCCTAACTCTCACCCCATTTGATGTGTAAACAAGCTGAGATGGTACAGTATAGGAGAATGGGGTGAAAGGTAGGCCTGATGATCCTGAGACACACCTCAATGCCTGTTGGTGTGTGGAGGGTGGGGGTGGGGTGGTAGGGTTGGTAACCCTAACACTGAGTTTCCAGACTTTTGTCACTGTACTGTGAATCCTAACTGATGCATTAACAGAGTTTTTGCAAAGTGGACAAAGTAAGGAAATAAAAAAATTAGGGGGTTGGAGTCTTTGTGAATTAGTGATGTGGTGTTCCTTGGGGTTGTTAACCCTAATGCCCAATCCCTCCCCCACCCCATAGCCTCCTGTCTGGAGACCAAGGTAAAGTTCCAAGGTGGAGCTTCATAGGGATAGACTCCTTGGAGGTAGAGAAGCATGGCCCATCTCATGTGGCCAACAGAATCAGTCATACCTTTTAGGCCCTGCATGAGACAAGAGATTTTGTATAACCTTGTTTGCTCATGGGAAAGGGTGGGCATTAGGACTGAAAACCCAAAGGAATACCACACCACCAATTTGCCAAGACTCTGGAAAGTCCAAACCCTAATATTTTTCAATTTCTTACTTTGCCCATTTTGCATTATTCAACCCTAATGTCTGTATTAACTCATTGGGTCTGGGTGGCCATTTTAAGTCAAGTTCAGCAATGGATGGTTCCGACACCATATGGCAGCTACTGAACCCAATGAGTTAACATGGTTTTTTTTTTGCAATTAATTTCCTTTCTTTTTGTGATAGTGGACTCATATCCTCATTAGCCCTGTACCTCCTTGTGACTACAGATGCAGATACGCAGGGCCAAGAGTACATTTGACTGTAGAAGTGCAGGGCTCTCTGGGCCCTGCTCTTCCATGCAGCTACAGATGCAAAGATGCAGGACCCACTGGGCTCTATGCCAGGAGAAAAGTTCTCTTCATTTACTAAATGCCAATGATGTAGTCATCTTTTCCAGAAACCCTGACCGTGACAGCCTTACCATCACTCTCTAAAGTAACTTTCCTTCACTTGAAAGCTGGTTCTCCAACAACAAACTGGTCCTCAATGATAAAAAAAAACAAAGACAGTGCTCTTTTCTAGCCTCTCACAGAAGAAGAAAGTTCCACCCATTGTCATCCGAGATGGCAAAGGACAAAACCTTGAACAGGTGGATACCTTCAAATACCTTGGAGTAACTCTGGATGACACCTTAACTTTTGCCTCCCATGTTGATGATCTGGTGGACAAAGTTAACAGGGGACTATGTGCCCTGTACTGAACTGGAACAATCTCACTGGGGATGCTAGACACTGTATTGTGACCATCTCCATTCTGTCACTTATAGACTATGGGCTCACTGTCTATGTAGTTGTGTGTGACATGGTGCTAAACAGAGTAAAGTTGATCTGTAATAAGGAGTGTCACTTTGTACTTGGTGCAGATAACCACATTCATAGTTGTACCCTTTACATGCTCACTAACTGGCTACCTTTACCCAGAGAATACAGCTCCAGACCCATTTGCTAGCCAAAAAGGTGCTCTTGGGCCTAACACCCCCTGCTTTAGCAAACTGCTGCCACACCGTCTACAACCAATATAACACCAGTACCATGGCCAGGAATTTCTGTTTTTTCACATTTTCACCCCAAATTTTCTACAGTCTTTTTATGACCCCCTCTTCTGAACATGACAGGTATCATTTATACAAAACTAACTGAAAGGTCATTTCATGCCACAAGTGTGAAAACACATTTTGGGCAGGATTTGATAAATGACAGCTGTCACGTTCATGAGTTGGTGTGAAAAAATGGCTATGTTCTTAATAATGACCAAACTTATGAGTGAGCATTAAAAAATATCAATGTTTACTCATAACTTGGTCATTTTCACACACACACACACACACACACACACACACACACACATATATATACACACATATGTGTGTATATATATATTATGCTGGTGCAGTTGCACCAGTATAGTTAGGGTGAAACAGCACTTTTATGTTAAAGTCCAAACTTTGAGCATTAATAACTTTGGAGCCCTTTAATGGATTTTCATGAAATTTGTCATGCATAATATGTAGGTATAGGTCTCTTGCTCTGCTAAATGTCATGTGAATCCAACAAGGGATTTTGGAGATATAAAGTGTTGAAAAAACAGAAAAATCTGGATTTTTTTGTCATTTCTTTGCTCACCTGTATGTCAGAAATGGCTCTGTGTTATGAGGTGAAATTTTCAGGGTAAAAAGCCTTTGGGTCACAGATGTGCCTTTTAAAGATTTTGTGAAAAATCCATTCAAAAGTTATGAAAGTTTTTAATTTCCCATTATTTCCTATGGGAAAAGTTAAGTGTTTAGCACAAAACAGATTTTCGCATATGTTGCCAATGTGTGATAAAATTTTCACACAGATGCTAGATTTTTGCACACTTTGAGGGTTAATAACTTTGGAGCTGCTCAATAGATTTTCATGGTATATTACAGGCATACTCTCTAGGTACAGGTCTCTTCATCTGTCAAGATTGGTCAGAACCAGATCAGTGGTTTCGGAGATATAAAGTGTTGAAAAACAGAAAAAGCATCAGTATAGTTCGGGCGAACGTGCATGTCTGTGTTAGAGTTCACTTTGAAGGTTAATAACTTTGGAGTGGTTAGAAAGCATTACATGAAATTTAGTATACATATTCTCTTGGTATAGAACTCTTGATCTGCCAAATGTGGTGGGAATCTGTTGAGTGGTTTGTGAGGTATAAAGTGTTGAAAAAACATAAAAATCATCAGTATAAGGTGAGATTTTCACACACATGGCCAATTTGTGAACCAGACTTTCGCAAACATGCTAGATTTTCACACACTTTGAAGATTAATAACTTTGGAACTGTTTAATGGATTTGCATGATATTTGGCATGCATAATTGCTAGGTACAGGTCTCTCAACCTGCTGAGTCTGGTGGGAACCAGATTAGTGATTTCAGAGGTATAATGTGTTGAAAAACAGAGGCATGCAAGAACAAGGGGGCACAATTTGAAGATGGGGGGGCAGCTCAGAGGTAATTTAAGGAAGTATTTTTTCACAGAGAGGGTTGTGGATGCATGGAACGGCCTTCCGGAGGAGGTCGTGGAGTCAAAAACAGTGGTGGAATTCAAGCATGCATGGGACAGTCATAAGGCAATTCTAGGGGGTGGGGGTAGGAAGAAGTAGGCTGCTGGTTAACTAGGATCTGCAGCTTATCCAGTAGGCAGGGAAATGGGCAGACTGGGTGGGCTAAGCAGTCCTTATCTGCCATCAAATTCTATGTTTCTATGTTAGAAAAGTCATCAGTGTAGTAGGGGTGAAAGTGCACATCAATGTTACAGTTCACTTTGAAGGGTAATGGCTTTGGAGTGGTTATAAAGATGGTTATAAAGAATTACATGAAATTTAGCATGCATATTTTCTAGGTATAGCACTCTGGACCTGCCAAATTTGGTGGGAATCTGTTCCATGGTTTTGGAGATATAAAGTGTTAAAAACACAAAAATCATCAGTACAAGGGTGAGATGCAAACTTTTTGAAAATGTGGGTACTTGTGTAAAAATGTTACTTTCGGAAGCATTTTGAATTTTCAAAAGAATACATATTTGTATTGATATCTGAGCATGATGCAAAAATATGTACTTCGAAAGAGCCATTTTTAATCAAAAGTAACATTTTCAGACATGTGGGTACATGTGCAAAAATCTTACTTTTGGAAGCATTTTAAATTTTTGAAAGAATGCATATCTACAGATATCTGGTCATGGTGTGAAAATATATACTTTGCAATAGCTGTTTTCGAACAAAAGTAAAATTTTCGGACATGTGGGTACATGTGCGAAAATCTTACTTTCGGAAGCATTTTGAATTTTCGAAACAATACATATTTGTATGGATATCTGGTCATGGTGAAAACATATGTACTTTGCAAAAGCCATATTTGAACAAAAGTAACATTTTCGGACATGTGGGTACATGTGCAAAAATGTTTCTTTCAGAAGCATTTGAATTTTCGAAACAATACATATTTGTACGGATATCTGGTCATGGTGAAAACATATGTACTTTGCAAGCGCCATTTTCGAACAAAAGTAACATTTTCGGACGTCTGTACATGTGCATAAAATTTTCTTTCAGAAGCATTTGAATTTTTGAAAGAATACATATTTGTATGGCTGTCTGGGCATGTCTGGGCATGCCTGAAAATGGTCCCTGGGATCAGTGCACTCACCTGGTTATCAAAGTCATAAATAAATAAATGGTGCAAAAAATATGTACTTCAGAAGCGCTGTTTTCGAACATGAAGCCATTGTGAAGGTACAAAAATATGTCTTTCAAAAATGTGGGTAAATGTGCACAACTTTTACTTTTGCAAAGGTGCAATAATATGTCTTTCATGAGTATCGCTTTCTGTGTAGTGCGAAAGTATGATTTTTGCAAAGTAGACAAGGTGCAAAAATGTGGCTTTCGCAGCTGTTCTACTTGCAAATTGAAGACATAATTACAAAGTGCTTCTCTTTACTACACAGCCTCAGTGGCTCAGTGGAATGGATGGATGCAGTAGAGGCAGCAGGGTACAGGGTTCGATTACAGTGAAAGTCTTTTTTTTCATTTTTCAGTCAGGATTTTTATGATTACAATGGCAGTGGAATTCTTTTCATAGCTGCTACGGTTGCTGAGATATTGGCAAATTTGTTACAAGGATTCCTTTTAAGCCCTATAGGGCTACTGTATGGCTCCATAGTTATTTGTAAGTGGGAGTGTAGGGCCCAGAGGGCCCACGCTTCCACAGACACATATCATTATGCACAAATGGGCAGCTTGGTGGGAGCGCAGGACCCTTTCCCAACACATACCATTTACTAGTTATATTACACTTTTTCAAAAAGTGAGGACATTTTTTGCAAAAAACTTTGTTAATGCATCAGTTAGGGTTGTTTCCACAGCAACAAAAGAGTGGAAATTCAATGTTAGGGTTACCAAGCCTAACACCCGCTACCCTACCCCCACCACCCTCCACACAACAACAGACATTGAGGTGTTCGTTGGGGACATCGCGCCTAACTCTCACCCCATTCTCCTATACTACAACACCTGAGCTTACTTACAAATGGAATGGGGTGAGAGTTAGGCTGACTACTCTCAATGAACACCCCAATGCCTGTTGTTGTGTGGAGAGTGATGGCAGGTAGGGGTATTAGGGTTGGTAACCCTAACGTTGAATTTCCACACACTTTTGTTGCTGTGGAACTAACCCTAACTGATGTTTTTTGCAAACAATATATATATATATCTATATATATATGTATGTATATATATATATATATATATATATATATATATATATATATATACAGTATATATATATTCACCACATGTTCTACATTGTCTTCTTATGATTCCTGCATCATAGGTTAAATTTTTCAAATCCTGCCCAAAAGGTGATTTTTCAGAGTGACTATAAAATAAACTTGTGGCCCACATTTAAAAATGTCACCTCCCTTATACATTAAGTGTTATTCCAAAAAGTCCATGCTGAACATTTTGTGAAAAAAGTATTTTAAAATGATGCAGTTATAAGTACAAGTCTCAATGCAGTGAAAAGACAGTATACTTTCAGTTCAGGCTGACAAAAGCAGTTTTGCCGAAAGTGGAAAACAAATGTCCACTTTTGTGACTCATCTCACAACAGAGATTTCAGTGTTAGTGAAACATACAAAAAAAGTTTGACAAGTTTTGAGTGACAGAAGTGATTTTTGTTCTGTGATTTTCACTAATGCAAACAAACAAAAAAGATAGAGCATGTGTGAAAAATGCATTTATTTTCTTAATTTAAAAAACTGGACAAAAAATGAAAAATAAAAACTTTGAAAGTGTATAGATTCTATCAAACCTGTAAGTTCCAGATTTTAAAACAAAACTTTTTTTTAGTTATAGATGAGGGAAAACAAATCTTAAAAACAGTGAATTTTAACAGTTTTGCATCTTTGTAACTTTACCTCTTCCCCCCAACTGATTAACACAAAATTGTCAATATCCAGAGACTCTGGCCCAGATTTCATGCCTACAAAATTTCAGGCAAATCGGTTGAGCAGGGGCAAAATTACTAAAGTGCACAAATTGGAGTTTATATATAGAATAAATAAATGAAAAATGTGGTATACAAGAAATAATACCATTGCAGAGTTGAACAAGCCATTGGGTGAGTAGTCTTTATCAGCCTGTTCAACCCTGAGATGGGATTATTTCATGGGTATGCCTGACTTTGCCATCTTTTATTTTATATAATGCATTAGGTAGGACACTTTTTGCTGTGCCCTGTGTTTTACTATACTGTTGTGGGGAATAGGATGGCTGTTACATGCATTATTAAGAGGCTTGTTGCATGTGTTATTAAGGTGCTTGTTATTTGTGTTATTAAAGGGCTTATTACTTGTGTTATGGGGTGGTTTGTGATGTGTTGGATAGTGATGTGTTATTAAGGTGTTAATAACAAGTTAATATAGTTTATAAAAAGGGTCTGAGAAATAGAGCTTTCTGATTGGTTGTAAACATTTTATCAGCCCTATGTTAATCTTTGATTAACATACATGTACAGTCTAATCATGTGCTGAACAAGGTTTAACATTATTTAAAACACATTTTTATTATAATAGCAATAAGGCACTCCCAGGGGTTATGTTAATGGTCAGTTAATCACCCTCTAGGGGCATGTAGCTCTCGGCTCCCCCTGTGCCACATTACACCCCTAGAGGGTGATTAACAGACCATTAACATAACCTCTGGTCATGCCTTATTGCTTGAGAGTAGGGCTATATAGCTATATAAGTAATAAGTCATTACAGGGTTTGGATTATAGGATTTTAATGCACACCCCAGGGGTGTAGTAATGCATAAGCCTGAAGGACGAGTGTCCTTACACCCCTGGGAAGTGCATTAAAATCCTATGACACACACACTCTGAAGGGGCTTATTACATTTATAAAATGGCTCTAAGTAGCTTTTTTTGTGGAGGACAGTGAGATTTGGAATCAGATCATGTGTCTATAGAGATTTACTGCATGGCTAGGTGATGTCTCCCAGCCAATGAAATGTCTTATATCAATATAGTGCTTGCTTGGTATTAATGCATTATTAAGGTGTTAATAATGCTTTAATAGTGTGTAATTAAAGCATTGGCTTCATAATATGCTAATTGGCTACCATCATATATGGGGAGATATATGATGGCTTTCTCTATGGGTACGAGGGCCAACCATTCAAAATATATAAATATATACTGTATATGTCTATTGGGATAGATAGATAGATAGATAGATAGATAGATAGATAGATAGATATAGACAGATGGACATACAGATGGATTGATTTATATGGAAATGCATAATTTTTGCAGTGGAATAACACTTTTAGCTCCACTTGTGAGTAGTAAGGCCCATAACTCACAAATGGAGATGCCACCAGTTACTTATGAATGTCTTACCACTCACGTGAAGATAAATGTGTTATTCTACTACAACCCATTATGTAATATGTAAAATCTTCATAAGGGAAAGGAGAAATTGTTTAACCAGGAAAGGCACACTAAGCCAGAGCTTGTTTCCAGGTGTGACCTGGGATTTGCTTAGGGTCATACAGTATGCGAGTGGAGGCTGATGGGATTCAAACCCAGGTCTCCAGGTTTGCAGCTCAGTGCCCTTAACCACTACGCTATACTCCGGGACCATTTAATATTTTTTCATGAAACCTGTAAAAGCCACTACCTTAGCACAGGCCATTTCTACCCTAAAGATTTTAGAAAAAAGTACTGTTCCTGCAGAACCTTGCACATCCATAGGCAGATGGAGTCTTCCCTTGGTGCAGGGCCAGAGGGCCTTGAGTGTCTGTATCTGTTCACGCAGGTCTCGAAGGTGGGTTTGGGGAAAGAAGGACAGGGAGTTTAAGGAAAGCAGAATTTAGGGAATGTGGTGATGGTGCAGTGCAGTAGTTGTGCAGCAGTCTTCAGGGAGACCTTCTAGAGGCTGTGATGCTGTTCTATCTGTGTGCGCCTCTCTGGGCTGACAGGGAAAGTCTCTGGACTCGAGACTCCATTGATTTTGAGCCAGAAGAAGGTTACTAGACCTGAGGCTGTGTTGACTAAGAGTTGGGAGATGTTTTCCCCTACACAGGGGCCATCTAGTCCAGCACTATGACCTCAAAGGGTGCCAGATTGGAAGAGCAGTTGGACTAAGGTGGGCACAAGGAGGGAGGGAGTGGTGGGATCAGGAAGTTTTGGGAGGTAGGGTCACAGGAACATTCCTCAAACACAGCTGGTACCACTACAGAATTCATATGCTGCTCTGGCAGAGTGGGACAGCCAAGAGGACACACCCGTGGTAATGGCTGGGGAAGAAGTGGGAGCCCTCGTAGGTGTAGGTCCTAATGAGGGTGAAACAGGACCCCATAGACTGAGGAAGCAATTTCTAGTAGGTGACTCTACTGTCAGGTGGCTAGAGTTGGGAATAGGAAAGGAGACGGAGAAGGAGATCAGGTGGTACCAGGCACCACAGCCAGGAGGGATGGGAAGTGAATACTAAGGATAGCTAGGGCAGTAGGAGGGGAAAGGGAGCTGGATGTCACTGTCCACCTGGAGACAAATGACTTGGCTGGGGATGAGGCAACAACAGTGCAGGTGTCGATAGGGAGAATGGCAGGGGTAAATGGAGAAAGTGACAAAGGCAAGAAGGACAGGGATGGGGCAAAAAGGAGTAAGGCCATCAGGAAATGGAGGGTAATGAGTACCAATGCCCATAGTCTGGGCAACAAGCTCTCTGAGCTGGTGGCCTTGATGGAAGAGGGATGCCTGGATATCGTAGCAGTCACAGAAACATGGTACACAGAGAACCATGACTGGGATGTTAACATACCAAGGTACATAACCTACAGGAGAGACAGACAGAGGAGAAGAGGGGGAGGAGTAGCTCTCTATGTAAAGGAAGGGATAAAAGCAACTGAACAAAAGAGTAAGCAGGGAGGAGAGGAGGCACTGTGGGTCACCTTGGAGACTGGAAAGGGCACCACAATCCACACAGGGGTTGAGTACAGACCCCCATGTCAGGGGGAGGGAATGGACAAGGATATGATAGAAGGCATTCTTAGAATGGCAGAGAAAGGGGAGATACTGTTGATGGGAGACCTGAATATGCCAGATGTTAACTGGAGCACATTTGCTGCAGCCACATCCAAGAGCAGGGCCATTCTTGATGCTCTACAGGTGGCAGGCCTCAGACAGCTAGTTTCAGAACCCACTGATGAGGGAGCAATCTTAGACCTCGTACTCTCAAACGGGGGCAGTGAGAGGATCTCAGATCTAGAAGTGGGTTGCCATCTGGGAACAAGTGACTATCAAACAGTGTGGTTCACGTTAAACTCAGCTACAGAGTCAAGCCATACAAAAGTGAGGGTACTGGACTTTAGGAGGGCTGACTTTGGCAAGATGGGAGAGTGCCTCAGAAAAGCGCTAGCAAACAGGCTAGAAGGAGGTGTAGAGCAACAATGGGGAATCATCAAAACAGCCATCACAGAGGCAACAAGCCTTTGTGTGAAGCAAATAAACAAATCAAAACAAAAGAAAAGCCACTATGGTTCTCAAAAGAGGTGGCTGTGAAGTCAGGAAGAAAAAGATAGCATTCTGGAAGTATAAGGAAACACAGAAGGAGCAGGACAGAGAACTTGTACCAGTTAAGGCAGAAGGAAGCAGGAGGGAAGTCAGAATAGCAAAGGCCCAAACTGAGGAAAGATAGCCAACTCAGTTAAGAAGGAGGATAAAACCTTTATAGGTACATCAGCGAGCTGAGAAAGACAAAGGGAGGGATAGAGGCTGAATAGAATGAAAGGTGGGTGGGCAGAGGGGACAGGAAATGGCAGGGATACTGAATGAATATTTCTGCTCAGTATTCACAAAAGAGGAGGGAGGTGCCTAATCCAATTAACAGAAGCACTTTGATAGGGGTTCGATCCCAGTCCTTTCACAGAAGAAAGGGTCTGCAAGAACTCCAAAACTGAAGGTGGACAAAGCAATGGAGCCTGATGGAATTCACCCCAGAATTCTAAAAAGAATTATGGGGAACTAGCGAAACCACTGGCTAATCTTTTAATAAATCATGGAGGATGGTGGGGTACCTGAGGACTGGAGGAAGGTGGATGTGATTCCCCTTCACAAAAGTGGGATCAAGACAGAGGCAGGAAACTACAGACCTGTCAGTCTGACCTCTGTGGTAGGAAAGTGATGGAGTCACTTCTGAAGGAAAGAATAGTTGAGTACCTAGAGGCCAGTGGGACACAGAACACAAGGCAGCATGGGTTCTGGCGGGAAGGTCATGTCAGATGAATCCTAATAGTTTCTTTGACTGGGTGACCAAAGTAGTAGACCAGGTAGGGGCTGTGGACATGGCCTACCTAGACTTTAGCAAGGCATTTGACACAGTCCCACACAAAGATTAATAGTCAAATTAACCAGCCTGGGAGTGGGTCCCAGGGTGGTAGCCTGTAAAACATTGGCTGGACAACAGGACACAGAAGGTAATTGTAAATGGAGTCCACTCTGAAGAAAGAGGGGTTACTAGTGGGGTACTGCAGGGTTCAGTATTGGCTCCAGTCCTTTTTAATGTCTTTGTAAGTGACATTGCAGATGGACTGGAAGGAAAAGTATGCCTCTTTGCAGATGACACAAAGATCTGCAACAGGGTTGATACACAAGGAGGCGTGGAAAGGATGAGAAGGGACGTGGCAAGGTTGGAGGAATGGTCAGAAGTATGGCAGCTAGGATTCAATGCAAAGAAGTGCAAATAATGCACCTGGAAACAAGAACCCAGGGAAGAATACACAATGGGGGGGTAGTAACAACAACAAAAAGGAAAGGGACCTATGTAATCATATCAGATGACCTTAAGGTTAGCAAGCAAATGTGAGAAGGCAGTAGGGCTGGGGGCATACTGGGATGCATAGGGAGAGGCATCAGCAGCAGAAAACAGGAAGTTGTTATCTCTCTGTACAGACAGTTGGTGAGACCCCATCTGGTGCCTAAATCCAGTTCTCAGAGACCCCATCTCCCGCAAGGACATAGACAGGATAGTGGCAGTCCAGAGGAGGGCAACTAAAATGGTGCAGGATTTGCAAGAGAAGCCGTACGAGGAGAAACTAAAGGAGCTTAATATGTATACCCTTGAGGAAATAAGGGAGAGGGGGGACATGATAGAAACTTTTAAGTACCTCAGTGGAATCAACAAAGTCCAAGAGGGTAGCATCTTTCAGAAAAAGAGACGTGCAAGAACAAGGGGACACAATTTGAAGATAGAGGGGTCGGTTCAGGGGCAATGTGAGGAAGTATTATTTCACAGAGAGGGTAGTGGATGCATGGAACAGCCTTCCTGAGGAGGTTGTGGGGTCTAAAACTGTGGGAGAATTCAAGAATGCATGGGACAGACATAAGGAAATTCTTGTGGGGGTTAGGAAGAAATAGGCTGTTGGTTAACTAGGATCTGTGGCCTATCCTGTAGGTAGGGAAATGGGCAGACTAGATGGGCCAAGCGGTCCTTATCTGCCATCAAAGTCTATGTTTCTATGCAGGATGAATTTAAAGAGCTAGGAAAAAGTCTTAAACAGGTAGCATGCTGTTTAACTTTTGCAGAGGTGCTCCCTATATACCAGAGGGGGAATGAGAGAGAGCTCTGCACAAAGACTTTCAACTCATGGTTGGAAACCTGGTGCAGATAGGAGGGGTTTGGCTACATTGGGGACTGGGGTTCAACCTGGGAGAATAAGAGCCTATACAGAGGTGATGGCCTGCATCCATCTAGAAAGGGGACCACAATGCTCAGTGGAAGGTTTACACATTTTTTTGATGAACATTTCAACTAGTCAGCGGGGAGGTGGAAGAATAAGGGGAAGCAGTAACTGTCTCCCTAAAGGCAGAGATGGAGTGTATAGAGATTCCAGGGAAAGACAGTCCCACATTGAATAAAGTAAATCAAATAAGTAGAGAGTTAGAAAAGGAAGAAGGGGGAAACTAAGCAGACAGATGAAAAGAATCAGTAAGGGGGGATAAAAGGAAAAAGAGGGAAGCGGCAAACTAGGAGCAAACAAAATATGGAGGACCATGTGTGCAAATGTTAGGAGTCTGGGAAATAAGATCCCAGACCTAGAGGCCATCATGGCAGAGGGTGACCTGGATATCATGGCCATTACCGAGTCATGGAACATAGAAAACCATGACTGGGACATGGTCATACCGGGATACATGTTATTCAGAAGAGACAGGGTAAGAAGGAAAGGAGGGGGAGTGTTGCTTTATGTTAAGGACAGCATAAAAGCAACAGAAATAAAGGGAACTCAGGGAAGGGATGAGATGCTGTGGGTTACCTAGGAGCTGGAAAAATGAGCCAATATTTGGACGAGTGTGATCTACAGGCCTCCAGCACAGGGGGAGGAATTGGATAGGGTAATGTTAGAAGATATTGAAAAAATGGCAGAAAAGGGGGAGGTGTTACTGGTAGGGGACTTCAGTCTGCCAGATGTAGATTGGAGCCTCCCAGCTGCAATATCAGCTAGAAGCTGGGACATCCTGGCCTCCCTGCAGGATGCTCTCCTTTGGCAACTAGTCAGGGAACCACTTGCGATGGGGCAATACTGGACCTGGTGCTTACTAACAGGAACAGTGTTGCAGATGTAAGGGTGGGAAGCCATCTGGGTACAGCCTGGTTCAATATTAGAACAACTGCAGAATTCAACCATACAAAGGTGAGGGTACTGCATTTCAGAAGGGCTGATTTTACTAAGATGCGAGAATGCCTTATGAATGAACTGACAGGGGTTGAGGATGGGGGAAGGGGTGGAAGAAAAGTGGGCCAGACTAAAGGACAGCATAGTGAAGGCAACAAACCTCTGTGTTAAGCAAGTAAAAAAAAGAAAAAGAAAAAGAAGACATGTACGGTTTTCAAAAGAGGTAGCAGAAAAGCTAAAAACTAAAAGAGCAGCATTCAGAAGGTACAAGGAGACCCAGAGAAATGACGATAGAAATGTTATCAGTGAAAACAGAGAGAGAGAGAGGCAAACAAAGTAGTAAGAAAAGCAAGTTGAGTAACTTGGGGTTAGATAATAAGGTATTAACCTGGATAGGAAACTAGTTGGCAGCTAGGACACAGAGAGTAGTGGTAAATGGGGTGTGCTCAAAGTAGGGGAGAGTGACCAGTGAGGTTTCTCAGGGATCAGTGTTGAGACCGGTCCTATTCAATATATTTGTAAGTGACATGGCAGAAGAACTGGAAGGGAAGGTCTGCCTCTTTGCAGATGACACCAGAATCTGTAACAGAGTGGTCAAGGGTATGGCAGCTAGGTTTTATTGCAGAAAAGTGCAATGTAATGCACGTAGGCCATAGGAACCCAGGAGCGGAGTACAAGATGGGTGGAGGGAAACTGACAAAGACCACACAGGAAAGAAACCTAGGGGTAATCATATCGGATGACCTGAAGATGGCAAGGCAGTGTGATAATGCAATCGAGAAGGCCAGTGGGATGCTGGGGTGCATAGGTAGAGGTCTCTCCAGCAGGAAGAGAGATGTGATTCTGCCCCTATATAAATCACTTGTAAGACCCCACCTTGAGTACTGTGTACAGTTCTGGAGACTGCATCTCAGAGAAGACACAGAGTGCAGGCGATCCAGAGGAGGGCTACCAAAATGGTGCAGGGTCTGCAGCAAAAGTCCTCAGAGGAAAGACTTAAGGAGCTAAATATGTACACCCTGGAGGAAAGGAGGGAGAGGGGGGATATGATATAAACCATTAAATACCTTACAGGGGTTAATAAAGTATAGGAAGAGAGCATCTTTCAAAGGAAAAGGTGCTCTAAAACAAGATGATGTAATATGAAGTTGAAGGGGGTAAATTTTGAGGGATGTGAGGAAGCACTTTTTCACAGAAAGGGTGGTGAATACCTGGAATAGCCTCCCAGAGAAGGTGGTGGGGACAAAAATGGTAAATGGATTCAAAAATGCCTGGGATAGGCACAAGGGAATCATGTGGGTTGGGTAGAGGGCATAGCAATAATAAAAAAATGAAAGAAAAAAAAAAACCTCAATTAGCGGCCCTTATCTGTTATCACATTCTATGTATCTATGTATGTATGTACATCAAGGCTGTATGTGAGAAAACAAAATGTGTATGAAGTATAGGAAAATAAATCTTCACTTTTCCAGAAATTGACATTCCAGCTCTCAGAAACCGCACAAGATGCCATCACAAAACTTTTATACATCTTGAGACTCTGTCAGCCAGCCAAACTTTGGGCTATTCTGCCAAATGCCGCCAAAGTTATTAAAATGGATTTAACATTGAACACCCTACTCAGCCCTAACTACTGGAGCAACTGTGCCAGTATAATATTTTTGTTGTCACTTTTGCCAGAGGTAGAAAGTAGCATCCAAACCCCATAATGCCATCATTATGGCATCATCTCATAATTCCATCGATGTGATATATATATATATATATATATATATATATATATATATATTTGTACAGTATATATATATCAGATCGTAAAGGCATGAGCCAAAGAGAAAGGGGCTTTATGATCTGGTTAGCCTCATGTTAGGTTTATTTCTAAGTTTAGTAGACTTATCCATCTTTTATTTTATATAAAATGTTTGGAAGATTAATGTTCGGTTTCATCACAATGGGCACACAGGCAATCACTGCTTACCACTTCTACGGGAAGAAGTGTCATCCATGTAATATATATATATATATATATAGAGAGAGAGAGAGAGAGAGAGAGAGAGGGAGAGATATGTAGAAGCACCTCCATACTAGGGATGCATTTTTGTTTCATTAAAAATGACTATTTTTACAACCTTATATCTCAGCTGCTTTAGACCCTAGCAGTGTATAATTTGGCATGCAACTTTTCAGTCATATGATCTCTTAAGCCCCCAAATATCATGAAGATTTATTTTTTTACTTTTCAAGATATTAATGGCTGAAATTAAATATTTTCCCTGATTAGCTCCCTAAATGTTTGCCCGCAGAAAGCTAAAAAATAGCAGAGTTGAGATATAAAACATGTAGGTTTGTAGGTATCATGTGGGAAGAGGTCCTTTTGGGTTTTTTGTTAAAAAAAATAATTTTTAAGTTCATTGCGATTACAGTTGCAGCCAGATACAGTCACATATTTCCAGATATTTTGCAATATATTTAAAGAGATTGTCTTTGGTGGCCCACAGTGGTACTGTAGGGAGGCAGGCAATTTCTCTTAAAATACCACAGCAATTCTAGGAAATATTTAGACATGTCTTTGACTGCAGTAATTAGCTGTGCATGCAGGTTCAAAAAAACTCATTGAGAAAAATAACTAAAACTGCATGTAGGCTTTTTCCTAGTTAAAGTTCAACATGAACAAAAAACCTTGAGGTAAGATAACTTTTTAATCTGGCAAAAGGTATGGGCGATAGTTTAGTCTGTGTGAAGGAGGGAAGGTTAGTACAAGTCATACAGTGTTTTTTAAATTAAGAGTAATTAGTTATCTTTGATTAAAAATTTAAATCTTCACATATAAATCCTTCATAACTTTTTTTTCTGTAAAATCTACATGAAGTACAAATATTTTAAATAGGTTTTTAAACTATTTATGTTGTATGCTGGTTTTCATCCTCTGTCATGATTTTCAATGTCTTTGCGAGGTTATGAATTATTTCTTTAAATACTTAGGTTGCAAGACAGTTTTAGTGCATTGCAATGGTTTTCAAAATCTTTATGAGGTATAAACTGTTTCTTAAAAGCTTCATGCTGCACGACGGTTGTAGTGCTTTGCAACAGTTTTTAAAATGTTTGTGAGATTATAAAGCATTTGTAAAAACCTTTGTGCTGCAAGCTGGTTTTGAAAATCTACATGCTGCTCAACATTTGTTTTTTAATTACGTGCTTCATGATGGTTTTTAATATTCACTTACAAATCCTTTACATAGGTTTTGAAAATATATGTGCTGCATAAAGGTTTTGAAAAATCTTTGTGCAGCAGGAAAAGTTTAACAATCTATGTACTGCTCAATTGTTTTCAAAATCTGTATGCTGCACAAAGATATTTATTTTGAAAATGTTCGTGTTGTGCTAAGCTTTTTAAATAGGTATCACATTAAGATAATGCTGCCGATACAGCATGGTTGAAAACTGCGCTGTCATCTTAGCACACAGACAGACCACAAAGGTTTATTTATACCTGTGCAGTTTTGGACTGCGCTTGTTTGGACTGCGTGGGTGGTGCACTTTTTCTCTGCGGGAATTATGTAATCGCTATCTTGAACCTTTTAATTACGTAATAAAAATGTTAATATACGTTTCTAAATACTTAAATGTTAAGGATGATATTTTACTATTAGTGACAGAGCAGTATACGTACACACACAATGGGTCCTATGCATCGCTAGCCTCAATATGTGTGCCAAGGGCATTTACCAAGGCGCCAAAGTGTGCACCATGCACCCGCTACCAACTGAACATGTGGGGCTGGGATTCACTATCCATGACTGGACTGATGCATGACACTCTTCTTCTGCACAATGTAAAGTGCCACTTGAGGGCCTGAACTCTGCTGGACCATCAGTTTTCAATTCAAAGGGCCAAATGGTCCCATGGCCCATGGGAGCAGGGGATTAAGGTACATAATACTCCACTGAAGGACTGTCCCCCCTTCAACAGATGTCCTTCTGACTTCCCTCAGACCAGAAATGTTCCTGTAAAAAGGATGTGTAGAGTTTTGAAGGCTATTAGTAAATGAAGTTACCACACAGATTTCATAAAACAAAATAAGGAAATTTATGACAAAAAAACTGCATTAATGCTCATTAGGGTTGCCATAGCACAAAATTCAAACCACTAAAAGGTTGTAAATAAACTATTAGGGTTGTAAACACAAGGCTCAGAAAGTTTGGAGATGTGCTATTAGTGTTCTTATGTCTAACTCCTACCCACCCTACCACATTCCCTATTCTCAGGACCCAAGGACAGTCTAACGGTAAGGGGCCATGCATCAGTGGTATGGTATCTCATACCAGGTTAACACATTAAAAACTGATGTGTAGAAACCCCTTCCCTACCTTAGTGACCAAGGTCAGACAAGTAATTTATATATTTATTTACTTGAATTTTGATGACCGGGTTGGCCCACTGAGACCTGATGGTCCCTTTTTCAGGGGCGAACCCAAATTAGTTACATACATTAAGTGAGAAAGAAAAATACCCAACATTTACAGAGTACAAAATAAATAAAAGAGACATAATTAAACATACAAAGTATAGCAGATTAGTTACAATCATGAGCATCATGGATATGCAAGGTACAGCAGCAAAGTCACACTCAGGACCATCGTGAAATATACATTTAGAGACAAGAGTAAGTCAGTTACCCTTTCTTTTCAGAAAAAGTAAAATAGTGACACAGCAAGGCATGCGCTTTGGGTGCCAATGTTAGGGTAACACCAGCCCTGCATCACATGATTGTTCAAACCCAGAGGAACACCGCATCACAGATTCACAAGTTTCCAGGGACTTTTTTCCCTAGCGTTTAATTTTCCTACTTTGTTTGCTTTGTGCTTTAACCCTAATAAATGCATAAACATAGTTTTTAGCAATTTCCTTACTTCTAGAAAACATATACAACAACTGACACCTTAAAGGCTTTAGCTTTGTTCACCCTTACACCCCACGATGAGAACTGCATAGTGATACTCACTGCACAAAACCTGAACCCTGCTTTACGCAGTCCTGATTTGAAGCAGCTGCATAGGGATGCTCCCTGTGTCATACCTGCAGCTTGCTTCTTCAGTGACCCTTTGGACCACTCGCCACTTGGTGCACCAGACATGTAGCTTCCTTCATGAGTACTCACAAAGCAGCAGTGTATGCCACGGACTTCAGCTGCATGTTCACAGACATGGCCCTACGGAGCCACCTAAGTTTTATTTTGAGATTGTGTCACAAAACTGAGGTTGCAGCTCACAAAAGTGGTTTTGCGAATCAAGAAAAGAATGTTCATGAGTTACGAAAGCAGGGCCTGTGTTTGTGAAACACTTTAACTTAATTTCATTAATATTTTAATAATGATTGTTTTTTTTTTCAACATAAGAAACACTTGATGAATCAATCTTACATCCTACAGTATCGACCACATAAGTTTCAGAATTACTTTCTCAATAGCTTTTTTTTGGTTAACTTTATTTATATCAATCAATCAATCTTTATTTTATCAGACGAAGCACCATTGAGCAAACTAATTTGCAAGGTGGACCTGGACAAGTACACATAAAAGTAAATAATATACAAAGGAAAAAGATGAGCATACAATCAAGGAACACAATGTGGAAGAGGACATAAAAATAGTACAGTATTAGGCAAGGTGTATACAGGCAATATGCAAGAGGTTAAAAAAAATATTGTCAATATACAATAGTATACAGTATATCAGTTTTCAAGTAGAGAAGTACAATACATACAGCTGTATATCACTATAACCTAGCAACAGGAGGGCAAAGGTAGGAGGTGCTAATGCACCAGGAAATATAATAGCACACAGAGACACAGTGCTTCATTCTGGGATTGTTTAATGCACTTTTTCAATATAAGCAAGGCCTCTTGTTCTTTGCGGCACTGTTGACATAACGTCTGCAGCAGGGGCTCTGAACTTCCATGGCACTGTTAGGTCAAATTCTACGGCAAGGTTTAAAGTTTTGTGGTACATTAATAAATAAATGAGAACCGGCATTATAGTTTTTGGGGACCCCAGCAAAGATGGCCTGTGAGGAGGACCCCTAAATCCCACCACATAAATGTAAGTTGCATAATTCTCTTAAACTTCTAGTTTTATGCTTTTCAGCAGCTGTTCTGGCTCCCTATATTATCTAAATCTATTTAGGGCTTAATGTAATTTCATATACAACATTAATGGCTGCTTGCAGCCCCCTACCAAATGCTGGTGGCAAAGCAAACTACTTAATAGTTGTTCCCCAAAGGAGAGCCTGAAGTAGCCTAGTCTTGGAGCACCCAAGACTCCCTCCTCTCTTAACACCTAGCAGGGGCCCCATACACAGCTGCAGCTGGGAATGGCGGGCTTCCCCCAGAACTGCCTTACATTTAAAATATAAAACATCTGCAGTTTCAGTGTAATTATTCTCTTTTTTCTGTTTGTTTTACACTTTTCTCCTTTAGTTTTCACATTCTAAATAAATAATATTTAGCTTCATTGTCATTTTTCTTATCTTGGCTTCTTCTTTCCTTCATTTCATTTCATGTGCACCTCACTCCCCTAGCCCTTAAAGGTGAAGCTAAACGCTTAATGACCATGGGCTGTCCTAGAGCAGGGGATCCCAGGATTGCACCTGAATGAGAGGGAGTCACTGAAGACCACTTAAAGTTCTTTTCTGATGACAAATTCTGTTTCTCTGTTTCTGTGGGTTGTCCTCATTGACCCTTGATGTGCTACCAGTGGCCTATCAGGGTGGCTCAGCTAGCTTTTCTAACTTTCGCTTTCTTCTTCTGCCTGTGTAGTTTCTTTGTCCATGTTTCTGTATCAGGTAAACCTCTTCTTCCCCCAGAGTAAATAATGATAGAAAAGCTCTCTCCTCCACCCCAGATCAAAAGGCTACAATACTGTCTGCTCTCTTCTTCCCCTCTCTCCAATCTAGTAAAAGAAAAGCTTTCTCCCCTACCCCCCACCTACCTAAAATCAGCAAAGCTCTCGTCTCCTCAGTCCACACATTGGCAGCAATGTTCTCCTCCCCCCCTTCCCTTTAATGGTAGTAATCATCTATGCATTCCACCCCACAGCCCAGACTTAATGGCTTCAAAATTCTCTTTCCTCTCCCTTACGTGATCCTCCCCCCAACCAACAGCTTTGCCTAATCCCAGTTTTTAAAGTCCAATGAAGCTCCTCCACCTATCTCAGCCCACCACCCAACCAGGAAGGAACGGGATGGTTTTTGCAATGTTCACCAAACAATTTCATCACAAAACGTCGACACACTGGGTCTGGCCATAAGTAGGGTTGCCACCTTTGAATGAAGCAAAAACTGGATCCTTAGCTCTGCCTCTAGCCCCACCCCTTTTCATGACTCATCGTGCATTGTTCCTGCTAGAAAGCCATTTGTTATACCAATAAAAGACAATTCTTAAAGCAACAGTTCAACACAAATGTTAAGATACTGTACTGTATCTGTTAAAGTTACTTTACTAGATTCTTCCTAGTTATTTATTTACTTATGTATTTATGTATTTATTGACATTGGTTTACCAGATAAACATACAGAGATAAAAGAAAACTCATTTACAGATATGAAAATGTTTACCAGCAAATAAAAGTGGAAGACAACTGGCTCTGTTACTGTTACAAAAGGTGAGGACAGCTTTGGTGCTATGCCACTTTAAGATGCAGTGGAAATGATTAGGTTAAATAAGTGCTAATGGTGTTAATGGCCATACTTTACACCTCCCAGTTTGACTGCTTTCACAAAGGGCTATACTGACAACAGAACTTGTTTGTAACCTGGACATGCAGCTGAAACAATGCATGATACAACAAAATCTGTTTCAAAAGTATGTGAGCGCTCAAAATGACTCAAAAACCTGACCAGCACAGAGCAAAACTGGATTACCTGATAGGGACCCTGAAAACCTGATCACCAGGTAAAACATGTGACAGGTGGCAACCCTAGCCATAAGACTAGAAAAGTGTGAGATACAGGTCTGTCAGTTACAGGAGCCACAGTTTGATTCATTCACTTAAGTAAGTCCCATCCTCAAATAATTATTTGATTACTTTGACTACTGCACTGAAAGTTCAAGCTGTTTATGCTTTTTTAAAAAACTTTGAAGCTACACTGGTGCTTTTTGAGTAAATCCACTTGTCCCTCAGTGACATTTTTAGTTGCGATAAAGTGAGCTTGAAATCTGTCTTGCCTGCACATCTCTCATACACTCACCCCTGCATTGCATTCTGGTGTAGAAATGCCTACGCGCTTGCACTGAAGTGACGTGTAGGCATTCGTGCACCGGGGCCGATGAGCATAAGGAGTACGTACACTCAGCAAACAAACAAAAAAAATGAATGACAAATGCCCAAAGTGGCCTTCCAAGGCCATCATCATCAAATCTTTATTCAGGCGAACATCATTGAGCAAGGCTCATTTACAAGATGGACCTGATAAGGTCAAGGTTCAATAGTTGATACACAACAGATACATCATACACTTTATAAGACAGATATACATACAGAGGAAAATAACGTTTATAACACAATGATGTACAGTAAATTCACATGATAAAACTCTGTTACAGAAAGGTTAAGCTAATATTTACAGTATGTACAGTACATACATATCCCAATGGGGGCCATGGCAGACACACAAAATAATGAATACTAGGATGGTGAAGGTATTATTGGTGCCATAAGCTGGGGTGTCTGACTGGAAGGAATATGCCATATATGATTTGGAAGTCAGATTTGTAAGATGACTATTCTAGTTTAGTGGTAGCAGCTGCATTTCTGTAAAGCAGGCTGTACAGTGCTGTTTAAAGGATGCAAATGGAATGATAATGGACAGTTTTAGGGATTTTTGTAGGGTGTTCCATGCTATAGCTAGAGAATAGCTGATTGCTGCCCTCCCTAGCCCGGTGTTGAATTTGGGCAATTTGAGCAGGATGATATTGTTGCTTCTAAGGGCATAAGAGATAGGAGTGGTCTGGGTGAAGCAGTCCAGGATATAGTTTGGAAGTTTTTTTGATAAAGCTCTGTAAATCCATAGTGCTGCATTTCTGCTCCTCCTGATATGAAGCGAAACCCATCCAACTGCATTATAAAGAGAGCAATGGTGGGTATCATATGGCAGATCTGTAATGAACCTTATTGCTCTATGGTATAAGGTATCCAGCTTGTGAAGGTAGGAGATGGGGCAGTGACTATAAAGGAAGTCTGTATAGTCAACAACTGATAGAAAAATGGTCTGGACTAACCTCATCTTTGAGTTACTGTTAAGGAAGGGTTTTAATCTATAGAGAAGGCCAAGCCTTTGGCGAAGCTCTTTTAACAGTTCTTCTAGATGATGAGTGAAGTCGAGTCTGCTGTCAATCCACACACCTAGGTATTTGAAGTTTTCAACATACTCCAGATTTTCTCCAAGTATAGTGCAAAGCTGGGGAAGAGTGATTGAATAGGATGTGCTGGTGGAGTTCTGATTTGTGAACATCATTGCTTTAGTTTTCTTTGCATTTAACAGAAGCTTTTTCTCGAGTAGCTGATGTTGTAACAAGGAGAATTCTGTTTGTAGGATTTCATGAGCAACTGCAGGCGAAGGGTTGCTGACATACAGAACAGTGTCATCAGCAAAGAGGTGTACTGAGGAATTGGTAAGGGTTGAATCAATGCTATTTATATAAATGGCAAAAAGGATAGGACCCAGAATAGAACCTTGGGGGACTCCTCTTGACAGTGGTCTTAATGGGGATAGGTCACCTTCAGCTTTTACCTGCTGTGACCTACCGGTGAGATAGCATCTGAACCACTTAAGGGAGGGTGGATCTAGGCCAAGGGAGTGTAGGGATGAGAGTAGCAGCTCATGGTCCACAGTATCGTCACTCATTTTCCCAATTAGCTAATTGGTCTAGTACTGAGGTAAAGGGGTACCATCTAGAGCAGAATGTGTCAATTCGCGACTGCAAGTGAGCTGTGATATATTCTATAGATTGTACTTTTTTATAGTTCGCTAACCAAGTTAAAAGCCTGGGGGGGGGGGCCAAGATTGCGTAATGGCTTTCAAGGGCAACCACAGTAAGTATAAGAAAAAGGTAATGCTTATCTCCCTTATTGGCCTCCTTTTGGGAGAGCCCTACTATGACTTGTTCAAACCCAAGTGAAGTCTGCAGTTGTAATGCTTGGGCAATTAGATGGGGAACATCATGCCAAAAGCGTGCAAGCTTGGACATTCCCAAAAAATATGGAAAGGAGTGCCCTTTTGCCCACAGTTCCGCCAATGTCGGTTAGTGGGACTAAATTCCATACGGAAGGTTTTACCTGGAGTAAGGAAATACCAAGCCACCACCTTCCACTTGAATAAATGAACAACATGTGTTTGTTATTGTGGGATCATGGCATGCCTCTTAGGAAATAGAGCACATGTTTATTGTTTTCTTTTTTTGAGATTCAGAACATTTTATGATTTTCAGCATTCACAGCAATACTCCAACTTGTACAGATAAAATAAAACAGTTTGATGCAAAAGACTATATGTTATTGTTTTATTTTAAAATATTAATCTGGATGCCAAAACATCTTTACACTCTTCAAAGGTGTATCCTTTTGTGTTTTTTGAGTGTGAGGACCACATACCGAAGATGAGGGATTCCGGCACCTAAAGGACACAAGAAGCAATACTCGTGAAGAGGGTTGAGAGATGCCTCACTGTACATATTAATATATTTTAAACTATTAATAAATATCAAATTTAAATAGGTAAAACAAAATATTCTCCCATAAAAATGGAACAATCCTTTTTCTTAAACTTTGTGCATATTATTTTTTCAAATTCAGTTTTTTTTTTTTATAGAAACATTGAATTATAGAATTTGATGGCAGATAAGGACCATTTGGCCTATCCATATTCCCATTTCTCCCTACCTACGCTATTACCATAGACTGTGCCTGATCTACAGCTCTTTCTCCCACCCCACTTCCTTTCCAATGATGAAAATGATTTTGTTAATGCCCCATCTACCCCAACATGGCCCATATCCTGCCTGGCATCCTGGGATGTCACTAGCTCTTACCTCAGTTGCCCCCCCCCGTCTTCCTTCCCAAGCTGAGGCTCAGTGGGTAGGCCATTCCCTGACAATATGCTGTTCTCACATACTCAAGAGGCTCCTGGGTTGAAAGCCCAGTAGTACCAGGTCAGGGTCTAGGTGTGCCAGCTGCCATCCTGCACACATTGGGGTTCTTTTCCATTTTCTGATCCCCAGACCCATGAACACTAGCATGCTTGGTGTTTGAAGCATGTGCACATGCATTAGTGTGGTACCACAGAGCGCAGCCAGCATCCTCCCTCCCACCATGCCACCACTGCTTTGCCACCCATGGTCTCCCATGTGGCACTGTTGCAGCAGAGGCAGTGACACTTCCTCCCTATAGAAGTTTCATAAGTTCAATTCGAGATGATAGCTTTTGCCAAGGAGTCTTGTAACTAAGGTTAACAATGTAAATATCCCTTAAATTTTTCCAGTGATTCTATAGTAGGCGTATAGTTTGTTCTCAAAGCTGATCATTGTGTCACAATCAACTATTTCAGAAGGGAGTCTATTCCAGGGGGACATGACTCTCTGGAAGGAAGTATCCTGTGGGATACCTAATCCTCTTTTGCTTGCCAGCCCTCTTATGACCCAGTTTTGATTCCAAAAAAGGATCACTGGCACAGGAAGCGGCAGGCCTGCTGATGAGCAAATGGACCAGCTATTCCAATTCTCTTCTCTATTCACCCCAGTGTTACTTTACTCTAGCAAAAAACAGATTTTCACATATAGGACCCCTCACCCTAAGCAGAGATGGGCAAGCCAGACCAGTTTTAACTAGTGCCAAGCCGGAGCCAAGTCAAGGGAATGGATGATGATGCACATACATCAATCAATCAATCAATCAATCAAAATCTTTATTTAACCAGGTGAACACCATTGAGCAGAGCTCCTTTTCAAGGTGGACCTGGGTGAACACAAATACAAGATAACAGGGTAATACACAAAAATAATAATACACAGGCATGATCAAAAATGAACACGGATAATACATTGTAAGGGAATTGCAGGATAAGTGCTATAAATGTTTTCAGATAAGCAGTTGGGCTAACGACAGTAACAGAGATAAGTCAGTGACAGTGAAAAGATGGGGTGACAGAAGCCAAAGGGAAGGAACGGGGACCCTGAAGCACCATGTAGAACAAATGGGACCTAGAGCACAGGTCAGAGATAGAATAGGCAGTAGGGCGGGGAGGAAGACGATAGATCCGGAGGCAAATAGAGGGAATATGAACCGGGGTGCAGAGGTAAATGAGGAACCTGATGAATGGGACTAGACAGGGGATGCAGGGGGAGGGGAGAGTGGGTATACTAATGGGACAAGAGCAGTGGCTAGCCGAAAGCGGGAGAGAAGAGAGGATGAAGGAGAGAAGCAAGGATGAGGTGGATGGGAGAGGGCCAGAGAGAGGCTGGGATCAGTGAAGGATCGGGGGAAAGGAGGAGTAGAGAGGCAACAGAAGAGGGAATGGGGGGGGAGAGGGCCATGCACCAGCTCGGAACAGGATCTAGGATGAGCCAAGACAAGAATGATATGGAGAGGGTTAGTCAGGGATAGCAAACACAGGATTCCTTATTGTGCTGAAGATAGAGTGCTTTGAAGGCTGAGATGCTGAGTTTAGTTTTTAATTTCAGGGTTTTTTGCAGGTTATTCCATAGCTGGGGAAGCGCATGGCTAATGGATGCCCAGCCAAATCGAGATCTGACCTTTTTTACCTTTAAGGTAGTATAGAAGGCACTTCTCAGTGCATATCTGCTTAGAGTGCAAGGTGACAGGCAGACCAAGATATAGTCAGGCAGTTTATTGATAATAGCTTTGTATGTCCAGATGGCAGCATTTCTTTGTCGTCTGAGGGTAAGAGAATACCAGCCTACAGCGGTATATAACAAACAGTGGTGGGTGGAGTAAGGAAGATCTGTTATGAACCTTAGAGCTCTATGATAGAGCGTGTCAAGTTTTGAAAGAGTGCTGACTGATCCGTGGCTATAAAGGAAGTCTGCGTAGTCTAGTAGGGGTAGGAAGGTAGTTTGGACTAGTCTCATCCTTGCATCTGGTGGGAGGAGATTTTTTTCCTAAAGAATAGGCCAAGCCTTTGACGAAGCTTCTTTGTCAATTGTTCTATATGCTCTAAGAAGGAGAGTCTGTTGTCAAGCCATACACCCAGGTATTTGAAGTGGGTTGCATACTCTAACTGTTCACCCAGGGCAGTGGATATCGAGGAGAGAGACCCAGCCAAGGCTGGGTTAGGTAAATTGGGAAAGGGAGAGAAGAGCATAGCTTTTGTTTTCTTGGCATTCAAAAGCAACTTTTGATTTAGGAGCTGGTGTTGCAACAAGTTAAAGTCATTCTGGAGGGTTGTACGTGCCACCTCTGGTGAGGGGCCACTGGCATAGAGCACAGTGTCATCCGCAAAAAGGTATATTTGGGCTTTTTTGATGGTGGCATCTATTCTGTTTATATAGATAGCGAATAGCAGTAGTCCCAAGATGGAAGCTTGGGGTACGCCCCTCAGGAAGGGTTTTAGGGGAGAGACTTCACCTTCCACTTTTACCTGCTGGTGGCAGCCTGTGAGGTAGTTCTCAAACCAATTGGCAGCTAGAGAGTCCAATCCAATATACCAGAGGGCTGAGAGGAGCAGGTCATGATCAATGGTATCGAAGGCTTTGCTTAGATCCAAGAACACTGCACATACGAAATTCTTCCTGTCCAGTTCACACTGCCAGTCATTTGTGACCTTGGCCAGGGCCAAGATTGTACTATGTTGCGTTTTAAAGCCTGACTGTAGTGGATTAAGTAAATTTGCTGATTCCAGGTAGTTTCTGAGCTGAGAGTTCACGATTTTTTCTAGTAGTTTGGACAGAGTTGGTAGTATGGAGATTGGCCTGTAATTATTCAGGTCACTGGGATCTCCCGATTTGAACAGAGGGATAACATGTGCTGTCTTCCAAATAGTGGGAATGTCACCCTGTGAGAGGAATAAGTTGAACAAATGGGTGATGGGCACTGCAAGGACATGGAAGCCCAACTTTAGGAGGTAGGGCTCAATAAGGTCTGCACCAGCGCTTTTCCTAACATCTAACTGGAGCAGAAGGTCTTCAACTTCCTTAAGGGTTGTGGGTTGGAATGAGAAGGAGGTATCTTGGTTAATGACTCCCAGTTGCGAACGGAATGAACTTGCTGGGGAAGTGTCGAAGGTGAGCCCTGCAGTGGCAAAGTGATTGTTGAAGGCATCAAGAATTAGCGGTTTATCGATGAGAATATTGGCACCAGTCAAAATTTGTGAGGGCAAGGTGGCGTCGGAGGGATGACCTTCAATGTCTTTAATTAATTTCCAGAATTTTGAGGAGCATTTAGCTGATTGGTCAAATTGGGTGCAGTAAAACTTAGTCTTCATTTCTGTGGCCATTGCGGTGCAGAGGTTCCTAGCCTTCTTAAAGAGGGTCCAGTCATTTGGAAGTTTGGACTTACGAGATTTTTTCCACAGCATATCTCTGTTACGCATAACCTCCTTTAACTCAGTGGTGAACCACCGGCAGGACTTATTCCTAACGTGAGTTTTCACAAGGGGTGCATGCCTATTGATGGCGCCTAATACTATGCCTTGGAATATATCGTAGGCAGTGGACACTGAGTTTGCTAATTAAAAATCAGTCCAGTGTACAGAGTGAGATAGATCTGATGTGTATGCACAGGGGTCAAAGTATCGGAGGCACCTTTTGAGGGAGAATTTAGATGCACCAGAGGTAGTGTGATTAGACCTCACGCAGGCAATAATGCAGTGGTCACTAATATTAGAGAAAAAGACACCGGCATGGGTGAATAGGTAAGGCTTGCTGGCAAGGATAATATCCAACAAGGTGCTATTGGAAGGATTTGATTTGTTAGGGCATGTAGGTTCACTGATGAGTTGTGCCAGCCCGAGAGAATCACATAGGGTGTCCCCCACGATGAACTACGTGCTCCAACCACTGCATTAACTGGGTTTAGGCTGAAGCAAATCCCACTTGTGATGATAACAGCTAACTTGGCTATAACATGAATCTTTATTATAGATAATGACTTTGATTTGCTGGCTCGAGAAGCAAGGTTAAAATATTTACTGGGTAGCCCTATCTATAAAATCCTTGCATCTGGGTCTCTTACATGTTTATCTAGTTTGTTATGTTTCCCTGAAAGGTCTCATAATCTTAGATCTTTGACAGTTAACTTGCTATCAACTCCTTTGTGCAAACATTAGCCGGTCAGCACTCCTTTGGTTATGCTGCTTCCAAACCCTGGAACACAGTCAATCTATTTGAGAAAGATTAAGTCCTTAGGGTTTTTCCTTGACCAGTGTAAATGTAACTTTTATATGAGCTATAATTCTTCTGCTAAATGACTTCAACAACCCAGAAATATCTGCCTCTAGGTTTTTCCTTTTCTTGAGTGAATGAATGATGATAACTGTTTTGTGAAGATATGTCTGCATTAAAAAAATTATTTTTTTTAAACTTTATTCTTACGAAACCCCAAATGAGGTTGCACAGGCAATAATACACATTTAAGCATGCAGTTATGTCATCTATAAAGTCATAGGTCAATACAATAAATGTACAGGTGTAACACCGTAAGTTATATACTCAGTAGATATCCAGGAAAACCCTATATACCTATGATATTATAGGACAATAGCTCTTTCACTAACACAAAATGAGAATACAAAACTGACATACAGATTTATTTAAAATATATTCCTAGCTGTGAGATAGGTGTGATTGAGGGCTTCACATGGTTGTAGGAAGTCCACAGTGAGGATATAAAATACCATATGAAGAGCTCTGCACTTCTGTCAGCTGAAGTTAATTAAGTTAAAATATAAGAGATTTGAAATGTGACCCCACCCTCTTTCGCCCTTATGTTGGTTCTTAGGTCCAAATACAAGTATAGTATGGATGATATAATTCTAAGATCTTAGGTACTGTGCAAGTTTAAATTAATAAAGTAAAAAAAACAGAAATACACTGGGAGGAAGGAACAACTAGGCCAAAATGCAGTAGGCAGTTTATAGATAAAACCCCCTTCAAGCATGTGGGGGTTAGAAAGCTTGACATTAATAAGTCTCCCCTCAGTGAGGAGTAGTAATTACAAGATGTTCTATACTGTTGCAAAAACAAGTAAATAGGTCCACCGGGAAATATGTTGCCAAGACCCAGCCAGTGTCACCATAGCTTGCATAACTATAAACAGCAGAGCCCAAGAAAAGTAGGGAGGCTCCAGTTCCAGAACTGCCAATCTTAGGAGACAACACATCCTCTTAGAGTTTGACCCTGCCAATGGGTCCGGCTGTGGCTGGCCAGGGTGAACTTTCCAGGCTCAGGAAATGGCAGTGGTTCCTAAGTCTGGGAGAAGGCACATGTCTCCTGTCAGGTTTGGTTCTCAGGCAGCCATCCAGCACACCAAGAAAACACGAGAGAGATGGTGAAGGGCCCGTTGGAGGTTCCATCTCAAGGGGTTCATACTGATGATTTCCACCATGTGTCCCACTTCTTGTTTAGAGACAGCAGAAAGTTGAGGCTTCAGTGAGGAACTGAACCAGGCAGGTATCTCCTCACATCCAAAGAGACATGAATCCAGTTATAAATGAGTGGTGCAGTGCTGTCTGTCTAGGAGGCTGCGAGTTGGAGACCTCATTGCTAAGGGACCCAGCATAGGTTAGTCTGTCTGGTAAGCTGCCAGGGTACAAACCATGCTCAGGAGGTAACCACCTATGGGGTGAGATGGCCAGTGACATAAAAGGTAGGTATATGTTCCATGGATCCCACCATAAGGGTCCTTTGAGTATTATATAAAAGGGCTACTGTCAAAAGCCTGCCTAAGGTTGGTAAAGTAATAGGCAGGGTGTAGCAACAGTGGCTGGCAGGAGAGGGTCATGGAAGGTTTATACAGTGATGGAATAAACCCATAATTAATAGTGATAGACTGGAAGCCTGCATTTGAAGTCCCCACCTGAGTGTTTCATGTTTGAAGCACACCACAGACTTCTAGTTTCACAATTGGAGCTGAGAGTTGTAGTCCCTTATGGGAGTGATGATTCCTGATTCCAGCGTATGCTGATATTAGAGCATGCACCTGTAGAGAGAAAGGGTACACTGAAACATCATTTTAGGTTAACCATGAATAACATCTGACCAGTGATCATGTATAACAGCTTATGTACACAACTGTGAGTAAATGTGTTTGTTTCCTTCAACTTGAAGTCTGTGTGCCCTGATTCTCATAGCCTAAAGCTGATGGGCAGATATTTCATAGTGCTAAGGAATGCATTGAAGATTTGAAGGTACTGTAAGCCAGTCACCATGCAGCAAAGAGAGTGCCCAGTCATATACAGTATTGCAGCCACTGAGCTAAGTGAGGTACCCCTTCATCACCTGGGGACATATATTGCCTAGACCCTCTGAATCTACAGTACATTTTCCAAAGGGGCACCACCTCTGGGTTGGCTCCAAGAAAGGAGCTACTTCAGGTGGAGGCATCACATTTCTCAAAAAGGGAGAAGTGAGGCACTCTGACATAAAAGTTCATTTTCACACTTTTCTATGTATTTCTTAGGTATATATATAGGGGATACATGATAGGCAGGAGTGTGATATGGAAAATATCTTCACTCCTGCAGAGCTCATGATGCAGGAGTGAAGATATTTTCCATGGCACACGATCTGCACATCATGTGTTCGATTTATACAATAGGGGTACGAGTTTCAGATATATTGTTATGATTTTTTGTGTTCTGTTGCTGTTTCTGCGTTTGCTGTTTCAGTGTGTGAGATTTTCTGAATGGGCTGGCAGCGTTACAAACTCTGTGGGAAAAGCTGAATGTGTTTTGCAATGCTAAGTAAGTTAGCTTCAGGCAGCAATGAGAAAGAAAATATTTTGCGAAGGTGTCTGTTTTAGAATTCTGGTTGCAGTCCAGCTGAGAGGATCACAGCAATGGGTTGGGAGTGAGTCACAATATAGGAAACACCTGAGAATGTTTTGCCATGTTAACTGAGTCTGAATTGGGTGCAGGCAGCAGTGAGAAAGAAATTGCTTTGTGAAGCTGTCTGTTTTAGAATTCTGGTTGCAGTCAAGCTGAAAGGAGCACAGCAATGAGTTGAGAGTGTGTCAGAGTATAGGAAACACCTGAGAATGTTTTGCCATGGTAACTGAGTGGGCTGCAGGCAGCAGTGAAATATCACTCACAGTGGTGATGTCACGACATGATTTATCTCAAGCCGTGATGTCACGACATGAAATATCTCATGTGGTTATGTCACCACAGTGAAGATACTGTTTTTATCACACTCATTTATCCTTCACCCCTATTGTATAAATATATATATATATATATATATATATATATATTGTATTACAGTGGCACTGTAGCACCATTATATTTAGGGTTGAACAGAGATTGCTGTGTTAAGCCTCAAATTTTGCACTTTAACGTCTTCACAATCATTCATTGGATTTGCATGAAATTTTGCACGTGCGGTCTCATGGGATGGTGACCTGTGATATGAGCTACTCAAATTGAGTGACTCAATATGACCGACTCAATTTGAGCGACTGTGGAGATAGCGTACATGAATGAATAACTAGGGGAATTACAGCGAAAGTAAAGGACAGTTATGGATTGAATAGATAGGCAGAGGTATTACGTGAAGGATAGAAGGTGTGTTTGGGAGGTCTGCTTCCAGTTGGTCATCTAACGTGGTGGGTTAGGTGATGGTCTGCGATGCTAGTGGACTGGAGTTCAGGACTGGAGTGGTGCTTCTGTTTTTTTGGGGTTTTGGTGTTTCTAGTTTATTTATTTAATTATTTTTTTTTAGACATTCCATTCCCTTCCCCTGAGATTGTTTCCCCCCAAATGTTCTCCCCTTGTGCACAGGCAGCCCCCATGCTGTAGCCCCCTCCTGTGATTTCCTATTTCCAGTGATCACCCCGCCAGAGTTGATTATATTAAGCTTGGGGGAGGCGCTGGAGGCAAAGCCCCCTCCCTGCAAGGGACGGTGGGGGTGTAGCCCCCCACATAGAATAATTTGTCTCTGTTGTTTTTGTAGAAATTAATGTAAGATCGCTTATTTTGTATTGTGCTGTGGTGTCCATCGATCTTATTGCTGTCGACAATATGTAGTCGCTGTTTAGTACAACTCTCTTTTTGATGGTGCTGTTATCACATGGTACCTCATGGGATAGATCTCTTGACCTGGCACATTAAGTTCAGGTCGGATGTGTGGCTTCCGAGATCTGGATAGTGAGAAAATGCAAACAAATCGCTGTTTTTTACTGTTTTTTATCATTGCCTTGCGCACAGATGGATTGGAATTTTGGTCTGCAATTTTCAGGGTAGACAGGGGTTGTCCTACAGATGTGCCTTTCACTTATTTGATGAAAAAATATTAATTAATTCCAAAGTTATTCAATTTTAAAATTTTGGGTCCTGAGCATGCTCAGTACAGTCTTTTGGATAGAGGTTTGGAACGAAAAAAGAATTTGGTCCAAACTAAAAAGGATCCATTTTCATTTGGGGCCTGTCCTTTTTTGTGAGTGAAAATTTGTTTTGTTTGCCGCCATCTTGTTTTCCATTTTTGTACAAAAAAAATAAAATTTCAAAACCCCTCAAAATGGCATCCTGCAGAGAGACCAAAACATATATCTTGCTCTTTGTGACTCCATTACCTAGATTCTGCACTTTACTGCAATCAAATCAAATTGAGGCTGGTGGAGGCCACTGAGACGTGCCCAAACATGGAGCAAGAAGGGAAGGGCTAAGAAACCAAGCTGGATGAGCAGGGAGATCTTAGAAATTGTGAGGGCTAAGACAGCAGCATTCAGGAGATACAGGAAAACAGGGAAGAGGGAGGATAGGGAGGAGTATGTGAAGAAGTCCAAGGAAGTCACCAGGGGAATTAGAGTTGCCAAAGCTTCCAGGGAGTTGAAGCTGGTGCAAGGCATCAAAGATGGGGAAAAAGGCTTCTTCGGATACATACGGGAGAAAAGGAGCTATAGGGACCAGATAATGAGGATCAGGAGGGATGGGGATGGGTGGGCAGAGAAGGGGCGAACAGGCAGAAGCACGAAATGAGTACTTCTGCCCTGTATTCATGAGGGAGAAGGGCAGGCAACTACTGCAGGGGCGGGAGGGTGGGCAAGGGGTGAGGGTAACAGATGGGGTAATCACAGATGGGCAGGATGTTGGAGGGTCTAAGGGCTCTGAGGGTGGATAAGGCACCAGGTCCAGATGGCATACACCCTAGGGTAGCTAAAGGAAATGGCAGGGGTCCTGGCTGGACAACTAGTGGACCTATTCAATACCTCCCTGGACACAGGATGTGTACCACAGGACTAGAGGATGGCCCACATGGTGCCCCACCATTAAAGTGGCCCAAAGGATGAGCCGGGTAATTACAGACCGGTAAGCCTAACATCTATTGTGGGGAAGCTGATGGAGACAGTACTTAAGGAGAGGCTGGTGTCCTTCCTGGATGAAAATGGACTCCAGGATGCTCATCAACATGGGTTTGTCTCTGGAAAATCCTGTCAGACTAACCTAGTTGAGTATTATGACTGGGTTACGATGGAGCTGGATGGGGGCCACACTGTGGATGTCATTTATTTGGACTTCAGCAAGGCCTTCGATACAGTGCCCCATGGGAGGCTGGGTGGTAAGCTGAGATATGTGGGATGGGGCTAAAATGGTTAAATGGATCAAGAACTGGCTGCAGGGGAGACAGCAGAGGGTGGTAGTGGGGGGGGGACTCTCATCTCCAAGGGCTGTGATGAGCGGGGTGCCATAAGGATCGGTGCTGGGGCTAGTGCTGTTTGGGATTTTCATTGTGGACATTTCACATGGTGTCAGGAGTAAGATCAGTCTGTTCGCTGATGACACCAAGTTGGGGGCAATGGTGGACGATATAGCTGGCAGGGACTTCAGGATGATCTGACCAAGCTGGCGGTGTGGTCAGAAGTGTGGCAGTTGGGGTTCAATGTGAAAAAGTGCAAAGTAATGCACTTCAGTGCAAAGAACCCAAGGAGGGCTTACCAGCTGGGAGGGGTGCAGCTAGGTACCACTGAGGAAGAAAAGGATCTAGGGGTGGTGGTAACAGGGAATATGAACAATACAGAGCAGTGCAGGAGGGCAGCAATGAAGGCCAACAGAATGCTGGGTTGTATTGTGAGAGACATCTCCTCCAGGAGCAGAGAGGTAATCCTGCCACTCTACAGGTCACTGGTCAGGCCACACCTGGAGTACTGCATGCAGCCGTGGCACCCATACCTGAAGAGGGATATGAGATTACTGGAAGGATTTTAGCAAAGGTCTACCAAGATGATTCAGGGGTTGCAGGACAGGCTGCATGAGGAGAGGCTAAGGGAGCTGAACATGTACTCCCTGGAAGTGAGAAGGGATCGGGGGAATATGACTGAGACTTTCAAGTACTTGAAGGGGATAAACAAGACTGGTACTGAGGGGAGATTCAAGCTAAGGAAGGGGAGGGACACGAGAGGGCATAACCTTAGATTGGAGAGTGGTAGATATAAAAGGGAAATGAGGAGGCACTTTTTCACGGAGAGGGTGGTGGCAGAATAGAACACTCTGCTGGAGGAGGTAATATCATGTAGGATGGTGGGTAGTTTCAAGAGGGGATGGGACAGGGTAAGAGGGGGTAATTGGGAAGGGGGATGGGGCAACTGCAAAGTAAGGGGGCAAGCTGCGCACTCTAACAGACTAGTTAGACCAAGTGGCCTATATCTGCTGGCAGTTTCGTATGTACTGCTGGAGAAATTACCCCACAATGTCTTTATTTTAACATTTTAAATCTTTCTTCCTCACTCACATCCACTTTTTTCATTTGTGCTTTTTTGTTCAAACGAAAAAGAATCTCATGTGAAGAAAAAGGATTTCAGTAAGTATTTCCCTGGTGTCTAGTGGCACCCCCACCCTCCGATTGCAGTTCCCCTTATAATTCAGCATTTCACTGGTGTCTAGTGGCACCCTCCATCCTCTGATTGCAGTCCCCATTATAATTCCATATTTCCCTGGTGTCTAGTAGCACCCCCGACTCTCTGATTGCAGTCCCTGTTATAAGTATTTCCCTGGTGTCTAGTGGCATCCCCACCCTGCGATTGCCATCTCCCTTCTTATTTTCTGGTTCCATTTCTATGTCAAAATAGCGACAGCATAACAGCGCCGACCAAAACAACTAGTGCACATTGCTGAAAAGTGAAACAGCAATGTGCGCAACAGTGCCACTCATTAACAGCTCCTGGCGCTGAATTCAACCATTAGGGACACTATACACTTACGGTAATTTTTATGCAGGGGCTCCCCGCACTGCCCACATTTCATATAACCAGCTCGGAGGGGGGTTGATAATGGGGGAGAGGGGTAAACTCGGAAGGGGGCTACATCGGGAGATGGGTGTTGGCAGGGGGAGAATGTTGGGGGGCAACCTACAGGCGGAGGGGGAACAATGTCTGGAGGGTGGGGGAATGGGAGGTCAAATCCAAAACATAATACAACATAGTTTAAAAAAAAACCAAAAACAGTATGCCCACAACCAGTCCCAAACCCTGGTCGCTCGACTAAAAGGCGGTGACTATAGCCACCATACCAGATGGCCATTTCAGAACTGGCCTGACCAATGAACCTTCACAAACCCTGCCAAATTTGTATGAACATGGTTGCTGAATTACACTGTGCTGTTAATAGCACATAGCTATTAATCGCACATAGTCCACTTAACTTTCACTATTTTGACTTCGCCCAAATTACCATGCTCAAAAAAAACTTGCCATCTTAATGGGCTACCTTTGTTTCCCTGGTGTCTAGTGGCACCCCCCACCCTCCCATATCCCTTGCAGACTGTAATAAAGAAAATGGTCCCTAGATGTCTTTTTTCCCTGTAAAAAGAAAATCTCTTGGCGATTCCCCCCCCGACCTCCCACTCAGCACCTCCCTAGACCCCCACATATACTCTCACTCACATGAACAGGTCCCAGGGTGCAGATCTACTCTCCAACCGAAGACACGTATTGCTGCTGGAAACGTCGACTGCTGTATGAGAAATAAAGTAAGTGTGGTTCAATGTATTTCAATGGGGTTTTCAACTTTGGTGCATAACTTTGCCATTTTTGCATATTTTAACACTAATTTTCAGCATGGCATTTTTGAGACCCCACCTCATGAACAATGTCAAATCTGTCCCAAAAGTCAATTTTGAGGTCACTTGGCGAAATCACCTTTTGGGCAGGATTTAAACATTTTCACCACCCTTGTTCATGAGTTGGGGTTATAAGAAGGGTATATAAAAACTTTGGGGTCAAAATATGTTAAAATGGTGAAGTTAAGTGCATTCATTGAAATTAAGCTAAGGTCGCTCATAACTTTTGTAATTCTCAATATATTGACCCCAACTTTTCAACATAGGCATTTCTTTACACCAACTCATGAACATGATAGCTGCCACTTTTAAAATCTTTACCAAAAATGTGTTTTCACGCCTCTGGCACAGAATGACATTATGGCAGTGTGGAATGATGTTTCTGTGGGGATTTGAAAAGATTCAGTACCGGGTTCATGAGGCTGGGTAATAACAAGGCTATGCTGACAATTTGGTTGATGTTGTGCTACAAATGGAAGCGTAGGGCTCAGAGGGCCCTGCACTCCCACAGACAAATAAGGATACGATTATACGAGCTCAGAAAGTATGGAAATTCTTTGCAAACAAACTCCGTTAGTGCAACACTTAGGTTTATGGCTAAAGCAGCAAAAGTAGGGGAAATGTGACTTTAGGGTTTCTAACCCTAACCCCCCCCCCCTAACAAATCAGGGGTGGAATCTTCCTTGGGGTTGTCAACCCTAAAGCTCACTCCATTCTATACACTCCTGAAACATACACATGTGTCCATCACATCTGACCTTTCTTGCTACCACAATGGCAGGGTCCTGGCTGGACAATGGGTGAGCTTTAGGGTTGACAACTTCAAGGAAGATGCCACCCCTGATTTGTTTTGGGGATTGGGGTGGGGTTTTAGAGTTGGAAACTCATGGCCTTTTCCCTCTTGTAGCTACCCACTGTCCCCACTGAGATCACCTCTACTGGCAGTGCATTCCACTTGGTCACCACCCTTTCTGAGAAGAAATGTCTCCTAATCTCCCTCCTAAACACCCTCCCCAACTTAAGACTGTGCCCCCCTCGTAGTTTTGCTGCAGCTTTGCCTGAGGAGACCCTCCTTGTTCACCCTATTGATCCTTTTCAAGTACTTGAATGTCTCAATCATGTCCCCACTCTCCCCTCTCCCTTCTGTCCTCCAGGGAGTATATGTTCAGGGCCCCAAGTCTCTCCTTGTATGCTCTACCTTGCTGCCCTGCAGTCATCTTCATGGCCCTCATCTGGACCATCTCCATCATGTTAATATCCTTTTTGCGGTGCAGAGGCCAGAACTGCACCACATACTCCAGATGCAGCCTCACCAGTGACCTGTACAGGGCAGAACCACCTCCTGCCACCTACTGCTGATCCCCCTGGCTATGCACCCCAACATCTTGTTTGCCCTTGCCACTGCCTTTCTCCACTGCAGAGAATGCTTCAGGTCACCAGATATCATCACTCCCAGATCTTTCTCCTCTACTGTGGTAGATATCCAGACCGCTCCCAAGTAGTACTCTGTCCTGGGGTTTTTGGCTCCAATGTGCATAATCTTGCACTTCTTAGCACTGAAACCCAGTTGTCAGATCCTGGACCACCTTTCAAGTCTTCTTAGGTTCCCCTTAATGTCCTGTATCCCCTCTGCTGAGTCCATTCTCCCACAATGCTTGGTGTTGTCTGTGAACAGACATGTCTTGCCCTTTGATGCAGTCCCCAATATCGATAATGAAAACATTGAATAGCACTGACCCTAGTACCATGCCCTATGAGACACCACTTATGACCATCCTGGTACTAGACAACTCTCCTTCCACTATCACCTTTGGGACCTGTTTCCTATCCAGTTTTCCACTCATCAAACCATCTTCTCTTCTACTCTGAGGTCCGCCAACTTCCTGGTCAACTTCCTGTGGGATACAGAGTCAAAGGCCTCACTGAAATCCAGGTAGAGGATGTCCACTAGTTGGCCCTCATCCTCTGTTTTGTTTACCTAGTCAAAGAAGTCAATCAGATTGGTTTGACATGACCTCCCTGCCATAAATCCATGCTGCTTTGCATCCTGGAGGCCATGTTCCTCAAGATGCTCTATAAATCTTTCCTTCACTATGGTCTCCATAAGCTTGCACACTATTGAAGTGAGACTGACCAGTCTTTAGTTCCCCGGATTGTCCCTGGGACTGCTGTTGTGGAGGGGCACCACATATGCCATTCTCCAGTCCTGCGGTAACCTGCCTGACTCTGTGAACAACTGAACAGATACACCAGTGGCTTCACAAGCTCCCCTGCCAGATCCTTCAGCACCCTAGGGAGTACTCTATCTGGGTATGGTGACTTGTCTGTCCTCAAAGCTAACAACCCTTTTTTCACTCTTTCCCCTTCGAGTGCCCCATCTGTCCCCCTTTCTCCTTTTGGTCCCCTTTTCCCCCCTATCAACACCGGTCCATCTTTCTGTTTCATGAAGACAGAGCAGAAGTATTTATTCATTAACTCTACTTTCTCCCTATTCTCCTCCACCCACCCATCTCCTTGTCTTAGTCTAACTGTCCCTTCTTTCTTGTCTCTTCTCTCACTTATGTAACAGAAGAAAGCCTTCTCCTCCCTCCTTGCACCCTCCGCTAATTGTAATTCTTTCTGCACCTTTGCTCTCCTAACCACCTTCCTGCCTCCCTCACCAGCCTTAGGTGTTTTTCTCTGTCCTTCTTTATCTTGGTCCTCTTGAATTTCCTGTAAGCCAGCCTCTAGCTTCTCACTGCCTGGGCTACCTCAGAGCTGAACCAGCTGGGTGCTTTGATCCTTGCATTCTTCCTTTTGTAACTAGCATACTCTTCCATTGCAGCCCCTTATCCTTCCTTAATAATAGTCCATTTGTGGTGTCCCTCCATAGTTGTTGTAATATTATTTGTTAGGTGCCTTTTTAGTACCTTGCCCATTCTCCTAAAGTCCACCCACCTAAAGTCAAGGATTTTGATCTTAGTGGGGATGCTCTCCCTGCCCATGTCCAGCCTGAACCACACTGAGTGATTATCATTTACACCCAGTGGCTCCTTGACTGTTGTATCCTGTATGTGCTCCCCATTCGTGAGCACCAGGTCAAGAGTTGCCTCTTCCTGGGTAGAGTTAGTGACACTTTGGGTCAGGAAACCATTCTGAATTGTTTCCAGTATTTTCTGACTCCTGGCACATGTTGTGGTCAGTACCTTCCAGTCCACCCTGGGAAGATTGAAGTCCCGCACTATTACCGTTTCCCTCTTCTTTGCAGCCTTCAGAATTTGTGAACTCAGGTCCATGTCCATTTCTATATCCTGAGTGGGGGGTCTGTAAACCACCCCCAACATCACCTTCCACGCCCTACAGGTCTTTTTCTTTCTGAAAATACCATATCCGAAAGGTAAATAATTGCCTGGAAACCAGCTTTGCTTTGTTTAGTTTTAAAACACTTCTGTAAAATTTTCAGGTCATCCTTTTACCATAACTTATTATTTCTCTATAAACAGTTAAAAGACTCATACCCCCTCTTCAGGTGCTCCCTCTCATTGTACTGTCAAGGAACGAGTGGATGGACTGCAGCACCTCTTGAGTCTGTGAGGTGCGTGACATCAGATCACGTGCTGATGTCATCTGATGTACATGCATGTATGCACACTGGGTTGCTAGGCAACCCACTATGCTGGTCCCTGGGTACCAGTCAGCTTTCCTCATGGACTCTGCACAATGGGGCTGGATATTAAAATTCCACAACATCTCCTATGTTTATTGAATTAATTTGAACAAACACCTTTACTTTCAGTGTTATCAGAAATGTTATAATACATCACAGTAACAATTATAGCATGTGGCATTTATTTTCTTTCTCCATGGCAGAGTTGTCACTGGTATTATGCTTCTGATCCCTGTAACATTCTGTTAGCCTTTTACTAATGCTGTTTACTAAAAAAATTATATTAGGAGGTTAAATTCACCTCATCCTTCTGACTTCTTTACACTTCATTTTTTAGCATGATTAGTTCATTGCATTTTCTTCCTGAGCATTATACTTGTATGTTACACTGTATTTCCTATTATATAGCACTTCGTTTCATTCTCACTTTGATTTCTCTCATATCTAAACAATTCCTTCTACTTGTAATTCATTTCCAATATCTGTTTCTTAATCAACAGCAGTTCCTTAAGTTATTTCATGCATGTTAGGCGCTCCAGCCCAAAAACACACTACACATAATGTTTACAAAAATTAAATCCACTACCACTATACACAACATCATTACATAAGCTTATTTTATATTTTAATATGGTGCCTAATATGACATCTGATCCATGGGGTGCGTTTAGATTCAGCAGAATATTTATTGAAGATGTAGGCTGTCTTTATGTCTGTCCGAGTGCCCTAGTTTAAAATCCCTGCCGACAGTCCTGTGCCACACAATTGTTCATCCCTACCAACAAGCTTCCCAGTTTGTGCCTTGTTCATTCCAATTAGTGGATCAAGCGCATCCATCCTAGGAATCCATCTAATTTCAGTGTTTTCCAATAACTTGTTATAATTTCCTCCCCTTACTGGCTTTTCCACCTTTTCCAACCCCCAGAACCTAAGGGAAGCCCCAGTGTGTCCTTGTTTTCTAAAGTGCTCTGCCGCTGGAGTGTCTCTGTTATCATATCTACAGTAATAGTGCTCTTATGCTCCTGGCTTCTAAGTTTTAATGTCCTCCATGTTTTCCTATGCAAGTTTGGTTGCAGGGGTATTGTAACAAGTAAATGACCCCCGCTGTATCATGAGAGATGCGTTGTTTAGTGGCGTACTTCTGACCAGAATGTGGGTGCACGTATGCTTTCTACTTTGCTAGTATGCCCCCACCCAATGTATCTACCACAGGGCACCATCCCCAGCTGTAAGGAGCCTAGTAGTAGCTGTCACCCTCCTTCCTCACCTTGTGGTAAGGGAGGCACTGTTTTACAGAGCGTACTGAAGGTAAAGTTTTATATGTCTAGCATTATATGACACTAGTTTTACTGAATATAAAAAAAAATATAAAATTCTAAATTTTGTTTCTATTTTTAAATTTAAAGGCAATGCACTAAAAACTGTCCCCTGAGGAAGCCATGTGCCGAATGGTGAAATGTTGGGGTACGAACGTTCAATGAAAATAGATACAAGAACTACTGGGAAAAAGTGTCAAAGTGGACTTTTTGTCAGAGCACCCCACCCCCTCTCTTTTTGAGAAGTGAAAAACAAGCACAGAGGGCAGCTCCAGCCTAACTGAATTTTTTTGGATTAATACTATTTTCTGTAGCAAACTAGTTTTTTTTTTAAATATTGCACGAGTAAGCTATTAGATGCAGAGCTTAACAGCTACAAGTGTTTTAATAAATAGAGAATAATGCCTGTGCAGGTGTGTGTTATAGAAACATAAATTTTGATGGCAGATAAGGACCGCTTGGCCTACCTAGTCTGCCCATTTTCCCTACCTACTGTAATACTGCAGTCCCTACTTGGTCTTCGGCTTTACCCTCCCTTTCCTAATCAATAAGGTTCCCTTATGCCTGTCCCATGCATTCTTGAATCCTGTTACAGTTTTTGCCCCACCACCTCTGCTGGGAGGCTGTTTAAGGCATTCACCACTCTTTCTGTGAAGAAGTACTTCCTCACATTTCCCCTGAGTCTACTCCCTTCCAGCTTCATAGTATGACCCCTTATTCTTGAGCATCTTTTCTTCTGAAAAATGCTTCCCTCCTGTACCTTATTTACACCTGTGAGGTATTTGAAAGTCTCTATCATATCCCCCTCTTCCTCCTTTCCTTCAGGATGTACATATTGAGGTCCTTCAGTCTCTCCTCATCGGGCTTATGATACAGGCCCAGCACCATTTTAGTTGCTCTCCTCTCATGAGGTGTGTGATAATCCATAAACCCTGAGAGCAAAAGTGGAGGAGTTTATGAGATTATCCACCAGGGAATGGATGTTTTCCCCACAAGAGAAATGTGCAGGGAACCAAAGAAAACACACAGAACTACAGGAACTTACTCAGAGCAAACACAGAATCTGAGGGGGCCATAAGTGGTAGAGGAGCAGATAGCAGTTGGGGCCAAATCCAGTAACAAAAAAAATTCTTCAAATGCGTGAATGAGAAGAGAAAAATACTAAGTATTGTTAGTCCAGTACAGTACCTGGACAGGGGTGACAGATTTAGAAATGACAGACAGATGGCAGACTGCCTGAATGCACACTTTGCTTCGGTATTATCAGAGGAAAGGGATAGATAGTGATATTGAACAATGAAATATGATTCCTAGGTGAACAAAAGGACATGCTAAAAGAAATGCAAGTAACACCTGAACAAGCTGAGAAATGCTAGAGATGGCGACTGGAAAGCAGGCAATGAGTTTGGATGGAATCATCCAAAATCCTGAAGGAGCCGCAGTAGCTAAGCAGTTCTCCACAGCACTGGCAATGATATAATCGCCAGTGATATGAGTAATTCCTTGGCTACTGTAGCCTATTCTGAATATTGACACCGCATGGGCCACTGTCGCCTGTTATCTGGCACATATGAAGTTCTGATTGACACACTGAATACAACTTCTATTCAGCGAGACCGTCGGAACTGCGTACATGCCTAATGACCGGAGAAAGGTTCTTGCAGTGTGAATATTCAAAACATGCTTCAGGGCGAACTGGGAAAATATAGGCTAGTCAGCTTGATGTCAGTACCTGGGAAGTTGCTGGAGATGGCCATACCTGAGGGGAAAAACAATTGCCAAACACCAAACAAAAATTTGGTTTTGATGGCTCAGTATGGATTCTATAAGGAGAAATTATGTCAAACAGATCTAATTTCTTTTACTGAAAATGTCACTAAGACACTGGATGTGGGAAATACTATGGATGTTTTATCTTAACTTCCGTAAGGCACTTCATGCCATATCACACAAGCTAGTTCCTAAACTAATGAACCTGTGCCTAACTGGACATATGATGAAATTAAATTCAGAATTACACTCCAGTTGCAAATGACACTATCAGTAGATTGTATAGGAGAGGGTCTCTATTTACATAACTTATCCACTGCCCATTGAATGATACTATTCAGGTACCTCTTTGTTTTCCCCTTTTGTGTCTCAGAACTTTTCTTGTACCTAGTTCTTTAACACCTCTTCTTAATAATCTAGTAATGTCCCTTTAGTTTACTTTCTAAATGATGTTGAAAATCTGCATACATAACACTTTCTTTCTCGCTCCTAAGGGTTCTAACCCCAGACTACTTCTCCTGATCGTATAAGACACCTTATTAAAGTTTATATAAGCTCTGTTCTTTTGTTTGTTGGTCTCTCTGTCCTCTTGGGGCTAGTTACATCACAGATAACTGTACGTAGCTCCTGGTTTAAAGTAGAACTGGAAAACATCTGATCAGAGCTTATAAAAGCGTCACCATGCACTGCAGGCTATTGAATCTCTCACTGCTGAAGTCCTGCCCTAATGTCAGCTACAGGGATTCTGGGATGTGTAGTTACAGAAGATGTCAGCCTAGAAGTAAGCAAAAAGGCCTGCCTAATTGGGAAAAAGGCCCTGCTTGGACAATCCCCTGCCTCTTTGGCTGGAATTTTCCCACGTGCCCTTGTCAATAAAACTATGCGTAGCACTGCAAAGCGTGTTTTCCATGTCCCATTCAGACGAACCTCATTTGCTCAGTGGGCATTGTCCTACCAAGGGCCTCAGTTTATCAATGACCCCCCAGCCTCCATCACGGACTGTGAGAAAATTAGGTGCTTTAAACGAGAGCTCCGCCCACTGCTATCACAGACAAGTCATTGTTTCTGTTCCACTTAGTCACCCGCTGTCCAAGATCAACCTTTGGCTCTTCTCAACTACGATTCCTATCATGCTGTTCCATATACCTCCCCTTCCTAAACTACCTTCCCTGACAAAGCCAACTCTTGCTGCTACGATCCATGATACCTTGCACTTGCGTAACCCTAATTTGTTTTCCCTGTCACCTTACCTTCTATCTTCACATCCCTCCATTTCATCCTTTCACTCTTACTCAAATGCTCCTTTCTTCCCCACTCTACTCCATCCCTCCTGACAAGGTAACCGCACCTCCTAACATCTCCCCCAACCCCTTCACTCTAATCCTTATGCTCCCTTTTCTCTCCCACTCTACTCCTTCTCTCCTACATGTTGCCTCAGCAACTGTGACTGCACTTGTGTAATTATTCAATCAAACTTTTGTACTATATGTTTTACTGTATTGATCCTGTTTGTGCTTTCATGTACCAATTGTCTTGTCATATGTAACTATGACTTGGAACTTTTGTAAAAGAGCTCCTCAGCTCAAAGGTATTAATCTGAAACTGAAACAAACAAATAAATAAACAAATAAAATGTATGCCTGATGCACCCTACCCGGGCAACAAAAACTAAGTAAATAAAATAAAATTAGTCTGATACAATCTACTATACTATAGTAAACAGTTAGTAAACCAAAATGTTTCTGCACACAAAGTGTACATTGGGACCAGCCCCATATGTGGGTGTGGGACCCTGTGTGTTCACTGTTACCCTTTAACTATAATCCTAGCCAGTCTTCTCTGAAGTCACTCTATCATCTCATTTTTTTTTTCTTTTTGTTACCCCTGAATAACATGCAGGACATGTATCCTCTGTACTGGGCCTAACCAGCATTTCATACACTAGAACAAGTTCCTGCTGAGACAACCCTGATCTTTTAAATACTGACAGAAAATAAATCCTTTTATGGACCTGTTTACATAATTTATCTACATGTGACTGCCATTTTTAATTATCTGAAATTATTACTCCCAAACATTTGGCATTTGAAGTCACATCCAGTCTCTCGCTATGCATACAAAACTGTACACGCTCCAGTTTTCTACTGAAGGACACTGATGTAATTTGAGTTTGTTTTATTATTAATCCTCATCATATTTTCTACCGCCCACCTCCCCTTATAATCCAGATCCTACTGAAGCACACTTGGGGCATCTTTAATATGACTACTATATATACTGTGGTATCATCCACATAAATCACATGTTTCCCAACTGTTTTTGGATCATTCATCACAACTACAAATAATAATGGGTCTAGCTTAGTGCCTTGTGGTACCCATCCATTCATTTTATGACATTTTGACCCACCACCCCAAATTTAACCCTCTGTTCTGCATAAAGGAACAGACTCACCTATTCAGAGCAGGATGTACTTTCAAATCAAATAATTTTTTTCAGAACAATGTTTTGGTTTAGAAGGTTGAATGCCTTACTGAAATCAGTTGAGCTCCCGCCTCAGAGATCTGGCCATTCTCAACAGCTATGAGCAGGTCATGCAGGAGTTTAACAAGAACCCATACTGAAGAACAATTTTTAATATTCTTTTATTGATGCACACTTTACTTTACTTTACCCTGCATGTCATCCCAGATCCATTCAAATGCGTATTGTTCTGCTATCTTTGCCATGAGAGAAATAAATGCTATAGGTCTCAAATTTTTTATTATTATCTACTTCATTCTTTTTTTGGCGGAGGGGGGTTACCTCCACCAGTTTTCACTCTGTAGGTATCTCGCCTTCATGCATTGCCAAATTTTGCGCTGTTGCTATTGCTGGTGCCAGTTCTGCAGCACCTCCATTATTAATCAGCCCTGGATACCACCTGGCCCTTTGTCTTATTTACATAGTTTTTTAGGTTTCTGAGGACTGACTCACTCATGACCAAATATTTTTTGTGGTATACCAGCCCTCTAAATGCAGGAGCCAACAGTATCTCCATTTGCCCACAAAAAAAAAAAAAACTCTGGCCAGAGCCGATAGGGCTGCAAAAGAAGAATCTGGGTTAAAAATATTGAAAATTATTTTTCTTTTTATGTTTTTACACCTACTTTTCAACACAGCCTTGTGATGAACCTGCCTCATAAAGAAGGGCAGAGAAAATGTTCAGCTTCTGGCCTAAAGGTGATGTCATGCAGGGACTGCAAAATCAACCTTTGGGCTGCAAACACACATTTTGAGCAAGAGTTGAACATGACAGCTGTTACATTAATGAGTCGCTGCACCAAAATGGCTGTATTGAAATTTTGTGGTAAAAATACTGAATATTACCAAAGTTATGAGCCTGCATTTGCAAAATTCAGCTTCACCTCATAATGTAAAGTAGCAGTGCAACAACTGGTGAAAATATTGACCTATGCTTTTTTATGCTATTTTAGATTGCCACTTACCTCCTGACTTGAATGATGCCCTTCTTTCCACAATTTGAGTTTGTGTGAGTACCTTTTTCCATGTCTGAAATAATAAAAGGAGGACTCTTTTTAATTCATCTTGGACCACGTCTTCATCAGTATCTGTAGCCGTTTTTGGACAACTATTGTACTGTAATATCAGAGAGCACTGTCTGCTGCATAGTAATTTATTTTAGTCACAACAGAAGTGATATATAAACAATAGATGGTCAAAAACAGCTGAAAATACTGACAAAGACCTGGTCTGATCCATATTAACCTTTTGGCTGCCAAAAGGTTTAGAACATATAGGAATTTTGGACTGATATATCAGTTCATGGTATAGCAAGGGTTAAAAGAAATGATCCTGTTATTATTTCGGACATGAAAGAAGTACTAAAGCAGACTCAGACTGTGGAAAGAAGCTTATCATATAAGTCAGAAGGTAATTGGCAATCTAAAATAGCATAAACAAGCATTTGTCAATGCCGAATGTTTGCTTGCTGGCATTGGCAGTGGTAATGTAGAAGTTACAGAGCTGCGTAATAGGAATGGCAGTGAAGTACTGAACTGAAGCCAACCCCACCACCACCCTGCAGAGAGTGACAGGCATTGGGGTGTGCATTTGGGTCATCAGGCATAATGGCCTTGCCATTTCACCACACCCACCCTGCAGACACTGACAAGTGTCATGGTGTTCCTTAGGTGTTTGGTCTTATATAAGCACCCATTGCATTAGGAAATGCAGTGAGATGGGTGCGATATAGAGAATGGGTGAACTTTGGGGCTGAAGAGTCCAAGGCATACCTCGATACCTCTCACTGGCTGCAGGGTGTGGAATGGTATGAGCATTACAGGCAAGAATCCCAAGTCACACCCCTGATGCCTGTCATTCTCTACAGGGTTGGGCGTTATGGTTGGAAACCCTAATACCTCAGGCATTTGTTGGTATTTTCACTCCAAATTTTCAACATGTTTTTTTTGTGACCCCACCTCATGAACAGGGGAATATCAGTTTGTTAGTGAAGCTGCTTATGCACAGCTAGTACGGCATTTAGGCACCAGGTGCAAAACATTCCGAACAGGATAAAAATGACAGCTGTACTGTTCATGGGGAGGTGTAAAAATTGCAATGTTGCAAATCTGCAGTACAAATATTTTAAAAATGGTGAAGTCATGAGCGACATAGAAACTGCAACGACACCTGTAATATAATTAGGTTGGGATATTTTACAGCAGATTGTCAACTCAGGCATTTTGGTGCCTCGATCATGAACAGTGTCACTGTGATTTTCTTTATCTGTGCGAACAATGATTCCCCACAGCGACCATGCATCTCAGCGCTGAAAGTGTGAAAACACACTTCAGCCATGTTGTGAAAAATGACAGCTGTACTGTTCATAAGGAAGTGTGAAAAATGCCACTGGTGAAAATCTGGACTGAAAATATTACAAAGTCATGAACTTACGAGGGTGCGTGGAAACTGCGCATTGCTCACTCGTAACACAGTCATTTTATGGACTTTTGTCACCAAATTTTCAACATAGCCATTTTAAGACCTCTGCTCATGAACAGTGTAACTGTGATTTTCTTAATCTGTCCTACACATTGCTTTCGCACACCAACAGCACCATTGTGCGCTACATGTGCGAAAACACATTTTGGGCGACATATGAAAAATGGCAGCTGTACTGTTCATAAGAAAGTGTAATAAAATGGCAATGTTGAAAATCTGGAGTGAAAATATTAAATTTGCAAACTTACGAGCATGCATAGGAACTGCGCAACGCACGCTCGTAAAACAGTCATTTTTAGGAATTTTTTCACCAAATTTTCAACATAGCCATTTTAAGACCTCTGCTCATGAACAGTGTCACTGTGATTTTCTTAATGTGTCCCATACATTGATTTTGCACATACTGCGCCATTGTGCACTACATGGGTGGGAACACATTTTGGGCAAGATGTGAAAATGACAGCTATACTGCTCATAAGGAGGTGTGGTAAATGGCAATGTTGAAAATCTGGAGTGAAAATATTGAAAATTGCGGAACTTACGAAAAGTGTGAGGAACTGCGCAATGCACCCTCGAAACAGTCATTTTAGGAATTTTTTCACCAAATTTTCAACATAGCCATTTTTAAGACCTTTGTTCATGAACAGTGTCACTGTGACTTTCTTAATTTGTCCCGTACATTGATTTCACACACCGACTGAGCCATTGTGCGCTACATGGGCGGAAACACGTTTTGGGTGAGATGTGAAAAATGACAGCTATACTACTCATAAGAAGGTGTGGTAAAATGGCAATGTTGGAAATCTGGAGTGAAAATATTGAAAATTCGTGAACTTATGAGCGTGCATAGGAGCTGTGCAACGCACGCTCGTAAAACAGTCATTTTTAGGAATTTTTTCACCAAATTTTCAACATAGCCATTTTAGCACCTGAGCTCATGAACAGTGTCACTGTGATTTTCTTAATTTGTCCCGTACATTGATCTTGCACACCGACTGCGCCATTGTGTGCTACATGGGCAGAAACACGTTTTGGGTGACATGTGAAAAATGATAGCTGTACTGCTCATAAGAAGGTGTGATAAAATGGCAATGTTGGAAATCTGGATGAAAATATTGAAAATTCATGACCTACGAAAAAGCGTAGGAACTGCACAATGCACGCTCTAAAACAGTCATTTTTAGGAATTTTTTCACCAAATTTTCAACATAGCCATTTTAAGACCTCTGCTCATGAACAGTGTCACTGTGATTTTCTTAATTTGTTCTGTACATTGATTTCGCACACCGACTGCGCCATTCTGTTCTACATGGGTGGAAACACATTTTGGGTGAGATGTGAAAAATGACAGCTGTACTACTCATAAGAAGGTGTGGTAAAATGGCAATGTTGAAAATCTGGAGTGAAAATATTGAAATTTCGCGAACTTACGAGCTCATGAGAACTCTCGAACGCACTCGTAAAACAGTCATTTTTGGAATTTTGGCATCAAATTTTCAACATGGTGTTTTGGGACCCTTCTCATGAATGATGTCACTGTCATGGCAGTATTTGGGCCTGAAGGGTGATTTCGATCACTGCACAGTCACTGCGCCGAATCACCCTTCGGGCGCGACACGCCATGACAGTGACATAATTCATGAGAAGGGGTCCCAAACCCCATGTTGAAAATTCGGCAAAATTCCCAAAATGCCCGAGATATGCAACAGTTGAAACCCCTATGTAACCCATTATACAGCTTACCTGGGCATTTCCTCAGTTCGCGGTCGGCTTTCAAGAGTGCAGACGTGTTCCCGGTCCACTGAAGATCGCTAGCCCGGAGTCCGCAGGTAAGTATGGGGTGGGGGGTGCGGGGAGGCTGGGTGCGCAGTGGGTGGGTGCGGGTTGTGGAGGGGCGTTGGGAGACGCTATGGGACAGTTTTTATTTTACAGGTCTTAAAATAAAAAGACATCGTGGGACATTTGCCATGCTGGGGTGGGCTCCCAGAGTGGCACAAAGACTTAGGGGGGCCGTTCAGCCCGACGGGGGATTAGGGCACCCCGCTGGCAAATAAAACAAAAAACGCCAGATACCGCGCTGGGGTGGCCCCAGCGTGGTACAAGGACTTGGGCGTTTCAGCTGACGGGGATTGGGCAATTCCCCATCGGCAAAATAAAAAATCTCGGCATCGTTTGCCACGCTGGGGTGGGCTCCCAGCATGGCACAAGGACTTGGGGGAGGCGTTCAGCCGACGGGGATTGGGCACCCCGTCGGCTATTCAGTCCGGGGGCGCGCACGTCTGTCTGTGCGTGGGGGAGCTGCGCGTGAGCAGCCGATATCTTGGTCGGTGCTCACCTGCCGTAGCTCCCCTTTCAATCAGAGTGTTACTGCATTTTGAGCGTGGTTACAGACAGCTCCAAAATGCATTGCTTACAGGGGCCGCGCCTGCCAGCCCAGTGCCTGAATTGGAGGAGGAGGTGACACACCTCCGAAATCTCCGTTCATGGCACTATGTTTCTTGCACATACGTGCAAGCAAACATAAAAAGCATTGACCAAAATTTAACCAGATTATTGCACTGCTGTTTTAATAGATGAACGTACTAGAATCATACAACACAAGCGTGTGCAAAGTATACCACCTCACATGAAATTTATTCAAAGTCAGGGAATGCATTGCTATTTTTTTTTTTTTTGGCACTGAAAAAGTATAACATTGTCCACAGGGAGGAAATCTGGATACAGTTTTACTCAATCAAGCCCTACTACAGGGGGGACAGCATCCACCCCAGGAAAGGAGAGCTGCTGATAGGTCGCAAAACTCTGATTCTACCCTCACCCCGGCCAGCTCCCTGACCCGAGGTCATTCCTGAACCTGGGTCGCTGGCGTGACATGAGGTAAGGCTAGATGCCTCAACCCACTGTGCCACTGGGCTGGCAGGTGATGGCCTTCTTAACTGACCTGCCAATACAGACTGTGGACATGAAGACCATAGAGCAGTCCTCAGTGTTGCCCATCCCTTAGCTTTTGCCAGCACTGAGCCTATATGGCTGTGGAGAGCTTTTAGGAGTGGCAGGAATGTTGACAAGAATATGAGGTGCTCTTGCTGCACCAGAGTCAGATTCAACTGATACTGCTGCTATTACAAAACTGTGCATGTGTGATACTCACACATGCACAGTTTGCCTTGAACTCAGCCATAACATGGCAGCACTGACATGACTACATATGCACCATACTCACATATGCATAGTTTAAGTCAGTATTGGTAAAAGTAAGACCCCACTGAAAATGAGATACTGCATCTTAGCCAGGCTAATGTGTATCAGTACATTGAAGAAGTGGGTAAAATGAGGACCCCTCTGAAAATGAGATCCTGCATCTCATAAAAGCTATTCTGTGTCAGTACATTGCCAAAAATGGATAAAAGCATGACCCACTGAATATGACATACTGCATCTCAGCCAGGCTATCCTGCTGTGTCAGTACATTGTAACAATGCTATAACACCATCAAGAGGTCCTGGAAACATGTGAACATTGAGAGCAAAGTTTGAGAAACTTCAACATTTTTTCCAGAGCCTCTGTGATATGTTGCAGGTGAGTTTTACCATTTAAAATAAATAAAAAGAGCCTTAACATTTGTTATAGTGATTTTACTGACAGGCATAATGAAGTCAGTTGCGTACATGTATTATAAAAAGGTTCTCAGAAATGCTGCAATCTGATTGACTATTAGGATTCCAACAGCCTTACTTTAATCCATATTATACTGTCACGTAAAGCCTGATCACAATGACCCATGGATTCTTCCTGTCAGCATTCCATCCTCTAGCACTGCTGAATGAATAGAATGATGTATTCGGATTTTGAACCAGCATTCTTAAACTGTTGGTGAAATAATTATTTTATTAAAAATCTCCCTCTAAATGAGGAAAACATTCAAAAAGAATTATTTTAACCCTCTTCTTTTGGAACAATTTTTGATAATAGCAATAAGGCACTCTCAGGAGTTAGATTAACAGTCAGTTAATCACCTCCAGGGGCAATATGGCACTTGGCTGTGCCTCGTGCCACATTACATCCCTAGAGGGTGATTAACAGACTGTTAATCTAACCCCTGGTCATGCCTTATTGCTTATTTGATTTGAGCATACAGGAAAATGTACAGGAGCTTTGTCCTAGTTTTACATGAAAAATACAGGGAAAAGGAGGGTGCCCTACACGGAAATGCTTTGTTCAATCTGGGAACACTGCAGTCGACATCGCTATCATTCTTTGTATTTCCCTAGGATGCCCCTTGCAACCTATGAAAACCCTAATTTGATACTGCTCTGCAGTTAGATGCTGTTATCTGTTGGAAGTCATGTCAGTAAATTATTAGTCTCCAAAGATAGCAAGTCACATTGCAATTAAAAAAAAGCTGAGAAAACAGTGTTGAAACTGGTTTACCAAGAAATGTGTTTCTTGTACTCACTGAAGCATTACAAGGTTGGGGAGGAGAGATGATTGTCCAGAGCATTTGTATCTTAATCCCTAGGCTGCCGAAAGAACTAAAATGAATCTATTTGATTGAGCCCTGCACAGATGTTCAGTTTGTACCACTTCAAGGGTTAAATTGAAGGGCTGTAAATATTGAAGGATCATTCAAAAACTCCAAAGGAAGTGTTCCACAGTCTGAATCTGGTAACTCATTTTTAGAGCTGATGCAAGAGGGCTGCAGGCTCCGCCTACCTGCAGCCCTAAAAAACAACTCTCATTTATTTTGTTACACTGGCTTAGCATTTGGTTTTTATCACTGTGATCTTATATACCAAAATTCTCCACACTATTATTTCTTTTCTCCCTCAAAAGCTTTTTAACCCCCTTCAAACATATTACGCTATCTATGGTTACTCTCACACATTAGTAAATGTAAGCCCTCATTTCTTGGCCCATGCCTCTAATGTGTGCAAGTAATCCATTCCCCACTTGCATCTGCTGTGTTCACTCTTCTTGCCGATTTAATGTCATCTGCAAACTTCAGCAGTCTGTTGCCAATCCTTTCCTCAGGGTCAGTAATAAACATGTTAAAGAGCAACAGACCCTGCACTGTCCTCCGAAGGTACTCCACTCAACATATCCCTTCACTCTGAAGGCTGACCATCCAGCACCACTCTCTGCTTGCTACCTGTCAATCAATTTGCTTTCTACCTCCTGTATACTTAGTGGACTCTATTGTGCTACTTTCTCTGTTTGTTTTCCATGTGGTACATTGGCAAAGGCCTTGCTGAAGTCCACATAGACTGCATTCACTGCCCATCTCCTATCCACCTCCCCGGCTGCTTCATCAACATTATGTCTTGCAAGTATGAAACCCCTCTGAGAGTTGCCAGCAGGGGTTGCTGAAAAAGTAGCCTGCACCTACTCTCTCTGGCTTCAAAATCAACTTGTTGGAAGCTACTATAGGTTAGAGAAGTGTATGCATGTGTGTGTGTGGGGGGGCTTGCTTTTCTTAGAATGCTGCGTGGCTCCCATATTGCCTCAGTCTTGTTACACATTTGCTGCTGTTATTTGGTATTGCTTGTGCAATAGCCCATCTGCATTCAGCCCCACTTCCCCTGCCTCTCTCTGCTTATACATCCTGCACATCTAAAATCTCATCCCAGAAAACAGCAAAAAATAACAGTTTACCATCTCAAATTATTATGGTGTTTATAAAAGATTGGAAGTTCACACTCTGTTCAGCAGTAGGAGAGACATCCCTAACTATACCACTCAGATAACCCTCAGTGAGTACTGTCCTACATTGCACAGTGGGATTTATACCTATGAACAGTTTCACATTAAGAGGAACATCCCTCATTTTACCCCTTAGAATCCCCCTCTGTGTCACACTGCGTGGGTGATGTCTCATGTTGTACACTAGCAGTCCTACCTCCCAGTTGTTCCATATTAGAAGATATGATCCTCATTTTACCACTAAGAACCCCCTTTGTCTCACATGAAGAGGGCAATGTCCTACGTTATACAGTGTGATTCATATCGCTAAGTGGTCCTCCGATGACTCTTTTTGGTTCCACTCCCTGATCTTAGTGACAAGGCCTTTTTCTTTGTCCCTTAAAAGGTAAGCAGTATTATGTTCTGGTATTTCCCGTGGTAGTATATAATGTTCTGGTATTTCCCCAAGCAGTATATTATGCTGAGCTATTTCTCCAGGTGGTATATTATGTTCCGGTATTTCCACAAGTGCTATATTATGCTCCAGTATTTCTCCAGGTGGTATATTATGCTCAGGTATATCCCCTGCTGGTATATTATGTTCTGGTATTTCCACAGGTGCTATATTATGCTCAAGTATTTCTCAGGTGCTATATTATGCTCAGGTATTTCCCCAGGTGGTTTATTCTGCTTAGGCCTATCTTCAGATGGTATATTATGTTCCAGTACTTCCCCTAGAGGTATATTATGCTTAGGTATTTCCCAAGGTGGTATATTATACTCAGGTATTTCCCCAGGTGGTATATTATGTATCAGTATTTCTCCAGGTGGTATATTATGCTCAGGTATTTCCCCAGGTGGTAGGTTAAATATATTTCTCCAGGTGGTATATTATGCTTAGGTATTTAGCCAGCTGGTATATTATACTCAGATATTTCCCCAGGCAGTATAGTATGCTTACATATTTCCCCAGGTAGTATATTATTCTCCAGTATTTCCTCAGGTGGCATATACTCGGGTATATCTCCAGGTGGTATATTATGTTCCAGTACTTCCTCTAGAAGTATATTATGCTTAGGTATTTCCCCAGGTGGTATAGTATGCTCAGGTATCTCCCCAAGTAGTATATTATGAAAATATATTTCCCTAGGAGGTATATTAAGCTCAGGTATATTTCACAGGGTGGTATATTATGCTGTTATTTCCCCAGACAGCATAGTATGCTCAGGTATATCCCTAGGTGGTATATTATGTTCCAGTATTTCCACAGGAGGTATTTTATGCTCAGGTATTTACCCAGGTGGTATAGTATGCTGTTATTTACCCAGAGAGTATATTATGCTCAGCTATTTCCCTGGGCAGTATAGTATATTCAGGTATGTCCCCAGGTGGTATATTATGTGCAGGTATAACCTAAAATGGCTTATTATGTTTTGTTATTTACACCGGTGGTCTATTGTGCTCAGGTATTTTCCCAGGTGGTATATTATATTCAGTTATTTACCAGGAGCTATATTATGCTCTAGTATTTCTGCAGGTGGTATATTACACTCAGGTATTTTCCCATATACTATATTATGCTCTGGTATGTCACCAGGTGGTATATTATACTTTGGTATCTCTTCATGTGATATATTATGCTCTGATATTTCCCCAGGTGACATATTATGTACACATATTCCTATATAGCATGCTATAGACAAGTATTTTTGTGGTGCATTGAGATGCTCAGTTATTTCCCCAGGACATGGGTTCTCAAATGGTGATGCCAGCCTCCCTGGAGAGGCACAAACCTGTTTCAGAGGAGTCTCAAGCAAGTCTTGAAAAAGTACTGTAGATATTTTGTGTGAATGAGTAAGGCAAACTGAAAAAGGATAACAGAAGCTGAATTTCTGTACTTATTTACATATCAGCGACCAGGAAAAGCACACTGAGCCAAGGCTCATTTCAGGTGTACCTGACAAAGGGTAGGAAGTGAATACAGTTCAAAAGGCAACTGCAAAAAAGTCAAGCAATATGAAATGAACAGCAGTGCAAACAAATTAAGAACAATGAACAATAGCAAGAGGTTACAAATGATCAATCAGACTGGCAACAGAACTGCCCAAATATGAGGGGTAAGCATAGAGGTACCAGGAGCAAGAGCATGGGGGAGCAAAATGATCCCTGAGAAGCTGCTGAGGAGCATTGTAAGAGGGGAAGGGACAGATGTTGGCAGGAAGGTTATTCCAGATACAGGGGAAACAGAGAAAGCAATATGACCCATGATGGTACTGCAACAAGGGGTATCAATGGTTGGAGACGCAAAATAGTGGAGCAAGTAGGCTGTCCTGTGGTGGGAGTTACAATAAGCTGAATAAAATAAGAGCCAACTGTGCAAAGAAGTTTCACTTTATTCCTGATGTACTGTGCAAAGTATGTTATATTTCAAACAACATGAAGTCTTGCTATATTATGACATATGCAGTGAGTCCCAACCTTCGAACTGCTCCGGAGGTGAAAGAGTTAACTTTCCATGCTAGGCATGGAACACTGAGCTCGAGCTCGGTTGAAAACTCTGTCTGTTGTTCTTCAAACTCAAACTGTCAGATTCTTTACTCCGCCTCACTGAACAGTCGCTCCGGAGATTTCTCCTTCTGCTCGGTTCATTTTGTTGGTTAAAGTATTGTTTTTCTCAGTTTTCGACTGAATTTAAACCGCAACTGGTCGGTTCAGACTCTGTCTGTGGTATTGTGAGTACTAGGTAGGTTTTACATTAATTTCTATTCTGTGTGGAACTTGTAAACAGTTTATCGGTTCGGTTTGAACCGATCAGGTTGTTTAAAATATATTAATCTGTCATTTACAGTGTGGTTACCGGATCTTATCGGTTCTAAAAAACGGATCTTATTACATTTTTTTCCACGACCTGTGACACGGTTGGGAACCGATAAGAGGGTCTTAGCTGGCGGATTGCCATAAACGGGTAAGTTTGGTTAGGCTGGCATTATGTCTGAGAAACCCAAAAGAAAAACTGGGCCCACTGGGTTTCAACACTGCAGTGTCTGTGGGGAAGGCTGACCCCCACACCACCTGTGTTTATTGTCTGGGGTTTGACCTCCTCAATGCAGACTGCCAGATTTGTAAAAATTTTCCTGCAGCTACCCTGGAAAAGAGAGTTGGTAGGCTCAGGGAAAGGGAGGCCAAAAAGTCCGCTGAACCGGATGGTCAGCCCGGTTCGGTTCGGTTCCAACAGAACCGGAGGGAGTGCCCTCTGACCAGGGCGAGACTTCCTCGGGCAAAAGGAGATCCGACTCTGAGGAGTCAGTTCCAGCAAAAAGGACTAGGAAATCAGCTGGTGTGGAGCCAAAACAATCCTCTCCAACTGCTGAAGAAATAGCCAAAACGATTAAAATTGTCCAGTCGCTTTCCCCGGTTCCGACCGAACCGGCACCATCAGGTAAGCATATGGTTCAGCCGGTTCCACCAGTTCAAGAGTATGATTTAGAGGAATATTATGAACCAGAGGAGGGGGAAGAGGAGTATGAGGAGAGTGAATGTGGATTTGAAAGTCTGGGATGTGCCCATTGACCCGAACATCTCCCCAGACAGACCTTCAGGAGTGTCTCCTCCTAGGCTTTCTGAGTCCCCTTCTCATTTTATGTTTTATAAAAAAGTGGCTGAAACCCTCCAGCTCCCTATGGAGGAAGCTGTGGATGATCAAGAGGAGCCTGACTATGTGGAAATGATGGATATCCCAGAGTCTAGGAGACTGTCTCTTCCTTTGCATAAATCTTTTGGGAAACAGACAGTAAAAATTCTAAAACTCCTCACACTATACCTCCTGTGGATAAGAGAATGGACAAGAGGTACACATTGTCAGGCTCTGATACGGAGTTCCTTGCACAACAATGCAGCCATGTTGGAGTAGTGCAGGCTGCAGCCTGTGATGAGGCAAATATTCCCTTGGCTTCACACACCCCCCCTGACAAGAACTCCAGGAGGATTGATGCCATGGCAAAGAAACAGTACATGGCAGCATCCTTGGGACTCAGACAGGCAAATTATATGGCTTATGTTGCTAGATATCAGAAATCCAGATGGGTTACTGTCAGGGCCAGATTAATGGATGTGGGGGCCTTACTCCAAGTCATATTTTGTGGCCTGGGGGCCCCTAAATGCCAACATCCCACTCTTCTGCAGCGCCGGGCCAGCAAGGCAGCAATAAACAGATAAACATTCAAAACTGGCGAAAGCTTTACTGTCATTGAAATCACACACACACACACACACACACACACACACACACACACACACACACACACCCACATCACAATGGCTGTCAATGAGGGCATAAGAAAAGTTATCTGGATCACCATTTAAAAGCACCCTGTGGAATCACTGTAGAGTCAAAATTTTACATGCAAAACATCAAATGAATCATTCTGATCAAATAAGCCACATTATAGTTGTAATAAGTTTGTGCAGGAGCATAAAGTAGTGAAAACGTGCTATAAAACTGATAAGAAAACTGGCATTTATTTAATTTCTGGCAAGCAATGCTGGAAACTGCAGTTCATTTTGCACAAAATAAAGTAGCTGCAAATGAACTTAATGGCCATATTTTTTTTTTTACACCTCATCACAACACAGGTTGGCTGCTTCCACAAAGAAAGGGCTAAACTGCACATAGCACAAAACTCAGACCTAATTGTCTGCCTGGCATCCCCCTTCCCTTGTGAACTTGACTGCTAGCCCGTGAATGTATGTATGGGACTGGGAGGGGGGGACACAATCCAAAATAATGATAATTACTGCTAACCTGACGAGCAGGGCACAGACTGCTGCTGCTGCTGCACACCGCACGTGAATTAACCGAGTCGTCCACGGTCCAACTAGTCTCCCAGGCTGGTGTCCTGAAGCTCACAATGGGTGCCCTGTTCTGCAGACTGCAGTGCTTCACTGCTCCCTCCAAGCCCAGCCTCCTCCCGAGATGAGAGTCCTGACTTTCACTGTATGATCTCAGTGATAGCGAGTCTTGTTGGCTTACAACCCAGCCGATGACGATGACACCCATGCCCGGCTCAGCCTCTCTCTTTACTGCCTGAGCTGGCCCGGCCATTCAGCTTGAAACCTCGGAGTCAGACCAGCAGATGGTAAAGACTGTCATTGATGAGTCAACCAGGAGAGAATACAGGCAGCTGCTGCATGCTGCTGATTCCCGCTACCCTGAGTAGCCACACCTCCTAATGGTACACACTGACCAATAAAGTGGTACGGCGTGCAACCAACTGTAGTGTTCTGTAGAGGTTTGCTTGCGCTCAGGGTGGGTGGGGCGGGGGTACTGCCTGGAGGCGTGGCTGGACTGGAGTGGAGGAGAAGTCGGAGAACTTTTTTTATTTGATATGCCGCTGGCCTGCCATGCTAGTTACTCTACTCCCCGAGTAGACAGTACAGTACAGCAAATAATGGGGGGCCCTCCTGAGCCACGGGGCTCTATGCTATGGTGTAATTGGCGTATAGGTTAATCCGGCCATGGATACTGTTATGGCTCTAGCAAAACAGGTCCCTGGCCAGCTTGCCAAGGAGCTGGAGCAGGTGGCTGCTGATGGTATTGAGGCATCCAAGGTGCAATTCCATGCTGCAGTGGACTCTAATGATGTGTAATCAAGAGTCATGGCTACATCTGTGGCACTTCATAGAATGGTTTGGCTCAGATGTACTAGCCTGTCACAGGATACCCAGACTAAGGCCATGGATTTTCCTGTTGTGGGTAATTCTCTGTTTGGGGATCAGACAGAGAATTACATGAAGAAAATGGATGAGTATAGGACCACCTATAGGAGTGCACAGGCCAAGGAAAGGCAGGCCACTCCTCAAAGGCAGCTTTCCAGGGGCAGGGGCAGGCCTTTTCATAGGCCTTTTTACCAAGCCCAGGCCTCCTCTTCTGCTTATGCCCAGAGGGGGTTCTTTAGAAGGAGAGGCATACGGGGTACAAGCAGGCCTGCTTCCACCCCTCAGCCTAAAGCCCCTGCCAAGCAGGCACCCTGATGGGATTGCCAGGGCCGATTCTCAGCTACCTGTAGGGGGCAGGCTGGCTTACTTTGTCCAGGACTGGAAGTCTCTGACATCAGACAAGTGGGTCCTGGAAGTAGTAAGCCAGGAACTGGTTGTCAGCTTCAAAAAATTTCCAAAGATGAGAATCAGATCCTTTCCACCTGCAAATCCACCAGAGGCACTTGCCCTAGAGGCAGAGGTCTCTTCCCTCCTGGCTCTCAGAGCTGTGGAAAGGGTTCCACCCCTACACCAGGGCAAAGGATTGTACTCCAGGTACTTCCTTACCCCAAAAAAGACAGGAGAATGGCGGCCCATCCTGGATCTCAGATATTTAAACAAGCACCTTTTAAAAACAAAATTCAAAATAGTGACTCTGGGAATTATTCTACCCTCTCTAAGGCCAGGGGACTGGCTAGCGTCCCTGGACCTCAAGGATGCCTACTTCCATATTCTCATCAGAAGCTCCCATCGAAAGTACCTCAGGTTCGAGCTGCCCTCAGGCCATTACCAGTTCAGACCAATGCCCTTTGGCCTCACCTCTGCTCCAAGGGTATTCACAAAATGCCTGGCAGTAACAGTTGCTTTCCTAAGAAGGCAAAAAATTGCCATCTTCCCTTACCTGGACGACTGGCTCATAGTAGGCCAGTCTCCAGAACAAGTCAAGTTACATCTACAGATAACTCAGCAACTGCTCACCTCTCTAGGCTTCCTTCTGAATCTTTCAAAGTCAGTTCTAGAGCCCGTCCAGCTCCTCACCTTCATAGGCACAGAGCTGAACACAGAGAAAGCCAGAGCCTTCCTTCCTTTGGACAGGACAAGGACCCTGGTCTCTCTGGTCTCCTCATTCACCCTGCAGGCTCTCGACCAGCAAGGCATTTTCTACAGCTCCTGGGGCACATGGCTGCTTCTACAGCAGTAGTGCAGGGAGGAAAATTTCAAATGAGGGACATCCAGTTCCATTTGAGAGCCTTTTGGTCTCAAAGGAAAGACCCTCTAACCAAATTGATCCCAGTAACTCGAACCCTGATCCAAGCCCTACAGTGGTGGCAGGATCAGAGCAATCTGAGACAAGGGGTTCCCTTTATCACTCAGTCTCACTCCTTAATCCTTACAACAGATGCATCCCTCTTGGGGTGAGGAGCTCACATGGGCGACCTCACTACCCAGGGATTGTGGTCCCCTCAGGAATCTCTACTCCACATCAATCTGTTGGAACTCAGAGCAGTTTTTCTAGCACTTCAAGTTTTTTCTAAATCTTTTCAGAACAAAATTGTACAGGTCAGAACAGACAACACTACCACAATGTGGTACATCAACAAGCAAGGAGGCTCTCGGTTTATGGCCTTGTGCACCGAAGCAATGAAGTTGTGGTCTCTGGCTTACTCCATGAACACCTCCCTTACAGCAGTTCACCTCCCAGGCAAGGACAATGTCCTGGCAGATGCTCTCAGCAGGATTTCCCAGGGCCATCACGAATGGTCACTGGACCCCCTGGTCCTGGAGGTAATATTTGCCAGATGGGGCACCCCGCAGATAGATCTTTTTGCAGCCCCAGATAATCACCAACTTCCCCTTTTTTGCTGCAGCCCCCAGTGTTGGGCCTAGTCCCTGATGCCTTAGTTCCCAATTGGGAAGGGAAGTTTTCTATGCTTTTCCCCTTCCTCTCCAGTTCAAGTGTTAGTCAAAATCAGATCTCAATCCTGCAAGATGATCCTGATTGCTCCAGATTGGGCCAGACAACCCTAGTATCCACTCCTACTGTCCTTAGCAGTCCATCTTCCCCTGTGTCTTGCCAGGAATCACAACCTGTTAACCTGTGCTCAGGGGAGGGTTTGGTACCCGAACCTCAAATCTCTCAATCTCAAGGCCTGGCTCTTGAAGAGTTGGAGTTTGCTGATCTACACTTCTCCCAAGGTGTAATGGATATATTGAAGGCTTCTAGGAAACCTTCCACCAGGGCTACCTATAATTCCAAATGGAAGAGGTTTTCCATATGGTGGTCTGGGAAGCATATTTCCCCAGAATCTGCTGATTTACCCACAGTCCTGGATTATATGGTCCATTTAAATACCTTGGGGCTGAGACCAGCTACCCTAAAAGTACATTTGGCAGCTGTGTCTGCTTTATTTCAGCAGATAAACCTCTTCTCTTTCAGCTCATCCTGTATTCTCCAAGTTTTTAAAGATTGCTTCACACCAACCCTCCATTCAGGGACCCTGCCCCTGCCTGGGATCTTAATGTTTGCATTGCTCAGCTTATGCAACCTCCCTTTGAGCCCTTGTCTTCAGCAGAGCTTAAGTACTTGACTTGGAAGACTGTGTTTCTGGTAGCCATCACTTCTGCCAGACGCATAAGTGAATTACAAGCTTTGTCAGTGGAGCCTGATTTTATCTCCTTTCATAGAGATTAGGTGGTCCTCAGGACTAACAGGAAGTTCTTGCCTAAGGTGGTTTCAGATTTCCACCTTAATCAATCTATATCTCTTCCAGTGTACTTCACTGACCATTCCTCCTCTGGCGAGAGGAGGCTGCACAGCTTAGATGTGACGAGAGCCCGTAGTTACTACATATAGTGTACCAAGGGTCACAGGTTTGACTCTCTCCAACTGTTCCTCACTTATGTGAGGTTGGTAAAGGGAAACCTGCCACTAAAAGATCCATTGCCAGGTGGATTGTCTCTTGTATCCAATTCTGTTATGAAAAGCTGGGCAAGGTTCCTCGCTCAGGCCTGAGGGCTCACTCTACCAGAGGTACAGCTGCTTCCCTTGCTGCTGTCGGGGACATCCCTATTCTAGAGATATGTCAAGCAGCTACCTGGAAAACAGTTCACACTTTTACCAAGCATTACTCCCTGGACATCCAGGCTAGGAGTGATGCTCGGTTTGGCACAGCTGTGCTTCAGAGCCTATTTCCTAAGTAGGTTCTGTCCCTCCTCCATGGTGGTACTGCTGTGTAGTTCTGATATGTCATAATATAAATACTCATGTTGTTTGAAGAAAAAATTACTCACCTTAGTAATGTTGTTTCTTCTAATGGAGTCTTGCTATATTATGACCTCCCCCCTGCCCGCCCCTCTCAGAACCTCTGTTTTTGGGATGTGGGTGGGCAGTGCAGTGTTGGCACTTAGTAGATGCCCACCTTGTTGTTTTCACCCCTCCTTTCTGGGGGTGAATTGGTGTTGTGTTTTTCATTTTTTGGGTCTCCTGACTTGAGTCTTTGTTTTGGGACCAAAAAATGTGTTCTTATGTTTATAGCCAGTTGACTAGTGTAGGTTTACAGCTTCCACACAGGACCTCAGTGAGTTTAGCTCGTAAAGATCTGACGGTTTGAGTTTGAAGAACAACAGATAGAGTTTCAACCGAGCTCGAGCTCAGTGTTCCATGCCTGGCATGGAAAGTTAACTCTTTCACCTCCGGAGCAGTTCGAAGGTTGGGACTCACTGCATATGTCATAATATAGCAAGACTCCGTTAGAAGAAACAACATTACTAAGGTGAGTAATTTTTTCTTCTATGGGGAGGCCCAAGATTATTTAAATGTTTGGGGTGGCTCAAGGTCCTTTCTATAGCTTGGGGGAAGCTCATTATGATAAAATTTGAGAACTGGTGCCTTAGGAAAATATAATGTAACAAAGTTCATGTTATGTATAGTGTCTTTTATGCAATATAAGGTAACAAAATGCTATGAAAAATAATCAAAAATGCAGATGCAAAATAATGAGTACACAAATACAAAATAATATACACAGGGCATCCAGAGCATGGGACTACAACACAGGTCAAATGGAAAACAAAGTGCAGTAGATACTGTATGTGGGTGGGGGGGGGCACCCCTTCCCACTCCGACTGGCCCATAAAGTTAACCTATTGCCAGCAGAACAAACTCTTCCACCTTGTCATTTTGCAATCAGGGAGGTTAACTGGGCCATGTTATCTACTGCAAAAACACCAAGAGACAAACCGCTCAACTGTTTCATCAAGATCACCCATGAGATTGTGAGCCCTCATTCCTGTTGTAACATCCCTCTAAGTTTAGCAAACACAGAACAACAACAAAAAACTGTACCAGAAGCCATGCTGTCCTGGTGGAGATCAAGGCTGTACATAACTAGAAGGAAACCTATTTATTTAGTTAGGTCAAAACTGTGCTACTCCACAGGCTCTCTGCTTTTGCCACCCCCATACTGGTAGACCAGAGACCATGAGCAACTTCATGTTTCCCCACTCACGAGGATGGAGGTTGATGGGGGACAGTGCAGACACATTGCAGAGATGTTGTGCTTGGTCTATGAACTAGTTGCCCCACCATAGCTGAGTTATAGGTGAACATTTTTTTTTTTTACAAATTCACTGAGCTGCTGAGGGGATTGGGGTTCAGCTTCTACTCCAATATTTTACAGCTGGGAGGGGACTGAAGCACAGGGAGGGCAAGTGATTTGCTCAAGGTCACACTGTGTGTCAGTGTTGTGGATGTGAAATTAAAGCCTGGGGAATCCTGGTTTGTAGTTCACATATGATATGCAGTAGCCTGACTCAAAATATGCTGTTTACCTTCATAAGTGATGGAGCAGGATGGTATGCTGACACCGCAGTGACAACTTTACAGTGATGTCATCAACAGCAGCGACACTGATACATCGAGTAAAGACCACTCAGGACCCTGGCACAGATTCCAGTGGTCTTGCAACCCTCCCTGAATCAGCTCCAATTCAGAGTTGACTATATTAAAATATGGGGGACAGTCCTTAAAAACATATTCTTTTTCCAATGGCACAATGCCAACGGCAATTGCGGTCGACATGCAGCTGTCATTGTAACATCAGGTCAACATATTTTTATCGAACTGGCATCGTAGATCTGAGCAGGACCATAACCAAGTCTGCCCTCTCAGAAGTGATAGCATATTCAGTCAGACCACTATGTATCCAGTTTAATTTTGAACAGCAAAGCTTTTTAATTAGTTTTTTTAGCTTTCAAAGGCTTATAGCTTATATTTTATTATTTTATAATATGTGGTCAGCCCTTCTAATTTCATAGCTGGCCTATACACTTTCATGTGATAATTTATGGTCGTGTCATCAGAAATCCTTTAATTCTCAGTTGCGTGGTCACCTCAGAGGATAACTCATTTATTAAACAAGAGACACCCTTCGGAGGACTATTAACTTATTATAAATCACTTTAGTTAGCTAGAGTGATTTATAGTAACTTTTTTCTTTCAGTTTTTGTATTTTAGAAGAACTGGTCTAACAGTCTACCACCCGCTGGTGAACTGGAATGGACCACTTTGACATTCCTGCATGAAGCGACAACTGTATACAGGATAAGAGGTTCTGGGGTTCTGAGCTCTGATTGGCTGAATCATGCCAGTGATTCTTAATAAGCTTAATATTTACTGGTGACCCCCTTATCACACAGTTTGCAAGCATCTGTCAAACCCCGTAATAACCAGAAAACCAGTTAATACGACATATTGAAAACTTCTATTCACTGTCACTGGCTTTGAGACAACTCGAGCATCTACTCACAGTATACAGACTCCACAGTATTGTCCAACTCCCTGTCAGCCACGGTCTGTTCCTCAGTGTGAAAACAGAAAATATTTAAGAACGCATTTCTTTCCAAATCAGAACATGAAAAGGTGACAAACCATACTGCTGGTCTAATTAAAAGTGCATTTTTTCCCTAAAGTTCAAACTTCAAAACATTCAGGTTGAAATGTTATTTTATTCCATACCATATTCAAAGTTTATGTTTCTTACATAGAAACATAGACTTTGACGGCAGATAAGGACTGCTAGGCCCATCTAGTCTGCCCATTTCCCTACCTACAGGATAGGCCGCAGATCCTAGTTAACCAACAGCCTATTTCTTCCTACTCCCCACAAGAATTGCCTTATGTCTGTCCCATGCATTCTTGAATTCTCCCACAGTTTTAGACCCCACAACCTCCTCAGGAAGGCTGTTCCATGCATCCACTACCTCTCTGTGAAATAATACTTCCTCACATTGCCCTGAACTGCCCTCCTTCTATCTTTAAATTGTGTCCCCTTGTTCTTGCAAGTCTCTTTTTCTGAAAGATGCTACCTCTTGGACTTTGTTGATTCCACTGAGGTACTTAAAAGTTTCTATCATGTCCCCTCTCCTTCTTTCCTCAAGTGTATACATATTAAGCTCCTTTAGTCTCTCCTCACTGGCTTCTCTTGCAGACCCTGCACCATTTTAGTTGCCCTCCTCTGGACTGCCTCTATCCTGTCTATGTCCTTGCGGAGATGGGGTCTCCAGAACTGGACACAGTACTCCAGATGGGGTCTTACCAACTGTCTGTACAGAGGGATAACAGCTTCCTGTTTTCTGCTGCTGATGCCTCTCCCTATACATCCCAGTATACCCCCAGCCCTCCCTACTGCCTTCTCACATTGCTTGCTAACCTTAAGGTCATCTGATATGATTACCCCCAGGTCCCTTTCCTTTTTTGTTGTTGTTACTACCTCCCCACCCATTGTTTATTCTTCCCCTGGGTTCTTGTTTCCCAGGTGCATTATTTTGCACTTCTTTGCATTGAATCCTAGCTGCCATACGTCTGACCATTCCTCCAACCTTGCCAAGTCCTTTTCATCCTTTCCACGCCTCCTTGTGTATCAACCCTGTTGCAGATCTTTGTGTCATCTGCAAAAGGCATACTTTTCCTTCCAGTTCCTCTGCAATGTCACTGATGAAGACATTAAAAAGGACTGGACCCAATACTGAACCCTGCGGTAGCCCACTAGTAACCCCCCTTTCTTCAGAGTGGACTCCATTTACAATTACCTTCTGTGTCCTGTTGTGCAGCCAATGTTTTACCCAGGCTACCACCCTGGGACCCACTCCCAGGCTGATTAATTTGACTATTAATCTTTTGTGTGGGACTGTGTCAAACTGTATACACTTCAGTGTTTACTGTTTCAGAAAAAATAAAACAGCATAGCATGAACAGAAGGTATTTTTCCCCCTCTTTCCTGAAGTAATGCTGCAACTCTTTGCAGCAGTAATTATAAACAAGCATTTGTCAATGCCGAATGTTTGCTTACTGGCATTGGCAGTGGTAGTGTAGAAGTTACAGAGCTGCGTAATAGGAATGGCAGTGAAGTATTGAACTGAAGCCAACCCCACCACCACCCTGCAGAGAGTGACAGGCATTGGGGTGTGCATTTGGGTCGTCAGGCATAACGGCCACGCCATTTTACCACACCCCACTCTGCAGAGACTGACAAGTGTCACGTGTTCCTTGGGGCCTTTGGCCCTTATGCGCACCCCCATTTCATTAGGAAATATGGTGAGATGGGTGCGATATAGGAGAATGGGGTGAAGTTTGGGGACGAAGAGTCCAAGACATACCTCGATGCCTCTCAGTGACTGCAGGGTGTGGAATGGTATGAGCATCACAGGCAAGAATCCCAAGTCACACCCCTGATTCCTGTCATTCTATATAGGGTTGGGTATTTAGTTGAAAAGTCTAATACCTCAGGCATTCATTGGTATTTTAACTCCAAATCTTCAACATGTTTGTTTTGTGACCCCACCTCACGAACAGGGGAATATCAGTGTGTAGCAAAGCTGCTCATGCACAGTGACTACGGGATTTAGCACCACAGATGCAAACATATTCGAACAGGCTGTAAAAATGGCAGCTGTACTCTTTCATGGGGAGGTGTAAAAATGGCTATGTTGCAAATGTGTAGTAAAAATATTTAAAAAATGGTGAAGTCACAAGCGAAACATAGAAACTGTGCAAGACACCGCTATATAAGTAGGTTGGGGATATTTTATAGCAGATTGTCAACTCAGGCATTTTGGTGCTCCATCATGAACAGTGTCACTGTGATTTTCTTTATCTGTGCGAACAATGATTTCCCATAAGACCAGCATCTCTGCACTGAAAGTGTGAAAACACACTTTGGCCATGTTGTGAAAAATGGCAGCTGTACTGTTCATAAGGAAGTGTTGAAAAATGCCACTAGTGAAAATCAGGACTGGAAATATCACAAAGTCATGAACTAACGAGGATGCGTGGAAACTGCACAATGCTCACTCGTAACACAGTCATTTTATGGACTTTTGTCACCAAATTTTCAACACAGCCATTTTAAGACCTCTGCTCATGAACAGCGTAACTGTGATTTTCTTACTCTGTCCTAAACATTGCTTTCGACACCAACAGCACCATTGTGCACTACATAGTGCGATAACACATTTTGGGTGACATATGAAAAATTGCAGCTGTACTGTTCATAAGGAAGTTTAATAAAATGGACATGTTGAAAATCTAGAGTGAAAATATTAAATTTGCAAACTAACGAGCATGCATAGGAACTGTGCAACGCACGCTCGTAAAAGTCATTTTTAGGCATTTTTTCACCAAGTTTTCAACATAGCCATTTTAAGACCTCTGCTCATGAACAGTGTCACTGTGGTTTTGTTAATGTGTCCCATACATTGAGGTTGCACACCGACTGCGCCATTGTGCGCTACATGGGCGGAAACACGTTTTGGGCAGGATGTGAAAAATGACAGCTGTACTGCTCATAAGGAGGTGTGGAAAAATGGCAATGTTGAAAATCTGGAGTGGAAATATTGAAAATTCGCAAACCTACGACGTCGCGTGGAACTGCAACGCTACACTCGTAAAACAGTCATTTTAGGAATTCTGTCACCAAATTTTCAACATTGCCATTTTAAGATCTCTGCTCATGAACAGTGACACTGTGATTTTCTTAATATGTCCCATACACTGAGTTCGCTGGCGACTGCGCCATTGGCATACATACGAGGTGAAACACATTTTGGGTGAGATGTGAAAAATGACAGCTGTACTACTCATAAGAAGGTGTGGAAAATGGCAATGTTGAAAATCTGGAGTGGAAATATTGAAAATTCGCAAACCTATGAGCGTGCGTAGGAACTGTGCAACGCACGCTCGTAAAACAGTCATTTTTAGGAATTGTTTCACCAAATTTTCAACATAGCCATTTCAAGACCTCTGCTCATGAACAGTGTCACTATGATTTTCTTAATTTGTCCCGTACATTGATTTCTCACACTGACTGCGCTATTCTGCGCTACAAGGGTGGAAACACATTTTGGGTGAGATGTGAAAAATGACAGCTGTACTACTCATAAGACAGTGTGGTAAAATGGCAATGTTGAAAATATGGAGTGAAAATATTGAAATTTCGCGAACTTACGAGCCTGCATAGGAACTGCGCAACGCACGCTCGTTAAACAGTCATTTTTTGATTTTGAGCACCAATTTAATGAAATGGTCTCTTCATGAATGATGTCATCGGTCATGGTGGTGATCTCAGTCCTGAAGGGTGATTTGCAGGTCACTCGCAGTCACTGCGCCGAAATCACCCTTCGAGCCCGAATAACGCCATGACGGTGACATCATTCATGAAGAAGGTCCCAAAACCCCATGTTGAAAATTTGGTCAAAAATTCCCAAAATGCCCGAGATATGTAATAAAGTTGAACCCTCCTATCTAGCCCATTATACAGCTACCGGGCATTTCCTCACCTGGGTCGGCTTTTGAAGAGTGCAGACGTGTTCCCGGTCCACCATCGAAGATCGGCGCAGCCGGAGTCCGGAGGCATGGGGTGAGGGGGTGTGGGAGGCCGGGTGCGCAGTGGGTGCGGATGTGGGAGGGGGGGGCTCGAGACGCGTCATGGGGACAGTTTTTTACAGGGTAAAAACAAAAAGACGTCAGGAGTCGGTTGCCATGCTGGGGTGGGCCTCAGCATGGCACAAGACTTTGGGGAGGGGCGCTACAGCCGACGGGGATTGGGCACCCCCGCCGGCAACATAGACGGATTGCCACGCTGGGGTGGGCCCCCAGCCGCGGCAACCATTGGGGAGGGAGACAAAGTTCAGCCGACGGGGATTGGGCACCCCGTCGGCTATACGCTGTGCGCGGGCGCGACGCTTCAGTGGCTGGGAAGCTGCACGTGAGCAGCTCCCTTATCGCGCTGCTCACTCAAGAGTAGCTCCTTTCAATCAGAGTGCTACTGCATTTTGGAGCGTGTCATAGACAGCTCCAAAATGCATTGGCTTACAGGGGCCACGCCTGCCAGCCCAGTGCCTGAATTGGAGGAGGAGGTGACACACCTCCGAAATCTCCGTTCATGGCACTATGTTTCTTGCACATGCGTGCAAGCAAACATAAAAACAAACGACTGGCAAGAGTGTGTGTTGAGGATTTTTTCACACCCTGTGTGTGATAACCTCATAAAGCTCTCTAGCTTCACTCTTGAGGTTTTTATGGGTCATCACAAACCTTGGGTATGGGAAAAAAAAGTCCATAACACACACTTGCCTATCCATTATTCTCTATTTAATAATCCACTCCAAGGTATGCTACAGGCCAGATCTTACAGTACTTCCCAGGTGGTTGAAGGTACCCATCTGTGTCCCTACCTCAAAATGCGCCTCGGTTGTACAGTTAGATATGTCTTACCATACACCCTGTCATGGGCTAGTGCTTATAAAAATGGCAGCAGCTGTTACGTGTGCTCAGTTTTTGTCAGACAAGCAGCCTGTGCAAGTACTATGTGACTGCTGTAACAATAGCAGTGTTAGATGTCACTGACTGATTGCAACTGATGATGACTCTGGTTTGCACATCATAATCATGTAGTGGGCAGGGTTGCACATGGAGCTGGTTTTAAACATTAGAGAGACGGAAAACAAAAAAAGGAGACATGCTCTGCATGAATAGAATAACACATGGGACTCTATCTATTATGGTACTGTAACACTATTGAGGGATTCCATGACATCATAAACCTCAAGATAGCCTTAAAACAGCAGAATGGTGAAAAGAGGTTTTTTTTTTTTTTTAGATAGTATTGTTAGCAGTTTAGCACACACAAAAACATTGACATACCCATGTTTTCTTCCATTATATATCATTCCTGAAGTGAGGAATGTGGCTTTGAAGTTTTTAAATTCTGCTCCATTTCCATTCCCTCCATAATGTCATTAAATATGTCAGTGTGGTGCTGTGCTGTTTACTGTCATAAATGTGTGCCAGTAAGCTGGGCTGTCAACGCAGTGGGGAGGGTTGCCACTGACAATGCCAGTGACCTGGGTTCTGGACTGAGCTCAGAACACTTCGGACCAGCTGGGAAGAGGAGTATTGAACATCCCTGGGGATGCACTCCTCCTCCTCCTCCTCCTCCTCTGGGGAGGGAGGCTGGTGTGCTCTGCACTGTTGCTGGGAGTTATTGTGTGGTGGTGCAGCTGAAGCCACATTACAGGGAGGTGAGGACACACTGCCTGACCTGGGAGCTGCTGCAGGATCAAGCGTGTGCATGTGTGCCTGATGTCCACTGTCGAGGGTGTCCCAGGGGAGAGAGAAAAGTAGTGAAACACCTGATTGCAGCAAGATGGCAACCAGTGCAAGATGACAGCCAGTCCCTCCTCCTTTCTCTGGAGTGGTCTAGTCAAGCCTGAAGGCCTCGGAGAGGTAAGCCATGGAGAAGACGGGTGATGAGGCTGGGGGGTGGCTGGCTTAATGAGGGATGGTCAGCAAAGCTAAGCATGAACATCCTATATATTTGTTTTCATATATATATATATATACATATTTCATGCTAGCACCATCAGGTAAAATCAGCAGTATTTTTTTTTTCATTGTTTTACCAGGAGTAACACACTAAACTGAAAGCTTGTTTACAGGTGCGACCTGGGAGCACAAGGAAGTTAAGTGACTTGCTCAAGGTCACACAGTATGCAAGTGGGGGCTGTAGGATTCAAACCCAGGTCTCCAGATTAGTAGCTCAGAGTCTTAAACCACTGCGCTATACTACCTCCTGTATGAACCTAGTATGCACAGTAAAAGAGTAAGCTCAGGGGAAGACATTTTAACAAACTGCTGATGGTAGCCATATTTATTAACTTGCATCATTAACTGAAAAAACTAGTAATACAAATGGTTTTAAAACTGTCAAAAGGAAGTAAAAATCTACTAAATGATGAATTGATTAATTTCACTTACCAGTGATATTTGTTATTGCTTGCTGATATTCATCTACTGTGAACTCTCCCTGTGTACTACGCTGATCAGAGAAAGTCACCCTTGACGACATTCACTTCACACATACCTGTTTTACAAATTAAAAGCCTGCTGAAACATGTAACTACTACTTACACTGCATTTCCCTTTTTATTGTACTGTTGTCATTTCCTGATGTATCATTGTACCTCTTGCTGTTTGCAACCTTACCTGACCTGGACACTTTTGAAAATGGACTCTTGAGCTCAAAAGTCTTCTGAACACAAATAAAAAACATACATTGTAGGATGTCAGGAATACTGCTCGTTACTTCTAAGAACCTGTCTGACTGAGTTTGTTGCTTTCTAACAAACACTGCTGCTTGAATCTCCCAGTGTTCATCTAATGACTGTAGCCAACTATGGCCTGCAAAGTCCTTTGAGATACAGTGTGTATAAAAGGCACAGCTTTAGAGCTAATGCCTTTCCATTATTTCCCTTTTAAAATGCAGGACTTGTTGCTTCAAAAGATAGGCAACCTATACATGCATGATCAAACTGTTGTTTATATGCAAATGCATACAAATTACAGATATTCAAAAACAAAAGCCTTTGTTTTAGGGGGGGGGGGTTCTAATGAGGACTTGAAAAGGCTCACCTCACCATAAATATGAGAGAATCTGGCCAGTACATTCCACACACTCACACACATGGACACACACACACACACACATTGGTTCAGTGATGTGGTGTCAATACATTGCACTGCCACCTGGGAGAAAAGGCTTTGTATTTAAGCCTTGGAATTCCATGCTGATGCTGCTAAGGAGTCAGGTGCATCACTGAGGTGAGGCACTCAGCTCTCGTGGATCGAGGATACAAGCCAGACCGGTATTCACAAGCTCTCCCTCCCCCTACTGGAAGAACATGGAGTTGCATTGACAACAACTATGAGGCAACTGCTCACCCACCTACCCTCTTTCACCATGGTGGCCTTGAGCATCGGGTGGCAGACAAACAAAGGGTGCTGACATGGTGGCCCTGAGCACTGGGGTGACAGACAAAGGGTGCTGATGTGGTGGCCCTGAGCACTGGGGTGACAGACAAAGGGTGCTGACATGGTGGCCCTGAACACTGGGGTGGCAGACAAAGGGTGCTGACATGGTGGCCCTGAACACTGGGGTGGCAGACAAAGGGTGCTGACATGGTGGCCCTGAACACTGGGGTGACAGACAAAGGGTGCTGACATGGTGGCCCTGAACACTGGGGTGGCAGATGGAGTAAAAGTGTTGACATGTTTATCCCGGAGCATCAGGATGGTAGACAGAGGAAGATTGTCAGCATGTAGGCTCTTTGCATTGGGGTGGCATACAGAGGAAGGGTTATCACCATGGTGGCCCTGAGCATTGGGGTGGCAGACAGAGGAAGGTTATCACCATGGTGGCCCTGAGCACTGGGATAGCAGGCAAAGGGTGTTGACATGGTGGCCCTGAGCACTGGGGCAGCAGATAGAGGAAGGGTATCACTATGGTGGCCCTGAGCATGTAGGTGGCAGATGCAGTAAAAGTGTCAACATGTTGGCCCGGAGCATCAGGGTGGCAGACAGAGGAAGGGTGTTGACATTGTAGCCCTGGCACTGGGGTTGCTGACAGGGAGAAACCAGGGGAGAAACAGACAGAACCCCCCTCTCCCCCACCCTATACACAAAGACACAAATGTTTTTTTCTTGCCTAGCATAGAGAATGTGGTACCATCAGATCCTAACCATAGTTTTTAACAGTCCTAATTTTGCCTCAAAATTTCTGTCTGTCTGTCTCTCCTACAACGTGTGCGTCCATCACTGAAAAGTATGGACTGTGAGCAAAAATTAACGTTACAGATGATTTACTCCTTTGGAAAAATGCTTTTTACATTAAGCAACTTGCTCTCTCTGAGTTGAAATTATCATTGTTTTAAGATAGTGCCCCTCTCTTGCTCTGCTCATGTGTCCCTGCTACTTTTGATGCTGTGTTCCTGATTTTTATAGCAGGGGGTTGAAAGGCATGAGCCTAGCCATGCCACGTATGAAGGAGAGGACAATGATTGGCCTGCATCAACCGCAGAAGGGGGTGCTGCTGGCAGCATGTTCATCATTACAGCATCCTCTCTGGGCCAAGTGCGTAAGCCCGCTTATCAGTCATACAGGCCCATTCCAGCATGACATACTGCACCACTATGAGGAGATAAGGCTGTCGATTGCTACCTCTTATGACCACTGTTATCTGCACCATCTTTCTCTCAGATGAAGACTGAACAGCTTCTCTTCAGCTGAAGTTTGTCTCTCTCTCTCTTTCTCCCTCCCTCCCTCTCTCTCTCGCTCTCTCTCACCTCCAGTCTCTGCTATCCTATATTAGGAGGGATGTCACTCATTTTAGTGCTCAAAACCCCCACTGTCCCATATTGAAAGGGTGTTCTCCCCTGTTGCATGGTGATATTCATACTTCTCCATTGTCCTGCTTTAGAAGGCATGCCTTTTACTGGCTTTTCTGCTTTCTGTCTCAAAATGCAGTACTTCATGTTTTCTTGTTTGTGCTTCTAGTAAGATATTATTTCATTTTGTTTTGTTTCAGTGGTCTTCCAGGACAATATATATTTACAGTATATGGATGAGCCCCTCTTACCAATAGAAAAAGCCATATCAAATGGTACTTCAAGCAGGAGCACATCAAAGTCAGGCAAAAAATTTGACCCTACCTTTTTTAACTGTAAATAATTCCAAGCATCTTCCAGTTTAATTTTCTGGTAAAATGATTCAGTTCTATCAGAATTTAGATATTTTATAATTGTTTTAAATTAATTTTTTCTCAAGAAAAAAAATGGGCTCTTCATTTGGCTTAGAAATACAGTAGAACCACGATCTACCAAATCCTGATCATCCCAAACTCCTTCTCTAATGAACGCGATCCCTGTCGTCCATTCCTCTATTATAGTACAGCTGCTGGCATCTGGTATTTGAGACATTTGAGGCATGTGCTGTAGCTTGTAGGAAATAAAAAAAATTCTCAGGCTGTATTGCTGGACTATGTGTATGGTTTTCTGTTCTGTACAATACACAATAGAAGTGTGGTTGAGTGTGGTTGATACTGTGGCAGCTTGGTGTGAATGCTAATTTAGATTACTGACCAAGAGATCAGGAGGTGGAATCAACAACAAAAGACAGTAAGCACTAATCTATACAAAACCAAAGACAGTAACCACTAATCTGTACAAAACCAAAGACAGTAAGCACTAATCCGTACAAAACCAAAGACAGTAAGCACTAATCCGTACAAAACCAAAGAGAGTAAGCCACAATTCTTACAAAATGAAAGACAGTAAGCACCAGTGTGTACCAAACCAAAGACAGTAAGCATTAATCTGTACAAAACCAAAGACAGTAAGCACTAATCCGTACAAAACTAAAGACAGTAAGCAACAATCCATACAAAATGAAAGACAGTAAGCTCTAATCTGTACAAAACCAAAGACAGTAAGCACCAATCTGTACAAAATCACAGGAAGCACTAATCCATACAAAACCAAAGACAGTAAGCACTAATCTGTACAAAACCAAGACAAGAAGCACTAATCTGTACAAAACCAAAGACAGTAAGCAACAGTCCTTACAAAACCAAAGACAGTAAGCACTAATCTGTACAAAACCAAAGACAGTAAGTCAGTAAGCAGTTAGCAGAATTTGCAATTTGGCACAGACAGGTGGTATGAAGTTTAAAATTGTGTCATGCCATATCACATGTTCCTGTTTGTGACATCTGGTTTTACAGTTCTTGCAGGGAGGTCAGAGGGTGTTCAAAAATGTTTTAAAACATTGTACTGCGTTGTTTCCACTTTTGATGGTGTATCACAAAATCATGTACACCTTTCGGTGCCTCTTAACTTCCACATCCGTGCTGTAAATAAATAGAAACTAAAAGTTTGCCATGATACGTGGTCCTGTTTTGATTTTCGGCTTTTCTGCTTTCAGGTTTGCCAGTGAGATCAAACGGTGGCTAGGATAATGGCTAAAAGTGTTGGAGGATGACCAGAGTAACACAATTGGCAGGATACACAGTGAAAGAGTGTAAAAATTAACATGATCATCTAGGTTCTATTAAAATTGAATAAAACCCTGACCTTCCAAAATCCCGATTATCTCAACCAATTAGAAGGTTTCCCAAGCAGTTTGGATAATTGAGGTTTTACTGTAGCATTGTAAAACTGACAAAGGGTGAGGACAAAACATAAAAACATATATAGTGGACAGATCAGGAATCACCTAGAAAAGCACATTTAACCTGCATGCTAATACTTTTATTAATGGAAGTTGGAAACTATCTTTCTGAAAAAAAACAACTCTTTTCACTGAACTTTTTCTTTAAGTACTATATATGCAATGAACTCCTACCAACTTATTAGCAACCTAAAAACACCCTAATAACACAGTAATGTGTTGTGAACACACTACAAAGCATCTTATTACAACCTGATTAACTCATGTACCTTATTAACACGTCAATAACACAAGACACAAACATCTTATTAACACATGAACAGCATACCTAATTAGTATATTGCAAAGCACCTAAGTAACCAAGTAAGCCCTATACCAAAACAAATTACCAAATGAAACACCACAAAAAATGTGAAACAACCATTAAACACCTGCACAGTTTCAGCCTAGAAACGTACACTCCCATTTCTTCCAAATACATGACAGCCCTATGGCAAAATGGTACCTACAGCCATGAAAGACACCAAACACTGAAGGCACAACCTGCTGAATCACAGCCCTTGCAGCCAGTAGCCTTAAGACAGCAACATATTGGAACACCAGCATTTAAAAAGGTCAAAATCCTACAAAAAAATGAAACCATTAAACATATTCGCCAGCCACACTCTAACCACATTCTGCATATCCTGTTCTCAGCAACAGCACTCTGTCTAAGAGACTGCCCATAACTCCTCATCCTCCTTTTATACTTGAACGTGCAATAATTATGGACACACTAGTGTGCATGTCTGTTTCTGCAACTGCTCATGCGCATATGTAAATGGGTGCACGCGCATATGTAAATGGGTGCACGCGCATATGTTAATGGGTGCACGCACATTTCCTGACACGCTTGTATATTTTCCCAATGTAGCTCATCTGTGCAATGCAAATAATGCACTTGTGATCGAAACAAAATCTGCAATAAAAGGTAAACCATTCCATTGTAATACATAAAACATCTAATAGCAAAAGTCCCATATATTTGTGAGTAGGATTATCTCATAAAGGCCTATTACCCTTCAGGCTTGTGGCTCGACAATCTTGTTAGCCCATTGATGGTAATATCTCTCTTTCTATGGTTCTATGTGATAAAGGCAAGTCTGAAAGACCGCCTATCACATAGAGCGAACAAACTTGACCCCACGGTCAAAAGAATGATGAGTATTGTACCTACAATACTTAACAAAACCTTACAAAAATAATTTTTTTATGCGGGGGCAGTGCCCCCACACCCCACCTTGTGGAGGACAAGCCCCCCCGTAATCCCAAACTTAAATAATAAACTCTGAGGAGGGTGCAGACCATGGGGCAAGTTACTGGATTCTGAAAAAAAGAAAATTTATTCTGCCTCTAGCCAGACTTCGAGGCTGCTTGAATTGCAAGTGGTAGTGTACACCACTATACTGTACAAGCAAGCAACAGGTAAATTGACCTCAAAGGTACTGTCTCCTGCAATAAGCGAAGCTAACTCGCTGCACTCGCTATACAGGATATAGTGCCATATTGCCACTTACTTGTCTGTGTAGAATGCTATTATTGAGTCGCTCAAAAGTGCAGCGCTCAATAATCAGCACTCTACATGGGTGCTACCCTCTCTCTCTCTCGATATATGTATATATATATATATATATCTATTTACCTCCTATGCTCTTATTCTTCCCATTTGCTTCCTAGAGTGCTCAGTCATTGCCTGCTATCCTCCTTCCTCTTATCCTTGATCCCCCTATCCTCCCTCCCTTCCCCAAGTTCACACATCGCCACCCATTACCGCCCACTGGCCCGGAAACCTGAGCCCTTCCCTCTGCCTTCCATGCTTGCCAAGCAACCTGTGCCTTCCCATCTGCCATCTCCACTTTTCTTTTGGCAATGATGCCCATTGGGTTTATGTTTAGGTTCCCTCTCTCCTGTAGCCCAGTCTGTCATCTTCTGTCTCACATCATGTTAGTGTCTAAGTTTTCATAAGTGACTCGGGCAATTGTACACAGCCTATGATTGTGATTTTCTACTAGTTATAATCATCCTTGCTCAATTGTGTTACTGTTTGTTCTTACCAATCTGTACAATGTCTCAATGTTTGTTGTCCTCTGATGTGGAACCTATGTAATGAGCTTGTCCTCAAAGGTGTTAATTTGAGACTTCAGTAACTATATATATATATATATATATATATATATATATATACACATATATATATATATATATATATATATATATATTGCAAAAACTGTGCTAATGCATATGTTAGAGTTACAAAGACACAAACAGAGGGAAATATGGCATTACAGTTTCAAACCTAACACCCTCTCCCCCCCCTCATCCAATAACCTCATGACCCAAGGCCAAGGTCCAGGTCCATACCCCATAGGTCTGCTGCTTCATATATGGCCCACAGACTCAGCTGTGACTTTGTTCAGGCCCTGCAAGAAGTACAAGATGAGTCATAAGGTTCTTTCCATAGGGCCCAGTGGGCCCTGCATAAATCAGAGCTCAGTCATAACTTTCTTTGTGCAGAACCCACAAGATCAGGCATAACATTCTTTACACAAGAGATGAGTCATTCTTCATGCATGGCCCCAGATCTTTAGCTCAGCCTTGGGTCTTGAGGTTAGGGGATGAGGGAGTGGGTGGGCATTTGGGTTCAAAACCCCAATGCCACAATTTTACTCCTTTTGTGACTTTGTAACATATATATATATATATATATATATATATATATATAGAAACAAAAAATCAATTTAATGCATCAGTTAGGGTTGTTCACAGCAACAAAAGTGAGGAAATTCGATTGTTAGGTTTGAAAACCACCCTTGGACCCCGCCCACCCTCATCGACATCAGGGTGCGTTGTCATCGTCTCAACTCTCACCCCATCACATGTGTAAAGAAGCAGAGGTGTAGGAGAATGGGGTGCAGTTAGACTGATGACCCCAACGTGCACCCTGATGCCGGTTGGGGGGATGGGCTGGGGGGGTCCAAGGGGGGTTTTCAACCCTAACACCGAATTTCCTCACTTTTGTCGCTGTGGAACTACCCTAACTGATGCATTAAACAGAGTTTTTTGTCTCAAATTTCCCTTCTTTTTGAGAATGATGACGACAAATAGTGAAAGTAATGCAGCGGCCGGAGCTCCTGGCACGTGATGTCTTGTGACATAGTAACAGGAACAGCAACACAAACAAAAGTGCCAACAGTGGCACACATGGTAATGGAAATGTAAATGGTAAAGGAAACATTAATAGAAATGCAAGCGCAAAGTGACGCCAAAGCGAACAGTGATGCAAACGGACATTGAAGCACACACGAAAACACAACTAGTAACACGAACAGTGATGGCAGCAGTATTTTAAATGGAAATGTTAAGTGTCACAGCAAAAAGATTGTTAAAGGGAACAGAAACGGAAACGCGAATGCGACCGTACATGTAAATGCAAACCGTAATGCGCACAGCCACAGTACCACAATAGTAAACACAAATGGTAAAGTTAACATGAAGAATAATGCCAAAGGAAACAGAAACAGAAACGGGAATGGAGGCGTGTATGGAAACTCAATCCGTAACTTGCATGGTCACGGAACTGCAATTGTTAACGCAAATGTTAATGGTAACAGCAACAATAATGCCAAAGGAAAGAGAAATGCAAATGCAAATGCAAGTGAGTACAGAAGTGCAAACCGTTACACGCACGGTCATGGTACCGCAATTGTAAATGCAAATGGTAACAGTAACAGCAAAAATAACACCAAAGGAAACAGAAACGAAAGAGAAATGCAAGCACGTATGAAAACGCAAACCGTAACGCACGTGGATGGTACCGCAATTGCAAATGAAACAGGTAATGGTAACAACAACAATAACGCCAAATGACACAGAAACGCAAGCGTAAGCGAAAACGCAAACCGTAACACACACGGTGGCGTAGAGACGCAATGGTGCCACAAACGGTAACGGAAACGCAACTGGAAACGCTAACTGGCACTGTAACGAAAGGGCATACCCTTCTTTTCCCCAAAAAATGCAATGGAAAACACAGTGAAAACAAAGAATGTATACATAACAATGGGTCTCAGAGCAGAAAATGAGGACTTGGAATATTAAATTGCTTATGTCTCAGGAACCGTACGCCGTAGAAAAAAAATGTAAATTTCATATGAATTATGACTTTCCTGGCTAGTTTTGTAGTAGCCTCCACCAGGGGCCTAAGCATTTTTGTGACGAAAAGTCCGTATCTCGCACCGTTTCCGAGATACGGGCCCCGAAAGGAGCGACAGGTGCCGTAATGTTATCCAATGGGAAAAAGCATTAACTTCAGAGTGCTGTCACTGTGCCGCCCGTAATATTTTTTCACCAAACCACCAAAAGGCACATCAGTGGCATGTTGGCTTTCTTCCCTTCAAAGTTCAGCCTAAAAGACTAAACCGTTATTTTGCAGCAGGGCGGCAAAGGATTCCTGTAATGCGGCGGATGCCGTAATGTTATCCTATGGGAAAAAGTGTCAACTTTGGAGTGCCGTAACTTTGCCACCCTGTGATATTTTTTCACCAAAACACTGAAAGGCACATGTGTGAGATGTTGGCTGTGTTCCCTCCAAATTTCAGCCCAAAAGACCAGACCGTTCTTTTGCATCAGGGTGGCAAATAATTGCTGTCATTTTGCCATAGCCTGGAAAAGTAGTGTCGCAATTTGTGAAAGCTTTCCCAAAAATTTGCGACACTTTCGTGAGTGCAACACTACTTTGCGAAAGTACTTTTTCCAGAAACTTGAAAAACATATTTCTAGGGTGTTTAACCTCAAAATAAAGACATGCCTAGCATCCTCAGGGTCCGACTAGGTAAACACAAAAAGAATTGTGTTGCTAGAGGGTCCCAAATTTAAATGGCAAGCATTTTCTGATCACCAACTGAAAACAAAATGGTGGATTTGTGAAAGTAAAGGGCCATTAAAAGTAAAACTGCATTTGCGAAAGTGTTGAACTTTTGTTAACTTTTACCATTGACTTATAATGGAACTTGTTTTTGAATAACTTTTGAACCGTTCAATATTTTTTCACAAAATCTTCAAAAGGCACATCGGGGACCCCGGCTGCATGTTCCCTGAAGTTTTTGGACTGGTCGTGCAAACTGTGAAACCTGTAGGCGAGAGCAAAGAAATCACAAAAAAGCATAATTGTGCAATTGGTTGTCGCTTAATAACTCCGCAGCCGTATACTCGACCGATACGAAACTTGGCAGATCCCAAGATCTACCATGCCCAAATTGTACATACCAAATTTCAGGCAAATCCATTGAATGGTGGCAAAGTTATTAAGGTGCACAATTTGACCCTTTAACCTTAAAAGTGCCACTCAACTCTAACTATGGTAGCACTACTGTGCTACCATATTATATATATATATATATAGAGAGAGAGAGAGAGAGAGAGAGCGAGCGAGAGAGAGAGATATACACAATATATATATATAGATATACACCTTCAGCCTCATGGCTTTATTATCTGATTAGCCCCCCTTGATGGGTGCATTTCCTTGCATACCACACTTGCCCATCATTTATTATGTTTGCTTGCATGCATGCGCAAGAAATATTATGTGACAGCTTAGGAGAGAAGCGGGGTTTTGGAGGTATGGCACTGTGGTGGCCAATGCCCCCACCGCATTCTGAGACTTCGCCGTGTTTCTCCAATGTGGTGGCATGCTGCTGCTGATACTAGTTCAGCAAGCTTGCCACTAACCTGAAACAAATTTGCTGTTGCAATGAGGGAGTGATCCATCATTGCAGGGAATGCCTTGCCTGGTATAACATTTCAATAAACATGGTGGGCGGCGGCTGGCTGTCCGCCGCTCACAGTCCCTAGGAAGCTGACTTTGGGGGTGCCCAATCCCCCTGTCAGCATATGTGCCTCTTTACTGTCCTGGTTCACGAGGGGCGCCCAACCCCCTGGCATCATGCCCCAAACTCAGACATGCTTACCACAGGGTGTCCAATCCCTGTCGGCATGTAAACCCCCATCACATCAGCATTTTCCTGGCACTGACCCACCCCAATTGTGTGCCACACTGAGAGCCCACCCCAGTATGGTTAACATGACCCCCCCAACCAAGTGTGACACACTGGGAGCCTATCCCAGTGTGGCCAAAATATGTAAAAAATCAGAAAACGGTCTGCTGTGATGTTTTTTTGTTTTTGTTACCTGAAACAAAGGAAACGGTCCCTCTCCGTCAGGTCCCCTTCTCCAGCCCGCACCCACCATCTGAGCACCCTGCATCCCCACACCCTCCCCTCACCCCATACTTACCTCCGGAGCCTGGCATGACGATCTTCAGTGGACTGGGAACATGTTTGCACTCTTCAAAGCTGACTGCGAACTGAAGAAATGCCGGTAAGCTGTATAATGGCATAAATGAGTTTTTTCAACTTAGGTGGCTATCTCAGCCATTTTTGAGAAGTTTGGCACTAAATTTTCAACATGGGGTTCTTGGGACCCCACCTCATGAATTCAGTCATTGTCATGTCGTTATTCAGTCCCGAAAGGTGATTTCACAGTCACTGTGTGGAATCACCTTTTGGGACTGAGTAATGAAACAGTGTTACTGTTCACGAGGTGGGCTCCTTAAAAGCCTATGTTGCAAATTTAGTGAAAAAATTCCAGAAAATGACTGTGCTACGCACGTGCGTTGCACAGTTTCTACGCACACTTGTAACTCTGAGAATTTTTAATATTTTCATTCCAGATTTTCAACATTGCCATTTTTTCACACCTCCTTATGAACAGTACAGCTGACATTTTTCACATCCTGCCTGAAATGTGGTTTTGCACTTGTGTCTCACAATGGCGTGGTCACTGTGGGAAATCAGTGTTCGGGACAGATTAACAAAATCAGAGTGACACTGTCCATGAGTGGAGGTCCCAAAATGCCTATGTTAAAAATTTGGTGAGAATATTTCACAAAATGACTGTATTACAAGCGTGCGTTGTGCAGTTTACACATACGCTCGTAACTTTGAGACTTTTTAATATTTTCCCTCCAGATTTTCATAATTGCCATTTTTTCACACCTCCTTATGACCAGGACAGCTGTCATTTTTCAAATCCTGCCTGAACTGTGTTTTTGCACATCTGGCGCAGAATGGCACGGTTGCTGTAGCAAATCAACATTCGAGACAGATTAACAAAATCACAGTGCCACTGTTCATGAGTAGAGGTACCAAATGCTTTCATGAGGTGGGGGTCACAAAAAGGCCATGCTGAAAATTTGTAGTGCAACTACCAACAAACGCCTGGGGCGTTACTGTTTCTAACCATAACATCCCATCCTATACAGAATGACAGGTGTCAGGGTGTGCCTTTGGATTGCTGGCTATAATGCTCATGTCATTCCACCCCTGTCCTGCAGCCAGTGACAGGCATTGAGATGTGCCTTGGACTCTTCGGCCCCAGAGTTCACCCCATTCTCCTATACTGCACCCATTTCAGCATATGTCCTTATGGAATGGGGTGACTGTAAAGCCAAACACCCCAAGGCACACCTCGACACTTGCCAGTGTCTGCAGAATAGGGTGAGGTGAAATGACATGAGTGTTATGCGTGATAACCCAAAGGCACACCCCAATGCCTGTCCATCTCTGCAGGGTGGAGGTGGGGCTCACATGAAGTTCAATACTTCACTGTCATTCCTATTCTGCATCTGTCTAACTCCTGCACTTCCAATGCTAATACCAGCAAGCAAACATTTGGCTTTGACAAATGCTTGTCTAATATAGACACGATGACTGTGAGAATAAAAGTTGCCAGGTAATGCATTCATTTTTATTGCTTCTGGAGTGAAAACAACTCATTCGTTTATACTCCAGAAGTGTAAAAAGTGATATTTCTGCTCTAGGAGCCCCAATAGAACACCTGCCAGATTTTTGAAATGGTGTAAGTCATTACCAGGACTTATTTTGAACGTTTGGAATGCTTCATTCAGTCATTTGAATGTGGTTATTAGAATGTTCTTATTTAAATGTGCATGACAACAGAGGAGACAGCCATCGTGAGAGGGGAAAAAAATACAGAATCAAACTTTTTTAAAGTAATTTTTTTTTTTTTATAAAATACCAGGATTTGAGCACTAGGACCTATATTGCTAGAGATGCACTGTCTTTGCATACATTACATATGTCACAGACTGGCAAAAAAATAGCACACTTATTTTTATCTGCAGAGTTTGACCTCCATAGGCCTTACTAAGGGCTCTGACACTTGTGAGGTCATAGAGGTCAAAACCTGCAGATAAAAGCTAAACGTGATGTTTTTAGCCAGCCAATGGCACATTCCCTATATTTACTACTGCAATAGAAATGAACAGTGTACATACATCTTTTTATTTAGACCTGATGCTCTACAAACTGAAAAAAAATAACTTGTCACTTTTATGTATGTATGTATGTATGTATGTCTTTTATGACAGACAGACAGACATAAAAATGCATTTTTATATCTTAAGTATAGTGAGTATGTCATAATGACATTCTTAACCGATGGGAGAGCAGCTTTGACGGTTTTTGATGACATCACAAAGGCCCTGCTGATTTTAAAGCTTTCAGCAGCTGAACTTAGGTAGACACAGTTAAATCTTCATTAAAGAGTCAATTTGAAAGCTATACCCTTTAAAATGTCTTTGTATAAGCAGCACACATAAGGGGCTACACTGAGAGAATTTTAGGAAGAAGTAGTGGTGCACTCACTCAGACTTTTGAACAAAGTTCATAACTGATGCTTGTCAGCAAATAAAATATTTTTATTTATAAAATGGCAAGAAAAAAATTAGAAATTTAATTGGCCACGAGATGTCACCTGACTGTGCATTAAATGTCAACAAATGCATGGTCAGGTGCTGAATCTCATTTTTGTCCCCCGAAAAAAATAACTTACAGCCATTTTATAAGTGTAGTTACCCCTCCAGGGTGCAAGGTCACGTGATCTTTGGCCTCATGCCTTACTACACACCTGGGGTGTGCATTAAAATCCTATAATGCACACCCTGTCATGGCTTATTACTTAAAGCACTTCCGAGGACTCCGTTTTGAAGTCTAAAAGAGGACAGGAAATTATTTCTGATTGGCAGCTGTTTATAACATTCCCATTTTCAGAACTGGTATTCATGCCTCTAAATGATCCATATGTAAGTTTGCCTGAATAAAAAGTGATGTGAAGCGTGCGCAAACTTCAACTTTGCGCGGAAGTCCCAAATTCAAAAGGCCGGTTAGCATGGGAAAACAGGGTTTGTGCTCGAGCAATATTCAGAGGGGGGTGCAATGCAAATGAAGGGGTGGAGACCTGAATATTGGTGCAGTCCAATAGTCAGAGTATGTGCACTGCGCAAGGCCATTATGTGCAGTCTCCTTGCGTGGCGCAGATACTGCTGACCTAAAACACAGCTTACTCCTATGCAACCTTAGTGGTTGGCGGAGGAAGTGCATTGCCCACTGACCCCCAACACAGTAGTCCCTGGTGTCAAGTGGTGCCACCCTCATCAATTGCAGCCCGATGCTAAAAATGTAACTTTCCCTGATGCTAGTGGTCCTCCCAGCCGATCACCAGCCCAATGTTAAAAATGAAACTTTCCTTGGTGTCCAGTGGTCCCTCCCCCCAACCGCACCCATGCCCAATGTTTCAATAATCATTTCCTGGTTCCAGTGGTCCATCCCCCCACCTCCACCCATGCTCAATGTTCAAGAATTATTAATTAGTGTCCAGTGGTCCCTCCCCCCACCTCCACCCATGCACAATGTGTCAGTAATCATTCTCTGGTTCCAGTGTTCAAAAGTCTGAATGAGGCCCCCCCCACTTCAAAATTTGTCAGGGGAAGCTCCAAACATATTTCTAAGACTCTCATTGATTTCTTGTGGGACTATGTTTGTTCTTACACTGAGACAACCACATTTATGTAATGGGAGGGGTGAATAACAAGGCTGAATAAAAATGGTTATTCACCTTGGGGTGATAACTTATTTTCCCTGCAGCCTGTTATTTTCCTTGTAGCCTCATCACAATGGTATTCCATTTTCCATGATATAAATAGGATGTTCCATAAGGCATCAAGAAAGAAGCTTTTTATTCACTCTGAAAAGTTGGCAATAATGCTGACTTAGAACTTGCAGCTCTGCTTCACTCCACCACTTATTGCTAGGCAGTACTGTTGGAAATATAGCAGAGTGAATAAAATGTGTGTTTCTGCATACCCTATGGAATATCCTCTATTTATACAACTTATGTGTAAGGAAGATTGTTTAAATAAATGATGAGGGACAGAACCCAGAGGGTGATTGTGGGGGGAGAGTTATCTGGCACCAGAGAGGTAACCAGTGGGGTCCCACAGGGCTCAGTGCTGGGGCCGGTGTTGTTCAATGTCTTCATCAGTGACATTGGGGATGGCATTAAGGGCAAAATGTGCCTATTCACGGATGACACCAAGCTCTGTGGGAGAGTGGACACAGCTGAAGGGATACCGGACCTACAGAATGATCTGGAAAAGCTGGAGAGCTGGTTCAGGATCTGGCAGCTTGGTTTCAATGCCAAGAAACGCAAAGTTATGCAGATTGGAGCCAAGAATCCCAGGACAGTGTACTACCTGGGTGGAGTCTGAGTATCTGCATCAGAGGAGGAGGAGGAGGAGGAGAAGGACCTGGGAATGATGATCACTGGTGACCTGAAGCACTCCATGCAGTGCAAGAAAGCAGCAGAAAGGCAAACAAGATGCTGGGATGCATATCTAGAGGGGATCAGTAGTAGGAGAGAGGAGGTTATACTGCCCTTGTACAGGTCACTGGTAAAGCCGCATCTAGAGTATGGAGTTCAGTACTGGTGTCCACACCTCAAAAAGGACATTAACCTCCTGGAGAAGGTCCAGGGGAGGGCTACAAAGATGATAGCTGGTCAGCAGGGTAAGTCATATGAGGAGAGGTTGAGGGTACTGAACATGTACTCCCTGGAAGACAGGAGAGAGAGAGAGAGAGAGAGAGAGGGGACATGACTGGGACCTTCAAGTACTTGAATAAATAAGGTTGATAAGGAGAGTCTCTTTAAGCTGAGTGGCAACCATAACACAAGGGGGCACAGTCTTAAGCGGAGGGTGGGAGGTTTAGGAGGGAGGTCAGGAAGCACTTCTTCACAGAGAGGGTGGTGGACACTTGGAATGTGCTACTGGAAGAGGTCATCTCGTTGAAGACACTGGGCAGCATTAAGAGAGTCTGGGATAGGCATAGGGGAAGGTAAGGATCATGGGTAGTGAGGATGGGAAGTGTGGGGAGGGAGGGCAGGGACATTAGCTCAGGCTGTGAACCCTGCAATACAGGCAGACTTGACAGACTAAATGGCCTTCTTCTGCTGGCTTCTTTGTATGTTCATATGAGTTATTTTAGGTGATGACATACGTAATCTTGAAAACAAAAAAATATTTTATCTGTTGCATATGTCCCAATCAGTTGTTTTAGAGGCTGCATATGTCACAGTCATTTATTTTAGAGGTTGCATATGTCAGCGACACACATTCTACAGCTAGGGTTTTGCTCAGAACTGAGAGCAGAAGTCACAGTGCTAATGACATCACAGTGGCACTGCTCTGAATCCAGCTGCTGAACTCAAAGAAGTCATCAGAAAATGACATGCTAACAGAGGACCCTCAAAAGAGCTGGTACCTGCAGAACCTCAGTCTAGATAGCATCAATAAAACAGATGGAGGCACCATTTACTCACGCCACATAAAATCTGAATGCAATTACATGTTGGTATGTCCATCTATTTAGTGAAAAAATACCTTCCCTTCATCCCCAACTCTCTCTGAGTTGTCTGTGATCACATCCCCATTTCACATTGCTCTGGCGCTTGCTTTTTCAAAGGTGGAGTGAAGAGAAAGCATGCATGCCTTCTATACCCTTTAACAACTGAAACATTGTAATGTAAGATGATATATATATATATATATATACACACACACACACACACACACACATATACACACACATATATATATATACACACACGCATATATATTTATAAAATGGCAAGAAAGAATCGAGAAACCTCATTGGCCATACATTAAATCTCTATAAACACACAGTCAGATGTCATATCACGTTCTGCTCTCCAAAAAGCCTTCTTACACAAATCATAACACTACTGAAGTAAAAATAAAATGCCAGAACCCACCATGTTGAAATTCCTATACTTTTTTTTACCATTAATTTTATTTATATTAGGCAGTTTAAAAAAAAAAATCAACTGCACTTCTACACTACTACCTGTAGACCATTTTGACTAAGCTACAAAGATCATTTCATTGTTTTACTGCTATAACTGTATTCTGAGGCCCTTGCCAAAACAGTACTGAGCTTACTTACAGACCCACACTGCAGCATAAATCTCCTCACATAAACCAGCAGCTGACAGCTGATCTACATAGCCAGTATAACGTACATTTTTAAATTAGCACTATTGCCCTGTTTACACAAGGTCAAGATGTTTAGCTGCTATGATCTTTTTTTAAAAACCTGTTTAAGAGCATGCTTTCACTACTTGTCCGTGCACCATACCAACAGTATCCCTCATGGCCACACCACCTTTCACTCACCTGAGCTCCACATTACAAAAATGATTTGCCACATGGCTCTTCGTGATTTTTGACCACACACTAAGAAGGTTGACATCCGGTATCATGGCACTGTGTAGATCTAGACAGGTGGAAGGGTGGCCATTTGCCATCCTCTGTTCCCAAGCTGCCAACTCTTGAGCCCATCCATTTCACCAAATACCGACTTGGCTACCTGCCTTGGCTCCTGCTGTGAGGGGGGATTCTTTGAACTGCTGACTCAGCTCCCTGCCTTTGCTCCTGCAGTAGGGGGGGACTGTTATGATCGCTAAAAAGGCTCCTACTGTGTGGAGAGGTTTCTTCTCAATTAAGATACCACATACAGAGTCATACAGAGTACAAATCGGCTTACAGTGCTACAGCACTACCTGTTGCCTTAATAAAATAAAGAGAAAACAGAATACAAAACAGGAGTTATTTGTTTGAGTTTAGATTTTTATTTGCAAACATGTTTAAAACACAATTTTTTACCTGAAAACTAATGTTAATTTTGAAACGCTCTTACTGATGGAAACAGACCATTTTATAGATGTGATAAGTCACGCCAGGTGTGCATTAAAAGATTTTAATGCACTTCACAGGGACATAAGGACACTTGGCCTTTGGCCTTGTGCCTTACTTAGAAACAGGGGAACATAGAAGTTGTTGGCAGATAAGGGCCTCTTGGCCCACGTAGTCTACCCAGTTTTCCCTGCCTACAGTGCCACCGTAGGTCATACTCAATCACCAATCATCTCCTCCCCTTGTATCTGTCCCATGCATGCTTTAGTCCCATCACCATGCTGGCACCCACCATCTCCACTGGAAGACTGTTCCAAGCATCCACTGCCTTCTCCGTGAAGAAACATTTCCTCAAATTTTCTTGGAGTCTCCCCCCTTCCAACTTCATAGTATGACCCGTTGTTCTCAATCTGCTTTTTAATGGAAAATGCTACTTTGCCTTACTTTATTAATACCTGTTAGGTATTTGAATGTTTTTATCATACCCCCCCCCACACACTTTCCATCCTCTCCTCCAGAGAGAACATATTCAGTTCCTGGAGTCTCTCCTCATAGGCTTTTTGACACAGGCCCTGCACCATTTTGGTAGCCCTCTTTTGTACTACCTCCACCTTATCAATGTCCTTCCAGAGGTGGGGCCTCCAGAACTGGACACAGTACTCGAGATGGGATCTTACCAGTGATCTGTACAGGGGTTATAGTACCTCTTTCATTCTGCTGGTGATACCCCTTCTTGTGCACCCAAGCATCCTGCTAGCCTTCCCCACTGCCTTATCACACTGGTTGGCTACCTTCAGGTCATCAGAAATTATGACCCCCAGGTCCCTTTCCTGTTTGGGGGTTGCCAGTACTTCCCCTCCCAATTGATATGTAGCCGCCAGGTTTTTTGTGCCCAAGTGCATGATTTTGCACTTTTTTTGCATTGAAACAATGTACAGGTCACTGGTAAGGCTGTATTTAGAGTATGGAGTTCAGTACTGGTGCCCACACCTCAAAAAGTCATTACCCTGCTGGAGAAGGTCCAGAAGAGGGCTACAAAGATGATAGCTGGTAAGCAGGGAAAGGCATACAAGGAGAGGTTGAGGTACTGAACATGTACTCCCTGGAAGACAGGAGAGAGAGGGGGCATGATTGAGACCTTCAAGTACTTGAAAGGGATAAATAAGGTTGATAAGGAGAGTCTCTTTAAGCTGAGTGCCAACCACAATATGAGGGAGCACAATCTTAAACTGGAGGGTGGGAGGTTTAGGAGGGAGGTCAGGAAGCACTTCTTCACAGAGAGGGTGATGGACACTTGGAATGCAATGTCAGAAGAGGTAATCTCGTTGAAGACAGTGGGCAGCTTTAAGAAGAGGCTGGGACAGAGGGTAAGGGTCATGGGTAGGGAGGATGGGAGGAGTGGGGAGAGGGGGTAGGAACAGTAGCTCAAGCTATGGACCCTGCAACACGAGCAGACTTGATAGACTCCTTCTGCTGCCTTCTTTGTATGTTTATGAGTATGTTCATATGAAACCCAGCTACCAAACCCTTGAAAATTTTTCCAACTTTTTAAAATCATTCCTCATTTCTTCCACCCCCCCCCCCCGATGTGTCTACTCTCTTGCAGATTTTTGTGCCATTCACGAACAGGCATACTTTCCCTTCTAACCCTCCCACAATGTTGCTAATAAAAACAATGAATAGGACCGGGCCTAGTACTGAGCCCTGAAGCATCCCGGTGGTCACCTTGCCTTCTCCAGAGTGGACACCATTCACCACCAACCTTTGACCCCTGTTGCTTATCCAACTTCTTACCTAGTTAATAGCTTTTTGACCCACTTCTAGACAGGCCAGCTTGTTCACCAGTCTCCTATGTGGAACGGTGTTGAATGCCTTACTGAAATCCAAGTAGGCCACATCTACTGCTCCTCCTTGATCCCCTACCCAGGTGGTCACCCAGTCGAAGAACTCAGTCGGGTTTGTTTGGCAAAACCAATCCCTTGTGAAACCATATTGCCTTGGATTCTGTAATCCACTGGTTACATGGTATTCCACTATCCTTTCCTTTAGTAGCGTTTCCATTACTTTGCCCACTACTAAAGTCAGGCTGACAGGTCTGTAATTTCCTGCCTCCTCCCTGTTCACACTTTTGTGATGTGGGACTACATCTGCCCTCCTCCAGTACCTCAGAACCTCCCCTGTTTCTAATGATAAGTCAAACAGAGTTATCAGAGGTGCAGCCAGCACCTCTTTGAGCTCCCTCAGTATCCTGCGGTGCACCCCATCAGGTCCCATTGCCTTGTCTACTTTTAATTGTGCTAGTACCTTGAGGACTTTCTCCTCTGTAGAAGGACTAGTGTCCACCTCCTTACCATTTATGCCCTTGTTCCTTATCTTTGGCCAGTCACGTACCCCTTCTTCTGTAAATACTGAACAAAAGTATTTGTTCAATATGTCTGCCTTCTTTTGGTCCTCCTCCTCCTCCTCACAACCCCCTTCTTCCCCTTTTATCCTTACTATTCCCCCTTTGGTCTTCCTCTTCTTGTTTATATATCTAAAGAAAGTTTTATCCCCTTCTTTTACTGATTGGGCAATATTCTCCTGTGTTCCTTTGTGCATCTAACTGCCTTATCTGCCTCCCTTTGTTTTTCCTGGTAGTTTCCCTATCCTCCTCCTTCTGTGTCTTTTTGTCCTTTTAAATGCTAGTTTTTTTGCTCTTACTGTTTTTGCTACATCTTTAGAGAACTATAGCGGTCTCTTTTTTCTCTTGTCTTGTTAACCTGCCTGACACAAAGATTTGTTGCATTTTCAATGCCCCCTCTTTTATTTTTCCCATAGTTCCTCAATTCTTCCCAGATCCTCTATCCCTGCCACTGCCAGGGTGTCCCTGAGGGGTTCTCCCATTTTCCTGAAATCTGCCCTCCTGAAGTCCAGGACCCTCATTTTAGTGCGGCTTGGTTCTGGCCCAGACCTTATATTCAGCCACACTGTATGGTGATCGCTGGACCCCAGGTTGTCACCCACCATGACATCAGCAACACTGTCCCAATTTGTCAGTACCAGGTCCAGTATCACCCCCCCCACATGAGTGGGCTTCTTAACTAGTTGCCTGAGGAACGTCCCTTGCATTGAGTCCACGACCCTAGGGCATGCATTACAATCTTTTAATGCACACCATTTCATGGCTAAGGCTTATTACTTCATAGAATCATAGAAATTTGTTGGCAGAAAAGGACCTAAGCTGCCCATCGAGTCTGCCTGTTTCTTCCCCTCTACTCATCACCAATTTCTCTGACTCTCCCCTTCCTCCCTCTAACCAACCCCATATGTCTGTCCCATGCACTCTTGAATCCTTTCACCATTTCAGCCCCCACCACCTCCTCTGGTAGTTTGTTCCATGCCTCCACCTGTGTGAAGAATCACCTCCTCACATATCCTCTAAATCTTCCTCCCTCCAATCTTAAGCTAGGCCCTCTAGTTATATAAATGTATTCGTCAAGGAGTTAATTATAGGAGAGCTAGACATTTTCTGATCATATCATATCCCAAATGATAATATATTTATTGTTTTTTAAAAATTTTGTAAAGAGATGTATTAAGAATCTTTACTTTCTGTTGGTAACCTCTCATTGGCACAATTCATAAAATAACCTTTTTTTCATTAAAACTTGATTTGAAATTCTGTTTAATTTTATTTCTAGTTCAACTGAGTATTCACATTTTGTTTTGTTCTGTAAATATTCACTACTAATGTTTCAAATTTATCACAAATGTCTTGTTCTTAATACACATTTTTATAAATTATTTTTTTCTTTTGTACCTAATATACATTTTTATAAATTATTTTTTTGAAAGCCACCTCAAAAATCTCTTTAGACTGTCTTCTGACGAATCACACAACTGTCAACCTTTGGAGTTCAGTTATTCTTTTCACTTTTAAGGTTGTTGCTTGTGCTCAACTTTAGCTCTGCGTTTCTTCAGCTATTCTTTTCATGGTGACCCATGGATATGTATGTTTTTAAAACATTAACATGATATAACTTAAAAACAAAGCAACATTTTGATTTTCAAACCATGAAAAGGGCCTTTTCCTGGAGGATATCCAATATCCCTATATGTTCCATACTTTAAATCAGTGTAGTTTTTGCATTATCTGATAGCAAAACAGTTGACTGAATTTGGAGATTTTTACATTATTATGACTTTCAAACTGCTAAACTGATTTGCACCAAATTTGCCAAAACATTTGCCCCAGGACTTGGAAGCTACATACAAATATTGCAGTCTTAGGGGCTCAGATCATCAAGATATAAGCTGTAAAAAAAAATTTATTATATACAAACACTATCTCAGCCCTAACATACAGGTGCTAGTTCACCTGTTTAATACATATATTGGGTGCAATGTGCCAATGGGTGGGTAACATGTGCCAGAGGCACGTTACCCACCCGCGGAGCTCTGCACCTGCGGATAGGTGCGCGCTGGTGACATTCATGTCTGCCTGCCACCTGTCAGTGGCCCCGCTGCCCCAGTGTGCAGGACTCCACAGTGTGACCTGGAGCAGGGTTGTGGATCTGGCTAGGCATCGAATCTGGTGCCCAGACTGCGTGGCTTAGTGGATCCCTTCTGTGGTGGGGCACGTGTAGGCAGTGTGCCCCATGGAAGTGCAGTAGCCAGTGGCTGTGGTGGCAATGGGAGGGCAAAGCTGCCAGCCCTCTGATGCAGCACCAAAGTGTTGCACAGGGACCAGGAGGGGGTCCATAGGTGCTGTGGGGGGACTGTACCCCGTGTACAGCTACCACCCGAAGCAATGGGGGCCGGTGACGGGGTGGCCCAGCGGTGCCTTTGGGGTGAGGAGGGCAGCATCCTTAGTCCAGTGTCCCTGTGTGGGTGTGTGTGGGGTGGTGGGGCCTGGTAGGGGCTTCACACCAATGTGTACAAGGGCAGATGGCAGTGGTCTGCATGGGTGAGCTATCCGCTCTGTCCTGGCAGAGTCCCGATGGTTGTGTGGGGTGCATAGGGGGCTTATGGCAGGATTCTCCCTGGTGTAACCTGTGTCCCCTGCACAACCCCTTGGTGCATGGCGCATAGTGCTGGCACACCCCTCGCCCACCCCCAGCCCGTTGCTCTTCATGTGGCCAGGAGATCGGGCATGCAGGTGCTGCACACCTTGGTGCATCCCGTGTGGGGGACGCACAGGGTGCGGAGTGACTGGCCACCCCAGATACACGAGCATAGCCACTCCACCCCAATAGTGCATAGGGCCCATTTATTGTAAAAAATACGTTAAGGCATCAGTTATGGTTGAAGCATAAAGCCCAAAAAATAGGGCAATGCAATTACAGGATAAAATAAAAGTCACCCGACTCTTGGTGAAATGTGTGAAATAGTTTCCTTGGGGTATGGACAAATGTTTATTGCAACACTTGCACTACGCTAACTTCAGCGCGGTCTTTCAAGGCAGGTAAATTTACTTATACAATAGTGCTTTACGAGAGGGGTGCCAGAGACATTACTCACTGCTTACATTTGTAAATTTGCACTGGCTTTTACTGTACAATGGTTCCTGGTATATCTCATAATCCTACTTGTTTAATGTTTGTAATGTACTTATTCGACTTTTTTATTCTTACTTTGTATAACCTCTGACGTGGAACCTATGAAATGAGCTTGTTCTCAGAGGTGTTTAATCCAAGATCATAAATAAATAAATAAAGACAGGGTAATGCCAGTGCATTGTACAGTGGGATTCATACTTTTCAGCTATCCCACATTAGCATGGATGTCTATCATTTTACCACTCAGAACCCTTTCTTTTCCACATAGAAAAGGTGCTGTTGTGCTATATTGTATAAGGGATAGGAAAGGGGAACTTATTTAACCAGAAAAGGTCCACTAAGCCGAAGCGTGTTTCCAGGTACGACCTGGGAGCACATGGAAGTTAAGTGACTTGCTCAAGGTCACACAGTATGCAAGTGGGGGCTGCGGGATTCAAACCCAGGTCTCCAGGTTTGTAGCTCAGTGCCTTAACCACTATGCATACAGTACAATTTTTGACATCTTAACACAGTCCTTGCCTACTCCCCTTACCTAGGCCAGATTACATCTGGGCTTAACTAAGGGGACATTGCAGAGTCCGTACCAACATTCGCTCTAAAAATATATGTGCACTTCTGACTATTAATACAAAAGAAATTATTAGATGATGCATCACTTTTTGTGTATACACTATGGTATTTTTTATATTTAAATCATTGTGTAATCTGCCCTTGTATGTTATATATGTTGTTTGTTGTGTATTAACATTGCAATGTTCTTGGTTGATCAATAAACCATTAAACAAAAACTACTCCCCTTACTTGTTAGTTATTTATTTATTTTGTTTATTTGTAATTTTTTGACCTGGGAAGGCACACTAAGCTATGATACTGTAGCTTGTTTCCAGGTGTGTCCTGGGGGTGGGTTGCATGGATCTGTTTTTTTTTTTTTTGACAGGGGAACTGACTTGTGACTAGGATTGTATACCCTCCCTACAACAAAAGCTTGATGCATCCCCTTCCACTGGTAAGAACATTCGGTGCCCCCCTCTTTAAATAAATTCAATGTGTCCCCTCTCCTTGCCCTCTGGGGTTGTGTTGGCAGAGACCCCCCAACTAGCAGGTGTGATGGAATTATGAACACAGCAGGATTCCCACCATCACTACTATAATCTGAGTCTGAGGAGTCTTTCTTTGGCCAGGTAAGTGGTAAAGAAAAACAGATCATTCCGATATGAGTTTCCTATGTAAGGGCCTTGAAGCATTCACACTGGTACAACCATAAACCTAAAAAAAAATTGACTTATAAAAATATCTTTGTAAACCCCTTCAAAATCTTTGCCCTGCTCTGACTGCACTATTCGTGGTCCCCTGGCCATGACCCTACCTGTGCCCCATCAGGAGGTGCAGCCTTGGGATCTGCATTCAGTAAAGGATCTGGAATCGAAAAGGATGCTACTGTGTGCGCAGCATGATCTGCTAATATTGTAACTTGGTTGTCAGTCCCTTCAAGGCCAGTGTTGCAGCATTCCATACGTTTAGAATGGTAAACATGTTCCTTTACTCCTATTCATTCTTTCCCAAGCCAGCGCACCCTCACCTTCTGTAGAGGAACAGACCCAGTGGCAGTGAGAAAATTATCTGTTGCCAGTCTCACAACCAGGTCAGACAGAGATGTTTCAGAAAAGGAACGAGCCCTCCACAAATCCAAGATATTTTCAACCTGGGGAATAAAAGGGGAGGGGGGATAATTAAGGGAGAGATTACACTAAGGTAAAAATACATGGAGGGTAAATGACTTGCTCAGGGGCACACAGTGCTTATGCAGCTGTGGTGGGATCCAGACCTGAGTCTCCAGGTTCACAGCTCTGTGCCTAAGTGCCCAGCTAAACTGCAACCCTAGAATGGGTTAATGTTTTCATGGACTTAACAACCCCTAGGTGCTAACCACTGGCACCTTGCAAAACTGTGTGTGTCGGGGGTTGGGGTGGGGGCACATTTGCATGGCATAGTGTGGGAACGTTTAACAAGTTTGACTCATGCCTGTGAAGTGTGGGAGTATGATTTCTTCAACTTCTTCTTTAGCTGCTGTGGCAAGCCACTGGGGTTGCAGAGTACGTTCCACATACTGTAAGATGTGTCAAGATGAAACGATCTGCTGAGGCAATGAGGAAACAGGAAAGGAAGAGAAAATAAGCATTTTGTCAATGCCAAATGTTTGCTTGCTTGTACCATTGGTAGTGGAACAGTATGAAAAGAGGTAGGACTAGGGGATGTAAGGGGTAAATTCCCCCTATCCTCGTTGGATGGGTCCACCCACAGAATATGTTTTATCTCATCCAAACTTGTAATCAGTGTAGTAACTCCCCCCTCCCCCCCCAGTTAACAGCAGCCTCCAGTGCCTTATTCGTTGATACCCACCTGAAGGCCTGGTGCTTCCTTTTCATTTTTAAAGTTTGACCACTGTGTCTTAACTCAGCAGGCCATGAACCAGCCCGCTCCCATCAACACTACTTAGCCCTTCACTTTTCAAAAGTCTGCTGACACCCGCCAAGCCACAAAAGGAGTCATTAAATAATATTATCGGGAGGCACAGTGTAGTGTAGGGTTTAGAAGATAGATCTAGGGACCAGGAGACTCAGGTTCAAATACCACCACAACCATTTGTTCACTCTGTTATTTGGAGAAAGTCACCTCTCAGTCACCTCCCAGTACTTCATTCCCCACCACTGTAACAAGATATTGCATCTCAGCTGAGCTATCGCTGTGTAACCTCGCCATATATCATGTAAGATAGATCACAGTCATACACACTCACCATCTGAGACAAAGAAACTGGCACATCTGGCTCTCTTCAACAATCCCCCTCCACACACACACACACACACACACTATTCCGAGATTCTACTGTATTTGTACACATGTTCATTTTACATTCTCATATTGGGATACTTCAGCATATTGCATCGTGGTTAACACATTTGACAGGGAGGAGTATATTGGAAATACCGGACCGCCCAGATGCATAATGAGGACCGACACCGCAGGCGGAGGGCTTTATAGCCCCTGGAAGGTCTGATATTTCCCAATCTCACCCACCCTGCTGGGTATTACTGCACTTAGAAAAAGGGCATTGTAAAAATAGAAAAATCGATACATTTTTAATAAATAATTTTTAATAATTTTTGTGATTAAATAGTTCCTCCGCCCTGCATTAGAAGGATGGTCTTTTGTCCAACTGCAGGTCCCATAGTTAGAAAACAGGCTGTGTGCAGTTAGTTAATTTTTAATTTTTTTTAGTTGAACCCCCCCCAATACAACACTTTTGTTCACCCTCGGCACTTGTTTCATTTTCATTTGAGAGGTTATGTTTTTGTCCTCCTGTGTTTTTTTTCCACACTGGGGCCAGGTTGGAGATGCTGTGATCAGGAGAAGGAAGCGCGGCTTGGGAGAGTAACCATGCGTGATCGGGAGCCAGTTGTTGAGGCTGCATTTTTCTTTATTTTGTTTTTAAATTTGACAGGCTTCGCTGCATGCTACTGCGAGTGAGTTATTTCTGTGTTTTCTGTTTTGTTTTACAAGTTCCTGGTCCTCGCTGCCTTTCATGAGGACCAGGAGCGTGTTGATTGATTGATTGATTGAAAAAGTCCCAAGTGGCAGCGCCATGCTGTGTATGGACGAGAAGCTGGATCAATGAAAACTTGACAGAACCCACTCTGAAGGTCTAGAGTGGTGAAGTAAGCAGGACTGGCTGCACCACAACTCTCTAAGGCATCTTCGATATGTATATTTCTTCACTTATTTGAAAAAATTATGTCCCACCCAAAACTAGCTGTATCTTCTGTTCCAAACATATACTACTGTCAATGCTACCTGCTGATACTTCGTATATACTGTATTATTGTATCTCACTTTATTTGTATTATTACTATTTTCTTGTGTGTTGCATCCCATGTATATTGTCCCTTGTTCCTTGTTGACAAACCCAGGTCCACCTCGAAAATAAGCTTGCTCAACGGTGATCACCTGGTTAAATAAAGACTTTGATTGATTGATTGATTGAAGAGGAGTGCCCATTTCATCCAGGGAGTGAGTCTATGCAGAGGTACCGAAGCGGAGGAGCCATTTAACTAAACTGAGCCAGCAGACAAGAATCCTTAGGTACTGTTGTGTAGGAACACTACATATATTTGTAAGTGGATCTATGTGTTGTGGGGATTTGTATTCTGTGGATATGTTTACTTTGTTTTCCTTTTACGGTGGGGGAGAACGATGGCACAGTACAGTGGTGATGATGTACTGTAGCAGGAAGCTGGCACACCCGGTTGTTCACTCTGTAAGTGATGAGGAAGAAAAAAATGTTGTTTGTACTTGTCATCAGTGATTTCTGCTGTGAATTGGGATATTTGTACACAAATGTGTTTGGTGTCTGCTCTAAGGCAGCGGGCAGGCGGCCGGGGGAGGGGGGGGAGGCCTCTTGCTACGCAATCCAGAATCTCGCTAAGTAATAAAAAAAAAAATGGCAGCAGTTTGAAATTTTGTGCCCAGTGCTTCAGCCAATGATGAAGCTGGCTGGGCACAAGGATACTTGGCTGGGCATGAGGTAGGTTTGGGTTAGGACTTCTTATTTGATGGGCATCTATTGAAAGTTAATGTACCCATGTCCAATGGGTACCAGCCAATCAGATGCCTCCAAATAAAAAGCCTATTTTCTAAAATTGTTTAATCCACAACATAACTGCAAACATTTTTTTATTTCACGTTTTATCTTTTGCTAGCATTGCACGCACATAACGTTCTGGAGGTGAATTTTATATTATACTGGGACTGCTCTAATGCTGAAAATACAGTGGGTTTCAAAAAGCTTTACATAAATCAAAGTGACCAAATATGAGGACCCATTCTAAGCTGCTTGGTGGTGACAGCACAAAATGGGTGAATACAGGCCATCATGATGTGCGCCACCCCCAAAAGTGCCATACACAACCCTGGCCTCATGTACATCATTGGGCAGGGCAGCAGCAGCAGCAGGTGAATTCTATAATGATCACACAGGATTCCTCAAGGACCAGGGAACTAGAGAATATAACTCAAAACCAGTTTGACCAGACAGTGAGATAAGCGACTGGGTTCATACAGCAAGTGACTCAGTGCCTGTATACCAAAGTTCATTTTGGGTGGCTGGAGAAAGGTGACAGCTCCCACCTGACATCGTTTTCTGGGCAGCTCTTCTACACTGAATAAAAAGTGCTTGTTTCCATGTGTGACTGAGAGGAAGTGATTGTAGGAAGTATGCTTGTTCCTACTTGTGCCATTGTGCCATGTAACGCGGTATTTCCCAGCCATGCTTAGACAAGGAACTATTTTGGATGGAGGGGGTACACTAGGAACATAGCCCTTTCTAGCATGTTTGAGGGAGGGAGAGCGTGATCATAATGCTGGTGTTCGGGGGGGGGAGGAAAGAGATCGGAAGCACCACTGAGCATGGCTCTAGCAAGGAGAAACAAGATCTTCACTGAATGAAAAAAGTTTTAGCTGGAGGCCAACTAACCATGAATATTGCATTTACTGTGAAGCCAGTATGGGAACCAATCAGGAGGGGACAGGATCTTTGCAGTAGCTGGGATTTTCTTTCTACGTGGAGCCAGTACAGGGAGTTTGCAGGAGGTTTTGCAATGGGTGGGACAGGGGTATTCTACTGACACTACCATCTGGACTGGGAAGGGGGAAGGGAGAACTGCTGCACACTGGGACAAGAGAGAGAGAAAAGCATTGCACAAGAGGGGGTGACAAACTCTGCGATTGGGATGGGGGGGAGTGTGAACATAGAATTGGGAACAGGATACACTATGATCAGAACTGGAGATGGGGGAGTAGTAACTGTACCACTATTGGGACTAAGAGACCAAGACAGATGAAGGCAAAGCAGCACCTTTGTGACAGCTAAGACAGGGAGTGAAAGTGAGCACTTAGCACTGCGCGGTGCATAAAAGAGAGTGGAGCCAAATGAAAGTAAGTTCCTCAGAGTCTATAAATTTTTGCTTCTGCTCACCAAAATTGGGACTTTTGGCATCCAACTGTTTGCAAACAAAGGTGTCAGAAGGGGGTCAAAAACAGGGCTGTTCCACAGAGAATGGGGCGGATGACAAGCACAGTGTTTACATAATCAGCTTTTGCTAAACTTCCAGCCTAGAAGGCAATGGACAGCTTTATGCAAATGAAAGGAGACAACCGCTCTGTGAATGGAGTGGCTGGTCCTTTCAACTATGAGATGTTTCCATCCTGCAAAAAGAGAGCCACATCACAGCTAGTCTAGCTGATCATTGAGCTGTCACTGCCAAGCCCATTGCACACTGAGCTGCTTTTAACCCGATAGTGACACCCCCTCACAAATGTGGTTTTTCATAACAAAATGTTTGTGTGCGCACACATGTACATGCAAACATAAAAAGGGAGGGGAGACTGTCTGATGGGGTTACTTTAGGGGTTATGGTACAGGTCTGCAGAGGGCAGAAGGGAATCTGAAAGGGATACAGATAAATAAAAAGAGGCCACCTAAATGCACTACTATGCCAGCGACCTAGTTTCAGGAGCAGTCAGGTGCTGGTAGTTGGCAACCAACCTGGAAGAGCAGCACCCTTGACAGCATGTTCTAACCCGGGGAGGAGTAGGTGGCATGCTGAGCTGCACCTGTGATCCCTCATGGTGGTAGAAGGAGCTTGCTTTCCTGGTCAGACTAACAGCTGCATGCATGAGAAGCCAAACAATGGTTGTGCACACTGTTGTATGGTCAGGAGGAAACCTGAGAAGAAAATGGAACTCTCCCAATCCATTTGGACAATGGCTGCAGGAACTCTCAGGCTCTGTGCTGCATGGATGTGTGTGGTCTGGATTCCATGGGGAGAGCAGTTGTTGGTCTAGGGAGGTGGCCAGAAGACCAGCCCACGAACTGTGCAACTGGTCCCAGGCAGACAAAAAGCTATATGGAAAATGGACATACACATAAGGTGGGTGATTATCTGATGGGGCTACAGTAGGGGTTACTGCACAGGTCTGCAAAGGGGAAAGGGAAGGGGTTAAGGATAAACAGAAGGGTTAATTGTTTGATGGTTACAGTAGGGGTAACTGAATAGTCTACAGAGGGGAGACAGGAGTGTGAAAAGGGTGTGGTTAAATTAAAGGATGAATTCTCTGATGGTGTTACATTAGGGGGTTAGTGTACATGTCTACAAAGGAGAGAAGAGAGTGTGAAAGGGCGTGTGGCTCCATGAGCAGGAAATAAAGTATGATTATATAGATGTCACAACAGCCTTGATTTTCTGAAATACCATGTGCTTGATTTGGCTCCCTTTTCCACAGCTGTATATGCATATTGAACCCAGACTGGGCAGTATGGAGCTCAAACCATGAAGCCAGGCCAAAACATATGTATTTCTGGTCTCGGGCTGGGAAGAGAGGATCTGCATTGCTTGTGTTCAACTCCAATGAGTTCACGAGTTCCCCCCCACTCCACCCCCCATCCCAACAAACAGCACTTGAAATGGAGTGAATGTTAGGGACTCAACATCAAGCAATGAACTATAACTGGTTCTAAATAGAAACAGAACTCCCAAGAACCTGGCTGGTTCTAAAATTGGGGATCAAGCTGAAACTACCTCTAAAGAACAGTTTAAGAGGACAGAACAAAATGTAAATAAGTAATTATCATGTAATTAACATATATAGCCCACAAAACCAACAGGGTCTGTAATGTTCATCCCTATCCAAAGGTTTGGAATGGGAACTGGGACTAGAGAGGAGAGAACCAATACTGGTTGTAGTGAAAAGCTAAAAAAAAAGTTGTAAACGGGTCTTGGTTTCAAACTTCAACATTTGCATGTATTAGCATATTAAAGCAGGAAGTCATGTTAATGAAATGTTTAAAACACTTTGTTGCACGCTTCTTTTCAGTGTCCATGCCTGCTGTTCATTTTTGTTTTAAAATCCATTCATATAGTACAACATATAGAATGATGGGCAAATAAATGTACACAACATGGCTGTGCTTCCACTGAGGGGATCCTATGACATCATAGAGATCAAGAATGAAGCTCTTGTGGGTCTATGATGTCATAGAATCCCCAGGATGGAAACATAGCCTTGTCTGTGCACACTTACCCTATCTGTTATTTTATAAAATATATGGTGACCCCTTATTGTCAAGATAATGAGTAAACACTGACTCTGTTTAGTGGCTAAAAAAAAAGCTTTACTAAGCATGCTCCACTAAGCAAATGGCAAACACATATCGTAAATGGAACACATTAGTGGCCACGAGCACATTTCTATCAAAACGATAAACTGTTTTAAAAACATTTCCAAGCATACCAGTAGACTTTTATTAATATTTAGCTACTACGGTACTCAGATTTTAAACTGTGAAATGCAGTGCCTTCATTCCCAAACTGAACAAAAGAACTAAGGTCACCAAATTAATCAGAAGACATTGTAACATGTTCAGTAGCGGCAGTTACATGACCAAATAGGAGGACAGCATTAAAAATGAGCCAAAATCAGTATAGTGATATCCAAGAATAAATAAAAATGAGTATCTCCCCTGAAGACAATTTGATTAGATTATCTAGCCAGTTTTAGGCACCAGCGAACTCTGTGGTTGCTGGGGGCCCCCTTCTTATGAAGAGGCCCCCAATCAGAGCAGTTTATGTTAATTATGTTTACATTTCTTAAATCTTATTATCTTCTTAATACAGCAACAAATGGCTGTGCAGCACCTTCTGATGTGGCATCATGATGTCGTCAAATGCCTTACTAAGCTATGACCCAGCCAATAAGAGGCAGATGGGCAGCAATGGATGTGATAGAAGGAACAGCCCCATGGACTAACACTGCTGTCTCCCCTTAAAAAATGTAAAAATACCCCTGCTTGTACTGAGAATAAAATAAAATTATGTGCATGTTGCTACAGTTAAACATATGGGGTGAAGGTCGGCCAAGTTGGGGGGGCCCCATGACTTTGGTATTCCTGCTGGTAGCCCCCAAAACCCTAAAGCCAGCCCTAGATGTTTCACGAGTGAGCATAAAACTGTTATCACCAGGAGTGGAGAAAGTCTGTGTGAAAATGAAAACAGCTCAAAGGCATGATCAGTGCAGTGCTTACGCTTTCGAAGGAAAAGTTGCTGTAGTACAGTAGTAACATCACTACCATACTACAGCTTTTTTGACCTTTGAACTGTAGTACAATGGGTTTTCTTGCTGTATTGAAATCCCTGTGCAATAAGGGGTCACTATGTACTATATTTCATGATGCATTCACTATATTAGCGCTTTAATGTTGTGGCCTGGAGTTAGCTTTGATGTCTTCAGGGTTCTATAAGATCAGGGAGCAGTGTCTGTTGCATGCTAGTTCATCTTAGGCACAAGAAAAGTGATATTATTATGTATTCATTTATTTTGATAACCAGGTAGAAAGCAACTGGGCCAAAATGCCCTTTTACAGACTTGACCAGGTGAGGGTCAAAAGACTCTCAAACACAACAATGCATATATACAAGTTTCCAAGACTAAAAGCCAAAAAATACAATGCGGTGCAAAACATTGCAAAATGAGACTTAAACAACAAAAAACTGTATTTACAAGAAGTAAGCATAATCGTGTGTAAGTACATACAGGTTCGGAATAAAGCAGTTTCTTTAATGAAGTTTTAAATTGATACGATTTGCATATGCAGCCCATGATGCTTTGCATTGTGTGGGCATGTGTGATTTTGTATTTTCTTGAAACTTGGCTTCCCAGCCAATTGCCCTTTGGGGCTACCCTTGCCTCGGTGTTTGCGCACAGAGGTTCTTTGTCTCATATATATATATATATATATATATGTATTTAGGTGTTTTGCAATTTGACAGGCAGATCATTCCAAATTTTTGTTGCACTTTGTTTAAATGATTTTTGGTATTTAGCAGTTTTACAAATGGGAACTGACAAAGAAATGTAATTTTGGGACCGTGGTCACTCTTTGCTAAAATAAATTGTACATAGGGTTGAAGTTTGTACAGTGAATTGTTTTGTATACAAAACAGGACACCTGTAAGATTTCTCTATTACCTAGGGATAACCACCCCAGCCTGTTATACCTGCAGTGGTGTTCCCTGTTTTTTGCCCTTAGGGCAAATCTACAAATTGAATTATGCAAAGTATTTCTCTGTTGTCTAATTTTCTCTGACACACCACCCCAGACCAAACTCCATAATCCAATATTGGCATCAGCTGAGCCATAGCTATATTCCTCCTGGCCTCATCAGTTAAATAATCCCTTACAACATAAAGGGCTCCAATTTTTCTGTGCAATTGTTTGGTCACATTATCAATATGAACCTGAAAACACATATGACTATCCAAGGTCACACCTACTGTAAGTACTTAAACTCTGAAACAACCTCAACTGGAGTTCCATCAACTGTCATTATAGTAAACATTTCCTTTAACTTCTTGGATTTTTGAGAAGAACAGAATCAATCAATCAATCAATCAAAATCTTTATTTAACCAGGCGGACACCATTGAACAAAGCTCCTTTTCAAGGTGGACCTGGGAGAACACAAGTACAAGATAACAGGGTAATACACAAAAATAGCAATACACAGGCCTGATCAAAAACAAGCATGGGCAATAAATTGCAAGGAAATACAGGATAAGTAACACAATAGTTTGCAGATAATAAACTAAGCTAATAATAGTAATACAAATAAGATCAGCGACTGTGAAGGATGGGCTGACAAGAGCCATGGCGACTCGATTGGGACCCTGGAGCACCATGACAAATCGACTGGGCCCTGAATCACCGTGGCAAATAAACTGGGCCCTTAAGCACAGGTAGGGGGATGGAAAAGGGGCAGAGGAGTAAGGATGAGATGGAGTGCGCATAGGTTGGAGGCCTAAAGAGCGTGAACGTGAACCGGGAGTGCAGAAGTAAAGTGAAGAACCAGATGAGGGAGACTAGATGGGGGGCAGGGTGAAAGACAGAGTGGGTACAATACAAGGAACAGAACAGTGGGTAAAAGATAAGGAGGAGAGAAGAAAGGATGGAGGGGAAGGGAGAGGACCAGGCAGAGGCTGAGTTCAGGGTCAGCAGATTGTGGGGTGAAGTGATAGAGAGAAACAAAGGAAGGAAGGGGAGGGAAGGAGATGACCATGCAGAAGCTGGGATCAGAATCCAGGAAAAGGCCAAGGCGAGAGTGATCCAGGGACACCCTAAGAGAGGAAGTCATTTGATCAAGAATAACATTCCCTTTGTTTTTTTCTTACTTTGCACAACATGGTTACTTGTTAGCCAGTCTGTTAATTTATTATATTTGCTGCACAGATTTTGCTGAACCATGCCAGTATTGTTATTAGAGACATACAGCATCATCACCCACATACAGAACAATAGATGACTCAATGCAGATGGATGGCAACTCATTTATATAAATTGAGAACAATAATGGTCCCAATATTGAACCCTGGGGTACACCATATTTCACATTTCTTGGATCAGATGTTATTCCATTAATATGAACTTGCTGAGTTCTTTCAGTTAAATAACTATGGAACCACTGCACCACAGGGTCCCTGAAACCAAGTTCTCGAGGTTTAGCCTCCATTAAGGGGTGGTCAACAAGATCGAAGGCCTTGGTCAGGTCCATGAACACTGCCCTTACATATATACCCTTTTCTATACTTATTTGCAGATTGTTTGTGAACCTGAGCAAGGCCGACGTCATGCCACACCCCTCTGAAAAGCCATGCTGTGCTGACGTCAAAAGGCCATATTTGTTCAAATGTTCCACAATTTGTTTGTGGAACAACGAGTGTTCAGAAACAGCTTGCTATACTAATGAAAACCTAGATGTAGCCATAATTAATGATGTTTCCCTTTACTTGTTATTTTTCAATTCACTATTTATCCCATTCACCAGATTATTGTTTCCAGATCAGACTCTGGCAGTGATTTTATACTCTGGATCTCTGCTACATAATTCCAGATCCCTTCCAACTCCAGCTACCACCATCCACACTGCCACCCTTTCTCGGCTTTCCCCAAGGCATTGCCCCCCCTCCCCTTTGCATGGCTGCTGCGGCTGGGGAAGAAGTAATGATTTAGTGGCAGCACAGTGAAGAGGGAGAAGGAGAGGGCAGTATGTTGGCACGTCAACTGGGTGTGGGCCAATGTTGGTGCCAGCTATAATGCTGTGACAATAAAGAGGGCTTTTATTCCCATAATGCACACCTATATCCCTGCATTGCATGTGCGCTCTCAACAGTTCATGTGGGTGCTTGGCAGTGTGTGGTTGCCCACCCTGTCAACAGTACCTCCACTATGCCGCCCCTTAGTGTCCTTCAGTAAGAGGCATTTGAAACCAAACAGACCTGAGGGGGAGAGTGTCCATGGGGATGCTCGTAGCCTTCGCTGCTTGCGCCAGACTTCCAGGGATTTGGGTGGGGAGCCAGGTCACTAGCATGTCAGAGGAGTTCTTCACCACTTGGCACCATTGGAGATGACACCTTTAATTATTTCCAAACTAAAAAAAATACTAAACCAGAGTCAAAATTGGAAAAAGGGCATCCTGCAATACCGTTGACAAAGGGTAATCTAACACGTACTAGAATGGCGTCCACACATAATTTTCACTGTGACATGAACTGCTGCTTTAAATATATGTAAATCACATGCAAATTAGTCATTTGAATTTCAAACCTGTTCAAACTGTTTTTTAGGGCAGGAGAGGGTTTCTTTAATTGGTTCTGAATTTTAGAGCCAGATTGGTATCAGTGAGTAAACTGTGTTTTGTTCAGAGCCTGCTCTGCCCAAAAACAGTGACCTTGGTTATGACTGTATTCCTTATATTAGATTTGCAGTTCTCTTAAAGAACCCCTGACATCAGCTAGCCTGTCAACACAGAGGTAGCATTTCCGAACATGACACTGGAGACCCAGGTTCGAGAACAAGCAGGGGAAGTCAGAGGGCTAGCTGTAGGAAGGAGGCTAAAACATCCCAGAGGACTCCCACCTGCTCCAGGAAGTGAGGGCACTGAATGTCGCTGTGTGGCCATTAACTGGGTGACCCCTGGGGGTAGTGCAGGCAGAACGACTTGGAAAGTGGGGATGTTTGCCGACTCTGAGTGAGTGTGCTCAACAAGCATGCCCTGGAGCTCTTGACACTGACATTCTATGGCTGGAGAAAGCAAAACAGAAAAAACCTGGCCCTAAGATGGGAAGCAGCAGTACTCTCAAGCCCTGTACCATGTTCATCCTGGAAGGAATGCCAGATCCAGATCTCAGAAAGGTTTGGTGAGCCCCAGTGACCCTACCACAGGAGGCAAGCCATGGATGGCAAGCTCAGTAAAGGCAAGCATGGTTTTTAGGTTGCCGTGGGCTGTCAGGATGATGGTGGTCTTGACAGTGGGAGCATAAACCGAAAACTAAAAAAAGGCCCTGATGTCAAGGGAAACTCTGGGGGAAAAACACCCATTTCAACTTATTTTTATTTATCCACCGTATTTACATTTTGCTTTATCAACTTTTCCTGGTAAAATAAATAAAATGAAATAAAATAACTATATGTTAACATAATTAAAGCTCACGGGAGGGTCATGTTATTCTCCTGACCGATCAAAGCGCTTCTTTTAGCTGTGTGGGAGGTACTCTTATTCCAGTAAGAGTGTCTCATGCTTTGGGGTGCTGTAATGGGCTTCTCATAGACCACTCGTGCATCAACATCGGGAGGAAAGGAAAGTAACTTAAAAAAGGTATGCAATCTATAATAATTTTAGGAATCCAGATGGAGGACCTCTTATGGATCTAAGAGTGTCACCTCTTGCATCCTTAGGATGACAGAACTTCTCACCTTTGATTTGCAGTCCTCTCGTCATATGAATGAGTGAGGACAAGGCCCTCTGATGAAACCCGTACACTTATAAAAGAGGATCACTGTTCCCTAGACTTTATCTGCTGTGCCTGCTTGTATACAACTGATGTTACTATCCCCTACTTGTGACATCATAAGTGTTTCTATGGCAACAGATTGCAATATCACAAGTAGAGTATTGTGATGTGAGGTCAGGCATAGACAAGCAACAACAGCAGTTAAAGTCTTGGGGCTGGGAGGCAATGAACTTGTCAGGATGATGGTGGTCCTCCCGAGGAGATGGTGAAGGCAAAGATGGTGGGAGAATTCAAGACAGCATGAGACAGATATAAAGGGGTGATATCAGCAAAGGAGTGAAGGATAACCATAGACAAAGAGAGAGTCACGATAGTATAAATGGGTAGGAAAAATGGGCAGACTTGGTGGGCCAGGCGGTCCTCATCTGTGCACAGATTCTATGTTTATATTAAAGATGAAGCTTTATGAACAGCAGCCCTCATCATTTGAAAGCCCTCGCTGTCTACCCTGCCACAGAGTTTAGCATCACCTGCAAAGAGTGTGTGAGAAAATGTGTCTAAAAATCAGCAATTCATTCAGTTATTCTCTGTGACACCAGGGGACTCTTTAGGTTGTATGAAAGACACAACAGAACACTGTGTGGTGTTGTGCTTTTGTATTTCATTGTAATGTTTGGGGACATTTGTCTGGTTAAGGGCATGGATAATAATGGCTATCAATGTTTTTTCCTTTCAGATTCCGGAAGCTGTAAGCGAGGACTTGTAGTGGTTTAAGGGAGTAGCAGGCTGCCATGACTATGGATGAGTCATCAGACCAGCCACGCTGGCTGCATACAATCCTGGCTGGCCAGGAACCACTGTCCCACTTTTCAGATCACTCTCTCTTCCAGCCCACCGAGGAGTCAGATATCTTCTATCACAGCCAGGAGGGAGATGCAGGCTCGCTACCATCCTACTACACCAGTGCTGTGCACGGTCGAGCAGCGGGAACCTACAGACACTCCCCAGGTCGACAGGTGTACCCCCTCAAAGCTAGCCCTAGCACCACTACTATTGCTGCACAGGAAGACAGTGTGCAGACGTTTACGAGAAGAAGTCAGTTTTAAATACCTTAATGTGCAGTATTTGTCAGTTGGCAATAAATGTCATTATATTGTTTTTAGCAAGAATTTATTTCTGACATAATTAGATTCATCAACAGTATATTTTATTTCTCTGTAATGTTTGCAAAGCAGCTTTTTTTAAAGATGCCCACCACTAACAAGCTTTAAAAGTCCCTTCCCTTGAGGGTACTTCTTGACATTACATGCTGGATTCATACCATGGCTGTTTTGGGAGGGTACTAGTACACATTTTGTATGGAAAACAACACCACGCCACATCACACCACACCTCAGCACACCACACCACACCACACTGCACCACACCACACTGCACCACACCACACCACCCCACACTGCACCACACCACACCACACCACACCGCACCACACTGCACCACACCACACCACACCATACTACACTACACCACCCCACGCTGCACCACACCACACCACACCATACCATACCACACTACACCACCCTATACTGCACCACACCACACTGCACCTCACCACACCACACCATACCACACTACACCACACCACATGGCATCACACCACACCACACCACACCATACCATACCACACTACACCACATTGCACCATACCACACTTCAGCACACCACACCACGCCACGCCTCACTACACCACACCACGCCTCAGCACACCACACTACACCACACCACACTACACCACACCACACCTCAGCACACCACACCACACTGCACCACACCACACCACACTATACCACACCACACCACACCATACCACACCACACTTCACTACACCACACCACACCACACTACACCGCACTGCACTGCACCGCACCACACCACACCTCATTACACAACAACACAATGTTTGATTTAGTCATAGTGGCTATGTCCAGAGAGCTGGATCTTTTAAAATCTTCAAAACCGCACATCTCAGGTCAGCAGTGAACTAGAATGAAAAGCAAGACAGGTGTATAGATGTTTTTGACAGATATACATTACAACTAAAAAATCTGTATGATTACATTGTTTCCTGCTAACAAATATTGCTTCTTTAAACAGCTTCTAGCATCACATGCAAAACTTTGGAAAAATACAAATTTAGGATGAATTTCTCCATAGTTTTTATAAAGTCTATTTATTTAGCTTTCCCTTTTTCATTATAACTATGCAATGACTGCACATTGGTGTGGAAGCAAGAGTACTGTCTGTTAGTCTTCTTTTCCTCTGTTTGCTTCTCTATACCTGGCTTCATAATCCTTGAAACTAATTAACTAACTAACTAGTAGTTTAAAGGTCTCCCTCAATCCCTAAGAAACTGTCAAATGCACCCCCCCTCCATGATCCTTCAGAAATTGTCAAGTTTACGTTGCAGTTTAGGTTCCCATCATCACTGAGATACTGTTAAATTTCCCTGGTTGTCTAGTGTCTCCACCCAATTCCTGATTGCATGGAAAACATCCTGGAAATTCAGTGTTACTCCCCTCCTGCCCAATCCCTATTATAAGAATCGTATCCCACTACCTGCGGCCCACCCACTCAGCACCCGCCCAATTCATCTCCCAGTAGCCCCTGACTCAACGATACACATATCTCCTTGGTCCACCATCAGATCTACAGATGGCAAGTGGCACATACCCTCCTCACATCACCCCTACTGGCAGACCCCCATCTGAATGACAGGGAGTGCAGCCATACTGTAGAGACATCTGTTTCTAAAGTATGCGCACACTCACTTCCTGTCATTCAAACTATGGCCGGCCAAGGTGGTGTGTAGAAGATCTGTGCAAGTCGCCATCTGCAGATCTGATTACAGACCAAGCATGGCACTTTATGGGTGGGTGGTGGTGGACGTGGTGGGTGCTTAATGTGTGGGCTAGGGAGGGCAGTGGGAGTACAATTCTTGTAACAGGGATTGGGTGGAATAAATCTGAGACTAGGATTTTTCTAAAGGTACTTTCTCAAGAAGAAAAAAAAAAGCAGCATGGCAGCCTATCCTATCCTTGACCTAAGGTGTCTGAACAGGCACCTAGAAAATGAAAGCTTCACAAGGGTCACCTCACAAGCAGTGATCTAATCTTTGCAGCAAGGGGAATAGCAGTGCTTACTGGATCTTAAGGCTTATTTCCATATTCCAATAAGAGCAAGCCATGGAAAATAACTATGGTTCAGAAAGGGTGTAGCGCAGTACCAGTAGAGGCAAGGCCCTTTGGTCTGACTTCTGCAGCAAAGGTATTCACAAAGTGCATGGTTGTAGTGGCAGCAGCACTTCAAAGACATAGGGCTCAATTCTCAAAGCAGGCTTTGATTGGTGCAAGCTGAGGCAAACAGCAGCTTGTGCCAAAGGCAGTGTGCAATGGACCCTGCCCCTGATTCTGTATCCTGCAGGTTCCTGGTGGCAAAGTCCCATGGCCTGAGGTAACCGTGGTGGTGAGCAAAACACAGGGTGCACTAGGAGATAGTCACAAGCCACAGTGTGGCCATGAGCCACTCTAGTCCCTGGTGGGCTAGTGGACCCCCTTCCCAATCCCCGATCTTGCCCGTTATTAAATATATGTTTATTTATTTATTTGCTTTTGTGACCGGGTAAGTGCATCAGGCAAGAGGCCTGCCTATTTTCAAGCACAACCTGGGACAGTGCAGTACATATACCAGAGAATTAACACAAAACAGGTACAGATCGTTAGCATATATAAATCCCCCAGCCCTAGTGGTCTAGTGGCCCCTTCCTGATCCCTGATCTCACCAGTTATTTTATATATATATATATATATATATATATATATATATATATATATATATCCCCAGTCCCTAGTGGTCTAGTGGACCCCCACCCCAGCAGGTAGTGCCCACCATCCCCCATCCTACACCCCAAACAAACAACTGGCACAGCTGTCCTCTCACCACCATGGCTGACTGCTGACTGACCTGTCAGTGAGGCATACTGTATAACACATTCTACAATGGCAAGAAAGAATCTTGGACTGTGATTGGTCAGTTTGGGTCTGGACCCATGGCGTTATCCCAGCATAACCCCACAGGTCTAGTCTCAGCACTGTGAACCAATGTTGAGCACCATGAGGAGCATTACTAACTTTTTTTTTGTATCTCCTCTTAAGAAACAAAAATATTTTTCCACTCTAATAAAAACATTCTTTAAAATCAATTTTTTATTTTATATATAACAACAAGCCATTGTATAACAGGAATAATGCACTCCAGGGTGTGTGTTGTGCTGGGATAACATCACGCCTGGGTCATTGGACGCACTCAGCCTGTGGCCTCATGCCCAACCCCCCCAGGCGTGGTGTTATCCCAGCACGACACATACCCCGTCATGCATTATTCCTTTATTACGCACTCATTGACTTACAGCTGGTTCCCTAAGGAGGATTTTCTAAGTTTCACACAGGAGTGTGGTGTGCGTATTTTATGGAACACATACAAACAGAGGTGAGGAAGAAGTAAGTGCCTCAGCTGGGACTTGATCGCAGACTGCCCGGAATATCGTTCCACTTGCGCTAACCAGCTGCGCCACTGAGACAACTGGAACCTGGGCTGTGCCTGAGCATATTACTCTTTCTCAAATGTACAACCCAGTGGCAACACAAATATTTACTTGTAACAATCAGCCCTGGCTGGTCTAAGGGTACTTAGAAATTCTCCCTCTGGGTGAGTTCCATGAATCCCGCATTAGGGCATATGGCAGCCTGTGTCTGCCACAAGCCCGCTAGCACCTTGCTGCAGCCCACATTTGGGTGCAAAGGTAGCGTAAGCCCCATTTGGGGCAAGCTGCTTGTGGTTGATGCAGGCTGCTATTGAGAATTGCTCCCAGCACATCTTTTGATGCAGGGGGCACTGTGCACCATTCTTTGGGGCACATGCCTCTTGTGCCATGCTGGGAGCTTTGAGAATTGGGTCCATACAGTCACAGTCTATCCATACTTAGCGACTGACTATTGTGTGTGGGAGAACAAGAGAAAGGCCCAGTTACCAATGAGAAAAACACTGCTCATGATGGAAAAGTGAGAGTACATGGAAATTAATTTTTTTTAATTCTTTGGTAACTAGGTAAGGCCCCCTGGGCACATGGTTTATTTATATGGGCAACCCAGGAGCAACATGAGGTTAAGCGACTTGCTCAGGGTAACACAATACACAAGTGGAGGTTGCAGGAATCAAACCTAGATCTGCTAGATTTACAAAGCTCATTTTTCTAACCTCTAGGCTATACTGCCAGTCTAAAGATGAAATGTAATGGGCAAAGATTCTGTTTTCATGTAAATACTCTATGTAATAATGAATGGAATGGCTTGAAATTCATATTCTGTTGATGTTAACTATAATATAATTATTGGTGACCCCTTTAATGCACCAATAATATGTCTGTGAAATGCTATAATAACCAGGTATGCCATCATACCCAGATATTACAGCATTTTATAGTGCTCACAGTTCCCTGCGGTGTGATTCAAACCCGAAGTGCGAAAGACCATCTCTTGCCACTGTTAGAGAAATAAAGTGACTCACCCACAGGTTTTCTTTCCCTGTTGAGTATCAGACTGTCTTCCTGTCAGTTGAAGAAGTTTAACTTATATTAAAGTGATGTTCAAGATATTCAATTCTGCTTGCCTTTGTTGCTTATGAACTCTCTGCACCAGTAATTATAAAAAAGAAAACATAAATGACTGTGTGCTTATAAAGTATTTTTCAAACAACATGAAGTCTTGCTATATTATAGACATTAGCAGTTTGATCCAGCTCTAGAACTGCCCTGGAGTGAAATGGTTAAAACCATTCCAAAATAGAATTTTGGCACGAGAGCAGCTCTATCTGTGTCATTTCAAACTTGAACTGTCAGATTCTTTACTCCGCCTCAGTGAACAGTCGCTCCGGAGATTTCTCCTTCTGCTCGGTTCATTCTCGGTTTAGTAGTGTTTTCTGTTGGATTTAACCGAGAATAGTTTTATTTTAACCGCAAAACCGTTGGTTCAAGCTCTATCTGTGGTAAATCGTAAGTAAATGAAGGTTTTGTCTTTGTGGAACTTGTAAGTTATCGGTTCGGTTTTGAACCGATCAGTGGGTTTAAAACTCATTTAAAACTAAAAGTTACTATTTTAGAGTGCGGTTCGGTTCTTATCGGTTCTAAAAAAACGGATTTATTACGTTTTTTCCAATACCCGTCGGACACGCGTTAGAACCGATAAGGGTGTTCCTTGCCTGGCACTGCTGCTAAAGCGGGCAAGTTTTTGGTTAGGCTGGCATTATGTCTGAGAAACCCAAAGAAAAACCGCTCCATTGGGTTTCAACACTGTGATGTTTGTGGGGAAGTCTTTGCAAGGCTGACCCACACACCACATGTGTTTATTGTCTGGGATTTGACCACCCAGTCAGACTGCCAGGTATGTAAGAATTTCCCTGCAGCCACCCTGGAAAAAAGATTGGGCAGGCTCAGGGAACGAGAGGCCAAAAAGTCCGCTGACCCGGATGGCCAGCCCGGTTCGGTGCCAACCGAACCAGAGGGAGTGCCCTCTGACCAGGGCCAGACTTCCTCGGGCAAAAGAAAAGCTGGTTCTGAGGAACCAATTCCAGTAAAGAAAACAAGAAAATCAGCAGGTCTGAGTCCAAAATTCCTTCTCCAACTGCTGCAGAGATAGCAAAAGCCATACAAATTGTCCAGTCACTGTTCAGGGTCCGTCTCGAACCACCACTATCTGGTAAAAGGTCGGTTCGTCCGGTCCCAGTGGTTCAGGATTATGATATTGAGGAATTTTATGAACCAGAGGAGGGGAGGAGGATTATGAACAGTATGAATGTGGCTGGGAAGGTCTGGGTGTGCCCATTGAACGGACATCTCCCCAGACAGACCTTTAGAATCTCCCCCTATGCTGTCTGAGTCCCCATCTCATTTTATGTTTTATAAAAAAGTTGCTGAAACCCTCCAGCTTCCTTTAGAAGAGGCTGTGGATGAGCAAGAGGAGCCTGATTTTGTAGAAATGATGGATATTCCTGAGTCTAGGAGATTGTCTATTCCTTTACATAAGTCTTTTAGGAAACAAACAATTAAAATTTTAAAAGCTCCTAATTCTGTGCCTCCTGTAGATAAAAAGATGGACAGAAGGTATACGTTGTCAGGCCCTGATACAGAATTCCTTTCAGCAATGCAGTCATGTAGGGGTAGTTCAGGCTGCTGCCTGTGATAAAGCTAATATTCCCTTGGCTTCACATCCTCCTGACAAGGATTCCAGGAAGATTGATGCCATGGCAAAAACAATATATGGCAGCCTCTCTGGGACTCAGGCAAGCAAATTATATGGCTTATGTAGCTAGGTATCAGAAATCTAGATGGGATACTGTTATGCATTGGTCAAGCAGGCCCATGGCCAGCTGGTTAGTGAACTAGAACAGGTGGCTGCTGATGGCATTGAAGCCTCTAAGGTTCAGTTTCATGCTGCTGTGGATGTTAATGATGTTTCCTCTAGGGTCATGGCCACATCTGTAGCTTTTCGTGGTTGGCCTGGCTCAGGTGTACTAGTTTGTCACAGGATACCCAGACTAAGGCTATGGATTTTCCTATGTGGGAAATTCTCTGTTTGGAGAGCAGACAGAGAATTACATGAAGAAGATGGATGAATATAGGACTACTTACAAGAGTGCCCAGGCTAAGGAGCGGCAAGCCACTCCTCAAAGGCATGGCCCCAGGGGTAGGGGTAGGCCTTTTCACAGGCCTTTCTACCAGACTCAGGCCTCCTCTGCCTATGCTCAGAGGGGCTTCTTCAGAGGCAGGGGCAGACGAGGGGTGGGCAGACCTGCTCCCACCCCCCAGCCTAAAGCTCCTGCGAAACAGGCACCCTGATGGGGTGCCCAGGGCCGATTCTCCTGTACCAGTGGGGGGCAGGCTGGCTTACTTCAGTCAGAATTGGGCTTCTTTAACCTCAGACAAGTGGGTTCTGGAAGTAGTAAGCCAGGGTCTGGTTCTCAGCTTCAAAAAGTTTCCCAAGTTGAGAAGCAGACTTTTCTACCTGCAAGTGCTTCAGAGACCCTTGCTCTGGAAACAGAGGTCTCATCCTGTTAGCTCTCAGAGCAGTAGAGGGGTTCCTCCTGCATCAGGGCAGGGGTCTGTATTCCAGATACTTCCTTACCCCAAAAAGACAGGAGAATGGCCCATTTTAGATATCAGATATCTGAACAAACATCTTCTGAAACCAAAGTTCAAAATGGTAACTCTGGCAATGATTTTACCTTCCCTAAGGCCAGGGACTGGCTAGCCTCCCTGGACCTCAAGGATGCCTATTTCCATGTCCTAATCAGAAGATCCCATCGAAAGTACCTCAGATTGAACTGCCCTCAGGTCATTACCAGTTCAGAGCAATGCCCTTCCCTTACCTCTCTGCTCAAGGGTATTCACAAAGTGTCTAGCAGTGGCAGTGGCCCACTTAAGGAGGCAGAGGATTGCTGTTTTTCCCTATCTAGACGACTGGCTCATTGTAGGCCAGTCCCCAGAACAGGTAAAATCTCACCTTCAGGTCACCCAGCAGCTTCTCACCTCCCTGGGTTTTCTGCTAAACCTACCAAAGTCAGTTCTGGAACCAGTCCAGGTACTCACCTTTATAGGGGCAGAATTGGACACAAAGCTAGCCAGAGCCTTTCTTCCCCCAGAAAGGGTAAGGAATTTAGTGGCTCTGGCCTCTTCCTTCACTCTGCAGGTCTCTCGACCAGCAAGACACTTTCTGCAGCTCCTGGGGCACATGGCTGCATCCACAGCTGTTGTGCAGGGAGCCAGATTTCAGATGAGAGACATTCAGTTTCACTTGAGAACCTTTTGGTCTCAGAGAAGAGACCCGCTTTCCAAGTTGGTCCCAGTGACTTGAACCTTGATCCTAGCTCTCCAGTGGTGGCAGGATCAGAGCAATTTAAGAGCGGGGGTTCCCTTCATTTCCCCTTCTCACGACTTGACTCTCACTACAGATGCTTCCCTTCTGGGTTGGGGAGCCACATGGGCAACCTTTCCACTAGGAGTTTGGTCCCCAGGAATCTCTGCTCCACATCAATTTGCTGGAACTCAGAGCTGTCTTTTTAGCTCTTCAAGCTTTTTCTGCATCTGTCCACGACAAGGTGATACAAGTCAGAACAGACAACACCACAACAATGTGGCACATCAACAAACAGGGGGGCACTCGGTCTTCGGCCTTGTGCACCGAGGCAATGAAGTTGTGGTCTCTGGCCTATTCCCTGAACACTTCCCTCATAGCAGTTCATCTTCCAGGGAAGGACAATGTCCTAGCGGATGTCCTCAGCAGGATTTCCCAAGGCCATCACGATGGTCCCTGGATCCTCAAGTGCTGGGGATAGTTTTTGCCAGGTGGGGCATCCCTCAGATAGATCTTTTTGCAGCCCCAGACAATCACAAACTTCCTCTGTTCTGTTGCAGACCTCCAGTGCTGGGCTCAGTTCCCCTGGATGCCCTTCTTCTGGATTGGGAGGGGAAGTTCCTCTATGCTTTCTCCCCCTTTCCTCTCCTATTCAAAGTACTAGTCAAAATCAGATCTCAGCCTTGCAGGGTGATTCTGATTGCCCCGGATTGGGCCAGGCAGCCCTGGTATCCACTCCTTCTGTATCTGACAGTCCATCTTCCCCTGTGCCTCCCCAGGAATCACAATCTGTTGACTTGTGCCCAGGGAAGGGTTTGGTATCTGGACCTCAAATCCCTCAACCTCAAGGCCTGGCTCTTGAGGAGTTAGAGTTTGCTGATTTACACCTCTCTCAGGGTGTTCTTGAGATCCTAAGGGCTTCCAGAAAGCCTTCCACTAGGGCTACTTATAGTTCTAAATGGAAAAGGTTTTCCATTTGGTGTGCTGGGAAAAATATTTCCCCAGAATCTGCTGAATTGCCCATTTTGTTAGATTACATGGTACATCTTAATTCCTTGGGTCTCAGACCAGCTACCCTGAGAGTTCATTTGGCAACTGTGTCTGCTTTTGTGTCAGCAGGAAAGTCATCCCCTTTCCTCTCATCCTGTGTTTTCCAAGTTTTTTAAGGGATTACTCATACCTAATCCTCCTTTTGGGAACCGGCCCTGCTTGGGACCTTAATGTTTGCATTGCCCAGTTAATGCACCCCTTTTGAACCTCCTCTGTCTTCTGCAGAGCTTAAGTACCTAACTTGGAAAACTGTTTTTCTAGTGGCTATCACTTCTGCCAGACGCATAAGTGAATTGCAAGCCTTGTCAGTGGAGACTGACTTTATTTCTTTCCACAGGGATAAGGTAGTCCTTAGGACTAATAGGAAGTTTTTGCCTAAGGTGGTTTCAGATTTCCATCTTAATCAATCTATCTCCCTTCCAGTATTTTTCACTGATCACTCCTCTTCGGGTGAGAGGAGGTTGCACAGCCTGGATGTTAAGAGAGCTCTTAGTTATTATATAGAGCGTACCAAAGGTCACAGGTTGAATCCTCCAACTTTTCCTTACCTATGGTGAAGTTGGGAAAGGCAAACCTGCTACTAAGAGATCAATAGCCAGGTAGATTGTCTCTTGTATCCAATTTTGTTATCAGAAAGTGGGCAGAGCCCCAGTTTGAGGGCTCATTCTACCAGGGGTACAGCTCGTCTAGCTGCTGCCAGAGATATCCCTTTATTAGAGATTTGCCAGGCTGCTACTTGGAAAACGGTACTACACTTTTACCAAGCATTACTCCCTGGATGTCCAGGCCAGGAGAGATGTTCGGTTTGGCACAGCTGTTCTTCAGAGCCTATTCCCTAAGTAGGTTCTGCCCTCCTCCATGGAGGTACTGCTGTGTATTCTGTTAATAGTCTATAATATAGCAAGACTTCATGTTGTTTGAAGAAAAATTACTCACCTTAGTAATGTTGTTTCTTCTAATGGAGTCTTGCTATATTATAGACCTCCCCCCCAACCTGCCCCTCTCAGAACCTCTACTTGGTGGGGTGCGGGCAACTTAGTGTGGGCACTACTTATGTCCTGTTAGCATTTTGTCCCCTTTGGGACTTTGGGGGTGTGTATGTGTAAGCGTGTGTGTGTTTTATTATACTTATGTTCCATTTTCATATTATTAGAATGGTGTTAGTATTTCTGGTCCCCTGACTTGAGTCTTGGGTGTTGGGACCATCAATGGTTGTTATTATTTAGGTAGCCATTTGGCTAGTGTAGGTTACAGCTTCCACACAGACCTTAGTGAGTTTGGCTCGTAAAGATCTGACAGCTCAAGTTTGAAATGACACAGATAGAGCTGCTCTCGTGACAAAATTCTATTTTGGAATGGTTTTAACCATTTCACTCTGGGGCAGTTCTAGAGCTGGATCAAACTGCTAATGTCTATAATATAGCAAGACTCCATTAGAAGAAACAACATTACTAAGGTGAGTAATTTTTTCTTACACATCCTCGGTGTGTGATGTCCACAGAAATGTCTCGAGCTTCGTTCTTGAGATTTATGGGACATCACACACCTTGGATGTATACAAATGCTTTATAACACACAGTCATCTATGCATTATTCTCTGTTTATTTGCTGGTGGCTGATGCCCCCTCCCCTTTTTAAAGAGCCTCTGACCGACCCTCACAGGGACACATTCAAAACATTGGCCTGGATTGTCAAAAGTCTGAATGCAGTACTTGCAGCAGTTGTACAGTACCTGCTATGTCTGCATACTCAGAATGTTTGTGTGCAATTTTCAAACATTCTGATGCATTTATGACAATTTGCACTATTTGCAGCTGACAAATGAAACAAACGCCACATATGTAAGAAAGAACATAGACCACATTTTCTGGGCTCCATGTCAAGTCGTTGAGAGGAAATCCAGCATGGTAAAATCAGCGTGGTGAAAATCAAAACCGCGCATACAGAATACTGGCAAGAATTTTGGGGAAAGTGCGATTTACTATTACAACACCATGCCACCAGGAACATTGTTTAACCAGGAGTAGCACACTAAGCTGAAGCTTGTTTCCAAATGCGACCTGCATGCACAAATAAGTTAAGTGACTTGCTTAGGATCACACAGTATGCATCTAGGCAGCTGTGAGATTCAAACACGGGTCTTCAGATCTGCAGCTCGGAGCCTTAATCCACTGCACTATACTGCCTCCATGGACCACCACTGAAGCGAAATTTTGTAACTTACATTTTTTTCCACCCCCAGCTGTATACTGCATGCATGGTTTTGACTTTCATGGCTTTGTCTGTGCTGTTTCTGACCGCACTGGATTTCCTCTCGCCGACTTGAGGTGCTACCCATGTTCTGTGGTCTAGCACTCTTGTCATAAGTACCGTCCGCTCAAGTGTAGTGGAATCATGCCACGACTGGCTACAAATCCATCCCATAATATTTAGACACATTTGAACCATTAGACATATTTAAACTGTTAAGTCAGACATTCTCTGAATGTACTCTGTTTGGAATGTTCTCTGTGCGTACCGTTCCCTCATTCTTTATTATGAATGACTTCAGCAAGAAAACAGGATTCTCTGCCACTTGGTCTTCCTCTGCTCTGACAGCTTTTCTACTGGTGACATCATAATCCTCTGCTTATGACATTACAACTGGTTTCTGCAGCAGTGATCATGACATCCTAAGCAGAGGATTATGGCATTTTTTGTAGACAAGCATCAGGAGAAGATGAAGACCAAGCAACAATGAGCCCTTTGTCGTGAAGGCATTATAAATAATAAAGTATGAGAGGAAGATAAAAATCTGTGGAATATAAGCTTATCTGTGTGTACCTATATATGTTTTCAGAATAGTCGCTGTAGTGTTGAAGCTCTTTAATGCTAGAAATGCAGAAAATTGTTTCCCATTACTTTTGATCAAGACAAATGAATATGTTGATCCTCGGTGCGTTTTATTTCCAAAACTTCTTTGGGAAAACAGGTGGTGATGCCATGGATGGCTGTGTGTTTTTAAGCAGAGCTTCCCTGAAATCACTTTTCTGTCTCAAGGTGCCATTAAAATGGCTGCTGCCTTGGTTTAATATAGAACAGACTTCGACATGGATACATCTGGAGTAATGCCATCTACAGGTAAGCTCAATACGTAATTTGAGAGAACTTTTGTTGGGTTTTCGACAATAGGGTATGCTGATGACCTATATTCCCCCTTAATAGTCAACTAAAACATGAATGACAGCTAGCCTGTCGGCACAGCAGCTGGGTAACAAGCTTGCCATAGAGCTATTTGTATTAGTGGAGGTTCTAGTTGGTTCCTGGTTCTAAATTTAAGAAGTTGCCAATTCAAAGAGTTTTTTTAGATACTGTTTTGTCTGTGTTTACTGGTGTCCCTACACTGGACTTTGCAATAATGTGTGTTTTTCTGTAGTTCGACAGGTGTACCCCTTAATAAACAACCTGCAGTGGAGAGAGAATAGCCACAGCCTGACCCATCCGTACAGCACCAGCTGGCCTGTTGGCCCCTATGGCAAGAGCCCCGTCCCCTCTGGGAACCATGGAGCCCTGCCTTTCTACTCATCCACATCGACAGCCTCTCAGCTGGCCTCTTCCTCCCACTCTGCAGCTCACCTCTTTGGAATGCCTCCTACCCCACCCAAAGAGGGCCAGTCAGACTCACCCCCTGCTGTTGGCCGAGATGAGAAGGACAGCCCCAAGTTTGCAGACACATTAAAGACTGAGCGGACGAGTCCCCTGAACTCGGGTCTCTTGACCCTTGGATCTGTGACACCGAGCAGCCTGGCCTCCAACTTGTACACCGTAAGCAGCCAAGAGTACAGTGGGGCCATGTTTCAGTCCTCCGGAAACCTGCTGTCAGGAGGGCTTTCACCAAAATTCAGACACAGCATGCAGCTCTCTCCTTCTGGTAAGGTCATTCTAATGTTTTCCATCTATATCTATATCTATATCTGTATCTATATCTATATCTATATGTATTGATGCACAGTGGTAATACTTTTGTCTGATAAAACTGCTATCCAATCTGATTATATATAGTTTCTTGCTATTACATGCTACCAAGTCTATAGACCATCGGCACTAATCCAGCCAATCAGCACCGAAATTTGCTGGCACATGTGGTCCTCTTGAAATCAGAAGAGAGTTCCAATTGCAAAGTTTGAAAGAGAAGATTTTTTTTTGTTGTTGTTAGTTATTCAACAGGGAGGAATGTTTAGTTGTATTTTTCGACTTCTTTCCTCAAAGATTTTAACATTTACATTGCGTGACTGGGGTTACTTAACATGAAAATATAGAATGATACAGGCAGCTAAGGAACATAGGTCCACCCAGTCTGTCCAGCCCCTGTTTGGGTCAATTTACCAGTTTAGCACTGACCAGACCGTGAGCTGTCTAGACATTACCCTCTTCCTCGGGGCAATCCCCTGTCTTCCTCAGCCCCCCCTCCTTCCTTACTGATGTCCTCCGGAGTGCTGTGAATGAGTCCCACCCATTTATTTCATTTATTTATTTGATCTGAGAAGGTTTCACCAGGAAATACAACATGAGCTGTGAACAGCTCTTTTCCAGAAGCGGCTTTGGGGGAGGGGTAATAAACAATAGGGGGAGCAGGCAAAAATATGACAATATAAACTACAATGCAGTGCAATTCAGTTACAAGTTAGATACATAAAGTGCAGAGTGGGCAAAACGAATATAGCAATAAAAACATGTACAGTGCCACACAAAACATGAAGTCAAGCCAAAACCCAGTATAGTTTGCTCAAGGACAACAGACAGTAACACTAAAATGCGCGGCAGAGTAACTAGGCTTGAGGAGCTGACAAAGGAGGAGACATACCAGGGGGTGCAAACACTATATGTGGTTAGGACATAGATAGTGATAAGAGCAGGAACAGGCAACCCAGTGGCGGTACTGGCAGAAGATGGAGTGAACCTAGGGTGGCAGAAGTAGCTGGCTGAGCACCAGGTTACTAAGTGCTAGTTTAGGTTTGAGGGCAGTTGTGACACAAAGTGGGGAAGAAGGAGGTGAAGCCAGAGCCCCCATGTTAGATGGTTCTAGTCACCCACCCCCCCCATAAAGAAATACTTCCTGACATTCCTCCTGAATCTGCCTTCCACCAGCTTAAGGCTGTGTCCTCATGTGATGTTGCCCTTGCTATGCCTCAACAGCGTCTGACTGCCCACCTGATCCTACTGATACTCTTCAGGTATGTGAAGGTTTCGATCATGTCTGTCCTCTACCTTCTAGTCCACAACATTTTTAATATGCTAATATGAACACAGAAGCATCTCTGAGCTCTGCAGGTGTCCCATCTTTCATCCTTTAGGTGTCAGATCTGCTTATGTTTGGGTCCTGGTCCTCTCACCAAATGAACGCATGATGCAATGCTCTTGAGCAGTATAGCGATGCCTTGATGTCTGTACTTGCCTTGTTATAAACCATCTGCACTGATTAAACCAATGACCACTAACAATCTGCTTGGGTATGGGGACCTCGTATACATTTATGGGTCTGGTTGGAAGACCTCTTCTTTATATAAGAGTGTTACCTCATGCTTGCATAGGATGAGAGAACTGCAGAATGACGGTGAGCAGTTCTGGCATCCTAAGGACTCACGAGGTGACACTCATATCCATAGAAGGCCTTCCCTCAAGACCAATAAAATTATTAGAGCTTGTGCTAGTTTTCTTTTTAAATTACCTTTTTTCCTTCCAAATGTTGATGGTGCTAACACGATGCTGACAGCCAGCAAGAAGTCTGTTACTGCGGCACAGCCCATGAAACACTCTTTTAGAAATAAGTGTCTTACATGCAACTACAGGAAGCACCGTGATTGGTCGGGAGCATCTCATGGTGTTACCATGACCTATAATAACCATTAGAGTTCTTTATACGGAGCGAACAAAAATGTCAAAGTTCCACTTTTCAAATGGTGTGTTTTAATATTTTAATTTTTTTTTTTAACTTTAAACATATTTTGTCATCAAACATGGTTTTAACAGCGATAGGGCTACCGCTTGCGGCGCCAGCGACCCGGGTTCGGGAACGGACTCGGGCGGCTGGAGGGCCAGCTGGGGGTGAGAGATTGGCGCCGGGGCTGCTCTCCTCCTCGGTGGGGTGGGATGCGGGTCCATGCGATATCGCCACCTGGGTGACCCGCAGCGTGGAGATGCAGTGAGACAGCATATAAGGGAGGAGGAGGACGTCTGCCGGAGCCGGAGTGTTAGCAAGCCGCAACGTGCATCGCTCCATGGCCCCCCTTGCGTGCAGACGTCCTGTGGGCTGGGATCAGGAAAAACAGAAAAACCCTGTGCTGGGCTCCTGTAACCCTTAACCATGCTCCATAGATGGGGCTGGTCTTGCCTTCCAACTCATACTTGAGGTGTGAGAAGGGGACTAAGGGGGGTTCCTCTCCTTCCCACCCGGGGGGTAAACCAAGGCAGGATGGGAAAAGGCTAATCAGCACCCAGAGGGAGGTACCTGGGGTGGGACTATGGGATTATACAGCCTAGGGATCCCCGATGAAAGGAATCCAGTACAGCAAGAAGGGGGCATAAAGAGAAAGTATAAAAAAAAAACCATGGTTTTAAGATTTTATGTTATGTTTATATGGTGCCCAGAATATCTCTCACATATATGAGTGTCCCCTCATGTCCCTAGCACATCAGAACCACATTCTCACACCTTAAGAATGCACAAACACTCTTTTTTTTTCTGCTCCCCAACCCAGTCAGCCCTCCTTCCTGCTGGTCATCCAGGCCCTGTCACCCTGACTTCCCCCAGGGCTTACCTCTCCTGTAGTCTCCCCATGGCTTGCTCTCCATGGCAGGGTGGTGGGGAGTCCCTCAATCCACCAGGCCCGGATCCAGACTCTGGGAGGCTCCTGAGTTGTTGGATGTGGGGCCTGTGGAGGTCGGCAATCATCCAGTGTGTCCAGGAGATATTTCCCATTTTCTGCCCTGGCAGACTTGGTTTGCGCTGACATCAAGGCACGTGTGCTGCAACTGCCATGTCTCCTCCCCTTCTTGTGGCTTGGGCTGCCTTTCCCCTGGTTTCTGCCACGGGCCAGTTGAGCACCAAGTTCTTCCCCACCCCCACCCGAGGAGGAGAGTGGTGTGACGTACACCCAATGTCCCCCCCAAAGCTGTCCCTCTGACACCTTGAGCTCACTTCTGAACTCAGGTCATCGGCATTTCAAGCTGTAATGCTACCGCTGTGCTGGCGGCTCAGCCTGTACAAACACTCATATCTGTGAGAGACTCTGTAAGTGTCATATAAACATATTATAAATCATATATCATCACCATATTATCAGTACAGGTCTATGTCATACTGACATAGTTATCCAGTAGGAGAGCAGCTTTTATGAGGCCTGTTGTCATCACAAAGGCCTTGTGTACATTTTTTTTGTACTGTTTCTGCATGCGCCTTTCTCTGGAGCCTCAGACTCTCTCCAGTGGGACCCCCGGAAGACCATATCCCACCCACCTGAAATCCCCAACTTTACCTGTCAGTGGGATTGAACTCCTCTTGGCTCCTCCCGACCCTCCAGATCTAAGCCCCTCCCTGGGGCGGGACCGCCAACTCCTCCAAAGACCTTTCTACAAATTTAGTGGGCGGACCAGGCATCATGCAGGGAGAAACCGGAGGCAGGCAAAAGGATCTGGCATTGGGCCTGGTGGTTTGCCACTTCAAGTGAGAGCTTATAAGGAGCAAAGAAGAAGTGAAGAATCCCGCCCCCCCCAGTTCCAGCACTCCATTGTAGAAAGAATATTATCAAGAAATTGTTTTGAATATTTAATTTTATAATCAGGTTAGTTCCCCCTGACATTAATAAATCATATGTAATAATGATTGATACAGTCAGATGTATGATGAAAGTGTAACACCTTATATATATATTTTTATGTATCCATAGATTTATTTTTCTTATTGTATGGATTAAGAATACATAGAAACAAGCTCAACATGTCTGATGAAGGAACATTTTGGTTCTGAAACGTTACAAAACTATAAATCTATATGAGCTAAGAAAAACATTGTTGAAACAATATAAAAGAGTATAAATAAAGAAGATAAACACATTTTACATGGGATGCTGAATATATTTATGGGAGTTGAGTTGATTCTTCTGTTGAAGTGCCTGGTCTGCCACTTGACCCACCTTCGCCTACTGAGGCCCAGGGTTCTTCTTGTTCTCCCTCCCTCCCCTATAGCTCAGATGTGCAATGCATTCAGCGGGGGCGTGCACACTCCCGAGAACGCCCACAGGATCAACGCCACAGCCAATCCCCTGGCTGATAAATCCGTGGGCTGCTGTGCTCCCCAGTGACCACCAGAAGCCACCAGAGCCTGGGATTATGACCCTCTCTCCTTCCCAGGACAGGAAAGCAGTCCTCTGGACATTCAATCCTGTCCTCCTCTGCCGACCCCCGGTGGCCCGAGCTCACTCCTGAACCTGGGTCACCAGTGTAGCATGAGGTAAGGCGTCCAGCGTCTCAGCCCTCGGTGCCACGAGGCTGGCCCAGTATACATTCTGATGTAGGCAGATGAACTCAGCAGAAACGGCATTGGAACCCATCTACTGTAATCACTCTGTGAGTTTCCCCAACACAAGACGAACTCTGAGAAACTACTCAGTGCAGTCCTATTTTTAACACAGAAATAGAATGTGGCAAAACTGCTGCACACTTTGTGCCTTCCACTGCACCTATCAGATGCTTCCAGAGTGATGTAATTGACTGGTGTGCAGAGATATCCTGTGTATGCTCAACCTGGACAGCCAGGGGAAAACAGGAGCCAGCCAATGGCCTTTTGAATGCCGCGAGGAGCATAACAAGGATCCACTAAGTGGCCTCTTAGTATTTTATTTAGCTCCTAGTTTAGGTGACCAGCTGTTATAATTTTAATATAAAATGGCTGGAGTGTATACCAGTTCTAAAATGTTTCTTCAAGAAGAAATTAAAAGGAAACTCTTCACTCCCCTGGATTAATGCTGCTGGACCTAGTGGTCCTGATTAAGCAAAACAGAAATAAACCTTTTTATACACTTGCTCTTCTGTAATTATTTTTATCTGGTTGATCCTGTGACCCCCTTCCACATACCAAGGCAGCCCACTAACAAGCCTAGGGTGTTCCGCAGCCAGACCTCTGATGACACACACAATGGGCCAGGCCACAGCGATGCCCATGTGATTTGTAACCCGATTTAACATTACTACAGTAATACAGAGCATTATCCTGCTTATTTTGACGGTGCTGGTCATCTGAGGAAAGCGTGACTGGTACTGGCAGAGATCAAATAGGTACAAAGCACATAGGGATCCCCCATGGCTTGGCCCGTGATGGGCATCATCAGAGGTCTGGCCGCAGGAGACCCTGGGATTCTTAGTGGGCTGGCATGGCAGAGGGAAGGCGTTGCAGGATCGATCAGTTAAAAACAATTACAGCAAAGCAAGTAAGTGTTTAAAAAAAACTAATTGCCATCTGCCATACTTCATCAAGAGTATAATATTACATAGAAACAACTTTGACGGCAGATAAGGATCGCTTGGCCAACCTAGTCTGCCCATTCCCCTACCTAGTGGATGAGCTGCAGATCCCAGTTAACCAACAGCCTGCTTCTTCATAACCCCCACACCAGAATTGCTTTATGTCTGTCCCATGCATTCTTGAATTCCTCCACTGTTTTCGACCCCACAACCCTCTCAGAAAGGCTGCTCCATGTGTCCACTACCCTCTCTGTGAAAAAATACTTCCTCACATTGCCCTTGAGCCTTCCCCCCCATCTTCAAATTATGTCCCCTTGTTCTTGCACATTTTTTTTTTCTGAAAGATGTTGCCCTCTTGGACTTTGTTGATTCCCTTGAGGTACTTAAAAGTTTCTATCATGTCCCCTTTTCCCTTCTTTCCTCAAGGGTATCCGTATTAAGCTCCTTATGTCTCTCTTCATATGGCTTCTGTTGCAGACCCTGCACCATTTTAGTTGCCCTCCTCTGGACTGTGTCCATCCTGTCTTTGTCCTTGTGGAGATGGGGTCTCTAGAACTGCACGCAGTACTCCAGATGGGGCCTCACCAACTGTCTGTACAGAGGGCTAACAACTTCCTGTTTTCTACTGGTGATGTCTCTCCCTATACATCCCAGTATCCCCCCCAGCCATCCTTACTACCTTCTCACATTGCTTGCTTACCTGTAGATCATCTGATATGACTACCCCCAGGTCTCTTTCCATTTCTGTTGTTGTTAATAACCCCACCCCCCACTGTGTACTCTTCCCCTGGGTTTTGTTTCTCAGGTGCATTACTTTGCACTTCTTTGCATTCAATCTAAGCTGCCATACTTTTGACCATTCCTCCACCCTTGTCAAGTCCCTTTTCATCCTTTCCACCCCCCCATGTATCAACCCTGTTGCAGATCTTTGTGTTGTCTGCAAAGAGGCATACTTTTCCTTCCAGTCCCTCTGCAATGTCACTTATAAAGACATTAAAAAGGACCAGACCCAGTACTGAACCCTGTGGTACCCCGTTAGTAACCCCCCTTTCTTTGGAGTGGACTCCCATTTACTATTACCCTCTGTGTCCTGTTGTCCAACCAATGTTTTACCCTGGCTACCACCCTGGGACCCACTCCCAGGCTGGCTAATTTGTTTATTAATCTTTTGTGTGGGACTGTGTCAAATACCTTGCTAAAGTCTAGGTAGGCCATGTCCACAGCCCCTCCCTGGTCTACTAGTTAGGTCACCCAGTCAAAGAAATCTATTAGATTCATCTGACATGATCTTCCCACTGTGACCTTAACCTCCCTGTGCTCCCAGGTTACACCTGTAAACAAGCTTTCAGCTTAGTGTGTCTCTCCTGGTTAAACAGTTGGAACAAAAAATTAAAAAATCATGCTGCCTTGGGTCCTGTGACCCACTGGCCTCTAGGTACTCAACAATTCTTTCTTTCAGAAGTGATTCCATCATTTTCCCTACCACTAAGGTCAAGCTAATGGGTCTGTAGTTTCCTGCCTCTGCTTTGCTCCCACTGTTGTGAAGGGGTATCACATCTGCCCTCCTCCAGTCCTTACATACCACACCAGCCTCTCATGATTTGTTAAAAAGGGTAGTCAGTGGTGTCACTAGTTCTCACCTTAGTTCTTTTAGAGTTCTGGGGTGAACCCCATCAGGCCTCATTGCTTTGTCCACCTATAGTTTTAGGAGTTCTTTCGGAACCCTTTCTTCTGTGAATGGACTAGTATCGACCCCCCCATCCAGAGTGCTTCTATTGATTGGATTAGGCACCTCCCCCTCCTCTTCTTTTGTGAATACTGAGCAGAAGTATTCGTTCAGTATCCATGCTTTTTCACTGTCCCTCTCTGCCCACCCACTCTACCTCCCCTTTATTAAGCCTAAATATCCCTCCCCTGGTCTTTCTTCTCTCCCAAATGTACCTATAAAAGGTTTTATCCCCCTTCATAACCGAGTGGCTTCTTCTTGGTTTGGGCCTTTGCTGTTCTGACTGCCTTCCTTGCTTCCTTTTGCTTTAACTGGTACAGTTCTCTGTCCTGCTCCTTCTGTGTTTCCTTATACTTCCTGAATTCTAACTTTTTCTCCCTAACCTTCTCTTGAGAACCATAGAGGTTTTGTCTTTCATTTTGATTTGTTTATTTGCTTCACACAAAGGCTTGTTGCCTCTGAGATAGCAGTTTTGATGTTTCCCCCTTGTTCCTCCACCCCTCCTTCTTGCCTGTTTGCTAGTGCTTTTCTGAGGCACTCTTCCATTTTGACAAAGTCAGCCCTCCTGAAGTCCAGTACCTTCACTTTTGTATGGCTTGACTCTGCGGCTGTGTTTATCATGAACCACACTGTTTGGTGGTCACTTGTTCCCAGATGGCTACCCACTTCTAGATCTGAGATTCTTTCTCCATTCCCATTTGAGAGTAACAGGTCTAAGATTGCTCCCTCCGGAATGGGTTCCAACACTAACTGTCTGAGGCATGCCCCCTGTAGGGCATCGAGAATAACCCTGCTCTTGGATGTGGCTGCAGCAAAGGTACATCAGTTAACATCTGGCATATTCAGGTCCCCCATCAACAATATCTCCTCTTTTTCTGCCATCCCAAGGATGCCTTCTATCATTTCCTTGTCCATTTCCTCCCCCTGAGATGGGGGTCTGTGAGGATTATGGTGCCATTTCCGGTCTCCAGGGTGACCCACAGTGCCTCCTCTCCTTCCTGTTTACCCTTTAGTTCCATTGCTTTGATCCCTTCTCTTACGTAGTGACCTACTCCTCCTCCTCTTCTACCCTCCCTGTCCCTCCTGTAACTTGTTATCCTGGTATGTTGACATCCCAGTCATGATTCTCTGTGTACCATGTTTCTGTGACTGCCACAATATCCAGGCATCTCTCTTCCATCAAGGCCACAAGTTCAGGGAGCTTGTTGCCCAGACTACGGGCATTGGTACTCATTACCCTCCATTTCTTGATGGCCTTACCCCTTTTTGCCCCATCCCTGTCCTTATTGCATTTGTCACTTTCTCCATTTACCCCTGCGCTTCTCCTTATTGACATCTCTATGTTGGTGTCTACCTCACTTAGTACCCTGATTTTTTGGGGGTGGCTAGGATTTCCCTGCTCCTTTCCAGTCCTCCCCCCTTGGCTAGTTTAAATGCTTGCCAATGAAGTATTTAAACCTATCATCTAGGATCCTGGTTCCCCTCCTGGACAGATGCAGACCATCACACCAGTATAGGCCTGCATCCATCCAGGGGGACCTCCAGTCCCCAATGAAGCCAAATCCCTGAGCTCTGCATCAGTTTTTCAATCACCTCCTTGTCTCCACTGAGGGTGCCTCCATAGAGGAACCACACTCTGTGAGAATGGCGTACGAATTGTGGAGCGGTACAATTGGAGGGATGCGCTTCTGTTCCACTACCCTTGCCCTCCCTGAGCCCACTGTGGTTCAATAGTTCGTCTTTCTTGGCAACCTCTGAGGCAGCGGCGGCGGCCCTGGTGGCCCCTGGGTGGGAGGGGAGGTCTCCATACCCTGGCAAACTCAGCCTGGAGACGAGCAACCTCCTCCCTCAGCACAGAGAGGTGCCTGCAGATGGGACAACACTGCATCCTCCAAAACATCTCCCAGAAGACTGCCATTCCATAGCCACTGCACTGCACCACTCCCATCATGTCTTATTTGTGGCCCCTCAACTGTTGTTTTGTATGCCTACTCTTTCATCTCTCTTTTTATTTATTACTATGTTTTCTTTCTCCCTACTGTTTCACTGCCTCCTTGCCCTTAAAGCTCCTGCTCTTTCTGTTTTGGGACAGGAAGTTCCTGTATTCTTCAGTAGTTTCCTTACTTGCTCAGAGTCAGATCTCCAGCAGCTGGGGGTTGGGGTGGAGAGCTACTCTTTTCCTTCTAGGATGGTGTGTATTTTGTGACTCTGTGATCACTCCCTTCCTGCTCCCAAACAGGAAGTTCATGTTGTCAGTCAAATCTTGTGCCTATAAAAGTAGAACTGGCTAAGGGTGTGGGATAGAGGGGAGGGAGGCCTATATAGTCCCAGTGGAGTAGTAAAGTTCTAACAGCACCTCCTTCCTTTTGCTGTTCTCTGCCAAAAGTTATCTAGGGCAGTTTTAAATACAAACACCTGGCTTCCTGCTGCCTAATCTGCTCCCCCTAATTCACAGTTCCCGTCTTCACCTTGCTAACTGCACAGATAACAGTTTCCTTCATCCAACTCAGACAAACACACTAACTCTTGTTTTGTGTTTGTTTGTTTTACCTAAATTGAAGGTCCCAGAAGTAGAGTTCTAGTTCTTAAGTCCCAGTAGAGTAGTAAAGTTATAACAGTGCCTCCTTCCTCTTGCTGTTCTCTGCTAAAAGTTATCTAGGGCAGTTTTAAATACAAACACCTGGCTTCCTGCTGCCTAAGCCACTCCCCTGAATTCACAGGTCTCTTCTTCACTTTGCTAACTGCACAGATAACAATTCCCTTCACCCAACTCAGACAAACACACTAACTCTTGTTTTTTTTGTTTGTTTTTACCCTAAATTGAAGGTCCCAGTAGTAGAGTTATAGTTCTTAAGTCCCAGTAGAGTAGTAAAGTTCTAACAGTGCCTCCTTCCTCTTGCTGTTCTCTGCTAAAAGTTATCTAGGGAAGTTTTAAATGCAAACACCTGGTTTCCTGCTGCCTAAGCCACTCCCCCTAATTCACAGGTCTCTTCTTTACTTTGCTAACTGCACAGATAACAATTCCCTTCACCCAACTCAGACAAACACAATAACTCTTGTTTTTATTTTGTTTGTTTTTACCCTAAACTAAGGTCCCAGTAGTAGAGTTCTTGTTCTTAAATCCCAGTAGAATAGTAAAGTTCTAACAGCACCACCTTCCTCTTGCTGTTCTCTGACAAACGTTATCTGGGGCAGTTTTAAATGCAAACACCTGGCTTACTGCTGCCTAAGCCACTCTCCCTAATTCACAGATCTCTTCTTCACCTTCCTAACTGCACAGATAACAGTTCCCTTCACCCAACTCAGACAAACGCATTAACTCTTGTTTTTGTTTTGTTTGTTTTTACCCTAAATCAAAGTCCCAGTAGTAGAGTTCTAGTTCTTAAGTCCCAGTAGAGTAGTACAATTCTAACAGAGCCTCCTTCTTCTTGCTGTTCTCTGCCAAATGTTATCTAGGGCAGTTTTAAATACAAACACCTGGCTTCCTGCTGCCTAAGCTACTCTTCCTAATTCTCAGGTCCCTTCTTCACCTTGCTAACTGCACAGATAACAATTCCCTTCACCTAACTCAGACAAACACACTAACTCTTGTTTTTGTTTGTTTGTTTGTACCATAGGTTGAAGGTCCCAGTAGTAGAGTTTTAGTTCTTAAGTCTCAGAAGAGTAGTAAAGTTCTAACAGCACCTCCTACTCCTTGTTGCTCTCTGCCAAATGTTATCTAGGGCAGTTTTAAATACAAACACCTGGTTTCCTGCTGCCTAAGCCACTCCCCCAATTCACAGTTCCCCTCTTCACCTTGCTAACTGCACAGATAACAGTTCCCTTCACCCAAGTCAGACAAACACACTAACTCTTGTTTTTGTTTGTTTGTTTTTACCCTGCATTGAAGGTCCCAGTAGTAGAGTTCTAGCTCTTAAGTCCCAGTAGAGTAGTAAAGTTCTAACAGCACCCCATTCCTCTTGCTGAGCTCCTTTAATAAGCCTTGTCTAGGTTTAGTTTCCTTGCTTTTTTCAAAACTGGGTCCACAGCTGGATCGTTGCAGAACAGCTGGCAGTCAGTAGTTTTTGATTGTAGCTTCAGTCAGGTAAATTTGATGTTTACTGTATTTTAGAGCAGTATATGTAGACGTTTAGTAATATTTGTATTGCATGGTCTGTATATGTGTCCTGTGTGGAATTGTATTTCTGTGTTTTCAACTGCCTCCACCAGTGATGAAAGTTGGTGGCGGGCTGCAGTCACTGCAAACTGTCTGTCAGGGCTTGGTTTAATATTTGTGTACCAATGTGGGTGATGCTCCAGAGCACCCTATGTACATGTTTTTGATTACTGGTTTCATTGTTTACTTTGTTTTATTTCACATAGTATGTGTAATATCAAGCAATTGCATTTTCACAAGCAGTTCTAGCAACTTTTGTACTGAAAAAGATAAAGATCTTGATTCTTTTTGCCTGAGACAAAAAGTTAATTAAATTGCAGGAAACAGGTAAAATATATTCTATTTTTTAAAAGGCTATGTCATTGGGGAGAACATTCTGAGCTGGGTGTATGGGGGATGGCTATTATAAAAATGTTCTTCAGTATTGTATTTATTACAAATATTACGTTCTTAGGTTCCCCCACCCCACCCCCATTTTGTAGCTTTATAGTAGAAGTTTTCCTTATCTTATGTATTCCCAATTACCTAGGAATAATGCAGAGCCTGTATGTTTCTATGTGATATAGACTAGGAAGTGATTACAATGTTGCATCAGACTATGCAAAGAGACCTTTTAGACATGAACTGATAGCATGCTTTTTTAAGGTGATTCAAAACTGTTTCCATCAGCATGCTTTGATCTAAGGGTTTGGCTATATAGCTTTGCAAAGAGAGAGAAACTAACGCAATTTCAAAGAGCAAAACATTTATTCGGGCTTTAAGATTATTTGAAGGGGTTTTGGCAGCATTGTCTAAATATTTTAAGATTCTGCAGTTGGCTTGTTTATCGAATGGTTTGCTAATGAAGGCAGCTTGTACTAAATTAACTAGCTTGCTACCAAATTCAAAAGCATTTTGACTTTTGGACTCAAAGATATGCTGTTTAAGGCAAAGCACTCTACAAAGCAGAGAATGGATACAAAATTGATGGCACCTGTGAAGAACAGAGGTATTGATTGACTTGTCAATTAGGTGAACTATAGTTTTAAGCCCAATAACTCTTTTTCAGGTGGGTATTGGTTTGTGGCATTTCTGCTCGGCCATACAGGTATGCAAAGGCAATCACCTGCACCACAGCAAGATCCATGCATAAGGGAGGGGTGCTCAGGATTACAGGCAAGTCATATAATAATACAGGAAAATTCAGCACTTACCAACCATATATACAAAATGCTGCTTACAAGATGTAAATAAGGTGCCAGAGCTTTATTCCAGATGCTTAAAAACATGCGTTGATGCATTTCAGACAAAGTTCATTTCTCAAAAAAGTGTCACAATGCAATACAGACCACTCTTTATACTAGCATATGACTTTATGTTAACAATGTGACCATTTTTATGACATCAATAACTAGTGTCTCTGCATGATGATGTCATCTGCTACTATAAAGAATGGTCTGTATTGCATTGTGATATGTCTTTTGAGAAAGGAACTTTGTCCAAAATGCTTCAAGGCGTGTTTTTTAAGCACCTGGAATAAAGCTCTGGCATCTTGTTTAAATCTTGTGAGCAGCGTTTTTTATATACAGTTGGTGAGTGCTGGATTTTCCTGTATTATTAAAAGGCAATCAATTAAAGTCACATATAGCATGGTTGGATATGGGCTCAGGGTTGATTTGTTCTCTTCTTTAGGGCGTGTGTGTGTGCATATGTGTGTGCATGTGTGTGTGCATGTGGTGTGTGTGCGTGTGGTGTGTGTGTATGTGTGTGGTGTGTGCACGCGTGTGGTGTGCGTGGGGTGTGTGTGTATGTAAGTGTGTGGTGTGTGTGTGCATGTGGTGTGTGTGCGTGTGGTGTGTGTGTGCATGTGGTGTGTGTGCGCACGTGTGTGGTGTGCATGGGGTGTGTGTGTAAGTGTGTGGTGTGTGTGCATGTGGTTTGTGTGCGTGTGGTGTGTGTGTGTTGTGTATGCAGTGTGTGGTGTGTGTGTGTGTGTGTGTGTGTGTGTGTGTGTGTGTATATGCACTGTAGTCCTCTGGGTTTCTGGGTATGTAGAGCTGTATATGAGTATGTGCATCTTTGTATGTAGTGGTGTAGTGCATGTCTATGCATGCATGCAGCTGGGTATCAACAACCCCTTATTCACTAAAGTATTTTTTTTTTGAGGGTCGCATCTTCTAGGCTATTTTATGCCCTTTTTCTCTGTCGTATTATCTTAAAACAATCCATTTCTTCCTTTTTTTAAATTGTATTGCAATTTTTAAAGCAATCCATTGGCTTTAGCCAACTTCTGTTTGTTTAATTACTGTTGATGCTCCTTAACTGTTAGGCTCATTCCACTTCAGTGCACTACCCAGGCCCTGTCACCCACCATCTCTGGGACATACCTGGCTTCCTTAAACATTTTCATGGATTCCAGCCCATTGTGGGTCCATCGGGTTGCTTCAGCTTCCCTTCAGAACCCAGATCCACCATGGAGGAGTCAGAGTCCAGTCAATGGTATGGGGCCTGCATGTGGTGCACTTCATTTTGCTGGCTGCAGAGCAAAACAATTTTCCTTGTCCAGTCCCCCCTTGTGAACATGACACAACATGCATGCAACAGGCATGCGCAATGGCTCAGTTGCAATATCTTTCCCTCCTTTATCTGTGCTGCCATGCCTCATGCTATGGGAATGCCCAGAGGATACTTGCAACTGCAGACCACCTCCATCCCAAGAGGAGGTGAGTGTCCATTGGGACACTCAGCTTTACTTTCTCCTCCAGCATTCTTGCAGCTCAGGCTCAGTTGCGAACCTGGGATGCCAACATTGTTCGTGGTAGCCCTGCCACAGTGCTGATGGGTCAGCCAGGAACTGTTAACTCTTTAATAATTAATTTATTTAAATTATATATATTCTTTTCCCCATATGGCATTTTGTTCCCTGTTCCAGTCCTCCCAGACTTAAGGTCTGGACTTCTCCTTGGCAAGCTATGAGCCTGTTGTCCACAGCTCCCAGTGAAGGTCAACATGGAGCAGGACCTGAAAGTGCCTGAGAACATCCTGTGGATGGAGCCATGTGTTTTTCATGTTTTCTTCCCTGTTGCAGAGTCCTGTCCCCCACCCAGATGTGATGCAACAGCAAGCACACACAACTTTTCCAATAGCAGGTGAGAAAGCTCCCTGTCTCTCCACCAGGGTTCACTGCAGCATCAGATGGAAGCTTCCTCCTTCCCAACTGGAAGAGCAATGCCATTGACTGCATTACCCACCTGTTCACTCGAGCACTGGTTCCTGAGTCTGCTCCCAATCCCAGGCTGTCATGATGGCTGGATGCTGCACTGCTGTTGAGCCATCAAGCAGCCCGATACATTTTTTTAAACTTTTAAATTTGCCTCTCTTGGGACACACTGACCCCACCATGCCTGACTGTCCCTCACCACCCTAGCCCTGACCAGGCTAGGCACTCTATGGCTCTCCCTTTATGGTGAGGACCATCAGGAGCTGGAGGTTCAGTAGAGGTCAGTAACAGGTGGTAACGGTGTGTGTGCTTGATGACAGCATTGAGGCTGTAGTCACTCAGTAGGGTAACCTGCATTTTCCTGTTCTCTGCCTCTATGCCCAGTGTCGATACTCTTATGTCTTGTCACTGGTGCATGTAGAATGCTCCTCCCATGCCCATGTCTCTGGCTCCAGTCCCTCTTTAGCTGGAGACAATGGCATATTGTACCTGGTGACTTCTGATCCTAGTGCAGGGATGACTGCAAACATGGGAACCTGTCCCTAGGATAAATAGTGCTGCCATGAGCACTTTCACCCCTGGCCATCAGTATATGGCGTTCTGGGCTCCCAGAGTGAATCCAAGACATCCACATGGCACAAAGGCACACTATCTTGAGCAGCCAGTGGCCCTTTAAAGCAGCAGTTTAAAACTGATGTGAATCATGGTCGGTGTAGTGCTGGCAGGCCAGGCCTAGGGACCAGGAAGTCCTTTTATTTTAATTGGGCCATAGTTATTTATATATTTACATGACTTGGAAAGGCACCCTGAGCTGAAGATCATTTCTAAGTGTAACCCAGGGTAGGAGAATACAGGTGGAAAGAGAAACAGTGCTACAGGTCAATACAATGCAAATGAGTAGAAATGCGAAGGGTAGAAACTGTAACATGAAACGAGCACAGAAAGAAACAACTACAAAGGGAACAGTGTGAAAAATGCCAAAATAATGCCTTACAAGTAAAAAATGCAAACATTCAAAGGAATATATAATGTAGCTGATTTTATTTCAGTGATAATATGATAGTGGATTCACAATACAAGGCAATAATCTGACTGTGGAGTGGATAAAGTATACGTTTGAAGACCAAGTACTTTGTTTTCATAAGAAAATTGTATTGTTGTTGAGGGTATTGAATCTATCATATTATAGCAATAATGGTTCATGTAAAAAAAAAAAAATTTCTACATCCCTTCCTAGTTGCAATGCAAGATAAGATGATGTTGTCACTGCTGTCGTGTTATTGTCAAAGAAAGACTGTTGTGATGTCACTGCTGGCGTTTTACTGAAAGGGATGGTGCTTGGGTCTCTAGTGATGTTTTATTGAAAATAAAATGACTGCTGTGAGCTTGCTGTAGGATAATCTGTTCATAGCTCTGCTTCCTGACTAGGGGAGAAGGTCTACATGTAGTATAATTAGAGTTAATAGCTACTGTCTGAAATGTCACCATTTAGTGGTTCACAAAACAATGCTTCATCTGGGCCTTGTTTGCTTATCTCAGTTTTCTGTTGAGGAAAAGAGTATGTGCAGTAACAAACTGTTTGCACACACATTGATAACAAGTTGTCGCTGAATCAGCACATCAAACTTACTTATTCCACTGCTGTAATCACCATTGAAGCCCCACTCACCTATAAATCTTCCATTCATACCCCCCCAAAAGTAGTGGGTGCTCCTTTCAAGGCCTCAATAGATTAATTTTATAAAACATGCTGAAATGATATTAGGGCACATACATTTAATTGTAAAATGGTCGGGTATACTTTTAAAGCCTGCATTTTGGGGGCCAAAAAAATGTTATTAGTACTTTTCTTTAGGACTACATTTTAAAGCAGCACTGCAACAAAAAAGTTTTTTTCCCCAAAAGCTAGTTTCCGCTACAATTCATAAAAATCTTAGCATACCTGTCAAATGTACTTGTCTAGGTACCTCCTATTCTACACACCATGAGTATTTTTTTACTTTTTCTAATCCTAACCCTTGACAGATCTGCAATGCTATTTCTATACAAAATGTGTCAGGCATCTTTTTTTTCCCTTGAGAAAAAACTCAGAACATTTATAAAATGCTCAAATGTTGGTGCAATTGGAAACTTGTAACACCAAACAAAGCTGGAAGATGCCTGGAATCTTTTATAGTGAAGGTAGGGTCACATTGTTTGCCCAAGTTCATTGCATTGCTGCCTCAAAGCCTGAACTATGATTAGTAGTGACTATCTTGCAGATTAAGTACATCACAAAACCCTGTGTAGCACTGAAGCCAGCGGTGAGAATCAAAGAGCAACAGTTACATCTTCACAGACGCAGCTGTATAACCATCCCTACCCACAAAATATATGACACAGTCGGGCCTGCTATTAGATAGCCGGTTCCTTAGGCTTTTGGATAAATGGCGCTTGGGTTCTAGTGATGTTACAATGGCTCGATGTGGCATGTTTCCTTCATCTATGTGGATCCTTCACTTTTGCTACTGGGGGGCTGGCAAACAGGAAAACACAGAATTCCTGCCCAATGTGATGGTAACGGGTACCATATAACACAGTCCCTTACAAACCAAATGCAATATCATGCACACTATTAATACATGAAGCAGTGATAACCAGTGAGACGGTAAATGCAGTCAAATAAGCCATTTTATTGGGGATGGGGGTGGGCTGGAATTTGGGAACAAGGATCAGAAACAAAGAAAAATATTTAAGGTAGGATAAAGACAAATATTATGCAAAAAAACAAGTTCAAATCCCACCACTCTCCGAACACAACTAGTACCATTCAAATCCCGACAGTCCCTCTCACTGGTGCAGCAGTAAAACCAATGTCCTAATCTAATAAAAGCGATGGTAGTCTATGCGTGCACACAGTATCTGGAAGAGTCGCAGGTTTGAATGAAACTGCGGTGCGGTACTAAGTGACCGAATTAATGGTGGATGTGAATCCAAATAAACGTTTCTGATTGCAGGTAATTAAAATTTGCAAGCTAACAATTTTTAAGCAGTCTCTTAAAAACATATTGCAACACTATTTTTTGGGGCTTCTGAAATCATGTAAAGCTTGACAAGTTCTAGCAAAAGTATCCATATCTATCTACAAAAGTTGCAGTGCGGGACCCTGTTCAGTACTCCTGAATGCCAAGCTACAGATGTGCAGCAATTGCTGTGGGACATCTTCCACATGGAATTGGTAACATGTTTGGTTAAAGGTAAGGTAGACCCAATGCACCGTTGATGGTAAAGGATAAGGGTTGTGATGAATCCAGCGAGACTTCTGGTTGGTCCTGTCCACCCCTTGGAGAGGACTCCTCTTCACTTACCTGACAGCAGGCCATCACACAAGCCCTTGGATTTGGTCCCTGTACAGGGATAAATCCCTGCAGCAGGATTCTCGGAGAACAGCAGGCTGGCTTCTCTCAGTTAAATGGAGCCTGAGCAAGGCGAATCCTGCTCTGAGGATTAAAGTCCAGAGAAAGCACTTCAGTGGTCAGGCTCGGAATCAGTTTCACTCGGTCCAAGCATGGAATTCTGCCTGCACTCAACTCAGAGGCTGAGCTGCTGGAATCACATATGTCTGTCTATGTAGATCAAGCAGATATCTCTCACAGAATAAGCTGGCTGGACACTCTACAGACACACCACTTCTCCAAGCTCTGGTGTCCATTGGCTGATCATATCAAAAGTTTTGCTTTTAGCACCCCTTCTTGTTCATCCAATCTGCCCCATTTCCAGACAGACCTCAGCCACTCAGATGAGCATCAGCAAACTTACTGTCAGTTCCCCGATTCTGAATCTCAGTGCATCATTTCTTCTTTATGTACATTGCTTACAAACTTTAGAAAACTTCACTGACTCACCTGAGGGACATACAATCTCTATGGTCAGTTCAACATTTGTACAAACAGTATAAATGAACCTGAAAATGTTACTGTTTTGCTTGAACTGGATTGTACATTGTTTACTCTCTTGCCCTTATCTGTGCCTTCATTTTGTCTTGTGTTACATTTGAGTCACCCTATAAATAAATTGTTAAGGGCAAAGGAACTCTTTGATTGGCATTAGAATGTTGAGAAAAAGTTTCTGTGTTAATCAGTAGCACCTGTAAGTGGGAGCTGCATGCCCTGGCAGCTTTTAAAAGGGAAAGCATAAACAGACATGCTGGTATTTCATTTAAGCAAAATCTTGGTATTTCATCTAGATGAAATATCCATAGAGAAACAGGTACTCCAAACACTGCTCCATTTCAGAAAAAACAAGCATTTGTCAATGCCAAATGTTGCCACGCTGGCATTGGCAGTGGCGGAGCTAGAGACGCACAGTGCTGTGATTTTGTTAATGTGTCCCAAAAAGTGATTTTGCACAGTGAGCACGCCATTGTGTGCCACACCTGCGGAAATGCATTTTGGGCAGGCTGTGAAAAATGGCAGCTGGACTGTTGATAAGGAGGTGTGCACAAATGCCAGTGGTGAAAATGTGGAATGAAAATATTGAAGATTGACGAAGTTACAAGGGTGCGTGGAAACTGCGCAATGCACGCTTGCAACACAGTCATTGTGCGGACTTTCGGCACCAAATTTTCAACATAGGCATTTTAGGACCTCTGCTCATAAATAGTGTCACCGTCATTTCCTCAAACTGTCCCAAAAACTGATTTCGCACAGCCATCGCGCAGTTCTGTGCGGACGTGCGAAAACACATTTCAGCCAGCTGTACTGTTCATAAGGAGGTATGGAAAAATGCCAATGATGAACAGCTGGAGTGAAACTATTACAAATTCACAAAGTCACGAGCGTGCGTGCAAACTGCACAACGCGCGCTCATAAAACACTCATTTTATTGACTTTCATCCCCATATTTTCAACATAGGCATTTTAGGACATCTGCTAATGAACAGTTTCACTGTCATTTTCATAATGTGTCTCGAACATGGGCTTTCCACAGCGACCGCACTATTCTGCGACGGAACTGCGAAAACAGATTTTGGTCAGAATGTGAAAAATGACAGCTATACTGTTTATTAGGAGATGCAGAACAATGGCACTGTTGAAAATCTGGAGTGAAAACATTATAAGTTTGCAAACTTACAAGTGTGCGTGCAAGCTGCGCAACGCACACTCGTAACACAGTCATTTTATGGAGTATTGTCACCAAATTTTCAACACAGGTATTTTAGGAACTCTGTTCATGAATAGTGTCACTGTCATTTTCATAATGTGTCCTGAACACTGATTTTGCACAGTGACCGTGCTATTCTGTGCCGGAAGTGTGAAAACACATTTTGGCCAGGATGTGAAAAATGACAGCTCTATGATTCACAAGAAGGTGTGGTAAAATGCCAATGCTGAGAATCTGGCATGAAAATATTGCGAATTCGCTAACTTACGAGTGTACGTAGCAGCTACTGACATATGCTAAATAAAACAGTCATTTTTTGGATTTTCCCTGGAATTTGCAACATAGGTTTTTGAAGCCCCCCTCATGAACAGTGGCACTGTCATTTCATTACTCAGCCCTGAAAGGTGATTCCATGCAGTGACTGCGAAATCACCTTTCGGGACCAAATAACGCCATGACAGGGCAAGAATTCATGAGGAGGGGTCCCAAAATCCCCATGTTGAAAATTTGGGGCCAAAATTCCAAAAAATGCCTAAGATATGCAGCAAAGTTGAAAAAAAACCTATTGATTCCATTATACAGCTTACCGGCATTTCCTCAGTTTGCGGTCGGCTTTGAAGAGTGCAGACATGTTCCCGCTCCACCGTAGATCATCGCACCAGACTCCGGAGGTAAGTATGGGGTGAGGGAGGTGTGGGGAGGCAGGGTGCACAGAGGGTGGGTGCAGGCAGGGGGCAGGGAGACTACGAGGGACCGTTTTCGTTTTACAGGTGACAAAAAAAACCAAAGACATCGCGGGACAGTTTTTTTGTTTCAGGGGATCTGGCATGCTGGGGTGGGCTCCCAGCATGCCACCTAAACATTGAGGGGTCTGTAGCCAACAGGGGGTTGGCACCTATTGACACACAAAGAAAGCGGGGCCTGAGCCGGGGGATTGGGCACCCCTCTGCATTTAACAATTGGGGGTTCTTTATGTTGATGGGAGTGGGCTCTCGCCGGACACAAAGAAAGAGGGGGCTGAGCTGAGGGGGATCTCGCATCCCCCAGCATTTAACAATGGGATTTATGCCGACGGGAGTGGCTCCCCCATCGGCACATACAGAGGGGTGAGGAAACCAACAGGGGATTCGGCACCCCGAAGTCGGCATGATTTAAGCGACCACTGTGCCGCTCCATGCTGACAATGTCGGCGAAGCACATCCAGAAGGTCCATTGCGCCTGACTAGCTTTGCTCAGATTACAGCTTAACCTTTCTTAGATGTTCTCGCCACATTATGTATGCAGGGTGTGGCGCCAGCATGCAGGCAGATTGGGGAATGAGGGACGCACCTACTGGTGCGTGCCCTGCATTTTCCCTACAGCGACCGCGCCTCCAAAGCTGCACTACCGCAAGATGTTGGCTGCGCAAGTGTGCCAACATAAAAATGAGCAAAAGATGCTCAGGTTGTATTATAAAGAATTTAAAACAACTGAGCGTGAAGAGCAATCTCCGATCTCATGCCTTGTAGGTACAGTGCTGTCATAGAGCACTCATAGAAACATAGGAATCGACAGCAGAAGGGGACCACAAGATCCAGCTAGTCTGCCTGCTATGGGTAACTACCCCCTTCTATCCTTTCTGTGAAATGGTACCTTTGTGCCTGAAGGTTTAATCTTGTGCTTTATGTTGCCACTGTACCTACTCAGTGTGAGAACAAGCTTATTCTTCACACTTGAGGTTAGTTATTTTCTGTTTTATGGTTTTATGTGTAGAGCCCTGAGCCCCTGGAATGGGGTGCTTTATCAATAAAATGTACTTGCTTACTACAGCTCAAGTGCAATTGATAGCATATCAGATGATACATTGGGCATATTATACTCCAGATATGTTAAATGAAATGGGCAGATTTTATTGCATGCCGCAGAGGTGAAATAAGGCATGAGGCTGAAGGTTAAGCTTCCTTACACCCCTGAGAAGCGCTTCGAAAGTGGCTCATAAGTAGTTTTTGAGGGGACGGCCATGCCATCAAGTACATGACCAGGCAGTGCTAGGAATTTAATGCAAGGTCAGATGAGGTGTCTCAGCCAATGTCATTCCTAGATTTTTTCATGCCATTTTCCAATGGAAACTAATAAATGTTGGTGAGGATGTTGGGGAGTTGGCACTTTGCTGTACTTGCTTTATGAATGCCCAGTTATAAAACAGCTTTGAGAAGAAGTAATGATAATGGGTGATCAAGGAGTTCTAATCCAAGGTAACTCCTGAAGAAAACACTGAGGGAATGATGGCCCAATTAAATATGGGACATGAACTGCTGAGACAATAATACGTAGAAACTGGAAATCAAAGAAAAAAATCAGTATAACAATTTGCTTCAACTTGATAGTCACATTCACTATCACTGTATGAGGATAAAATAGCATGTTGAAAAAATAGCACCATAAGGTTTCAAAAGAGATGGACTCGGATCTCCTTCAAAGGGGATACGTTTGCCACTCCGGACACCAGTGTCCTGTGCTCAGGAATGGTCATGTGACATTGGGGCCGGCCTGGGATGAAGAGGATTGGGAGCTCTAGAGGATGCTGTCCTCCTTTGGGGGGAGGGATCACAAGCTGCGCTGCTCTACCACTACCTAGGTGTCCACTGGTGTGCAGTTGGAGCTGTGTTTGTAGGACAGGGGACACCAACTGCCTCTAGATGCAACACTGACATTTCTTCTCAAAAAGTGTGCACAAGGAAACGTGGTGCTTTACAGTTAAAACAAATCACAGATGCAAGCCAAGAACTGGAGCACTGTCACCCATCTTCAGATACCACCAGGGCACTTCAAGTAAATTATAAACTTTTATTAAGTGAAAAAACGACACATACTGCCTGACGCGTTTGGATAAAATTTGAGAAAGGATATTTTATCCGAAATCGTCAAACAATATTCATTTTCCTAATAAGTTATAATTTATGGCTATCTGTGGTATCTGAAGATGGGTAAGAGTGCTCCAGTTTTTGGTTTGCATATGCAGCGCTGGCACATGCTTGCATGCACACCTCTGAGATCTTGCCATCGTGAGGACTGAGTAACAACATTTGCTATCAAAGAAAACAATGACGATAAGTGCCCTCCATGTCATGACTTAGAGAAGAAAAATACTTTTTTTCTTTATTGCATTTCAGTGAGTAAGCATGTCATAAGTGGGGCACTGTCCACTCTGAAAATGTGGTACTGCTTGCCATGAGACACTGGTGGGTTATGGTACCATGTGATGTGCTTATTTATTTGAATACATCTGCATAATATAAGTTAATAGGACCTCTGAGGGGAAGTCTTTCTTGGTATAAGAAACCCCGAGTGTGAGGGTTGGGCGAGAGGACCACAAAGCGAAGTTGAGCAGTTCTGTCTGAACAAACCTCGTGAGTGGAGTCTCTTATACCATAAGAGACATCCCTTGGAGGCCTTTTAACATTATTATAAATCACTCAAGTTTAGTCTCAGTGATTCATAATAAGTTTACAGTCTTTTTTTAATCCTCCCTCCTCACGCTGATGTGAAGTGGTACCTGTTGAATGTACTTACGGAATGTGTTAGGATGATGCTGCCATATGTTTCTGATGGTAAACAGCGCAGATTGTAGCAAGATTATTTAGTTTTTTAATGGAGGGCATGGCGCAGGAGTGCAACATTTTAAAAATTGTAACATCCTGTGTCTTCATTCATGAATGAAAGAAAACAAAAAGAAAAATGTGTATATTGAGGTTTCTGTTAGAAGAACATTATTGCTGAAAAAAAACAAACAGAAATGGTGGCAAACGATTACTGCTGTTCTAACTTATTACAAATTACAGATAAATACACGAAGGAAAAATCACATATTTTGCCTCAGGATTGAAAGAGTTTGTTCAAAACTGGTTGGCAGATTATTTAATCCACACCCACCCCATCAGTGGTGGAAAATTAACATTCCGACAGTCTGCGCAAGAACAAAACTGCAGACAGGGTGCCTTAAATCCTGCACTCTGACTGACTGATGGACATAAGATGGTTTGTAATATATTAACCCAAGCCCTATGCCCCTTCACCTCTTCTTTTTTCAGAGGCCCGTGAATGTGTGAACTGTGGCGCTACGACCACCCCCCTCTGGCGAAGGGACGGGACAGGACACTACCTGTGTAATGCCTGCGGACTGTACCACAAGATGAATGGACAGAACCGGCCCCTCATCAGGCCAAAGAAACGACTGGCAAGTATTGGGTTGGCTTAGCTTCTGGGAACTACTGGAACCAACAAAATGGGAAAAAAACTTGTGAGGGACAATGGGTTGGAAGGGGAGCTTTGTATTTCGGATGCATCCTTTTTCAATTATGCTTAATGCACCAGGGCTCATAATTCAGTTTTAAATTTGGTGTTTCAGAGTCAAATAATCTAATGTTGGTATTTTATCTGCAAATCAGGTATACCACATTAGGCTAAATGCCATTTTACTGCACCATTACATACTTTGGGGGAAAAAAAAAAACGAAAAACATGTGAATATTCAGAATGGAATACCAGGAGGAACAAATTGATATTCCACTCACAATTTTTGGTGTACTCAGAACACCAAATGAATGTAAAATTGAGTCTTGTACTTTCCCACTACCTTCTGCCCTCCATGGTGCAGTATCGGCAGTGTCAGTGGCTCAGTAGGTAGCACACTCGCCTCCGAGGCCGGGAGATCAGAGGGCTGTGGGTTCAGTTCCCACATCTGGCACTTGGGTTAATATCCCAGTACTGACACTGTAGTGCAGCATGAGAGGGGTGCTGCACTTCTGAGGTGCCGTCTTTCGGATGAGATGTTAAACCGAGGTCCCATCTGCCTGGATTGGTGGTAGCTCAGGGATGTTAAAGATCCCATGGCACTTATCGAAAGAGTAGGGAATTTCCCCGGTGTCCTGGCCAAATTTCCCTCATTCACTAAAAATACCACAAACAGCTTAATCTGGTTCAAGGTCAGTTGGCATTCATCTGTATCCCCCTCCCCCGGGTCGTGCCTGAAAATAGGCAGGATTTGTCTAGTGCACTTACCCGGTCAACAAAAGCTAAAATAAAAAAAATTAAAAAATAGTAACCCCATCAGATAATCCCCCCTTTAGTTTATCACACTTCATTCTCCTCTCAAAAGACCAATACAGCAACCCCCATGCAGGCTCATGGGCTTACATGGTACTCAAAAAGGTCAAAATCCATTTTACAGTATTGGATTCTGTTTTTGTAGGCTGATGTTGTCTTCATTCTCAGTTATGATAAACTAAGGTTGTTACCATAAATCCAATAATTTGGACCAAATATTTCCCTTGAATTTTGTCTATTTTACCAGTACATAATGGTAAGCACTGGTAACCCAGTGTCCTTGCTATCATATAATCACTCCCTTTGGTTAACCATCTTGTGTTAAGCCAATACTTTTTTTTTTTAATCATTGAAGTATTTTTTTCCCCAATATGACGCACTCACCAGGCATCCTAGTTTCTAGCTGGTGTTGCACCCCCTTCTGTCCTTCTGACACACCTGCTGGACCCAGGCTCTGTTTAGACCTGAGCTCTCACTAGACTCTGGGAGCCTTTTGGCTTAGCCCCTCCAGCAGGTTTCAGTGGAGGCAGACCTGAAGGACAGCTGCTCCCCCACCAACCGCACTGAGAAGACACTTCAAGCAGTCAGAGTTAGCAAAGAGCTGGAACATTTAGCTCCTTTGAGGTGAGGGGAGGTGCAATTAACATCATGTACCGCATCAACTGCATTTTGTCTCCTCTTGAACCCTTCCACAACCTTATTCATGAAGAGAAGGCTCCTATGGCTAGCCCGTATCGGCATCCAGAAGGCAAACTTTGTGCACTGACGTAACACAATGCCATATTACAGCTATGTGGTAAAGTTCTCCTGCAAAGTGAGCTGTATGCACCCCCCCACCACAGCCAGTGTGTGTTACCTCCACGTTGCATCCTGACACCTCTAGCATGTGTTGTGAAGTTAGCACTGGAGACTGGACCTGGGTCTTCCATATGGATGTGCAGTGCACTACCAGCTAACCAAGATGTTTTTGTTGTGCTCACCATAAAAGAGCCTCTGACGTTATAGGAAAAATATTAAAAATATTTGGAATGATCTACAAAACTATCTTGCCAAGATGGGGCACACTCTTGCCACATCCTAGCCAACTGTGCCCAAAATTTGGACCCCCTAAAGGGTAAAGTTATGTTGAAATACAATAGCTGCAGTTGGTAGCAATTCAGGTACCTCTAGCATCAAAAAAGTGATGCATGCTTGTTTGATACAAGTTGCTGCAAATCCCGATGATTGTCATAAATCTGTCTGGCTCTTTGAAACTGGGGTGGGGAAGTTTTGCCGCATTTGGAAGGATGCACGTATAGCTCATAATCAGGAGCTGTGCCTACCTCTTCCCCTCGGAAAATCCTGCCTATAATATTTAGACAGAATTCAACAGAGAGTTTAGATATTTCCTGTATTCATCTTTCCTTTATTCTTTATTATAAAATGAGTTGGGAAAATCCTGTGCCGTGATTGGTGGAATCTGATCACATGACCATGCACTATTTCCATCCAACAGCAATGGCCAGAAATGCTTAACTTTCTGAACCTCACTATATGGTTCTAAAATTAAAAACCATGGAAGCCATTTTATAATCATAATAAGACAGTCTAGGGTGTGCATTACTGTGGGATAATGGCACTTCTTGGGTGCATAAGGCACTTGGCTTTGCCTTATGCCTTACTTCCCATTGCATACCATTATCCCACAGAGGTGCACACGTGTCATGCCTTATTCCTTAATTACTAGCAATGTTAGCATGAACAGAGGATTCTGTACTACTTGGTCATCATCTGCTCAGGCTACTTGTCAGCAAGTGACATCATAATCCTCTGCTTGTGATGTCATAACCATTTTATTCATTTATTTAGTTTTTGTTAGCCAAATGAGTGCGCTAGCCAAAAAATGACTATTTTTAGGCACGACCCAGGACAGTACAGGACATTTTTACAAGTATGACATTTCACAAGTACATAACAGCTTAGGTATCAACTTTGTACATGACAGCAATAGGTATAACTTAGTTCAGACCAGCAAAACATGAATACAAGCCATACAAGCCCTTACCCACATTACATATGATTTGTCTTAGAACACCTCACATAGAGTGCAGCAACATATAGAGAAAAATGAACGAGAAAAAAGGAGAGTTGATTAACTGAAGCATAAAGAGAGAAAGACATGGAGGATCTAGTAGAGATCGAGTTGGATCAAAGCAAATGCATGGGTCTGACTGGGATAGATAACAGCGTAATTTAAATTTAAAATGACAATGAGATGCTGACTGTTTTACTTCTTGGGGAAGAATATTCCAAAACAGGGGTCTATTTTGTTCACACTGTTTATAAATGATTTTATTTCCCTAACCAGCAACATGAACAAATACCCACTTTTAAGCAGATGATACAATATTATATGCCAGTCAGAAAAGTAACTGATATTCTAGCCAACTTCATCCACATTCAATTGTTTTTTTCCTGCAGAATGATACCCACCACTGTGAGCTATAGAGGAGACAGGACTGGGTAAACTTAAAGGACCACAAGCAGCTGCCCATAACCAAATTTATGCACAAAGACAGTTTGTCCAAAGTATCCCCGCACAGGTATCCAGTGAGTATAGCGACCGACTGAATATCAGTGACCGTCAAAACGGCAACTCATATTCAGTGCTGTCCCCGTGGGCTGCCCTGCAAGGGTAGTGACCCTATGCAAAAGTGAGCACAGGGAAGGGCGAGCAGAAGTGGAGATAGCAAGGGGAAGGGGAGGGATAGGGAAGGGGTTTGTAGGGGAGTGGCTGAGCTAGCCGGTTGGTGTGGTGGTGAGGGTGGCTAGCTTTGGTGCAGCAAGTACTGGGTTTGGGGCTGGGGACCGGTAGACAATATTTTGCTGCTGCCTGCGGCTGCCTTTATTTTTTTGTGCTGCAACTGGAGTGTCACCCCTTCCCTGACATGTACTCCCCTGGAGTTAGCAATCTATAGTCAAAGGGGTGCGGGCACCCCCCACACAAAAACACTTAGTGTTGTTGCTGGATGTGGGGTCATTGGCATGTGTATTTCGCCAATTTTCTTTTTGGCAATATACACTCGCCATAATAGCAATCGTTATTTTGCGATCGCTGTTATGATATGGAACCCCCAGCATATTCTGGGCCTCCTAAATCCCCGGCCCATACGCACAGGGCTTTATGCTGCCACTGGACATGGAAACATGAAACATAGACAAAGATGGCAGAAAAGACTGATGGTCCATCTGATTTGCCCATATTACCCTGTCATATCCCAGGATCTACCATCTTTGTTGGGTTTTTGCTTACACTATTCCCCTTTTGTCATCCATGTTTCCACCCTCCACTTCCTGCTTAGTAGCTAATATCCTTTTAACTCTATCTCAGTTATGTTTGAAACCATTTATGGTTTTGTCGCCCATCAGCACTACTGGCAGGCCATTCCATGGCTCAACCACTCTTTCTATAAAATAATGTTTCCTCACGTTCTTTTTAACAACCCCCCCTTAACCTCCACTCATAACCACTTATCCTACCATCTCTGTTCCTGGTAATGGTGCTCACAGTCCATCTTTTTAACTCCTTTCAGGAATTTGAAGGTCTCTGTCATATCCTCCCTTTCTTTTCTGGTTTCAAGTGAACAGATGTTCCGTGCCTTTAGCCAGTCCTCATAGAATCTGTCTTTCTGGCCCTGAATCACCCTGGTCATCCTCTGTTGTCCCTTCTCTAGCCTGTCCCTGTCTTTTTAGATAAAAGACTCCAAAACTGTGCATAATATTCCAGGCGTGGCCTAACCAGCAACATATACTGAGGTAGCAGTGCCTCTTGCCTTCTACTGTTGAACACTCTCCCAATGCACCCCAGCATCCTCTTAGCCTCGCTGAAGGGCTTGCATTGGCTTGATTGTTTAAAGGTGTCACTAATGATGACTCGTGGGTCCCTTTTTTCCGATGTTGTGTCCAGCTAATCTACCCCATCCAGTACTCTGTTCTGGGGGATTTGTTTCCTTAGGGCCCCATATTTAGAGCTGTCCAGATGCTTGCGCAAAATTATGCGCCACACAAAATAAATGGACTGGCTGGCTCTGGTGGCATATTCAAACAGATTGTGCGATACGAACAGAATGCACAATCTGCTTGAATATTGGACCCTGTATGCACTGAGTGCTGCAGAGGGATGCCAAGTACCGCACAGCACATCCAGGGTGTGGGGCTGAGAGGCTATAGGGGAATGCATGGTGCATACCTGTATGTGTCACAGGCCCCATGGGCAATATTCAGCCCAAATATGCAAAAGGGGCCATTTTCATGCCCATTATGGGCTCATTTGCATGGCTGCACCTGGTGGAATGAGCCGGGCCTGTCCCCCCGCCCCACCTATAAACATAACAAAAGCTCCCTGATCGCCCTGGTAGACTAGTGTCCCCCCCTCCCCAGCCCAGATCACTGTTTAAATAAAAAATATAATCAATCCCCTTTTCCATAGTGTAGGGTCCCCCTCCCAGCCCGGATTACTGTTTAAATAAAAATATCACTAATCCCATTTCCCTGGTAGTCTAGTGTCCCCCAGCCCTGATCACTGTTTAAATAAGAATATCACTGATGCCCTTTTCCATAGTGTAGTGTCCCCAGCCCCAATCACAGTGCTCATAATAAAACATAACAATCCCGTTCCCTGGTAGTCTAGTGTCCCCCACCCCATTAGCCAGTGCCCCACCACCCTGCCCTCAACCTCGAGGAGCTGGTGATTGGCACACCATCTAACACCATCAGGCAGCTGCTGACTGAACTGTACAGGAGCAATGCATAGTATATCGCATATCGCCCACCGCTGGGCTGACCAGTCAATCAATGGGCATGTACTATATACTATATAGCGCTCTGATACAGTACAGTGAGCAGCTGGCCAGTGTGGTATGAGGCGGCTGTGCCAGTCACTGACCCTGTCAGGTTGGGGGGAGGGTGGTGGGTCACTGCACAATGGGTGGGGGACACTAGGCTACTAAGGAAAGGGGTTGTTATTTTATTATGAACACTGTGATCAGGGCTGGGGAAGGGGGCACCCTACACTATGGAAAAGAGGGATTGGTGATAAGTTTTATTTAAACAGTGATCAGGGCTGGGGAAGGGAGACACTTCACAATGTAAAAGGGGGATTGGTGATTTTTGGTATTTCAACAGTGATCTGAGCTGGGGAGGGGGACTGTATACCCAGCCCTGGTCTATGCGCGGGACACCATGCTACCCCCTGCATAGTTAAAGTAGGGTTACAAAAGCAAAACTACGCACTGGCGCAGCCAGCCATAGTTACGCTTGGTGGGGGGGGGGTTCAATATTGTGATGCATGGCATATGAATGATCGACCTCCTCATTCGTATAGGTGCATCACAATATTGAGCGTGGTGGTGCAGTTGGGGGTGAGCAGCACATTGGTGGCCTTTGACCACACCCCCGACAGCCCATGAAAGTCTGGAGATGCGCAGCACATCCAGGGATGCGTTGCACATCTCATCTGAATATGTGTACCTGAGTGCATAATTTTGCATTTTTTGGAATTGAATTTCAACTGCTAGACTTTGGACGTATTGTCCAGTCTTTGCAGGTCTCTCGGCAACTCCCTTATCCCCTCCATGTTGCCGGCCTTTCCACAGAGTTTGGTATCATTTGTGAACAGACACACCCTGCCCTGGAGTCCATCTCCCATATCGCTGATGAACATTTTGAAGAGGACTGGGTCCAGAACCGATCCCTGTGGTACTCTGCTGGTGACCTCTGTTTCCTGTGATCTGACCCACTTCACCAAAACTATGCTGCCTAACCTCTAGCCAACTCCTGACCCACCTTACTAATTCCTTAGCTATTCCCAGATCTCCCATCTTTCTTAGCAGCCTTTCACATGGCACTGAGTCGAATACCTTGCCACAGTGGAAACAGAGTACACCTATAGCATGGCCCTTATCAACTACTACCTCAGTTACCCAGTAAAGAATACTATCAGGTTGGTCTAACAATGCCCTCTCTCACAAATCCATTCTGCTTACTATATTGACATTTGTTTTTCTCCAGGTATTCTACTAGACCTTCTTTGACAAGAGTCTCCATCAGTTTCCCTACCGTGGAGGTATGACTGACAAGCCTGTAGTTTTTCAGCTGCTCCTTGTCCCCTCTCTTGTGCAGTGGAACCACGTCTGCCATCCTCCAGTCTTCGGGGACCCTCTCTTGCTGCATAGAGCTATTAACTAGCCCAGCCAGGGATTCAGCTAACACAAATGCCGGTTCCCTTAGCACCCTTGGATGCATCCCATCTGGCCCCAGGGCCTAATTTACTTTCAGGGCTGCTAGCCTCTTTACACTCTTTTGCCATTAAATTTCAGCCACTTCATATTCAGGACCCCTCTATCAGCTGCCTTTATGCCACTCTCCTGCAAGGGCCCGCTGGCCTCCCTAGTGAATACTGAGCAGAAGTATCCATTTAGCACAATTGCTTACTGCTCATTGTCCTGTATTACCTTGCCCCCTCCGTTAGTCTGACAACTCCCCCTCCCATCTTTTTTTCCTTATAGATCTAAAGAACTGTTTTTCCCCCTTCCTTCACCCCTCAGCATTATGTAGCTCTTTATTTGCCTTTGTCAGCCTGCCTGCCTGCCCTCTTGGCCTCCCATGTTTTCTCCTGATACTCATCCCATTCTTCATTCCCTGCTTTTCTTTGTGCCATATAGACCCTCTTCTTAGCCTTCACTGCCTCCCTGACGTTTTCAGTGAACTGAATTGGTCCCTTAAACTTGTTTAGACATGAATATTGTTACATTTTTATACACTGTTTTTATATTTATATATATACGTGTTTATACATAAATTTACGTTACTGATAATGAAGACCATACTGGGCATTTGAAGTTTTCTATTCACTGGTCCAGCAACCTGGAATAGATTATTATCTAACTAGAGACACATATCAGATCCTTACCCCTCTGACATCCGTAACCAAATGGTTCTGTGTTCTAGCTTCCAAATCACTGCCCAGTTGTACTAGACTGGGCATAGATTTCAAGTATCACTCTAATGTATTACTGCAAATAATAATATTTTGTGACTCAAGAACTAAAAAATATTTACATTTATTTCTTCTTCCTAAATAAAGCCGACATAAGCAAAATACACAAATGCTTCCAAGATATCCATGCCTCTAGAATTTAGACGCGACATACATTGATCATACTGGCTCCAGTAGACATTTTGCCATGACTGGTCCTAGAAATATTGGTTTTATTTCTGTATAAAATGGAAAGACCTGGATAAAATATTTTAAGACTTCAAAATTTGCCCACAGAACACAGGAATAATCTTTGGTCCCGCAGGAATTGTGTTTAAATATTTTTTATCCTTTTGTCATTTTCAGATTGTGAGTAAAAGAGCGGGCACCCAGTGCACTAACTGTCACACCACCACCACCACCTTGTGGAGACGGAATGCCAATCGCGAGCCAGTCTGTAATGCCTGCGGGCTGTACTACAAACTGCACAATGTATGTATAGAAATGTGATATGGAGGGGGCAGGGCTGGGGAAGGAGCAAATTCTGCTGTGAAATTGCAGCTACAGGTGTGTGTGTGTGTGTGTGTGTGTTTGTATGTGCAATATAGATATATAACTGTGTGTGTGTGTGTATATCTATATGTGTGTGTGTGTGTGTGTGTGCATGTATTAGTGAGTGTGTGTGTGTCGGTGTACAAATTTGTGTATCTGATTGTATGTGCATTTGTTTGTAAGTGCATGTGTATGTATATGTGTGATTCTGTGTGTGCATGTTTGTGCATGTGTGCGTGTACACGCACATATGTGTGTATGTATATGTATGCGTGCATGTGTGAATGAATATACATACATGAGCAGGCTTCTCAAAGCACTAAGATGTGTGAAGATTCCTCTTCAAGTGTTAGAAAAACAATTTTATTGGTTTCCCTGCATATATGTAGTCCAACGTTTCATGGCAGTTTTCACTTTGTCAGGTTTTGCACCTCTTAATCTTATTGTAACAGCTTTGTAAGATCATTTTGATTCATCTAGTCCTGGTCAGATGTCTAGACAGTTGCAGCATAGTAAATCCCAGACAAGCTTACAAAGCTATTACGTTAAGATTAAGACGTACACATTACCACCATAGCCTAGTAGAAATGCATATTGCTAAATATGGTGACACATTTTGCCAATGAACAAATACTTCAGCTTTAATCATAAAATGTTTAATGCTGTTGGATCGAGTGGAACTGAGTGGAGACCCCTGTCCCCCATAATTAATTTCAATGTTGGTCTGAGCCAGTCTCCTCCATTCACCTAGCTTGCTTGTGGTGAATAGACACATTTCATAACACTGATCGGCCTCAAAGGTTACACCATGGGATCGTTCAGTGGTCCAGTGGGAGTAAGCTGTGCTTCCATGTAGGCACCCTGGGTGTGGGAGTGCACTTGAGTGCCTACAGTCAGATAATCATGGATGGGAAAACAGCTGTCTGTAGCAATGCATCCCAGCACAAGGTAGAAAGCAACATTATCTGCTGCAGTAGTGACACCTCACAATGAGCAGAGGAGTCATCTCAGTCCTTCACTGGGGGCAAGCATTGGTGCTGTCACTGTGTGCGGCAAGGCCAGAACTGGCTCTGTGGGGGTGCCCTGGGAGGTAAGTAGACAAAGAAGAATAAACCAGAGGTAAAATGTGCTCAGTCCTCGACTGGATGAAGCTTGCACACTTGGGCTCCATGTGATGCAGCCATATACTTCACCAGATAAGGACTTTGGAAGGGAACTTGGGACCTCCTCCAACCCTGCCATGGGTGGAGTGTGGCGGGGGTGAAGTCATGGCGGGCCATCAGCTGAAGTTATTGACTGTCTGTGCTAAGAGGCTACCAGAAGGATGACTAACAGCAGAATCTAGGCAACAAGAACAATAATAAAACATACAAACAAAGGTTCCACAATGTTCCCATTGACAGCCCTGACAATAACAGGGATTGATGAAACCTCTTTTCATTGCAGCAGGAGACTATTTCATACTCCCCTTTCAACCACTGCTAAAGACCCAAAGTAGTGCTACCAGGAGTCAAACCTGGGGCCTGAAGCATGCTCTCTGCATCTAAAGGAATCCCCTTCCACTGTTCTTAAAGACAACCTCTTTCTTAGTTAATGCTGCAGATTGGGCATTGACGTAGTCTTCTTCTTCTTCTTCTTCCAGTACTGACAATTAGGGAACATTTCTCCCACCCCCTACTTTCACCTCTCTCGATAGATTGTCCCCGGGCCTTCACCTACAGTATAAACTGACACAAGATTATTCTAGTGGCGTGATGGTAATGATGTGGAGACCAGAGTTTGTAGCAGAGCCCCAGAATCTCATACTGGGGCTGACTGGGTGTCGGGCACTTGCTTCCAGGGGGATGGAGAGTGTGAGCCAACCAGCATTTGCACACCCTCCAGCTGGTCATCCGAATAGCAGCATTAGCATGAATTGTGAAGACAACCACTCAACCACCCCAGCGGTTGAAGGAAGGATGCAGCCAGGTGACACCATTATTAGGTGGGGGACATGGGTGGGGAAAGGAAATATTCCAGAGGGAATAATTAAAACTGGGTATTGCACAGCATGAGTAGTGCTAGCGTTCTGGCTGATAAGCTTGGAGGTACGCCCATTCTCAAACAGGGTGCAGTCACTGCCGTGAATTAGTGAACATGATAGACACTAGGTCCCATCCATTATTACAGTACTATGCTACAATGTTACAGGTACTAAAGTCTGTTAAATATATAACAAACTGGTTTAACTGCACCAAATAAAACAGGAATGAACCAGTCCTCTTTACTAGTGGCCTATTATATACTGGAAACATGCAGAACCAGTTCAGGAAGAAGAAGAAGAACCCCTAGAACCTGGGTTAGTGTCAAAACTGAGAACCAAAGAGAACTTCACCATGAATAAATAGTTCTAGAGGGGTTAAGATGCAAATGAGTCAATAACATGCAATTACCATACAACAACTACACAAATGTAGGCAAATTACTAAGTTGAAAAAAAGGCCCTGTTTGTGTTCAAATTCATCTTTCTCTATTACTGCCCCCAACTGCTGTCAACAAAATGGTGGCATAAGGGAATCAATCCTGGGGCCTGGATAATTAAGCAATAATGCACAACAGAACGTGTGTCCCACTGGGTTAATATCATGTCTTGGGTGGTTGAGCAGGATGCCACAGGCCCGGAGAGTCCCTCACCTGAGAAGTGATGTTATCTCCATGACACATGCCTTGGAGTGCATTATTGCAATAATAAAATGGCTTGTTTGTAAAAAAAGAAAAGGTGACAAAAACATTTTTATATAACACTTCTTAGTTGCTTTTTGAATAGACATGATGTTCTGCTGGGACAACATCTCTGTTGAAGGTCAGCACTGGCCAATCAGAGCCCTGCAATTATTCTTGCCATTTTATAGTATCTATTAGCCAATACTGCTGTTAAGGCTTTGGACTTGTTCAAGTCCTTACACTGCCAGCCACTCTGGATGAGGGATATCTTTTTTCTTCCTATGCAAGCTACAGTTTTGCCTCCTCAGCACCCATGCTCCCCCAGTCAACCCTTTCCATGGTGTTGCAAAAGCTCATCAGATATGCGGAAGGTTTCAAGAAATCAGGAAAGCCACAGCACTTTGAAGAGTCTGTGGGTGAAAGGTCTGGCACTTCCTCTCCTTAATGTTAATAAGATCGTGAGATAATCTACACTTTTTGTGGGTTGTAGAAAAGAGAGTTGTGGAAGGGAGGAGGGTGTTATAGAGCAGTGTCTTTTTCATGATACTAAAAATGGTAATACTACCATGGGACAGCACTCCTCCTTCTGGGAGGGAGGCACAGCACACCACTGTTATTATATCATCTGGTGGAGGTTGGGAGGCAGCACATGGTACTAAAAGTGAGAGCCAGCCAGATAGCGCAGTGGGAGGGGCTACCGCTCACTATACTGGTGACCCAAGTCTGTGAACGGACTCGAGTTAGTTGGGGGGCTGGCCCAGGAAGGAAGGAAGAATCAGAAGTACGTGAGGCAGCTCTTCTCCTTCTGGGAGGGAGGCACAGCATGCCACTGTTATTTTACCACTTGGCAGAGTCTGGGAGGCACCAGAATGGAGCACTGGAGAGGGGAGGGGCAGCTGTCAGACAGCAACATACATGCGGACCACCGCACACCTTTGTACACATCACTGCACACCGGCACTTTTGGAGAGAAAAAAAAACAGGAGCTGATGGAAAGAGCCCAGGCCTGACATTGTACTGGCAACCCCTCAGGCCTATGCATAATGACAGGGCGGGTCACCCACCAGTGTTGTGGTCTTGCATAAGTGGCGGGGAGCTTGTAAGTCCATGAGAAGGTTGGCAATGGGGCTGGTGGAATGCTGTTTAGTGAGTCAGGGAGCAAGAAAAAGCTTGACTGAAAAACATACTACTCTGAGGAGGCTTGAGATCATGATACATAGTGCTGCTGGAAAGAGCGCGGTACCCAAGGCAGTACAGCCCAACCTGTTCACTGTTGGTAGCATGTTCCACTGTCACAGCAGCCCTCGAAACGGGTGCTTTCTCCTTCATCAGGGCATGCTGCATGTGCATAAGGTCACCTCTGGTCCATGGGAACCACCAAGGTAGGTGGGCTGTAAAAAAGCATGTTGTCAGTTTGGTGATGATCACTAGTACTCTCAGACTCTATGTTGCCTAGACCCTGCTGGGGTAGCAGTTGTCATCGGTGGGAGGTCACCAGATAAAGCAAGGCAGTCCACCAAGTGGGCAAGATTCAGTGTTGAGGCACTAAGACCCAGGTAAGTCAGGGACCGCCATCATGTAGACAGTCATGGAATGTTGTCCCACTTTTGCCCTTGTCATCCCTCCTCTCCTGGCATGAGCAGAGCCTCCAGAATGCCTTGGATGCACAAAAGCGACATCTGCGGAAGGAGACAGCTCCCCTGACCCACCGCTGGAGTTGCTGCATCACTAGCTGCACATCGTCTTCCCTCCTGACTGCAGTGTACATGCTGAATGGCAGCTGCTGTGGTCTGACCTTCCTCCAGATATGGCAGTTCGAGTTCACTCCCAAATGTGGGTCACCTGCTTGGGCGACGTTCTCCTGGGTCGTCAGGGTGGCCTACCCCAGTTTTAATTTTGACTGATTCTAAACCAGGATAAGGTCCAAAAAGTTTCATGTTTTCACATTAGTGATGGGCTGAGCTGAGTTTTAGCCCCCCCCCCCAGAACTAGGGCTGGAGGGCCCTGACTTACACATCTATGCAAATATTTTCTTGCACAATACCAAAGCATGGTTAAAATTGACATCTTGGAACCACAATAAACACCGTGTGAAAATTACTAGTTTTCATGCAAATTTGAAGTTTTTGTGTGAAAACCAAAGATTTGTTGTTTTTGGGGTTGGGGTGGGGTGTAGGGGGTTGGATTATACTTGAAAACTGGAGATTTTTATTCAGTTTTTATTAATGTGTGAAAATAGTCAAGTCTTTCCAATGTTTACAATGAGATCCATCACACAACAGGAGGGCTTGATTTTCTTGAACAAACAAATTCAGCCAGTTCTGCAGAGTCCTACACAGGGACGATTGGTGGCCTGAGGGGGGGAGTGGACAGCTGTTACACATGCTGGATGGATGTGGGTTTGTGACTGGACTGGCCTTGTCATGCTGCTGCCAACCAGGGAATATTTTTCCCCAGTTAATGTCCCACCGACCACTTTCTTATTATGGGCCCTATTCACAAAGGCTACTCGCTGTGTATGCCGGGCATGTAGGCTACCCTACACATGAAAGCTGCACAGTGGGGGTCCTGCAGATCCCCAGCAGCATTCACTATACAGCGTGCCAGCTCGATGTGCACCGGATCCCCATCCGTGCAGAAAGCACTCGCCGTGGGGAGTGGCAGAGGTGTACTGGCGCTCCATGCGATTCACAAAGGCATAGAGTGCCATGTACTGGGGTATGGGAGTCATGGAAGGGGGGATCCTGCCATAATCATGTTACGCAGCCACCCACCCACACACAGGGCACATATATGTTCTATTCACGCAGCTTCACGTGACCATGGGCGCGCGCCAGAGGCAACCCTAAGTGACAGTTTTGGGACATGATGGGAAGGGTGGGCAGGGAGATGGACAGTAGCACAGGGAGATGTGACTACATGATGATGTGGGCATTGCTCATACACCAGCACACCTGTGCATGGCACTGCCTCCATGCCTCATGGAGAGGCTGTGTGCAGGAGTAGTCCTGGGGAAGGGACTGTATGTGCAGTGGGCAGAGGACTGTTTGGGACTGGCCCCCATGGGTGGGCATGCCACCTGTACACCATGCCCTGTACAGTGGCCATATTGTCAAGACATCACATACAGGTGACTGATGGAACTCACCCTGCCAACTATGCCCTCCCCTGTAGTGTAATAGCTATCATTCCCTGGTGGTCTAGCTGTCCCCCCATCCCCGATCCCCATGTAATGTGCCATAAGATGTCTACCCTGGTGGCTAGTGGACCCCCCCTCACAGGTATTGCCCCACCAACCTGCCCTCCCCATCCAATCCCTGAGCCAGCAACTGGCCCAGCCCTGTGCTCACCACCACAGCTATCCGCCAACTGCATGGTCAATAATAAGCGCATACTGTAAAAGCTGATTGTACAGTACAAACTCATTATTGACAGCTCAGTTGGCGGCTGGCTATGTTAATGAGTGGAGGGCTGTTCTGGTCGCTGGCTCGGGGATCGGATGGGGGGACAGGTTGGTGAGACAATACCTGTCAGGGTGGGTTGGTCCACTAGCCAGCAGGGTAGACATCCTGTTGCACACTACATGGGGATTGTGGATGGGGGGCTGCTCAGCCACCAGGGAATGATAGATCATTCAATACAGGGGGATTGGGGATGGGGGGTTCTGCTAGGCCACCTGTGATGGTTAGCATTGACACTACAGCAGAATACTTAAGGGGGGGCTCCATACACCCATATGGGGGTGCACTACTGCTGTCTGCACTGACGGTCACCATGACTATGTGTGTACTGGCACCACTACTGAGTATAGCCAGTGTCTCTTGCAGTCCGTGGTTTTCCATACCTTCCCAGGCACCCCTGCATGGGCACATAAGGGATCCACTCTGGGACCCAGAGCAGGCATACAACTGGATGCTCACTTGGGTCCCACACTCTGCCCCATGCAGCCCCAATTTAGCAATGCACGGCTGCGTGCCAGGGAGGTGGGGCCACAGACAGGTGGCCGGCATTTGTGAATACCATGCAGTACGCACCTGTCCAAGGGCTGCGCAAGTGGGGTATGCACCTTTTGCATGTACTTTATGCCTTTTTGTGAAGAGGGCCTTATGTGCGCACTCATACAACAGACCTGGAAGGAGGTGTCTGGCATCTTGTAGCCATCCACATCAGAAAGGGCACTTCATCGTGCCTCCTCCAGGTGTAGCTCCCTGTGAGGTACAACACAGCCACCCACCAACCCCATGAGGAGAGCATCCAGACAGATGCTTTTAGCCCTCCCTGCCAGCCTCCGCTCCTGATGTTTTGGGCTGGCTTGGGGCATGGACCTTGGTCCCCACCACACGGCGCCATGGAGCCAACTTGGAAAAACATTACTTTTAGACACATTTCAGCGTATCTTTCATACATTTTTCATGTTTCACACCCCTTTATTTCTTTGTTATTATGCACATTAACTAGACTCACCATCCATTAGACCTCATCTGCTCTCGCTGTGACATAATAATCATTGCCACAACAGACTGTGATGTCGTAAGTGGAGCATGAAGAATTTAGAAGTGGACAACCAGCCAGAGCAGATGTAGTCTGGGGCAGTGATCACTTTGCCATGTTATTGCGTCTAGCTGTAAAGGCAAAAAAAAAAGCAACATTCTGAGATTATGGGAACAGTAAGCTGAAATATGTTGTGTTTTTCTAACGTTTCCCTTGGGATACCAGAGGCTCTTTGAAAAAGTTCTAGAAATATGAACTGCAAAATGAGCAACTAATGTGTATATCTGACTTCACCAAGGTGCCTGGTGCATGCTAACCGGCAAGTATGGCAATGGTGAAGTGGGCACGGAGGGCACTGACTGACATGCAAGTAAAGTAGCACTTACTGGTGCTTGCTTGGCTGGGTAACTCCTCCTGGGACTTGCATGTGGTCCATGATAGAAGTTTTCATGGGTGCGCATACTCCATACCACAGGTGCTCCTTACATGTGGAATATGCCCCCATTACCCCTGCTGCATGTGACCCACGAAACTGGTGGTGTGGGAATCCATCCAGAGTCCATGGTGGCCAGTAAGGCACACTGAAACCTGGTGCACAGCTATCACCTGCATATGGCCCCATAATATGCAGCCCCTAAATATATGGCAGCTATGGACTGCTGCCACATCAGGGTACGCTCCAACCTCTGTCATCCCTATAGGGAATTTCAACAGTACATCTGAAGGATCACATCAGCCATTGATCCCCATCCATCTATAGTTGGTGGAGTGGGGACGGGCCCCAGTTCACCGGTATTGGTGACGTCCTCAGTGCAGGCATGTGTGGTCCCCTATGGTGCATAGCAGGTCATGCAGCCAGGGAAATCTCCATATATAATCCAAAAAAAATGACGACAAAGCCTCTTTAGGCAATAAGACTTAACTCATCACCTAAAAGTTTATGTTGTGCAGAGTTTTTTGTTTATGCACACCCTGAGTGCAGTATATTCTCCAGAGACTGAGCGTTTTGTTTGAGGTCAGCCTCCCCTTATACTGCACCTCCTGGTTTTCTCTGGAGCATGACAATTTGCACTATGTAGCCAGGGCCCCTTACAGCTGCATAAATCTCTGCATGACATCATCGGCCAGGGCTGTGATGGTCAGGAAGATCACTCATGCATCTGCATGAGGGCACCTTGTTTCTCATCTGTGCAAGACATGTAGCCTCCAGCATGTAGCATGGTGCCCACAGCAGTTATCAGATATCTCAAAATCTAATCTATCAGTCCATTTTCAGATTTTCAGATTATCCTCATTTGAAATCCAGTTCCGATCCCAGTTCTTCAAATTCCAATTGCACTTACAAATTTTGGCTTTTGGAAGCATATTTTAGAATCCCAATCTAATCGGAATCCTAATGATTAGCATTTAGGATTTCTGGAAACTAAATCAAGAAATACAAAATCCTAATTTTAGGATCGAATCCAATGAATTTGAACCTGGAAATCAGAATCCAATCACCCCTAGTCCACAGAGATGCTTCCTGAGCTGTGCCATGTCAGCTGATGCAGTCATTTTTCTGCTACTGTGAACTGTAAGTTAAGTGCTAGTGAATTCCACCCATAATAAGTACATCATTTGCAGATTTATGCAGTTAGTTTAGCAATTGGTTAAACCATCTGAACTTTTTAGTACCTTTGAGTTGTAGTTAGAATTGAGATGATTTTGGTTGCCCCCCCCATGACAAAACCAGTAACGTGCACACATTTGCTAATATAATTAATTAATATTTGTAATTCTGATATCTGAAATAAATAAATAAATAAAATATGCTAATTATATGATAATTATTGTCTCTTGAACCCCTTCAGAATGGTTTTTTAATGGGAGGTTATTTTGCGGCCAGTTGGAAATTCGTGTTTGAGCCCCAGTATACCACGCTAAGGTTGACTTGGAGGAGGGGCAGTCACATCATGGAAGTAATGTGCTTGCCTCCTGGGGATGCAGGTTGTGGGCTGTCCCACATACACGTACCCCTGCAGACTAATCATGGAGCAATGTCAGTGATGTCTAGATAAGGAGACACATACTTGTCTCCCAGCCAGAGGAAGGGTACAGCCTGGCAACACCAGAACACTGCAATGGGGAAGAAAGGGAAAAAAGGGGAAAATCAAAAGAAAATAAGGAAAAATAAGAGTTCTGTTGGTCCAAAGTTCAGGCACATGAAAATGCAGTTGCCTCTAGCGTATCTCCATTCTATAACTATATTGTTTAGGAAATTATTTGATCATAAATTATTACTGATGTCTCATCATATCCCTCATCAATCTTTTTACAGGTGAACCGCCCCTTGACCATGAAAAAAGAAGGCATTCAAACTCGGAACAGGAAGGTGTCCAGCAAATCCAAAAAGAATAAAAGGGCTTCTGACAGCTATGCCATGCTGGGCAAAGTGCTGCCCATCGACGACACATCCCCCTACCAACTCAGCCAAATGATGCTCCCCAGTCATGTGACCCCAGTGAGTCACATGACTCCAGTGAGTCACATGATGTCTTTCACCCAATCACCGCATTTCTTAGCAGCACCCACCCCACTACATCCGCAGTCCACCCTGACCTACAGCCACCACACACCCTCCGGCATCATCTCGGCTTTAGGGTAACATCGCAGTAGCAAATACATCGAAGCTTGGGATAACAACATGATTGGGCAGCGAACTTACTCAAGCCATTCTGGACCAATGTTTATGAACATGGCAGACTTCCTATAGACTGGTGGACTTGATTCTTTCAGGACTCCCCCTATGCAGTGACCACATTTTTTGATGGCGTGCAAGAACATAAGAGACATGGTGGCAAGTGCTTTCACCTTTTTCATAGGCACATCTCGTATGCACCATTTCACAGAATGCAGCAGTTACATTTATTTATTTATTTTTTTGCATTTTTAATCAATAGCTTGCAAGGGTGACCTCACATGATGCTAGTTCTTTTATACATGACCATAAAGCACATGATGATGATATTCGGTACACACAGAGGTAGCATATGTAGGGGTCAGTTTGCAAGAAGATAAATGCATAGGGTCCTTCAAAAGAACACAGAGGGAAAACAAATCTCCACATTGTTTCTGTGTGTGTGTTTCTCTTACTGTTTCTCTCTGAACCATATGTGCGCATGCTAAAGCATCCGGGTCAGTTTCAAAGCATCATGGATAATTGTATGCTGATGATATTGAGACTCTGTTATGTATTTTGAGTTGCACTGTACTGTTTTGTTCTGCTAATGCACTGTCCTCACTATTCTTTCTGGTGTGTGATCATACTGTAGATGTATAAAGACTAGAATGTCAATGCTCTGATATCCTTGCCCACATAACGCTTTTTTTCCCCGATGGACAAATACAGTAATTGCCACCCTAATGGTAACCAGAAAGAAGACATAAATGCCTCACTATAGTTGCCTTTCTGTTCTTTATAATTCTATATGTGACTGGGGTGCCAGGAAGTCAAGGAGCCAGTTTGAACAGGGGGAGCAGACTAAAAGCTGAGAATAGTTCAGGAATGATGCACCAGTGTTTGCTTATGTAGGAAGATTCAGTCCAGAAGTACCAGTGCACCTCACTTCACAGAGAAGTAAGCAAGCAAGGAAAGCCCTGCTCAATGTTATATGATAAAGTGAGGCTTACTAATGTATGCAGTGCAAACTTTTGTAAAACCTGCAACACTTGTGTTGGCATTTGACCAGCTGTGGGTCCATACAGTCTGCTTGGTGAATACATATACTTTTGATAGAACTTCCCAGAGAGTATCTGCTGGCTCCATGAAAGTGACCACTGCTCCAAAATTATAAACCGTGACATCATTTTAGCCAATCAGAATTATTTACAAACATTCCAGACTCTCTTATGACTATAAGAGGGTCTCTCCTGCAAACAGATCTAAAATTCTTAAGCTCTAAGTTCAGTTGACTTAGTCCATTTGTCACACTCTAATTTTCAACAGTGTAATACATTGATTTTAAACAGAATCTTCTTCTCATAAAAAAAAGTCATTAACATGATTTATAATATGTTTATATGCACAGTTTCTGTGTCACATATGGTTATAGCAGATTCTTCTCAAGCCATTTGTGTGTAGTGATGCAGTGAAGTTGCCATAAAGTGGCCAGAATTCACCTTTGTGAAGTTTCGTAAAGTTCACATTGGCACCACACACTTTGAACTTTGCTGTTTTTCTGAAATCTTCACCATAGATTGGACCTTTTCTCCATGAAGTGGCAACTTTGCTAGTAAATTTTGGTTAAGCTGCATTGGGAAAGGACCACTGTCTAACTGGATTATGTCACATAATTTAAATATTATTAGCTGGATTGTAAAAAGACTGAGAGATAAATTAAAAATAAAAAATAAAAATCATCATATTAACTCTGAAAATATTAACTGTGTGCTTTTCCAAGAGACACACTTCACACAAACAGATTTTGAATGGATCAATAAACTTTTGGGTACAGGATGTAATTCCCTTTTTCAATTAAACTCAAGAGAAATGGCAATCTTTTTCCAACAAGGAACAATTCATTGCAGGTTATTAATTCATTAATAGATACGTAAGATAGATTTACAGTTTTGGAATGCAAGTTGCATGGCCCAAATTCACTCTTGCATCAATGTACTGACCAACCGCAAATGATCCAACATGTTTTGTACATTTTTTAAAGGGGAACAGTCAGCACAAATAGCCCCCACACTCAAGTGTGGAGCTGGTTATAATGTGTACTTTGTCAGCAAAACTATTTTGGTTTACTTACTGTTTGCTGTAGTATAGTAGATTGTATTAGACTAATCTTGCTTAATTCTAGGCTGACATCTTTGTTTACTACAAATCCCAGAATCCCCTGCAGCTGAGAAGAAAGCAGTAGGCAGCAGTGAGAGGTTCAAGAGCCTGCAGTGCATGTTAGAGCTTTTATAATTACCAATCAGATGTTTTCTAGGTCAGCTTTTCTCCAGGGGCTATGTACAGTTCTCTGTGACCGTACTAAGCCTTGGAAGGACAGCGGGACCAGCAAGCAAATGATCAGAGCTTATAGAAACTGTTACATGCACTGCAGGCTGTTGAATCTCCCACTGCTGCTCTGATGTGAGCTACCATTGAACCCCTCTCCATTGTAATTCAATCAAATCCAAACATAACTGGTACAGTATTGCTATTTTATTTCATTTTCATTTTTATTGAAGAGTTTAACCATTGAGAAAATACTCATTTAAAATGGTGACCCAGGGCAAACACATAAGGTACAATAATACATACATTCCAGACATCAATACAAAAATTTCAAATGCGTACGATACATTACAATCAATCCTGTTCATATTAAACAACACTAACCAGATAAAGTACAGCAGCTCTTTGTTTGTTGTTTTACTGAATCAATAAACCATTGTTTGATGATTTTAATAGATGGGGGTTTTACATTTACTAAACGAAACCTTGCTGGCAAACTATTCCATAATAGGGGAACCATATAACAAAAACAATATTTGGACCTATCAGTAGTTGACAGCTGCACTACCAGTTCCCTATTTACTGCTTTCCTTAGAATTGGATTTAAATCCCTGTCTATCAGTCTTTCAGAGAGATAGTCTGGTATATCACCCTGAACACTCTTATATGCAAAAATTACCTTATGAAATGTCCTCCTATCCATGAAGGACAACCAGTCTAATTTGCATACATCGAACAATGATGTGTATCTCTAGGACACTGAAGAACTAATCTTGGTAACCTATTATAGAGAACCTCCAAGTTTTGTAACTTAGCCAGGCTCGCGTGATCATAAAGAATATCACTAAAATCGATCATTGGAAAAACTCTGTTTCTATTATTTTCTTTAACAAGCCACTCCCTAAGATACATTTATATCTATATAGCACCCTACTCTTTTACCTAAATCCCCTACAAGTTTGTCAACATGAACATTCCCTGTTACTGATATATCAGTCCAGTATCCTAAATATTTATACTGGGAAACTTGCTCTAATTTAACACCCCCTGAATCAACTATAGCCAAGTCCAAACAGATCCTTAATCTTGAAACAGATCCCCAAACCATACTTTCTGTTTTAGCTATATTCATTTTTAATTTAGATTTCTCAAAATACTCTTGTATGGTATTGAAATTTAATTGTAATTGTACCTCATTTTCTTTTACAGTCCTAGTGGATGTATATATTATTGTATCAGTGGCATACAAATGGTATGCCGACCCCTTAACTGCATCCCCAAATTTAAGTATATTAAAAACAACAAGGGGCCCATCACTGACCCCCGTGGTAGCCATTGAACAACCAAGAGGGGGTCAGAAGTAATACCATTTACAGTTGTTACCTGAGATCTCCCAAATATGATGCAACCCATTTTACAGCAGATATAGATAACCCTACATCCCTCAACCTTGATAACAGTATTTGGTGGTCAACTGTGTTGAAGGCCTTGGAGAGGTCAATAAAGATGGCGCTAGTTAGTTGGCCTTTTTCCATTGATCTGTTGACATCATCCAAGACCCTAGACATGGAGACCACCATCCCATGAGTTCTATGAAATCCTGACTGATACCTATCATACAAGTTATTCAGTGACATATAATCCACCAACTGAGCTGTCAGCCTCTCAAATAATTTAGAGATCTGAGGCAGCAGGGAGATTGGACGATAGTTTGTCAGCTGGTCAGGGCTTCCTCCTTTGAATAGAAACATAGAAACATAGACTTTGGTGGCAGATAAGGACCACTTGGCCCACTAGTCTGCCCATTTGCCTACCTACAGGATAAGCTGCAGATCCTAGTTAACCAACAGCCTATTTCTGCCTACCCCCCACAAAAATTGCCTTATGTCTGTCCCATGCATTCTTGAATTCTCCCACAGTTTTAGATGCCACAGCCTCCTCAGGAAGGCTGTTCCATGCATCCACCACCCTCTCTGTGAAAAAATGCTTCCTCACATTGCCCCTGAACTGCCCCCCCATCTTCAAATTGTGTCCCCTTGTTCTTGCACATCTCTTTTTCTGAAAGATGCTACCCTCTTGGACTTCGTTGATTCCACTGAGGTATTTAAAAGTTTCTATCATGTCCCTCCTTCCTCCTACTTTCCTCAAGGGTATACATATTAAGCTCCTTTAGTCTCTCCTTGTATGGCTTCTCTTGCAGACCCTGCATTTTAGTTGTCCTCCTCTGGACTGCCTCTATCCTGTCTATGTCGTTGCTGAGATAGGGTCTCCAGAACTGGATGCAGTACTCCAGATGGGGTCTCACCAACTGTCTGTAAAGAGGGATAACAATTTCCTGTTTTCTGCTGGTGGAGCCTCTCCCTATATATCCCAGTATCCCCAGCCCTCCCTACTGCCTTCTCACATTGCTTGCTAACCTTAAGGTCCCCTGATATGATTACCCCCAGGTCCCTTTCCATTTTTGTTGTTGTTACTACCTACCCCCCCACCATTGTGTAATCTTCCCCTGGGTTTTTGTTTCCCAGGTGCATTATTTTGCACTTCTTTGCATTGAATCCAAGCTGCCATACTTCTGACCATTCTTCCAACCTTGCCAAGTCCCTTCTCATCCTTTCCACACCTCCTTGTGTATCAACCCTGTTGCAGATCTTTGTGTCATCTGCAAGGGCATACTTTTCCTTCAGTCCCTCTGCAATGTCACTTATAAAGACATTAAAAAAGACTGGACCCAGTACTGAACCCTGCAGTATCCCACTAGTAACCTCTCTTTCTTCAGAGTGGACTCCATTTACAATTACCTTCTGTGTTCTGTTGTCCAGCCAATGTTTTACCCAGGCTACCACCCTGGGACCCACTCCCAGGCTGGTTAATTTGACTATTAATCTTTTGTGTGGGACTGTGTCAAATGCCTTGCTAAAGTCTAGGTAGGCCAAGCCCACAGCCCCTTCCTGGTCTACTACTTTTGTCACCCAGTCAAAGAAATCAATTAGATTTGTCTGACATGACCTTCCCGCTGTGAACCCATGCTGCCTTGGGTCTTGTGCCCCACTGGCCTCTAGGTACTCAACAGTTATTTCCTTCAGAAGTGATTCCATCACTTTCCCTACCACAGATGTCAAACTGACAGGTCTGTAGTTTCCTGCCTCTGTCCTGCTCCCGCTTCTGTGAAGGGGAATCACATCCGCCTTCCTCCAGTCCTCAGGAACCACACCATGCTCCCATGATTTGATAAAAAGGGTAGTCAGTAGTTTCTCTAGTTCTCCCCTTAATTCTTTTAGAATTCTGGGGTGAATTCTGTCAGACCCCATTGCTTTGTCCACCTTCAGTTTTAGGAGTTCTTTCAGAACCCTTTCTTCTGTGAAAGGACTGAGATCGACCCCCCCATCCAGAGTGCTTCTGTTAATCGGATTAGGCACCTCCCTCTCCTTCTCTTTTGTGAATACTGAGCAGAAATATTCATTCAGTATCCCTGCTTTTTCACTGTCCCTCTCTGCCCACCCACTGTCCATTCTGTTCAGCCTCACTATCCCTCCCTTTGTCTTTCTATGCTCCCTGATGAACGTATAAAAGGTTTTATCCCCCTTCTTATTTGAGTTTGCTGTCTTTTCCTCAGTTTGGGCCTTTGCTATTCTGACTTCCCTCCCTGCTTCCTTCTGCCTTAACTGGTACAGCTTTCTGTCCTGCTCCTTCTGTGTTTCCTTATACTTCCTGAATGATATATTTTTTCCCTGACCTTTCCGCCACCTCTTTTGAGGAACCATAGTGGCGTTTTCTTTCATTGATTTGTTTATTTGCTTCCACAAAGGCTTGTTGCCTCTGTGATGGCAGTTTTGATGTTTCTCCATTGTTGCTCCACCCCTCCTTCTAGACTATTTGCAAGTGCTTTTCTAAGGCACTCTCCCATCTTGACAAAGTCAGCCCTCCTGAAGTCCAGTAACCTCACATTTGTATGGCATGACTCTGTAGCTGAGTTTATCATGAACCACACTGTTTGGTGGTCCCTTGTTCTCAGATGGCTACCCAATTCCAGATCTGAGATCCTCTCACTGTCCCCATTTGAGAGTATGAGGTCTAAGATTGCTCCCTCATGAGTGGGTTCCAAAACTAGCTGTCTGAAGCATGCCACCTGTAGGGCATTGAGAATGGCCCTTCTCTTGGATGTGGCTGCAGCAAATGTGCTCCAGTTAACATCTGGCATATTCAGGCCTCCCATCAACAGTATCTCCCTTTTCTCTGCCATCCTAAGAATGCCTTCTATCATATCCTTGTCCATTCCCTCCCCCTGACATGGGGGTCTGTATACAACCCCTGTGCGGATAGTGGTGCCATTTCCAGTCTCTAAGGTGACACACAGTGCCTCCTCTCCTCCCTATTTACTCTTTTGTTCAGTTGCTTTTATCCCTTCCCTTACATAGAGAGCTACTCCTCCCCCTCTTCTCCCTTCCCTGTCTCTCCTGTAGGTTGTGAACCCTGGGATGTTAACATCCCAGTCATAGTTCTCTGTGTACCATGTTTCTGTGACTGCTATGATATCCAGGCATCCCTCTTCCAACAAGGCCACCAGTTCAAGGAGCTTGTTGCCCAGACTATGGGCATTGGTACTCATTACCCTCCATTTCCTGATGGCCTTACCCCTTTTTGCCCCATCCCTGTCCTTATTGCCTTTGTCACTTTCTCCATTTACCCCTGTCCTTCTCCCTATCAACATCTCTAACTTGGTGTTTACCTCACTTACTACCCTGACTTTTTTAGGAGGCTAGGAATTTCCTGCTCCTTTCCAGTGCCTCCCCCTTGGCTAGTTTAAATGCTTGCCAATGAAGCATTTAAACCTATCACCTAGAATCCTGGTTCTCCTCCTGGACAGATGCAGACCATCACTCCAGTATAGGTCTGCATCACTCCAGGTTGACCCTAGTCCCCAGTGAAGCCAAATCCCTGAGCTCTGCACCAGTTTTTTAACCACTGATTGAATCCCATGGTGTGGAGCACCCTAGCCTCACCTACGCCATAGACAGGCAGCACCTCCCAGAAGGTTACCGTGCATGCTACTTGTCTTAGGCACCTCCCCAACTTCACAAACTCTTCCTGCACTGCTCTGATCCCATTCTTAGCTAGGTCATTTGTCCCTAGGTGGACAATGACATCCAGCTCCCTCCTCTGTCCCCTATTGGGATGACCTTGGCCAATGTCCAAGCCCCTGGTGCAACCCCCTCTCCAATAGACCAATTAAACAAGTAAGTCAATGGAACAGCTATCTGTAAAGCTGAAATCTTTAAAAGAAAGAGAGTCAGACCATCAAGTCTCCCACTCTTATTTGTCTTCAACCCCAACAACTGGTTCAATACCTCATATTCCTCTATTTTCCAAAATGAAAAAGATGATCTATCTCTACAATGCTCAGCCTCAACATCCTTCCTACTATTTACATCTATACTAATGTCCCCAACATTTCTAGCCTTAATAAAATAATTGTTGAAGACATCTGCAAGAAAACCAGTCTCATCATACACAGGGATCTTTGTATTAGAGAAATCCCATTTAGTCTGTCCATTTAAATCTTTAACAATCTTTCAAAAGGCCCTTGGGTCTCCTGCAGATGTCTCCAACTTAATACTGTAAAACTTTCTCTTGGCTTCCCTCACTACTGCCACATAAACATTTCTCTGTGTTCTATAACAATCCCAGTCAGGTTTATTATTTATAGCATGTGCCCTTTCCAATGCCAGTTTCTTTTGTCGTTTGAGTTTCCTCAAGGCAGAAGAAAACCAAGGAGCTGAGCGCTGTTTAATCTTTTTCATGTTTAGTGCTAAATGATAATTAATTATACCCATTAACTCAGACAGAAAATAATTCCAGGCTCATTCAATATCAGGGATAAGAAAAAGTCTGTCCCAATTAAGACCATCCAAATCTCTAGCAAATGACAAATAGTCAAAATTCTTTGCCCCCCTCAGATCGAACACAAAATCAGTCTGTGTACCAGTGATACCTTATGGTATGTAACTAACCCTCCCAGAAATCATTAGGGTTACAGATATGTTTGGACCCTCCTCTGGATATAAGATCAGTTGGACTAAAATTGAACTTCTGCAATTCAACCCAGAACAGCAAGCCAATATACCCACTGCTTGTCCCTGTAAAAACACAGCAAATATGAAATGCTTAGGCATTGCCTTAACAATGCCCTTATCAAATCTTTTCAAAATGAATTATGAACCGTTATTACACACAGTTTCAAACGACATTAAACAATGGATGTCATCACCGCTGACACTAACAGATAAGGTTAATGCAATAAAAATGAATATACCTCCTCGTCTGCTTTTCCTCTTTCAGTCCCTGCCTATTAATGTCCCAGACTACTTTTTCAATACTTTACAAAGAGAAATCTCAGCCTTTCTTTGGAAAACTAAGATGTCGCAACTTAATAAGGAGAAATTAATACTCCACAGATCCACGGGCGCCTTGAGCGTCTGAATTTTCATCTATATTGTCTAGCCACACATATGAGTTCTGTTTCAGATTGGTTCACTAACAATAACTCCCTCAGTGAGTCTAGTCTAGTCTACCTAGCTATACCGTCATACAAACAATTAAAACAAATTATAGTCTCAAATTTTTGCTCACACTAAAATCCTGCCATTAACAATCTGTCTACATGTACATCATGCAAGAGCTGGAACAAAACATATACACTTATAAAACAGGTTGAATATATTACCCTATTGACTCCATTATATTATAACTTTTGGTACCAACCACTGATGTCAGATAGTAACGTTGCCATTTGGAAAGCACATGGTTTAGAAGAAATCAGGTAATGCATCTCTAATAACTTCTTCACCATTTGACTTAATTTGGACCCAGCATAACTTATGATGTACTCATCTGTTCTGCTTTTTCCAATTGAAGCATCTCATATAAATCTCTAGTAGCTGCTTCAGCACATTTGACTTAGTCCAGACCCAATATATTGTAACTTACAATGCCCTCATCTGTTCTGCTTTTCCAACTGAGGCATTTTATAGAAACGTATCATGATCTAAGCACTCCAGTCATCCAGCTATCTTAGAGGATGTTATGAATCATCATGGCATTAATCCAAAATTGATACTGAAATTATACAATGCATTAATGCAAACTAAATGCTCAGGCTTATCATGTTTAAAATTAAAATGGGAATTAGACCTGGGTATCCACCTACATGATGAGGTATGGAAGGTGACCATACATAATGTATTTTATATGGTCAAAATCAATAAACTACAGCAAATTCAATTTAACCGCTTCCATTTCATATCCTATACCCCATCAGACCTTAATAAAATTAATTCTGTTGTTCCCAGTGAGTGTCCAAGATGCCCTACTACCTCTGGAACACTGGTACAAACTTGGATTAACTTTATGGTAATATCTGTAGATTAAGAAAAATAATTATTGCCTTATAGACAAACTGATGCATTCCATAAGATCTGGGAACCATTTAGCCATTATATCTTAAGGTGTTTGACTATCTAACTTTATTATATGCTTTTCTTTTTCAGACACCGTCTGCCATTAATGTAATGTACAGATATACAGGATATACAGCATGAAAGTGTATACAGGATAGAATTTAGCCTTTTAGCATTTTCTTTTCCTAGAGAACCTACTTTGTAAAAGTAATTTAATTCAACCTTATTGCACATTTGTTGTTGTATTTTGTATGATAAGGTGCCCAGCATTGTTTTATATATGACCACATTCTTTCTAAATAAATAAATAAATATATATATATGTATTGTTGACATCACTTTAGCCAATCAGAATTATTTCCAAACATTCCAGACACTCTTACAACCATAAAAGTGTCTCTCCTGGAAACAGTTATAAATTTTTAAGTTCTAAATTCAGTTGACTGAGTCCATTTCCCACACAGGAGTGTCTTTAAGATTTAACAGAATAAAGCATTTTGATTTTAAATTAAATTTCTGTGTTTTTAAAATAAAGTCATTAACATGATTTAGAACATGTCTATATGTACAGTTTCTGTGTCACTTATGGTTATGATGGTTTCTTCTCAAGTCATTTGTGTGTAAAAATGCAGAGAAATTGCCACAAAGTGATCAAAATTCACCTTCTGAAGCTTCACAAAGTTCTCGTTGGCATCACCAATGGTGTACTCCATCATTTTTATGAAGTTTTATCACAAACTGGTCCTATTCTCCACAAAGTGGCAACTTCACCAGTGAATTGTGTTAACTCACAGAGAAAAGAAAAGCCACTTTGCCTGATAATAACTTTGTGAATTTGCACTTAGCAAATTTTGTGAAAACTACAAATTAATTAATTAAGCAAATTTTGGCCACATCACCCATATTTATTTGTGTACCAGAAATGTTCAGCTTTACTTCACAGTCATCTCACCCAAAAAACTTGAGAAGGCTGCTTAACTGACAAAACAATTAGTGATTCAAAACACTCTCAGTCATGCTGGCCCGGTGGCACTGAAAGCTGAGGCGCTGGATGCCTTACCTCATGCTGCGCCAGCAACCCATGTTTGGGAATGAGCATGGACCACTGGGAGTCAGCAGAGGGGGAGGAGAAGAATAGAGCATCTGATGGACTGCTCTCCTTCTCCGGGTAGGGGGGTCACCAGTGATCAGTGTCCTACTGGCCTCTAGTGGCGGCTGGGGGGCAGTGCGCTGACGCTACAGAAAGGGGAAAAGATGGGGCAGATGCTTGGAGGAGCGCATGCTGCCATGCATGTGCTCTCTCCATAGGCATCATTGCATGCCTCACCTCAGGAGAAAACAGAAAAGGTCATGGCTGCACAGCATGAAACTGTCGCCCACAGATGCCGCCCCCGAGAAGGCACCTCCCTGGCTGGATCCATTTTGGGTGAGTTAAGATGCTCCCCACCACCCTGCCATGAAGGGTAAGTCATGGGAGCATAAGGGAGGAGGTCTGATCCTTGGGGGATGGCGCTGGGGGGACAGACGATGGTACTAGGAGTGCTGGCCAGGACAGGGAGAAATACCATAATAAAAAAAAAATAAACAAAAACCCCACTCTCAGTCAAACTTTTGTTCTCTAAGAACAGTGCTAAGATCCTAAGATCTGCTGGTCAGTGTTTCTGTGAGCAACCTCTTGCTTTCTCATAGAAACATAGACTTTGACGGCAGATAAGGACCGCTTGGCCCACCTAGTCTGCCCATTTCCCTACCTAGAGGATAAGCTGCAGATCCTATTTAACCAACAGCCTATTTCTTCCTACCCCCCCACAAAAATTGCCTTCTGTCCGTCCCATGCATTCTTGAATTCTCCCACAGTTTTAGACCCCACAACCTCCTCAGGAAGGCTGTTCCATGCGTCCACCACCCTCTCTGTGAAAAAATACTTCCACACATTGCCCCTGAGCTGGCCCTCCCTCTGTCTTCAAATTGTGTCCCCTTGTTCTTGCACATCTCTTTTTCTGAAAGATGCTACCCTCTTGGACTTTGTTGATTCCACTGAGGTACTTAAACATTTCTATCATGTCCCCCTCTCCCTCCTTTCCTCAAGGGTATACACATTAAGCTCCTTTAGCCTCTCCTCGTATGGCTTCTCTTGCAGACCCTGCACCATTTTAGTTGCCCTCCTCTGAACTGCCTCTATCCTGTCTATGTCCTTGCAGAGATAGGGTCTCCAGAACTGGATGCAGTACTCCTGATGGGGTCTCACCAAAAGTCTGTACAGGGGGATAACAACTTCTGGTTTCCTGCTCTCTTTATACATCCCAGTGTCCCCCCAGCCCTCCCTACCGCCTTCTCACATTGCTTGCCAACCTTAAGGTCATCTGATATGATTACCCCCATGTCCCTTTACATTTTTTTTGTTGTTACTACCCCCCTCCCCACTGTGTAATCTTCCCCTGGGTTTTTGTTTCCCAAGTGTATTACTTTGTACTTCTTTGCATTGAATCCAAGCTGCCATACTTCTGACCATTTCTCCAACCTTGCCAAGTCCCTTCTCATCCTTTCCACACCTCCTTGTGTATATGCCACGCCCCCTGGGTCTGTGTGGTGGCTGCTTGTGTTTGTCTGTGTCTGTAGCTTAGTTTTTGTGGATTTACATGTTTTTCTGCTTGTGGTAACTATACCATTCTTGCTCACTACATCCGTGAAAGTCTCCTGGACTGGATTTCTGCAAAAAAATCATCATCAGGTATCTTTATTTTCATTTTAAAATCAACTTTTGGAAGCTATCCCAAGCAAAACACAAGTGAAGCAAATACATCTGACAAACTTGGTGACTCTGGGTCCTGCTGGAATCCACATTTTCGTCTGACCTGCTCCATGATCTGTATGTGGGCTTTTCAGCAACCTGTTTGAATGACAAAGAAGCATACAGACAAAGGATTCACATCCTGCATATGTGCAGCAAAGTTAATCACCTTCAGGAATTTTAACATTTCAGTGACTCTGGACCTCAGCTGTTGATCATTCTTTTGGCTTTTGACTTAACCACCAGGTACTTATCTGCAAGCAACTGGATGCAGCTGACAAGCTACAAAGGATAAATGGGCATATAATCCTCTATTACTAACAATCTCCTTGCTCTGGGTCCTAGGCATGCTGCAGTGGTCAAGACCATAAGCCTCAGAGTGTAATTCAATTGACTACAAAGTACAGCAACTGTCTCTTAAACTCCTACTCCTGATATCAGGAAGTGTCCACTCAAATCCTGGCCCTGTCTCCTACAGTACAACAAAGCCTACCAAAATGGAGGGGCTCAAAATTTGCTACCTTAAACATCTGCAGTCTCCTCCAAAAACTGGCCTCCTTCAAATCTTTGCCAGCCAACACAACCGGATATCCTTGCCATCATCGAAACTTGGCTGACACCTAATACTCCGGATCATGCCATCTCTATACAAGGCTACAAGATATTCAGGCTGGATAGGACCTCAAAAAGGGGTGGTGGATGTGCAATCTACATAAAGGACTACCTCACCTGTCTCCCTGGTTCTTATCCCACCACAGAAACCTCAGTGCAACTCTTCCCTATCAAGATACTACTTAGTGCCCAAAACAAAGTCCTCACGATTGCTGCTGTCTATATCCCACCGAAAGATCCTGATTCCGGCCTACAGGCTGTCCTCGAGTTCATAAGTACATAACCTTCTGACATCGAACTCCTTCTCCTTGGGGACTTTATTATAAATTGGCTTGCTCCTGATGCAGGGTCAAACAAAGATGCCATCCTAGCAGCAAATTTAACACAAGTGGTAAACTCCCCTACCAGGAAAAACTACAAATCAGGGACCAGCACCCTCATTGACTGGATCCTTACCAGCCACCCTACCCGTATAACCAATGTAAGTGTTCTCCCTGACTCGCTCAGTGATCACTCTCCAATAATATGTACCTGGACAAATAAGTTTCGTAAGCCGCCTCCAAAAACCATCTATAGCCGAGTCCTACCTTATGGCAACCTTACTCATCTCAAGACCTGTCTTAGGCAGATAGACTGGTCCTTGATTTACAAAACTCAAGATGTTGACCTAGCCCTTGATTACTTTATTACTACTTTCAACACTGCCTGTGACACCTATGCACCAGTAAAAAAGCGCAAAATCAAAGCACTCACAAATCCCTGGCTCACAGCAAAGCTATTGGCACAACTCAAAAGTAGGGATCACCTCTGGGCCACTGCAAGAGCTACTGGCACACTGTTGGACATTCAAAAGTATAAACAGGCTCACAACCACTGTACTAAACAGATCCGCTGATGAAGAGCTCCTACTTCAAGAATGCCCTCTCCAACTCCTGGGGGCGAAGGAAACCTTCTGGGACAACATAAAGAATATCATGGATCAGCAGTCCAAATCCTCTCCTACAATAATGAATGTGGATGGAACCACTACATTAGACCCAGAGATCATTGCAAACACCCTAAATGATACCTTCACGGATCTTAGTGGTGTACTCTCATCTGATTTCTTTACTGATGCTGACCCTCAATTTCTACTTCTACTCTCTCAACCAAACCACCCTTCAATTTCAAACTAGTAAAGGCACATGAAGTCTATAAATATGTAAAGAAGGCCATTTCTAAGTCCCGAGCAAGCAGCGACACTATTGACCTTAAACTTCTGTCCCTCACTCTGGAGGAAGTACTGCTCCACCTCACAAAATTTTCAATCTCTCCCTCTGCTACAGCCAATTCCCTAGGAAATGGAAGGCTGCAGTTGTCACTCTGGTGCACAAAAGTGGTGATAAGTCACTGCCTGATAACTATCGCCCGATATCAATACTACCACCTCTCTCTAAGGCCCTTGAACGCTTGGTGGCGGACCAACTTTCAGACTACCTGGAAAAGCACAACATCCTATGCACACAGCAGCATGGATTTGGAAAGGGCACAGCACATCGACTGCCCTACTTGAATTCTCAGGAGCAATCCACAATGCCATGGACAAAGGAAACTAACTGGAGCAGTCTACATTGACTTAACCAAGGCATTTGATACAGTACACCATGGCCTACTTATCAAACAACTTCTATCCCTAGGGCTCTCACAGGGTCCTGGTGACTGGGTAAAAATTACCTTGCTCAGCGCTCTCAATCTGTAAACAGCTGGAGGTTCTCTCAGACTCAAAACCGGTTCGCTCAGGAGTTCCCCAGGGATCCATCCTGGGCCCCTCCTTTTCAGCCTTTCCTAAACTCCCTCCCAAATCCTGCCTGAACAATTAATCCTCTATGCCGATGATGCCGTGATTCTTGCCACTCATAAAGATCCGAACCTCTTACGCCTCAACCTTCAGCATGCTTTTTCCAAAGTTGAGATGTGGTTCCTTAAACATAAGCTGGTTCCAAACCACAAAAAAACTAAATCCATGCTCTTCTCTAACCCATAAAACAAGAAACAGCAAGTCCCACTCACCATTAATACATGCCTGGAAATACCCTTGAACAAGTGCCAATTTTCAAATATCTTGAATCAACTTTGATCAAGGCCTAACCTTGCAACTCACATTGATAGTACAGCAAAAACTATTAATCAGCGGTTGGGATTCTGTATCGGAACCGACAGCTTCTTACCCATTCTGCACTGAGGATTGCCATCCAATCTTCTATCATCTCAGTCATTGACTATGGCTTAGTTATATACGGATCTGCCACTACTACAGCACTTAGTCGCATTACAACATCCCTAAATAAGACCTGTCGGCTACTCACTGGTGCACATCGACGTACCCACACATGTGAACTCTATGCTGACTCAGGTTGGTTGCAACTCTCAAACCGGATAAAGTACCTCACCTGCCTGATGGCGAAAAAATCCACTCTGGGCCTCACTCCACCCTGTATCCAAGACCTGTTATGCCCAAGCGCTAGCACCCGTTTTACCAGAAGATCAGAACACCAGCCTCCCCAAGTCCCCCGATGCCGGACTTCCCAGGGACAAAGATCATTTGCCTATCATGCCCCCAGCTGGCTAAATGCCCTCAGCACTCATATTACTGCCTCCACCTCTCTAGGTATTTTCAAATCAGGCTTTTCTCTCACCCTTGCCACCTCCAGCTCCTGTGACTGCCCTGATTAAACCTCCTATTTTCTCACTACCCACCCTGTTCCGTTATTTGACAAAGACATGTTTGGGAAACCTTTTCTCCTGCTATTGTCTGCTCCCCTCCTTTCACTTAACCTCTCTGTTCTGGACTTTTCCCTATTTGTTTCTCCTAATCTGGCATGACCTCTTTCTTGTAATAACAATAATGTGATTATTGACATCTCATGTCCTTTTGCACAAGTGATTTGATATGTATTTGTATGTTTTCCTGCTCTTGACACAACACAAATTGTTGTGTTATCTATGTAACCTTTTGTACTGTACCTAATTGACGTGGAACCTTTGTAAAAGAGCCTCTGGCTCAAAGGTAGTAATTCCTAGAACAATAAACTAAACTAAACTAAACTAATCAACCCTGTTGCAGATCTTCGTGTCATCTGCAAAGAGGCATACTTTTCCTTCCAGTCCCTCTGCAATGTCACTTATAAAGACATTAAAAAGGACTGGACCCAGTACTGAACCCTGCGGTACCCCAGTAGTAACCCCTCTTTCTTCAGAGTGGACTCCATTTACAATTACCTTCTGTGTCCTGTTGTGCAGCCAATGTTTTATCCAGGCTACCACCCTGGGACCCGCTCCAAGGCTGGTTAATTTGACTACTAATCTTTTGTGTGGGACTGTGTCAAATGCCTTGCTAAAGTCTAGGTAGACCATGTCCACAGCCCCTCCCTGGTCTACTACTTTGGTCACCCAGTCAAAGAAATCAATTAGATTCATCTGACATGACCTTCCCGCTGTGAACCCATGCTGCGTTGGGTCCCGTGTCCCACTGACCTCTAGGTACTCAACAATTCTTTCCTTCAGAAGTGATTCCATCACTTTCCCTACCACAGAGGTCAAACTGACAGGTCTGTAGTTTCCTGCCTCTGTTTTGCTCCCACTTTTGTGAAGGGGAATCACATCAGCCTTCTTCCAGTCCTCATGTACCACACCATCCTCCCATGATTTGTTAAAAAGGGTAGTCAGTGATGTCACTAGTTCTCTGCTTAATCCTTTTAGAATACTGGGGTGAATTCCATCTGGCCCCATTGCTTTGTCCACCTTCAGTTTTAGGAGTTCTTTCAGAACCCTTTCTTCTGTGAAATGACTGGGATCGACCCCCTCTCCAGAGTGCTTCTGTTAATTGGATTAGGCACCTCCCCCACTTCCTCTTTTGTGAATACTGAACAGAAGTATTCATTCAGTATCCCTGCTTTTTCACTGTCACTCTCTGCCCACCCACCATCCATTCTATTCAGTCTCACTATCCCTCCCTTTGTCTTTCTACGCTCCCTGATATACCTATAAAAGGTTTTATCCCCCTTCTTAACTGAGTTGGCTATCTTTTCCTCAGTTGTGCCTTTGCTTTTCTGACTACCCTCCCTGCTTCCTTCTGCCTTAACTGGTACAGTTCTCTGTCCTGCTCCTTCTGTGTTTCCTTATACTTCCTAAATGCTATCTTTTTCTCCCTAACCTTCACTGCCTCAGCTATGGACCAGAGATCCTTCTATTACTCTGCAGCATAGGCTATGAAAAACAGTTTTCCCCGCTGTCTGTGAGAAGCGTCAATCCACACCTTGTTTGAAAGATGCTTAAGTAACTACCTAATGAATGATTCTATCTGTTAGTGTACCTCTTGATTGTGACTATGCAGTAATGCCTCAACTGTTACACAACTGGCACTGTCTCACACTCTGTAACCATTTTTATGTTTGCTTGCACTCAGCACAAGAAACATATTGCGTCAGCTTGGTGCCGAAGCAGGTTCTGGAGGTATGGCACTGTTGTGGCCAGTACCAACCACGGCATTTTGGAGCAAGTGTGATGTCCACCAATAATGAGGACACAGTCAGTGACACTAGTTTGGAACCTGCCACTAACTTGAAAGAAATAGCCATGCCCATATCGCCCCACAGGCACTTACGCATGTTGTGTGCTAATCGCTCCCCAATACACTGTATGACCGACAGGGGTGCCCAATCCCTGTCAGCTCCAATATTCCCCAACAGACAACCGGGTGCCACACAGGGCCCACCCCAAGCGTGGCAACAGTCGTATAATGCAGGGGTTGCCAAATTCGGCCGGCTCCACTGTCCCCCTCGTCCCAAGCAGTCCTTCAGCTGCCACACTGGGAGCCTACCCCAGTGTGACAAAAGTCCCGCGTTGTCCAAGAAAAAAAAATCTGAAAGGGAAAACCTTCCCTTGCTGACTGTCCTGACCCCCGCTCCCCCAATCTGCACCCACCCTCTGTGCACACTGCCTCCCCACACCCCTCTTACCCCATCCTTACTTCCGGAGTCCGGTGTGATGATCTTTGGTGGACCGGGAACACGTCTGCACTCTTCAAAGCTGACCATGAACTGAGGAAATTCCGGTAAGCTGTATAATGTAATAAGTAGGGTTTTTTCAACTTTGATGCATATCTCAGGCATTTATGAGAATTTTTTCACCAAATTTTCAACGTGGGGTTTTTGGGACCCCACCTCATGAATTCTGTCTCTGTCATTTTGTTAATTGGCCCCGGAAGGTGATTTCGCGGTCACTGCGTGGAACCACCTTTTGGGACTGAGTTATGAAATGACAGTGTCACAGTTCATGAGGTAGGCCCCAAAACCCTATGATTGAAATTTGAGTGACAAATTCAAACTATTTTCTGACGAGCGTTGCGCTGTTCCTAAGCACGCCGTAAGTTTGCAAATTTTCAATATTTTCACTCCAGATTTTCAACATTGCCATTTTACCACACCTCTTTATGAGCAGTACAGCTGTCATTTTCACATTTGCCAAAATGTGTTTCAGCATATGTAGCACACAATGACAAAGTCGGTATCTTGAAATCAATATTCGGGACAGATTAAGAAAATCACAGTGACACTGTTCATCAGCAGAAGTGTTAAAATGGCTATGTTAAAAATTTGGTGAAAAAATTCCCCAAAATTACTGTTTTATGAGCATGTGTTGCGCTGTTCCTACTCACACTTCGTAAGTTCGTGAATTTTCACTATTTTCACTCCAGATTGTCAACATTGCCATTTTACTACACCTCCTTATGAGAAGTACAGCTGTCATTTTTCACATCTCACCCAAAACATGTTTCCGTGCACGTAGTGCACAATGGCGCACTTGGTGTGCAAAATCAATGTTCAGGACAGATTAAGAAAATCACAGTGACACTTTTCATGAGCAGAGGTGTTACAATGGCTATGTTAAAAATTTGGTGAAAAAAGTCCATAAAATGACTGTGTTACGACCGACCATTGTGCAGTTTCCACGCACCCTCGTAAGTTCATCGATTTCCAATTTTTTCAGTCCAGATTTTCACCACTGGCATTTTCCACACTTCCTTTTGAACAGGACAGCTGTCATTTTTCACAGCGTGGCCGAAATGTGTTTTCGCACTTCCAGTGCAGAAATGTGTGGTTGCTGTGGGAAATCACTGTTCGGGATGGATTAAGAAAATCACAGTAACACTGTTCATGAGCAGAGGTTCCAAAATGCCTGTGTTGACAATCTGCTGTAAAAAATCCCCAAACTAATTTTATTATGGGTGCGCGTTGAGCAGTTTGTACACATGCTCGTGACTTCACCAGTTTTTTGGATATTTTCACTGCAGATTTTCAACATTGACATTTTTTCCACCTCCCCATGAACAGTACAGCTGTCATTTTTTACAGCCTATTCGAAATGTGTTTTCACACCTATGGTGTCAAATGGCGTAGTTGCTGTGCAAAAGCAGCTTTCAGCTAACAAACTGATACTGCCACTGTTCATAAGGTGGGGGGTCACAAACAACCCATGTTGCAAATTTGGAGTGAAAATGCCAAGGAACGTCTGAGACGTTAGGGTTTCCGACCATAACGCCCCACCCTGTAGAGACTGACAGGCACCAGGGGTGTGACTTGGGATTCTCGCCTGTAATGCTCATACCATTCCACACCCTGCAGCCACTGAGACACATCAAGGTGTGCCTTGGACTCTTCAGCCCCAAAGTTCACCCCCATTCTCCTATACAGCAGCCATCTCACCATATTTCCTGATCGATTGGGGTAAGCATAAGTGCCAAAGACCCCAAGACACACCGTGACACTTGTCGGTGTCTGCAGGGTAGGGTGTGGTGAAATGGCGTGGCCGTTATGCCTGACACACAAAAGCACACCCCAATGCCTACCAGTCTCTGCAGGGTGGTGGCGGGGTTGGCTTCACTTCAATACTTCACTGCCATTCCTATTATGCAGCTCTCTAACTCCTACACTACCAATGCCAATGCCAGCAAGCAAACATTCGGCATTTACAAATGTTTGTTCTCTATGTCTTAACTTTCTGTGTACTTGTTGCTTTACAGTGGCCTGGGTCATGCCTATAATAGGACCTCTGTTTTAGTGTACTGACCTAGTTACCAAATAAAAATAAATAAAATAATCACAGGAGATGCTGGAACAGTACATATACACATGTAGTCCAGGCTTCCATAATGAAGCAATGGTGCAACTTAGTGGCAACAGGTATTTGCATCACTGTGAAACCTGCTGAGCTGTTCACATACTGTCTTAGCAGTCCCTTGTAACCATTGCCCTTGGAATTGTGCAGTCATGTAGCTGCAAGACTGGCTGCAGAACTTGGATCCAGTCTTGGAGTCCATCCAACAAATTCACCATTTGCAGTATTTGTTATATTTTGAGATGGGCAGCATGGGGTCTAAAAAAAGAACCCAGAGAACCTGACTAGTTTTAAAATGGGAAAGTAGAAAGGACTACATCTTTAAAACAAAAACAGCTTAGGTGGCTCAGAAGGTAAAATGACATTTGCTTTGGGTATAAAATCAGAATGATTGAGAAGGTAATATTATTATTTATGATTGTATGCCATCATAAAATATACTCAAATAAGCTCTGGACATGAAGACCCAAGCATGAATACCACCATTGCCACTTAGTCACTGTATAACCTTAAGCAAGTCCCTAAATTTTGTGTCCCCATCTCACTTTCAAACCCTGTGCTTTGCTTACCATTCTTGAACTTTCCTGAACCTTCAACAGTCTCACTTGAACTTTTTGCTACGTGCAGCACTCTCACGTAACCTCTCTGTGGTAAAGAAAGGGCTGCGTAAGCATGTGGCCAAAAACAAAACAAACGGGTAACATTAAACGCACACTGAAAATAGAAAATAGGGTTAGAATTGACATTTCAACCTTAGGTCTTCTTCAGGAATTATCTATAAAGAGAAAATTTAGTGGGGAAGTAAGGGGAAAGAAGGGATATCTATCTATCTATCTATCTCTATATGAGGAAGAAATATAGGTGAGTGGATCTCTCTGTGTTCACCTAATAACTTCTGTATATTGCTCATGGCTTCATAAACCGCATGCAAGGTGCCATATAAAACCATTTATAAATTGGTGTCTGGCCAGTTCTGACTCTGAATTGGTTAGGACCCCGTCACATTGCACTGCATTAACCTAGCATGTACTCCAGCTCAGAGACATGTTAAGGGTGCATTAATTGAGAGAACAACCAGTTGGGATGAACAAGGTCAGTATGCTAATTACATATTCTCAGGGTCAAAAAAGGTCACAATGCAAATCAACAACACAGTAACATCTAAAACAAATCATGCAAATGTTATGATTCTACACAACAACAAAAACATACATATATGTATGGCTGTCAGTATAGCCTAGAGGTTAGAGGAACGAGGTGTGAACGATCTTGATACATGCAGCAGACCAGACCTGAGTTTGATTCTCACAACCTCCACTTGCATGCTCTGTGACTCTGAGCAAGTCACTTAACCGCCCAGTGCTCCCAGATCACCCCTGAAAATAGGTACTTGTGCCTAGTGGGCCTTACCTGGTTACCAAAGACTAAATAAAATAAATATACATCACACAACCATCAGAAAAACTTCCGTAAACATTTCTCTAAAAGTTAAAATATCTATCATACCTAGAAACAAACAAAGGACAGCAAAAAGTCTTTGTCTTCTTGAACCTTCTACTGCCCAGCAGTGCACCTAGCTGTGGTCACATGACACTTAATCAATAGCCTTGGCTGCCAGGTCTGACTCAGTGCACATGGAAAGAACAGGAAGTACAGCCCAAGATTCCAGCTTCGCCTCATAGATCACATAGGAAGTACAGGGATTTGAAAGTCAAGAACAAAATAACCCACTCTTTTGCAGTTCAACTGCACCCAAGTAGTGCAGTGTGCCAGGTGCAACCTAATTGCCTGCCACAAATCTAATTATGCTAATGCCCCAAAGGCAGCCATTTAAAGATATAGCACCAGTTGACAACACCTCTACACTGCCAAAAAGCTAACAATATTAGACATTTTTATAAGTGGAATAAAGCAATTCCATGGGGGATTTATGCCATGTTAGTGTACCTTGTGTTGGTTGAAGTGCTTTGCCCTTTGGGCTCGGGACTCCAACCCACCACTGGGTGCATTAACATAGCATAATCTCCCCTCTCTTATGCCTTATTCCTTGCATAATTCACAGTCAGGATGCATTTTTTGTGATCTGAAAAAGTTGTTTTCAAAACATGTGATGAAAAACAATTTTTAGAATGTTTTGAGCAACTTTGTACAGCTGCTGCCCACATGCTAACTATACATCTACAGCTAACTAGAGCACGAGCGAAGCTATAAGATCAGTTGCTTCAATCAGAACCACATGCTGAGTAAAACTGCAGTTAAAATTTTAAATTTATTCTGTGAGAACCTCCTTTGAAAGTGCAGACTATGCTATAAAACACTGTAAAAAAAAAAACCTCACCTCTTAACATGGCTTCATTCACTCCTGATTAACACGTTGTTTTTTTTATGTGTTTTAAAAAACATGCTCTAGTATTATAAAAAAATAAAAAAACACCAAAGTGTTAAGAACGTGCTGGTTCACACAAGTCATTAGTGTTGTGACTTCACTGAAGCACTTGAACTTAGTTCTAATGCCAAATGATGTTGCAACACTAATGAGGCATGCCAACCAGCTAGTTCTTGCAGTGCAATGAAACTGGGCCAAAATAGATTGGATCATGAAAATAATAAAACCCATGGTGCACAGCATAGAAGGTACCTAGAAAAACAGATTTTATAGGTATGCCGTTTTTATTAATTGTAGTTAGAATTCACATTTTTCATTGCACTGCTGCTTTATTTATTCTCTACATGCCTTTCCATTCTCTGGGAGCTGGGAGAATCTGGACTTTGCGGAGCAACCACAGTTCTGACTAAAGGGGACAGGACATTATTTCTCACAGAGAGCAGCCTATGTTGTTCCTGTTGTCAGAAATTACATTAATACTCTAAAATGGTCCGTATGGAACTACACCTAAATCAAAGTTTATGTGAAAGACTATATTTTATATTTTTCTTTTTATTGTCAACATTCCCTGTGGTTCTTTTCATGGAACCAAGAATCTGGAGTATTGACTGTATCACTGTGTGTAATTAGAGCTCTGAGCATTGCTCTGACAGTCAACAGCCTAGTCTCAGAGTTCTGTATCCATTCAGTGACATGATCAAAACTCCAAATTCTTGGTTTCATGAAAGGGAATGTACAGACTCTTTTCCATAATATGTGCTAATACCACTGCTGAAACCCCTTTTATGGTTGTAAGAGTGGTCTCACATACATTCTTATGGTAAGAACTGCAAACCAAAAGTGAAGAGTACGGATACCTTAAGAATGTGAGTGAGGCCCCTCCTACAACTGTAACAGTAGTCTCAGTGGTGGTATTAATATATTATTGAGCAAGATCAATATATTCAAATTTAAAAAAATACTCCCTGAATGTACCCATTTCCTGAGCAGCTCCATGTGAGACACTCTTTACAGAACAAAAGTGTCCGAGCAGGGGAAAAGAGTGATCCAATTGGTTGGAAGTGCTCCTTCGATCTATAAAAAGGAAAGAAAAGAAAACAAAACACAGTTTACAGTTTTTATTTGTATTCATTTATGGTTAAAGAGAAAGTACAGTGCCTAAAATTAATGTTAACTTTTAAAATAGTCACCACATATAACTTGTTATATCCAACATTATTTCTATTTTCCCTTTTCTTATTAGAAGATTCTTCTACCTGACAGAGGTGTAATGTGTGTGGAACAGAATGCTACCTTATGGCTGATGTATCTATTTCTGTTCCCCTTCATACCTCATCGGCATTGTGACCTCACTGACTGTAACAGCACAGCTGTCCAAGAGTAGCCAATCACCTGCTGCCCTATTGGTCAATGGTGATGTCACAATGAGTTGATGAGGTATGAAAAGGAATACAGCCTCCAGGTAAAGTGCTGCTCTTCATATCACACCAAATACTAACAGGTAGAAAACCTTCTAATAAGCAAAATGATAACGAAAAATACTTCAGAATAAAAGTCAAAACTGGCTTATTTTAGAAATCGATAACATTTTCTGTCAGCTGTTTTTGGTGCTACAGATTCTTTAAATATGGATTCTCTAAGAATGCGATTATATTTTCTAAAACTGGGAACATTACAAGCAGCTGCAAATTCATGCAAATTTCATGTCCCTTTTAAAGGCACAGGGTCAAGAAGTCGCAAACAAAAACAGCATGGGAAAAACCGCAGGCAAAATGCCAAAAACAATTACAAGGCCAGTGAAAACACTGACCAATACAAAATGTCGCAGACACCATGAAAAACAAATTTTTGTTTTTACGGGAGGGCTCCCACCTCCCCCCCCAAAAAAAACTAACATAATCAACTCCAAAGGGGGTGTGGATCTCGGAGGATGGGGAGAAACTCAGGAGGGGGGAAATCTATTTTAAAAAAATATTTCCAAAATCAGAAGATGGGGAACCAAACCCTGGTCTCCAGGTCTCTATCATTCTAGGTGCTAGTGCCTTAGCCACTTCACCACAGGAACAGCTGAACCTGGCACTCCACCTGACCAATAGTTCAGCCCTTCCTCTCCTCTGCAGACAGTGACAGGGGTAGTCGTAATTTACAAACACTATTCTACCCCTGTCGCTATCATTGTTTTTTGGCATTTCTACAGCATGGTTTATACTGCGCTATTATTGAAGCAACTTCTTGACCTGGTACCCTTTCTAAAGAGCCCCTGATGCTGTTGTCTCCTCTTTGAAAACATGTAATATTTAGATTAGTTCAGCTTTTATTTTTTCCCCTGTTCTTCTGAACCTTATTTCTTTATTACTCAGGATGTTAGCATGAAAACAAAATATCTGCCCGACCTGCTGGGGCTGCTTGTCCACCCCTGACATCACAGTTCTGTTTATGACATCACACTCTGTTGCTCTGGAGATAATTATGATGTCATAAACAGGGGATTATGATGTCAGGTGTAGATAAGCAGCGAGAAAGATGAAGTCTAGGGGACAGTGATCTTGCTTCCCCAATTGTTCTCAGTAATAAAAAGAAAAAAGAATTTCAAAAAATATATAAAATATTAACTGGATTGTGTCTAAATGTTACACGTTTCAAAGTTTTCTCAGTGGATTTAGGGGCCCTTTAAGGAAGGGCCGAAGGGGAAGCCTGGTGGTGCAGTGGCAGTTCAGCATACTATCAAGCAGGTGACAGGGTTCAGAAGCAGATTCCGCAGTTGGCATTCAGGTGGTCAGAACTGAAGTAAGCACTACCACTGGCAGCATGTCCCTGTTTTGATGTATTCCTGGCAAGAGAGTGATGCAGTGGAGACCTGAACAGTAATTACAATCACCCCCCCCCCAGGATCCCACACATCACTTTTCTGTTTTTCCTCCACAGTACAGAAAAAGGTAGAATCTCACTATTAGGCCATCCAGGTATCATGTATATTGCAGAGCTGAGGCACTGTGCTCCCCAGGAGGGAGTTCACAGACCACTCATCATTCACCCGACCCCACTGGCCAACTAAGGAACAGTGTTGGCATCATCTGCGAGGGAAACTCTTACCCCGCCCCCGGCTCGAGGAAGGGGGCAGCTGTAGGGACCCAGATTGCTGGGACTGGAGGTGCAACCTGTAGGAAAAACAGAACCAAATTGGGATTCAGGATCAGCAGATTCATACTGTTACTGAGAAACTGGAAATTACTACAGCCCTCCGGCCCATCGAAGGGATCTTCAAGCAAATCTCACATTGCTGTGCATCAGCATGTCCCTGGCTGCCCTGTAAGCACCTGACATAGCTGCATAATAACACAGAATGAAGCCTAAAAATACAGAACAATAACGCTGCACATGTGAAAAATGAGGGCCAGTTTTATAAACAAAAAAGAAAACCAGCAGTGTGATAAATGTTGGAAAGGAGGAGGATTTGCAGTTGGTAAGAACTGTAACAAGAACCCTTTCAATGGTCTGGTAGCAGCACTGCATCGCGTTTGCAACAGAGCAGCATTCAGGTGCAACCTCAGGTCTCATGTTCACCAGGCTGGTGGAGGGTAGGAGTGCGTCACTCACTTTATTGAACCTCATTGTGGCCAAATCACAAACAGCTCTTTGGCGGGGCCTCAGAAGAAAAAAATTGTTGGCACTTCTCCTGTATGACATCAGGTACTGTTGTTATGAGGGGGCTCATGATGTCCATTTTTTTCATGATAATTTCCCCAAATGATTCTGCTATTGCTTCCATTTTCCTATATTACGGTAACTGTTCTTCACAATATAGTGCAATAATTTGCGAAAATTTTAGTTCTTCCATCCCCTGCCCCATTTCCCCTTGAAGCTTAGGGAGCTGATGGTCCATTATACAAAACCCAAACCAGTGTCATAACATCATGATATTACAATAACCATCATCCTTTTTGCAAAGTATTCACACCACTAAAATGTTCAGATTGTGATGCTCATTAGTGGTGCACTACGAATGCTAGTTTGGGGACCCTGAAGTCAAAACCTGGGTGGTGGAGATGGGGAGACTAGCAAAAAAAGAAAATAAATCATAAAGGAAGTGCTTGAAGTTGCATATTGTCTAAGGTACGCAGATAGTGTGATGTAAGGTGGCAGTAGGTTGAAAGGGACAGCAAAACAAAGTACTGGAATACTGGCAAAGAGCTGCAAAAATGTGCAATGGTAACCATAAGTAGGCTAAACTGGGTCTAAAAAAGAATCAGCCCCACTCTAAGGGGGATCCAAACAACAAAACAGGTAACACAATAAACAATAAGAAACATACAAAAACGCCCAGCAACGCAAACCGAGAAAAACAACTGCAAACAGAATTTGATGAACGATGCTGCTTATATATAGATTTAAACAAGATAAAAAAAAGAACCAGCAAATTAAAGATTTCAGCTTTTCATAGACTGATAAATAAATTAGAGTTTGCCAGCAATGTGCCTATATAGGAACATAAAATGCTTTTTCTCAAAATAGTGGGTTCTGTGTCACTAGATTCAGATGGTCTTTAAGACTTAAGATTGCAGAGTCATGCATCATTTTCCATACATTAGTAAGTCAATTGTAATTTCACCTGGCCTCAGAGGAGAGCCAATTTAGCTATAAGTGAAGATCACAATAGTGAGTGCTATATTCACAGGACAAAATCAATCAGAATTTAAAAACAAAACAAAACAGGGCTACTAATTTTTCAACAATAACATGAACTGCTACGTTAAGATCCAAACCAAATGTTTTAAAAGTGATTAAAACCTGAAAAGGGGGTCTGATAAATTTATTTCACAGGAAATGGCAAATATCCCATAAGGTTTGGAACTTATCCAAACTGATTCTCCCATCTCAAGCTTCCATACCATCTGAACATAGGTTTACCACAGTAGTACCTCTTTGTCTGGGCCCACATTTTCTGACAATGCTTTCGCATTGGATGGACAATATTTATAGGGCACTATGCCCTTCCAGACAGGAGTTATCTGTTTTACTGCAATATTGACATTAGTCACATCTAATGCAGGTAGTGCTTTGTGAAACTTGTGGAGTTTGCTGTTTAATGTGCATGCTTGTGTGTGTGCTTGCCGTGCCTAAAATACATTAAATACAAATCAGGGGATGGGGTAACTTTTCTATAACAAGAATTGAAAACTAGGAGTATAAAGAAGTCATATTATATATGTAAATATTTAATGAGCTTTCTAAACTGTATTCCTCCAAATTGCTTTTGTAAATGGATTATGAATAAATGCTTTGTCTTAAGAAAGAGATGGCCTACAGTCATTATTGTAAACAGTTTTTGGTTAAAGCCTTTCACGTAAAGAAAACATTGGTACTGCCAAACCCTCCCAGGTGGGAATCAGTCAATCATCAATTATGTTTTTTGAAGGTCAGTCATGACTGTTACGTGTTAATCATCAAACGTAACCATATGATCATCAAAGGAGATTATGATCTAAGATCACATCTAGATCATGATTTAATCATCAAACATGTAACTTTCAAATCACCAACTGTTGATTATTGGTTAATTTTGTACGCTTAAATCAGCATGATGGTTTTTGGCAATCCGTGGATGATCAGGTAATGACTGATGATAATTTTACTTCTGTACTGTAAGATTGTACGTCACATGAGTAATACTTAACACAGATTTATTTGTTACTAATATGAAAATATAAATGTCAATGATCACAATAAGTAAATTAATTATAATGTAAATCCTATGATATCAAGTTTTAATCCCTTTAGGAAGAGTACATCCAATGCTTTTTATAGTATGCACGTTTGCATAACTAATTTTCCTATTTGAAAAGCACAGCTTGTGGACCAAAACAATGGCAATTTCCATTTTTTTAAAATAATTATGCCTCGAAGGTATTAGTTTGCAGACTGTTTGGAAATGTTTTGAGAACGAATCACATACTTTTACAAACTCACAGCAACCATAAAAGGAATTACTGAATGAAACTACATAAACCAATCTGAGCCATTATACCACTAGTAAGAAGTGAAGTGCCAGAATAAATATAAATGAAAGCAGTGTGTTAGTACAGAATATCAAAATCACACATATCCCCACAATGCATAGCATCATGGGCTATATATGCAAATCACCACATAATATTATACTGGTTCAACTTTAAGCAGAAATGCATGGTGTCGAAAGGCCTCTCACACAGTCTTCAAAGGATGCCAACAGAAAGACACAAGTTTCATCCTACCAGGACTCATCAGTGGGCCTCATCTGTATGACACCCCAATGGAATGAACCAGCTACCCTAAGATGGTCTATCTGGGTAATGCTGTGGTGAACCCAATAAAAACCAAAAACAAGCTAAAATACAAAAATCTCAGTGCACAAGCAGGGAGGCAATGGGTACCCCAAAGGGCACTGGCAGGGAAGCCAAGTTTCAAAGAAATAGAAAATCACACATCCTCCACAATGCAAAGCACCATGGGCTGTATATGCAAATCACCACATAGACAGGGTACAGAAGGTTCAGAGGAGGGCAACAAAGATGGTGCATGGATTGCATCACAAGTCCTATGAAGACAGGTTGAAGGAACAGAACATGTACTCCCTGGAGGAGAGGAGGGAGAGAGGGGATATGATAGAGACATACAAGTATCTTACAGGGAGGAACAGGGTGCAGGAAAACACTATTTTTAAGCGAAAAAGATGTTCCAGGACTAGAGGGCATGGGATGAAGCTGGAGGGAGGACAATTCAGAGGAAACATGGGAAAGAATTTCTTTACAGAACGGGTGGTGGACAAGTGGAACACCCTGCCAGAGGAAGTGGTGGGGGCTGAAACAATCACGGGATTTAAGAATGCATGGGATAGACACAAAGGAATTCTGGAGGTCAGGGGTATGGGGCAACAGACTTCTAGGAAAACAAATTGAACTTACAAGCTCAAATGGGCAGACTGGGTGGGCCATAGGCCCTTATCTGCCGACACTGTCTATGTATCTATGTATCTATGTACCACAGAATATTGTGCTGGTTCAACTTTAAGCAGAAATGCATGGTGTCGAAAGGCCTCTCACACAGTCTTCAATGGGTGCCAACAGAAAGACACAGACACGTATTTCATCCTACCAGGACTCATCAGTGTGCCTCGTCTGTATGACACCCCAGTGGAATGAACCAGCTACCCTAAGATGGTCTATCTGGGTAATGTTGTGCTGAACTCAATAAAAACAAAAAACAAGCTAAAATACAACAACTTCAGTGCGCAAGCACTGAGGCAATGGTTACCCCAAAGGGTATGTGTGATTTTGTATTTCCATTGCCTCAGTGCTGCGCACACTGAGGAATTTTTAAACATTTTGTTGCAATGAGTTCACCACAACGTACCCAGATACCTAGCTCTTAGGGTAGCAATTCATCCACTAATAGTAAAGCAATTGCAATAATCTGACAGATGAGCACGGTGTCTGCTGTTAACACCAGCGAGGCCGCGCCTCTGCATTTCTGCTCAAAGACAGAACCAACATAATATTCTGTAATATGCATCATACAACCCCATGATGCTCTGCATTGTGGCGGTATATGTGATTTTGTATTTCTCTGAAACTTAGCTTCTCGGCCAGTGCCCTTTGGGGTAACCATTGCCTCAGTGCCTGTGCACTGAAGTTTTTGTATTTTAGTATAGAAAATGTCTTTTAACTGTTGATTCCAACAAATATGTATAAATAGAAGACAAGATAAATTCCAGAAGTATATAAAAATGATAAATTGGATATTTTAAAATGTATTGCATCAGTCTTGACCATTTGCAATCATGAAAAATCATAATGATGGGAGATCATCACTAATCACAATCACTATTAAATAAAATCAGGGTTTTTGACTGGCGGCCATTTTACATTCATGTTTAATTATTGTTAGTCATGATAACAATGATGGCTTTTGAAGCTTGAACATAATCTTTGAACATAATTGGTAATAAACATTTATGATACATCATTATAAAATAACCAGCTTTTCAGCTGGACTCCTACATAATCCACCTACCCTTCAGCCATCATACAAGGGATAAAGATAAGGGGCAGTCAAATCTGAAATGTTACCCACCTTCCTCTCAGCCAGCATGTAAGGGGTAAAACATAAGGGAAAGCCAAACCCTGCTATATAAAACCCACCTACCTCAGCCAGCCAGTAAGGCATAAAACATAAGAACAGCCAAACCCTTCTATGTAACCCATCTCACCCTCAGCCAGCATGTAAGGCATAAAACATAAGGACAGTAAAACCCTTCTATGTAACCCACTTTCCCCTCAGCCAGCATGTAAGGGGTAAAACATAAGGGAGAACCAAATCCTGCTATATAAAATCCCCTACCTCAGCCAACCAGTAAGGCATAAAACATAAGGACAGCCAAACCCTTCTATGTAACCCACCTCATCCTCAGCCAGCATGTTTATTTAAATCTAGAATTAAAAGTACCTTTGAGCTGAGGCTCTTTTACAAAGGTTCCACGTCAGGATGTACAGTCTTGGAGTTGCAATAATAGTACAAAGCAATCATTAACAAAGTAGGTTTTGACATGAATAATACAAGGTTTACAAGTGGTCAAACGCAAAGATGGTACATAGAGGTCAGGAGAGGCATGGGGAAGGGTAACATTGAGAGCTGGAGGGACACAAGGGGGGCTGGGAGTGGGAGTGCGGGAGATGAGAGGGGGGGTATGTGCGGCAGCCAGGGCAGCTTTGTCAAGAGGAGGATAGGATAAGAGCATAAGTTGGGCAGAGGAGGCGTAAGTGCTAGGAGGTAGGGTAAATGGGGAGTTAGTTCGAGGAGGGATTGGTTAATAGCAGTCACAGGAGTTAGAGACCAGAAGAGCTCGGCGGAGTTTGGTCTTGAAAGCACCCATAGTTGCCAGGGTCGTGATGTCACTATTGAGATTATTTACCCAGCAAGGTGCCCGATAAGAAAAGGACCTTTGGCCTTGGGATGTCTGACAGTGTGAGATTTGCAGCAGGTGTGGTTTGGATTTCCTGGTGTTGCAGTTGTTGGTGTTGAGATTGATGAGAGAGCAGACTCCTGGAGGGGCATTGCCCATCACTATTCTTTTCATTGTGAGGCAGATTTGATATTTATTGTGATTATTTAATGGTAGCCACCCTTATAGAGAGTAGAGGTCGCAGGTGTGGGTGAGATGGTGAGATCCGGTGGCGAGATGGCAGGCCTTAATGAGGGTGGTAGATATCTGCTTAAGGGAGGAGGCAGTGGCCGACCCATAGATAACTAATCCATAATCGATGATGCTAATGATGGAGCTCTGGACGGCAACTGTTAAAGCTTCAGAGGTTAGGTGTTTCCTGTGTCGGAACAGCAGGCCCATCCTGATGTTAGCTGCTTTAGCCACAGTAATTATATGGGCAGTGTAGGAGAGGTGGGAGTCGAGGGTGATGCCAAGATACTTAAAGGATTGTACTTGTTCGAGTGTGACTCCTTGCTTAGTTTTGATGGTGAGGTGGAACTGTTTGAATTTGTGATGTGAGCTGCTGAAGATCATGGATTTTGTTTTTTTCTGGTTTAGGATAAGTTTGTGTTTTAGGAACCATCTTTTGACTGAAGTGAAGCCATGCTGAAGGTTATTTTGCAGTTGTTGGGGATCCTGGTGGGAGGCCAGGATGACTGCATTAACCGCATATAGAATGAGCTGCTCGGGACAGGACTCTGGAAGTGAGTTTAGGAACAGGCTGAAAAGGAGGAGGCCTAGGATGGAGCCCTGTGGGACACCTGAGCGGACTGGTCTGGGATTGGAGAGGGTGTTGGAGATTTTAACTCTTTGGGACCAGTTGTCTAGGTAGCTTTTGAACCAAGTTACCGAGTTAGGAGAGAGACCCAAATTCTGGAGCTCAGCAAGCAGGAGGCCGTGGTGGACAGTATCTAAGGCCTTTGTTAGGTCGATGAAAGTTGGCCAGTTAGATGCCCTTTGTCCAGGGAGTGGTGGATGGTGCCAGTAAATTCGAGCAGTGCTATGGAGGTGCTATGATTCTTTCTGAAACCGTGTTGCTGCCTGCTCAGCAGGTTGTGTTTGTCAAGGTAATCAGTCAGCTGGTCAGTGACAATACGCTCCAGGGCCTTAGAGAGAGAAGGGAGGATGGAGATGGGTCGGAAGTTCTTAGGAGCAGTTTTGGCACTACTTTTATGGATGGGGGTTATGGTGGCTAGTTTCCATTTTTCAGGGAATTCGCTAAGGCTGAGGGAGAGATTGAAAATCTTCATCAGTGGATGAAGCAATTCATCAAGAGTGAGGGATATAAGTTTGAGGTCCAAGGAATCACTGCTGGTTCTGGACTTACTGATTGCTTTGGTTACGTAGTCACGCACCTGGTGCATCTTAACTGCTTTGAAGTAGAAAGGGGGGTGACTAGTCAGGGTAGTCGGAGAAGGAGGGAAGGACCTCCCGTTTCATTGAAAAAGTCAGGAGGGAGTACTGAGCTAAGGTCAGTGAAGGTGTTATTGAAGGTGTCTGCTATAAGTTTGGGGTCAAGTGTTATATCTCCATTAACGCTGAGAACCAAAGGGATGTATCTTATCTGCTGCCCAGTGATTTCTTTTATGTTTTTCCAGATATTTCTTCCCTTTCCCCAGGAGTTGGTGAGGGCATTCTTGAAATAGGCTGATTTCTTATCCCAAATTGTTTTGGTGCAGCCATTTCTTGCACGTTTGTAGTTGGTGATGTCAGCGTGTTTCCTAGAGGCTCTGGCGAGCGACCAGAGGTGGTCTCTTTCTTGTAGTTGCCTAAGAAGGTCTCTGGTGATCCAGGGGTTACAGAGTGCTTTAACCTTCCACCTTTTGATAGGAGCAAAAATGTTGCATGCTTCATTAGAGATATTGATAAAGTGGTCCAGAGCCGTGTTCACATTTGTAGCTGAGTGGACCGGTATCCAATCTTGTTGGAGGAGGTGTGCCTTGAGATAAATTAATTTGCCACAGGGCAGAAGCCTACTAGTGACAGGTTTTGGAGGTGGTTTGATGAATTTATTAGACCAAAGACACCTGGCTGGGGAGTGGTCACTGAGTGTGCCCAGGAGGACAGTGGTTTTAGAGATCCGGGCAGGGTGGCTGGTTCGGATCCAGTCCAGGAGGGTGCTGGAACCTGTTTTATAGTTCTTTCTAGTCAGTGACTCTACCATCTGAGAGAGGTTTGCAGCTGCAACAGAGTCCCTAAATGCTCCTGCTTCAGCAACAGGCCAGTTTATGTTAAAGTCTCCTAGCAGTAAAGTTTCCGCATCAGGTGGGAGTGAGTGGGTGAAATCCAGGACGGCCAAGAGACCATTACATTGCTCTTTCGGTGGTATGTACACTGTAACGACAGTGAGGGGTTTGTTATGGGCACCAAGGAGGACTCTGATGGAGTGCGCCATAGTCAACAATGGGGCAGTGTTGATTTGGTGCCCCAGGATGGAGTCTTTGAGGTATAGGGCACAGCCACCACCCCTTTTTGTGGTCCGGTCGAGCCTGAACATGTTGTAGCCAAGGAGGGCGATGGCCTGATCAGTGACTGATGGGGAGAGCCAGGTTTCTACTATTGCTAGGAAGTCTGGCCTATGTTGGCTGGTAAAGATTTGGAGGGCATCAATTTTGTGAAGGAGGCTGCATATATTGAGTGTAATAATAGAGACGGTGCTAGGGGATTTGTTCTGGCTAGCAACCCTAGTGGGTGCTGGGCCAGGATTTGGGTGGATATTTCCGGAGAGCATCAGGAGGAGAAGGACTAGCTTGAGCATGCGTAGTCATAGGTTACTGGTTCTGAGTCTCCTTTTTCTGGTCAGGTGTGAGCATGACTTTTGGGGAGAGTGGAAGTCCAGAGACAGAGAAGTGAGGGGGGGGGCATGGAGGTATGCCCTGCACCAGCAGGGTTGAAGGAACAGGTTCTTGGAGGTAGGCGGAGAAAAGAGTTTAAAGATGGGATTAAGAGAAAGAGTCCCAGAGTGGTAATATGAGGGGTCAGGGATGAAGCTGGGGGATGGGAGGAAGCAGACTATGGGGGTGGAGTACAGGAATGAGAGGAGTGAGGAGGAGGAGAAGGGTAAGCAGTGTACAGTGGAGACTCATGGTTGTAAGGGGGGGCAGGGGGTGACAGGGAGGTGGGGGCAGTTAAAGTGGGAGAAGAGTGGGAGGATGTAAATAGGTCAGTGATATGAGGAGAGGAGCCTGAGGATGACAGGTTCCCTAAAACTTAGTGAGGTAGCTGTACAGGGACTGCGTGGAGAGTGCAGGGGTTAAGAATAGGGCTAGAGGGCAGTGGGAGGGAGTAGGTTGTTAGAGAAACCAATGAGAAAGGTAGAGGAGGTGGGGTTTCAAGAGGGGGGCATGGGAAGGGTCTATTTAATTAAGGCAGGAGGTGGGGGGGGGCGGGAGTTAAATTTCGGCCGCTTCCACTGACACTCAATGGGCGCTGCAGTCCTGAGCGGAGGAGAAATTCAGCTGGAGCAGCTGGCCAATCAGGAAGGTGGAGGAGTACAAGGGTCCAATCCTGGTGCAGCTCGGCAAGCGACTGGCCAATAGCGGTAGCTCACGGCAGCCCAGGACAGTCCGATGACTTACCCGGCTTTCTGGATCCTCGGTTTGGGCAGAAGGTGGACGGCAGGGTGGTTGGGAGCCCCGAGCCATAGCCGGGCGCTTCAGGGGGCTGGAGCACCCGAGATGTACAGCTGGATCTGGTGGTGGAGAGGAGAGAGAAATAGGGGGTTAGAGATGGGCGGGAGGGCAACACAAAGCAAGAAAGGTAGTCTAAATCGAGGCGGGAGCAGAGGCAGGGATTTTAGTCAAACAGTGGTGATAATCGGAGGGTGGCGGCTAGGTATAGCTTTGTTAGGGATACAAAAACCTGGACTTTGGCGCCGTTGGGGGGCTGGGTGGGAGGAAAGCAAGGTCAGTGAGAGATTAGTGAAGGAAACTGGGAGAGGGGCAGTTCAGGCCCAGAGGAGAAAGGCAAGAGGGAAGAGGAGATGGAGACAGGAAAAAAAGAACAATCTGCTTAAAGTTCCCAGAGAATCAAATCAGTCCAAATTGCTTACAAGAGCACAGGAGAGCTGTACTCAGTAGGACCTGCTAACACATTTCATAGGGGTAAAACATAAGGACAGTAAAACCTTTCTATGTCACCCACTTTCCCCTCAGCCAGCACGTAAGGGGTAAAACGTAACTGAAAAGATGCGGAATGTTCCCTACACACAGGATGCGCACCATTGGGACATCCACAGTGGGGAATGTGCGCCCCCTCAGAACCCAATCCCAGCTCATGTCTTGCTACACAGGTAAGTGGGAAAGCACCCCAGATACATGCATCTTTTCCCAACCCTCTGCATGTGCGGAGGAGCCAGAAACCTTTTGATGATCAGAACCTTCAACTTGTATGTAAGGGGTTAAACATAAGGGTCAGTCAAGCCCTGTGGTATAACCTACCTCCCCCTCAGCCGGCATGTAAGGGGTAAAATACAAGGGACACTCAAACCATGCTATGTAACCCACCTTTCCCCTCAGTCAGTTTATAAGGAGTGAAATATAAGGGTCAGTCAAGCCCTGCTATGTAACTCACATCCTCCTCAGCAGGTATGTAAGGGGTAAAACATAAGGGACAAACAAACCCTGCGACATAACCCAATTTCCCCTCAGCCAGCATGTAAGAAGTAAAACATAAGGGACTGTCAAAGCCCAGCTTCCCCATAGCCTGCATTCCTCAGCCCCAGAACTCACATGTGGGTCAAAATGTTCTATGCTTAACCTTATTCAAAATGACTGCCTGGGGCTGAGTGATATTGGGGTTTAAATGTTGCTTTTTTTATAGAATTGTTTTTTATGTACAGCCATAGGAATCTGCTTCTGTTTTTCCTGAGGGGGGGTCTTGATGGAAATAGGCCAGGGGACCAGAGCTGCCTATGCTTCCATAAGCTGGGGGTATGCTATTAATTTCTGGTACAACCTGAGGCTTTGCTGGCATCTAAACCAGGGGTTCTCAAATGGTGAGGCCAGCCTCCCTTGGGAGGCCCCAACCTGTTCCAGGGGAGGCTCAAGCAAGTCAGAAAAAGTACAGTATTTAAATTATGAGTTTTATGTATTTTGTGTGAAGAGATGAAGCAAACTGAAAGAGGATAATAGTAGGTGAATTTTATGTATTTATTTACTAATAGGTGACAAGTGAAGGTGAATGAGCCAAGGCTCATTTCAGGTGTACCCAGGGAAGGGTAGGTAGTGAATACATTTCAAAAGGTAACTGCAAAACAATCAAGAAATACACAGTGAACAATAGTGTAAACAAATGCAAATGACAAACAGATAATGAGTGGTGGTAACTGATCAATTTGTAGACTGATGGCAGAACAGCCCAAATACAATGCTTGAGCATAGAAGTTCTAAGAGCAATAGCAGGAAGGAGCAAAGTAATCCCAGAGAAGTTGCTTAGGAGAAGGGAAAGAGGGGGAGAGGCAAAGTATGCAGAAAGGTTATTTCATATAGAGAGGAAACAGAGAAAGTAGTCTGACCCATGAAGGTACTGCAACAAGGGGTAACAATGGTTCAAGAATGAAAATAGCGGAGCAAGTAGGCTAGCTGGGGGTTGGGTGTTACAATAAACTGAATAATAATATTTGTTTATTTTATTTATTTGTTATTCAGATAACACCTTTGAGCAGAATAGCTCTTTTTAAATGGTTCCACATCAGTATAAGACAAAGAACTGAATGTGAGCCAAGTACTCAAAGGGGTTTCAATTTATTCATGGTGTACTGTGCAAAGTACAGCATGTTATTTTTCTTTGGGGAGGCCCAAGATTATTTCAGTTTTTGGGGGAGGCTCAAAATCTTTTCCATGGATTTGGGGAGGCTCACTGTGACAAAGTCTAAGAACCTTTGATCTAAACCGATTAGTAACACTCTAATAAAGCCCTCTACAATCTGTCTTAGGGTCTGCTCCTCAAAGGTACCACAAACACACACGACCTACATGAATCTGGGGTGCTTTCCCCACAGATGCAGGTGCCGGCATACTTGCTGCCATCCCAAACCCTGCCCCCTGTGGTCCACTGGTGCAGAGTTGCATATTGCGACAGAGGGCTGCAGGGGTGGGCAGACCAGGTCCAGACCACAGGCAGCCAATCAGATGCCCATGCTGGTCAGCAATGTGGCTGTGCAGGACGCAGGGCACGGCATGATATGACAGCCCTCCAGGGCTGTTGAATTCGCACTGGCACAAATGTTGCTTTTTTTAAACTCACTTGCCAGTACTAGTGATGCTCCAGCCTGCCAAGGGGCTCCTAATGCTGGAGAGTGAAGGAGAGAGGGCTAAATGGGCCTAGAATCACGGTGTGCATCAGGCCGAAGAGGGCGCATATCCAATACTGCTACCCTTAGGCTGTCATAGTGGCTCTTCCTTTTCTGCTTTCCACACTGTGGAGTTTGTTTTAGAGTTTGGGCTACTACCAGCCCACGCCCCCTGGTCTGCATCTGTCCCACTTACCTGCATAGCAAGACATGAGCTGGGATTGGGTTCTGAGGGGGTGCACTTTCCTCACTGTGGATGTCCCAGTGGTGCACATCCTGTGTGTAGGGGACATTCCACATCTTTTCCCAGCCCTCTGCATGTGCAGAGGGGCCAGGAACCTTTTGACGATCAGAACCTTCAACTTGCATAAATTTGTAAAAAGTGACGTGCATGAAAATCCTCAATCCATGCTTTATAAACTTGCTAAGTAGAATAACTAGCTGCAGGCTGCAGTGGTCACAGGCGGAGCACACAGTGAATTTAACAATGAATAAAGAGAATGCAACCTATTTTTTAAACACTCAGACTTAAGTACTACAAAGCAAAGGAGAGTTAGCTTATGCTCTGCATCCCTTGACTGTCTCATCAACAGTCCCAGTAGATCATAGAAAAAGGAAAATCCTGCACTCTGCAGTCCTGGCAATAAAGTCATTCATAAAGGATCCTTTGAAAAAGGAACTGTGCAAGTTCCGAAACGTGTCAGGAGTGATTGTGCACAATAAAATCAAGCACGTTGGATACTCCGGATGGTGAGAATGACTTTATTGCCAGGGTTGGAGAATGCAGTATTTTTCTTTTTCTATGATTTGCTGTAATCCCTTGCACCCCCTTCCCTGTGCAAGCTTCTTTACCTTGTCTACTGAGTCCCAGCAGATCCATTCCCCAGGGGTCAAGCTGCCCCCCCCTTCCGTTAGTAGTTCAGAGTTGACTCAGCTGTTGGAAAAGGTGAAAGGCATGATGGCAGCCATACTGACCCTGCAGCAGGACTCTATAACAGGGGCAACCCCTGGAAGTGGGGCCAGCTACCCCTAGACCTATGAAAATCATGGCAGCCATACTGACCCTGCAGTGGGACTCCACAACAGGGGCAACCCCTAGCAGTTGGGCCAGCTACCCCTAGGTCTATGAAAGTCATGGCAGCCATACTGACCCTGCAGTGGGACTCTATAACAGGGGCAACCCTTAGAAATGGGGCCAGCTACCCCTAAACCTATGAAAGTCATGGCAGCCTCATCATATGTTAGTGTGGTGCAGTCAGTCAGCTTGCATCTCACTGACAAGGACTGTCAGTAAATCAGGTTCAGGGAATATGTGGTGATATTCTCAATGCTGTACTGACCTCAGGAGAACAAAGGGAAGGGAGAGAAGAAAAAGGATAATTTTCTTTTTAATTATTACAGCCTGGCAAACCCCATGAGATGTAGCATCTAGTTTTCATGGGGGGTCCCAGGGAGCATAGAAACAGTCAACAGGTTAACAGTCCAGCAGGAATAGTTGCATACAGGCTAAAATATACACAGAGTATATCCAAACAGTAGTCATAGGGTCACAGCAAACAAAGAGCATGAGCATTGTTACACAACAAGTTCATGGTCAGGGAGAGGGGGATTCTGAACCAAAACAAATGCAGGGAGTTCTAAGGGTCATTGAGCACTTATGAGTAAGGTTTAGGATGATTAACAGACTGAGTATGCAAGGCTTGTGCATTTGTGTACTTTGGCTTATGCTCTCTCTGTCTCTGCTATGGGGACTGCCACCATGTTGGGGTGTCATATGGACACAGGAAACCTCAAGAAGGATTCTTGCCCCTCAATGTGTTGGAGGGACAAGGTCCCTGAGATTAAAGGCACCTTACGGAAGAAGACCTAACCCCACGGAGAGAGAAATGTCACAGGAGGAGGAGGGGAGGAAGGCGGCAAGGAAAAAATCTGAGTGTCCAAAGGACGCTTGGACATGGGCAGTTATATACCGCTTGGAGGAGGCATGGTGTATGTGCTACCCATTGCCTCTCTGATCTACAGGCAAAGCCTTTCAATTCATAGGGTCATCAGGCTTTTACAAGTATGGTTTAGAATGATTCACAGAATGAGTATATGATGCTTGTACAACTGTGTACTTAGGCTTATGCACTCTCTGTCCCTCCTACCACACTGACCGGGTGTTATAAGGGAACAGGAATCCTCATGAGAGAGTTCCAACCTCTGGAAGTGCTGCAGGGATGAGGTCCCCAAGACCAAAGGCACTTTATGGAAGAAGGCCCAAAAGCACAACGTAAGCAAACAGGCATGTTCTTCCTTCCGAAGGAGAGGAGGCATAGCAAGAACTGAAACCCTGCAGTAAGGAAAACCACCATCCATCTCCAACTCCTCCCCCAACAAACCACAATTTCATAGGTGAGTGACCTAAATGCTGGTATGCCTAACTCTGATGCTACCATGTCCCAGACATTTTTAATAAATGGACATGCCAAAAAAAAGATGATCCTGTGCTTCACACAGGTCCACACAGCAATCACTTGGATGATATCTTTCCTTGTATAGATCAATGTTTGTTATTATTTTTAACATTTAGCTTCCCATGACTGGCCAACCATAATACATCCCATGTTGTAGGTGGGATTTGCTTGTCATTAATCATACTCATTGTGTCCGCTCTGCTTAGTCCTAGCTGATGAGCAAACAAAGGTTTTACAGGGAATGGCTAAACGTAAGACTGAGTAGTATAACTGTTTCCTAGGAAATTGTCTCATATGATCAAGTGAAATATCCAGTTTCTTAATGTTCATGACAGTATTCTGAGCATTAGTAGAGCTGGGGTAGTACGTACCTCCTTTTCTTGGGTTTTTAATCCTCCTTGTTGCCCATTTTTTCCTAATGGGTTCAAACCAATGTTTTGCCATTTCTCCATGGCTAATCATGAGCCCGAAAAACAGGCCCTATAATGTTATATAAAAAAATACTATGCAGAAAAGCTACCACGTTGATCATACCAATATTCAACTCTTTCGCATCCAGATATGTCATGTTCCTTTTCAATGGATTCAGATGGATCCACCAAAAAAGTTGAAAAAACGAAACTTTACAATTTTGTCTCACTATTCAAAGGAGGGAGAACATAGCTCAAAAACAGACAAGCATTTGTCAATGCCAAATGTTGTCTTGCTGACATTGGCATTGGTAGCGCAGGAGTTGAACAGATGCATAATAGGAATGGCAGTGAAGTATGAAAGTAACGTGAAACCCCACATCACCCTACAGAGACTGACAGGCACTGAGGTGTGCCTTTGGGCATCGACCATAATGTTCATGGCATTTCAGCTCATTCTACGCTGCAGTGCGACAAACATTGCATTGTGCCTTGGGGTCCTCAGGCCTTATGCTCAACCCATTCGGCCATAACACTCATGGCATTTTACCTCACCCTATCCTGCAGACACTGACAAGTGCTGAAGTGTGCCTTGGGGTGTTCGGCTTTACAGTCACCCCATTTCATAAGGACATATGCTGAAATGGGTGCAGCATAGGAGAATGGGGTGAACTGTGGGTCTGGAGAGTCCAAAGCACACCTCGATGCCTGTCAGTAGCTTGAGGGTGGGGGGGATGGTATGGCGTGAGCATGACAGCCGGCAATGCTAAGATACACCACTGACGCCTGTCAGTCTGTACAGAGTGGGATGTTATAGTTAGAAACCCTAATGCTCCGGCCGTTTGTTGGTATTTGCACTACAAATTTGCAACTTGCCATTTTTGTGACCCCCACCTCATGAAAGTGTTTTGGACCTCTGCTCATGAATAGTGGCACTGTGATTTTATTAATCTGTCCCAAACTTTGATTTCTCACAGAGACTGCAACATTCTGCGTCAGATGCGGGAAAACAGCATTCGGGCAGGATGCAAAAAATGACAGCTATACCATTCATAGGTAGGTGTGAAGAGATGGCAGTGTTGAAAATCTTGAGTGAAAATATTAAAAATGCGCAAATTTACGAGCATACGAAGAAACTACGTAATGCACACTCGGAACAGAGTCATTTAGTGGAATTATTTCACCAAATTTTCAACGCATGCATTTTGGGACCTCTGCTCATGAACACTGTCACTATGATTTTCTTCATCTGTCCTGATCGTTGATTTCCCACAGCGACTGAGCCATAGTGCGCCACTTGTGCGAAAACACATTTTGGACAGGATCTGAAAAATGACAGATGTACTGTTCATAAAGATGTGTGCAAAATTGACAATGTTGAAAATGTTGAGTGAAAATATTACAAGTTGTCGAAGTTATGAGTGCGCGTGGAAACTGCGCAATGCACGCTTATAACATAGTCATTTTATGGACTTTTGTCACCAAATTTTCAACACAGGCATTTAGGACCTCTGCTCATGAACAGTGTTGCTGTGATTTTCATAAGCTGTCCCGTACACTGATTTCCCACAGCGACCGCGCTATTCTGTGCCGGTAGTGCGAAAACACATTTTGACCAGGATGTGAACAATGACAGCTGCACTGTTCATAAGGAGGTGTGGAAAAATGCCAATGTTGAAAATCTGGAGTGAAAATATTGCAAATTGGCGAAGTTATGAGTGCGTGTGGAAACTGTGCAACACACGCTTGTAACTCAGTCATTTGTTGGAATTTTTCCCCAAATTTGCAACATAGGCTTTTTGGGAGGCCACCTCATGAACAGCAACACTGTCATTTCATTACTCTGTCCCAAAAGGTGATTCCACGCAGTGACTGCAAAATCACCTTTCAGGACGGAATAACGCCATGACAGCGACTGAATTCATGAAGAGGAGTCCCAAAAACCCCATGTTGAAAATTTGGTGGCAAAAGTCAAAAGAATGGCCGAGATATCCACATAAGTTGAAAAAAACCCATTTATGCCATTATACAGCTTACCGGAATTTCTTCAGTTTGCGGTCGGCTTTGAAGAGTGCAGACGTGTTCCTGGTCCACCGAAGATCGTTATGCTGGACTCCGGAGGTAAGTGTGGGGTGAGGGTGTGTGTGGGGAGGCAGGGTGCACAGAGGGTGGGCACGGGTTGGGGAGGGGCCACCAGACTTAATGAAGGACCATTTTCTGTTTTACAGGTAAAAAAAAAAAGAAAGAAACATTGCGGGACATTTATTTTTTTTACAGGAGCATTTGGCAAGCTGGGGTGGGCTCCCAGCATGCCACCTGAGTGTTTTTTTTGAGGGGGGCTGTAGCCGAGGGGGGATTGGGCACCCCCGCCAGCCATACAGAGTTGGGGGGGTCCCATGAGCCAAGGGGGATTGGGCACCCCCTCGGCACACAAGACATGGGGGGTATATTATGCTGATGGGGATTGCGCACTCCTGTTAGCAAATTACCTTAGAAGGGGACATGCCGACAGGGGGATTGGGCACCGCCATCGGTGAGTTGGGGGGTCGCATGAGCCAAGGGGGATTGGGCAGCCCCTTGGCACACAAGAAATGGGGGGTACATTATGCCAACAGGGATTGGGCACCTCCATCAGCAAATTAACTTAGAAGGGTGCATGCTGACAGGGGGATTGGGCACCCCTGTTGGCTTTCAGGGGGACTGTAAAAGGCAGCGGCTGTCCCTCAGCTTCTGTGTGGACTGTGAGAAGCTGATGGGGAAGCCGCCACCATGTTGCTTGACCAGACTTGGCAAGCAGTGATTGGCTGCTGCAATCAGGGACCGCTCCATGGCGCTCCCTGATTGCAGCGGCTTATTTCTCTCAAGGTGGTGGAAATGTTTCTTAACTGCTGTCATAGACTGCGTGCTATGCCATCGGCACCACAGAGCCTGGCCTCAAAAAGCAGTGGCGCCATTGGCTGCAGCAGGACCGCACCTCCGAAACCTGCTTCTCCACTGAAGCAACCACAATATGTTGTCGGTGCTGCACATGCAAGACAACACAAAAAATTGGCAACAAAAAGTTTTACACATATAAACCTTATTCTTGGACACTTGCCATATTTTCCACTTATCTACCTTCCAGTTTTTTATCCCAGTTATAAGATGCCATATTTGTACACTCAGACCATATAGCCAAAATGTGAAGAAGATCAGGCATAAGTGGAATCCCGGCTACTGCGTTGTGCACTAACCCATGTCGAAAGGCAAGCCCCAAACTTTTCCCCGCATTAATTTTCATACCAACAGAATTATAAAATTCACCTATAAATTATTATAATCTGCATAACACAGGCACCTTCTTATATATTATTTAAAGAGTTACTGACATGTATGGTCAGGCAACTCCTGGCAAGGAGTTGTCTGATACGAGGTCCCAAAGTGCCCCTATTATGAAGTTTTTTTTTAAATCAGGCATTAATAAGATATTTTAATTTTGTTTACTTGCAATCATACTTTTGTATTCCTCAAAGACGCTCAGTGCCCGCCACAGCCCCGACCCCCAAAACAGCGTTTGATGACACTAAGTAAGGAATGGACAGCAGGGCTACTAAGGGCTATAGATAGTAACTGGGGGGGGGAACTGCACCCTGTAAATGCATATAGTTTACTTTGTAAGCACCTACACATGTTAAGGGGGGTAGTATTACATTTATAGACCCCCTTAACATGTGTAAGTGCCTGCAAAGCAAACTATATGCATTTACAGGGTGCCACTCCCCCCAATTACTACCTATAGTCATTAGATGCCATACAGCTTGTTCCCTACTTAGCATCATCAAGACACTCTTTTCAGGGGCTGGGCTGCGGTGAGTGTTGAGAAGCTTTGAGGAATACGGAAGCAAGATCGCAGGTAAAGTAAATTAAATATCTTAACTAATTCTTGAATAAATAAAAAAATGTAAAAATAGGGGCAGTTTAAGTCCTTGGGCAGGTAACTCCTTGCCATGACTCACCCTCCACTGCTCTTCCTCCCGCCCTCATGTCGTCCCTACATTCTGTCCCCCCCCTGCTCCTTTGCCCCTTCCCCGTCCTCTGAATCTCTCACACACCCCTCTCTGTTCTCCTTCTCTCCTGACACTACCCTTCAAACTCTCCTGACACTAAACCCTACTAAAGGCTCCTTGCCTGATGGCCTTGACTTTAGGCTCCTCCACCTCTCTGCTCCTGCCATAGCCTTCCCACTCTCCCTGTTACTAAACCTCTCCTTGAGACTGCCACAGTTCTCTCTGTCTGGAAGCATGCTGTTGTCTTCCCCTTCCGAAGAGGGGTAACTCCTCCTCCTCCCCTGGGAACTAAAGTCCTATCTCTCTACTGCCAACCTTAGCTAAATTACAAGAACACATAGCCCCCAACCAACTCTCCTTGTTTCTCTCCGACTCCGCTTTCTTCACCCCCTTCCAGTCTGGCTTCAGGAAATCCCACTCTACCACCACCTCTCTGCTAAGGTTAACTGAGACCATCTCCTCAGGCTATGACAAAGGGCACATTACCTCAGCTATCTTTGTAGACCTGGCCAAAGCCTTTGACACTGTCTTCCACCCCCTTCTCTTTCACATCCTTTCAGCTGCTGGACTATCCCCTTCTGCTACAGGATGGTTCAGTGCCTACCTATCCAGCAGGTCACAATCAGTAAGAATAGCTGATGCTATTTCTACCCCCCCGCCTATAACCACTGGAGTACCACAAGGCTCAGTGCTAGGCCCCATTATGTTCTCCATCTTTTTGAATGACCTCTCCCTGGTTTGCACTGCATCCAGCATCCACATGTATGCGGATGATACAGTATTGTTTACCTCTGGCAAATACTGTCACTGATGTCACTACCAGGCTCCAGTCTGACTTCACTAAAGTTCAACTCTGTTTTAGTTCTCATCAACTGTTTCTGGCTCAGTAGGTAGCACACTCACCTCTGAGGCTGGGAGATCAGAGGGCTGTGGGTTCAATTCCCACATCTGGCACTTGGGTTAATATCCTAGTACTGATACTGTAGTGTAGCATGAGAGGGGTGCTGCATTCTGAGGTGCCATCTTTCGGATGAGACGTTAAACCGAGGTCCTATCTGCCTGAATTGGTGGTAGTTCAGGTGGATGTTAAAGATCCTATGGCACTTCTCGAAAAGAGTAGGGGAATTTTATTAGGCAAAAAAAACAAACATCACATTTAAACAAAAAAAAGGAAATAAAATAATACAGAACAAATCCAGAGAGAACAAGAAAAATCAAAAAAAGGAAAAATCTTTCCATAAATAAGAAACATAAGAAGTAGAATATTTTTACAATCCTGACAATGAACAGTTTGTAAGTCATTCACAATAGTAGAAAGAATAACATCAAAATCAGTATGAGATTGTTGTAATACAAAAACAACGGGCTTGCCATAAGTAATATTGTAAAAGTGCAAAAAAAACATTCAACGTGCTTCTATGATATCTATCCCAATCACCCAGATAAACACCCAACACTAGAGTACAATAAGAAATAGAACGTAAGTGAGGCATATGCCAGCGACTAGCTGTGAAGTCCCAAAACTGCTGACTATAAGGACAGTCGATAAAAAAATGAGATTGACTCTCTTCAGTAGCAACACAAGCTTGTCTTAAACAGTATCTGTCAGTGACAGGTTTATATTTCAGATTTCCTCGGACTCCTAACCTACCATGAGCAGATATCCATATAATATCCCAAGTTTTGAACAAAATCCTATTATCAGATAATTTATGAAACACGTATTGCATATTAGACGGAGAACAGAGTGGAAAAGCAGTGATATTTTCTGAACATCATATACAATGTATTCATAAAAGGACTTCGATGTAAGGACTGTAGCTTCTGTAAAGGAATCTTCCATTGATGTAATTTCTTTAAAGTTGAGGCGCCATATTGTGGTATATTATCCGACAATAGTAATTTAGGGGAGAATGGACCATTTAAAAAATACTTATGCCAAATGGATTTGATCCAGAACTGCCAAGGAAGAGATGGTACCTGCCAGATGAAAGAAAAGGAAGAAAAAGAAAGATAAGTGAAAAAAACTATAGGATTAATCATATGTAATCCCCTCTCTGCAGCGAGATACGTAAACTCTCTCTTCACGGGTTCAGTCTATTGCCCCACAACATCTGAAAAAACACTATAAATCCTAGTTTGAGAAAAACTGGAGGTGGAAAGAGGTGACTTAAATAAAGAAAAATGGGCAAAACAAATTTTTAGTGATCAAGACCCTTTTTTCCCAAATTTCCAGTGTTTCCACTGATTAACTTTAGTTTCACCTACAGTTATCTACTTGTCCCAATTATAGATTTCCATGTTGTTCATCCCAAACCAAACACAAGTATTTTCTGAGGCCCTGTGACAAGAGGAATGCGAAAACAATGGGATAGGTCAGGAGCCAACTGTCCTAATTGCATCACAAAACTTTCGTGAAATTTAGAGAGGCACCAGAGTATCTGCCAAAAAGAAAAATTTCTAAGGCTCTCTGCAAAGAGGTGGGGTCAGCTAAAAGAAGGGTCACATCATCTTCATGAAGGCAGTAACCTTAACCAATTCAAGGCCCACGGAAGGGCAATACCCAAAATAAAGTATCATTAACAATGCTCCTAATCACTGGATCCAAAAGCGAAAGTGTATAATAAGGGGCTTAAGGGACATCCCTGCCTAACTCCTTGAGAAATCCTGATATTCTCTCCTAATAACCCATTTACTACTGGAATTGAAACTGCAGAAGTGTATAACAATGAAATCCATCATTACAAAAACATCAGGGATTCCATAGGAAGAAAGCACAAAATATAAGTAAGAATGGCTAACTACGTAGCCTGTGGATTGATCTAAAGCCATAATAATTTCAGAGGAAAAAAATTTTGCTGAGAAGCGAAAAGATCACAGTAAAAAAGATTGTGCTGTATTTTCCTATTTTAATCGCATTGAGTTTGTGCAGGGTGAATCAAAAGTCTGGCTAATCTCTCTAATCTGTTATTCAGGATTTTAGTTAAAACTTTATAGTCACTATTTAACAGACAAATCGGTCTCCAATTTGAAAATAAAACTTATCACCTTTTATAAAGAAAGGTCATTAAGGATAATAGAAATTCTGGACAAGGGATCTCTGAGGATAGATAACAATTATACACTATAGGAGAAAAAAACCATAAAGTCAATACATTTTTTATAAAATTCATTTGGTATTCCATCCATACCAGGGGATGATCCAAGCTTTAATTGTTTAATGACGTCAAGTACCTCAGTAGAGGAGATAGGTAATTGTAAAGATCGGACCAAATCCTGAGATATTTTAGGGAGGGAAGAAAAAACCGTACTTGAAAGAGAATCCGGATGTAATACCTGGGGGGATGAAAAATAAGTCTGACTGTAGCCCTGCACAGTCTGTAACATACCTAAATCAGAGGTAATTAGTTCACCAGTTGCATCAAACAAACCAGTCATGAGAGTATCTTTTAAGTGAGTTTTGCATGCATGGAAAGGATCAGCCATTGGTGATTTTTTACAAGAAAAACGAAATTCCATATTTAAAGACTTGGCCCTATTGTATTGGTAGTTTTCATTTGTTGCTAATAACTTTGATTTGAGAAGAAGCGAACATAATCCTGTGGGGAAGGACATAAGCCTGTATAATTGGTTCCGTAGAAATAAATATTTCCTATAATCATCCGTACCCTTGTTTTACCCCAGGACTGAAATAAATGTTTAACCTCAATCTTAAATTGCTTCCACCATTCATATGGGGAATCAAGAGGGCTAAAGTAGAGGATTTGGCAGCTAAGAAAAATCCAATTTTGAAAAATAAACCAGGTCTGAAAGAAAGGAAGTATTCAGTCTCCAGCGTGATATGCGGAATACAATCTGGGAGGAAGATATCGTGAGGGATAAAGTACAAAACAAAACATGATGGTCAGAGAATTCCACTGGAGCAATAACACAGGACACAATGTGAAGGTAGTGTGAAATAAAAAACATGTCAATTCTAGTGGCAAAGGTGTGTCTATGATAAGTGTTTCCACCTACGGGGTATAAGCTACGGAAAACATCTAGAAGTTCAGCAGCTGTTACCACTTCAAATAAGGCGTATGAATCACAATACACTTTTTTACCTTGATCCTTACGAAACTGGATATCAAGAGAGCAGTTAAAATCCCTCCCACACTAAATGTCTCTTTGTAAACAAAAGGGTTTAATGTCCGAAAATAAGGCAATGCGGCCTGATTTAGTCTGTGGAGCATAAACATTAAGAAAGCGAAAAAATAATCACCCCATACACAGTCTAATATGAGAGCCCTTCCAGGAACAAATCTATGATTTTCAGAATTTTAAAAGAAGTTGCAAACAATATGGCCACACCATCTGCAGTGTCTGTACTATATGACCAAAAGGAGGGGCCACAGGTCCATAGTCTTTTCAACCTTTGCTCCTCAGAGATAGAAAGATCCTAGTCTCTTGCAGAAATATGATATCCAAATGCAAAGAGGTAAGATATGTGAAGATGGATATCTGTCTGTGAAACGTCTTAAGACTACAGACATTGAAGAAGCTAACTTTAAAGCTGCCATGGAAACTGCTCAAGAGCTATGCTTCTGACTCACTTTTCTTTTTTCCTTTTTTCCTTTTTTATCTTTAGAAAGTTCAGTAGATTTACTATCTTCATCCTCCGTCACAATTTCAGAGAGATGAGAGGTCTCAGATTCCAGGTCTGAGTCCCTAACGTCTTCCTGAAGGGGAAAAAAATTGTCAGTCTGCAGAGTGACCTGGGACTGTTTTAAAGAGGCTCTGGTAAACCTCCTGTTCTTAACAATTTCAAAAGGGGTGGCATACTGGACACCTGAGTCTGATGCTCCCCAATGGAGGAGAAACCAGGAGCACAGTGTCCCGAGGGATACTAATCATAGGTTGCTCAGGGTTAGCAATATCTGGAAAGGAAGGGAGGGGACAGGGTCTTTTCTTGGGGGGGGGTTTGACCCTATCACCAGGAACCTGCACTTTAGCTTGGGCTTTATGAAGTAAACCATCCTGGTCTAGGCCTTCAGAGTTGTTATGCCTTGCCCATGGACACTGATGGAAGGCATGCCCCTTTTCGTCACAAAGATTACACTGAAAGATATTAATGCATCGGTCAACAGAATGCCCAAAACCCCCACATAAAGGACATCTCATCATGTCACATACACTACTAATGTGAGTTCTATCTCCACATTTATAGCATGCCTTAGGTTGCCCTGCATAAAACACACCCTCTGTCTTTACCAGAAAAAACTATTTGGCAGATGTACAACCTCAGAATTAACGCAACAACTTCACTTTAAACTTCCATCCCCTGTCCAAATACCCTCCACATCCAGAAGAGCTTCAGGTGGCTAACACCTCACTTGGATTGCAGCCAGCGATAGATATCACTCACATTCACTCCTTCATTGCGGAACATAATTGTAACAAACCTAAGTAAGGGACGAGTTAAAGGGATAGCAAAAAAAGGCAACCATACTGGATGATTTTTTTGATTAGCATATTTGTCCCAGAATTTGTCCATATGAGCAGGTGTCTGAAAACTAACATCAAAGGAATCCTCCCCCGAGACATGAATTAAAGCATAGATGTCTTTGGCACAAAACCCCATTTTAGACTTCAAGAGTTGGTTAAATACATAGTATCTATCAGGTGTTCAGTCAAACCCCTATAACATGAGCGCACAGCATTTTGTGAGGGCTTGTTCAATTTCGGTTTAAATAAGTCTGATAATGGTGGTTTGGAAGCGTGTGCTCAAAATGGGGCAGTAGGACCCATAGACAAAGTAGAAACAGCAACAGGGGTATGCTGGAAAGTTCAGGCTCTAAAACCCCTCTTCCCTCCCTTGAAGTAGATGGCTGAGGATAGATGCTATGCCGTTCAGGTTTTCCTACCTGAAAGCGGAGTCCAGTCTAAATCGGGAACCCAATCTCCTGAATCAGTCCTCTTCCATCCTGCTTCTTGAAGCCATCTCTTCAGACCAGTCCATGGCCTCATCGCGACTTCCTCTCTCTGGTAGCCCGGTGCTGCTGCACCAGTGATGACGTCTGTCCTGCGATTGCTCCACAGTCCTCCCAGAAACCGCTCTCCAACATTCAGTTCCTGCACTCGGATAAGCAGCGTATGAACATCTTCCACAGCAAGAGCTTCATCATGAGACCGAGCAATATCAGGTAGGGCTCTCGAATTAAAAGGCACTGTTGTAGTGTAGCATTCTGGTGAGCAATGTCGGGTAGCTGGGGTGCGGTGGCGGCGTACAGGAGGTATGCTCAGCCACCAGAAGACAAGGTACAATCAAGCAATGGAACTCTGCTTCTCGCACTCCTCTACCACCTTCTCCTTCCCGACCTCCAGAGCGTCTGCCATGCTAGGCGCCGGCGTCAGCAACTAAGCCACCGACCAGCAGCCAGTAGGGGAATTTCCCCGGTGTCCTGGCCAAATTTCCCTCATTCACTAAAAATACCATCAACAGCTTAATCTGGTTCAAGGTCAGTTGGCATTCATCTGTATCCCCCTCCCCCGGGTTGTGCCTGAAAATAGGCAGGATTTGTCTAGTGCACTTACCCGGTCAACAAAAACTAAATAAAATAAACTAAATAAAATAAATAAATAAATGCCAAGAAGACAGTCTCCATGTACTTTGGCACATGGCAGAGACTTGCTAGGCTAAGTCACTCCCCGCACCTTTCACACCCTTGATGGGACTGCTCTTGAGGACTCCTCCTCTTTCAGGTATTTCGGCATCTGGCTGGACAGACACCTTGACTTCTCTATACACATTGATGCCATTCTGAAAAAACTAAGGCCTAAGCTTGGGGCCCTTTACAGAAACCACAGCTGCATCCCGCTCACCGCCAGGCGTGAGCTGGTACAGAAGATGGTCATGCCCATTTTTGACTACTGCGACATAGTCTACGATGCTGCCCCACAGTCCCACCTATCTAGACTGGACTCTCTCTTCAATTCCTTCTGTCATTTTGCTCTTGATGCCCCTCCCCGCACCCATCATTATGACCTCTACCGCTCTGTCAACCTCCTTCCCCTGCACTCCCGGCGTGCGCTACATGGTGCCAAGTTCATCTGTAAATTCTGGTTTGGGTCTCTCCCCTCATATACAGTATCTCCTCCTCACTTGGCACCCCTACCCACTCCCTCTATTCCCTGAGATCCCAGGCTGACACTCGTACCCTCTCAGTCCCCTGACGATCTACCTCCTCTGACCATAAAGGCTTCTCTTACCACTTGCCCAAAATGTGGAATGCACTCCCTCCACAAATCCGGCACTCCTCCTCCCTATATTCCCTTACCTCTGCTCTGCACAATTACCTTACACCTACCTGCACCTGCTCCTGAACCCCTCCTTGCATACTATCTCTCTGTCTACCTCTCACTTTTTCTCTCCTTCTTGCTCTCCTCATACTCATCCCCCCACCCTACCTGCACTTATGCTACCCCTGCAGACTAACTCTTACAAAGGTGATGGATCCTACGTGTTCATCCTTGCTGCATCTACATCACTAGTGAACTGCCTGTAATGTATGCATTGTCCTATGCTTTTGTTCCTGTACTGGTTCTTTAGGTATGCTGCTCCTATGAACTGCCAGTACAGTAACTGTGGCTGTTTTGAAATTGTATGTATGTATTCACCATCTGTTATGTATGTATCTAAGTATACTCTGTCCATCCCTCTCCCATTTCCCCAGGACGTACCGTGAGACAAACATTAAGTTGCTCAGTGTATCTTTCCTGGTGAAACAATTCAATAAATAAATAAATACATTTGCCTGACCTGTGGGTAAAAAGGTATCTGCTGCTTTTTAACAATAAAAATAAATCATCCATATACACTAGTACCCAGGTATGAAAAAACAAAGCCCCTGAGGACTGTACTCCAGCACTTTGCTTCCTTATTAAGGGCCAATACACGGGACATGTAAGAGGGGACTCAGAGGACACCTCTGTCAAAACCCCCTACACCTGGACTACACTCATCCTTCTGACCATTCACACTGGGATAAATAACCATATGTTCATAACAGGTCTTAATCTGATTAAGAAAAAATCTCGGGAAAACGTATTGCTCCATAGCAAATAATACATGAGCATGTGTAATAGTGTCCAAAGCTGTCTCTTGAGCCAGAAAGAGCACAAAGCCATCTAAGTCCCCTTCCTGTGACTGTTGAAAAGTTTCCCACAGCAGGAATAGATGGTTTTGGATTTTCTTACCATGTACTGCACACACTTGTGAGTAGTGATGGGCGAAGTGGCCCCAATTCGCTGCGCGAAGTGATCCGCAGAGTGAAGGCAAATTCGCGGAGTTCTCCGCAACATGAAGCAGAGTACTTCACGTTATAATGGGTAACGTGAAGTCCATTGAAAACAATGACTTCGCATTACTCCGCCTTCCTAAACCACTACTCCACACCAATTCTTAAGGTGAAGTACATTGGAAACAATGTACTTTGCCTCACTTCGCCTTGTTTTTAAGCTCCAAAGGAGAATTTTGCAGTGATTCATGAGATTTCAGGTCACATGGGCTCTAGATTGTTCTGCACAGCCTCAGTTTCGGGTAGTGTGTGTAGGAAGCTGTAGGAGACAATCTGCTCTGAGATCTCTCTGCGATTCAAACCTTCAAAAAGCTGTTAAAAAAGCCTTTTTGAGTCATTTATTTTGCTGAAACTTTAGTTCATCGATTATAGGAAACCCTCCTGTGCTCACATTATCCAGCGTTTATTGTTTGTGTATGGATTTTGAATGTTAATGTACAACGTTCAGTCTGTGTACTGAGAGACAGTGGAAGTCTGCTTTGAGGGAGGGGCATATCTGTGGTGTAGGTAGATTAACTTGGAGAAAAAGACAGTGCTTTCTGTTTTGGTGATATTTTTCTTGTATAACTGTGTTAATGTACACACAGTAATATTTTCAATATTTCTTGCCATTTTTTTGCTGATTGTTGTGGTGCAGCAGTTCATAATTTTAGTTTGTTTAAAATATGTGGTTATATTACTGAAGTTTTCAATTTGCTATGCATTACTTAGTGTGTGTGTGAGTATGTGTGTAATGCTTGTCATCAAATCAGACACCTTTTATTGTGCCACATTATAATTTCAGCAATGTGAAGCTGCTATCCACTGCAGCTGTGTGATTTTTGTACTTCTTTGTGGTATCTTTACTGGTACCAGTACTAGTGACTGTTACTGCAGCAGTGCAGTACACTGCCCCCACGGCCCGCCCCAACCGGCAAAGGTATTCTTTTCCAGATTTGAATTTCTGATGGTGAGCACTGCTTAGTTGTTGTGCCTTTGTGTCTGCATCTCTTCAGTGCACAGCGCAATCTTAATCTGTCTGTGCATTTGCATCTCTTTAGGGCCCAATCTCCATCTGTAACTTAAGTCACAGTTGTTTCTTTGGCTTCTCTTCAGAGTACTGGACAGGTGTGGTGCTTAATTCTGCATGAACATTGTACTCATTAATATGCAATTTTAAGTCAGGACCATCATCACGAGTCACTCGTGACACAAATCACGTTCTTCATCATCACGGTCACAAATACAGTCACAAATCACGATTCACGATCATTCACGTTACGAATCACAATATTAATTTTTTTTCTAGTTACTTGGATGTTTTGTAAGCCTGTTTTGTAGTATCTCTCCAGGCTTCACCACCCCACCATTTTACTCATTGATACGTGTTTTTAAGTCTGGGAGTTTTAAGCTACAGCTCATTGGGGAAGTACAGTTGTAGGCATTCGCGTTCCCAATACAGTTTCATACTGGTTATCTCACACCATCGACACCAAATCACGTTCTTCATCATCACGATCACAAATGCAGTCGCAAATCATGATTCATGATCATGTCACGAATCACAACATTAATTTTCATGTTGATTGTGCACATGTGCAAGAAACATGTTGCGTCAGCTTTCTCCACAAGCAGGTTGTGGAGGCATGGCACTGTTGTGCCCAATGCCCCCACAGCCTGCAAAGGCTTGTCCCCATCCCCTAATGCCGTGGCATGCTGCTGCTGACACTAGTTCAGCCAGCGTGCCACAACCTTCTAAAAAAGTAGCCGCTGCAATCAGGGGCCGCCTCGTTATTGCAGCATCAGCCATCCGCTGCAATAAGGGAGAGACCCGTCATTGCAGGGCAGGATGTGAAACCCCTGATATTGTTTGTGAACATGATGGTGGCTTGCTGCTGTGTTCACAAACAATATAACCCCCTCCCCCCAACGTGTTTACTTGCCGACGGGGGCCCTAATCTCGTTGGCTGTGGTGCCCCTTGTTTCTATTGTTGCCGACGGGGCCCACTCCCAGTCGGCATTCTGTAACCCCAGTTTTGTTCCTGCCGACGGGTGCCCAATCTTGTTGGCATAATGAACCCCAGTTTTGTTCCTGCTGACAGGGTGCCCAATCCTCATCGGCATAATGAACCCCCACAGTTTTCTTCCTGCTGACGGGATGCCCAATCCCGTCGGCATGAAACCCTCCCCAGTTTTCTTCCTGCTGGCGGGTGCCCAGTCCCCGTCAGCATAATGTACTCCCTCGGTTTTGTTCCTGCGCACGGGGTGCCCAGTCCCGTCGGCTACTGCTGGACCCCAAACTAAAGCCTCTGCTGGCATGCTAGGAGCCCACCCCAGTGTACCAGATGCCCCTGTGAAGGGAAAAACTAAAGAGCATGTGACCTACAGTACTGTAAGCCGCGTGATGTGTGGGGGGGTTGCCAAATCTGAAACACCAAGTGGATCACTTAGAATCATAATGAGGAACATGAAGTCCATTAAAAACAATGACTTCGCCTTACTTCACATTGCCATTCCGCCTTAACGTGAAGTGGTAATGACAAGGCAGAGTAAGCACTTTGCATTGCCCACTCCACATAGCGGAGAGGTAACGGGAAGTGCCCACTTCACGTTCACTTTGCCGGCGGAATTTAAATTCACTGCATCTCTACTTGTGAGGGACCAACATGTGGTAATGTGTGCTCAGCCTAACACTGACATGTTTTGTTATTCAAAATCTTAAAATCTACATTTAAGAGGCTGCTCTGCCTCCAGTTTTTTAACTCTTTATGGTTCCCTTTTTAAAATAAAAAAAAAAACGATGGCATGTCATGCTCCCCGAAATGGCCAATCTCCTTCAACGTTCATTGTACAGGTTTGCCAAATCAGTACCAATAATATCTACTGTGGCTTTATAAAATTCAGGTATTAAACCATCACTTCCTGCTGCAGTATCTGATTTCAGTAAGGAGACTGCTCTGTTAAACCTCCTCCACACTATTAGAATGGATAAGAAAGCTTCCAACATCCTTAGACAATGGAGACAGATCACTCCTTCCCACTAAAAGTAGGGAATTTCCCCATTCACTAATCCACCAACAGATTAACCAGCTTCGGTGTCTGTGAGTTTGCATCTGGGCACAGAGCTGGAAAGCTGATGCATAGTGTGCAGGTGCTGAACAGGTGCTGAACAGGTGCTGCACTCCACCCCAGAGGTGGCTGCACTTCAGTAAGTGAGTTCTGTGTTGATTGTGAAGCACTCTGAGATACTCGCATGAGAGGTGTTATATAAAGCAAGTGATCATTACAAGTGATTATTATCCTGCAAGATATCACTGCCTGAAATTGTAATGATGTGCTGCAACCTGTGGATGGTACTGCAGGTTGCCAGCATCATAGGTGGCAATGCTGCTGCTGCTGTGGTGATGAGACAGCCCCGCCCCACACATCTGCCAAGGAGAGTGGAACTCTCCACGTACTGTATGTAGTACAGAGCTCAGCTTTTGAAAGCCCTGAACATAGAGGCTGGCAGTATAGCCTAGAGGTTAGAGTAACAAGCTGTGAATCAGCTTGGTACATCCAGCAGATCTAGGTTTGATTCCCATAACCTCCACTTACATATTGCATAACCCTATGTAAGTCACTTAACCTCCCCAGTGCTCAAGGATTGCACCTGAAAACAGGTCTTGTGCCTAGAAGGCCTTACCCGGTTACCAAGGAATTAAAAAAAAAACATAATGTAACAAATGCTGAATAGGAGAGCATAGAAAGGGGGGTTCTTTCATCACTCATGCAAACCCACAGAACAGCTGATAAAAATCGGCTGGCTGTTTTAGCAATCTCAGTGTAGAAACACTGAAAGCCTCTATCAGTGGCTGCACACCCTTTCAATAGTTTATAGTTACAGTTCCTTTTTTATTTTACAGGAGATAGAGAGAGGCTGCTGTATTTCTTAGCAGTTGCGATTCAAGGTCTAATCACTTTCAAAACTTCCCTTGCATGTCACAAACATGTTGTAGGGTTTTGGCTTCCAGTACTGTTGCCTGTTACTTAGAATCCTACTTAGAATCCGACCTCGCCCTCCTGTTCTGGGGAAAAAGGGGTAGTGATTTGTAATCAAAGTCAAGAAGGGCTTCATATGATAAGAAGAATTTTTTTTTTGTTGAGATCAAGGGGAATATAAAGCCTATAAGATCAAAAACTAAGCCATATGTGGGAACTACCCCATATACAACATACAATTTAGGGTTTGTGCAATAAGTCTATTTATATTCATCTGTGCCAACTGAAAGATTCAAGGGCTACAGTAAACTTAACAAAATCCAACCACTTTTGTCTCCTACATGGCCCCTCAGTTGCAAATGGAAATTAAGACGAAGTCTTTCTTTCCAAATCTTATTGTAACCCCCTACAAATGGGGGTTCCCGAAAACCTTCCTTGGGCGTGCCTAAATGCCCTCTGCCAGGCTGGTGTCCTGTGTTTTAGCTGTTTAAAAAGAAATTGCATGAGAGCGCCTAATCGTCTCTGCACCTGTCTCTTTAAGAGCTGCCTATTTTGTAGTGTATAATTATTCTGGGTGGCGGCCGAGTGCATCTAGGCTCGAGTCCTGCCTGGGCTGCAGTGCCTTTGCTCCATTCTGCCATCGCTAATTGCGCAGAGGGAGCCCTATTGAGAGCTCTGACTGTTTGCTGAGTATTTTCTGTAGTAGTGATAATATTGTAGTTTGTTTAAACTGCTTTCCTTTGCAGCATAGACTTTCTGTATTGCACCACCATTTTGGTTTTGGACTGCCAGTAAACACCAATCGATACCTTTGGGGACTCTAAAATGGAGCCTGTCCTCAGGGGTCTTGTGGGATCAAATTTCTGTAGGAATTGTAGTTTTTGCATTTTGGTGCCAAAACAGACCTGGAGGGGGAACCCTTGCTTTGACAGGCTGATGGATCAACCAACCAGAACCTTTTGGACCGAAGGGAAATTCCCAAGCTTCCTGCTGCAGTCAGTCAGTCTGGAGTTGAAGTTTGATGAGTAAACAGCTTGAGTGATTCAAGCAGCTGCTTTTTGGCCTGTCTGCTTCCAGTCCCTCGAGAGGGAATCCTTTGAAAGACTTAGCAATCGGACTACATCTGAACTGGAGTGTGACAAAGCCACTGAAGGGTGACCAGATTTGAACCTAAAGAAGACCGAAGATTTGTTGTACACGATCGGCCTGTCAGGACATCCATTTAGCACAAAATTCCCGGTTTTGCCCAGAGACACTGATATTACGGCCGGACTGCCTTCCGCATTGTGGTATGGTGTTTGCTTTACTATAAATGTGCTGTGTGCTGTTAGTGGGTTGTGATTTGGTTCCCCACTGTGTAAATGTGCCACGCTTGCTGACAGCTACATCCAGCACTACCAGACTCAAAATCCAAACTGTTCCACCTGGCCTAGGCCTTGCCACCTGGCCCAGCCAGCTACTTCAGGCACAGAAACCATCATCGACAAGAGACTCGCCCGAGGATCAGCCCCCTGCTCAACCATCTCGAACAGAAATGACACCTCGGTGATTCGTGTGGGCTCTGCCTCTCCTGGTAAACCAGTCATCAACCTGCAGTCTCCATTTCGTTTAGCCTGTGTCTCATATTGGGTAGAGTGAGTAACAATCAGGGTAGCTCCCTGCAACAAAAGGTAAATCTCAAGTGTTGTCATCTGATTGCATTGTAGTTTTTCCCTTCATGAACTGAACCTTCAGGCTCTGGATTACAAATTGTGTGTGGTTGTGCATGCCTTTTCTTTTCATCACAGGGCCCCAACCAGCTGCGATGCCGGCCTACCCCGGGCAACGTTCCAGGCTAGCCCACCTTACTTCCAACTGGGTACCAGAGCGTGTGACTGTGTAGGGATTAAAAGTGCATGCATAATTGCCTAACTAGATCTATTTTCGAATCAGTCAACTTGATTACACCCCTCCCTTGTTCAATTCCTCTGAATAAATCAGATCTAACTTTTTTTGCATTTAATCTAACTGTGGTTCCAGTTTGTACCAAAAGCACTGTACTGTTGTTATTTGCTGTGCCTAACCTTGTTTTACAGGGGGTCTCCAGGGTTGAACTGGTGGAACCAGCCCTGGTGGTAAGTGCAAATAGTGTGGGGAATTGTATGCTGAATAGGAACTACTGTGAAAGTGTTTGTTGCATATTGTCTAGGCCACTAGAGGGGAAAGAGGGGCATTATAGTGTCCCGGAGGGCTGTCCCCAGGTTAACCTTGTTACTAACAACCCTGTCCTCCGGGTGGAGGCACCCGTTTCAGTACCCAGGCCCCTTAACCGGCAACTAGCCACTCAGGCAGGGGTAGTAGCCCTTGGGATAGCGCCACCTAGGGGTTACATTATTCTAGGATATCACCTATTGCTTTAACTAATAATTTGCTGATTTTTCAATGATACAATGCAGACTAGCATTACAAACTTGTGAAAGGCAACTGGATATTCAGTACATTCTTGACCCGCTGTTGGTTGTGTCATTAGTACAGAAATCTTCCCCCAGTGTAGAGATCCCCCTGTGAGTTGCCAAATCCAGAGTTTTGAGACAAATACAAAAAACAAAATAAAAATTAAAAAGACTGTATTCTCTACTATCTCTGTGACCTTGTCTAGAGAAGGCTAGGATTCTGTGTGACTAAGAAATCAGGAAGCACTGGGGAGTGCATGTAAGGTGCTGCTAAACAGCCACAGGCAGCTCCTTCTACCAGTCCCTGTGTATTTGGGTGTTTTTAAACATACAGAGCGGCATTTGTTTTAGCCTTATAAAGGCTTTTATTAAGTTTAACCTGTGTTCTGTGCAGTAGTGCCAGACCAGAAACTGGAAATAAGACACTTCTAGTTTCGGCCCTAGAAAGCTGGTAGCCTCAGTAAGCATCGGCAGTTTAAGGAACTCACTGCTAGCTGTGTTATTAGTTCAGAAATCTTTCCCCAGTGCAGAACCCCTCTGGGAGCGGTTAAATCCAGAGTTTTTATACAGATACAAAAAAAAAAATATCTACTATCTCTGTGACTTTGTGTAGGGGAGGCTAGGATACTGTGTGACCAAGAAATCAGGAAGCACTGGAGAGTGCTTATAAGGTGCTGCTAAACAGCCACGTGCAGCTGTTTCTACCAATCTCTGTGTATTGGGGAGTTTTTAAATGTACAGAGTGGTGTTTGTTTTAGCCTTATAAAGGCTTTTATTAAATTTAACTTGTGTTCTGTGCAGTAGCACCGGACCAGAAACTGGAAATTAGACGCTTCCAGTTTCGGGCCTAGAAAGCTGGCAGCCCCAGTGAGCATTGGCGAACGTGGGCATCAGCCAAGGAAGGCAGGGAAGGTGGCCAGTCTCTATCACTGACATAGTAGTTGGGCTGGCAGTATAGCCTAGAGGTTAGATGAATGAGATGTGAACGAGCTTGATACATCCAGCCGACCAGACCTGAGTTTGATTCTCACAACCTCCACTTACATACTGTGTGACTCTGAGCAAGTCACTTAACCGCCCAGTGCTCCCTGGTCGCCCCCTGGAAACAGGCACTTGTGCCTCGTGGGCCTTACTGGTTACCAAAAGACTAAAATAAAATAAAAACAAATAAATAAGAGAAAAGCCCTCCAGTAAGGTGGGGTCCTATTAATGTGCAACTATGTCAACCATCAGCTGGTGATTTGTTAACCCTGCAGGGTGAGGGTTCAAGTGTATTAAATGCAGAATGTGTACTGAAAAGAAAAAAACACATCTACTTCAGGTGAGTCACTGCTACACATGTAGTAAATACCAGACATTCTTTGAAATTAGAGGAGAACTGATCAAAATGCAACAGGAACTAAAACAAGCATTTGTCAATGCCGAATGTTGTCTCGCTGGCATTGCCATTAGTAGTGCAGGAGTTAGAGATGCATAATAGGAATGGCAGTGACGTATTGAAGTGACCCCAACCCCATCCCCACCCTTCAGAGACCTGACACGTGTTGGGGTGTGCCTTTGGGTCGTCAGCTATAATGCTCATGCCATTTTACCTCACCCTACCCTGTAGACACTGACAAGTGCTGTGGTGTGCTTTGGGCATTATACTTACCTCATTCCATAAGGAAATATGCTGAGGTGGGTGCAGTATAGGAGAATGGGGTGAACTTTGTGGCTGAACACTCCAAGGCACACCACGATGCCTGTCACTGGCTGCAGGGTGGGGGTGGAGGTGGAATGGCGTGAGCAGTACAGCCGAAGATCCCAAGTCACACCCTTGACACCTGTCAGTCTGTACAGGGTGGGGTGTTACAGTTGGAAACCTAACGCTGTAGGCGTGTGTTGGTATTTTCACTCCAAATTTTCAACATGGGCTTTTTGTGACCCCACCTCATGAAAAGCGGCACTATCAGTTTGTTAGCTGAAAGGGGGTTTTGCACAGCGGCGATGCCATTTGGCGACACAGAGATGAAAACATATTTTGGGCAGTATGTGAAAAATGACAACTGTATTGTTCATGAGGAGGTGTATAAAAATGGCAACGCTGAAAATCTGGAGTGAAAATATTAAAAATTGGTGAAGTCATGAGCAGGCATAGAAAGTGTGCAACACACTTCCGTAACCCAATTATTTTTTGGGTTTTTTTAACCACATTTTCAACATAGGCATTTTGGGACCTCCTCTCATGAACAGTGGCTTTGTGATTTTATTAATTTGTCCCAAAAGTTGATTTCCCACAGTGACCACGCCATTGTGCACCACAGGTGCGAAAACACATTTTGGGCAGGATGTGAAAAATGACAGCTGTACTGTTCATAAGAAGGTGTGAAAAAATGCCAGTGTTGGAAATGTGGCGTGAAAATATTGCAAATTTGCGAAGTTACAAGGGTGCATAGAAACTACACAACGCACACTTGTAACACAGTAATTTTATGGACTTTCATCACCAGATTTTCAACATAGGCATTTTAGGACCTCTGCTCATGAAGAGTGTCACCGTCATTTCCTCAAACTGTCCCAAAAACTGATTTCGCACAGCGACTGTGCTATTCTGCGCTGGACATGCGAAAACACATTTCAGCCAGGATATGTAAAATGACAGCTGTACTTTTCATGAGGAGGTGAGGAAAAATAGCAATTTTGAAAATCTGGAGTGAAAATTTTACTAATTCACAAAGTTACAAGAGTGCTAGGAAACTGCGTAATGCACACTTGTAAAACAGCCATTTTTTTGATTTTTTCCACCAAACTTGCAACATAGGCTTTTTGAGAGCCCCCCTCATGAACAGTGGCACTGTCATTTTGTTAATCTGTCCCAAAAGGTGATTCCGCGCAGCGACCGCAAAATCACCTTTCGGGATCGAGTAATGCCATGACAGTGACTGAATTCATGAGGAGGGTTCCCAATAACCCCATGTTGAAAATTTGGTGTCAACATTCCCAAAAGTGCCAGAGATATGCACCAAAGTTGAAAAAAAAACTACTTGTGCCGTTATACAGCTTACCAGCATTTCTTCAGTTCACGGCTGGCTTTGAAGAGTGCAGACGTGTTCCCGGTCCACCGAAGATCATTGTGCTCGACTCTGGAGGTAAGTATGGGCTGAGGGGGGTGTGGGGAGGCAGGGTGCACAGTGGGTGGGCGCGGGTTGTGGGAGAAGGCAGGGAGACTGCAAGGGACAGTTTTCTTTTTTACAGAGTAAAATAAAAAAAAGAGAACATTGCGGGGCAGTTTATGTTTTTTCAGGCACATTTGGCACATGGGGTGGGCTCCCAATGTGTCACCTGATTATTTTGTGGTAGCAGACAGGGGGATTGGGCACCCGTTTGGCATATGGGGCAAGAGCCAGGGGATTGGGCACCCCTCAGCACAAAACAGATGGGGGACATTATGCCAATGAGTGGGCTCCCCGTCGGCTAAATAAATAGGAGCAGGCGACTGTGGCGGTGGAGATTGGCCCCGTCAGCAAAGGAAGACTGTTGGGGGCCTATGATGCGAGGATTGGGCACCTAGGCACACACGCTGGGGTCATTATGCCAGCGGAGGTAGGGTCCCCCATCTGCAAATCAAGTGGGTCGGGGAATGCGACAGGGGGATGGGGCACCCCTGTCACCATGTTTATGTGGGGAGGCTGTGCCGCCGGAATGAGAAGCTTGCTTCTCATTGCAGCAGACATTTTCTTAGATGTGGTCATCACATTACATCTTGCTAGTGTGGTGCCTGCATGCTGTCATACTGGGGAATGAAGGATGCACCTCCAGATCTGCTCCTAATGCAATATGTTGGCTGGCACGCAAGTGCGAGCCAACATAAAAATGCCCCAAATCAGTAACATTGATTGCTTTGTAAAAGATGTATAATGCAAATCAAATCACAATCAAATGTTTCAAATGACAGAAAATGGTGCACTGTCTAGTGTTGCTTGGATAGTGCTTTTGTGACTCTGACTATCCTCAGTTGGATGGCGCTGATATCTGACTTACGATCCAGCCAATGGATCTGAGGCTGGGTCCATGCGATCTGACCTCGGATAGTTGGACCCAATGGTTGCATCTATCAGATCCAGGTCAGAGCCATAGATACCTCAGATACCTACAGTGTAACCTAGGAGCTCAGATCCTTGGTTTGATGTCTATGCCATCTGAGGCTATCCGATAGCTGACCAAAATGATGGTGTCTGATGGTATTTGACCTGTTAGGATACTATCTGAGAAACACTAACACTGTCAGACATCAGAAATCCACTAAGAGGAAAAGAAGGGCTGGAATTAGCAATGACACCCACTTCATATAGCAGAAATAAAAACAGTGCTGTGTCCACAGTGGGGCTTCTAAAATTCCAAAAAGGGGATGGTGCAATCCCGCTGTGGTGCAAGTTTCTTGTGATCTGGTGCAAGGGCACTTCTGCTGCAAGGGTGGTGCAGGGAGGCTTGGATGCAAGGCATCCTGATTTCAATGCAGCCTACATTCAAAAATCGGGATTGCTGCAAACTTTGATGCAAGCTGCCACTTGCATCATACCCATTTGGTGCAGGCACCCTGTGACAAAGTTTGTGCTTTTAAAATCGGGCCCATAATGTCTAGACAAAATGTAACCTATATTTCACCCTTTTTTGTAATTGTTGCTTTTATTTATTACTAATGACATTTTCATGGAAACAGAATCTCTGCTGTTTGCTTTTGTCTGCTTGTTCACTTTCTTCTGTTTATGATGACGTGTAGACAAGCAGCCAAAGGTGCTAATGTCCAAGGGACAGTAATCTTTTTTATGCCACTTCCCTCAGTAAGAAAGAAAAAGCAGAAAGAATTGTAAAAATATAGCTGTGGCTGAATGGTACAGAGGGTTAAAGCACAGAACTGTAAAATGGTGAGTTACAGACCCCCTCAGGGCAACAAATGATAATGTCTAAGAAAATCTGAGTTTCAGTAAACTTGTAGTTGGGTCAGTGGCATGGGGTGCTGAGGTACTGGATGCCTCACCTCCCACCACACCAGTGATCTGGGTTCGAGAATGGACCAAGGTTGCTTAGGGGCTGGCTGGGAGAAGGAGAATTTAACCACCATCGATGAATCTCCTCCTTCAGGGTGGCGGGACAGAGTGTACTGCTTCTTGGCTGCCACTTAGTGGAGGTTAGATGGTACAGCAGCGGTCGCCATAATCAAAAGTCAGAGTTGGGCATTGAAAGCGTGCACCATCTTCACGGTTTACATGTGCACCATTGCACACCACCGGCTCTGACTCAAGGGGAGTAACGGGTGGAAAAGAATCTCTGTCTGCAGAATGATGCTGTGACCCTGAAGAAACTGCACCACCACCACCATCATCCATGGCACCAACTCACATAACAAGGTAAAAAGTAGATGGGGTAAGTCTCGGAGGTGGGGTGAAGGGGCTGGGATTTGACAGCAGAAGGGGGCTGATTGGGAGGAATAGGCAGCTAAAAGTCTATGTGGAAAAAAAGGATTGTAAAAATATAGGAACGATATACTAAATTGCGTCTAACTCCCACAGTTTTCCAACTTATCCAACTAGTATCAATGGCTCTTTTTAAAGGTAACATAAACAATATATAATTTAAACCAACTATCGTTGGTGCTTTCTGTTCACTATTGACAAGCTCTTAACATATTTGAAGCAATTATGTTTGCATTCTGCATGCTGATCCCAGCTTTGTTTAGTGCTTTCATACAGGTGCCTGTAACTAGGGGGAAGTTCACACACACACACACACACACACACACACTCACTCACTCACTCACTCACTCACTGTGAGGCTTGATGCTTATCTTCAATGCCTGATGATGTCTGCTAGCTGGATAATGGGCAGAAAACTAGTGTTATCGGTGGGGCGTTTCTCCTTTGAACTACAAGAAGTTTACACCCATCAGCCAGATAAACACTGTCATTGTCAGCCTTCTCAGCATTGGCTTTTGAGAGGCAAGCCTCCTGCATTTCTACATCCATTGGCTTGTACAGTACACACCTACACAGCCCCTACACTACAGTAACAATATGTTTGCTTTGCACATGCACGAAAACAAACATAAAAAAGGGGACGCTAGGAACACCATATCAGGGGTAAAGGTACATAAGTATTTCCAGGTAACACAAGGAGTATAGAAGTTGGGAATGCTGGGAGTGGTGCAGTGCAGTGGCTGTGGGGCAGCAGTTTCTGGAGAAACCTTCTGGAGACTGCGCTACTGCCCCATCTGCGTGCACTTCTCTGGGTGGAGGGAGGAGGTTGTTAGACTTCAGGTCGAGTTGGCTAGGATTCAGAGGACCTCTTCCCTCCCCCAAGGGCCACCAAATCTGACACTGTTACCCCAGAGGATGCCAGGAAAGAGGAATGGCTGAACTAAAATGGCCTCCCCTCTATTTCTAAAATAACATCTTCCAACGTGCACCTGGACCTCGGAGGTAGGCTAATACACTGTAGTCACTGAAACTGTTCGCGATCGCTATTATTGCAGTCGCTATAACAGCGTCACTGTAATTGACTCACTGAAACTGAAGCACTGTATTGACGTGCTACCACCTCCCAGCTGTGGCTTCAGCTAGAAGCAGTGACATCCTGGGCTCCCTGCAGGGGGAATTCCTCAGGCAACTAGTCAGTGAACCCGTTCATGATGGTGCACTACTGGACCTGGTACTCACTAACAGAGATAGTGTTGCAGACGTCAAGGTAGCAGGCCACCTGGGGAACAGTGATCACTGTACAGTGTGGTTCAGTATAAGGATGGCTGCAGAATTGAACCACACAAGGGCAGGAGTCCTGAGCTTCAGGAGGGCAGATTTTTTAAAATGGCCGAATGCCTCAGTGATGACTTGGCAGGGTGGATGACCTGGGTGGGGTGGAGGAACAGTGGGCAAAGCTGAAAAGGACCATAGAGATGGCAACAAACCTCTGCATCAAATAATTGGGCAAAAGCAAGAGGAAAAAGCCATCACTCTAGTTCTCGAAAGCTCCGTGTTAGGGAGCGAAATGCAATAGGGCTTGATTTCTCTGGGGGGTGGCATCCATTTTGCTATTCTCTTAGAACGGTTTTATGTGAAGGTATATGCTTAAATAAATTGTTATATTTTATCCTATACATTAGTTCTGATTTGCACTGTTTTTGGACCAGTGTTAGGGTGAGCTGTGAGGCTTTCTAGTTTTTCAGAAACCAAGGGAAGCAGGGACAGCAGTAAGGAGCACAAAGGCATAAACTGAAGAGAGAGAATAGCCCAGGCAGTGGTGAAGGGGGACAAGACATTTCATCTGCTATTAAATTCAATGTTTCTATGTTTCTATGGAGGACCTAAAGGTGTCCACATAGTGCAACAAGGCAGTTGGGAGGGCTGGTGAGATACTGGGGTGCATAGGGAGGGGTATCACCAGTAGAAAAAGGGAGCTGGTATTGCCTCTGTATAGATCATTAGTAAGACCATCCCCCCGAGTACTGTGTTCAGTACTGGAGACCACATCTTCAGAAGGACATAAACAGAGTGGAGGCAGCTCAGCTGAGGACAACTAAAATGGTGCAGGGTCTGCATCAGAAGCCCTACGAGGGGAGACTTAAAAAGCCTAAATATGTACACCTAGGAAGAGAAGTAAGAGAGAGAGAGAGAGAGAGAGAGGATATGATAGAGGTCTTTAAATATCTCATGGGGTAAATAATGTACAAGAGAGAAGTATTTTTCAGGAAAAAAGGTGCTTAGGGACAAGGGGGCAGAATAAGACACCGATGGATCTTGTAGTGGCATGGTAGTGCCACTATAGTTAGGGCTGAGTAGGCTGTTTAATGTTAAACCACTAACTTTACACTTTGATAGCTTTGGCCCCGTTCAACAGATTTGCATAAAAATGTGCATGCATGGCCTTGGGGGCAAGGTCTGTTGATGTACCAGGTATTGTTTTGGTCAGATTGTGGATTCCGAGATCTGGATAGTGAAAAAAGGAAAAAAACGGGGGCCTTTGTAGGGGGTTTGTTTTGGCCAGTGCCTAGCACCCAGATGGTTTGGAATTTTGGTCTGAAATTTTCAGGGTGGAAAGGACTTGCTCCAGAATGATGCCTTTCATTGCTTTAGTGAAAAAATATTAATCTGTTCCTGAGTTATTAGGGTTTGAAATATTAGTTCTGAATATGCTCAGTATTCTCTTTTGGATAGCTGTTTCATACAAAAGAAGAATTTGGTCATATGAAACAGAATTTTCATTCATGAGGGGGGTAATCCTGTTTCATGAGAAACAATTCCTTTTTTATATGCTAGCCATCTTCTTTGCATTATTTTCAAAAAACATTTTTTTGAAAACCCATAAAAATCTTATCCTGCAGAGACACCAACACATGTATCTTGCTAAACGGGACCCCATTAGCTGGATTCTGCAGTTAGTTTTTGGAAAAAGAACTTAGAAAACTGTTTTTAAAACATTTTTAAAATATTTTTTCACGAGACGATTTTCTTGTTTCGCATGGCCTCACAAAACAGGAATAGGGCCAAACGAAAGAAGAATGGGGTCAGATAAAACAAAAATCTGGGCTTAGTTTCTTTTCACATCCTTGTTTTGTATGAAGCAATCCACTTTTGTGAGAATGACACAATCTCTCAAAACAGGATTGAGTCATACAAAACAAGATTTTGACATTAGTTTTTTTTTTTTGTGCACATTTTGGGCCCAATGTTCAAAACTTTGCCTGTGGGCAAAATTTGCACTGCCCAGTGGGAAAAATTAGCCCACATCCAATTGCACACAATATTCAAAGGAATAGCCATGGGGCAAACACTGCTGAATATAGCGAGCAAATGAAGGTGGGCAAACATGGCTGTGACTGCAGTGCAAAGACAGCCTGGCAAAGAAGACAGCTCTGAATATAGAAAAGAAGACAGCTCTGAATATAGTAACTGGGCAGTGCAAATGGCAACAGCAGCACAGTGCACACAGAGGAGGAGTCATGCACAGGTGAACTACATGGCCAGCATAGAAGGAGACCAGAAAACAGACATTATGAGCATACAGCAGTGGAAGAACTGAAACATAGCAACAGACACACCAAAGGCAACATCAAGAAATGTAATGCAATATGTAGCTAGTGCTTCATGTGTTGGATGTGTAGTGTGGAAAATGAGCATAGATGGGACAGTGGGGTTGGGTCCCACACAAAAAAATATCCCTGCTGCAGTGCCAGTCCGACCCAAGCCTGTGCCTGCTGTGCATAGGCAGAGGAGACAAGGCACCCTGACACAGAGCAAGGGGAAACACACCAAAGGACACACAACAGGAGGTCATGGGGGGTGGACGTTACCTACTGCAACAAGGGGAAAGCCACAAGCAGGCCAACACACCGAGGCCACCCAGCCATGCAATGTATGTGTACGTGTGTGTGTGTGTGTGTGTGTGTGTGTGGGGATTGCCCAAGGAACAGGGATGATACCATGACTACGGACGGTCACAACCCAGAAGGTGGCCGGCATGCACACAGGAGATGCTGGGGACACACGGAGAATAGAATGTGACAGGAGCACACACCCACCATGGCCAGAACACTGTACAAGCAGATGCACAGGCAAAGACACTGCGGGGGGGGGGGAATAGGATACTCCATGCCATGGGATAGGCAAGGATGTCACCCACCAGGGTGATGCAGGCGGTCAGTAGGAGCAATACTGCAAACCACGAAAACTGTCCAGAGGTAACCACTAACTAGAATTAAGAGTGGTGTCCCCAATATTAGGCAACACACTGTAACCTAAGCAAGCATTGTCTACTACGTGACAGTACCCTGTCCTGCCCCAGTGTTCATGTACGATCTCAAAAGCCCTCCCACTGTAGTAAGTAGAGATGCAGCTAATTTAAAATCCACTGGCTAAGTGGATGTGAAGGGGCTACTTCGCGTTAACATAACGCTACGCAAAGTGGACATTGGAAAGTGCTCACTTCGCCTTGTCATTATGACTTTGCATTGTCATTCCACCTATATGCGAAGCAAGGTGAAGTGACAACAATATAGGCAGCCCCCCGCACATCACATGGCTTACAGTACTGTAAGTCACGTGCTTTAGCCAGGCAGGAAGGAAGTGGGTCATACAAGTGGATAGTTTCACTTTCTCCTTTGCAGTGGTAGAAGGAGGAAGCATTTTTTGTGTAGAGGAGAGTTTGGAGTGTTATATTTGTTTGTATCTTGCGAAATGCCTAAAAACAAACAGCTTTTTAAAAAGTTAAATCTTTAGTTTTTTTTGTAGTGTTTTTTCAGTTCTTTTTTGTGACTGATTTGTTTGTTTTGTAAGTTTTTGTTTTGTGTGTGTCAAACTGTGACTGTGTGTGAAGCAGTCTTTCTTTGCGTGAGGCATCGGTCGGAGAGGGATTTAGTGGGTTGTGTGCGATGGACCCGGGAGAGTCTGTGGCTCATGGACATGGGCAGAGGGGAGTGCGCATGCGTGGGGGCAGTTGGGTGTTGTTGGACTGCTCCCGACTGTTTAGTCTTGCCTCTCCCCCTCTGGAAGCAGCAGCACCACCAGTGCCACCGGCGGCACATCCACCAACTCTGCCACCACCACCACCACCACCAGTAGCAGCTGCAGTGGCTCCTGCAGAACTCCCTCCACCACCTCCACAGCTGCAGGTGGAGCCCCAGGTGCATGACAGTGCTGCTAGCAGTACATCTGCCCCTCCTGTGCCTGGCCCCCCCCCCACAGCTTCCCAGTCTGGCAGTTTTTTAACTGTGTGGGGGGGACAGCACCATTGTGGTTTGTCAGTTATGTGGCATGCAGGTGCACCGTGGCCCCCAAGGGACACATTTGGGGACTGGTGGCCAGCACACACATATGATAAACCACCACAAGGTGGAGTGGCAGACTGCCACCGAACAGGCCAGGCCTCCACCTGCTGGCCCTTCTGTGGCAGTGGCAGAGGGTGCTGGGGGAGTTGTGCCTCGCCACTGCAGCAGGAGGAGGGCAACAGCAGCAGCTGCTCCACCACCACCACCGCCCTCACCACCACCACCACTACCTGACTTTCCCCCTCACCAGTGGACCCCACCACAGTGCTTGCAATGCAGGCAGACATTGCACTGCTGTGGGTGGTGCTGGAGGAAAGCAATGATAAGGTGGGTGCTGTGCAGCAGCAGGTGGAGCAGATCAAGCAACACCAGCTCCAGATAGTGTCAATGCTCCATCTGCTGCTGCAACACCGTGGGATCCCCCATTAACTTATTTTTTCTGGTCACCTCCACCCCCCGCTGTAGTGTTTTGTGATTTTTTTTTTTTATGTTTAATAACAGACAGTCATACATGCTCCTTATTGCCCTGTTGTTATAATCCAGTGCCTCAGTAATGTTTACTTTCTGTTGTGGAGTGGTTGTGGAAAAGCTGGTGTGAGCAGTGCAGGTATGATGTGCTAAATAGCATGTGTGCAGTCAGTGTTGTTTTGTGTGTGTATGACATCAGACATTGTGCAGCTTCTTGCAAACATATATTGCTGACTTGTAGTGTTTATGGTATAAAGAATAGCGAGCAGAATAACGTATATTTTATTGTCACCATCATCATCAGCGGACTATGTGATATGATATTTTTTCAGAGGTGTCTGGCCAGAGTGCACCTTAGTCACATACTGCACACATGACTTTTAGGAGAGCATGTGTTTTTTGTGCTATGATCTCTGTTAAGTCATGTGTGCACTGTGAGTGACTGAGGTGCACAGTGACCCGATACCTCTGAAAAAATATCATATCACTTACTCCACTGGTGGTGATGGTACAAATAAAATATACAACATATATTCTTTGTTATCTTTATTTTTGAGATACTGCAACAAGTCACACCATATATATGTTTGCACGAAGCTGGACAATGTATGCATACACAGGAAGGAACACTGATGGCACACATGCAGTTAACACAACATACTTGCACTGCTCAGTCATGCTTTTTGCGAGACACTTCAAATCATGAGTCCCGACACAAAGTAAACATTACTGAGGCTCCATAAATATTTCATTTTTGAAATGGACATTAAAGAGATTCACCAAGTTACAGCAATGCACCTGATATTGGGGCGCCTTACTTCTAGGGGAATCTTTCTTGTTCCACATGTCCTTACATAGTGCAATTCTTTTCTGGCAAAAACGCCCATAATTTTGTTAAAGCGGGTCACGGAGGACTTCCTGTTCTGAAGAGCAGCCCAAGTTCTGCCCCCCGCACTCTGCAACATTATGACGTGATGCCAGGGAGAGTGCGGGGGAGCACTCCATTATACTGAATGGCCAGCAGCTTTCCAAATGTTTCTCTATGTTATAATGGTCAGTCTGTGGTGAAACGTGGGCATGTTTTGAGTAACAAGAGCCTTGTTAGTGGAAACGTGCCCACGTTTCACTGCAAACAGACCATTATAACATAAATAAACATTTGGAAAGCTGCTAATCATTCAGTATAATGAGCGCACCGCGACTCTCCCTGGCATCACATCATAATGTTGCTGAGCTACGAGGCAGAACTGAAGGCTCTCAGAACAGGAAGCCCATGGCCCGCTTAATGAAATTACAAGCATTTTGCCAGAAAAGCACTGCACTCAGGACATGTGGAGCAAGAAACATTACCCTGGAGGTAAGGCAACCATATATTGGGTGCAATACCATAATAACTACGTAACTTGGTGAATCTCTTTAAAGCAGCAGTGCAACAATCTGTTAAAAATTTTGACCTATGCTTTTTTATGCTATTTTACATTGCCACTTTACTTACATCCTGACTTGTATGATACTATTGTTTCCAGTATTTGAGTCTGCTTTACTACTTTTTTTCCATGTCTGAAACAATAAAAGTAGCACTCCTTTTAATACAGTGCGGACCAGGTCTTTGTCAGTATTTTCCGCTGCTTTTCTCCATCAGTTATTATATATCACTTCTGTTGTAAAATGAACAGTTATGCATCAGGCAGTGTTTTATGACCTCACAGAACAATATTTATTGAAAAACAGCTGCAAATAGTGATGAAAACCTGGTCAGAACAATATTAAAAGGCGTGCTCCTTTTTTTTTTCAGACGTGAGAAAAAGTAGTAAAGCAGGCACAAATTGTGAAAAGAACGGTATCATACAAGTCAGGAGGTAACTAGTGGCTGGCAATGTAAAATAGCATAAAAAAGTATAGGTCAAAATTGTCACCACATTGTTTCAATACTGATTTAATTTATAATTTAAGCACGACATTATGTGCTCACAATCACAACACACAAAATGCATCTGTCTTGTGTGCAGAAAATTGACAAGTGCTAAGGAAGTGAAATGGGAGCATTACACCACATGCAAAGTCCCCCAGAATTTATTGCGCAGTCACTCATGTGTGCAGTGGTCCCACAGGGTCCTCAGATTTTTTCTGCATGCCCAAAATGCATCTGTCTTGTGTCCAGAGAATTGACAAGTGCTAAGGAAGCGAAATGGGAGCGTTACACCACATGCAAAGTCCCCCAAAATTTATTGTGCAGTCACCCATGTGTGCAGTGGTCCCACAGAGTCCCCAGATTTTTTCTGCATGCCCAAAATGCATCTGTCTTGTGTCCAGAAAATTGACAAGTGCTAAGGAAGTGAAATGGGAGCGTTACACCACATGCAAAGTCCCCCAGAATTTATTGTGCAGTCACTCATGTGTGCAGTGGTCCCACAGAGTCCCCAGATGTTTTCTGCATGCCCAAAATGCATCTGTTTTGTGTCCAGAAAATTGACATGTGCTAAGGAAGTGAAATGGGAGCATTATACCACATGCAAAGTCCCATCAGAAATGATGACCGTGAGCTAACTGTTGTTGTTCCAAAGTGTGCTGCGATTCCCGCGCAAATGCGATGCACTCACCTCAAACGAATGGAAGGGTGCCCTTTGTCTGTACACTAATAGTAGCCTTGGTGAGTTGATATATATAAGGGATATGCAATGGAAGCAAGTGTAAGAAATGATTTATCTGCACAAGAGCGGTTTGACCTCGGGCAACCACGAGTGAGGTGCCCGAGATCAAACTGCTTGAGTGCAAATAAATCATTTATTACATGAGATTTCCATTGCATATTCCATTTATGCAATTCTTTTGTTTTTGCTTTTGTAGGGGGCATTTGTTAGTCAAAAAAAGTAAATAAAAGTTGAATTTTCTGCCATTTGTTGCTGATTGAAGACAATCTAAAAGGAATCTAGAAATGGAAACACCTCTCATTTTGTTGATATTTACATGCTGAACAACTTTTGTGCACAAATTACCATACTATCATTTTTGTTTTTAAGTTATTTGCATTTGTTTGATGAAAAAGTGTACAAAAATTGAATTTTTTGCTCTTTTTTGCTAGTTATGAAAAACTAAAAAGTATCTATAAATGAAACACCACTCATTTTGTAGATATTTCTGTGCTGAATAAAGTTTGTGCTCACAGTACCTAGTTCTGAATCTCAACTCAAGTTACATTTCAAAACTACATCTTGTCAAGTAACACAACCTGTGTCCAACTTTTTCAACACTGTCATGGCTGCACAGCTGCAAGTTTGGAATACAGTGCATGATATGTTGCAGAAATAGTTTTTGCAATGTACACATGTCACCTAGTTTATGAATCCTCCTCAGCTGGATTCGTTGCACACTTTAAAAAAAAAAATGAACAGATGAAATAAAATATTTATACTTATCAGTATGGATTTGAAATGGATATTCCATAGGTTCCCATGTACGGTACTGCTGCAGTACCATTCATACCGACTTTCAGTGAAGAAGAGTCATTTTTTGTTAACCTGTAAAGAAACAAAATAAGTTTACCGTATGTGTTTGACCATTGCAGCTCAGAAAAGCAACAGAAAACAAAACACACAGTTATAGGAAGTTGACTAGCATAAAAAACATTAGTACACATACTCACTTTAAAGTTTTAATATTAAGAAGCCTTGTGCCTGTGGCTGATGGATGTGGTCTCCTGTTTGACTCCCTGTGCCTTGGCATGGTAATGTAATGGGAAAACATTGTCAGAATGACACTGGTGGTGGGTGCTAGTGGTCACAGCTGTGGCACATGATGACATTTCCTGTGACATCTTCCTGCATCTGGTGGTGGTGGCAGTGGCTAACAGCGGTGGTCCGAGGGGCACACAAAGTCAGTCACTGTGGTGGCCGTGACTAGCAGTTGTGGTGGTGGCGGTCCAGCAGGGGCACACAAAGTCATTCCTTGTGGTGGCAGTGGCTAACAGCAGTCATGGTGGTGGTCGTCCGAGGGGGCACACAAAGTCATTCCCTGTGGTGGCAGTGGCTAGCAGTGGTGGTGGTGGTCCGGGGGGCACACAAAGTCATTCCCTGTGGTGGCAGTGGCTAGCAGTGGTGGTGGTGGTCCAGGGGGGCACACAAAGTCATTCCCTGTGGTGGCAGTGGCTAACAGCGGTCATGGTGGTGGTCCAGGGGGGCACACAAAGTCATTCCCTGTGGTGGCAGTGGCTAACAGCAGTGGCGGTGGTAGTCCAGAGGGGGCACACAAAGTCATTCCCTGTGGTGGCAGTGGCTAACAGTGGTCATGATGGTGGTCTGGGGTGACACACAAAGTCATTCCCTGTGGTGGCAGTGGCTAGCAGTGGTGGTGGTCCAGAGGGGCACAAAACATCATTCCCTGTGGTGGCAGAGGCTAACAGTGGTCATGGTGGTGTTCTGCGTGGCACACAAAGTCATTTCCTGTGGTGGCTAACAGCGGTGGTGGTAGTCCGGGGGGGCACACAAAGTCATTCCCTGTGGTGGCAGTGGCTAACAGCGGTGATGGTCCAGGTGGGCACACAAAGTCATTCCCTGTGGTGGCAGTGGCTAACAGCAGTCATGGTGGTGGTGGTCCGGGGGGGCACACAAAGTCATTCCCTGTGGTGGCAGTGACTAGCAGCAGTGGTGCTGGTGGTCCAGCGGGGGCACACAAAGTCATTCCCTGTGGTGGCAGTGGCTAACAGTGGTCATGGTGGTGGTCCGGGGGGCACACAAATTCATTCCCTGTGGTGGCAGTGGCTAGCAGTGGTGGTGGTGATGGTGGTCCAGGGGGGCACAGAAAGTCATTCCCTGTGGTGGTAGTTGCTAGCAGTGGTGGTGGTGGTCCAGGGGGGTACAAAACATCATTCCCTGTGGTGGCAGTGGCTAACAGTGGTCATGGTGGTGGTCTGGATGGCACACAAAGTCATTCCCTGTGGTGGAAGTGGCTAACAGCGGTCATGGTGGTGGTGGTCCGGGGGGGCACAAAGTCATTCCCTGTGGTGGCAGTGACTAGCAGTGGTGGTGGTGGTCCAGCGGGGGCACACAAAGTCATTCCCTGTGGCAGCAGTGGCCAACAGTGGTCATGGTGGTGGTCCGGGGGTACACAAATTAATTCCCTGTGGTGGCAGTGGCTAGCAGTGGTGGTGGTGGTCTGGGGGGGCACACAAAGTCATTTCCTGTGGTGGCAGTGGCTAGCAGTAGTGGTGGTGGTGGTCCAAGGGGGCACACAAAGTCATTCCCTGTGGTGGCAGTGGCTAACAGCAGTGGTAGTGGTGGTCCGGGGGGGGGTACACAAAGTCATGAAAAAGAAAACATGTATCATATAGCAAATGTCACAGCCTTTTAACAACTTCAGTTAAAACCTGACAACATTAATCTCATCATCATCATCATAAAGAAAGCTGCCCTCATAGTCATCTATGTCTGAAGTCTGACCACTGGGAAATTCTTTCTCCATTGTGTCATCATCTACATCAGTGGTAGGCTGTTTCATGCTGCAACTGCCAGTGCCACCAGGATGGTACATTTCTACATCACCAAAATCATGACTAGGCCTGGGTACGAATCCTGAGGTTGCAGTCTGTGCCTCTCATTCATTTTTATGAATGTTAGCAAACTAACATTTGCAGGAGTGAGGATTGTCCGACAATCCCTGACTATTGCATCTGCTGAGCTGAATACCCTCTCAACACTTACACTGGAGAGTGGACATGTGAGGTACTTCAGTGCCACTGCAGTCAGCTCTGGTCATTCACTGACCTTTCCGCTCCAGTATAAAAGAGGATCGTCAGTTATTGACAGATGCCTGTTTTCAGACAAATATGACACAACCATTCTCTGTGCTCACTAAGTCCAGTGGTTGATGCATCATCCTGTTTTCCGGAATCATTTATTTCACAAATCCCCACTTGGGACAAAGCCTCCCAAAGTGGGTTGACACCAACCGCTTTGGATGACAGACCACCTAGAACCGCAGTCCCCTTCCCCTTACAGGATATGCTTGATACTCCTCCAGGTGCACCTTCAGCCTGATTATGCTGCTGAGGTTTGCTGGCCTTGGCACATGACTTCTGTACCCCATGACTCAAGCGCACCAGTTGCCTACTGACATTTTTTACCTGTTCAGGCCCTCCCTTCAGTACTGAGGCAATTCCACGTTTGTATCGTGGGTCCAACATTGTTGCTATGGCAAAGTTGTCACTATGCTGAATGCTCAAGATGTGACGATTCTGGTCGAATACTGTCAGCATGTATTCAAGCAACATACTGCTAGTGCTGTCTCTGGCAACATCAAGGCCATGCTGTACATTCACCAATGTCTGCCTCAGCACCACAGCAGTGGAATTGATTGGCTAATGGAGGCAGACTTGCCACTCACTGCCTTTGTGGCATGTTCAAAAGGCCTCAAAATTGTTATTACAGAGTCCATGAGGTGCCACTGTTCAGTCGTCATAGACATGGAGGCCACGGAACTGTCACAGCTAGTGTGTATCACAAGATATTCTGAGATGGCTCTGTATTGTTCATACAACCTCTCTGCCATGTATAAAGTGGAGTTCCACAGGGTGACAACTTCCGTCTTCAAGCGGTGCTGAGGGAGGCTGTTTCGCATCTGCAACTGCCGAAGCTGGTCATGGACCTTTGCAGATCGTGAAACGTGAGAACAGATTTGGCATGCAACTGTCAGCATTTCCTTTACATCAGGGTGCTGCAGAAACTCCTGCACCACAAGATTTAAACAATGGGCCATGCATGGAACACGAAAAAAGCCACCATTCGTGATGCATTTCATCACATTTGACACATTGTCACTTGCTATGAACCCAGCTCTCAGGGACAGGGGGTTCAGCCACTTGTCAGTTTCAGTCAGTACCACATCCACATGTTTTCACCAGTGTGTGAACAGGTCACGTTGTGCACAGCAATCGTTGCATGCTGTCGAATTCCTGGAAGATTGCTACCATGACACTCCACCTTACTGCACTGATTATTCACACTACCAACAGCACAAACAACCCCCAGCACCTACGCCCAGAGTGCAGTTATACACAAATATGCACTCCCCTCTGTTTTGCCACTTGTCCACATATCCATACTTAAATGGATGAATGGAGAGGAGGAATGTTGAAGGGCATGTCTTATTGAGTCGGACACAGTACGGTGCAACTTAGGGACAGCACGGGTCGAAAAGTATGTCCTGGATGGGACTTTCCATTTTGGACAGGCACATGTAGAAAACCACCAGAACCCAGAATTCTCCACAAAGGAGAAGGGCAAAAGATCAATTGCCAGCATTTCAGCTACAGCAGCATTAAGTTCATGTGACACTGTATGATTGGGTGGGTACTTCAGCTTATGTGCAAAAACACTCTGTAACATGGGCTGACTTAAACGTTTTACACGGGGTGTGATGACAAATGGTTCTGCTCTGCGAATGGCAGGGGGTGGAGTGTGGACGTTTGATGATGATGGTTGCACAGATGATGATGTCAAACCCACAAATGCAGTTATTTTGCCAGATTTACCAACCAGGGTTGATGTACCTCTTGCACTAGACATACTGCATTCACCACCACCACCACCAAAACTGCTACTCACACCAGCACTGGAAAACATTTCAAAATCATTATGCTCCTCCACCTCATCATGGCTGTAGTAATCCTCTGCTCTTATTTAATCACTACTGCACACATTTAATGGAAGGGGATAACATGCTCATTATTAGCTTATGGTATTAGCTTGCGCTGGGTCCACAGTGCCATGTTCCTATTCTTAAGATGTGTATGCTGTCCTGTCCCCAGATGGCTCCCCTTTTTACCTTGACTCACACGCTCATGGCAAACCTGGCAGATTGCAACTGACTCATCATTTGCATCTTGCACAAAAAAATCCCAAACAAGGGATTGTGATGCTCTACTTTTAACATGTCCCCGATGCTGCTTATTGGACTCCGTTCTTTTAAGCAATGAAGTGGGGGTCCTCGTGATTTTTTGGGCAGAACACACTTGGACTGCAACTGACCACCACGACTACCTATCATTATTACTGAGTCACCATCATCATCATCACCACGAACTGAAACTGGTAAATCACAAGTTTTTAAGGGGGGGGGGGGATTAATGCAAACAGATCCAGACACAGCCACCTTGAATTTCTTTTTCTCCGGTTCCCAGCTGGGGTCAATTACATCATCATCATATTCATCAACATCACTCACATCCACATCTTCTGCTTGGATGCTAGCATGATGTGGACTGCATGTTGCAACCACAGCAACATCATCATCATCAGATTCATCATCATCATCAACACCACCATCACCTGATATTTTTTCACCACACTGTGAATCACTGCATGGAGTATGCGTGACCTGAACTGTGGTGGAAGAAATGTCACATTGTATGCTATCGTTAACATGATTATCAGAATCCTCATGTTCAGTTACTGGGATGTTACTGGGAAATGTGACATCATCTACACTGCCACTCACTCGCACTGCTTCACACTCCACTATATTTTTGGATATGGTAAACTGGTCAGAAGTGGAACTTGAGGCAGCAATACTCCTACCACCACCAGCAACTGCGCTAACACCACTGGCTGGACAACATCATCTCCTCCAACTACGAGTGAAGTTACTGATTGGGCTGTAAAAAACATTGCAGGAGAAATAAACCTTTCCTCACATGAGCAATGCGCTTCTGCGTCTGCGTACTACCACACCTACAGACAATCTTACCAGTGGCAGCAGTGCTAAGGCGAGAAACAGCTTTGCTTGCATGTCTCTTTGCGGGCATTTTGGGGGATCAACAACAATATTTTAAACAAATTTAGATTTTGGAACATTCACTCTGGGTGGAGGGACATTGGATGTGAAGCCAGAAAAACAACTGTGGCTTCAGCAACAGATACAGATGCAAATTCACAAGTGAAAACACCTTAATTAACCAGTGGTGCTGAAGTCACAAACAATCCAATCTGGAAAATAATTCCTTTTGCGGTGGGGTGGGGGGGGGAATACGACACTGACTGCAGATTTTTATGGCAGTGCGAGCAGCAAAATAAAGAAAAGATACTACAATGGCAGTACAAAATCATTCAGCTGCAGTGGATAGCAGGTTCACTCTGCTGCGCCTGCAATTACACTGTGGCACAATAAAAGGTGTATTGTTTTATGTCGCGCACCGCGCGCGCACACACACACACACACACACACACACACTCACACACACACACACACACACACACATATACACAATTTGTCTACAAGTAATGCGTAGCAAATGGAAAAGTTCAGTAATATACCACGTATTGTAAACAATCTGAAATTATAAACTGCTGCACCAGATCCACACAACACATAATCAGCAAATAAATGTCAGCAATTACTGACAATATTATTGTGTACATAAACACAGTCAGTTATATAACAAAAATATAACCAAAAAACAAAGAACTTCCTATTTCTCCAACTTAAATCTACCTACACCACAAAATGCCCCTTCCCCAAAGTACACTTTCACCGTCTCTTACTACACAGACTCAATGTTGTACATTAACATTCAAAATCCACACACAAACAAAAACGCTTGATGATATGAGCACAGGAACATTTCCTACAATCGATGAACTAAAGTTTGAGCAAAAAAAATTACTCAAAAAAGCTTTTTTAACAGCTTTTAGAAGGTTTGAATCACAGAAGCACACCGTATCCTACAGCTTCCTACACACACTACCCCGAACTGAGGCTGTGCAGATCAATACAGAGCCCATGTGACCTGAAATCCCATGAATCATTGTAAAATTCACTTTTGGAGCTTAAAAACCAGGTGAAGTGAGGCAAAGTGCATTGTTTTCAATGCACTTCGCCTTTAAAATTGGTGGAGTAGTGGTCTGGGAAGGCGGAGTAATGTGAAATCATTGTTTTCAATGGACTTGCTGCTACCATCATAATAATTACCTCCGCTTGCAGAGCACTCCGTGAATTCGCTTTGGTTCGCTGAATCACTTTGCAGAGCAAACTGAGGCCACTTCACCCACCACTAGTAGTAAGGCTGCAACATTGTAGTCATGGCTCCTGAGTAATGCCTGTCTATCTATGTCATATTGTTTGTATATTTGCCATTGAAACCTCCTGGGTCATACCTGAAAATAAGCAGTTACTGTCTACATAGAAACATAGAATTTGATGGCAGATAAGGACCGCTTGGCACACCCAGTCTGCCTATTTCCCTACCTAATGGATAAGCTGCAGATCCTAGTTAACCAGCAGCCTACTTCTTTCTACCCCCACCCCCTAGAATTGCCTTATGGCTGTCCCATGCATGCTTGAATTCAATCACTGTTTTTGACTCCATAACCTCCTCCGGAAGGCCATTCCATGCATCCACAACCCTCTCTGTGAAAAAATACTTCCTTACATTACCTCTGAGCCCCCATCTTCAAATTGTGCCCCTTGTTCTTGCACACCTCTTTTTTTGAAAGATGCTACCCTCTTGGACTTTGTTGATTCCCTTGAGGTACTTGAACGTTTCTATCATGTCCCCCCTCTCCCTCCTTTACTCGAGGCTATACATATTAAGTTCCTTTAGTCTCTCTTCATATGTCTTCCGGTGTAGACCCTGCACCATTTTAGTTGCCCTCCTCTGGACAGCTTCCATCTTGTCTATGTCCTTGCGGAGATTGGGTCTCCAGAACTGCACACAGTACTCCAGATGGGGTCTCACCAGCTGTCTGTACAGAGGGATAACAACTTCCTGTTTTCTACTGGTGATGCCTCTCCCTATGCATCCCAATATCCCCCCAGCCCTGCTTACTGCCCTCTCACATTGCTCGCCCACCTTTAAGTCATCTGATATGACCACCCCAGGTCCCTTTCCATTTTTGTTGTTGTTAGTATCTCACCCCCCATTGTGTACTCTTCCCCTGGATTTTTGTTTCCCAGGTGCATTAACTTGCACTTCTTAGCATTAAATCTAAGCTGCCATACATTTGACCATTCCTCTAACCTTGCCAAGTCCTTCTCAGCCTTTCCACCCCACCTTGTGCATCGACTCTGTTGCAGATCTTTGTGTCATCTGCAAAGAGACATACTTTTCCTTCCAGTCCCTCTTCAATGTCGCTCACAAAGACATTGAAGAGGACTGGTCCTAATACTGATCCCAGCGGCACCCCAATAGTAACCCCCCTTTCTTCAGAGTGGACTCCATTTACTATTACCCTCTGTGTCCTATTATCCAGCCAATTCTTTACCCAGGCTATCATCTTGGGGCCCACTCCCAGGCTGGCTAACTTGTATATTAATCTTTTGTGTGGGACTGAGTCAAATGCCTTGCTAAAGTCTAGGTAGGCCATGTCCACAGCCCATCTCTGATCTACTACTTTGGTCACCCAGTCAAAGAAATCTATTAGATTCGTCTGGCATGACCTTCCTGCTGTGAATCCATGCTGCCTTGGGTCCTGTGCCGTCTGGAGTACTGTGTGCAGTTCTGGAGACCCAGTCTCCACAAGGACATAGACAAGATGGAAGCTGTCCAGAGGAGGGCAACTAAAATGGTGCAGGGTCTGTACCAGAAGACATATGAAGAGAAACTAAAGGAGCTTTAATATGTATAGCCTTGAGGAAAGGGGGGACATGATAGAAACGCTCAAGTACCTCAAGGGAATCAACAAAGTCCAAGAAGGTAGCATCTTTCAAAAAAGAGGTGTGCAAGAACAAGGGGCACAATTTGAAGATGGGGGCGGCTCAGAGGTAATGTAAGGAAGTATTTTTCTACAGAGAGGGTTGTGGATGCATGGAATGGCCTTCCGGAGGAGGTTATGGAGTCAAAAACAGTGATTGAATTCAAGCATGCATGGGACAGCCATAAGGCAATTCTAGGGGGTTGGGGTAGAAAGAAGTAGGCTGCTGGTTAACTAGGATCTACAGCTTATCCATCAGGTAGATAAATGGGCAGACTGGGCGGGCCAAGCTGTCCTTATCTGCCATCAAATTCTATGTTTCTATGTTTCTATGTTAGTATAACACAACCCACAGGAGGAGACAGCCACAATCAACGGTATACTACAACTGTAGAATGGTAGCAGATGAACCATGCTCAGCACACAAGGTGAACACAGTGGGAGAACAGTGCCTCACACACAGCCCAGTGGTGTTGAATGTACATGCCCATGGTGGACCATAGGCCACCATGTGTAGTCCAATGTGCAAAGGGCAAGGAGGCAGACATGTCCTTGGCAGCATGTCACAGCCACATATGTGGAACTGGGCCACTGAATGCCTAACATGCATCCTCTAAGAGTGCAGATGCAGGACAGCAGGACAGCAGCACAAACGAGGGTGTGTGCCCATGTACGGGAGTGTTATGTGCAGAGTACAAGTACTGCAGGGTATGCATGACACACCATGTTGCAGCAGTGCAGGACTGAAGCTGACATGTGCGTACACATCATAGGCCCACAGGCTGTGTGGCCAGAAGAAACACTGGCCAGGTGCACTGTTTCACAGGCTGCAGTAGGTGTGTGCGATGCCGTGCCCATCAGCACAGCAGCATGGGCACCCCATGGCCATGTGCCCCTGGAACCAGTGACATGACACAGGGTAAACGCACATATGGTGGTGACACTGTGCTGTCAAGGGGTACCATACATGCCCTGCTCAGCAAGGAATGCAACCTGTGTAAACCACAAAGGAGCATACTTCATGTGCGGCATCCTGCTACCCGTCACTGCCGTCCCTGGCCTGCTGACCATGAGGCATGGTTCCCCAGCTGCACCCTCGCTGCTGTCCCCTGGCCATGTGGTCTGCAAAGTGAAGGGAATAGAAGTGTCAGTACCATTATGAACGTCAATAATCCCCCCCACACTGTGCCAGTTACACTGCGCGCAACTGTCAAACAGTGTACTGTGTCCGCCCCACCCAGCATATGCCGTATGGGACACATGTGCAGTGTCGGTACATTGTCCTGTAGTAGTCTGTGTACAGCACACAAGCTAACCCAAGTGACATCAGCTGGAGAAGCAAAGCACCGACAACAGTGTGACAGACGTGTACACATCTGTATGCACCTGGTACATATGTCCTGCAGGTGACAGACAATCGAATGGCATTCCTGAGAGTATATCCCCAATGCACAGCATGGATGGGCCACACCTGTGACCCACCTGTGCCCTCCCCAATGGCCATGCCATACTGTCACTTTGTACTGGTGGTGGCCCACTGATGTGCTCATAAGTCTTGTATGACTGTACAACCATGGTAGACAGGGGATACTCAGGCACAGCTGTGGTTAGCACACCCCACACAGACAGTACCACTACAGTGCCCAGTACTGTGACAGACATGTGTGTCGGCTGACCACTGGACACAGCAAGGCCCAATGTCACATGGCCCGTGGAGCACACGGACACTTCACTGAGCTCAGGGAACATGACTAGCAGCTATCTGTCACTCACAGGCAAATGTTCATCCACATCTGGCAGATGTTATCGACATATGTGACAGTGGCTAGCAACAGTCCTGGCCCAGTCACACAGTATGCACCATGTCCACCCACAGGGGAGGGTCCATTGCCACCATGCCAGGAACAGGCAGCAGTGTGTCTGCAACCTACACACATGTCTGGACAGTGTGTGGCCAATAGGCCTACCACAGTAGACCATGTCAATGTACAGAGGTGTGGCTGGACATGCCAGAGAGGTATACACATCATCCAACTGCACATCTATTGTGACATACATGTGCACATGTGCAACATGTACTCTACCAATGGTGGAGCACACTGATACGTGTCACAAGATATCACTGTACACGTCACTTGAACTACTACATACACAGGCACTGTTGACTCACACATGGGCACCACTGTACCCATAGTGGTGTACACACTGCAATGCATGAGAATGACCCTCAGCATGACAGGCATGTGTGCAGTGACCTGTCCTACATATATGTATCCACATGTGTACTGTGCACATGCCTGTCCACACCCTTTGACATGCATAAAGCTGGGATATGAGAAACATATCCACTTACCTGGTGCAGGCACAGTGCCATCACACACCATGCACTGGAACCTGGCCAGCCTCTGCCACTCTCTGCGCTACAGATGCCCATGTGCATCTACTGGTGCTGTACATTCCCCGGGGGTGGGGGAGCAGTCACAACACAGGCATACTGTTCACATGGCTGATCTCTGTGACACCATCATGTGGATGTGTACCCCAAGCTGTGCTGTGCATCGACCTGGACACAGTGTGCACTCTGCCATCACCACAGGTCCCTGCACCCAACACATGTCCCACACCTGTTGGTGTAGTGACACGACACAGGACCTGTTGCAGCCTACACAATGCAAGCTGCTGCTGGTTTGTGTATGGCACATATACACTGTCATGTGGCCGCCACCTACAGACTGACACGTGGGGGCCACTGATGGTCTGGGACAGCAGGGACTGTGGGCCCAACCCCTACATCCCTGTGTCGCATGCCCACAACCGATGCCACGGTGTGGCCCATGTGTTGTGGGGAGTCACACACACACACACACACACACACACTACAGAACAACCACTGACCACTGAATCATTTCCATCCCCACACAGGTGCCTCTGGTGGCCGTGAATGCCTCCGAAGCCACAGATTCTCTAGGGCGGAGCTGAAGGCCCTGGCTGATGCCTAAATGGCCAGGGAGCACAGCATGCAGTGTTACAAGATGACTGATACTGCAGTATGTGTCATGTGGGGACAGAGGTGAATGCTGTTGGAGGCAGAGGACGCACAATGGATGCCATCTGCAAATGGTGGCATGATCTACAGCGCTGTGCAAAGGATGACCTGGCAGCATGCCACCATGCACTGCTCGGCACAGGTGGGTCATGGCCGACAGAGGTTGCCAGACCTGTCGACCTTCTGGTGGAGGTGGTGGCATCAAATCTCAGGACTGTGGCCGTGGAAGGTGTTGACGGCAGTGGGTGTGCGACACATGAGTACATGGCTGTGCACCAGCATGGTGTGCATGGGAATACGTGCAGCTCTGCTTGTGTTGTGGCACAATGCTGCCCTAGCCAGTGCACACCTGTGCATTGGGATGGCCTGTGTGCAGTATGTCACTGTCTGCTGCTGTGTGTATGGCACTACCAGCCTTGCAGCATGTGCCACACTAACACAGTCATGTACTCTGCACACAGATGCCCTGTGCCTATGCACATAGTGTGTATCACAGCAGCAGATGTTCCTTCTGTGTGCAGTGTTGCACGCTGCAACATGTATCACTGGGTGAGTTACCTATGCCTTTCCTGTTGGTGGCAGTCTTCACATGTGTGGGGTGTATGGGATACATTGGTGTTCAGTGTGAACATGCCTGTAGGATCCACATTCCATCTGTAGGAGTACATGCACCCTGGATGTGTTGGCATATAGGCTGTAGTCACCTGTTTTGTGCCAGCAAAGGGTGACATAGACAGCAGTGGTTGGGTATGCATGTGCCAGCACTGGTACAGGACCACTGTGTACTGTGCAACACACTGACAGTGTTCATCTCTGTCCACAGCACAGGGAGATGGCACTGTCAAGGAGGTCAACCTGGAGAAAGACACTGGGCCATCCACATCAGGTGTCCAGCGGCAGGCAGCACATGAAGAGGAGGGGGAGTCCTTGGACACCTTATTTGAAGACCTGTGTGACATTAACAAGGGCACCCACATTCCCCCTGGCAACTATTTAGCTGCCATTGCTGAAATGGGAGGAGGGGTTCTCGCCATCAGAGGTGTCCACTGACATTCCTGACCAGGCAGGGGCAGACGCCAGTGTGGCCATCACAGCCACCACACAGTTACCCACCAGGCATACAGTGCCATTTGTGCTGGCATGGTCCCTGGAGGGTCACGCCTCCACTACTTCCACTGCCACCACCACCAACACCACCCCCTCCACCACTGCCAAAGGTGTGACCACCACACCTGCCAGCTCCCGTGTCACATGGCCCACACCACAGGCATCTGTGGGCAGCCATCATGTTGTCCCACCTAATCACTCTTGTGACATGCATTGCACCACAGCCAGCGAGACACTGCTGCCAACATCCACACAGGGTGTGGGGTGCACAGACCCCACTTGTTACCCACACCCACATCCACCCACTGTCCCAAGTGACCATGCCCCCCAGAGACAAGATGGATCGGAGGCCCAGAAGCTTCTTCGGTCTGTGGCGGACTCATAGTTCACTGCACAAAGAGAGCTGCATACATTCCGGAGGGAAATGTGGCAGGAATTTGCCTACCTCCAGGAGACCCTGCATACCGACCTGCTGCATGCAGAACAGTGCACCTAGAAGCATGAGGCACATTTCCTGGATGCCCTCCACCAGGTATTTGGTGACCTCACTGGGGCTGTGAGGGAGCTCACTGCCACAGTGAGGGAGGTTGGGCTGGTTAGGCAGCAATGCAAGACCGGCACATGCCATCGGCGTGTGCGTACTGTCCCCCGGTGTGCATCCTTGATACAGAGTGGCAGGTAGGGGTCAGCTAGCACTGCTGCAACAGTGTCGTCCGTGGGCATTCCACGTACCACTGGGCAATGCATGGCCTTGGCTACACCCAGCCCGAGGTGTGGACATGGCCATCCCAGGGTGTCACCGTCCCCCTCAAACTTTACCCTACAGCTCCTTGGTCCACATGACCCCACCGGTGCGGCCTCGCAGTAGGGCTTCTGTCTAGACTCGTGCTGGGGGCAGGCGATGATGGTGTGTGCTGCACCTTACATTCCCCTTCCTCACTTGCACCCTGTTGTATGTGCCCACACCCCACCCCTATCGCTGTATCACCACTGTGGCATCCTTCTGTTTTGTTTGTTTTTGTTGTGTGCATCATATCACAGTTGTTTGTACATATTATGTAAATACACTTGTAAGGCAGATGCCCATTTTTGTAACATGGATATACATACGTCTCTACGGGTTCGGGAAGGATGAGGTTACCTGGCACAAGAGACCTAGGTTTGACTACTCTGCACAGGGGCACCCAAGTAAATCCAACTACAGGAAGCAATAACTGTAATGCCCAGCACCAGAATTGGGATTTTTCAGTGTGGCTTTATTTATTAACTCACTGAACATAAACAAAGCTCTGTATGGTCCCCCACAGGGCTACGTAACTGTAATGCAGATTAGAGGTTAAACACAGCGGTCCATTTTTGGAATGAACACAATACAATAGTTGTCTGGCTTTGGACCCACCAGGCACTCAGCCCGGACTTTACATGCGCATTGGATACACAGCCCGACTGGCCCGGCTCCCCTGCCGGCCACTCGACTGACGGTCCACTTGGCGAATGAACCCAAACTCTACTTGGAAAGACATCCCATCAAACAAGGAGGCTCCCAAACTGTGGCTCCCCACACCACTTGAAGTCTGCGACTCCTAGAGAGATTTTCTTTTCGTACTTCCAATTCGAAACTCCCATCAAACAGGGAGACTCCCATGCAACAAGGAGTAATTTTCCCATCCTGTGGCTCCCCACACCACTTAGAGTCTGCGACTCCTAGAGATTTTCGTTAGCCCACGCCTGGGCACCCACCCCATCACTGGCCAAGCGTATGAGGCAAGTAGCAAAACACAGAAGAAATCTGAGAGGTGGACCTGGTTACTAAAGATGGGGTTTTCCCACCTCCAGCTCCCACAGCCCATACCCGCCATTTCTCTGGACACACAGAACTTTAGACTTTAAAATGTAGATTGACGGTGGATGACCTGAAGCACCCTCTACAATGAACTTTAACACTTTAAACAGATGACTGCTCTATTTGTTTGTCCTAGTTGACATAGTCCTCCCAAATAGCAGTCCCCAATACTTGAAATCCAATCTGAAGAAAGAAGTTGTTTGCCCTTCCACGGGGCCAAACACTCACCCATTCGCTGCAGGTGCCCCACAGGCGAAGAACTGTAACCTTTGCTGTTATACATGAACAGACTGAACTTAAATTAAAACAGGCAGCTTTCTTCCCAAGGTGGGAGAAGGGATTGCCCCTGGAACCACAAAGAACTTTTCTCACCCCCCCAGAGGGAGGGGGTAAACAGACAACTACTGGTGTCCTTCTTGTTTGCTTAAGGACAAACTGAAGACTGACTTTGAATTCCCAAGATTCTAAACTTACTCTGAGCTGAAGATTCCAAATGTGGCTCATGCAGCTGCAACAGTTCTATTATGATGTCATCCCTCTAGTCTCAGCTGTGACTGAGGACAGAGTGAGACAGTGTGAAACCCATTTAACTGGAGTTTCACAAGCTGCCTTCCCTGCCTACCACTAGGTCTTACTGGGATTCTAGTAACCCCGGGTAACAAAGGGGTTACACACTATTGCAAGCATGTCTGTTGTGTATGTTGTTTTCACTCATCTGCACATCCCTGTCAGTGTTCCAGTGATGTTCTGGTGATGTTTCTGGGACCTCATGGCCATGTGTGGGTCATGCCTATCGAGCTGCTCCACTATCCCATGCAACTCTGGCTCCATCATTGTCAGCATGTTCCTCAGTTTCTGGCAGGCGTATTCCATGGGTGAGTACGATGTTGTATAACATACAACAGGCTAGGAGTATGCGACATGCCTTCTGAGGGGTTATTTTAGGGCAGCACCTGACCAGTCCAGGCATCTGAAGTGCATTTTGAGCGTGCCAAAGGCACGCTCAGTGATGTTCTGTGTAGCTCTGTGTGCCTCATTGTATGTCTCCTCAGCCACATTTGCTGACTGAAAGAACTGGGGTAAGGAGCCAGAGTGCAAGGGACAGGCACTGTCCCCCGTAGGAAACATTAACACATGTTAGCAGTTGTTTACTGTGCTGATCACCCTGTCCACTTGGCAGCCCCTACTGTGTTGGTCCTCCTGTGTACCTCTACACCCTCACCTCCCCACCCTCTCCTCTATACCTCTTGTGTGTGCTGTATTGTGGTACTGTCCCACCATTGAGGGGGATTGTGGTTGTGCCTGCTGCAGTTACTCACTAACAAGATGTCCACTGGGGTATGTGGCTGCCCTTAAATGCCTGGCATAATGGCCACTAGTGCCAGATGAAGGCATCATGGGCACTGCCGGGGTACCATGCTAGGACATTGATGATGTTCCCAGTTGCCTCACACACCACCTGGCAGTTTATGGAGTGGTACCCCTTCCTGTTGAGGAAGGTGTCTCCCACCTCCCCAAGGGGTGCCCGGATGACCACGTGGGTGCAGTCAATCACACCAGTTACTGCTGGTAGGTGCACAACCTGATAAAATTGCTGCATTGTTTCTCTGTGCTCTGCTGCCGTGCTGGGCAATACAAAGAATTCACCAGAATGTGGCAGCAGGGCATCTAGGAATTGGGCTAGGAGGCATGAGGTGGCAGACTGCAACACACCTATGGTATCCCCAACTGGTGTCTGTAAGGTCCTGGTGGCTAGGAAACACATCACAGCTGTCACCTTTTCCTCTACTAACATGTCATGGCTGTGCTCGGTGGTGGACTGCAGTTGCTCATGCAGGAGCTCACAGAGCTGCCTCAGCAGGGCCCTACTGAGTTGATACCAGCCCACAACATGAAACATAGAAACATAGAATTTGACGGCAGATAAGGACCGCTTGGCCCACCCAGTCTGCTCATTTCCCTACCTACTGGATAAGCTGCAGATCCTAGTTAACCAGCAGCCTACTTCTTCCTACCCCCACCCCCCAGAATTGCCTTATGACTATCCCATGCATGCTTGAATTCCACCACTGATTTTGACTCCCACAACCTCCTCCGGAAGGCCGTTCCATGCATCAAACCTCTCTGTGAAAAAATACTTCCTTAAATTACCTCTGAGCCGCCCCCCCCATCTTCAAATTGTGCCCTCTTGTTCTTGCACACCTCTTTTTTTGAAAGATGCTACCCTCTTGGACTTTGTTGATTCCCTTGAGGTACTTGAAAGTTTCTATCATGTCCCCCCTCTCCCTCCTTTCCTCGAGGCTATACATATGAGGAAGGTGTCTCCCACCTCCCCAAGGGGTGCCCGGGTGACAACATGGGTGCAGTCAATCACACCAGTTACTGCTGGTAGGTGCACAACCTGATAAAATTGCTGCATTGTTTCTCTGTGCTCTGCTGCCGTGCTGGGCAATACAAAGAATTCACCAGAATGTGGCAGCAGGGCATCTAGGAATTGCACAAGGTGGTCATCTGTGAGTGTCTCAAAGGACATTTGGGGCTGGTACATTCTGTTTGCGGCTTATCTCCTATTTGGCCTATGGAGCGGCCCAGGGTAGCCTCCTTCCCTCTCATCCTTGATAACTGCAACCATCAGGTACACCATGATGCTGTTGTTGTCTACAGCCATGTTGCCTGTTGTTGCTGTGTCCACACCCTCCTCCTTGTTTTGCCCAGGGTTAAGATTGCCTTTTTATGGGCAGTAACTTGCACCATGCTGCGTGTCGCCCTAACACGTTATATGGCGCTGTGGTGCTGAATACACCATTGCACCCGTATTCATGTCCCCGCCCTTCATTTTGCCCCATGCATTCATTATCAGTTAGTGCTGGCACTATCCTGTTGCATTGGAGCTATTTGATCTTTTGAATATAGGGGACCCGTGCAAACAAGGCACAATCCTGGCACAAATGGTTTGCACTCAGAGCAAAGTTTTGAATGTTTGGCACTTGATCTTTAACAAGCCATAACTCCATCAATATTTGTAGTTCAGGCACAGTCTATATATCAAAATAAAGACCTCAATGAGTACTACAACACACCAGTACATAATACCCTCCAAATTAATTCAGGAGCTATATAAAAAAACATAAAAATGCATAAATTAAAATTCCCCTAGGATAACACTGTATCAAAAGAAAGGTCTCAATGAATACTACAAGCCCCTAAGAACTACCGTTCCTCCAGAAAAGCAATTTATCTGTTTTGTTGTAATTACTTTTTGTGGGGACTGCGTCAAAGGAAAAAAAATATATTAACTGTGTCTCTTAACTGCTGGTGGTTGATTGTACATGGTAAAAATCATTGTTTTTTTTGTATTATTTATTTATGTTCCTCCCTCGGGCACACCCAACTGACCAATCCTTTGGACTGCCTAGGTCCCCGCCACCATCCCGTCCCCTGCTGCCATCCACCAACCTCAATAGCAGTTCCGGGGTAACCAGACATATCCTTTTCTTGGGAGGGTCCTTCTCTTCTGGTGGGGGGAGGATGCAGCTGTAGGTAAGCCTGTGTATTCCAGGTGCTATGAGATCAGACCTGGCTTGCTTCAGGGAATCATGGTGGCAAGGGACTGGTGGTCATCATCCGGCTGATCAGGGGACACCTTTTTATGTTTTTTTTTGGCCTGCTCACTACTGCCCTAATTGGGCCTGCATGAATACGGCAACCTTGAATGGGGACGTGGGGGGGGGGCACGTTGAGGCCTCATGTCCCCCTAGCACATCACCCAATCCACCCACAGGTGCAAGGCCAAACCCACCCCCCTGGGAGGGAAGTGTCCAATGGACACTCTTGATCGCCTCCCTGCTGGACTTCGCTCTTGCTATTTGGGCTCGGGGCGTGAACCCCTTCACTCAGCGGCACAGAGCCAGTGTTTATTTTTTTCAGCCATAACTCATTTATTTTTTGTTGCTTTTCTCTCAAAGTTGCTATGCCTGTAGTCCAAGATGGGAGATACAGACTTGGTGCATTTTTGATTATGATTGGAGTTTCATTGTGAACTTGGTACCATGGTGAAGTTAGGAGGTAATTTTAGGGTGGTGTGTACTCAATGAATTTATCCAGGGGTATTGTGTGTTAGTTTTGTAGTACTCATTGAGACCCTTTGTGGTAGATACAGTAGACTGTGTCTTAACTCCAAAGGTAGGTGGAGTTAATGCTTGTTAAAGTTGCAGTGTTATCCTATGGGGATTTTCATGTTTTAACTTTCATATTTTTTTTATGTACATATGAACATACGAAATGCCAGCAGAAACAGGCCACATGGTCTATCGAGTCTGCTCGACTGTGCAGCTAGCCTCTCAACTTGCAGCTGACCCACCCTTCCCTTCCCTCCCCTCCTCACAGTCAATCCTCCCCCCTCACTCTAACCCATCCCCTCTTGAAACAGTTCATTGTCCTACAGGACACCACCTCCCCAGGTAGAGTGTGCCACTTGTCTACCACCCTCTCTGTGAAATAATGCCTCCTGATTTCAAGTCTTCTAACTTCTCTTTTGCCTGAAAAGGATCTAGAGATCAGAACTTTGTTAAAAATTAAGAATGATCAATCAAGTAATAAGTGTCATGGATTGGCTTAAAATATGGAAAAATACCTGGTCGGCTACCTCCTCTCCTCAGTGGAGGGAATTCATATGGAAGGTTAGGGCGAGATTCTTTTTAGTGCCCACAGTGCTGGCCCGAAGAATCCCAGGAACATTGGAAAGTTGCTGGAGGGAATGTGGGGAAAATAGGGCCGCGTATAAACACATATTTTTTGAATGCCCCAAAATTTGCACATTCTGGTCCACTATCTTGGCCCGTATAGTAAATATCCTGGGAGACCACTACCAAGTGACTGGGATCAACCTGGTACTGGGTATACTACCGGAAGGAATGAGAGATAAGCATCTCTGGACCATTTTTCTGGGGGCAGCATATAAAGCAATTACTAAAAAGTGGCTCCAGAAAACCTCCCCGACAGTGGGGGAATGGGAGGCTATAATTCAGGATATTCGGCATAATGAGCAAATGTCTTATGCCCTTCATAATAAGGTCCAACTCTACATTACAAGATGGGCCAGATGGGAATTAAACCAAAATCTGAATCAGTAGGTAAACAAGGGAATAGCTGGTAATACAAATAGAGGAGCAATAGTGACAGTACATAGCTATGGTCTGTGGGATCCCCCCCCCCCAGGAGCTCACCATGTCCGAAAATAGATTGTGCAATAAATAAATGTATCTTGATATAGTTAGATGTCTCTGAATAAGGTCATAACTGATTAGAATAATCCTTTTTAAAGCCCATTGTCTGTCTTCATCTGGATTTTACCTGGTTTCTATTTGAATTTTAATATTAATTCACAAACATGTTTATTCTTTCTCAATACCTGTTGTTGATATAAGTCTGTGAAAAATAGCAGAGAATTGTTTGTTAAGCAGACGGAACTCTGTATATGAAAGTCAATACCTTGAACTATTGTAATTGAATTCAGTGAAAGAAAATGAAAGTAATCAGAAAATAAAGGAAGTATAAAAAAAAAAAAAAAAAAATTAAGAATGAAGGTTACTAAGCCCACGGAGGAACAGCCTCGCTAAGAATGCAAGCTCTGTGTGGTCGGCTGCAGGGAAACAGCTCCATTGTCTATATTACAGAAAAAAGAGCCCACTTTTAATACTTCTGGCTCGGAGATGTATTAAAATTAAATGCAAGACATTCTTTATGAAATGGAAAAAAACAGCATTTTAATGCTTAAAAAACAAATATTTGTCAATGCCGAATGTTTGCTTGCTGGTATTAGTACTAGAAATGCAGGAGTTAGATAGATGCAGAGTAGGAATGGCAGTGAAGTACTGAACTTCACGTCAACCCTTCCTCCAACCTACAGAGACAGACAGGCATTGGGGTATGCATTTGGGTTGTTGCCAATAACGTTCATGCCATTTCACCTCAGCCTATCCTGCAGACACCAACAAATGTTAAGGTGTGCCTTGGGGTGTTCAACTTTACAGTCACCCCACTCCATAGGGACATACGCTGAAATGGGTGCAGTATAGGAGAATGGGGTGAACTCTGGGGCTGAAGAGTCCAAGGCACACCTTGATGCCTGTCACTGGCTGCAGTGTGGGGGTGGAACGGCATGAGCGTTACAGTCGGCAATCCAGAGGCACACCCCTGATACCTGTCAGTCTGTACAGGGTGGGACGTTATGGTTAGAAACCTTACGCCCCAGGCATTTGTTGGTATTTGCACTAAAAATGTTCAACATGGCCTTTTTGTGACTCCCACCTCATGAAAGCATTTGGGACCTCTTCTCATGAACAGTGGCACTGTGAGTTTGTCAATGTGTCCTGAACTTTGAGTTCTCACAGCGACCGTGCCATTGTGCGCCAGATGTATGAAAACACAGATCAGACAGGATGTGAAGAATGACAGCTGTACCATTCATATGGAGGTGTGAAGAGATGGCATTGTTGAAAATCAGTAGTGAAAATATTAAAAATGCTAGAACGTCCGAGTGTACGTGGAAACTGCGCAACGCATGCGTGTAACATAGTCATTTAGTGGAATTACTTTCACCAAATTTTCAACATAGGCATTTTGTGACCTCTGCTCATGAACACTGTCAGTATGATTTTCTTAATCTGTCCCGAACATTGATTTTCCACAGCAACAGCGCTATTCTGCACCAGACGTGTAAATGCATATTTCGGGCAGGATGTAAAAAATGGCAGCTGTGCTGGTCATAAGGAGGTCTGAAAAAATGACAATGTTGGAAATCTGGAGTGAAAGTACTACAAATTTGCGAAGTTACGAGGGTGCATGGAAACTGCACAACGCACGCTTGTAGCACAGTTATTTTATGGATGTTTGTCCCCAAATTTTGAACATAGGCATTTTGGGACCTCTGCTAATGAACATTGTCACTGTGATTTTACATATGAACATACGGATCTGCCAGCAGAACAGACTAATTGGTCTATCTAAATCTGCCCGAGTGTGCAGCTAGCACCCTAGATTGCAGCTGCCCCAGCCTTCTCCCCCTCAGTCCCTTCCTCGCTTGTCCCAGCCCCTGCCCCCCGACTCTTCCTCTTGCATTATCCCAGTCCTCCTTAAAGCTATTGACTGTCCTACATGTTACCACCACCTCTGGCAGCGCATTCCAACTAGACACCATCCTCTCAGTGAAGTAGTGCCTCCTCATTTCCCTCTTGAAACGTCCCCCCTTCCAATAGTAGTCCGTGCCCCCTAGTCGCTCATCCACTCCTCAGTTTAAACACTCCCTTGCTGCTAGGTTTATTTACCCCCTCAGGTATTTAAGCACTTGAATCATATCCCTATCCCTCCTTTCCTCCAGTGTGTACATGTTCAGCTCCTTCAGCCTAACTTCATATTCCTTTCCTTCCATCCCCTTTAACATTTTTGTTGCCCTCCTTTGCTCCCCCTCCAGTAACTTTATATCTCTCCTCAGACATGGCCTCCAGTATTGCACACAGTGCTGTGGGTGCAATCTGACCAATGATCTATAGAGAGATAGGATCACATCTCTGTGTCTGGATGAGAACCCCCTTGTGATGCACCCCAGCATCCTGTTTCCCTACGCTGCTGCTCTCCTACACTGGGCTGAGTTGTTCATGCTCCCAGTTACCAACACCCCTAGATCCTTCTCCTCCTCTGTGATCCCTAACCTCACCCCCAACCAATAGTCCCTCTTCTGGTTCTTAGGTCTGAAGCGCATCACCTTACACTTGTTTGCATTGAATCCTAGCTGCCATCCCACTGACCATGTCTCTAGTTTGGTTAGGTCCACCTGCAGTTTTTTCAAGCCATCCTCTTTGTCCATCACTGCCCCCAATTTGGTATCATCTGCGAACAGACTAACTCTGCTCCCCACTCCATGTACTTATTGGAGATATAGAGCCCAAATAGCACCTGGTCCAGCACTGACCCCTGCAGCACTCCGCTTGTCACTGCTCTAGGTGCTGAGAGCGCCCCCACCACTTCCTCTGCACCATCCCCTGTAAATAGGTTTCTATCCATTTAGTCAGCTTTTTTCCCACTCCCCACTGCCGTCACCTTCCCCCCAGTCTCCCATGAGGCGCTGTATCCAAGGCCTTACTGAAGTCCAAGTACAGGACATGTACCGCATGGCCCCTGTCCAACTCCCTTGTCACCCAGTCATAATATTCTATTAGGCTGGTTTGATAAGACCTCCCTGAGACAAACCCGTGTTGCCGCCCATCTTGGACGTCATTACTCTCTAGGAATGCCACCAGCCTCTGTTTCAGTATCACCTCCATAAGCTTACCCACTATGAATGTGAGACTGACCATCCAATCATTTCCTGGCTCCTCCCTAGGCTCACTCTTGTGTATGGGCACCACATGGCACCCTCCAGTTCTGGGGCACACACCCTGTTTCCAGGGAGGTGTTGAACAGATCTGCCAGTGGCTCAGACAACAGCTCCACCATCTCCCTCAGCACCCTGGGGTGGATGTCATTGGGACCTGGTGCCTTGTCCACCTTTACTGCCCTCAGCCCCTCTAGCACCCTAGTCCCTGTGATCACTTTGTCCGCCATCTCCTCCCCCCTTTCCCCACCACCCCCAGCCCATGCTGGTAGTGGACAATCCCTCTCCTTAGTGAAAATGGAGCAGAAGTACTCATTTAGAATTGCTACTTGCTCCCCCCCTTTCCACCCAATCCGCTCCCCGCTTTATCCTCACAATACATTCCTTGCACTTCCACTTCCACTTTTCCCTGACATACCTTAAAAAATCATTTTCCTCTCCCTTTATGCCCTGTGCTAATCTTAATTCCCTGGAGGCCTTAGATTTTTTCACCCTCCTGGCCACCTCCCTTGACCAGCTGCCATAAGCCTCCTTATCCTCTCCCTTCTCTGTTCTCCTGTACTTCCAGTATGCAGCCCTCTGTGCCCTCACCCCATGCAACACTTCTTTGTTCAGCCAGCATGGTTTCTTGCCTCTGCTGGCCCTGGTTCAGGCTACAGTGGCCTCTGTTATTTCAGTCTTTATCATTCCCCACTTTTATTCTGCATCCATCCCGGCCTTATATCCTGGAGTCTCCCTCACAGTATTGTTCCCATCCTCCCAAAGTCCACTCTACTAAAGTCCACCACCTTAGTGCCTGTGCCTCCTGTCTCCCTGCGCAGTGCGAGAATAAGCCACACTGTTTGGTGGTTGCTACCCGCTAGTGGGTCCTCCACCCTTACCTCCCTCACTGCCTTCCCATTTGCCAGTACTAGGCCAGAGTGCTACTAAGCCTTGTAGGCCCACTTACTAATTGCATCAGAAGGTTGTCCTGGAATGCATCAATGAGCACCTGCTCCCTAGTACTGCTAGTGGCCGGGGTGCTCCAGTCAACCCCTGGTAGGTTAAAATCCCCCACTATCACCACAATCCCCTTTCTACAGACCCTCCTTATCTGCTCTGCCAACTCTCCATCCAGTTCCCTGGATTGGGCTGATGGTCTGTACACCACTCCCAGCCTCAGATTTCTGCCCTTGGAGTTCAGAAGTTGCACCCAAAGCGCCTCTGTCCTCTCCTCTTCTCCCTCATCCATTTTGCATTTGATCTTCTCCCTCACACAGAGTGCAACCCCCCCTTCCAACCCCCTGGGTCCCTGCTGTATATCCTGTACCCCAGGATTGCCGAGTCCCAATCATGGTACTCTGTGGTCCAAGTCTCTGTCACTGCAGCAGTGTCCACCTTCCCCTCTGAAAGGAGCACCTGAAGCTCTGCAGTTTTGTTCCCCAGGCTTCTGGCGTTGAGAGAGACCACCTTCCACCCATTCCCCTCCTTCTCTTCACTCTTCTCCTTGGTCTGTGTCCCTCCTTCTGGTAGTCTGCACCCTTTCTCCTCGTTTTTCTTATTGGGTGGTGGTGTCTTCTATATTACACTCAGACCACTCTGCTCGTTCCCTCCCAGAGTTACTACGCATCTGCCTTTACCTATATCTGGGGGGTGAGCTCATTAGGCTCCCCTGTCCGGACCTTTCTACCAACCTCAGCCTTTTGGCCACCCCCCAACTAGTTTAAATCCACCTTAGTAGAGATATACCCCTCTAATCCCCCCTTTAATACTCCCCTTCCTGCTCAAGTGTAGCCTGTCTGCCATGTACAAGTCACTATTTCCCAAACCCTACCCCAGTTAGTCACTAACCCATAATTTCTGGTGTGGCACCACTCCCTCAGCCACTCATTGAAGTCCTCGATCCTACCCTTCCTCCCCATGCTCACACATGGTACCGGGAGTACCTCCGAGAATGCCGCCGACTCCCCCACACTCTCACACTGCCTGCCCAACTCCTAGAACCTGCCCCTCACTACTTCCACAGTCTCCCCCGCCAAGTCATTTGTACCCACATGCAACAGTAAATGAGGTTTCTTCCCCCCCCCTCGCTACACAATTGAGCAGTGCCTGCCCCTCCTGCAGTCAACCCAGAGATAGCTTCATCCCAAATATGGCTGTGCTTTTCCCCTTCTGCCCCATCTCACTCCTTTCAGTATAGAATCCCCAGGACAAGCACCCCGTCCTTTACCCTTTTCCTTCTAATGCCCCTACCACCACCCAGATATTTGTTTTCCCTGCCCTTACTCCCTCCAGCTGCACCATCTGTGACTTCTGTATCTGCACCCCCTACTTCTGCCTCACCCCTTTTCTCTGCCTTGTTCCTCCCATCCCCCTTGAACCCCTTCCCAGCCAAACTACTTACTACTGGGTTCCCATGTTGACCTCCCCTCCTCCCCTGCTAATTTCCAACCCATCTCCTATCACTGTTGTTGTCAATTTAGAGCCCCATTCCCTTTGACTCTAATAGTGATGCCCCTCCCATCCTTCCCCTTCCCATAGCCTTCTCTCCTCCAGTCACCCCCCTCCTTCCTTACTAACCCCCTTCTACGCTTTTGTCCTCGCTATCTCTTCCCCTGCCTGTTGCCATCCCTCTTATGCCCCGCTTGTCCTCCCCCCTTCAGTATGCTCCTGCTCCCCCTCTCTCTCCCATAGCAGAGGCTTGAATCTATTCCTAGTTGATACCCTCCTACATCTCTTCCCCCATCGGTTACCCCTCCTACTTGTTCCCTCCGTGCCCCCTCGTCCCATCCCCGGTCCCTCCCTACCCGCAGCATCTGCTCTCTCCCCTGGTACTCTTTGTGGTCTCTTCCTCCCCCATCAGGAGGCCCCCCTTCCTCACCTCGGGCACCGCCTCCCTTCTCCTCTCTTTTCTGCTAGTGTCTCTGATACTGGGGTCAGATTCAGTCCCTAGTTGTTCTTCCCCATTCCCCCTTGCCATCCCGTATTCCCCCCTCAGCCAGGATGCCTACCATACTCATCTGCCCTGCCACTTAAGACTCCTCCCTAACCTCCACAGTTCCTCCCTCAAGCTAGCCATTTGTCTACAGAGCATACACTCCCCCATCCTCCAAGCCCAGTCCAGGATCATGGCGGACCCACACCCTGTACACCCCACCACCCATCCAAAGATGCCCCCCCATTGACACGCGGCATCTGCCCCATTTTGGCCCCCATCTTATGTTACAGACTCTTACTCCCAGTTTCTGTACCCTACTACAACTGTTAGGACCCTATTAACTCAAATTCCTGTTTCCCCCACACTAGTCCCCCTACAGCCCCTTGCCTACGAGGATAATTCAGTCTCAAATCTCATCCATTAGATACTGTATTACTGTAGCAATTCTAAAGCCTCCTTGTCCATTTTTCACCTCTCAGCTACCATACTTTTTGTTCTCAGCCCTCATAGTTTCACTTAGCCCGGTCAGAAATTATATTACACTCCAAGTATTACTCAACTCAGAGAAATAAACAGAAAAAATAAATATGTATTATTACAGCAATCCTAACATTATAGCTCAGTACTTAGTTCAGGTAGAGAAATAAACACAACAACTAAATCTGTATTATTACAACAATTGTAAAAGTATCCAATCATTGCTTTGTCTCCACCCCAGAGACCCTGCTGTAATATAGGACCACTCAGGACCCTGGGCAGGTGGGTGGGCAACTCTAAAGTCCTGACAGAGCTCCGTTGAGCTCGCTCACTCCCACTCTCTCAATCACTCGTTCTGTTTCTCCTGACACTGCAGACAGCCCTTTTGTACTGGGCTCTTACCTGCGTTAGTGCCTTTTTCTGCCCACAAAGAAATCTGCAGTAGTCCCAACAGAGCTCTGTTGAGCTCGCTCACTCCCCTTCTCTCACTTGTTCATTCTGTTTCTCCTGGCGCTGCAGGCTTCCCTTTTGTACTAGGCTCCTGCCTGCGTTGTCGCCTTTTTCTGCCCACAAAGAAATCTGCAGCAGCCCCAACAGAGCTCTCTTGAGCTCGCTCACTTCCCCTCTCTCACTCGCTCATTCTGTTTCTCCCAGCACTGCAGACTACCCTTTTGTACTGAGCTACTACCTGCGTTAGCACCTTTTTCTGCCCACAAAGAAATCCGCAGCAGTCCTGACAGAGCTCCGTTGAGCTTGCTCGCTCTCCCTCTCTCCCTCTCTCACTCACTCATTCTGTTTCTCCTGGTGCTGCAGGCTGCCCTTTTGTACTGGGCTGCTGCCAGCATTGGTGCCTTTTTCTGCCCACAAATAAATTCGTAGCAGTCCTGACAGAGCTCCATTGAGCTTGCTCACTCCCCCCCCACACACGCTTGTTGTTAATATGACCAAACACTGATTTCCCTCTGCAACCATGCTATTCTGCGCCAGAAGTGCGAAAACACATTTCGTCCAGGATGTGAAAATGACAGCTGTACTGTTCATAAGGAGGTGTGAAAAAATGCTAGTGTTGAAAATCTGGCATGAAAATATTGCAAATTTGTACAGTTACAAGGGTGCGTGGAAACTGTGCAATGCATTCTTGTAACACAGTCATTTTATGGACTTTCGTCACCAAATTTTCCACATAGGCATTTTTGGACCTCTGCTCATGAATAGTGTCACTGTCATTTTCTTAATCTGTCTCTAAAACTGATTTCCCAAAGCGACCATGATATTCTGCGGCAGAAGTGCAAAAACACATTTCGTACAGGATATGTAAAATGACAACTGTACTGTTCATAAGGTAGTGTGGAAAAATGCTGATGTTGAAAATCTGGAGTGAAAATATTACAAATTCATGAAGTTACGAGCGTGCATGGAAACTGCACAATGCACGCTAGTTAAACAGTCATTTTTTGGATTTTATTCACCAAATTTGCAACATAGGCTTTTTGAGAGCCCACCTCATGAACAGTGGCACTGTTGTTTTGTTAGTCGGTCCCAAAAGGTGATTCCGCACAGTGACTGCAAAATCACCTTTTGGGACCGAATAACGCCATGTCTGTGACTGAATTCATAATGACGGGTCCCAATAACCCCATGCTGAAAATTTGGTGCCAAAATTCCCAAAAATGCCCGACATATGCATCAAAGTTGAAAAAAACCTATTTATGCCATTATACAGCTTACCTGCATTTCTTCAGTTCACGGTCTGCTTTGAAGAGTGCAGACGTGTTCCCAGTCCACCGAAGATCGTCATGCCAGGTTCCAGAGGTAATTATGGTATGGGGTGTGTGGAGGCAGGGTACACAGAGGGTGGGCACGGATTGGAGGAGGGGGCAGAAGAGACTGCGAGGGACCATTTTCTTGTTTTACAGGTAAAAAAAAAAAGACTACGTGGGACGGGTTTCTTCTTTCACAGGTGTTGTTTGGTACACTGGGGTGGGCTCCCAGTGTACCACCTGCATTTATGGGGAGGGGGACCAAAGCCGATGAGGATTGGGCACCCCGTCAGCACAGAAACAGGTGGGGGAGACATGATGCCGAGGGGATTTTGGCACCCTCCGGCTACAGCAAAATCGGGGGGGGACATTATACTGATGGGGTGGGCTCCCCATCAGCAAATTGAACTGGAAGGGAGACTGAAGCCAATGGGGGATTGGGCCTCCTGTCGGTAAAGAAAGACTGTTGAGGGGTGCATGATGCCAAGGAGGATTTGACATCCCCTCAGCACACAGCAGAAACTTGGGGGTGGGACATTATGCCAATGCGGACTGCGCTCTGTGTCAGAAAATGAAGGGGGTCGGGGGAATGCTGACAGTGGTATTGGGCACCCCCCCGTCTGCTCTGAGGTGGCCACATAGAGCCACCATGTTCCTGGTACTGTTACACCAGGTGATTTACCACCCTGCAATGATGGGTCACTCTCTTATTGCAGCAGAATTGTTGACACTGCAATGATGAGGTGGCCCCTCATTGCAGCGGCCAAATTGTTTCAAGTTGGTGGCACTTCTGCAGAACCAGTGTCATCAGGACACTGGGCCTGCATTGGGTGCACACTGCCAAGCCCAAAAATGCAGTGCTGGCATTGGCCCCACACTGCCACACCTTCACAACCCACTTCTCTCCCAAGCTGCAGTATAATGTTTCTTGCACATGTGCGCAAGCAAACATAAAAAAACAGGACCAACATGGAAGCGGGTTGCCGGTTCCAGACTGAAAAGTTTAAAGTGCTTCTGCCAAATGCTGGCAAAGTGGAGGAAGAGATTGTTCCTCTGAATTTCATAACCATAAAATCTTGATAAAATAAACATTTTCTGCAACTGGCATCTTTCTGGTTCTTTTTCGTGTTGTGTTTATATACAGTATGGGAGTGGCTCCTTCTACAAAATGCATGAGTTTTTTCAGCAGGCATACACTTAAACAGCTCCTAGCAGAGCCGCTCAATGTTTAAGCACCTATTATCAATTTTTATTATGTTGATTGTGCGCATGCGCAAAAAACATATTGCGGCAGCTTTCTCCACGAGCAGGTTGTGGAGGTGTGGCACTGTTGTGGCCAATACCCCCACAACCTTTAAAGGCTTGTCCAGCGTCCCCCAATGCTGTGGCATGCTGCTGCTGACACTAGTTCAGCCAGCGTGCCACCAAGTTGTAAAAATTTAGCCACTGCAATCAGGGGCCACCTCGTCATTGCAGTGTAAGCCATTCGCTGCAATGAGGGAGTGACCCGTCATTGCTGAGCGGGATCTTGAGACACTGATATTGTTTGTGAACATGGCTGCGGATTGTCACTATGTTCACAAACAATATTAACAACCCCCCACCATGTTTATTTGCTGATGGGGGCCCCAATCCCAGTCAGCTTCAGTGCCCCAATGCTTCTGTTGCTGACGGGGGAGCCCACTCCCGTCAGCATGATGTAAACCCCGCTTATATTGTCTGTCGGCGGGTGCCCAATCCTCGCCGGCATAATATCACCCCTTTTGTTGTTTGCCAATGGGGATGCCCAGTCCCCATCAGCTTAGCTTGCCCCCCAAAGAAAGATTCTGTGGCATGCTGGGAGCCCACCCAGCATGCCACATGTCCCTGTAAAATAAAAACGGTCCCGTGATGTCTTTTTTAACCTGTAAAAGAAATTGTCCCTCGGTGGTCTCCTGCCCCTGCCCCACAACCCGCCCACCCACGCGCGCCTGCCTCCCCACGCCCCTCACTCCATACTTACCTCTGGAGCTCAGCGTGATAATCTTTGGTGGACCGGGAACACGTCTGCACTCTTCCAGTCCGACCGCGAACTGAGGAAATGCTGATAAGCTGTATAATGGAATAAATGTTTTTTTCCAACTTTAATGCATATCTCAGTCATTTTTTGGAATTGTGGCATCAAATTTTCAACTTGGGGTTTTTGAGACCCCTCCTCATGAATTCTGAAACTGTCATGGCGTTAATCAGCACAGAAAGGTGATTTCGCGGTCACTGCGTGGAATCACCTTTCAGGACCGATTAATGAAACGATTGTGCCAGTGTTCATGAGGGGGACTCTCAAAAAGCCTATGTTGCAAATTTGGTGGAAAAAAATCCAAAAAATGACTGTTTTACGAGCGTGCATTGCGCAGTTGCTACGCATGCTCATAACTTCGCAAATTTGCAATATTTTTATGCCAGATTTTCAACATTGGCATTTTTTCATGCCTTCTTGTGAACAGTACAGCTGTCATCATTGTTCACATCCTGGCCAAAATGTGTTTTCGCACTTCCGGCACAGAATAGCGTGGTCGCTGTGGGAAATTAGTGTTCAGGACAGATTAAGAAAATGACAGTGACACTGTTCATGAGCAGAGGTCCTAAAATGCCTATGTTGAAAATTTGGTAATCATACTCCATAAAATGACTGTGTTATGAGCGTGCATTGTGCACTTTGCACACACACTCATAACTTTGCAAATTTGCAATATTTTCACTCCAGATTTTCAACATTGCCATTTTCCCACACTTACTTATGAACAATACGGCTGTCATTTTCCCCATCCTGGCCGAAATGTGTTTTCACACTTTCGGTGCAGAATAGAGCAGTTGCTGTGGGAAATCACTGTTTGGGACAGATTAAGAAAATGATAGTGATACTGTTCATGAGCAGAGGTCCTAAATGCCTATGTTGAAAATTTGGTGATGATAGCCCATCAAATGACTGTGTTACAAGTGTGCATTGCGTACTTTCCACACACCCTTGTAACTTCGCAGATTTATAATATTGTCACACCAGATTTTCAACACTGGCATTTCTTCACACCTCCTTATGAGCAGTACTGCCGTCATTTTTCATATCCTGACCGAAATGTGTTTTCAAAGTTCTGGCACAGAATAATGCAGTTGCTGTGGGAAATCAGTGTTCAGGACAGATTAAGAAAATGACAGTGGCACTGTTCATGAGCAGAGGTCCTAAAATCCCTATGTTGAAAATTTGGTGACGAAACTCCTTAACATGACTGTGTTACAAACGTACGTCGAACTGTTTCCACGCTCCCTTGTAACTTTGCAAATTTGTAATATTTTCAAGCCACATTTTCAACAGTGGCATTTTTTCACACCTCCTAATGAACAGTAGAGCTGTCATTTTTCACATCCTGGCTAAAATATGTTTTTGCACTCCTGCCAGAGAATAGCACGGTCGCTGTGGGAAATCAGTGTTTGGGACAGATTAAGATCGAGCAAGTGAGAGGGGGGAGTGACTGAGCTCAACTGAGCTCTGTCAGGACTGCTGCAGATTTGTTTGTGGGCAGAAAAAGGCCCCAATGCAAGAGCCCAGTACAAGAGGGCAGCCTGCAGCACTGGGAGAAACAGAACAAGAGAGCGAGCGAGGGAGGGGGAGTAAGCAAACTCACTGGAGTGCTGTCAGAACTGCTGTGGATTTCTTTGTGGGCAGAAAAAGGCATCAATACAGGCAGGGGCCCAGTACAAAAGGCCACCCTGCAACGGTGGGAGAAACGGTATGAGCGAGTGAGACAGGGGGACTGAGTGAGCTCAACGGAGCTCTATCAGGACAGCTGCAGATTTCTTTGTGGGCAGAAAAAGGCGCCAATGCAGGCAGGAGCCCTGTAGAAAAGTACAGCTTGCAGCGCCAGGACAAACAGAATGAGCATGTGAGAGAGGAAGACTGAGTGACCACAACAGAGCTCTGTCGGGACAGCTGCGGATTTCCTTGTGGACAGACAAAGGTGCCAACACAGCCAGGAGCCCCCTACAAAAGCGCAGCCTGCAGCACCAAGAGAAACAGAATGAATGAGTGACAGAGCGGTAGTAAATGAGCTGAATGGAGCTCTATTGTGGCTGCTGCGGATTTCTTTGTGGGCAGAAAAAGGTGGCAATGCAGTCAGGAGCCCAGTACAAAAGGCCAGCTTGCAGCACTGACAGAAACGGAATGAGTGAGTGAGAGAGGGGGAGTGAGCAAGCTCAATGGAGCTGTGTTGGGACTGCTTCAGATTTCTTTGTGGCCATTAAAAGCCACCAACGCAGGCAGGAGCCCAGTACAAAAGGGCAGCCTGCAGCAGTGGGAGACACAGAATGAGCGAGTGAGGGAGGCGGAGTGAGCGAGCTCAATGGAACTTCGTTGGGACTGCTGCAGATTTCTTTGTGGGCAGAAAAAGGCACCAACAGAGTCAGGAGCACAGTAAAAAAGGGTAGCCTGCAGCATCAGGAGAAACAGAATGAGTGAGTGAGACAGGGGGAGTGAGCAACCTCAATGGAGCTCTGTCGGGACAGCTGCGGATTTCTTTGTGGGCAGAAAAAGGTGCCAACATGGGCAGGAGCCCAGTATAAAAGAGCAGCCTGCAGCACCTGGAGAAACATAATGAGTGAGTGAGACAGGGGGAGTGATCGAGCTCAATGGAGCTCTATCGTGACTGCTGCGGATTTCTTTGTGGGCAGAAAAAGGTGGCAATGCAGGCAGGAGTCCAGTACAAAAGGCCAGCCTGCAGCGCCGGCAGAAATGGAATGAGTGAGTGAGAGAGGTGGAGTGAGCAGGCTCAACAGATCTGTGTTGGGACTGCTGCAGATTTCTTTGTGGGCAGAAAAAGCCACCAACAGAGACAGGAGCCCAGTACAAAAGGGCAGCCTGCAGCACCAGGAGAAACAGAATGAGCGAGTGAGAGAGGGGGAGTGAGCCACCTCAACGGAGCTCTGTCGGGACAGCTGTGGATTTCTTAGTGGGCAGAAAAAGCTGCCAATGCAGGCAGGAGCCCAGTACAAAAGAGCAGCCTGCAGCACCGGGAGAAGCAGACTGAGTGAGTGAAAGAGGGGCAGTAAGCGAGCTCAACAGACCAACACAGTCAACATTCGGCATTGACAAATGCTTGTTCTCATAACAATTGTGCTTACAGTGCCTCATCGTTTTGTTTATAACTTTGTTAGCGGTTAAAACAATAGCCTTGCTGCTTCATATCCTTATGGGGCATTTTAAGCTTTATGGACTTGCTCCATAATATCAAATCATGTTTTTCGGAGCATTAGCACTTTTCAGTTTTATTGGTTCTTGCCACTCTAATAGAACTTAGAAAGAAAGAAGAAAGCATAGCAGAGAACAGATATAAAGGTTTGGGGGTGGAGAGGAGGAGTCTCCAGGTAGCCAACCTGACAGAACTAAGAGGAAGTGTATAGGCTAGTGCAAGGATAGTGAGGTATAGTGCTGTTGCAACAGGCTTTTGAAGGAAAAGGTGACAGCACAGAGCCCTTCCAGATTAGATAGGGCGTGACCCTATCACAGAGACCACTGTTGGAATACAGTAATCAGGTATGGAGCCCATACAGGAAATCAAACATAAGTAGAGTTGAAAAACAATTAAAATCATTACTGAACTCATAGAACTACCATACAGAGAAAGATTACTCATGAATGATATTATGTAGGACCCATATTTAATAAGTTAATTTGACTTTCAAGGATGCACAAATTAATACTAGAGGCCATCTGTTACAAATTAAATAGAGAAAATTCAGAACTGACAAATGTAACATTTTCTTCACTGAGCATGCAATTAACCCCCAGAACAATCTCCCAGAATACGTTACCATTAGTACATCGAAAGATAATTTGAAATATAACCTAGACACATGTATTAATGACGGGTAACCTGGACTATTAGATATCAATTCAGGAGCAAATTATGGGCAGCTGCAATTTCAGCCCCTTAATCCTTTGTGACGTGTTAGCATACAGTTAATGACAGCCCTCCAGTCTTTAGATACACCATATGGGTAATTTGTAAATTTTGTAAACATATTTATCGTGACGCTAAGCCAAGTTAAGATAAATTGGATATTATACAATGGGGTATGAAAATCCTGTAACCTCATTGGTCAAAACACATCACATGACCGTGATAAATCCTCTAGTATACCCACTGGAAAAGTTTTCTATCACTATAAAAACAAAACAACAAGCTGAGCATTGTACAATAGCAATATACCCGACAGGGGAGTGGATATGGGTGAGTTACACTGAGTAGTCAGTTAGTCACTTACGGCGCTGCGGACCTAAACCACACCAGGCGTGGTAAATCCACCAATATACAAACTCCCTGTCATGGTACTGTATATTGCTTAAACAATAGGATTGCAGAAAAACAGGTAGTACATAGCAGCATTCATGCTGCCTATTCCGATACTAAGAAAAATTATCTAAGCATATACTACATATTCCTTTTGCCCTTCTCCCTCCAGCACATATAACTTTAAACCAAACCATGCGACTGCACCTGAACCCACACTGTAGATGTTTTGCTTTACAGGTAACTTTACTAATATTAGCTTCATGCATAGATCAAAAACTTTTTTTCACTCCAGCTCTGTGACAGAGAAATACATTCCCCCTTGGATCGATGTCATGTTACAGCTGTATCATGCACCTGCGTGATAATTATTCACAATTATGCACATCATGGAAGGGTATGACCTGTGAATAAAACTGAAAACATTCACATGCAGACTCCACCAAGGAAGGCCAGTACTGGCTGAAACTACTTGGGACTTTGGATGGCATAACCATGTTGGGCTATCAAAATTGTAGCTGTCTTTTCCACTATGAATGTAACCGTTCTGAAAGGTGAGTGCTTTTGACTTTATTCATAGGAAATGTCCTAGGAAAAGATTTGAATATAACGCCAAATTTTTTTCTGGTTCAGTGGTTCCTGAAAAGGAACAAATGTATAATTTATTTATTTGTTAACCAGGTAGATGCACTGCTCCAAAGGACCATTTTCAGGCATGACCTGGGCCACAGAGATGGCACAATGAGTAATACAGATACATACAATTCAAAATACATTGCTTTAGGACGTACAAGAATATGTTACAGAGTCACACACATTTGGAGTACATTGGTACAACAGTTGAAGATATACATGGAAAAGTGCAAGGGTACAATAACAGAAGTATAGTACATGTAAAGTGCAAGGGTACAATAACAGAAGTACAATACATGTAAAGTGCAAGGCTACAATAACAGAAGTACAATACATGTAAAGTGCAAGGCTACAATAACAGAAGTACAATGCATGTAAAGTGCAAGGGTACAATAACAAGTACAATACATGTAAAGTGCAAGGCTACAATAACAGAAGTACAATACATGTAAAGTGCAAGGGTGCAATAACAGAAGTACAATACATGTAAAGTGCAAGGCTACAATAACAGAAGTACAATACATGTGAAGTGCAAGGTACAATAACAGAAGTACAATACATGTAAAGTGCAAGGGTACAATAAAAAGTACAATACATGTAAAGTCCAAGGGTACCATAACAGAAGCACAATGCATGTAAAGTGCAAGGGTACAATAAGAGAAGTACAATGCATGTAAAGTGCAAGGGTACAATAACAAGTACAATACATGTAAAGTGCAAGGTCAGGTAACATACATTAATAATAATAATTTCTTTATAATGCACCTTTCTAAATATCAAGGTACCTCACAATAAGATAAAATAAGATAAACAGGATGCAATAAAACAATTAAATACAGGATTCCATAACATCAGATATAAATAACATTAATAGTAGGCTTGGTGCCATAAATGGGTCTTTAAGGCCTGTTTAAATCTCTCTACGGTTGTGTACTCCCGAAGCGGATGAGGTAGAGAATTCCAAAGGGTTGGGGCCATGTACATGAATGCAAGTTAAGGCAAGTATGCATATGATTATTCTTTGTTATCTGGGACAGTTCCGACCTAAGGTATGGGCGTTGAGAGGACTCACATTGTGGGGTCACCTGGGCAGGCATTGACATTTGGAATCTGACAGGAGCCAGCTTTTGAAGTGTCCTTTGAAGGAGATGTGGGAGTCTAGGGAGTGGAGGGAGGCAGGGAGTTTGTTCCAGAGGGCAGGGGCGTTGATAGACTTGGCATTTCCGCCCACACAGGTGGAAACCCTGGGAACTTCCTGCAGAAGTACAGAGGGTTGCCAGAGGTTATGAGAGGTAGTTTTGTGTTTGAGCAGGGAGGAGTAAGGGGACAGATTCCCATCCCTAGTGGCATTGCCTACTATGCATCCAAGGGCATAGTTGTACCTGGCTTGTAGTGGGAGCCAGCCTAAGGAATTGTACAAGGTACAATGGTTCATGGAGTACGGAGCCACTAGTGCAAACCTGCAAATGCTGTTGTGGGCTGTGCTGTGTCTTGCAATAAGATTGGTGGATGTGTGGCAAAATATAGGGGCAGAGTAATCAAGTAAGGGGAGAAGGTTGCCTTGGGCTATGGCGAGGCGAGTCTCCAGAGTCAGGCATTGTTTAAGGTGATAGCCTGCTCCAAGTTTCTGGTTTATATGCTTCACTGTGGAGTTGGTGTGCACGTCAAATGTGAGTGGGGGGTCCAGAGTGACACCCAGATACTTAAAATAGGGAACTTTCTGCAGGGGAGGGGCCCTCGGGAGCTTTAACCTTTAGCATAGAGTTGGTTTTCACAAGTTTTGATCAATTTGGGTTGGATCCAAAGAGCATGGCCATAGTTTTATTTGCATTTACCAGGAGCCTATTGTTCAAAAAACAAATTGTGGGCCACCCCTGTAGTTAACAGTGAGGGTGGTGGATAGGGTGGTCAGGGATTTGTCGCTGTGGAAAAGTACTAGATCATACATGTATAATAATGCCTCACAGGAGAGGCTATCCACAAGTAGGGAGTTCATAAAGAGGGAAAATAGTAGGGGGCCCTGGATGGAGCCCTGGGGGACCCCAGTGGACACTACAATTGGCAATGCTGATAATTTGGGATTGACATGAGAGGTAGCTTCGAAACCATGTTGCAGCAGTTTCCAAGCAGCCTAGGTGCCACAGTTTGGTGTTGAGAAGGCGGTGGTTGACAAGGTCAAATGCCTTAGTCAGGTCAGCAATGACTGCCCCTGTGACATTGCCAGAGTCCATGTTTCTGTAAACATGGTTGGTGAATTGGGCTAGAGCGGATGTAGTACTGTGGTGTTTTCTGAAGCCATGTTGCTGAGAGAAGAGTATAGTTATTTAGGTAGTCAGAGAATTGGTTGTGTATGACCTTTTCAAGTAGTTTACTTAAAGTGAGGAAGAATGGAGATAGGCCTATAGTTACTGGGGGGTCAGGAGGTCACCTGCTTTGAAAATAGGGATGACTTTTGCATTCTTCCATGCGGTGGGCATTGTAGATGTGGTCAGGGCAAGGTTGAAAATGGTGGTTAGTAGCTTGGTGATGCATGGGGCAAAGAGTTTGAGAAAACAGGGTTAGAGTCCATTGATTCCTGTGCTGCTCCTGTTTGGGAGGCTACCCAGCAGCTTCAAGGTTTCCTTTGAAGAGATAGATTTCAGATAGACGGGAAGGTTAGGGGAGACGTCTCGAGCAGGGAATTTGGTCTGGATTTCAGGGCAGCATGGGTGGGAAGTAGGTAGTTTACATAGGTGGGCTGTGAGGTCCCTGAATTTAGCATTTAGGGCATGGGCTATGGCCAAGGGGTCAGTTAAGATCCCAGTTGGGGAGTTGAGATGAACGGCTGGGAGGGATTGTCAGGGATTTAACATGAAACCTATGATGGACCAGAAACAGGAGGGATTGCTCAGGTTTTCCTTCTGTAGCTTGTGAAAGTAGCTCAGTTTCTGGGATTTTGTGCATTGGACCCACAAATTGCCTATTATCCCATGCAGAACATTACTAGATTTTTCCTTTATGGCACATTTCTTTATTTCAAAGGTTTTGCCAGGAAAGACATACTGAATGTGCTAACAGCTAATTTCCAGATGCATCCTGGGGGTGACGGGAAGTGGAGCTAGATCAAGACGTGGAAGAACTGGATAGAATTAACAACATTACAAAATGAAAGTCATATACAGCAATACGTATTTCTATGTACTGTTTCTTGTATTGTAACTCCAATGTTGATCTGCTTAAAACTGTCATTACTGTGTATTTTTCTCTCCCTGTATCATTCTGTTTGCATTTGCAATAAACATAGTGCCACCGTATGAGTTTTCGTAGGTGTGGCACCCCTTCTTCCAATGCCCTCAGCATTTTTGCAGGCGTGGCTGCACTGCGCCAGTCAATGTCCCAGCTGTCTGTGACAGCATTTCAGATTGCAGTGGCGTACAGTTGAAAGCAAACGGCCGCTACAATTAGCAGTGGTAACGTGTAAGTAGTTTTCATACTGCTCTGCCATCAGCAGAATGCAAATTGCCTCCATGTCACCACCGCTGATTTTGGTGGTAGTTGTATGTGCGCCCCCTCTTTGTTGTGTGCCGAGGGGGTGCCCAATCCCCCTCGGCTCATGCACACTCTCCCTTCCCTCCCTGTCAGCTCCAGTGCCCCTTCCCCCAAAAAACAAAATTCCAGGTGCTACACTGGGAGCCCACCCCACTGTGGCAGAAGTCCAGCGTCCTCATGTGTCCCCCCCTCACAATGTATGTCCAACAGGGGGTGCCCAATCCCCCGTTGGCTCCACTGCCCCCCCAAAACTTCCAGATGCCACACTGGGAGCCCACCCCAGCGTGGCAAAAGTCAAACGTTGTCCAGGTACAATAAAAAAAAAACTGTAACAAAAGAAAACGGTCCCTCGTTGACTCTCTTGCCCCCTACCACAACCCGCACCCACCCTCTGCATACCCCACCTCCTTACACTCCCCCCTCACCCCATACTTACCTCCTGAGGCTTGCACGACTAACTGTGGACTGGAACACGCCTGCACTCTTCAAAGCTGACTGCGAATTGAAGAAATGCTGGTAAGCTGTATAATAGCATAAATAGTTTTTTCCAACTTTGGTGCATATCTCGGTCATTTTTTTGATTTTTTGCACCACATTTTCAGCATGGGGTTCTTAGGACCCCATCTCATGAATTCAGTGACTGTCATCTGGTTATTCAATCCCAAAATATGATTTTGTGGTCACTGTGCAGAATCACCTTTCAGGACCCATTAACAAAATGACAATGTGACTGTTCATGAGGTGGGCTCTCAAAAAGCCTATTTTGCAAATTTGGTGAAAAGATTCCCAAAAATGACTGTGTTATGAGCATACGTTGCGCAGTTCCTATGCACACTCATAATGTCAGGGATTTTTACCATTTTCACTCCGGGTTTTCAACATTGCCATTTTACCACGCCTCGTTATGAACTGTACAGCTGTCATATTTCACATCTCACCCAAAATGTGTTTTCGCACATGAAGCGCACAATGGTGCGGTCAGTGTGTGAAATCAATGTTTGGGACAGATTAAGAAAAGTACAGTGACACTGTTCATGAGCAGAGGTCTTAAAATGGCTATGTTGACAATTTGGTGACAAAAGTCCATAAAATGACTGTGTTATGAGCGTGCATTGCGCAGTTTCCATGCACCCTCGCAAGTTCACAAATTTGTAACATTTTCACTCCAGATTTTCAACATTGACATTTTTCCACACCTCCTTATGAACAGTACATCTGTCATTTTACACGCCCTGGCCGAAAAGTGTTTTTGCACTTCCGGCACAGAATAGCACGGTCACTGTGGGAAATCAGTGTTCGGGACTGATTAAGAAAATCACAGTGACACTGTTCATGAGCAGAGCTCCCAAAATGCCTGTGTTGAAAATCTGCTGTAAAAAATCCCCAAACTAATTACATTACGGGTGTGCGTTATGCAGTTTCTATGCACACTTGTGACTTCACCAGTTTTTTTATATTTTCACTCCAAGTTTTCAACATTATCATTTTTTACACCTCCCCATGAACAGTACAGCTGTCATTTCTCACATCCTATTTGAAATGTGTTTTCGCACCTGTGGCGCCAAATGGCACAGTCGCTGTGCAAAATCACCTTTCGGCTAACGAACTGATAGTGTCACTGTTCATGCCGAGGGGGTCACAAAAAGCCCATGTTGAAAAACTGGAGTAAAAATATTAAGAAACGCCCAGGGCGTTATGGTTTTTGACCATAACGCCGTACCCTGTAGGGACTGACAGGCATCACGGGTGTGATTTGGGGTTGTTGACAGTAATGTTCATGCCATTCCACCCTCACCCCCACCCTGCAGCCAGTGACAGGCATCGAGGTGCACCTTGGAACCCCTGGCCCCAGAGTTCACCCCACTCTCCTATACTGCAGCCATTTCAGTGTGTTTCCTTATGGAATGAGGTGAACGTAAAGCCCAAACACTCCAAGGCACACCTCAACACTTGTCAGTGTCTGCAGTGTAGAGTGAGGTGAAATGCTGTGACCATCATAGGCAATGACCCAAAGGCACACCCCAATGCCTGTCCATCTTTGCAGGGTGGGGGTGGAGTTGTCGTCAGTTCATTACTTCACTGCCACTCCTATACTGCATCTGTCTAACTCCTGCACTTCCACTGCTAATGCCAGCAAGCAAACATTCGGCATTGACAAATGCTTGTTTTGTATATTGTACTGTCATGGGTCATGCCTGAAAATAGGCATTAGTTTGCCTAGTTCACCCACATGAGCAACAAAAATAAAATAAATAAATTGTAAAGCAAATCAGTGCAACAGATACACGTAGAAGATAAAATTGAGTTTTGATAGGCAGGGGAACTACTCATAATAATACATTATACATATATTACATAATATATTTAATGACATAATAATACATATTTTATTTAAGGCCCCTTTCTGATATATTTAGCATATAAGAAACAAAGGGAACATATATCCCCCATGGTCTTACTAAGCGGTCATAATGTTAGATACCCCACCCGTGAAAATACCCTTGATTAGTAGTTTCACAAATAAGACACTTTTTCAGGCTTGATCTCATTTTTATTTTTAGCTGATTACAATGAAGATACAGGCCAGCCCATTTCAAAAGCAGCAAGGCTACACCACCAGCACCATACACTCTGTGGAGCTGAGTGGTAGTGCCACGCTTAGCTTTGAAATGGAAGCACTCAGCATGCACCATTTTTGTGACGCCCGACTTCTTCAAAATAAAACAAGTAAGTTCAAACACCTGAAAATGAGTTGTATCTGCAAACCACTAATCGGGGAGGGAGAGTAAGCCTTTTCGGGTGGGGTATCTAACATTATGACCGCTTTCCTTTAAAATTAGGCATTACACCTAAATGAGACTATCCCAGTGTGCAAAAGTGCTAGATAAAATAAACCAAAATACATAATGTACATAAGGCCTCTGAAAGGACTATACATTCTCAATATGAACAAGAGCTGCATGTATGTTTGATAGATATGTCATATTACAGAGGTATGAATCCTACTGAACAATGTGGGACTGAATCTTCTCCACGTGGGACAGAAAGGGTTCCTTTTTTCTTAATTTGTATGTTTTTACATTTTTTTTCTCTTACAAGCAGCAGTAACAGTCACATAAGACAGTGTACAGAGTAAGTAAAAAGAAACATATCCAAGGAATACATTCTATAAAAACAATACAAAATATTCTCCGACCATTTTTCTTGCACTTACTGTATGTGGGTATTCATACAATAATAATAATAATAATAATTAATGGCTAGTATGTAAAGAATATCCTGGCAGGGGTGTGGAGGGCACCGTTTTAATTTGTATCTAGATTTAGAAAACATAGTCATAGCATTGGACTGTTCAGTTTTATTAGCTGCAATATGACTGACATGCTTTTAGAAGCTAATGCTCTCCCATGTTCCATACTCAGTCTACATATGTATGCAACCAGTAGGGCAATGAGCACCAGGCTAGGGCCTTCCGTCAATATCAGAAATAACCTCAGTCCTAAAGCCCATATAGTCATCACCTGTGGCATTCTGCTCCTCAAACTCACTTATGGGATTGGCATCTACTTCTAGGTCTCAAAAACTGTCCTTCGTAAATGGGATGTGACCTATAATAATATCTGCAGATTCGCCCTCACCACAAACAGATATACTTACCACTGTACCCTATACCCCAAACCTAGATTACTTTTTCCATCTGCCCAGTTCAAACTAACTACGGGAGGTTTTGTAGATAATGTTGTGGCTAAACAGATCCCATTGTCCCTAGCATTGCTTCTTATACCTGCCAGTCTATCCTCTCCATTGAGATTAAATGTTCCCTGTCCATCCCCAAAACCAGAACTAAGTTAGGAGAATTGCCCTTCTACTCTGTTCATAAACCTTTGAACTCTGTCCCAGCTATGGTCTGACTGTGTCCATCTAGCTGTGCCTTCAAGATTGAATATTACTCCCTCCTACTCAAGGACTCTACATGTACCTCTCTGTAGACTGCATAGGGCCAGTAATATATTTCCGAGCTGCTGCACTTGTTTGTAATGCTGATTTAAATTTCTAAATGTATGAAACCTATTTCTGTATTTGTTACCTGTGTTTTATTAGTTGTACCTTGCCACGTACCATGCATCATCCTTTCTATATTTTGTATTTCGTTTTTTGGTTTATTTCTCTGTATTACTACTAGACAATAGTATAGACCCTTCTTGTATTTTGTAAATTGTTGTGGCACTCTCCACTGTTGTGAACTCCCAGGTCATTCCTGAAAATAGGGAAATATTTTGTCTAGTACACCTAACTGGTAAATAAAAACTAAATAAATAAGGCACGCCAGGGTATGTGATTATGGGTTAATAATCACACATGTCTGGAGTGTGCTGTTAGGCATGGGGTGCTTACACCAAGTGCCTTTAAACAGACAAAAGAAAACTGTAAAAAACAAAAACAAGGTGCTGCATCAGCATGTGGTCTAAAAGCCAAACAAAATGGTTATATTAAATGCACGCTGAAAATAGAAAATAGAGTTAAAAATCTACATTTCGACCTTAGGTCTTCTTCAGGAAATACCTAAAAGAGAAAAAAAAAAATACTGACCTTATTCACACAGCTTGAAGTACCTTATTGCACTTATAAAGTGTATAAAAAAATCTTTCCTAGACAAAAGCAAAAAATATATACAACAGTTATGGAAATACACAGAAATGCAGACACAGTACAGGCTTTTGCTCTGTCTGGTCTGTTCCCCCACATGCAGACACAGTACACAATTGTGAGACAGCATGACCCAGAGGCTGTAAACATGATACAAGTGGGATGCTGACAGCAAGATCCTGTACGTTTGCAGAGTCGGAGAGTGGAATGGTGAGAGCATATTGAACGGAACAAGTTGTTCTCAGCATAGTTTGTGTAATGCAGAGGCTAGCATGAGCAAGCAGGTGCCACTGCAAGACTTATGTTCCTTTTTTTTTTACTTTCAACAAGATATTGGTGGTGCTATTCATGGCAGCTATTTGTTTTTCTTTGCTTGGAGCACTTTTATATTTACACATGTGGCTGGGAACTACAACCCATGTAAGTATGGTGGAATTATTGCATGGGCTAAAATGGTTCTCAGCCAATTGTTTACAACACTTGATCTCCTGGGTGATAGCAGTCTTTTAAGGCTGAGGGAGGCTGCATGTAGACAAAGTTGTCCATTTAGGAATGGCAAAAGGCAGTTCTCTCCCAGTATACACATTTTTGAATCCCCTGCGATAGTGTACTATGGTGTATTAGGGGTATGAATTAAGAAAATAATCTGTTGTGGAAGGCAGAATACCAAGGCCTGGATATTCAAACTGCGCTGAAAACTGGCGCAACAGTAGGAGCAAGCGCAAACCAGTTGCGCAAATGCGCAACAGGTGCGATATTCAAACATGGAGCAGAGCAAATCGCGTAAGCAACCAACGCCTCAATATCGCACATACTGCGCCATCACAAACCAGGAAGGAGAAGTTGAGCTAAAATGTTGGCGCTTATGGCGCAACCATGGAAGCCCAGCTGAGCATTGCAGAGCTGCCATAGCTGCTAAAGCACAGCCCCCCAGAGCAATGGAACTGCACATCCAGGAGGCAGGCTGGGCCCACCGCCAGCCATGCCACACATGGGCACAGAACACACTGCAGAATCCCACACCACACTGCACACCCCAAGCACAGCATCACTGGGGTGGACGGATGATCCACGTGCCCATGGGGACAAGCCAACAAACATAGCAGAGCCGTGACACCCCAGCACAACCACTGGCAGGCAGAGAGTGCCACACACAGGGGTTGACAACCACAGTGCACATCAGTCCCCCCCGGACGCACAGCACACCGTGCACCGTGCCCCCAAGACACTGCTCATGTGCAGTGACAGGCACTGCAGGAAACACCATGCACCCCCCGTGCCACACGTCAACCCCATGCTGCAGAGAAGCATACCAGCCAGACCCACCCTGTGCACCCAGCAGCGGGTGGCAGCAGATGGCAAGACCAACAGAAAGGCAATGCCATGCTGGTGATACCTCCCCATGGACACACACACACACACACACACACACATATATACCCAGGACCATAGCAGCCCAGATGGCATGTACACCCCTGCAACGGAGCACCCATAGCCAGTTGCAAAGCAGACACCAACACAGCAGTTGTATCAAAATAGAAATGTATATTTCAAAACAACATATGAACAATAACAGGTGAAACTATGTACAGGTTGGGGGGGGACGGGTAAAAGGCAGGGGTGTTCAAGGGGGAGGGAATAAAAACTTGGAGAGGGAAGGCAGGGTGAAAGGGATGGGAGAAGTGGGAAGGGAATGTGGGCTACGGCCCAGCTGGCTCCTGGTCCTCCCCCTGCTGGCGTCCCCTCCTGTGCCGCCGCCGCTGTTCACCCTGGCGCTGTATGGCCTGCAGGAGCTCCCGGTCTTGTAGACCAAGCTGGGTGAGGCGCCGCAGATCTTGGGCCATGCGTCTCAGCACCCCGAGGCCTAGGAAAATGGGAACACAGTCAATGGCTGAGACTGACCACAACCCTGAACACCACCCAACCCCGCAACCCATATAATCCAATGTCCTGCACCTGTGATGGCATGCACCCACCCACAGTGAACATGCACATGGCCATCACAAACAGGCAGCACCAGCTATCACACCACCACCCACACACTGCCCACGTCAATCACAGTACAAACTAGGCTGTCAAGTGATGTGGCAGCGTAGTGCGGCCAGTTACACAGCTATGTGCCCAGTGCATGCCTGGACCACCTGTGATGCATACACAGACGGGTCGTGATGCTGCACTGTGATGCAGGTCACCTGTGTCATGCCTACATACATGGATACATAGACAGTGTCGGCAGATAAGGGCCTATGGGACACCCAGTCTGGCCATTTGGCCTTGCATGCTCACTCTGTTGTCCCTATAAGTCCGCTCCCTCACCCTGACCTCCAGAATTCCTTCATGGCTAACCCATGCATTCATAAATCCCGTGAACCAAGTCAGCCCCCACCACATCCTCTGGCAGGGTGTTCCACTTGTCCACCACCCATTCTGTGAAGCAATACTTTCTCATGTTTCCTCTTAAATGAGCCCCCTCCAACTGCATCCCATGCCCTCTAGTCCTGGAACATCCTTTACGCTTACAAATATTGTTGTCCTGCACTCTGTTCCCCCCTGTAAAATACTTGTATGTCCCCATCATATCCCCACAGCCTCCTCCTCCTCCAGGGAGTACATGTTCAGTTCCGTCAACCTGTCTGCATAGGACTTGTGATGCAATCCATGCACCATCTATGTCACCCTCCTGTGAACCCTCTCCACCCAGTCCATGTCCATACACAGGTATGGTCTCCGGAACTATACACTGTACTCAGTGTGGGGACTCACTAGTGCTTAGATATAGTGGAACTATGACCTCCCTTTGGTTGTGTCCAGCATGGTTGGTGGTCTTGCCCCCAGCATGCAATAGCATCCATGACGTAATGATACTCACACTCCTCCAGCAGCTCGGTCTGACGCTGCTGCTGCTGCTGCTGCTGCTGCTGCTGCTGTGGCACAACATCCCGTGGCACGGGGCCCTGGCATGGCCCACATCACCGTGGTCCGTGTCCCTGCAACCGCCTGTGGGAGACATGGTGAGACAAACATCAGTGTGACTCAAAAGCAGAGTGCCCCCTGCCCCAGTGAGAGTGCCTGCCCACACAGCCATAACCATCCATCGCACAGCTGCACACACTGACACACCTATGCACAGCCACCCAAGCACACACACACCCCTACAGAGAATATAGGTGCATAGATGGTACACTCACGTGGCCTAGGCACCAGGCCCCGCCTGGCACGTGAACGCAGCCGCGTCAAGAGGTCCGGCTCCCTCCGGCGGAGGTCACTGTACCGGTGCCGGCACTGCTCAGCAGACCGGCCCCGGCCAGTGACCGCCACCAGGTCAGTGGCCACTTGCTGCCACACATGGGTCCTAGGCATGGTGAGGGGGGCCTCACCATACAGTGCCTCACAGTGGGGCTCCACCAGGGCCACCAGGTTGGCCACTTCAAGCTGGCTTCAGGACACCGCCCTCCTCCTAGCCATGGCACCAACTTTACAGCAGGCAATATGGCGCCCCACTGCGCCGTAACCCCACGTGGAGTTGTTGCGCAATAGACCAGCACAGGCTCCAATCTGCTGCGCGAACAGCGCCTTACTTTCTTACATGGCGCTGTCACCAGATGCGCTAATAGGGACGTACACATGGCATGCCAACAGCGCCAGGGGTCAGAGTGCATACACAAGGTCACGGCAATGACGCAAGGCTACGCACAGCACCATAGGATGTATAGGCATCCTGCGTGACTGCTAAGCACAGCACCAGTGCCACAGTGGACTATCGCGCAGAAGTGCCACAGCGCCATATAGTGCCCAGTGCTGTAGCGCCACTGGCACAATGGTGGCCATGGGCTGAATGCCTTTCGCGCTCAGCAGGTCTGCAGCGTGATCGACGCATGCGTAACCTGTCTGGGCATGCGCAATGCAGTGTAGCACACAGCCACAAACTTGCGCCATCGGCTCAGCCGGACCTTCCGTATTGCGCTAAGTGCAAAAACGCGATATTCAGCCGACATATGCAAATCATTCGATCAGCCATTCAAAGGCGCAGTGGCGCGATTAGCATGTCATTAAAGTTGAGCCACACCTCATTTGCATGTATTGCGCTATAAAAACGCGCCACTGGGTTGTGGTGGCCAGATTTGGTTGTTGCAGGTGAGAGGTGAGTTACATGCTGTGTGATGCTCAGGACAATGCTCATGGGCAGGGGTGCTGGAGGATGATATAGGTTGAGGGGGCTGAGCATGATGAGGGCACTTAGAAAGGGACAGAGGGCACCCTTTCCATCAGTATCTGCCATGCGGAGAGGAAAGGGGGGGCTTATGCCCCCGCCGGCAGCTATGCTCATGGGGAAATGCTGTGGACTGCACAGTGACAGGTGTCCACTTCCACCCATAGAGATCACCATGACTGACGAGAACCAGGCTGAGGCTGTGGACGGCGGGCGTAGGAGGAGGCCGAACTTCACCACGGCAGAGACTGAGGCCCTCTTCCAGGCCTACCTGGAGGATGAGCCACTTTTGAGTGGATGGAGGGCACCCTCAGGCGTGCAGCTGCATGGGAGGGGTAGCTCGGGCGTCAACCTGCACTGAGCCACCAGCACTCCGTGCAGGAATGCCGGAAGAAGATGGGGACTGACCCGGGAGGCTGAAGGAGAAGGTGGCAGCCTTCAGGGTGGCAGTGCTGCCACTGGTGGGGACCACCAGTGGTGTTGCAGCTGACCCGACTGAGGAGACACTGGTCGCGGCCATGCCGAGTGCCATTGCGGGCGTTCAGGCGGAGGGTTCCAGACAGGTGGAAGCCCATCACTGCACGGTATGACATGGTGATGTTGTTGGGGGGCTGTTGTTCACATGCACTCACATGTACTCTCTTTCTGTTACAGATCATGTTCGTCTGCAGGAGGCGGTGGTGGTGGTGGTGAGACAGTGAGGCAGACCTGCTGGACCTGGAGGAGGGACCATCCACCTCCGCCACCAGCCTGCAGGCACTGCAGCAGCATGCAGGCTGGCCCAACAACTCCGGCGGCAGTGATACGGGTGCAGAGGGTGCACAGCCTGTGTCACAGCAGTCTGGCATGCAGGTATGCCAGCCTGCTGTGCCTATGGCAGTGGCACGCATCGCACCATTGATGATAGCAGGCCTGCAATGGCCAGTGATAGGTGTGTGTCCCACGACGGACACATGGCAGGCCAGCACGTGCCCCTGGGCCGTCCTGGTTCACAACTGTGTCCAGCATGCTGGCACAGTCACAGGCTGTGCCTGTCAGCACCGGTGGGGCAGCATCGGTGGCTGTGCAGGTGTCTGGCACTGTTGACAGCACAGGAGGTGGAACAGGTGGACCTGGGGGCTCAGCAGTTGAGGGGCGGCAGCAGCAGTTGCACACCAGGCCTGGGGGACAGCGTCAAGCAGTGGCACTTGTCCACCGCTGCCAGATCCGCCCATACCTGGTCCTGGCGAACAGCGGCCACCCTCAGGGGTGCTGTGCACAGGACCATCCACACCCTGGGGGTCACGATGCCATTGGGGCACAGTACCCATTAGACGCGCACACCCGCCTGCTGGGAGTCGGTACAGCTGCAGGCGGGTTCAGGCTCTGTGGAGGCACTGTCTGTGTCCGTGGGCGGCATAGCAGGGAGTGTGCTCGGGACCGGAGCCGAGATGGTCCTGTCTGCGGACGGATGTGACCGCTGCCATTGACAGGCTGACCCAGGCAGTGGTCTCTGTGGCCAACGCATTGACCACACTGTCAGGTGCCCCTGTACCACGCACCCCACACAGTGCGCACTCCACTCCCCGTTCCCGGCGTCATGCGACACCAGGCCTGTCGACGCCGGGTTCTGCTGTGGGCATCCTGAGCACCCCTGGTGCAAGTTTGTTTGGTGGGATGCAGACCCCTGTGCGGGCAAGGTCGCGGTCGCACACTGGGACCCCTGGTGGTGCACTAGCGCCACCCGATGTGGCCCCTGCTCAGCCTGCCAGTGCTGCTGGGCCACAGTGGGGCGCCACGCATCCGTGGTGGCCATGGGACAGTGCTCCTGACTGAGCTGTCTCCAATGCAGGCCCTGTCTGGTGCTGCCCTGTGTGCAATGTGTGTCATGGTGGGCAGTGCTGCTGGGTGCTCTGCTCACCAAGCTGACACACGGACCACCTGCACACTCTCCCAACTGCTGTCCACAGGTGCGTGTGCATGATGATGCCTGCATTGCACTGTACCAAGGTGCAAGGTTGCCCAGGTCCTGACACACGTACGTGGACAGTCCAGGTGGTGGGGGTGGTTGGTGGTGCTGTGTGTTGGCGATGTCATTTCCGCAGTGCTGTGCTGCTGCCCCTGTCTGCTGCCTGGTGTGTGTGTCCATATGAGTGTTCACCCCTCTCTGATGGTGTGTTGGTATGCCTGGACCCTTCAACTCCCCTGACCTTCATGCACGGTGTGTTCCCCTGTGTGCCTGTGGTTTGCGCATGGACAGTGTTGCCTGCACATGTCCCCTTGACTTACCTGTGTTGTGCGTAGTACTCTTCTGCAATGGTGTCCCGGTGCAGCTGGGCCTGCTGTGTCAGTCGGGGGTCCCTCCGTCCTGGGGGGGCTGCTCATCACCCACATCACCGGCGCCACTGGCGTCCCCATCGCTGTCCCCCTCTTGGACCTGTACGGCTATCCCATGGTCTTTGGCCATGTTGTGCAGGATGCAACAGGCCAGGAATATCCCACAGGCCTTTTGGGGGCTGTACTGTAGGGGTCCACCGGAGGTGTCCAGGCATCGGAAGCGTGCCTTGAGTATCCCAAACACCCGCTCTATGATGTTCCGTGTTGCGGCATGTGCCTCATTGAAACCGAGCTGCGCTGGGGTCGTGGGGCACCGGTATGGTGTGAGCAGCCAGGGACGCAGTGGGTATCCACAGTCACCTGTGTGGAGATAGTGGAGATCAGTGTCATGTCAGGTCCATATTGCCCATATCCTTGTGTGCCACTACCATGGCACCTGTGTCATTCCCACCCTTGCACAGAGTTTGCATTCCATACATGTGTACTCACCCACTAGATGACCCGCGTGGGATGTTCCCACTCTCAATCAATGGCACAGTGCAGATTGGTGCCATGTAAAGGCATCATGTGCTCCAGGGTGTGTGGCACAGACATTGATGATGTGCCAGTGGCATCACACACCACCTGGCAGTTGACACTGGAAAAGCCCTTTCGGTTCCGATAAGCATGGCCATCGGGGCCAGGTGGCGTGCGAATGGCCACATGGGTGCAGTCTATGGCCCCTAGCACGCCAGGCATATGTGCTACCCTGTGGAACTCCTGCATGTTTGTTGCACGCTCTGCCGCGGTGCTGGGGAAATGGATGTACTCCGAGCATGAGGCAGCAGTGCGCTGAGGAATTGGGTGAGGATGCGTGACGTGGCCGACTGTGTAATGCCCATGGTGTCCCTGTCGGCCCTGGAAGGTGCCCGTGGCAGAGCAGGCACATGCAGGCTGTCACCTTGGTCTCCACGGACAGAGCATGACTCCGTCAGTGAGGGTGCCTGCATCACATCACTGCACAGCTCGCTGAGCCGTCTCAGTATTGCCCTGTTCAGGTGGTACGGCCACAATCTCGACATCTGTGTGACAGCTCGTAGCTGATGCGGCACGATCACGCCTGTCGGGGCATATCACCGACGGGCCGGCCTCCGTGCGCCACGCCCCCTGCAGCATGGTGTCTCACCTCATTACAGCTTCCATGTAGCTGACACTGTCCATCTCCCTGGCTTGCCCCCAGCTGCTGTTCCTGTGTTACCCCACTGCCCCCACTGCTGCTTCCACTGCACCGGCACCCCCACTGGCCTCTCTGTCCTCCAGGACCCACTGTCCCTCTTCTGCCCTTCCAGCCTCTGCTCTCTCTCTCTCTCTCTGTCTTCCCCAGTTTGCGGCCTGCTAGAGTTCTTGCACCGCTTTTGAGCCTTTTATTTTGGCTCAATCCGGTGCCTATGCAACTTCGGCTCAGCCACTCTTGCGCATTGCGCAAGTGTTCGGATATCGCATTGCGCACTTTATGCATGGACCCGCCCCCTTCGGTTGCGCATGCCTTCATTTCCATTGCGCTGTTGCTCAGCATGTTTTCGGTGGCGCAACTGGCCCCTTCTGAATATTGCAGAATGGCGCATTTTTGGAGTTGCGCACGCGCAACCCTGTTGCACATGGCGCAACCCTTTTGAATATCTGGGCCCAAAAATCCAAATCTGGTATTTCGCATCCAGGTTATATACTCAAGATACACAAAACAGCACTGCATTAATTAAACTGAAGAGCAGTAGCAATCTGGAGTGTGACTTCAGTCAAAATACCGCCATGAAGAAAATGGTATTCCATCATGAAAAGCTGTATGCAAAACAGGGCTGAATACCATTAATTACTGACCTTATATATTCATGTAAACTGATCTGGACTTCTTACCATAAGTTGTCAATCCTATCACAACACCAAAGTACAGTATGTGTAGAAGTGATGCATGTTCTACTGCATACCTCCAGCCAGCACCTCTGGAAGAAATCCCATTGTTTACAGGCATGGATGGGGTTCTGAACTATTGGTGCAAAATGCTTAGTTGCATTATTCTCCCCTGAACATCCAAACTTCTGTATGCATTTTCCCAGCATGAGCTCTGACAACTGTCTGCAATATGCATTCCTATTTCTTTTTCCCATTTAATTTTGATTGTTTTTGTTACATATGGAATAAATAGTGGGTAAGGGTTGTATATAAGGATGTATACCCATTAACGGGGCTAATTAGGGTTATATGGCCACAAGCCCAATGGACAAGGGGTTTTATTGCCCTAATTAGCTCCCGTGATGGGTATACTTCCAAGAGTTCCATCCTTACCCATTGTTTGTTGAATATAATACATTAGAAACAGAGAAACATAGAAAAGTGATGGCAGAAGGAGACCATGGGTCCATTTATTTATTTAAGAAATCAGAATTACAACCCTTTGAGTCATATACTTGTTTGAGTTGGTAATAAGCTGCCTCAGGGAGGCCTTGTCTTATACATAACACAATGCATTCATAGTCCAGTGCAACTATATGGTAACCGAGGGAGATGAGGAGCCTGTAGGCTAGAAATAGTGAGGGCTCTCCACTGCCAGGCCAAGGGTGGGTGCGTGGCCTAGCAGCGTGGTGCAGGATCCACAGGTTACCGGTTACACTGGCATTGACGTGAGGAGAGGATATGGGCCCTTAAGGCAGCTTTAAAAGGACCTAGATTGGTGATTGATGTAATGGCCGGTGGGAAGGCTTGTACCAGGATGGAGCTCTAAGGGGGAAGGATTGCTGGGCCAGGGTGGTCCTGACACTAGGCACCTTCCAGATAGTTTTGGGGGTGACCCATGTGAATGCTAAGATGGTGGCTGCCTGAAGAGAAGCCATGACATCTATTGGGGTTAAACCCAGGTGGATTTTTTTGGTGAAGAGACAGGTCCGGTATAATAGTCTTTCATCAAGGGAGAGGATATTGGTGAGCGCGTATAGGGTGCAGGTATGTGTATTTCTGTTGGCACCAGAGAGGAGCCGGCAGACCTTATTGATGACTACTTGTATTTGATGAAGTGCCGTAGGGTCGGTGGCAGCATAGATTGTGAGGACATAGTCCACCAGCGATAAGACTAAGGAGGTAATGGCTAGGTGAAGTGCTTCAAGTGGCAGGCGGTCTTTATGTCTGTACAGGAGACCAATGCGGGTGTTGGTGGTGGAGGTGAGGATTTTTATATGTTCATGGAATGAGAGGGAAGAGTCAAATGTAATACTTAGATACTTATACTTTTGGACCTGTTCCAGTGGGATGAGAGAGGCAGAGAGTATTTCCAGGGGAAAATCCTTTGATCTGTTTTGGCAGTGGGCATAGAGCATTGTCTTGTTTTTTTTTTAATGTTGACCACAAATATGTGTTCAGCAAACCAGTATTTAATCTGAGAGAAGGAGTTTTGTAAGGTACGCTGGAAAGAGAGAGGATCATGATGTGCTGCGTAAAGAACAGCGTTGTCCGCATAGAGGAGAAGGTTGCCGGGGCAGGATTTAGGCAGGGCGTTGAGGTAGATGCTGAATAGCAGAGGACCCAGGATAGATCCCTGGGGAACTACTGAGTGCACAGGCAGCATAGTAGATATGGTATTATTAGTTTTAACACATTGGGTTCTAGATGAAAGATAGCTGGAGAACCATGAGAGTGGGCAATGAGAGACCCCAATTTGCTGTAATGTATTAAGAAGAAGGGAGTGAGAAACCATGTCGAAGGCCTTTGAGAGATCTATAAACACCGCCCCTGTGAGGTGCCCCTTGTCAAGCGTGGAGTGCATGGAGTGCAGTTAGCAAATTCTGTGAGGGCAGTCATAGTGCTATGATCAGCTCTGAAACCATGCTGCTCCCTACATAAGAGGTTGTGTGAGAGGAGGTAGTCAGTGAGCTGATTGGCCATGATCTTTTCAAGGGCTTTAGCGAGTGGGGGGAGAATTGAGATGGGCCAGTAGTGTTTGGGAGGGAGATGTCGCCACATTTCAATATTGGTGTTATCACTGCCATTTTCCATGAGGTTGGGAACTGGCCCAGGTACAGGGACAGATTTAGAAGGTCCGTGAGTGGGGAGATAAATGAGTCTAGCGCAAGGTATAGGATATGCATATCGAAGGTGTCTTTGCAGTAATTGGAGCTCTGGAGGGCTTTGGACAGGTAGGCTTTTGCTTCTGTAGGGGTAATGACTCCGAGTTTGAAGGGGGTGGAGGAGCTCAGGTGGTGGGGTAGGCTGAATTGGATTGAAAAAGTTGCTAGGGAGGACTGAGCTGAGGTCTGAGAAGGTGGAGTTTAGGCAGTTAGCTATGTGAAGTGTGTCTGTGGTGGTAGTACCGTTAACACTAAGTTGTGGGGGGGGGGGGAGCAGGATTTATCATTAAGCTTCTTGATGTTATCCCAGAACTTTCTTGTGCTACCCCAGGAGGTGGCTAGGGCAGTTCTGTAGTGCTCCGCCTTGGCCTTGCGGATTGCTCAGGTACACTTATTGCAGGCAGCATTATAGGCCTGCCTATTGCTTAGCAAACCAGAAGCAGTGGCACAATGCCAGAGGTTGTCACATATTTTGAACTGTAGGAGTTCTGGGGTGATACAGGAGGCACTATGTTTCTTAGTGGTCACTTTGATGGTCGGTGCAAAAGCAACACAGGCGGTATTAAAGGTGGTAGTGAAGTAGTGCAATGCATCATCTATGTGCTGGGCTTGGGAAATAGGGGATCAGTTCCTGTTAATTAGATATTGTTTGAGTTTGGCTATGCCTCCTGGGTGTAGTCGATAATGAAAGGTGATATTTGGTGGTGGTTAGGTAGCTGACAGGACCAGCTGAAGATGATTGGGGAATGGTCGCTTAAGGCGTTGGGTAGGACACCCAGGTCGGTAATATGGTTGGAATGATTAGTGAGCAGGATATCTAGTAGGGTGTGGGTTCCATTAGTGGGGTTGGCCCTAGTAGGCTGGGATACCACTTGGGTCATATCTAATGCAACAAAAGTATCTTTGAAGTGTGTTGATGAGCTCACCAGCCAGTTTATGTTGAGATCCCCAACAAGGATTTGTTCCATTTTGTGGGGGTGGCTGGCTAGGTAGTCAGAGAGCACTTTACAGGTGGGGGATTGGCTGCGGGGTGGGATGTAGGCAACGGTGAGAGTAAGAGAAGCACAGTTTGGGTCAGGGGAGAGTTTTATTGAGAGGGCTTGGGCACCATCGTCTAGGGAGGGCGCAGGCAGGGCTTGGTAATTCAGTGAGTCATTTACATAGAAGGCACAGCCACCACCTCTCTTGCCATTACGATCAAGCCTAATGAGACAGTAGCCAGGAATAGAGACAAATGAGTCTGGGGTCTTGGCTGACAGCCAGGTTTCTGTTATGTCTATCATTATTTCCATCATGTCTGCCTGAGAGTTCCCAGGACCTCTTGTAGATCCTGGGTCCTAAAACACCCCTTCTGTGTCCTGCCCTTCCCAGTTCCTGCCGTACGCCCTTGGCCCTTGCTCTATCCCACCCATGTTTGAATGCTGATACAGTCCTTGTATTCATCACTTCTTCTGGAAGGTTTGTTCCAGGGCTCCACCACCTTTTCTGTGAAGAAATGTTTCCTTAGATGCTTCTTGACCCCCCCTTAACTTCCATTCATGCCCCCGGTGGTAAAGTGGGAGGCCCTTTGGAACATTTCTGTGTATGGTACCTTATTTACACCTGTCAAGAACTTGTAAGTCTCAATAATATCCCCCCTCTCACTCTTTGTTTCTAGTGCGAATAGGTTTAGTTCCATCATTCGTTCCTTGTACGAACATACGAACATACGAAATTTGCCAGCAGATAAAGGCCTAGAGGTCTATCAAGTCTGCTCGAATGTGCAGCTAGCACCCCTTAATCTGCTGCTGCCCCTTCCTTCCACCCTTCCCCTTCATTAACCCTCCCCCTTGTCCTGTCCCATCCTCGCTTTGAAGCAGTCCACTGTTCTACTGCATACCACTTCTGCAGGTAATGCATTCCCCAGCCACCACCCTCTCTGTAAAAAGTGTCTCTCATCTCCCTCCTGAACCTTCCTCGCTCCAGTCTCATATCATGGCCCCTGGTGGCCCTCCCTCCTTACTTTGAACAGCCCCTCTGTACCTGTCTTGTTTATTCCTTTCATGTATTTAAAGGTTTCAATCATGCCCCCTCCTCCTCTCCTCCAGTGAGTACATGTTCAACTCCTTCAACCTCCTCTCATATGATAAGTCCCCAGACCTTGATCATCTTTGTCGCCCCCGCGCTGCACTCCTCCAGTAACTTAATGTCCTCCTTCAGATACGGACGCCAGAACTGCACGCAGTACCCAGGTGTGGTCTAACTAATGACCTATACAGTGGCAGAATCACCTCCCTCCTCCTGAGGATATACCCTTGCACACAACCCAGCATTTTGTTGGCCCTTGCAGTTGCCTTCCCACACTGTGCCGAGTTGTTCATTGACCCTGTGATGAGCACCCAGATCCTTCTCCTCCTCTGTCTGGGCTAGCTGCACTCCCCTAGCTGGTAAGTCCTCCTTGGGTTCTTCATCCCAAAATGCATCACCTTGCACTTTTGGCATTAAAGCCCAGTTGCCAGGTGTCTGACCAGGTTTCAAGCTTTGCCAGATCATCCTGCAACCCCTGCCATCCCCTAGGTCATCCACCACCGCCTACCTTGGTATCATCAGCAAACAGACTGATCTTGCTCTGATGTCCCATGATATGTCTTCAATGAATATCCCAAACAACACTGGTCCCAACACCGAGCCCCTGTGAGACACCGCTCCATCACTGCCCTTGGGTGTGAGAGCTCCCCACCCACCACCACCCTCTGTTGCCTTCCCTGCAGCCAGTTTCCTACCATCTCACCAGCATTGCACCTGCCCTGTGCCTACTAACTTCCTTCCCAGCCTTCCATGTGGCACTGAGTCAGAATGCCTTACTGAAGTCCAGATACAGGACATCCACTGCATGTCCCCTGTCCAGTTGTCTAGTTACCCAGTCATAGAACCCGACCAGGTTGGTTTGGCAGGATCGGCCACGATGAAGCCATGCTGTCTGCTGTCCTGTAGTCCTTTGGCCTCTAAGAGGGCCACCAGCCTCTCCTTCAGGATAGTCTCCATTAGCTTACCCACGATGGATGTGAGGCTCACTGGTCTGTAGTCTCCCGGTTCATCCTTGGGGCCACTCTTGTGGAGGGGCACCACATGAGCCATCCTCCAGTCCTGAGGTACACACCCCGAATGTAGTGAGGCATTAAATTGTACAACCATGTATCATCTTGATTGCTCTTCTTTGCACAGACTACAACCTATCTCTGTCCTTTTTTAGGTTGGATTCCAGAACTGGATGCAGTGCTCCAGGTGGGGCCTCACCAGGGACATATACAGAGGGAGGATCACCTCCCTGCTCCTGCAGTCAGATCCTCTCCCTGTGCACCCCAGCATTTTGCTTGCCTTACCATAAGCTTTGTTGCATTGGCTAGACTGTTTAAGGGTGTTGCATATGAGGCCCCCTAGGCCCCTTTCTTCCTGAGATGCACTGAGTTTGACCCCCTTGAGCCAGTACTCTGTTCTAGGATTCACTTTACCTAGGTGTATCACTTTACACTTTTTTTGTGTTGAACTTCAGTTGCCAGACTTTAGACTATTGTTCTAGTTTTTGTAAGTCTTTCTGAAGTTCCCTAACCGCCTCCACGCTGCCAACCCTACCCCCTAGTTTGGTATAATCTGTGAGTAGTTCCATCCTACCCTGAATATCCATGACAGTGTTGCAGATAAACATATTGAACAGGACCAGTCCTAAGGCCAAGTCCTGGGGCACACCACTAGTGACTGTACCCTCACCAGACCTTAACCCACTTATGACTACCCTCTGGCTTCTATCCTGTAATCATTTTCCCACACCTGACTAAGCTATCAGCAGTCCCTAGATCTCCCAACTTTTTAACAGCTGATTGTGTGGCATTGAGTCAAAGACCTTGCTGAAATCAAAGTATAGTAGGCCAACTGGGTGTCCCCTATCTAATTCCTTCGTTACTCCATCAAAGAATGCAATAAGGTTCATCTGGCAGGACCTGTCTGCCATGAATCTATGCTGTCTGTGGTCCTGGAGGTTGCGCTCATCCAGGTAGTTCACTATATCCTGTATAATCAGGGTTTCCATTAACTTTCCCACAATAGATGTGAGGCTGACCAGCCTGTAGTTGCCAGCCTCCTCCCTACTACCTCCCTCATGGAGAGGGATCATGTCTGCCCTTCTCCAGTCCCTAGGTACCACTCCTGTCTGCAGCGATCGGTGGAAAAAGTGTGCTAATGGGTCCACTAGTTCTTCAGCTAGTTCCTTAAGTATCCTTGGATGCAGCCCATCAGACCTTAGCACTTTGCCATTCTGAGGTTCATTAGTGCATTTTTAATTCTTTCAGTGGTGATCTTTAGAATTTCCAACCATGGATGCCCTCTATCAGATTCTTTTATGCCATACTCTGGCAATGATCCGCTGTGCTCTTTGGTAAGCACTGAGCAAAAGAAGTTGTTAAGGACCATGGCTTTATGTTCATTATCCTCAATGATCCTGTCTCCTTCTATAAGTTTAACTATCCCCTTCCCTTCTTTCTTTTCTCTTGGATATACTGGAAAAATAGTTTGTTACCAGATTTGACTCCTGAAGCGATCCGAAGATCAGTCTCTACTTTTGTTAGTTTTACCTCATTTTTGGCCACCTTACTTTTTGGAATGTAGTCATCCTAATCACTGTCGTTCTGGTTCCTTTAGTGGTAAGCTACTCTTTTGGCTCTAATTGCAGACCTGACCTTGTTAGTGAATCATATGGGATGGTTATTGTTATGGAAATCGCATTTTCAATCATATTATGGCACCTGATGGTCTCTTGCAGCAAGAAGGGAATGGTGTGTAGTGAGTGCAGGTAGGAGTTTGGGGATTTCTAGGTTTGGAAGGGTTTTGTGTGTCTTTTTTCCAGGTTCTTTTGCAGCTTGTTAATTGGTCTGGCTAGCTTCCTAGTAATGTGCTAATTGTGTTATCAGTATTGTCCTGTTAATTATTTGACTAGTGTAGGTATATACTTTAATTAGTATAGTTATATAGCTGTAATTGTTTGATTAGTGCAGGTATATACATTTAATTGCTAGATTAGTCACAGGTATACAGGGAAATAAATAATGGCCTTTTGTATTTAGGAAAAGTCCCCATTCTTGTAATATATCATGATAATCTCCTCCTTTTCCTGCCACTGTTTTTAGTAGCATCTCCCATTCGGATTCCTCTATGTATGAACAATCTTTTTTTTTAAATGTTTCCTAAGAGCTTTCCAGAAATACATTTTTGGAAGATTTATAAGGTAGAAAAAAATGGGCAGACTGGATGGGCCTTGCAGTCCTTATCTGCCTTCAACTTCTATGTTTTTATTAAGATTGTATTTATTCCTTAATGAGCTACAGTATAAGACTGCAAACACTTGAATACTAGGCCCCATTATATCCTGTATATCCCCTGTAGAATATTGACATTGTTTTTCTCTTCCAGATACTCCTATATTGATAGCCATTTCACAGGAAAAATATTCCACTTTAGAAATGTCTGTGGTCAATAATTTTTATAAAATAATTTGACATTACGTAACAATATGCATACAACAATACATTTTCAGATGACTGGAAAGATTGGTATGGTTCCTCTGATATATGTGTGTGTTTTAATATTGCTTAGAGTTAGAATAAGCAAAAGATATATTGTCTAAGCAGAAGTCAATATGTGCTCACATGCTGCCTACAGTATAGTAGTGTTCTTATCGCCATATCCCCATTTCTGTAATTCATTTTTTGCTTTACCATAAGAGACTAATAGTATCGTTGGAATTAGAGTAATTCAAACCCTCCTTCCCTCCAATTACTTCACATTACTTCACAGTTTAGAGCAGTTCACGTTTTTTTTTTATTTCAAACAGAAATGTGTTGCTATTTTGATGTGTTCTAGTTTCTGAAACCACAACTCATCTTCACAAAGAGAAAGATTATTAAAAACATAAATATTCTGAAATGCCAGTATTAATTTTATAGCATTATTTTACCTCATACTGATAATGGAACTTAGTCCATCTTTCTATGTTGGAATGCACAGTTCTGATTACTGGTTTGAGATATATTTTGTATAATTATTTATAAATCTAGTTAGAATTTGATTCCAGGGTATGTTGAGCCAGATAAAACCCACTTAAGATCTAAACTGAATCTGTATATCATGGGGGTGGGGCCTTTATTTATTGGCATATATTCTGACATTCCAGTTTATGAGCAGACCTGATAGCAAGTATTATTGCTTCTATTGCCAAGCAAACATAATCTGGTCCTTCTGCATAACTGAAATACTGGGGATATATAACCATTTGTTAATACCACTAGCAGATCCAGCTACAATACAGAATGTAGCAAAGTAGTACCTGCTACACCTTTTGGCCTGAAAACAGGAGATATGTTTTGCCTAAACTGAGCTTTACATGGAACATTTTCAATTTTGGAGGAGAAAGTGAATTCTAGCCCCATCCCTGGGTAATACTGAGGTTGTTGGGTAAATGTGTAATACTGAGGCCCACTGAAGTATATAGGGGTCTATCCCGATTTAATTTAATACTGAATTTTAATAATCACACTCTTATAAAGTCCAAAGCCTCCTCTGTATCAAATGATAAGACCTTTACCAGGTCAGGGAGTCATTAGCTTTCCCAATAATAGTGAAGAGGCGTTGGGCATGGTCTGATCCTTGCTTTCCACTCATAACCCCAACTTGTTCCCTACAAATTGTAGAATGTAATTCACTTTGAAAACAAGCTGCCAATATTTGACTAACATTTTATGTTCTACATTAAGTAAGGATATAGGTGTGTACTTTTCGCATTCTGGAGCACATTTAGCTTCATTTGGAATCACCATTATGAAAGCATCTCTGGTGGGGGGGGGAACATGCTTTGTTGAATGGATTCACAGAACACTTAAAGTAAGTGGCTTTGTCTGGTTATGGGGTTTATAAAAGTCATCTGGAAGACCATCTAATTGAGAAGGTTTAGATGGCAGAAGGTATTGCATTGCTGTCAATGCCTCTTCCTTAGTGTTAGGTCTATCCAAAAGGGATAGTGCTGTGCCCTTTAGTACCAGGAGAACTGAGGTTGCGTGACAAGGATTCAGCTTGTCATGACCCACCTTAGGCTCTGCTTTGGCATAACATGTGATGCGCCCCTCTGAAAACTTCATTTATGTGAGATATAGAAGAAACAGTTTTTCTAGCCTTTCCCCTATGTAATAGTATAGATAATTTTTCTGATTTTACCCCTGATTTCAGTAGATTTGCCATAGTCTAAAAAGCACGTACTTCTTTTTTATTCTGTTTAAAGTTTATTAAATGTAAAGTTGACAGAGATGATTTGACTAAGTAATGGGTTGGAGGATGTTTTCTCTTTTTTCAGCGCTTTCGGGTTCCAATTTTCTTTACTTCAGATATGGCTTTTTTTCCCTTTTCAAGGATACAGAACATCTATTATTTGCCCATTAATAAAGGCCCCGCCTCCTGTACATTTACCCGAGGTACTGTATAAGCTGTGTTGACCTCCAAAAAAGCTTATGTCTCTTCCTGTATCCATTTGGTCCAGTTTTTGTCATTAAATAAAGATATATTCATGCACCATCTGGGAGGACCAGGTCTAAGTGGGCTAAGTTGGATAAGAACTGATACAGGTGCATGATCAAACATGTTAACATTACCTATATTATATTATCATTACCTAACTGTCTAGAGATAAAGAGGAGGCTTTTTGAAAGTGTTGGAAGTGGATGCACATGCATGCTGTGTCTGCTCCCACCCACATCCATCCAGGCAGCCCTGCTGCTATTTTCAGACTTTGCAGCCATTTATGACAAAAAAAGTCACAATCTGCAGTGGAAAATGGAAGCAGGTGGGAGTTGCAGCCAAACTGGAGGCAGCTGTGTTAGATTTGGAAGCACTTGTGTCTGTTTTTGGATGTGAACTTTGGACACTGTTAGACCATCTAATAGATGGTGTAATAGGTTTGGATGCATTTCTACTTTGAAAAAAACAGCAGACGCATCTTTTTGTGTCAATACAATTTTTACTTTAAGAATAAGTATAGAACAGTTGGATATACAGTCATAAACGCACATCGTAAAAATACTATAAAGAGCATACAGATATTGATAAATAACAGTATTCAAACTTATAACCAATAAAATAGCTACAGTTATAGGTATCTATAATTCAGCAATTCATGAACACAGTCATTAACAATCTTGGGCAGATCGTTTTGAAAATCCTCCCCAAAAAGTTTAACCAGCTGTAAGAATTGTGAGGATTAGAGAAAAATTAGTAATTCAGTTCAGTTGATCGTTCGACAATAAAAGTCATTGCAAATGAAATTCTTACACACATTTATAAAGATAATATGAGTTTAAAATCAGCCCATACTCTACTTTATGTGATTTCACGTACTTCTATGTATACAATCTTGTAAAAGTGAATGCTTAAAAATTTCTACAATATTGCAAGCTACACATTCTCCGTTTAATATTGCACAAATAACTGGGATTTCAATATATCTTTCAATCATTAATGACTTATTTTCATTACTTTGGACCAGACCGAAGGATCTGTCAAGAAACCCCCTATGTCAGACCTGGAGATATCCCAAAAATAAGAGCTAATCTTCTTGAACCAATATGACATAAAGTCAGATTCATCTCTTAGCAATAGAGATAGAACAGTATCAAGGCTGCTGCCACTGATTTTATCAAATAATTCACCCACTGCCAGCACTAACAACATAGCCAGAATAATAAAAGTATATAACCTAGCCAGTCAGATACATCAGATATTAACAATGCTCTAACTGGCTGTTATTTGTTCTGGTTTTCCCGTCATATTTTCTAGAACTTTTAACTGTCTGAAATACTTGGCTGTCCAATTTATGGGCAGTTTATTGTTTGAATGAGTAAATATTACCATTGCTTCAACTGTGTTAATGGCATTATCTGGATATGACATGGATCCAGCCAATGTGCCAACTTTTGCGTACCAGGGCATTCCCCCAAATGAGGTAAGATCTTCATGCACCCCAAGAATGCACCAAATGAACAAGAAGAAGGTACACACGGCAATGCCCACCACCTCTGTGTCCAACTGGGGGGACTTCCCAGCAACAAGATCCAATCCCCAAGAACCCTACTGTATATAGCAACTAGGCTAGAATCATATCATATCGGGAAAACCATATCAAAATCAAGAATAATACAAATAATTTTACATTCTAACATACTAATTGCCAGAAGATTAGGCCTTGTGGTCTATCGAGTCTGCTCGAACCTCAGATCCCTAGTTGGGTGCCGAGGCCCCCCCTTGTGTTCCAGAAACCCCTATCATCTATCCTCACCCCCTGGGCCAGGCCATCGTCTGATACATCCACTTTCTGTGTCTGTCCCGCCCTCTCTTGAAGCCCTCCACTGTGGATCTCTGAACCAGCTCACCAGGCAGTGCATTCCAAGGGTCCACCACCCTCTCAGTGAAAAACTCCTCCTCTTTTCCCCCTCACCCTTCCACCTTTCAACTTCAAACCATGCCCTCTGGTGATACCTCCCTGCTTTAGTCTGAAGATCCCCTCCATGTTTACCCTATTTATTCCCTTGAGGTACTTGAAGACCTCAATCATGTCCCCCCTGTCTCTCCTCTCCTCCAATGAAAACAGGCAGAGCTTCTCAAGTCTGTCCTCATATGTCAAACTCTAGTCCTCATATCATCTTAGTTGACCTCCTCTGTACCCTCTCCAGGAGCTGTATGTCCCTCTTCAAGTGTGGTCTCCAGTACTGTACACAGTACTCAGGTGTGGTCTAACCAGTCCATTGTACAGCGGCAGAATCACTTCCTGCTCCTAGAGATGATCCCCTACGATGCATCCCAACATCCTGTTTGCCTTGCTAGCTGCTCTCCTGCACTGCTCAGAATTATTCATACATGTATCCACCATGACCCTTAGGTCTTTTTCCCCTATTGAGGCCTCCAGCACCTCCCCTCCCAGGGTGTACCTGTGTTTAGGGTTTCCCCGCCCAAGATGTAACACCTTGCACTTGGTGATATTGAAATTTAATTTCCATTTGTGAGCCCAGCTTTCCAGGGTGTCCAGGTCCCCTTGCAGGGCCAACCTCCCCTCTTCCCTGTCAACTACTGCTCCCATCTTGGAGTCATCAGCGAAGAGACTCATTTCACACCCTATACCCTCCCTGATGTCCGATATGTATGCATTAAACAGGATCGGACCCAGGATCGAGCCCTGCGGTACCCCACTACCGATCTCTTTAGGGTTCGAGAGCTCCCCACCGACCACTACTTTCTGGGTGCATCCAGCTAGCCAGTTTTCAATCCATCTAACCATCAAAGGACCTACTCCCATCCCCATCAGTTTCTCCACCAGACCATTGAGGGGGACAGAGTCAAACACCTTGCTGAAGTCTAAGAATAATACATTCACAGGTTTTCCCCTGTCCATTTCTGATGTTACCCATTCATAGAACTCCACAAGATTGGTTTGACATGATCTACCTAGCACAAACCCAAGTTGCCGACTATCCAGACCTCCCACCTCCTCCAAGTACACCCCCAATTTTTCCTTTAGTATACTCTCCATTAATTTTCCCACCACTGAGGTCAAACTGATGGGTCTATAGTTACCTGGTACTTCCCTCAACCCCTTTATGGATTGGCAACACATGTACCTCTCACCAATCACTAGGTACCCTCCCTGTCTCAAGTGACCTGTTGAAGAGGTCCACCAGGGGTGCAGCCAGTATGTCCACCAATTCCCATAGTACTCTTGGATGAATGCCATCCAGCCCAGGAGATTTGTCTTTCTTTAGGGCCTTGAGGGCTATCCACACCCTTTCAGTGGAGATAGCATCATCCGTCCCCTCCACCTTACTGGCCTTTTTATCCTTATCCGGATGTGACACCCCTGGGGTACCGCTCTCTCCCTCTTGCTCCATTTCTGTTGCTCCCCGATCCCACTGACTGCCGCGTCTATCCCCATCATGCCTTGCTTTGTAGATATCCCATCCCCCTTCCTAGTGAACAAAGAGGTGAAGTACTAGTTTAATACCTCTGCTTGGTCCCTCGCCTCTTCCACCCACCCTCCTTCTGATCTCAATCTACTGAGATGGCCCTTAGTTTTTCTCCGCTCCCCAATGTACCAGAAGGACCTCTTTTCCCCTCCATGTATCCCCTGTGCCAGCCGCTGCTCTTTACTGGACTTTGCCCCTCTCACCATCCGGGTGACTTTTCTAGATGCAAGATGGTACATTACCTTATCCCTATCTCCTCTTGTTGTTTTATATGTTTTGTAGGCCACCTTCTTTTCTCTGACTGCTACCTGAACCTCACTGGACCACCAGCATGGTTTATGTGACCTTGCTCCCTTACGTTTCACCTTAGCGCAGGTCCTGACTGCCTCATGAAGACCCCATTTTATGACCTCCCATCTCTTTTCCACCTTTGTCATTGATGTAATCCCCTTCAAGTGATCCTTGAGAATATTTCCCATGCCCACAATTTCTGCCCCCCTAAAGTCCACTGCCAGTGTCCTAGATTTCCCCTCCTCCCCCATGCTTATTTGAAACCAGACAGTATTATGGTCGCTCCCAGTCAGGGGATCCTCCTCAACCACGTCCCTTATCAGATCCCCATCTGCCAGAACTACATCCAGGACATGCCCCTCCCTTGTGGGCTCCATCACATGCTGTGTTAAGAACACATCCTGGAGGCCATCCAGCAGCCTCTGCTCCTTGACCACCTTAGAGGACATGGTTCCCCAGTTTGTACCTGGCATATTAAGGTTCCCCATCAACACCACCTTCCCTTTTGGTCCACACTGGGCAATGATGTTGTCCAGCAAACCATCCTCCAGAACATCACCCATCCCGGGGGGCCTATATACCACACCCAGCTTGACCTTACCTCCTGCTGGGGTTTGTAAGGTGAACCATAAGGCCTCCATGTTTCCCTCTGCCTCTTCTACCCTAGCAATTTCTACGTCATCTCTAATGAACATAGCCACTCCACCCCCTCTGCCCTCCTTTCTATCCTTCCTAAGCATAGTGTATCCCCGCATGTTTAGGTCCCAGTCATGGTTTTTGTTGGCCCATGTTTCCGTGACTGCTGCCAAATCCACCCCCCCCTCGAACAGCATGGCATGGAACTCTGGCAACTTGTTTCCCAAGCTCCTGGCATTTACTAACACCACCCCCACTTATCCCTGATCCCCTTTGTCGAACCTCACCCAGGTTCCTTATACTTCCATCCTCCCTCTGCTCCTCCTGAAACCTCCACCCCAGTCTGTTTCCTCCCTCCCCCTCGGGTTTGAAAGCTACTCCCCACATCCAGAGGAGAGGGCTTCTGGTCAGCCTCTCCCTTATCCCTCCCCCCTCACAAGTTTAAACCCCACATTTTACTTCTATTTCTCCCAGGCCCAGCAATGAAAACATCAGAAAGACAATAAAAATGCATCTGTTAGTCAGAGCAACAAATATCAGACATTGACAACACTCTAAATGTCTGCTTTTGGGACAAGCTTATCTATCATTGTTTTCCTAATATTTTTGGCTATCTGAAAGAACTTGGCTAGCCTATTAATGGTCACTTCATCCCCTGTGTGGATAAGTATTGCTGTTAATTAAAATTTGTCCACAGCATATCTCAAGTTACAGCATGATTCTGTTGCTAGCCTTGCTTGTAGAGCAGAACGCAGCTAACTAAAAGAAGCTACATTTTCTTATTAATTTAACACTTACATCTTAGCAGGAGTCAGTGACTGTTGAGAGTAAGCAAACATACACTTTATTAGAAGTAGAAGGGGTCTTATTTAGGGTTTAAAAAAGAAAGAAAAGAAAGAAAGTCAGTGTGTGTTCTGTGCTGGGAAGGGTTCTTTATTAGTCTACTTTGCTAAACCAGTAGGAGGAGAGAGAGAGCTTAATTTGGGGGTGTGGCTTAGACACTATAAAAGCAGGTGACTCAAATTACAACTTCCTGTTTCTAGCCTTGCTTGTAGAGCAGAAAGCAGCTAACTAAAAGAAGCTACATTTTCTTATTAATTTAACACTTATATCTTAGCAGGAGTCAGTGTCTGTTGAGAGTATGCAAACAGATACTTTATTAGAAGTAGAAGGGGTCTTGTTTAGGGTTTAAAAAAAGAAAGAAAAGAAAGAAAGTCAGTGTGTGTTCTATGTTGGGAAGGGTTCTGTATTAGCTTACTTTGCTAAACCAGTAGGAGGAGAGAGAGCTTGATTTGGGGGTGTGGCTTAGACACTATAAAAACAGGTGACTCAAATTACAATTTGCATGGCTTTTTTCTTACTAATTGCCCTCCATCCCACCCCTCCACACACCCACCCTAAGCCAGTTCTACTTTTATAGCTACTGGATTTGACTGTCAACAGGAACTTCCTGTTTGGCAGTAGGAAGGGAAGGATCATAGAGAAACATTGGTTTTGTCAACCCTAAAGGAAAAAAGTAGCTCACTCTCCCCCCCAGCTGTTGGTGGTCTGACACTGAGCAAGGACGAAGGAGGTTACTGAAGAATATAAGAAGTTACTGTCCCAGAATAGGAAGGGTGAGAGTTGTAAGGAGAGGAGAGAGTAAGCATACAGAGAAACAGGAGAGGGGACACAAGATAAGACATGATAGGAGTAGTGCAGTGCGATGGCTGTGGGGCGGCAGTGTTCTAGGAGACATTCTGGAGGCTGCGATGCTGCCCTATTTGCAAGCACCTCTCTGGTCTGAGGGAGGAGGTTGCCTGTCTCCAGGCTGACCTGGCTAGGATTCGTGAAACCTCCTCCCCCACCCAGGGACCACCAGGGCCAATGCCACTACCTCAGAGGTTGCCAAGAAAGAGGAGAGGCTGGACCAGGGTGGGCTCAGGGAGGGAGAGGGTGGTGGAACAGAGTTGCATCCCTCCAGCTGTACCTCTCCACAATTCATATGCTGTTCTGGCAAAGTGTGGTTCCTCTATGGAGGCACCCACAGTGGAGACCAAGGAGGATGCTGGGAACCTCCACAAAGGAGACCCACAGGAGGGTGGCATGAGACCCCACAGGGGAAGGAAACAACTCCTTTGGGGACTCAATAATTAGGGGGTAGAAATGGAGGAGGAGGGGGGAAGGGGAGAGGGAGGTAAGGTGCCTGCCTGGCACCACAGCTTGGAGGGACAGGAAGCGAATCCTCAGGATCATGGGAGCAGCTGCATGAGGGAGGGAGCTGGATGTCATTGTCCACCTAGGGACAAATGACCTGGCTAGGAATGGGATCAGAGCAGTACAAGAGGAGTTTGTAGAGTTGGGGAAGGGCCTTAGACAAGTAGTGCATACAGTAACCTTCTCGGAGGTGCTGCCTGTCTATGGTAAGGGTGATGCTAGGGTACTCCTCACCAGGGAGTTCAATGAATGGTTGAAAAACTGTTGTGGATCTCAGAGTTTTGGCTTCATTGGGGGCTGGGGAGCCACCTGGAGGGATGCAGACCTATACTGGTGTGATGGTCTGCATCTGTCCAGTGGGGGAACCAGGATCCTAGGTGAGAGGTTTAAATGCTTCATTGGCAAGCATTTAAACTAGCCAAGGGGAGAGGCACTGGAAAGGAGCAGGGAAATCCCAGCCTCCCCCCACAAACAACAGTAATTAGTGAGGTAAACACCAAGGTAGAAAAGTCATTAGGGAGCAGGACATAAGTAAATATAAAAAAGACAAAGGCAGTAAGGACAGGAATGGGGCTAAAAAGGGTAAGGCCATCAAAAAGTGGAGGGTGATGAGTACCAATGCCCATAGTCTGTGTAACAAGCTCCCTGAACTAGTGGCCTTGATGGAAGAGGGTTGCCTGGATATTGTGGCAGTCACAGAAACATGGTACACAGAGAACCATGACTGGGATGTCAACATACCAGGATACACAATCTACAGGAGGGACAGGGAGGGTAAAAGAGGAGGAGGAGGAGCTCTTATGTAAAGGAAGGGATCAAAGCAACAGAACTAAAGAGTAAACAGGGAGCAGATGAGACACTCTGGGTCACCCTGGAGACAGGAAATGGCACCACAATCTGCATGGGGGTTGTATACAGACCCCCATCTCAGGGGGAGGAAATGGACAAGGAAATGATAGAAGGCTGCCTTAGAATGGCAGAAAAAGGGGAGATATTGTTGATGGGGGACCTGAATATACCAGATTTTAACTGGAGCACCTTTGCTGCAGGCACATCCAAGAACAGGGTCATTCTTGATGCCCTACAGGGGGCATGCCTCAGACAGCTAGTATTGGAACCCACTCAGGAGGGAGCAATCTTAGACCTGGTACTCTCAAATGGGGATGGAGAAAGAATCTCAGATTTAGAAGTGGGTAGCCATCTGGGAACAAGTGACCACCAAACAGTGTGGTTCACGATAAACACAGCCATACAATCAAGCCATACAAAAGCAAGAGTATTGGACTTTAGGAGGGCTGACTTTGAGAAAATGAGAGAGTGCCTCAGAAAAGCACTAGCAAACAGGCAAGAAGGAGGGGTGGAGGAACAATGGAGAGTAATCAAAACAGCCATCACAGAGGCAACAAGGCTTTGTGTAAAGCAAATCAACAAAACACAACAAAGGAAAAACCGCTTTGGTTCTCAAAAGAGGTGGCAGGGAAAGTTAAGGAGAAAAGGATAGCATTCAGGAAATATAAGGAAACACAGAAGGAGAAGGACAGAGAACTTTATCAGTTAAAGCAGAAAGAGTCTGGGAAGGCAGTCAGAATAGCAAAGGCCCAAACCGAGGAAAGGATAGCCAACTCTGTTAAGAAGGGGGATAAGACCTTTTATAGGTACATTAGGGAAGGAAGAAAAACCAAAGGAGGGATACTGAGGCTTAATAAAGGTGAGGGAATGTAGGTAGAGGGTGACAGTGAAAAAGCAGGGATACTGAACGAATATTTCTGCACAGTATTCACAAAGGAAGAAGAGAGGGAGGTACCTAAACCAAACAAGGGAAGCACTCTGAAGACGAGGGTCGATACCAGTCCATTTACAGAAGAAAGGGTTCTGAAAGAACTAATAAAATTGAAGGTGGACAAAGCAATGGGGTCTGATGGGATTCACCCAAGAATTCTAAAAGAACTAAGGGTAGAACTAATGACACCACTGACTACTCTCTTTAACAAATCATGGGAGGATGGGGTGGTACCTGAGGACTGGAGGAGGGCGGATGTGATTCCTCTTCACAAAAGTGGGAGCAGGACAGAGGCAGGAAACTACAGACCAGTTAGTTTGACCTCAGTGGTAGGTAAAATGATGGAATCACTTCTGAAGGAAAGAATTGTTGAGTACCTAGAGGCCAGTGGGGCACAGGACCCAAGGCAGCATGGATTCACGATGGGAAGGTTGTGTCAGATGAATCTAATAGATTTCTTTGACTGGGTGACCAAAGTAGTAGACCAGGGAGGGGGCTGTGGACATGGCTTACCTAGATTTTAGCAAGGCATTTGATACAGTCCCACACAAAAGATTAATACACAAGTTATCAAGCCTGGGAGTGGGTCCCAAGGTGGTAGCCTGGATGAAAAATTGGCTAGACAACAGGATGCAAAGAGTAGTAGTAAATGGAGTCCACAGTGAAGAAAGGAGGGTTACTAGCGGGGTACCGCAGGGTTCAGTACTAGGACCGGTCCTTTTTAATGTCTTTATAAGTGACATTGCAGAGGAACTGGGAAGGAAAAGTATGTCTCTTTGTAGATGACACAAAGATCTGCAACAGGGTTGATACACCAGATGGAGTGGAAAGGATGAGAAGGGACTTGACAAGGTTGGAGGAATGGTCAAATGTATGGCAGCTCAGGCTCAATGCAAAGAAGTGCAAGGTAATGCACCTGGGAAACAAAAACCCAGGGCAAGAGTACACAATGGGGGGTGAGATACTGACTACAGTAAAAATGGAAAGGGACCTGGGGGTAATTATATCAGATGACATAAAGGTAGGCAAGCAATGTGAGAAGGCAGTAAGGAAGGCTGGAGGGATACTGGGATGCATAAGGAGAGGCATCAATAGTAGAAAACAGGAAGTTGTTATCCCTCTGTACAGACAGTTGGTGAGACCCCATCTGGAGTACTGTGTGCAGTTCTGGAGACCCCATCTCTGCAAAGACATAGACAGAGTGGAGGCTGTCCAGAGGAGGGCAACCAAAATGGTGCAGGGTCTGCACCAGAAGACATATGAAGAAAGACTAAAGAAGCTTAATATGTATACCCTTGAGGAAAGGAGGGAGAGAGGGACATGATAGAAACTTTCAAGTACCTCAAGGGAATCAACAAAGTCCAAGAGGGTGGCATCTTTCAGAAAAAGAGATGTGCAAGAACAAGGGGGCACAATTTGAAGATAGAGGGGGAAGGCTCAGAGGTAATGTGAGGAAGTATTTTTTCACAGAGAGGGTTGTGGATGCATGGAACAGCCTCCCTGAGGAGGTCGTAGAGTCAAGAACAGTGGGGGAATTCAGGAATGCATGGGACAAACATAAGGCAGTCCTAGTGGGGGGTAGGAGGAAGTAAGCTGTTGGTTAATTAGGATCTGCAGCTTATCTGTTAGGTAGGAAAATAGGCAGACTGGGTGGGCCAAGTGGTCCTTATCTACCGTCAAATTCTATGTTTCTATTATTCTAACCAGTAAGTCCTGGCCCTTTCATACCAGGGACACTGTCACAAAATGTGGATAAGATTTTCATGTTCTCCAATAGTGGAGAGGCATTTAGGGCTAATCAAAGAAGTTTTCTTATAGCTAGATGTTAAGACATTGCTATCACACAGCTCAAATTTATAACTAAGAAAAGTGTTTCTTAATTTTGGGTCAGTAAGAATGTCCATGTAGAATTTAAATCCAAACTGCATGTTAAAGGTTATGAACCATTTTAAAAATCTAGAGCCTGCGATAGTTGCAAGATCCTGGTTGGCCCAAAAATTTACAATTTTTTCTTAAAATAGTTTTTATATTTGAGACTTAGGGTCACATTTTTCTCAAGATATCTGTTCTGTACTAAAAGGTCATATTTAGGAAAATGAGTAGTCTCTACTTTCTGGATTTACCAACCTCCAATAAGCTGTTTTCCTAAGTCAGAGAGTAAAGCTTTAATGACTTCTCTTGCTCTAGATTTAAAGTTATGTGAGGGTCACCTCTTCTGTCTAGACAATATCATGAGCTTAATTCAGACTTCCCCCTATAACAATACCTATGTCTCTTATAGTTCCTAATTCAGTTCCCATAGATTAAAGAATTCTAGACAATCTGTCTTCAGTACATAGATATGTATTACAACTAGAATAAAGAGTACTGCATATTACAAGGCTATAATACCATCAAGAGGTTCCGGGGACATGTGAACCTCAAGATTAAAGCTGGAGAGGTTCTCCAACATGTCCCCAGAACCTCAAGATGGTATTGTAGCCAAGTAATCACAGTCTCCTTTTTTTTTTTGTAATATATGGATCCAAGTATTCTCTAAAATGTCTGGAAACGTGTAAATTGTCGGTGGCGAAATGTATCTGCATGTGGAGCCGCTTTCTTTCCTGGTGGCCAGGCAGTTGCTATGGATGCTGCAACATCCACACACCTCTGGAATGCCCAGCATGTGTTTCTATTGGTGGTTTGTGTGTTTCCTGAATAATTATCTCAGAAAAAAAGGTGACCTGTGTATGCAAGCCTCAAGAAGGAGTTTCGTATTTGTGTTGCTGCTATGAGTTAGGATATTTTTTTTTTTGTAAAAAGTTAAAAAATGTTGTTTCTCTTTCATTGGGTCAATGGAGATATCAGAATTTAAATACCGGTAAATTTTCTTTCTCCAACGGCTGGTCTCCGGGCTTCCTTACTCCTGGGCTGTACCTCCTGATGCTGATCCATAGGCAGGAAGCAGACCTCTGCAGCAGGGGACATCCAGCCCTCCACTTCCTGTTCTCCTCAGTTCTTCCTAAAGCAGTCCAATGTGGTAATACCATAAGAACTTGGGAACAAAAAACAAGAATTTTAAGGCATATATGGCTGTGAGGCCAGCCAACTATATACATTCTGGGAGGGAATCCAAAGCCTGGAGACCAGCCGTCAGAGAAAGAAAATTTACAGGTATTTAAATTTCGATTTCTCTCTCCTAAGCTTGTCTCTGGACTTCCTTACTCCTGGGATATACAAAAGCAGTATGTCCCCAGATGTTCCGGGTGGGAAGAATGTCAACAACCAATAAGGGTGCACCACCATTTGAAATACTCTGCGGCCAAAGGATGCCTCTGCCGAGGACATCACCCCCAGTGAGAATTTTTTTTTTTGCGCTATAATGTGTGAATGGATGATCAAAAAGGTCACTCAGTGTGAGTGTGCTGTCGATGCATCTCTGAATTATGCCAATGAAGGGGGCCATGGACTCTCACTGGGCCAGGCAAGTTACTCTGGCCTGATCATAAGCCGTAGAGGTGACAGATAGAATCCATTTGGCTATAGAGCCTATTGAATCCTTGCTGCCTCCAATTTTTCCCCCTTTAGCTGGCAAGAACATAGGTGAAGTTTTGTGAGTAGCATCCTCTCTCTTAATGTGCATTTTTCTCCCTCTTCCCAGGTCTAGTGTATGAAATTTTCCATCCTTGTTGCTTTTAGAGAGTGGGCAGAAGGAAGGAAGAATGAACCCTTGATTGTAATAGATGGGAGACATAACTTTGGCAAACAAATACTGGAACTGTTCCAGCCTGATGAATGAGTGCACAGCTCTTGGGCGAGCAATGCTTAGAGTTTGCTGAAACTCCTGGCTGGAATAATAACTTGTTGAGAAAAAAGGGGGACCTTTATTTTGAGATGCATGATGGATGGCTTGAGAGGCTCTAAAGGGGGCCTTGAGAACCATATTAAGACTCCAAGGTGATAGCTTTGGTGGATTGAAGATGTTATTAATGCTGCTGCCTGAAGAACTACCAGACATGGGGATATGAGCCCAACAATTCCCCAGGGTCCATCAAGAGTGCCCCCAGTGCAGAAACTCTACTTTGTAAGGTGGTTGGTTGCAGTCCTTTGTCCATCTGTCTTAAAGGAACTGCAGTAGTACAGGCAATTATATTGTGTCATTCTGTATGTGTCTGGAATGAAGCCAAACCCAAAATGTCCTCCAGATTCTATAATGCACTTTGGAGGAAGAAGAGACACACGAGTTCCCCATCATGTCAATAGCAGGAGCTGTGCCACATAGCTCCCTGAAAGTTTTTCCACTCACTTTCCAGATCTAGAGAGAGAGAGAGAGAGACCAATTGTTAAAATGGGGTGCAGAACTGGACCTTGATGGAGAATGACCAGGCTGAACCTGAATGTTCGAAGTGGTAACCCTGACCAATGAATGAGAAACAACTAAGTGCGGAGAAAAAACATAAGGGACAGACTAGAATCATGACTGTCCTGTCCAAGGCCACTTTGTGGAGAACTTTTGATAGAGGCAGTGTTGGAGGAAGGCATACAGGAGACCAAACAGATCCCAGTTTATGGGGAAAAGGTGTCCTGAGCCACCGCTGGTTTGTCCTTGGCCAGGGAATGGAATTGCTTTACCTTGGAGTTCTGCCAGCAGGCGAAAATATCTGTTTGAGTATTGCCCCACTATTCTGTCTGAATGTGGGAGGCACTGTCCTTCAGCTGCGATCCCTTGGGTGACCCACCCTGTGACTGAGACATTCTGCTATGACATTTTTCTGTCCCGATACAAACATCGCTCAGTGGTGCTCAACCCACTGCAAAAGAAGGGATCCCTTTAGCATCTTTGAGCTTATCGTTTCGCCCTGATGGTCAGTGTATGTCAGCATTGCCAGATTGTCAGTTGGAATCAGGCTAGCCTGACTGAGGAATTGCTGTTCAGCATGTCACGGGGCATGGCCTACTGCCCCCCTTCCAGAACCTTATACTGTACCATTTGTCCAACAGCAATCCCCTACCCGGTGCCAACAGCTGATGCAGGTGAGTCTTTCCCAGCTCCTGAGGCTTGCATTGGTCATGATTCCGACTTAGTGTGGATGGCCTAACTTGTGGCCCTTCATGACCTCTGGGACCGTTCCTGGAGGAAGGGCTTAATCCGTCTTAATGAGCTGTGTGAAAAAATAAGCAGGCAGCTGGGGAGTTTACAAAACTCCTTGATGAGCAATTACAGATCCCAAAATCTAGTTTTCGGGTGGAGAAACCTTGTGTCATGATGTGAGCCCCCCAGGAGGATCAAGGTCTGGTTTGGAATTAGGGAGCTCTTTCTCCAGTTGATGGGAAAACCATGTGCCGTAGGGGACCTGACCACCTCTGCCACTGCCTGTAATGCTTGGTTGACCTGTGGGGCCTTTAAGTGGACTGTAACCACTAGTAGCACCTTAAATACTGTCCATGGGTCTGAAAAGACAGCAATGGTAGAGTTTGATTTGGATGTACTGCTCTCCCACTCTGAATCTGGGATAGTGCGTGTGCCATTACTGCATGTGAATAAACAAATAGACATCCTGCAGAATTATGGGTGCCGGAAAATCCCCTGCATGTACTGTTTTGTTGAGCTGTAGGGCCTTTAAGTGGACTGTTTCCACTGATGGCATCGTTAATAATGCCCGTGGGTCTTGGGAATACTCAAGATGTCAGAATTTTGAATAGAAGAACTGCTCCCCCACCTTGAATTTGAACTGGTGCTTGTGTAGTTCCTGAATAGAAATCTGCCAATCGGTCTCTTGCTTGTTCAATCCTTTGAGATGTAGGAGGGGCCTGAACCCCCTATATATTTTTGAGCCATGAAGAATAGGGAGCAGCCCCTTAGTTAATCTCTGTGACTGCACTTTGTTCAAGGGGGCACTTTGTACAATATCCTCGGACTGTAGAGGGTTTGCGTTTTTGGATGAGCCACCATAGAGAGGGGAGGGCACGCTATGAAGCGGGGGCTTGTTGGTGATGCATAGGCCCCACCTGACCGACTTGGTTTGGACCCCTTGCTCGAGAAATATGAAGGTCTGCCCCCTACTCGAAAATGGGCCCAGAAAGCTTGTGACTACTTGTTGTTGTTAGCTGTCACCCTCTCCACTAGATTCGTCCCTTCTGAGGATACATTGCTTAGGTAAGGAGATTCGTACTCACTTTTCCTCGAGAAGTTGAGTTTGATCCTAAGCTAGGCCATGAATTCTGCATCTGGGGTCTCTGGACCCTGAGTTGCCCTTACCCTAGACTATGACATGCATTACCAAACACCTCCTGGGAGAGGACCCTGCCTGCTAGGGCCAAAGCCAGGGGTTGTGGTGAGCCAGGGATTGAGTATCGCCCCATGCAGCCTCTTCTGACTGGTTTGCTGCATAAGCAAGGCCTCTACAGTCCTGTCCAGTGACTCACTGTTTGATTTAAAATCAGAGGGTAGCTTCTATGGCAGTTTTAGCCATTTTTCCCGTTGCTGCATTCAGAGCCTGAAAAGCTTAAAATCTTTTGGGGCACTGGATAGGGGGAGGAAGCTTAGAGAGTTGCCACTCCTCCTTTGGCCATTTCCCTGTTGGTAGTAAAAATGGGAAAAGCTGTGGCCGGTTTGACAGCAGATGACAAGCGAGAAAAACCTGTTCTTGTTGGCTGGGAGCCGTCGTGTGAGAGCCAAGGGAAATTTCGACAGTGACCTCTGTTTAGACAGAAATTTGGCCATTCGCTCCCCCTCCAGAAGATGATAATCTGGGGTCCTATGAGTGCCAGAAATTCCCCCTGCAATGCTTTAGGTCACCCTCTATACCTTATCTTTCTCCTAGGAGGCGGAATGTTGATCTTCCCAGGTCAACTGCCTCTCGAGGAGAGAATATAGAGGAGTGAGAATATGGACGGTCCATTTTCTTGTATCCTCTAGAGAGGTCTCATATCTGGTCTTATTTAACTGTTGGGTTGTATTTAACTGTTTTATGAGGTGTAGTGTCAGAGGGGACTGCGGATTGCTGAGTCCCCTGGAAGCTGTCGGTTAATATACGAACATACGAAATTTGCCAGCAGATAAAGGCCTAGAGGTCTATCAAGTCTGCTCGAATGTGCAGCTAGCACGCCTTATTCTGCAGCTGCCCCTCTCTTCCACCCTTCCCCTTCATTAGCCCTCCCCCTTGTCCTGTCCCATCCTCGTTTGGAAGCAGTCCACTGTTCTACTGCATACCACTTCAGCGTTAGCATTTCCCCTAGCCACCACCCGCTCTGTAAAAGTGTCTCCTCATCTCCCTCCTGAACCTTCCTCGCACCAGTCTCATATCATGGCCCCTGGTGTCCCTCCCCTTCCTTACTTTGAACAGCCCCTCTGTACCTGTCTTGTTTATTCCTTTCTTGTATTTAAAGGTTTCAATCATGTCACCCGTCTCTCCTCCCCTCCAGTGAGTACATGTTCAACTCCTTCAACCTCCTCTCGTATGAGAAGTCCCCCAGCCCCTTGATCATCTTTGTCACTCTGTGCTGCACCCCCTCCAGTAACTTAATGTCCCTCTTCAGATATGGATGCCAGTACTGCACGCAGTACTCCAGGTGTGGTCTAACTAATGACCTATACAGTGGCAGAATCACCTCCTCCCTCCTCGAGGATATACCCCTTGCAATACAACCCAGTATTTTGTTGGCCTCTGCAGCTGCCTTCCTACATTGTGCCGAGTTGTTCATGGACCCTGTAATGAGCACACCCAGATCCTTCTCCTCCTCCTCCTCTGTCTGGGCTAGCTGCACTCCCCCTAGCTGGTAACTCCTCCTTGGGTTCTTCATCCCAAAATGCAGCACCTTGCACTTTTTGGCATTAAAGCCCGGTTGCCAGGTGTCTGACCAGGTTTCAAGCTTTGCCAGATTATCCTGCAACCCCTGCCATCCCACTAAGTCATCCACCACCGCGCCTACCTTGGTATCATCAGCAAACAGACTGATCTTGCTCTTGATGTCCCATGATATGTCTGCAATGAATATGCCAAACAACACTGGTCCCAACACCGAGCCCTGGAACACCGAACATCACTGCCCTTGGGTGTGAGAGCTCCCACCACCACCACCCTCTGTTGCCTTCCCTGCAGCCAGTTTCCTACCCATCGCACCAGCTTTGCACCCGCCTGCACTCTACCAACTTCCTTCCCAGCCTTCCATGTGGCATCGAGTCGAATGCCTTACTGAAGTCCAGATACAGGACATCCACTGCATGGCCCCTGTCCAGTTGCCTCAGTTACCCAGTCATAGAACTCGACCAGGTTGGTTTGCAGGATCTGCCACGTATGAAGCCATGCTGTCTGCTGTCCTGTAGTCCTTGGCCTCTAGGAGGCCACCAGCCCTCCTTCAGGATAGTCTCCATTAGCTTACCCACGATGGATGTGAGGCTCACTGGTCTGTAGTTTCCCAGTTCATCCTTGGGGCACTCTTGTGGAGGGCACCACATGAGCCATCCTCCAGTCCTGAGGTACACAATCTCGGAATGTAGTGAGGTACTTTAAATAGGTCTGCCAAAGGTCCTGCAAGGACCTCTGCCAGCTCCTTCAGTGCCCTGGGGTGGATGCCATCTGGGCCTGGCGCCTTGTCCACCCTCAGTGCCTTCAAACCCTCTCGAACTCCGCTCTCCATGATTTCCACATCTGTCACCACTTCCCACCCTGCGTCTGCCATTTCTCCCACCTTGGGTGTCACCCCCTTCTTCTCTTTAGTAAATACTGAGCAGAAGTACTCATTTAGTGCTTCCGATTATCACACCCCGCTTCCACCCAATCCCCCTCCTTCCTAATCCTTACTATGTGGTCCTTACAGCTCCTTTTCTCCCTGATGTACTTAAAGAAGTCCTTCTCCCCCTTCTTAATGCCTTGTGCCAGCCTGAGTTCCGTAGATGCTTTGGCTCCCCTTACTGCCCTTGTCACCTCCTTCGATTCTGTCAAGTACTCCCTATCCTCCCCCCTCCCTGTTTTCTTGTACTTCCTAAAGGCAGCTCTTTTCCTCCTTACCTTTTCTATGACCTCCTTGCTCAACCAGATTGGTTTCTTAACCCTAGCCTTCTTGCTCTGGGCTTTGCAGCAGGTTTTGGTTGCCTCCACTATCCCCAGCTTTATGAGCTCCCACCTCTGGTTAGTGTCCATACTAGGTACCCTTTTACCACTTCCCCCATCCTCCCAAAGTTGGCCCTCCTGAAGTCCAGCACTATTGTGCCAGATTCCACTCCTTCATTACCCATATCCAATGTGAGCCATACTGAGTGGTGGTCACTCCCTGACAGCGGTTCCTCCACTGTAAGTTCTCTCACAAAGTCCCCATTTGCCAGCACAAGGTCAAGGGTATTCCCTAACCTGGTTGGTTTACTGACTATTTGCAGCAGGAAGCTGTCCTGGAAGGCATCCAGCAGTACCTGCTCCCTTCTGTTCCTGGTTGTTGAGTGCTCGTCCACTCTTGGCATGTTGAAGTCCCCACAGTCACCACCTACCCTTCTTGCAGGTCCTCTGATCTGTTCCGCTAGTTCCCTGTCTAACTCCTCTGTCTGAGATGGTGGCCTGTACACCACTCCCATTCTAAGAATCCTATTCTTGGAATCCTGGATTTGCATCCAAAGTGACCTGCACTACCCTCCTCACCTTCCTCCCTACACACTTTAGTCCTTCCTTCACAATAGTGCCACCCCCTTTCCCAATCACCCTGTCCCTACGAAATAACCTGTACCCTGGTACAGACAGGTCCCAGTCATTGTATCGGGTGGCCCATGTTTCTGTGATGGCTGCAATGTCCACCTCTCCCTCTGCCATGAGAACCTGTAACTCTGCAGTTTTCCTCCCAAGGCTCCTAGAATTAAGGGTAACCACCTTCCACCCTTCCCCCTCCCATTCTGCCCTCCTTTCCTAGCATCACCAACAGTACTTGCCATTTGTCCTTTGTCACTGTTATGGGGGGTAAGCTCATATGGTTTCCCAACCTGTGGTCTCTGTATATCTCTTCCCCAACTGCCACCCCCCACTCCTAGTTTAAATTCCCAACTTCCTCTATGTACTCCTCCATCCTCTGTTTCAACACTTTTTCCTCCTCTCTCAAGTGTAGTCTGTCCTCGGCATAGAGACTACTGTCCTCCCAGGTCCCTCCCACCTCCCCAACAGCCCATACCCTTTAGCACAACACCAGGTTCTTACCATCTGTTAAATTCCTCTATTCTCAGCTTTCTTGTTGTGCTTGCCTTTGGCACTCGAAGTATTCTGAAAAAGTTACTGATCTTCCTGCCCCTCACATAATTGTGCTAGTTCCTCAAACCTCCTCTGGACTGTATCTACTGTCTTGTCAGCCAGGTTGTTTGTCCCAAGATGTATAATTAAATGAGGCTTGTCCCTACCCTTCTAGCATATTTCAGAACAGACTGTCCCACCCTTTCTGCTGTCATTCCTGGCATGGCCTCCACCCAAATGCGACTATGCCTCTCCCCTTGTTACCCCACCTAACTCCTCTTAGTATTGAGTCCCCAGCACTAAGATTCCACCCCTCTTACTCCTGCTTGCTTCCATTCATCTCCCTCTCATCATTTCCTGCTTCCTCCTGCACATTTTTTCCCTTTACCCCTGTTGCAATTCTCCCAGCAGAACTTCCCCGCCCAGTTTGGTCCAGGCATTTATCAATTACTCCCTAATTTCATCATTTCTCCTCCACCTTCTTCTCCTCTCTAGCAGTGCACAACTATTTTCTGAAGGTCCTTCACAAATGCCTGCTCCCTCTCTCTTCATAGTAACCTGTTCTCTCCTTTCCACTCCATGACTTTTGCCACTTCTTCGCCTCCCCTCACAAGTCCCTATCTCCTCCTTCCATTTGTCTTTTATCTCCTGACCTGGTTTCCCCGGCAATTGTTCTTTCTGGCCTGGGCCCCTTTGTCTCTGCTTCCCTTCTTCTGACCCTCTCCTCACCACTGTTGGCTTAAATCGCCCTCCCTCATCTCCCCTTCTTCCTCCCTCCAGTATTGGGCTAAACACACCCCCAATCTGCCTTGCCTGTCTTAGTTCCTCCTGCAGACCCTCAATCTCCTTTCTAAGTTTTTCTATGTGGTTGCACACTAAACATCCTCCCACACTCCAGACAATTTTTAGAAAGATTGGTGCACCGCAGTTGTTGCAGCCTACCACCCTACCCATTGCTGTCATTGCCCACCAGCGAACCCCCACCCTTCCAGATGCAGGATACCAAACACTCCCCCAAGTCTCCCCTCTCCCTCCTCTATCAGTGCAAAACATTTTCTTTATTTCCCTTACCTCCTTTGTTGCACACGTTTAGATATATTGAGCAACTGCTTTTTATATTCCTATCCTTCCTATCCACACTCAAAAACAGACTTTAAGTAGCCATTGCACAACCTTCTTCAAACTCCTACTCCTCCTTTCCCAATGCAATATCAATGCAAAGAAGTAATAATGAAAGCTCCTAGATTTGCATTTCATTCCCTTCCACTGAGAGAGCAGTCACTCTTCACTTGCTGCTGTTCCTTTCCTGCTATGCCCTCCAACCCACACCCCTACTATACCCAGTGTTTAGCTCCTGTCAATCAGATTTAACAGGGCATATAATCAAGAGTTGGGGGAAGGGTGGGGTGAAAATTTGCAGCAACCAAAGACAGCAAAGAATACACCACCACTACGTTTTAAATCCTCAACAGCCCAAAAACAATTCTAAGTAAAGACAACAAAGAAAGTACAGTGTCACCAAACGCCCACAATCCAAGTCTAAAAGAAAAACAGCAATTACCAGTTACTGTAAAGCATTGAATTGAATATGCTTTCTTCCCCTTCTGGCTTCTATAACATTCAAAAATACATACATTTCTATCTCAGCTCTTTACCCTTACCATTAAAAGGTAACTACAATCACAATATGATCCGTGGGCTATGATGCTGAGCCGAGGAGGATCTTCCTCCATGAAGTCTTCGCCATTTGCAGACGTTGCCCTCTGGACATTATAGAAGAAGCTACCCAGCCAAGGTCATTAGCAGCGGGCGACTAGCCGTGCTGACCTTCTCTGCCCCAGGAAGGCTTGTGTGAGGCCATAATACCACAAAAGGCCCTACTTCCCTTAATTCAGCTTACTCCCCCCTTCCTGATGTCCTGCTGCTGAAGCAGGTAGAAAGTGTGCTGGCCCTTTAAGAATTGTGCCAGTCCTGTAAAGACCATCAGAGCTGCCCTTGTGCTGGGTTTCTTTTTCTAAGATTTTTTATTTTACTCCCCCTAGAACATGCAGGGATCTGAAAAAACCTAGGCAGCTGGCTCACTTCTTTACAGTTTTGGGGGGGGTGCAGCACAGTGAACAAAAGGCTCCATAATAGCGCTCCTCCCGCGCTGTAGTGCTCGTCAATGGAGTCGCTAAGCCATGCTGCAGGTCCGCTGTCGATGAATGGCTGAGGTAATCTGATTGCCCGCCAACGACGGCTGCCTCATATATGATCATTTAAGCCCCTTTGTGTGCTTGTTGGAGTTCCTCATCCCTGCAGCGCTTTGTCGAGTAGTGATTTGTCAACAAGTTGCCACTGACAAGCTGCCGGCCCACCATCAACGAGTGGCTCAATTAGAATGCCGTTGATGGGATAACAAGAAAAAATAAGGGGAAAAGATACAGGGCTGCCAGCTGAGGGGAGATGTAGTCTCCCTAAGTCCTTGTGCCGTTTATTACCTTGTACGATCCTTCGCAGGTAGTAAGCGCGGGAAAACACACACGCAGTTTCTGCTCAAAAGTTGAGGGGAGATGCATTCTCCCTAACTCCTCATACAGTTTGCACCCTAGAAAGTGCAGGGAAAACAGCCTCACAAAGAGATGGGGCCCATCCTGTTCTGACCCCCTAAAAATAGATGTAGGTTACTGAGCACTCCGGGCCCGTTCTGATTCCTTGAAAATCAAATCACTCTGGTGCCCGTCTTGATTCCCTGAGAAACACTTTCCACTGCACCAAGTAGCATTTCATGCCAAGTGCAGGATGTGCAGGGAAAAAACAATCCAGTGAAAATGGGGCCAGACTATGCAGCTTGCAAGGCTGAGACTGGCACCCACCCAGGGATTCCAACATACAGCAGTGATTTCTGATCCTCATTGAAACAAAATTGCTTAACTTACAGTCTGCTGTCTTCAGCTCTGCCACATGGCAGAGCTCTGCTTGCAGAGTACCTGCCAGACTGAAGGCAGGAAGTAAACTGAGGAGAACAGGAAGTGGAGGGCTGGATGTCCCCTGCTGCAGAGGTCTGTTTCCTGCCTGTGGATCAGCATCAGGAGGTACAGCCCAGGAGTAAGGAAGCCCGGAGACCAGCTTAGGTGAGAGAAGTAGATAAGTACTGTGCTGCTGTCTGTTGTTACTGTTTTACAGAGAGAGTGAGTGGCCGGACAGGCGGGAGCTGGACTGAACAGGACACAGACCATTACCTATGATACCTGGCTGCAGGGGAGAGACTGGGGAGAGGATTTAAGAATGAGACTTCAGATTTGTAAGCTGGGTCATTATTATGCTGGGACGTGGCAGCTGCAATGGTTCAGGAATGGCAGCTAGGCATGAGCTTTGTGTGTGCATGTGTGTGTAAAAGCTGACTTGCACTGAGCACAAGCGTGGGTATGGATTTGTCTCATAATACCATCGTTCAGAGCTCAGAATGATACTATTATGAGCTCTGAATGATAGTATTACAAGATTCCAATGATGGTATTATGGGATCGGAAGTGTGGTATTAGGGGGATTTGTTTTTTTCATATACTTTCTTTTTATCCTTCCTTACTGTCCGTTAGCCCCCACTCCTTTGGACCTGACCATTCCCAGTGGATCCTCCTCACAGAGTCTGCCCCTAGAGTGTCAGGCACATTTCTGTATCTGCCTTACCTTCCTCCTTCTGGAGTACCTGTACAAATTGGAGTCTGCCCGCGGGAGGTGAACTGGGAGATTAGGTTGGTCGTCATCTAGGTGGCTAGTGGGGTATTTCCACATTTACTCCCCTGTTACGTCCCACTACCCCAAGGACGTTGGCATGTAGGGCTTGACATCCAGGCAAGTGGCATGCTGGTGCACGTCATCGCCAAGTGCCCACAACATCCTCCCCTTCCCGATTCCAAAGAACTACCTTGTGCCCCGATGTCCGTGTTTCCACAGACACTGGTGCATCAGGTGCGGAAAGCACCCCTAGGAACCCACCCCGGAGAAGGAAAGCATCTGTTGGGCCTCTCAATCCTCCTCCACCTCTCTGACCCCCAGCAGCCTGAGTCCATTCCCAAACCTGGGTCGCCGGCGTGGTGCTAGGTGTGGCGTCCCAGTGACTCAACCCTCAGCGCCACTGGGCCGGCTAGGGAGGGGTTTAGATGGATTTTGATGGTATTATTTGGCTTATCCATATATTAAAAATAGAATAATACATAGGTTACAGTGAATTACAAGGCTGTAATTCCATCGAGAGATTCTGGGGACATAGATAACCTCAAGAGCAAAGCTTGAGAGGTTTCTATGTCCCCAGAACCTCAAGATGGAATTTCAGCCAAGTATTTCACTGTAACTTATTTTTTAATTTTTTTAATATATGGATGAGAGAACGTGGAGAGTTCTTACTTGGTGAAGCGTTGTGCAGGCTGACATGTTCAACGAGGAATCGGGAAGATGTGCTTTTTTTCTGAAGAGCTGAACAGGAAAGTGCAGGAAACAGTTCCTTTTAACAGTAAGAGGCAAAATGTAGTTACACTTCAATGAAACATGTAACTGTTACTAGTTTTTCTTTAAAAAAAAAAAAGAAAAGTAAGGTACTGTTTGGTTACTGCGGAGCCGGCGTTGAAATCCTTTGTGCTGACGCTTGTAAAAGCCAGCTCGCAGTCAGCGTGAGGCTTCAGGCTGCACTTGCGCATTTATTTATGAGTGATAATACTATCATTTGAATGAAATGATGGTATTATTGGGAGTGAAGTGTAGTATTATTCAGAAGCTGGTGTGTATTACAAGATTTTTTTTTTGCATAATTTTCTATGCTATTATTTTAACGATCCATATATTACAGATTGATAATTTATATTCTTTGAGGCACCCTGTTAGAATCTGGCAATGTCCTTTTCTTTTTGAGTGGATCTTTTCTTACTAGCATTGAATCCATTTTCTTCTTTCCAGTTAAACAATTGCAATATACTTGACCTACCCATTGTTAATACATTTTTCTGCTTCTGCTGGTATTAAAGGGTTTTCTTTAGCAGACAAACTGACACGGTTGGTTCCCTTAATCTTTTTGCTTCCACTGGTACGAAATGGGTTTCCTGTAACAGTGTTGAATCCATTCAGTATCAATTGAACCTACTGATAAATAATTTAGACAAAGTAAAAACAGATCAAGTTACCCTTTGTATATAAAAATGGTCAGATATAAATAACAACCACTTTGCTATAGTTATCATTCTACAAAGTAAAATTTAAATAATATTATTTCCTTTGCAGAAGGAGTCAACCAGTAGGAGATCAAAAGTGTTACTACACTCATAAGTCTATGTAATCAAGTTGCACAATTTTGTTCCAGTAGGTACATTTACCTTTGAATTAAGCTAATTAGATATGACAATCTGAAACTTCAACTCTATTCTGACTCTGATTAATTGCACTGAATGACAATCTACCATCCACACTATTAACTTATATCTAGAAGCTATTTAATCTCGTATGCCGCTGCCACAGCAACAACTGTACAGCAATATCGTTGACAGTGACAACATTGATGGATCACTGTAAAGTCCGCTTGGGACCCCAGCACGGCTTTCCTGGGTCATGCACCCCCTTCCCGAATCAGCTCTTATTCAGAGTTGATTATAATAAAAATCTGAGGGTATAGAGGCAGCACCGCAAGTGTTGGGGGCATAGCCCTCTGCAAAAAGTGCTTTGTTTTTCCACTGGCACAATGCTGACTGCAATTGCGATTGATATGCAGCCGTCACTGTAATGTCGAGTCGACATATTTTTGTCGAACCGGCATCATAGATCCAGTTAATCTATGATTTTAGATCACTTCTGTTCTTGTAATGAAAACTACACTTACACTTTATAAAAGCATATGTAATGGTTATACAGTATCTGATTGATGTAGCCTTTTAAACACATGAATACTCAAGAAGAACTACTGCAATTCACTTATTGTATATATCTATTTTTAAACTTTTCTTAATTGTATTTATTTAGTTTTTGTTGACCGGGTAAGTGCACTAGACAAATCCTGCCTATTTTCAGGCACGACCCGGGGAGGGGGATACAGATGAATGCATACTGACCTTGAACCAGATTAAGCTGTTTGTGGTATTTTTAGTGAATGAGGGAAATTTGGCCAGGACACTGGGGAAATTCCCCTACTCTGTTAGCGCTTGCTGATGAGGGTGAGTGCTGCTGGGTAATCTGGAGAGGTTGCTCAGTGCACTCTCATCGCACAATGGAGACGGAGGTCGCTTTGCTAGGCTCGTTGGAGTCCGATGCAGAAAAGCTCATTACGGAGGTCGCCTTACCTCGAGTACCAGAGTGTGTTCTTCGGTCACCGGAGCAGCCTCAGACTGATTTGCGGTCTGACTTGGGAGTCATTAATTCAGGAAAGAGTATGGATGGCGTTTTTCCTCCACCAGTAACCACGATTTCTGCAGATATTTTGCATCAGGCACAGGATTCAAGTCGGACCTATTCTGCGGGTGCACAGCAGGAAATATCGGAGGGGGACATTATTCTAACGCAACCGAGGGCCGGTGTATCCACATATCAGGAACCGCGACTACTGGATCCCCCTGCTACAGCAACGATTTCTCAGACTATCAAACAGCAATTCGGGTTGCCTCTGCGTAAATCTTCTTACCCGACGATGGACTGGTCCTCAGAGGAGGTTTTGCAGGACGCTGGATGGACTAAGTCATCATCAGGCACTTGGATACCAGACCCAAACTGGACGGACAGTTTTCAGACGCCGAATATGCATGCCAGCGATTCCACAATCCTGAGCTCAGGTATGGACATACAGGATAGGGGGATTTATTGACACTGCATGAGCTCTGATAACGTTCTTTGGCCTTTTCTAGGCCAAGTTCGTCGGGGTATTGATTCTGTTGTTCCTGGTAATGCCACTGTAGAGGTTCAATCTAGTTCTCAGCAGCCTAAAGCAACTATGTCTGATTTATTTAAAAACAAATTAGAACAAGCGCCCAGGAGAAATGCTGTTCGTTTACGTTATAGGGAGGTCTGCAAACCACCCTGATAGGATATTATGTAGCCAATACTCTGTTGAAAGGTTCAATGAATTTTCTTCCTGTAGATATCTTTATGCTAATTCATATTTCGGGGAGGACTCTTATGATATCAGCTTCAAGACATTTAGAGGTTTAGAAAATTCTGGGATAAGTATTCCTCTTTAAAAATACCCTTTGTGGGTTCCTTTTATGCTATTCCCCTTACAAAGCCTGTGTTTGTTATGTTACAATTATGTTTCAGCAGAACGTATGGTGTAATGTTAGTAACATTTATTTATGGTTGAAAAACAAATGTGAGGTTCTAGGACCTCCCGAAGCTATCCTAGATTTAGAAAGTATCTGGACAGGGAGCTGGAAATTTAAGGTGAAGTTATCTCAAATAGATGGTAACATTGTTCATTTGCCCAATAGCTTTTTTCTAGGTAAGGACAGAGGAGTCTGCTTTTATAGTGGTCAGCCTCGGGCCTGCTACAAGTGTGGTGCTCGTACACACTTGAGTAGCTCCTGTGACCTTTTGAAGTGCCCATTATGTGGAGGGTTTGGGCATGTTGCTGAGCGATGCCAAAACATTTTTCAATGTAATCTCTGTGGTGAAAAAGACCATGCCTTTCACCAATGCCCATGGGCTTCCCATAATAAATCAGGAGGGTGGGATTCTGATTCCTTGGTTCATACGGCTCAAGAGAAAACTGTTATCGGTTCAGGGCCTTTACATGCATCTGGAATTCAGGCTGATTCCCCATCTAAATCTGTGGCTAAACCTCCTCTATCTGATAGTAAGGCGACTTCCTTACCTACAGAGGTTCCTATTTTATTAACTCCATCCGTTTCACTCGCTACCTCTGATCCCCAATTGGCATCCTCTTCCATGCCCCCTCCCTTTGAGACAGTGAAGCCCCGAAGATTTACTAGAGCCTCCAGTAAATCCTCGTCTGCCACCTCTGTTCCAGTGGAAAATTTTTTATCTCCCTTACAGGTGGACGGGAGGGACTCTGATTTAGAATCCGATACCTCTACATTTCAGATTTAATTTCGGAAGAGGATGACAGTAAAACTACGGACCTAGCTAAAGAAAAGAAGGTAAAAAAAGGTAAAAAAAGGAAAGCAAGCCATTCCCAGAAATCAGGATCTTGATCTTCTAAAACCCCCTCATCATGGCAACACTCAGAATAGCCTCCTATAATGTTTGTAGTATGAAGAATTTCAAGAAAAGACTTGCAGTCCTTTCTTTTCTTAGTACATTACAGGTGGATATTATTCTCTTGCAGGAGACCAGATTATCCTCCCTTGCTGAAATTAAACAGATACAGAAAAGGTGGGTTTGGGGTCCTTCGTTCTGGACTTTCGGGCCTGATGCAGCTGACGGGTTGGTATTCTTTTACTTCCACTTTTTCAGATCCCTAAATTGGTTGATATCTGTCCTGGCATTGCTTTGCTTTTAGATTGCTCTTGGCATGATTTTGATTTTTGATTAATAAATATTTATGCCCCACAAATGAAATCGCTCTGATTAGACTATTTGAGGATGTTAAACCTTTTCTTTACACAAAAACATGTCATTTGGGGGTGACTTTAATTGTGACATTGACGTCAAATTTAAAGGTGATTCTCAGCAAAGATGTATTGCGATTCCTAGCTTTCGACAAATTCTTAACACTGCTGGTTTGTCGGATGTTTACAGGACTTTACATGCTACGGGGGGTTCCTCATATTACAGAAATGTCTTTTCTTCCCGTATTGACTATTTTTTTGTATCTAAATTCCTGACACCTTATCTTACCCACTTAAAACCAACCGAGTTTTCGGACCACCATCTACTAATCGGGGTTTTGAGTTTAGCAGGTGTTCCTCCTAAACTACCATCCGCAGGCCCTAGATGGTGTTTAAATGTGTCTGTCCTGGAAGAGGGAGATTGTGTTTCTGCCTTGCAGGATTTGTTTACTGCGCGTTACTCTACCCTCTGTTTTTATGAGAATATTTTTTCATGGTGGGTTGATACTAAAGCTGAGATTAAATCCTTCTAATCTCTAGAGGAAACTTATGTCAACGCCAGGGTATCTCACATACCTACAATATCGTGATCAATTTTATAAGCTGATGTCGTGCCATCTGGTGATCGACTTCCTTTTTATAGCAGATTTCAGAACTTAAGAAGCAGATGTCTAGATTCCAATATGATAGAGCTAAATCCCTTGATAAGGAGTTTAGATTTGGCGTCCGGACGTATACTGCTTCCATCCCTTACTCTGCGTGTAAGGAGGCGTCTGGATAAAACCTTGATGTCCAAATTAACTTCCTCTACTGGTACAATAGTAACTTCTGAACCAGAGATGATGTCTGTTGTACACACCTTCGTTTCAGATTCCTTTGGGGAGACCCTAATATTAGTGACAACCTCCCAGAGGACTTCTTGGCCTATCTTCCAGCTATGGAAGTTTCACATCAATCCCGATTATTACAACCCATTTCTTCTATTGAAGTTGAGACGGTTATAAGATCTCTTAAGCTTAAGACATCCCCTGGTTTGGATGGTATTCCAAATGAATTTTATAAGACATTTCTACCATATATGTGCCTTTTCCTTCCTATGGTATTTAATTTTATCCTGACCTCTGGTTTAAGTTTTCCTGAGTTTAATATTTCTTTATTAAAATTTATATTTAAGAAAGGGGATTCCTCCTTCCTCACAAATTGGAGGCCTATAAGTCTTCTCAACAGTGATTATAAAATTTTTGCCAAAATTCTGACCAATAGGTTATCCCTTGTCTCTGATTCTCTTATTCATCCTGCTCAATCTTGTGCTGTTCCACATAGGAAGATTCAGCATAGTTTATATATACTGAGGGATCTATTTGACAACAGTAGCCGGGGTAGAGGGACAGGCTTCATTGTGGCCTTAGACCAGGTCAAGGCATTTGATAAAGTATGCCACTCTTACTTATTTCATTTATTACTAGCTTACAAGATTCCTAAGCTATTTGTACACTGGATTTCTATTTTATATTTGGAAGCGGTAATACATCCTTTAGTGAATAACCTGATGGGGTCTGCTGTTCCAGTGGTTAGGGGAGTTAGACAGGGTTGCCCCCTGAGTCCTCTCTTGTACACATTTGTCTTAGATCCCATTGTCTGTTATATTCAAGAGCATAGAGGTATTATAGGCCTGGCCCTGATATTTCTTTACCACGGGTTAAAATAACAGCTTATGCAGATGATGTAACTCTGTATGTGCAGGATGAGACCTCCTTCAGACTGCCTTACACTGTTTTCAGAAGTGGGGACAGATTTCGGCTCAGAGCTTAATGTCTCAAGAATTTTATTTTTTCTTTAAATCCGGAACAGGATTGTCTTTTCGACACTGGGGGTATTCCGTTTTCATCCCACCCATGCAAAATTTTAGGTATTTGGTTTGGTTTTGGTGACATGGCTACTTTCAATTGGGAACAGCAATTGAGAGTTTGTGAGACTAAAGTCAATATTTGGAAACATTGGAAATTTGGGTTTATATTGTTAAGCAATTTTTAATTCCTATTTTTTTGTATCTCAGTTATTTATATCCACCACCAATTTCATTAGAAACCCGACTTTATAGTGTGTTTTTTCAAATGATCTGGGGGAATCGCCTAAACCCAGTACGCAAGGATTTTCTTTATTTATCAGTTAAACAAGGGGGGCTGGCCATGATAAACCCAATTGTGTTTTTTCATTCCATTTTTTTATTTAATTCTTTCAGATTTCTCTGGAGTCACACTTGTATGCTTTGGCAATCCTGGTCTCATTTCTTTTGGAATCCTTTTTTTCAAAAATGGACAACGTATTCTCCAAAAATCCTAAAACACAATTATTTACCTCTTTATGGGGTTTCCACACTGAAAAAATGCAGGCAGTGGAATTTATTATTTTCCACTCTCATCTCTCACTCTAGAAAATCCTTTTATAAATATATTGTCTTTACAGTTCAGGGCTCTATTTTACTGTTTCCAGAATGTGTGCCAACCAAAATGTCTTTTGCCTTACATAAATTATCTGATTATAGACTTCCGCCTTATATATGGGACATTGTTTGGATGTCCGCACACGGGAAATTAGGGGTTCGTGGGAATCTTAAATATAAACCTTTGACTGAAAGATATTGTCTAAGACCCTCTTGTGTTTCTATTGAAGAAAGTCTTACACATTTTTTTCTTGATTGCCCTTTTGCAAAACATTTTTGGTCTGAGGCATCTGGTCATTGGGGGGCCCCTATTTTGAAGCAGGTGACATATAAAGTTTTACTTTTAGGGGATTATACAGGATTGTGGCAAACTTTTCACCCCAGTACATTGAATGTGTTTTTTTCCTTTATTCAGTATTATTTCTGGCAGGCTAGATGTCAATTTATTTTCCAACAACTGTTGGTTCCTGTATCCACGATATTATCCCAAGTGGAGCCTGGTTTATTGTCTGTTAAATCTAAGGACAAACTGAAGTGTTCTGATGACAAGTTCTATTCTCTTTGGAAAGACTTTTTTGTTTAACTCTGGTATTTTCATGTATTTGCTTTATGTACAATTCAGTGTATCTGTATAATTTGGTGATGTTGTGTTTTTTTCAATAAAACTTCCCCTACTCTTTTCAATAAGTGTCATGGGATCTTTAACATCCACCTGAACTACCACCAATCCAGGCAGATGGGAACTCGGTTTAATGTCTCATCTGAAAGATGGCACCTCAGAAGTGCAGCACCCCTCTCATGCTGCACTACAGTGTCAGTACTGGGATATTAATCCAAGTGCCAGATGTAGGATCTGAACCCACAGCCCTCTGATCTCCCAGCCTCAGAGGGGAGTGCGCTACCTACTGAGCCACTGACACTGTGCATGAATGACATAACTCTGGCATATTTAAAAATCTGTTGGTTTACTAAGATTCATAATATAACTTAAGAAATGTGTCAAGAAGAGGACTGGTATTACACAGGACCAAAACCTGATATGGTCAAATGATCTGCAGGAGAAATTTCTAAGCCATGTGGTTATGGACCCCACTGCCGGGGGGTTATTCTGGATCTGGTCCTGAGTAACCGAGATAGCCTAAGTGATTTCTGAGTGTAGGAGCCATTGGGAACAACAACCACAGAACAGTATAGATCAAGGTTAAACTACCAACTGATAGGGCCCACTCCAGGACTAAGATCCTAGACTTCAGAGGGGCTAATTTTGGAAAAATGAGGGAAGTGTGGGGAAAAAATTGAAGGAAGTGATGGTGACAGCCAGCTAAAGGGAACTGATAAAAATGAGAATATTTGAGACACAGGATCTCTGCACCAGGATGGGTGGGAAGAGCAAGGGGGAGGGGAAATTGCTGTGTTTTTTAAAGGGGGCAGCAGAGACAGTGAAGGAAAAAGGGAAGGTGTTTCACGGAGTCAGACTGAGGAGGATAGGGTGTACATAGTTTTTTTGTTTGCCTGCTCGTATACATTATACCACTACGTACGTATTTTTGTATGGATTTCTGTCTCCTCTCCATCCTCCAGGTCATACCTGAAAACTAGCCTTGTCTCAGTGTGACTTGTCCCCCGATCCCCAGCCAGAAATAACTCAGGCCACCACCATTTTCACTTTGTATGCTCACTGGCACTGTTTATTAAATTATTAGGCACAGCCAGTTTGTACATCCTGAATCATCATATATCTACAAGTCATATTCACAATGTTGGACATCCAGTCCCCTTATCCTTGGACGTAACAGTCCAGTCTTCTTCCATGCATCTCTTCTTCCTGCTCGCCTCATGTTCATTATGCTTCTTGGGACCCAGACACTGGGATCTGGCCCCCCCTTTCACTCACCACCATCTGGTACCATGATACCTGGACCATTCACCCCCACCCGCCTGGTGCGGACACTGCAATCCACCACCTAGTTCTATGTCCTTCCCCCACCCCCTTTTACTCCCATGCCTGGGTTCCTTTGTCCCCAGCCCAAGGTCTCTACCCCTCCCCCCTCTATCTGCCCCCCAGTTTTCCTTACTCCACCCAACTCCTTCCCTTCATACCTTTCCCCTTAGTATGCTATCCTGCTGGCGGGTTACACCTCACCCCTGGCACCCACCACTATCAGCTGCCCACATGTCCGTGACAGGGCCCCTCACTGAGCACATCTTGCATGCACCCACCAGCTATGTGCCTTTGTGCCTTCTCATTCCTATCCCATTAGGGAGGGAGGGAGGGTGGGAATTTTAACAGCAGAAAGAGGGCGAACAGAGGTTACCTGACCTTAAGTAACCCTGCTGCTCTTTGTTCTGGGACCCCTCTCCTGGCTCCTCCCCCTGGCCAATAGCCCATGAGCTCCCCTTGCTCTGTCATATGACCCTGCGGTGAGGTCACTGTCTCCTTCCCTCCCCCCCCTGGCTCTATATTCCTGGCTGTGTCCCAGGACAAATTGGCCTGCCATTTATTGGCAAACCTCATTTTCCTGGTCATCAATTTTTCATAAATAAATAAATATTAGGAAAAGATGAGAGTAGCAAACAGGTCATTGAGACAGGAAAAGTCTGTGGCTTGTGTAAGGGGCTAAGGAAGGTGACAAATCATTCTTCCATTATGTATGGGAACTGTACAAACTAAGGAAGGAGTAATTAGACTAAAGAAGGGGGAGGGATTGGTGGAGGATGACAAGGTCCGGCAGCTTATCCATGCAGGGATGCAGGGATATACCCCACTTTCTAGATATACCCTGTTCAGCTCATGATGGCCATTATTTACACACTTGCCTCTGGGGCTGGAAGATTGGATGGTCATGAGTTCTAGCTCCACACCAGGCACTTGGGCTAATTCCCATAACTGACACTGTAATGTAGCACAAAGGGGGGGGGGTGCTGCACTGGTGAGGTGCTGTCTTTTGGATGGGGTGGTAAACAAAGGTCCCTTATACCCATCTCTGCTCACTGTTCAGCTGGGTCCCATGGCACTTATCAATGAAGGACAGGGGAATTTTTTTATTGAATAATGAAAACACTAATTTTTAAACTTTGTTATATATATTTCATGAAAAAATGAAAAATCAACAGAAAAGGCTATTAAAGAAAACTAAAAGAAAACAAATGTTTTGTTTTTAAACACAGTACAGAAATGTATCAAAAACATTCTTAATTTTAAACAATATTGGTCATGAAACATTAATTCTCACCCTTTCACTAATCCCATATTTCATTACCATTCATTAAAACACAACCAATGTGCTGACCTCCACCAATCCGCATATATATGGTGGGTATGTGCTGGGTTTTTTTCAGCATCCTGAATTTCCTGTACATTGAAGCAAATGAATTGGAATAGTTGGTCTTATGTCATCTCTATCTGTTGCGACATTAGTTTGTGTCTTGTCTGCCATATACATGGCCGGATATTCAAAAGGGTTGCGCAATGCGCAATAGGGTTGCGCCAGCACAAGTCAGAAAATGCGCCATTCTGCGATATTCAGCAGGAGGCAGTTGCGCCACTGAAAACATGCTGAGCAACAGTGCAATGATAATGAAGTCATGCGCAACCGAAGGGGGTGGAACCATGCATAAAGTGCGCAGTGCGATGTTCAAAGACTTGCGCAATGCGCAACAGTGGAGCAGGCGGAAGTTGTGCCATAGTGGAAATGAGCCAAAATAAAAAGGAGCAAGAACACTACAGGGAAGCCACATGAGGCAGGGAGAGAGACAGAGATATAGGAAGAAATAGGGCAGGCCAGGGAAACAAAAACATGGAATAGGGGCAAGGGAAGGTGTGTGAGGCCACAGAGTGCAGAGGCCAGTAGGTGTACCCGGTGCAGTGGAGGTAGCAGTCAGGACAGCGGGGGGAACAAAGCAACAACAGCTGGGGGGGAACACAAGCCAGGGACATGGACAGTGCAACCTTCCACATGGAAGCTGTAATGAGGGGGGTGAGAAGGCATGCTGCAGGGGGATGTAGCTGTGGAAGGGCCCGTCAGTGGTATGTCCCCAACAGGCAGTACCGAGCCTGCACAAGCTTTGAGCTGTACACAGATGTCGAGATTGTGGGCCGGTACCACCTGAACAGGGCAATACTGAGGCGGCTCTGTGAGCTGTGCAGTGATGTGATGCAGGCACCCACACAACTGAGTCATGCTCTGTCAGTGGAGACAAAGGTAACAGCCTGCATGTGCTTGCTCGCCACGGGTACCTTCCAGAGACCAACAGGGGACACCACAGGCATAACACAGTCAACCACGTCATGCATCCTCACCCAGTTCCTCAGTGCACTGCTGCCACGTGCTGCCGAGTACATCCATTTCCCCAGTACCGCGGCGGAGCGCACAGCAAACATACAGGAGTTCCACAGGATAGCACGTATGCCTGGCATGCTAGGGGTGATAGACTGCACCCATGTGGCCATTTGTACACCACCTGGCCCCGATGAGGCTGCCTACATGAATCGGAAGGGATATGCCAGTGTCAACTGCCAGGTGGTGTGTGATGCCAGTGGGCACATCATCAATGTCTGTACCACGCACCCTGGGGGGAGCACATGATTCCTTCATCTGGTACCAGTCAGCACTGTGCCATTGATTTGAGAGTGGGGACATCCCCACAGGTCATCTAGTGGGTGAGTATGCATGTAGAACTGACAAATCGTGGGCAAGGGGGGGTAAGCCAGAGGTGCCATGGATGTGACACACAGGGTTTGGGGCAGTCTGAGCCTGAACAAGACACTAACCTCCACTATCTCCACACAGGTGACATTGGATACCCACTCCATCCCTGGCTGCTCACACCCTACCGGCGGCCCATGACCCCATTGCAGCAACGCTTCAATGAGGCACATGCCACCACATGCAACATCATTGAGCGGGTGTTTGGGATGCTGAAGGCGCGTTTCCGTTGCCTGGACATCTCTGGCGGTGCCCTACAGTATAGCCCCTCAAAGGCCTGTGGGATATTCCTGGCCTGTTGTATCCTGCACAACATGGCCAAAGACTGTGGGATAGCCATACAGGTCAAAGAGGGGGACAGCGATGGGGACGATGGTGACGCCGGTGACGATGGGGATGGGCAACCCCCCTTGGCTGATGGGACCCCCGACTGATCTGGCTGGCCCAGTTGCACCGGAACACCATCACAGAGGAGCACTTCAGCCAACACAGGTAAGTCATGGGGCCATGTGCAACCACCAGTGGCTAGGGTGCAACCCACATACACGCATGGAAACACACCAGGGGTGCATGCTGGCAAGGGATGTGGCAGGGCACAGAAGCACACACATACAACCAGGGAGGGGTGAACAGTAACACACCACATGGAAGGACACACACACACACACACGCACACACAATAGGCACAAAGTGCACAGGGGTCAGGTGCAAAACAGAGCTGGAACACAAACACTAGTAACACACATGTCCACAGGCCACCACGTCCACTGACTGTCTATGTGCGTGTGTCAGATGCTAGGCACCATCGCACTTTGGTGTACAGCGCAATGCAGGCATCATCATGCACAAGTACCTGTGGACAGCAGTTGGGAGGGTATGCCGGTGGACCGTGTGTCTGTGTGTAGGGCTGGGCACCCACCGGTGCACTGCCCGCCAAAACACACAATGCACACAGGGCAGCACCAGACAGTGCCCACACTGGGAGACAGGTCAGTCTTGCGGCACAGTGCCACATCCACCTCGGATGCATGGGCGGCCCCGCTGAGACCCAGCAGCACTGGCAGGCTGACCACAGGCCTCATGGGGTGGCACCGATGGTCCACCAGGGGTTCCACTGTGCGAACGTGACCGTGCCTGCACAGGGGTCTGCAGCACACCTAACATACCTGCACCAGGAGTGCTCGGGATGCCCACAGCTGAACTCGGCGTTGACAGGGTGGGTGTCACATGATGCCGGGAATGGGGAGTGGATAGCGAACTGCACAGTGTGAGCGACACATGGGCACCTGACTGTGTGCCCATTGTAGCCATGACAGCGACCAACGCCTGTGTTTGCCTGTCAATGGCAGCGGTCACATCCTCCCGCAAATGGTCAATCCGTGACAGGATCCTATCAGTGTCCCTGCTGTGTCGCTCCTCGACCCACTCCAGAGCCACACACAGTGCCTCCACGGATGTTGCAAGCCGCATCTGCTGCTGTACTGATGTCTGCAGTAGGCGGGTGTGCTCGTCAAAGAGGTTGTCTGCCACCTCGGCATCCCGTCCATCAGGGTATGGAAGGGCCTGATGTTCAGTACCCCTTGAGGGTGGGTGCTGCTCACCAGGACCAGGTATGGGCAAGTCCACAGGTGGTGCACAGATGCCACCGCTGAACCCTGAACCCCCAGTCCCGGTGGGTGACTGCTGCTGCTGCCCCTCTGCCTGCTGTGCCCAAGGGATTGGTTGTTCTGCTGCTGTGGCCGCAACAGTGCCACTGACCTGACCAGCCACCGGTGCTGCCCCACTGGTGCTGACAGACACAGCCTGGGACTGTGCTGACATGCACACACGTCGGAACCAGCCAGGTCCATGGGCGTGAGCTGGCCTGCTGTGTGTTCATTCCGTGATACACACATGTCACTGCCCATAATGGTCGTTGCATCATCAATGGTGCAGGTCTGTGGCACAGCCACAGCCACAGCCACAGCATGCTAGCATCCTTGGACACCAGACCGCTGAGACACAGGAAGGGCCTCCCCCACACCTATCTCAACGACATCAGTATTGGCAGCCAGGCGGACCCACTGTTGCAATACTCGCCGGCTACCTGCGGAGGTGGATGGTCCCTCCCCAACTCCAGATGATTGTCCACAGTGGACAAGCCCTCCACCACTGACCCCTGCAGATGCACAGGATCTGTAACAGAAAGTAAGGACACGTTAGTACGTGTGATCTACCCTCCCCCCCGACAGACCATGACGTACCATGCAGTGATGGGCTACCACCTGTCTGGAAGCCACCTCCTAGAATGCCCTCAATGGCACTGCGCTGCATGCTTGCAGTGAGCCTGTCCTCTGCCAGAGTTGGCTGCACTACCTCCGGCTGGCCCCTGCCTGTTGCAGTACATGCCACCCTGATGGCAGCCACCTTCTCCTTCACCCTCCTCGTGTTGGTACCCATCTTCTTCTTACACTCCTGCACAGAGTTCTGGTGGCTGCCGTGCAGGTTGACGGCATGTGCCACCCCCTCCCATGCAGCAGCATGGGCCTGAGAGGTGCCCCGCCGTCCACTGAGCAGTGGCTCCTGATCGATGTAGGCCTCAAAGAGTGCCTCCATCTTGGCCTTGGTGAAATTGGGCCTCGTCTTCCGCCCACCATCGTTGTCCTCCTCACCCAGTCCTCGCTCGGTCATTATTCAGCCTGTATGGGTGACAGTGGTTACCTGTGACTGTGCAGTACAAAGCAAGTCCCTGATACCACAGTCCAGAACACCACACAACATGCAACTCACCAATAAACTGCAGTAACCGAATATGGCCACTGCAGAACAGTGTTGCAATTTTATAGCACAATCAATGCAAATTAGGTGTGGAGCAACTTTAATGAGATGCAAATCACGCTGCTGCACCATTGCATGGCTGATCGGATGATTTGCATATGACGGCTGAATATCGTGCTTTTGCGCTTTGCGCAATTGTGTTGAACGTGCTGAGCCAATGGCGCAGTTCTGTGGCCTGCGTAGTACACAACACTGCACATGCCCAGGTAGCTTACGCAGGCATCTGCTGCACTGATGATGTGCTGTGCATGGTAGGCAATTCAGGGCACGGCCACCATTGTGCCAGTGGCGCTATGGAGAGGGTCACTACATGACGCTGTGGCACAACTGTGCAATAGTTCGCTGTGGCGATGGTGCACAGGCAACCAATTGAGCTACACACATAGATGTCCGATGGCGCTGTGCGTGGCCTTGCGCCAGAGACCCATGACCCTGTGCCCGACCTTTGCCCCCTTGGCACTATACATCTGGCATGGCTGCACCTCTATCGCACTGTTCGGTGACAGCGCGATAGGGAATGGTGGCGCTGTACCGACAGCACGATAGGGAATGGCGGTGATGTACCGCGTAGCACTCCCACGTGGGGTTGCCGCACTGCAGAGCGCCATATTGCCTACTATAGCGTTAGAGATGGCACGCAGGAGAGCCCCTCAGTGGAGTGCCCTTGAGCTGGCCAACCTTGTGGTCATTGTGGAGCCACACTATGGCCCACTGTTTGGTGAGGAGCCACTGGACAGGGCCAGGACCCAGGTCTGGCAAGAGGTGGCCACTAACCTGGAGGCGGCCACTGGCCACAGGAGAATGGTCAAACAGTGCAGGCACTGGTATGGGGACCTTAGACGGAGGGAGCCGGATCTACTTGCACATCTGCGGTCGTGTGCCAGGAGGGGCGTGGTGCCTCGTCCAGGTGGGCGATATGTCTACACACTTGTATGGTCCATATGGGTAACACTGTCTTATGTGTCCAGCACATAGGGGAGGGATAGTCTAGGGTTGGCAGTGGCGGTGTTTACAGGGTATGGGGTGGGTGGGTCTGGCTGGGTGGGTGGGCACACATTGGGGTAGGGGAAATATGCTTTGGGTTTGTACTGATGTGTTTCTCTCCTTTTGTCTTCCACAGGTGTGGCTGAGTGGAGGAGGATGTTTGAGCGGCAGCAGAGGGCGGAGGATGCTGCACGGGGCATGTCGGGGACCAACCCCAACACCATCAACATCCCGATGAGGGTGAGTGCCATGACACCATGATTGCTAATGAATACTGTGTGACAGGGTGGGAAGCAGGGCATGGCCACCATCCATGGACACCACTGCCATGCACACGACATGTGACAGTCAGCACTGTCCAGTGGCACTGCATGTCTGGGAGTGCGTCAATGGTGGCCCATGCGTGCACTGGGCACATGGCTGTGGCACTGCCTGCCCACCGCATAGCCACGTTACTATACGGCCTTGGTTGTGCTGTGCTGGACATGGGCGGTGGGTGTGTGCAGTGGTACACATGGCTGTTGCTGCCTGGTTGGGCATGTCTTGTGGACACGGTCACTGTGGGTGGGCGCACACCATCACAGGAGCATGGCACATGGCTGTATGCCATGCATAATGAGTGGGCTGCAGGGGGATGGACAGTCACACCCATTGACTCTGATCCCTTGTCCTAGGTGTGCGGATACTCCTGCAAATACAGCAGGCCATCCAGGAGCTTCTGTGGGTGGTGCAAGAGTCCCTCACCATCCTAAGGGATCTTCAGCAGCATGGGGTGAGAAGGAGGAGGTGATCCAGGCAACAGCTCCAGGCAACAGAGGACCAGGTTGGCTGTTAGTGACTGCAGACAACCTCCCCCCTTTGACCAACCCTCACACCCCACCTTCCCTCTCCCATATGTTCACCCCTGCCCCTTACCCACCCCCACCTTGTTCCTGTCCCTCCACCTCATGTTTGTACATAGTTGTATATAGTTGTTGTTATGTTTTTGAATACAGATATTTTGTTATGAATACTGTGGTGGTCTCTGATTTGCAGCTGGCTATAGGTGCTCAGTTGCAGTGGTGTGCATGGCATCTGGGGTGGTTCAGTCATGGGTATGTGTGTGTGTGCGTGGGGAAGTGTCTCTGGTGTGGGAGTGGCTATCAATTGGTATCTGTGGTGTGTGTGTTGTTCCCTATGCATTGCATTACTGTGTGCAGTGGTCCATGGTGCCTGCTCTGTGTCCATTGTGCCCCTGTCAACTCGTCCTTGACCTGTGCAGCTGACACCCTTGCATGTCTTTGGCCTGCGAGGTCTGCTGCCTTGTCAGTAGTGGCTGTCCCTGCAGGTCATCCACTGTGACCGTCACAATGCTGGGTTGCCTCCTGTCAATGGTGTGGTGCATGTTTGCCTCGGGTGACACTGTGGCCTCCGCAGTTGCTGTCCCACCTCCATGCTGTGGCTTGTGTGTGTTGCAGGGGCTGTGCACCACTGTCTGTGACTTGTGCTCCAGGCATATACTGGTGGTGTACAGGACCACAGTTCATGCACAGGGTGGGTGTCACCCCTATGCCATGGAGGACTGCAGGCTGTGTGTGCACAGTTTTCATGGGCCCACACTGGGGGCTTGGTTGCCACACTACTGCATCCCTATGTTAGTGTCCCCATGGGTATGGGTGTGTGTTTGCTCCTGCACTGTGTTGCATCAGGTGTGCTGCATGCTTCCATGCACCACTGTGGGTGTCTGTGCTGGTTGCTGTGGCTCGTGGTGGGTCGGGCTGTGACACTTGTCTACTGTGCAGGGTGCTGTATCAATGGCGGTGGTGTCGGGGCATGCCCTTTCCCGTGTGGGGTACCTCTTGTGCCGACACATGTTCCATCTCTCAGATGTGCCTCAGGGGGATTGTTCATGTTGGCACTGTGTCTGCCATTGTTGCATTGCCGTGTGCTGCCACCCACTGCTAGGTGCTCATGGTGGGTCTGGCTTGTATGGTTCTGGGGTACATGAGGTTGCAGTGTGGCAGTGGGGGTGGTGGTATGCATGGGGATTCCCGCAGTGGTGGTCAGTGCTCATGGGGGGTGTCTTGGGGTCACAGTGCAGGGTGTGCTGTGCACGGGGGGGCTGCTGTGCCATGGGGTGGTCCACCCTCCTTGTGTGGCAGTCTCGGCTTGCCGGTGGGTGTGATGGGGCACCATGTCCCAGCTGTGCTTTGTTTGCTTGTCCCCATGGGCCAGTGGATATTCCAGCCCTTCCCCAGTTGTGCTGTGCTTGGGGTGTAGGGGTGCATCGTCAGTTCTGCAGTGTGTTCCTGTGCCCATCTGTGGCATGGGTGGTGGGCCCCTACCTACCTCCCTGGTTGTGCAGTTACATTGCTGTGCTGCTGGGGGGCTCCCTGCTTGCGCTATGGTGCCTCTGGGCTACTCAGCTGGGCAGCCCTTGTTGTGCCATAGCACATCATATCTGCTCAGTTCCCCTTCCTAGTTGCACTATGGTGCAAGTTGTGCGATATTCAGACGTTGGCGCAATTTGGCTTGCTCCTTTTTTGAATATCGCGTCTATTGCGCATGGGCGCAATGGACTTGTGCTTGCTCCTGCTATTGCGCACTTTTTGGGCGCAGTTTGAATATCCAGCCCACAGTATTTAAAATATAGTAATATTAACCTCATCTTGCTTGAGCTATATTTTTTCCACTGTGGAAGGAGAATTCCCAAAAATAAAAGAGGCGTGAACCCATTTTTGTTTAATAAGGCCAAAACTTTTTAATGTAGGGACATTCAAAATATAAATGTTCCATGGTTTCTAGAGTGTTGTGACATGAGGCTCTGGGACAATATCTTTCATTTTCCTCCTTATGTTTTAGGTTGTTTTTTCGCATTCAGCTTCCCATGGGAACTGAGCCACAGGACATCCTCTATTTTCTCTGGTGTTCTTGTTCTGTGTACATGTGACATATTTGTTCTTTGTCTTTATTGGGTCTATTCCAAAAGGTTTGCTTTTCTATAAAATGGTCTGAAATGTTTTTCCATAACATTCCCTCCTATTTGATCTTAGAATTTGCTGTTTCGTAACACCCCTTTGTTTCAGTTTCCCAAAGCTTTGTTGGAAATATTGAGGTAGTCCTGTCATTCTTGTTTGTTTAGGAATTGGTGTGTGTGAATTCCAGTTTTGTATTAAAGCTCTGGTCTGATCATGTACCCATGGGGCCCATAATGTTTGCAGATCTGTAAGTATTGAAGTATATAAATATACTGTGAAAAAACACTAGTGGGTTTATCATGTTTAAACCCCCATTGGTTACCTTCAGATAAGTAATCCCTCTTTTAATTGGGTTCAGTCTGTTACCCCAAATACATTAGAAAAACAACAGCATAACTTGGATTCTAGTTGTTGGGGGGGGGGGTAAATATAACTTAGGTGAAGGAACATTGGTATGAGTTATGATTTAACCATATAGATCCTCCTAGTCTGGCTCATGTGTCATTTGTTCCGCTGAGCTACAGTACACAGTTTTGAGTATCTGTTAGCATTTATTCCCAGTTACTAAAGGCCATATCTCCTGTTCCAAGATAAATCCCCCAAATTTCGTAGTGTTCATTTGTGACCTGGATTTCTATTATTTCTGTAATGGCTGGATTATAGGGGCCTATTGGTATACAGTGACTTTTTTGTAGTTAATAGAAGATCCGGTTCTGGAAGTATATTCTTGTCATATTTTTTTGTGCAACTGTTCCAGAATTCAAATCTACTGATATTAGATGGATATCATCCACATACGCTACAGTTTTAATTTCTGTATCTTAACAAGATACCGAGAGACCTATGATGTTGGGAGATACATATATTTTTTGTTTTAATGGATCTAGTGCAATTATGTAAAGTAAGGGGCATAAAGGGCACCCTTGTCATACTCTGTTTAAAATAGGACAATCTTTATCTATACAACCACTGATCTACAGTAGGGAAATACAGTGTATGTTCATAGCAGATTAGTGCCCATGTGATGGATCAGACTGGTATCCCATATACTCTCATACAACTCCATAAATATAAATCAGAGACATTGTCAAATGCTTTAGCTTGCTGTATATTTAGTAGAAACCCAGTTATTTCTCCTTCTTTTCCTTTTCCCACAATTTCTCTTAATAAAATCAGGATGTCTGTCATTTTTCTGCCTGGTATGGAACACACCTGGGGAGGGTGTAGTATTGTATCCAAAATCTTGGCTAGTCTGTTGCTTAATAATTTTGTTAAAATTTTAAAATCAGTATTTAGTAGAGTTATTGTTCTCCAGCTGGATAGTAATTCTTTTCTCCAGATTTATATAATAGAATTAAAAGGCCTTTATACATACTATTCGGTAATTCTTTTGGTGTAATAGAGTTATATAGTTCTGCCAAATCTGTTACCATATGGGGAAGTCATTTTTTATAGAATTCTCCGAGCAGTCCATCTATCCCTGGAGCCATACCATTTTTTTAATTACAAACTGTTGTTAGTATTTCCTGGGCTGTGACTGGTTGGATTAGAGTTTGAGTTAAATGATGCACCATAGGTGTGAAGTTATAGGTTTTCAGTCACTCTTCCATATGAGTTACATTTAACTTTGGCTGAGTAAACATTTTTGTGATATATGCTTCAATTTCTGTAAGAATTCCATTGTTGCCATTAACTAGGGAACCTGCATTTGCTTTTATGTGTTGAACAGTTTTATTTTCTTGTGTTACAGCAATCAAATGGGTTCGTTTGAAAGTGGTTACCATGGGTACCAAATATTTGCTCCATCTCTGAGGATTTTAACCTGTTGTATTGATAATGTTTCATTTCTTCTTTAATTGTGGATATTTGTTCTGAGTAATTATACCCCCCTTCTTTTTGTAAAGAGATTAGTCTGTATAACTGTGAGTGTAAGTCTTCATATTTTTGGTGTCTAGATTTCCCCCTTGAGTTTCCCTACTGTTTTTAAATATTCTATGAAATCTAGTTTACTGTCCTCCCACCATTTTGCTGGGGAAATCATATAAAAAATACACTGGTTCTCTTGTGGTAGTTACATGTAATAAACCTTCTACTATGTCAGGATCCTCTAATAAATTTGAGTTAAGTCTCCACTATCCTTTGCCAGCTGTTGTTTCTTGAACATTTGCAATGGTCAACCACAGCAGCCCATGATCTGAAGAGGCCACTGGGAAAACCATAGTTTTTCTAATAGGTAGACTGAGGGAAATAAAACAGTAATCTATCACTGTGGCTAGGGACTCTCTGAAATAGGTATGCTATGGTATTTTATTTGTTTTTTGAAATGCATCAACTAATCCTGTTTGACTGATTAAATTATTCGGAAATGTTGTATCACAAAATATTTTGTCTGTTTTTATGCCTCTGTCTGACCTGAACTTGCTGCAATTAAAATCACATCCAAACAGAATGTTTCTGGAGGTGAATAGATAGAGTTCCATTTCTTTTACTACAACTATTCTACCTACTTTGATTTTGTGGAACACATAGATTAATAAACGAATTGAGAATCTAGTTGGATATCTACGAGGAGTGCCCTTCCTGGGTATATCTCCACTATATGGGAAATGTTATGTATTGGGTTATTTATACAAATTCCCACCCCACTACAAGTTTCCTCTCTGAGGGACCAATATGTGGACTCACAAATCCATGCTGCACTGGCTTTTTGCATATCTAGTACTGAACTGAGTCTTGTGTCCTGTAAGAAAACAATGTTATACATGCATTTTTTCAAATAAAACATAAGTAGTAGTTCTCTTTTTCTCAGATCTGATACTATTCACATTCAGAGATGCTACAGATAATTCATAAAGGGAAACTGCCACAGTTCCGGTTTAAAGTCTCAAGTGATCATTTTTACCCCGATCTCGTTCCCCAGCATTTCCACTTAGGTTTACCTTTTTCCTGGAATTTGATGTTCTTCAATATAGGATGTCATATCTTTTTGGGAAGAATGTATTGAGGCTGTATCAGATTCTTCTTCCATGCCTGTGCCTCCCCATTGAAGTGTGGAAAATGTATTCTTCCTCTGTATGAGTTCATTTTGTGGAATAGTCTGTCTTTTTTCTACTTTCCCTCTTTGCACCAACTGAAAGTCCTCCTCCTCTGGGATGGGAGGGCATATCCATTTGTTCAGGTTAATTTCTTACTTTGGTTCTATATCATAACAGCAATCATGGAATAGCAATCGCCATTAGGGTGCATGTACATCACTGAAAATTAATTTCAGCGATGCACACTTGTGGCGAATGGGAAAAGGACACCTGAGATCTATGGGTTTCCTTTCCATGCAGGGGATGTGCCCTGTGCCCCTACTAAAGGATTCTCAACTCCATGGGGGTGCATCTGGGGGGGGGTGAAATACAAAAAAAAAAAGACACCTGCCAGCAAAAACTTCCTTGCACTTATAGCGTACCATGATGGCGTTGTCCTCTCCGCTACGCCTGACCTTGTGGCCTCTCCTTCATATTTCTCTAATACCTGATTGTGCTCCCCACTCTCCTGTCCTCTGTCCTCTCTGAGGCTTCCTCTGTCCCTCGTCTATCCCTTACCACCCTGCCTGCACCCTATCTCACCTCGCCTACCAGACCCCCCTTCTACACTGTTACACTGTTTTTTTTTCTTTTTTTTAACTCACTGTCTGTCTTGTTTCTTATGGCATTGTATGTAATATACCATTACCTAACAATTGTCCTTGTTAGTACTTACAGCTACTGTTACTAGACTCATTATACACCATAAAGGAACTGAACCGCTGTTTCCAAACTGTTCTCCACTTACGACTACGTTTAACTATTGCATCTCTGTATTGTATAATATTACTAAGGTATTATGTTGTGACTGTTCATATATTGTATATCCTGTGTTCCTGTGCTAAGCAGGTCCATCTTGTAAATGAGCTATGCTCAATGGTGTTCGCCTGGATAAATAAAGATTTGATTTGATTTGAAAAGAACCATGCTGCTCCGGACCTGCACCCTGACCTCCCGACTGATCACCTTCCCCACCACGCTAGCGAACCAGCTCAGCAGCTGCCCACCACACCCCCTCCCACATAACTTTCCTCCCTTTCCTCTCTCCCCTGCACGTGCGCACGTATACGTGCACACTTCCCATCACCCTACCTCGCCCACCCAGGTATCTGGTCATTACCCTGCCAGGTAGCCCTGAACACAGGCGCCATAATTGAGTCGCCATTTTTGTAAGTGCTCAATTGCAGTCACCTTGCTCACTGGTTACCTCTTACTTTTTCATGAGAAGTACCTGGGGTACATTCTACTTCATGTTCCGTTAGTTCAGTTTTGGGGGAAAGTTTATTAAGGTGTAGATTTTCTGATTGGATTGGGGTGTCTGAGGTTTGTGTTGTTGCTGCAGCAGTTTGTGTAGGTACTCCTTGTAAACTTGTAGAGGCTTGGTGGTGTGCTGATGTAGCTCTGGCAGCTTTGTTTATATAAAAGTCTTGTTTCCCATAATCTGCACATGCCATATTATGTGCAGCCCAAGGACAATCCCTAAAGGAGTGATTGTCTTCTTCAAGTAGGTTACAGTTTGGTGTACCTATACAATGGAAACAGGAATGGCCTTGTGTCCCACATTGGGTACATTTCATTACTGATATGTCTAGGGGAGCCACATTTATAACAAGACCTGGGCTGGCCTTGGTAAAACAGTATTCCTTTATCCCCACCCAGGTGAACACAGTTTGGTAGGTGTTGGAGTCCTGTATTGTTTTGTCTGAACTTAATTTTGAATTTCCATCCCCCATTCCAAAATCCCTCGCTATCAATAATTGGGTCTGGAGTTCCCTGTAAATCACATTGTTTGTCCAACCGGTACATAATATCTGATAGGTTCAGCCCTTCATTTCTGAATAATATTGTTATGATTTTGAAAGTTTTTTTAGTTAAGACGATGACTTGAAAGGTAATCCACAGAGTATTTCATCCAGAACCTGTCTGAAAGTGAGGCAGTCCTGAAACTAATATCATATGTGTTCTCACCTGGAGCATGTATTAGTGCATAAAAATCAGCTGGTAAATATCCCAATGCTTCTTTGACCAAGATTTTTCCTACATAAAAACGGTCGGTGGAGGTTCCATGCCCCTTAGATCTCTTAGTCTTATAGCATGCCACCTTTTAGCAAGTTCTACTGGTTCGTGGAAGAGACTTACACATGTTGCTGTGTAAGGGGCATCTCTAGTTGTGTTCACTGAGTGTGCTCCCGATAATGCAGCTTTCAACTCTGTGGCATTTGTTTTATTTTGAGTTGCTGGCTGTATGCTGTCATGCTCTGTTGGTGCAGTATCAGTTAGAGCTTCATAAATAAACTCTCCTGTATTTTCAATAGGTGAATAAGAAGGGGTACCTGACGTGGTAGTCTGTGGGTCATCTGTATTTGTGTGGGATGCTGCGGTGTCTTCGGGATGGGTTTTTTCGATCTCTGCATGGTTGGCTGTCTCTGACTGTTCAGAAAGCTCTGTTATGCCAGGAATTGCGATGGAAGGACCGGGGGATCCAGTTCCCCACTATTGTTTTAATCCAGCCAGCATTTGCTAGTGCAGCCACTGGTGTGCATTTTGTCTCACATTCTATTTACTGTATTGGTTCTTTTTCAGCAGTACTTTGGTTTGAATCTGGGGACCTCTGTGAAGCACAAAAGTGAAAAACTTGACTCTGTTTTTTCTCTGGAATGTTCAGTGAGTTGCTTGTGTGTCTTTTATGGGTTTTTTCCTCCTCTAGCTTTATTTTTGCAGCAAAATAGTTTCTTTCTACTTCTGATATTTGGAGCTCGAATCTCAAAGGAGGCTGAGATCAGCACAAGTTGTGGCAAACAGCAGCTTGCACTGAAGCCCGGTGCACCAGGGATCCTGCACCAGATTCTGGTACAGGAGGGGTCCCGGCACCTAAGTCCCCACACTTGTGGCAATGTCTTCCATGTGACAAATACACAGCACAGGGGAGGGGTTTGCTGCAGACCCCTGTGGCATGGCAAGCAGTCCCCCCATCCCCAGTTCTCACTTTCATCCATAATGGAATAATATGTAAGCATTCCCATCCTGGTGGTCTAGTGGCCCTCTGCCCGATCCCCACTGTCACCCATAATGGAATAATATTCATACAGTCCCCACCTGGTAGTCTAGTGGCCCCCCACCCCAATCCTCGCTGCTGCCCATAATGAAATAAATATTTAAACATTCCCCTCCTGGTGGTCTATTGACCCTCCCTCCCTCCCCGATCCCAGCTGTTGCCTGTAATGGAATAAATATTTAAACATTCCCCTCCTGGTGGTCTAGTGGCCCTCCCTCCTTATCCCCACTGTCACCCGTAGTGGAATAATATTTATATGTCCCCTCCTGGTGGTCTAGTGACCCCCCACTGCAATCCCCCCAACCCAAAATGCAGCCGGTGACCAGCACAGCCCACCTCTCACCTCCATGGCTGTCTGCCAGACTGAACTGCTAGTGAGCACCTACTGTATAGTGTACATGCTCATGAATTATTCATGAGCGCATACACTATATAGCAGGTGCTCACTGACAGTTCAGTCATGCAGCCAGCCACGGAAGTGAGAGGTGGGTTGTGCTTGTCGCCAGCTGCATTTTGGTTTGGGAGAGATCAGGGTACGGGGCCACTAGACTACCAGGAGGGGAATGTACAATTGTTATTCCATTACAGGGGCCAGCAGGGATTGGAGTGGGGGGCCACTAGACCACCAGGAGGGGAATGCATAATTATTATTTCATTACGAGCAACAACAGGGATTGGGGTAGGGGGCCACTAGACCACCAGGTGGGGACTGTATAAATATTATTCCATTATGGCGACAGCGGGGATCAGGGAGGAGCACTAGACCACCAGGAGGGGATGTTTAAATATTTATTCCACTATGGGTGATGGCAGGGATCAGGGTGGGGGGGCTACTAGACCACTAGAAAATATAATAGGTCACACAATAGTGAAGTCAGAGATTGGGGCTTGGGAAGGGGGCACCACACACCAATGCACTATGCCAAACTCTCCCAGGGGGATATTTCTAAGTACCCTTAAAACAGCCTTGGCTGGTCTAAGGGTACTTTGAAATTCTCCCTCTGGGTGAGTTTTGAGAATCGGACATTCAGGGATGTGACAGCCTGCGTCTGCCATATGCCCCCTTGCCCCATGCCACAGCCCATTTTTACGATTGATGCAGGCTGCCCTTGAGAATCACTCCCAGCATATCATTTGGTGCAAGGTGCACTTTGAGGCATTCATTGTGTCACAAGCCCCTTGCGCTGTGCTGGGAGCTTTAAGAATTGTGCCCTTGGTCTTGTAAAAGTTGTTTCTGTCTTTGTAATTCATCTAGCAATTTTTGTTCCACTTGTAGAATGACCTCATCATCTTCTTCTTTGTTAGTACACTCCAACATTATTTCTTGGTGATTCTGCACTTCTTCTGTTTGAAATGCTGTGCTAGTGCCTGCTGCCCCCTCTGCTCCAATCACAGTACCTCCACCTCCTTCCTCCATCGGGTCTGGAGCCTCCATCTCTCCCTGACAGGAAGCTACAGAGCTCCCTGCAGCAAGAACAGGGGAGTGTCCCTGGTGTTATGGCCAGCATTACCCTGTTAATAAAACAGGTCCATGTAACCCACCCCAAGGATGCACCTGGAAACAGTCTAGCATAACTTAATGTGCCTTTCCTGGTCAGAAATTGCAAATAAATAAATTTAGATGGCTGACCAGGTTTTTCCTCCTGTTTTTTTGCCTGCCCTCCTCCCTTGTGTAAGCGGGGCCTTTATTGGCCTTGCAAACACACAGCTTCCCCTGTGGCAGGAGCAAGCTTCCTGGCCCAGCAGCAGGGGGCACTGTGGTGGTGGAGCCCAACACCAAGCCATCCCAGCTGTAGGAATCCCTGTGCAATGAGGAACTGCACCCTCTCCTCTCCATGTTTAACAGACTGGGTTTGAATGGTCAAATGAGGAATATACCTCCTTATATGGGTGAACCGAGAGGTATGAATCCCACTATTCAATGTGGGACAGCACCTTCTGCATGTGGGACACAGTAAGGTGAGTTCTAAGGTGGTAAAATGAGGTACAGCCCTCCTAACATGGCACAGTTGAGTGGTTTAAGAACATACGAACATAGAAATTCAAGACAAAATTAGGCTTACATGTCTTTCAATACCATCCCCTGCTGCTCAGTGGTTCATGTCGATATTACCCATATACATATTTGGACCCATTTCCCTTATAATTAAATTAAATGTCCCCCCCTTTTATATTGGGGCCAAGTTGTTTTTTGCAGATTTGGAGTTCTAAACAGCAAATCATCATTAAATGCTTTGAATACTAAAATCATATCACCTCTCAGTCTCTGCCATTCCAAGGGAAACATATTTATCTCAATCAATTTTTGTTCCTAACTAAGGCCCTTGAATTTTGAAATAATTCTTGGGGCCTTCTCTGAACCCTCTTGAATCTGGATATGTAATTTTTATGATGTGGTGTCCAAAAGTGTACAGCATACTCCAAGCGTGGCCTAACCAAAGAACAATACAGTGGTGTGATTACTTCATTTGATTTGTCACAAATATTTTTCTTTATGTATATTAAAATCTGATCACATTTTTTGTAACCCGAGCACATTGATTTTTAGACCTGAATGTGTCATCTGTGACTACTCCCCAAGTCTATTTCGCTGATGGTGGATCTTATTTTAATGCCATCCGCATGGTAGTATGCCTTCTAGTTATTCCATCTCAAATGCATTACCAGGCATCCTTCAGCACTGAAGTTCATTTTTGATTTTTCTGCCCAGCTAGCCAAGGTCTCCAAATCCTGTTAAAGGGATGCCAGTTATTCTGCTGTTTCAACCACTCTTCCAATTTTTGTACCATCCGAAAATATTGTTATGCTATAGTTACAGTTTTGACCAAGATCCAGAACTTATGAATTAAAAGTTAAAGGCCCTAATAGCAATCGCTAGGGGATCCCGCTGCTCACTTCTCCCCATTTTGACAAAACCCCATTTATACAGAGCTGTCAACATCTGTTTATGGGACAATTTTGTACCTATTTGACCATGCATTGTGGTATGCCTACAATCATCATTTTTATGTTTGCTTGCACGCATGTGCAAGAAACATAATGCCACCATATGAGTTTTCATAGGTGTGCCACCCCCGCTTCCAATGCTCTGCTCCTTTTTGCAGGCAGGGCCGCACCACACCAATGAAAGTCTGAGCTGTCTATGACAGCAGTTCAGATGCAGTGGTGTACAGTTCAAAGACAATGACCGCTACAATCAGCGGTGGTAATGTGTAGGCAATTTACATACTGCCGTCAGCAGGCAATTTGCATACTGCCAACGGCAGTATGCAAATTGCCTACACGTCAGCACTGCATCTGAACCGCTGTCATAGACAGCTTGTTTGTACACTCTCTCTCTCTCTCTCTCTCTCTCGTGCATGCTGTCCCTCAGGCAGCATTCTCTAGTTTATTTATGCAATGTACTGCAGTGTTATGTGTAGCCTGTAGTTCTTGCTGCTACAGTTTGGTGGGAGGGCGTGAGTCATGTAAGTACCCTTTTACGGTCCTCTGACCTGAAAAGCGCATGGCAGTCAGGGATAATAAAGTAACACCACATTTAAAATGTAAGGTAAAGATCTTTATTCGTATGTGTTGCTTTCTTTATATGCCATACTTGTACGACTCCATCCTAAGTTCCTGTCTTCTCAAATGTTCTGACCTGCCTTTCACTCTGTCATTCCACTGTGTAAAATGTAAAAGCGACCGTCAGCCCAGCCCAGCCCATACATGTCTCATGCATTTAAAGTTAAAAAAAAAAACAACTATTTACTTTTGGTCCTGCTGTGCTGTACTCACTATGAAGTGGGAAGTCACAAATACAGTGGCTGGGGACATAAAAGCATTTTTGTGGAACAAAAGCAGAAATGATTACTGCTCTCATCCTGCCTGCAACTGCTGAAATCCCCGCCCACTCCCCACTGTCTTTAAATGTAAATACAAAAAAGGCAGATGTTGAGAGCAACTGAAGTGTTGGCAGTAGGGAAAGCAGTATGGGATTGGGTAAAATGCGGGCACAATTTTGTTTAAAAGCAATAAAACTATCTACTGGCCATATGAGAGAGATTAACGGAGTCTTTGTAAAAAATAACCCTGTAACAAAAGAAATCGGCCCCTCGTTGACTATCTTGCCCCCCTGCCCCAACCCACGCCCACCCTCTGCATACCCTAACTCCCAGCACCCTCCTCACCCCATACTTACCTCTGGAGGTTGGCACAACGATTTTCGGAGGATCAGGAACACATTTGCACTCTTTAAAGCTGACCGCAAGCTGAAAAAAAAACTGGTAAGCTGTATAATGGCATAAATGTTTTTTTTCAACTTTGGTACATATCTTGGTCATTTTTTTGAATTTCTGCACCAAATTTTCAACATGGGGTTCCTGGGACCCCATCTCATGAATTCATTGACTGTCATCTGGTTATTTGTTCCTGAAAGGTGATTTTGTGGTCACTGCACAGAATCACCTTTCGGGGCCGATTAACGAAATGACAGTGTCACTGTTCATGAGGTGGGCTCTCGAAAAACCTATGTTGCAAATCTGGTGAAAAAATTCCCAAAAATGACTGTGTTACACAACTTCCATGCACACTCGCATGTTCATGAATTTGTAGTATTTTCACTCCAGATTTTCAACATTGCCATTTTTTTCATGCCTCCTTATAAACAGTACAGCTGTCATTTTTCACATCCTGGCCAAAATGTGTTTTCGTACTTCCGGCGCAGAATAATGTGGTCGCTGTTGGAAATCAGTGTTCAGGACAGATTAAGAAAATCACACTGACACTGTTCATGAGTAGTGGTCCCAAAATGCCTATATTGAAAATCTGGTGCAAACAATCCCCAAAATAATTGCGTTACAGGTGTGTGTTGCACAGTGTCTACACACGCTTGTGACTTCACCAGTTTTTTTGTATTTTCACTCCAGATTTTCAACATTAACATTTTTTTACACCTCCTCATGAACAGTACAGCTGTCATTTTTCACATTGTGTTTTTTGCACCTATGGCACCAAATGGCGTAGTCATTGTGCAAAATCGCCATTCAGCTAACAAACTGACAGTGTCACTGTTCATGCGGTGGGGTCACAAAAAGCCCACAATGAAAACTTAGAGTAAAAATACCAAGAAACACAAAGGTCATTAGGCTTTCCGACCATAACGCCCTACCCTGAAGGGACTGTCAGGCATCATGGGTGTGACTTGGGATTGTCGACAGTAATGTTCACGCCATTCCACCCCCACCTCCACCCTGCAGCCAGTGACAGGCATTGAGGTGCGCCTTGGACTCTGGCCCCAGAGTTCACCCTATTCTCCTATACTACACCCATTTCAGTGTATTTCCTCATGGAATGAGGTGAATGTAAAGGCGCACCTCGACACTTGTCAATGTCTGCAGGGTAGGGTGAGGTGAAATGTTGTGACTGTTATGGGTGATGACCCAAAGGCGCATCCCAATGCCTGTCCATCTCTGCAGGGTGAGGGTGGAGTTGGCGTCAGTTCAGTACTTCACTGCCATTCCTATACTGCATCTGTCTAACTCCTGCACTTCCACTGCTAATGCCAGCAAGCAAACATTTGGCATTGACAAATGCTTGTTTTAATATTTATTTATTTTTATTTATTTAGCTTTTGTTTACCGGGTAAGTACACCTGACAAGTATTATGCCTATTTTCAGGAACGACCCGGGAGAATATAACATGACGAACAACAGTCAAGGAGGCATGGCAAAGACAGTACAGTTTTTTGTCACATTAAACAAACATATGGGAAATACATCATTTGACGCTAGGGGAAACATAGTAGTAAGCACATTTCAGATTATACACTCTAGACTAGCTAGTTGAACTGACAGATATATACAGGTCATCATACAATAAGTATTTGATGTGAGATAGTGTCATAATGCTTGCTTAGTGGATCAAAGAGGTTTATAAGATTTGAAAGATGGGATCTACCCTCAGGGTATCCAGTGAACAAGGTGACCACAATTGGGCACCTACAAAAATGGTGACTCAATTACAATGCCTGTGTTCAAGGCTGCATAGCAGGGGTGTGACCAAATACTGGGGTGGGTGACATACAGCGATGGGGAATACACGCGTATATGCACTCAGGCACATGCGTGGGAGAAGCAGGGGAGGAATGGTATGTGGGAGGGGGTGTGGTAGGCAGCTGCTGAGCTGGTCCGCTAGCGTGGTGGGGAAGGTGGTCTGTTGGGAGGCGCAGGGTTCGGGTCTGGCGAGGTATGTTTTTTTTTTGCTGGCTGGCGGCTTTCAATTTTTAAGTTTTTCACCCCCTCAACATGCACCCCCCTGGAGCTGATAATCCATAAGTAGGGGGGTACGGGGGCAAATCCCCCCATGGGGGGTGCAGGGGGCATTAAAAACAAAACCTATAGGTCTTGGGTCTCCTTTTTCTCCTCGCCATGAGTGTACATCGCCAAAATTCATTTTCGGTGATGTACACTCACCGTAACGACAATCACTATTCCTCAATTACTGTTATGACATGGAACCACCCTTGGTTATACAATGGGGTCCGAGAATGGGACATGTGATTGACTGACTGGCACCATTCTGCTGTGGTAAATCCTAGCATAACCACTACAAAATGTGCCTTCAGCCACATCACAAAACCAACAGTAAAGCACTACTCCCACTCTTCCATTCCAAACTGCCTTCCCACTAAACACTGTTGGAAAAATCCTGCATGCTGAAAGCATCAGTATATAAAACAAACAAACAAAAAAAATAGCAAACAGTAAACAGTAAAAAAAATTATGACAGCCCAAAACTGATCCCTCTATACATCTAGTACACTATTTAATTTGCAATAAATCTGATGTACCTCTGAAATGGAATGTGGGCCAAACTCAGGCCGCAGTTTTCTCTTCTCTCCCTCCCAGCTACAGGCAGCCATTCAACCCAACCTCCACATTACCTAGGCCTTGTATCTTAGTATTAAATATACTCCTACTGCAGCTAATCCCTGCCTCATCTCTTTGTACAGGAATCAGTCAGCAACGGCAATGACCCCCAGTCCCCCACTCGGTCTCATTAAGAAGCCGCTCGGACCCACGCTTGGAGGTGCAAACCCCCAGTTGCAGTTCACGTAACCTCTGGAAGTAACCTGAGGAGCACTTGGCCACACTTCAGTGTGGGTCCCATGATACCTGACTCCAAAACTAAAAAGAAAAAAAAGAAACATGTAATCTGCTGATTCAGCACCAGCTGTCAGAGTTACTGAATGGGGTTGACACACTGCCTCTCGGTCTCCCAGCTGCTAATTTCTGCTGGCATACATCTGTCGTCTGTGTCAGATGAAAAAATTAAACCAAAAAACACACAACACTAAAACTGTATTTGTGTAAACATATGACTGTCTCAGTTGCCAGGGGGCATTTCCTCAATATTTTACCTAGCACCAGGGAGCAATTTTTTTCTGGTACAACAATAAATTCAATACAATTATTTAAAAGGGTAAAACACCCTATTTTTCTTTAATTTTTGTGTTACAAAAAGTGAAGCGGGACATTGTATCCTCACAATAATTCACTCCAGGGTGTGGGTTATGGTGGGGTTTACCCACTTCTGGTGTGGTTTAGTCACCTGGCCTGCTGCTTCGTGACGGAACCACACCAGGTGTGGGTAAATCCCACCATAACCCAAACCTTGTCATGGATTATTGCTTAATTAATCCATGTTGTACCCATGATGCCTTGTACTGGGTTTGGGTGCTTAAGAGTGCATGTGTGGTTGAGTGACAGTGTGGTTAAGTGAGTGAGAGAGCAAGAGACACACACACACACACATAAGCCATTTGGACATCAACTTTCCCAGAAAGTTGTAATCACCTGTTATATCTTTAACTCTAACATTTTGTACACCACTAATGGGAGACTGACTGACCTCTGGTTTTCTGGTTGTCATCCATCTTTTATATAGTGACCACCCTAGCTTCCCTCCCATCAGGAGGTGCTGCTCCTTCAATCAAGATTTGGTTTATTATGCTATTAATGGGTCCAAAATAAAGGTTCTGCCAGGACTCTTAATGTCCTTGGTATGAATTCCTGTGCAATGAGAGGCAGCACCTTCTCCATATGGGAAAGACGGGGTTTTGTTACAATTAGGGATGTCCATCCTAACGTGGGACAGATGAGAGGTGTGAATCCCACTGCACAGCGTGGAACAGCACCCTCTCCATATGGGACAGAGGGGGTCAAGAATGGTAAAATGAGGGCTGTCCTTCCTAGTGTGCAAGTCTGGGACAGTCGAGAAGTATGAATCCCGCACTGTGCAGTGTGGCACAGCATACTTGTCACCTGGGAAAAAGCGTCTTTTAGCGGTATAATGAGGGATGGTCCCACCTAATGTTTTTTCTTTAATTATTAGTCTTTGACAAGGCAAGGCAACATTCATTTAGAGGGAGCTCTTTCCGAAAGGCTCATTGTGCAATAAAAGGAGAACAACATAAAATGCAATATTTATAAATAAATAGACAAAACAGTACAGTAAATACAGCACATAAAAATTTTAAATAACTAGCTAAAATGGGAGGCAGTTGTAAAGAGTTAAATTTTAAAAGAGTCCTTAAAGGCTCCACTGAGTGGGAAGGTTAAATGCTGGAAGAAAGGGGTTGCCACAGCAATGGAGTAACAACCCCAAACATTCTGCCCTCTGACAGCTTTATGCAGGAATGGGGGACTGCTGACAGGCCTGCATTGGAGGAGAACAGAGGACCGGCAGGTATGTAAGGAGACACAAGTTCTTTCAAGTAATCACAACCCACACCATGTAGGGCCTCATAAGTTAACAAGCAAATCTTAAAGCTGATGCACTGCTAAATTGACAACTATTGCAGACTGTGCAGAACCGGAGTGATGTGTGTGTTATGTAATGTTCTAGCCACCAGCCAGGCTGCCTCATTCTGGACCGGCTGCAGGTGGCACATCAAGCCTCCAAAAAACCCTGCGTAAAGAGCATTGCAGTAGTCCAGCCTTGATATGATAAAGGCATGGAATATCGTCACCAGGTCCCTGGGCACAAGATACGATTAGATCCGGGCGATATTGCGCAAATGGAGGAAGCCACAACAGACTACTGCTAACACCTGGTACTCACGTGCCTGCAGTCCAGAGTGATACCCAGATTTCTCACTTCAGCCACAGCTTGTAGTGTACAGCCATTTGGATGTGGCAACAAGGCATCCACACTTGTCATCCTTTTGGGAACTGGATAAGGCCAACTGGGCACAAGGCCCATAATGCGCCCCTCCATCATACACTGCACTACCTTTCTTGTTGCATAGTTCATATGTATTTACTTTGCTTGCGCTGAAACGCCTGTAAACTGTTTGTTTGTACTGTAATTCCTGGTTGTAATCATGATTGTCCTATCCAGGATCTACTTGAAAATGGACATTGCTCCTAATGTGGGGCAGTTGTTGTGGGACAGTACCCTCTCCATCTGGAACAGTGGTTTTGAGTGGTAAAATGAAGGGTGTCCCACCTAATGTGCCCCTGCACCATATATATGCTTCACTGCCTTTCTTGTATGCTTTGTAAGTTTATACTTTGCTTGCACTGAAACTCCTGTACGCAAGTGGTTTGTACTGTGTTTCCTATTTGTAATTCTGAGTGTCCTATCCAGGACCCACTGAACTTGGCAGTGGGTATTGCACAGTAGAATGGTGACCCTAGTAAAACAAATAACTCCGAAAACAAATAATGTGGGTCAGTTGAAAGGAATGAATCTCACTGTATAATGTGGGACAGCAAAGTGTATTTACTTAACTGCACCACCAGCTTGCCAGGGAAGGCCACTGAAGCAACAAATACAGGCCACTGCAAGAGAGTACCACATCTGCAGATTCTGAAAGAAGGAATAGAGTGATGGGGGGGGGCAGGAAGGGAGAGAGGGTAGGTGTGGGTGACATTCCACCTGCAAGGGACGGGCCTTTTACTCTAACCTGTTTATTTCCTGTACCCCTAATGTCTTTTGTTATGTTTGACCAGTTCGGCCCATGTCCCCCTCCACACCCACACACAAACACACTCACCAATAAAATATTACAAGCGTGCCTCATGTCTGACCCTGACATTTAACGTTCTTTTTTTTAATCTTCAAATGGGATCTTTCATTATCAGTAGCAATCATTCTTTCTGAGAGAGGCGAGTATCCGGCCTCCCTATCAGCTGCACACAGAACACAGAGCCTTCCAGGATCATGAACAGAAAAAAGAACATCTCTCTCTTTCTCTCTTTCTGCTTCATTTATCTGTCCTGCCAATGCATTGCCTTCAGATGCCATTTTATAAGTTGGTTGCTTTGTTATTGTGATGATTTATTGTGTCAATAACATCACCAAGATGGCGTTCTTGTTGACTCCAGCCTCAGCCACAGGTAGCGGACTCAAGTTGGCTGAGGTACTGTAACAATGTCAGGTTGTTTGGCTGGACAGCTGGATGACCAAACATGGTGCAGAACCAGCAGTAAGCAAAAATAAAGAGTGCATTAATAGGGATGAGTCACTTTTTATTTCATTTTATTTTATTCTTTTGGTAACCACATATGTTCCACTAGGCACAACTGCATGTTTTCAGGGGTGACCTGGGAGCACTGGGGTGGTTAAGTGGCTTCCTCGGAGTCACACAGTTTGTAAGTTCCCTCAGAAATGGTACTGCTACCACTGCCACCACACAGACAGACTAAAAAGGGGACACCAAGATTTACTAAGAAATAACCACTTGTACACATAATTGTTAAGAATAAAAACGACTTTACTAAATAAATAGTAATAAATAATTCAATAGAGGTTGTAAACAGTAAATAATATGGTGCAGTTGTCAAATGGAACTGTTTAGTTAGTTTAATAATTGAAATGTTTATCACTCTAAATTTAGGATGATGCTTATGTAACCCCCAGTCAGCGCTAAACTGAGAGGGCTACTACCCCTGCCTGTGTGGCTAGTGAACAGGTGGAGGGGTCTAGGTGCTATGACGTGGTGCCTCCATTTTTATAAGCTGAAACTTGGGGAGAAAGGTGTCACTCGGCATGGTGACTAGGTTTGACTACTCTGCACAGGGGCCCCCAAAGTAATCCAGAGACTAGAAGCAATAACATAATGTCCAATACCAGGAGATGGGATTCTAAAGTGTGACTTTATTCAACAACACTGAATGAAAACCATAGACGGACCCCCATGGGACTACACTCCTTGTAATGCAGATAAGGTGATGACACAGACACAATCCATTCTTGGATCCTAAACTTCCATATGTCATGGACTCTTTAACTAGTGGCACACTACCACCCTCTACTCCATCCCAATGTCTGGGCACTCTCTTCAGGCACTGGCCAATACCTGACAGAAAGGTGACTGGTGTCTTAAAGCGAATCGATAGAGGTGAGCCCTGTTATGCCAGGTGTGGGGTCTCCCACCTTTTGTTCCATAGACCCATACCCGGCCATTCCTTAGTTTACACACACACATCCTTGGCTACTGTAGTGCAGACTGTACATGGCTTTGTAATGCTGTAACTGTCTTTCTCTGAAGACCCCCTTACATACATCAGTCATTACATCTCACTGTTCCATAAGCCTCTTCCTTGGCTACTATAGTGCAGACTGTACATGACTTTGTAATGCAGTAACTGTCTTCCCCTTGCAGACCCCCCACATACAACAGTCATTACATCTCACTGTTCCATAAGCCCTGGACTTGGCATCCTGACTGACCCACAGCCCCAGAGACTTATTTACTCACTGTTTTGGTGAATGACACTGGCCTTTTGTCAAAGCTTCATCACCCTCATTGTTGCAAATGTCCAAAAACTCTGAAGGAATCTCATTCCTCAAAAACTGTAGTGCCCCAGCACTCTTCATCAGGCAGCTTCTTCCTTTTCCCAGGCCAGGGGGTTGCCCCTGGGAGTTGGTTCCTTGTGCCTCTCTTATGGTGGAAGCACACACCCTAAAGTAGCTCTGAGTCAGAGCTGAGGGCAGGGGGGCCTGCCCCTGCAGGGCACCCCCTTCCTCCACTGCACTGAAGGAACTACAGCCTTCCTTTTCTTGTGTCCACTTCAGACTGCAAACAAAAACTAGACTGCTGACTTCAAGGATCAACTCTAGACTGACTTTGAAATTCCCCAGCGTTCTACCTAACTCCCAACTGCAGCATTCTGTTGTGACTTATGCTGCTGCAAAATTCTAAATGATGTCATAGTCCCAGCTCAGCAGAGACTGAAAACAGAGCAAGACATAGTGAAATCCATTTAACTGGAGTTTCAATAGCTGCCTGTCCCTGCCTGCCACTAGATCTAACTAGGGTTCTAGTAACCCCGGGTAACAGGGGGGTTACACTTATAACTAAAACATTTGCAATTATGCTTATGCCTCCACCCCAGAAGCCCACACAAGGGCAGACAAAAGTTGGCAACAGCCAACAACAGCTGCTTTTAAATTGTCTTGTTTTCAGTGAGGTGCTGCTTGTACCCATTTTTAAAAATACATTTATGCGTGATAGCTAAGCTTAGATGCAACATCTCATTTTCTTTGGGGTCCTGGTTTCACTCGTTTTTACAGTGTGCTGTATTCGCCCAGGGTCCAGCTCACAGGCAAGATGTAATTTTCAATTGGATTCCACTTTTTTTCATTGTTATGCTGTATTGACTCAGGATATCCCAGCTAAGATGCAATATCTCATTTTCAGTGGGGTCCTGCTGTCACCCATTTCCACACTGCATTTATCCTGGGTAGCCGGCAGAGATGCAAAACCTAGTTTTTAGTGGGTCCTATGTTAACCATTTGCATACTACATTTACCCAGAATAGCCCAGATGAAATGCAATATCTCATTTTTAGCGTGGTCCTGCTTTCACGTATTTTTATAATGTATTTACCCCAGGCTGCAGCAGTTGACATTACACATCTTGTTTTCACTGGAGTCCTACTTTCACCCATGTTACACAGCATTTTCCAAGAGTAGCTAAGCTGAGATGGCATATCTCATTTTCAGTGGGGTCTTACCTTTACCCATGTTACACTGTAGCTACACAGGCCCAGATATTCAAAAGGGTTGCGCATGGCGCAACAGTGTTGTGCCATGTGCAACCCACTGATGCGCCCCGGTGCAATATTCAAACAGGAATTGCGCCTGGCACAAATCCTGATGCGCCGGAGCGCATCAGTAATGATGCAGTATGCGAGGGTGGGGGGCGTGCCCATGCATACCTGCACAGCCCGCTATTCAGCTCCGGGATGTATGGAGCCATGCATGCGCAACCCCTACCTGCGCCACACAAAAGCAAGCCAAAAAAAAAAGGAGCAATGGCTGGCCACCCACAGGTGAGCTACTGCATTGCAGGGCACAACACGGCAGCTGCCACCTGTGGGTGGCCACCCAAGCTCCGGCTGCACCTCCGTGGTGGTGCCCCCCCATGCTGGATCACGGGCATTAGTAAAATAATTAAAACCTCCTACATCCCTGGTGGTCCAGTGGACCTCTGCCTACCCGATTGCAGGTTTCAGTAAATAAAAAGATTTATCCTATATTCCTGGTGGTCCAGTGGACCGCTGTCTGCCCGATCGCGGGCTTCAGTAAATTAAAAACAAAATCCTATATCCCTGGTGGTCCAGTGGACCACTGTCTGCCCGATCACGGGCTTAAGTAAAAAAATAATTGAATCCTATATCCCTGGTGGTCCAGTGGACCTGTCTGCCCGATCACGGGCTGAAGAAAAAGGTAAAGAAACCTATATCCCTGGTGGTCCAGTGAGCCTGTCTGCCCGATTGCGGGCTGAAGTAAAAGGTAAAGAAACCTATATCCCTGGTTGTCCAATGGACCTGTCTGCCCAATCGCAGGCTGAATTAAAAAAAAGAAACCTATCCCTGGTGGTCAGTGGACCCCTCGCCCGCCACTGATCCCCACTCACCGCTCTCCCAGGTCAGTGGTGGTGGCAACACTCACCGCCTGCTGCCCGCCGCCCACCGACTGACACCATCGGTGGGGCTGTATGCCCGATGGTCTGCAAGCGTGAGCCAATGGGCGCAGCTCATACTATTTCATATATTCCAGATATGTGAATGGATCCATTCACATATCTGAATGTGTAGTACGGTGTGAGCTGCACGCCTGCTGGCTCACGCCAGGACCAATGGGCATACAGCCCTCACCGATGGTGTTGTCGGTGGTCGGGCGGGGCAGGCAGGTGGGTGCTGCCACCGCCGCTGACCAGGGGAGCGGCGGGGGGATCAGTGGCGGTGGGAGGGGTCCGCTGGACCACCAGTGATATAGGTTTCTTTTTTAATTCAGCCCGCGATCGGGCAGACAGGTCCACTGGACCACCAGGGATATAGGTTTCTTTACCTTTTACTTCAGCCCGCGATTGGGTAGACAGGTCCACTTGACCACCAGGGATATAGGATTTCGTCTTTAATTTACTAAAGCCCACGATCGGGCAGACAGCGGTCCACTGGACCACCAGGGATATAGGATGCATTTCTTTTTTTACTGAAGCTCGCGATCGGGCTGTGGGACATTGTCAAGGCTGCAGGGGCATTGGTCCTCGATGGCTGCTGCCTGGCAGGGCACAAGTCGTCGGGGATCAGCGCACCTGCATGCAAATGGGGCCATAATGACATGCAAATGGCCCTATTTGCGCCTTGCATACATTAAGGCTCCATTTGCATGTCAACTTTTGAATATCACGGTAGTTGCGCCTAGCGCAATGGAACTTGCCCTAGCGCATCCCCATGATCCACTCTGGCCACTGGTGCTGGCGCAGTGCCACTGCGCCATGCACTCTGTGGGTGGCCAGGGTGCGATATTCAATGATGCTGAGCCATGGCGCAGCTCCGTTGAACATTGCTCAGTCCACGCCCCTGCGCAGGCAAGTTGAGCTGCGCCCAGGCTTGCACCACAGCTTGGCGTAGTTTGAATATCTGGGCCCCAGTGTAACTCAGCTGAGCTACAATACCTCACCTTTAGAAGGGGCCCTGATTTTACCCATATTTGTATCACTGAGATGCAATACAGTATCCACCTCATTTTCAGTGTGGTCCTGCTCTTACATATTTTTCCAATGCATTTACCCAGGATAGCTCAGCTGCAATTCAGTGTCTTATATCTTGTTTTTAGAGGGGTCTGGAGTTTACCATCTTTTATAGTGCATTCACCCATGACAGCCCAGGTGAGCTGCAACATCTCATTTTCAGTAGGGTCCATCTTGCAACCATTTTTTTATTCTTCATGTTTAGACTCCATTTCTCCTCACCAGCTTCCAGGTCCTCTTTCTACCTGCCCAAGCCCTTCTGCCTGCCATAGAAATCTGCCAAGTCTGTAGTACCCAACCCACCACCAGTTTCTTCGCAGCAGTGACTCCAGATTCCCGACTGCAACCCACAGCTTGTCCCCTGTGGGTGAGACCCCCTCAGTTCTCTAAGCATGGAAGAAAATCCACATTTGATGGTTGCCGTCTGGAAGGAGCCAGGGAGGTACAGGACAGGGCCTTACTGTGGCATGGAGAGCAGGGAAGCTTCATCTGTCTGCGGCTGCTGGGGTATTTTATCCCACTTAAGCCCTCCGTTATCTCTTTCCAGGGCACGATCCTGAGGAGCAACCCCACAGAGCGCCTATCAGGGCCATTAGAAGGGTTGATGAGAGTCACCATAGGGTGACAGATGTAGGCTGAACCCCGGAAACAATCCGTATTATTTCGAGCAGAACTGATAGACCGAGAGGTCTCCTTCTGCTGGCAATTTTCTTATGTTCTTACCCTACCTTTGGAACTCCCCTTCTGGAACCCCTCTGGGCATGTGACACCTCTATGTCACGTATCAGAAGAGTAGGTGAATGCCAAACATTAGGTCACGCCAGAAAGACCATATATTCTTTCCCACATGCCCCCCCCCCCCAGTGCCCCCGGGGAGTAGTCATACAGAAGGAAATGCCCTCCCTCCCTAAGGTGGGAGGTGCCAGAGACAAACACCAATACCACCTCATTGGTCAGCAACAGATATCCTGGGCTCAGGGCATGTACCTGGGTTGTCTGGATGGCAAGCAGTAGTGCTATGGCTGTGTTAACTGGCCGTCTTTCACCTATTTATACATTACATTTACCCAGGGGTGCCCTGCCCGGGTGAGATGTGATACTCACTTTCAGTGGGATCCTGCCTCTGCACAGCTTTACACTGCACTTATATAAGTTAGCTCAGCTGAGATGCAATATATAGTGTTTTCAGTGGGGGTCAGAACTTATCAACTTTTACAGTGCATTTACCCAGAACAACCCAGGTGAGATGCAATATCTTGTTTTCGGGTGGGGTCCTGCTCTCACACATTTATGCTGTTTTTACCAAGCAGAGCAGATCTGAGATCAAACATCTCATTTGTAGCTGAGTACTGCTTTTTCCCATTTTTACACCATATTTACCTAGGATAGCCCAGTCCGGGTGGAATGCAATATCTAATTTTCACTAGGCATCCTGTATTTACACATTTCTACAATGTGTTTACCCAAGACAACTCTGATGAAACACCACACCTAGGTTTCAATGGAGTTCTGTTTCAGTTCTAGTTATATTGCATTTACCGAGTGTAGTCTAATTGCGAAGTTATTTTTAGTAGGGTCCTGCATTGACCAATTTTACTAGGTAACCTGGGTAACCCTGCTAAGATGCAGTATCTCATTTTCAGTAGGCTCCTGCATTTATCTGTTTGCAGGCTGTATTTATTCTGGCTAGCCCATCCGAGATGCAACATTTCTTTGTCAGTGGGGTGGGTCCTACTTTTACAAATTTTACACTATGTTGAAATATGATAACGAGTTGCAATTTTTTTATAATTTGTTGACTGAGAAAGGCAAACTGAGCCAAAACATATTTCTAGGTGATCCAAGTGTGTGTGTGTGGGGGGGGGGGTCAGGAGAGGACAGACAACAGAAAATGGTAGATATACTGTAAATACAGACAGAGGAAATCAGAACAGTATACAAATCACTCAAAATTTGCAAAAGTATTTACTGTGGATAGCCCAGCTGAGGTATAACATCTGACTTTCAGTATGGTCCTTGTTTTTCTTCTTTTTTTTTTTTATCACAACATTATTTCTACTCCCTGTAGCTCAGTCTGCCATCGTCTGGTCGCCGTCCTCTGCACCCCATGTGACCCCCAGTGGCTCATTTACACAGGGCTACAATGCACAGTGCCCATGGTGGGGACCCCTAATCCTGGCTGCTGGGCCCGGATCTAATACCCAGGTGCGATTCCATACAGGTCAGATAATGTGCATAGTCATGGCCATCAAGCAGCCATTTTTATGCTGTGTTTTTTCATCCCCCTAGAAGTATGGACGTGCAATGACATCTGGGCATTGTGTGTTGACATCTGTCATACTCCTCCCTCTAGATGCACCGTGACTGTGAAACCCACAGTCTCCATCGGGGGCCGCTGCAGCACGGTGTGAGCCCGGAACTCTCCCCAGGGAGAGGAGAGCATTCATCAGATGCTCAATCCACTCCCTCCCTGGCCGACCCCCGATGGCCCGGACTTGTTCCCGAACCCGGGTCACTGGCATAGCATGAGGTGTGGCATCCAGCACCTTAACCTTCATGCCACCGGGCTGGCATGGTCCTTGTTTTTCCCATTTTGAACTGTATTCACTATAGATAGTCCAAATGAGATGCAGTATCGTGGTTCCTATGGGGGTTCCGCTTTTTCCTATTTTAGACTGTATTTACTTAGGATATCCCAGTCCAGGTGAGCTACCCATAGATACATACAATTTGATGGCAGAAAAAGACCAGTGGGCTATCTTGTTTACCAGTATGTCTACTGTACCTGAAGCAGTGCCCGGCATACACTGGGCTGGAGTTATCTGCTAGCCTTAGTGTTTTTTTTTACACCCCTTCCCCAGAATACCCCCATCCTCTTTGCCTGTAGTTCCTTCTATTGCCTCTTGCCACCTGCATTTGAACTCAGTTATGGACTCTGAGTGGAGCACCTCACTGGGCAATCTATTCCACTTGTCCACTACCCTTTCAATAAAGAAAACCCTCCTTACATCTTTTTTGAACCACCCCCTTTCATTTCCAGACACATGACTTCTCATCACCATGCCCTCTTTCTTCATGAACAGTTTACTGTAGCCCACCCTGTTGATACCCCACAAGTACTTATAAGTCTCTGTCCAGCCTCCCCCTTTCCCTCCTGGCCACCAGTGTGTACATGTTGTGGCTTGGCAGCCCTCCTCCTCATGTGATTTTTTTTCCTACTCCCTGTGAATCAGTTTTTGTGGTCATCCTCTAGACAGATTCCTGGTGGTCCCTGTCCTTCTTTAGGTGTGAATTCCAGAATTGCATACAGTATTCCAGGTGTGTTCTCACCAGAGATCAAAAAGCAATATCTTGTGGTTTTACTCATTTTGGCAATATGTGTACCCAGCATAGCCCAGCAAAGATGTTAATATCTTGTTCTCAGTGGGGTCTTGCTTCTACACATTTTTACAATTTATTTACCCAGGGTAACCAAGATGTGAATTAACATCTCACTTATAATGGGTCCCTGCTTTTACCCATTTGTACACTGTAGTTTATCAAGGATAGTCCAACTCTAATGTTATATCTACAGTAAAAGTGTCAGCTCTGACCCCTGATGATTGTGAAAAAAACAAGATTCCAGTCTATTCTATGCTTACTGCAGGCAGCACACGTGGTGGCAAGGAGGAACGGAAGAGCAGAACTGCAGACATTGTTTACTCAGAATGTAAACTGCAATTGTAATTTTTGGGGTCCTAATAAACAAAAATTCTAATGAGATTATGCATATTGGCACAAAATACAAAGAGTTAAGTTTTCATCTTTGAAAAAGCCTGTGAGCAGATGAAACCTTGGAGCTTTGTTGTCCATCTCCCTGACCCAGGAGGATCATTTAAACTTGCTATTTTCTGAATAGGCGAAGTTTTAAAAGACAAAGGACCTGTGTGGGACTTCCATTTATTTAGTGTGCTGGGTAAATGCTGTGACTTCTTTTCCTGGCTGTGTCTCCTGTCACTGAGCACCCCATACTGCCAGGGTGCAGCTCTGCTGTTACTAATTACCTCTTGGAAGCTGTTCAGAGGGGGACCACAAAAAACGGAGGGGAGGGGCAGCAGGGGGAGATGTTCAAGAAGAGGCAATAGAGCCCAGAGAAGAGGGGGCACGACAGAGACATTTAACTACCTAAGGATATTATTACAGTGGACAGCAGTGCTCTGTTCACAAGAAGTAAGGTCAAGATATCAAGAGGCCATGCACAGAAACTGGTGTGGGGAAGCTTCACAACCTGCTGGCCATTGACTGGGACATCCAGCAGCTGGGAGCACCAGAAGCCAGGCTCTGCTAAATATATGGCAGGACAGAATGCTGGTGCAGCTGGTTATGGAACCCACAAGGCAGACTGCCATTCTCAAAGTGGTGCTCACCAACTTGAAAAAGGTAGGCAGAGTGTGGGTTGGGGAAGCACTGGGGTCCGCCAGCCATAACATCATATGGTTTGATCAGGCCCTTGGTACCAGTAAGCCCCCATCAAAGGCTGAAGGTCTGAATTTTAGAAAGGCAGACCTCCAGCAGATGAAGGAAATAGTCCAGGAGAGGTTAACTGGCATGGACAGTATCAGGGAAATGGAGGAAAGACTGGGAAAAATAAAAGGGGGCCATTCTCAAGACTACAAAGACATGCTTGAGAATGGTAACCAAGAGCAACAGATACACAAGACCATTATGGTTCTCAGAGAAGGTCAGTGAGGCAGTGAGGGCTGAAAAGTAGGACTTTATCAGGTATACAGAGACTCAGTGGGATGAATAATGTGGAGAGTACCGAATAAAAACTAGTGAAGCCACGAGGTCAGTCAGGGATGCAAAAGCAGACATAGAACTGCATATTACAGAGGGGGTCAAGAGAGAGGAAAACAGTTTTTCAGGTACAGTATATAAGGGAAAAAGAAAGAGGGGTGTGGGAATTGTTAGACTAACAGAGGGAAGCAGAGTAATGGAGGTAGATAACCAGAAAGCAGCCGTTCTGAGTCGTTACTTCTGCTCAGTGTTCATTTGGGAATACACAGAGCATTTGCTAGAGAGTGGCATGAAGGTTGCTGAAAGGAGAAGGGATGCTGGAAATGAGACAGCAAGTATTTACTAGTGAAAAAGGAATAAAAGGGCTAGCAGCCTTGAAGACAGATGAGCTACACCCAATGGTGCTCAGGGAACTAACATAATAATTTGCAGAACTACTGATAGGGATATTCAATAGCTCTATTCAGACAGGGATGGTTCTGAAAAACAGAGAGTAGCGGTTGTAGTTCTTCTACACAAGGGTGGGAACAAAGAGCAGCCGAGTAACTAAAGGCCGGTTGGCCTGACCTCCGTTCTGGGTCAACTGATGGAGACACATACCAAAGAAGATCTGGGGACTACCTGGATATAAACAGGCTCCAGGAAAATAAACCATATGGGTTCATGGAAGGGAGGTCTTGTCAGACCATCCTGATAGTATTCTTTGACTGGGTAACTAGGACAGTGGATAAGGGTCATGGAGCACATTTATTCTACTTCAACTTTAGCAAGGCATTCGACTTGGTGCCACACAGAATGCTGTTGAAGAAGTCAGAGGAGCTGTGTGCTACAACAGTCATAGATGGGTGGGAAGTTGGTTAGAAGGCAGACAGCATGGAGTTGTGGTAAACAGAGTCAGATCCAAGGAGAGGGAGGTAACAAGTGGAGTGCCACAGGGATCAGTGGTTTTCAATGTTCATCAGTGACACAAGAGAAGGAATACAGGACAAAATGTGCCCCTTCACAGATGACACTAAGCTCTGTGATAGGGTATATACCAAGGATGCGGTAAGGGAGATGCAGAGGGACCTCCAAAGGCTAAAGTGATGGTCCAAGGTCATCCCAAGATAAAGTTCTGGGACTTTTACAATGCTTTCAAGCTGGTATTGCAATAACATTTTGCAGCTCTATTTAAGTCTTGGCTCTGCATTTTTTGTTTTGCTCCTGAATGCATCTCCCTCCAGTAGCTCGTGGTCTGCATAATTCATAAGTTACACCCACTTCTTCCATTGAGTGTGTGGGTCCCTCACTATGCCTGATACACTACAATTCAGTGTTTTGCCATGAAGCCGGACTGACACTAATTGAGTGCAATAGCATGTACTCAGATATGAGGAGTTCAGCTGAGTCATTTATATCCCATGATTCGGGCTTGACTGCATGAAACACTTCATTCAGTCTGAACAGTGATATATAGCAGTCAACAACCAGATAAATTCCTGGTGGTCCAACCTTGAAGCAGCCATTTCAGCTTCAACCAACTCAGACACCTACTGTTTGTCTTGCTTTGAATGCACTGCTGCATCAGCAAGGTGCAGTTTCAACACTGGGGCAACAACTATTTCCACCTCCACTCAAGACGACAACAGCGATGAGCTAAAAGGCACTGGTTCATACTTTTGAAAATCTCAAAATTAAAGAAATCAGTATTTTCTATAATAAAGAATCATTAAAAAAGTATATTAGTAAAGTCTAGGCCCTGTGGGGACTGAGAGTGGGCAAAACTCCAACTGGTGGCTTTATTGCCAAAACTTACAAGAACAGGAGGAAGGAGGCTCTTTCTACTTGTGCAAGTAGCTTAGTGCAGATTTTGGTGCATCAAGATGAGGAACGTCATTGGTTAATTTCTTCAGAAATATGATTATCTTAAAATACTAGGCAATAAAGATAAACTGGACTTTAGTATCTATGAGAAAACATTGCAGCAAAAGCTAATCTTGTAAGAGAAAGACGTATCAGAACAAAAGTGGCACAAACTTACATGAGACCAAACTGATTACGATAAAAAAAACAAGTATTCAGTTGGGAATGGCTGCAGCAATCTATGAGCTGGGGCCTCTCAAGATTTAGGAAGCTAGCCAGAAGAAACTGCTATAATCATAGAAGTTAGAGCATAAAATGGTAAACTGAAGAACAGGTGCCAGTTGCAAGTGAAAATCAGTTACTTTTTTGAAGAGGCAATAGAAACAGGGCCAAAAAGAAATCTGGTGAAAAGGCAAAAACCATGAGGGGGCGGATGGGGGGGGGGGGGGCCAAGGCATAGAAAACTGCCCTCTGTAGTTGCTTCACAACCGCAATGCCAGATACTGAATATTTCAAACTATCAACAAGGTACAGTTGAGGACAAAGTCCTTAGCAGAGGAGTAAGCTTTGTGCCGAGCCTTACCATCAACCCATTCCAGATTTACAGTGATATAAGAAATTTTTTTTAGAAAACTAAATTTGAAAAGACACTTTGCCAGAATCTGTTTTCCAAGTACTGATGAACTGCAGATCTTAACATTTGTCGCTTCTAGTACCACTGCCAGAAACTGATTCTGAATAGCATATGGACTGTGAATTCAATGTTTTTGGATCTTTTAAACAAAAATACAACTGAGCAGTCACCACTGGAACAAACAAATGCAGAGGAAGATAACACTACCCATAATTTCAACCATCTCATGAGTTTTAAACCTCCTTTGACATTCTGCCATCCTGCCTCCATATTGCCGGCATTAATTACTTACCAGAAACTTGTGCTATAGGAAATTCACTTTATACTGGATTCTCGATGGCCCTTTTACTGTAGTAATGTCACTAAAGAAGAGACACTTGCAAGTCAACAACTATCTAAAAACTCTAAAAAAAGTTAACTTAGCTAAAAAGGCAAAAAAGGTAACATTTTCAAAATCTACTGCTTCACAAAGGCAAGAAACAGAGCCTCCAAGGTTGGATGATAAAGATAGGAAAGATTATCTAATCAAAAATGGTGACACGTTTCCTTACAGTATACATTAAAGGCCTACCAAAAACTAAAAAAGAAACCCCCTATTTACTTAAACTGGCTAGTTACAATATGTTATAAAGTATTACAGAAGGAAAATTAGGGTGGGCAGATATTAAGTCAATATAAATACAAAGCAAATCCATTTAGAGGCTGGTATGTGTAGTTCTGAGTAACGCTGATAAAGGGAAAAAACTTTTACCAGCTAAGGATGATTTTAATGATACTGGGATAAATCTGGATGTGACAGGGCCAGCCCAGTGGCACAGAAGGTTGAGGCGCTGGACACCATACCTCGCGCCATGCTGGCAACCTGGGTTTGGGAACGGACTGGGGCGCCGGGGGTCGGCAGGGGAAGGGTTGAGGACTGAACACCTGTATGGTGCTCTCCTCCCCGGATCAAGGGAGGGGATAGCCCAATGAGCCAGAGACCCCTGGTGGAGACCAGGGGTACTGCAGTGAGCCAGGCAAGCACGTACTAGCGTGGCTGACACAGGCAGGGTTGCCATATACCAGAAGCATCGGGGCATGCACACGCATGGGAGGAAGAGACAGAGCACAGAAAAACCTGGTCCTAGGCTTAGGCGATGGCACCAGCCCCCATGCCCACTGCCGGGTCCGACCTGGCCAGCCTTCATGGATCTTCCGCCCATGGCCCACATCTGCAGCTGGAGTCTATGGTCAAGATCACCAAGATAGGAGGGGCGTCCCTACCCCAGAGGGGTTAAGCTGGGGGTGCCAGCTGCAAGGTGGGGTGGGGTGAAGAAGGTACAGATAGGGGGGCTTCAGGCAGGGCAGGACACAAGTTGGATGCCTGAGAGAGGCTCCAAGGACCGTGACCGGAGTGAAAGAAAGCTGACAAAAAAAAAAAAAAAATCTGGATGCGACAATGAGTACTGTGATAAATGAGGAATGTATGCAGACAAAGAAAGATAAACCTCAAGTATCAGAAATAAATAAAACTAGACAGATATCAAAGCAACCATGCACTACTGCCTTCCTAAAACCATTGGAAGTGGACCATAATATAGCAGGTGATGAGATGGAAGTGCAATGTATAAGGGGAAGAAAGCATATAAATAGTGTTGTTTTACATTTGGAAAGCAATTCAGAATCATCCATGGAAAGTATGGAAGACTCTTCACTGAGTGGTAGTTTAAGTTCATTTAGTACCATATGCATTTCTGACTCCTCCCATTGACCAACAGATAAATGTAAAAAGGGTACTGCTGTAAAGATCTTAAGCTGGAATATAGCAGGACTCGTAAACAAAATAGAGGATAAACAAGCATTTGTCAATGCCGAATGTTTGCTTGCTGGCAGCGGCATTGGTAGTGTAGAAGTTACCGAGCTGCATAATAGGAATGGCAGAGAAGTACTGAACTGAAGCCAATCCCACCACCACCCTGCAGAGAGTGACAGGCATTGTGGTGTGCCTTTGGGTCGTCAGGCATAACGACCATGCCATTTCACCACACCCTACCCTGCAGAGACACTGACAAGTGTCACGTGTGCCTTGGGGGTCTTTGGTCTTCATGCACACCCCATTCCATCAGGAAATAGTGGTGAGATGGGTGCGGTATAGAGAATGGGGTGAAGTTTGGGCCCGAAGAGTCCGAGGCACACCTTGATGCCTCTCTACTGGCTGCAGGGTGTGGGTGGGATTGAAATGGTATGAGATGACAGGCAAGAATCCTAAGTCACACCCCTGATGCCTGTCATACTTACAGGGTGGGGCATTATGGTCGGAAACCCTAACGCCTCAGGCATTCGTTGGTATTTTCACTCCAAATTTTCAACATGTTATTTTTGTGACCCCCAACTCATGAACAGTGGCAATATCAGTTTGTTAGCCGAAAACTGATATTGCACAGCGACTATGGCATTTGGCACCACAGGTGCAAAAACACATTCCGAACAGGATGTGAAAAATGACAGCAGTACTGTTCATGGGGAGGTGTAAAAAAATGGCAATGTTGAAAACCTGCTGTGAAAATCTTAAAATAACTGGTGAAGTCACTGAAAGGCATGAGAACTGTGCAATGCACACCCGTAATGTACCTAGTTTGGGATTTTTTATAGCAGATTGTTAACACAGGCATTTTGGGACCTCCAATCATGAACAGTGTCAGTGTGATTTTCTTTATCTGTCCCAAACAATGATGTCCCACAGCGAAAACGCATTTCTGTGCTGAAAGTGTGAAAACACATTTCGGCCATGTTGTGTAAAATGACAGCTGTACTGTTCATAAGGAGGTGTGGAAAAATGCCACTGGTGAAAATCTGGACTGAAAATATTACAAATTCATGAACTTACGAGGGTGCATGGAAACTGCGCAATGCTCACTCGTAACACAGTCATTTTATGGAGTTTTGTCACCAAATTTTTAAAATAGCCATTTTAAGACCTCTGCTCATGACCAGTGTCACTGTGATTTTCTTAATCTGTCCCAAACATTGTTTTCACACACCGACTGTACCATTGTGCGCTACATGTGCGGAAATGCATTTTGGGTGAGATGTGAAAAATGGTAGCTGCACTGCTCATAAGGAAGTGCGGTAAAATGGCACTGTTGAAAAATCTGGTGTGCAAATATTACAGATTTGCAAACTTGCCAGCGTGCGTAGGAACTGCGCAACGTGCACTCCTAAAACAGTCATTTTTGGGAATTTTTTCACCAAATTTTCAACATAGCAATTTTAAGACCTCTGCTCATGAACAGTGTCACTGTGATTTTCTTAATGTGTCCCGTACATTGATTTCGCACACCGACTGCACCATTGTGCGCTACATGGGCAGAAACACATTTTGGGTGAGATGTGAAAATGACAGCTGTACTGCTCATAAGAAGGTGTGGTAAAATGGCAATGTTGAAAATCTGGAGTGAAAATATTGAAAATTTGCTAACTGATTTTAGGATTGCCCACCAAATTTCAAAATAGGCTTTTGAGATTCACCTTAGGAACACTGGCAGTCATTTTGTTAATCTTTCTGAAAGGTGATTCACGCAGTGGTTGCAAACTACCCTTCGGCCCGAGTAACACCCATAACAGTGACAGCATTCATGATAAGGGTCCCAAAACCCCATGTTGAAAATTTGGTGCAAAATTCCAAAAATGCCTGAGATATGCAATAAAGTTGAAAAACCCTATCTATTCCATTATACAGCTTACCGGCATTTCTCAGTCCGCGTTGGCTTTGAAGAGTGCAGACGTGTTCCCGGTCCGTCAAGAGCTGCCAAGCTCCGGAGGTAAGTATGGGGTGAGGGGGAGGCAGGTGCGAGGGTGGGTGCGGTGGGGCAACGGAGACTGTGAGGAACCTTTTTATTTTCAGGTTGTTTTTTAATTAAGACGACGCGGGACGCTTGCTACGCTGGGTGGGCCTCCCAGCATGGCAGCTGGAAGGATGTTGGTGGGGTCAGGAGCTGACGGGGATTGGGCACCTTCGGCCGTCCATCACATTTTGCCACGCTGGGGTGGGCTCTCAGCGTGGGCACCTGGATGCTCGGGGCGGCAGCTGATGGGGGATTGGGCACCTCTGCTGGCCATCACATCATTTTGCCATGCTGGGGTGGGGCTTCCAGCATGGCACCTGGATGCTTGGGGGCATGCAGCCAATGGGGGTTGGGCGCCCCGCTGGCTATCACATAATTTTGCCACTGGGGTGGCTTCCAGCATGGCACCCAGATGCTTTGGGGTAGGGGGGTGTGCACTGATAGGGATTGGGCACTTCGTCATTATTAAAACATTTTGCCATGCTGGGGTGGGTTCCCAGCATGGCAGCTGGATGCTTTGGGGCGGAGACGACAGGAATTGGGCACCCCGCCAGCCGTACAGTGTGAGAGGGGAACGCATACGAGCACGCAGGCGGCAAAAGGCTGTGTGTGTGTGTGGGGGACCTGCTCACTCAAGCAGAGCTCTCCCTTTCAACTGTATGCCACTGCATTTTCAGCTGTCATAGACAGCTGGTGCAGTGATTGTCACTCTGCGACCGTGCCTGCGAACACACTGACTGAATTGGAAGAGACTGACACACCTCTGGAAAACTCGGATGATGGCACTATGTTTCTTGCACATGCGTGAAAGCAAACATAAAAATGGGTTTCATGGATAACTACTTTCCCTATTATAATGCTTCAGGAAACTTGGTGTAGAAATAACGAAATGGAACTGATAGATGGATAGAGAACTTGGCTAATTCCAGCATTTAAAGACAACAAATTTGGTAGAGCACAGGGTGGGCTGGCAGTTTTAGCAAGCAACGTGTTGGATTTATGTTGTCTAGAATCTAGCTTGTATAGCAAATTTTACATGAACTTGATACTTGTAAGTGGAAATAAATTTTTGGCTTTATTTAATATTTATATACCCACATCCACTACTTTAAATGGCTTTCGAGATATTCTTAATAGAATAAGCACTGAGTTAGATGCATTTAAAATTAGATTTCCAAAAATAATTATATTTATGGCAGATGATTTTAATGTGTATATTCTGTATATTTTGCTAGGAATATTGCTTTAGGATCCTGGTTCGATGTATAGTCCATAATCGAACCAGGACCAGGATCCCTGTGTGGTGTCTAGTAGTTTGCCATGCATGTTTCCCAAAGTGTTCTGGTCTCCCCACCCCATCACGATCCCCGATCACATACTGTACATAACATGACCCCAAAAGCCCTTTTCCAAAGTCTAGTGCCACCCACCTCCCAGCCCAAACACCATTTGTGATAAAAAGATTTGTCTCCCTGTCCCATTTTTTCCATAGCATAGTGTCCACCTTCTCGTCCCAATCCCCATGTGAAATAAAAATGAAATAAACCCCATTCCTCTTTATGTTTGCTTGCATGCATCTGCAAGAAACATGTTGTAACAGCTTGCAAGAGTAGCAGATTGTGGAGGTGCGTCAGTGTTGTGGCCAGTGCCCCCACTGCTTTTGGGGCCTGTCTCTGTGGCAGCAATGAATGAGCATGCTGTCTATGACTGCAGCTCAGAAGCGTGCCGCCAACTTGAAACAATTTAGCCACTACAATGAGGGAGTGCCCCCTCATTGCAGGGCGTGCCTTGCCTGGTGTAACATTTCAATAAACATGGCGGTGGCAGTCGCTGTCCACCTCTCTCTGGTCTCCTGCCCCTACCTCCATCTCTTATCTGATCCAATTCCATGGTACCACTGACCCTATTGAGCCATTACTCTGCCCTGCACCACTGGTACTCCGTTCCGGTCCACTATCCCCTTACCTTAAAGTAGGCCATCTGAAGATAGTTGTCGGGACTCAGTCTCCACCTCCAGGCCCAACTGGTACAGCATAGAGTGACGACCGAACTGCTCTGCTTCACAGCTACAGAGACACTTGGACTTGGTGCAGTGAAGCAGCTGCTGGAAGAAGAGTAGATCATGCACTGATTCTGAAAGGCCAGCTCCCTGGGACCCACCTCCCGGGGTAAGTAACATCCCAGCACCTGGGGACAAGTGAGGTTTGGCTCCTGGTGGTACGGGGCCTTGGGCTCCATTTCAGCAGGTTTGGGTGTGCCAGTGGAGAGCCTGAAGACAGTGCAGTTGGCACAGCTTGTGTGGCAATGCACCCTGATGTGGCACAGAGATTAGTGGCTGTGCAGTGCTTGCTCCATATACAGGATCACGGCTGCCCAGTCCCCACACTGGTACACCTCCACACTGCTGTCGAAGAGCAGATCAGAGGGCTCGAGTCTGCCCGGTGAGACCAGGAGTCCCGGGACCTCAGATGAGCTGTCTGCAAGCACTGGCGGTGGCAGCAGGGAGGCTTGTTAAGATTTGAAAGGAATGAAATTGTAGATCCTAGAGACCTGAAGCCTAAACAGCTGCAAAGGGGCTGGTTTCCATAGCTGTTGTAAGCAAGGGCTTTCTGACTCCTTTTTACCCTTCTGCTAAGATGAAGGGGAGCCCTAACAGCATTGAGAGCTGCATTGTCACAACTGAGGCTCTGAACCAAGGAATTAAGTACCAGTCAGAAGTAATGGCCCTATTTTGCTCTGCCTACATTTTCTTTCAAGCAAGTATAAATAACTAGTAAGAAAAAAACAACTCTTGTGGCTGCAGCACTTCTACAACGCCAAGGGAAGGGACTTTCATAGAGACCCAGACTAAGCTTGGAAGTTCCGACTGTACTGTACTGAACATATAATTTATTTTTCCACCCCCTTTAAGACCTGAGCTGCAAGAAGACTATGCAATGCCATTCTTCTTTCATGCCTGCCCCCTAATTCCTGGTAATTTATCCCATGTTAAAATTTCTTTAAGTAAGAAAGGGCAAGCTGCCAGCACCTGACATGTAAATTTATAAAATCCACCTCAGTTCTGTTGCTGCCGCTGCTGCTGTTATATTGTTGGGACCTTGGGAGCAGAAAAGCCTTCCTATGGCATTTTTTTTTTAATTCACTGCAGTCCTGAAAATGTGTGTGTTGGGGGGCCAGGCATTCATATGGTGAAGCATTTTAAAATGAGCAGATTGCTCACATTACGTAGAAGTTGCTGTGTGGGATGCCAGATTCTAATCATATGAACTTCTCCAAACTTGCATACTATATGTGTCTAACGTACAATGTGGGGCACCAAGTTCCTACAAGAACTGCAAACCAACATTTAATTTTAAAATGTTTATATTGCTCTCTTGCCACATTAGATGAGAAATAATGTGGATGGGTAGGGCTATGACAGTCTTAAACCTATGAATACATCTACCCTTGACAGGTAGAGCGATTTCCACCAAAGATAGGGAAACAATTCACAACTCTCCAGTATTTCGTTAATGCACTGTGATTTTATTGTAACCAAATGGTTCCTACAGAAATTATTTATTAAATATTAGTACAGGGATCGCTCAGAAATAAGCTATATTAGGAGAAGGACAATCGTTGCCACTATCATACCTGTCTAAACAGTAACACCCCACCCCCACCCCCAGGAGGACCTCAGATGCCGAAGTTGAACATCAAATTATGCAGGTTCAATACTAACTCCTGGTTTCCCCCAGACCAATCAGATGGTTAGTGTAACCCCTTTGTTACCCGGGGTTACTAGAATCCCAGTAAGACCTAGTGGTAGGCAGGGAAGGCAGCTTGTGAAACTCCAGTTAAATGGGTTTCACACTGTCTCACTCTGTTCTCAGTCACAGCTGAGACTTGAGAGATGACATCACCATAGAACTGTCACAGCTGCATAAGCCACATTGGAATCTGCAGCTCAGGGAGTGAGTTAGAACTTTGGGAGTTTTCAAGTTCAGTTTCTGTTTTCCTTCTGTTGGAGAAGGAAGTGTGTTCCTGTTTACCTTTTGAAAGTGGTGGAGACCGCTGTCCAGGTCTCAGTGCCCCCTCCCTCTGGGGGGGGTGGAAGAAAAGTCCCTCTGTGGATTCCAGGGGCAATCCCCTATTTCCACTATAGAAGAAAGCTGCCTGTTTACAGTTTCTGTTCTTGTATAACAGTGAAAGAAGTGGTACTTCGCCTGTGGGGCACCTGCAACGAAAGGGTGAGTGTTTTGCTCCATTTGAAGGGGCAAACCAATTGTTTCATCAGTTTGGAAATATAAAGAAAGCTGGGATGTGGACTGCTATTTTGGGAGGACTATTTTACTAGGACAAACAAATAGAGCAGTCAAAAAGTCTAAAGTTTTAATGGATTTCAAGTAATGCTGTAGAGGGGGTGCTTCAGGTCTTCCACCCTTTAATCTACATGTTAAAGTTCTAAGTTTCTGTTTGTCCAGAGAAATGGCCGGGTATGGGCTGTGGGAGCTGGAGGTGGAACACCCCCATCTTTAGTAACCAGGTCCACCTCACGGATTTCTACTGTGATTTGTTACTTGCCTCATGCACTTGGCCAGTGATGAGGTGGGTACCCAGATGTGGGTCGCAACTTGAAAATCTCTCTAGGAGTCGCAGACTCTAAGTGGTGTGGGGAGCTTCAGGATGGGAAATTATACTCCTTGTTTGATGGGAGTCCAAAGGAAATAAGAAATTAAATCTCTCTAGGAGTCGCAGACTCTAAATGGTGTGGGGAGCCACAGTTTGGGAATATACTCCTTGTTTGATGGGAGTCTCTCCAAGTAAAGTTTGGGTTCATTCTTCAAATGGACCGTCAGTCAAGTGGCCGGCAGGGGAGCCGGGCCAGTTGGGCTGTGTATCCAAAGCACATGCAAGTCCGGGCTGAGTGCCTGGTGGGTCCAGAGCCAGACCATAGTAGAAATGTGTTCATTCTTCAAATGGACCGCCTTGTAGTCTCTATCTGCATATACAGTGAACGTAGCCCCTTGGGGGACCATCAATGCTTTGTCATGTGTCAGCTAGTTTTGAATAAAGCCACACTGAAAAATCCCAATCCTGGTTCTGGACATTACAGTTATTGCTTCCTGTAGTTGGATTTACTTGGGTGCCCCTGTGCAGAGTAGCCAAACCTAGGTCCCTTGTGCCAGGTAACCTCATCCTCCCCGAACCCAGGTCCCCACCAGGTATTGCTGCCAACGCCAACAGCATGCCACCTGTCGTTTTAGTAAAAAGGCAGGGGTGAGGGGTTACATTAGGATGGTTGGTCTGATATAAGGATCATAGGAAGGCCTGTGTCAGGACCCCTACTGAGAGCTGTTTCTGTTGTGCTATTTGTTGTTCCTATGATTTTCTTTGTTTGTTATGCTGTGTATATCGTTAATGCAGAAACAGAATGCTGATATTGGATGCACTGCCGCACAAGCTATTTTACTATGCTTGTATGGTATCTCTTTTGGAGAAAATCAATTAATAAAGTCTAATTTAAAATAAAAAGTACAGGAAAGTAAACAGGCTCTAGTATAAATTCAAACTAGCATATGAACTTTCTTCATGTGACAATGCTAATGTTGAAAGCTATGCAGTCCATATTTTGTAGATTAATGTGGCTCTACATTGAAATGCAGTCTCATCTCATGCAGTTCTAATCCTATCTGAAGATCTCCTTGGAAGCTCCTCTCAGCTGTGGACCTCCGGAAGGATGGAAGGCAGCCTTTACCATTACTAGGAATTACAGAGAGGACGAGGCTTATCTCTGCATTCATTTTCATCATCCCTGCTAGGTCCTTGTCAGTGGACCCTGCTGGCCAGTTTGCATAATTATTGTTGCTGGGGTATTTTTTGTAAAATATTTTTTGGGAATGTAAGCTTCTTGCCAAAAAGAGTTTGCGAGTTACCAATCCTTCTATCAAGCAATCATATACAGTAATGAGAACACTGGCAGCATACGTGACCATAAGACAGGTCAATAACGAATGGTTAAAAAACTGAACTCATAGTATACCTCTTAACTGAGAGGCAGTATAGCGCAGTGGTTTAAGGCTCTGAGCTGCAAACCTGGAGACCTGGGTTTGAATCCCACAGCCTCCACTTGCATACTGTGTGACCCTGAGCAAGTCACTTGCCTTCCCTTTGCTCTTAGGTTCTACCTGTAAACAAGCTTTCAGCTTTGTGTGTCTCTCCTGGTTAAACAACTGGAACTGTTTCCCGTAACTACTTCAGTTTCCCATCCCCCACATCGCAGCAGTCATGGACTCAACGTAACCACTAATATCTGCTTGCCTGCCTGAATTTTAAATTAATTTCAATAAATAAATACACTTTAGGGATGACCATGATTTTGACTAATCTCTCCATCCTAAATGTCGTGTTTCCATCACAGAAGAGAAGGATTAGAAGCATAATACAATGCCAGCTATTAGTGTTACTGTCTCTAGGTTTCCTTCACAAAATGCTTTCGCGAGGAAGTCACCTATGAAACAGCATTTTTATCAATTCTTTATGATGTGTCATGATGCCATATGTTAGTAATTTGCCTCTATGAGGCAGCGGTTGTAAGGTACATGTAAAGAAATGTACATAATGTACACAGTAATTCTGCCATGTATTTATTTATTCTTTGGTAACCGGGTAAGGCCCACTAGGCACAAGTGCCTGTTTTCAGGGCAACCTGGGAGCACTGGGGTGGGTAAGTGACTTGCTCAGAGTCACACAGTATGCAAGTGGAGGTTGTGAGAATCAAACCCGGGTCTGCTGGGTGTACCAAGCTCATTCAGAGATCATTACTCTAACCACCAGACTATAGCTATGTTAGCAATTGGTTATCTTTAAATTCTGGAACATGAAAACACCTGGTATTTTTTTGAGTTGAAAGAAAGTTTACAGAATAGATGACGTCAAAAAAAGGTAGCAGGCATCGAAGTACTTTAGGTTAATTAGCAAAATACTGTACTACGGTACTGAAGATGAATAGGATATAGTCAGGGCAATTTTATTACTAACTTCATTTTTCATGAGGGCACTAGGATGAAAAAAATAAAAATCATATCACTTTACACATTAAATCACGATCCATAACAATAAAGATAGGACTACATCATCTTCAATTATTTCATCAGTTTCATTTCGAGTGGCCAGTAGCGTCACTACAATCATCGGGATTACAATGTCCCATTTCAGCAGAATCATAGGGGTTACAAAGCTCCTCTTCCCACCACATTTGAGTGTAAGCCACCATACAATGTCAGTAACAGAGCTACAGTGTGAAAAGCAGGCTATAGCTGTAGCCACAGAAAAAAAATACCATGGTGTCAAAGAGGTAATGCACCACAACGGATAAATATGGTGCCAAATTTTGTTTTGTTTCTAATGGCAGCCAGGTGGCTGCTGAGTGAGCCACAGTCAAGAGAGGATCAAGTGGTCAGTCAGGGAGATATGGGTGCTGGGTTTTAGGAAGGGGTCCACTGGACCACCAGGGGTGTAGGCACAGGAAGGTGTGTTAAGAGCTCCACTGGACCTCCAGAGAGTGCAGATAAAAGGGGATGTAATTGAACTATTGGAATGCCAGGAACCAGACACATGAAGGGTTGGGGGGTGGGGAACACATCCTTTGTCAGATGATCATGTGAAATGGGGCCCAAACACCCCCATGACATTCATTACCATACAGTGATGCTGTTGCACGTGCCCCCACCCATTCAATCCTGGCTGTGCTGTGGAGCAGTGCAAGCAGCCAGGTTGAGAGGTACTCTGTGGGGACACCTGATACAGCATCAGGGATGCCCCATACACGTGGCTGAAGTCAATCTGGAGGGTGCATATCTTATGCAGGATGAACTCTGCTAGTGTTGCCTCTGCACCTCTCATCATCAAAATTTCCAAGAGTTAGTACAGACCCCACTGGAAATGTGGGTCGTGCCAGGCCCACCTCCTTGCCTTAGAGCTGTTTACTTGAGCCAACTAATATTGAACATTTATTTATTTTATTAAATGTTCATCTTACAAAGGGGATATGGGAGTCCTCTCGACAGACTGCCATAGTCCAGTATCACTTACAGATGCAGTGTGAGTGAAACAGTGGGTGGCCAGTCTGTTGTTCAGCTCAGCTCCTCCTACCTGGCTGCCCCTGCCATGCTGCAGTGTCCTGCATGAACATATGTGGTGGTCAGTAATAATGAAGATCATTGGCATGCTACATCTGCTCCAGGGCATCACAATACCGACCAATACAGGCCAGCAGCACATGAACTATGTAGTTTATATCATCTCTTGTAAACCAAGCCTTTAGAGTGTTGTTGATCAGTTTAGTGTTTTGACCAACACGCCACTGTAAAGGCATGAACGGTGTGGGAATAACTATATAAGCTCAGCTTTTCAGAACTGTGGACAGGCTGTGCAACCCAGCCTGTCTCCAGCTCCGTTGAGCCGTTTCACAAGAGAAGTGTGATGAGATCACTCAATTCCTTGCGAATAAGGTGGCCGACATGAGATCAGAGATCCAGCAGACACACTCTATGGGGGACGCTGTTGGTTGGCGTTTGGTCATGATACCTCGGGCCTCCTGGAGTTCCTTTGTCCAGCTGAAGTTTGAGGATGGTATGCGGATTGTCCAGGGGATGCACCCTATGTACTGTAGTTTAGATCCGGGCCCAACCTCCCTAATTCTGGGTTGTGTTGAGATCGTGGGGCTTTTATGTTTGTTGCCCCAACCCTCTGGAACTCTCTGCCTCGCCAGCTTCGGGAATGCTTGTCCGTGGAGATCTTTAGGTACAAACTCAAGACCCATCTTTGGACTCAAGCCTTTTTGACTTGAGAGTGCTGTCATTTTTATCTTATATATGTCTCTGGTTTTATTGTTAATACTGAAGATGGTTGTTATTCTGATTTTACATGTAACCCCTAGATGGCGCTATACCAGGGGCTACTACCCCTGCCTGATTTGCCACTAACAGGTTGAGGGGCCTGGATCCAATGGCGGGTGCCTCCACCCAGAGGTCAGGGTTTGCAATAGTTAAACTTACTTGGTCACAGCCCTCTGGGACACTGCAACCCCCCTTTCTTCCCACTAGTGGCCCACACAATATATCAGAATTACCTTCACAGTATACACTTACCCCCAGGGCTGGTTCAGGCACTGGGACCTCCTGTAAAATAAGATACATGCAACAATCACAGTACAATACTTTAACATAGACAAATACCTCAGGCAGTATAACTTTGCTGAAACAAGCAGCTCTGATTTATTTAGGGGGAATATAACAAGGACAGGGGGAAATCAGGTTAATTAGCTTATACTTTACTCATCTACCTATGGCTCTGTGCACAGGCCTATCCCTACCAGTTACTGTCCCTGGGTACCCAAGCCCTAGTGGCTAGTCCAAACCGTGGCAGCTGGTAGGGGCCCTTTCACACAGAGAAAAGAAAAATTAGTTAAACAGTCAGCAGTACAGTAATTCTATTTGGATTCAATGTGGCAATTCAACAGGAGCGACCCTGAATTAGTACTCACGACCTCCAAACAAGATAGGGTCCTTCAATGTCAGCAGGGCTACTCTTGAGCTCCACGAGACTCCTCACACATTTATATGGCAAAAAGAAAGTACTATACCAGGCAGGCTGCTTCTCTATCCCGATCGCAATTACTGCACAATACCCGGGAGAACACACAGCAGATTCAGTTCCTGACAGACCGAGTGCAATTCAGCAATTTCTCCAGTCTTCTACAGGGTGAGCCTGGTTTCTACTCTTCAGATATCCTTTGATTCTCTTCACAGGACGGATTCAGTCCTAACAAGCAGTTACATAAGCTGCAGACCGGAACTCCGGACCTTACACATGTTTCCCGACTAAAACTGTGCACTGAAGGAGCACAGGGTTCCTTTCCCCTTCACTGTCAGAGCTAAAACTGAAACTCCAACAGACAAAACCGGGCACTTCCTTTGAGTTCCTCCCAGTTCTTGACTGGATTGGCTGTCACTCACAATAGACTGCTCCTGTTGGTCCAAAAAGGCGCCGAAGTCTAAACTACATCTCCCAGAGTCACTGCCCATACAATCCTCTTGTGGCTGGCTCAGATTATGAGTCCAAGTTCTGATTCGTCCAAGGCACCATTTTAGAGCTAGCTTACCCCACACTGATTGGTCCAGTTCAGCAGTTCAAAACCAGAATGGGGAACTAGGCAGACACAGTTCTGACTGCAAAGAAAGCAGGTTAGACAAACTGTAATTTCATTATTACTCTAAATGATTTCTGGCAAACAGTTACATCTTTCAGATAGGTTCCCTTTGCACTCCTAGTGACTGCAAAAATGGAGTGAATTGGCAGCAGCTCGAGTGGTACTCAAACAGAGAAGCACACAGTCCCCCCATACAAACTAATTATGTCTGCAAGCAGACAGCTCTTAAAGAGACAGTACCAGAGGCTCTAAAAACACTCACTGATAAATGGCTTAAATGCCAAACACCATTCAGGCTTGGAGCATTCAAGCAAGCTCCTGGAAGTCTTTTGGGAACCCCCATTTGCAGGGGGGTTACATACATATGGTTCTGTTTTATGCTTATTTTGTACAGTGCTTTGGTATTTGAAAGGCGCTTAATACATAACGTTTTATTATTATTATTATATGTATTGCTTTTATTAATTATTATTATATTATTATATTATATATTATTATTAAAGTTTTATTATTATTATTATATACAGCATGTGTTTGTCTCCACAATATGAAGCAAATGTCTGGCCATAAATTTAAACTAAATCTGAAAAATCACAGTCTGAAAATTGCAGCATTTGAAAATGTAGCCCAACAGTATATCTCTTAAGATAAAGCTTTAAATGGACTACACACAAAAAAATATTCCTCAACTAGACTATACAACAGTTCTTCCAGTGGCATTTCTGAGAGCCCTGTGAGAGGAACTGCTTATTCTTCATTCGTACAGGGGCACATGCATTGTAGGCAGGATTCATGGGTAAACCTTAAGGTGCCCTCTAGGTTGCAATTCAATCAGGGGCTTAGTCCGTTTAATGAATTTTGCATTGCTTTTATGTCAGTTGTCACATCACTGACCCACTTTCCCAGTGAACATACTATACAATATATTCAGACCATTAGCAGAGAAGAGAAACAAGAGAAGTGATTTCATAACCTTTCCAAGATTTTGCTCAGGAGTGAGAAATGGAATGATCTCAATAATTGTTTTCATTTATCCCTCAGTCATACTTATAAATAAAGCTAAAGAGCCAGACTACAGAAGATGGAGGGTCTATGGTGAGTGGAGCGAAGACAGTGCATGTTTTCCCATTGAATATTCTATCACAGCCCTGCCTGTCACAGTCTGGGAACAGCTAGAGCTCACCATACCCTCAGGCTCACTCACTGTACAACCTGTCCTGCAATGTGCAGTTGTAGAACATGGATTCCTGTGCCACTCAATTTGGAGAAGAGTTTTAAATGTTTAAAGTTTTCTATTAGCCTCGACTTTGAGCAGCTGGATGGGTGTATGTTCCAAAAGGATGTACCTGATTGTTGGAGGGGGAAGAGGAAAAAACTCAGAATGAGAATATTTATTTATTATATATTTAAGCAATAATGCATGACAGAGTGTGGTATATCATAGGATATAAATGCACCTTGGGTGGTTGGCCATGAGGCACTTGGGCAGTACGTCCAATGACCCGAGAAGTGACGATATCCCATGATATACCACACCCTGGAGTGCATTATTGCTATTATGAACAGGATTACAAAATTGGTGTAAATAAAAAAAATCTAATATTTAAAAAAATGATTTGTAAGGGACGGTGTAGGAGCACTGTTTCAGAAAATAGTTCTAATTGGGTTGTGGTCAACAGGTGGCGCTGTTGTAGGTAGTGTAGGGACCTCTTCTTATGTGTTCGCACCCCCGCTTGAAAAACAAAGTTTGTTGCTGTGTGGTGTGTGCACTTTTTTTCACCTTTTGTTGTTTTATTTAGAAACTGTCTAGCACCGTGTACCTTAATTGTTTTACTCATAAACTGCATATCTACATGCACCATGGCTCCTCGAGTTTTATCTCCGTTATGATGAAATTTTGTCGCAGGTTTAATTTGCCCGTAGTGCTATAGCTGTATTTGTGAGGGAAGACAGACTGAGGCATCGTGGTCTATGTTTAGAAAACTGCTGGTCTGTAGTATGGGAAATATGCTGGCCATTGGAGATGGAGCTGAAACGTTGAAACGCTGAGCTCGAGCCGCCACTTGCTCCATACTGAATACGGTTATGGCGCAACCTGCTCAGTAGAGCTCAGCACATTTTTGGGGGCCGTAATGCAGCTATTGTTAAACGGGCCTTTCTTCAGAATTGGGAGTGGATTAGCGTGGCAGTTTGTGGGGAACACAGTGATTTGGTGCTGCAGCGGCAGTTCGCTTCGAAAAGCAGAGTGGTGTTCTGTGTGCCATACTTGGAGGCAGTTTGCATGTTGTGAGTGAGGGTTGCTTTGTTTTTCTGCCGCCATATTCAGGTTCTGACGGCTCCTCCCGCAGGTAGGTGTTCTGATGAAGTAAGGGATATGGGAGCATAGCAGTCGGAGGAGTTCATTTCCCGTAGAAGGCTGGTGGCGGAGGTTTTCGAACCCGTGATGATGTAGCCGATATCATCATGGCGAAACCCCTCGCCAATCAGCTCTTCCATTTACGATTGTTAGTTCGATAATTGCTAATATACCATGGCAGGAGCAGTATGTTGGTGGATTTACACACCTGGTGTGGTTCGGTCATGAGGCACAGCCGAGTGACTTAACCACACCAGAAGTGGTAAATCCACCCATATATCCCCTCCCTGTCATGATATATTGCTATTATACAATGTTCAACTTGTTTTTTTGGTTTTATAGTGATATAAAACATTTACAGTGGGTATACTGGAGGATTTATCACAGTCGTGTGATGTGTTTTGACCAATGAGGTTACAGGATTTTCATACCCCATTGTATAATCGAAAATTGGTAACCGAGAAAGGCACACTGAGCCATGGCTTTTTCCTGGTGCAACCCTAGGGAGAGGGAATGGGAAATAAAAACATGCATAGTATTAATGAAATAGTACAACATAAAGTGCAAACAGAATACAGTTAAACAAATTACAAATGCATAGACAAAGTAAACAGAGTTTAACAAAGGTACTATGTTCAGCTTTGATGTGCAAATAAAGAAATAAAACTTGGGGGAATGGATGGCAGTGTAGATGTTGAAAATGAAGGTGCCAGATACAGGCCGAGGTGGAACCCAGGAGGAGGCCCAACAGCAGGGATGGTAGGGGATCCAGCACGGGAGGAATCAGAGAGGGGAATGACAGGAGCAGTAAGGGCTGGAAGGATACGACCAAGAAAATTGCTTCAGCTGCCTCAAGAGCAGTTAAACCACTGCATGGGAATGTGGGTTCACCATTACATGTGGGGTTCTCATACTATGACCAGCAGTGAACACGTAGCATCATGGAGGTGAAGCACTGAGCTCCCAAGAAGGAAAGATGCTAGTTACCAAGCATATCTGCACTCACTGCTAGATGACAGCAGAGTGGCACTGGTGTAAGGTGTGAAGGAAGTGCAAGTCTATCCTCCTAACCAGAGGACGGGGCAAAGCGCCAATAACTGGTTTGAGGACAGGGAGGAAAAAATTAAAACAGGATGTTTGGCTTACAGAATAATACAGAATACAAAATAAAATGATGTCAATAACCTTTGATTGTGGCATTGGGAAAAGTTCTACTTTATTTCTGTAATGTGGTGATTCAATTTCATCATGTACACTTTTATAAGAAGCTGGGGAAGAGTATCTTATATCCTTGAGGGAACTAAATTCAGTTAATAGTCCAGATTTTTCATATTACATTCCAAAAATGTTAAAACTGTGTATACTATAGTGAAGTTTTTGGAGTCCCATTTAGCCTGTAATGTGAATTACCCTTACTTACCTTTTTTTCTGCATTGTTTTTCCCTGTTGTTCCTTATTATATTGCCTTATTATGGTGTCTCATCGGATACAATATTTACAGTCACCTATTTTGGGTCAAACTCAGTTTCCACCTCTACTTACCTGCTTCAGAAAAAAAAACCTTCTATACCCACTTAGATCATTTGGTCTTTTTAGTAATTTTTTTTTGTGGCTCTTCTAGCTGTATATATCTCCTTATGGCCCAATCCATGATGGGTACAGGTATTTGTCACGGCCACATAATTGAAGTGACTAGTGGAATCCAGAGCAAAAAAAAGCGGGAATCAGTTAGACACCAATCCATTCGGCATGCTATGTGCTTAGTGAAAGTGATATGACCTATCCACACAGTGTTGCAGCACTGCTCCACACATGAGCATTTCCAGATATATACATGATCAGCACATGTGGGTGCCAACCCAAAGCATGAGATAGCTGTCGGCATGTATGACTCTCAGGCCCTAAAGCTATGCCACCAGGGAACTGCTATAGTGACTGCATATCACCTTCACAACAGTGGGTAACATACATACATGCACTGGAACACATATGTGCTTAAGATATTTCAAAAAAATATATATTTCTGCCATCAGCCCACAAAACCCAAAGTCACGTGTGCACACAGGACACAGCATGTGACATGCATATGTGACATGCATACATCACCACATACAAATACCATAGACACAGTAAATACAGCATAAAAGTATGCATTTATTACAGGTTCACAGAAAAAGCAGAATCATGGCCCAGATTGTTTGTCACAGTAACAGGCCTGTGATTCATGTGGGTATGGCCCCCATAGTACCTAGAGCTAAATAGAATAAACTCCATGAATGTTTGCCCTGGCTACTGGGATACAACAGGCCCTGAGCACGCACACATGATATCTTGTGCATCTCTCATGTACTCTGTTCACCAACTCTAATCCCCTAAATGGAAGTTCCTATGGTGCTGTCCCTGCTGCTGGTTCTCTTACCATGTCATTCAGCCGTTCACCACAGTCCCCTGTTGGTGACCAGTCCCCCTCATCTCTGTCCCACAGGAGGTCATATGGTCCCAGCAGATCTTGTGCCCTGTGAGGCCTCCCCCACTGGAGCATGAGGGTCCTAAGCCGCATAGTGGATACCTACAACAACAGAAGTGGACATCATCACACATGCCACAACCAGAAAACAAAGTTGTGGCACAGTCACGGAACATTTACAAACATATCCACTGTATTCACTGCATTACTCAGATGGTCTCCACCACCTAAAAGTGCTCCCCATCCTAATCCTACCCATTACCCTTTAGGATAAGCGTGCTGGGAGCTAGACCTCATGGGCATATGAAGTCAGTTAAGGTCAGGTATGCTTGGTTTTATTCATGGTAAATGGAATTACAGTTTTATATGTATCTAATTTTGCATTTCTGGTGTGAGAAGGCACACTGAGTCAAAGCTCGTTTTCAGGGAACAAAGGGAGGTTAAGTGACTTCCTCAGGTCATACAGTATGCAAGTGGCAACTGTGAGTTTCAAACCCAAGTCTGCTGTGCATAGGAGCTCACCCCATGGGTGCTCGAGCACCCACAAAGTTGACATAAGCACCCTCAATTTTTTGAGGGTAGTCTGCAAAAAAAGATTACTAGAGAACCTGGTCACAGAAAAATTACTACCTACTGGCAATGAGCACCCACAAAGATTCCTAAAAGTTGGCATTCTTGCTGCTGTATCTTCAGGTTCACAGCTTGGTGCTCTAACCTCTGGGATATAGTGCCTACATGGTTCAGGTGAACTGTGTGCTTGACCAACCCAGCACAGTGACACTCCCTTGTGCCCCCCCTCACTATGCTGCATGCCTATTGGTCAGTCTGAGGGCCATGCTGAGATAAAAGGCAAGCATGTAACAGTCCTGCTGGTCACAACTACAGTCCCACTGTGAGCTTACTGGGAATTGACTGATCGTAGCACAACTGAACCTTATAGTTCATGCAGCATTCAGATATGGGGTATGTCCTTGGCTTATAATGAATAGCGTCCTCCATGGGATGGAACAAAAGTTGGAGAATGAGGAGATGTTGAGCATGACATCCATGTGTGTAGAGAACTAGACCTAATCCTGACATTCTGAGTTGAAATACATTAGATGGTTCTACTTTCACCATGCCAGCATTGACAAGCTCTGCACACTCCTGCCACCATGACTGCAAACCAGGAATCAGTGCAGCAATGCACCACATGTGCATGCCATGTATATAAGCATTACCTTACTATACTGTTGGGTGATTCCAATTTATAACAGGAGATGTTACTAGTATGAGCCAGTCCTTCATGTCCAAATGTCTGTGGAATTGACTATAGTGCTGCTGGCACCAAGATGGGACTACATCACTTTCCCTACATCAAAGGTAGTACTAAGACACATCAAAGCCAACTTCTGTGCAATAGTGGAAATGTTGGGTGCGGCTGGTGCCACTGATTGTACATAAGCAACCACTGTGGCACCACTGGAGATGAAGAGGCATACTGTACCAGAATAAAAAGCTATTCCACAGCATGAGTATGCAGGTGGTGTGTGATTCCGCAAGACTCATCACATAGGTATTGCCATGTACACAGGACCATGAAGCTAAAATACCTAAACATTCATGGCTTTGGCCACTTCTGCATTCCATACATCAAGATCTGGGGTGGTTGATCAGTAAGTGTACCCTGCTGCAAAACTGATGTGTGTCTACATATGTTACATACACCAGATCTGATTACGCAGTGTTCTTTGTTATACAGGTGACAGCGGTTATTCACTAACATTCCTCCTAAAGCCATACCTTCAACCACAGAATGAGACACAGTCACAATGCAACTAAGCCCACAGACAGTCCATGGGCACCATGGAACATGTTTTTGACATGTTGAAAATGCACTTTTGTTGCCATAATAAGACAGAAGGAACACTATTGCTGACCTTTGAAAATATCTTTGTAATATTTTTGTCATGCTGCATTCTGCACAAATTTGCAATCAAGACACAGATCCCCCCCAGGGCAAAGAGGACTGCGGGATATGATGGATAGTATAGGACTTGTTTTTATTTTATTTATTTATTTGGAAAATAACCTTTGAGCCAAGGCTCTTTTACAAAGGTTCCACGTCATGTGAACAGAGTATAGACATTCAATCAAGAAATTTACAGAGTTTTAGGACATTTGAGACACTGAACAGCACAACAATCAGGAAAAGGTTATAGAGTTTCTTAAACATTTAAAACACTATACAGCACATGGACATCAACTTTAGTTGATTACAAGTGTAGGTAAGATGCAGAGGCACTAGGGGTTAGGTTAGGTTGGGCAGAGGGGCAGTAAGGACAGGATTTTAGTAAGGGAGGAGGGGGAGCCTCTAGTAAAAGTGGTCAAGGAGGCAGGGCTGAGGCCAGGGAGGCAGAGGCCCATCCTAGCATGGAGGACTTGTGGATGTCTAGTGGGTACTTCACCCCTTGGATAGACAATTTTCCCTCCCCTTCCCCTCATAAAACTTCTACAGAACTGATTATTTTCTGGTAAGTGCCCATAATTTGGCCAGTGTCCTAGCAGCAGACATCCACTCCATTGTATTATCTGACCACTCGCCTGTTAGTGTGATTTGTTCCCTAGGGGAAGGCCAGCTCTAAGATACCCTATGGCACCTTAACTCCCAGTTGTCCACATAAAAGATTTTTTTAAAGTCCTTTCTGAAGCAGAATGAAGGGTCAGTGGCACATGCTGATATTTTTGGGGCTGCCCTTAAGTGTGCGATAAGGGGGAAATTTATACGGCTTTCCTCCATTCGTACTAAACGTAATCAAGTCAAATTGCATTCCCTTCTTAGAGAAATCCATTGTTTGGAAGGCTTTCTGATCAGGGCCTCTGCTGAGGAGGACTGGACAAGGTTAAATGCCCTCCATGCTCAATACAGAGGTTTTGGCCCAGAGAGCCGAATTGACTCTTCACTGCACCAAGTTGAAGTACTTGGAATCAGGTGAGTGGGCTGGGAAACTCCTGGCTTCCACATTACGTCAAATGGAGTTGTCTAAGTTTATCCCCAGGTTATGTGCAGACCCTGGAGCCCAGGTTATTACACAGCCGAAGTAAATGCCAGCAATATTTAGTTCTTATTACACTGAGTTATACTCACCTGGCCCAGCAGAGGAAGCCACCCTCGAGAACATATCAGAGTTTCTAAATTTGATCCCCTTACCTCCATACGCCCAACACAGGGTGCCCTTTTGGGTGCCCCAGTTACTCTGACAGAAGTCCAGCAAGCGGTCCGGCAGTTACCACTCGATAAGGCCCCTGACCCTGATGGGCTGAGTAATAATTTCTGTGTTGCTTGCCTGCCTGAATTAGCACCTTTACTCATGAAAGTGTTCAACTTCTGGTTTTCCAATGGGGTCAGTGACCCCACCTTCCTGCAGGCATTAATCACCCTTATTAAGAAACCAGATAGAGACCCATTTTCCCCTGACAACTACTGATCAATTTCCCTTGTAAACATGGACATTAAAATCTTGTCTAAAATACTAGCCACCCAGTTGGCTCCTGTTATGGATTCGGTAATTGGACACAAGCAGGTATACTTTATGAAAGGGCTGCTATTTAGTGACCATCTGTGAAACCTTCATTATCTCATTTCTGCATCCAGGAAGACCAAGATCACTATGACTCTGGTCTCTCTGGATGTGGAAAAAGGTTTTGACCGTGTTGTGTGGCCGTATTTGTTCACAGTTCTGACTGAATTTGGGATTCTGACTGAGTTTGTCCACTGGGTTCAAATCCTGTACAATAGTCCGACAGCTCATTTTTCATGTAACAGCAGTTTATCAGACCCCTTATCTCTAAAACGTGGCAGTCGGCAGGGATGCCCCTTGACCCCTCTACTGTTTAATTTCTATTTAGAGCTGCTAATAAGAAAATTAAGTAATTTGGACGGCTCATGGGGATTCTTATAGCTGGGAAACGATATGTTTTGTCTACATATGCAGATCATTTATTGTTGCATTTGGCAGACCTTGTGGATGCCATCCCTGTCCCATTACAGGAAATATCCCGTTCTTCCAACATATTGTCCTACAAATGTAATATCTCTAAGCTGAAACTGTTTCCACTTAATAATATGGTCAGCAAGAGAGAGACTGTAAATTTGGGTCTCGCTTGGGAGCTACATGTACTTAACTATCTGGGTATTTGCCTACCCAGGACAATCCTGGGTATGATTAAAGAAAACCTTACCCAGTTGGTGGATCTGTTAAAACTGGATCTAGATAGGTGGTCAATATTACCTATGTCTTTATGGTGCATGATTAGTATAGTTAAAATTAACATTCTGCCCCGTTTACTCTACCCTTTGGGTATGCTAGGCCTCTGTCTTACTAAATCCTGGTTTGTTCATTTGCAGCAGGTTGTTTAATACTTTTTTGTGGAAGAATTCATCTGCCTGTAGAACATATACCAAATTACCAGCCCCCAAGACACAGGCAGGCCTTTCACTCCTTAATATCTTTTTATACTACGGAGTCATGCATGCAAGGACATTTTTCATGTGGGGTCTGTCTGACACACAGACGCAGTCCTTGCCCTATATACTGCTATGGCTGGAGATTAAGAGAGCATTAGTATCCCAAGTCGGGTGCACATTGCCCAGCATGCTCTATATTAAGCCCTCTCAGCTTCCTGGTGCTCTTCGTTCTACTCCTCTAGAGTGATCCCTTAAAGTTTGGTCCCAGATACAAGGACATTTATCTTTCTCTGGAGTAAAATTAAAAATCAACCCATATTTGGTAATCTGATTTTTAAAATTGCAAATAGGCCGATACCCAACTCCTTCTGCCCCCAGCTGAAATCCTGTACAAATGCCGACTTCCTCCAAGGGGATGAACTTTTGCCCTTTCAGTCACTCAAGTCCTGCTTCCATATCCCACAATGGGCTTTTTTTAAGTTTTTGCAGCTTACCAGAGTCATTATTGCTCATATGGGTCTTAAGCCATGGGAACACATGAATCTTGCAAGGTAGAGGGTTTTTTCAGGCCGTAGTGAAGCCTCATGCTGTATCTGCACTATATAAACTGTTCCAGACTTTGGACTCTCAGTTACCTACAGGCATGTACTATTACTGGGTACAGATGCTCCATCTTCCTGATCAGAAGGATTGTTGGCATTCTATATGGTTGAATGTATATAAATATGTGAAGCAGGATCAGTTGCAGTTGACACAATTTACTGTTTTACATGATCTTTACTTTACCTAGATGAAACTGTATACAATTGGCAAATTATCCTCCCCAATCTGTTCCTGGTGCGGAGAGACAGAAGCACACCTTTACCATATGTTATAGGATTGCCCCCAAATCAAAGCTTTCTGGACATCAGTCAAAGATGCCCTTGATCCCTTGCTTGGCCTGAGTGACCGCTTCACCCTCTCTGTCTCTATGAGTGTTCATTTACCGCCAGAGTCCCTAAAAATTCGGTAAGCCCATATGTCTTTGACAGCAGTCACAGTGAAAGTAATTATTTTGCGGCATTGGACGGATGCCACCCCATTCTCCTTTTTAGAATGGCACTGGGAGATTTGGTGGCTCTTACGCTGGAGAAGCATATTGCTACTATGAGAAAGAGGGCCCATCTTTATAGCACGGCATGGGAACCCCTTCATACCCTCTTGTTAGTTTACCAGAGTACCCACACACCCTCATCACCCTGGATTACTTTTTTGGTTTTTGGTTTGTGTTATATCACATCTATCCTACTTTGAACCTTATAGATAAGGCTGTGGACGGGGGTGGGGGGTGGTGGAGGGAGGAGATGGTGGTGTTTTTCCCTTTTTTTGGATCAGCTTAGGTTTTCCCCAAAGTGCTGACTTATTTTTTATTGCATTGACTTTTTATTTTGCTGACTTTTTTCTTGTATTACATTTGTTCTCTTGGGTATGATTATTCATTTTGATGGTTATGGTTATGACAAAAACATTAATAAAGTATGTAGAATGAAAAAAGAAACAGATTCCATTCCTTTTGGGTGCTGACTATGACACAGATGATGTTCCACTCTGGGATCCAGAGGTTCTATGTCTCCCTGCATGGCAGAACAGGCATGCTGTGGGACACAGGGCAAAGAGACTATGCAGATTCAGGAACATTACCGATTACTTCTAGTGGGTTGTGAGAGAATGGGCAGGATGGTTTGGACAGTGCTGATGCATATGTGCTGTGATAAAACGTGTCAAACTCAACTGATCCAAATACAGTTGCATGTAGTATCACCTGTACTGTACTCTACTGTGCTGTGGTATATTGTCATGTGCTGCTGTGTGCATGTGCCTAAAAGGGAGGGTGTTCATGCTTGCATCCCAACAGAATGGCATTTACTCCACGAGTGGAGGTGTATAGAGTTATGCATTATGCCTCCTACCAGGAGCCATAGAGCCATGCTATTGTGCACCTTCAGGGGGCTCTGCATCATGCATGCCTTGCACCTGTGTGCCCTCCACTGGTTCAGCAGCTGTGTAAGCAGAAACAGTGTTTAATGGGCCTGTTGTTCTAGAAGGACAAGGCTAGGAGCCTTGGCCAGCCAAGATAGTTTATATAGGGCTGCAAGGCTACATTCAAGCACCTCAGTCTGCATAAATTGTCTTTCACAGATTGTCTGATTGCACCTATCTCAAAGTGTTTATAACCCAGCTGTGGCTGCTGTCACACAACTCTATGAACATTTCAGAAATCTCTAACACTGCTGCTTACATGGTGCAGATACAATTGGCTAGCCTTTGCTTGTCTTAGCCACTGATATTCCATCAATCCTAACTCAGGATACATATACTGAAAAGCCAGCCCCCTGTACTCAGGGGATGCTGGCATGGCTATGATGGTCCCTCCTGGGGATCACTGCTGTCTTTTTGATGCTGCTCCCCAGAGTATAACCTGTGCCGTGCTGGGTGCATGCAGTATGATGTTGGTTTTCTGACTGTCGCTGCATGTGTCTTGGGGGGTACTGCTGCAGGGACTGAGGTCTGTGGTGTCATAGTTATGTCCAGTGTTGCCTGTGTCAGGTTGCTGGTAAGCATGGGTGCTGTGTTCCCAGTCCCAGTGCTGGTACGCATGCTGGTGTTAGTGTCCTGTGTACTGTAGGTTTTTTTCAGTGGCGCATAGAGCATTGTCCCAGTGCCACTGTCTTTGTGTATGGTAATGCAGGTATGTGGGTCTGACCACCACATAAGCATCTGTGAGCTGGACCTGAAGAAGGTATGTATATTTTTGTATTTGTTTGCTTATTTATTTATTGATTCATTTATTCATTTGTCTGTTTGCCTGGAAAGGCATGCTGAGCTAAAGCTCAGTTTCAGGTACATCCCAGGACAGAAGTAATCACAAGGAAGTTAGGACTTGTTCAGAGTTACACAGTATGCAAGTAGCAATTGTGGTATTGAAGCCCATATCTTCCTTTTCTGCAATTCACAGTTCAGAGCTCTAACCATGAGGCTATACTGCCTGCCATTATGGTCATGGTTATGCATTTCATCCCTATCATTCATCTCCTGAACCACCCCTGCTTCCCCTTTCCTACCCCTCACCCCCCACCCCAGTCACCTGGCTTACTGGGCCCCTCACTCACTTGCTCTACATGCTGTACTGGGAATTGACCCCCTCCTGAGGAAGTTGAATCAGGTAAATACCACATTACAGATAGAGAACCCAGAAGGTTTATCTGCCCCCCCCCAAAATCCTGGCTTATGCAGATAATTTCTGTTTATGAATCAGAGATATCCCCTCTTGTCATCAGATGCTTCCCATGGTACAAGATGTTTCCATCTATTCTGGCTCAAGTATTAATAATAATAAAAATAAAGACCACTTATTGGACTCGGAGGGTAGTCCCCAACCTGCTGATCTTATTGGGACTGCTATAACTCCAGAACCAATTACATTTTTAGGGCTTGTGTGGATGATGCCATTGCCAAGCTGAACTGTGACTTAAAAACTGCAGAAAGTAATGCTAAGGTCACCATATAGAAGGCATAGAAACTTTCTAAGAAGGAGTAGGCATTTATGATTAAATCTTATAATTTATCAATATTTATGTTCCTTAGTTATGTGTACTCTGCCCCCGGCATCCCTGGAAGCAGGAATTTACAGAATTTTTTTTCCAAGTGTTCTGGGGAGGAGGCTTAATTCAGTGAAATGGAGTATTACCTACATGCCAGTCAAGAGGAGTGGACTTGGGATGGCGGATCCCATTGACTTTTTATGTTTGCTTGCACGCATGCGCAAGAAACATGTTGTGACAGCTTGCTGGAGTAGCAAGTTGTGGAGGTGCTGCAGTGTTGTGGCCAATGCCGCCATTGCTGTTTGGGGCTTGTCTCTGTGGAACCAATGAATGATCACGCTGTCTATGACAGCAGCTCAGAAGCATGCCACCAACTTGAAAGAAATTCATGGCATACAGCTGTCATTTTTCACATCATGCCTGAAACATTTTTTCGCACCTGTGGCATACAGTGGGCATGGTCACTGTGTGAAATCAACGTTTGGGATAGATTAAGAAAATTACAGTGCCACTGTTCATGAGTCACGGTGGTCACAAAATGCCTATGTTGAAAATCTGGTGTAAAAAAATCCCCAGAATAATTGCATTACGGGTGTGCATTGCGCAGTTTCTACGCATGCTCTTGACTTCACCAATTTTTTTATATTTTCACTCCAGATTTTCAACATTACCATTTTTTTACACCTCCTCATGAAGCTGCCATTTTTCACTTCCTACCCGAAATGTGTTTTTGCACCTGTGGAGCTAAATGACAGTTGCTGTGCAAAATCACCTTTTGGCTAATGAACTGATAGTGTCACTGTTCATGCGGTGGTGTCACAGAAAGCCCACATTGAAAACTTGGAGTGAAAATACCAAGAAATGACCAGGGCATTAGGGTTTCTGACCATAATGCCCTACCCTGCAGAGACTGACAGGCATCAGGGGTGTGACTTTAGATTCTCAACAGTAATGCTCATGCCATTTTACTTCCACCCACACCCTGCAGCCAGTGACAGGCGTTGAGTTGTGCCTTGGACTTTTTGGTCCCAAAGTTCACCCCATTCTCCTACATATTTCCTTATGGAATAAGGTGAGTGTAAAGCCAGAACACCCCAAGGCACACCTTGACACTTGTCAGTGTCTGCAGGGTAGGGTGAGGTAAAATGGCATGAGCGTTATGGGCGATGACCCAAAGGCACACCCCGACGTCTGTCCATTTCTGCAGGGTGGGAGTGGGGTTGGCGTCAGTCCAATACTTCACTGCCATTCCTATTCTGCATCCGTCTAACTCCTGCACTTCCAATGCTAATGCCAGCAAGCAAACATTCAGCATTGATGAATGCTTGTTTCCATAGTGTAGTGGCTGCCCACCCACTCAGACACTCCCACACTACCCCGGTCCCCCCATCCCAGCATGGCTAGGTGACCTGTCAGCCGGCAGGCAGCACAGTCCTCCACACACCTCCATGGCTGCCCGCCAACTGAACTGTCAATAAGTGACAGTGTACTGTACACAGGACAAACCCATTGGATGACACTGTTGATCAATGTTCTTGCAGTGTGTACTGTAAGCTGTCATTCACAACTGAAATAAAACACACTGACAAAGGCAGATTGATTTGGTCATGAACAAACAGGACTATGCTGAAGAAATTAGCCACCAACTAGCAGATAAAAATAGTTATCTGGAATGTCAGCATAACCTGATTGAACATTTCAAAATGAGAATTCACAGTTTTTATATGATTTTTGTGACAGGAAGGAGACAACTGTTAAATACAGGGATTACAGGTTAGTTCTTTTACAATCATGCAAGAGATATACATATACACACACACACACACACACACACACACGCATGTGTATATATATATATATATATATATATATATATATCTGTATACCTGTATATATGTGTGTGTGTGTGTATATGTATATATATATATATATATATATATATGCATATATATATATATATATATATGTGTGTGTATATATTACAGGGACGTGGTCACACCCCTATTGTTAGTGTTAAGTAGGCAGTTTAATGTTAAACCCCTAAATCTGCATGTTAATAATTTTGCAACCATTTAACTGATTTGCATGAAATTCGGAATACGTGGTCTCATATGGTAGATCTCTTGATATGCCAAGTTGCATTTTGATTGGATTTGCAGTTTTTGTGCAGCAAAGTGCTAACAAATGCATTGTTCACTTTTTTTGCAAATGTCAAGGTCATTTTGCAACATCACACTGCACCCACACTGTTTGCAACTTTGGCCTGAAGTTTTCAGAGTACAAAGAAGTTATCCTAAGGAACAATCCAGCATTAGTTTGGTGAAAAAATATTAACCTGTTCCAAAGTTATTCAATTTAGAAATATTGGGTTCTGAGCATGCTTAGTTCAGTTTTTGAGATAGTTGCACAGTTTGAATGAAGGATCCTTGGTCGGGAGTCAGTCATGAACAGGGATTATGAAAAGGGATTTGGAAATCTTGCCAAATCCCTTTTCGTGAGGCTAATCGGTTTTGTTTGGCCGGCATTTTGCTTTCTCGCTTAGCGAGGGGAGAAAACAAAATGTCTAGTGGCTCCCCACCATCTGATGTCTCTGAAAAAAAGAAAACAGTCCCCTGACAGCATCCCGCATCGAACTGCTCCACCAGCTTTTTTTTGCTGACATTGGGGTACCCAATCCCCGTGTTGGCATGTATCCCTCTCCCCATTACTGTGGCACACTGGGAGCCCACCCCCAGAGTGCACAAATGTGCTTATATTAAAAAAATAAACCTGTGAAAAAAGAAAACTATCCCCCGATGTCTTTTCTTCTATGCAGAATTCTGCATCAAAATTTTTCATGCAGGATCCTGCATTAAACTATTTTGCCCCCCTATAGTAATTTTGCCAAGATCGGGGTGCCCAGTCCCCATGTTGGCATGAATTCCCTCCCCTCCTACTAATGTGGCACACTGGAAGCCCACCCCTGTGTGCCCAAATGTATGTTTTTCTTAGTCAACCTGCAAAATAAAGAAAACTGTCCCCTGATGTCTTTTTTTTACCAGCAAAAAAGAAAACCATCCCTCATCATCTCCCCAGTCCCCCCTCCTCCATCCCCACCCTTCCACTGAGCACCCACCTCCCTGCACCCCCCCTTACCCTATACTTTCCCTGGAGGTCAGCACTGTCATCTTCTCTGGACCGGACATGGCTGCACTCTTCAATGCTGAACCGCAAACCGAAGAATCAAAGGTAAGCACTGTATAATGGGAGTCAATGGGGTTTTCAACTTATGTTGATATCTCAGCCATTGCTAGGAATTTTGGCACCAGATTTTCCACATGAGGTTCTTGGGACCCCACCTCATAAACACTGACACTGTCATTTGGTTACTCTTTCCCAAAAGGTGATTTTGTGGTCGCTGCATGGAATCACCTTTTGGGACCAACTAATGAAATGACAGTGCCACTGTTCACGAGGTGGGATCCCAAAAAGCCCATGTTGGAAATTTGGTGAAACAATTTCCAAAAATGACTGTTAGGAGCGTCTGTTATGCAGTTTCTTTGCACGCTCGTAACTCTGACAATTTTTAATATTTTCACTCCAGATTTTCAATATTGCCATTTTTTCACATCACCTTACGAACAGTACAGCTGTCATTTTTCACATCCTGCCCATAATGTGTTTTCACACCTGGGGTGCAGAATGGCATGGTCGCTGTGCAAAATCAACTTTCAGGACAAATTAACAAAATCACAGTGCCACTGTTCATGAGAGGAGGTCCCAAAAAGCCCATGTTGAAAATTTGGTGAAAACATTTAAAAAAATGACCACATTACAAACATGCGTTGTGCAGTTTCTACGCACGCTTGTAACTTCACCAGTTTTCCATATTTTCACTCCAGATTTTCAACATTACCATTTTCCACGTAACCTCATGAATAGTACAGCTGTAATTTTTCAAATCCTGCCAAAATGTTTTTCCACACCTGTGGGGCTAAACTGCATTACAGTTGTGCAGAATTGCATTTTGACAGGGATTTGGACTTTTTCTGTACTGGGTACAAGCAGTGAGGCGATAAGAAGGTTATGTTGAACATTTGGGGTAAAAATTATTTAAGATGGCACAGTTATGGCTATTTTTTGCAATTTTGCTATGCCTGCTTGTAACTTAATGTGTGGAAGTGCAGGGGCCAGAGATCCCTGTTTTTCCACAGCTAGAAACATATGTGCATCTGTGGAAGGATGACAGTGCAGAGTCCAAAGAGCCCTGCACTCCCACTGTGACATATGGATGCTGTTATACTATCTGGATGGAGGGATGGGAGCACAGGGCCCAGTGGGAGTATAAGGTCCTTTGGGCCCTGCGTGCCCACCATGACATATGGATACTATTGTACTGTTTCGATAGAGGGATGGGAGTGCGGGGTCCAAAGGAATGTGCACTCCTACTGTATCATATGGATACTGTATATCTCCCACAGTTAAATGAGGATACTAATATGCACCCAAAAGTAAGTAAGTTGAAGATTTGTTAATGCATTAGTTAGGTTGAAGCAACAAAAGTAGGAAATAAGACTTTAGGGATGGCGCTAACACCCACCCATCCAACCCCACCAGCCCACCCCACAGCCACCCTCCACAGACCAACAGTCATCGGGTTGTGCCTTAAGGTCATTGGGCCATTCATCCCATTCCATATGTAAGAAATTTGAAATGGTACAGTATAGGAGAATGGGGTGAGAGTTAGCCCACGATCCCAATGCACACCCCAATGTTGATCTGTGGAGGGTGGGTGGGGTGGGTTGGTGGGGTTGGATGTGAGGTTCACCCCTAACATCTCATTTCCCTACTTTTGTTGCTTCAACCCCAACTGATGCATTAATGAAGTTTTTGCATCTAAACCAACCCCCCTTGCAGATCCATTATATCAACACAAGGGTCACTCACAGAAAATATATCAATTTTTGTAGATTTTTTCCTAAAAAAATTGATTACAAAAAACATGTCCTAGGCCCAGATTAGCATGCACATGTTATAAAAACTAGATGAGTTCGGTTGGTCCCAGGACTACCCATGGGTATCTATCAATGTGGTCTCTCTGTACATGTCCATGAAGCACCAGCTAGGTTTGGAGGCATTACAATATCGTTTTATGAAGTTTGACTCACATGAAACTTTTCCATGTGATTTCTTATTACAGCAGTGGAGCACATCCTCACGTCTAACTTATTTTCATCTGACAACAAGTACCTCTTCCAAACCTGTAGGACTGCTATGCAAACCTGTGGGATGGCTTTGGGGACCAACAACTTATTTTTTGGGTTGGTGGGAGAGGACCATGGTGTTCAACATAAACTATAACCAATATCTGCCCCAGATATGTTTCTGGGGCAGATACAGTATATAGATAATATATTGGTTGTTTAACAGGGAAATACTGACTCATCTGTCAAATTTGTTCAGTTACTGAATACAAATGACATAAATCTCAATTTTACAGGTACATTTAGCAAAGAACATATTAACGTTTTTGGACCTGCAATTCAGTTCTGAGATGTGGAAAAGTGTCTGCTCAGAGGGTAACAGAAAACCAGTATCTGGCAATACAGTACTCTTAGCCCAAAGTGCCCATCCCCATCACCTGAAACAGGCAATTCTGACTGGACAGTTTATCCAGCTTTGGAGAAATTGTTCTTCAATTCAAGGATTTGAACAGCAGACACTCGATCTTAAATAGAGGTTTTTAGTCAGGGAATATAATGATAATATTTTTTTGAATGAAATAGTAAACAGGGCAATAAATACTGACAGAACTAACCTTCTGCCACCAACAAATAAAGCAAAAGCTACCCCTGATATTTTTGGTTGGAATTTTCTTTTGATTAGCTCTATGTGTTTAATTTTTCTAAAACATTTTTGATGTTGGTTTTATCATTGAGAATCGGGGATTTCTCCTACTGTCATTTCTCAGTGTGATATTGTACATACCGTATGAGGCTTTACTAATTTCACTTCATTTTATTGTTTGCCCAGGAAAAGCACATTGAGTAATTTGTCCTTTTTCAAATGTGACCAGCAATTATAAACAATGTACAAAATATAAGATTAAATATAAATAAACACATTGGCCGAGATATTCAAAGGGATTTCACCTGGCGCAACTGAGTTGCACCAGAGCAACCCCAGAAATGTGCCCTGGGGCAATATTCAAAAGGGGAAATTGTGCAGTGCAATTCTCAATACGCCAGGGCACAAAGATAATGTATGCGGCACATCTCCAGGGGGTGTGCCCATGCATATGTGGCACATCCCGATATTCAGCCCGGGATGTGCGGCACATCTGCAGGCACATCCCAGAGATGTGCTGCATACCTGGGCACAAAGTTGAGCCCATAAAAAATGGGTGGCTACTCCCCAGAACACCATTGACAAGCACCCACATAGATCCCTGATAGTCTAGTGGAACCCCTCCCATACCTCCTGATCGCTGTAGTGTAATAAGTTTAATCTCTCTGGATGTCTAGTGGTACCCCCCTCCAGGCCTGTATCCTCAATCCATGTGAAATCCTCTTTCGAAACACCCTGGTGGTCTAGTGGTACCCCTCCTCCCTGCCCATATCCTCGATCAACATGAAATCCTCTTTCGAAACACCCTGGTGGTACCCCCCCTCCTGGCCTGTATCCCTGATCACCGTAGAAATGGCAATGTCCAGTCCCTGGTGGTCCAGTGGCACTGCCCACCTACACAGGACCCCCCAGCCCACCCAGCTGCCCCCCCATCCTCGGTGGGCAGCAAACTTACCCACATACTTCCACAGCTACCCACCAAATGACAGCTTACAGTATCAGCTGCAAGTCCATTGGTCCACACTGTGGACCAATGAGCTTGCAGTGCATACTGTAATAGTCATTGATGGTGGGCACCGAAACCATGGATGGTTTCAAACCTGGCTGGGACAGAGTCAGGGCTTAATAGTAACTCAAGGGGCTAGTAGTAAAACAGGGAGCAAGGGGATGGACAGTGTAGACAAAGATCCCATATTGACAAAAGGTCTTGGGGTACAATAGGGTGTTAAGGGGCAGACTCGTTGGACCATTGGTCTTTTTCAGCCATCATTGTCTATTTTTCTATGTTTCTAAGAGAAAGGAAAGGAAGATCTTCTTAACAGAAAGGGTGGCACAGAAGGGGAATGCATTGCATTGCAAAAGTGATTGGCATGAAGCCCACCAACAGCTTCAAACACAGGTGGGATGGAGACAGGAGAAAGGTCCAAACCAGAGCAGGGAAGATGGGCAGTCGAGGGAAGGGAATAAGTGGTTTAGGGAGAAGGCTGTCAAAATACTGTCAAGGCCATTGGTAGACTAACTCTGTTACAGCATAAGGATGGGCCGTTGGTCCTTTTTCTGTCGTCATCATCTGTGTTTCCATGTTATTAGTATTACCATTAACAGACAGAGCAAGTTTTTATCTTTTAGTGGTTGCTGACAGGTATCTTCGCAATTCAGCTTAATCTGTATTGTTTTAAACTCACTCTGACCTCTGGCATCACAGAACTTAGCACTTCCAGGTTTTTACAATCACCATCAATAAATCTGTTATAGAAGTCTCACACAGATAATGTCCTTATAAGAGTGCAACATTAAGTTATTAGCATACACTTACTGTACCTCACAGAACACACTACAGCCCTTTGCCTCAGAAGTAAGATGTTGCTGATATCACTATTCTCTTTATCCTTAGACTTTTCCAGCCAGCCCTTTTACCTAATGCTGCTACCTACATGGACATTTACAGACAGAACAAACTCTGGCCAGAGCCGATAGTACTGCAGCTGAGAAATTTTGCGTAAAAATATTGTAAATTACCAAAGTTACAAGCCTGCTTTTGTAAAATGTAATGTAGGCTCATAAATTTGTTATTCTGCTATATTTTTACACCAAATTGTGAACATAGCTTTCTTATGATCCTGCCCCATGAAGATGGGCAGAGAAAATGTTCAGCTCCTGGCTTAAAGGAGATTTTGTGCAGGGACTGCAAAATCAACTTTCGGGATGCAACAACACATTTTGGGCAGGAGTTGAAAAATGGCAGTTGTCACATTCCTGATGTGCTGTAAAGAAATGGCTATGCTGAAAATTTAGGGTCAAAATATTGAATATTACCAAACTAATGAGCCTGCATTCATAAAATTCAACTGAGGCTCATAACTTTGTGTTTTTTAATATTGTTACACCAAATTTCCAACATAGCCTTCTTATGACCCCACCTCATGAACAAGGGCAGAGAGAATTTTAAGTTCCTGCCCAAAAGGTGATTTCATGCAGGGACCGTGAAATCAGCTTTCGGGATGTAAAAAAACATTTTGGCCAGGATCTGAAAAATGACAGCAGTCACATTTATGAGGTGCTGGAAAAATATGGCTGTGTCGTAAATTTGGGGTAAAAATATTGAAAATTACCAGAGTTATGAGGTTGCATCCACAAAATTCAACGTAGGCTTACAACTTTGTTGTTTTTTAATATTTTTACACCAAATTTTCAACATAGCCTTCTTATGACCCCACCTAATGAACACAGGCAGAGAACATTTTCAACTCTTGCCCAAAAGGTGATTTTGAGCAGGGACTGCAAAATCACCTTATGGAACAGATTTGCCTAACGACAGTGCCATTGTTCATGAGGTTGGGTCCCAAAGAAGGCATGTTGAAAATTTGGGCCAAAAATATGCAAAAATGGCCAAGTTATGCCTCTAAGTTTGAAACCCCATTAAAATACATTATACATACATACATAGATACATAGACAGTGTCGTCAGATAAGGGCCTATGACCCACCCAGTCTGCCCATTTAAGTTTGTAAGTTCAGTTTATGTTTTCCAGGAAGTCTGTTGCCCCTTACCCCTGACCTCCAGAATTCCTTTATGTCTATCCCATGCATTCTTAAATCCCGTGATTGTTTCAGCCCCACCACTTCCTCTGGCAGGGTGTTCCACTTGTCCACCACCCGTCTGTGAAGAAATTCTTCCTCACGCTTCCTCTGAATCGTCCCTCCTCCAACTTCATCCCATGCCCTCTAGTCCTGGAACATCTTTTTCGCTTAAAAATAGTGCATTCCTGCACCCTGTTCCTCCCTGTAAGATACTTGTATGTCTTTATCATATCCCCTCTCTCCCTCCTCTCCTCCAGGGAGTACATGTTCAGTGCCTTCAACCTGTCCTCTCATAGGACTTGTGATGCAATCCATGCACCATCTTTGTTGCCCTCCTCTGAACCTTCTCTACCCTGTCTATGTCCTTACGTAGGTAAGGTCTCCAGAACTGCACAGTGTACTCCAGGTGCGGCCTCACTAGTGTCTTATATAGTGGAATTATGACCTCCCTTTTCCTGCTGGTGATGCCCCTGCCTATGCATCCCAGCATCCTATTTGCTTTACCTGCTGCCTTGTCACACTGTTTCCCTGCCTTGAGGTCATCAAAGATGATAACCCCAAGATCCCTTTCCTGCTTGGTGCATGCTATATCCTCACCCCCAACTGATATATTGTGCCAGGGTTTTGTGCCCCATATGCATTATCTTGCACTTCCTTGCATTGAATTTCAACTGCCAAACCCCTGACCATTCTTCAAGTTTCTGCAGGTCCTTCTCATTCTGTCTACACCTCTGGTGTGTCTACTCTGTTACAGAGCTTTGTGTCATCAGTGAACAGTGAAATTCTGCCTTCTAGGTCCCAAGTAATGTCACTGATGAAGATATTGAATAGTACCGTCCCAGCACTGATCCCTGTGGTACCCCACTGGTCACTCTTCCTCTGTGGAGTGACAGCCATTTACCACCACCCTCTGTGTCCTGCTGCCCAGCCAGTTACCTACCCACCACACTACTGTCCTGCACACACCCATATTCCCCAGTTTGTGCAATAGTCTCTGTGTGGCACAGTGTCAAAGGCCTTGTTGAAGTCCAGATAGGCCATGTCCACTGCCCTCCCTGATCCACCTCCCTAGTCACCCAGTCAAAAAATTCAATGAGGTTGGTCTGACATGACCTTCCCTGGTGAAACCATGCTGCCTTGGGTCCTGTAGTCCATTGACAACCAGATGTTCCACCAATCTCCTTCAGTAGTGCTTCCATGATCTTCCCACTACCGAGGTGAGGCTGACTAGTCTGTAGTTCCCGCTTCCTCTTTGTTCCCACTTTTGTATAAGGGACTACATCTGCTATCCTCCAGTCTTTGGGTACCTCCCTGTTTCTAGTGATCAGCTAAACAGGATAGCAAGAGGTTCAGCCACCACCTCTCTTAGTTCTTTAAGGACCCTGGGGTGCACCCCATCTGGCCCCATTGCTTTATCAACTCTTATTACTTCCAGTTCCTTCAGGACCCTTTCTGGTGTAAAGGGACTTGTGTCCATTTCTGCACCATTCTCACCCCTTGTACTCCATTCAGACCCATTACCCTCCTCTTCCTCAGTAAAGACTGAGCAGAAATACCTGTTCAATATGTCAGCTTTACTGTTGTAAAATGGCATATCTGTTTCTTCAGTTCACAGTCTGGCTTTGAAGAGTTAAGACATGTCTGTGGTCCAGAAAGGATTACGGTATTTGATCCCCAATGGGTAAGTAAGGACTTGGGGGGATGATGAGTACTGAGTGAGAGGGTCGGGTGGGGGGTCAGAAACAGCACAAAAGACTTTGATGGATGGTTTTCTTTTACAGGTTAATGAAAAAAAAACAGGGCCGTGGATACCTGATTGCGATGCTGGGGGATTGGGTACCCTCAGTGTCATTGCTGTATTTCTGGATGGGGTGGTGGTGGGTGCTGAGAGAAAGGGTTGGGTGGGGGTGATTTTAATAATAAAAAAATTAAAATAGGTTGTCACGATGGAACACAGCAAACTCTGCCATGACCAAGATGGCCACTGCATGCTACTGTACATGCGTGACAACTAATGCATGTGCCGTAGAGTGTGGTGGCCATCTTGGATATGGTGGAGTGTGCCGTGTTCCGCCATGACCACCGGCACTGTAAAAATAGTGCAGTGTTACTTCAATAGAGACAACATGAGCAGAGAGCTTTACAGATGCAGAGGTAACTGTGGCACAACTCCAACATGTAGTTTGTTCACAAGGAATGCGCTGAGTCATTTTCTCTTAGCAAGAGGTCTGCAGGGCTCCACCCACTGCAGCCCTAAAAAGAAAAGGGTTTCAGATTCATCCTCTGGCTCCCCTTTCTGCCTATGCTTATCCAGTTTACCTCTTTTTGCCCTTTCAGACCATTATCAAAGTAAAAAAACCAAAACTTTAAAACATTTTATTCTTCAGTTCAGTATTCCATTTCACTACACTTTCTACATGTCTTTACATCTTCCATGGAGTCTATGTGGGTTTTTCATAGCACAGAGAGCACATCACTGTATAAGGGAAGGGTCAACTTTCCACTTCCTTTCTGTCAGACCCATACTCATGACTCCAGAACCTGCTGGCTGTGCCAAGCAACCTTAAATATAACAATCTGCTTGGTACTGTAGGGGTGGGGAGGATGTCGATGTGAAATGTATGACAAAAAAAGAATAGAAACAGCAGTATCAGGATAAAAAACAGCAACCTTTTCAGTAGGGGAGGGATCTGATCTTCATGTGAAACAACTAGCAAAAGGACTAGAACCAACACAGCCAAAATAACAGAAAGAGCAGCAAGTCCAGGGGCAGGGGAACTGCATGTGAAAAGACAAGAACAGCAGTGTAAAAAAGTGCCAATGATACAAAGAGACTTCAAGCATTCCAATGTGTAAGCAGGACCCCACTGAAAATGAGAAGTGGCTTCTCAACTTGGCTCTCATGTGTAAATAAATTGCTTGTAAAACACTTTAGGAGATAGTAGTACATAAATGAAAAGTTGTTCTTTTCCTCTACTTCAGAAGGCCACAAGGAATGACAGCTTGTGTGCTCTGAAACAGCCCAGCAGAGAGCCATATTCAGTAGATCATTTAAGTGTATAAAATGGGTTATAAATGTCTTGCTTCCTGGTTTGTTAAGCAAGTTCTCTGACCCATAGCTTAATTCTCCCCAATAGCACAGGTCAGGAAAAAAAGCCCAACTGTGTAATTTGAAATTTGGGCAACTCACATACAGAATTCAAGAGCCATTTCACTCAATCCACACACACACGGCTACCAGCTGTACTCATATAAAAGCCTTCAATCTGGTCCTCAAAATATAACTCTCTTAAATTAAACAAAATAATTGAATATTCTTTCTACTTATGATCCCCTCCTTACACACAAAAACACATTTAAAAAATCAAGTACTATTCAGAGTTCCATTTCTGGTGTTTCTTTGATTACCATGAAAAATCCTCCTCTTATCCTTACCAGTTTGCCAGAGAACTCCATGCTGCTTACCCTGCAACAGATAAAAGCAAGGCTGTGGCTTCACTTGAGGCCTATGTGTGTGCCTGTGTGTATATGCCAGTGGAATTCTGCAGAATTTTGAGTTCATGTATTCCATGTTACCATTCCATATGTGTGTGTGTGTGTGTGTGTGTGTGTGTGTCAGGAGAATAAGTGTTCTATCTGTGGTGGGACAATTGTATATTTTTAACAATATTTTATTATATTTTTGTGTCTTTTTAAGCTTTAAACTATTCATTTTTTTAAAGTTGCATATGGACCCATCTTACAAGCAAAATAAGACACACCATGGCATTGGTTGTGGTCTCATGCCTCACTACACCCCTGGCCATGTGGTAAAACCAGCACAACCCAAACCCCATCGTGTCTTATTTACACTGCCAACTCCTGAATAGCCAAGACAGTGCTGCATACACTATACTCACTGCTTCAACAAGATGGCCATTCCACTACAGACCAATGTACTTATGTAACATAACGCCCATTACAGTCAGAAGTAGCATGCCCAAAAATAAGCATGATAGGGTGATAAACTGAAAACAAGAGCAGTATGTAGTATGCAAAGACAACACAAGTACACAGACATTTTTTATTTGTTTGGTTTTTGTAAATCTCTTCAAGCCACATGCATTCATTCTAAAGCCTAAAACCAAGTGCAAAGCATTTGGGGTATGCAAATTTGTGTGTGTGTGTGGGGGGGGGGTAAAAGGAAATGTTCAGATCTCACCACAGCTGACTTACACACACTAAACATAACCTTAATCTTCCTAAAATGCACAAAATGAGATACTGTAAATAATCATTAATTGCATTGCCATTAATACAAAGCAGTTACAGTGCAGTTAACTGACACTTAAAATTAATTTTAACTTAGGCTTTTAAGCTTTGCTTGAAGCCTAAACAGAGTAGTTGGTGGGGATGGGGTAGGGGAACCACCATGTAAAACAATAAGCAAGAAGACTAGGAAGAGCAGTGTCAAAATAAGTTAGCCTAAAACTGCTAAATATTTATGAAAACATTTAAATAGCACCACCCACTGCTTATTCCCTTACAAGGGAGTACTAGGCTGTGAGTTCTGTTCATGACATCATCAATAGCTGTTACTGAAACCGTTTTTATTTTTTTAAGACAGTGAAAGTAGAGTTACAGAATGGCTTGTAAACTTTACACAAAGTAACTTTGAGATTTCATTTTTGGCGCGAGGTTGGTTGGGAATATGCTAATCGAAATTCTGTATTTATTGATGCTAGAAATTTTGTCTGGACTCCTTCTTTAAGTGAAGTTACTTATGTCTGGTGTAAAAACCAGCCTGACTCCATTGAAAAGGTCATGACCTGACTAATGCAAGGAATCATGGAATTTGATGAAGATTTAGTGCTAAAGCCTACAGTAGCTCTACAGCATCAGTCAGTGCTGTTGTCCTCTGTAGCCCTTGTGCTCTTGTCTTGTGACAACCATGAAATAAGGAGGCTACCATAGAGGCAATCATTGTTCATGCCTGCAAACTATACTGGTGTACAGAAAATAAAAGTGGAGGGGACTTACCCTTTAAGGTTGGTGCTATTGTCATGCATATTTAGTCGTTTTAAGCTAATTAGTCACATTGCTGCTGGTCCACTGATTTTATTTTTTCATGCAGGAAACTTCACTCTCATTTTTCCGATTACAGGCTGACCGTGTTTCTGCCCTTGGTCTCCAGCACCATATTATACAGTTGCATCAAGATTTTGTTGCATATATATATATATATATATATATATATATATATATATATGTGTAGAATGCTTGCAGTTATCTGGTGCACTGAGTGAAGGCACACACAAAAGTGGTCCATCTATTCACAGGGTACCTTCCTGCCTATTTCCTGAAGACCTATGCTGGAGTTCTCACAAGAAGTCTGATGGCTATGCCAAGCAGTTATAAAAGGGCTAGGTCTTATCACTACAGGACCAGTAAATGACAGACTGCTTCTAGTGGCTAAGAGAATTTACCAGCCCTGAGAAAGGCATTTATGAGGGATCAAACTCACCTAGGGAACTCTGGCTCTAACAGACAATTGGCTAGGCCTGGGTTACTCTTGCTAGCACTCCCGTAGCACTACAACAAGGTCACCTTAATTACTTTTACCTGCTATGCTGCACTCCCCCTTCCAGGAATTCCTCCCTGGGTGCCATACCTCCCCACCAGGGACTGGCTGCTGCTAGTGTTGTTGCCTTATCCTTTTTCTACATATAAATGAAATATGCGCCATTTCTTGTATTTTCATCTTGCATTGCTCCCCAGATCCACTGGCTACTATTGTCCTATGTATCTGATTGTTCATTAACTCTTGTACACGCAGGGTCATACCTGTAAATAGGCATTTATGTGCCTAGTGCACCCTACCCAGTAAACAAGAACCAAATAGATAAATAAAGGATATGAGCTTTTACAGATGTTGTACACTGCTAGCAAAACTACTAGCTGAGTCACCACTGCTCTTCATTGATAGCCAACCTGCTAACTGAGACTTCTTTATTCATGGCTGCTTGGTGGAAGGCCACCCTTTGCTGCTGATCAACCTATCAGCCAATCCTGCAAGGGATCTACCTCTGCTAGGCCCATGTCCCCACTTCTGGCCAATATGCTAGCCGAGTCTGCTGGGCTCTGTTACTTCGGGGCTATCCCTCTTGGGCTCTACTCTCACTATTGGCCTACTTGCCAGCCAAGTTTGTTTGTTTCTCTCTCTTGCCTTGGGACCACCCCATTTGGGATTCACCTCTCACTGCTGGCCAGCTTACCAGCTGAATTTGCCTGGAGCTTACCTCTGCTAGGCTGATGCCTCAAGTGTTCACTCTCTAGGACAACTGCCCCTACAGCAGACAAAATTACAAGTCAGCATTGATCTGGGGGCACCCAGTTACAGATAACCCTGAACCAACCTCTTGGGGCCACACAGCCTGTGCTCCACACCCTCCTTTGACCTACCCCTTTGACACTGGTGGACCTGACAGCTGATCCTATAAGGAGTTTTCTAGGATTTGGGGGGAGTTGTCTGCTGGTGTTGCTCGCTCCACTGACTGCCTGAGTCCACTGCCTTCTCTGGTATCACATCATGGCATGCTTCTTCAAGGACTGTCAGGCAGGACTGCCCCTGAGTAGTGCTCATCTGATGCCAACCACAGCTTCCTCAGTGGCTTCTCCTCTGGAGCTCTTCAGGTCTCTCCTCTGGGATCCCAGGCTAAGGCCTGTTCCCAGTACCGCTACACCATCTCTGATTTTCTGTGATGTCCCTGATGATTTTGGCTCAAAAAATTCACCAATGTCTCCTAAAGTTTGCATTTGTGTCACAGACCCTCTCTTCTCCTGGACACTGGGGATCCCCACCATATCTATAAACAAAATGGGCCCATGCTTGCAAACTGGTCCACCGGTGCACACCAAGTTTTGACTGGAAGAATGAAGGCAAATGGTATTAGGTTGATTATGGCAGCTGAGATTGATTTGACTGGGGCAGCTGCTAATGGTTTCATGGGGGGACCACTACTGTTGGCTTAACTACTGACACTGGTATTGTTTTGACTGGGGTAAGTGGTTTCAATTTGACTGGGGCATCTGGTATCAGTTGGGCTGCGGCAACTGGTGTTGGTTTGACTAGGAATACTTACATTTGTTTGGCTAGGGATTCTGATATTTGTTTGACCAGGGACAACCAGTATCAGTTCAACAAATACTAACATATTAACATACTAATTGCCAGCAGATTAGGCCTTACAGTCTATCGAGTCTGCTCGAACCTCAGATCCCTAGTTGGGTGCCGAGACCCTCCTCCCACCTTGTGTTCCAGAAACCCCTATCATCCATCCCCACCCCCCTGGGCAAGGCCATCATCTGATACATCCGCTTTCTGTGTCTGTCCCACACTCTGTTGAAGCCCTCCACTGTGGATCTCTGAACCAGCTCTCCAGGCAGCGTATTCCAAGGGTCCACCACCCTCTCAGTGAAAAGAAATCCTCCTCTTTTCCCACCTTACCCTTCCACCTTCCAACTTCAAACCATGCGCTCTGGTGATACCTCCCTGCTTTAATCTAAAGATCCCCTCCATGTTTACTCTATTTATTCCCTTGAGGTACTTGAAGACTTCAATCATGTCCCCCCTGTCTCTCCTCTCCTCCAATGAAACAGGCAGAGCTCCTCAAGTCTGTCCTCATCGCAAATCCTAGTCCTCATATCATCTTAGTTGCCCTCCTCTGTACCCTCTCCAGGAGCTGTATGTCCCTTTTCAAGTGTGGTCTCAGTACTGTACACAGTACTCAAGGTGTGGTCTAACCAGTCCATTGTACAGTGGCAGAATCACTTCCCTGCTCCTAGAGGTGATCCCCCTTACGATGCATCCCAACATCCTGTTTGCCTTTCTAGCTGCTCTCCTGCACTGCTCAGAGTTATTCATACATGCATCCGCCATGACCCCTAGGTCTTTTTCCCCTGTTGAGGGCTGCAGCGCCTGTTCTCCCAGGGTGTACCTGTGTTTAGGGTTTCCCCGCCCAAAATGTAACACCTTGCACTTGGTGATATTGAAATTTAATGTTAACAAATGTTATCAATTTGACTGCAGGCAGCTGGTACTGGTTTAACTAGAGGTAACTGACAAAGGGTTTGACTGTAGGTAAGGGGTATTAGTTTGAAAATAGATACTTGTGTTTGTCTGACTGCAGGAAACTGATATCCATTTGTTTAGGAATACTCATATTACTTTGATTGGGAACTGCTGGTACACGTTTGAGGAGGGGCAGCTAGTATCAGTTTGATAGTAGAAACAATAAGTATTATTTTGAGTGGGGGTAACTGGTATTGGTTAAAGTCTGGGCACATGGTATCATTTTATGTCGAAGAAGCAGGTATGGGTTTGACTAGAGCAACTGGCACCCGCCCTTTTGTTGGTCTATATGGGGAAAGGATTGGCACAGTGTAGCATTACCCTTGTTTTCCATTGTAACCTTGCAAAACTATGAACAATCTATAATGATATGAAACCTGATGGTTTGATAAGGGAGACAGTAGAGAGAAAAAAACAGTATTGCAATAACAGCAGCGTGACCAGACATAACAGTATTCTTAACAGAGCCTGCCTCTAATGCTCTCTGTGTAGCTAAATGCAATCTTTATATATATATATATATATATATATATATATATATATATATTTAGACACGCTGCCATTGACAAATTCTTTGAAAAAGATGGCAAACAATTTGAAATCAATAGATTTATTACCTGCACAACCCCATGTGTGATCTGTATGTGCTGATGTACTTCTCCAGTTTACTACACGGGAGAACCACCAGACCTGCTAAAGTAAGAATTCAGGGACATGTGAGAACTATTGTCACTGGTAATGTGTACAATGCACTAGGGGTACATTTTTCAGAATGCCATAACTGTAAACCCGATTGTTTTAAATTCAGAATACTTGAGCATGTGGAAAGACACCCAAGAGGTGGAAACGGAGTGAATGTTCTATCCCAAAAAGAAACAAGGTGGATCCTAACTATAGACACTGCTATTCCACTTGGTCTAAATGAAGAAGTAGACTTCTCTCCATATTTGTAATGTGATTTGTCATTGATTCTATATAACAGATAGCATAAGTGCATTACTAATATCTTCTTCTCTTTTTTCTGTCTTCAGGAATATCCCTAACCTCACAAATCTGGTTAAAAGCAAAGTGAGAGCTACAGGAATGTAAGCCCACAGAGCTCACATAAAGGTTCATTACTTGTTGGACTTTGGGAAAGGTTATTTCAAACCCCCCTTCATTATTTTCTTTAACATTTCATAGGTACGTGATTTTACCTACCTCATAGAGCCCAGAACTTAGAATTCACTAATCCAGTTTGGTTCTAAGATTGTTTAATTATTGTAAACCACCACAGTGAATGAATTTAGAATGTGATGCCTTGACAGTTTTAACTTCCAGTTCACTCTAGTAGGTACCCTATCCCCTAGCTCTATCCACGGAACACTATAATCCAGTCTCTTCTACTCTTAAAATCCCTGCCTTTTCCCTATTCTAACTTACCTCTGCCTCCTTCCCCTTTTTTCTCTCTATTTTATGTCCCCATAAATCTTCATTCAGTTAAATTCTTTCTGGTTTTGAAAAATTAGCTTTAGAAATGGGTTATCATTAAGTGGGTATTGATAAATGTAGAAAAAGTGTAAAAAGGATACATTTGAAGGATTTTTTTCTAGTAAATATCCACCCTTTTTTATGGTTGACAATTGCACATCAGGTTGACCTCCCATAGATATCTGATAACCAGAAAGCTGATATGGAACTGACAGTTTGTTTGAAAAGTTAACAAATGTTTAATAATAGATTTTTGTGGAATTTGCATAACTTTAAATCTTATTAGAGTGTCTATTATATATATATATATATATATATATATATATATATATATATTAGAGGCAAAAAAACTCAGTTTAATGCATCAGTTAGGTTGTTCCACAGTGACAAAAGTGAGAATTGATGTTAGGGTTGAAACCCCTTTGCACCCTCAGCCCACCCCCAAATGGCATCGAGTGCGACAGTCATCGGCCCTAAGTGTCACCATCACATGTGGAAAGAAACTGAGGAATAGGAGAATGGGGTGACAGTTAGGACTGATGACCCCAATGCACACCCCAATTCCATTTGGGGTGGGCTGAGGGGTGCAAAGGGGTTTCAACCCTAACATCGAATTTCCTCACTTTTGTCGCTGTGGAACAACCCTAACTGATGCATTAAACAGAGTTTTTGCCTCTAATTTCCTTCTTTTGAGAATGATAATGAGAAATAGTGAATGTAATGAAGCGTGAGCTTTCCATGCGTGATGTCTTGTCACATAGTAACATTGTGCCATAGCGCAAATCATAATGCACATGGTGCGCCAAGCTGAAACAGAAAGCAAGTACTGTAGACAGAAATGTTAAAAACAACTCAAACACAACCGCAAATGAAAGCATAAGGGTAGCATATGGTGGCGTAACGTGAACGGTAAGTGAAACGGGTACGGAACTGCAAGCAGAAACGGTAATGGTAACAGTAATGTAAGCGCACAGGCTGGTTTTACCCAAAAGCTGTATAGAGAAAGACAGTGAGTACAAAGGATGTATGCAAAATAATGACTCTCGGAACACAAAAATGAGGACTTGGAATAGTAAATTGCTTATATCTCAGTAACCATATGACACAGAAAAAAAATTTAAAAGTTATATGAATTATCACTTTCCTGGCTAGTTTTGTGTGGGGGCTAAGATATTTTTTGACAAAAAGTCCGTATCTTGCACCGGTTTCGAGATACGGGCCCTGAAAGGCGCTGAGAACGCCGTAATGTTATCCTGTGGGAAATAAACAGAAGTTCGGACTGCCATACCTTTGCCTCCCTGTAATATTTTTTCACCAAACCACTGAAAGGCACATCTGTGGGATGTTGCCTGTGTTCCCTGCAAATTTCAGCCCAAAAGACCAAACCGTTATTTTGCAGCAGGGCGCCAAACGCTTGCTGCAATGCATCGTACGCCGTAGTGTTATCCAATGGGAAGAAGCGTCAAATTTGGAGTACTGTAATGTTGCCAGCATGTAATATTTTTTCAACAAAACACTGAAAGGCACATCTGTGAGATGTCAGCTGCGTTCCCTCCAAATTTCAGCCCAAAACTCCAAACCGTTCTTTTGCAGCGGAGTGCCAAAGAGTTGCTGTCATTTTCCCACAGACTAGAAAACTACTGTCGCAATTTGCGAAAGATTTTGCAAAAATTTGCGACACTTTCATGAGCACGAAAGTACTTTGCAAAAGTACTTTTTTCAGAAATTTGAAAAACTTATTTCTGGGGTGTTTTACCCCAAAATAAAGACATGGCTAGCATCCTCAGGGTCCGACTAGGTGAATACAAAAAGAATTAGGTTGCTAGAGTGTCCCACATTTAAATGTCAAGCATTTTTCTGATCACTAACTGAAATAAAGATGGTGGATTTGTGAAAGTAAGAGGGCCATTTGCGAAAGTAAAAATGCATTTGCGACACTATTGAACTTTTTGTTAACTTTTCCCATTGACTTATAATAGGAAATTGTTTTTTGAATAACATTTAAACCGTTTAATATTTTTGCACGAAATCTTCAAAAGGCACATCGGGGACCCTGGCTGCACATTCCCTGAAGATTTTGGGCCAGTCCGCAAACCGTGCGACCTGTAGGTGTGACCATAGAATTCCAGAAAAAACGTAAACGCACGCAAAGATCACACACTTAATAACTCCGCAGCCGTGTATCCGACTGGTACAAAACTTGGCAGATCCCAAGGTGTATGGGTCTTGATTGTGTATTCTAAATTTCAGGCAAATCCATCAAACAGTTGCAAAGTTATTAAGGTGCAAAATTTTGGGTTTAACATGTAAATGGCTCCTCAACCCTAACTATGGTAGCACTACCGTGCTACCATAATATATATATATATATGTGAGTTCCTGCTGTAATTTAACTCAGGGTTAAGCAATCAGGATGAATTAAGAATTCTTAACAGAAAGTTTGTAATAAATTTACTTTACATTACATTAAGTTATACAAAGACGCTGAAACGTTCATTTGTTCCTTTAGGTAAAAATTATTTTTGTAACTTAAAATGTGATATAAATAAGCACTGTGTGTATATCACATGTTTGCATTATCACTTTAAGCACTTTGGCCTGGATATTCAAACTGCGCCAGGCTGTGGCGCAAGCCTGGGCGCAGCTCAACTTGGCTGCGCAGGGGTGTGGCCTGGGCGATATTCAACGGAGCTGCGCTATGACTCAGCAGCTTTGAATATCACACCCTGGCCACTCCCACTGTGTATTGCGCAGTGGCAATGAGCCAGCGCAAGTGGCCAGAGTGGAGCATGGAGATGCGCTAGCACAAGTGCCATTGCGCCATTCACAGCACCTGCGATATTCAAAAGGGGACATGCAAATGGGGCCATAATTTATGCAAGGTGCACATGGGGCCATTTGCATGTCATTATGGCCCCATTTGCATCCCATTAGGATGCAGGTGCGCAGATCCCTGATGACTTGCGCCTGGCGCCCTGCCAGGCAGCAGTCATCGGGGACTGACGCCCCCTGCAGCCCAATCGTGGGCATTTGTCTAAAGCAAGACTTCCCCATCCAATATCCCTGGTGGTCCAGTGGACCGCTATGTGCCCGATTGCTGGCACGTGTAATATTAAAAAAGACTTCCTTGTCCAATATCCCTGGTGGTCCAGTGGACTGCTATGTGCCTGATCACGGGAATCGTTGTAATAAACCCCCCCACGTCCAATATCCCTGGTGGTCCCATGGACCGCTATGTGCCCGATTGAGGGTATGTGTCATATTAAAAGACTTCCTTGTCCAATATCCTTGGTGGTCCAGTGGACCGAATGCTGCAATCGCGGGCATCTGTTCAAATGAAACCTTGCGTCCATCTATGCTGGTGGTCAGTGGACGAATGCTGCTCAATCACGGCATCTGCTTAACAGAATGCCTGATTAGCATGGTGGTTCAGGTTGCCTCACCTTCGCCCACCGAGTCCCACTGCCCGCCTCACCCGGTCATCCAGCGGGTAGTTTCACCTGCCTGCCACCCGCCGTCCGTCACTGGACACCGGTGGTTGTGCACGCCCACCAGTTCGCAGCGATGGAGCTAATGAGCGCAGAGCTCTCATTGCACATACATTCCAGATATGTGAATGATTCATTCACATATCTGAATGTGTAGTAGGTAGTGGTGCACACCCATTGGCTCACACTGTGAACCAATGGGCGGCAGCCCTACCGAGGTGTCAGTCGGCGGGTGGCGGGCGGCAGGCAGGTGGGGTGCTGCTGACTGGGGAGCGGGCGGTGGGACTCAGTGGTGGTGGGGAGGGGGTACTCTAGACCACCATGGTAATAGGATGATTTCTGTTAAATGGATGCCCACGATCGGGCAGCATTCGGTTCACTGGACCACCAGGGATATTGGACGAGGGGGTTTCATTTGAACAGATGCCCACGATTGGGCAGCATTTGGTCCACTGGACCACCAGGGATATTGGACGGGGGGGTTTATTATAACGATGCCCGTGATCGGGCACATAGCGGTCCACTGGACCACCAGGGATATTGGACGAGGAAGTCTTTTTTAATATGACACATACCCGCGATCTGGCACATAGCGGTCCACGGGACCACCAGGGATATTGGACGGGAACTTTATTTTTCAACATATGCCCACAATTGGGCATGGGGGGCGCCGCCAGGTGCAGCCGGAACTTAGGTGGCCACCCACAGGTGGCAGCTGCCATGTTGCGCCCTGCAATGCGGCAGCTCACCTGTGGGTGGCCATCAGTTGTTCCTTTTGGGGGCTTAACTTTGTGCAGGCGCAAGTAGGGTTGCGCGTACGCGGCTCTACATCCCAGGCTGAATATTGGGCTGTGCAGGTTATGCATCAGGAAACGCCCCACCTGTGCCTGCATACATTACTGATGCGCTCTGGTGCATCGGGATTTATCGGCACACTTTTCCCTTTAAATATAGCGCAGATGCATTGGGGCTGCGCATGCACCATGCGCAACCCTTTTGATTATCTAGGTCTTTTTGTATAAATGCAGCTAAGTTTGTCACTTCCCTAGATCCTCCCCTAAGGAAGGCCCGCTGAAGGGTTGAAGCACTGGGCTAAGGTTCTCACCTGGCATCCGACCAGAAGAAATACACTGCACTTATACCCTTTCTGAATACAGAATTTGAGTGCTATGCCTTTTTTTCTGTGTTCTTAACTGAGTATGTCTCTGATGCTGTCCGTGTAGCCAATTGCAGTTTTTCTTTTTTATGTTTATAATTAGACATTTTTCTCAATTATCCCTACCCCCAACCATCCCACCACCATCTACCTTTCATATTGCCCTGTGTTGAAACATTCTGAGTATTGTATTTGTGTTCAATTTATTGTCCGATATTTGTAAAGACTTTGTGTTGAACAAAATGAAGCAAACTTGAAACTTATTTAATAACTTCCTCTTTTTAAGATCAGTTCCAAATAAAGTTCTTACATTTCAATACTTCATGCAGGTTTCTCACTCTTAAATGCTAGGGTTTCTCATGTTCCACTCAAAATAATACTTATTGCCACTATCAAACTGATACTAGCTGCCACCCCGGTCAGACTTATACCAGCTGCCCTCAGTCAAAGCAATATCCATATTCCTAATCAAATGGATACCAGTTTTCTTCAGTTTCCTAACTTGCTTTGTGCCTCATGCAAAGAAAGAGTTGAGTCTTAAGTTTCTTGGTGTGGGGCAGGTCGGGCCCTGTACGAAGCGTTGACATGGCAGGGCCCAGGAGGGAAGTCCTCAATTGCTTCATTCAGAGTGCAAATGAGTCCTAACTTTCTTTGTACAAAGCAGGAAATGAGGCATAACTTTCTTAGTATTTTATATATTGTAAAACAAAATGCATAGCAACTTTTTTTGGTCATGCTCTTTACCTTTTTTGTGTTTCTCACCTTTTTTCATGTTGGCCTCAGCATATCCTTCATTACTGTTTTGCTTCCTTAAACATGCTGGGCCCTATGCACTAATAGACCTGACACACACTGGTAGGGGTGCATACTGGGCCACACAATTGCATGCCATGTAGCCACCCTATGCAAGACGTTTGGGACCAGCATGCATGTCCCCCTGGGCATGTCTGAGCACCCTCGTTTGGGCCGCATATCTCCCTGCTAGGGGCGGGGTGGGTGGGTGAGTGGGGAGAGATGTTGGCTGGAACAGAGACTTCCAATCAGAAGCCTGGACTGGGCTCCACAATAGATCTCCCGCTGTACAGGGGCAGGGGATCATGGGACTTGGTGGCCCATGTATATACTGCCATGTCACCAATGGCAATTAAGAATTATATAAATGTCAAGGTCAGCACCCTACAGCCTGCCACCACCCTCAAGCCCGCAGTGGCATTAAGAGGGACCAGGGTCCTTGGCTGTAAGGGTGCCATGATGCAGCAGGAGCTCCAGTCATGGGTGCAGCTGTTATGGCAGGCCTGTAGCTGACATAATGGTAAGCCCCCCACCTGACACCAACCCAGCAGAGTGCAAATAGTATAATACATTTGAATTGCCAAACTGATTTTCACAAAACTTGCTAAGATATGAGCCCAAGGACTGGGTAGTCATACACCAAATTTTCGTATATTTTAAATGTACAAAAAAAGGAATTTTGCTTACTTGAAATATATTTTTGCCATGTATGGAAACATATTACTTATCTCTATGAATCCAGATCTAGAACTTTGAGATTGAGAGGGATTCCTGCAATTTACAGATCAACATAGCCAATTTACTGGAAACTGTTTCCATCACATGAATTGACTGTATTGGCAAATGCAAAATGTTCCATTTTAAAACTCAGACTTGGTTAAAACAACTACTGTTTGCTGGCCTAAGGGGGTAACGTGTGTTATGTCACTACACAGCTGGATCCACTTGTGCTTCCCAGAACTCCTCCTTTCCCATAAAAATATACACATCTGTTCAATTGGATGTGACTTCCCCCCATAGAAAGCCCCATGCCTTTTCCTTTATAGTAAAGTTGTATTACCGCAGAGGCAATATTTGTGAATAGATACCAGCAATATAAACCACAGTCTAACACTACTCTAGAAAAGGCCCTCCCTACACAACATTTTCCTCTTGTCTCTCATCAAACAGCTAGGTCTCTCGACACTCCAGCTCTCTCCTCAAATGACAAGCCCTTCATTCTGCTGCCAACACCATAACACACATGACTGCAGACACAGTACTGGTCCTGACCACAGACACCACGCCACTCCTGATCGCAGACACCACGCAGCTCCTAACCGCTAACCACACCAACCTAAAGGATGAACCACCTCAGTCATGCATGCCTTTAAAGGAGGAACTTACACTACAATAACAATAGTGGAAAAAACTGAGGTATCAAATATGCCACTACACTACAGAAGAACAGTGGGACAAAAATGGCAAACCAGGAAATGACCACCATTGTTGTTTACAGTAAAAATCAGACCATCCTAATATATTATATAAAATAATGAACAGGTATGGGTACCATGAGGAAATCTACTATCTTGGGATGGGGGTTGATCAAGCTTGTGGATTAGTGAGCTCATTAGACTCCTCAGTGTATATTTACCCATAGATTACACTTACCTCACATGTATTGTGTGTGTAAATATATTATACAGGCACAGTTGTGCATGTAGTATATAAGAGATATGTCATGGGCCAGACAGAAATATCTACAATATCCTTCATGAGTGTAGTTTGACCTTAAAACAGCATGAGTGGTGGAGCCACAAATGATGTCAAAGGACAAAGTACATGAGGGAAGGATATCGCTGAAATTTCTGTCTGACCCATGACATGTTCTATTTATGTGATGCGTTCTGTTTTTGTGAGTAACTCCAGCTATTTATCTTTATTTAGGTTCTTGGGAGTGTGCTTTGATTCTTTTTGGATGACTGACTGGTTACTGGAGTGGGCGCAGGTGCTGACGTTCATGACTTTTATGCTTGATGCGTCATTGCGTTGGCACACTCATGACTCACGGTGTTAATGTTTCAAGGTGAAACTTTGATACAGTATGCACGAGTGCTGGTCAGATGTTGGAGGTGTGTCCAGGAAAAAAGCATTTGTTCCTGGGGAGAAGCGAATTGGTGCCAGTCGGGCAGAGAGGGAAAGCACTAGTTGGGGTGATACCGGTAACCCAGGTGGTGGTGATGACAAGGAATCATGTACCAGTGAGATTGTAAAGAGATTTAAGGAAAAACAATCTGTAAGTATTGAAGTTGTTTGCAAATCTGGGAGAAGACCTTTAAGTGTGAGAGAGGGTTTCATATTGAAAGGAGCTGAGATAGAGTCGGTGCGCGAGTCAGCTTGGGGGGGGGGGAGAAAGTGAAAGTGGGTTGCTCGCGCTGCTGGCTTCAACCAGTGGTGATCTACAGTGTGGATAAATTCTGGCATGGGGAACCTAGAGTGAGGATAAATGTTATATCCTCACTCTAGGTTTGACCGTCTTCTGGATATGTAAAATATTTGCCAGAATTTATCCTCACAAGCATTATATAAATATATTTATATAACACATGTGTACTAATAAATAGTAAGATAAAAAGTGACTCAACATAGCAAGATAAATAAAGTTGGTCACTGAGCATGCTCAGATATTGGACAGGCATTGAGGAAGAAGGGGGTTCCACTAGACTGCCAGAGGCACTCAGGGCCGGTTTTAGGACTTTGGGGGCCTCCAGCAAACTCAATGACTGGGGCCCCACAGGTTGGGGCCCCACAGATGGGGGCCCCTCCCACCGCCCCCCCAGACAGGCACCCTCCCCGATACACAGACTAGTAACCTAAAGGCAAGCAACGCTAATCTATAAATACATTTATAATTTATACTATACTTGCAAAAAAATGTTCCTACAACTGTCACAAATTTTTCTAGCTCTGTTGCTGTCTGTCTATTCAGTCTCCTCTCAGCTTCCACTAGTAATATGCAGGGTATACTACTATATTTGTAACTCTGACAATAACTTGGACAGAAATACATTTTCAGAATAGAGCCTCTGATAACAGATACACGATGACACAGTTGCTCAGTTATTGACTGTCATCATGTATATGCTGTTGTCAGAGAGTGAGACTAAAGGCTGTTCAAACCATTTATTTTTCAGTTTAAATTATGGTCTAGTCCAGACCATCTCATCTCCTAGCCAATCTCTTAGTTATATCAGTATACTACTACTGACAGTAGTATTTACATGTACATACCTAAAAAAAGGAAGCATGGCAAGGCACTGGTCTATCTCTGGGTCAGTGTGTAATCCTCCTCCTCCTCCTCCTTTGGGTCTCTCCTCAGCTCCATGCACCAGCGGTTTTCTATGGCTGGTTTGGAGGATTAGTGGCTGTCCAGCTGCTTGCTGCAGTGCTGCTGAGCTCTTTTACAAAAAAATAAATAAATGATTTACAGCCTTGTTCTCAGCAAGCAGTACTAGTAGTAACAGGCTAGCAGCAGGTCGGCGACAGCATGGCAGCAGGGAGATTAGGAACTGGGAAGGTCTGGCTGGCTTCTAGCTACAGCAAGCTGTGGTTCTCTCTCTCCTCCAGCGGCTTCAACAGTAAATTTCTCTCCAATGCTCTGGAACTGGTCCTCGGCTGAAAGGTTCCAAGAGCGCCGGAGGGACTGCTTTTATGCTGCCAGCACAGTTGCAGACCTGAGGGGGGACAGAAATTGTCAGGTCTGAGTGGGGGGAGGTCTGATAATAGCAATGGACAGAGTGGAGCCCTGTGATTGGCTCCAATGGTATCTCCCACGTCAGCATGTGCAGCACATCAGGGGAACATGGGGAAACAGCAAACAAAGCGCTGAGTGATAGCAAGTAGCATCATGGCATGGACTGGCTGAGGCCAGCGACAGAGCGCGTGGAGGTTTATCGGCATTTGTAGAAATCGGATGGCGGCGGGCAACATTAGTTTGAATTTTTAGTGAACAGCAACAGCCAGCCAAAAATCAGTGGGGCCCCTGATACATAAGGAAGGCATGAATAATGGCATGGACTGTGGACAGGTAACAGAACAGCGTGGTGGTTCGGCGTTCGGTTAAAATCAGGCTGGCAGACGGCGGGTGGGAGCAGCATGAGTTTTAGTAAAGATGTATTGCTGAGCCTGTTTGCTGCTGCTATATGTTGATTAAGGGGAGTGCCGTGGGGATTTTCAGGGTTTTAAATAATTGATTAGCACTTTTTTCCTTGGGACAATACTAACTGTACAGAAAGTATTTATATAGGTTTTCTAGAAGTGTTATGTTTATTAAACACAGTGAGGCAAGAGCTATGCATTTTCACAATGTTTTAGAACTTTTATGAGCAAAATGCTAATCAATTTTTAGAGTTAAATAAAACCCTGATTTTGTTTGAGAACATTAAATTTGGTTTAGACTGTGACTCGGAGAGTAACTCATCTCACTGTTGCTGAGTGCTGGGGCCCACTTCAAGTGCTGACTGTGCCACACGCTACATTTGGGGGCCTCCTGCGGCCGCGGGGTTGGCGGGTGCCTAACGCCGGCCCTGGAGGCACTTATTTTAGTTCTATTCAGCCTTGGCTGGGCATTGAGGATAGTGTTGGGGGGCGACTAGACTATTAGGGACAGTTATCTGACAGTTATCTGACATCTATTTAGCCTCAGATGGGTAATTGGAGGGTTAGGTGGACACTACTCTGCCAGGAACAGTTATCTGATGTTTATCTAGCCTTGAACGGGGATTTAGGAGGCTAGTGAGAACACTAAACTGCCAGGGATAGTTATATAAATATACTGGGTTACAGCACTGAATGGGCATCAGGGAGAGAGGGAGGCCACTGGACTGCAATGGGCTGACACCTTTTGCCGTCATTACACCACCCACCACTTGACCAGGAAGTGGGGGCCAGGTGACTGCACACCACTGAGTGTGCTGTTAAGGCTAGGGTTTTGGAATTGGTAAAGGTCACTGCCACGACAGCCTTTTACCACTTCTCAAACCCATCGAATATATCACCATGCCCTGTATGGAAATGGATTACCTAATTTGCATGGGCTCAGTGGTGTGTTCTTCATGATTATACTATCCACTGATCGTCATACACCAGGGCACTCTGAATATGGGGCCATGACCCCGCCCAACACATATAGCCTGGGTAGTGCAATGCTATTCATGCTAGTACCACGCCACCCTTCTGAATAGTGAGCCTTAGTCCTATAAGCAACCAGGATAAAAGGACAACTTAAATTTAACAGAGTGAGAATATAATTATACACAGACATTTCCTTGCCTACCCAAGCACACCAGAAAACATCCTTGAATTTTAAGGCAGACCTTATGTAGATGATGGCAAGTCTCACACTTCCTTACCCTGCTAAAGCGAGGGTGGTTTATAAGGGCAAAGTTATATGTTCTTTGATCCAAATTACATTTCTAAATTTATTCAAAAAAATTGACCTACACTTTCTGAGGACTCTAAACTTGACTCCAGTTAAAATGGCTTAGCAAGTGATGGCTTATCCAGTAACCAAAAATATTTGAATTGTAATTCTCCCGATTTAGAAATTCAATAGTTAGAGCAGTGATCTATGTACTTCAGTATTTTTGTCCTGCGCCTCAACATTTTGTCTTATATGATTAAGTAAAGATTTTTTTTTCTGTTAAAGTTAATTTGTATATCTCTAAGTTATCTGGAATGAGTTTAATTTGTACATTTATTCTAATAGCAGGTAGTCATGTAGTTATGTTTTTACTTTTCTTTCATATATTAATTTCTTAAATGAAGGTCATGTAAGTCTTGAAACCTCCACTTACTGGTGGCCAATAAATGGTATAATTTTCATATCTGATAAGGGTCTGGCAGTATAGCTTGGAGGTAAGAGCAACAAGCTGTAATGACCTTGGTACATTCAGCAGATCTGGGTTTGATTCCCACAACCTTCCACTTACATACTGTGTGACCCTGAACAAGCCACTTAACCTCCCTGCTCTCCCAGGTCACTTAAACCTGTAAATGAGCCATGTGTGCAGTAGGTATTACCCAGTCACCAAAGAATAATAATAAATATCTATATCTATATAGTGGATTGTGTATGGTCACTCATACACAATGAGGATATTTTTCATTTGAGAGCTTTCTGTGGTAACAGGAGACCTTGAGAGCACAGATCAAGATATCTCGTTACCATGGAAACCTCGAGAGTCAAAAACTATCCTTGGAGTGTATGAACGATCATACAGTCTTTTATAGCATATAATCACTCATACAAGGAAGGGTGTCCCTACTTTAGCATTTTTGTCACCCCCGGGACAGCTCTTACCACCACAGCCGTTCCCCAATGATTGCAGGTCACTGGACCGTGTGCATGCGTGAACCCATTCTAAGTGTTATGCTGCACTAGATACATAGCTAGTGCAGCATAACAAACTAGCTGATGTAACTAGTGCAGCATAACAACATTTTTGAATGGATGTATTTACATCCGTAACAACTTTCGACCATACACTGTATCTCTATTATAGTGGTGCACTAGCGCCACTATAGTTAGGGTTGAGCAGGGGTTTCTATGTTAAACCTCAAACTTTGCACTTTAATAGATTTGCAACCTTTCAACAGAGTTGCACAAAACTATGCATGCCCAGTCTCAGGGGTAGATCCCTTGATACGCTAAGTTTTCATTCTTGTCGGATGTGCAGATTCCAAGATGCAGATAGTGAAAATAAATGAAAAAAATATTTTTTTTTGCTGTTTTTTCTCTTCGCCTAGCACCCAGAAAGTTTGGAATTTTGGTCTGAAATTTTCACCGTGGAAAGAGCGTGGGAAACAGTGGTGCCTTTCCCTGGTTTGGTGAAAAAAATATTAATGTGTTCCGGAGTTATTAAATTTTAAAATTTTGGTTCTGAGCATTCTCAGTGTGGTCTTTTGGATAGCTGCTTGGAACAAAAAAAGAATTTGATCCATATGAAAAAGGATCCTTTCTCCTATTGGGGTAATCCTTTTTTGTGAGGAAAAAATCCTTTTTTTTTTGTATGACCACCGTTTTGTTTTCTTTTAAAAAAAATGTTTTCAAAACCCACAAAAGTGATATCCTGCACACATACCAACACATGTATCTTCCTCAATAGGATCCCATTAGGTGGATTCTGTACTTAGTTTGTGGATAAATGACCCAGAAATGTCTTTTTTAGACATTCAAAAATCCTTTTTCATAAGCCAATTTTCTTATTTTCATATGGCCATACGAAAAAGGAATTAACCCATACAAAAAAGTATCCCTTCAGACGAATAAAGAATTTGGACTTAGTTTTTTTTTTCAGATTCTTTTTTCATGTGAAGGCATCCTTTTCTGTATGAATGAAAGAGAGATATGGTAGCTGTGTTAGTCCAGTCAACAGTGCCTTTATGCCTTGACTTTTTAGAAATGTTAATTAATGGTCCAGAGTCAGAGTAAAATTAGGCAGCCTTTTGATCTTACAAGTTGTTCTCTCCAACAGACACACTCCAGTGAAAATTAGTCTTCCTGTTTGTAAGAGGTGCAAATTGACTGCAATGCTTTGATCTGTTAGTCTAGGCTTCGAATCCACACCCAACCTTTATATCTATCATACTGCTCAGCTGTTTTTTTACTTTTGACCTGAGGAAGAGAGTTTCACCTCCGGAAAGCTAGCCTTAAAAATAATTTTGTTAGTCCAATAAAAGGTATCACCTGCAACATATTTGTTGTATTTTTTCTCTACACTGTATGAATGAAAAAAGCATATGAAAACAGGATACCTTCATATGACAAAAGAACTGGAAAAAAACAAAGTCCAAATTAATTTTTCATATGAATGGATCCTTTTTTGTACGCTCTTTTTGTTCATATGAAAAGGGATGCCTTCATACAAGAAAATAATTTGGACTTAGTTTTTTCCCTGATTCTTTTTTTATATGAAGGGGTTCTTTTTCATATGCTTATTATATATTTATACTAAAATTGTTTGCCCCTGCCATGTTCCAGAATTGAGCACACCCATCACATTTCAAACTTAGGCAGCGCATCCCCACCATATTTTGATACACACTGCATGTCCCCTGCCACATTCTGACATTGGGGGCTATTCTCCAAGGTGTGGAGTGGCTACATGCTGCATATCTGCAGCATGTAGACACTCCACAACTCCACTGTGCCCTATTCCCCATGCACCATGGAGGCATGGGGCTGTTATGCACCGGATCCCCCAGCCGGCTGGTGAGCTCTATGCGGTGACAGTCCAGGGACAGCGAAGGGGGTGTGCCCGCGCTCCACACTATTCATGAAAGCACAGCATGCCAGGCAAGGGGGGAGTACTTGCTATGCAGCAGACACCCAGATATACTGGAAACATGCCCCCCCAGGATGCCGCTGCTGGCTGTGGTGGAGATGTCGGGGCACAGTGGACCCCCAACACACCACCCCAGCCCATGGGGGCCTCAAGGAGGGTTAGGAGTGGCTGTCCAGACACCCATCTGCCTGCCACTGTGCCACTGGTGCACTGCATGCCACCTGCCATTGACGGCGCCCCGCAGGTTCAAGGTTCCAGTGGTGGACTGGGTCTGGGCATCCCATTGGATGCCCATCTGTGTTTGTCAGATGGCCCCCGTGCAGCTGCTCGCTGGGTGGTAGTGCCACAGAATGGACCAGTGTGATGGCTGGTGGCCGTGAATATGGCCACAGTGCATATTCCCACAGGGGCGGAGGTCTGTGGGCAGGATACATGCCATTAGCGTGTACTTCCTGCCCCTTGGAATATCCCCCCCCCAATTGTGCATTCCTGCCACATTCCAAAACTGCACGTCCCCGTTACATTTCAATATTGTATGCCCCGTCACATTCTACAGTTGTGTGCTAATGCCCCATGCTGAAATCGTATCATCACCACATTCCAAAATTGTGCATCCCTGCCACATTCCAAAATTGCACATCACTGCCATATTCTGAAATTGCATGTCCCTCCCACATTTGGAAACTGTGTGTCCTGGCTACCTTCCTAAATTGTGCATCCCTGAGAAATTCTAAAATTGTGCCATCACTACATTCCAAACATTCTTGTCTTTGTCACATTCCAAAATTATGTATTCACCCACATTCTAAAATTGCGTTGCCTAGCCACATTCCAAAACTAGGCATCATCAACATGTTTCAAAATTGTGTTCCCTAGTCACATTCTGAAATGGTACCTTCCCACCACATTCTGAAATTACATGTCACTACCAAATTCTAAAATTGCCAGCCTTCATCACATTCTGAAAATGTAGACCTCCACCAGGCTCCATGTCATAACGGCGAACATCAAAAGGGGGAACCTACACAGTGACTACAAAAACAGTGCACATAATGAACGGTGAATGAACTAAAAGGGCGAATTCCCTCAGAATCACTTTGCACAATGACAAAATGTGCATACAAACTTACACCATACTGTTGCAGGCTCTCTCTCGCTCCTGTTCTCTGTGCTCCTGTTCTATAGATGGGGGCTTTGCCCCCACAACCCCCATGGGGGGCTACCCCCAACCCCCCTGCTATTTCTAAGATTCTAACTCCAAGATGCACATGGACACTGGGGTAATGGTGCACCTTGGAGCTGCCCTTGAATTCCAGTCACCGTTTGTTTTCTATCACCGTTGAGACTCTCGCTATTATCGCATCGCTGTTATTGACTCACTGTTAATGAGTCACCGTAATGACATGCTACCCCTCCAACATATTATAAAATTGAACATCCCCACCACATTCTCAAAATGAGTGTCCCTGCCACATTCTGAAATTGCATGTCCAAGCCATATTGTAAAACTGGGCATCCCCACATTTCAAAGTTGTGTGTACTGTACCTGTCACATTCTGAAAATGCAGTTCCCTGCCATGCTCCAAAACAGTGCACACATTCCAAAAATGTGCATCGCTGACACATTCTGAAAATTGTGTGTGACTCCTACATTCCGAAGCTATGTGTCCTCACCAAATTCTAAGGGTAAGTGTCCAAGCCACATTGTGAAATTGCATGTTGCCACAACAACCTGAAATTACACATTCTCATCGCATTCTGAAACTGCTTCACCACCACATGCTGAAATGTTGCATCCATGATACATTACAAAATTGCATATCCCTGCCACATTCCACAACGATGTGTCTCCCGCATTCTGAAACTGTGTATCTGTGCCAGATTCTAAAATGTATGACACCACATTATGAATTTCAGCGTCCCTGTCACATTCCAAAATTGCGTGTCATGACTGCTTTCTGAGATTGTAATTGCTGCATTCCACAATTGAAACCTGGTGGCATTCAAAAATTTCTTCTCTGGAGTATTCTAAAAATTGCACACAACTTTTGCATTCTAAAGCCATATGTGCCACCAGATTCCATCCCCCCATCACATTCTTAAGTGTCGTGCATCTTCACATTATGGAAATTCATACCCTGTACCCACCCACTGTCAGATTTCCATTTTTAAATGTTTACTACAACTGCTGTTTTATGTATTGTGGGAGAAATTAGTCCTATAAGGTAGCTTGCAGGGAGGACTAGGCTATGAGTTCTGGTTATGACATCATCAGTAGCTCTTCACTAAAATTGACTTTTTTGAACAGACAGTAAAACTAGAGTTGCAAAATGACTTGTAACTTTTAAAGAAAGTAACTTAGAGATCTCATTACATTTGCTTGTGTGCATGCACAAGGAATGTCTTGCAACAGTATGACTTTTGGAGGTGTGTTACCCTCCTCATGAACGCAGTGCTCAGTGTAGCAGGCACGACCCTACCAGATCAATACATGCTGAGCTGTGTATGACAGCAGTTCAGCTGTGTTAGTCTTCACTTCTAAGAAAAGGTCCGCTGCAATCAGCGGTGGTAGCGTGTATGCAATTAGCATATGGACGTCAGCTGAACTGCTGTCATGCACAGCTCAGCATGAAATCCCTCCCTCTGTATGTCCTCCCCTCCTCATGCCTGTTTCTCCCTGGCCCCCAAGTTTGTGCCAGGGGTGCCCAATCCTTGGCTCAGCTCCCCCTGAAACACTGCCCCAACAAACAACCAGTTGGCACGCTGTGAGCCCACCCCGTGCTCATGCTCCCCCACACACACTGCATGGCCGGCTGGGGTGCCCAATCCCTCTGGCTCCAGTCCCCACCCCCAACAAACACAGAAACGGCATGCTGGGAGCCCACCCCAGCGTACCAAAAGTGTCTGTTTTTTTTTTAATTCCTGAGAAACAAGAAAACAGTCACTCAGTGAGTCCCTCCTCCCCTGCCAACCTGCGCCCACCCTCTATGCACCCACCTCCCCACACCCCCCTCACCCCATACTTACCTCTGGAGCCCGGCGTGATGATCTTCAGTGGACTGGGAACACGTCTGCACTCTTCAAAGCTGACCGCGAACTGAAGAAATGCCGGTAAGCTGTATAATGGCATAAATAGGGTTTTTCCAACTTAAGTGGCTATCTTGGCTATGTTTTTAACTTTTGGCACCAAATTTTCAACATGTGGTTCTTGACACCCCTTCTCATGAATTCAGTCACTGTCATGGTGTTATTCGGTCCCAAAAGTTGATTTCACGGTCACTGCGTGGAATCACCTTTCGGGACTGATTAATGAAACAATAGTGTCAGTGTTTATGAGGTGGGCTCTCAAAAAGCCTATGTTGCAAATTTGGAAAAATTCCAAAAATGACTGTTTTGTTAAGCGCAAATAAGTAGTTTCACGCACACTGTGAAGTTCAAGAATTTTTATTATTTTCACTACAGATTTTCAACATAGTTATATTTCCACACCTCCTTATGAATAGTGCAGCTGTCATTTTTCACATCCTGGCTGAAATGTGTTTTCGCGCTTCCGGCGCAAAATAGCACGGTCGCTGTCAGAAATCAGTGTTCACTACAGAGTAAGACAATCACAGTGACACTGTCCATGAGCAGAGGTCTTAAAATGCCTATGTTGAAAATTTGGTGACAAAAGTCCATAAAATGGCTGTGTTATGAGCGTGCATTGCGCAGTTTCTGCGCACACTCGTAAGTTTGTGAATTTGTAATATTCCCACACCATATTTTCAACATTGGCATTTTCCCACATCTCCTTATGACTAGTACAGCTGTCATTTTTCACATCCTGGCCGAAATGTGTATTCGCACTTCCAGCATAGAATAGCGCTGTCACTGTGAGAAATCAGTGTTCAGTACAGAGTAAGAAAATCACAGTGACATTGTTCATGAGCAGACATCCTAAAATGCCTATGTTGAAAATTTGGTGAAATGATTAAAAAAAAATGACTGTTTTACGAGCGTGCATTGCGCAGTTTCCACTCGCACTCGTAACTCCGCGAATTTGTAATATTTTCACTCCAAATTTTCAGCATTAACATTTTCCCACATCTCTGTATGAACAGTGCAGCTGTCATTTTTCACATCCTGGCTGAAATGTGTTTTCACACTTTCTGCACAGAATAGCGCGGTCGCTGTGGGAAATCAGTGTTTGGCACACAGTAAGAAAATCATAGTGACAGTGTTTATGACCAGAAGTGACAAAATGCCTATGTTGAAAATTTGGTGAAATATTTCCACTGAATGACTGTGTTACAAGTGCACATTGTGCAGTTTACACACAGGCTCGTATCCTTGAGCATGACCAGGGCATTATGGTTCCTAAGACAGACACTTAAGAAGTATGAGGGTGAAATGTTGATCAGATGCAACAGGAGTTGCAGAGAGGTACTCTGTTGGGATATGGATGCTGAAGGGACATGGATACAACTGGGGGGGGGGCCTGTAAAAATACCAAACACCAATGCAAATACCTGCAAGCGAATGTTTGGCATTGACAAATGCTCATTTTTGGTATGAGGCTGTTTGGAAATATGTTGATACAAATTCTACATTTACTGATGCAAGATATTTTGTCTGAACATCTTTAAATGGGGTTATTCACATCTGGTGTCAAAACCTTCTTGACTCCATTGCAAAGGTTGTGACCCAACTCATGCAAGGAATCATGGGATATGATGATGCTTTAGAGCTAAATCCTGCAGTAGTTCCACTGCACCAGTCACTGCTGTTGTTCTATGCAGTCCCTGTGCTCTTGTTTTGTGCTGGCCACGAAATCAGGAGGATACCATAGAGGTAATCATTGTTCATGCTTCCAAACTACACAAGTGTACAGAAAAAAAGGCTGAGGGGGCATTCCCTTTGGGGTGGTGCTATTCTCATGCATATTTAGTAGTTTTAAGCTGATTAATCACACTGCTGCTGTTGCATTGATTTTTTTTTTCATGCAGGACACTGAACTCCCATTTTTCTGATTGCAAGCTGACTGTGTTTCTGCCCTTGGTCTCCACCACCGTATTATACAGTGGCATCAAGATTCTGCTGCCCATAAAATGCATGCAGTTATCTGGAGCACTGAGCGAAGGCACACACAAAAGTGCACTGGTGTGTACAGTTCCTACTTCTTTCCTGCAGATCTACACTGGAGTGACTACAAGAAGTCTGATGGCTATGCCAAGCAGTCTTAAAAAGTGCTAGGTCTTATCTCTATTGGACCAGTAAATGAAAGGCTACTTCTAGTGGCTAAGGGAATCTACCAGCCCTGAGGAAGGCATTTGTGAGGGAATAGACTCACCCTGGGAACTCTGGCTCCAATAGCCAATTGGCTAGGCATGGGTTACTATTGCTAGCATCCCCTAGCACTACAGTAAGGTCACCTTAATTACGGATACCCACTATGCCACCCCCCCAGGAATTTCTCCCTGGATGCCATACCTCCCCACCAGGGACTGGCTGCTGCTAGTGTTGTTGCCTTACCCTTTTTCTACATATAAATGTAATATGCTCTGTTTCTTCTGTTTTCATCTTGCATTGCTCCCCAGATCCACTGGCTCCTATTGTTCTATATATCTGATTGTTCATTAACTCTTGCACACTCACGGGTCATACCTGTAAATAGGTATTTATGTGCCTAGTGCACCCTACCCAATAAACAAGTACCAAATAGATAAATAAAGGATATGAGCTTTTACAGATGTTGTACACTGCTAGAAAACCTGCTTGCTGAGTTTCCATTGCTCTTGATTGCTAGCCAACCAGCTAGCCAAGTCTTTTTTATTTATGGTTGCTTGGTGGAAGACTACCCTTTGCTGCTCGTCAAACTATCAGCCAATCCTGCTTGGGACCCACCTCTGCTAGGCCAATGTCCCTACTTCTGGTCAATATGCCAGATGAGTCTGATGGGCTCTGTCACCTCAGAGCTATCCCTCTTGGGCTCTGCTCTCACTACTGGCCTACTTGTTAGTCAAGTCTCCTTGTTTCTCTCTCTTGCCACAGGACCACCCCATTTAGGATTCACCATCTCACCACTGGCCAATTTACTGGCTGAATTTGCCTGGAGCTTGCCTCTAATAAGCTGATGCCCCAGTGTTCACCCTCTGGGACAACTGCTCCTACACAGCAGACCAAATTACAAGTCGGCATTGGTCTGGGGGAACCCAGTTGCACATAACCTTGAACCAACTTCTTGGGGCCACACAATTGGTGCTCCACACCCCCTTTGACCTGCACCTTTGACACCAGGTGGACCTGACAGCTGATCATGTAAGGAGTTTTCAAAGATTTGGGGGGAGTTGTCTGCTGGTGTTGCCCGCTCCACTGACTGCCTGAGTCCACTGCCTTCTCTGGCATCACATCACGGCATGCTCCTTAAGGGCTGTCAGGTAGGACTGCCCCTGAATAGTGTTCACCTGATGCCAACCACAGCTTCCTCAGTGGCTTCTCCTCTGGAGCTCTTCAGGTCTGTCCTCTGGGCTTCCTGGCTAAAGCCTGTTCCCAATACCTCTACACCATCTCCAATTTTCTGGGATGTCCCTGATGATTTTGACTCAAAAAATTCACCGATCTCTCCTAAAGTTTGCATTTGTGTCACAGACCCTCTCTTCTCCTCGACACTGGGGATCCCCATCATATCTATAAACAAAATGGGCCCATGCTTACAAACTGGTCCACTGGGTGCACACCAAGTTTTGACTGGAAGAATGAAGGCAAATGGTATTAGGTTGATTATGGCAGCTGAGATTGATTTGACTGGGGCAGCTGCTAATGGTTTGACTGGAGGACCACTATCATTGGCTTAACTACTGACACTGGTATTGTTTTGATTGGGGTAAGTGGTTTCAATTTGACTGGGGCAGCTGGTATCAGTTGGGCTGTGGCAACTGGTGTTGGTTTGACTAGGAATACTGGCATTTGTTTGATTAGGGATTCTGATATTTGTTTGACTGGGGACAACCAGTATCAGTCTGACTGAAAGCAGATGTTATTAATTTGACTGCAGGCAGGTGGTACTGGTTTAACTAGAGGTGAGTGGCAATTGGTTTGACTGTGGGTAAGGGGTATTAGTTTGAAAATAGATACTTGTGTTTGTCTGACTGCAGGAAACTGGTATCCATTTGTTTAGGAATACTGGTATTGCTTTGATTGGGGACAGCTGGTAAAGGTTTGATGAGGGGCAGCTAGTATCAGTTTGATAGTGATAAAAAGCAATATTTTGAGTGGGGGTAACTGGTATTGGTTAACGCCTGGGCACATGGTATCAATTTAAATCGATGCATCAGGTTTGGGTTTGACTAGGGCAACTGACACCTGCCCTTTTGTTGACCTATATGGGGAAAGGATTGGCACAGTGCAGCATCACCCTTGTTTTCCATTGTAACCTTGCAAAACTATAAACTATCTATAATGATATGGAACCTGATGGTTTGATAAGGGAGACAGTAGAGAAAAAAAAACACTGTTATGATAAGAGCACTGTGACCAGATAAAACTGTCTTCTTAACAGAGCCTGCCTCTAATGCTCTCCGTGTAGCTAAATGCAGTCTTTCTGTTTTTATATTTATAATTAGACATTTTTCTCAATTACCCTAACCCCCAACCATCCCACCATTTCATATTTCCCTGTGCTGAAACATTTCAAGTATTGCATTTGTGTTCTATTTATTGTCCGATATTTGTAAAGACTCTGTGTTGAACAAAATAAAGCAAACTTGGAACTTATTATTTAATAACTTCCTCTTTTTAAGATCAGTTCCAAATAAAGTTCTTAAACTTCAATACTTCATGCTGATTTCTCACTCTTAAACTCTAGGGTTTCTTATGTTGCCAGCTTAATGCCTGTGTACAAATATAAAAGTTTCAAATTAAATACAAGCACACTATCTGCATGAAACTGGTTCTAAAGTACAGAAACGTGCCCTTTCCTACTTTAAAATGGAATTGGCTCTGTCCTAGTCTGTATTGTCAGAAAGGTTAGCTTATCTATATGGGGCAGTTGTATTGGGAGGTGTTAATGTGTGTTATTACACAGATACATAGAAGGTGATGGCCGATAAGGACCATGTGGCCCACCTAGTCTGCCCCATTTCCCTAACTAATGCATTACTGCAGACCCTAGTTGATCTGCGGCTTACCCTCTCTTCCCTATTGCTAGAGTACTCTTATGCCTTTCCCATGCATTCTTGAATTCCCCTACTGTTTTTGCTCCCACCATCTCTACAGGTAGGCTGTTCCAAGCATCCACTACTCTTTCTGTGAAAAGGTGTTTCCTCATGTTGCCCCTGAGCCTATCCCCTCTAACCTCTTATCATGCCCCCTTGTTTTTGTACACCTTCTTTTCTGAAAGATGCTAACTTCCTGTACCTTGTTTATACCCTTAAGGTACTAGAATGTCTCTAGCATATCCCCCTTCTCTCTCCTCTCCTCCAGGGAATACATATGTTTCAATATAAGAAAAATAGCTGGACAAGAGGACACAGCATGAGATTAGAGGGAGGCTGATTAAGGGGTAATGTGAGGAAATTCTTTTTAACAGAAAGGGAGGTGGATGCATGGAACGGCCTACCTCAGGAAGTGGTGGATATGAATATAGTGCAGGGCTTCAAACAGGCATGGGATTGGCATAAGGGAGCAATACAGATGAGTATGAATAGATAGGCCATTGACAGAGCAAAGGCTGATGGCACATTCATAAGGTAGAAAAAGAAATGGGCAGACTGAATGGACCTTGCGGTCCTTATTTGCTGTCAACTTCTATGTTTTTGTATTTCTATATTGAGGTCTTCTAGTCTTTCCTCATATGACTTTTGGTGCAGTCCTTGCATCATTTGTGTTGCCCTTCTCTGGACTGCCTCTATTTTGTCTATGTCATTCCAGAGATGTGGCCTCCAGAACTGGACACAGTACTCCAGATGAGGTCTCACTAGTAATCTGTACGGTGACATAACCATCTTCTTTTTTCTGCTGGTGATACCTTTCTCTATGCATCCCGCTGGCTCTCCCCACAGCCTTCTCACATTGTTTGGTTATCTTTAGGTCATCAGATATAATTGCCTCCGTGTTCCTTTCTTGAATGGTGGCCATCAGTACTTCCCCCATCTAGTACTCCTCCCTTGGATTTCTTCTGCACCTCAAGAGCATGATTTTGCACTTCTTTGCACTGAATTTTAGCTGACATGCTCTCAACCACTCCTCAAGCATGTTTGGGCCCTTTCCAATTTTTTCCACCCTCCCCCCAAGGTGTCAACCCTATTGCACATCTTATTGTCATCTACAAAGTGGCATGCCTTACGCTCCAGCCCCTCCGCAATGTCACTTATGAAGATATTAAAGAAGAGTGGACCCTGTGACACCCAGCTGGTCACTCCCCTCTCCTCGGATTGAATGCCCTTTACCACCACCCTCTGTGTCCTGTCACTTAACCAGTGTCTAACCCAATTCACCATCTTGGGGCTCACTCCCTAGCTGCCTAACTTATTTATCAACTTCCTATGTGAAACAATGTCGAAGGCCTTGCTGAAATCTAGATAGGCCACATCCACTGCTCCTCCCCTATCTACCTCCCTCGTCACCCAGTCAAAGAAATCTATCAGATTTGTTTGGCAAGGTCTTCCTGCTGTGAATCCATGCTGCCTTGGATCCTGTGCCCCACTGGATTCAAGAAATATCATAATCATTTCCTTTAGCAGCGACTTCATTAATTTCCCCACCTCTGAGGTCAGGCTGACTGGCCTGTAGTTGCCAGCCTCCTCCTGTTCCCACTTTCATGAAGAGGGACTACATTTTCCCTCCTCTGGTCCCCTGGAACCACCCCTGCCTCTATCAATTTGTTGAATAAGGCTGATAGTGGTGGTGCTGCCAGCACTTGTCTAAGTTCTTTTAATATTCTGGGATGTATCCCATCTGGCCCCATAGCCTTGTCCTTTTTCAGATTCTCAAGTTCCTTTAGGACTCTTTCATCTGTAAACTGGCTGGTGTCCACCTCTCTCCTTCTGGGCCTCCTATCTCCCAGTAGTGGTCCTTCTTCCCTTTCTTCTGTGAATACTGAAGAAAAATATTTGTTCAGGATTGTTGCTTTTTCTAGGTCCCTCTTCACACACACCCTTCCTCCCTTTTTAACCTCACAATCCCACCTCGGTCTTCTTTCTATCACTAATGTACCTGAAAAAGGCCCTGTCTCTTTTTCTCAAGGACATTCATGTGTTAAAGGAAAGACAATTTGTTGAGTTTACGAAAAGTTCTTAATAGGTATTGCTGAAGCAGTCGAGAGAGTGATTGAGTTCGTGCAACATAAATGAGCCTGAGAATAGGAGCCATTTCATTCAGATGCCAAATAGTGATGACAAGCAGTGCCTAACTGCATTGAGTTAAGCACTGCTTGATCATCACTGACATCACAAGGTTCTAAGAATGGCTCTGATGTAGTATTTATATTGCACAGACTCAGTCATCTATATCTCTGGACTGCTTCCAGCTACAGGTATGCCCAATACCTCAATTAAAAGAACTTTTCATGGGCTTTCAAACTAGGTGTACCACTGTACATAAATGTGCCCCTTTAATTGCCTGGGCTATTTTTTCCTCAGTTTGCGCCTTTGTGCTCCTGACTGCTTTCCCTGCCTCCCTCTGCTTTTCCAGGTACAGTTCTCTGTCCACCCCCCTCGTGTTTCCTTGTACCTCCTGAAAGCTAACCTTTTCTCTCTTACCTTCCCAGCCAAGTCCTTTGAGAAACATAGTGTTTTTTTCTTTCTCTTTGTTTTGCTTACTTGCCTGACACAAAAGATTGTTTCCTCTGCTATGATTCCCTTAAAGTTAGCCCATTGTTTCTCTACATCCCCCTTTCTTATTTTTCCTTTTCAGGTATGGTCTTCCTGCAGTGCTCCCCCTTGCTATATAAACCTACCTTGGGGTGGGCACGGAGGTTACAATGGGCACGATCATCCCGACTGAAGCCTGGTATCACCACACATTCCTTCTTCCCCATCTAGAAAATTCTATATGGCAAAAACTGTATTTTTAAATAAACCAAAAGTGGCAATTTTTTTGCATAGTTAAACTAAATGACAGGATGGGAAAATAATAAATATGTAACATATTTTATATCATTAGGGTTCCAAAGACACAAAAGTAGTGGTATACCGATTGCCCATTGACACCCGCACCACGAACGGCTGTACAGTGACAACATTGACAGGTCACTGTACTGTCACTGTGGGACCCGGCACTGCTTTCTGGGGGTCTTGCACCCCCTCACTGAATCAACTTTGACTTGGAGTTAATTAGTTTAATTACGGGGGTTGGGGGGCAGAGCTCCCCACATTGGGTGTTCAGGGGCCAAGCACCCCCAAAGAAAAAGAAGTCTACAGTAAACATTTCTATGATAAACACAATTGCAGTCAGCTTAGATCCATCACTGTAACATTGGTCGACAACGAAATTGTCAAACCGGTGTCGTAGAACCAAAAGTAGTGACATGTGGCATTAGTTGATTTTCAGCTGTAATGTTCCACCTCTCCCTCAGCTCCAGCATTGTGACTCAAGGCCATGCTACAGGTTCGGGGCCATGCCCCAGAGCCTACTGCTTAAAGATACAAGTCCAATGCCATGCACTACATGTTCTGTGCTTCAGATAGGGCCTGCAGCATCAGTCATGACTTTCTCTGTGCTGCGTACAAGATCAAGCAGAAATTTCATTGTGCAGGGCCCTGTGGGTCTTGTGTGAAGCACGAGATCACTCATACCTTTCTTTGGACAGGGTACTGTGGTCCCTGTCCAAAGCAGGAGACCAGTCATAATTTTCTTTGCACTGAGCTCCAGACCTACAACTTGAAGAAACTGACTCATGGGGCATGACCCTTACCTGTGTGTGGCTTTTGGTCATGAAGCTAGGGGCTGGGGGAGATGGTGATCATTAGGTTTGAAAGAACCCTAATGCCACATTTCCATGCTTTCCCTGCTTTGGAACCATAGTGATGCATAATCATAGTTTTATACATAGAATTTCCTTATGTTTCCTTATAGCTTGGCAGAAGACACCAGGAGAAAGGACTGCTGTGTGAGAATAGCTTGGCAGAAGACACCAGGAGAAAGGACTGCTGTGTGACTGGACTTCTCTACTGGGACTATATTGCCCTCCTTCCCTCCCACCCAAAGCTAGTTCTACTTTTATAGGCACAGGAATTGACTGACAATAGGAACTTCCTGTTTGGGAGCAGGAAGTGAGCTATCACAGAGCCACCAAAGACCCACCATCCTAGAAGGGCAAGAGTAGCTCTCCAGCCCCCTCTAGCTGCTGGAGGTCTGCCTCTGAGCAAGTAAGGGGTCTACTAAGAAATATAGGATATTCTTGTCTCAGAACAGGACAAATTGAGGAAAAGATAGCCAACTCAGTTAAGAAGGGGGATAAAACCTTTTATAGGTACATCAGCAATCGTAGAAAGACAAAGGGAGGGATAGCGAGGCTGAATAGAATGAACGGTGGGTGGGCAGAGGGGGACAGTGAAAAAGCAGGGATACTGAATGAATATTTCTGCTCAGTATTCACAAAAGAGGAGTGGGAAGTGCCTAATCCAATTAACAGAAGCACTCTTGATAGGGGGGTCGATCCCAGTCTTTTCACAGAAGAAAGGGTTCTGCAAGAACTCCTAAAACTGTAGGTGAACAAAGCAATGTGTCCTGATGGAATTCACCCCAGAATTCTAAAAGAATTAAGGGAGGAACTAGTGAGACCACTGGCTACTCTTTTTAATAAATCATGGGAGGATGGTGTGGTACCTGAGGACTGGAGGAAGGCGGATGTGATTCCCCTTCACAAAAGTGGGACCAAGACAGAGGCAGGAAACTACAGACCTGTTAGCATGGCAGCATGGATTCACAGCGGGAAGGTCATATCAGATGAATCTAATAGATTTCTTTGATTGGGTGATGGAAAGAAGTGCAAAATAATGCACCTGGGAAACAAGAACCCAGGGGAAGAATACACAATGGTGGGGGAGGTAGTAACAACAACAAAAAAGGAAAGAGACCTGGGGGTAATCATATCAGATGACCTTAAGGTTAGCAAGCAATGTGAGAAGGCAGTAGGGAGGGCTGGGGGTATACTGGGATGTATAGGGAGAGGCATCAGCAGCAGAAAACAGGAAGTTGTTATCCCTCTGTACAGACAGTTGGTGAGACCCCATCTGGAGTACTGTGTCCAGTTCTGGAGACCCCATCTCCGCAAGGACATAGACAGGATGGAGGCAGTCCAGAGGAGGGCAACTAAAATGTGCAGGGTCTGCAAGAGAAGCCATATGAGGAGAGACTAAAGGAGCTTAATATGTATACCCTTGAGGAAAGAAGGGAGAGAGGGGACATGATAGAAACTTTAAGTACCTCAGTGGAATCAACAAAGTCCAAGAGGGTAGCATCTTTCAGAAAAGAGACGTGCAAGAACAAGGGGACATAATTTAAAGATAGAAGGGGTGGTTCAGGGCAATGTGGAAGTATTATTTCACAGAGAGGGTAGTGGATGCATGGAACAGCCTTCCTGAGGAGGTTGTGAGGTCTAAAACTGTGGAGAATTCAAGAATACATGGGGCAGACATAAGGCAATTCTGTGGGGGGTAGGGAAGAAATAGGCTGTTAGTTAACTAGGATCTGCGGCCTATCCTGTAGGTAGGGAAATGGGTAGACTAGATGGGTCAAGCAGTCCTTATCTGCCGACAAAGTCTATGTTTCTATGTCTCTATGTTTTTATGTTTTGAGAAAGCAGAGTCTTAACTTGTGTCACGCAGGGCCTGAAAAGTTAGAGTTAAGTCCTAAGTGGCTATATACAGAATGCACAGGATCCTATGGGCCCCATGTAGAACATAAGGTGAGTCCTAACAAGCTTTGTGCATGGCCCTTTGGGCCTCATGCAAAGAAAGAATTGAGTCTTAAGTTCCTTGGTGCTGGGCACGTCAGGCCCTGCACAAATCATGACATGTAAGGCTTTGGAGGTAAGTCCTCACTTGCTTCATTCAGTGTGCAAATGAGTCCTATCTTTCTTTCCACAAAGCGGGAGGTGAGACATAACTTTCTTAGTATTTTGTTTATGTACTACTTTAATTGTAGAACAAAATGCATCGCAACTTTTTTTGGTCGTGTTCTCAACCGTTTTTTGTGTTCCTCACCTTTTTTTGTGTTGGACTCAGCGTATCTATCCATCCTTCATGATTCTTTTGCTACTTTAAACATGCTGGGCCCTATGCACTAATAGGCCTGATATTTGGGTATGGGTGCATACTGTGCCACACAATTGCATGTCATGTAGCCATCCCATATGAGATGTTTGGGAGTGGCATGCATGTCCCCCTGGGCAAGACTGGGCAACCCAAACATGGCTGCATATCTCCCTGCTAGGGGCAGGTGCATGTGTAGGGGACAGATGTTGACTGGAGCAGAGACTTCCAATCAGAAGCCCGGACATGGCTCCATAGTAGATCCACCACTCTACAGGGTCAGGAAATCATGGGACTTGGTGGCCCATGTACATACTGCCATGAACCCAATGGCAATTAAGAATTATTTAAATGTCGGCCAGCCCAGTGGCACTGACGGTTGAGGTGCTGGATGCCACACCTCGCACCATGCTGGCTACCCAGGGTTTCTGGGGTCAGCAGGGGAGGGAGAGGATCGAGCATCCATTGGACTGCTCTCCTCTCCCAGGGAGGAGAGGGTTGTCATCCTGCTCCTTGGCTGCCCCCTAGTAGAGACCAGAGGGCAGCATCAGAGGCTGGGAGACAAAGGAGTGCAGAAACATGGCATGTACATGCCTCCACATGGGCACATTCATGCCATGAGGGAGGGGGTGTAAGGGGAGAAAATGAACAAAGGGTCTGGCAGGCTCCATGACACCATGGCCCACACCTGACTTCGGTGACCCCGGATCTGGATGTGCTTCAGTTGGGGGAGGATGGCCCCTCCCCTACAATCCTGCGAGGAGGGGAAATCTTGTGGGGGAATACAAGGGTGAGCCTGGGGTTGGGAAGCAGAATTGTTTAAGGAGAACTGAGCCCTCTTTGGGGGGCCGTAGCCGTCTGCCAGACCAAGGGGAAAAAGGCAATATGGAAAGAAATAATTATTTAAATGTCAATGTCAGCACCCTGCAGCCTGCCACCACACTCTAGCCCTCAGTGGTATTAAGGGGGGTAGGGATCCTTGGCTGTAGGGTGCCATGAAGTATTAGGAGCTCCAGTCATGGGGGCAGCTCTTATGGCAGGCCTCTGGCTGGCATAATGGAAAGCCCCTCACCTGACACCAATCTAGTGGACTGCAAACGGTATCATACATTTGAACTGCCAAACTGATTTGCACCAAACTTACCAACACTTGAGCCCAAGGACTGAGTAGTCATACACCACCAAAAAGGGAATTTGGCTTACTTAAAATATATTTGTGCCATATATGGCAATATATTACTTTTCTCTATGGATCCAGATCTAGAACTCTGAGATTGAGAGGGATTCCTGCATTTTACAGATCAATGTAGCTGACTTACAGGAAACTGTTTCCATCAACTTGAACTGACTGTACTGGCAAATGCAAAATGTTCCATTTAAAACTTAGATTTGGTTAAAACAACTACTGTTTGCTGGCCTAAGTGGGTAATGTGTGTTATTTCATTACACAGCTGGATCCACTTGTGCTTGCCAGAACTCCTCCTTTCTCAAAAAAATATACACACCTGTTCAATTGGGTGTGACTTCCCCCCCATAGAAAGCCCCATAATGCCTTTTCCTTCACTGTAAAGTCGTGTTACCGCAGAGGTAATATTTGTGAATACATGCCAGCAATCCAAACCACAGTCTAACACTACTCTAGAATAGGCCCTCCCTACACAACATTTTCCTCTTGTAGCTCATCAAACAGCAAGGTCCCTCGACACTCCAGCTCTCTCCTCAAATGACAAGCCCTCCATGCTGCTGCTGACACCACAACACACATGACTACAGACACCGCACCACTCCTGACCGCAGACACCACGCCACTCCTGATCACAGACACCACACAGCTCCCAACCACTAACCACGCTTGCCTAAAGGATGAACCACCTCAGTCATGCCTTCTTTTATTGGAGGAACCTACACTACAGAAACAATAGTGTGAAAAAACTGAGGTATCAAAAATGCCACTACACTACAGAAGAACAGCGGGACAAAAAAGGCAAACCAGGAAATGACCACAAATGTTATTTACAATAAAAAGTAGACCATCCTAATATATTATATAAAAATAATAAACAGGTATGGGTACCATGGGGAAATCTACTATCTTGGGATGGGGGTTGATCAGGCTTGTGCATTATTGAGCTCATTAGCCCCCTCAATGTATATTTACGGTCAGGGCTGGAGTCAGGTTTTCGTGAGCCCTGGGCAATGGACCTCTAGTGGACCCCCCTCAGATCCATCTATCTGTGTAAAAAAAAAAAAAAAAATAGCCGACTTAGTAGTGTCTATTACAGATGCAAGACAAGTATCACCCCAATGCCAGCCGACCGTTCATCACCAACCCTCTACACAGCACAGCAGCGACCCTCCCTCTCCACACAGCAGTGAACTATCAAGACAATTCAGATTCAAAATCTCAGAGAGAATTCAGCAATCCAAGACCACACCAAACAACCCAGCAGGTTGAGCCACTCATGCTCATGCCCAAGCCCCTGCATGGGCTACCTGTCTGTGTCTCCCATAATAAATCCCAAACACAGCTGCAGAGCATGGGAGCTGAGGGACTCTGTGATGTCTTACCTGGTGTGTGACACTGGCACGGTGGTGCAGTGCTGGTCAGGCCTGCCTGGGTCATGACTGTCACAACTGAGGGGTCGAGGGAGCTTCATCCAGATCACATCTGTTGCTTGCTGAAGACAAGTTGCTGTTGACTGTCCTGGACTGTCTTTGCTGGTGCCGATAGTGCCACTGGCCTGATGCGAGGACACACAGACAAGCTTCACTGATCGCTCTACTCAGTCCCTCCCGCTGGCCGCCCAGCCAGTCAGTGCTCTGCCACCAAGTCCACTCCATCTGGCTGTGCCTTATTTTGAGCTGAACTCCCACTCCCACCTTGCCAGCTTGACACCTCTTCCCAGTAACACAATAACAACACAGCTAAGCTAAAGCTGATTGGCAGGGCTGCAGCTCAGGAGGTGGTCCATCCTCCACCACACTCCTTTTCAGTCAATGACCACCTGCACATTGAACAGATGTGCCCCACAGAATGCAATGGATCAGGGCCCTGCCAGTCAACAAGCATGGCTGGACTCGCAGACTTCATTTGTTAGTTTCTCGGCCCATTGAATGCTGTGAATGACATAGCTTCAAAACGGGTCCACAGGCAGTGGTGCAGTCGATCGACTTGGAGGGTTGTGAATTGTGGGGAAAAAAAACATGCTGCTAGGGCAGTCCATGCAAAGCGGAGCTATGGCAAAGTTAGGGAACAGTTACTTGTTTTGAGCCCCTGGTGGGCCCTCTCTGGTGTCAGGACCCTGGGCAATTGCCCGGGTGGTCTGGGTGCTGATGCTGGCCCTTAATTTACCCATAGACTACACTTACCTCTCATTTAATCTTTGTATAAATATATTATACAGGCACAGTAATGCATGTAGTATATAAAGGATATATCATGGGCCAGACAGAAATATCTGCAATATCCTTCCTGAGTGTACTTTGACTTTATGACATCATGAGTGGCGGAGTCACAAGTGATGTCAAAGGTCAAAGTACACGAGGGAAGGATATCACTGATATTTCTGTCTGACCCATGACATGTTCTAGTTATGCAATGCATTTTGTTTTCCTGAGCAACTCCAGCTAATGTTTCTTTTTTACTTAGGTTCTTGTAGTGTACTTTGATTCTTTTCAGAAGACTGAGTGGTTGATGGAGTGAGTGCATGTGTTGACGCCTGCGACACTTACGCTTGGTACGTCATTGCATCAGCAGACTCGTGACTCACAGTGTTAATGTTTAGAGCTGAAGCACTGATGTGGCATGCAGAAGTGCTGGTCAGATGTTGGAGGTGTGTCCAGGAGAAAAGTATTTGTTCTCGGGGAGAAGCGAGTTGGTGCCAGTCAGTCAGGCACAGAAGGAATGCACTAGTTGGGGGGAAGTGGTGATGCCGGTAAGTTGCGCAGTGGTGATGACATGGAATCATGTGACAGTGAGATTGGGAAGAGATCTGAGAAAAATGAATGTGTAAAGTGTTGAAATTGTTTGAAAATCTAGTAGAAAACCTTTCAGTGTGACAGAGGGTTTCACACTGAAAGGAGCTGAGATAGAGCCAGAGTGTGAGTCACCTGAGGGGGTCAGAGAAAGTGAAAGTGTGCTGCTTGTTCTGCTGGCTCCAGCCAGTGGCAATCTACAGTGTGGATAAATTCTGGCATGGGGACCTAGAGTGAGTATAAACATGATATCCTCACTCTAGGTCTGCCACCCTCTGGATATAAAAATAATATGCTCTGTAAATATTTGCCAGAATTCATCCTCACAAGCATTATATAAATACATTTAAACAACACATGTGTACTAATAAATAGTAAGATAAAAAGTGACCCAACATAGCAAGATAAATGAAGTTGGTCACTGAGCATGCTCAGATATTGGACAGGCATTCGGTAGGAAAGGGGGTCATTAGACTGACAGAGACAGTTATTTTAATTCTATTGAGCCTTGGATGAGCATCGAGAATGGTGATGGGGGCCCCTAGACTATCATGGACAGTTGTTGGGCATCTGTTTAGCCTCTGTAACCCCCCCGGTCCCCTGGGGTTACTAGAATCCCATCAATGTCAGTGCTAGTTAGGGAAGGCAGTTGGTGAATAACTAGTTAAATGGATTTTCACCTGCTCCCTCTCTGTTTACTTGGTCTCAGCTGAGGGCAGAGAGGTAGTGTAATTTAGAACTCTCGCAGCAGTATGAGCCATGGTAGCTAGCTGTGAGTAGGGAGTTTTAGAATTTTCAGTTAGTTCTGAGTGGAGTTCAGTGTGAGCAGTTGGAGGAGTGAAGAGCTGCAGTGTGGGCTCTGAGGAGAGCCTATTTTTCTCACCCTAGTGCTGAAAACCATCTGCCTGCCTTGTAGAAGTGGTGGATACCGTCTAGCATGAGTTCCTGATATTTTCTCATCCCCTGTGAGATGAGGAGGACTGCAGACTGGATCCGAAGGGCAATCCCCTGACTTTGATCCAGGACATTTGAAGCTGCCTTTTTGTGTACAACCATGAGTAATCTGACTTTGGGTATCCCAGGAGAAATGTATCTGCCTGTTTTTCTTTTGGGGTGTACTCTGACAATGGGATTAATACACCCAGTTCTGTTCTGTTTGAGACTGTTCTCTTACCGTTCCTAAAGTTGGCTGACAATCGTGGAGTCTCCGGTGGGACTTAGCACATTGTACAGAACTTTAACTTACACTCAGAAGTAGTGTGTTTTTAATGCTGAATGTGAAAGTCATTCCAAGATGCATAGTTCTACTGTTTGCTAAATGCTGAGTCACAACTGTGAAAGAATGGCTGGGTATGGACTGAGGAAGCAAAAGGTGGGCAATCCCCCATCTGGAATGACCAGTCAACACTACGGGTTCCATAAGGGTGCCTACTTATTCAGGATATGGTGGCCAATGCCTGAAAGAAAGTGTACCCCCTGGTGTGGGTTGTGCTAATTTTGAGTACCACTGTGCTCCATTGTGGCCAGTTGCCACATTGCCAAACCTTTAAATGCTATGCCATATGGAAAATGTTCTAAGTCGTGGCCAGTGCCACTAGAAGAATGTGTATGCTCCATTGTGGCCAGTGCCACTAGAAGAGATGTGTGTTTCAGTTGAGGCTATGCTGCTGAAAGGGTTTCGAAGTCCTATGAAATATGAGAAGTTAGAGTTTCTGTCTGCTACAGACATTGTGTTCTGCATTGCCTTGTGCCACAAAGTGTAAGTCCTTGGAGGTCCACCTTTGCTTCTGTGTGCCAACTTTGGAATAAAGCCACACTCTAGAATCCCAACCTGGTTTTGACAATCTTGTTACTGCTTCCTGTGTGGATTTACTGGGTACCCCTCTAGAAGTTCAGACCTAGCATAGCCCCCTAGCCAAAGTTCCCTCCTCAGGACCTGGGTTTAGTAATGGTCATTTGTGTTCTGTAATACTATGATTTGTACCCCCACCCCTCTCTTTCCCCTAGACAGAAAAATATGGGAGGTGTGCTTACTAGTTAAACAAGTGGTCAGTGGGGGGTTACAAAAATTGGGGCTCATCCGGGATATTGTTTAATTTGAGGAGAGAACATGGGATTTTTGCTGAGGGTATGGTTAGTGTTTGTCTGTCTGGTAGCATGGTAGCCCAAAACAGGAAAGGAAGCTTAGCACAAAGGGATTTTGCCCAGGAGAGTGCCATCCAAATGTGCTGTTTGCGTGCCTGCTAGTACCGTGCTGCTGTGTATTTTGTCAACTTACAATAGACAGTAAAGCCAGAAAGTGTATGTCCTCGTCTCTGCATCCAGAACGTTAATATAACTTTTAATTTGCAAGTTTCAAATGCCAAAAGTAGTGTGGACTTTAGGAAACAGAGAAATGTGCCCTGAAAGTGTCATGTGCGTTGTGTGCAAATTGGAGGAGTTGCTAAAGAAATTGCCAAAATCTGTGGAGAAAATGGTCAAAACGGCACTCCTGCCACTGAAATTGCAGCTGAGAAAAAAAGTTACAGTTTGCAGTTTAAATTTTCCCTGCTCAATGAGCTCCGTGAAGGAAGAGCAAGCAAGAGGGAGAGATAGAGGCTCATTTGCATGTTGTCAAGTTATTAGTGTGACTGAAATCAGTCCCACCCCCTAGTCAGCTTCTGTGTGTAGCCGAATGTTCGAGGAGGAGAGAGCGAGTGGCGTGTGAGCTGGTCAGACCAGGATCAACCATTGAGGGGCTTGTGAACTTTCTAATCTGTAAAAGACAGACTTTTGCTGTACAAATTTAGGCTCAACCCATTATCTGACCGACTGGAAAGTGAGCGTGGCATTTGTGGCTACGATCGACAGGACCACCAGCCCGTTTCACCCCAGGGTCCTTCCAGGCCAAAAATTTCCACTGGCGAAAGCCAGCTACTGATTTCAGTGAGTATAACCAGCTAACTGAGCATCAAACTGTTGTGATTTTTTCAAGCCAGCTGAATCTGTGTGCAAGCGTCGTGATTGTTTTGCAAAGAAGGACTGTGAGTTGTAAGAGTGAGGCAACAAGCAAAAATTCTAAGCATAGGCTGTGAGCATTTATGATGGGTTCAGCAATAGTAAATGGTTCTAAGCAAAAGAGAGACTGTGAGTTGTATATTAGGATGCAACAAACAGGCAATCCTGTGCAAGGAAAATACTGTGGCTCGCAAGTGACTTTGAGCATGTGTAAATAGTCTTTGATTTGATGCTGATCGCAGTCATGTTAAAATCATATTAATGTGCTGAGAGATACAAGCAGTGCAATCAATTACAGTTTTGAGCAAAATCAGTAGCCAGAAAAGGTCAGAAACGTAGCATTTGAGTCAGAAACAGATTTGGTGCATGAGGAGAGCTACCACCACCATTACATGGTGGGGTTAGCAATGTAAACACAGCAGCAGGAAGCCATTTTGTGAGACTGTAAAGGGACTAGTAAACAAATTAGTAACAACAACTTTTTATGTGTTTTTATTGCAGACATGGCTTCGGGAACTTACTGCTACCCGGATCATGCCTGAGCTATGATCACAGAGGAGGTGGCCACACTAAGAGAAATTGAAAGAACTTCCTGTGATGAAGGGTTGCCTCCCAATGTAGCAATCCCTAGCTATCCAGTGAGATTGTGCAAAGTGTGCCTCAAGGCTGGAAGGGATGTGTTTCTGATACCCCACTGTTCAGATTGCCTAGTGAAGTATGATATGAGCCGGGGGGCAGCACCAAAGAGGGCTTCACAAATTTGATTGCCTCCCATGTGGACCAAAGTAGGAAACCCTGCATGTAGCAGCATGCAGCACCAGGCTGATCCTGTTGGGGGAAATCCCATAGAGTATGGCACAGCAGAAGAGAGCATGGATCTACTGCAAGGGCAGGAACAAAGAGAGGTTTCTACACCCATGTCCTAGGTGGACAGCACAACAGAAGGATCTGTGGACCCATGGAAGGAGGGTCCAAGTCCTAGCCTAGTAGGGGAGGATGAACTGCAAGAAACACGGAACTGGGAGGTGTCTACTTCCGTGCCCAGTGATGAGAGGACTGTCTCAGGAGTAAGGACATCTGCTCACTCCTGGGCTCAGATCCTGCTGAGGAGGATGAAGATCTGTGTCTTCATGCTGAGGGTTCCCATGAGCCACATCAAGCTCTTGCCTCAGTGGAGCAAGAGAGAGAAGAAGAAGAAAGCTCCAGTAACCTGCCCACAGAAATGGTTAGGGACAAGTTCTTTCATTCTTTAAGTATGTGGCACTACCTCAAGCCAGGACTGGCCACCCCAAGCTGAGCCAAGGGTCGCACACTTGTGAAGGGTAGCAAAGAGCAGAGGCTGGTACATAGGAGGGCTGATGCCATTTATGGGAAATCCTTTCCTACCTTTCCTTGTAGAGCCTGGGATGAAATTGAACAGAACAGGAAGTCCTGGTTGTTGAAAGAAGCAAGCAAGAATTTGTACCCTGGTGCAGCAGAATGTGTCAAGGACAGAGTCATAAATGATTGACTGAAATTCTGGAAATTGGGCAGAACTCTGTTTATGGACACTGAACTAACTGTAGACAAGGTAGGGAATGAGACATTCCACAACATCAACTCTAATATTTAAATGTGTGTGTGTTTTTTTTTTAATGTCTTTATATGTATAATGTATTGAAACTAGACGTCTGTGAAAATGGGCATTGCCCACAGACCTTTTCAGTATAAAATAAAAATGAAATGAAATGAAACTCTGAATGCCCAGGTGGTGTCATAGTTCTTGCACCTCACCCCAAGTGGTATTACCCTTAATGGTGCCACTCCCTGTGTATATACCCAGCATGCCCAGAGGGAGGCGAGCAGTGGCAGCCCAGTGTCTGTCATCCAACAGCAGTATCCAAGGAGGAAGACGCAGCTCTGCTGGTATTCCAGGATTCTTAAGGTGCATCCAGAATCGTCAACCCAGCAGTGTTTTCCCATTTCCATCGCCTGGCCTGACAGATGACATCAGTCCAGCTGTTTTCCTGTTCCCTCGCCTGGTTTTCCAGATGACATCAATCCAGCTGTATCCGAAGATGCTGACTGGAGGGAGGGGGTCCTCAGCTCGGAGAAGTAAGGTGATCCTCTGTTTTCGGTCTTCAAGGAACTGGTACGACCTAATGTTTTATTTTCTAATTGACTTTGCACAACACACCTTACACTGACAGACTGACCACAAACTGTTTGAATTGTCCCCAAAGACTCTCCCCATGGATTGCAGTGCTTTTCAAGCCCTGCCCTGTTCCAGGACTGTTCTTCACTGGGCTCCAGCCCAGGAGAGACTCTTTATGGACTTTGCCTTCGAGCAACAACATTCTGTCACTAGTATGGACATGTTAGGGCCTACCACCCCCAAATGTGTTATATAAATGTCTTCTTTCCATTTTTTACTTTTGTACTTTTATAGAAACTTTTTGGATTCTCTAGTGTTCAGGTGAAGGTTTAGGCACTGTGTGGTATGCAGAATGTGTTTTGTTTTCTTTTGCAGGTGTTCCTGAAGAAGAAGAGAAGGAAAGAAGAGGATGTGGGAGCTCAGCCGAATTCCTCTTTTTTCCTAGACATTTAGGATTGTTTGTGGTTAACAGGGCGTTAACATGTTTTTCTTTACAGGTGTGAGGTTGTGGGGAAAGTTTTGGGAAATGTAATGCATTGCAATGTGTTGTTTCCTTGTTGTTTTTGTTTGCAGGTACCCTGGGAGCTTGGGGGGAGGTTCCCCGGGCGGCAGCCTGATCAGATAGATTTTCCCTAGAGGGTTAGGGGGATAGACAGGCTGTGGTCCTGACCTACAGTAGGGGTCTCAGTTCTGGTTTATTAAGGCATGCTTCAGGCAGTTTCTTGGAGCCACTGAGTATCCATAGATAGATCGTAAGATAGGGGCTGAAGTTTCATCAGCCAGCCTCTGGGTCTTTAGTGTTGCCTGCCTGTGCCTGGCCCATGGTAGTGGATAAGTACCGCTACCTCCCCATAGGTAATACAGTGGGTAGGATGGCCTGGTGCTGGGTAGAGAAATGACTGTGGACAGTCATTTACCTGGCTTGGGGTGAGTGTAATCCCCCGTTCCCCTGGGGTTACTAGAATCCCATCAGTGCCAGTGCTAGGGTAGAGAAGGCAGCTGGTGAATAACTAGTTAAATGGATTTTCACCAGCTGACTCTCTGTTTACTTGGTCTCAGCTGAAAGCAGAGAGGCAATGTCATTTAGAACTCTCGCAGCAGCATAAGCCATGGTAGCTAGCTGTGAGTAGGGAGTTTTAGAATTTTCAGTTAGTTCTGGGTGGAGTTCAGTGTGAGCAGTTGGAGGAGTGAAGAGCTGCAGTGTGGGCTCTGAGGAGAGCCTATTTTTCTCACCCTAGTGCTGAGAACCATATGCCAGCCTTGTGGAAGTGGTGGAAACTGTCTAGCAGGAGTTCCTGATATTTTCTCATCCCCTGTGAGATGAGGAGGACTGCAGAGTGGATCCGAGGGGCAATCCCCTGACTTTGATCCAGGACATTTGAAGCTGCCTTTTTGTGTACAAGCATGAGTAATCTGACTTTGGGTATCCCAGGAGAACGGTACCTGCCTGTTTTTCTTTTGGGGTGTACTCTGTCAATGGGATTAACACACCAAGTTCTGTTCTGTTTGAGACTGTTCTCATGCCTTTCCTAAAGTTGGCTGACAATCATGGAGTCCCCGGTGAGACGTAGCACATTGTACAGAACACCACCCACCGCTTGACCAGGAAGAGGGGGCCAGTTGACTGCACACCACTGTGTGTATTGTTAAGACCAGGGTTTTGGAATTGGTAAATGGCACTGCCAAACAGCCTTTTACCACATCTCAAACCCACCGAATATACCACTATGCCCTGTATGGAAATGCATTACCTAATTTGCATACGCTCAGTGGTGTGTTCTTCATGATTATACTATCCACTGAGTGTCATGCACCAGGGCACTCTGAATATGACCCCATGTCCCATCTCAACACATATAGCCTGGGTAGCACAGTGCTATTCATGCTAGTGCCACGCTAACCTTCTGAACAGTGGGCCTTAGTCCTATAAGCAGCCAGGATGAAAGGATAACTTAAATTTAAGAGTGAGAATATATTTATGACCAGACATTTCCTGGCCTACCCAAGAACACCGGAAAACATCCTTGAATTTTAAGGCAGACCTTATGTAGATGATGGCAAGACTCATAATTCCTTAACCTGGTAAGGAGAGGGTGGTTTATAAGGGCAAAGTTATATGTTCTTTGATATAAATCAAATTTCTAAATTTATTCAAAAAAATTGACCTACACTTTCTGAGTACTCTAAACTTGGCTCCAGTTAAAATGACTTATCAAGTGACAGCTTTCCTGTAGCCACAAAGATTTTAATTGTAACTCTCCTGATTTAGAAATCCAAGAGTTAGAGCAGTAATCCATGCACTTCAATATTTTTGTCCTGTGCCTCACCATTTTGCCTTATATAATTCAGTATTTTTTTTGTTCTGTTAAGTAAATTCATATATCTGTAAGTTATCTGGAATTATTTTAATTTGAACATTTATTCTAAAGACAGTTAGTTATGTAGTTATGTTTTTACTTTTCTCATGCCGGTTCATAAAAGTGGGGACTGCTCAACCATCTTAAACTATAGACCCATCTCCATTCTTTCCCCTCTGTCAAAGGCACTGAAAAGGGTGGTACCAGACCAAATGGTTGACTACCTAGCAAACACAATCTTAATTGCCACCAGCAACTTGGTTTCCACAGACTTCACAGCATGAACACGGCCCTAATTGAATACATCAGTTACCTCCACAAGGCTCTAGACAATGGCCACCTGATTGGAAAAATCTATATCTATCTAACCAAGGCCTTTGATCTTATCAGTCATCCCCTCCTGCTAACTAAACTTTATTCCCTGGGTCTCTCACAGGACACAGTGACAAGGTTCAAAAGCTGTCTCACTGGTAGAAAGCAGCATGTCAAATTTAGTTGCGTGCAATCTGACCAAATAAAACTGACTGTCGGGGTACCACAGGGCTTGATTTTGGGGCCACTGTTTTTAGTCTTTTCATCAGCAATCTTCAGGAAGCCTGTCCTAAGTCAAGGGTATTGCTCTAAGTAGATGACACAGTTATCTTCTCAAGTAACCCATGCCAGCTCACTGACAGGTGACCTCCAGGATAGGTTTAGGAAGACTGAGGTGTGGTTCAAAAGTAATAGGTTAGTGTTAAACTACAAGGAAACCAAGGCAATGCTGTTTGCAGGGCCACACACATGGAACAAAGCACCACCTATGACTGATATAAATGAAAATGGTATGCTGCCGGAAAAGGTCATTACATTCATATACCTGGGTGTCACCACTGATGATACCCTCTCATTTGCACCTTATGTTGACTACACAGTAAACAGAAAGCTAGGAGTTATATACAGACAGAGACATTGCTTCACCAAGGAAGCCAGCCAAATTGCAGTCACCAGCTCAGTCCTCCACATCAGTGACAATGGGATCACAATATACTAGGCAGCCTCAGACACTACCCTAAACAGCATCGAACTAGTCCTAAACAAGGCCTGCTGCTTAATACTAGATGCAGACAGGTTCACACACACCTGCTCCCTATACTCCCTATCCAGTGTACTTCCCCTGCAGGATAGAATCCAACTCCATACCTGCATACTGGGTAAAAAAACACTGTTGGGTCTCACACCTCCTGGAATGCAGAACCTTCTAGTGTCACCTCAAAACTCCTACCCCACTAGGGCCATGACTAAGAACAACCGTAATATTCCTTTCTGCAAAACTACACTAGTGCGGTGCAACTTTTCCATCAGAGCCCCTCAGTGGTTAAATGAGTTCCCTGAATCCATACTAAATTTCAACAATATTGGCCAGTAAACAGACAACTCAGGAGTTTAATTACCTCCAATCCCACCTGTTGCTGCCCCTCATTCTTCACAGCCTAACTCTATGACAAAGCTCACTTTAGCTGCCTGTACCCTCTATACTTGCAGATACCTCTCCTCAGCTAAGGTGCCTAACCCCTGAAAAAGCTGGTTGTATGTTACTTATATGGTTAATCCCCGACAAAGCTTGTTAAATGCTGCCTCAATTGAAAATGATTGTAATCTATGACATTGCTATTTAAACCTGTTTATCTCTGTGGACCATAGCTAGACTAGGTAAATAAGCACTTGTCTGATTTATACGTTATTGTGTTGTTGACGTGGAACCTTTGTAAATGACCTATCTTGCTCAAAGGTGATTATCTGAAAAATAGAATAAATAAAATTAATTTCTTAAATGAAGGTCATGTAAATCTTTGAACCTCCACTTACTGGTGGACGATAAATCATATGATTTTTACATCTATAAAGGGTCTGGCAATATAGCCTGGAGGTAAGGTCAACAAGGTGTAAATGAGCTTGGTACATCCAGCATGCTTAGGTTTGATTCCCTCAACCTCCACTTACATACTGTATGACCTTGAGCAAGTCACTTAATCTCTCGGTTCTCCCAGGTCACTTAAACCTGTAAATGAGCTTTGTGTGAAATAGGTATTACCCAGTTACCAAAGAAGAATAATCTCTGTCTATATGTACATATTCTTGGCAAAAAACATTGTTAATGCTTCAGTTAGGGTTCCAGCAACAAAAGTTTGGAAATGTGCTGCTAGGGTTCCTGGCCCTAACACACCACCCCCACTGTGCAGAAAGCAACAGGCATGGGGGGGTGCCTTGGGGCTGTCAACCCTCATGCTCACCCCATTCCACGTGTAAGTAAGCTGAGATGGTTACAGTAGAGGAGAATGGGGTGAGCACTAATGCTGACAACTCCAAGATACACTCCCATACCTGTTGCTGCCTGCACAGTGGGGGTGAAGTGTTAGAGTTAAACCTTAACAGCATATTTTCAAACTTTTGTCACTGGAACCCTAACTGATGCATTAACAACGTCTTTTGCCAAGAATGTCCTTACTTTTTCAGACAGTGTAATCGTATCCATATTTGCGTGTGGGAGTGCAGGGTGTTTCAGGCCCTGGGCTCCTATCCCTCCATAGATATGTAGCTGTGGAAGGGCCATGCACTTCCATTTAAAGGACAACAGTGGCAAAATTGTCAGCATAACTATCTTTTTACCCCACCTCATGTACCCAGTACAGAAAATGTTTGAATCCCTGCCAAATCATAATTCTGTGCAACTGCAACACCATTCCATGCAACAGGTGTAAAAGAACATTTTGGTCGGGATTTGAGAATGACAGCTATGACATACATGAGGTGGGTAATAAGAAGGCTGTGTTGAAAATTTGGAGTCAGAATATTTAACATTTCCAATGTTATGAGCATGTGTAGCAAAAGTGCAACAAATGGGCATAATTTTGCCACTTTTAATAGTTTTAACCCCAAATTTTCAATATAACCTTCTTATGACCCCACCTCATGAACAAGGTCAGGAAAAATTGTTGAATCCTGATGGAAAGATGAACTCACCAACTGATCGCGAAATCACCATGTTGGAAATTTGGTGTCAAAATGTGAAAAAATGGCTGAGTTGTGCATAAAAGTTGACCCCCCCCATTGAAATACATTGAACTGCATTTACCTTAGTTTCTCATATTGCAGTCACTGGTTCCAGCAGCAAGATATGTCTTCGATCGGAGAGCGGATCTTGAACCTGGGACATGTTCAGATGAGTGAGGGTGTGTGGGAGTGTACTGGGGTGTGTGAGGTGGTGGATGCTGAGTGGGAGGTGGAGTGGGGGTGTCTGATTGACAAGGGACCATTTCTTATTTCAGGGGGAAAAAATCAAGGACCATTTACTTTTTTACAGATGGGGAAAGCAATCAGTGGGTGGGGGGGGTGCCACTAGACACCAGGGAGAAAGTAAACAAAAGGGGTGCATAAATCAGAGGGTGGGGGTACTAGACACCAGGTAATAAATAAAACTAAAGTGAAGGGGGCATAAACTGAAGGGTGGGAGGTGCCACTAGACACCAGGGAAAAACAAAAGTAAAGGTGGTACAGTGGTGGCGTTTGTTGAGGGGGTCTTTTTCCTACGTAAGGAAAGGGATCAAAGCAATGGAACTAAAGGGTAAACAGGGAAGAGAGGAGGCACTTTGGGTCACTTTGGAGACAGGAAATGGCACCACATACTCCATGGGGGTTGTATACAGACCCCCATCTCGGGGGAGGAAATGGACAAGGGAATGATAGAAGGCATCCTTAGAATGGCAGAAAAAGGGAGATATTGTTGATGGGGGACCTGAATATGTCAGATGTTAACTGGAGCACATTTGCTGCAGCCACATCCAAGAGCGGGGTCTTTCTCAATACCCTGCAATGGGCATGCCTCAGACAGCTAGTATTGGAAGCCACTCAGGAGGGAGCAGTCTTAGACCTGGTACTCTCAAATGGGGATGGAGAGAGGATCACAGATTTAGAAGTGGGTAGCCACCTGGGAACAAATGACCACCAAATAGTGTGATTCATGATAAACACAACCGTAGAGTCAAGCCATACAAAAGTGAAGGTATTGGACTTTAGGAGGGCTGACTTTGGCAAATGGGTGCATGCCTAAGGAATGTACTAGCAAATGGGCAGGAAGGAGGGGTTGAAGAACAATGGAGAAAAATCAAAACTGCTATCACAGAGGCAACAAGCCTTTGTGTGAAGCAAATAAACAAAATGAAATGAAGTAAAAAACCACTATGGTTCTCAAAAGAGGTGGCGGGGAAGGTTAGGTAGAAAAAAAATAGCATTCAGGAAGTATAAGGAATCACAGAAGGAACAGGACAGAGAACTGTACTAATTAAAGCAGAAGGACGCAGGGAAAGCAGTCAGAATAACGGAGGCCCAAACCAAAGAAAAGATAGCCAACTCAGTTAAGGGGGTATAAAACCTTTTATAGGTACATCAAGAAGCAAAGGAAGACCAAGAGAGAGAGATAGTGAGGCTTAATAAAGGGGAAGGGAGATGGGCAGAGGGTGACAGTGAAAAGGCAGAGATAGTGAACAAATAATGTTGCTCAGTATTCACAAAAGAAGAAGAGGGGGAGGTACCTTGAAAGGCCCTTTATAAATAAAGTATTATTATTATGTATTATTATTATTGCCTAAATCAAACAATAGAAGCACTCTGGACAGAAGGGTCGATACCAGTCCATTCACAGAAGAAAGGGTCCTGAAAGAACTCCTAAAACTCGAGGTGGACAAAGCAATGGAGCCTGATGGGATTCATCCCAGAATTCTAAAAGAACTAAGGGGAGACCTAGTAACACCACTGACTACCCTTTTTAACAAATCATGGTAGGATGGTGTGGTACCTGAGGACTGGAGGAGGGGTAATGTGATTCCCTTTCACAAAGGTGGGAGCAAGGCAGAGGCAGGAAACTACAGACCTGTTAGTTTGACCTCAGTGGTAGGGGAAAATGTTGGAATCTCTTCTGAAAGAAAGAATTTTGAATACCTAGAGGCCAGTAGGACACCGGACTCAAGGCAGCATGGATTCACAGCGGGAAGGTCATGTCAGATGAATCTAATAGATTTCTTTGACTGGGTGATCAAAGTAGTAGACCAGAGAGGGGCTGTGGACATGGCCTACCTAGACTTTAGCAAGGCATTTGACACAGTCCCACACAAAAGATTAATAAACATGTTAGCCAGCCTGGGAGTGGGTCCCAGGGTGGTAGCTTGGGTAACAAATTGGCTGGACAACAGGGCACAGAGGGTAATAGTAAACATAGTACACTGTGAAGAAAGGGAGGTTACTAGTGGGGTACCACAGGGTTCAGTACTGGGACCGGTCCTCTTTATTGTCTTTATAAGAGACATTGCAGAGGGGCTGGAAGGAAAAGTATGCTTTTTTGAAGACGACACAAAGATCTGCAACTGGATTGATACGCAAGGGTGTGGAAGAAAGGATGAGAAGGGACTTGGCAAGGTTGGAAAAATTGTCAAAAGTATGGCAGCTTAGATTCAATGCAAAGAAGTGCAAAGTAATGCACCTGGGAAACAAACATCCAGGGGAAGAGTACACAATGAGGGTGGAGGTACTAACAACGACAGAAATTGGAAAGGGACCTGGGGGTAGTCATATCAGATGACCTTAAGGTAGGCAAGCAATGTGAGAAGGCAGTGAGGAGGGCTGGGGGATACTGGGGTGCATAGGGAGAGGCATCTCCAGTAGAAAACAAGAAGTTTTTATCCCTCTGTACAGACAGTTGGTGAGACCCCATCTGGAGAACTGAATGCAGTTCTGGAGACCCCATCTCTGCAAGGACAAAGACAGGATGGAGGCAGTCCAGAGAAGGGCAACTAAAATGGTTCAGGGTCTGCGACAGAAGCCATAAGAAGAGAGACTAAAATAGCTTAACATGTATACCCTTGAGGAAAGGGTCTGGGGACATGATAGAAACGTTTAAGTACCTCAAGGGAATCAACAAAGTCGAAGAGGGGAGCATCTTTCAGAAAAAGAGATGTGCAAGAACAAGGGGGCACAATTTGAAGATAGAGGAGAGATGGCTCAGGGGCAGCGTGAGGAAGTATTTTTTTATGGAGAGGGTGTTGGACACATGGAACTGCCTTCCTAAGGAGGTTGTGGGGTCAAAAACAGTGGGGGAATTGAAGAATGCATGGGACAGGCAGAAGGCAATTATAGTGGGGAGTAGGAGGAATTAGGCTGTTGGTTAACTTGAATCTGTAGCTTATCCAATTGGTAGGGAAATGGGCAGACTAGGTGGGTCAAGCGGTCCTTATCTGCCATCAAAGTCTATGTTTCTATGTTTCCTATACTGGTCCAGTTGCAAAACTTGCAATGCAGGCCAAAAAGTTTAGTGTGTCAAAATTAAGGGGGTGCTCACTAATAGAAAAATTGTACTGATACCGTCACCATTCTATGCTGTTTTACAAACCAGAAGACAGACTGACACCACATTTGCAGATCTGGGGCACTCAGGGTAGATAAAGCCCTCTTTCAGTTTGATTATGTGTTCTTTGTGTTTTTTAGGACCACTGGCAAAACTTCACTGCAGACTACTGTAAAAAATGTAGTGGGTCCGAACCTGATCTCATAGATGCGTTCTGCTATGTATTGCAGTAAAAATCGGGAACATGCTTGTTTCAATAAATTTTATTTAACGTATGACCTGAAAAAAACTTATGTTCTTCAGTATTTATATTCCATGCTGTTTGTGCTCGACCATGATGTTAGCTCTGAAAGATACAAAGTGGTAGAGCAATTTCATCTCTTCTCGTATCCGTTCAGAAATCAGCCTGATGTCATTCCAACAGAAGCCGTCTCTAAGCAATTAGCCTATTACACCAAGCTGTTTTTTTAATTTGTAGATGAAATAAGAGTCAACAGTGAATATCTAGGCATTCATTCAGAGTCCCCTTTTGTATTTTAATTGGGAGCACTAATCGGAGAGTGGGGGGTGCCACTAGACACCAGGGAAAGGATTTAGGGATTAAAAAAAAGGGATCCTTTTTTATGACTTGTGGTACAAAAAAAAATCTTTATTCATATTACAAGTCATAAAAAAGATTTATTATGTGAAAAAAACAATCATTGAAAGCCATTTGCCACCAGCTAACTGCAGAATCCAACTGAGGGGGTCCCGATAAGCAAGGTACATGTCTCGCTGTCAAATTAAGATAACATTTTTGGAGTTATTACATTCTGTTTCCCTCACTAACTGTAAGACAAAATGACAGCTGCACAAAAAAGGGTTTCTCATTTTTGATAAAGGATTACCCATATGCGATAAAGGATCCTTTTTTGCATGGGACATCTAACTGCTCTCTTTGAAAATAATGGAAAACTTTAAAATTTAATAACTTTTGAATGGATTAATGTTTTTTGCCAAATCTTCAAAAGGCACATCTGTGATCCAAGGCCTGTTTACCCTGAATATTTTATCACAATTCCACACCATTTCTGTGCGGCAGGATGATAAAGAATTTGACAAAACATGGTAATTTTCAAATTTTCTAACACTCAGTATCTCCGTACCCACACATCTGACCAGAACAAAACTTGCCACATCAAAAGATCTTTGGTCCCTGATGGTGCATGATTTTGGACTTTTTTTTTTTTCTGATTCTTTTTTCATATGAGGGGATCCTTTTTTGTATCTGTGTTTCGTTCATACATAAAAGGATGCCTTCATACGAAAAAAGATTTTGAACTTAGTGAAGGAATCTTTTTTCATATAGGTCTTTCATTTGATATAAAAAAGGATCTCTTCATATGAAAAAAGATTTTGGACTTAGTATTTTTCCCACATTTGAAAATCAACAAGCTGTACCTCCCTCAATATTTGGACTTAAGGGACAAACTATATATCAAATGAAAGGTCTCTATGAGTACTACAAGAATAATAGATAATCCCCCCAAACAATTTAGGGGCCACATAAAAAAAAACATAAAAATTTAAAAATCTAAATTACCATATGATAACACTGGAACTTTAACAAGCCATACAACAAAGCAAATCAATTGCTTTTTCAGCAGAAATGGAAGCCACACCCACATAGATGCATCCACCTATGGAGGGATGGAGAAGCAGAGCCCAGAGGGACATGCACTCCCACTGGCAAATGAGGATACAATTATACTATGTCAAAAAGTAAGGAAACTCATTCTAAAAAAACTTTGTGAATGCACTAGTTAGGGTTAAAGCTGCAAAAGTAGGGAAATGTGATGTTAGGGTTCCCAGCTCACCCCACCCCACATTGCAGGCTGCAACATGAAAAACCATTACAGTTTGACCGCTCATGTGTCTTCGTAAATCAGGCATGGGGTGTACCTTGGGGTTGTCAACCCAAACATTCACAGCATTCTTATATGCTGTACGCATCTCAGCCTATTTACTGATGGAATGGAGTGTGTTAGGGTTGACAACCCCAAGGTACACTCCATGCCTGATTTAAAAGATGCAGGAGAGGTCAAACTGTAATGGTTTTTCCTGTTGCTGCCTCCAGGGTTGGGCTGGGGCGTTAGGGTTGGGATCCCTAACACCACATTTCCCTACTTTTGTCACTTTAACCCTAACTAGTACATTAATAACTTTTTTTTGCAATGAGTACATATATATATATGTATGTATATATCTAGAGACAGAGAGAGAGTGAGAGAGAGTGCTACACAAAATGATGGTACTGGGGAAATTGTTTTGGGAACAAAGAAAAGAGAACTGGCACTAGTACAAAGACCTGGGGGACACCGTGGCTTGACTGAAGCTGAGTCTAAGATAGATCTATCAGATTTGACAACCAGTTTCACAGGTAGTGCCTAAACCATGAAACTGCATGTGAGGATAAGCAGCTTGGAACATAGGAGGCCATGGTCATCCAGGTTGAATGCTTTAATTCAACAATGATTCCTCCAGTGAACAAACACTGATCCATGGCTGTTTTGAGCTCAGTCACCACTTTAGTGTGGGGCGTGATTGTCCTGTGCACCTTACAAAATCCATGCTGCTCCAGTGTAAGTATATTGTGGATGTAAAGGTGGTCAGTGAGATAACTGGTGACAACACACTCAAGCAGCTTATTGAGAGCAGGTAGTATTGTGATAGGGTAATAGTTTTTGAGGCTCTTCATGTCTCCAGGTTTGGGAACAGGGACAATTCTGGCTATTTTCCAGTTTTCAGGGACAGAACCAGAGTCTAATGACAGGTTAAAATTGTGTCTATTTGTGGGGGATGATGATGGGGACACCACATTTTAGGAGTGTGGGCTCAAGGCATATCCTGCACAAGTGTAAGGAGATAGGCTAGCAAGAAGCTTCTGAGTAGGCTGGTCCAGTGGCACTGAGGGTTGAGGAACTGGATATCACACTTTGTGACACCCCGGTGACCTGGGTTCAAGAACAGACTCGGGCCATCAGGGGTTGGCAGGGGAGGAGAGGATCGAGAATCCAGAGGACTGCTCTCCTCTTCTGGGGAGGGTTGGGGTATGTGCCCACCGCTCTAGCTACCCCAGTGGAGACTGGGGGAGCAGCAGTTGGGTGGTCCTCACATCAGGGATTGGGCAGTGGTGGGCATCCTGTGGGTGAGCATGGCAGCTCACTCACAGTGTGCCGGAAACCATTGCACGTCCGTGCCCTAGGGGTCTTTATATAGAAAAACCCTCACATCATTTAGGACAATGCCTATGATGGGTGACCTCCCCCCAGCCAAACAAAGCCCACTAGAAGTCAGGATGTGGGGGCCAAGGATGATGCAATCTCCCCCCCGGTCCATCCCCCACTGGGCCTCTCCATGGGGGGTAAGCCATGGTCTTCCCCGACTCTGCATCTGTGGCAGAGGCTGGCTGGTGGGGAAGTTGAGCGCCTGTGCACAAGGCTGACCAAGGGGGCACAATAAGTCCCCGCTGTTCTGAGGAGCAAAAATTAGAGTATAAAAAAAAGAAGCTTCTGAGTATCATTTGTCATCAAAATTTTCAGGTAAAAAGGTAGGCAGCTAGGGAAGAAGATTGGAGTAACGCGGGGGTTCTTACCACAGGGGGCATAAACACAGAAGTGTTTGCACTATACCAACTGTTTTTGCACTGCCTATAATTATTTTAAGACTATTTGTTAATTTTTCAATTGCTTATTATTCCTACTCATTATCGTAGTCTGAATTGGTTTATTGTTTTTTTTAAAAATGCTCTCCAGTTCTTCCACTGTTTTTGTTGCATACTTTGTATTACATTGTATATATACAGGATATGCAATGGGCTGACTCAGAATATGCAATTTAATGTTCAAATGGGAGTGTGCAAGACCATAACTCATGAGTGGCAGAGCACAGTCGTGCCCCTATAATTACGGTTGAGTAGCCTGTTTAATGTTAAACCTCAAATTTTGCACTTTAATACCTTTACAACCGATCAATGGATTTGCACAAAATTTGGTATGTATTATCCTGTGAGGTAGATCTCCTGATGCGGCAAGTTTTGTTCTGGTTGGATATGAGGATTCTGAAATCCAGATAGTGCAAAAACCTTAAAAGTCACCACTTTTTGCAGTTTTTTCCTCATTGCCTTGTGTCCAGACAGTGTGGAATTTTGGCGTGAAATTTGTATGGTAGAAACAACTTGGGTAACAGAGCTACCATGCTTTGTTTGGTGAAAAAATATTAATATGTTGCAAAGTTATTCAGTTTTTAAGTTCCAATTATTTCCTATGGGAAGATCACCCTCCAGAATAGAGGTAAAAAGTCCAACAAAAGATTTGGCCCATGAAAAAAGATCCTTTTGTGGGAGGGGCCAATCCTTTTTCGCAAGAAAATGTCTTTTTCATGAGTTGCCATCTTGTTTTTTTCCCACAAACTACAAAGTGTGGAAAATTCAACAAAATGTTGCCATTTTAAAAATCAAACACCAGAATCTAGCTAAATGGGCCCCATTTAACTAGATTCTGATGTTTGCTTTCACAGTTAGGGCCAGAAATACTTTGTTTAGGCACCCAAAATCCCAGTTGGCCAGCTTAGTGAGAGAAGCAATTCCACTGCCTTTTCTGTATGAGCACCGCAGGACTTTCTGGACTTCTGCAGCCACAGCTGAACTCACACTGCTGGTTGCAGTGTTAACTGTGAGCCCTCTGGGCCTGGTATTTAGTGTCACCCCTCACACCCCCATCACTGTCCCCCTTAATAAAAATAAATATACTCTCTGGTGTCTAGTGGTGACCTCCACCTTCTGATCGCCATCCCGTAATTTTTTAGTTGAGTCCCTGGTATCTAATGGCACCCCACCCTCTGCCTAGTTTAATTTTGTTTGTTTTTAAATTTATCTTTATTTAATTCAACACCAGGATGCCCACCCCAGGTGTCGGATATGCCCCGCAGCTCGCAGCCCCTTGTTTTATTAACTGTAGCCAACATCGGGGGCCCAATCCCCATATCTGCATTTTAGAATCCCCCCCAGCAGTGTAGAACACTAAAGAGCCAACCCCAAGTGTCTTGAGATGGTTTCTTAATATTATTGGTACCTGCAATAGTAAAAACGTCCAGCGACGTCTTTTTTTTAACCTAAAACAAAGAAAACAGTATCTCACCATCGCTGCTGACCCCATCCCAACCCTCCACTCAGCACCCACCTCCCCCACCCCTTACCCTATACTTACCACTGAAGGTCATAGGCTGTCATCTTCTGTGAACTGAGATACCTCTGCACTCTTTAAAGCCGAACCGCAGACTGAGGAATAAAGGTAAGTGCTGTATACTATATTTCAATGGTGTTTTGAACTTATTTTCATAACTTTGCCATTTTTAGGAATTTTTTCACCAAAATGTCAACCTGCCCTTTTTGGGACCCCACCTTATGAACACTGGCACTGTCATTTCATTAATCGGGCCCAAAAGGTAATTTCTTGGACACTGCAAGAAATCACCTTTTGGGACCGAATAACAAAATTTTACCGCAAGTGTTCATGAGGTGGGGTCACAAAAAGACCATGTTGAAAATTTGGTGAAAAATTTCCTAAAAATGGCAGAGTTATGAGTGTTCATTGAAATTTTTCTATGGAGGTGCCTAACTTTGGTAATTTTCAATATTATGATTCCAAATTTTCAACATAGCCATTTTTTTCACACCTTCATGAACAGTACAGCTGTCATTTTTCACATCCTGTCAGAAATGTGTTTTCATACTTATGGCTTGGAAGAAAAAATTACTCACCTTAGTAATGCTGTTTCTTCTAATGGAGTCTTGCTATATTCTGACATATTGCAGTGATGTCCAACCTTTGAACTGCCCCGGAGATGAAAGAGTTAACTTTCCATGCCAGGCATGCAACGCTGAGCTCGAGCTCGGTTGAGACTGTCTGTTGCTGTTTGAACTCAAACCATCAGATCTTTATGAGCTATACTCACTGGGTGTCCTGTGTGGAAACTGTAAACTTACACTAGCCAACTGGCTACTAAATATAATAAACAGATTTTTTGGTCCCAAAACAAAGACTCAAGTCAGGAAACCCAAAAAATAAAACAAAACACAGCACCCACTCACCCAAAGTAAAGGGGTGAGAAGTAAGGTGTGGGGCACCTCCCGAGTGCCAACACTGCTACTGCCCACCCACATCCCAAAAACCAAGGTTTTGAGAGGGGAGGCGGGAGGTCAGAATACAGCAAGACTCCATTAGAAAAACAACATTACTAAAGTGAGTAATTTTTCCTTCAAACAACATGAAGTCTTGCTGTATTATGACATATTGCAGACTACCAAGCAGTACCTCCATGGAGGAGGGACAGAACCTACTTAGAAATAGGCTCTGAAGCACTGTTGTGCTAAACCGAGCATCACTCCGAGCCTGGATATCCAGAGAGTAATGCTTGGTAAAAGTGTGTACTGTTTTCCAGGTGGCTGCTTGACAAATCTCTAAGATAGGAATATCTCTGGCAGCAGCCAGGAAGCAGCTGTACCTCTGGTAGAGTGAGCCCTCAGGCCTGAGGGTGGAGTCCTACCTAGTTTTTCATAACAAAATTGAATGCAAGAGACAATCCATCTGGCAATAGATCTCTTAGTGGCAGGTTTTCCCTTACCAACCTCACCATAAGTGAGGAACAGTTGGAGGGAATCAAACCTGTGACCCTTGGTGCGCTCTATGTAGTAGCTAAGGGCCCTTTTCACATCCAAACTGTGTAGCCTCCTATCCCCAGAGGAGGAATGGTCAGTGAAGAAAACAGGAAGGGACATAGACTGGTTAAGGTGGAAATCTGAAACCACCTTAGGCAAAAACTTCCTATTAGTCCTGAGGACCACCTTATCTCTATGGAAAGAGATAAAATCAGGCTCCACTGACAGGGCCTGTAACTCACTTATGTGTCTGGCAGAAGTGATGGCCACCAAGAACACAGTTTTCCAAGTCAAGTACTTAAGCTCTGCTGAGGACAAAGGCTCAAAAGGGGGTTGCATAAGCTCGGCAATGCAAACATTGAGGTCCCAAGCAGGGGCAGGGTCCCTGAATGGAGGATTGGTATGAAGCAATCCCTTGAAAAATTTAGAAAATACAGGATGGGCTGAAAGGGAAGAGTGCTTGCCTGTTGAAAGGAAAGCAGAAACAGCTGCCAGATGCACTCTTAGTGTAGCTGGTCTGAGTCCCAAGCTATTAAGATGAACCATGTAGTCAAGGACTGTGGGAAGGCCAGCAGACTCTGGGGAAATATGCTTCCTAGAGCACCATATAGAAAATCTTTGCCACTTGAAGTTGTAAGTGTTTCTGGTGGAATGCTTCCGAGAAGCCTTTAGGATATCCATAACACCTCGAGAGAGGTGCAAATCAGCAAACTCTAACTCTTCAAGAGCCAGGCCTTGAGATTGAGAGATTTGAGATTTGATACCAAACCCTCCCTGAGCACATGATAACAGGTTGTAATTCCTGGGAAGAGAGCAGGGAGGTGGACTGCTAAGGACAACAAGAGAGGTACCAAGGTTGCCTGGCCCAGTCTGGAGCAATCAGAATCACCTTGCAGGGTTGAGACCTGATTTTGACTAATACCTTGAACAGGAGAGGGGAGGGAAGGGAGGAAAAGCATACAGGAACTTCCCTTCCCAGTTGAGAACTAGGGCATCCAGGGGGACTGAGCCCAACACTGGGGGCCTGCAGTAAAAGAGGGGAAGTTGGTGATTGTCTGGGGCTGCAAAAATATCTATCTGTGGGGTACCCCCATCTGGAGATGATCACCTTCAAAACCAGGGGATCCAGGGACCATTCGTGATGGCCCTGAGATATCCTGCTGAGAGCATCTGCCAGGGCATTTGTCCTTGCCTGGGAGGTGTATTGCTGTAAGAGAGGTGTTCAGGGAATAGGCCAGAGACCATAGCTTCATTGCCTCTGTGCACAAGGTCGTAGACCGAGTGCCCCCTTGCTTGTTGATATACCACATTGTGGTGGTATTGTCTGTCCTGATCTGAACTACTTTGTTCTGAACAGACTTGGAAAAAACTTGAAGTGCTAGAAACACTGCTCTGAGTTCTAATAGATTGATGTGAAGCAGAGATTCCCGAGGAGACCACAACCCTTGTGTGGTCAGGTCTCCCAAGTGTGCTTCCCTCCCAAAGAGGGAGGCATCTGTAGTAAGGATTAGAGAATGAGACTGAGTGACAAAAGGAACTCCCTGTCTTATATTGTCCTGATCCAGCCACCACTGTAATGCCTGGATCAGGGTTCAAGTCACTGGAATTAGTTTGGTCAGAGGGTCCCTTTTCTGAGACCAAAAGAATCTCAAGTGGAACTGAATATCCCTCATTTGAAATCTTGTTCCCTGCACCACAGCTGTAGAGGCAGCCATGTGTCCCAGGAGCTGCAGAAAATGCCTTGCTGGTCGAGATACCTGAAGGGTGAATGAAGAGGCCAGTGAGATAAGGGTCCTTGCCCTGTCCAGGGGAAGGAAGGCCCTTGCCTTTACTGTGTCCAGCTCTGCCTCTATGAAGGTGAGGAGCTGCACGAGCTCTAGAACTGACTTTGAGAGATTCAGATGGAAACCTAGAGAAGTGAGCAGTTGTTGAGTTATCTGTAGATGTAACTTGACTTGGTCTGGAGACTGGCCTACTATGAGCCAGTCGTCCAGGTATGGAAAGATGGAGATCCTTTTTCTCCTTAGGAAGGCAACTACTACTGCCAGGCATTTTGTGAACACCCTTGGAGCAGAAGTTAGGCTGAAGGGCATTGCTCTGAATTGGTAGTGGCCTGAGGGCAGCTCGAACCTGAGGTACTTTTGATGGGAGCTTCTGATGAGAATATGGAAATAGACATCCTTGAGGTCCAGGGAGACTAGCCAGTTCCCTGGCCTTAGAGAGGGTAGAATTACTCCCAGAGTCACCATTTTGAACGTTGGCTTTAAAAGGTGCTTGTTTAAATATCTGAGATCCAGGATGGGCCGCCATTCTCCTGTCTTTTGGGGGGTTAGGAAGTACCTGGAGTACAATCCTTTCCCTTTGTGTAAGGGTGGGACCCTCTCTATGGCTCTGAAGGAAGAAGGAAGAGATCTCTGCCTCTAGGGCAAGGGCCTCTGAAGGATTTGCAGGTGGAAAAGATCTGGTTCTCATCTTTGGAAACTTTTTGAAGCTGAGAACCAGTCCCTGGCTTACTACTTCCAGGACCCATTTGTCTGATGTTAAAGACATCCAGTCCTGGACAAAGTAAGCCAGCCTGCCCCCTACAGGTGGTGGAGAATTGGCCCTGGCAAACCCATCATGGTGCTTGTTTGGCAGGGGCTTTAGGCTGATGGGTGGAAGCAGGCCTGCTTGTACCCCATCTGCCTCTCCCTCTAAAGAACCCCCTATGAGCATAAGCAGAAGAGGAGGCCTGGGCTTGGTAGAAAGGCCTATGAAAAGGCCTGCCCCTGCCCCTGGAATGCTGCCTTTGGGGAGTAGCTTGCCTTTCCTTGGCCTGAGCACTCCTGTAGGTGGTCCTATATTCATCCATTTTCTCATGTAGTTCTCTGTTTGCTCCCCAAACAGAGAATTACCCACAACAGGAAAATCCATGACCTTAGTCTGGGTATCCTGAGACAGGCTAGTACATCTGAGCCAAGCCATCCTACGAAGGGCCACAGATGTAGCCATGACTCTAGATGAAACATCATTGGAGTCCACTGCAGCATGGAATTGCACCTTGGATGCCTCAATACCATCTGCAGCCACCTGCTCCAGCTCCTTGGCAAGCTGTCCAGGGACCTATTTAGCTAAAGCTATTACAGTGTCCCATCTAGATTTCTGATATCTAGCTGTATAGGCCATATAATTAGCCTGCCTGAGTCCCAAGGATGCTGCCATGTACTGTTTCTTTGCCATGGCATCAATCCTCCTGGAGTCCTTATCTGGGGGTGTGTGAAATCAAGGGTATATTTGCCTTACCACAGGCTGCAGCCTGCACTACCTCAACATGGCTGCATTGCTGGGTAAGGAACTCCGTATCTGAGCCTGAGAGAGTATACCTCTTGTCCATTCTCTTGTCCACAGGAGGTATAGAATTAGGAGTCTTTAAAATTTTTATTGTCTGTTTCTCAAAGGATTTATGAAGGGGAACAGACAGCCTCCTGGACTCTGGGATATCCATCGTTTCAACGTAATCAGGCTCCTGCTGGTCGTCCACAGCTTCTTCCATAGGAAGCTGAAGAGTTTCAGCCACTTTTTTGTAGAACATAAAATGGGAAGGGGACTCAGAAACCTAGGAGGAGGCACTCCTGAAGGTCTGTCTGGAGAGATGTCCGGGTCAATAGGCACATCCAGACTTCCGTAATCACCATCACTATCCTCATACTCTCCTTCCTCCTCCTCCGGTTCATAAAAATCCTCTAAATTATAATCCGGAACCGGGGGAACCGACCGAACCGAGCCCCTTCCTGATGGTGCCAGTTCGGTCAGAACTGGGATGAGCGACTGAACAATCTTATCGCTTGGCTATTTCATCAGCGGTTGGAGAAAGAACTTGTGGATCCGCACCGCTGATTTATCCCTTCTTTTCTTTTAACCGAACCGACCTCGGAGCTGTCTCTTGCCCAAGAAGTTTCGCCTGGTCAGAGGGCACTCCTTCTGGTCGTTGAACCGAACCGGGCTGGCCATCCGGGTCAGTGGACTTCTTGGCCTCCCTTTCCCTGAGCCTACCAACTCTTTTTTCCAGGGTAGCTGCAGGAAAATTTTTACAAATCTGGCAGTTTGAATCAAGGTGGTCAAACCCCAGACAACAAACACAGGTGGTGTGGGGATCAGCCTTAGCAAAGACTTCCCCACACACACACACACACATTGCAGTGTTGAAACCCAGTGGGCCCGGTTTTTCTTTTGGGTTTCTCAGACATGGCCAGTCCTAACAAAAAACTTACCCTTTTTTCGGCAATCTGCCAGGCAAGACACCCTTATCGGTTCCTGACCGTGTTACGGGTCATGGAAAAAAACGTAATAAAATCCATTTATTTTTAGAACTGATAAGGACCGGTTACCACACTCTAAAAGCAGAATAAACTTTTTTTGAACAACCTGATCGGTTCAAACCAAACCGATCCCACGTTTACAAGTTCCACACAGAAGAACAACAAAAATAAGCCTATCTAGCACTCATGAAACCACAGACAGAGACTGAACCGGCAGGTTACGGTTTAAATTCGGTCGAAAACCGAGAAAAACTGTACTTTTACCGACAAAATTGAACCGAGCAAAGGAGAAATCTCCGGAGTGACTGTTCAGTGAGGCGGAGTAAAGAATCTGATGGTTTGAGTTCAAACAGCAACAGATAGAGTCTCAACCGAGCTCAAGCTCAGCGTTCCATGCCTGGCATGGAAAGTTAACTCTTTCATCTCCGGGGCAGTTCAAAGGTTGGACATCACTGCAATATGTCAGAATACAGCAAGACTTCATGTTGTTTGAATGGCATTTTGGCATGGATTTAAAAATGTTTACCCTATGGGATTTATGTGGTGGGGTCATAAGAAGACTATATTGAAAACTTGGGGTCAAAATATGAAAAAAATGCCAAAGTTATACGAACATACATACGAAATTTGCGAGCAGATAAAGGCCTAGAGGTCTATCAAGTCTGCTCGAATGTGCAGCTAGCACCCCTTATTCTGCAGCTGACCCTCCCTTCCACCCTTCCCCTTCATTAACCCTTCCCCTTGTCCTGTCCCATCCCCTTTTGAAGCAGTCCACTTTTCTACTACATACCACTTCTGCAGGCAACGCATTCCACCCAGCCTCCACTCTCTCTGTAAAGAAGTGTCTCCTCATCTCCCTCCTGAACCTTCCTCCCTCCAGTCTCATATCATGGCCCCTGGTGGCCCTCCCCTCCCTTACTTTGAACAGCCCCACTGTACCCGCTTTGTTTATTCCTTTCATGTATTTAAAGGTTTCAATCATGTCACCCCTGTCCCTCCTCTCCTCCAGTGAGTACATGTTCAACTCCTTCAACCTCCTATCGTATGATAAGTCCCCCAGCCCCTTGATCATCTTTGTTGCCCTGTGCTGCACCCCCTCCAGTAACTTAATGTCCCTCTTCAGATACAGGTGCCAGTACTGCACGCAGTACTCCAGGTGTGGTCTAACTAATGACCTATACAGTGGCAGAATCACCTCCTCCCTCCTCAAGGATATACCCCTTGCAATACAACCCAGCATTTTGTTGGCCTTTGCAGCTGCCTTCCTACATTGTGCAGAGTTGTTCATTGACCCTGTAATGAGCACACCCAGATCCTTCTCCTCCTCTGTCAGGGCTAGCTGCACTCCCCCTAGCTGGTAACTCCTCCTTGGGTTCTTCATCCCAAAATGCAGCACCTTGCACTTTTTGGCATTAAACCTCAGTTGCCAGGTGTCTGACCAGGTTTCAAGCTTTGCCAGATCATTCTGCAACACCTGCCATCCCCTAGGTCATCCACCACTGCGCCTACTTTGGTATCATCAGCAAACAGACTGATCTTGCTCTTGATGTCCCATGATATGTCTGCAATGAATATATGACCATTCATTGCAATTTTGCTATGCATGCTCATAACTTAGGACATTTTAAATGTTTTTACCCTAGGTTTTTCACACAGCCTTCTTTATTACCTCACCTCATGTATGTTCTAGGTGTCATTTTTCAAATCCTGCCCAAAATGTGTTTCCACACCTGTGACGTGGAATAGCGCTGCACTTGCACACAATTACGTTTTGGTCAGGATTCGAAAATGTTCTGTACCATGTACATGAGGTGGGGTAATAAGCTGGCTATGCTGACAATTTGGCCACTGTTGTCCTATAAATGGAAGTGCAGGGCCCTCTGGGTCTTGTGCTTCCACAGTTACTGTACACACACACACACACACACACACACATATATATAAGGGTATACAATGGAGAGCTATCAGATAAATGATATATTTGCACAAGGGCTGTTTGACCTCGGGTAACCTCATGAGTGAGGTGTCTGGCGTCAAACAGCGCAAGTGTAGATAAATTATTTATCTGACAGCTCTCCATTGTATATTTCATTTATGCAGCAGGGTTGCTTTCTGTCAGTGTGGAGACATTTGCTTTTGATTGCTTATCTTTTTTTGCATATGTTTGTCAAATATGTGAACACAAAATTGCATTTTCTGCTCTTTTTTGCTAATTATAAAAAAAATCTATAAGGTATCTATAAATGAAGTACCACTCATTTTGTAGATAATTTTGTGCTGAACAACTTTCATGCTCACAGCACCATGATATCTTTTTTTGTTTTAAAGTTATTCACATTTGAATATGGGTAGTACTGCTACTGAGGATGAACATTCTAAATTAATTCTGGCGTGATTGTGACATAGCTACTATATGGATAAATTTTATTTATTAAACGGCTGTGAAAATCATTGAATTTATTCAATGAGTTCTGAGCCCACTCCTATTGCATATATATATATATATATATATATATATATATATATATATATATATTTAGACCCTGCACTCCTACAGTAAATTAAGGATACTATTATACTGTCTAAAAAAGTAAGGAAATAATTTGCAAAAAATGTTGTTAATGCTCCAGTTAGGGTCAAAGCAACAAAAGCTGGGCAAGAGATGTTAGGGTTTTCAATCCTAACACCCCACCCTCCCAAGCCAAGCAGAAGAGCAGGTGTAGGTGTACCTTGGACTTCTCAAGCCTAACGCTCACCCCATTATCATAAAGTCTACATATCTGACCTTATTTACAGATGAAATGGGATGAACGTTAGGCATGAGAAGCCCAAGGCACATCCCACACCTGCTCTCCTGCCTGGTTTGGGGCAGTGGGGTGATAGAGTTGGAAACCCTAACACCTCATTTCCTAATTTTTGTCGCTTTGACCCTAACTGGAGAATTAACAAAGTTGTTTGCAACTTATGTATAATATATAGATAAATATTTATAAATAGATATCTATATACATCTAGATACAGATATAGAGAGAGGTATTCTTTGCAGAAAAAAATTGCATTAATGCACCAGTTCGGGTTCAACTTAATCTCATAAAAGTAGGGAAATGTGGAGTTAGGGTTTCCCAAACTCCCCACCCACCCTCCAAGCAGCAAAAGGATAAAGCCACACAAGCAACCTTAGACAGTCATCATCAGGTTTGATGAACAATATACAACTGTTCCAGATTACACAAATGCAGTAGCAGTGATGTGCTACCTTTGTGGATTTGTATCTGTGGTATGCTTACTGCAAGGCTGACACACTCACTTCTGACTACAGATAGAAATCCATGATACAAAAATCACAAAACAGATTTTGTGTGCAGAAGCACAGGCCCCTGCAGCCACAGATACAAATCATGATACCCAAATTACAAGTGTTGTTTTGTTTGCAGACGCACAGGCCCCTATGAGGCCAGTGATTCTATAGCCACAGGTACTCATGCACACTTTAAGACATACACACAGTTCTGCATGCAAAAGCTGAGGCCTCAGAGGGGCCTGTGCTACCACAGCCACAGGTGTAAGATATACACACTGACCTCTGGCTGCAGAACCGCAGGGAACCATGAAATCTATGATACCAAATTTGCAACAGTATGTCTGCCTGCAGAAGCACAGGCCTCTGAAGCGTCTTCAGGCACAGGTGTAAGACATACATAACAACCTCTGGCTGCAGGGTCCTGCACTTACACAGCTGCATATAGAAAACCATGCACTAGTGGATTCAGCTATATAGTGAGGTAACACCTGCTACCTGCTTAGGCCAGCAAAAAGTAGCTGTTTTCACCTAATCTGAGCTTTAAGGGGGAATCCTCACATATCCACAGATAAAACTATTGATTTCTTATGTACCCTTCTGCAGAATAGCACACATATATATTTTTTTATATTATTTACTTTAAAATTGTAATTTATGTATGTCAGCCTAATCATCCTCCATGTTCATTCAGAGGCTCAAGAAACAGCTGAAGGTTCAGGTCAATGGTGGTCCTTTGCCTCCCCCCCCCAATGGTAGTAAAAGGCACTGGGAAGCTATTACAGGTGGAAAGTACAAACAAAGGTTAGGGATGAAGGGGATCTAGGGAAAGGGGATGGAGTGTAGTAGAGAGGAAGGTGATGAGGGGAATATGGAAACCTTGTGGGTCAGTTTAAGAAAGTCAAAGAAGAACCTTGTGGGTCAGTTTAAGAAAGTCAAAGAACAAGAGGGTCAGACTGGGAGCAGATGTGGTGTATAAGACACCTCCTAAATGGAGGAGAGGGAGAGGGACAGGGACAGGGAGATAATTGGGGTTATGCAGCAGAATTGCAGAAAGGGCAACACAATGGTGGTTGGAGACTTCAATCTACCTGGGGTGCATTGGGTAACCATGACATCAGCTAGCAGCAGAGAACAAGTCATTTTGGATGTGCTCCAGAATGTGTTCCTGATGCAACTGGTAAAGGAGCCAACAAGAGATGACAATATCTTAGACATCATCTTGTGAGACAGTGGTCAGGTATGGGGGGTGAGGGCGGAGGGTCCCATAGTGGGGAGTGACCATAGTACGGTATGGTTCTTCCTGTGCTGGGCAGAGAAGAAACAAGTACCACCACCAAGGTAACTGACTTTACTAGGGCCAACTTCAGTAAGATAACTGCAGTACTAGGAAGGCATATTGCCACCATAAGTCCAGATATGGACACCACACAGAATTGGGACATCATAAAGCTAGGGCTGGTGGAGGCCACAAACGCCTGCACTGACTGGAGGAGCAAGAAGCCTAGGACTAATAAACTGAGCTAGTGGACCAGGGAAGAACAGACAAAAGTGAGGGATAAATCGGCGGCCTTTACAAAATGTAAGAGGACCTGTAAAGTAGCAGATTAGGAGGATTTCATCAGGAGCTCCAGGAAGATGACCAGGGTTGAAAAGGCAGCCAAGGCTGCAAAGGAACTGTGGCTTACTCATGGGATTAGAGATTGGGAAAATGGGTTCTTCAATTACATTAGGAAGAGGAGGAACTGCCGGAGCAGATCTCTAGGATTAATATGGAAGGAGGGAGGAGGGTGGGTGGACAAGGGGCTCAACAGGCAGAGGTAGTAACTGAATACTTCTGTTCAGTTTACAAGGAGTGGGAAAAACCTAGCCCACAGGAGCAGAATGGGGTATGGAAAAATGGGGGAGCTAAGATGGTACATGAGAGGATCACGGTGCAAAGAGTGTCAGAGGGCCTAAGGTCTCTGAGGACAGATAAGGCACCAGGACCTGACAGAATACACCTGAGGGTTCTGAAGGAACTTGCAGATGTCCTGGTGGCACCTCTGATTGAGTTATACAACACACCCCCTCGCACAGGATGAGTGCCCCTGGACTAGAGGATGGCACATGTGGTGCCCATCCACAAAAGTGGCTCTTAGGATGAACCAGGGAATTACTGGCCTGTCAGCCTCACTTCAATTGTGGAGACGTTAATGGAGACCATACTACGGGAAAGAATAGAGGCATTCTTGGAAGAAACTGGTCTCCTTGATGAGTGGCAGCATAGGGTTCATTCGGGGAAGGTCTTGTCAGACCAACCTTGTGGTCTTTTATGACTGGGTGACTAGGGCTTAGGATGAAGGCAAGGCTGTTGATGTCCTGTATTTGGACTTCAGTAAGGCCTTCGACTCTGGGACCTGAGGGTTGGGGACAAGGTAGTCAGATTGGGAGCTGGCTAGAAAAGAGACAGCAGAGGGTGGTGGTGAAGGGGGAACTATCATCACCATGGACAGCCATCAGTGGGGTCCTACAGGGTTAAGTGCTGGGAGTGGTGCTATTTAATATATACATGGCAGACATGGCAGTTGGGATCTGGAGTCAGATATGCCTGCTTGCAGATGACACCAAACTGGGAGCAGTGGTTGATGGGGAAGAGGGAGCGGGGTACTGCAGAAAGACCTAGAAACCTTGGAGAACTGCTCACACACCTAGCAACTGGGTTTCAAGCAAAGAAGTGCAAAGTTATGCATTTCGGACACAGGAATCCTGGATACAGTTACCTGCTGGGGGGAGTGCAGTTATTGGCATCCAGTGAGGAAAAAGATTTGGGTGTGCTGGTCACAGGTCAAATGAGTCACTCTGCACAATGTAGGAAAGCAGTGGTGAAGGCCAATAAGATGCTGGGGTGCATAGCAAGGGGATTCACCTCAAGGAGGGAGGAGGTGATCCTGCTTCTATACAGGGCACTGGTGAGACCACACTTGGAGTACTGTGTGCAATTCTGGTGCACATTCCAAAAAAAGGACATCAGACTGCTAGAAGGGGTACAGAGAAGGGCAACCAAGATGCTAGGTGGAATGAAGGACAAGCCTTATGAGGAGAGTTTACTGACGCTCAATATGTACTCCCCAGAGGACAGAAGAGATATGATTGAGAAATTCAAATATTTGAAGGGCATGAATAAGGTTAACCATGAGGGCCTGTTTACATTCAGAAGAGAAGGGATTACTAGAGGGCATAGTCTAAAACTTGAGGGGGAAGGTTCTGATGGGAGATGAGGAAACATTTTCTCACAAAGAGGGTGGTTAAGGTATGGAATGTGCTGCCTGAGGGACTGGTCTCCCAAAAATTAGTAGGGGGATTTAAGAAGCAGTAGAACAGAGTCAAGGGCAGGATCAGAATGGGGAGGGGGAATGGCTGGGTGTAACTCAGATGGTGATAACAGAGACGACGGGGTGGAGGGGGTTGAGGAGAATAGCACCAAGTCTAAACACTGAGAGCTGCCACACTCAAGCAGACTCGATAGACTGTAAGGTCTGCATCTGTTGGTTTCATCGTATGTTTGCATGTTCTGCTCCAAGCTCTGTGACCTGCACAGGAAGTGATGCGAGCAATGGGGTTCCACCATACCACACCAAGAGGAATCCTGTCAAATTCCATTACAGCGATGGCACAATACTGACAGTCAGCATTGTGCCATCCAGGAACACAAGTGTTTTTGTGGGGGGATACACCCCCAGCACCTCCCATGAGGAGGGCTCTGCCCCCCCCCACACCAAAGATTACCAACTCCAAATCGGAGTTGTTTCAGGAAGGGGGCAAACTCCTTGGAGACAGCAGCATTGGTAAGACAGCAGACCAGTACAGCAAACAGCCAACTCTGTCACTGTACTGTTCTTCAATGTCTTACCGTCACTGTAGCAATGATATACAGAGCAAGGGACACGCTTGTTTTACTCTTGGTGCATCTCTAGGCTAATTTGCTTGCTTTGTGCTGCTAACGTTCCCTCACTGAAACAGGGAGATTTTCTTTGAGGGTACTTTTAACCATAAATTATGAGAGACAGACCTTCTTGCAGCAGCACCATAACATTCAGGATAGCTGAATACTATTTTTTTCTTCGTCTGTACCTGCAAAGTGAAGTTTTTTCTGTGGGACTGTCTTCCATTCAGGCATGCAAACATGGAGTAATGTGAGTGCTACATTCCCCAGTGTCTCACTCTGTCTCCTCAGTACTAATAAGTGTCAGTCACTGCACACTGATGGTGTTATTATGACAGAGTAGTATTAGTCTGTTTACATTATTAGTTAACTGCAGTCTGTTTAGAAAACAGTGATTTTGCATGGAACAGAGTAATGAGCTCTATCCAAAGAAAATGGAATATGTGTAATGCAGACACTAGGGTTGGTTTAGGAAAATAGTGTCCACGGTACTGCAGTCTCTTATGGAAACTGCCAAGTTCTTCTCCCAAAAGTGCTTTGGCATCGGTGCACTGGATGATGGTGAAGTGTGCACTGCTCTGAGGGGGATGGCATGAGAGGCTCCCTTAATACATTAGTAAAATGCATGGTTATCTAGGATTACTGAATGCTGAAACCAGGTACCCAAATAGATACACAGTATAGATGGACAAACAGATAGATGTGCAGATGCATTGGAGGGGAGGAGACTGTGTGCCTGTCCCCCCCATGCAGCGAGATTGGCTATGGGCATCACAGTAGTGCGCACAGCCATGGAGGTCAGGGGATAACAAGCTAGGGGAATTTAGAGAATGGGCATCATGAAGCACTGTGTGTCATGCCATAGTCCACTTGACCACAGCATTACTTTTCTTACCAAACTGGACATTTCCATTTTGTAGCGTGTGGCACATGTTGCTATAAAACTGTACTGGGGTTGTTTGGGGTGTTTAGCATGCACCGTGGTGCATATGGTGACATGATGATTGTTTGAACACTATTTCTGCTACCAAAATCCATACCTTCAATGTGGGTGGGTGCACATGAAGCTGGACAACTGTACATGACTTTCACCCCATGCACAGTGGTACATATGGATATTGATCTGTGGTTCAGGCACCATTTCTGCTTGAAAAAATCTACTTCTTGGTTTTGTTGGTGTGGACCACATGGTGCTACACTACTGTACTTGATTTTTTTTCCAAACAAAAGTTTTTATTGCAGATATAATCCACATATAAATAGACATAAATCAATCTGTATTTTTATCACCAGTAGATACAAATATATGAGGTTATAATGTATATATTTCATCTGTAATGTAAGACTTATCCCCCCTCCCCAACCCCCCTCCAAGGTATATATAATAAATTCAATGCAGGGGTATAACAGAATTCCCTTTATCACAAAAAAAAAAAAAAGGGACTGCCTGGATGTACCACCAAGTTCATGACTCTAAAAGCAATATAGAGTCAAGAACCCAGAACAGAATGCTGTGTTATTCTCCTTATAAGTGGTAATAGTGCCTGAATATCCTGCCATGATGCGGTATACAGGTCATCTGTATTATGGTCCAGATCATATATTAATTTTTCATGCAATAAGGTTGTATTAAACATTGTCCACCATTTAGGCATATTAAACGTAGGCAGCTCGGAATCTTTCCAATGTTCCAAAATTAATCTTTTGGTGGACATAGTAGCTAATATAAAAACTTCCTTTTGTGGTGTATCCCATCCTAAAATGGACAGATTATTAAAAAGAAATGTGTCTATGTCAAGCACAGTATGTAATCCCATCGCACGGCTCAAAAATTGTTGTGTCAGTGACCACGATTGCATTACCTTGGAGCATTGCCATAAACAATGGGTTAATGTGCCCTTCTCCCCGCAGTTATGCCAACGTAGTTGAGAATATTCTTTGTTTATTTTGGTGATCTGTGAAGGTGTCACATATGCCCTGTCCACAATATTCCTTTGGATGAATTTGTTCTTAGCAGAAACATCTAACTTATTATTGTAAGTTCTTATCAACGCCCATTGGTTATTATTTAGCATGGTGCCAGCTTCTTTAGCCCATCTCAGGTTTAGTTTGTTGTAACTGAAACTCCTTTTACTCATAATAATTTTGTAAAATCTAGCTATAGTTTTGATGGTCCCTTTGGCATATAATACAGTCTGGGGTTTAACTAGATTAGGGAGCTTGAGTTTCTTGTCACTAAAAATATATTTTATTCTATGAAATTTTTTAGTAAGGGTGTAGTACATCAGAGGATTATCTTTTATCATCTTAAGATAAAGAGACATTTGATGAAGGGAAGGAAGCTGCTCATTTATAAGGACATCATACCATTTATTAAGGTTGTTTTGACGTAGAGATTTAAAATTGAAACAATCTCAAGCTGGGCCCCATATTCTAGTAGTTGAATATAGGGAAGTATAATCAAGGAATTTGCAACACCACAGGGTGTTTAAAGTATTTTTTGATTAGATTAAACCATGAATATAGAAAGTGGGATTTTAACTTTAGAAGAGTCAGATCCATATAAATATTCTGTAGTGGCTCTTCAGGTAATGTATAATATATGATTTTCTGGTATATTTGGTTGTCCTTGTCTGGAAAAAAGGACCATTGATATATTGTGGCCAAGATATGTGCTTGTGTGTATGCCTCTATGTCCAGCCTGTCTAGTCTGCCTTTATCTCTCAAGGAGGTTATTATATTCCAGGCTATCCTGGGCTTCCCATCCCACCATAAGAATCTAGTAAATATTCTCCTTACATCCTAAAACCATTTGTTGGGTGGAACGCCCAAGATATTCTGAATAACAAAGATGAAGTGTGGAAGGGCTAGCATTTTTAAAGTGTCTATTCTACCCCATAAAAACAGTGTTAAATTATTCCAGTTATGTAGAAGGGCTGCACCTTTTGTTTACCATTATCATAGTTTATTTTGATGTTTTTTTGTCTGATCTGGTGTTATTTGGATCCCCAGGTACTTAACTTGATCTTGAACCCAAAAATCTTGTATGAAATTATGAGTATCTAAAGGCTTATATTTGGTCAGCTTCATTATAACTGATTTATTTTTATTAATTGAATATCCTGAAATGTCTGCGTATAATTGTACCAACTTAAGAAAAGCGGGAGATGTTTGTATATTCTTAATCATGAGCATGACATCATCAGCAAAGATGCTTAACTTGATATGCTCAGACCCCACCACAGTGCCCTCTATCAGAGTGTTATTCCTTATAGTTTGTAAAAAGGGTTCAAGGGCCAAGATAAATAACATGGGAGGCAATGGACAGCCCTGTTGAACTACAGTAACATATTAAATTGTTCAGTCAAAAATCTATTAATTTGGAATCTAACTATTGTTGTCTTGTAGAATTTGTTAATGATAATTAATAATTCTTGTGGAAACCCCACATTTTCCAGTATATTAATCAAATATGCACGGTTTAGGAGATTGAAAGCTTTAGTAGCTTCTACAGAGAAAGCATAAAAGTATCTTGTTTATGTTTCTCCCTTTCATAAAACCATATTGGTTTCAATGGATGAAAAGAGGGTGCTGTGGTTGGATCTGAGCATTAACAAGCTTGGCTACCAACTTATAATCCAAATTTAATATGGCTATGGGTCTGCAACTGTCAATAGAATCAGGGGGTTTATCATCCTTTAGTATTAATATTGTTTTTGCTTCTTGCATAGAGGGGGAAATATCAAGGCCAGGATTATCCTGAAGTAGTTCTTCTATCATTCTTACTATCCAGGGGCCTAATTTTTTAGCAAAACACTGGTGAAAATCATTAGTTAATCTATCTAGACCAGGTGATTTGCCATGTGGGAGGGTGTTAATATTTTCTATAATATGTTGTAAGGTACTACTGTACTTGATTTGTTTATCATGTTGCATTCTGCATCTGGTGACTGATTTTGGTTTTTGTCACTATATAATTTACTAAAGTTCAAACCTTGGTCTTGGGGAGTGGAACATGCTGCTAAACAGCTGCACTTCTATTGTTCTGCATGCAGGTTGGTGCATATGGTGACTGGGCTGTCATTCACTTACCATTTCTGCAATTAACTAATTATGCAAACAGAAAGAGTAAGGCTACTCTGTCATAATAACACCATCAGTGTGCAATAAATCACACTTAACTGAGCACTAAGTACAAATACTGAGGAGAAAAAAGCTGCATTCGCACTGCCCGATGCTGCAGCGGCTCTTGCGATCATTCAGAAAATTTAGTCTGAAATTGCTAGAGAGCAGCGTTCACATAGCACCGGCTTTGGTGTTCCCCTTTTCCTTTCCGGTGATGTGGGCATTCTTCCGGTCACAGCATGGGTACATGTGGGGAAAAAAAGTACACTGATGCAAGTGTTCACAAGGCAAAGGAACCCACCCACAATGCACCAAAAAGCAAGGAAATCAGGGATCATTATGGCAACACTACGCAATGCTACAACACAAAAATGGTAGGGTTCACACATGGGAAGGGGCACTGATGTGATCGCCATGAGCCACTGGCAATGGCTCACAGTCACTCATGTGAATGAGCCTAGCGTGAGACACTGGGAAATGTAACACTCACACTACTCCTTGTCTGCATGCCTGAAGGGAAGACAGACCCACAGAAACAGCTTCACTTTGCAGGTATAGACCAAGAGAGAAAAAAAAGAATTCAGCTAACCTGAATGTTATGGTGCTGCTGCAAGAAGGTCTGTCTCTCATATTGTATGGTTTAAGGTACCTTCAAAGAAAGTCTCAGTGTTTCAGTGAGAGAATGTTAGCAGCACAAAGCAAGCAAATTAGCGTAGGTATGCACCAGGAGTACAGCAAGTGTGTCCCTTGGTCACATCACTTCCTATGCAGGTCACAGGGCTAGGGATCACAGACAGCAAAACATGGAGGATGATCAGGCTGTCATGTCTGGCATACACAAATTAACATTTTAAAGTAAGTAATATACAAAAAAAATACCTATGTGTTATTCTGCAGATGGGTACATAAGGAACCAATAGTTTTAGCTGTGGCCACATGAGGATTCTCATTTAAAAAGTAAACTTTTACTTTTTGGGAGAAAATGCTACCCCCATGAAAAAATATCTAGATCTGACACTGAAACCATGATACCCACACTGCAACAGTACTTCTGTCTACAGACGCACAGGCCCCCATGGGGCCTGTGCTTCTGTAGTCACATGTACTCACGCATGTTGTATGACATATACACACAGGTGTGGTTGCAGAAACACTACAAATCCACAAAAGTAGCACATCAATACTACTGCATTTGTGTCATCTGGAAACAGTTGTATGTTGTTTGCCTTACCTAATGACGACTGTCTGTGGTTGCTTGTGTGGTCTTGTCCCTTTGCTGCATGGGGGTAGGGAGTTCAGGGTAGGAAATCCTAATACCACATTTCCCTGCCTTTGTGGCATTAAGATGAACCCTAACTGGTGCAGGAATGCAGTTTTTTTTTGCAAAAACTTCCCTTTCTTTTTGAGGTAGTGGAATCGTATCCTCATTCACACAGGTCCCTTTGGGACTTATGTGAATAGATGCAGATGCACAGGACTCTCTGGGCCCTTTGATAAAGGAAAAGTCTGTCTTCCTGCACTTCCACGTGGCAACAGATGTCAAGAATTTATGGGGCTGTCTGGCAGGCTGTGGAAGTGCAGGGCCCTATGGGCTCTCTGCATCCATGTAACTACGGATACAGACACACAGAGCAAAAAGTTCATCTGTCAGCTGCAGTGCAGGGTCCTCTGGCAGCCATGAGTGCAGAGGTGCAAGCCCTAATGACAAGAGAAGATTTCTCTTCACTATATGGTGCTTGGGCCCATGTAGGCAATCCTGCACCTTCTCCTCCCAGGATGGGTGGAGGGTAGTGCTGTGTGACAGTGCTGCCCCCCAGCTTTGGCCTATCCAGCCAGCTCACTGAGTATCCCCCAAACTCTGTTCACAGTCATAAGATCACAAAGCACTCCCTGCTGGGATAAAGGCTGGCACTACACACAATGTTTGCTAATAATTGTTTTTTGTTTGATTGTTTTGACCCCAGATTTGTAAAATAGTCATTGTATGACCCCCCCCCTTATAAACATGGCATGTGTCATTTATAGAATAGTGACCAAATCTTCATTTCATACCACAAGTGTGAAAACACGTTTTGTCCAGGATCTGAAAAATTACGCCAGTCACGTTTATAGGGTGGTGTGAAAAAAAAATGGCTATGTTGAAAGTTTGGAGTCAAAATATTGATAATTACTAGATTTATGAGTGAGCATGGGAAAATTTTAATGTACATTCATAACTTTGCTGTTTTTTAATATTTTGACCCAAAATTTAGAACATAGTCTTCTCATGACCCCATGTCATGAACCCGGTAGGTGAAAATGTTCAAATCCCTCCCAAAAGTGATTTCACAGAGTGACTATGAAACCACCTTTAAGCCCAGATTTGAAAACCTTTGTCTGTCTTGTTCATAAGGTAGGTTCCCAAAAAGGCTGTGTTGAAAGATTGGTGGACAAATATTGAAAATTAGCGAAGTAATGAGTGAATGCTGAAATACTTTAATGTTCATGCATAACTTGATAATTTTACCAGATTTTTTCCACTAAATGTTCAATATAGTCTTGTTATGACCCCGCCTCATAGACCTGGTAGAAGAAAAATTTCAAATCCCGCCTGAAAGGTGATTTCACACACTGACTGTGAAATCACTTTTCAAGATGGATTTGAAAAATTTCTTCTACCTTTTCCATGAGTTAATGTCCCAAAAAGTCAATGCTGAAAGTTTGGTGTAAAAAATGTTTAAAAATGACAAAGTTAAACTTAGAAGTTTAAAATGCACTGAAATACATTAACTGGACTTACCTTATTTTCTCATATAGCAGTTTCATCCAGGATTTGGTTCCAGCTTTAAAAGATCAATGGCAAATAGCTGATTATAGTAGATTAGTGTGGCTGTAGCAATAGGTCTGTTTAACATATATTAAATAAAATTATACTTGTATAACAATGTGTGGGTGTTTTTATTTCATTATTTCATTTTATGCCCCTGTTTCATTGACTTTCACACAGCAATCACACTACCCAGCTCCACTGTGGTCTCTCTCACAGGGTTCCATGTTGTAATAGCTACTGCGGAATGACGACTCATGATAACGGCGTCGAACCCACATCGCAACAACATCTGAGCAAAGTATTTTCTTGCAGGGGGCATAGCCACCCGCACCCCCTCTTGTGGGGGTCTTTGCCCCCCACACACTCCTTATTATAGATATTAGCTCTGGGTGAGGGGAGCAAAGTCAGGGATGCGAGGGAACTGGTGGTCGCCCAGAAGTGTCGGTGCTGTATTTCAGTCACCGTTTTCATGCTTTGCCATCCTGCAGTCACCATCTTCACTGGATACCCTCTCACAGCTGGTTCAAGCTATGACATCACTCAGATCATGACGTGAATATCTCCCTCCTAGTTCCCACACCAAAAAGCAATTAGTTCAGACAGGTGCACTCTCTCAGTGTTGTGAATGCCTGTTGTAAGTCAGTTATCAATGACATGTTTCTCTGTCTATAATTGTCAAGCTGACTACATTGTTCGACAGCATCCATCTCATACAAGTAGGTAGCAAAGAGTGAAGCTATGTTACTTAATTCATTTGTTTTGCATTTCATTTTTTGTGTTCATGTATGATCCCTAATTATTTTTTTAGGGTTGCAAGTTCTGTTCAACCTTAACACCAAAAAGATCGAACCCCAGTTGTTCGCATTGGTGAGAACACCCATGAACCTTTGGCTGGTTTGTGTGAACTTTGATTTGCTGAGTTTAAAAAAAAAAACAACTGTGGATTTGGATTTTCTTTAATGGTTTTTTCCTAGAGTGCCTCTAGGTGGTGCTGTTAGACAAATGAGGGAGGTGGGTTGTAAGAGAGACACTCATGCCTGAGGCATGGCAGCTGACCTAGCCCACTCTCCCATTTCCCGCATTCTCTACTTTGGTGAACACAGCCACCCTCATTGACCTAACCCGACCCATCCCCCAATAGTCATGTGGGAGGTGGCACTTCCAGTCTGGCGCCAAAAGCGCCATTTTGCTATTCTGCATGAAAGCCCTGGCATGTTGTAATTGTTGATAGTGCAGATCTAGTACACCAACAGGTCAACAACGATTGGTTTAACTGTCAGACCTGGACACTGTCACTGGGCCATAGGCGTGAGAGGGAGAACTGGAGCAGTAGTGGAAAGGAGATACCTGATAAAGAAGACAGGAAAGTAAAACTGTATGCAGATGCAGCATCATTCTCCAGCTTTCCAAGCAAGCAGCTGCCAGTAAGTGACAGTCCCAAAGCAGGGTGGGGGTCTATCTGTTGTAACCGGGGTATAGTGGTGTGTTGTTACGTAGTAGCATCCAGGAGTGTTGGTCAAGACCCCGCCCACCTAAGCTGGCTGAGAGCAGTTTAGCTAAGGCAGCATGGCTGTGATTCCTGGATATTTAAAGAGCCGCTTATACGAAAAGTGCTACATTGCAAAATCTGAATAAGTATACCCCAGTAAATCTCATACCAAAAACTAGATTTCTGCGTTACTTCATTTTAAAGTTGTTAGCCATTTTGTAACCCTGATTTCACTACCTGTTCAAAACAGCCTGTTTCAGAGAAGAGCTTCTGCTGATGTCATCTAGGGGGCTCACTGTCTAGTATTACCTGTCAGCAAGCTTATAGGGCCTGTTTCTCCAAAGTTTTAAAGATCATGTGAAATAGACAATAAAAGTAAAACAGGCAGCACCATGCAAAAAACTTTGCTATAAAAACTATATGTGTTTCAGGTTTTGTAACAAAGTTGATACAATTGTATTGTTTAATGCCTTTTTGGTGTGGTCCATTTCTCCAGGGTTGCTGAATGCTGAGTCACCATGACTCCAGGCTGCTGAAGCCATTTGGAGTGTTAGTCTACTGTGCATGTTAGGAATTTGTGTTGCTGCTAGTATTGTAATATTGGTAACTTCACTGCTCTTTGTTGGTGTTTGCTTTACAAGTAAACATTCAGCCATGACAAATGAGTATTCTACTGCCGCTGAATGTGTAACCATTACATCCCCAATGAACAGTGAGGCATTACATGCTGTTATTATATATTTTTATGTTTGCTTGCATGCATGTGCAAGAAACATAGTGCCATCATCGGAGATTTCGGAGGTATGTCACCTCCTCCTCCAATTCAGTCAGTGTGCTGGCAGGCGTGGCCCCTGTAAGCCAATGCATTGTGGAGCTGTCTATGACACGCTCCAAAATGCAGTGGCATACAGTTGAAAGGGGGAGCTACGCTTGAGTGAGCAGCGATAAGATATCGCCTGCTCATGTGCATCTCCCCCCACACACACACACACGGGCGCCACGCAGGCGCAGCGCCGCCCACACGCACTGTATAGCCGACGGGTGCCCAATCCCCATCTGGTTGTGTTGCGCCTCCGCCTCCCCAAAAGGTTTATAATGCCACGCTGCGCCCACCCCAGCATGGCAATGAATAATATAGCCGACGGGGTGCCCAATCCCCCATCGGCTCCACAGTCCTCCCCCCAGTATTAAGTGCCACGCTGGGAGCCCACCCTCAGCGTAGCAATGTATCCTTAGGGTCACGGGTGCCCAATCTCCATCGGCTGAACGCCCCCCCACAACCATTTTGTGCCACGCTGGGAGCCCACCCCAGCGTGGCAAATGTCCCGCGCCGTCCTTTTTCTTGTAGTTGTACCTGTAAAGAAAAACGATCCACGTAGTCTCCCCCCCTCCCACAACCTGCACCCACCCACTGTGCACCCAGCTTCCACACCCCTCTCACCCCATACTTACCTCCAGACCTTGGCGTGATCATCTTCGTGGACCGGGAACACGCCTGCATTCTTCAAAGCCGACCGTGAACTGAGGAAATGCCGGTAAGCTGTATAATGGGTTAGATAGGGGTTTCAACTTTGTTGCATATCTCAGGCATTTTGGGAATTTTGCCAAATTTTCAACATGGGGTTTTGGGACCCCTTCTCATGAATGATGTCACTGTCATGGTGTTATTCAGGCCCGAAGGGTGATTTCGCAGTCACTGCGCAGTCACTGCGTGAAATCACCCTTCAGGCCAGAATAACACCATGACAATGACATCATTCATGAGAAGGGGTTCCAAAAACCCCATGTTGAAAATTTGGTGCCAAAATTCCCAAAAATGACTGTTTTACGAGCGTGCGTTGCGCAGTTCCTACGCAGGCTCGTAAGTTCGCGAATTTTCAATATTGTCACTCCAGATTTTCAATATTACCATTTTACCATACCTTCTTATGAGTAGTACAGCTGTCATTTTTCACATCTCACCCAAAATGTGTTGCCGACCATGTAGCGCACAATGGTGCAGTTGGTGTGCGAAATCAATGTACAGGACAAATTAAGAAAATCACAGTGACACTGTTCATGAGCAGACATCTTAAAATGGCTATGTTGAAAATTTGGTGAAAAAGTCCTAAAATGATTGTTTTACCGGCATGCATTGCGCAGTTCCCTCGCGCTCGTGAGGTCGGTAATTTTCAATATTTTCACTCCAGATTTTCAACATTGCCATTTTACCACACCTTCTTATGAGTAGTACAGCTGCCATTTTCACATCTCACCCAAAACGTGTTTCCACCATGTAGCGCATAATGGCGCAGTCGATTGTCTTGAGATCAATGTCACGGGACAAATTAAGAAAATCACAGTGACACTGTTCATGAGGTGAGGTGTTAAAATGGCTATGTTGAAAATTTGGTAAAAATTCCAAAAATGACTGTTTTATGAGCGCATGCCAGGCAGTTCCTATGCACACCGTGAAGTTCGCTGAATTCTTCATTATTTTGACTCCAGATTTCCAATACTGCCATTTGACACACCTTCTTATGAGTAGTACAGCTGTCATTTTTCACATCTCACCCAAAATGTGTTTCCACATGTAGCGCACAATGGCGCAGTCGGTGTGCGAAATCAATGTACAGGACAAATTAAGAAAATCACAGTGACACTGTTCATGAGCAGAGGTCTTAAAATGGCTATGTTGAAAATTTGGTGAAAAAATTCCTAAAAATGACTTTTACGAGCATGCGTTGCACAGTTATTATGCATGCTCGTAAGTTTGCAAATTTAATATTTTCACTCCAGATTTTCAACATTGCCATTTTATTAAACTTCCTTATGAACAGTACAGCTGCAATTTTTCATATGTCGCCCAAAATGTGTTTTCGCATATGAAGCGCAATGGTGCAGGTTGTGTAAAGCAATGTTTAGACAGATTAAGAAAATCACAGTTACACTGTTCATGAGCAGAGGTCTTAAATGGCTATGTTGAAAATTTGGTGACAAAAGTCCATAAAATGACTGTGTTATGAGTGAGCATTGCGCAGTTTCCACGTACCTCGTTAGTTCATGACTTTGTAATATTTTCAGTCCAGATTTTCACCAGTGACATTTTTCCACACTTCCTATGAACAGTACAGCTGTCATTTTTCACAACATGGCTGAAGTGTGTTTTCACACTTTCAGTGCAGAGATGCGGTCGCTGTGGGAAATCATTGTTCGCCACAGATAAAGAAAATCACAGTGACACTGTTCATGATCGGAGGCACCAAATGCCTGAGTTGACAATCTGCTGTAAAAAATCCCCAACCTAATTATATTACGGGTGTGCGTTGCACAGTTTCTATGTACGCTCGTGACTTCACCATTTTTTTTAATATTTTTACTACAGATTTACAACATAGCCATTTTTTACACCTCCCCATGAAAGAGTACAGCTGTCATTTTTTACATCCTGTTCGAATGTTTTTGCACCTGTGGTGCTAAATGCCGAGTTACTGTGCATAAGCAGCTGCTAACAAACTGATATTCCCTGTTCATGAGGTGGGGTCACAAAACAAACATGTTGAAAATTTGGAGGAAATACCAACGAACGCCTGAGGTATTAGAGTTTTCGACTATAACGCCCAACCCTATAGAGAATGACAGGCATCAGGGGTATGACTTGGGATTCTTGCCTGTGATGCTCATACCATTCCACACCCTGCAGTCAGTGAGAAGCATCGAGGTATACCTTGGACTCTTCGGCCCCAAACTTCACCCCATTCTTCTATATCACACCCATCTCACCATATTTCCTAATGAAATGGGGTACGCATAAGGGCCAAAGACCACAAGGAACACCGTGACACTTGTCAGTCTCTGCAGGGTGGGGTGTGGTGAAATGGTGTGGCCGTTATGCCTGACGACCCAAACGCACACCCCAATGCCTGTCACTCTCTGCAGGGTGGTGGTGGAGTTGGCTTCAGTTCAATACTTCACTGCCATTCCTATTATGCAGCTCTGTAACTTCTACACTACCACTGTCAATGCCAGCAAGCAAACATTCGGCATTGACAAATGCTTGTTATAGTGGCTCATGCTAACGTTACTTGGCACAGGTTTTTTTATAGTTGAAGTTGGGGAGATACTAGTGATTAGTGGTCCTCCTGCCTTCCTGTCTGGCGTGGAAGTGGCCAGTGGTTTTAGCATGCTGGGCTGTACTATACTATCATAAAACATATATTAGATAACCTCTTGGTATACAAGTATTGTGTTTCTGCAGAGGTTCTGGAGCAGTGGTACTTAAAGTTAACACAGCAATATATAGAGGATAAAGTATGGGTCTGGGTGTGTAATGAGAATTTACACACACCTGAGGGGTTTGATGCTACATAAACCCAGAGGGTGTGTGTAAATTCCAGTTTATACATACCCAGACCCATATTTTATTTTATATAATTGTTGGGTTTCTCTTTTTCGCCTCAACAATTATATAAAATAAAAGAGGCTGCTGTATGCCGCAATCTGACTACGGCATGGCGCGCGGTTGGCTTTCACTCTTATTTCGAACATTTCTGTTTTTCAATATTGTGATAGTGGGCAATCTGGCAAATGTGGTACATTTAAGTTTTTTTTAGAATGTTACTTACGAGTGTCCATGGCAGTTTGTATCTATGCTGGGTTTGCAGTTCGGGAGACAGTGACCAAGAATCAAGGAAGTTCAAGCGGGCGCATGCGAAGAGTGGGGGAAACCGTGCGCGTGTTTGCCGCTATAAACGCTCCTTTATAACGGCAAATTATGGCACGGTTTCCCTATGGGAAAAAGAGGAAACCATTAATTATAATTAAATAAAGCATGCAGCATACAGAACTTCAGGGTAATGCATGTTGAGGGAGCAGCAGGGCTTTACGTAGAACACACTATCTATTAATCAAGGAGGTGGTGTTGTATAGTAGTTAGGGCCTTGTGACTGGAGATCAAATGTTCAGATCCCACCAGAACTAAATCCTCCCTGTGTGACCTTGGACAAGTCACATAACCTCCTACTGCTTCAGTCCACCCAGCAGCCAAAATGGGCAGAGGAACCCCAATAAAAATGACATGCTGCATCTCAGCTGGCTTATCCTGGGTACATACATTCTTAAAAATAAATGATTGCACACAGTAAATTGTTACCAATCAGTAATGCTAATAGTAGGGGGCTTTAGACATATTTCTGTTTAAAGTGTTACTTGATTCGAGGGTTGGGTATGTTGACACTGCTAACCTATCAGAGTCTGATGTTTAGCAAGTTCCATAGGACATCCCCTTGATAAGGCACAGCATTGTTTACCTTAACTGCCTTCAACTTTCAAGATTTGCAAGATACAATACTTCTGTCACTGGATTGGGTAACATGGTTATGAACACTGGCTGGAGTGAGGTTTGTTGCTTTAGTTCTGACAATTTTTTTTTTAAGAAAATAACAAGCTATTTATTTTGATACTGATATTGGTTGTTTGTAACAAGTCCTAGGTTTTAAAAGCAGCCAAATAGTGTCAAAATGACCCTCAAAATGCATAAGAATGCATCTAAAACCTGATCTCTTCTGTGGGCCTAGGCGGCCCCCAGACGCCCACCCTGTGGGTGATTGGTTGGATCGTGGTTCGTGGAGACAGCACACTTCTAAATTTAGCACTACACCACTGCTTTTATGTGGTGAGATTGACAGTGTCTATTGTAGATGCAGGAGCTTGATGACTGTCTGCAGTTTTGCAGTTATTTCACGTTACACGGTAACGGGCATCATTTCTGCAGTTCCTGTTTTTTGCGGGCACCACGTCTTAGTCAGCCAGTATCGTTAACGTTAACAGGTCACAAGGCAGTTGTATCCAGACATGTCAGTGGTCAGCAATATGTCGGCTCTCAGAGAGACAGTTATTTTAACCCTGTGATCCTGAGCACTTGAGTGAGTTAATGGACACGGAGGCAAGCGCAAGTACTACTAGCAGTAGTGGAGAGCAACTGGTGAGGAGCAGCATTTCCTGTCTAGAAGACATTTCTCGGATTGCAAAATGAAGACCGGACAGAAAACAGGAATTATTCAGCTCAGGTCCTGAATCAGTTTCAAATGCCTCTAAACTGAAAAGTTCATTTGTCTGCCTCGAAAGGCTGCTGATCCAAGAGACAAATTTCTGGTATAATTACACCAGACTTCATTACTGTGAGGTAGCACTCAACTGGTCACTCAGGAGCCACACAGCATTTCACAATCTCAATGGTCCCAAAAGAGCCGGGTTTACTGAGACAAGCATCATTATCTCCAGCACAGCTTAGGTCAAGATAAAACTTTTTTAAATTTATTAGATTAGTCATTTCCCTCACACTAATTAGTGTTTCACACTCCAGTCATGTATTTTATCAAGGCACCTTGATAAACTGCACGATTGGGCATGAAACGTTGGTGGTGGCAAATGGGTGCCACTTTTCTTTTAATAAATTTAAAAATTACGTTTTTATCTTGACCCAAGCTGTGCTGGAGTTCAAGATGTCTGTCTCAGTTAGCCCAGCTCTTTTGGAACCATTAGAATTACACCAGATTAGAACAGTATATAGAAGTAGAAATGCAGTTGCTGGGGTCTGTGTATTGACAAAAAAACCTTTGCTGGGCTAAATGACTTTATTCACAAAGAGGAATGGGATCAGGCAGCCCATGAATGTTCTCAGAAGTTTATTAAAATATTAATTAAGGAAGATATGTAAACTATGAGAGAGTTCAGAAAGAAATCTGAGAAATAAAAAAAACATTAGCAGCTTTTGAAGGCTTGCCACTTTTTAATAGGGGGATGGTGATCAGAGGGGTTTGGTGGGGAGGGTGGTGCCACTAGATACCAGAGAAAATTTGAAATATACAGGGATGTGAATCAGAGGGTGGGAGATGTCACTAGACACCAGGGAAACATTTAAAAAATATGGGAACTGCTTTTTTCATATAGGCAGTATAGCGCAGTGGTTTAAGGCTCTGAGCAGCAAATCTGGAGACCTGGGTTTGAATCCCACAACCCCCACTTGCATACTGTGTGACCTTGAGCAAGTCACTTGACTTCCCTGTGATCCCAGGTTGCACCTGTAAACAAGCTTTCAGCTTAGTGTGCCACTCCTGGTTAAACAATTAGGGGGAAAAAAAAAATAAAGCCCATACAGAAAAAGCAGAAGTGAGTCATGAAAAAGAATATGAAATGTAAGAAACAATTCCGGGTAGTTTTTCTGACCGTTAAGCATAGAATCCACCTAAAAGAATCCCAATGAGCAAGATACGTGTGTTGGTCTCTCTACAGGATGTCATTTTTGTGGGTTCTGAAATTTTTTTTTTTTTTAGAAAAAAACTGAAACAAGAGGTCAGCAAACAAAAAAGGATTTTCCCCATACAAAAAAGGGATTCTTTTTTCATTTCATACAGCTAAATTGAGTGCTTACTGAACATGCTCAGAACTCGGAATTTAAAAATTAAATAACTTTGAAACAGATTAATATTTTTTTTTACCAAACCAGCAAAAGGCACATCTGTGGACCAGCCCCTTGCTACTCTGAAAATTTCAGTCCAAAATTCTGAACTGTCTGGATGCAGGCCTCTTCAAAGAAAAGAGCAAAAAAAATGAAAAATGCACTTTCTGCACTATCTGGATCTCCAGATCTGCACATCCAGCTGGAATGAAGCTTGGCACTTTCAGAGATCTGCCCCACATAGCAGTGCATTCAAAATTTCATGCAAATCCATTGAACGGTTGCAAAGTTATTAAAGTGCAAAATTGGGGTTTAACATTAAACTGCCTAACTATAGTGGCACTATTACGTCACTGTAATATGCATATATATATATATATATATATATATATATATATATAGGATAGTGCATGGGAGCAGTTGACAACAGGGCTATTCTTTCACCGAGTTGGCACTATGGCGACAGATTACCTCGGGAGCCAGCTCGAGAGGTAACTGCTGTCATAGTGCCAACGAGGAAAGATGCCCTGTTGTCAACTGTTCCCATGCACTTTCTTTATAGTGTATGGTGGAATATCGCTTTTGGGGAAAAAAACATTTACTAGAAGAAAAAGAATTTATATTGTGAACGTTTTCACTAACCATTAATACTGCCCCGATATTGCTGCTTTAGCCATGTGTCCTGTCTATGGAGTGAGCCCTAACTGTCAAATGCTGCGAGGACACAGTGTGACGTTCGCAGTACAGTAGAAAACATCATTCTGTTGTACTGCGAACGTCACTAGTGTGTGACTACAAGGTTTCGAAAACGATCGATTTCGGTGGAGAACGACGTTCCACCATACACTATATATATATTATTGACTCAAAATAGGCAATGTATCATTACTTGTGAGTGGCAGGACTTTCGTAACTCAATTGTGGCTCTGACAGTTGTTAGTTATTGTCCTGCCCCATCACACATGAGGATAAACTGCATATTTTGAGTCAGCCCATTCCATATATTACAGTGGCACGGTAGTACCACTATAGTTAGGGTTGGCTGGCCACTTCTATGTTAAACCCATAATTTTGCACTTTAATAACTTTGCAGCCATTGGACCAATTTGCCTAAAAATGTGCATGTGCGGTCTGGTACTATAGATCTCCGGATCTGGCAAGTTTAATTCCAGTTGGATGTGTGGTTGTGGAGCTGCAGAGTGCCAACAATGTGAAAAATACCACTTTTTGGCAAATTCTTTGCTCGGGACTACCGCCCAAGTGGTTTGGTGGTCTGGTCTGAAATTGTCAGAGAATGTGGAATCTGGGTCACTGATGTGCCTTTTAAATGTTTGGTAAAAAAATATTAATCTGTTCAAAAGTTATTAAAGTTTAAAGCTTCCCAGTATGACCTATGGGGAAAAAATATATATGTGCCACGTGAAAGCATATTTTGCTTTTGCGAAAGCACCTTTTACTGTTGCAAACAGGTTCAGTACTGTCATGCTGCCCCCATCTTGTTTTCAGGTGGCGACGGAGAAAAAAATGCTCTAACTGAAAAAATGCTGCCCCTTGGTAAACACCAACAGTTGTGTTTACCTAATCGGGGCCCAAAGAACACAATCCTGACCTTACTTTTTAAAACTAGTGGCCAGAAATAGGTTTTCTGAGTTTCAGATGTTTGTAGTGCTACAAATTGTGGCACTTCTTTTGCAAAACAGCCACAAATTGTGGCAATTTTCGCACAACTAGTTGCATGAAAACCGCTGAAAATTGCGACACTGTTTCATGAAAATTTCCACAATTTGTGGCAATACTTCAATGGGAAAAACACATTGGAACCAGTACAATACCCCAAAACCTTTTCCTGCCACTTTTTGAGTCAATTAACCTCAGAGTCATGTTCCTCGGCCCCCGTTTAGGTAAACACATGTTGGTGTTTACCTAATAAAAAGAGTTTTTCTCCTTTTAGTGCCTCTAAGGGGGCCGAGGAATGTTTTATTTAATAAAAACAGTTTTGCTGATGGGGTGCCCAATCCCTGTGTCAGCATGTAGCCTCCCTCCATAGTGTGGGACACTGGGGAGCCCACCCCCAGTGTTCCCAAATTTTTAATTGTTAATTCCGCAGGTGTTGGCTGTCCCCTCAAAGAAAAAGCCCTTTGTTTCAACCTTGCTGCTGACATTGAGGTGCCCAATCCCCGTGTCAGCATTCTGACCCCCAATGTCCTTTTTTGTGCATTCTGACACCGGGATGCTCACCCCCAGTGTTGGCTGTGCCCCCAAAGAAAAAACACTTTGTTTTAACCTTGCTGCTGACATCTGGGTGCCCAATTCCTGCGTCAGCATTCTGACCCCCTCCAGTGTCCTTTATTGTGTATTCTGACACTGGGATGCCCACCCCCATCATCAGATGCCCCCCCAAGTCTGTTGTTATAATAAAAAAAATATTTACATTGCTGACATCGGGGTGCCCAATCCTCATGATGGCATTCTTAACCAAACCCCCCCTCCAGCACTCAGGGACACTAGGGAGCCCACTCCCAGTGTCCCAAAATGATGTTTTTTTTTAAACCTGTTGAAAAAGAAAACTGTCCACTGATGTTTTTTTCACATCTGTGAAAAAGAAAACGGTCCTTTGTTGTCTCCCCATCCCCCTCCTCAATCCCGACCCTCCAACTGAGCAACACATCACCCCACACCCCCCTTCCCTATACTTACCACCAGAGACCATTGGCTGCAATCTTCTGTGGACAGGGACATGTCTGCACTCTTCAAAGCTGAACCATGAACTGAAGAATCAAGGTAAGCATCATATAATGGCTGTCAAGGGGGGTTTCAACTTGTGTTGATATTGCAGCCATTTTAAGGAATTTTAACACCAGATTTTCAACATGGGCTTTTTGGGACCCCACCTCATGAACACTGTCACTGTCGTTTTATTAATCAAATCTGAAAGGTGATTTTGCGGTCACTGCACAGAATTACCTTTCAGGACCCAGTAATGAAATGACAATGCCAGTGTTAAGTCCTAAAAGATCCATGTTGAAAATTTGGTATTAAAATTCCTTAAAATGGCAGATTTACATACGTTCGTTGAAATGTTTCTATGCACGATTGTAACTTCGCAAATTGTCAATATTTTTACTCCAAATTTTCAACATTGCCATTTTTTCACACCACCTCATGAACAGCACAACTGTCATTTTTCACATCCTGCCCAAAATGTGTTTTCACTACTGTGGCGCAGAAAGGCACATTCATTTCACAAAATCACCTTGTGGGACTGAAATAACAGTGGCAGCATTCATGAGATGGGGTCCCCAAAAGCCATGTTGAAAATTTGGTGACAAAATTCCTAAAAATGCCCGAGTTACGTGCATCCGTGAATTTATTCTACGTACGCACGTCTTTGCGAGTTTTCAATATTTTGATGCCAAATTTTCTACATAGCCATTTTTTCACACCACCTCATGAACAGTACAGCTGCCATTTTTCACATCCTGCCCAACATGTCTTTTCTCACCTGTGGTGCAGAATGGAATTGCAGTTGCGTATAATTATGTTTTGCCTTGCATTTCACAATTTCTCTGTACATGAGGTAGGGCAATAAGATGCTGACAATTTGGTCGCCGTTCTTCACCCAAAGGGCCCTGTGCTTCCACACCTACATACATATGCGCATCTATGGAGGTAAAATAAGAATACTATTATACTATCTCAAAAAGAAGGGAAAAAAACTCCATTAATGCATCTGTTAGGGTTGATAGTACAGCGACAAAAGTCTGGAAATTCGGTGTTAGGGTTACCAACCCTACCACTCCACCCTCCACACACCAACATGCATCGGGGTGTGCCTTGGGGTCATCGGCGCTAACTCTCACCCCTTTCTCCTTTACTGTACCATCTCAGCTTGTTTACACATGGAATGGGGTGAGAGTTAGGCCCGATGACCCCCAAGATACACCCTGAAGCCTGTTGGTATGTGGAGGGTTGGGGGTGAGGGCAGTGTGGTAGGGTTGGTAACCCTAACACCGAATTTCCAGACCTTTGTTGCTGTACTATCAACCCTGACTGAGGCATTAACGGAGTTTTTTGCAATGAATATAATACATAGATAGGATCTTTTCCCCATAGGAGCACATTGTCATGTATTTCCCTGTAGACTTCACCGATTAAACCTACATTCCAAACAATTAAAGCTGCATACCTCCCAATTAAAGCTGCATACCTCTGCACTGAAACCTGTATACCGTGGGGAAAAAAAAACATAGACCAACATTACGACCACCAAAGCAAACAACTTAATGACCAAGTAAATCAATAAACACATCAATGAACACACCAGCTGAACCAATTAAGACATTTCTAAGCCAATTAGCACACCTAATAAGCTCCTGACAAAAACACAGCCTTATCTAACCAGCTCCCTGAAAAAAACAGCCTTCCCTAATAAGCCTCCTGACAAAAATGTAGCCTTCAGGTACAAAAAAGGCACTATCCCCTATGTATTGTATAAAACAAATGATTGGTAAGTGTGGTGCTTAGGAATATAATTCAATCATCTTGGGGTCCTAATGAGGTTATAATGCCACTTGCCCTTTGGGCTTATGGCTTATTGACCTCATTAGGACCCCTCAATGGAATTATATCCCTATACAGGACACGTACCTATCATTTATTATATATTTATTATATTTATTATGTAAGTTACAAGCGTGCGTACCGAAATTGCAATGAATGGTCATAATGTTAGCATTTTTTCATATTTTGACCCCAAATTTTCAACATAGTCTTCTTGTGACCCCACCTCATGAACCCACAGGTGAAAATGTTCTAATCCATGCCAAAACGCCATTTGGCGTCACAGATGTGAAAACATGTTTTGGGTAGGATGTGAAAAATGACAGCTGTACTGTTCCTGTGGTGGTGTGAAAAAATGGCTATGTTGAAAATTTGGAGTCAAAATAATAACAAGCATTTGTCAATGCTGAATGTTGATTGCATTGATGTTTTGAACTCGCTCACTGCCCCTCTGTCACTCTCTCAGTTTGTTTCTCCCAGTGCTGCAGGCTGCTCTTTTGTACTGGGCTCCTGCCTGCGTTGGCACTTTGTTCTGCCCACTAAGAAAAATGCAGCTGTCCCGACAGAGCTGTGTTGAGGTGGCTCACTTCCCCTCTCTCACTCGCTCATTCTGTTTCTCCTGGCACTGCAGGCTGCCCTTTTGTACTGGGCTCCTGCCTCTGTTGGTGGCTTTTTCTGCCCACAAAGAAATCTGCAGCAGTCCTGACACAGGTCTGTTGAGCCTGTTGACTCCCCCTCTCTCAGTCACTCATTCTGTTTCTGCCGGCGCTGCAGGCTGGCCTTTTGTACGGGGCTCCTGCCTGCATTGCCGCCTTTTTCTGCCAACAAAGAAATCCGCAGCAGTCATGATAGCGCTCCATTGAGCTTGCTCACTCCCCCTCTCTCACTCGCTCATTGTGTTTCTCCCGGTGCTGCAGGCTGCCCTTTTGTACTGGGCTCCTGCCTGCGTTGGCACCTTTTTCTGCCCACAAAGAAATTCACAGCTGTCCCGACAGAGCTCCGTTGAGGTCGCTCACTCCCCCTGTGTCACTCACTCATTCTGTTTCTCCAGGCGCTGCAACCTGCCCTTTTGTACTGGGCTCCTGCCTCTGCTGGCACCTTTTTCTGCCCACAAAGAAATCTGCAGCAGTCCCGACAAAACTCCATTGAGCTAGTTCACTCCCCTTTTCTCACTCGCTCATTCCGTTTCTGCCGGCGCTGCAGGCTGCCCTTTTCTATTGGGCTCCTGCCTGCATTGCTGCCTTCTTCTGCCCACAAATAAATTTGCAGCATTTACAATAGAGCTCCATTGTGCTCGCTCACTCCCCCTCTCTCATTCTGGTTTTCCCACCACTGCAGGCTGCCATTTTGTACTGCGCCCCTTCGTGCATTGCTGCCTGCCTTACAAACAAATCTGCAGCACTCCCAGCAGAGCTCCGTTGAGCTCCTCTCCCCCTCCTCACTCGCTCATTCTGTGTCTCCTGCTGCTGCAGGCTGCCCTTTGTACTGGGCTCCTGCCTGCATTGGTGGCTTGTTCTGGCCAGAAAGAAATCTGAAGCAGTCCTGACACAGCTCCATTGAGCTCGCTCACTCCCTCTCTCACGCTCATTCTGTTTCTGGTGGCGCTGCAAGCTGGCCTTTTGTACTGGGCTCCTGCCTGCGTTGCCGCATTTTCTGCACACAAAGAAATCCACAGCAGTCACAATAGAGCTCCGTTGAGCTCGCTCACTACCACTCTGTCACTCACTCATTCTGTTTCTCTTGGCGCTGAAGGCTGCACTTTTGTACGGGGCTCCTAGCTGCATTGGCACCTTTGTCTGTCCACAAAGAAATCTGCAGCTGTCCCAACAGAGATCCGTTGAGATCGCTCAGTCTCCCTCTGTCACATGCTCATTCTGTTTGTTCTGGCGCTGCAAGCGGCCCTTTTGTTCAGGGCTCCTGCCTGCATTGGTGCCTTTTTTTGCCCATAAATAAATCTGCAGCAGTCCTGATAGAGCTTTGTTGAGCTCACTCAGTCCCCCGTCTCACTCACTCGTACTGTTTTTCCCACTGCTGCAGGCTGGCCTTTTCTACTGGGCCCCTGCCTGCATTAATGCCTTTTTCTGCCCACAAAGAAATCTGAAGCTGTCCTGATAGAGCTCTGTTGAGCTTGCTCACTCCCCCTCCCTCACTCGCTCTCTTGTTCTGTTTCTCCCAGTGCTGCAGGCTGCACAACGCACGCTCATAACACAGTCCTTTTATGGAGTACTGTTACCAAATTTTCAACATAGGCATTTTAGGACCTCTACTCATGAACAGAGTCACTGTCATTTTCTTAATCTGTCCCAAACACTGATTCCCACAGCGACCGTGCTATTCTGCGCTGGAAGTGCAATACCACATTTCTGCCAGGATGTGAACAATGACAGCTGTACTGTTCACAAGGAGGTGTGAAAAAATGCCAATGTTGAAAATCTGGCATGAAAATGTTGCAAATTCACGAAGTTACAAGCGTGCGTAGCAACTGCACAGTGCACGCTCGTAAAACAGTCATTTTTTGGATTTTTTCCACCAAATTTGCAACATAGGCTTTTTGGGAGCCCACCTCATGAACACTGGCACTGTCGTTTCATTAATCAGCCCTGAAAGGTGATTCCACGCAGTTACTGTGAAATCACCTTTCAGGGCCGATTAACACCATGACAGTTCAAGAATTCATGAGGAGGGGTCCAAAAACCCCCATGTTGAAAATTTGGTGCCAAAAATCCAAAAAATTACTGAGATATGCATTGAAGTTGGAAAAAAAAAACATTTATTCCATTATACAGCTTACCAGCATTTCCTCAGTTCGCGGCTGGCTTTGAAGAATGCAGACGTGTTCCCGGTTCACGAAGATCGTCGCGCCGAGCTCCGCGGAGTAAGTATGGGGTGAGGGGGTGTGGGAGGCAGGGTGCACAGTGGGTGGTGGGTTGCAGGAGGGCAGGAGACCCTTGACAGTTCCTGATTTTGCAGGGTTAAAAAAACATCGTGGGACAGTTTTTTATTTCACAGGGGCATGTGGCACACTGGGGTTGGCTCCAGCGTGCCAAAGGAGTCTTCGCTTTTTTTGGGAGGGGCCGATGTAGTATTGCAAACAGGATATTTTTTCCTCAAGCTGTACCTGCTCTTGACTGCATGCCTATGCATATGACAGCATAGCTGTTGAGAGAGAATCCACTTGCCTGGGAGGACTAGTTTTAGACCTACTGGCACTCCAAGCAGAAACACTTGTGGTGCTTCCTTCTTATTCCCACATTCCCCTCTCCTTCCTTTTGTCCCACTCCACATCCAAATTCTTTGACCCCAAGGGTGACAGCAATTTTGTTTTTATGTTGCTTGCATGCAGTGTCAGTGGCTCAGTAGGTAGCACACTCGCCTCTGAGGCCGGGAGATCAGAGGGCTGTGGGTTCAGTTCCCACATCTGGCACTTGGGTTAATATCCCAGTACTGACACTGCAGTGCAGCATGAGAGGGGTGCTGCACTTCTGAGGTGCCGTCTTTCGGATGAGACGTTAAACCGAGGTCCCATCTGCCTGGATTGGTGGTAGTTCAGATGGATGTTAAAGATCCTATGGCACTTATCCGAAAAGGTAGGGGAATTTCCCGGTGCCTGGCCAAATTTCCTCATTCACTAAAATACCACCAACAGCTTACTCTGGTTCAAGGTCAGTTGGCATTCATCTGTATCCCCTCCCGGTCGTGCCTGAAAATAGGCAGGATTTGTCTAGTGCACTTACCCGGTCAACAAAAGCTAAATAAATAAAAATAAATAAATGCATGTGCAAGAAACATAGTGCCATCATCCAAGTTTTCGGAGGTGTGGCAGCCCTCTTCCAATTCAGTCAGTGTGTTTGCAGGCACGGCCGCAGTTCTCCAATCAATGCTGCAGCTGTCTATGACAGCAGTTGAAAATGCAGTGGCCATACAGTTGAAAGGGAGAGCTATGCTTCAGTGACCAGTGATAAGATCGCGTACTGATGCGCGCTCCCCCCCACACACACACACACGCATGCATACTGCATGCTCATGCTTCCCCACGCACACACTGTATAGCTGGACGGTGTGCCCAATCCCCATCGGCTGTGCTGCGCCCCCCAACAAAGTTCCAGGTGCCACGCCTGGGAGCCCACCCCAACATGGCAGCAGTCTGTATGGCTGACGGGGTGCCCAATCCTCCGTCGGACCTACTGTTCCCCCCCAGACTATCGGGTGCCACGCTGGGAGTCTACCCCAGCATGGCAACAGGTCCTATGGCCGACAAGGGTGCCCAATCCCCCATCAGCTCCACTACCCCACCCCAAACAGCTTTCCAGCTGCCACAGTTTGAGTCCACCACAGCGTGGCACAAGTCCAGCGACATCCAAGTTAAAAAAAAACAACACCTAAAGGAAAAAACCTTCCCTCGCAGACTGTCTTGACCCCCCACCCATGCCCACCCTCTGTGCATCTATCTCCCCACTCCCATCTCACCCCATACTTACCTCGAGTCTGGCGAGATGATCTTCGGTGGACCAGGAAAACGTCTGCACTCTTCAAAGCCGACCGCGAACTGAGGAAATGCCAGTAAGCTGTATAATGGAATAAATAGGTTTTTTTCAACTTTACTGCATATCTTGCGCATTTTGGGGAATATTTTCACCAAATTTTCAACATGGGGTTTTTGGGACCCCACCTCATGAATTCTATCACTGTCATGGCGTTAATTGGCCCTGAAAGGTGATTTCGCGATCACTGTGCGGAACCACCTTTCGGGATGGATTTACAAAATGACAGTGGCACAGTTCATGAGGTATGCCCCCAATAACCCTATGTTGAAAATTTGGTGAAAAAATTCCCAAAAATGACTGTTTTACGAGCATACGTTGCGCTGTTCCTACGCACGCTCGTAAGTTCGCGAATTTTCAATATGTTCACTCCAGATTTTCAACATTGCCATTTTACCACACCTCCTTATGAGCAGTACAGCTGTCATTTCTTACATCTCACCCAAAATGTGTTTCCATGCATGTAACGCACAATGGCACAGTCGGTGTGCGAACTCAATGTATGGGACACATTAAGAAAATCGCAGTGACATTGTTCATGAGCAGAGGTCTTAAAATGGCTATGTTGAAAATTTGGTGAAAAAATTCCCTTCAGCCATTCTGCAATGTTACTAATGAAGACATTGAACAGGATTGGCCTCAGGACCGCTCCCTGTAGCACCCCACTGGTCACCCCCTCTCCCTAGACTGCACCCCATTTACCACCACTCTCTGCCTCCTGTCTGTTAGCCAGTTTCTAACCCAATTTACCACCCTTTCCCCCATGTCCAGCCTACCCAGCTACTTTATCAGCCTCCTATGTGGGATGGTCTCAAAGGCTTTGCTGAAATCAAGGTAAGCGTTGTCCACTGTGCAACCCTGATTCACTTCCTTTGTCACCCAGTCAAAAAAATCAACCAGATTTGTCTGACATGATGTCCCCACTGTGAATCCATGTTGTCTATGGTCCTGGGCTCCGATGGCTTCTAGATGCCCCACTATCCTTTCATAAGCAATTTCTGCATGATCTTCCCCACTACTCAGGTGAGGTTGAATGGCCTATTGTTCCCCGCCTCCTCTCTGCTGCCGGACTTATGTAGAGGGACCACATGTGCCCTCCTCCAATTCACTCATGTTGAATGACTCAGTGAACATGGCTGCCAGAGGTACTGCTGTCTCCTTTCACAGTTCTCTTAATATCCTTGGGTGTATGCCATCTGGTTCCATCGCTTTGTCCACCTTCAATTTAGTGAGCTCCTGCAGGACTCTTTTGCCTTTGAATGGACTATTATCCACCTCTTCACCCCCTTGGCAACTGCTGTACTGCTGTGGCCCTTGTCCCTCCCACTCTTCTGTGAATACTGAATGGAAAGACTCAGTGCATGTCTTGGGAGGAAGGCATGAAACTAACACTTCCAAATACCTAAACAGCACATACAAGCAAGCAACATTCGGCATTGGAAAATGCTTGTTTACATTAACTTTTCTTTTCAAGCAGAGCCCTGCTAACTTTAGTGCAACCCTTCTGTGCTGGCCTGGCATCCCAGGCAGCCACTTAAATCACTTGTACTTAGCACAGTCTCTGCTGCCTGGACCATCGTAGGAGTGGCTGCAGCAGAAGAACTGGGTGCCTTCCCTCCTCTGGCCAGGCAACACTGCAACTGGTAGAACCCCTGACCTGTGCCTGTATGGCTATGAGGATCTGACTTCTCATTCTCAAACCCTAGTCACCTGCGTTACAACATGATATACTATTTCTGTGCCACTGGGCTGGCTCCCAGGTTGTTTTTTTAAGGGAAAGTTCTTTTGGGTTTATGTTTTAGAACCAACCAAGTTCTGGGAGTGAGAGTCTGGACAGTTCTGCCTACCACTAGTTCTAATTAAGAAAGAACGGAGGTTAGAAAAGGCCGGATGTTGCAGTCTGGGCTTCTGGTGAGTTGTCTGTAGAGAAGATAGGAATAAAAGATAGACAGAACTCACATAGATAAGTGAGTTTTGCAGGGTTTCAGTTTTTTTTTTTGATGATACATGTTTCTCTAAATGAATTAGATTGCATCTTGCAAGCCAACACTACAGAACAGTCAGGTCACTTCAACATAGAGAGGTGCAGCATGGGGTCTAGTGGTTAGAGCACAGGCTTGGGAACCTGGAAATCACAAGTTCTAATGCTACCAAAGCCACTTACTCACTGTGTGACTTCTAGCAAATCAATTAACCTCCTGTGCTTCAGTTCACCCAGCTGTAAAAGTAGGACCCCACTGAAAATTAGATGTTGCATCTCAAGAGGGTTATCCTGGGTAAATAAACTGTAAAAATGGGTAAAAGCAGGACACCACTGAAAACAAGATATTGCATCTCAGCTGAGCTATGCTGGGTAAATTAATTGTAATTTATACTGCATGTAGGCTACAACTGTATCTGCAGCTGTCCTCAACTTACTACCTAATTCTCCAGGTCTCTGGTACCTAGGTGTATTTCAGTGCACGGCTTCTCTCTGGTCAGCTTCTCCAACAGGGAAATTACCCTGCCTGCTGTCACCCCTGGGAGACACAGAAAGTATAGTTTCTCCTGGTCTGAGACGCTCACAAGCCTCTCCATCCACAGAGACAAGCAGCAGCTCATTAGGTGGACAATGGCAAACACAGAGGCAAAGGTGCTGAATGTTCTGCAGGGCTGAACATTAAACAAGTTCCTGGGACCAGATGGGATGCTCCCAAAGATGTTGAAGGAGACAAAGCAGGCCCTGGAGGTAACCTTGGTATTCTTTTTTAATGAGTCACTATCAAAGGGCACAGGTTTGATGGACCTGAGGGTGGCAAACTTGACCCCCCCTGCATAAGAGTATGGACAGGAAGAACCCTGGAGATTACAGGCTAAGAACAGAGGCAACGATAAAGGAATGGATCATTGAATTCCTGGAAGAAAACAGGCTTATACATAGGAATTAACATGGGCTCATGGAAAGAAGATTGTATCAAATTAATTTGATTGATTTTTCAGTTTGGGAACACAAACAGTTGCTCGAAGTCAGACAGTCAACAGCCTATGCCCAGATTTTAGTAAGGCCTTTGATTCAGTACTGCATAATAGGCAAGTGAAAAAGTCTAGTGAACTAGGACTAGGAGATGGGCTAACTAGATGGATTGGGAATTGGTTGACAGGTAGGACACAGACAGTGGTCCTGAATGGAAAGTTCTATAATGTTAGGGAAGTAGCTATTGGGACATCTCAGGGGTCAGTCCTGGAGCAGGTACTCTAAGATGTACATAAGTGATACTGGGGTAGGAATATAGGGGAAAATGAGACAGTTTGCAGACAAGAGAAAACTCTGTGGGAGAGTGGATAGTGAGGAGAAAATTAACAGCTTGATAAACACAGAATCAAAGAATTTGTCAGCAGAAAAGGAGCGCTTGGCCCATCCAGTCTGCCTACATGGGGTCCCTACCTAGTCTGCCTCCATAAACCCTAACTAGTTTCCTGTGACACTCACTCCTCCCTGCCTATTCACTAAAATTCACTTATGTCTATCCATACATACTTAAAGCCCTTCAGCTCCACCACTGCCACTGGCAGTCTATTCCAGGTGTCCACCACTCTTTCAGTGAAGTAATACTTCCTCATGTCCCACTTTACCTTTCCTACCCAGCTTTATCTCATTCCCTCTGTTCCTGGTGCTCTTTCTCCTATGAAAGAAACACCCTTCCTGCACCCAGTTCACCCTTGTGAGGTACTTGTAGGTCTCTATCATGTCCTCTCTCACTTTCCTCTCTTCCAAGGTATACATGTTGAGATCCCTCAGTCTTTCCTTGTAGGGCATTTGGAGCAACCACTGCACCCTCTAGTTGCCCTCCTCTGGGCTGCCTCTACCCTTTCTATGTCCTTTCTGGGGTGCAGCCTCTAGAATGGCACACAATACTCCAGGTGGGGTCTCACCAGCAAACAATATAGTGGCAACGCTATCTCCCTCCTCCTGCCAGGGATACTTCTCCCTATGCATCCTAGCATCCCACTGGCCCTATCCACTGCTTTGTCACACTGTCTTGACACACTGAGGTCATCATATATCATAACCCCAAGGTCTCTTTCCTCCTTAGTGACTGTTAGTACCTCTCTCTCCCCATCCTATACTCAGTTCATGGGCCCCTATGTCTTAGATGCATGATTTTGCATTTTTTGGCATTGAACTCCAACCACCAGGGGAATTTTGGTAACTAAAGGATGCAGTGAAATGTGAGAAGTGGTCTAGTATTTGGCAACTGAAATTCAGCGCCAAAGATATAAAGTGATACTGCACATTGGTAGCAGAAATCCACACATGGATTATTGCATCAATGCAGTAAAGTAGGAAAAGGTCCTGGGGACAATAATTGTAGTAGCAATAGTCTAAAGAGCTCTTCCCATGCACTAAGCATCTGGGAAGGCAAAGAGAAAGTTTGGATGCATCAGGTGGGTTCCACCAGTCATAGGAGGGAGGTAATACTGCCACTATAAAGGTCACTGGTTCAATTATGCCTTAAGTATTGTGTACAGTTTTGGAGCCCCATCTGAGGAAGGACAGCGATAGGTAGACAGTATAACGCAGTGGCTTAAGGCTCTGAGCTGCAAATCTGGAGACCTGGGTTTGAATTCTACAGCCCCCACTTGCATACTGTGAGACCCTGAGCAAGTCATTTAACTTCCCTATGCTCCCAGGCTGCACCTGTAAACAAGCTTTCAACTTAGTGTGTCTCACCTGGTTAAACAATTAGGAAAAAAAAGAAAAGGTTGGAAGCTATATAGTGAAGGGTGCCACCAATGGTCCAAGACATCAGTGTAGGTCCTATGTGGAGAGAATGTAAAGTTTCAGTTTGTATTCTCTGGAGAACGGGGGGGGGGTCTAACACAAAAAACATTAATACATACGGGGTACAAAAGGATGAGCTACACAGACTTGTCCAAGTTGAGAAGAAGTTCATCCACCAGGGCAACAATCTCCTGCTGTGAAAGGGAGGGGAATTAAAAAAGGACATTATGAAGTATTATATTCACAGAGCAGGCAGTAGACAGGTGGAACAGTGGTCAAAGCTGGGACTATAGCTAGGTTCAAAATACAATGGGACATCTTTAAGAGGGTTTTTAGAAACAAGAGAGTAGTAGATACATGGATACATAGACACTGTCAGCAGATAAGGGCCTATGGCCCGCCCAGTCTGCTCATTTGAGCTTGTAAGTTCACTTTGTTTTCCTAGAAGTATGTTGCCCCATACCCCTGACCTTCAAAATTCCCTTATGTCTATCCCATGCATTCTTAAATGCCGTGATTGTTTCAGCCCCCACCACTTCCTCTGGCAGGGTGTTCCACTTGTCTACCACCCGCTCTGTGAACAAATTCTTCCTTACGTTTTCTCTGAATCGCCCTCCCTCCAACTTCATCCTATGCCCTCTAGTTCTGGAACATCTTTTTCATTGGAAAATAGTGTATTCATGCACCCTGCTCCTCCCTGTAAAAGTACTTGTATGTCTCTATCATAGCCCCTCTCTTCCTCCTCTCCTCCAGAGAGTACATATTCAAGTCCTTCAACCTGTCCTCATAGGACTTGTGATGCAATTTCTGTACCATCTTTGTTGCCCTCCTCTGAACCTTCTCTACCCTGTCTATCTCCTTATGTAGCTAAGGTCTCCAGAACTGCACACTGTACTCCAGATGGGGCCTCACTAGTGTCTTGTATAGTGGAATTATGACCTCCCTTTTCCTGCTTTTGATGCCCCTGCCTGTGCATCCCAGCATCCTATTTGTTTTACCTGCTGCCTTGTCGCACTGTTTCCCTACATTGAGGTCATCAGAGATGATAACCCCAAGATCCCTTTCCTGCTTGGTGCATGCTATATCCTCACCCCCCAACTGATATGTTGTTCCAGGGTTTGTGTGCCCCATATGCATTATCTTGCACTTCTTTGCATTGAATTTCAACTACCAAACCCTTGACCACTCTTCAAGCTTCTGCAGGTCCCCCCTCATTCTGTCTACACCCTTTGGCATGTCCACTCTGTTACAGAGCTTCATGTCATCAGCGAACAGGGAAATTATGCCTTCTAGGTCCTGTAGCAGACAAAGAAAACTCTGAGGGGAAGACTAACTCAGAGTAATATATCGTAGGGCATTAGAATGGTCTTGATGGACTTGTAAATGTTTTCTCTGCTTAATCTTCTATGTTTCTATATGTTTCTCAATATGTGGGAGATACAGGTTTGCACCTTGTGTCCAACTCAGGGCTCTAAGGTGCAGTGCACACAAGTTTAGTAATCCAAGGATGGGTGAGGGCTCCAGCCACATTGCTATTCAGTTAATTACCATTTTTATGTTTGCTTGTGCAAGAAACATAGTGCCATCATCTGAGTTTTCGGAGGTGTGGCAGCCCTCTTCCAATTCAGTCAGTGTGTCTGCAGGCACAGCCGCAGTTCTCCAATGCCTGCTGGAGCTGTCTATGACAGCAGTCCAAAATGCAGTGGCGTACAGTTGAAAGGGGGAGCTACGCTTCAGTGAGCAGTGATAAGATATGGCCTGCTCATCGTGCTCCCCACACGCCACGCATACTGCGTGCCCTTCACACTGTATAGCCCGTGAGGTGCCACTCCCGCCGGCAGTGCTGCGCCCCAAACAGAGTTGTACATACCACGCTGGGTGCCCACCCCAGCTGCTGCTATGATAGCCGACCGGGTGGCCAATCCCCTGTCGGCTCCACTGTCCCCCCTCAGTACAGGGTGCCACGCTGGGAATTCACCCCAGCATGGCAAGAGATGCTGTCGCTGACGGGTGCCCAATCCCCGCCGGCTCCATGTCCCCCACAAGCCGCCTTGTGCCATGCTGGGAGCCCACCTCAGCGTGGCAAACGTCCCCGTCGTCTCCTCCTTTGTTAAAAACCTGCAACAGAAAAACGGTCCCTCGCTGTCTCTGCCCCCACCCACGCCCACCCACCGCGCAACTCTGCCTTCCCACACCCCCCACCGGTACCATTCTCCTGGACTCCGCGTGATTCATCTTTTGGTGGACCGAACACGCCTGCACTCTTCAAAGCCGACCGCGAACTGAGGAAATGCCGTAAGCTGTATAATGTAATGAATAGGTTTTTCAACTTGCTGCATATCTCAGGCATTTTTGGAATTTTGGCACCACATTTTCAACATGGGGTTTTGGGACCCTCCTCCTGAATTCTGTCACTGTCATGGCGTTAATCGGGCCCGAGAGGATGATTTCGCCAGTCACTGCATGAAATCACCTTTGGGACTGATTAACAAAATGACAGTGCCAGTGTTCATAAGGTGGGCTCTCAAAGCCTATGTTGAAAATGGTGAAAAATCTTAAAATCACTGTTTTCTGAGCGATGCTTTTGCGCTGTTCCTACGCACGCCGTAGGTTCGCAGATTTTCAGTATTTTCACTCCAGATTTTCAACATTACCATTTTACCACACCTTCTTATGAGCAGTACAGCTGTCATTTCTCACTTCTCACCCAAAATGTGTTTCCGCGCATGTAGCGCACAATGGCATAGTCGGTGTGCGAACTCAATGTATGGGACACATTAAAAATCACAGTGACACTGTTCATGAGCAGAGGTCTTAAAATGGCTATTTTGAAAATTTGGTGAAAAAATTCCTAAAAATGACTGTGTTACGAGTGAGCATTGCGCAGTTTCCACGCACCCTCGTAAGTTCATGAATTTGTAATATTTTCAGTCCACATTTTCACCAGTGGCATTTTTCCACACTTCCTTATGAACAGTACAACTTTCATTTTTCACAACATGGCTGAAATGTGTTTTCACACTTTCAGCACAGAAATGCGTGTTCGCTGTGGGAAATCATTGTTCGGGACAGATAAGGAAAATCACAGTGACACTGTTCATGAGCGGAGGTCCCAAAATGCCTGTGTTGACAATCTGCTGTAAACAATTCCCAAACTAATTACATTACGGGTGCACATTGCACAGTTTCTATGCACGCTCGTGACTTCACCAGTTTTTATGTTTGCTTGCATGCATGTGCAAGAAACATAGTGCCATCATCCGAGTTTTCGGAGGTGTGTCACCCCCTCCTCCAATTCAGTCAGTGTGTTGGCAGGCGCGGCCCCTGTAAGCCAATGCATGCTGGAGCTGTCTATGACAAGCTCCAAAATGCAGTGGCATACAGTTGAAAGGGGGAGTTACGCTTCAGTGAGCAGCGATAAGATATCGCCTGCTCATGCGCAGCTCCCCCTACACACACACATACACACGTGCACGCAAACTGCGTGCTGCCCAGTGTGGCAACTGATGATATGGCTGACGGGTGCCCAATCCCTCTGCCGGGCTTCACGTCCTTCCCCAGGCATCCTTGTGCCACGCTGGGAGCCCACCCCGCTGTGGCAAACGCCCCGCATCGCCTTTAAAAAATAACACCTGTAAAGCAAAACGGTCCCACGCAGTCTCCCAGCCCCTCCACAACCCGCACCCACCCACTCGCATCCTGCCTATCACACCCCTCACCCCATACTTACCTCCGGAGCATGGCGCGATGATCTTCGGTGGACCGGGAACACGTCTGCACTCTTCAAAGCCGACCACGAACTGAGGAAATGCCGGTAAGCTGTATAATGGGCTAGATAGGGGTTTTTCAACTTTATTGCATATCTCAGGCATTTTTTGGAATTTTTGCACCAAATTTTCAACATGGGGTTTTTGGGACCCCTCCTCATGAATTCTTGCACTGTCATGGCGTTACTCGGGCACGAAGGATGATTTCACAGCCACTGTGCGAAATCACCTTTCCTGAATGATTAACAAAATGACACTGCCAGTGTTCATAAGGTGGGCTCTCAAAAAGACTATTTTGAAAATTTGGTGGAAAAATTCCTAAAAATAACTGTTTTTCTGACTGCATTGTGCAGTTCCTACGCATGCTCAAAGATTCGCCGAATTTTCAATATTTTCACTCAGATTTTCAGCATTGCCATTTTACCACACCTTCTTATGAAGCAGTACAGCTGTCATTTTTCACATCTCACCCAAAATGTGTTTCCGCCCATGTAGCACACAATGCGCGAGTCGGTGTCTTGAAATCAATGTATAGGACATTAAGAAAATCACAGTGACACTGTTCATGAGCAGAGGTCTTAAAATGGCTATGTTGAAAATTTGGTGAAAAAATTCCTAAAAATGACTGTTTTACGAGCGTGCATTGCGCAGTACCTATGCACGCTCGTAAGTTCACAAATTTTCAATATTTTCACTCCAGATTTTAAACATTGCCATTTTACCACACCTTCCTATGAGCAGTACAGCTGTCATTTTTCACATCTTTGCCAAAATGTGTTTCTGCCCACGTAGCGCACAATGGCGCAGTCGATGTGCGAAATCAATGTATGGGACACATTAAGAAAATCACAGAGACAATGTTCATGAGCCGAGGTCTTAAAATGGCTATGTTGAAAATTTGGTGAAAAAATTCCTAAAAATGTCTGTTTTACGAGCGTGCGTTGAGCAGTTCCTATGCATGCTCGTAAGTTTGCGAATTTAATATTTTCACTCCAGATTTTCAACATTGCCATTTTATTACACTTCCTTATGAACAGTACAGCTGCCATTTTTCATATGTCGCCCAAAATGTGTTTTCGCACATGTAGCGCACAATGGTGCTGTTGGTGTGCGAAAGCAATGTTTGGGACAGATTAAGAAAATCACAGTTACACTGTTCATGAGCCGAGGTCTTAAAATGGCTATGTTGAAAATTTGGTGACAAAAGTCCATAAAATGACTGTATTACGAGTGAGCATTGCGCAGTTTCCACGCACCCTCGTAAGTTCATGACTTTGTAATATTTTCAGTCCAGATTTTCACCAGTGGCATTTTTCCACACTTCCTTATGAACAGTACAGCTGTCATTTTTCACAACATGGCAAGTGTGTTTTCACACTTTCAGCGCAGAGATGCGTGGTCGCTGTGGGAAATCATTGTTCGGGACAGATAAAGAAAATCACAGTGACACTGTTCATGATCGGAGGCACCAAATGCCTGAGTTGACAATCTGCTGTAAAATCCCCAACCTAATTATATTACGGGTGTGCGTTGCACAGTTTCTATGTACGCTCGTTACTTCACCATTTTTTCAATATTTTTACTGCAGATTTGCAACATTGCCATTTTTTACACCTCCCCATGAACAGTACAGCTGTCATTTTTTACATCCTGTTCGGAATGTTTTTGCACCTGTGGTGCTAAATGCCGTAGTCACTGTGCATAAGCAGCTTTCAGCTAACAAACTGATATTCCCCCTGTTCATGAGGTGGGGTCACAAAAAAAAACATGTTGAAAATTTGGAGTGAAAATACCAACGAATGCCTGAGGTATTAGGGTTTCCAACCATAACGCCCAACCCTGTAGAGAATGACAGGCATCAGGGGTGTGACTTGGGATTCTTGCCTGTAATGCTTATACCATTCCACACCTGCAGCCAGTGAGAGGCATCGAGGTATGCCTTGGACTCTTTGGCCCCAAAGTTCACCCCATTCTCCTATATCGCACCCATCTCACCATATTTTCTAATGGAATGAGGTGCGCATAAGGGCCAAAGACCCCAAGGAACACCGTGACACTTGTCAGTGTCTGCAGGGTGGGGTGTGGTGAAATGGCGTGGCCGTTATGCCTGACAACCCAAAGGCACACCCCAGTGCCTGTCACTCTCTGCAGGGTGGTGGTGGGGTTGGCTTCAGTTCAATACTTCACTGCCATTCCTGTTACGCAGCTCTGTAACTTCTACACTATCACTGCCAATGCCAGCAAGCAAACATTCGGCATTGACAAATGCTTGTTTTAATATTTTCACTGCAGATTTTCAACATTGCCATTTTTTACACCTCCCCATGAATAGTACAGCTGTCATTTTCACATCCTGTTCAGAATGTGTTTTGCACCTGTGGTGACAAATGCCGTAGTCGCTGTGCAAAAGCAGCTTTCAGCTAACAAACTGATATTGCCACTGTTCATGAGGTGGGGGTCACAAAAAACCCATGTTGAAAATTTGGAGTGAAAATACCAACGAATACCTGAGGCGTTAGGGTTTCCGACCATAACACCCCACCCTGTAGAGAATGACAGGCATCAGGACTGTGACTTGGGATTGTCACTTGCAATGCTCATACCACTCCACCCCCACCCACACCCTGCAGCCACTGAGAGGCATCGAGGTGTGCTTTGGACTCTTTGGCCCCAAAGTTCACCCCATTCTCCTATACCACATCCATCTCACAATATTTCCTGATGGAATGGGGTGCACATAAGGGCCAAAGACCCCAAGGCACACCGTGACACTTGTCGGTGCCTGCACGGTAGGGTGTGGTGAAATGGCGTGGTCGTTATGCCTGATGGCCCAAAAGGACACCCCAATGCCTGTCACTATCTGCAGGGTGGTGATGGGGTTGGCTTCAGTTCAATACTTCACTGCCATTCCTATTATGCAGCTCTGTATCTCCTACACTACCAATGCCAATGCCAATGCCAGCAAGCAAAGATTCAGCATTGACAAATGCTTGTTTACCTTGATGTGGCATCTCCTTTACATGAGGATCCGGAAAGTGGTGGGGAGCAACAGCTCAGACTACACATGAAGATTTGATTTAACTGCTTTTCAATAGTCACAGACTGAGCCCGAGCCTCTGAAAGTGATCAACAGACTGCAACTCCTAAAGGAAAATAGTTCTTTGTGAATACTAATTCCCATAGCTGGAGGAGTTGTAGAGTGACTGAGAAGGAGAAATTATCTCGAAGGTGAATGACAAAAGGCTGCTGGTAAACATTAAGTAAATCCAACATAATCCCTTGGAGTGTGTGTCCAATATCTTTGGGCCACTCCTGCAGCCTGAGGTGAGGAAAATCACAAAGTTAACACTAGAGATCCATTTGGGTGTTGTAGAGGTGTCACATGTCCAGGTGCACTAGTCTGACTAGACACCAATGGGAAAACTTAAAAATGTAAGATTTAGACACATTTCATTTATTTCTTCTGTTATTCTTTCCCCATTTTCTTTATTACTGAGGACAATTGCATGAGTCCAAGATCATTTTTCCTTACACGTCATCTGCTCTGACTGCCTGTCTACACCTGACATCATAATCTCCTGTATATGACATCATAATTATCTCCACAGTAACGTATTGTGATGTCATAAACAGAACTGTGATGTCAGGTGTAGACAAGCAGCCAGGAAAACAGGTCAAAAATACTGTTTTCATGCAAATGTTCTTAGCAATAAAGAAATAAGGGTGTGAATTACAGAAAAATGTGACATATAAGTGTCATTTTGTCTAAATATTACACTATTACATTGTTGCAAAGTTCTCACAGTGGTGGCAGGGGCTCTTTAAGGCATCTATAATGATGGCCTTGTATAATGGAGCTACAGATCTAGCTAATATAATAAAAGTGATGGCATAGTCAATTCAAGTGTAGAATAGTGAATAATCTTCTGCTGGTATTAAAGAACTGATGCTAGGAGTAGCTGGGTAGCCAGTGCTGAAGAGCAATAATCAGACATTTCCTTTGTGTAAATTTGCAAGTAGCTTTGTGAATTGGCTCACACAAGTACAGAAAATGATGCAGTGATTGGATGCACAGGGACGGAGTTGGATGAAGTTGCAGAAGTGGCAGAGGATGCCCCAGGGAGAGGTCCTGCAGCTGAAGAGGTGATGAGAGGAGCTACAAATATAGATGTATGAAGTTTGAATGCTGAACATTTGGATGGAAGACGAGATTCCAAGGAAGCAACTTTAGGTTCTATGTGGCACATAAATGACTTCGATTTGAATGTGACAGTTCTAAGTAGTTCATCTAGGGCAGGCAGAGGAGGAAAAATTACAGATGAAGTAGACCATGGCCTGTTGCCTTGGATGGCAGTATAATGGAGTTCAAACAATGCTTTTTTTTTTTTACTGAGACAGAAATGAGGATTCCCAATTGCAACAGGATGAAAATTAGGAAGGTAATTTCAAGGTATGACATCTTTACCTGGAACAGAGGAAGTGATGAATCCATGTGTGGATTAACTGATTTGAGAGAAGCATTGTATTGAAGTAGGAACTAAATCCTTACGAGAACTAGATGACTGATAAATCTGTGCATGGATTAATCATCTTGGACTAACGTTCTGACTTATGATTAATGGTATTCTGATGTACGAATGACATCCTTATGTGGATTAAATGAAGTGATAACTAGCCATCCCATTAGCGCAGCCATAGCCCAGCCACTCATTACACCAATGAGCTGGGTTCAGGAATGAACCCGGGTTGTCGGGGGCCAACTGGAAGGGGGATGATGGAACATCCTCAAGGATGCTCTCCTCCTCTGCGGAGGGTAGGTTGCTGTCCTTGCTGCAGTACTGCCACCTGGCTGATCCCAGGTAGCAGTGCATTTGAGGGCGCTGGGGGAGGGGCGGATGCAGGTTGGGGATTTGGCACAGCAGCATGCTCAACATGCACATGTGCCTAGGACCTCCCTAGTGTGCTGGTTCCCATAGGGATAGGGAGAAGCAGTGGGAAGTGGCCCAGGACAACGGACCCAAGCGAACCCAAGGGGACTGATTCTGGACCCCACAACCAACCACATGATGACAGCAATGCAGTCTGAGGGGTGCACCCCCTCTTCCCCACCCGAGGGGGCATATCCAAGACAGGATGGAGGTAGGTAGCTAATGGAGGGACACAGTACAGCAGAGCCAGGCACATAGTGGATTCCTGAGGGAGTTTGGGCAATGGTGTCCATGAGGCATAAACACAGAATTAAAAACAAGTATTTGTCAATGCTGAATGTTGATTACTTATATGTGCTGCTTAGGTATTTGGAAGTGAAAGTACCATGCCTAAGAACTGTCATGTGCCCACCCCCCCCCAAGACATCCACTGTGTCTTTCTGTTCTGTCTCCGAGAGGCATCATGTACACTGTGAACAACATGGGGGACAACACTGAACCCTGAGGAACCCCACAAGACAGAGGAAACTGGGTCTGAGGAATGAATCCCAGACACCACTCTCTGTGTTCTTCCAGTGAGGTAAGATGTAAACAACCTGAGGACTAGACCAGATAATCCACAGATGAACCTCAGACAATTAAGCAATACCCCATGGTCCACAGTATCAAATGCTGATGAGAGATCTAGGAGAACAAGATGGAACAGCTCTTCCGATCTCTAGCCATCAGGAGATCATTGAGCACCTGAACCAGTGCTGTCTCAGTACTATGCCTCTTTCGAAAACTGGACTGGAGTGGTTCACGGATGTCATGATTGGTCAAATGGTTCTCCAGCTGTATGGCCACTACTTTCTCAATCATCATCCCTAAAAAGGGAAGATTTGAGATTAGTCTGTAGTTCGCATGGCAGTCGGAGTCCAAAGAGGCTTTCTTCAAGAGGGGTGTTACCACTGCCTCCTTCAGTGAACTAGGAAACTCACCTGTTTCCAAGGAGCACCCAACTATCCGTGAGAGGACTGGACTGATGGAATCAATAGAACCCAAAATCAGGGAAGTTGGTCCAGGATCCAAACTACAGCATGTAGAGCACATACTCTGGACAATCTGCATGACATCTGTGAACTCCGGTCGGTCGAAGGTATTCAGGAAAACTGAGGAGGAGCAGCCACATGCTGGTCCAGAGCAACACCCTTAGAGTGTGCTGGATGGAGTGCCGTCCTGATGTCGGCCACCTTATTTGCAAATAATCGAGCAAGTTCATTGCACTCTGCCTGTGAAAAGGCTTTTCACACTTGTAGGCAGGCTGGGTTGCACAGTCTACCTACAGTGCGAAAAAGCTGAGCTGGTCGATTCTGAGCAACAGCAATCTCCTCGGAAAGGAATTCTGCCTTCTTACAGGAGATTGCAGATTGATAGGCTTGATAATGCTCCATCAATTTAAGGTGGTCAGCATCGAGGGAGGATCTCCGCCAGCAACGCTCTAACCTTCGTCCAAGTTGCCGCATTTCCCTCAAAGTCCCATCAAACCATGGGGACCAGGGGCAAAGGGAGAGAGGACAAACACGGACAGGAGCAATGACATCCAGGGCCGCCGATATAGCCATATTACAGGCTACCATTAGGGCTTCTGGGTCGCTGTTTGCTACTGGAAGGGACGATAGGTCAAGTACTGTTGCCAGGCCTTCAGAGCTAAGATCTCGTAAAGGGCGATACCTGACCATCTCCATAGGGGTAGGCCTATGAAGGGGGGCACTTAAACTAAACCCCACGGTGTAGTGGTTGGACCATCCAACTGGTTCCACCCCCAAGTCAGAGACCTCGATCCCCAGGAGGAAGACTAAGTCAAGGGAGTGACCATGTTTATGGGTAGCATTGGTAACTATCTGTGTAAGGCCCAGAGATGACATTAACTGGAGGACGTGTTGTCCAAACGGTGAGACTCTGTCATCAACCCAGGCATTGAAGTCACCCAGAACCATCAGTCTGGGAGACTCGAATACCATGTTGATGACAAAGTCCACCACTTCCTGAAGGGAGCGCTTCTCATCTCCGGGTGGACTGCAGATGCCAGCGATCCTGCAACCTACACCTGCTACCACGGTACACTCAAATGACTCAGTATCCTCAACTGGTACACTCGTAAGGTTAAGTTCGGTCTTGAAACAGACCGCAACCCACCCCCCTACCCCCGCGATCCAATCTCGGGTGGTGGATCACCGAGTACTCGGCTGGAGTTGAGCCTCCAAGATGGGGCCAGAGTTCTCATCTAGCCAGGTCTCGGTGATGCAAGCCAGATCCACCATTCCTACTAATAATAATTGCAGTCTTGTTTTTAATGAACCTGGCATTGTATAACATCACCCGAGTTGGATGAACCTTCAGAGCCGCCCAAACCACCTGCCCACCAATATTGGTAGTGCCCTTGGGTATGGAAACCAGACATGGAGAACCATGCTCTTGGTTCAATTTTGCCCCAGGGTTTCTCCTGGATCTCACAACCCCGATGTGATGGCTCAACTCATTCAACCTCCACTGTTCACACCCCCTAGCCCCCCTCCTCCCCTTGTGAGTGATACCCAGCGCCCTACAGTGCTGGTATGTTGTAAACTGCAGTGAGGGAGTAAAAATAAAGGGACGGAGAGTGCGGAGAGCGGAGGGCAAATAGCACACGACCATGGGGGCAGTCCTCCAACACATTCTGGCAGTCACTTTATCAGATTACTCTCACTTAACTAATTACCAAAACAAAATTAAATAAAACAAAATAACAAAAACACCACAAAATATAAACCGACAACACTTAATTAAAATTTGATAACCCAGAACACCTATCCCCTATTACAACATAAATAATCTTCAGTAAACCCTCCCATACATAAAATACTAAAAGAAGGTAGACTATGAACAATTCGGTATGTTGGGCTGAAATGGTATACTCCCTCAGGTAGGGTGCTGGAGTCTCCATGGGTCACACAGACCTAAATAATCGACCATTTTTCTGAGGGTGCGTTGTGCAGGAGAAAGACCTCTCCTCCAGGCACTATCCTTGTCTAGGTCTGGCGCAAATGGGAGATTCCAGTCCTCCCCCCCAGAACTAAGGGGATATTCACAAATGGGGCTAAAACCTGTAGTAGTTCCGTAAAGAACTGGGGAGTGTCCACGTTCAGGCCGTATACACTGCCCAGCAAAATCGTACTTCTATCTAAAGTCCCCTTTACAAAAATGTATCTCCCTAATGGGTCCGCCAGAACCTGTTCACTAATGAAGGGTACCCCTCTAGAAACCAAAATCTTCACTCCCCTGCTCTGTGTGCTGTCCCCTGCGAAAAATGTTTGGGCAACAAATTGCCTGCAGAATAGGCACTCTTCGGCTGCCATCATATGTGTCTACTGGGGGAAACTAATACTCCTTTCAAGAAGCTTGAAATGCTTAAACACTTGGTAACGCTTGTTCTTATTCCTTCCACCTCTAATATTCCAAGACATAAATCTATGTATCTTTAACACCATTATGCATCAAGAAAAGTATTCTGGAGTAAGCACATTGATCTGTACCAGCAAGCAAGACAAAAAACCTATGCAAAGCAGACCATAAATCCTCCTCTCCACCCCCACCCCCCCAGCAAAACCCCAAAAGCATTCCCCAATGTTAGAAAAAAATCTTTCCTCCCCAAAGCCACAACCACCCCCACCCATAAAGATATGATTGCAGTGCGAGAGCCGCCCCCACATTATCACTCCATCTGCCCCACCCCTCTCCCTCCACTAAACCTAGAAGACATAAACTGACCATAACTACCCACCTACTGATAAATTTAAACATTGACCAAGTACAGTAACTTTGCATTTTCCCCATCTAATGTTACACGTCAAGATTATTCCCGCACACGCCAGTTAAGGGTTAAGTGTACATTTCATGGTAGCCCCATATAACTTGGCCACCCGTTCCCCCCAAAACAATATAGGACTATCCCAAAGCCTCCCTTTCTACTTCAGAAGGAAATGAATCCATGTATATGGGAGGATTTAGCACCAGTAAAGGAGGCCACATTAATTAACTAGTCCCAGAGTTAACCGGTGCAAATAGAGTGTTTCAAGAGCGATCACTTTACTGGATGTATAGCAGCCTAAAGGTAGCTGCTATTTCAATCTAGTGACTGAAAGAGTCCAGACCGGATTGTTGCCTTCTTCCTTCTCTGGGAGCCCTACAATAATTAAGTTGTTTCGGCGGCTCCTACCTTCAAGGTCTTCGATCTTGACTTCTAGTTTGGCGAGCCGCTTTCTGATGACTTCCATAGCTGGGTCGATAGCCACAGTTCTGTTTTCAGCTGAAATTATCCATGCCTCATTGTCGGAGATCCATCTATTAATATCTTCCAGGGCCCCCATCAGACTTTTAAAATCTTTGGTTAGAGAATGCAGCTCTTCCTTGAAAAGCTTGAACTCCTCCTGGAACAGTTCCAGGGTGAGAGCAGTTTGCTGCTGATGGCCTAAGGCCTGTAACTGAGCGGTGTTTCTTACTCCCCTTCTCTGGCATACTTGGTGGTGTATGGTGGAGCATCCCAGTCTCATCTCTGCCTCCATTTGGTAGCGCCCTGACTTTAGGACTCACCAGATGTATTTGGACCATTAAAACAATAAGCCCCGAGAAGCTGGAGTTGATTAATAGCCGGTAAATTATGAAAAAAATAAAGTTTAAAGCAGGAGAGGAGCAGGAGCTCACTGAGTTAGGTGCTAGTGCTTCAGTTGCATCACGTGATGTTATTTATTTATTTATTATTTTATTTATTTAGTTTTTATTGACCGGGTAAGTGCACTAGACAAATCCTGCCTATTTCCAGGCACGACCTGGGGAAGGGGGATATAGATGAATGCCAACTGACCTTGAACCAGATTAAGCTTGTTGGTGGCATTTTTAATGAATGGGGGGAAATTTGGCCAGGGCACCGGGGAAATTCCCTTACTCTGCAGTAGGGGGAGCTGCTGTCTGTCATCAGGATGGCCACTGTGTCCCGGACTGTGGAGGAGAAGGATGTGTGCAAGGAGGGGGAGCGGGTCTCCTTCCCTACCTCGATTTCCTTAGAGACCCACAGCGACTGTGTTGCTTTTTCTCCATGTCTGTCTGGATCTGTTTTGACTGCCTGTATTTTACAGGAGGAAGATTTGCTGGTTGGTGTAGATTTGCTCCATGCAGACCTCTGCAATCAGGTTGCTGCGAGTGTTATGGACATCATTTTGGAGTCGGGGAAGGTGTTTGAGGATGTTTTGCTGGCACCTTCGGGTGCAAACTCTTGGGATGGACTCGGTGTGTGTAATGCAGGGCTGAAGCGTGGGAAGGTGCCGGATGTCCTGGCGATGTTGCGGTCATAGTGCCGGTTTCAGAAGCGGCTGTTCCACCACCAGTGCTAGTGAGTTCTTTTATTTCTCAGCCTAAGGAAGGGAGCAATGTGCCTACTGGGACTTTGGGCCTATCGCGCCACAGTGTGGGGGGGGGGACCACTGTGCACCTTGCTTGGGACTTACAGAGTCGGCTGCTGGAGACGGCGTTGGTTAATGGGGTCTGGGTTCATATGGACCATGGCTGGCTGCCTGATCCCAATGACCTGAAGGTTCAGAACTATCAATCTATGAGGATTTCAGATACTGGGAAACTGCTTTCTGATGCGCAGGGGGCATTACAGGACTTAGGTGTTGGTGAGACTGCTGGTGTCCATGTTAAAAGGTACGCCTCATCGAATGTTTCAGATTTATCCACTGAGAAGGCTACTGCTGTGGTAGGGGTGGAGTTTACCTCCAGGGTTATTGTATGTAGGCCGATGTGGAGTGCTCCTCTCTTGGTTGAGGCTTCTGTCCTGGAGGAGGTTCCTGTTTTGCTGGACAATGCTACTTCTTTACCTGTGGGTTTGGGAGTGGCCAAATTGCAAGAGCCTGCTAAGCAAAAACTGTTTAAACCATTGCTTCACATGGCTGACTTGTTTAAAGCTAATACTAGAGAACCTGCTCCTCACCGTAATGCTATTCATTTGATGTATAAAGGAGGCCTAGACAGTCCTCCGGATAGAGCATATGTTGGGCGGAGGTTGTTAAAGGATTCTCTGAAGTTTTATGCCTCGGAGGTTTTTGCTTTAATTCATACTGATGACTTCAATTATGTTGTGAGTTTCAAGACTGTGGAAGCTCTGGATAGATTTTGGATTCATTATTCTGCTTTAAAAGACACACCATTGTGGGCCCACTTTTTGGCAATTCCCATTACTAAACCTGCTCTATGCCATATTACCATTCTCTTTAAGAATGAAGGAGTTGACATTGCTGATATTTTATATTGGCTCAAACAGAGATGTGAGGTGTTGGAACACCCTACAGCTGTGATTGATTCAGAACAGTTTGGGACTGGTGGATGGAGGGTAAAATGTAAATTGTTCACTACTAACAGTGGTATTGCCTGCCTGCCTAGCTGTTTTTTTCTGGGGAAAGATAGAAGTGCTTTGTTTTATCCAAGTCAGCCAAAGTCTGGCCACAAGTGTGGTTCTAGGCTGCACCTTAGTAATGCCTGTGACACGCCTAAATGTTCCCATTGTTTGGAAGTTGGTCATTTTTCTGCATCCTGTAGAAATCAGTTTCGTTGTAACCTTTGTGAGAAACGGGGGCACTCGCATGTTAAATGTCCGTGGGCCTCCCATAACTTGAGTGCTGCCCTCTCTCATGAGGCTTTAATAACTCATGCCCAGAAAAGAAGCTGTGCCTTGGCTTCTGAAAAAAGGATGAGGACATCATGTGGGACACAGAGTGTAATGCTAAGCCTCGAGCTGGTGCTACTACTCAGCTGGTTGGCACAGGGCCTGACCCTCCAAAGGCCACTGGGCTCTCGGTAGGGGATGGAGTTAGGAAGGAGGTGGGGAATGTAGTTTTACCTAACATTCATGTGGTTGTGGATGTGGGGAATGATGTTCAGGTTCACTTATTTAGGGAGGAATCGCAGGATGTTGTTGTATCTGAGGTATTTGTTATGGCAATTGAACAGGTGCATAATAGTACTGAGAGTGTGCATAACAACGTCAGTATAAGCCATACCTCTGGTATGATGTCTGTACATGCACCTCCCCCCTCCTCCTAAGCTGGACATTGAGAAGCCCTTTAAAAAAGTTACCTATAAAAAACAGATGAGGGAGAAAACTAATTTACCTCCAGAACCTAGTGGAAAGGACAAGAAAATCGCAAAGCGTAGGGGGACTTTACGGCCTAATCGTTATGCAAGTCTGCCTATTGAATCCCCTATGGAGGTTACTGAGGAAGAGGATTCAGGGTCAGATTCTTCCTCGGTTGCCTCTTCTAAAGAGGCTTCCTCGGGAACGGAGGCGGGTACTTCTGGTAAAAAATGTTGGGCTACCAGATCTAAGAAGTGATTTGTTTCTGGGATCCCTACCCCCTTTATAATCTTTCATGGGCTTCTTTCATATTTTATCTCTCAGTGTTAATAGCATTAAGAATGACATACGTAGAGATATGGCTTTTACTGAATTAAGTTCCCTCCAGACTGATATTATTTTGTTGCAGGATACCTGTATTAAAACCTTTCGAGAACTGGCCTGGTGTACTGCAAACTGGAAGCAGGGGGTTTCATTCTGGTCTCAAGGTCAGGATAAATATGATGGCCTGGGTATTTAATTTTCCAATCCAGATTTGAAGGTTTCTAGGTTGATAGATTTAGATCCAGGTAGGGCCTTGATTCTGGATATTTCCTATGATAGGAATAGGATTCGTTTGATTAATCATTATGCTCCCCAGGGAAAAGCTTTGTAGGTGGACCTTTTTTAGAAAACTAAGCCTTTTTTGTGTACTTCTAGGACCATTGTTTTGGGGGGGTGATTTTAATTGTAGTGTACAAAGGGAAGATAGGGGTTAAGGACTGATAAAATGTTCTGTGACTCGAATGTTTTAAATTACATAATTTCTACTGCTCACTTAACTGATGTATATCGCCGCTTTCATGTTTCTGGTGGCTTTACCTTTCGTAAAGGTTCTTTGAGAACACGTATTGATTATTTTTTTGTCTCGAAGTCTTTGGCGGTTACCAGGTCCGAGGTTTTGGATTTGGCCTTTTCTGACCACTCTACTGTATGTTTTTGATTGTCAGTGGGATGCTCACCTTAATTGTGGGAAGCTCTCTTGGAAATTGAATGCCTCTTTGTTGCAACACGAGGGTATAGTACTGGAAGTTAGATGGTTGTGGGAGGCTAGATCTTCAGTTAAGTGTATGTTTGACTCCCTTGGGGCTTGGTGGTCTGATTTTAAGAAAGATTTTCGTTCCCTTTTACAGACCAGAATTCACAGACAATATAGGGCTCAATATCTTTTATATATACAGCTTCGGAAACAGTTACATCTCTTGATTTCGTTATCTGAGACTACAGATCATGATTTTTGTTCTCAAATTAGCCAGGTTAAAAAGGAAATGTGTCAATTTCAGTATGATAGAGCTAAATCTTTGCAACAAGAATTACGTTTTGGAAAAGTTTGTACTAGATTGACTTTAGACCCGTTTAAAGACAGTCAACAGAATTCTCAGAAAAAAAGTTATTTGGGAGTTGAAAGATGCTCTTGGAAATAAGACCTCCATACTGCGTTTGGTTAATGCTTATGTGGACAGTTATTTTAATTTTAGTCCGGTTATCCCTAATGTGGATAGCTGTAAAGGTCAGTTACAACAGAAAACCCTTACCAAAGAACAGGAATTGCACCTCATAGCGCCTATTACTGAGCAGGAGGTACATGGGGTTATACGGCAGCTTAAATCTAACTCTACACCTGGTCCAGATGGACTGCCAGCTGAATTTTACAAGGTTTGTAGTGGGTTTGCTTGTTCAGATTTGGCTGCCTTGTATAATGATTTATTACATGCTCCTAATATTCCGTGTTCTCTGGTAGAAGCTGATTTGATTTTGTTATTTAAGAAAGGGGATTGATCCAACTTACTGAATTGGAGGCCTATTTAAATGATACGGAATACGGACATTAAAATTTTGAGTAAAATCTTATCCAATAGATTGGCTACCTGTGCGGATACCCTTATTTGTAAAGAACAGCGGTGTGCTATTCCGCAGAGAGGGAGTCAGGGGAATTTGATTCAGTTGAGAGAATTATTTCAATGAGGTCAGTTGGGGTGGACATTGGATTGGTCTTAAGTTTAGATCAAAGAAAAGATTTTGATTTTTTGTCTCAAGAGTATCTGTTTAGGATTCTGTTACGCCATGGTATTCCTCCTCAATATGTATGTTGGATTCAGGCCCTTTATAAGGAGGCAGTTGTGACCCCTTGTTTGAATGGGTGGAGAGGTGACACAGTTAGGGTCCATAGGGGGGTTAAAACAAGGATGCCCCATGAGTCCCTTGTTGTATGTTTTTGGTATAGACCCTTTACTACAACGATAGAGGAATGACCCAGGGCTTCGAGTTATCCTCCTCTCAGATTCTGCCCCTCCATTAAAGGTGTTACTTATGCAGATGATGTGGTTATTGTGGCACATGACTCCACAGAGGAATCTGCTATACAGCACCATTTACTGGATTTTTCTGCAGCTTCTGGTTCAAGTATTAATAGAGAGAAGAGTGTTGGGTTTCGGTTGGGCACTGCTGATCAGTCATTGAGGTCTTTTGCTGGTATAGCCCTGACTAGTGACCGGATTACAATTCTGGGTATAAAATTTGGGCATGATGATTCGGCAGTTCTGAATTGGGAGGAAAAACTACGAAAGGTTGAAGTTATGTTGGAGTCTTGGGTTCATGGTTTACTTTCTAAACAAAAAAGAGTCCTTCTAATGAAGACTCTGCTTATGCCTATATTGCTTTAGGTCAACTATGTTTTCCCCCTCCTAAGTTGTTGCTAACTAGACTTTATAGTCTCTGTTTTAGAGCTTTGTGGGGGAGCTGACTGAATCCTGTCAAATGCCATATGACATACAGAAGTGTTCCGGAAGGTGGTGTTGAGATGATTCATCCTGTAACTTTTTATTTTAGTATGTTTCTCTATTACAATATTGTTGAACCAACTTCTGCATCACAAGACAGTATGGTATACGGCATTGCTGGACTGGGCTGCTCCTTGCCTGAGGGCATGGGAACTTCAGAACAGTAAAACGTTACTTAAGATTTCACCTCCTTCCTAAGGAGGTGAAATCAATGTTTCAGCAAATGATCCCATGGAAGGTGCAGTATTATGTTGCTCTGTTTCGGACTAGACATGCACTTTATGCTGGTTTAGTTGCTGCACACTGCCAACAAAATATAATGTTACCTTATTGTATTCCACAGCAAAGTACACACATATTTCGGCAGCTATGGAATCAATGGCTTCCCGTCTTTGTGTGGGATGTCTTGTGGTTGTCCATTCATGGTAAATTAAATGTCAAAAATAATAATAAGCATAAAACTCTTCAGGACAGGTATTGTTTACGTCCTTGTTGTTATCAGATTTCGGAAACTCAGGAACATTAATTTTTGGATTGTCAGTATGCTAAGCAGTTTCGGATTTTCCTTGCTGCTCACTGGGACATTCCACAGTTTCAACAGCTTACATATACAGATTTGATATATGTTCTGCAGTCCCCTGGTTGGCATTCCTTTACATTGGAAACTTTACAAGTCATATTTTCTGTTCTGAAATATTATTTATGGCAAGCTTGATGTAAATGGGTTCTTCAACAACATTTGGTACCCCATGGGGTGTTGTTCCATACTATACAGGTGGCACATGCAAAGGACTCGGAGAAATGTTCACCCATGCAGTTGCATCTTCTTTGGAAAAGGTGTGACAGAATTTTATGGACTACTTGAACAGTTTCTTATCTTTATTTGATTGCTTGAGTTATATTTCGGCATGATGTGTCTCTACAGTTCCGTTTGACTTGACCAATGGAATATTACTCCCTTTTTCCCCACAAAATTCCCCTACTCTACAGCAGGGGGAACCTTTGGCCATTTTGGTTGCTTGCCAAGATGGCTGCCGCCCCAGACCCTGGAGGAGGTGGTGGTGATGCAGCTCCCTGTCTCAAGGTTTTAGCTCCTGATTCTCAGCCTACTATACCTGTTGCTCTGTCTGGAGCCTACAGTAATGATCAATCTGACTTGTTTGGATTCCCCTCCAGTTGTACACCCACCTCCTGCTACCATTAGTGTTTCTGAAGCTGCCACACTGATTTTGGACCAGCGTCCTCTTACTGCACCACGGACCTGCACTACTACCTTGTCTTCATCACATTTGCGATTGCTCTACGATCAACACCACTCCCTCTTATGGCTATTTGTGTGGGAGGATGATGCCTCACGCTCTGCATTACCTACTGATTCAGCTCAAGCTGTCTTGCAAGTTGCACTACCACATGCTGATACACTAGATTTATTTTCTGATCCTACCTGCTCTGCCATAGCTGCTCCTAGCTTGCTCACTCCTATGGCCGTGCACAGAGGTATTCCACTTCCTGATACTGTCTGGTCCCCAGCTTCTGCTCTCTGAGCTGCGGGTTGGACTCAACAGCTTCCTGGTGCACCCTGGACTTCTCCTTGAGTGGTGAGCACAAAGGACATTATGTGGGGAAACTCATTTCCCAACTTGCCTGCCGAGACCACTCCCTTGCCTTCTCAGTTGCCAACAGTTTCATTGCAACACTGCTTTCCGGCTCCATCCCGGGACTCTAACATTGGCCAACTGACACCTGAAGCTATGGCCCCCACGCATGCTCTGGATTTTTCCATGGTACCGCAACCCTCTCTTTCAGTACACTCCTCCTCAGATGACGATTCCTTGCACTGCATGGATAACCCTCCCTTGCCTTCTCTGCCTGCAGGTGAGACTTTGATGGATCGTTCTTTTCGCCTCAGTGACCTCTTTCAGAACTTGGGTGAACCAGCTCAGCATAGGAACGTGGTTCATTTAAAATATTTTGGTGACCCTGCTACTGCTCCTCATAGGAAAACTGTATTGTATTCCATGCTGCGGGAGTCTTTGGGGATTTCTGCTAGTGAACTGTTTGCCTTTATTCATGTTAAGGGGGAGTCTATTTATGATTTGTTTTAAAAATGTTTACACATTGGAAAGGTTCTGGACGAAATATGAATTGGAGAAATCTCAGCCTTTATGGACCCCCTTTATGCTCATTCTCCTTACTAAACCAATGGTTAAGACTATTACCCTTCTTTTTCTTAATGAAGGATTGAGCATAGTGGATGTCCAATACTGGCTTGAGCAGTACTGCAACATTCTCGAGGCCCCTTGTCCTATTTTGGATGAGGATCTCATCTAGACAGGGGGATGGAAGGTTAAAGTGCCGGGTAGTTTTTATATTGGTAGGGACAGGAGGTTATGCTTTTACCTGGGTCAACCCCGTACCTGCCATAAATGTGGTGCCTGGACACACCTCAGTCATACCCATGACAAGCCATGTTGTACCATTTGCTTAGCCTATGGTCATGTCAGCCTGGGTTGCCCTAACCCACAGAAATGTAATCTCTGTGACGAGACTGGCCATACCCACCAGTGTCCATGGGCTGACCATAATAGGCTGGATCGCCCCACTCAGGACCAGGTGGCCCTTATCTCTGACTCTCAAACTCAAGTGCTTCGCCAATGGGATGGGGAGCTCCAGAAAGTTGTGCCCTCCCCCCTTTTGGAGGTCATTATCCCGGTTTCTACCCTCGCCATTCCGGTGAACGATCTCATCCTGCAGAACCAGATTCCTCCCTGCACTGACCCTGCCCCAGAAGTTGCTACCCCCACCCCATGCCCCTCCTCCTCCAGACCAGGATTCCTTCATGGAAGTTGCTCAGGAGTAAAGGGTAAGACAAAAGGTAGCGTAAAGCTCTCAGTCCCCCCGGCAGTCAATACTAAACAGAAATCGCTACTAAGCCTTGACTAAGTGGAAACAGTGGAGTGACATAATGGATGAGGAAAATTATTCTGATTCCTCTCAGGCCTCTTCTCTCCATATGCACTATTCCTCTGATTCCCAGCAGGAGCCCTCTCCTTCTAGACCAGACACCAGGCAGCAATCTGCAGTTACCTGAGGATTATTTTTTTAGTTTTCCCCTGTTTTCTCCCATATTTTTTCTGCATTATTCATTCACCTTCTGCCCGTGGATTTGAGTCTTCACTGTCTCACATTTAATGTGTGCAGCATGAAATCCCATAGGAAATTCCTTACCACTTTGCAGTATCTTTTGGACCTCCTGCATGAAATCTACCTGCTCCAGGATACTCAATTGAAGACTCATTATGAACTGACCCAGGTCACTACCGGGTGGACCAAAGGCTCTTCCTATCGGTCCTCTGGAGAGGATAAGTGCGATGGATTGGGTATCTTATTTTCTGGCTATGACTGTGCTGTTACTAGGTTGGTTGGTATCGTCCCAGGATGAGCCTTGATACTTGATTGTACTTTCCATCACCTGAAGCTCAGGATTCTTAATGTCTATGCCCCTCAAAGTATTGCAGCCCGATCAGATTTGTTTTGGCTCTTACAACTGTATTTACACACCTCACGACATCTTTACATGGGAGGGCATTTCAACTGTGGTCTTACCCTAGCTAACAGAGGGTGTTCGACTCGGAAACTTTTTGGGGACTCATCTGCATTGCGGACTATCCTTCAGACTGCTCTACTTAAGGATGGCTACTATGAGGTACATCCCACGGGTGCGAAGACCTATAACAAAGGCCTTCTGGCCACTTGTATTGATTTTTTCTTCCTCTCTCAGAATATCTTACTTCAGCAAGTGTCTGTCATTTCTTGAGAAACCTCAGATCACATGGCCATTTCATTACTTTGTTCTCGTTCCACAGCTTCCCATCCTCTTGTTTCTTCTCGTTGGAAGTTGAATAGCTCTTTGTTGTCTGATGGTTGCATTTTTGAGGATTGTTGAGTCGTTTTGCAGGCCCGCATTTCTGTAATAGATGCTTATGCCTCCCCCTTACAATGGTGGGAGGATACCAAGTTGGACCTCAAACGTTTCTTTCTCCGGCATGCTAGGAGGAAATCTGCATCCTCTTATCGTCAGTATTTGCTGTTGAGGTGGCATCTGAAGGACACTATTTCGAGGGCTTGCGAAACTGGATGAGATTATTCCCCGCTTATTGCATCTTTAAAGTCCCAGATGGAAGAGCATCAATATAACAGGGTGCGCTCCTTGCGTCTTGAGACGTCTTGTGGCACACGATCTTCTAATGCCTCTTTTGATGTTTTTAAGCACTGTTCTGACAGGGTGGCAGCCACAAACATCGAAAGTCTTACCGAACTCGACTCCTCAGTGGTTTATGACACTATGGCATCCCTCCAGCAGAAGTTTTTCCCCCACTTGGAAAGTGTTTTGGGACTCCTACTATGGCCCTTCCTGTTGTCACTTCCTTTTTTGACTTCCAGGTTCCCTCTCCCCCTCGAGATCTCTGTACCCAGTTGATTGCCCCAATTTCCTTGTTAGAGGTGCAGGCAGCCATCAAGAAACAAAAACAGTGCACATATCCGGGGTATGACAGCCTCGCTGCAGAACTTTATCATGCTTTTTCTGACCTTTTCTCTCCAATCCTTACTTTGCTCTTTAACACTATCATTGACACTCATTCAGTTCCTCGACACGTCTCAGACGCTATTATGTTTTTCTTGTTTAAAAAAGGGGAAAGATTGGACATTCAGAATCGGAGACCATTAAGTCTCTTGAACGTGGACTATAAGATTTTTATGTCCATCTTGCTTCACCGACTTCTTCCTGTTGCATCCCATGTTATTTCTGATGTTCAGACTTGTGCCATTCCTCATCACACTATCGCTTCTCATCCTTCACTTCTATGGGATGTCTCTGCTTTTAGCTCTTCCTCTTCTCCCTCGCTCCTTCCTTCTTTCTTTGGATCAAGAGAAGGCATTCAATAGAGTAAATCATGACTATCTCTTTCTGGTCCTGTCTCACTACGGTATCCTGCTGCATTTCATCCAATGGATTAGATTGCTGTATTCTACTGCTTGGATTCAGCCCTATATGAATGGCTCCTCCTATCCCCCCTTTTTGAGTCAGACTGGGGTTAGGCAAGGCTGCCCTTTAAGTCCTCTTCTTTACGTTTTTCATATTGATCCCTTGTTAAGCAGAATTTTGCACCATCCGTCTATCCCACATCTGTCTTTTCCTTCTGTGTGTACTATTCCTACGGTGTTGGCTTATGTGGATGACCTTTGTATTCTCACCACTCCTCAACTTCAAGAGGCTGATTTGCTACTCCTTCTTACAGAATTTGAATGGGTGTTAGGCTCAAAATTGAATTAAGGCAAGAGCACGTCGCTGCTTCTCTCAATGCCGCCACTCCCAGATTTTCAGATCCATATTGCTGGGGTTCCTATGAAGTCTGCCCCGATCAAGCTTTTGGGATTGACCTTTGGTACCACTGATGATGCCCTTACAGATTGGACTTCTGTTTTAGATAAGGCCTCCCAAATAGTTGCTTCCTGGAAGGGTCACAGTATCACGAAGCAGAAACGGGTTTTGTTGTTAAAGACTTTTGTTCTTCCTTTATTTCTTCATTTAGCTTCGATTTACCCAGTTCCCTTTTCCTTGGAAGCCCACTTGTATAACGTTTTCTTTCAGGGATTCTGGGGCAGTCGCTTGAACCCGGTTAAGTGAACCTACACATATCCTGATTATTGCCATGGTGGGGTTCGAATGTTGAACCCTTTGATGTTTTTCCACTGTTTGTTTATGAAATTCACTATTCCCTATCTTTTACAATCTCAGCTGGCATTTTGATTTTCTCTTCTTCATCATAGTGTTGCTCCGTTATGCAATACTTGGTGCCTTCCACTTATGGAAATCCCTCGGAATTTTCAAAAACATAATCTCCCCCATTACATAATCCCCACTTTTCTGAAGACTTGTCAGTGGTGTTTACACCGCACAACGATTCTTTCTTCCTCAAGGAAGCATTTGCATCAGTCTATCCTGGGGTCGTCTTTTTCGGATCTGCCTGTGTTGCGAGATTCTTTTGGAACTGTTATTGACTCCCCGAATGTCTTCCTTCAATTAACTGATCCACGAATTCCTCGGAGAGTTTGAGATGTTACCTGGTTATCCTGTCACGGGAGGCTTGGTGTCAGAGATAACCTGAAGCACAAGGCTCAAGAGGAGAGGGCTTGTCCTCGTGAAACGTGTCCATCCATTCCCGAGACCATGTCGCAGTTTTTTATTGAATGCCCCTATACTCAACCTGTGTGGACCCTTCTCCTCCATAAGTGGAAAGAGAAGGCCCTTCCGATCCTTACCTATGATGTTTTAATTTACGGTATTTATCCCCCTGGTTTTAGTTGTTACCATCCCAGCACTCTATGTTTGCTTTTTGTCGCTTCTATTTGTGGCAGGCCAGATGTGCATATGTGCTGCAGCAGAAATCGAGTAGCCCTGCCCAGATTGTTTCTCAGATTTTATAGGGCTTGCAAACTACTTATTGTTCTGAGGAAGGCTCTGTATCACCAGGGTTTTTTCAGCGGTACTGGAATTCACATTCCTGGATCCTACCCTGACTATGCAGTTTTTTTGTATTTTTATTTTTCCTGTTTTCCTTTTTTATTGTTGTTGTTTCTTTTCTTCTTAATTCTGAATGCCATATGGTTCTTTTGTACTTCTTGATATTTACATTTTCCACATATGGGATTTGTTTTTTTCCCTACTGTTCTTGTAGGGATGGGATGGGGGTTATGTACAAATGCGGATATTTCATGAGTCTATGCTGTGCTACTTTTTTTTGCTAATTGAGTTGCTTATATTATGATTATGTATGTGGTAATATGATTTTGTTTTCAGTTTTGCAATACAAGATTCCCCTGCTGTTTTAGTAGGGTTGGGAAATGGGTTGTATGTGCACATGTATTGTTTCTATTTGACATTTTCTGTAAGCTGTACTATTTCTTTTTTATCATCTGTTTCTTTTGATTTCATTTCATTCTGATTTTGTTTGATGTAATACAATTTTTGTATATTTTGTTTCAAGTTTTAATAAAAAATTCCCCAACTTTTTTCGAGAAGTGCCATGGGATCTTTAACATCCACCTGAACTACCGCCAGAACAGGCAGATGGGACCTCGGTTTAACGTCTCATCCGAAAGACGGCACCTCAGGAGTGCAGCACCCCCCTCACGCTGCACTACAGTGTCAGTATTGGGATATTAACCCAAGTGCCTGGTGTGGGGATAGAATCCACAGCCTTCTGATCTCCCAGCCTCAGAGATGAGTGTGCTACCTGCTGAGCCACAGACACTGGTCTGGAATGTTATTTCCTGGACTCCCTCTGTAGGCACATGCAGCTCTCTAAATCTTGCTCTCACCCTTTCTGCAACCCCCTTCACCCCCTTCCTGCCTTTGCTGCCTCTCAAAACTTTTGTCACCCCCCTATTACCTTCTCCATGCCTTGCCATCTAAACATCTCACTCATTCCACATCTTCTGTTCTTGTCCCCTACTATACCTAAGCCTCCTTCAAACTGTGTCCTAGATGAGTTTCCTCCCTTTCAGCCCTCCCTTCCTGTTGTTTCAACCTGTATGTGGGGGGCAGTGTATGCCTCCTTTGGTAACACTGCGTTCACCTTGGCTAGTTTAAATGTTCCTCAAAGTGACATTTAACCCTCCCACTGAGGACTATGGTCCCCTTCCCAGAAGGATGCAGGCCATCATCTCTGTATAGAGCCATATGCTTCCAAGTTGTCCCCCAGTCCTCAATGAAGCCAAACCCTTTCTCCCTGCACCACATTTGTGGTGCTGAGTACCCTATCCTCCCCTTGGCCATAGATAGGTAGCACCTCAGTGAAAGCCAACATTTGTGCTACCTGCCTTAGTCCCCTCTCGAGTTCCCTGAACTGTCCCTGTACTACCCCAGTCCCATGCCTCAGCAGGTCATTAGTCCCCAGGTGGAAAAAGATATCCAGCTCACCCCAGGCCCTACCACCTTAACATTCCTTAGGATCTGCTGTCCATCCCTCCCAGCCAAGGCACCAGGTAGGCACCTAACCTCCCTCTCTCCACCCCTTCCTGTTCTCAGGTCTATCTCTCTCACGATAGAGTCCCCCACCAGAAGCTGTTTTTTCCTCTGCTGGCATCCTCTAAGTCCCACCTTGGGGCCTCTCCTTCAGAGGAACCCCACTCCCTCTGTTGCCACCGCTTGTGTGCCTCTTCTCAATAGTTGCATCCTGCCAAGATGGTGAAAGAATTCTGTAGTGGCACAGGCTGAGGAATGGGCACCTGAACTGCCTGCCCCACCTTTCCAGAGCCCGCCAAGGTTTAGCCAGTCCCCCTCTGCCTAGGCAACCTTTGAGGCAATGGCAGCAGACTCAGTGGCCCCAGGGTGGAGCAAGAGGTTCTCTGGATCCTTGCCAGCTTGGCATGGAGACCAGTGACCTCCATCCTCAGCCTGGAGAGGTGTGTGCAGATGGGGCAGCACCTCAGTCTCCAGAATGTGTCCCAGAATGCTATGGCTCTACAACCATTATGCAGCACCACTGCCATATCTGCTAACCTGAATTCACTCCCTTCTGCTTCTAAATGTAGTTTGTCTCTGCTCTCCCTTACCTTTGCTTGTTCTTTTCTCACTTACACTCTCTGTCTGGACTTTCTTTAACATCTTGCCCTAGATAGTGTGCTACCTGCTTTCCCTTTAAATAGTAATTAATTCTAGTTATAGCTCTTTCTGTATCTCCCTGCCTCTTTACTCCTCCCATTTAACTAATTATCCCCTTTGCCCTTCCTGAACTGCTACACCACCCTACCAAAGATAAGGTGTCTCCTGTTTTACCACCTGCAGTTACTACCTGTCTCCTTTTCTCCCAGCAATTTACGTTCTACACCACCACCTGTAGTTACCTATACAGCTATAACAGTAAGTGTACTCAGTGTTTAGGAGTGCCCCACCTTGTGTCAGCCCAGCAGAACCCCCTGCTTGCCTGCAGTTGCCTGCAGACACCTGCAGATACCTAAGACGCTAGTTACCTGTTCACTCCTGCTCTGTTCTACTCACACTCTGGGACACGAGCAGGATGGGACATACTGGGAGGGAATCCTTTTACAGTGCTCTTGTTAGAAGGTTAAGGGAAGTCTAAATGCACACAACAGCTTCACTTCCACATAACCCCCCCCCCCCCCCCCCATTAACAACTATCCCCCAACTAAGTGCACAGATGAAAAAGGCCCTTAAAATATCAAACAAGGCAACATAATTAGCTGGGAGCAGCAAGGTTAATCTTGTCAGTCTGCACAGAAAGGCTTCTAGCCACTGTAGGGTTAACAATAGCTGACCTTAAGTAAATATATTGAAGCAGAAATCTTCCAGCTATCTACATCATTCTCAGTGAAGCCTGATAATGCAGTAGCAATGAGCTTCTCTAGTTACGGTCAAAAAGCAAACTGATTCAGGCTGGGTAAGGCCTGGAACAGGAGCTGTATCTGCAAGTGAGTGTTGGAGTGCTGCTTCCATGGGGAGGCTGAACGGTTTTGTTCGCAAACATGCTCCTCTCAATGATACATGCCGTGTGAGCATGGTGGAATCAATAAAATTACAAGTGTGGGTAAAGACAAACAACTGCACTGTGACCAGAAAAGGGAAGTGGACCCCTTGAGTCAGAAGCAGTGGTCACAAGTTCTGAAACAAGCCTGGGTCATCAAAGGCCAACAGGAGGTTGGACTGCCAGGGTAGCAGGAAAGCGTCCGCTTGCAATGCTGACATACTGACTTCAGGAATGGACTTGGGAATCAGAGGGCCAGCCAGGGGGAGAAAGATTGAGCATCCAAGGGATGGCTCTCCTTCTCTGGGAGGAGGGGGGTTGAGTGTCCTGAGCAATAAGGGCCCCTGATGGAGGCCGAGAGATCCACCAATGACCTACACCTCCATAAGTGGGAGGCAGGACTGATGTCGGGTTCATCCCATGGATGTCGTTGCACGTCCTGCCTCTCGGACAGTACGGCATCACTTAGCATTAAAAAAAGCTGGTCCCCCTGGCATGACGCCCTGCTCCACTGCTGTTCCTGCTGCCCTTTCAATCCCATTGGGGGGGGTCCCACTTCCGTGGCCCCTTCCTGGGAGGTAAGCCAGGTCTTGCCCTTTCTCATCATTTGGGGGGTGCCTGCCCAGCTGCTCCACCCAGGGTGGGTAAACCTGGGCCTTCTGGGATGGCATGGGGTGGGGGCTGAGCTCCTGTGGTGGTGGTAGGGGGTTCTGGGCCAAAGAAAAGGCCAGCAGGAGGAGGAGGAGGATTGAGCATCCCAGAGGACACTCTCCTCCTTGGGGAAGGGAGGGTTTGTGCCTTCGCTGTGGGGCTATCACTTGGGTGACCACAGGTGACAGCACAGTGTTAGGTAGAGGGGGAGGAAGGACGTGAGCTGGGCATGTGCTATTGTGTGCATCTCTGCATTACACTCCTTGCACAATGACATCCAGGGGCCAGGTGAGAAAAGCACAGAAAATGGCCCTAGAACTCACAATGACGGCCCTCAGTATATTCAAGGCTCTGTACCACTACCAGAGATGTGACCCAGTGAAACCTGAAGATACAGGGATAAATCCCCCACCCAATCCCATCTGGAAGGCACAGCCAAGCCTCTATGGAGGCCAGCACTTAGCTGGTGGTGCAGGCAGATCAGGTATAGCTAGGGTGGGCCTGAGGGAGTTGAGTGTTGGAGATAAGATGGGGACATAAACAGACATACAAAAAATGAATAATAACTGTAATAAAACACAACACATTTTAGAACTGTTTTTTTTCAAACAGAACCATAGATTTAAAATAGAGAATAATGGATAGGTAAGTGTGTGTTATGGACCTTTTCACACACCCAAGGTGTTTGATGGTCCATAAACCTCAAGAGCGAAGCTCAAGAGGTTTATGTGGTCATCACACCGAGGATGTGTGAAAAAAATCCATAAGATCACACTTATCTATCTTTTATTTTTTATAATTGCTGGTGTATGGACTAGCTTTGTTTACTTGCCAAAGGGCAAGTGGCTTGGGAGAGGGTCCGTGCATGAAGTGTGACCAAGTGGTGTTTGTTGTGCTAATCAATAAGCCCCAAGATGTATTGAGACAGTAGTGCCCAGTGTGAAAAATATGCTGCTTTTATTTTTAAAATTTACTTTGCTTTGTTTGGTCTAAAAGAAGCTGATGAGTGTAGAGCAAGGAGAGCGTGTGACTCAGTGGCTTCAGAAGAGTCGACGCAAGCCTTAGCGTGTGTTCCTATAGCAACCCTCGGTAATGATTGCGTCGACTCTTCTGAGGCTGCTGAGTCACTCGCTCTGCTCGCTTTACCCTCAGTGGCTTCTTTTAGACCAAACAGAGCAAAGTAAGTTTTAAAAATAAAAGCAGCATATTTTTTACACTGGGCACTACTCTTTTAATACATCTTGGGGCTTATTGTTTAGCACAACAAACACTGCTCAGTTATGCTACCTCCGTGGAAAGTGAAAGTTGTTCCGAGAACGCCAAAATATCTGGATTTCGGGTTATTATAGCTTTTTGAAGCATAATAACCCAAAATCCAGTTATTATGGATTTTTAATAGAACAGTAATCCGGTTGATATTTATGGTCACCAGTAATTATACACGTTTAAAGTAAATATAAAGATGCTTTCTATAGGATCTGGCTCTGAAGGGCTCAGCGGAATTCATGCTGGCAACCTGGGGTCATGTCCAGAGCCAGTACATCAGGAGCAGTGGCTAGCAGGAAGGATTTAGAACATCCAGTCAGATGCACTCGTCCCAGGGGGAGGGCTCAGTGCAGCACCACTCACAGAGCAACACCCGCAGAGACTTTATGTAAGCACTATTGGCAGCGTAGGTGGCCATACACCATCTGGGGTCCCCCAGAACCATTGCGAGCATGTGAACTCATGATAACAGTGGTGAACATGTTAAAAATTGTAAACAAAATACCACTGGTGGCAAGATGATGAGTGGGCCTGTCACCTCCCAAGTCCACTGGACACTCTGAAAGGATGGGCATCCAGGGACCATGTTGGGGCAATCCGTGTTCACTCTGAGTATGCCATAAAGGGAGGCGGCTGGAAACGGGACCCTGACCCTAGTGGGTAAGCCAATGGGGCAAGGTGCTGTGGCTGTTGGGAGCACCAACATGACTAGGAGGAGACCCTGGATGGAATCTGGAGACAAGGCACCACCTGAAGACAAGCACAATGGTAATTAACAGTTAATAAAAAAGATACTTTCTGTAAATGTTCTAGCAGAAAAGCCAGAACCTTCACTGAAATTCTAAAGTATCTAGTCCCATCTTTGGAGGGGGAAAACAGGATTGTGTGAATCAGCTATAAATGTCAATTACAACTATAGTTACAAGGTAGGTAACTTTTTCTTCTAACAACATTAATGTTAAGGCTGAAGTGCTTCTGGCAGAGTGAGCTCTAAGACATGTTGGAGAGGTCCTCTGAGAGTAAAGTATAACAATATGAAATATATGACACCACCCAGCAAGAAAGTGTTTTTTTTTGTAGCCAAGTAGCCTTTACAACCTCACCATAGGTAACAAATAATTTCTTGTTGTCACCTTTAAAAGACTCTGTGCTGCATTTGTAGTAACTGAGTACCATCTCGACATCAAGATTGTGTAGGTTAACTTCTCTTTGGCAAATGTGAGACCTTGTGAAAAAAAATTATGTATAAGTGTGGTTTGATTCACATGACATTGTGAGACAGTATAGCACAGTGGTTAAGACCACTGAACTGCAAACCTAGAGAACTGTGTTTGAATGCCACTGCTTGTATACTGTGTGACCATGAGCAAGTCACTTAACTTCCCTGTGCTCCCATGACACACTGGGAAACAAGCCTCAGCTTAGTGTGTCCTTCCTGCCCAAAACTGGAAAATAAAATTATGTTACCACTTTCAGTAAGAACTTTAAGTGAGTAGCCCTTAAACTACCTTATTGTGTCAGTGGTTCAGCAGGTAGCACTTACCTCTGGGGCTGGAAAATCAGAAGGTCATGGGTTCTAGCCTCCCACTAGGCAGTTGGGATAATACCCATAACTGACACTGCAGTGCAGTATAATGGTGGGTGCCGTACTTTGAATGAGATATTTAACTCCGGTCCCTTCTGCCCATCTCTGGTCACTGTCCAGGTAGAAGGTAAAGCAGTATTGCAATGAAACTGGGTTAAAATGTGACCCCACCATTTCTTTCTATAATAGATTCCAGGCATCTTCCACATTTATTTGGTGGTAACATTTTCTAGGTCTACCAAAATGTGAGTATTTTATAAATGTTTGAACTGAGTTTTTTTCTCAAGAAAAAAAAAAGATGTCCTCCACATTTTGCATAAAAATAGCACTATAGACCTGGCAAGGGTTAAGATGGAAAAAAATTAAAAAAAGACTCATGGTGCACAGCATAGAAGGTACCTAGAGGAGCAGATTTTACAGGTATGCTAGCTTTTTGGAAAAAACATTTTTCACTGCACTGTTGCTTTAAAAAGCCCGCTGAACTTATTAAAAAAGAGTGAGGAAGTTTTACAGCATGCAGGTCAACATCCCTGTCAATAACAAGCATTTGTCAATGCCGAATGTTTGCTTGCTGGCATTAGCATTGGTAGTGCAGGAGTTAGAGAGAGAGAGAGAGAGAGATGCATAATAGGAATGGCAATGAAGTACTGAACTGATGCCAACCCCACCCCCACCCTGCAGAGACTGACAGGCATTAGGGTCTGCCTTTGGGTCATCGGCCATAACGCTCACGCCATTTCACCTCACTCCTCCCTGCAGACACCGACAGGTGTTGTTACGGTGTGCCTTTGGATCTTCGGGCCTTACGCTCACCCCATTCCATAAGGAAATACGTTGAGATGGGTGCAGTATGGGAGAATGGGGTGAACTTTGGGGCTGAAGAGTCCAAGGCACACCTCGATGCCTGTCACTGGCTGCAGAGTGGGGGTGGGGGTGGAATGGCATGAGCATTACAGCCGACAATCCCATGTCACACCCCTGACATCTGTCAGTCTCTACAGGGTGAGGCATTACAGTTGGAAATCCTAACGCCCCTGGTGTTTGTTGGTATTTTCACTCCAAATTTTCAGCATAGGCTTTTTGTGACCCTACCCCATGAACAGTGGCACTATCAGTTCAACAGCCGAAAGGTGATTTTGCACAGTGACTGTGCCATTTGGCTGCACAAGTGTGAAAATACATTTCGGGCAGGATGTGAAAAATGACAGCTGTACTGTTCATGAGGAGGTGCAAAAAATGGTAATGTTCAAAATCCGGAGTGAAAATATGAAAATTTGGTGAAGTCATGAATGTGCGTAGAGACTGAGCAACACACTCCCGTAACACAATTAATTGGGGGGATATTTTAACCAGATTTTTAACTTAGGCATTTTTGGACCTCCACTCATGAACAGTGGCACTGTGATTTTATTAATCTGTCCTGAACGTTGATTTCCCACAGCGATGTGCCATTGTGTGCCAGATGTGCGAAAACACATTTTGGGCAGGTTGTGAAAAATCACACCTGTACTGCTCATAAGGAGGTGTGACAACAAAATGCCAATATTGAAAATCTGGAGTGAAAATATTAAAAAGTCTCGAAGTTACGAGCGTGCGTGAAAACTGCACAATGCACGCTTGTAACACAGCCGTTTTTTGATATTTATTCACCAAATTTTCAACATAGGCATTTTGGGACCTTTGCTCATGAACAGTGGCACTGTGATTTTGTTAATCTGTCCAAAACATTGATTTCCCACAGCGATTGTGCCATTGTGCACCAGATGTGTGAAAACACATTTTGGGCAGGATATGAAAACTGACAGCTATACTGTTCATAAGGAGGTGTAAAAAATGGCAATGTTGAAAATCTGGAGTGAAAATATTAAAACTTCTTTAAAGTTACGAGCGTGCATAAAAACTGTGCAATGCACACTTGTAACACAATCATTTTTCTGAATTTCTTCACCAAATTTGCAACATAGGATTTTTGGGAGCCCACCTCAGGAACAGTGGCACTGTTGTTTCATTAATCAGTCCCAAGCGGTGATTCCGTACAGTGACCGCGAAATTACCTTTCAGGACTGAATAACAAAATTACACTGACTGTGTTTATGAGGTAAGGCCCCAAGAACCCCATGTTGAAATTTTGGGACCAAAACTCCCCAAAATGGTTGAGATATCAACCTAAATTGAAAACCCCTCATTCAGTGTCATTAAAGGACTTACTGCCATTTCTTCACTTTGCAGTCGATGTTTGAAGAGTGCAGACATGTTCCCGGTCCACTGAAGATTGCTGCTTCTGACCGCCGCAGGTAAGTATGGGTGAGGGGGGAGCAGGAAGGTAGGGTGCACAGAGGGAGGGTGCGGGTTAGGGGAGAGGGCAACGATGAGGGACCATTTTCTACTTTATCAGGTTAAATTTAAAAAAAAAAGACGTCATTGATCCGTTTTCTGTTTTTACAGGGAAACTGGATTTTGTCACACTGGGGTGGGCTTACAGGGTGCCACTGTACTGGGGATCAATGCAGACCTGGGGATTGGGCCCCCTGAAGTCAGAGGATATGTGGGGGGGCACATCCGACACCAGAAGTGAGCATCCCAGTGTCTATAACACCACAGCAGGTTTTGGCAAACTGGGGTGGGCTCCCAGTATGCCACATTAAAGAATGTTTGGGGGGGATTAAGCACCCTGATGTCGCCAGGCAAGGGGTCTGCCAGCGTGATTGGATCATGCTTAGAGTACAAGTGCCTTCGGGCACTGAATAATCCCAGCCCATACAGAGCTTAGGCTATGGCCTGCTCTACACAGCTGGGAGAAACTTTGGTTCCGGACACAGTGGAATGTGGAGGAGGCAGGCAAGGAAAGGAAAGCGCCTCCTCCCACCTTTTAGGCAGGTAGCGGTAGGGTGGCGATGCAGAGATGTTACAAAGCAAACAGCTGGTTGCTCTCCTGCCGCCGCCATGTTTATCAAAATGTTTCCTCAGTAAGGAAAGGCATGTATGAGGCGTGTCATCTGTGCCACTGCATGACAAGTTTGTCTCTGATTGCAGTGGCACGTTTGTTTCAAGTTGGTGGCACATTGCATAAAACCTGTGTCACCATTAGCATGCTTGTTAATTGGGGAATGAGGACGCACCTTTCAAAACTTGCCCTGCATTCGCCAACACTGACACACCTCTGTGTTTCTCCTACTACCACAAAATGTTGCTTGTGCACGCGCTAGACAGCATAAAAAGAATTGCGTAAACCATCCCCTAAGATGCACCTGGAAACAAACTATCACAGCTCAGTGTTCATTTCCTTGTAACAAGTAACAAATAAATACATTTTTTTGTGAAATACACAAAGACATACAAGTACCTCACGGGGAGGAACAAGGTGCAGGAAAACGCTATTTTTCAGAGGAAGAGATGTTCCAGGACTAGGGGTCATGGGATGAAATAGGAGGGATGGAGGTTCAGAGGTAACACGAGGAAGTATTTCTTCATGGAAAGGGTGGTGTACAGATGGAATGCCCTGTCACAGGAGGTAGGGGGGCTTTAAATGAATACGGGATTCAAGAATGCATGGGATAGGCATCAGGGGATTCTAGCAGTTGAGGTAAGGGGACAACCCAGTTCAAGAGAAGCTTGAAGAGGCAAAATTACATGTGCAGTCGGGCAGACTGGGTGGACCAAATGCCCTTTTCTGCCATCAATATCTATGTATCTACAACACCAGTACATCTGGTGGAATACTGAGGGCTTTTAGCTCTCTGGCCCTCCTGGCAGAGGTGATGGCTACTAAAAGTCTGCTTTGAAAGTAAAGAATTTAGGGTAAAATTAGAATTAATGCTCATATGTTTCTTTTGTAAACTGTGAGAGAACCAGATTCAAATCCCAGGGAGACAATAACTGTCATACTGGAGGACGCATATAATTTAAACTTTTTTTAAATCTACTAAAAACTGAGTAATAGCTGAGGATTTCTTAGACATGTAGGCTAAAATGGTTGCTAAATGAACTTTACTGTAAGTGAAAATGGACAAAGTTCCAGTCCAGCAGATGTTCTAATATAGTAACATAGTATTTGATGGCAGATAAGGACCGCTAGGCCCATCCAGTCTGCCCGTATCCCCTGCCTGCATTAGTGGTTGCTGACCCTACTTGGTCATTGGCTTTAGCCTTTCCCATACTGTACTTCGTTCATTAGGGTGGAATGCCAGATAGAAAAAAACTTTGACCACTGGTGGAATATATTTCCTAGCAGTTGGGTTCCTCAATACAGTACTTTTAATACTTGTAGCACCTGAAAAGGACAGATGTAGTTCTACACCTTCTAACTCGCTAGGAACCTTGCTTTTAAATGGAAAGCACTTAGATCTGGTTGAAAGATTCTGCCCTCTTGGTGTGATAGGAGATCCTGTTTCAAGGACACAGCAATTGTATCTTTGTGATATAGACTTAGCAACAGGGGGAACCCAGTGTTGGCTATGTCTGGAGCAATCAGAATCACTGAAGATTTCTCCCTTCCTACCTTGAGAAGTTCCTTCTGAATCAAAGAGAATGAGGGAAGCATAGAGATTTCCAGCACATTCCGGGACATGGCAGCCACTGACAGCGTTTGCAACCAAACCATTTCAACTTTTTTGTTCCCTTCTGAGGTAAATGCTATAGCTCTACTTCTGGAATTGCTCATTTGAGAAACATTCAGTTCATCATTGTCTAGTTCAAGGACCAGTCATGTAGTAGTGGTGGTAGAAATATTTATTGATCATCCGCAGATGGGCTTAACAACCTGTTACATACTGTACAAGCAAGGAGGCAGCACAGAGTGAACGGATACAAAACAGGCTTTAATGAAAGATTTAAAAAAACTTACAAATATAAAGGCATCCAAAGTGCAGACAGTGCTGTGTAGTGTGGTGACCCTCAGAGACTCAACCGGTTTCGCTAATGAGATTTCTCAAGAAAAAGAGGGCAAGTGGAGCTCATTTGAGGATCCCAAGGTGGCAGAACAAACTCTCAGGAAGGCCCTGCCGGACCTGTTCCGTGATCGCTGAACCCTATCTATGTAAATGGGAAGGCTGACTTCGTAGACAAGGACTGGGCCTGTGAGAATGTGCGAGGCTGTATCCTAGGAGTAATATTCCTGCTTGTTCCTCATTTTACTTAAGTGATGAGTGAGAACACCCCAATGTGTGTTTAAATTTTTCCCTCTTTTATTTTTCGGCCAAGATATAGCCGGAGCGGACATTGTAATTGGACTGAGTTTTCCTTATTGAAGGTACTGTTAAGTTGCAAAGGCCCACTCCGATGACAGGAGTGCTGGTATTAAGAGAGATGGTCTGGTTATTTCTGGACAATTTTCCTGGACATACTTATGGTTTTATGTTTGTCAATATTATGCCATTTTTGGGGGGATTAATGCTGGGTCTATTGACTTGGGCACGGGTGGCTCCTGGGTGCAGAGGGGTGGACTACATCTTTTGCAATTATATTCTCCATGTCCGCTCTCTAAACAATGTGTGAAAAATGTCAATGGTTACAACTCTGCTCTTGTCCCCAAGAGGCAATACAGAGGGAGGCGAGTCCACTACCCGGTATAGTGGTGCTAATCACTGTGGGTGTCATAGCAGGGGGGAGGGAGGGGCAGGAGGTGTGGAGTGCTGTTTCGGGAGGCGTATCATGTACTGTAAAGTGGAGGGTGGGGAGGGTTATTATTCCGCTGTCTCGTAGGTGGTCATGGTTCACTGTTGTTTGGGTTTTGTCTGGGGAATTGTGGATTGGGGGCTGGGGAGGGACAGGGTTGAGGGGAGGGTTTTGGCGGGGGATAGTAGATAGGGAAGGAGTTTGGGTTTTGTATGGTGGAGTTAATACTTGTTTTTCTGTTACATGAGGATGCATTCTAATACTAGGTCAATTAATGTTTTGTGCTGATGTCAAATATTAGAAGAATATACACGTGGAATATACATGGGGCCAGAAACAAAACAAAGAGATATAAAGTGCTAAGACATTTACAACATTTACAAAGTGATATTTCCATGATTCAGGAGACCCATCTTCTAGAGAAGGCGGGTGTTTTACTCCATCGTCAATTTGTGGAACAGGTTTTTTGTGCTAGGGATAACTCCCAAAGTAAGGGAGTGGCGATTCTTATTGCTAGAAGGATATCTTTTACTTGTGAACATATGATTAGTGATCCAAAAGAACACTTCATCTTAATTAAGGGTTGATTGGACAGGACCACTATGGTCCTGGGTAGCACATATGGGCCGAATGTAGACTCCCTTGGGTTCTTAACCGATCGATTACAGCATCTGGCCCCTTTCATGGGATGCCCCATTATTCTTGGTGAGGACAGGAATCTCCCCTTTTCTCTAGATCTAGATCAGTCTGGCTCCAAGAAGAGAGGGCTGTATCCAGCACAATGGGCGATTAGGGACTTTGGGGACCACCTGGGGTTATGTGACCCTTGGAGGATCCTCCATCCTAAAACCAGAGAATATACGTTTAGATCTAGTGTACACAACACTCAATCTAGGATAGATAATTTTTTAATAAGCCAGATCTTGTTAGGTGGCCTCCTGGAGGCTACCATAGCCCCAAGGGTGATATCTGATCATTCGGTTTCTAAGTGCTCCCTCACTTTAATGGGTGATGTCCCTACAGAGTCAGTGTGGAAATTAAACAACCAACAGTTAAAGGACCCTTCCATAACAGGAAAAATCTCCCATGAGATTGAAGATTTCACCAAGTTGAACTTAAATTCAGCTGAACATCCTGATCTTGAATGGGGCATGCTGAAATGTGTCCTTAGAGGCAAATTTATTGAACTGGCTTCTTGGAGGAAAAAGAAACGGGAAGGCAAGGCTTTATCTTTACTACAAGAAATCTGGAATTGGGACGCCTCTTTCTCCTCAACTACTCCAGAGTCAGAACACCGGTGCCTCTTACTCCTCAGAGATGAATATTAAGGGCTTCTTAGAGAAAGGGCAGAATATGCCATTTTAAAAATGTGCATGAAACACATAGACCAGGGTGAGAATGCGGGATGCCTGTTAGCTCTGAGATTAAAAAAAAGAAGAAACCTCGAGATTGGTGCATTCCATACGGTCTCAAGAAGATGGGTCCCTACTTCTTTCCCCTAAGGACTTTACTGGAGAGTTTGCCAATTATTGTCGGGCTCTTTATAGTCCCATGGCAAATTTACCTGATAGGCAAAAAGTTCAAGATTATTTAACCTCCATCCTGCTTCCAACCATTCCACAGGACTCTCAGGAGCACCTGGTTGCCCCTATCTCTGATGAAGAGATTTCTACAGTCCTCTCTTCTTTGACTTTGGATAAACCCCTGGCCTAGATGGATTTTCCTCAGATTTTTATAACACATTTAGTAAAGCCCTTATTCCTTGGCTCAAGAGACTATTTGAGTGGATACTTAACAAAAATCCAACTGATTCTATACTGTTTGATGCTCTTATAACTGTTTTACATAAACCCAATAAAGACCCAGCACAAGTCACTAGCTACAGACCCATCTTTTTGCTTAATAGTGATATTAAAATACTGGCAAAGCTGTTAGCAGGTAGATTTAGGTCGGCCCTTCCTCTGATTATACACCCAGACCAAGTAGGGTTCATGGCTGGACGGAATTCTTCCGACCATTTTAGGAAAATGGCACACGTCTTCTCCACCTCCAGGGACTTGATTATTCCAGCTGGCTCGATGTCTCTGGATTCAGAGAAGGCATCTGACCATGTTGACTGGCAATTTCTTTTTTGTACAATGTTGAGATTTGGATTTCCTGCTAAATTTATAGATTGGGTCTCAGCACTATATCAAAAGGCGCAAGCCCTTATTTATTGTAATGGAGTTTTTTCTGAACATTTTTTTCCATCCTCAGGCATGCAACAGGGATGCCCATTGTCCCCTCTTTTATTTAATATTTACCTTGAACCTTTGTTGACCCAGATTCGGATCACCGAAGGGATACAGGGAGTCACAGTAGGTGTTCATGAACTCAAATTGTCTGCATATGCAGATGATATACTTCTTCACTTACAACATCCTAGTCAATCCATTCCAGAGGTCCTGTAGGCAATAAAAGATTTCAGCGACATTTCTAACTACACAATCAATATGAGTAAAACATTAGTTTTTCCCCTAAATCACAAGGTCTCGAAGGGGGAAATAGAGGCCATGGGACTACAATGGTACCCTAAAAGGAGCAAATATCTGGGACTCTTCCTATCAAGAGAAGAGACACAGATGAGAAAACAGAATGTAGATCCTTTATTGATAACAATTCAGCAAGACTTGGGGAAGTGGCAGACCCTACCTATCTCTTTATGGGGACGTATTAATTTGATAAAAATGAATATCCTTCCGAGGCTGTTTTACCTTCTCTCTATGTTGAGCTCCTGGGTTCCCCTGGTTTGGTTTAAGAATGTACACTCTATCATATCCTCATTTATTTGGAGAGGGAAACCACCCCGATGGGCATACCATAAACTTGCTGCATCCAAACAATTTAGGGGGTTGAGACTAACACATTCCGGCCTTTATTATTGGGCGAGCCACTTGAGTAAATATATGAGGTGGTGTGTGTCTACTGATAGGGATATGCCTGGAGCGTACACTCCAGTTTGGCTTATAATAGAACAAGATCAGATTTTTCAGATGGGATGAAATCCTATTGCATTATTGTATATGTCCCATAAAGTGCTACCAAAGGATAGGGTCCCTCCACTTATTCTCTCATCAGTCCAAATTCACACTCAGTTTTGCTCCTTTTTAATGCTTAATCATTCAAAGTGTTTCTCACAGCATCTGATAGGTAACCCCAATTTTAAAATTGGAGGGAAACTAATTTCAGGGAATTGGATCCCTCAGCTTAAGGGGTCACTGATAGGAGATTTTTTTAGGGAGGACAAGTGTGTGTCTTCTGCTGACATCATGACCAAGTTTCACATTCCTCTAAAGTATGCTTTTAAGGTATATCGACTACGGCACTTGCTCATACATACTAGTATGAACCTGGGTGGTATTCATGGAGAAGAGGACTGGGTTTCCCTTTGGAGTTCAGTTACGGGTAAACCTCATGCTGTCTCCCTTTTGTATGCCATATTGTTATCTAAAGCTACTGATGGGAAATATCAAGATCCAAAATATTGGTCCACAGTTTTTCCTCATCTCAAAGGGAAATGGGAGCCCATCTGGAGGAATCTACATCTCTATATCCCCCAGGATAGGCTTCGGCTTACTCAGTTTCAAATAATTCATGATATGTACTGGTCTCCTTTAAAGCTTTTTAGGATGTATCTTTCTGCATCCTCATTATGCAAAAGATGTGGACAGCATGTTGGTACCTTACTGCACCTGTTTTGGGAGTGTCCCCCTATTAAGCAGCTCTGGGACACGATCAAAGGAAACACAGACCTGCTACTGCCTTTATCTCTGAAATCAAACAAAGGGGCAGAGGACACTGCAGAGCAGGACACTGTAGCACAGGAGCTAGCACAACAAAACTCACCCAAAACAGGAACCAAAACAAAAAAAGCAAAAAGGAAATCTAAAAAACTTCTGCTCATAGGAAACTCCATGATTCGGGGAGTTGATACCTATCTCCAGCCAGGGGTTATTGTCTGATGTCTCCCATGTACATCAGCATGGAGAGCCACTGACTGCATTGCTAAAATTTTACAGGAAGCAGGAGAAAACATTGATGTCCTGGTACACGTAGGGACTAACAATCTCGCCAGCCAGTCGGTTGTGGAGACCAAGGAACACCTGACCAGGCTGAGTGACAAACTACCATCCATTTCATCCGGTATCTCCTTCTCTGAGATCCTGCCAGTCTGGGAGAGGGGGCAGATGGACAGAAGGTCAGAGAAGGGGAGATAGGGGAGCTAAACATGTGGCTCAAGGGTTGGTGCCAGGAAAAAGGACATAAATTTGTAGGTAACTGACAACAGTTTGGGGAGCAAAAGTTCTTTAAATTCGATGGACTGCATCTGACTAAGTAGGGAGTCAGTGCATTGGGGCAGACGTTTGATGTCTTTGCAGAATATTTAAACTAGCAAGTGGGGAGAGGGGTGCAGCACCCGATATGTCGAATGGGAAGAACACCCCTCTCCCTCAGCTAGTGGTCAAACAGGAGTTCAGCATGATTGTAGTTCATTTGCATCACCAGGTAAGGAAAAAGGTCTGGCTCCCCATATGACATACAGAAGAAACGCTGGACCTCGCCCAATGACTAACACATTGAAATCTGGCCAATGGAAAATCATGTACACAAATGCTCACAGTCTGGGAAACAAGATCCAAGACCTGCAGGCAATAATGACAGAGGCTAAACTGGACATAGTAGTCATTAGCGAGACATGGTTCACCAGTATCCACACTTGGGAGACTGCAGTACCTGGCTATGTACTGTTCAGAAGAGACTGAGGTGCAAAAGGGGGGGGGTTATGTCAATGAAAATATCAAAGTTACAGAAATTCAGATTATAAATAAGGAGCCAGAAGAACTGTGGGTCACCCTGGAAACAGGAAATGGGACAGCCATACAAACTGGGGTTGTCTACAGGCCTCCAGACCAGGGAGAGGACACAGATACAGTACTGTTAGAAGATGTACAAAACATGACAGCTAAAGGCGAGGTTCTGATAATGGGAGACTTCAACATGCCAGATACAGATTGGTCAATACCAGCAGGAACATCTGCCAGAACTAGACACATAGTGGATTCCCTGCAGGGGGAGGGCCTCAAACAAATGGTACAACAACCCACAAGAGACAGGGCTATCCTAGATCTAGTACTAACAGGGAAAGGATCACAGATCTCTAGATAGAAGGCCACCCGTGGGCCAGTGACCATCACATGGTATGATTCAATTTGGCCACTAGAACTAAATCAACCCATTCCAAGGAAAAAATGTGGGACTTCAGAGGAGCTGACTTTGATAAGATGGTCAACAGAGTCAAGCTAGCCCTGGCAAAAAGAAATATAGGTAAGTGGGTACAGGCAAAGTGGGCAAGCATTAAGGATGCAACACTTGAAGCAACATCCCATTGTGTTACAGAGAAAAGGAAGTGCAAAAGAAGGAAACCACTTTGGTCCTCAAAAACAGTAGCAGAAAAGGTCAGATCCAAAAGTCTGGTCTTCAGGAAATATAAGGGAACACAGCGGGATGAAAATAGAGAGGCATACCAAACTTCCCTAAGGGAAGCAGGGAAGGCAGTAAGGCAGGCAAAGGCCCAAACCAAGGAAACACTAGCGTGAACAGTAAAAGAAGGTGACAAGACTTTCTATAGATACATTAATGAAAGAAGAAAGTCCAGAGGGGGTATTGTTAAAATCAAAGGGGATAAGGGGTCATGTGAGGAGGAGGACCATGTAAAAGCATCTATCCTAAATAGATAGTTCTGCTCAGTATTTAATGAAGAAGGTAGTACAGGGCCCCATCTCAGCACCATGGACACGGGGGAGGTGTGCACCAGTCCTTCACAAAAGAAAGGGTCCTACAAGAGCTCCTATAAAGCTCAGGTGGACAAGGCAATGGGACCTGATGGCATACATCCCAGTACCAAAGGAGCTAATGTGGAACTAGCAGAGCCACTATCAGAACTGTTTAGTGAGTCTCTGAGCAAAGGAGAAGCCCCAGAAGACTGGCGAAGGGCTCATGTGATCCCGCTCCACAAGAATGGTAGCAGGGAGGAGGCAGGGAACTACAGACCAGTCAGTCTTACCTCAGTAGTGGGCAAGATTATGGAGGCACTCCTTAAGGAAAGGATAGTGCAACACCTGGAATCCATAGGAACACAAGATCCAACACAGCATGGGTTTACAACGGGAAGGTCCTGTCAAACTAATCTCATAGATTTCTTTGACTGAGTAACCAGAGTGGTGGACCAAGGGGGTGCAGTTAATGTCGCCTACCTTGATTTCAGCAAAACTTTCGATACTGTTCCGCATAGGAGATTGATTAATAAGCTGGGTAGGCTTGGGGTGAGTCAGAAGTTGGTCAACTGGGTGGCAAACTGGTTGATGGGCAGAAAACAGAGAGTGGTGGCAAATGGTATACAGTCAGAAGAGATGCAAGTCACAAGTGGGGTACCTCAGGGATCAGTCCTGGGGCCAGTCCTCTTCAATATCTTCATCTGTGACATTGCAGTGGGACTGGAGGGTAGGATTTGTTTGCAGATGACAACAAGATCTGCAACAGAGTAGATGATCCAGATGGGGTGGGCAGAATGAGAAGAGATCTGGATAAACTGGCAAAATGGTCAGAAGAGTGGCAACTGGGGTTTAATGCAAAGAAGTGCAAGATCATGCACATAGGGAAGAGAAACCCTGAAGCCACCTATAGGCTGGGAGGGGAGTTGCTGGCAGTCACAAAGGAAGAAAGAGACTTGGGCATCATCATCATAGATGACCTGAAATCATCCAAGCAGACCATTAAAGCAGTAGGTAAGGCTGGGGGGGGGGTGTTGGGATGTATTAGTAGGGGTATCACAAGTAGTAGACACTGGTTAGGCCCCATGTGGAGTACTGTATGCAGTACTGGAGGCTGTACCTTCACAAGGACATAAACCAAATTGAGGCAGTCCAGAGAAGGGCAACCAAAATGGTGCAGGGACTGCATCAGAAAACATACGAGGACAGATTAACAGAGCTCAGCATGTATACCCTAGAGCAAAGTAGGGAGAGAGGTGATATGATTGAAACATTCAAACACCTTAAGGGCATTAACAAGGTGAAAGAGTCTAACATGTTTCAATATATGAAAAATAGCAAGACAAGAGGACACAGCATGAGATTAGAAGGAGGCCGATGAAGGGGTAATGTGAGGAAGTTCTTTTTCACAGAAAGGGTGGTGGATGCATGAAATGGCCTAGCTCAGTAAGTGGTGGATATGAATACAGTGCAGGGCTTCAAACAGGAATGGGATAGGCATAAGGGAGCAATACAGATGAGTATGAATAGATAGGCCATTGACAGAGCAAAGGACAATGGCACATTTATAAGGTAGAAAAAGAAATGGGCAGACTGGATGGGCCTTGCGGTCCTTATCTGCTGTCAACTTCTATGTTTCTATGCTTCTATGTATTTATTCCAGAAATCTGTGTCCTGGGTCATTTCTCCCTGATTCCTGTCAAGATCCCAAATACCACATGGTCTTGCTTTCATTGACGCTGAAAAAATTAGTGCTTCGCCACTGGATTGATGGCAAGGCCGTATCATACTCAGAGTGGCTTCAGGATCTACTGTTTCGCTTGAAAACTGAACAGATGCAGTCCACCTTATGGGGATCTTTGTCTCGATATGAAAAGATACGGGAATATTTTCAGTCCCTTTATTCAACTGAATGCTGGTCCCTCATGACAGAGAGTATCTGGCTTCAGGTACTGTATTAATACTTGTCATGAAAACATTGGGATTAGAGGTTATGTTATGTTCTAGGGAATGCATCCTTTTAGTTATTGTTCGAAGCCATACTGGGGAGGGGTTGGTCATTTTTTGGGGGAGGGTTAGGTGAGTGGGGGCATGACATGGTGATGGCAGTTTTATCCCCTTGTCTATCTTGTGCATATTATTGTCATGCCATTATTTTCCTTTAAAACCAATAAACTTGAATTTAAAAAAATACAGTTGTTGTCAGTCAGTACTCACTCAGTCTCTGTGTTCACCACTTGCTGCACGGTACTTCTGGACTCCTTCCTAGGGTACCTGTAGCCTAAAGGAATTATGATCCCATGGCACCTCTAGGGGTGGAACCCTTGTCAAGAGTGTTCTTCTGCCTTCTGGTACCCTAACAGAGTGGTAGTCCCCAGTGGGACAGAGAGTGAGAAAGGCCAAAGTATTTACAGATAACAGTCCAACAACACATTCATTCAACTACCTTCAGACTGAAAAACAATGCTGCACAAACATAATTCCACACTATGTTGTATACACCCATTAAACCCAAAGGCTATGCCTGCAGTTCAGAGGGCAGAAGCTACCAACCTGCCCCCCTCCTGAACTATTTGAGCCAGCTCCTTCCAGCCTTATTCTGAAGCACTGTTTCTTTGTCCCTCCACTCCTCCTCCAGTGGTGCGCTTCTCTCCTTAGGGCTCCTTCCTATGGTACCTTTAACTTAAAGTAATTATGTTCTTATGGCACCTCTAGGGGCACAACCCTCCTCAAGAGGGTTCCTTTGCTTTCCAGTACCCCGAAAGGGTGGTGGTCCCCCACGGGACAGAGAGTGAGAACAGCCAAAGTATCCATATGTAACAGTCAAACAACACATTCATTCAGCTACCTTGAGACTATTAACAATGATGCACGAGCATAACTCCACACTAAGTTATGTATGCCCATTGAACTATAGATACAGTATAAACCTTCATTATATGCAAGCTGGGGTTTCAACATACATCCAGTTCAACATTCAATTGTGTTACACATAGCATTTCAAGACCGAATTGGGCCTCACAAGTGTACCAGTTGAGGAGACTGAGTCATTTGAGTGTACTGTAGTAGCAGGTGTAGGTTGTAGGATCACCCTCATCTACCGTCCACCCAGAGATAAGAAGCGATTCCTTCAGGAAGTGGCAGACTTCATGATCGACATGGCGTTTGAGTTACTCCGGCTGATGATCTTGGGTGACTTTAATGCCTGGGTTAATGACGAACTCTCGCAATTTGGGCAGCACTTCTTCCAGTTGATGACATCTCCGGGCCTCACACAGATTGTTTCCACTGCTACCCATAAACATGGTCACTCTCTTGACTTACTCTTCCTCCTGGGGATCGCAGCCTTGGATCTGGGGGTGGAACCAGTCAGAAGGTCTGATCATTACACCATGGGGTTCAATTTCTGCGCCCCCCCCTTCGTATCATAGGCCTACCCCTGTGGAGATGGTCAGGTACCGCCCTTTATGAGACATAAGCTCCAAAGGCCTGGCAGCAGTGCTTGACCTATCAGTCCTTCCATCGGCAAACAATGACCCAGAAGCCCTAGTGATGACCTATAATAAGGCCATTTCTATGGCCCTGGATGTCGTTCTCCTGTCCGAGTTTGTCCTCTCTCCCTTTGCCCTCAATCCCCCTGGTTTGATGGGACTCTGAGGGAGATGCGGTGATCAGGACGAAGGTTAGAGCATTGCTGGTGGAGATTCACCCTGGATACCGACCACCTTAGATTGATGGACCATGAACAAGCCTATTAATCCGTAATCACCCGTAAGAAGGCAGAGTTCCTGTTCGGGGAGATTGCTGCCGCTCAGAATCGACCAGCTCAGCTTTTTTGAACCATGGACAGACTGTGCAGCCAAGCCTGTCCACAGGTTCAAAATGCATTTTCATAAGTAGAGTGCAATGAACTTGCTCGATTCTTTGTGACTAAGATGGCTGACATCAGGGCAGAACTCTGACCGGCACACTCTATGGGCATTGCTTTGGATCGGTGCTCGGTCACTGCCCCTCAACTTTCCTGGAGTACATTCAACTGGCTGGAGTTTGTGGATGTCATGCGAATTGTCCAGGGTATGCACCCTACATGCTGTAGTTTGGACCCAGGACCAACTACCTTGATTATGGGTTGTAGTGACATCATTGGCCCAGTCCTAGCATGGATAGTCTGGTGCTCCTTGGAAACAGGTGAGTTTCCTAGCTCCCTGAAGGAGGTGGTGGTGACACCCCTCCTGAAGAAAGCTTCTTTGGACCCAGACTGCCATGCAAACTACAGACCAATCTCAAACCTTCCCTTTATAGGGAAGGTGATCGAGAAAGTAGTGGCTGTACAATTGGAGAACCATTTGACCATCCATGACATCTATGAACCTCTCCAGTCCGGTTTTCGAAAGAGGCACAGTACTGAGATGGTGCTGGTTTGGATGCTTAATGATCTCCTGAAGGCAAGAAATCAGAAAAAATGTTCCATCTTGTTTTTTCTAGATCTGTCATCAGCATTTGACACTGTGGACCACGGGGTTCTGCTTGCTTGCCTGAGGCCTGTCAGGTACGGTCCTCAGGTGGTTTACATCTTTCCTCACCAGAAGAACTCAGAGGGTGGTGACAGGGATTTACCCCTCTAACCTAGTTCTTCTGTCATGTGGGGTCCCTCAGAGTTTGGTGTTGTCCCCCATGTTGTTCGCAGTGTACATGCTCCCCCTCAGAGACACTGTAAGAAGGTATGGGATGAGGTTTCACTGCTATGCTGATGATACCCACGCTACCTCTCTTTTGCACCTGACCAGGATAGCGTTTTCTCAGTTTTTAATAACTGCCTCACAGAAATCCAGGATTGGATGAATTCAAGCTGCTTGAGGATGAATTTGGAAAAGACTGAGGTGCTGGTTGTGGACCCAGGGCACTGGATGGGGGGGGGTCAAGGGTGGGTTTATCCTCGGAACTTTTTCTCGAGGGTTTATTACTCCTGACCTCTGAACGGGTGCGAAACCTGGGGGTCATTTTTGACGAAGGGCTGACACTATGCTCGCAGGTGTGAGCTGTCATCAAATCCTCTTTCTACCATCTGAGGAATATCTGCAGAGTTAAGCATCTTGTTCCGTCTGGTGATCTCCCCACACTTGTCCATGCCTTTTGTGTCCTCGTGCCTGGATTATTGCAATTCCCTCTACCTAGAGATACCTGGGGTGGATATCCGCTGCTTGCAGCTGGTGCAGAACGTTGCAGCCTTGTTATTGACAGGAACCCCTTGGTCCTGTCATATTTCCCCAGCACAGTGGCAGATCACCTTTAAAGTCTGACTTTGACTTATAAAGCCCTACATGGACAGGGCCCGGACTACCTGAAAGAGCTTCTGGTTTCTTACTGCCCTGGGCTCCACTCGGCTAAAGAGAGGTTGCTAGAGATTCCAAGGGTTTGCTTAAAATTTTCTGTGGCCCAGGCATTTGTGCATGTGGCCCCTACCCTCTGGAATTCTCTACCCCGTCAGCTACGGGAGTGCGCGACTGTGGAGGGATTTAAACAGGCTCTTAAAACTTATTTTATGAAATCACGCATTTGGTGAATGACTCAAATACTGTTTATTGGTTTTACCTGCATTTTATAATATTTATAATATGTGAATATATGATTGATTGATTGATTAAAAGTTTATTTTTTCACAGGAAATTCATTTGTTAGGACAAAGTCCCGTTTACAACAAAGTCCTGCATGTGAATTCTAATACAATTACCAATTAACAATTGACATTTAACATAAGTAATACAAACACAACTAATACAAACAAATGCAATTGCACTCTACATACATACATTATTTAAAACACACACATAAAAAATACAAACTATTAAACAATTCATTCTTAAATTTAAAAAAAATCTAAATTTGTTTTCTGTGATTCAGTCAAACCATTCCAACTTAATGCTACTCTATTCTGGAGCATACTGTCCCTAGTCTATTAAAGCTTCTATACATTGGGATATTGCTTAATGGATTCCTAGTCTTTATATACTGATTCTTATTTATCTTTCTTTTAATTGCTTATACAAAGATGGTTATACTTTTGTGAATTATCTTATGGCATATAGTAAGCCAGAGATAGTTTCTTTTTCTTTAGGTTGAAGCCAATTTAACTTATTATAAATTATACAATGATGCTCATTTTAATACTTCCGGAAGCAAATTTACCTATCCTATAATATATTTGATTAACCAAATTTAAAGCAGTTTTAGTCAAATTCATGTAAATTATAGAACCATACTCCAATATGGGTAACAGCATTTGTTTTGCCAATCGCTCCTTTGCCACCAAAGGTAAAGCTCCCGCAACTCTTCTAAGGGCCCCTAATCTTTTATTCACTTTCTTTACCTGAACTGATATGTGATTTACATATGTCATTCTAGCATCTACTTGAAACCCTAAGTATCTGTATGTTAATACATTTTCAATCTTTGTACCATCTTGTAAATGTAATTGTGGGTTGGGCTCTTTCTCTATATGTACCAATCGAAAACAAAATAGTTTGTTTTTTAGCATTCAAAGAAGACCAGATTTACTGAACCATTTTTGCATTTGTAACAAATCACTTTGAAGCAGAATCCATCATGTACCTGTGAGACTGTCAGCAGGACAGCCACTAAAACAGTATAAGTCTAAGTACAGTCTCCACCATCTCATTTTAATTTCATGAACCAAATTATTAACATAAATATTAAATAATAATGGGCCCAAAATAGAGCCCTGGGGAACACCTCTCTCTAGTTTCCTAGGGGCCGACATCATTGTACCACATTGAACACATTGATATCTATTTGTCAAATATGACTCAAGCCATTTTAATATTTGGCCCTTAATCCCTATGGCCCTTAACCTAGTCAAAAGCAAATCATATTGAACTAAATCAAAAGCCTTGATTATGATTTATTTTCTTTTGTTTTAATTGTTTGTTAGGCACCTTGGTTGTTGAAAGGTGCCTTATAAATAAAGAATTATTACTATTATTAATTATTAACATTCACTCCCTTTCAGCACAGAATGCTGCAGTCATGAGTGTTCTGATGTTTCATGCATTCCACAAAATTGCCATACTGTATAGCAATGGTGTAGGCATAGAGAACGCCCCCAACTACCAACATAACTGACTAGCTTAAAGATAGGTGTAATCAATGACAAAATAGATAAGAAAACTGTTTCTACAGAGCAACCAGAAATGATTAGTCAAGTGTCTGTTATAAGTCAATGAGTGAACTAGAAAATTGAAACACTGGAGTACCAGATCACTGAAAAACAAGTATATAAATATATTAGACAATATACGGACAATATACTCCATAAGAGTAACAAAAAACTACTCTCAGGTATAGCCCCATTGACAATGAAGCTAACAGAGAAAGAAACAAGCATTTGTCAATGCCGAATATTTGCTTGCTGGTATTAGCATGGAAATGCAGGAGTTAGACAGATGCAGAATAGGAATGGCTGTGAAGTATTGAACTTCACGCCGACCCCACCTCCTCCCTGCAGAGAAGGACAGGCATTGGGGTATGCGTTTGGGTTGTCGCCCATAACGTTCACGCCATTTCACCTCACCCTATCCTGCAGACACCGACAAGTGTTGAAGTGTGCCTTCAGGTGTTCGGCTTTACAGTCACCTTACTCCAGAAGGACATATGCTGAAATGGATGCAATATAGGAGAATGGGGTGAGCTCTGGGGCCGAAGAGTCCAAGGCATACCTTGATGTCTGTCACTGGCTTTAGGGTGGGGGGTAGAATGGCATGCGCATTAAAGTCGGCAATCCAAAGGCACACCCCTGATGCCTGTCAGTCTGTACAGGGAGGGACGTTAATGTTAGAAACCCTAACACCCTAGGCATTTGTTAGTGTTTGCACTTCAAATTTTCAACATGGCCTTTTTGTGACCCCCACCTCATGAAAGCATTTGGGGCCTCTTCTCATGAACAGTGGCACTGTGATTTTGTCAATGTGTCCCGAACTTTGAGTTCCCACAGCGACCGTGCCATTGTGCGTCAGATGTACAAAAACACGGATCAGGCAGGATGTGAAGAATGACAACTGTACCATTCAGAGGGAGGTGTGAAGAGATGGCAATGTTGAAAATCTGTAGCGAAAATATTAAAAATGCTCAAACTTCCGAGCATATGTGGAAACTGCGCAACGCATGTGCGTAACACAGTCATTTAGTGGAATTATTTCACCAAATTTTCAACATAGGCATTTTATGACCTCTGCTCATGAACACTGTCACTATGATTTTCTTAATCTGTCCTGAACATTGATTTCCCACAGCAACCACGTATTCTGCGCCAGATGTTTAAACGCATATTTCGGACAGTATATGAAAAATGACAGCTGTACTGTTCATAAGGAGGTGTAAAAAAATGCCAATGTTGAAAATCTGGAGTGGAAATACTACAAATATGTGAAGTTACAAGGGTGCGTGGAAAGTGCACATCGCATGCTTGTAACACAGTCGTTTTATGGACGTTTGTCACCAAATTTTCAACATAGGCATTTTAGAACCTCTGCTCATGAACAGAGTCACTGTGATTTTACGTGTGAACACACATACGAACGTACAAATCTCTGCCAGCAGAACAGACCAATCGGTCTATCTAAGTCTGCCCAAGTGTGCAGCTAGCACCCTAGATTGCAGCTGCCCCAGCCTCCTCCCCCACTTGTCCCAGCCCATTCCCCCCTGACTCTTGCTTTATCCCACTCCTTCTTAAAGCTAATGACTGTCCTGCATGTTACCACCCCCTCTGGCAGTGCATTCCAACTAGACACCACCCTCTCAGTGAAGTAGTGCCTCCTCATTTCCTTCTTAACATGTCCTCCTTCCAGCCTTAGTCCGTGCCCCCTCATCTCTCTTCCACGCCTCAGTTTAAACACCCCTTGGTGCTAGGTTTATTTAGCCCCCTCAGGTATTTAAATGCTTCAATCATGTCCCCCTATCCCTCCTCTCCTCCAGTGTGTACATGTTCAGCTCCTTTAGCCTAACTTCATATTCCTTTCCTTCCATCCCCTTTAATATTTTTGTTGACCTCCTTTGCACCCCCCCCCAGTAACTTTATGTCTCTCTTCAGGTATGGCCTCCAGTATTGCACATAGTACTCCAGGTGCGGTCTGACCAATGATCTGTAGAGAGGTAGGATCTCATCCCTGTGTCTGGATGAGAACCCCCCTTGCGATGCAGCCCAGCATCCTGTTTGCCTTCGTTGTTGCTCTCCTCACTGGGCCGAGTTGTTCATGCTCCCAGTTACCAACACCCCTTGGTCCTTCTCCTCCTCTGTGATCCCCAAACTCACCCCCCCACACCAATAGTCCCTCTTCTGGTTCTTAGCCCGAAGTGCATCACCTTACACATCTTTGCATTGAATCATAGCTGCCACTCTACCGACCATGTCTCTAGTTTTGTTAGGACCCCCTGCAGTTTTTCCCATCCGTCTTCTTCGTCAACCACTACCCCCAATTTGCTATCATCTGCGAACAGACTAACCCTGCTCCCCAGCCCGTGTGCTATATTGGAGATCAAAAGCCCAGATAGCACCGGGCCCAGCAGTGACCTCTGCGGCACCCCGCTTGTTACTGCTCTGGGTACAGACAGCCCCACCACCACCACCTCCACCCTTTGCACCCTGCCTGTAACCAGTTCTCTATCCATTTAGTCAGCTTTTTTTCCCACCCCCACTTCCATCAGCTTCCCCCCAGTCTCCCATGAAGCACTGTATCAAAGGCCTTACTGAAGTCCAAGTACAGGACATGTACTGCATGGTCCCTGTCCAACTCTCTTGTCACCCAGTCACAATACTCTATTAGGTTGGTTTGACAAGACTTCCCTGAGATGAACCCGTGTTGCCGTCCATCTTGGAGGCCATTACTCTCTAGAAATGCCACCAGCCTCTCCTTCAGTATCGCCTCCATAAGCTTACCCAGTATGGATGTGAGACTGACTGGACAACAATTTCCTGGCTCCTCCCTAGGCCCACTCTTGTCTATGGGCACCACATGGGCCACCCTCCAGTCCTGGGGCACACACCCCATTTCTAGGGAGGTGTTGAACAGATCTGCCAGTGGCTCAGCCAACAGCTCCGCCATCTCCCTCAGCATCCTGGGGTGGATGCCATTGGGACTTGGTGTCTTGTCCACCCTTACTGCCCTCAGCCCCTCTAGCACCCTACTCCCTGCAATCACTTTGTCCATCACCTCCTCCCCCCTTTCCCCAACCCCCAGCCCATGCTGGTAGTGGACCATCCCTCTCCTTAGTGAAAACGAAGCAGAAGTACTCATTTAGAATTTCCACTTGCTCCTTCCCCTTTTCCACCCAATCCCCTCCCCATTTTATCCTCACAATATGTTCCTTGCACTTCCACTTTTACCTGACATACCTAAAAAAGTCCTTTTCCCCTCCCTTTATGCCCTGTGCTAACCTTAATTCCTTGGAGGCCTTAGCTTTTTTTACTCTCCTGGCCACCTCCTTGACCAACTCCAGTAAGCCTCCTTATCCTCTCCCTTTCCTGTTCTCCTGCACTTCTGGTAAGCAGCACTTTTTGCCATCACCCCTTGCAGAACTTTCTTGTTCAGCCAGCATGGTTTCTTGGCTCTGCTCCTCTTACTCCTGGCCCTGGTGCAGGGTATTGAGACCTCTGTTATGGCAGTCTTTATGACTCCCCACTTTTGTTCTGCATCCATCCCAGCCTTATATCCTGGAGTCTCCCTTATAGGATTGCTCACATCCTCCCAATGTCCACCCTACTAAAGTCCACCATCTTGGTGCCTGTGCCTCCTGTCTCCCTGCCCAGCACAAGAACGAGCCACACTGTTTGGTGGTCACTACTTGCTAGTGGGTCGGCCATCCTTAAGTCCCTCACTGCCTCCCCATTTGCTAGTACTAGGTCCAGTGCATTGTTGGCCTTGTAGGCCCACTTACTAATTGTGCCAGAAGGCCGTCCTGGAATGCATCAAGGAGCACTTACTCCCTGGTACTGCTAGTGGCTGGGGTGCTCCAGTCAACGCCTGGTAGGTTGAAATCCCCCACTACCACCACACTCCCCCTTCTACGCATCCTTCTTATCTGCTCTACTAATTCTCCATCCAGTTCACCGGATTGGGCTGGTGGTCTGCACGCCACTCCCAGCCTCAGCTTTCTGCCCTTGAAGTCCAGGAGCTGCACCCAATGCGCCTCTGTCCTCTCCTCTCCTCTTCTCCCTTGTTCCTTATGCATTTGATCCCTTCCCTCACATAGAGTGCAACCCCCCCAACCCCCTGGTTCCTACTGTATATCCTGTATCCCGGGATTGCCAAGTCCCAATCATGGTACTCTGTGGCCCAAGTCTCTGTCACTTCAGCAATGTCCACCTTCCCCTCTGAAAGGAGCACCTGAAGCGCTGCAGTTTTGTTCCCCAGGCTTCTTGCATTGAGAGAGACCACCTTCCACCTGTACATCTCCTTCTCCTCACTCTTCTCCTTGGCCTATGTCCCTCCTCCTCCTGGTAGTCCGCAACCCTTTCTCCTCCTTATTCTTACCAGGTGGTGGTGCCTTCTGTATTACACTCAGACCACTCTGCCTGCCCCCTCCTGGGGTTACTACACCTCCGCCTTTATCTACCTATATCTAGGGGGGTGAGTTCATTAGGCTACCCTGTCTGGACCTTTCTACCAACCTCAGTCTTTTGGCCACCCCCCAACTAGTTTAAATCTACCTTGTTTTTTTTTTATCATGTCACTATTTCTACTCTAGCAGAGCGGGCTCTAGCGACTTCCAGCTGCCAGCTCCTGCACCCCCAGACCAGGTCATGCACGCGAGAGAAACACGCCTTTCACCCAGGATCAGCCATACCCCTGGGGGTATGCTGCTGTCAAGTCTGGAGGTGCAGGGCATGGCCTTCAGCTGGCAAGATCGCCCCGATATTTTCCACTTCAATTTTCTCCCCGGGAGTTGGATGTGTAATGGTGTCAAAGGCACGTAGTGCCGATGCCCGCCACACTCCTCTCTCTTGAGCACGCAACTGCAGTGTAGCTGGCCTCCGCTGCAGTGTGATGCCATACACCCACCCAACCCAGAGGAAGAAGAGCAGTCCTGGGACACTCAATGTTTCCTCTCCCCAGCCAGCCCCCAGAGGCCCGAGTCCATTCCCGAACCCAGGTCGCCAGCGTGGCATGAGGTATGGCATCCAGCGCCTCAACTCTCAGCACCACTGGGCCTAAATCCACCTTAGTAAAGATATACCCCTCTACTCCCGCCTTTAATACTCCCCTTCCTGCCAAAGTGTGGCCTGTCCCCCGCGTACAAGTCACTATTCCCCCAGATTCTACCCCAATTAGTCACTAACCCATCATTTTTGGTGTGGCAAAAATCCCTTAGCCACTCATTGAGCTCCTCGATCCTAACCTTTCTTTCTCGTGCTTGCACATGGTACCGGGAGTACCTCCGAGAATGCCACTGACTCCCCCAACCCCTCACACTGCCTGTCTAGTTCCTCGAACCTCCCCCTCACTACTTCCACAGTCTCCCCCGCCAAGTCATTTGTACCCACATGCAACACTAAATGAGGTTTCTTCCTCCCCCTCACGGCACACTTGAGCAGTGCCTGCCCTGCCTACTGCAGTCAACTCGGGGACAGCTTCAACCCAAATACAGCTGTGCCTTTCCCCCTTCCACCCCATCTCACCCTTTTCAGTATAGAATCCCCCAGGATGAGTACCCCCATCCCTTACCCCCCTTTCCCTTCTAATGCCTCTTCCACCACCTCAGTATTCATTCTTCCCTGTCCCTTACCCCCACCAGCTGCACCCTCTGTACTTCTGTATCTGCACCTCCTACTTCTGCCTCACCCTTTTTCTCTGCCTTATTCCTTCCATCCCCTTGAACCTCTTTCCAGCCTGACTACTTCCTACTGGGCTTCCCATGTTGATCTCCCCTCCTCCCCTGCTGATTTCCAACCCCTCGCCTATCCCTGTTGTTGTCGATTTACAGCCCCCATTCCCTCTGTCCCAATAAAATGCCCTCACTTCCTTCCTTTCCCATAGCCTTCTCTCCTCCAGTCACCCCGCCTTCCTTACTAGCCCCCTGTACCCTTTCTCCCCGCTATCTTTTCCCACCTGTTGCCATCCCTGTCATGTACAGCTTATCCTCCCCTTCAGTATGTTCCTGCTCCCCTTTCTCCCATAGCAGAGGCTTGAATCTATTCCAGTTGATACCCCTCTACACCTCTTCCCTACCAGTTCCCCCCACTTGTTCCCCTGTGCCCCCCTTGGTCCTCCCTATCCGCAGCCATCTGCCTCTCCCTGGTACCCTCGTGGTCTCTTCCTCTACCATCAGGAGGTCCCTCTCTCTCGGGCACCTTCCTCCTCTCTCTTTCCTGCTAGTGCCTCTGATACTGGGGTCGGTTTTAGTCCCTAGTTTTTCTTCCCCGTCCCCTTGCCGTCCCTATCCCCCCAGCCGGATGCCTACCATACCCATCTGCCCTGCCACTTAGACTCCTCCCTAACCTCCACAGTTCCTTCCTCAAACTAGCCAGTTGTCTACAGACCATACACCCCCCATCCTTCAAGCCCAGTCCAGGATCATGGTGGACCCACACACTGTACACCCCACCACCCTTCCAAAGATGCCCGCTCTATTGACATGTGGCACCTGCCCCATTTTGGCCCCCATCTTATGTTACGGGCTCTTACTCCAGGTTTCTGTACCCTACTACAACTGTTAGGCCCCTGTTTACTCAAATTCCTGTTCCCCCCACACTAGTCCCCCTACTGCTCCCTTACACACTGGGTTAATTCGGTCTCAAATTTCATCCGTTAGATACTGTATTACTGTAACAATCTTAAAGCCTCCTTGTCCATTTCCCTCAGCTACCATACTTTTTGTTCTTAGCCCTTATATAGTTCCACTTAGCCCAGTTAGAAATCCTATTGCACTCCAATTATTACTCAGCTCAGTTAGAGAAATAAACAGAACAAATAAATATGTATTATTACAGCAGTCCTAACAGTTTAGCTCAGTACTTAGTTCAGTTAGAGAAATAAACAGAACAACTAAATCTATATTATTATTACAGCACTCCTAAAAGTATCCAATCATTGCTTTGTCTCCACCCCAGAGACCCTGCTGTAATATAGGACCACACAGGACCTTGGGGGGAGGTGGGCAACTCTAAAGTCCCGACAGAGCTCCGTTGAGCTCATTCATTCCCCTCCCTCTCACTCACTCATTCTATTTCTCCCGGTGCTGCAGACTGCTCTTTTGTACTGGGCTTCTGCCTGCATTGTGCCTTTTTCTGCCCACAAAGAAATCTGCAACAGTCCGGACTGAGCTCTGTTGAGTTCGCTCACTCCCCCTCTCTCATTCACTCATTCTGTTTCTCCCGGCACTGCAGGCTGCCCTTTTGTACTGGGCTCCTGCCTTTGTTGGCGCCTTTTTCTGCCCACAAAGAAATCCGCAGCAGTTGCGATAGAGCTCCGTTGAGCTCGCTCACTCTCCCTCTCTCACTCGCTTGTTCTGTTTCTCCCAGTGCTGCAGGCTGCCCTTTTGTACTGGGCTCCTGCCTGCATAGGTGCCCTTTTCTGCCCACAAAGAAATCCACAGCAGTCCTGACAGAGCTCCATTGAGCTTGCTCACTCCCCCTCTCTCACTCGCTCGTTCTTAATCTGTCCCAAACACTGATTTCCCACAGCAACTACGCTAGCCTGCGCTGGAGGTGCGAAAACACATTTCGGCCAGGATGTGAAAAATTACAGCTGTACTGTTCATAAAGAGGTGTGAAAAAATGTCAGTGTTGAACATCTGGTGTAAAAATATTACAAATTTGGGAAGTTACAAGGGTGTGTGGAAACTATGCAATGCACGCTTGTAACACAGTCATTTTATGGACTTTCGTCACCAAATTTTCAGCATAGGCATTTTAGGACCTCTGCTCATGAACAGTGTCACTGTCATTTTCTTAATCTGTCCCGAAAACTGATTTACCACAGCAACTGCGCTATTCTGTGCCGGAAGTGCGAAAACACATTTCAGCCAGGACGTGTAAAATTACAGCTGTACTGTTCATAAGGAGGAATGAAAAAATGCCAATGTTGAAAATCTGGAATGAAAATATTACAAATTCGCGAAGGTATGAGTGTCTGTGGAAACTGTGCAACGCCCATGCATAAAACAGACACTTTTTGGATTTATTTTTTCACCAAATTTGCAACATAGGCTTTTTGAGAGCCCACCTCATGAACAGTGGCACTGTTATTTTGTTAATCAGTCCCAAAAGATGATTCCATGCTGTGACCGCAAATCACCTTTTGGAACTAAACAACTCTATGACAGTGACTGAATTTATGAGGAAGGGTCTCAATAACCCCATGTTGAAAATTTGGTGCCAAAATTCATAAAAGTGCCTGAAATATGCACCAAAGTTGAAAAAACCCTATTTATGCCATTATACAGCTTACCGGCATTTCTTCAGTTCACGGTCGGCTTTGAAGAGCGTAGACATGTTCCTGGTCCACCGAAGTTGTCGCGCTGAGCTCCAGAGGTAAGTATGGAGTGAGAGGAGTGTGGGAAGGCAGGGTGCACAGAGGTTGGCTGCTGGTTGGGGAAGGGGGCACGAGACACTGCGAGGGACCGTTTTCTTGGTTTCAGGGAGAAAAAAAATAAAGACATTGTGGGAAGGTTTTGGTTTTTCAGGTTTGTTTTTTGCACACTGGAGTGGGCTGTCAGTGTGCCACCTGCATTTTTGGAGAGGGGGAACTGAAGCCGATGGGGATTGGGCCCCTCATCAGCAAAGAAAGACTGTTTGGGGGGCATGATGCCGAGGGGATTGGTCACACCCCTCGGCACATAACAAATTGGGGTGCCATTATGCCGACAGGGAGTGGGCTCCCCTGTGAGCAAATGATCTGGGTCTGAGGCATGCTGACAGGGGATTGGATGCCCCCGTCAGCTTTCATGGGGCTCTGAGGTGACATTCCACCTCATTGACAAAATGTTACACCAGGCAAGGTAGGTACCGCCCTGCAATGATGGGTTGCTCCCTCATTGCAGCAGAATGGCTGACACTACAATGATGAGATGGCCCCTGATTGCAGCGTCGAAATCGTTACAAGTTGGTGGCACTCTGCAGAACCAGTGTAATCAAGACACTGGACCTGCCATTGGATGACGCTAGCAAGCCCAACAATGCAGTGCTGGCATTAGCCACCGGTGCGCACCTCGGCCAACTTCTCTCCTAAGCTCCCTTAATGTTTCTTGTGCATGGGTGCAAGCAAACTTAAAAATGGTAAGTCAGATCGAATTTCTTTGTTCTGTGTTGCTGCTCCACATTGTCAATGGGAATTACTTGCAAAATGTATTCTAAGAAGCAGTACCATTCAGGACTGGGAGGGGGAGACTATTAACCCATAATGCCCTCCAATGGAAACCTTGATTATTGTTTGGTAATGGCCAGCAGCACTTTTCACCCAAAGGCTGCGTCAGCTGAACTTTGTACTTCAAACCTAAAATGTTTGGATAAGCTGTGAAAGGAGAATCACATAGTTTCCCTGTACAGTTCCAACTCAGATATTTCTTCTCTCTTGGCCCAGGAGGCTGCCATAGCCCAGTTAGAATATGTTCAGATCAATGCTGGAGCTTCAGTTTTACCACTACATAAGTCTTTGCAATACAAGATCAAACCCACCTTACAAAGGTGGCCTTGGAAACTTTGACCCATATCTGCTGCACCAAAAAGCAGGAAAAAGAAAATAATTTTGCAGTTCTCTTACTCTGTGAAGGTTATGCTTATGTAGCCCTTTGTACTTCTGGATTAGCTAGCTGTGGACACAAGGGAAGGAAGCATACCTCTTAGCTCACATGAAAGGCAGTGGGAACCTTTGGAAGAAAGGAGGGAACTGTCCATAAGACCACGTTGTTCTTATGCATAACGAGAAATGGCTGCTTGCTAGAGAGAGCCAGAAATTCAACATCTCATCTGACGGAGCAGATAGCTATCAAGAAACAGATCTTGTAGAAGAGGATATCTGCAGAAACAGAGGATAAAGGTTCAAAAGCAGTGTCTAAGTGGTGGCAACTAAGTGCCAGGTGAAGTATGGCATCTAGAGTCTGACTGGAGTGTGGCAGGCTCCTATGTCAGACTAGGGAGGTACATCCTCAGCTGTTCAGCCTGACTGTGTGCATGCTTCTGTTGTCCTTCCTCTACAAGTAAGCTCTGCTGCTCAAGCCATCAGATCCTCTGTAACAGTGCACTCTTAAACTGCTGTCTTTTTCATTCTGAAAAGTGTCAGTGTGCTGTGAGAAAGAGGTGATACTAACAATGTACCTTTCTGTCCTCATGCTTGTCTGGAGCTGTCTGCAAAACTCAAGACTCTCCTGTTAGCCTGCTGTGCAATTACAGTAGTGGCAGCGCCATGAGGGGGCAAGTCTAGCCACTTCAAAAGCAGACCACCATCTGATACTGTAGTGTCTAAGCTGTGGTGGCAAAGTGCCAGGCAATGTGTGACATCTGGAGAGTGAGAGGTGTCAGACTAGAAGGAATGGGGAGTGGGTCATAGGTTTGTGATAGTGAGTTTTATGAACTGTTTGAACAAATGGATCCATTATATTTACTGACTTTAATACTATTGGCAGTGTCTTGCTCAGTTAGTGACTGCCATACTACAGAAGTGAACTGAACTTTTAATTTTATTTTACATCTTTGATGTATGTGTAGTACCTAGACTTTCACAATTATTATTCATTATGGCTATAAAATTCTCATGATTAGGGTGATTTTATGTATTTGCAGTTTTACTAACTGATCAACTACTTGCATGCAATAATTCTTGGATGGAAGGAGGTGCAGGTGATGCTGCAATGCATTCCTTTCCCATTTTGAGAACTGATTTTAATTTGACTCAAACTCAAATTCTGGGCACCAACAACAAATTATTGGGGTACAATTTAGGTTATATGTTATCCAAGAGTAACTGTTACTTCACCTTTCCCATTAGGTCTTTATCACCAATGTGTTTACTCCACACCTTATTATCTTAGGTGATGTTGAGGTTAGGGCTGGGTGAACTGTTCCACACGAGATCCAAACCCCCAGATCTAACCCGCAATCCATGGACCCAGATAATTACGGACTTCACTGCAGAAGTCCGGTTCTGGGTCCATGGAGTGCCATTTAGTGTATTATTGCCATGGGGATGCCGTAGGCACGCTTGCTCCATGTACATGTGACCGGCAGCATCCAATCAGGCAACAGAAAGTCACATTGAAATATAGAAACATAGAATTTGATGGCAGATAAGGACTGCTTGGCCCACCTAGTCTGCCTATTTTCCTACCTAACAGATAAGCTGCAGATCCTAGTTAATCAACAGCTTACTTCCTCCTACCCCCCACTAGGACTGTCTTATGTCTGTCCCATGCATTCTTGAATTCCCCCACTGTTCTTGACTCACGACCTCCTCAGGGAGTCTGTTCCATGCATCCACAACCCTCTCTGTGAAAAAATACTTCCTCACATTACCTCTGAGCCGTTCCCCCTCTATCTTCAAGTTGTGCCCTCTTGTTCTTGCACATCTCTTTTTCTGAAAGATGCTACCCTCTTGAACTTTGTTGATTCCCTTGAGGTACTTGAAAGTTTCTATCATGTCCCCTCTCTTCCTTCTTTCCTCAAGGGTATACATATTAAGCTCCTTTAGTCTTTCTTCGTATGTCTTCTGGTGCAGCCCACGTCCACTCTGTCTATGTCTTTGCGGAGATGGGGTCTCCAGAACTGCACACAGTACTCCAGATGGGGTCTCACCAACTGTCTGTACAGAGTGATAACAACTTCCTGTTTTCTACTATTGATGCCTCTCCCTATGCATCCCAGTATTTCCCCAGCCTTCCTTACTGCCTTCTCACATTGCTTGCCCACCTTTAGGTCATCTGATATAATTACCCCCAGGTCCCTTTCCATTTTTACTGTTGTCAGTATCTCACCCCCCATTGTGTACTCTTCCCCTGGGTTTTTGTTTCCCAGGTGCATTACCTTGCACTTCTTTGCATTGAATCTGAGCTGCCATATATTTGACCATTCCTCCAACCTTGCCAAGTCCCTTCTCATCCTTTCCACTCCATCTTGTGTATCAACCCTGTTGCAGATCTTTGTGTCATCTGCAAAGAGACATACTTTTCCTTCCAGTTCCTCTCCAATGTCACTTATAAAGACATTAAAAATGACTGGTCCCAGTACTGAACCCTGTGGTACCCCGCTAGTAACCCTCCTTTCTTCACTGTGGACTCCATTTACCACTACCCTTTGCGTCCTGTTGTCTAGCCAATTTTTTATCCAGGCTACCACCTTGGGACCCACTCCAAGGCTGGCTAACTTGTGAATTAATCTTTTGTGTGGGACTGTATCAAATGCCTTGCTAAAATCTAGGTAGGCCATGTCCACAGCCCCTCCCTCGTCTACTACTTTGGTCACCCAGTAAAATAAATCTATTAGATTCGTCTGACATGACCTACCCATCGTGAATCCATGCTGCCTTGGGTCCTGTGCCCCACTGGCATCTAGGTACTCAGCAATTCTTTCCTTCGGAAGTGATTCCATCATTTTCCCCTACCACTGAGGTCAAACTAACTGGTCTGTAGTTTCCTGCCTCTGTCCTGCTCCCACTTTTGTGAGAGGAATCACATCCGCCCTCCTCCAGTCCTCAGGTACCACCATCCTCCCATGATTTGTTAAAAGAGTAGTCAGCGGTGTCACTAGTTCTACCCTTAGTTCTTTTAGAATTCTTGGGTGAATCCCATCAGGCCCCATTGCTTTGTCCACCTTCAATTTTATTAGTTCTTTCAGAACCCTTTCTTCTGTAAATGGACTGGTATTGACCCCATCTTCAGAGTGTTTCTCTTGTTTGGTTTAGGTACCTCCCCTCCTCTTCCTTTTTGAATACTGAGCAGAAATATTCGTTCCAGTATCCTGCTTTCACTGTCACCCTCTACCCACATTCCCTTCCCTTTATTAAGCCTCAGTATTCCTCCTTGGTCTTTCTTCGCTCCCTAATGTACCTATAAAAGGTCTTATCCCTCTTCTTAACAGAGTTGGCTATCCTTTCCTCAGTTTGGGCCTTTGCTATTCTGACTGCCTTCCCAGCCTCTTTCTGCTTTAACTGATAAAGTTCTCTGTCCTGCTCCTTCTGCGTTTCCTTATATTTCCTGAATGCTGTCCTTTTCTCCTTAACCTTCCCTGCCACCTCTGTTGAGAACCATAGCGTTTTTTTCCTTCATTATGTTTTGTTGATTTGCTTTACACAAAGACTTCTTGCCTCTGTGATGGCTGTTTTGATTACTCCCCATTGTTTCTCCACCCCTCCTTCTTGCCTGTTTGCTAGTGCTTTTCTGAGGCACTCTCTCATTTTCCCAAAGTCAGCCCTCCTAAAGTCCAATACTCTTGCTTTTGTGTGGCTTGATTATATGGCTGTGTTTATCGTGAACCACACTGTTTGGTGGTCGCTTGTTCCCAGATGGCTACCCACTTCTAAATCTGAGATTCTTTCCCCGTCCCCATTTGAGAGTTATCAGGTCTATGATTGCTCCCTCCTGAGTGCATTCCAATACTAGCTGTCTGAGGCATGCTCCCTGTAGGGCATCAAGAATGACCCTGCTCTTGGATGTGCCTGCAGCAAAGGTGCTCCAGTTAACATCTGGCATATTCAGGTCCCCCATCAACAATATCTCCCCTTTTTCTGCCATTCTAAGGAAGCCTTCTATCATTTCCTTGTCCATTCCCTCCCCCTGAGATGGGGGTCTGTATACAACCCCAATGCGAATTGTGGTGCCATTTCCTGTCTCCAGGGTGACCCAGAGTGCCTCATCTGCTCCCTGTTTACTCTTTAGTTCCGTTGCTTTGATCCCTTCCTTTACATAGAGAGCTACTCCTCCTCCTCTTTTACCCTCCCTGTCCCTCCTGTAGATTGGGTATCCTGGTATGTTGACATCCCAGTCATGGTTCTATGTGTACCATGTTTCTGTGACTGCCGCAATATCCAGGCAACCCTCTTCCATCAAGGCCACTAGTTCAGGAAGCTTGTTACACAGACTACTTGCATTGGTACTCATCACCCTCCACTTTTTGATGGTCTTACCCCTTTTAGCCCCATTCCTGTCCTTACTGCCTTTGCCTTTTTTTACATTTACCTCTGTCCTGCTCCCTAATGACTTCTCTACCTTGGTGTTTACCTCACTAATTACCATGTTTTGTTGGGAGAGGCTGGGATTTCCCTGCTCCTTTTCAGTGCCTTCCCCGTTGGCTAGTTAAAATGCTTGCCAATGAAGCATTTAAACCTCTCACCTAGGATCCTGGTTCCCCCCGGACAGATGCAGACCATCGCACCAGTATAGGTCTGCATCCCTCCAGGTGACTCCCCAGTCCCCAATGAAGCCAAAACCCTGAGCTCCACACCAGTTTTTCAACCATTCATTGAATTCCCTGGTGAGGAGTACCCTAGCATCACCCTTGCCATAGACAGGCAGCACATCCGAGAAGGTTACCGTAGGCGCTACTTGTCTAAGGCCCCTCCCCAACTCTACAAACTCCTCTTGCACTGCTCTGATCCCATTCCTAGCCAGGTCATTTGTCCCTAGGTGGACAATGACATCCAGCTCCCTCTCTCATGCAGCTGTTCCCACAATCCTGAGGATTTGCTTCCTGTCCCTCCAAGCCATGGCGCCAGGCAGGCACCTTACCTCCCTCTCCCCTTCCTCCCCCATTTCTACCCCCGATGATTAAGTCCCCCACCAGGAGTTGTTTCCTTCCCCTGTGGGGTCCCATGCCACCCTCCTGTGGGTCTCCTTTGTGAAGGGTCCCAGCATCCTCCTTGGTCTCCACTGCAGGTGCCTCCATAGAGGAACCACTATCCACCAGAAGAGCGAATGAATTGTGAAGAGGTACAGCTGGAAGGATGCAACTTTGTTCCACCACCCTCGCCCTCCCTGAGCCCACCCTGGTCCAGCCTCTCCTCTTTCTTGGCAACCTCTGAGGTAGTGGCATTGGCCCTGGTGGTCCCTGGGTGGGGGAGGAGGTTTCACGAATCCTAGCCAGGTCAGCCTGGAGATGGGCAACCTCCTCCCTCAGACCAGAGAGGTGCCTGCAAATAGGGCAGCATTGCAGCCACCAGAATGTCTCCTGGAACACTGCCGCCCCACAGCCATTGCACCGCACCACTCCTATCATGTCTTATTTTGTGTCCCCTCTCCTGTTTCTCTGTATGCTTACTCTCTCCTCTTCTTACAACTCTTACCCTTCCTGTTCTGGGACAGCAACTTCCTATATTCTTCAGTAGCCTCCTTCTTCTTTGCTCAGTGTTAGACCACCAGCAGCTGGGGGGGGGGGATTGAGCTTCTTTTTTCCTTTAGGGTTGACAAAACCAATGTTTCTCTATGATCCTTCCCGTCCTACTGCCAAACAGGAAGTTTCTGTTGACAGTCAAATCCAGTGGATATAAAAGTAGAACTGGCTTAGGGTGGGTGGGTGGAGGGGTGGGATGGAGGGCATTTAGTAAGAAAAAAGGCTAGTAACAGGAAGTTGTAATTTGAGTCACCTGCTTTTATAGTGTCTAAGCCACACCCCCAATTAAGCTCTCTCTCCTCCTACTGGTTTAGAAAAGTAAGTTGATAACAGTACCCTTCCTAGCACAGAACACACACTGACTTTCTTTCTTTTTTCTTTTTTTAACCCTAAATAAGACCCCTTCTACTTCTAATAAAGTATCTGTCTGCTTAATCTCAATAGACACTGACTTCTGCTGAGATATGAGTGTTAAATTAATAAGAAAATGTAGCTTCTTTTAGTTAGCTGCTTTCTGCACTACAAGCAAGGCTAGCAACATGATGCATTCACGGTATATAACCAAGCTGAGTGCACAACGTGGGCCCAGATGAGTTGGAGGATGGTCAGAGGAGCTTGTATCTCTGCACTGCAGCAGAGCCACCAGAAGTTGAGCTCAGAAAAGAAACTAAAAAAAAAATATACAAAAATATTGCTTTTTGAATGGGAGGGGAGGAAAGAAAGAGAGGAGAGAGAGAGAGAAAGGAGAGTTACTGGGGTGAGGAGGGAATTATCATTAGGGAGTGAGGAGTCAGGACTAGAGAGGAATCCAGAGAGACTGGGAGAGAGATAATGGTAGCCTGGGTGATTGCGGGGGGGGGGGAGAGGCAAATAAAAGGCAAGCAGTGTGTACAAGGCAAGGGCAGGCTGGCAAAATAAATCTTTGACTTGTGCCGTCCATCCAGAGGGGAGAGAGAGAGAGAGAGAGGCTATGGGGGAGGACACAAGAAATGTAACAGTCCCAGAAATCCTAAATAAAAGTTTTTTTCTTGGCTTCAGTGTGGCTGTGTGTATAGGGTAAGGGCAGGCTGGCAAAATAAATCTTTGACTTGTACCATCCAATCATGATCACTTAACGTTCATTCATGATTTCATGTATTAAAAAATGTACTGTTTGGAAGTTAGGGTGGGGGACAGCTGGGGCCTAAAGGTGGTTCGCAAATCCTTTACATACTTGGGAGTGAATGTAGGCAGGGATATTGGTAGTCTGTACAGTCTTAATTACAAATCCCTCTTTGCCCCGGTGTTAGCCAATTTGGAGAGGTGGACAGAGCTCCCTTTCTCATGGCTGGGATGTATAAATCTTTTGAAGATGAACGCCTTACCCAGGATATTATATATGCTTCAGATGTTACCTATGGGCCCAAGCAAGGAAGATGTTAAAAAGCTGGAGAGGGGCTTTTTAACCTTCATCTGGCAAGGAAACTGACCTCATATGAGCTTGCAGAGATTAGAAAGTGGGGTGGAACAAGGTGGCATAAATTTTCCAGATGCACAGGACTATCAGGTATCCATTCAGCAGAGATAGATCCAGGATTGGGTAAATTGAGGGGAGGCTGCCACTTGGTTAGACCTAGAAGAGATAGATAGCCCGTGCAGATTGCCTACTTATTTGGCACTGGGGGAAAGAAAGCTTATAACCTAGTAGTAACCCCGAACCCCCTGTTCCCTAGCATGCTAGCCATGTGGGAACTGGTAAGGAAGAAATGAGGGCAAGGAAGGATAAGATGTTCCTGATCCCAATTGCAGGGAACCCAGACTTCCTGCTGGGTCTGGAGGATGGGGGGTTCCGGGAATAGGAAGAGAAGGGTATCCTCTGCCTAGGAGATTATACGTTGGGGCAGGCATGAGATCCTTTGCAGATCTACAGGAGAATCTAAATGTCCCACTATCACACCATTATGGGTATCTACAGGTCAGGACCTTTGGGAGAAGTCTGGAAAAAGAACCAGTGGAGGTCTCATACCTCTCTTCATTGGAACAGGCCACATACAGCTCAAGGGTTTCAACTCAAGGCCTATCACAAAGCTGCAAAAGACAGAACCTACTTACCTTAACTCTCTCATAAGGTAAAGCGCCAATCAGAAAAAGATCTGGGCATGCTGATCTTGGAAGAGAACTAGAGCACTACCCTGAAATTTTATTTATTTATTTATTTATTTAGTTTTTGTTGACCGGGTAAGTGCACTAGACAAATCCTGCCTATTTTCAGGCATGACCTGGGGGAGGGGGATATAGATGAATGCCAACTGACCTTGAATCAGATTAAGCTGTTGTCCATGGATTTACTCTTACATAACAAGTACAAGGAATCTCAATACAAGTTTACCCACGGGTTGTACTGCCCACCTAGTATTGTGCATAAGTTCAGCCCTACTATCTCCCCAATGTGTGGCAGGTGTCAAAATGCACTGGGGATGTACAAGCACTATTTCTGGGATTTTACCATGGTTAGACCCTTCTAGACAACAGTGCCCAGACTTTAACCATGCTTCTAGGTTTACAAGTTCAGTGCACCCCTTTGTCAATGCTACTGGGCATGGAGGCTATGGGAAAGGAGGGCTAGGAGCTAATCCATGGTGGATATGTGTGCTCCTCACTTTAGTGAGACAGTATATCCAAAATACTTGGGTCTCCTGTGTAACATGCATAGCCATCCAATGGAAGACAGTAACCCTCCAGGCCTTGGCTATGGAAAGGCTGACTTATACACTGAAGTGGAGGGAGGAGCTGCTCCTTAGAAGCTGGGGGAAATATGTTGATTCCTTACCTTCAGATGAGGTGGCAGTTCTACACAGTGGCCTCTTGTAAATGCCTGGAGAACTGCATCACCAATCTGCAGGAGGCCGATAACAAGCAGCCTATGACAATACTCCACACAATCCTGCCACACCCCTTGATCAAATCAAATTAGAAATCTAATTCTAAAATACTATTAACATGTATAACCTCACTGATAATTTGATGTACTGTGGAATTAACTGTTTTTTACCCTTGTTTGTTTCTCCCAAGTTGTATCCTATTGTGATGTACATTTGTACTGAATCTTATTGCATTTAATTCCATAAAAGCACTGTGCAAAGTACGCATGCATAGAGGTAACATGCCCTGTACTAGCAACAGACTCCCAGTAGCAATTTTCAGGGTAAAAAGGACTCACTTCAGAAGGATTTCCTTTGCTGGTTTGTTTAACATAGGAACATGAAAACATAGAATCTGACAGCAGATAAGGACCATATGGCCCACCATGTCTGCCCATTTCCCTACTCAGTGTTGACAGTCCAGATCCTATTTGATCTGCGGCATGCCTTCTCTGCCCATCTCCAGGGTACCCTTATGTCTATCCCATGTGCTCTTGAACCCCTATATTGTTTTAGCCCCCACCACCTCCACTGGAAGGCTGTTCCATGGATCCACCACCTTTTCTGTGAAAAAGTACTTACTGACATTCCCCCTAAGCCTTCCACCCTCCAGCCTCATATCATGTCCTCTTGTCCTCATGCAATGCTTCCTCTGAAATATGCTTCCCTCCTGTACCCTGTTTATACGCCTAAGGTACGCGAATATCTCTATCATTATTTTCCCCCTTTTCTCTCTTTTCCTCCAGTGAATAGATATTAAGGTCCCTGACTCTTTCCTCATGTGGCTTCTGGTGCAGCCCTTGTATCATTTTTTTTGCCCTTCTCTGGACTGCCTCCATCCTGTCTATGTCCTTCCTGAAATGCTGTCTCCAGAACTGGATGCAGTACTCCAGGTGCTGCCTTACCAGTGATCTGTACAGTGGCATCACCACCTCTTTCTTTCTGCTGGTTATGCCCCAACCTATGCATCCCAGCATTCTGTTTGCCTTCCCCATTGTTTTTTCACACTGCTTGGATTCCTTTAGGTCATTTGATATGATGATCCCCAGGTCTCCCTCTTGCTTTGTGGCAGCCCCATCCTGTACTTCTCTTTTGGATTCCTGTGACCCAGATGCATTATTTTGCACTTTTTAGCATTGAAACTCAACTGCCATACACCTGACCATTCTTCCAATAAGCTTAGATCCTTTCTCATTTTTTCCACCCCTTCCAGTGTGTCATCTCTGTTGCAGATCTTGGTGTCGTCTGCGAACAGGCATACCTTTCCCTCCAGATGCTCTGCAATGTCACTAATGAAGACATTGAAAAGGACTGGTCCAAGCCCCGATCTCTGTGGCATGCATTAGCCACTTCCCTCTCTTCTGATTTCATGCCATTTACTACCACCCGCTGAGTCCTGTCCCTTAGCCAGATCTCAACCCATTTTATTACCCTAGGGCCCACTCCCAGGTTTCTCAATTTATTTAGCAATCTCCTATATGGCATGGTGCTGAAGGCCTTGCTGAAATCCAGGTAGGTCACATCCACCACCCCTGTCTGATCTACCACCCTGGTCACCCTGTTAAAGAAATCAATTAGATTTGTCTGACAGGACCTTCCCACTGAGAATCCATGCTGCCTTGGATCCTGTGCCCCACTAGTCTCCAGAAACTTCACAGTCCTCTCTCTTTAAGTACGGACTCCATTAGCTTCCCCACTACTGAGGTCAGGCTTACAGGTCTTTAATTGCCTGTCTCCTCCCTACTGCCACTCTTGTGGAGAGGGACCACGTCTGCTCTCCTCCAGTCTTCGGGTACCTCCCTTGTCTCTAGAGATGTATGTCCCTAAGTTCCTTTAATACTTTGGGATGAATCCCATCTGGCCCCATTTCTTTGTTTTTATTTTCTCAAGTTCCTCTAGGACTCTTTCCAAAGTGAATGGGCTGGTGTCAGCCTTCCTCCCCTGACTACCCCATCTAATGGGTTTGGGGCCTTTATCCTCCCCTTCCCTGGTGAACACTGAGCAAAAGTATTTGATCAGTATCTCAGCCTTTTCTAGGTTGTTTTCCACCCATCCTCCTCCTTCCTTCTTCAGCCTAACAATACCATTTCTGGTCTTTTTCCTCTCTCTAATGTATCTGAAGAAGGTCTTGTCTCCTTTCTTAACTCTGCTATACCTTCCTCTATCTGTGCTTTAGCCCTTCTTCAAAAAATTAATTTGTTCTAAAGTTTTTACATTTTAAAAGTTTGGGTTCTGATCATGCTCAGTCAGCAAAATAAAATAGCTGTATGAAGTTTTCGTATGAGGAATCCTTTTCGTGAGGTTTTTGTGTATGCCGCCATCTTGTTTTTCATTTTCATCAAAAAAAAAAAAAGAAGACACACAGGAAATGGCATGGTAGGGGGAAGACTAGCAGATGTATGTAGGTCATTGGGACTTGGTTAGGTGGATTCTGTAGTTAACGGTTGGATGAAGGGCCTGCAAGGTGGTTGTTTTTTTTTGTTTTTTTTATCCTTTCTCATGACTTGCTTGCGGGTTTTTTGTATTCGTGATATGAAAAATGTCTGCCTAATGGTGTTTTGTTGCTGTTTTTGACATCGTCTTGCAGCTAGATGATTTGGAATTTTGGCTAGTGACAAATAGCTGCTAGCCAGTCACCACAGTGAACAGAAAACGTCCTCCATTCCAGCACTTCGCCTGCAAATGAGGCTTTGTCAGCGGAACTGTTTCTGTGATTCCTTCGGAGTGCTCCCTGTCTTGGAACTGATTGAGTGAGTTATTGGGACACCCCCTGATATCACTGGTGGACATGAGGCATTGTTGGGATCAGTTTGGAATTTTGGTCTGAACTTTTCAGGGTAGAAAGGGCTTGGTCCACAGATGTTCCCTTAGCTGGTTTGGCAAAAAAATATTAATCTGTTCTAAAGCTGGTTACTTTTAAAACTGTTTTTTTTTTATCTTTTTTGTGACTTTCTTCTGGGTTTTTTGTATTCTCTGAGCATGCTCAGAACTTCATATTTTAAAACTATGTGACTTTAAAATGGATTACTATTGTTTCACCAAACTAGCAAATGAAACAACTGTGGGCCAAGCCCTTTCTTGCTTGAAGATTTCAGTCCAGAATTCCAAGCTGTCTGGCCACAAGGCGATGGCAGAAAATAGCAACAAACCATGGTGCTCCAATTGCCGTCTCTGTATTTAACTTACATGTCCCTGCTGACTAGTGGCACCTCCCACCTTCTGATCATTATCCCCATAAATGGTGTCTATTGGCACTCCCATCCTTTAAATGTATCCCTGTAAATATTTATTTTTTCCCTGGTTTCTAGTACCACCCCCACCCTCTGTTGCATCCTTATAATGTTGCTTCAATTTCCCTGGTGTCTAGTGCCACCCCCACCATCCAATCACATCTCTGTAATGTTTTTTAGTTTTCCCTGGTGTCTAGTGGCACCCCCCCACCCTCCAGTGGTGTCCCCATAAATGTTTATTTTATCCCTGGTGTCTAGTGGCACCCCCAACCTCCAATGGTGTCCCCATAAATGTTTCTTTTATCCCCGGTGTCTATTGGCACCCCCACCCTCCAATCGGATCCTCGTAATGGTGTTTCCTTTTCCCTGGTATCTATTGGCACCCCCAGCTTCTGATCATCATCCTCATAATTTTTTTTAAATTTTTCCCTGGAGTCTACTGTCACCCCCCACCCTCAGATCACTGTTTCCTTTAGTTTCCCTGATACCTAGTGCCACTCCCTCTGATTCTCTCTTGTGCCTAAAATAAAGAAAACGTTCCCTCAATGTTTTTTTATTTTCCTGTAAATAAAAAAAAAACATCCAGTGTGCATCGTGCCCCTCACCCTACCCAAACCTCCCACTCAGCACCCACCACCCCACACCCTCCAGACCTCCATACACCCTCACTCACCTGAACAGGTCCTAGGGTGAAGATCTGACCTTGTATGGGAGACACATCTTGCTGCTGGGACTGCGGACTGCAATATGACAAAGTAAGGTAAGCATGGTTCAATGTGTTTCAATTCGCGCTTTCAACTTTGGCGGATAACTCCAGCATTTTTGCATATGATGATACCAAATTTTCAACATACCCTTTTTGAGAGCCCACCTCTTGAACAATGTTGGCTGAATTTCATAAATCCTGTTCAAAAGGCAATTTCACCGTCATTGGGCAAAAACACCTTTCGAGCAGGATTTGAATATTCTCACCACCCTTGTTCCTCAGGTGAGGTCATAAGAAGGGTATGTTGAAAGTTTGGGGTCAAAATATGCAAAAAATGGCAAAGATTTACATATGCTAACTCATAACTTTCATAATTTTATATATTTTCACACCAGATTTTTAACATAGCCATTTCTTTACCCCACCTCATAAATGTGGCAACTGTCATTTTTATGTTGATTGCGCACATGCGTAAGAAACATATTGTGGAGGTGCGGCACTGTTGTGGTCAGTGCCCCCACAGCCTTTAAATGCTTGGCCCACTTTCCTCAATGGGGTGGCATGCTGCTGCTAACACTAGTTCAGCCAGAATGCCACCACCTTGAAACATTTCAGCCGCTGCAATCAGGGGCTGCCTCGTCATTGCAGCATCAGCCATTCGCTGCAATGAGGGAGCAACCCGTCATTGCAGGGCGGAATGTTGGTACTGTAATATTGTTTGTGAACATGGCGGCAGCTTGCCACCATGTTCACAAACAATATTCATGAGCCCCCAGTGCTGAGGGGGTCCCCAATCCCCCTTGGCAGCATGTGCCCCCCCACAACAGTGTTTTTGCCGATGGGGGCCCCAATCCCCGTCTGCTTCAGTTTCCCTCCTAGTGAAAGTTGCCGACAGGGAAGCCACTCCTTGTCAGTGTTATGTCACCCCTCCCAGTTTTTTTTGCCAATGGGGGAGCCCACTCCCCATTGGCATAATGCCCCCCCATGAAAACCCAGTAGATTTGTACAGAAGGGGTGCCTGAACCCCTCAGCTCTTGCACCCCCCTTTTGTGCTGATGGGGTGCCCAATCCCCCATCAGCTACATCTGCCCCCCAAACACTCTGTTGGCACACTGGGAGCACACCCCAGCGTGCCACATGCCCATGGAAAAAAAAGTCCCACGATTTTTTTTTTGTAACTTGTGAAAAAAGGAAATGGTCCCTCACTGTCTCCCTGTCCCCTCCCACAACCTGTGCCCACCCACTGCGCACGCTGTCTCCCTACACCCTCTCACCCCATACTTAGCTCCGGAGTCCAACGCAATGATCTTTCGTGGACCAGGAACACATCTGCACTCTTCAAAGCTGGACCGCAAACTGAGGAAATGCCGTAAGCTATATAATGGTATAAATAGGGTTTTTTCAACTGTGATGCATACCTCGGGCATTTTTTTGGAATTTTTGCACCAAAATTTTTACATGGGGTTTTTGGGACCCTTCCTCATGAATTCAGGCACTGTCATGGTGTTATTCGGTCCTGAAAGGTGATTTCGAGGTCACTGCGCGGAATCACCTTTTGGGACTGATTATGAAATGACAGTGCCACTGTTCATGAGGTGGGTCTCAAAAAGTGTAAGTTGCAAATTTGGTGGGAAAAATCCAAAAATGACTGTTTTACGAGCATGCTATGCAGGTGCTATACGCATCAGAATTTTCACCAATTTGCAATATTTTCACTCCAGATTTTCAACATTGCCATTTTACACACCTCCTTATGAACAGTACAGCTGTCATTTTTGACATCCTGGCTGAAATGTGTTTTTGCTCTTCCGGCACAGAATAGTGCAGTCGCTGTGAGAAATCAGTGTTCGGGATACATTAAGAAAATCACAGTGACCCTGTTCATGAGCAGAGGTCCTAAAATGCCTGTGTTGATAATTTTGTGATGAAACTCCATAAAATGACTGTGGTCCGAGCGTGCATTTTGCAGTTTCCACACACCCTTGTAACTTTGCAAATTAGTAATATTTTCACACCACATTTTCTACAGTGGTAATTTTTCACACCTCCTTATGAATAGTACAGCTGTCATTTTTCACATCCTGGCCGAAATGTGTTTTTGCACTTCCGGCACAGAATACCGCAGTCGCTGTCGGAAATCAGTGTTTGGGACAGATTAGGATCAAGCGAGTTAGAGAGGGGGAGTGACCGAGCTCAACTGAGCTCTGTTGGGATTGCTGCAGATTTTCTTTGTAGGCAGGAGAAGGCACCAATGTAGGCAGGATCCCAGTACAAAATGGCAGCCTGCAGTGCCGGGAGAGACAGAACAAGCGAGTGTGGGTAGGGGAGTGAGGGAGCTCAACAGAGCTCTGTTGGGACTGTTGTGGATTTGTTTGTAGGCAGAAAAAGGCAGCAATGCATGCAGGAGCCCAGTACAAAAGGGCAGCCTGCAGAGGCAGGAGAAAAAGAATGAGCGAGTGAGACAGGGGGAGTGAGCCAGCTCAACGGAGCTCTATCATGACTGCTGTGGATTTGCTTGTGGGCAGAAAAAGGCAGCAATGGAGGCAGGAGACCGGTACAAAAGGACAGCCTGCAGCTTGGCCAGAAACGGAATGAGCGAGTGACAGAGGGGGAGTGAGCAAGCTCAATGGAGCTCTGTAGGGACTGCTGCAGATTTCTTTGTGGGCAGAAAAAGGTGCCAACAGAGTCAGGAGCCCAGTACAAAAGGGCAGCCTGCAGCACCAGGAGAAACAGAATGAGCGAGTGAGACAGGGGGAGTAAGTGACCTCAACGGAGCTCTGTTGGGACAGCTGTGGATTTCTTTGTGGCCAGAAAAAGGTGTCAACGCAGGAAGGAGCCCAGTCCAAAAGGGCAGCCTGCAGCATCAGGATAAACAGAACGAGCGAGTGACAGAGGGTAAGTGAGCGAGCTCAACACAGCTTTATCATGACTTCTGTAGATTTCTTTCTGGGCAGAAAAAGGCAGCAATGCAAGTAGGAGCCCAATACAAAAGGCCAGCCTGCAGCACCAGCAGAAATGGAACAAGTAAGTGAGAGAGGGGGAGTGAGCGAACTCAACGGAGCTGTGTCAGGACTGCTGCAGATTTCTTTGTGGGCAGAAAAAGCTGCCAACAGAGGCAGGAGCACAGTACAAAAGAGCAGTCTACAGTGCCATGAGAAACAGAATGAGCGAGTGAGGGGGGGCTGAGCAACCTCAACAGAGCTCTGTTGAGACAGCTCCGGATTTCTTTGTGGGCAGAAAAAGGTGCCAACGCAGGCAGGAGTCCAGCATAAAAGGGCAGCCTGCAGCACTGGGAGAAACAGAACGAGCAACTAACAGAGGGCCAGTGAGTGACCTCAATGGACCAAAGCAATCAACATTTGGCATTGACAAATGCTTGTCTAAATCTGGGCCAAAATGTGTTTTTCTGCCTGTACTGCAGAATTAGGTTATGGTGGCACGGAATGACATTTCAACGCTAGTTTCAGAATTTTTACTAGCTGGTTCATGAGGTGGGGTAATAGGAAGGAAATGCTGACAGTTTGCTTGTTGTTGTCATACAACTGGAAGCACAGGACTTACATAGCAACTTACATATATGCATCTACATAGGGATGGGAGTACAGGGCCTGGCTGTGCTCCCACAGGCAAATAAGGATATGAATACAATATCTGAAAAAGTATAGATTGATGGGAGTATAGGGCCCTCTGGGCCTTGTGCTCCCACTGATAAAGAAGGATATGATTATACTATCTCAAAAAGTAAGGAGATTATTTGCAAAAAAACTGCATTAATGCAATATTTAGGGTTCAGGCTAAGGCAACAAAAGTAGGGAAATGTGGCTTTAGAGTTTCCTACCCAAAAACCCCAATGCCACCCCTTAAGCAAATCAGAGGCAGAGTCTTCCTTTGGATTGTCAACCCTAAAGTTCACCACATTCTATACACTCCACAGACATACAAACCTAATGGGGTGAGCTTGAGGGCTGACAACCCCTAGGAAGTTTCCACCCCTGATTTGCTTAAGGGGTGGGGTTGGAAACTCTAAAGCCACATTGCCCTACTTTTGTCACTATAGCCCAAACCCTAAATATTGCATTAACACAGATTTTTGTATATATATATATATATATATATATATATATATATATATATATCTATATAAATATAGATATATATACAGATTTTATGGCATTGGTTGAATTAAGATATTATTTTGACATTGGCTGAATTAAGGTATCATTTTTATCTTTATGAGAGGGTATTGGTCTGTTAATATCTCACTAGTGGTGAAGACATGAGTGAGAGAGCAGCAGACCAATACCCTCAAATGAAGATAAAAATGATACCTTTAGTCAGGCCATGTCATATACTGTATGATTTATACAACAGGGGCCCCATTTTCAGAAGTGTCAGGCTGCATCACACAAGTGCTTGTGCCATGCACCTCAGATGCACCATCGCAAAACAATGGTATATTCAGAAGATGAGCCATAGAATGCAATCGCGCATGTGTGGCTGAATATCCTGAACATGCGCGATTGCACAGGTGGAGATGCTTAGCATGGCAGGTGCCCAGAGTCCAGTGTGAAGCATACGGAAGTGCGTGATGGAAAGCCACTTGCATAGCATGCAGATTTGTAATATTCAGTCAGGATATGCAAATGGCCTCAATGCACAGTCAGTGCCCAAACAGCATATTTGCATCTAATTACTGGAATGTATTCAGGCCACTTGCATACCAATGACATGCACAGTTCCAGCTTTTCAGGGCAGCTCCACCACTCCACAAAGGTGAACAGGGGGCACTGCAGCCCAGCAGGCAGGTGTGAAGGAATGTTTGTGGGTGGGTGGGTGGACTGCATTGGCCTGTGTACAGAGATATTACCAATAGCTAGGTACAGGGTCAGACTGGGCTACAGGGGGCCCACCTGGAAAGTGGCTACAGAGGCCCTCCTTGACAAGCAATAGGGGAAGGCCCAGGGTGACACACTTTTAGCAGTACTGTATTCCACTGGAATGTGATATACTAGCTCGGATTGCATAGTACAGATAAATACAGTGCCCCACAGACCCCAGTGTAGTAGACAAAGGCTGATACATGCAAGGAAGTGCAGGGTTGCGAAGGTGACCAGGTACCCCAGTGACTGGGGCCCACCTGGAACCATCCAGGTATCCTAGTGGGCCAGTCCAACACTGGCCATGTACATTCCTGTGGTGGTTACACGCCAACACCAGAAGGGTCTGGTGTCCTTGTGGCATGCCTATGCTACCTCCAGGCCACAGGTGGTGCCATCCTGCCTCTGCTTTGCCCACATTTGTACAATGTCCACCACTGAAACACCACAACAACCCACCTTAGAACCCCTGTTGCAGTGTCACAATGCATGGCTGGCATTGGTGACATGTCTGCAGCTCCTGGTGGTGTGGGCCTGGCAAGAGTACACTGCATGCACCTATGGTGTACCATCATGGGTGTGTGCCACTGGTCAGTCCCTGGACTATGCCTTGCTGCCACCAGTACCACCATGCCACCTGGGCACCATTGCCCCAGATGTCACCATGGGCACATGCCACCACCGGATGGCACTCCAAAGGCCACATAGGTGCAGGCCATGGCCCCTGGTACATGCGCTGCAGTCTGGCAGTCTACTCCACTAGTGTGCTGGGGGGCACCCATCAGCACTAGTATGTAGCAGCTGGGCATCTGCATCCTGGGCGTGGTGTGGGGGGTGGCTGGCAGGGTGGTGCTGGTGGTGATACAGCACCTGTAGCTTTGGGTACTGCCATCCTGGCATGACTGCTGTGTGTGGGTGTCTGGAGCACATCCTTGTACACCTCCAAGTGCTGTCTAAGGATTGCCTGTCTGCAGTTCAGCAGCCTGCCTGTGGATGGCTGGCCGATTTAGGCCATCATTTTTATGTTTGCTTGCACGCATATGCAAGAAACAATAGTGCCATCATCCGAGTTTTCGGAGGTGTGTCACCCCCTCTTCCAATTCAGTCAGTGTGTTGGCAGGCGCAGCCCCTGTCTGCCAATGCATGCTGGAGCTGTCTATGACAAGCTCCAAAATGCAGTGGCGTACAGTTGAAAGGGGGAGCTATGCTTCAGTGAGCAGCGATAAGATATCGCCTGCTCATGCCAAGCTCCACTACACACACACATACACGCGCACCATACTGTGTGCCTTTACGCACACCTCTATAGCGGCTGCCCAATTCGCTGCCGGCTGTGCTCGCTTCCCCCAAAGCCTTCCAAATGCCATGCTGGGTGCCCACTCCAGCGTGGCAAGTTATCATATAACCAGCGGGTGCCCAATCCCCCATCGGCTCCACTGTCCTCTCCCCACCGATTGCGGTGCACGCTGGAGCCCACTCCCCAGCGTGGCAACTGATGCTATAGCCGATGGGGGCCTAATCCTGCTGGTTTTATATGCCCCCAGCTGTCCTTGTGCCATGCTGGAGCCCACCCAGCGTGGCAAACGTCCAACGGCCATCTTTAAAAAACCCTGAAAAGCAAAAACGGTCCCACGCAGTCTCCCTGCCCCCCACAACCCGCGATCCACCCATTGCGCACCCTGCCTCCCCACACCCCTCACCCCTATACTTTCATCTCGGAGCTCGGCGCGACGATCTTCAGTGGACCGGAACACGCCTGCACTCTTCAAACCGACGCGAACTGAGGAAATGCCGTAAGCTGTATAATGGGATAGATAGGGGTTTTCAACTTTATTGCATATCTCAAGCATTTTTGGAATTTTGCACCAAATTTTCAACATGGGTTTTGGGACCCTCCTCATGAATTCTTGCACTGTATGGCATTACTGGGCCTGAAGGGTGATTTCACAGCCACTCGCGAAATCACCTTTCTGGAATGATTAATGAAATGACACTGCCAGTGTTCATAAGGTGGGCTCTCAAAAGCCTATTTTGAAAATTGGTGGAAAATTCTAAAATGACTGTTTATTTAGCGGCATTGCGCAGTTCCCACGCATGCTCGTAAGTTCACAAATTTTCAATATTTTCACCCAGATTTTCAACATTGCCATTTTACCACCTTCTTATGAACAGTACAGCTGTCATTTTCACATCTCACCCAAAATGTGTTTCCGCCCATGTGGAGCACAATGGCGCAGTCGGTGTGCGAAATCAATGTACGGGACACATTAAGAAAATCACACTGACACTGTTCATGAGCAGAGGTCTTAAAATTGCTATGTTGAAAATTTGGTGAAAAAATTCCTTAAAATGACTGTTTTAGGAGCATGCGTTGTACAGTTCCTACGCACGCTCGTAAGTTCGCAAATTTTCAATATTTTCACGCCAGATTTTCAACATTGCCATTTTACCACACTTTCTTATGAGCAGTACAGCTGCCATTTTTCATATGTCGCCCAAAATGTGTTTTTGCACATGTAGCGCACAATGGTGCTGTTGGTGTGTGAAAGCAATGTTTGGGACGGATTAAGAAAATCACAGTTACACTGTTCATGAGCAGAGGTCTTAAAATGGCTATGTTGAAAATTTGGTGACAAAAGTCCATAAAATGACCGTGTTACGAGTGAGCATTACGCAGTTTCCACGCACCCTCGTAAGTTCATGACTTTGTAATATTTTCAGTCCAGATTTTCACCAGTGGCATTTTTCCACACTTCCTTATGAACAGTACAGCTGTCATTTTTCACAACATGGCGAAGTGTGTTTTCACGCTTTCAAGCGCAGAGATGCGATGGTCGCTTGGGAAATCATTGTTCGGGACAGATAAAGAAAATCACAGTGACACTGTTCATAATCGGAGGCACAAAATGCCCGAGTTGACAATCTGCTGTAAAATCCCCAAGCTAATTATATTATGGTGTGCGTTGCACAGTTTCTATGTCTGTCACTTCACCATTTTTTTTATTTTTACTGCAGATTTTGCAACATTGCCATTTTTACACCTCCCATGAACAGTACAGCTGTCATTTTTACATCCTGTTCGAATGTTTTTGCACCTGTGGTGCTAAATGCCGTAGTCGCTGTGCATAAGCAGCTTTTGGCTAACAAACTGATATTCCCCCTGTTCATGAGGTGGGGTCACAAAAGAAAAACGTGTTGAAAATTTGGAGTGAAAATACCAACGAATGCCTGAGGTATTAGGGTTTCCAACCATAACGCCCAACCCTGTAGACAATGACAGGCATCAGGGGTGTGACTTTGGATTCTTGCCTGTAATGCTTATACCATTCCACACCCCACAGCCAGTGAGAGGCATCGAGGTATGCCTTGGACTCTTTGGCCCCAAAGTTCACCCCATTCTCCTATATCGCACCCATCTCACCGTATTTCCTAATGGAATGGGGTGTGCATAAGGGCCAAAGACCCCAAGGAAAACCGTGACACTTGTCAGTGTCTGCAGGGTGGAGTGTGGTGAAATGGCGTGGCCGATATGCCTGACAACCCAAAGGCACACCCCAATGCCTGTCACTGTCTGCAGGGTGGTGGTGGGGTTGGCTTCAGTTCAATACTTCACTGCCATTCCTGTTACGCAGCTCTGTAACTTCTACACTACCACTGCCAATGCCAGCAAGCAAACATTCGGCATTGACAAATGCTTGTTCCTTCCTATCCTTGTGTGGCACACTTTTGGGATGCACTGCACATGTGCCACACATTTTGGCTGAATATACACATGTGCGGCACATTCAGGTGTCTGCCCCCTTTTTCTTTGCCACATATATTATGTATGCGCGATTGCGCAGTCCAACATGCGCAGTGCATCCCTCCCTTTTGCATAGAAACATAGAAACATAGACTTTGACGGCAGATAAGGACCGCTAGGCCCATCTAGTCTGCCCATTTCCCTACCTAAAGGATAGGCTGCAGATCCTAGTTAACCAACAGCCTATTTCTTCCTACCCCCCACAAGAATTGCCTTATGTCTGTCCCATGCATTCTTGAATTCTCCCACAGTTTTAGACCCCACAACCTCCTCAGGAAGGCTGTTCCACGCATCCACTACCCTCTCTGTGAAATAATACTTCCTCACATTGCCCCTGAACCGCCCTCCTTCTATCTTTAAATTGTGTCCCCTTGTTCTTGCACGTCTCTTTTTCTGAAAGATGCTACCTTCTTGGACTTTGTTGATTCCACTGAGGTACTTAAAAGTTTCTATCATGTCCCCTCTCCTTCTTTCCTCAAGGGTATACATATTAAGCTCCTTTAGTCTCTCCTCATACAGCTCTCTGCAGACCCTGCACCATTTTAGTTGCCCTCCTCTGGACTGCCTCTATCCTGTCTATGTCCTTGCAGAGATGGGGTCTCCAGAACTGGATACAGTACTCAGATGGGGTCTCACCAACTGTCTGTACAGAGGGATAAACTTCCTGTTTTCTGCTGATGATGCCTCCTAACATCCCAGTATACCCCCAGCCCTCCTACTGCCTTCTCACATTGCATGCTAACCTTAAGGTCATCTGATATGATTACCCCCAGGTCCCTTTCCTTTTGTTGTTGTCCTACCCCACCCATTGTGTATTCTTCCCCAGGGTTCTTGTTTCCCAGGTGCATTATTTTGCACTTCTTTGCATTGAATCCTAGCTGCCATACTTCTGACCATTCCTCCAACCTTGCCAAGTCCCTTTTCATCCTTTCCACGCCTCCTTGTATCAACCTGTTGCAGATCTTTGTGTCATCTGCAAAGGCATACTTTTCCTTCCAGTCCCTCTGCAATGTCACTGATGAAGACATTAAAAGGACTGGACCAATACAGAACCCTCGCGGTGACCCACTAGTAACCCCTTTCTTCAGAGTGGACTCCATTTACAATTACCTTCTGTGTCCTGTTGTCCAGCCAATGTTTTACCCAGGCTACCACCCTGGGTCCCACTCCCAGGCTGGTTAATTTGACTATTAATCTTTGTGTGGGACTGTGTCAAATGCCTTAGAAAGTCTAGGTAGGCCATGTCCACAGCCCCTCCCTGGTCTACTACTTTGGTCACCCAGTCAAAGAAATCTATTAGATCTGTCTGACATGACCTTCCTGCTGTGAATCCATGCTGCCTTGGGTCCTGTGCTCCACTGACCTCTAGGTACTCGACTATTCTTTCCTTCAGAAGTGACTCCATCACTTTCCCTACCACAGAGGTCAGACTGACAGGTCTGTAGCTTCCTGCCTCTGTCTTGGACCCACTTTTGTGAAGGGGAATCACATCCCCTTCCTCCAGTCCTCGGGTACCACACCATCCTCCCATGATTTATTAAAAGAGTAGCCAGTGGTTTCACTAGTTCCACCTTAATTCTTTTAGAATTCTGGGGTGAATTCCATCAGGACCCATTGCTTTGTCCACCTTCAGTTTTAGGAGTTCTTGCAGAACCCTTTCTTCTGTGAAAGGACTGGGATCGACCTCCCTATCAAGAGTGCTTCTGTTAATTGGATTAGGCACTTCCCCCTCCTCTTTTGTGAATACTGAGCAGAAATATTCATTCAGTATACCTGCTTTTTCACTGTCCCCCTCTGCCCACCCACCATTCATTCTATTCAGCCTCACTATCCCTCCCTTTGTCTTTCTACACTCGCTGATGTACCTATAAAAGGTTTTATCCCCCTTCTTAACTGAGTTGGCTATCTTTTCCTCAGTTTGGGCCTTTGCTATTCTGACTTCCCTCCCTGCTTCCTTCTGCCTTAACTGGTACAGCTCTCTGTCCTGCTCCTTCTGTGTTTTCTTATACTTCCGGAATGCTATCTTTTTCTTCCTGACTTTCACAGCCACCTCTTTTGAGAACCATAGTGGCTTTTTCTTTCGTTTTGATTTGTTTATTTGCTTCACACAAAGCTTGTTGCCTCTGTGATGGCAGTTTTGATAATTCCCCATTGTTGCTCCCACCTCCTTCTAGCCTGTTTGCTAGTGCTTTTCTGAGGCACCTCCCATCTTGCCAAAGTCAGCCCTCCTAAAGTCCAGTACCTCACTTTTGTATGGCTTGACTCTGTAGCTGAGTTTAATGTAAACCACACTGTTTGATGGTCACTTGTCCCCAAATGGCAACCCACTTCTAGATCTGAGATCCTCTCACTGCACCCATTTGAAGTACGAGGTCTAAGATTGCTCCCTCACGAGTGGGTTCAAACTAGCTGTCTAATGCCTGCCACCTGTAGGGCATCAAGAATGGCCCTGCTCTTGGATGTGGCTGCAGCAAATGTGCTCCAGTTAACATCTGACATATTCAGGTCTCCCATCAACAGTATCTCCCCTTTCTCTGCCATTCTAAGAATGCCTTCTATCATATCCTTGTCCATTCCTTCCCCTGACATGGGGGTCTGTACACAACCCCTGTGCGGATTGTGGTGCCCTTTCCAGTCTCCAAGGTGACCCACAGTGCCTCCTCTCCTCCCTGTTTACTCTTTTGTTCAGTTGCTTTTATCCTTCCTTTACATAGAGAGCTACTCCTCCCCCTCTTCTCCCCTGCCTGTCTCTCCTGTAGGTTATGTACCCTGGCATGTTAACATCCCAGTCATGGTTCTCTGTGTACCATGTTTCTGTGACTGCTATGATATCCAGGCATCCCTCTTCCATTAAGGCCATCAGCTCAGGGAGCTTGTTGCCCAGACTATGGGCATTGGTACTCATTACCCTCCATTTCCTGATGGCCTTACTCCTTTTGCCCCATCCCTGTCCTTCTTGCCTTTGTCACTTTCTCCATTTACCCCTGCTCTTCTCCCTATCAACACCTCTATGTTGGTGTTTGCCACACTTACTACCGTGATTATTTGGGGGCTAGGATTTTCCTGCTCCTTTCCAGTGCCTCCCCCCTTGGCTAGTTTAAAAGCCACAATGAAGCATTTAAACTCTATCACCCAGGATCCTGGTTCCCCTCCCAGACAGATGCAGCCCATCATGCCAGTATAGGCTTGCATCACTCCAGGTGGACCCCCAGTCCCCAATGAAGCCAAATCCCTGAGCTCCACACCAGTTTTTCAACCACTGACTGAATCCCATGGTGCGGAACACCCTAGCCTCTCCTATGCCATAGATGGGTAGCACCTCCGAGAAGGTTACCATGCGTGCTACTTGACTAAGGCCCCTCCCCAATTCCACAAACTCTTCCTGCACTTCTCTAATCCCTTTCTTAGCCAGATCATTTGTCCCTAGGTGGACAATGACATCCAGCTCCCTCCCCTGTGCAGCTGCTCTGGCAATCCTGAGGATTCGCTCCCTGTCCTCCAAGCCATGGCGCCAGGCAGGCTCTACCTCCTCTCCCTTCCTCCCCAGTTCTACCTTCCTAACAATGGAGTCCCCTACCAGGAGTTGTTTCCTTCCCCTGCAGGGTCCCCTGCCACGCTCCTGTAGGTCCACTTTGTGGAGGTTCCCAGCATCCTCCTTGGTCTCCACTGTGGATGCCTCCATAGAGGAACCACACTTTGCCAGAATGGCATAGGAATTGTGGAGAGGTACAACGGGAGGGATGTGCCTCTGTTCCACCACCCTCACCCTCCCTGAGCCCACTGTGGTCCAACCGCTCCTCTTTCTTGGCAACCTCTGAGGCAACGGCAGTGGCACTGGTGGTCCCTGGATGGAAGAGCCACAAATCCTGGCCAACTCAGCCTGGAGATGAGCAACCTCCTCCCTCAGCCCAGAGAGATGCCTGCAGATGGGACAACACTGCATCCTCCAGAACATCTCCCAGGAGACTGCTGCTCCACAGCCACTGCACTGCACCACCCCAATCATGTCTTATTTCTGGCCCCTTAACTGTTTGCAATCTTTACTTACATATCACACATCCGCGCATTTTCCAAGATGCGCTGCGCATATCCATTTTGGGCCATGCATCTCCTTTAAATATGGGGGTCCAGATATTTGGGGGTTTTGTGATAGAAATGGAAAAGTGTTACAAAGAGTACAAAATGTAAACATACCCCTCTGTTTAATGGCTCACCATAAGAGTAACTGATCACTACTAATTATAAGTATCAAAAAATATGTTATCTCACATGTGAGAATATTTTTCAGAGCATGCTCAGTGTAGCCAAAATGAGGGAAATAAACTGAGCATGCTCAGTATCCTTCATCAATTATCTTGCTATGTTAGGTCAAAATAATACTTTTTATCTTTGTCTTTAGCAGTACACATGCATTACACATACACCACACACACACACACACACACACACACACGAGATATACAATGAGCTGACTCAAAATATACAATTTACCTTCAAGTGTGAGAGGGCAGGACCATAACTCACAAATGTCAGAACCATGAGTATGTTATGAAAGGCCTGCACACTCTCAAGTGATGATAAATTGCCTAATTTGAGTCAGGCTATTGTTTATTTGATATTTATAAAAGGGGTAGAAAGTCTTCTGCATCCTGATTGGTCAGAACCTGTATCCTTTTAGGACAACAGTCCTGCGGCTGGTACTTTTAATGCCAAGCAGGATGCAGTGCAGGCCAGCTCTCATATCCATGCCTGCCAGAAATGTTTGAAAATTTCAGGCAGCCATGTTATCACAGTAAAGCACCCATTACTTGCCTTTACATTTGGAACACTGTTTTAACACTTTGCATAACTTCCAACCCCCACACCACACCTAACAGTACAGATATTTAACAAAACATTTAGCTCCATCACCTGACCTTTTTCTTTTTTTCTTTTTTATGTTTGCTTGCACGCATGTGCAAGAAACATAGTGCCATCATCTGAGTTTTTGGAGGTGTGGCAGCCCTCTTCCAATTCAGTCAGTGTGTTTGCAGGTGCGCCCGCAGTTCTCCAATGCCTGCTGGAGCTGTCTATGACAGCTCCAAAATGCAGTGGAGTACAGTTGAAAGGGGGAGCTACGCTTCAGTGAGCAGCGATAAGATATCGCCTGCTCACGCGCGCTCCCCCTACACACACACACACACACACACACACACACACATGCATACACTCCGGCTGACGGGTGCCCCTCCTCCCTGCCATGTTCAAGATTTCTTTCAGCGTTGCTACATACTGCTGAAAGTGCAAGTTTAAAAAAAAATCACTTACAACTTTTCAAATTATTATAGCATGTTTTTTGCCAAAGTAATAAATGAGCAGTGCAGCGAAAAGTTACCTGTCCTGTCATTCCCTTATCCTCTACTCGTCTGCTAAAACCACGAAGCTTATGTACAACTACTTACATGTTTCTGCATAACTTTTTGCACAGTTGCACTACGTGGTATGGGCAGAGCTCTCTTTTAGCTGTTGCATACCTTAGAAAATTAATCAAGCTAAACCATATTAGTGGTACCGTAATGTCTCCTACTTCTAAGTCTTTTAATAACCCCTGCACTTTTATCACTACAGTAAAGTCTTATGGCTGCCAGACTGTCAAGTCTGGGAAGGTAATTGGCAAAAAGAAGAAACGGCACTAACAAATCTCATACAAGGATTTGAATAAACAAACATTAGTGTCAGAAGAGGTGGCGACAGAAACTTTGATGCCCATTTTTACAGCAAGAAAAGGGAGCAAACAAGGTATGACTAATTCAGGTAGGCTCAAGGTACTACAGCCAAGCCAAGTAGCAACCCTTCCGACAGCACTGTGGGAGCAGCCAACCCCAACACCAACCAAGTTCGAGTACCACCGTTCAGTGTCCTCACCGCTGCCACCTAACTGGCTCCTCAGGATTTTGGAATGAGCGTGGAGACATTTCTGGCTTGGTCAAAAGTGACGTCCATCTCCCGCAACGACGGCACCCCTGGAAATACAGAGCACCTGCCCCATCAGCAGGATAGATAGAGTGGAGGGAATTGCCCTATATGGCTAGGCAAAGGGGTGCACCAATCCGAGGCCAGTCGCGTACAACTTGAAGAGGGGTCAGAGGCAGTCTGGACGTAAGCTGGGCACTGGTCTCGACAGAATAATGTGACTTTCAATCCTTCATCCAAAATTCCCAGAGTTAACGGGTCGCAAGGCGAGAGCGGGAGAAATGGAGAGAAGAAAGGCAGTCTGCTTGTACCGTCACATATAGAAACATAGAATTTGACGGCAGATAAGGACCGCTTGGCCCACCCAGTCTGCCCATTTCCCTACCTACTGGATAAGCTGCAGATCCTAGTTAACCAGCAGCCTACTTCTTCTTACCACCCTCCCAGAATTGCCTTATGACTGTCCCATGCATGCTTGAATTCCACCACTGATTTTGACTCCACAACCTCCTCCGGAAGGCCATTCCATGAATCCACAACCCTTTCTGTGAAAAAATACTTCCTTAAATTACCTCTGAGCCACCCCCCCATCTTCAAATTGTTCCCTCTTGTTCTTGCACACCTCTTTTTTTGAAAGATGCTACCCTCTTGGACTTTGTTGATTCCCTTGAGGTACTTGAAAGTTTCTATCATGTCCCCCCTCTCCCTCCTTTCCTCGAGGCTATACATATTAAGTTCCTTAAGTCTCTCTTCATATGTCTTCCGGTGCAGACCCTGCACCATTTTAGTTGCCCTCCTCTGGACAGCTTCCATCCTGTCTATGTCTTTGCGGAGATTGGGTCTCCAGAACTGCACACAGTACTCCAGATGGGGTCTCACCAGCTGTCTGTACAGAGGGATAATAACTTCCTGTTTTCTACTGGTGATGCCTCTCCCTATGCATCCCAGTATCCCCACCCTCCTTGCTGCCCTCTCACATTGCTTGCCCACCTTTAGGTCATCTGATATGACTACCCCAGGTCCCTTACCATTTTGTTGTTATTAGTATCTCACCCCCACTGTGTACTCTTCCCTGGGTTTTTGTTTCCCAGGTGCATTACCTTGCACTTCTTAGCATTGAATCTAAGCTGCCATACATTTGACCATTCCTCTAACCTTGCCAAGTCCCTTCTCATCCTTTCCACCCCACCCTGTGCATCAACTCTGTTGCAGATCTTAGTGTCATCTGCAAAGACACATACTTTTCCTTCCAGTCCTTCTGCAATGTCGCTTATAAAGACATTGAAGAGGACCAGTCCTAATACTGAACCCTGCGGTACCCCACTAGTAACCCTCCTTTCTTCTGAGTGGACTCATTTACTTATCTCTCTGTGTCCTATTCTCCAGCCAATTCTTTACCCAGGCTGTTATCTTGGGACCCACTCCCAGGCTGGCTAACTTGTATATTAATCTTTGTGTGGGACTGTGTCAAATGCCTTGCTAAAGTCTAGGTAGGCCATGTCCACAGTCCTCCCTGATCTACTACTTTGGTCACCCAGTCAAAGAAATCTATCAGATTTGTCTGGCATGACCTTCCCGCTGTGAATCCATGCCTAGGGTCCTGTGCCCTCTGGCCTCTAGATACTCGACAATTCTTTCCTTCAGAAGTGATTCCATCATTTTTCCTATCACTGAGGTTAAACTAACAGGTCTGTAGTTTCCTGCTTCTGCCTTGCTCCCACTTTTGTGAAGGGGAATCACATCTGCTCTCCTCCAGTCCTCAGGTACCACCCCATCCTCCCATGATTTGTTAAAAAGGGTAGTCAGTGGTGTCACTAGTTCTACCCTTTGCTCTTTTAGAATTCTGGGATGAATCCCATCAGGCCCATTGCTTTATCCACCTTCAGTTTTAAGAGTTCTTTCAGAACCCTTTCTTCTGTAAATGGGCAGGTATCAACTTCTGTAGGTCGAATATGTGGTCAACCACTTCTTGCTTGAGCTCCCACTCGTGGGCCCTTACTCTGGTGCGGCTGAGACCGTCCGCTAGGACATTTTGCAAGCCCGAAATGTGAACAGCTGTGAGGTGAATTCGATGCAGAATAGCCCAATTCCACATCTCCTCCCTGCATAGGGGATATGAGCGGATGCCTCCTTGCTTGTTGAGATACCTACCAGACCATGCACATGTTGTCCGACTGGATTAACAGGGTACTCTGGAGAAGCAGGTGCTGAAAAGCTTGAAGAGCGTACAACACTACTCTCATCTCCAACACACTGATGTGTAGAGAAAGCTCCATCTGGGACCACCTGCCTTGGGTTTTGTGGTCTCCCAGATGCTACTGTAGTCAGAGTCTGGGTGGGAGGAGGGGACTGAAAAAGGACCCCCTTGGTGAGATTGGAAAGATCCTGCCACAACAAGAGATCCCTCTGGAGACTATAACCATCTGGTCTAGGTCATCAGACCTCTGGTCCCACTGTGCTCTGAACGTCCACTACGAAATACATATGTGGAGCTTGGCTAAAGGCAGGGTGGGGATGGCCACTGCCATCAGGCCTAGCAGTCAAAGACCCGACCTAGCCAAGAGCTTCCCGCTGAAGGCCACTATACGGGCCTGCTTCTGCAAGGTTTCTGCCCTGTCAAGAGGGAGAAAAGTCATACCCTGAACTGTTTCCAACCCTGCCCCAATGAATTGCAGGTGCTGGGAAGGGGACAAGACATATGCCTATTGTGATTTTCTTGCCTGCTTATGTAATTGTACACTACACCCAGCGTCTTTCAAATAAAAGTTTATACACCAATAACAGCGGTGAAAACACAAGGCAGTAGACTTCAGAAACCCAAACCACTGGTTTGTTTTAAGTATTCCATGTGATATGGAAACTAATGTTTGGAACCAATTCTCAACTTCAAGTAAACAACACAGGATGTACTGTACCTAAGTCGTTTTCCCTTTTCATTGGTTGTTATACTGCTTTTTCTTTCGCAAGGAACTTACTATAGTTCCCGTCATGCAAGGCAGACGTCAACTATTTCTTTGTTCCCATGACAACATCATTGAAAAACTGTCTGTGAGTACCCAGGAAAGGGAGAAAGTACCACGGTTCTGCTGGCGAAGCGCCTTGGTGGTAAGTAGATGCATATTCATGTGTGGTGAAAAGTTCCCTTAGTTATCATAGAACATTAAAGGGGTGAGCAGCATTAATAAATGATTTTTGTTCCTTTTGTTTTGTCTGTAAAGTGGCCTTAAAGAGGACAGGAAACAAAAAGGCTTGTTTACCTGACCTAATGTACGATATCATCACCATTCATATGATGGGAGCCCGATTACAGTAAAAATAATATGTTTAATCTTTTGTGATTTTATTATTTAAAAAAGTACTGATTTGTCAGTTATGGTTGACACTGGAGTTGCTGCAGTGATCCTTCCAGCTACCACCGATGTGAAGTGAGCGTGCCTTTTTTTAATGACGTTTATGTTTGAGCTTTGGTGCCAGTGTCCTCGTGACTGGCACTGAACAGCTTCCCAAGTACTTTACAAAGTCTGTCACCAGTGTTGTTGGTGAGTGGGGGGGGGGCAAGCAAATTAATTAATGTAGCTGTAGTGTATGCGGATAAAGCAATTAAATTAATACCCCCCCAGATTCTGTGTTTTTTAAATAGTTTTCCGTACCTGCTTTCTGTACTGCTGCTGTCAAGCCTGGATCAAGCAGATATCTTGTATGGACCTGGAGCAGCCCAACTGTGCCATGACTCGAGTAGGACAGTTAGTGGTATTTGCTGCTTTTTCTTATTGCTACCGTACTTAGTCTTGTATTCCTGAAGCAGTTGAAATTAACCAAACTGAGCGTAACGGTGTGACAGACCAAAGACTAGTGTAGATACCAGAGCTGATACAAAATGAGTAAACTGATTGTGCTGTGACAGGAGTGGGCTGGAATGAGAATATTTCAGCTAATCTTGCCGTGGCTGGATGTGGGACATGGAGGTCAACAAACTGATCAGGGACAAGTAAAATGTAGAACGGCTCCAAATGAGTGTCAAGACAGCAGGAGGAAGTGGTGCTTAACCAAACAGGCAGCTGCCGACTAGTCCCGTCAATTCACGAGTCAAAGAAAAATGTAGCACTCATTTGAGACAGAAACATGCCAGAAATAAGTTGCAGAATTCAAAATGATATTTATTGATGTGTCAAAAATAGAATCGGACATAGAAATAAAGCGAGCACACATAGGCCACAGCTTAAAGCAGATGTTGCAATGAGAGAGCACAGCTTGGAACAGCAGATCTTGGAACTTGTTTTTTTGATTTTGCACTTGCGTTGATTGTTTATATAGTTTGAAGCGCCAGTTCCAGCTTTACGCTGCAGCCTATGTGAGCTCTCGCTATATTTTTTTGTCCGAGTCTATTTTTGACACACTGTTAAATATATTTTGTGATTTCTGCAACTTGTTACTGATGTGTATCTGTCTCAGATGTGTGCTACTGTTAGAAATTAATCTGCCAGTTGTAATTTAATATAAATTGGAAGATCACAAATTTTCTCTCTGCATTAGAGAGATGAATTTGGGGATCAGGGATCCTGTATGTAATCGCGATGGCAACAGTCGTTAAAAGCAAACCAAGAAAGATTGTGAGTTTCAGCTCCACACCGTAAAGATGAAATGTTCAGCTCTGCATCGAGTAAGAGGGAAAAAACTGCAGATCTTGAGGCTGTAATCCCACTACTCTCAGCCATCACTTAAAGAAAACTGGGATGCATCGAGGTGACAGAGACAACTGGGAGAGAAGAGATGGTGGGGTTTGGCATCTCAGAAGCTCACATGCTGTCTCATAGTGTGGGAGAGAGTGAGTGAAAGAGACAAAAGCAGACTACTGCTGTGAGACATCTGGTTATTACAGTAACTCCGATTACCTTTCCTACTATTGTACATTACTGTCTGTGCTGCCTGAACAAGGACGTCATCAAGAAGACGCCTCACCCAGTCCAGTACACACGTGCTAAGACAGAACACTAAGGATCGGCAGACCACACTGAAAGCTGGTAAAAGCATTATTTACATTAAAATAAAAGGCAGGGCACAGAAAACTGTTTTAAATATGTTTACTAACCATAAAATACAACTGAAAGACACTAAAACTATCTAAAATGTGTTCATGTCCCCTTTAATCTGACTCTCGTCTTAAAAAAAAATCTGTTGGTGTTTCATGCATTTTTATGTTTGCTTGCACGCATGTGCAAGAAACATAGTGCCATCATCCGAGTTTTCAGAGGTGTGGCAGCCCTCTTCCCATTCAGTCAGTGTGTTTGCAGGCATGGCCGCAGTTCTCCAATGGCTGCTGGAGCTGTTGAAAATGCAGTGGAGTACAGTTGAAAGGGGAAGCTACGCTTCAGTGAGCAGTGATCAGAAATTGCCTGCTCAGCGCACTCCCCTACACACACACACACACACACCACGCACGCATACCGTGTTCACCCCTCACGCACACACTGTATATCTGATGGGGATGCCCAATCCCCTGTCGGCTGTGCTGTGCTCCCCAAACAGAGTTTCACATGCCATGCTGGATGCCCACCCAGCGTGGCTGCACATCCTATAGCCAAAGGGGATGCCCAATCCCTGTCGGCTCCACTGTTACCCCCAGAGGTACAGGGTGCCACGCTTGGAGCCCACCCCAGCGTTGCAACAGATGCTGTCGCCGATGGGGGTGCCCAATCCCGTCAGCTCCATGCCCCCAAACAGCCATCCTTGTGCCACGCTGGAAGCCCACCCCAGCGTGGCAAACATCCTGTCGTCATCCTTTTTAAAAAAAAAAAAAACAATCCTGAAACACAAAATGGTCCCTCACTTCTCTGCCCCCACCCGCACCCACCCACTGCACACCCTGCCTCCCCACCCCATACTTACCTCGGACTCCGGTGACGATCTTGAGTGGACCGGGAACACGTCTGCACTCTTCAAAGCCGACTGCGAACTGAGGAAATGCCGGTAAGCTGTATAATGGGATAGATAGGGTTTTTTCAACTTTGCTGCATATCTCAGGCATTTTTTGGAATTTTTGCACCAAATTTTCAACATGGGGTTTTTGGGACCCCTTCTCCTGAATGCTCTCACTGTCATGGTGTTAATCGGGCCCAAAGGGTGATTTTGCAGTCACTGCATGAAATCACCTTTCGGGACGGAGTAATGAAATGACACTGCCACTGTTCATAAGGTGGGCTCTCAAAAAGCCTATTTTGAAAATTTGGTGGAAAAATTCCTTAAAATGACTGTTTTACAAGCGTGCGTTGCGCAGTTCCTACATGCGCTCGTAAGTTCACAAATTTTCAATATTTTCACTCCAGATTTTCAACATTGCCATTTTACCACACCTCCTTATGAGCAGTACAGCTGTCATTTTTCGCATCTTGCCAAAACGTGTTTCCGCCCATGTAGCGCCAAATGGCGCAGTCGGTGTGCGAAATCAATGTATGGGACACATTAAGAAAATCACAGTGACACTGTTCATGAGCAGAGGTCTTAAAATGGCTGTGTTGAAAATTTGGTGACAAAGGTCCATAAAATGACTGTGTTACGAGCGAGCATTGCACAGTTTCCACGCACTCTCGTAAATTCATGACTTTGTAATATTTTCAGTCCAGATTTTCACCAGTGGCATTTTTCCACACTTCCTTATATATAATACAGCTGTCATTTTTCACAACATGGCCAAAATGTGTTTTCACACTTTCAGCGCAGAGATGCGTGGTCGCTGTGGGAAATCATTGTTCGGGACAGATAAAGAAAATCACAGTGACACTGTTCATGATCGGAGGTCCCAAAATGCCTGTGTTAACAATCTGCTGTTAAAAATCCCCAAACTAATTACATTACGGGTGTGCGTTGCACAGTTTCTATGCAAGCTCGTGACTTCACCATTTTTTCTAATATTTTTACTGCAGATTTGCAACATTGCCATTTTTTACACCTCCCCATGAACAGTACAGCTGTCATTTTTCACATCCTGTTCGGAATGTGTTTTTGCACCTGTGGTGCTAAATGCCATAGTCACTGTGCATAAGCAGCTTTCAGCTAACAAACTGATATTGCCACTGTTCATGAGGTGGGGGTCACAAAAAAACCATGTTGAAAATTTGGGGTGAAAATACCAACGAATGCCTGAGATGTTAGGGTTTCCAGCCATAATGCCCCACCCTTTAGAGAATGACAGGCATCAGGGGTGTGACTTGGGATTCTTGCCTGTAATGCTCATACCATTCCACACCCTGCAGCCAGTGAGAGGCATCGAGGTATGCCTTGGACTCTTCAGCCCCAACGTTCACCCCATTCTTCTATACCGCACCCATCTCACCATATTTCCTGATGGAATGGGGTGTGCATAAGGGCCAAAGACCCCAAGGCACACCATGACACTTGTCAGTATCTGCAGGGTAGAGTGTGGTGAAATGGCACGGCTGTTATGCCTGATGACCCAAAGGCACACCCCAATGCCTGTCACTCTCTGCAGGGTGGTGGTGGGGGGGTTGGTTTCAGTTCAATACTTTACTACCATTCCAATTATGCAGCTCTGTAACTTCTACACTACCAATGCCAATGCCAGCAAGCAAACATTCGGCATTGACAAATGCTTGTTCTTTAGTGTGCTGCAGGTCTGCATTCCATATAGTGTTGTGTGGAATGCGGAATTCTGACAGCGAAACTAGCACAAAATGACCATTCTACTTGTGAAATTGCTGCTGGAATTTTGCTGGTTCTTCTGCAAAATTCTATCTGCTGTGATTCACAGAATAATATTCTGTGGAACAGCATGATTTCTGTGGAAAATCATTCTGCAACCATTTCCACAAAAGGTATTGGGATCCACAGAGAACATCAGGTTTTTTTTCTGTGGAAAATCATTCTGCAACCATTTCTGTGGAAAGTATTGAGATCCATAGAATAAAAATCCATAGAAATGTTGTAGGAAAACTCATTCTGCATTTTTTTTTGCTGCAGAATTCCACTATTCCATTTCTGGTGCAATTCAGCAGAATTTCAGCTGAATTTAGAAAATTCCATGAAATTTCATTCTGCTGGAATTTGAAAATTCTGCACAACACTAAACCCATAATACTCAATTGGATCTGCAACAAAGCTTAATGTGACTGCAGTTCCGCTCTTGCCCACGACGGGTTCCACTCTTGTCCACAACACCATCCCAGCTGGCCAGTAGGCCTGCCACTTAATCTCTACTAAGCCCCAAACAGAACAGACCTCCAGCACCAATTTGTATCCTCCTCCATTACAAAACAACTGTTAAGTTTCTCAGTCCTTTTTTTTAATTTAGCTTCCTGCTTATATGCAACTGCAAGCATTCCCATCAGCGAACCCAAAAATTGCTTCCACCTGAAGCACTGGAACCAGCTGAGGCACTGAAAGGCACCTTAGCAAGCATATAAGAGATATTGTTGTAAAAAGTAAAATAAAGCAAGCTACATTGGTGGTGTTGAGAGGGAAAAACTACTAGCACAGATTTAGTACACCGCACTGCTACTGCTGGGCAGAATGGAGTACATACACGAAGATACACTGTGGGGGCTAAATGACCACATTACAGGTGCCCTCTACTGGCAATTTAGGACATTTACAGTATAAAAACACAATACTTTTACTGCTACATAGAACTATTTTACATTGGAAACAAAGAAAACCCCATTTTGTAAACCTTTTTGCAATTTGTTTTATCTTAAAATAAAAAATTTTAGCCGGCCCAGTAGCATGAAGGGCTGAGGCATTTGTGCCTCACCTCCTGCCACACCAGCAACTCATGTTCAGTGGCAAGCATGGGTTGCCAGTAGTCAGACGGGGAGGAAGAGGATCGAGTGTCTGGAGGATAGCTTTTCTCTCTCAGGGAGGATGGCTTGGTAGTCCCGCCAAAATGATTGTCCCCAGGTGGAGGCCTGAGGTTAGGGTTGGGGATGCCAATGAAGGGAGGGTGCTGCAGGACTCCAAAGTGTGCATATGCCTCCATGTGCACATGCCAATGTGTTGCACCCCAGCAACTGGGAGAGGATAGAAAAAAATGGTGGAAAAACACCCTAGGCGGCAGGATGACGAGCGACCCCACAGGCTCTGCAACAGTGCCAGGAACTACTATAGTCCTGTAACAGAGTATGGTGGTCAAGGTAAGCCCTGGAAGAGCCTGGTGATGGGGCTGGGGGGCAGTCAGATAGGGGTCAACGGGGAGAACCAGGCAATAAAGGGAATATAGAAAAAAAAAGAAAAAATTGTGGGACCCATTTTATAAATGCAGTAAGACACTTTGGGTTATTTATTTAGTTTTTGTTTACCGGGTGGGTGCACTAGCCAAGAAATGACTATTTCCAAGCATGACCCGGGAGAATATAAGGTAAAATACAGCACAACAAAAGTAGCAGAGAAACAGGGTAAGATAATCAACTGAAAACAGTTACACGGATAGTATATACAAGAAACGGAATTTTAAACATAACGAGTCCAGTAATTAACTTGGACGATGTTTACATTGATTCAAAAAAACAATTTAAATACAGTGTGTTAGGAAGGAGTACACATAACTGTGTAATTTCAACAGAAGCACAAACAAATCACCAGCAGGAAAGGATATTAACAACTCAATACGGATATAAGTGCTTAGCACACTAAGTGGCCTAGGTATTAGTGGAAGGGATAAGATAGTTCAAGGTGCAGGACTACACTTAATCACTACCCTAGCAAGGAGGTGGCCCTTGGCTAGAAAAGTAGGCAGGAGAGAGTGGATAGAAGTATAAGTGAGAAACAAGAATAAGTTTAGTGGAGAGAACAGGAGAAAAGAAATGGGAGAGCCTAATTACGGTGGTTTAAAGCAAGAGCACACATCAGAAAGGGATAAGAATTTGAGGAGGTCATTTATGAAGGCGGTATGGGATGGAGACTGACGGATAGCAGGAGGCAGAGTGTTCCAGTACATTGGGTCAAAATGGGAGAAGGCACTAGAGCCTTTAGAGGTTTTACATCTTGGGATGTGAAGAAGGAATTTCTCAACCGAGGGTAAGCCATATGGGAATGACTTGGGAAGTAGTATGGCAGCAAGCACTACAGGAGTTTAGGACCTCATGATACTATCAACCAGGGAGCCAGGGGAGTGAAGTCTGATTGCAGAGGGTGATAGCCAGCCTAGGTCAGAGTAAATCTGACAGTGGTGCTTTAGCATCGATGAAGAGGCATACTGACAAATGTTATAAGCAACATCCCATCTACGTAGTGTAGACTTTTGCATGACAGCATAAATCGGTACCCCATAGGTCAGAGAAGGAAGCAGGATACCCCGAGCGATGGCCAGCCTAGCTGAGGGGTAAGAGCATAACTAGTCTTATATGCTATGCCAAGTTTTGAATTTACGGATTTGCAAGTGGATTGCATGTGTAGGTCAAAGTCAAGGGACTGATCCAGAGTGATACCTAGGTATTTGAAGGAAGAAACAATACCTATTGGTGAGACAGTAGTGCCGGATACTTTGAAGTTCACTTGGGAGGATTTGAGTTTAAGAGCCGATCCAAATAACATAGCCTGGGTTTTACTTTCGTTGAGAACCAGCCTGTTGTCAGTAAGCCAAGCCTGCACATTGATAAAGTCCAATGAGAGGTTAGAGTTTATTTCAGAAATATTTTTAGAGCATGAGTACAGGACTATATCATCTGCGTAAAGAAGGGAGGAGCAGGATGGAGGCACAAGTAGTGATATTTTTTATAAATAAAGAAAAGAGAAGGGGGCCCAGGATGGAGCCATGATAAGAGCACTTCCCAGGTGCTGAACATACCAGGGGCATGCTCTTCTCAGGTAACAACCCACGTCCCATCTTGTCTTATTGCTTACATAGACAAAAGTAGTTTACAAATTGTAGCTTTTAAATTTGCAGTTTAAGACTGGTATATTTCTTTGTTTTTAAAAGCTTGCTTCAGTGCTGCGCTAGGCATTGTGATGTCATCAGCACTGTGGAAGCTGAGCTCTGATTGGTTCAGTATTGAACTGTGATGACGGTAACTTTAAAAATATCCAAGGTGACAACAATAAACAACAATATTTCTCGACATGTTGCTGTTATGGATGTCACTAGTTAAGATATATTTTTTATCGTGTAATTTTACCCCCACTCCTATTGTGTGTGTGTGTCTTCTTTGCAAAAAACTTCATTAATACACTAGTTAGGGTTAAACTGACAAAAGTTGGGGAAAAATGGCGTTAGGGTTTCCAACCCTAATGCCCCACCACCACCAGTTGTCAGCCATAACCCTCACCCCATTTGATCATGGGAGAAGCTAAGATGTGTAGAGTATATAAAATGACACAGAAGAGGTGAAACTGTAATGGTTTTTCCTGTTGCTGCCTGGTGGGGGGGGGGTAGGGTGTTAGGATTGGAAACCCAAATGCCATATTGCCCAACATTTGTCACTTTAACCCTAACTGGTGCATTAATGAAGATTTTTGCAAAGAATTTCCTTACTTTTGGAGTATATTCATATCCTCATGCAGAACATGCATGTTGTGGGAGGGAAGTCCTACGCATGCATTTGTAGTAAAATAGCAACCAAATTGTCAGCATAGCATTCTTATTACCCCACCTCATGAACTGGTACAGGAAAAATTTCAGATCCCCACTGAAAAGTTATTCCACGCCACAGGTGTGAAAACACAGTTTGGGAAGGATTTGAATAATGACAGCTGTCACTTTTATGAGGTGTCATAAAAAAAATTGGTATGTTGAAAATTTGGGGTCAAAATATTTTCAATTACCGGAGTTACGAGCATATGAAAATGTCAATGGATGCATGTAACTTTGCTATTGTTACATATCTTGACCCTAAATTTTCAACATATCCTTCCTATGACCTCACCTCATGAACAAGGTCAGTGAACATTTCCAAATCCAGTCTGTAAGGTGATTTCACCAAGCAACCTTGAAATCACCTTTTGGGCCATATTTGCATTATTCCACCAACAATGTTCATGAAGTAGGGTCCCAAAAAGGCCATGTTGAAAATTTGTGCTAAAAATATGCAAAAATTGCAAAGTTATGCCACAAAGTTGAAAACCCTATTGAAATACATTGAACCGCATTTTTCTTGCTTTCTCATACAGCAAATGACATTTTCAGCAGCAAGACATGTCATTAATCAGAGACTGGGGGCAGGATTCACAAAGCGTTTTGGGACTAAGTCCCACTCCACAACCCCATTTGTGCCTTGAAATTGCCGCAGCTGCGGAGTGGCCGATTCACAGCCACAGCAGTTGTGGAGGGTGTTACGGCGGGTCCCACTGGCCGTAGCAGCCTCCCGCAGCTGCGGTGCTGTCCCTGGCAACAGCACCCACAAGCTGCTGTAATTCGTGGAGCTGGTCGTACTCCAGCTCCACCTTAGTAAAAACCTGCAGCTGCGGGTGATCTGCAGATTCGCAAGTGGCAACCCACTAGTGCTGAGGTTTTCCCGCAGCTGCGGGACCTTCCCCGATGTTTGTGAATTCCGCCCTGGATCTTAACCCTGGGACCTGTTCAGGTGAGTGAGGGTGTTTGGGGGTGTGGGTGGTGTGGGGTGGTGGGTGCTGAGTGGGAGATTGGATCACTGGGGGGGGCCATTTTTTTTTTACAGTTTAAAAAATAAAGACATTGAGGGACCATTTTCTTCATTAGAGGCAGAACAGCGATCATGGTGTGGGGGGCCACTAGACACTAGGGAAACAAAGAGGGACAGCAATTGGAAGGTGGGGGGGTGCCACTAGACACCAGGTAAAAAAATTAAAAATTATAGGTAGAGCGACTGAGGGTGGGGGTTGCCACTAGACACCAGGGACAAAATACAGGAATTTTCCCCTCATAAAAAAGAATTGCCCCAAATGGAAAAGAATTCCCTTTCTTTCCACACAGCTGGGAACCATGCCATGTAAAAGGATATGAAATGTAAATAAAAACACATCTGGGGGTCATTTTGTCAACATTTAAGTGCAGAATCCACCTAATGGGGTCACGATGAGTCAGATAGATGTGTTAGTCTTACTCCAGGATATCATGTTTGTGGCTTTTGAAATTTTTTTATATAGAAAAAAATGAAAAAAACGAAGGCAGCAAACAAAACAGGATTATTTCCTAATGAAAAAAAAAATTGGACCTATATAAAAAAGGAATCCTTTTTTGTTTCAAACCTCTACTTGAACTGCTTACTGAGCATGCTCAGAACCAATTTTGCAAACCTTAAAAATTAAATAACTTTGGAATGGATTAATATTTTTCACCAAACCAGCAAAAGGCACGCACATTCAAAAAAGAGGTCTAAGCAATACTCAGCTAGCAAGGAAGATGCTTAAAATTATAAGATGTACTGTTAACTGCCAACAATATTTTATTTGCAGTTCACCAATTTGTAACTTCTTTTCACCAAAAGATGCAACAATAACACGCCAGCCCCTGTGCTTTGGCTCATAGCCTTCCTTAGGGGACATGGTGCAGAATTCAACAAACCACCTTTTTATTTGCAACAGGTATGTGTGACATCACCCTCAGTCACACACTAATAAATTACACAATATGTTTTTAAAGAGACATACAAAATTATGTAACATCCTTCCATTGTCAATATTTCACCAAAAATTCATATTATGCTTAGCAATGACCATTTAAATTCTATAACAAGCTGCAGAATCAGTATCTTAAGTAGATAAATTACATTTCTGCTCTTAACTTGAATTCACATAGTTCTTACTTTGCAATTTCTTTTATGAACATTGTGACATAATGGAAAAGGCTGATAGCCACTGGTAGCCACCTAGGGACAAATGACTTGGCTCATCATGAGATTAGAGCAGTGCAGAAGGACTTTGTAGAGTTGGGGAGGGGCCTAAGACAAGTAGCACACACAGTATTCTTCTCAGAGGTGCTGCCTGTCAATGGCATGGGTGATGCAAGGGTACTTTGCACCATGCAGTTTAATGAATGGTTGAAAAATGGTGTGGAGCACAGGGGGTTGGCTTCATTTGGGACTGGGGTTCCACCTGGAGGCACACCAGCCTATACTGGCAGGATGGTTTGCATCTGTCCAGGAAGGGAACAAGTCTTTTGAGCAATCGGTTTAAATGCTTCATTAGCAAGATTTTAAACTAGTCAAGGGGGGAGGCACTGATAAGCAACAGGAAAATCCCATCCTCTCCCTACAAAACAGGGTACTAAATAAGAAAAAGACCAAGCTAGAAAGGTCAGTAGGGGATGCTGCAACAGAAGGTAAAGCCATCAAAAAATGGAGAGCAATGAGTACCAATGCCCATAGTCTGGGTAACAAGCTTCCTGAATTAGTGGTCTTGATGGAGGAGGAACATCTGGATATCATGGCAGTCACAGAAACATGGTACACACAAAACAATGACTGGAACATAAACATACCAGGATACACTATATACAGGAGGGACAGGGAGGGTAAAAGAGGAGCAGGAGTAGCTCTTTACATAAGGGAAGGAATCAAAGCAACAGAACAAAAGGGTAAACTGGGAGGAGAAGAAGCACTGTGGGTCAATTTGGAGACAGGCAATGGCACCACAATCCGCACAGGGGTTGTATACAGACCCCCTCTCAGGGGGAGGAAATGGACAAGGAAATGATAGAAAGTATACTTAGAATGGCAAAAAAGGGAGATATTGCTGATGGGTGATCTGAATATGCCAGATGTTAACTGGAGTGCAGCTGCAGCAGCCACTTCGAAGAGTGGAGTTATTCTAGATGCCCTACGGGGCATGCCTTGAACAACTAGTATTGGAACCCATTCGAGAGGAGCAATCTTGAACCTGGTTCTCTCAAATGGAGATGGAGAGAGATCACAGATGTAAGTGGGTAGCCATCTGGGAACTAGCGACCATCAAATAGTATGGTTCTAATAAACACAGCAATAGAGTCAAGCCATACAAAGGCAAAAGTACTGGACTTCAGGAGGGCTGACTTTGCCAAAATGGGTGAGTGCCCTAAGGAATGCACTAGCAAATGGGCAGGAAGGAGGGTGGAAGAACAATGGGGAATAATAAAACTGCCATCACAGAGGTAACAAGCCTTTGTGTGAAACAAATAAACAAACAGAATGATGTAATAAACCACTATGGTTCTCAAAGGAAGTAGCAGTGAAGGTTCAAGAGAAAAGAAAGGATTCAGGAAGTACAAGGAATCACAGAGGGCAGGACGAGAACTGTATCGATTAAAGCAAAAGAAGCGAGGAAGGCAGTCAAGAACAGCAAAGGCCCAAACCGAGGAAAGATAGCCAACTCAGTTAAGAAGAGGATAAAACCTTTTATAGGTACATCAGGGAGGCGAAGGAAGACCAAGGGAGGGGATAGTTGAGGCTTAATAAAGGGGAGGGTGGGCAGAGGTGACTGTGAAAAGGCAGAGATACTAAACAAATATTTTTGCTCAGTATTTACAAATGAAGAGGGGGAGGTACTTAAAACAAACAATAGAAACACTCTGGATACAGAAGTTGATACCAGCCCATTTACAGAAGAAAGGGTTCTGAAAGAACTCTTAAAACTGAAGGTGGACAAAGCAATGGGGCCTGATGGGATTCATCCCAGAATTCTAAAAGAACTAAGGGTAGAACTAGTGACACCACTGACTACCCTCTTTAACAAATCATGGGAGGATGGGGTGGTACCGAGGACTGGAGGAGGGCAGATGTGATTCCCCTTCACAAAAGTGGGAGCAAGGCAGAAGCAGGAAACTGTAGACCTGTTAGTTTAACCTCAGTGATAGGGAAAATGATGGAATCACTTCTGAAGGAAAGAACTGTAGAGTATCTAGAGGCCAGAGGGGCACAGGACCCAAGGCAGCATGGATTTACAGCGGAAAGGTCATGCCAGATGAATATGATAGATTTCTTTGACTGGGTGACTAAAGTAGTAGATCAGGGAGGGGCTGTGGACATGGCCTACCTAGACTTTAGCAAGGCATTTGACACAGTCCCACACAAAAGATTAATATACAAGTTAGCCAGCCTGGGAGTGGGTCCCAAGATGACAGCCTGGGTAAAGAATTAGCTGGAGAATAGGACACAGAGAGTAATAGTAAATGAAGTCCACTCTGAAGAAGGGGGGTTATTAGTGGGGTACTGCAGGGTTCAGTATTAGGACCGGTCCTCTTCAATGTCTTTATAAGTGACATTGCAGAGGGACTGGAAGGAAAAGTATGTCTCTTTGCAGATGACACAAAGATCTGCAACAGAGTTGATGCACAAGGTGGGTGGAGGAAAGGATGAGAAGGGACTTGGCAAAGTTAGAGGAATGGTCAAATGTATGGCAGTTTAGATTCAATGCTAAGAAGCACAAGGTAATGCACCTGGGAAACAAAACCCAGGGAAGAGTACGCAGGGTGAGATACTAACAACAACAAAAATGGAAAGGGACCTGGGGGGTAGTCATATCAGATGACCTAAAGGTGGGCAAGCAATGTGGGAGGGCAGCAAGGAGGGCTGGGGGGATACTGGGATGCATAGGGAGAGGCATCACCAGTAGAAAACAGGAAGCTATTATCCCTCTATACAGACAGCTGGTGAGACCCCATCTGGAGTACTGTATGCAGTTCTGGAGACCCAATCTCTGTAAAGACATAGACAGGATGGAAGCTGTCCAGAGGAGGGCAACTAAAATGGTGCAGGGTCTGCACTGGAAGACATATGAAGAGAGACTTAAGGAGCTTAATATGTATAGCCTCGAGGAAAGGAGGAGAGGGGACATGATAGAAACTTTCCAAGGACCTCCAAGGAATCAACAAAGTCCAAGAGGTAGCATCTTTCAAAAAAAGAGGTGTGCAAGAACAAGGGGGCACAATTTGAAGATGGGGGGGCAGCTCAGAGGTAATTTATGGAAGTATTTTTTCACAGAGAAGGTCGTGGATACATGAAACGGCCTTCTGGAGGAGGTTGTGAAGTCAAAAACTGGTGGAATTCAAGCATGCATGGGACAGTCATAAGGCAATTCTAGGGGGTGGGTGTAGGAAGAAGTAGGCTGCTGGTTAACTAGGATCTGCAGCTTATCCACTAGGTAGGGAAATGGGCAGACTGGGCGGGCCAAGCAGTCCTTATCGGCTGTCAAATTTTATGTTTCTATATTTCTTAATTAAAATTATTTTTCTACAAAATCCCTCATTACTATTTGCAGCCATTACAGAAAACCAATCAAATCACAAGATACAGTGCTCATAATTTTAACAATTCATTTAAACTTTTCATCTCATACATTATATTAAACTTGTCTTTTTTACCTTCTGAATGAGGAAGTAAAGAAAAGATAGAAAGCATCCTTGAATGACATAATTCTAATCCAATTTACAGCCTTCCAGCCAGAGGGAAGAAGACAGATAGAAGTTGATCTGTAAACAAAGACAAAAAACATTCCTAGTTATTAAACATGTCTATCTTATGGCTTTGCACAAGATTAGTACAACATTTATTCAAAACTGAAATAATGAATAACTATATTTGATTATGAAAAAGAAAAAGGAATACTTTGGGGGGGGGGTTGTTTTGAACAGGGGCTGAAAAAGAGGTGTGACTCATTATTCATTTATCTTATGCACATCTACTATTTTTTCTCTTTCATCATCCCGGACTGTCTTTCCTATATAATATTCATGACAGCCACACCATAAGATGTAAATCACAAAACTAGTCGAACATGTAATAACATCCTTTACAAATACATGTTTCCTAGTGGTCTAGATATAAATTCTTTCTTGGCATCCATGTATTTACATGTATTACAATTATGGCACTTATAGACACCTGCTGGTTTCACAGGTAACCAGGTTGATGGACCTTGTACTTGTCTTTTAAACTGGCTATGTACCAATTTATCTCTGAGAGACGCAGTTTTTCTGAATGTGATCCTTGGATGATGCCCTTCCACCTCCCCCTTAATGTATTATCACTATGGAGTACCCCTCATGTTTTCCATACAACACTTCCTATCTGTCCTGAAACATTATTATGTTCCATAGAAAATGTTATAAGGTCCGTTTCCATTCCAGTACAGATTTCATTACTGTTCCTTCTACTGACTGAAAGTTCATCCTGTGTTTTATTCTTTACTTTATGGAGTGCTTGATTTAACACCCTCTCTGTGTATCCTCTTTCTTTAAATCTATTCATCAATGCTGCTGATTGTTTCTCAAAATCCTCATTTTTGGTACAGTTTCTCCTAATCCTGAGTAATTGCCCATAGGGTATTGAATTCCTTTTTGGGATGTGAACATTTACGGTGCATTCATGAATTTGTGGCTGTTACTCTTCTGTACCCTACTGTAGATATTATTCCTGTTTCACAATCTACTATTAGGGTTATGTCAAGAAAGTTAATCTGTTTTCTATCTGCCTGGTGTGTAAAACATAGATTGCAAGTATTCATATTTAACCATGAAATGAATTCCTCCACTTCACTTAATTCTCCTTGAAACACACACAGGCAGTCATCTATGAACATACCCCATTTCTTGATTTGTCGAAATGTGGGTTCACTGTTAGGTCATACAATACTTCCTGTTCCCACATACCCATAAATAAATTAGCGTAGGCCGGGGACATTGATGCCCCCATTGCAGTGCCACATTTTTGCCAGTAAAATTCACCAATAAATTCAAAACATTTATCTTGAGTACAAATTCCAAAGCAGTTTTAAAGAAATCTACTGGTATCTGATCCCAACAGTTCACTCTGGTCAAGAAGTGTTGTACTGATCTGATGCCATCCTTATGATGTATTGAGGTGTACAAGGCCTCAGCATCAGTGGTTACCCATCAATATTCCTGCTGCCATTCAATACATTTGAATTTTTTGATGGTGTCACCCGTATCCTTTAGGTAAGATGGAAGATTTTGCATGCATGACTGTAAATATAAATCAATAAATTCACAGAGTGGCGATGTTATTGAGCCAGCTCCTGATACTATCGGTATTCTGGGTGGATGATTTACATCTTTATGCACATTAGGTATGGTATAAAAAGTTAGTGTTATTGGTTTCTCATTATATAGATATTTAAACTCACTTTCTGTAATAAGTCCATCGCTTAGGGCACCATCCAATAATCCAAACAATTCCCTCTTTATAGTATGTGTAAGATTGCTACCCAATTTCTCATAACTAACTTGGTCATTTAACAGTGTATCCACCATTTCTTTATACTCCTGAGTATTCATGACCACCAAATGACCCCCTTTATCAGCTGATTTTACTATAAGATTCTCATTTTTCATTATTTCATTAAGTGCTAATGTTTCTTCTTTTGACAAATTCCCCCTATGTTGTCTATTATTTTTTGTTAGAATCTCTTTAACTTGCTGTACAATATTTCTTTCAAATACTATGATGTTATTATTCTGTGCTATTGGACAGAAGTCTGACTTACACTTAAAGAAGCTGTCCCTATGAGCTTTAAAATCCCATTGATTTCCACCCAGTGTTGGACTGTTATCACTTCTTTGTTCCTCTAACAGTTCATTCAAAATGTTATCATTAGTTCCTTCCATCTCATTCTCCAGGTTGTCCTTTAATGTGCCCTCTCTCAGGGCCTCCAATAGCTAGTCTAGATCTTCAGTCTCAGATATATATTAGTAATTTCCAAAAAGTCCATATCTGCTCTTTCAGCTTCATTTTTCTTTATTTCAAAAAAATATTTCAACCTTATTTTTCTAAACAGCTTTTGCAAGTCCACAAAATGGTAAATTCATCGATCCTTGGGGTTGGTACAAAGTTCAATCCTTTACACAATACTCTCTTTTGGGTCTTTGTCAGTTGCTGGGCCGACAAATCCCTTCTTTAGGTTCCTTGCCCCTCCTTCCTCTTCTCCCTCTTCTCGTTCATTTACCTCCTCCCCTTCAGTTCAGTTTAAAAAAGACTTGTTGGTTGTATATTTGGTCAAGTCAATGAATACTATCTTAGACTGAGATACTGTTTTGCTTATTTCCTTCTGGTCTTTATAATTTCTATTCCTAAATCTCGCTCTAGATCTCCCCCTGCTGTGCGATCTAGGGTGCTCCATCTTATTTAATGATATAAATGCTGTGCCTGCTTCATAGGTTTTATTGACCCTTACCAACTTATTTTGTTTTCTTAGTACAACTTCTTGTTCACGCTTTTGAATTTTATTTTTGAGAGTTTTATCCAGCTGTTGAAATTCCTTATGTTGCTTAAATCTTGCAGTCTCCTCTTTTGCTGTTTTCAGTTCATCACTTAGCTCTTCAAATGTTTCTGTGTCCTCTTTCATTGCTAACTTTGTGTATTCTACAGAGGCATTTTTAGAGATCGCTAACCAGGCATCTTTATTTTTAAAATTCTCAGTTCCACTTGATGGCGTTTTAATTACTCTAAGCCCTTGTGGCACTTGGCATTTATCGGTTGGAAATAAAAAGGGGTGGTTTGTTGAATTCTGCTGCGCCCTAAGGAAGGCTATGAGCGGCGCGGGAGCTGGTCGTCGTGTGCATCTTTTGGTGAAAATAAGTCGCAAATTGGTGAACTGCAAATAAAATACTTTTGGCAGTTAACATTATATCTTATAGTTGTAAGCATCTTCCTTGCTAGTTGAGTGTGCTACTGAGATGTAGACCTCTTTTTGAATGTGTATGTTGTAACTTTATTGGGTTGGTGACCCGTATGGTGAGCACACCTGTCCGCTCCTTGAGCACAGTAAGACCTGACTGTTTGAACCAGTAAAAGGCACATCTGTGAGCCATCCCCTTTCTACCCAGAAAATTTCAGCACAAAACTGCAAACCATCTGGGTGCTACAGGTGTCACCAGAAAACCCAACAAAACCAATGGGGAAACACACCTGAAAATTCACTTTTTCCACTATACAGAACTCAGAATCCACACATCCAACTGGAACAAAGCTTGGCACATCCACAGAATTAGCACTTGAGACCACACATGCAAAATTTCATGCAAATCCAGTGAACAGTTGTGAAGTTATTAAAGTGTAAAAATTGTGGTTTAACATTAAACAGCTCATTCAACCCTAGCTATAGTGGTGCCATCATGCCACTATAATGTATTTATTTATAAAATGGGTGAGACAAGTCAGTAAAAATGCTGCCTCCTGACTGGACAAAATATGTCATATAACCATGCATTATCCCAAAATGACCACACACCTGCACTTCTTTCTATTTTTATCCCTCTTCCAAAACAATTTTACCCATTTTATGAGAGCTAATCTACTACAGGACATGTGATCATGCTCTGATATATGAATACCTTGGAACGCACTCAGCCTGAGGCCTCATGCCTCACAATGTACACCAGGCGCGCATTTATCATAGCATGAACCACAAGTCCTGTAGTGGATTATCTGTTACATATAAAACTGTACCATAGTTCCTGCACCTCTATCACCTTTCTCTTTCTAATACTGTAATTGAATTGTTCCTCCTAAAGATGACAATTCCCCTCCCAAGAAACCTAAAGATGAGAGTCCCTGCTCCTAAATATTTCCAGTTTAGTTACTGGTCCATGCTGTTCAGAATGAACATCTTTTAAAAGCATGCTTTGTTTTACGAGAGCTTCCCACTGAAGATGACAACTATTTGACTGCTGGGTTGCATGAAAAGTAGGAGTGGCAGCATTGGCAAAGGCTGATTGACTGATCTTGGGCCAACTCTATGAAAAATTGAAAGAGGATCACAGGCCATGAACACCACTCTGCCTCTCACAAGTTTAGTGAGCTGCATTCGTTCCCAAGATTGAGGCTGGTGGACTCAGCTCTGCTGTGTGATCGAGATCCTATTGTAAGGGATAAAGGGCTAACTTCCATCAGTTCAGTATAGAGAGGGTTTACATCCTGGATCTTAGCAATGAAAAGGGGACTAATCCAAGATGGCCACCATCCCTACATCTCGTGCAGCGAAAAAGCAACAAAGTTAGCACTCGGGCATTTCAATGAGATTATGCAGGCAGCAAATGGACACAGTCTAACATGTTGTGTTGTCCACTTGCATCCACTGCAGTAGACTATGGTGAGTATTCATTTGTGCAATGCTCACAGGCAATGAAATGTGGTTTCCCAGGGTTCACACTTGACCCTTTAGGAGCAGCCTCTATTCAAGATACTTCCTTTGTGGTGCTTGGAGCATAGATGTTGATACAGTAAGTGGTTTCTCTAGACCGTGAGAGTACAAAATGTGTGAAACAGATTGTATTTTTAAGTACATATTTGAAGCTGCTTCTATCACAGACACACAGACCAGAAAAAGCTTGGTACCCTGCACAAAGTTATAGCTTTGGTTATATCTGAGACACACAAACAATATGTATTACATACAGTGTGGGAGTTATGTATCCATTTTTATTTTTTACCACACCAGTGCTGATTTTAAACTGGGGGTTCTAGCAGGTGTGGGCACAGAATTGTGTTTCACCAGTCTGGTTGGGCAGGCCAGAAAGGGGTTGTTGCTATCCTAACCAGATTTAGACCCCCATAGTGCCCCCTGGATTCAGCCTGCTCCTCCCACTTTCAGAATGGATGGTGAAAAAGTACTTCTCCTCTTATTTAATCTGTTCTACAGTGTGGACACCATTTTGCCATTTCCCCCTTGCAATGGTATCTATCTATCTTTAAGGGGTACAGCAATGTGTGCCTCCATTATCTGTCCCTATTTTGCTTCTGCAAATTGGTGCAGCCATCCCTTGTGCCAACCTCTATCTTTTAATACTTACAAAATATTTTGGCATCATCTTTAGCGGGCACAGCAATATGTCCCTTCATCCTCTGCTGACCTCCAAGCCTTGGCTGCTGCCCCTGGTGCCCCAATACACAGAGCAAGCAGTTCAGTGTTAGCATAGAGAGAGAGGGGTTGGGTGGTGCAGGATTAGAGTTCCAATGCACCTTTTAAGGAGAGGACAAGGAGAGAGAAAGGGTAGAGGGAGTTGGTCTAGAATTCACCGGTGTTGGGATGAGAGGAGAGATGCTACTTTTTATCTGTTAAACTCCTACTTCTGTCCATCCCTGTGATCCTTTCTTATCCTCAACCCCTACACCCCAGTTTCATCACCCTCCCTTCTCCAGGTGCTTACGTCCTTCCTACAGACTATCATGGCTTGCACCCCACCCATGGCAGTGCCTTCAGGATGGCCCAAGTCTCCAGATACTTCACATTCCAGTAGTTGGAATGGCTGCCTGAGTCAGAGGGTGCAGAGCCTGGGAGTGAAGGTAGGGTCTTCGTTCTGCTTTGCGGGGGGGATTATCCATATTTCAGTTTCACCAACCCCTTGATGATGCTACAGCTTGAGGATGTCATACTGTGCAAGTGCAATGACTGCAGGTACATTGACACTGGCAGTGTCCTACCCTCCTCCTACTTGAGATCCAGCTGCACCTTCCCCCAGTGGTCACTCAGGTTACAGTACCGCAGCAGGTCTAGTCTCCCTCACTCCCTAGAGAAAGGGAGCATCCAGTGGGATGCTTCATCTTCCTCCATCCAGCCAGCTCTATGATGACTTGAGCTCATTCCCAAAGCTGGGCCGCTGGCGTTGCACGGGTGGTTGGATGGACTGTCCCTAATTTTTTTAGTTTAGTTAAAAAGGGTAGTTCTTGGGTGGGGTTGTTGGAGTGGGTAAGGCACCACAGAGGTGCCTTCCACTTACCCTGGGGAACCCTGTTTTTGGCCTTAGAGTCCCATCACTTACCCTGGGGAACCCTGTTTTTGGCCTTAGAGTCCCATCATTAGGAAACCCCCGAATAGACTAGGTGGACTGTTGATAACACTGGCAACACTAACATTTTGAGTGTCGTAGATCCAAAATGCGATATGTAACAATACTCTATTTTACTTTTTAAATTGATTTTCACTATTTTGTTTATTAAATTATTTTGTTCTGGTCCTGATTTGCCTGTCCTAACTGGCCAGAATCGTTAAATCTGATCCATACACCTCCTGGCTGTTAGGGAGGCATACCTGTTTCAAACAATATTTTATAAAAAGTCCACCCAGACCCTGGTTACTTTTAAAATTTAGAACCCAAAGAGACCCTTCCCTTTATGAAAACTTTGAGAGGTTCAATATGAAAATTGCTTATTAGTATTTGATTAATATGCAAATGTATGCAAATTACCTGATGAACCCACCCAGTCATTTCCCACCCTCCAATACCCTCTCTGTTCTCCCATATGTTGATTTTAAAACTATATATATATATATATATATATATAATATGCAAAAAACTTTGTTAATGCATCAGTTAGGGTTCTTTCTACAGTGAAAAAAGTGAGGAAATTCGATTTTAGGGTTCCTACCCTTGCATGCCACCCAGCCCAACCTCACCAACAGGCATTGGGGTGTGCGTTGGAGTCCATGGGCCTAACTCCTTTTTGCCATGAATATATATATATATATATATGTGTGTGTGTGTGTGTGTACTATATATATATATATATATATATATATACTCCTGGCATATGCATATACATACATACATACATACACACATACACAAACACACACACACACACATATATATATAGATATAGATATATTATAGTGGTGATTATTCAAACAGGTGCTCAGAAATAATTTCAGCGCACCTGTTTGAATTAGTGCTCATAATATACATAGTCAGTGGCTGGCCATGGAGGTGAGAGGTGGGCTGTGCCAGTCACCGGCTGGGGAAGGGTGGGGGTGCTGGGTGGACTGGCACAGTTGGTGGGGGTGGGGCCACTAGACTACCAGGACATTGAAGATGCTTATTTATTTTATTGTGATGGGGTGGGTGGACCGCTAGACTACCGGGGATATTAATAATAATGAAATACAGATGGGGGCACTAGACTACCAGGGATCTGTGCAAGAAATATTAATAAACATACATGGGGGCCACTAGACTACCACAGATAAAAAACAGACATATTCATTAAATACTCATTGGGGGGCCACTAGACTATCAGGGATAGAGGGATCACTATGGACAGTATTATGATGGGGAGGGGGCTGCTAGACTGCCAAGGATAATGGAACTAATGTTTTTTTATTCAGATTGGGCAGAACCAGGCCCCCTGAGCAAAATCCACCCGTACATTACTTTGTAGGGCACCACTGGGCTACAGAAAAGTTTTTGGAAATCTGGCCATCTTGTCCCTCACTCTTTGTTCAAGAGCGAGGAATGTCTTTGATCGCGAGGCTACAAATTCTTCCACTGCCAGATTCTTTGATCACGATCGGGAGCGAGGGACGAGATGGCCAGATGAAAAAATCAATTTTCTGAACTCAGGGGTGTCCTAGGAAGACTAATGAGGGTGGGTTTTACTCAGGGAGCTTCATTCTGACGAACCATGGTGGTGGTTTACCACAATTATGTTAATTTTGTAAATTACACAACTTTTTATTCTTTGGTCATGACCATGCAAATTCTTTGATCGCGAGCCTGCAAATTCTTTTATTACGAAATTCTTTGATCGTGATTGTGCATCGCGAGTGAGGGACAAGATGGCATAATTTAAAAATCAATTTTCTCAGCCCAGGGGTGTCCTAGGAAGACAAATGAGGGTGGGTTTTACTCAGGGAGCTTCGTTCTGTCGAACCATGGTGATGGTTTACCACAATTCCTTCAATTCTTTTATTTATAAGGTTTTTAATTCTTTGTTCATGAGCTTGCAAATTCTTTGACCACGAGCCTGCAAATTCTTTGATCGTGAGATTCTTTGATCGCCATCTTTGATCTTGAGGGCAGGACAAGATGGCCAGATTTTTTATAATGAAATAAGTAGGGAAATTGTACTAATCTTTGACATTGAATATGTTGGAAACAGTTTTTTTTCTCTTTTTACTTGAGATTTGGAGGGAAGAAAGGCAACATCCTACAGATGTGGCTTTTGGTGGTTTGGTCAAAAAATACTACAGGGTGGCAGACTTACGGCACTATGAAATTGATGCTTTTTCCCATAAGATAACATTATGGTGTCTGCTGCATTACAGGAATTCTTTGCCGCCCTGCTGCAAAATAATGGTTTGGTCTTTTGGGCTAATATTTGGAAGGAAGGAAGCCAACATCCCACAAATGTGCCTTTTGGTGGTTTGGTGAACAAATATTACAGGGCGGCAAACTGATGGCACCCCGAATGTGATGCTTTTTCTCATAGGATAACATTATGGCATCGGTTGCACCTTTCAGGGCCTGTATCTCGGAAATGATGCAAGATACAGACTTTTTGTCACAAAAATGCTTAACCCCAGTGGAAGCTGAGTACAAAAGTAGCCAGGAAAGTCATAATTCATACAAAATTTTTTTTTACGTCGTACGGTTCCTGAGATATAAGCATTTAGTATTGCAAGTCATAATTTTGTGCTCTGAGGTCCATTATGATGCATACATTTTTTGTTTTCACTATGTTTTTCAGTGCAGTTTTTAAGGAAAAGAAGGGTGTGCCCTTTCATTACTGTGCCAGTTATCGTTTCCAGTAGCACTTCCGTTACCGTTCGCATCACCATTCCTGTCTACGCCACCATGTGCGTTATGGTTTGTGTTTTAGTTTGTGCTTGCATTTCTGTTTCTGTTTCATTTGGTGTTATTGTTGCTCTTATCGTTATGATTTGCATTTGCAATTGCGGAACCGTGTCTGTGCGTGTTATGGTTTGCGTTTCTGTACGCGCTTGCATTTGTGTTTCTGTCTCCTTTGGCATTATTGTTGCTGTTACCATTAGCATTTGCATTTCCAATTGTGGTACTGTGAACATGCGTGTTACTAGTTGTATTTCATACACAATTCCATTTGTGTCTCCGTTTCCGTCACTGTTTGCTTTGGCGTTACTTTGCGCTTACATAGCTATTTCCGTTTGTGTTACCATTTACGTTTGGAGTATTGTGTGTGTAACTGTTTGTGCTTGTGTTTGCATTGCACTTACTGTTGCTATGTCACACAAAATCATGTGGTGGGAGTGCAGGGCCCAAATGGCCCTGCGCTCCCACCAACTTGCGCAACTTTCTACTTTTCTATTCTTTCTTAAAAAGTAAGGAAAGTAAATGCAAAAAACTTTGTTAGTGCATCAGTTAGGGTTCTTCTACAGTGAAAAAAGTGAGGAAATTCAATTTTAGGGTTCCCACCCCTTGCACCCCACCCCAGCCGCCCCACCAACAGGCATCGGGTGTGCATTCAGGTCCATGGTCCTAACTCTCACCCCATTCTCCTACACTGCACCGCCTCAGCTTGAAAGCTATTTTAAAACATTTAATTCTAATATGTGTAGACATATGCATAAATATACACACAGATATACATGGAAAGACATATAGATATATGGGTACATTTGGAAAATTCCCACCCAACCCCTCAACAGAGGAGATCAAGAAAAATTATTAGAAACATAAAAATTCAGTTGTTATCAGTGAAAGTGTCTGATGTACAATAGTGTACTATTCTACACATACATTTAATGAACTTATTACACAAACCAAAATCAAATGGCGTACACTAACAGTAACTATATACATCAGTGAAAATGATAACAGCAATAATCAACATTAATAGTGAACAAAAGAAGTATGTACGTCACTAAAGACTTGTATTTACAAAAAAGTAAATCTTTAACAGAATGGTATGAAAATGACATTAAATAATTTCCTATTCAGAAAATGTCACATCTTGAGAATAAACAAATAAATATCACAACACTCTACTTTACTATCAATGATGGCTATATTAAATAACTACTAACTAGAAAAGATCTACTAAATATCTATGTTATATTTATAAATATATTAACAATACCTTGGAATAGTTGTGAATACAATAGTGTTAAACAATGAAATATTGAAAATTGTTTAATCAATTCAGTTAAATAATAAATAATTACCGACGCACGCTTTTTCCCATAGGGAAACCCGGTTATAATTTGCCGTTATAACCAGCTCGGCTGGTTATAACGGCAAACACACGCCAGGTTTCCCTTGGAACAGCCATCCCTCAGTCGCTGTTCTCCGACGTTCACCTTCACTGATGGAATCCCACAGTGCAGCACACTTCCTGGTACCTCGTATTCGGGTAAAACGAACTCTTCATAAAGGGAGCATTCCACAGCTCAGCAACTGCTGTTCGCTGGTAAGTTTAAACAAAAATAGCATACTTGCTGTCACTTACAAAATTAGCTATTTACTGTAAATTCTCATACCACGGACCACAACAGCACAGACTCCTGAGTAGTCTGTCACTGCCTCACCGCCAGTCTACTGCCTGATTTTTTTACAATTGCTGAGGCGAAAAAGCGCAGGCCGGCAATTATAAAAAACAAAATATGGGGTGGTGTGTAAAACTCGATTTTACACACACCCTCATTGTGGGATGCATTTCATAAACCCCTCGGGCTTCGCCCTCGGGGTTTATGTAGCATCCTACTACTCAGGTGAGTGTAAAATCTCGTTACACACACCACCCCATATATTATTCTCTATGTAATACAATTACTTAAAACCTAACAGTACTATCTGTAATCAAGCAATGTATTAATTATAATATATACATATGTACAACACAGAGGTACAGCAAGAAAACAGGGATAGTACTTCACTGTTGCAGCACAATATGGTGGTATTCAGTGAAGACACAAACAAAAAAAGAAACACAAGCCACACCTGATGATACTCAACATGTCACAGAATGATGTCTATTTCAGAGTATTGTACTCTTAAGTACAGGTCAGCAGATCATGTAAAACAAGCATTTGTCAATGCTGAATGTTTGCTTGCTGGCATTGGCATTGGTAGTGTAGAAGTTACAGAGTTGCGCAATAGAAATGGCAGTGAAGTATTGAAGTGAAGCCAACCCCACCACCACCCTGCAGAGAGTGACAGGCATTGGGGTGTGCCTTTGGGTCATCAGGCATAACGACCATGCCATTTCACCACACCCCACCCTGCAGACACTGACAAGTGTCACGGTGTTCCTTGGGGTCTTTGGCCCTTATGCACACCCCATTCCATCAGGAAATACGGTGAGATGGGTGCAGTATAGGAGAATGGGGTGAAGTTTGGGGCTGAAGAGTTAAAGGCACACCTTGATGCCTCTCACTGGCTGCAGGGTTTGGGTGAGGGTGGAATGGTATGAGCATTACAGGCAAGAATCCCAAGTCACACCCCTGATGCCTGTCATTCTCTACAGGGTGGGATGTTATGGTTGGAAACCCTAATGTCTCAGGCATTCATTGATATTTTCACTCCAAATTTTCAACATGGTTTTTTTGTGACCCCCACCTCATGAACAGTGGTAATATCAGTTTGTTAGCCGAAAACTGCTTTTGCACAGCGACTACGGCATTTGGCACCACAGGTGCAAAAACACATTCCGAACAGGATGTGAAAAATGACAGCGGTACTGTTCATGGGGAGGTGTAAAAAATTGCAATGTTGAAAATCTGCTGTGAAAATATTAAAAAAACTGGTGATGTCACAAGCGTGTGTAAAACTGTGCAACGTACACCCATAATGTAACTAGTTTGGGGATTTTTTACAGCAGATTGTTAACACAGGCATTTTGGGACCTCCGATCTTGAACAGTGTCAATGTGATTTTCTTTATCTGTACCGAACAATGATTTCCCACAGCAACCATGCATTTCTGCACTGAAAGTGTGCAAACACATTTCGGCCATGTTGTGAAAAATGACAGCTGTACTGTTCATAAGGAGGTGTGGAAAAATGCCACTGGTGAAAATCTGGACTGAAAATATTACAAATTCATGAACTTACGAGGGTGCGTGGAAACTGTGCAATGCTCACTCGTAACACAGTCATTTTATGGAGTTTTGTCACCAAATTTTCAACATAGCCATTTTAAGATCTCTGCTCATGACCAGTGTCACTGTGATTTTCTTAATCTGCCCCATACATTAATTTTGCACACCGACTGCACAATTGTGGGCAACATGGGAGGAAACACATTTTGGGCAAGATGTGAAAAATGACAGCTGTACTGCTCATAAGGAGGTGTGGTAAAATGGCAATGTTGAAAATCTGGAGTGAAAATATTGAAAATTTGTGAACTTACGAACGTATGTAGGAACTCTGCAACGCACACTCATAAAACAGTCATTTTTAGGAATTTTTTCACCAAATTTTCAACATAGCCATTTTAAGACCTCTGCTCATGAACAGTGTCACTGTGATTTCTTAATGTGTCCCATACATTGATTTTGCACACCGACTGTGCAATTGTGAGCTACATGGGCGGAAACTCATTTGGGGCGAGATGTGAAAAATGACAGCTGTACTGCTCATAAGGAGGTGTGGTAAAATGGTAATGTTGAAAATCTGGAGTGAAAATATTGAAAATTTGTGAACTTATGAACGTGCATAGGAACTGCACAACGCATGCTCGTAAAACAGTCATTTTTAAGAATTTTTCCACCAAATTTTCAAAATAGGCTTTTTGAGAGCCCGCCTTATGAACACTGGCAGTGTTGTTTTGCTAATCAGTCCTGAAAGGTGATTTTGTGCAGTGACTGTGAAATCACCCTTCGGGCCTGATTAACACCATGACAGTGACAGAATTCATGAGGAGGGGTCCCAAAAAAAAATGATGAAAATTTGGTGTCAAAATTCCAAAAAATGACTGAGATATGCATTAAAGTTGGAAAACCTCCATTTATTCCATATACAGCTTACTGGCATTTCCTCAGTTCAAGGTCAGTTTTGAAGAGTGCAGACATGATCCCAGTCCACGAAGATTGTGTGCGGACTCTGGAGGTAGAAAGTATGGGGTGAGGGGTTGTGGGAGGCAGGGGTGAGCAGTGGGTTGGCATGGGTGGGCTGGGAGGCACGAGGAATGTTTTCTTTTACATTTTTTTTTAAGGAAGACAACAGGGATGTTGCCACGCAGGGTGGGCTCCCAGCGTAGCAGCTAGAGGCTGTTTGAGGGGCTGGAGCCGGCGGGATAGGGAACCCCGTTGCCCATACAGGCGTGTGCCACACTGGGGTGGGCTCCCAGCATGGCACCTGGAAAGCTTTGGGGGGTGGCATGGAGCTGATGGGGCATTGGGCATCCCCATCGGCTATACAATGTGTGCGTGGGGGGCAGCGCGCATGAGCACGCAATATGGGTGCGTGCCTGTTGAGGGGGGAGCTCTGCTCACTGAAGCGGAGCTCTCCCTTTCAACTGTATGCCACTGCATTTTCAACTGCTGTCATAGACAGCTGGAGCAGTGATTGGAGCACTGCGACCGTGCCTACAAACACACTGAATTGGAAGAGGCTGACACACCTCTGGAAAACTCGGATGATGGCACTATGTTTCTTGCACATGCGTGCAAGCAAACATAAAAACAAAGTTCAATAGTGCTGACACAGAAGTGCCACAAACAGCAGGATATCTTTTACTCATAAAAGATCCAAATAATGTCATGATGCAGACAACTCTTAAAAAAGACATGTGTTACACAGTTTTGTTTATACACATGGCCAAGTATTGTGCCTTAGTAGAGGCACACAGCTGGCAACGATGTCAACTAGTACTTGTTATGGCTGCATATGACATGCTCATAAGAAAAGACAGTGACAGAAGAGTACAACCAGATAGGAATATCTCTTTTGACATTTAAAAGTCTTCCTTAGACATGTAAGTGTGGTTTCTTTGGTGACTGTAAAGACAGTTGGCACCGATTGAAGACCACTGCAACTATTTTCACGGTGTTACTGATCAACACAACAACCTTATGTCAGATTGAGTAAACACGTGCATGTAAACCATGTGATATGATACCAGTGTAATCATGAGTGCAGATTTGCATGAAAAAAAAATTAATCCACCAGAACTCACTCTGTAACAAAATGGACAGCGAGATATGCCACATGTTGTGTGACTATTCCTCTGATGCATGAAGATTGTAGTAATTCTTCAATATCACCACGTATGCATTTTTTAAGTGTCGCGGTAGTCTCTATTTGAAAGTGCTTATTGAGTCATTGCATTCAACTCAGCCAGTTCTGTACCTCAACAAACAAGTGTAATGTCCAGAATGTACAGACTGGCCATAGTGGTAGCTCACAGCCTGAGTGTCAAACACTGCTTGGTTAAAAACAATTCTACCAGCTGTGAAATCTGTGATAGGTGTGTCAACTGTGAGCCCATTAGAGTCAAATCTATGCACTACAAGCATAAAGATGTTGAGATGAAGTCCTGAGACGTATGGACTGAGTACATGTACCTCCACACCTTTCACATAAGTGACCACTTTCAGCATTGGTAAACAGCTGCCGAAATGTGACACTGAGTCTGAGGCACAAACAGAGAAACCCGAAGTATGTCTTCAGTAGTTTCGCACTCTGAATGACCACATGACACACATACATATCTGGTAACATATGACACAGTGAAGTACTGATGCATTGGAATCCCCTCTTCAACCAAGCTGTTAATGATGGCCATCATAAACTCACTGGCTTCCTGCTGCATGTTAGCAGCAAATGTACTGCATCCATCATATGTACCTAACACCTGCCGTAGAGGTGTCAATGACTGCACGTTGTTTGACTGATCAGAAGCCACGTTGACAACTTCCTTCAATGCCTTTGATAAGGGAGTGTCTTGTGAAGCTGATATTGCCTGCACAAAGTGTGTCATGTGGAGAAAAGCTTGCATAGCTGAATTAGCATAGCAGTTTACTCTAGTACTGTTATCAAACACTGGGACAACAGCCATACCAAGTGACTTCTGAGCAACAGCTGGTTCTGCATCTGCATTTGCCATTCTGACTTTCTTAGTACTCTGCACAATTGATTCACTTGTGGCAGCTCGTTTTCTCTTGTTGCCAGGTGAAGCTGTGACTGTAGGATGTGAGACAGCCACATACGTAGATAGTGGTATTAGAGACATCTGTGGCTTATACAGAGTACGTAATCTGTTGTACTCGACAATACATTGCTTGTCAGCGCGTATCTTCTGAGGTGCGAGTATTATGATGTGCAACTCAGAAAGACTGCGGATGCATGAAAGTGCGACGTAGCTCATGCCATTTTTGAAAATGTCTGTTCCTATGTCCACCATTGCTGAATCCAAACTCAAGCCCTGAGACTTGCGAATTGAAATAGCATATGCAACACATATTGGGAACTGTTTTCTGTTCACATAGATATCCTTAAATTCCTGAAACTTAACACAGGTATGACCAATCTGCACCAGTTCTTCCATGTTGCCGAAATGGACAACAAGTGTTTTGATAAACATCTTCTGAACATTGTAAATGAAATCTATGATGTGACCCATGGCACCGTTCACCAAGCCATGCCATGCTCAACATCAAGATTACGCCGTAGCATGACATGCGCATTCTTATAAACTGTGAGAACAGCTTCCAGGCTAGCTGTGCGTGAAACATCTGACATCAGTTCAGAGAGTCGTTCGGTCATCTTCGCTACCAGCTTCCGACTTAGAATGACACCATCAATTGTATCAACAGCATGCAGTATGAGAATTTCTTGATTCTCTCTCAGCAACATAACACTGTTGAACTCAACACATTTCTTAAGTCGTGGCATGAGACACACAGTGCGTGAGCCCCTGGAGTATACATCACTGAAAACATCACAAACTGTTTCTATAGATGTACTATCCATTCTGATTCTTTGACCATGTATCATTGAAAGATGTTCTGGTGACAAAGAACCAGTACGAGCTTGATCCAACAATGCCTTGTAAGCCAGATCACCACTCTACCATATGTTCTGGCACAGCTCAACATAGGTAAATAACTCCCACAGGTTAAAACCTCCAATGCAGTCTAGTGTATTCTTAGCCTGCTTGACAGAGTGGCAAAGACATGTTCTGCATTAACTGGTGCAAGCTGTAAAAGGTCTCCAAATACAACAATGCTTTTACTACCAAATCATACCGCTCAACTGTCCCTGAATTTCAAGGACGCCCCTGATTTTGCCTCAAAATTTTGCTCCGTCCCTCCTAAAAATTGTGTTTCCATGACCAAACAGTGGGGGTTGTAAGCACAAAATAATGTCAAACATTAAAGTTAGACACTTGTTCTTCCTTAGAAAAAGCATTTTACACTAAGCCCATTATTCTACCAGCTTTCTGAGTGGATATCCTCAATTTTGAAGACTTGTCCCTGATTTTGGTCCTTTGTCCCTGATTTATGAGGCAGGAGGTTGAGAGGTATGTACCAAATGCATCTCCATAGTCAGTCCCCAAAATTTCCTGTAGACATAGGTGTGGACAGACAAGCATCAAATTAGAGACCATAGTAATCTCATCAGTGATGAGTAACTTTATCTTAGTAAACATAGAACGAAGCTGAGATGCAACCTCAAATGACATCTTATGGTACTCTCCTGCTTCGCCATGCTCCACTGGCAACATGAAGAGATGGTGTAACGTAACTCCACCAATGTTGTATGCAGCCAGTCCAGTGGGAACACTAACAGCAACAGACATTGATGAGACTGTCAGTTTCCATATTTCAGACATAATGGCCTCTATAAGGAAACTCTTTCCTGTACCTGCTGAGCCACTAACAAACATCAGTAGTGGCTTGTGGTCAAGACAGTCACATTTCTTTTGTTCATGTTGTATCCCATGCTGGACAGCATCAGTAAGTGCAGAGTGCACCACACATTGCTACTCATTGAGTCTCTCTCTAAATTCTGCTGGGTCAACACTGCAGTGTGTGCCATGTTCCATAGCACTCTCCCACTTCTGGCATGAGTACTTCTGGGGCATTCAGAGGCAGAGGTTCTCCAAGGATACCTTCTCCTTCTGGATCAAGATTGTCCTGTGAACTGACAGAAGTGTCCTCCTCAAGTTGTTTCTGTGCCTTTTCAAGCTGCTCCTTCTCAGCGTCTAGTGTCTGTATATATGTGTCTGAGTATTCAGTTTTGAATGTCTCATAACTGTGATTTAATTCTTCCTCGAATGTATCACAGTCACCTTTTAATTCAGACTCATTCCTCCAGGGTTTAAATAAGAATAGGAGAACAAAGTAGTAATGCTCTCTGCTCTCAGATGTGCCTATATGTAATTTACTGTGGTCAATGAGCCAAGGCTTATGTCTTTTAATGAGACAGCCATCCACTCCTTTGATCTTGTAAATGTCACATGTACAATCTACTGACACCATCCAACTCCAAAATGTCCTAACTTATGTGTTTCTGCAACCATAGACATCTACCATTGATGTCCATGGCCTTCATATTCATGTGATTCTACTCAGCATTCACTACCTGGTTAGAGATGGCACTAGGGCATTGCCTGTCTGAGCCTGTGCAACTACTAACTTACCTAACTTGTGTACAACTGGAATCAGGCAGGTGTACCATACATGTTTTCTTGTGAATCTTCACTCAGGAAACAGTACCTTTCCAAGTGCAGGGGGGAAGGGTAGCCTTGCCAGTGTGATGCCATGTAACTCCAAACTATTCTAACTTGTGTCTTACTGCAACCACTGACATGTACCATAGATGTTCATGGGCTTTTTTTTCCTGTGACTGTCTACTCAGCATTCAGTACCTGGTCTGGGGGGCGGGCATTGCCTGTTTTACATCATACAACTTCTAAGTGTCCTAACTTTTGTGTTGTTGATGTCCATAGCCTCAGTTCTGCTCTGCTTCTCCACTCAGGATGCAGAAGCTGCTTGGAGGGTAGGGGGGCAGGAATTCCTGCCTGACATAATACAAGTCCCAACTCTCCTAACTTCTCTGTTCCTACAATGAGCAACATATACAGTTGATGTCCATAGCCTTTGTTTTTTCTTTGTGGCTCTCCACTCAAGATGCAGTACCTGCTATGCAGGAGATAGCAGGAGGAGGGGTCGGGGGGGGCCTTGCCTACCATAAGCCATGCAACTCCTAACTATACTAATTTGTATGAAGCGACAATCAGAGATGTGTACCATAAATGTACATGAACTCACTTTCCCTGTGGGTCTCCACTTAGGATGCAGTACCTTATCTTGCAGCTGGGGGTGGGAGTGAGCATGCATTACATGGCTCAGGCCCTCCAACTCCTAACTTTTGTCCACCTGCAATCAAAGAGGTGTATCATTCATCTACATTGACCCGATGTAGCTGTCACTGTAAAGTCAAGATGCACTACCTGTCCACAGAGTGCAGGAGAGGGGGAAGGTTCATTGTCTGACTGAGGAGAGACAAATCCTCATTATCATAAGTTGTGTGTATCTTAACAAAAAAATACGTATCTAAAATCATTGTAAAGATATGGACCCCAGAAACCACATCCAATGAGATTAAACAGAACCAGCAAAGTACACTTGTCACTGTTACATGTTAATAGATTTTTTTTTCTCTTTACAGATCTGCCACGGAGTAAGCGGTGCACTGCGCACTGCCGTTGTGTTCGCAGAGTCGAGCACAAGGTTGACTGTCTCCAAAAAGAAGCAGCAGGACTGAGAGAGGGACAGAATCAAATACTGTCCCTCCTTAGAGCACAGCAGGTGACAGTCAGCCTTGTGCTCGAGCCTGTGGACATAGCAGCAGCTAGCAGCGCACGGAGCACCACTGCTTCACCTGCTAACATATCATCCAGTCTCCCTGACTACTGATGGACAGCCTCCACAGCTTTCCCGGTGTCTCCCCCATGGTGCAACAGCTTTCACTCCTGGTGTGCCTCCACATGCATCCAGCTTCCTGACTGAGCTGCCTCAAGCAGCAGCACACCCCTCTCAGAACAATTTAAGTGGAAGAAATTTGTTCTCTTTTATAATAATTTTAATTTAAATTGCGTAATAAAAATCATACTATTTTAAAAAACAATATTTTATAATGAATATTTATTTTTGCAGAAGAAATGTATATTTTTTTCTAAATTATGTTAAGTAGATTATTTTGTATATTTAAAAAAAAATCTTTACTCAATATCTAAATTTTAAAATTAATACAGAATATGTATTTTTTTCTAAATTATGTTCAAATCATTATAAAAATGTTGATTTCTTATACTTTAATACAATAATTTTTTACAAGAAACATTTATAAATATGTTCTTAAAAAAAGTGTTTTGAACGCATGACTATTCTGCACAACTATAGCCATTATAACTTTTTTGCATGCCATAGACAACCATAAACACCATTTTTTACCACGCCTGACTTTCACAATGGGTCTCGACTCAGGGCACAGTACCTGGTCTGGGGGGGCATTGCCTGACTGACGCCGTGCAACTCCTAACTATACTAACTTTTGTGTTCCTGCAGTCAGGAAGGTGTGCTATTAATCTCCATTACCTCAGTTTAACAATGGATCTCCACTCAGGGTGCAGTACCCGATCATGGGAGGGGGGACATTGCCTGGCTAACGCCGTGCAACCTCTAACTGTCCTAACTTGTGAGTTCCTGCAATCAAAGTAGTGTACTGTTGATCTTCATGCCCTCCATTTTACCATGAGTCTCCACTCAGGATACAATTTCTGATCTGCAGGGGGGTTATTGCCTGGCTGATGCCGTACAACTCCAAACTGCCCTAACTTGTGTGTTTCTACAACCAGAGAGGTACACCATCAATGCCCACAGGCTACTTTCTTTTCCTATCACTCTCCACTCAGGATGCACTACCTGTTCTGGGGAAGGGAGGGCATTGCCTGGCTAACACCATGCAACTCCTAACTTTTCCAACTTGTGTATTACTGCAACCATGGACCTGTACCATTAATATTGATAACCTTTGTTTTTCTGTTAGTCTGCACTCAGGATGCAGTACCTGCTGTGCGGGGGGGGGGCATTGCCTGGCTGATGCCATGCAACTCCTAACTGTTCTAACTTGTGTCCTCCTGCAAGCAGGAATGTATACCATTAATGTCTATAGCCTTTGTGTTCTGTGGATCTCCACTCAGGATACAGTACGTGCTCTGTGTGTGTGTGTGTGTGTGTGTGTGTGTGTGTGGTGGGGGATTGCCTGGCTGATGCCATATGACTCCTAGCTGTCCTAATTTGTGTGTCCCTGTAACCATGGAGGTGCACCATTACTGTCTATGGACTTTCTTTTCCTGTCACTCTTCACTCAGGATGCACTACCTGCCATGGGGGGCATTGCTTGGCTGACACCATACAACTCCTAACTGTCCCAACTAGTATGTTACTGCAATCATGGAGCTGTACTGTTTATATCCATAACCTTTCCTTTCCTGTGGGTCTCCACTCAGGGTGCAGTACCCGATCATGGGAGGGGGGACATTGCCCGGCTAACGCCGTGCAACCTCTAACTGTCCTAACTTGTGTGCTCCTGCAATCAAAGTGGTGTACTGTTGATCTTCATGCCCTCACTTTTACCATGAGTCTCCACTCAGGATACAATTTCTGATCTGTGGGGGGGGGCTATTGCCTGGCTGACACCGTGCAACTACTAAGTGCCCTAACTTGTGTGTTCCTACAACCAGGGAGGTGCACCATCAATGTCCACAGACTACTTTCTTTTCCTATCACTCTCCACTCAGGATGCACTACCTGGTCTGGGGGGTTGGGGCATTGCCTGGCTGACACCATGCAACTCCTAACTGTTCCAACTTCTGTGTTACTGCAACCATGGACCTGCACCATTAATATTGATAACTTTTGTTTTCCTGTTAGTATGCACTCAGGATGCAGTACCTGCTGTGCAGTGGGAGGTGGGGCATTGCTTGGCTAATGTCATGCAACTCCTAACTGTTCTAACTTGTGTCCTCCTGCAAACAGCGATGTATACCATTAATGTCTCTAGCCTTTGTGTTCTGTGGATCTCCACTCAGGATACAGTACGTGCTCTGTGTGTGTGTGTGTGTGTGTGTGGTGGGGGGGGCATTGCCTGGCTGATGCCGTGCAACTCCTAACTGTCCTAACGTGTGTACCCCTGTAACCACAAAGGTGCACCATTGATGTCTATGGGCTTCTTATCCCGTGAGTCTCCACTCAGGATGCACTACCTGGCCTGTGAGAGGGGGGGCATTGCCTAGTTGACTCTGTGCAACTTCTAACTGTCCCAACTAGTGTGTTACTGCAATCATGGAGCTGTACCATTGACATCCATAACCTTTGTTTTCCTATGAGTCTCAACTCAGGATGCAGTACCTGCTCTGGGGGGGAGGTTGCCTGGCTGACGCCGTGCAACTCCTAACTGTCCTAACATGTGTGCCCCTGCAACCACAAAGGTGTGCCATTGATGTCTATGGCCTTTCTTTTCCTGTGAGTCTCCACTCAGGATGCACTACCTGGCCTGTGGGGGGCATTGCCTAACTGACACCGTGCAACTCCTAACTGTCCCAAGTAGTGTGTTACTACAATCATGGAGCTGAACCATTTATATCCATAACCCTTCTTTTTGATAATGAGGATTATAAATAGTGAATGAAACCCCAATGCACACCCCGATGCCGGCTGTAGGGGCGAGGTGGGGTGGGTCCATGGGGGGGTTTTCAACCCTAACATCAAATTTCCTCACTTTTGTCACTGTGGAACAAACCTAACTGATGCATTAAATGGATTTTTTTGCCATGAATTTCCCTTTTTTTTTTGAGAATGAGGACTATAAATAGTGAATGAAATGTGGTGGCAGGAGCGCGGGCCCTTTCGGGCCCTGCACTCCCAGCAGGTGATTTTTAGTCAAATAGTAACAGTAACTGCAATGGAAATGCAAGTGCAAATGGTAACACACATGGCGATGGAATATGAAGTAGTAGCATAGCGGTAACAGAAGCATAGCGCTAAGTGACACAAAGCGAACAGAGGCGTAAGAGAGATGCAAGTGCGCAGAAGCATGAACTGGTAATGTACACGGTCACAGCACCGCGAAAATGGTAATGGTAAAGCAACAACACCAAAGGAAACAGAAACGCAAACGCAAGTGCATACAGAAATGCAAACCATAATGAGCACGGCCATGGTACCGCAATCCAAACTACAAATGGTAATGGCAACAGCAAAATTAATGCCAAAGGAAACAGAAACAGAAACACGAATGCAACACGTACAGAAACGCAAACCGTAACGTGCACAGCCACGGTACCGCAATCCAAAATGCAAATGGTAACGGTAACAGCAAAAATAACACCAAAGGAAACAGAAACACAAACACAAATACAAGCGTATATGGAAACGCAAACTGTAATGTGCACAGGCACGGTAATGTAATTGGAAATGCAAATGGTAATGGTAAGAGCAATTAAGATGCAAAACAAAAGAGAAGCGCAAACGGAAGGGCATCCACAAACACAAATGGTAATGCGCACAGTGACGCAAACAGAAACAGTAGTGGAGATGCAAATGCTAACAGTAATGCAAACGCAAGCGCAAAAGAAAATGCTAAGGGTAATGCACACGGTAGCGTACATGGGAATTCTAGTGCAAACGGGTACAGAAATGCAAGTGGAAACGCTAAGTGTAACAGTAACTGGAGCACACACCCAGGTTTACCCCTACAGCTGCATAGAGAAACACACTGACCACAAAGAATGTATGCATAAAAATAGCCCTCGGAGCAGAAAATAAGGTGTTGCAATACTAAATTGCTTATATCTCAGGAACCATACAACGCAGACAAAAAAATTTAAATTTCATATGACTCATGACTTTCCTGGCTAGGTTTTCACTGAACGCTTAGCCCCCAAAAGGGCTAAGCATGTTTCCAACGCAAAATCCGTATCTCGCACCATTTCCGAGATACGGACCCCGAAAGGTGTGGCAGACGCCGCAATGTTAGTCTATGGGAAAAAACGTCAACTTCGGAGTGCTGTAACTTTGCATCCCTGCAATATTTTGCCACCAAACCAACAAAAGGCACTTCTATGAGATGTTGTCTGCCTTCCTTCTAAATTTCAGCCCAAAAGACCAAATTGTTCTTTTGCAGCAGGGTGGTAAACAATTCCTGTCATTTTGGCCATAGTGTTGAAAAGCAGTGTTGTGATTTGCAAAACTTTTTGCAAAAAAGTGCGACAGTGTCACAGGTGAGACACTACTTTGTGACATTACTTTTCCCAAAAATGTCAAAAAACATATTTCTGGGGTGTTTAACCCCAAAATAAAGACATGGCTAGCATCCTCATGGCTTGACAAGGTAAACACAAAAAGAATTGTGTCCCTAGATGGTCCTAATTTTAAATGCCAAGCATTTCTGTGATCAGTAACTGAAAACAAAATGGCAGATTTGTGACACTACTAGGGTCATTTGCAGCACTAAAAAGTGCATTTGCGACACTGTCGAACTTTCTATTAACTTTTCCCATTGACTATAATGGGAAACTTATTTTTTGAATAACTTTTGAACCATTCAATATTTTTTCACAAAATCTTCAAAAGGCACATTGGGGACCCTGGCCACACGTTCCCTGAAGTTGTCGGACTGGTCGAGCAAACCGTGCAACCTGTAGGTGCGAGCAAAGAATGTGCAAAAAAAGTAAATGCACCCCAGAATGTTGCTTAATAACTTCGCAGCTGTATATCTGACCAGTACAAAAGTTGGCAGACCCCAAGATCTGTGGCTACACCCTGTGCCTGCCAAATTTCAGGTAAATCTGTTGAACAGTGGCAATGTTATTAAGGTACAAAATTTCACAATTTAACCTTAAATGGGTGCTACCAATATATATATATATATATATATATATATATATATATATATATACACACATCTATAAATATTCATGGCAAAAAAATCAATTTAATGCATCAGTTAGGGTTGTTCCACAATGACAAAAGTGAGGAAATTCGGTGTTAGGGTTACCAACCCTTGCACCCCATGTCCACCCCACCCTCATCAACAGGCATTGGGGTGTGCATTGGGGTCACTGGCCCTAACATTCACCCCATTCCATGTGTAAATAAGCTGAGGTGGTGCAGAATAGGTGAATGGGGTGAGAGTCAGGCCCGATGACCCCAACGCACACCCCGATGCCTGTTGGTGGGGGCAGGGTGGGCGTGGGGTGCAAGGGGTGATAACCCTAACACTGAATTTCCTCACTTTTGTCACTGTGGAACAGCTCTAACTGATGCATTAAAAGGATTTTTTTGCCATGAATTTCCCTTCTTTTTGAGAATGTGCACTATAAATAGTGAATGGTATGTGGAAACATAAATGAAACAGAAATAGTAACACAAACGGTAAGGGAAATGCAAACGGTAACAGCAACACAAATGGAAATGCAAATGCAAACAGTAACAGCAACTGCAATGCACAAGGAAACAGTAACGCAAGCAGCAATGGAAATGCAATCGCAAACGCTAACGGTAATGGAAATCCAAACGAAAATGGTAACGCAGACGGTAACGAAAACGCAAATGGTAATGGTAACACAAATGGAAATGCAAACACTAACGGTAATGGTGACAACAAAGGAAATAGTAATGCAAATGGAAATGTAAATGCAAGCAGAAACGCAAATGCAAATGGTAACGCACATGGTGACGCAAATGGAAACACTAACGAGAATGGTAATGGAAACACAAACAGTAACGCAAACGCAAACAGTAACACCACTGGTGATGCAAAAGGAAACAGTAACACAAACAGTAATGCAAACACAAGCACAAATGCAAACGGTAACGCACATGGTGAAACAAAAGTAAACGCTAACGCAAACAGTAATGGAAATGCAAGCAGAAATGGAAACAGAAACTCTAACGGTAACAGTAACGCAAACGCACATGCTGTTTGTCAGAAAAAGGTGCATTCAGAAGCACAGTGAACACAAAGAATGTGGGCATAATAATGGCCCTCAGACCAGAAAATGAGCACTTGGAATACTAAATTGCTTATATCTCAGGAACCGTATGATGTAGAAAAAAAAATGAAAATCTCATATTATTAATGACTTTCATGGCTAGTTTTGCAGCCTCTCCAAAGGGGGGCTAAGCATTTTTGTGATGAAAAGTCCGTATCTCGCACCGTTTTCTAGATACGGGACCTGAAAGGCACGGTGAATGCCATAATGTTATCCTATGGGAAAAACTGTCAACTTCGGAGTGATGTAACTTTGCAGCCCTGTTATATTTTGGCACCAAACCACCAAAAGGCACATCTGTGGTATGTTGGCTGTTTTTCCAAAAAATTTGAGCCCAAAAGACTAAACTGTTGCTTTGCAGCAGGGTGGCAAAGAGTTCCTATTGTTTTGGGCATACTTTCACAAATTACTTTCACACATAATTAAACTTTCGCCAAAAAAAAATCATGAAAGTGTCACATTTGTGAAAGTGCTTTGCAACTCTACTTTTTAAAAAAAATTTGAAAAACATATTTTTGTGGTGTTTTACCCCAAACAAAGACATGGCTAGCATCTTCAGGAGCTGACTAGGTGAACAGAACAATAATTTTGTCCCTAGAGGGTTCCAAATTTAAATGGCAGGCATTTTTCTGACCACCAACTGAAAAAAAATGTCCAGTTTGCAAAAGTAAAAGGATCATTTGCGACAGTAAAAATGGCATTTGCAACACTGTCGCATATTTTAACTTTTCCCATAGACTATAATGGGATTCAGTGTGTTTGAATAACTTTTGAACTGTTTAATATTTTTTTCATGAAATCTTCAAAAGGCACATCGGGGACCCTTGCTGCATGTTCCCTGAAGTTTTTGGACTGATCACACAAATTGTGTGACCTGTAGGTGCGAACAAAGAAACGAGCAAAAAAATTTAATTTATTCATTTTTTGGCGCTCTGTAGCTCCGCAACTGTACATCCGACTATAATGCAACTGGCCAGATCCAAAGATCTATGGTACCAGACCGTGCATTCAAAATTTCAGGCAAATCCATAGTATGGGGGCAAAGTTATTAAGGTGCCAAATTTCAGATTTAACCTTAAGTGGGGTACTCAACCCTAACTAAAGTGGCACTACCATGCCACTATAATATATATATATGTGTGTGTGTGTATATGCATGTATGTATATGTATATGTCAGGCTCCTGGCAATGTACCAAGAGTTGACACTGTCTTTCTAATAGATCCCCCCCAAAAGCCTCAAACCCCAAAAAGGCCATTTTTAACAAGCTGGGCCTCCCTGACGCCCGTGCCTGATTTGTGGGCACATGGTAATCACAGTCAAGGCTAGCTTAGTCATTCCACTTTCTAAGCCACAGTGCACCTTTCCTACTGACTAATATAGGCATCTGATTGCAGGACATGGTGCACATGACCTGGAGGGAGATGGAGGAGCAGTCCACAAACAGACTGACCAATCTGTTTTTCCTAGCATCATCAATGACACAAACTGCTCCTCACCTTCCTTCCCTCCCAGTCTTATGTGTGGCACACATATGCAGTCAGATGACTGGGGTGATGACTTAGCCAGACAGGATTTTGATTACCATTCCCCCCTTCAAATCATGGATGAAGGGTTAGGAGAAGGCAGGGCTAGACTTTTTATGGGTTGTTTAATGGCCCTCTGGGACTAGGTGGGGGGGGTTGGGCCAGGGGGTCTTCCATTAAAAGGCAATATCAGCTTCTGGCACAGTGCCAGGAGACTGCCAATTTGTTTTAAAAAAATTTGTGAAAAGAATGTGGCAACTTTGGTTCCAGTTGGATGTATGGATTCTGAGATCTTGCAGTTTTTTCCTTATCGCCTTGCATCCAGATGGTGTGGAATTTTGGTGTGATTTTTTATAGTAGAACCAGCTTGGGTTAACAGACCTGCCATGCTTTGTTTGGTGAAAAACATATTAATCTGCTGCAAAAATATTAAATTTTTAAGTTCCCATTGTTTTCAATGGGAATTCTCCTGTCCAAATTAGGGGGATAAAGTTCGCCCAAGGATTGGCCTTGCGAAAAAGGATTCACTTTTGTGAGATCAGTTTCTTTTTCATGAAGGAAAAATCCTTTTTAATGAGGGAAAATCCTTTTCGTGAACTGCCATCTTGTTTTTTTCTTCCACCAACTAAAAAACATGGAAATTACATAAAAATTAAGTTAAAAAAATGGTTCTATGTGATAACAGCGAAAGCCTAAAGGCGATTGCCGTTATTGGGAAGTCACAATGCCGAAAATTGTTTTCGGCACCGTGACACCCCGGCACACAGAAAAACAGCACCGGGGACTTATTTTTAATGTTTTCTGTGGGGGAGGCTGTGCTCCCCACACCCACCCATGCACTAGCGCCTGGACCTGAACCCCATACCCTGCTGACCAGCGCCAGCAAACCACCCATCTTACCATGGGGCTGGCTCAGCAACCACTGTGGCACAACCCCTCATGTCCATTCCTGTGCGCATTTTCCCCCCTCTGCACGCATACATATAGAGCCGGAAAGTCACTATACTCGCCCACCCTCCTATCCGGCCACACTACCCCACCTAGCCATCCCTGAAATGCGCTGGGGAAGGGGTCGCCATTATTGTAGATGCCCTTTCCCCTGCGCCTACATCACGGGCTACCTAAAAAACAAACAGAACCTAGATAAACAGGACCCATTTAGCTAGATTATTGTGTTTGTTTCTTATGATTAGGGCCAGAAATATTTTTTCGGGGCACACAAAATCCCAGGTGCCCAACTTAGTGAGAGGATCCTTCTGTTAAATTCTCTGTATGAGAACCAGGGATTTTCTTGAGTTATGCAGCCACAGCTGAACTCCTGCTGCTGGCTGCAATGTGAGCCCCCTTGCTCTGGTGTCTAGTGGCACCCCTTGCTCCCTGATCACTGTCCCCCTAAATAAAAGATTTATTCTATGGTGTCTAGTGGCACCCCCCACCCTCTGATCATCTTTATCTCCTTTTTTTTTAAATTTATATAATCCAACACTGGGATGCCCACCCACAGTGTCGGATACCCTCCACCCTCATAACTCATTATTAAATTGATAGTGCTGACATCGGTGGACCCAATCCCTGTGTTGGCATTACATGTCCCCCCCAGTAGTGTGGGACACTGGGGAGCTCACCCCCAGTGTCCCAAAATATGTATTTAGTTTTATATTGTTTTAAAAAAATAAACTGTCCCCCGACATCTTTTTCTTTTTTTTACCTGAAAAAAAGAAAATGGTCCCTCGTCATCCTTGGCATTCCTCTCCTCCATCCTGACTCTCCCACTGAGCACCCACCACCCACACCCCCCCTTACCCTATACTTACAACAGGAGATCATAGGCTGTCATCATCTGTGGACTGAGACACGTTTGCACACTTCAAAACTGAACCATGAACTTAGGAATCAGGATAAGTGCCGTATAATGTATTTCAAAAGAGTTTTGAACTTATGTTCATAACTTTGTCATTTTTTGGAATTTTTTCATCAAATTTTCAACATGGCCTTTTTGGGATCCCACCTCCTGACCACTGCAACTGTCATTTCATTAGTTGGGCCTGGAAGGTGATTTTGAGGTCACTGCACAAAATCACCTTTTGGGACGGAAAAATGAAATTTCACCACCAGTGCTCATGGGGGGGGGGGGGTCCAAAAACACTATGTTGAAAATTTCATGAAACAATAATTCCTGAAAGTGGCTGAGTTACACGTGTTCATTGAAATTTTTCCATGCATGCACATAACTTTGGTAATTTTCTAAATTTTGACTCCAAATTTTCAACATAGGCATTTTTTCACACCACCTCATGAACACCATGGCTGTCATTTTTCACATCCTGTCCAAAATGTGTTTTCGTACCTGTGATGTGGAATGGCATTTTGGCATGGATTTGAAAATTCTCACCTATGGGCTTTATGAGGTGGGGTCATAAGAAGACTATGTTGAAAATGTGGGGTCAAAATGTGAAGAAATGTCAAAGTTATGACCATTTGCTGCACTTTCGCTACACCGACTCGTAGCTTCAAAAATGTTAAGTATTTTTACCCAGATTTTCAGCAAAGCCTTCTTAGTACCCCCCCACCCTCCATGTATGTCACAGCTGTCATTTTTCACGTCCTGCCCAAAATGTGTTTTCGCACCTGTGGCACGGAATGGCATTGCAGTTGTGCAAAATTAAGTTGTGGCAGGGATTCAAAAATGTTCTGTACTGAGTACATGAGGTGGGTTAATAAGATGGTTATGCTGACAATTTGGTCACTGTTGTCCTATAAATGGAAACGTAGGGTCCAGAGGGACCCATGCTTTCACAGCTACATACATATAAGCATCTATGGAGGTATGGGAGTGCAGGGTCCAAAGGACCCTGCTCTCTCCCAGTAAAATAAGGATACTATTATACTATCTCAAACAGTAAGGAAATAAGTTGCAAAAAAACTTTGTTAATGCTCCAGTTAGGGTCAAAGTGACAAAAGTTAGGAAATGAGGCATTAGGGTTTCCCCTAACACTCCAGCCTCCCAAACCGGGCAGGAAAGCAGGTGTGGAGTGGTGCCTTGGGCTTCTCAAGCCTAACACTCACCCATTCTCATAAAGTCTACACATCTGACCGTATTTGCAGATGGAATGGGGTGTGCATTAGGCTTGAGAAGCTCAAAGCAAAAAATGTTGCATGTGCGATTTTGTGGAGTAGATCCCTTTTTTTTAAATATAGTTTTTTATTCTTTGAAGGACATTAGAATATAATGCAACTGCACCATGGTACATTAAAATCTTCATACAGTCAATAGCAAGTTAAAGTCACAGATACCATATCCTGTCTGTCATTGATATCTCCATTATAAAAGTTAGATAACATGTTACATTTGATGCTTTCACAGAACCCTTATCTCTCTTCAGGGAGATACCCCTGCATATTATAGAAACTATTACATCTCTCTCTCTCTCCACTGCTCCCCAGTGGAAGCAGCACCCCTCCTCCAACTAAGAGAGAGAGAGAGAGAGAGAGAGAGAGAGAGAGAGACTATTTCAAGGCAAAAAGTCTGTATCTGTCTGCGCCATATACCAGATCCTTTTTTGCCATTTAGTGTTAAATGAGGGAGACTTATCTTGGAAGCCAGCTGCCAATCTTTCCAGCCTATATATATCTAATACTATTTTCCATCATTCTGCTATCATTGGAATAGAAAGATATCATCCATCAATGTGTGGTGGCTTTTCAGCTGCTAGAATGGCATCCGGATGGATCGTCATGATATCAAGTGGTCACTGTCAATAAGTGGTGGTATAAATGCAGAAATGTCATTATGTCGCCTGCATTACGGTTGCGGACCAAATGTACATAATGCGACCAAATTCAGTGGTGACGTAATGATACAAAGTATGCATAACGTTCTAGATACAGTGATAGTTTATTATTCACTGTTAATTAAGCAATAATGCCCGACAGGGTGTATGTCATGCTGGGATAACGCCGCGCCTCAGGTGGTTGGGCGCGAGGCCGCAGGCCGAGTGCATCCAACAACTGAGGTGTGACGTTATCCCAAACGACACACACCCTGGAGGGCATTATTGCTATATACAATGGCTCATTGTTATATATAAAATAAAAAAAAATATTTTAAAGATGTTTTTGTGTGGAACAATATTTTTGTTGTTTTTTACGATAAGATGAAACAATCAAACAAAGGCTCCATCAAATGCTCATCTGCAGGTTCACAGTGAGGCTGAGACTAAACCCGTGATGTTGTACTGGGATAACATCACGGGTCCAGCACAAGACTGACCAATCAGAGTCCAGGATTTTTTCTTGCCATTGTATGATTGCAGCTTATCCATGTTTATCCAAGTTTATCCAAGTTTTGCATCATGTATTTCTTCCCCTTATCCATTTCCTGTGGTCCCAACTGACAGTATTCCCCCGGGCTGGTTTTGATCCAGTGCCCAATCCAGATTTCCCCCATTCTGATGCTGATCCAGTACTCGATTAGTTCTCTGTCTGGTGGCTGCTGGTACCGCCATGGCTGTATTTAAAGTGAATTCCAGTTCATACTTTCATTCACTGAAATTCAGCCATGGACTACATGCCAACGCAGAAAGGGAAGAAGAAGTTGGTACTAGATAATTATCTGTACACTAAGGAGAAGGATGGGGCACAAGGAAAGTCTTCTGGTGCTGCGAGTTGCGCACCTGCCATGCTCGCCTCCACACAATCGGCGACACCATTACCACGCTTTTGAGTGACCATAACCATGCCCCTGTGCATGGTCGTGCAGAGGTTATCACGGCTCAGGTGGGCATGAGACAAACAGCTTGTTAGTCAGAAGAAGTAATTCGCAATGTTGTTCAGCTAGGGATGCAGCAGGTGTCTTTGAGCCATGTAAACATGTTGCCAATGCAAGAAACTCTGAGGTGCAATGTGAGGTGACATAGTTTAGTTTTAGTTTATTGTTCTAGGAATTATTACCTTTGAGCTAATGGCTCTTTTACAAAGGTTCCACATCATCAATGTACAAACACACAAGACATGTTACATAGAATGGTCAACAAATTATAACGGTTTCAATAAGCCAGTATAATACAGTACATCACAGGAAAAAAACAAAACATTGGAGGAATGGTCAAGGTGGGAAGGGTAGGAGGAGATATGGGGAGGGGAGCAGACTTAGAGTAGTTAGAGGTACTCGGATGCCTTTGTCAAGAAAGGAGCAGAGGAGGAGGAGGATGAAAAACAGTAAAAACAGCCATGAGGAAAGAATCATTAGTCAAGGCAGTCACAGGAGCTAGAGGCTGAGAGGTGAGAGTAAAGCATAGATTTGAAAGCTCCTAGTGACGTAGAGGATGTAATGAGCGAGCTCAGGGCATTGTACCAGCTAGGGGGCTTGATAGGCAAAATATCTTTGGCCCTGTGTGGTCCGGCATCTGAGTACCTGGAGAGGCTGGTGTTCTGATCTTCTGGTGGGATGGATGCTGGTATTCGGGCAAAGTAGGTCTTGGATACACGGTGGAGTGCGGCCCAAGATGGATTTTTTTGCCATCAAGCATGTGAGGTACCTTATGCAATTTAAGTTGCAACCATCCTGTTTCAGTGTAGGCTCACATGTATGGGTACATCTTTGCGCTCAAGTGAGCAGCCGACAGGCCTTGTTTAGGAGTGGTTGTGATGCCCTTAGTCCGGTGGTAGTGGCAGAGCCATAGATAATTAAGCCATAGTCTATGATTGAGATGACAGAGCTTTGGATAGCAATCCTCGTAGCAGTTTAGGTAAGAAATTGCTGGTTTAAATAACAGGATACCAATCGCTGGTTTACCGTTTTGCTGTGTTATCAATGTGGGTAGTAAAGGTAAGACCTTGATCAAAGGTGATTCAAGGTATTTAAATGTTGACACTTGTTCAAGGGTATTTCCTGGGTATGTTTTGATAGTAAGTGGAATTTGTCTTTTTCTGTTTTGTGGACTGGAGAAAAGCATGGATTTTGTTTTTTTGTGATTTAGGACCAGCTTGTGATCTAGGAACCACTTTTCAACATCGGAGAAAGCAAGTTGCAGGCTCTGGAGTAAGGGATTCGGGTCCTTATGAGAGGAGAGAATCACGACATTGTCAGCATAAAGGATTATTTGTTCCGGGCAGGATTTGGGGAAGGAGTTTAGGAAAAGGCTGAAAAGGAGACAGCAGGGTGGTATTAATGACTCCGATATAATGCAATATTCAAAACAGTAAGTGATGAACCTTTTTTCACACACATACTGATGACATCCTGATTTTTTGCAGGGGCTCAGACTTAAATGTGCTCAGTAATAGTGATCACTGGTTCTGTGATGAAACCGTTGCAGTGGCACCGAGGGAGGATGACCAGCGCTACACAATTCATGCACTTGTGCATGGAGTTAACTGCCCATGTGTATATGCCCTGCTGCCTGGTAGAAGTGAGGCGATATATAGGACATTTGTTATTAATCTTGAAGGATTGTTAGGCAGAAAGCTGTGAGCACCTAGTATTATGACAGACTTTGAAATTACAACTGTCAATATTCTGCGTGTAATGGTACCAGAGGCAGAACTGAGTGGATGTAATTTCCATCTCGGCCAAGCAATGTGGCGAAGAGTCCAGCAGGAGGGGCTGCAGCAGCACTGTGTGCAGAATGAGTCATTTGCACGTAATATGCACGCTGTATTTTAGGGCTTGTTTTTGTGCCTGAGCATTATGTGGAGCAGTTCTTTGAAATGTTACAAGAGAATGATGATTTTGGGGACCTAGAATGCACACTGGACTAGTTTGAAGATAACTATGTTGTGCGGCTTACAAGAAATAAAAAAAAAAAAACCGCAGTCCTAGATTTCCAGTTCATTTCTGGAACCAGTATGATAGAGTTATGCGTGACTTGCCATGAAATAATAATGCCCTGGAGGCATGGCACCATGCTTTTCCATGAACAGTGTCAATTAGCCATCCCACAAGACCACGACTGACAAGAAAATTGTGACAGGAGCAGCATGCGATGGCTATGCAAAGAAGACAGATCAAACTCGCCATGCAGCCCGCTCTCAAACACACGAAATACATTCATGTGAACAAAGTATTTAATACAAATTTGTGCTGATTTCCCAAATCGTCAGCCTAAGCAATACTTATTGGATATTGCTAACATCACTGAAATAAATGTAGCTTAAACGAAACAGAAGTTAACTAATAAAGTACAAACTCTTTTTAATCTAATGTCACATTTGTTCTTTACACATTTTAGCCTTTTATCTATTTACATTCAACACTGCCTGTTTTGCACATGTGTGATGTTATAATGTGATATTTAGATTCAACACTGTTTACTTTGCACATATTAAGTTATTTCCACATGCGATAGTTATTTGCACGTTTTGATATTTATTTTAACACTGCTAATTTTTCACAGTCGTAAAAGCTAATCTTTTTAAAACTTGTATTTCCCCATGAGAGTGCTGATAAAACAAACATTTTCTTAAAACTCTGTATGTCGGATTAAACGATTAAAGCAATGAAATGAGCTGTATTTATACCATTTGTTAATGTGTCTCTTTGTCATTAAATAAACGATTGAACTCTACTTTTGACTACTTGTCATTCGCCTAATTTAAACGATGAAGAATAGCATCTATCAATGTTACCTTTGGCCATTTCAGCATCTACTGTTTATCCATACAGCTAATTCACCGATCTGTTTTGTCTGCAATTTTTTGTCCAGGGACTTAAAGACAGCTCACGGCTAGAATATGTAGTGGCAGTAGTGTGTTATGCCAAGGGGGATGATGCTGAGGCAAAATCATTAGGATTACCATCTCTGCCATTAATTCAACCACATCTTCCAAACACTCCTTTAGTTCTTCTTGTAAGGAGCACCAAAGGGGAGTCAAAAGATGGCATAGCCAGAAGATATGCCCCAGGTCTGCCACCCGGCATCTACAACCCCTCCAGCAAACTCCATAGGAAATAGATAAATATTTGATAAGTACTGCCAGGGAATGGAACTATCTATTTCTGCACTTCCATGTGTATTCCCTCCAGACATGAGAGAAAGTAATTTTGACTACAAGAAAGTGAGAATTTCATCCAGGAGGCATATGACACCGAAAGTCCTAGGTCCCTATTCCAGCCATCTAAAATAGACTGGGATGAGTCTCTGAGCGCTTCCCTTACTATTTTATATAAATGACCTATTAGGTGTCCCCAAGAGTTGCCTTTAATAAAGTCAATGAACACAGTCAGTAGCAGGGGTTTTGGATTAGCTAGTCAAGTCGTATCAGGGTGTTGTTGTTAAATATATGCCTTAACCTATAAATATCTGTTAGCCCATAGGCTCATTGGAGTGCTTCAAATGTAGCTATTCCTGATGGTGTCAGGAATTGATAAATATAATTAAGCCCCAGTCGGCACCATTGTTTAAATGCAGGGTCAAATACTGCTGGACAAAAATTTTCATCCACCGACAATAACCGGCAGAAATAAAATATAGTATTAAAATTAGGATGAAGCTTAAGTTGATAACACACCTTCAAAGTATTTGCTGTGAATTTAGTAAAATGCTGCAGTTGTGAAGACCTACCTCTTGTAGAAAACAGAACTGGGTCAAGGTCATATTAGGTCATTAAGGGAAAATTCTATATCTTTCCATGGGCAGTGTATGTCTGTGCCAGCCAGAGAAGCAGGACCCTGAGAAAAGATGCCTTTGCATAATGTTCCAAATTAGGTAGACTGACCCCACCCTGGGCTAGTGATAATTGTAAAATGGAAAAACGTACATGGGGATGATGGCCCCCCCCCCGCCATATAAAGTTTAGAATCACTCTATTCCAGGATACATAGTAAAGGCAGTCTGGGAGAACTGGAATGGTTTGAAAAAGATACAGCAACATCGGCAAAATATTCAAATTATCTCTATTCGTGGGTAAAAAAGTTAAATATAATTTTCCCATTTAGTCAATTCAAACTGAATTTGAACTGTTAGTAGCTTGCAGTCAATCAAATTTAAGTTATTAATATCCTTTGAAATGTAATTCCTAAATATTTTATCTTTGGGTGAAGCCACCGTAGAGGGTATCTCCTTTTTAAAGCCACCAAGGGGGCGAAGTTAAGAGAAAGCACCTCCGTCTTGGACATGTTTAAAGTCAGCCACCACTTCAAACCTATGTAGTATCTCCCAGACTGCAGGCACTTATGTTTTAGGGATAATACAGATAGAAGAATATCGTCCGCAAAGAATAAAACTTTGCATTCTGCTTCCTTCCAGAGGGACGCCCTCCACTCTGCCCCCCCCATAAAGAAGCAACCAGAGGCTTCATACGGTACATAGGGCAAATAAAAGTGGGAAGAGAGGACACCCCTAACGTGTTCTTCACTGTAGTAAAATAGGGGCAGACAGGGAGCCATTGATCCGCAGATAGGCTTGCGGACTACAATAAATATTTTTTTAGCCAGTTTAAAAAGGTATATGGGAACTGAAAAGTCGACAGGGTGTCCCAAAGAAAGTCCCAGGACACCCTGTTGAAAGCTTTTTCCATGTCTAAATTCAGTAACGCTGCCAGGATCTGTCTGGTCTAGATATATTCTGTTAGCAGCAATGTATGGCAGATATTATCCATCGTATTTCTGCATTTTATAAATCCCGATTGGTCAGAGTGGATAAGAGAGGGGAGGAGGCCATCCAATCAAGTGGCCCATATAGCCATGAAAATCTTATAGTCTGTGTTCAAAATTGAAATTGGACAATATGACCCAGTTGGTTATAACAGCAAATTATAACCAGGTTTCCCTAAGGGAAAAAATGCTCACCAGTAATTATATATATATTATAGTGGTGTGATAGCACCACTATAGTTAGGGTTGAGCAGGGCTTTCTGTGTTAAATCCCAAATTTTGCACTTTAATAACTTTGCAACCGTTCAACGGATTTTCATGAAATTTTGCATGCATGGTCTTGTGGGGTAGATCACTTGACATGCCAGGTTTCATTCTGGTCAGATATATGGATAGCTGAAGATAGTTTAAAAAATGCAAAACATTGTCGTTTTTTGCTGTTTTTTTGCCATCGTGTAGCACCCAGAGGGTTTGGAATTTTGGTACGAAATTTTCAGGGTAAAAAGGGCTCGCCTCAGATGGATTTCCTTTGCTGGTTTTTTGAACGGAGAAACATAGAAACAGAATCTGACAGCAGATAAGGACCATACAGCCCACCTTGTCTGCCCATTTCCCTACTCAGTGTTGACAGCCCAGATCCTATTTGATCTGCGGCACGCCTTCTCTGCCCATCTCCAGGGTACCCTTATGTCTATCCCATGTGTTCTTGAACCCCTGTATTGTTTTAGCCCTCACTACCTCCACTGGAAGGCTGTTCCGCAGATCCACCACCCTTTCTGTGAAAAAGTACTTACTGACATTCCCCCTGGGCCTTCCTCCCTCTAGCCTCATATCATGTCCCCTTGTCCTCATGCAATGCTTCCTCTGAAATATGCTTCCTTCCTGTACCATCTATACCCCTAGAGCAGCGGTTCTCAAATGGTGAGGCCAGCCTCCCTTGGGAGGCCCCAACCTGTTCCAGGGGAGGCTCAAGCGAGTCTGAAAAAGTACAGTATTTAAATTTTGAGTTTTATGTATTTTGTGTGAAGAGATGAAGCAAACTGAAAGAGGCCAATAGTAGGTGAATTTTATGTATTTATTTACTAATAGGTGACAAGGGAAGGTGAATGAGCCAAAGCTCATTTCGGGTGTACCCTGGGAAGGGTAGGTAGTGAATATATTTCAAAAAGGTAACTGCAAAACAATCAAGAAATACACAATGAACAATAGTGCAAACAAATATGAACAATAAATTGATAATGAGTGGTGGTCATTGATCAATTTGTAAACTGATGGCAGAACAGCCCAAATACATGGGTTGAGCATAGAAGTGCTAAGAGCAACAGCAGGAAGGAGCAAAGTAATCCCAGAGAAGTTGCTGAGTAGCAGGGAAGGAAGGGGAGAGGCAAAGTGTGTACGAAGGTAATTTCATAAGAGGAAACAGAGAAAGTAGTCTGAACCATGAAGGTACTGCAACAAGGGGTAACAATGGTTCAAGAATGAAAATAGTGGAGCAAGTAGGCTGGCCGAGGTGGGGGTTACAATAAACTGAATAATAATATTTGTTAATTTTATTTATTTGTTATTCAGATAACACCTTTGAGCACAAGAGCTCTTTTTCAAAGGTTCCACATCAGTATAAGACAAAGAACTGAATGTGAGCCAAGTACTCAAAGGGGTTTCAATTTATTCATGGTGTGCTGCGCAAAGTACAGCATGTTATTTTTTCTTGGGGAGGCCCAAGATTATTTCAGTTTTTGGGGGAGGCTCAGAATCTTTTCCATGGATTTGGGGAGGCTCACTGTGACAAAGTCTAAGAACCATTGCCCTAGAGTATGTGAATGTCTCTATCATAGCCCCACTTTGTCTCCTCCAATGAATAGATATTAAGGGCCCTGAGTCTTTCCTCATATGGCTCCTGGTGCAGCCCATGTACCATTGTTGTTGCCCTTCTCCAGACTGTCTCCATCCTGTCTATGTCCTTCCTGAGATGCTGTCTCCAGAACTGGATACAGTACTCCAGGTGAGGCCTTACCAGTGATCTGTACAGTGGCATCACCACCTCTTTCTTTCTGCTGATTATTCCCTTACCTATGCATCCCAGCATTCTGTTTGCCTTCCTCAATTGCTTTTTCACACTGCTTGGTCTCCTTTAGGTCATCTGACATGATGATTCCCAGGTCTCCCTCTTGCTTTGAGGCAGCCAGAACCCCCCCCCCATCCTGTACTCCTTTCTTGGATTCCTGTGACCCAGATGCATTATTTTGTACTTTTTAGAATTGAAACTCAACTGCCAGACACCTGACCATTCTTCCAATCAGCTTAGATCCTTTATCATTTTTTCCACCCCTTGCAGTGTCTCAACTCTGTTGCAGATCTTGGTGTTGTCCATGAGCAGGCCTACCTTTCCCTCCAGATGCTCTGCAATGTCACTAATGAAGACATTGAAAAGGACTGGTCCAAGCCCCGATCCCTGCGGCATGCGTTAGTCACCTCCCTCTCTTCTGATTTCATGCCATTTCCTACCACCAGCTGAGTCCTGTCCCTTAGCCAGATCTCAACCCATTTTATTACCATAGGGCCCACTCCCAGGTTTCTCAATTTATTTAGCAATCTCCTATATGGCATGGTGTTGAAGGCCTTGCTGAAATCCAGGTAGGCCACATCCACTGCCCCTCTCTGATCTACCACCCTGGTCACCCTGTTAAAGAAATCAATTAGATTTGTCTGACAGGACCTTCCCACTGAGAATCCATACTTCCTTGGATCCTGTGCCCCGCTAGTCTCCAGAAACTTCACAGTCCTCTCTCTTTAAGTATGGACTCCATTAGCTTCCCCACTACTGAGGTAAGGCTTACAGGTCTTTAATTGCCTGTCTCTTCCCTACTGCCAGTCTTGTGGAGAGGGACCACCTCTGCCCTCCTCCAGTCTTCAGGTACCTCCCCTATCTCTAGAGATGAGTTGAAAAGGTCAGTCAGTGGACCTGCTAGTATGTCCCTAAGTTCCTTTAATACTTTGGAGTGAACCCCATCTGGCCCCATTTCTTTGTTTTTATTTTCCCAAGTTCCTCTAGGACTCTTTCCACTGTGAATGGGCTGGTGTCAACCTCCCTCCCTCCCCTGACTACTCCTCCTAATGAGTTTTGGTCCTTTACCCTCCCCTCCCCTTCCCTGGTGAATGCTGAGCAAAAGTATTTGATCAGTATCTCAGCCTTTTCTAGGTTATCTTCCACCCACCCCCACCTTCCATCTTCAGCCTAAGAATACCATTTCTGGACTTTTTCCTCTCGCTAATGTATCTGAAGAAGGTCTCGTCTCCCTTTTTATGTTTGCTTGCATGCATGTGCAAGAAACATAGTGCCTTCATCGGAGATTTCGGAGGTGTGTCACCTCCTCCTCCAATTCAGGCACTGTGCTGGCAGGCGCGGCCACTGTAAGCTAATGCATTTTGGAGCTGTCTATGGCGGCGGCTCAAAATGCAGTAACCGCCGGATGAAGGGGCTGCGGCTTGGTGAGCAGCGATAGAAGCTGATCGCGCGGCTCCCAGCCAAAGCGTCGCGCCCCCGCTGCGCGGTGTATAGCCGGCCAGGTGCCAATCCCGTCGGCTGAATTCAAATCTGTCTCCTCCCCTCCCTCCCAATAGTTGATGCCGCTGGGCCCACCCAGTGTGGCAATCCGTCATGTTGCTGGCGGGGTGCCCAATCCCCGTCGGCTGAGCGCAACCCCCTCCCCAAAGTCCTTGTGCCATGCTGGGAGCCCAACCCAGCGTGGCAAGCGATCCCGCGTTTTTTAAATTTTTTTGCTGGCGGGGTGCCCAATCCCCGTCGGCTGGCTGCCAAAGTCCTGGTGCCACTGAGAAGCTCACCCCAGTGTGGCAAGTGTCCACGATGTCTTTTTTTGTTTAACCTGTAAAACAAAAACGGTCCTGCACGTGTCTCGAACCCCCTCCACAACCGCACCCACCCACTACCACCCAGCCTCCCCACACCCCCTCACTATGCACCTCCGGACTCCGGTAGCGACGATCTTCGGTGGACCGGGAACACGTCTGCACTCTTCAAAAGCCGACCACGAACTGAGGAAATGCCGGTAAGCTGTATAATGGGCTAGATAGGAGGGTTCAACTTTGTGCATATCTCAGGCATTTTTGGGAATTTTTGCACCAAATTTTCCATGTGGGGTTTTTGGGACCCCTTCTCATGAATGATGTCACTGTCATGGCGTTATTCGGGCTTGAAGGGTGATTTCGCGCAGTGACTGTGCAGTGACTGCGAAATCACCCTTTGGGACCAAATACCGCCATGACAGTGACATCATTCATGAGAAGGGGCCCCAAAACCCCCATGTTCAAATTTGGTGCCAAAATTCCAAAAAATGACTGTTTAACGAGCGTGCGTTGGGCAGTTCCTCGCGAGGCTCGTAAGTTCACGAAATTTCAATATTTTCTCCAGATTTTCAACATTGCCATTTCACCACACTGTCTTATGAGTAGTACAGATTGTCATTTTTCACATCTCACCCAAAATGTGTTTCCACCCTTGTAGCGCAGAATGGCGCAGTCGATGTGCGAAATCAATGTACGGGACAAATTAAGAAAATCACAGTGACACTGTTCATGAGCAGAGGTCTTGAAATGGCTATGTTGAAAATTTGGTGAAAAATTCCTAAAATGACTGTTTTCACGATGCGTTGCGCGGTTCCTCATGCGCTCATAGGTTTCTTAATTTTCAATATTTCCACTCCAGATTTTCAACATTACCATTTTTCCACACCTTCTTATGAGTAGTACAGCTGTCATTTTCACATCTCACCCAAAGCGTGTTTCGCCCATGTAGTGCACAATGGCGCAGTGGTTATCTTGAACTCAGTATATATGGACACATTAAGAAAATCACAGTGTCACTGTTCATGAGCAGAGATCTTAAAATGGCAATGTTGAAAATTTGGTGACAGAATTCCTAAAATGACTGTTTTACGAGTTTATGCTTGCAAGTTGTCTCACGCACGCTCGTAGGTTTGCGAATTTTCAATATTTCCACTCCAGATTTCCAACATTGCCATTTTTCCACACCTCCTTATGAGCAGTACAGCTGTCATTTTTCACATCCTGCCCAAAACGTGGTTCCGCCCATGTAGCGCACAATGGCGCAGTCGGTGTGCAAACTCAATGTATGGGACACATTAACAAAACCACAGTGACACTGTTCATGAGCAGAGGTCTTAAAATGGCTATGTTGAAAACTTGGTGAAAAAATGCCTAAAAATGACTTTTACCAGCGTGCATTGCACAGTTCCTATGCATGCTCGTAAGTTTGCAAATTTAATATTTTCACTCTAGATTTTCAACATGTCTATTTTATTAAACCTCCTTATGAACAGTCCAGCTGCAATTTTTCATATGTCACCCAAAATGTGTTATCGCACATGTAGCGCACAATGGTGCTGCTGGTGTGCGAAAGCAATGTTTGGGACAGATTAAGAAAATCACAGTTACACTGTTCATGAGCAGAGGTCTTAAAATGGCTATGTTGAAAATTTGGTGACAAAAGTCCATAAAATGATTGTGTTACGAGTGAACATTGTGCAGTTTCCACACAGCCTCGTTAGTTCATGACTTAGTAATATTTTCAGTCCAGATTTTCACTAGTGGCATTTTTCAACACTTCCTTATGAACAGTACAGCTGCCATTTTTCACAACATGGCCGAAGTGTGTTTTCACACTTTCAGTGCAGAGAAGCGTGGTCGCTGTGGGAAATCATTCTTCGGCACAGATAAAGAAAATCACAGTGACACTGTTCATGATCGGAGGCACCAAAATGCCTGAGTTGACAATCTGCTATAAAATATCCCCAACCTACTTATATAACGGGTGTGCGTTGCACAGTTTCTATGTACGCTCGTGACTTCACCATTTTTTTAAATATTTTTACTACACATTTGCAACATAGCCATTTTTACACCTCCCCATGAAAGAGTACAGCTGTCATTTTTTACAGCCTGTTCGGAATATTTTTGCACCTGTGGTGCTAAATCCCGTAGTCACTGTGCATAAGCAGCTTTCGGCTACCAAACTGATATTCCCCCTGTTCATGAGGTGGGGTCACAAAACAAACATGTTAAAATTTGGAGTTAAAATACCAACGAATGCCTGAGGTATTAGGCTTTTCAACTAAATCACCCAACCCTATAGAGAATGACAGGAATCAGGGGTGTGACTTGGAATTCTTGCCTGTGATGCTCATACCATTCCACACCCTGCAGTCACTGAGAGGCATCGAGGTATGCCTTGGACTCTTCGGCCCCAAACTTCACCCCATTCTCCTATATCACACCCATCTCACCGTATTTCCTAATGAAATGGGGGTGCGCATAAGGGCCAAAGACCCCAAGGAACACGTCACACTTGTCAGTCTCTGCAGAGTGGGGTAAGGTGAAATGGCGTGGCCGTTATGCCTGACAACCCAAATGCACACCCCGATGCCTGTCACTCTCTGCAGGGTGGTGGTGGGGGTTGGCTTCAGTTCAATACTTCACTGCCATTCCTATTACGCAGCTCTGTAACTTCTACACTACCACTGCCAATGCCAGTAAGCAAACATTCGGCATTGACAAATGCTTGTTAACTCTGCTGTACCTTCCTCTGTCTGTGCTTTAGCCCTTCTTCAAAATATTAATTTGTTCTAAAGTTATTACATTTTAAAAGTTTGGATTCTGAACGTGCTCAGTCAGCAAAATAAAATAGCTGTATGAAGTTTTCGTATGAAGAATCCTTTTCATGACGTTTTTGTGTATGCCACCATCTTGTTTTTCATTTTCGTAAAAACAAACAAAAAAAAACCAAACATGAAAACACACAGAAAATGACATGGTAGGAGTAGACTAGCAGATTTATGTAGGGAATTGGGACTCAGTTATTTGGATTCTGCAGTTAACAGTTGGAAAAAGGACCCCCAAGGTGGTTGTGTTTTTGTTTTTTTAAATTGTTTCTCATAACTCACTTGCGGGCTTAATGGTGTTTTGTTGCTGTTTTTGACATCGCCTTGCAGCTAGGTGGTTTGGAATTTTGGCTAGTGCCAAATAGCTGCTAGCCAGTCACCACAGTGAACAGAAAACATCCTCCATTCCAGCACTTCACCTGCAAATGAGGCTTTGTCAGCGGAACTGTTGTTTCTGTGATTCCTTTGGAGTGCTCCCTGTCTTGGAACTGATTGAGTGAGTTATTGGGACACCTACTGATATCACTGGTGGACATGAGGCATTGTTGGAATAAGTTTGGAATTCTGGTCTGAAATTTTCAGGGTGGAAGGGGTTTGGTCCACAGATGTTTCCTTAGCTGGTTTGACAAAAAAAATATTAATCTGTTCTAAAGATGTTTACTTTTAAAACTGTTTTTTTTTTTTAATCTTTTTCGTGGCTTGCTTCTGGGTTTTTGTATTCCCTGAGCATGCTCAGAACTCCATATTTTAAAACTGCATGACTTTAAAATGGATTACTACTGTTTCACCAAACCATCAAATGAAACATCTGTGGGCCAAGCCCTTTCTTGCCTGAAAATGTTAGTCCAAAATGTTGTTTAGTTTTCCCTGGTGTCTAGTGGCACCCCCCCCACCTACTGATCATCATCCCTATAAGTTTTTTTTAGTTGTCCCTGGTGTCTAGTGGCACCCCCACCCCCCAATGGTGTCCCCATAAATGTTTATTTTATCCCTGGTGTCTAGTGGCACCCCCACCCTCCAATTACATCCTTGTAATGGTGTTTCCTTTTCCATGGTATCTATTGGCACCCCTACCTACTGATCATCATCTCTGTAATTTTTTTTTAATTTTTCCCTGGAGTCTAGTGTCACCCCCCCACCCTCAGATCACTGTTTCCTTTAGTTTCCCTGCTGTCTAGTTCCACCCCCTCTGATGCTCTCTCATGCCTAAAATAAAGAAAACATTATCTCAATGTTTTTTTCAATTTTTCTGTAAATAAAAAAAAACATCCAGTGTGCATCGCACCCTTCACCCTACCCAGACCTCCCACTCAGCACCCACCACCCCACACCCTCCAGACCTCCCTACACCCTCACTCACCTGAACAGGTCCTAGGGAGAAGATCTGGCCTCGTATGGGAGACACGTCTTGCTGCTGGAACTGCAGACTGCAATATGACAAAGTAAGGTAAGCATGGTTCAATGTGTTTCAATTCTGGCTTTCAACTTTGGTGGATAACTCTGGCATTTTTTGCATATGTTGACACCAAATTTTCAACATACTCTTTTTGAGAGCCCACCTCATAAACAATGTCAGCTGAATTTCATAAATTCTGCCTAAAAGGCAATTTCACCATCGTTTGGCAAAAACACCTTTCAAGCAGGATTTTAACATTCTCACCACCCTTGTTCCTGCGGTGAGGTCATAAGAAGGGTATGTTGAAAATCTTGGGTCAAAATATGCAAAAAATGGCAATAATTTATGTACGCTCCCTCATAACTTTCATAATTTTATATATTTTCACACCAGATTTTCAACATAGCCATTTCTTTACACCACCTCATAAACGTGGCAGCTGTCATTTTTTAAATCTGGGCAAAAAATGTGCTTTTCTGATTGTACTGCAGAATTAGGTTGTGGTGGCACAGAATGACATTTCAACGCAGGTTTCAGAATTTTTACTAGCTGGTTCATGAGGTGGGGTAATAGGAAGGCTGTGCTGAGAGTTTGCTTGTTGTTGTCATATAACTGGAAGCACAGGGTTTACATAGCAACTTACATATACACATCTACAGAGGGATGGGAGCACAGGGCCTGGCTGTGCTCCCACAGGCAAATAAGGATACGAATACACTAGCTGAAAAAGCATGGATGCATGGGAGCGTAGGGCCCTCTGGGCCCTGTGCTCCCACTGATAAATAAGGATATGATGATACTATCTCAAAAAGTAAGGAGATTCTTTGCAAAAAAAACCTGCATTAATGCAATATTTAGGGTTCAGGCTAAAACAAAAAAAGTAGGGAAATGTGGCTTTAGGGTTTCCAACCCAGAAACCCCAATGCCACCCCTAAAGTAAATCAGGGGCAGAGTCTTCCTAAGGATTGTCAACCCTAAAGTTCATCGCATTCTATACACTCCACAGACATACAAACCTAATGGGATGAGTTTTAAGGTTGACAACCCCTAGGACGTTTCCACCCCTGATTTCCTTTAGGGGTTGGGTTGGAAACCCTAAAGCCACATTTCCCTACTTTTGTTGCTTTATCCCGAACCATAAATGTTGCATTAATACAGTTTTTTCCAAATTTTATATATACATATATATATATATATATATATAATGGCATTGGTTAAATTAAGATATTATTTTGACATTGGCTGAATTAAGGTATCATTTTTATCTTTATGAAATGCTATTGGTCTGTTAATGTCTCACTAGAGATGACATGAGTGAGATAGCAGCAGACCGATACCCGCAAATGAAGATAAAAATGATACCTTTAGTCAGGCCATGTCATATACTGTATAATTTATACAACAGGGGCCCCATATTCAAAAGTGTCAGTCTGCATCACACAAGTGCTTGTGTCACGCACCTCAGATGCACTGTTGCAAAACATTGGTATATTCAGAAGATGCTCAATAGAATGCAATCAAGCATGTGCGGCTGAATATCCCGAACATGTGCGATCACACAGGTGGAGATGCTCAGCATGGCAGGTGCCCAGAGCCCAGTGGGAAGCATATGGAAGTGCATGATGAAAAGCCACTTGCACAGCATGCAGATTTGCAATATTCAGCCCTTATATGCAAATGGCCTCAGTGCACAGTCAGTGCCCAAACAGCATATTTGCATCTTATTACTGGAATGTATTCAGGCCATTTGCATACCAATGGCATGCACAGTTCCAGCTTTTCAGGGCAGCCCCGCCACTCCACAAAGGTGAACAGGGGGTACTGCAGCCCAGCAGGCAGGTGTGAAGGAATGTTTGTGGGTGGGTGGACTGCATTGGCCTGAGTACAGAGCTATTACCCATGGCCAGGTACAGGGTCAGACTAGGGTACAGGGCACCCACCTGGAAAGTGGCTACAGGGATCCCCCTTGACAAACAATAGGGGAGGGCCCAGGGTGACACACTGTTAGCAGAATTCCAGTGGAATGTAATACACTAGCTCTGATTGCATAGTACAGATAAATACAGTGCCCCACAGACCCTAGTGTAGTAGACAAAGACTGATACATGCAAGGAAGTGCAGATTTGTGAAAATGACCAATTACCCCAGTGACTGGGGCCCAGCTGGAACCATCCAGGTATCCTAGTGGCCCAGTCCAACACTGGCCATGTACATTCCTGTGGTGGCCACACGCCAACACCGGAAGGGTCTGGTGTCCTTGTGGCATGCCTTTGCTGCCTCCAGGCCACAGGTGGTGCCATCCTTGCCCTGCATTGTCCACATTTGTGCAATGTCCACCACTGGAACACCACAACAACCTACCTAAGAGCCCCTGTGGCAGTGTCACAATGCATGGCTGGCATTGGTGACATGTCTGTGGCTCCTGGTGGCGTGGACCTGGCAAGAGTACACTGCATGCACCTATGGTGTAACATCATGGGTGTGTGCCACTGGTCATTCCCTGGACTATGCCTTGCTGCCACCAGTACCACCATGCCACCTGGGCACCATTGCCCCAGACGTCACCATGGGCACATGCCACCACCGGGTGGCACTCCAAAGGCCACATGGATGCAGGCCATGGCTCCTGGTACATGTGCTGCAGTCTGGCAGTCTACTCCACTAGTGTGCTAGGGGGCACCCTTCAGCACTAGTATATAGCAGCTGGGTGTCTGCATCCTGGGCATGGTATGGGGGATGGCTGGCAGGGTGGTGCTGGTTGTGACAGCATCTGTGGCTTTGGGTACTGCCATCCTGGCATGACTGCTGTGTGTGGGTGCCTGGAGCACATTCTTGTGCACCTCCAAATACTGTCTCAGGATTGCCTGTCTGCAGTTCAGTAGCCTGCCTGTGGGTAGCAGGCCGATTTAGGCCATCCTTTTTCCTTCCTATCTTTGTGTGGCACACTTTGAGATGTGCTGCACATGTGCCGCACATTTTGGCTGAATATACACATGTGCAGCACATTCAGGTGCCTGCCCCCTTTTTCTGTGCCGCATATATTTTGTATGCATGATCGAGCAGTCCGACATGTGCAACACATCCCTTCCTTTTGCATATCAGACATCTATGCATGTTCCAAGATGCACCGCGCATCTCCATTGAGGGCCACACATCTCCTTTAAATATGGGGGCCCAGGTGTTTGGGGGTTTTGCCATAGAAATGGTAAAGAGTTACACAGAGTACAAAATGTAAACGTACCCCTCTGTTTAATGGCTCAGTATAAGAGTAACTAATCACTACTAATTATCCTACGTATCAAAAAATATGTTATCTCATATGTGACAATATTTTTCAGAGCATGCTCAGTGTAGCCAAAATGAGGGAAATCAACTGAGCATGCTCAGTATCCTTCATCAATTATCTTGCTATGTTAGGTCAAAATAACTTAGTATTTAGCAGTACACATGCATTACACATACACCACGCCACACACACACACACACACACACACACACACACACACACACAGAGGAGATATACAATGAGCTGACTCAAAATATGCAATATACCTTCAAGTGTGAGAGGGCAGGACCATAACTCACAAATGTCAGAACCATGAGTATGTTATGAAAGGCCTGTACACTCGCAAGTGATGATAAATTGCCTAATCTGAGTCAGGCTATTGTTTATTTGATATTTATAAAAGGGGTAGAGAGTCTTCTGTATCCTGATTGGTCAGAACCTGTATCCTTTTCGGACAACAATTCTGCGGCTGGTACTTTTAATGCCAAGCAGGATGCAGTGCAGGCCAGCTCTCATATCCATGCCTGCCAGAAATGTTTGAAAATTTCAGGCAGCCATGTTATCACAGTAGAGCACCCATTACTTGCCTTTACATTTGGAACACTGTTTTAACACTTTGCATAACTCCCAACCCCCACACCACACTTAACAGTACAGATATTTAACAAAACATTTAGCTCCATCACCTGACCTTTTGCTTTTTTCTTTAGTGTGCTGCAGGTCTGCATTCCATGTAGTGTAGTGTGGGATGAGGAATTCCAACAGCGAAATTAGCACAGAATGACCATTCTGCTGGTGGAATTGATGCTGCAATTTTGCTGGTTCTTCTGCAAAATTCTACCTGCTGTGATCCACAGAATAATATTCTGTGGACCAGCATTTTTTCTGTGGAAAATCATTCTGCAACCATTTCCGCAGAAAGTATTGGGATCCACAGAGAACAGAAGTTTTTTTTTCTGTGGAAAATCATTCTGCAACCATTTCCATGGAAAATATTGAGATCTATGGAATAAAATTCCATAGAAATGTTGGGGAAAAACTCATTCCACATTTTTTGCTGCAGAATTCCACTATTCCATTTTTGGTGAAATTCAGCAGAATTTCAGCGGAATTTAGAAAATTCCACGAAATTTCATTCTGCTGGAATTTGAAAATTCTGCACAACACTAAATCCATAATACTCAACTGGATCTGCAACAAAGCTGAATGTGATTGCAGCTCTGCTCTTGCCCATGACGGGTTCCACTCTTGTCCACAACATCACCCCAGCTGGCCAGTAGGCCTACCACTTAATCTCCACTAACCTCTGAACAGAACAGACCTCCAGCACCAATTTGTGTCCTCCTCCATTACAAAACAACTGTTCAGTTTCTCAATCCTTTTTTTTTTAATTTAGCTTTCTGTTTGTATGTGACTGCAAGCATTCCCATCGGCAACCCCAGAAATCGCTTCCATCTGAACCACTGGAACCACCTGAGGCACTGAAAGGCACTTTAGCAAGCATATAAAAGATAGTGTTGTAAAAAGTAAAATAAAGCAAGCTACATTGGTGGTGCTGAGAGGGAAACACTACTAGCACAGATTTAGTACACCACACTGCTGCTGCTACTGGGCAGGATGGAGTACATACACGAAGATACACTGTGGGGGGCTAAATGACCACATTACAGGCGATCTCTACTGACAATTTAGGACATAAAAAAATGTTACTTTCACTGCTATATAAGAACTATTTTACATTGAAAACAAAGAAACCCCCATTTTGTAAACCTTTTTGCAATTCTTTTTATCTTAAAATAAAAAATTTTAGCTGGCCCAGTGGCATGGAGGGCTGAGGCATTTACGCTTCACCTCCTGCCACACCTGCAACTCATGTTCAGTGGCAAGCATGGGTTGCCGGTAGTCAGCCGGGGAGGGAGAGGATCGAGTGTCTGGAAGATTGCTTTTTTTCTCATGGGGAGGATGGCTTGGTAGTCCCGCCAAATGACTGTCCCCAGTGGAGGCCTAAGGGTAGAATGGGTTGGGGATGCCAATAAAGGGAGGGTGCTATGGAACTTCAAGAAGTGCGTATGCCTCTACATGCACACACCGAAGTGTAGCACACCAGCAACTGGGAGAAGATAGAAAAAATGGTGGAAAAACACCCTAGGCATCAGGATTACGAGCGACCCCGCAGGTTCTGCAGCAGTGGCCGGGCACAACCATAGTCCTGTAGCAGAGGATGGTGGTCAAGGTAAGCCCTGGAAGAGCCTGGTGATGGGGCTGGGGGGGTCAATCAGATGGGGGTCAACGGGGAGAACCAGGCGATAAAGAGAATATAGAAAAAAAAAGGAAACAAAAACAAAAGAGAAAATTGTGGGACCCATTTTATAAATGCAGTAAGACACTTTGGGTTATTTATTTAGTTTTTTGTTTACCAGGTGGGTGCACTAGCCAAGAAATGACTATTTCCAAACACAACTCGGGAGAATACAAGGTAAAATACAGCACAACAAAAGTAGCAGAGAAACCGGGTAAGATAATCAATTGAAAACAGTTACATAGATGGATGGTATATACAAGAAACAGGGAATTTTAAACATAACGAGTCCAGTAATAAACTTGGACGATGTTTACATTGATTAAAAAAAAATTTAAATACAGTATGTTAGGAAGGAGTACACATAACTGAGTAATTTCAACAGAAGCACAAACAAATCACCAGAAGGAAAGGATATTAATAACTCAATACGGATATACTGTAAGTGCTTAGCACACCAAGAGGCCTAGGTATTAGTGAGAGGGATAAGATAGTTCAGGGTGCAGAACTACACTTAATCACTGCCCTAGCAAGGAGGTGGCCCTTGGCTAGAAAAGTAGGCAGGAGAGAGTGGATAGAAGTATAAGTGAGAAACAAGAATACGTTTAGTGGAGAGAACAGGAGAAAAGAACTGGGAGAGCCTAATTACGGTGGTTTAAAGCAAGAGCACACATCAGAGAGGGATAAGAATTTGCGGAGATCATTTTTGAAAGCAGCATGGGATGGAGACTGACGGATAGCAGGAGGCAGAGTGTTCCAGTACATTGGGGCAAAGTGGGAGAAGGCACTAGAGCCTTTAGAAGTTTTATATCTTGGGACATGAAGAAGGGATTTCTCAACCAAGTGTTGGCCATATGGATATGACTGGGGAAGCAGTATGGCAGCAAGCGCTACAGGAGTTTGGGACCTCATGATACTATCAAAGGGAGTGAAGTCTGATTGCAGAGGGTGATAGCCATCCTAGGTCAGAGTAAAGCTGACAGTGGTACTTTAGCTGTATCGATGAAGAGGCATACCGACAAATGTTATAAACAACATCCCATCTACGTAGTGTAGACTCTTGCACAACAGCATAAGTCAGTACCCCATAGGTCAGAGAAGGAAGCAGGATACCCCAAGCAATGGCCAGCCTAGCTGAGGGGAAAAAGCATAACTAGTCTTATATGCTATGCCAAGTTTTGAATTTACGGATTTACAAGTGGATTGCACGTGTAGGTCAAAGTCAAGGGACTGATCCAGAGTGATACCTAGGTATTTGAAGGAAGAAACAATACTTATTGGTGAGCCAGTAGTGCTGGATACTTTGAACTTCACTTGGGAGGATTTGAGTTTAGAAGCCGATCCAAATAACATAGCCTGGGTTTTACTTTCGTTGAGAACCAGCCTGTTGTCAGTAAGCCAAGCCTGCACATTGATAAAGTCCAATGAGAGGTTGGAGTTTATTTCAGAAATATTTTTAGAGCTTGAGTACAAGACTATATCATCTGCATAAAGAAGACAGGAGCAGGATGGAGGCACAAGTAGTGATATTTTTTATAAATAAAGAAAAGAGAAGGGGGCCCTGGATGGAGGCCTGATAAGAGCACTTCCCAGGTGCTGAACATACCTGGGGCATGCTCTTCTCAGGTAACAACCCACATCCCATCTTGTCTTATTGCTTACATAGACAAAAGTAGTTTACAAATTGTAGCTTTCAAATTTGCAGTTTAAGACTGGAATATTTCTTTGATTTTAAAAGCTTGCTTCAGTGCTGCACTAGACATCATGATGTCATCAGCACTGTGAAAGCTGCACCCTGATTGGTTCAGTATTCAGCTGTGAGGACAGTAACTTTAAAAATATCCAAGGTGACAACAGTAAACAGCAATATTTCTTGACATGTTGCTGTTACTGATGTCACTAGCTAAGATATCATTTTTATCATGTCATTTTAACCCACTCCTATTTTGTGTGTGTGTGTGTGTCTTCTTTGCAAAAACTTCATTAATACACTAGTTAGGGTTAAACTGACAAAAGTTGGGAAAAAATGGTCTTAGGGTTTCCAACCCTAACACCCCACCCCCACCAGTTGTCAGCCATAGCACTCACTCACTCACCCTATTCGATCATGAGAGAAGCTGACATGTGTAGATTATATAAAAAGATGCAGGAGAGGTGAAACTGTATTGCCTGGTGGGTGGGGTTAGGGTATTAGAGTTGGAAACCCAAATGCCATATTGCCCAACTTTTGTCACTTTAACCCTAACTGGTGCATTAATGAAGATTTTTGTAAAGAATTTCCTTACTTGTGGAGTATAATCATATCCTCATGTAGACATGCATGTTGCTCCGGAGGGCCCTGCGCTTGCATTTGTAGTAAAACAGCAACCAAATTGTCAGCATAGCCTTCTTATTACCCCACCTCATGAACTGGTACAGAAAAAATTTCAAATCCTCACTGAAATGTTATTCCACACCACAGGTGTGAAAACACAGTTTGGGAAGGATTTGAAAAATGACAACTGTCACTTTCATGAGGAGTCGTAAAATAAAATTGCTATGTTTAAAATTTGGGGTCAAAATATTTTCAATTACCAAAGTTACAGGCATATGAAAATGTCACCAGATGCATGTAGCTTTACTATTGTTACATAACTTGACCACAAATTTTCAAAATATCCTTCCTATGTCCCCACCTCATGAACAAGGTCAGTGAAAATTTCCAAATCCAGTCTGTAAGGTGATTTTGCCAAGCGACCCTGAAATCACCTTTTGGGCCAGATTTGCATAATTCCACCAACAATGTTCATGAGGTGAGGTCCCAAAAAGGCCATGTTGAAAATTTGGGCAAAAAATATGGAAAAATGGCAAAGTTATGCCACAAAGTTGAAAACCATATTGAAATACATTGAACTGCATTTACCTTGCTTTCTCATATAGCAACTGGCATTTCCAGTAGCAAGATGTGTCATTGATCAGAAACTGGATCTTCACCCTTGGACCTGTTCAGCTGAGTAGGGGGTGTGGAGGTTTGGATGATGTGGGGTGGTGGGTGCTGAGTGGGAGGTTGGATCACTGGGGGACCATTTTATTTTACAGTTTTAAAAAAAAGTCATTGAGGGACTATTTTCTTCATTAGAGGCAGAACAGCAATCATAGGGGTGGGGGGCCATTAGACACCAGGGAAACACAAACTCTAAAAGGGGGACAGCAACTGGAAGGTGGGGAGGGGTGCCACTAGACACCAGGGAAAAATTAAACAAAGTAGGGATAACAATCAGTGGCCAGTAGACACCAGGCAACAAAATAAAAAATTATGGGTAGGGTGACCAAGGGTGGGGGTTGCCACTAGACACCAGGGACAAAATATAGGAAATTTCCCCTCATAAAGTAGAATTGCCACAAATGGGAAAATATAATATTTTTTTTGTTCCACACAGCTGGGAAGTGAGTCATGTAAAAGGATATGAAATGTAAATAAAAACACATCTGGGGTCATTTTGTCAACATTTAAGTGCAGAATCCACCTAATGGGGTCACGATGAGTCAGATAGATGTGTTAGTCTTACTCCCAGGATATCATGTTTGTGGCTTTTGAAATTTTGTTATATAGAAAAAAATGGAAAAAACGAAGGCAGCAAACGAAAAATGATTCTTTCCTAATGAAAAAAGATTGGCCCCATATGAAAAAGGAATCCGTTTTTGTTTCAAACCTCTACTTGAACTGCTTACTGAGCATGCTCAGAACCAATTTTGCAAAACTTAAAAATTAAATAACTTTGGAATGGATTAATATTTTTCACCAAACCAGCAAAAGGCACACACATTCAAAAAAGAGGTCTAAACACTACTCAGCTAGCAAGGAAGACATTTAAAACTATAAGATATAGTGTTAACTGCCAAAAATATTTTATTTGCAGTTCACCAATTTGTGACTGATTTTCACCAAAAGATGCAACAATAACATGCCAGCCCCTGCGCTTCGGCTCGTAGCCTTCATTGGGGGCGTGGTGCAGAATTCAGCAAACCACCTTTTTATTTGCAACAGGGATGTGAGACATCACCCTCAGTCACACACTAATAAATTACACAATATGTTTTTAAAGAGACATAAAAATTTATGTACATCCTTCCATTGTCAATATTTCACCAAAAATTCATATTATGCTTAGCTACAACCATTTAAATTCTATAACAAGCTGCAGAATCAGTATCTTAAGTAGATAAATTCAATATCTGCACTTAACTTGAATTCACATGCTTCTTACTTTGCACTTTCTTTTTATGAACATTGTGACATAATGGAAAAGGCTGATAGCCACTCTTAATTAAAATTATTTTTCTACAAAATCCCTCATTACTATTTGCAGCCATTACAGAAGACCAATCAAATCACAAGATACAGTGCTCATAATTTTAACAATTCATTTAAACTTTTCATCTCATGCAGTATACTAATCCTGTCTTTTTACCATCCGAATGAGGAAGTAAAGAAAAGACAGAAAGAATCCTTGGATGCCATGATTGTAATCCAATTCACGGCCTTCCAGCCAGAGGGAAGAAGAAAGATAGACATTACATAGAAACATAGAATTGGACGGCAGATAAGGATCACTTGGCCCACCCAGTCTGCCCAATTCCCTACCTAATGGATAAGCTGCTGATCCTAGTTAACCAGCAGCCTACATCTTTCTACTCCCAGCCCCTAGAATTGCCTTATGACTGTCCCATGCATGCTAGAATTCAACCACTGTTTTTGACTCCACAAACTCCTCTGGAAGGCGATTCTATGCATCCACAACCCTCTCTGTGAAAAAATACTTCCTTACATTACCTCTGAGCCGCCCCCCCATCTTCAAATTGTGTCCCCTTGTTCTTGCACACCACCTCTTTTTTTAAAAGATGCTACCCTCTTGGACTTTGTTGATTCCCTTGAGGTACTTGAAAGTTTCTATCATGCCCCCTCCCCTTTCTTCGAGGCTATACATATTAAGCTCCTTTAGTCTCTCTTCATATGTCTTCTAGTGCAGACCCTGCACCATTTTAGTTGCCCTCCTCTGGACAGCTTCCATCCTGTCTATGTCCTTGCAGAGATTGGGTCTCCAGAACTGCACACAGTACTCCAGATGGGGTCTCACTAGCTGTCTGTACAGAGGGATAACAACTTCCTGTTTTCTACTGGTGATGCCTCCCTATGCATCCCAGTATCCCCCAGCCCTCCTTACTGCCCTCTCACATTGCTTGCCCACCTTTAAGTCATCTGATATGACTATCCCCAGGTCCCTTTCCATTTTTGTTGTTGTTAGTATCTCACCCCCATTGTGTATTCTTCCCATGGGTTTTTGTTTCCCAGGTGCATTACCTTGCACTTCTTAGCATTGAATCTAAGCTGCCATGCATTTGACATTTCCTCTAATCTTGCCAAGTCCCTTCTCATCCTTTCCATCACACCTTGTGCATCAACTCTGTTACAGATCTTTGTGTCATCTGCAAGGAGACATACTTTTCCTTCTAGTCCCTCTGCAATGTTGCTTATAAACACATTGAAGAGGACCAGTCCTAATACTGAACCCTGCGGTACCCCACTAGTAATCCCCCTTTCTTCAGAGTGGACTCCATTTACTATTACCCTCTGTGTCCTATTCTCCAGCCAATTTTTTACCCAGGCTATCATCTTGGGACCCACTCCCAGGCTGGCTAACTTGTATATTAATCTTTTGTGTGGGACTGTGTCAAATGCCTTGCTAAAGTCTAGGTAGGCCATGTCCACAGCCCCTCCCTGATCTACTGCTTTGGTCACCCAGTCAAAGAAATCTATTAGATTCGTCTGGCATGACCTTCCCACTGTGAATCCATGCTGCCTTGGGTCCTGTGCCCCTCTGGCCTCTAGGTACTCGACAATTCTTTCCTTCAGAAGTGATTCCATCATTTTCCCTATCACTGAGGTTAAACTAACAGGTCTGTAGTTTCCTGCTTCTGCCCTGCTCCCACTTTTGTGAAGGGGAATCACATCTGCCCTCCTCCAGTCCTCAGGTACCACCCCATCCTCCCATGATTTGTTAAAGAGGGTAGTCAGTGGTGTCACTAGTTCTACCCTTAGTTCTTTTAGAATTCTGGGATGAATCCCATCAGGCCCCATTGACTTGTCCACCTTCAGTTTTAAGAGTTCTTTCAGAACCCTTTCTTTTGTAAATGGGCTGGTATCAACTTCTGTATCCAGAGCATTTCTATTGTTTGTTTTAGGTACCTCCCCCTCTTCATTTGTAAATACTGAGCAAAAATATTTAATATCTCTGCCTTTTCACCGTCACCCTCTGCCCACTCTTTATTAAGCCTCACTATCCCTCCCTTGGTCTTCCTTCACTCCCTGATGTACCTAAAAAAGGTTTTATCCCCCTTCTTAACTGAGTTGGCTATCTTTTCCTCAGTTCGAGCCTTTGCTGTTCTGACTGCCTTCCCAGCTTCCTTTTGCTTTAACTGTACTTTCTGAATGCTTTCTTTTTCTCTTGAACCTTCACTGCCACCTCCTTTGAGAACCATAGTGGTTTCTTACATCGTTTTGTTTTGTTTATTTGCTTCACACGAAGGCTTGTTACCTCTGTGATGGCAGTTTTTATTATTCCCCATTGTTCTTCCACCCTCCTTCCTGCCCATTTGCTAGTGCATTCCTTAGGCACTCACCCATTTTGGCAAAGTCAGCCCTCCTGAAGTCTAGTACTTTTGTCTTTGTATGGCTTGACTTCTATTGCTGTGTTTATTGTGAACCATACTGTTCGATGGCTCTAGTTCCAGACGGCTACCCACTTCTACATCTGTGATCCTCTCTCCTTCCATTTGAGAGAACCAGGTCTAAGATTGTTCTCTTGAGTGGGTTCCAATACTAGTTGTCGACGGCATGCCCCCTGTAGGACATCTAGAATAACCCCACTCTTAGAAGTGGCTGCTGCAACTGCACCCCAGTTAACATCTGGCATATTCAGATCACCCATCAGCAATATCTCCCCTTTTTCTGCCATTCTAAGTACACTTTCTATCATTTCCTTGTCCAGTTCCTCCCCTTGAGAGGGGGGTCTGTATACAACCCCTGTGCAGATTGTGGTGCCATTGCCTGTCTCCAAATTGACCCACAGTGTTTCTTCTCCTCCCTGTTTACCCTTTTGTTCTGTTGCTTTGATTTCTTCCCTTGTGTAGAGAGCTACTCCTCCTCCTCCTCCTCCTCTTTTAACCTCCCTGTCCCCCCTGTAGATAGTGTATCCTGGTATGTTTACGTCCCAGTCATGGTTCTGTGTACCATGTTTCTGTGACTGCCACAATATCCAGATGTTCCTCCTCCATCAAGACCACTAATTCAGGAAGCTGTTACCCAGACTACGGGCATTGGTACTCATTGCTCTCCATTTGATGGCTTTACCTTCTGTATAGCATCCCCACTGACCTTTCTACCTTGGTCTTTTCTCATTTAGTACCCTGTTTTGTAGGGAGAGGCTGGGATTTTCCTGCTGCTTATTAGTGCCCCTCTTGACTAGTTTAAAAGCTTGCCAATGAAGCATTTAAACCGATTGCCCAAAAGACTTGTTCCTTCCTGGACAGATGCAGACCATCCTGTTATATAGGCTGGTGTCCCTCTAGGTGGAACCCCAGTCCCAATGAAGCCAAACCCTGTGCTCCACACCATTTTTTCAACCATTCATTAAACTGCATGGTGCAAAGTGCCCTCGCCTCACCCATGCCACTGACAAGCAGCACCTCTGAGAAGGATACTGTGTATGCTACTTGTCTTAGGCCCCTCCCCAACTCTACAAAGTCCTTCTGCACTGCTCTAATCTCCTGATGAGCCAAGTCATTTGTCCCTAGGTGGACAAGGATGTCCAGCTCAGACTCCCGTGCAACTGTTCTCGTGATCCTAAGGATGCGCTTCCTGTCTCTCCTAGCCATGGCACCAGGCACACACCTTACTTCAGTTTTCCCTGCTCCCCCCAGTTATATCCCCCCTACTAATTGAGTCCCCTACCAGGAGCCACTTCCTTTCCCTGTGGTGTCCTCTGCCTCCTTCCTGAGGGCCTCCCTTGTGACTGTTGTCTGCAACCTCCTTTGTCTCCTCTGCGGGTGCATCCATAGGGGAACTATGCTCCCCCAGAATGGTGTATGGATTGTGGAGTGGAACAACTGACTGGGTGTGCCTCTGTTCCACCACCCTTACCCTCCCTGAGCCCACTGTGGTCCAACTGCTGTACTTTCTTCACAACTTCTGAGGTAGTGGTGGTGGCTCTGGTGCTCCCTGGATGGGGGAGGTTCTCTTACTATTATCCAGTGCGGCCTGGGGAAAGGTTCCCTTACTACTGTCCAGTGTGGCCTGAAGACAGGCAGCTTCCTCCCTCAGGGCAGAGAGTTGTCTACAAATAGTACAGCATCTCAGCCTACAGAAAGACTCTCGGAAGACTGCTGCCCCACAGCCATTACATTGCACTACTCCCCACATGTCTGTCTATCTTCTTGTTTATTTTTTTTATTTTTTTTTGTTTGTTTTGTTTGTTGATCTGTAAACAAAGACAAAAAACATTCCTAGTTATTAAACATGTCTATCTTATGGCTTTACACAAGATTAGTACGACATTTATTCAAAAATGAAATAATAAATAGCTATATCTGATTATGGAAAAGAAAAAGGAATACTTTGGGGGGATTGTTTTGAACAGGGGATGAAAAAGAGTTGCGACTCATTTTTCATTTATCTTATGCACATCTACTATTTTTATGTTTGCTTGCACGCATGTGAAAGAAACATAGTGCCATCATCGGAGATTTCGGAGGTGTGTCGCCTCCTCCTCCAATTCAGGCACTGTGCTGGCAGGCGTGGCCCCTGTAAGCCAATGCATTTTGGAGCTGTCTATGACACGCTCCAAAATGCAGTGCCATACAGTTGAAAGGGGGAGCTACACTTGAGTGAGCAGCGATAAGCTGCTCAATGCCAAGAAGCTCTCCAGCCGCAGGGCGCAAGGCTTCAAGACGCACAGACAGCCGACGGGTGCCCAACTTCACGGGCTGAGCTGCATCGCCTCCCCAGAGCTATGCACACGGCTGGGAGCCGCACCCCAGCGTGGCAATCAGTCATTTTGCCGACGGTGGTGCCCAATCCCCGGCCAGCTGAACGCCTCAGTGGTCCTTGTGCCACACTAGAGCCCACCCCAGTGTGGCAAACATCCCACGAGGTTTTTTTATATTTTTGCCGACGGGGTGCTAATCTTCGCCGGCTGAACGCCTCAAAGTCCTTGTGCCATGCTGAAGCTCACCCCAGCGTGGCAAGCTGTCCCACGAAGTTTTTTTTGTTTTACCCTGTAAAACAAAAACGGTCCCACGGCGCGTCTCCCGAACCCCCCTCCCACAATCCACACCCATCCACTGCGCACCCAGCCTCCCCACACCCCTCACCCCATACTTACCTCCGGACTCCAGCGCGACGATCTTCGGTGGACCGGGAACACGTCTGCACTCTTCAAAGCCGACCAGCGAACTGAGGAAATGCCGGTAAGCTGTATAATGGGCTAGATAGGAGGGGTTCAACTTTAGTGCATATCTCAGGCATTTTTGGGAATTTTTGCACCAAATTTTCAACATGGGGGTTTTGGCCCCTTCTCATGAATGATGTCACTGTCATGGCGTTATTCGGGCTCGAAGGGTGATTTCGCGCAGTGACTGCGAAATCACCCTTCGGGACCAAATACCACCATGACAATGACATCATTCATGAGAAGGGGGCCCAAAACCCCATGTTGAAAATTTGGTGCCAAAATTCCACAAAATGACTGTTTAACTAGCTTGCTAGCAGTTCCTACGTAGGTTCGTAAGTTCGTGAAATTTCAATATTTTCACCCAGATTTTCAACATTGCCATTTCACCACACCGTCTTATGAGTAGTACAGCTGTCATTTTCACATCTCACCCAAAATGTGTTTCCGCCTTGTAGCGCAGAATGGTGCAGTCGGTAGTCAAATCAATGTACGGACAAATTAAGAAAATCACAGTGACACTGTTCATGACCAGAGGTCTTGAAATGCTATGTTGAAAATTTGGTGAAAAATTCCTAAAATGACTGTTTACTGAGCATGCTGCACAGTTCCTCACGACGCCATAGGTTTTCGAATTTTCAATATTTCCACTCCAGATTTTCAACATTGCCATTTTTCCACACCTTCTTATGAGTAGTACAGCTGTCATTTTCACATCTCACCCAAAACGTGTTTCCCCATGTAGTGCACAATGGCGCTTGTTAGCGTAACTCAGTGTATGGGACACATTAAGAAAATCACAGTGTCACTGTTCATGAGCGAGATCTAAATGGCAATGCCGAAAATTTGGTGACAGAATTCCTAAAATTACTGTTTTACGAGGCGTTGTTCCCACGCATCTACTGTGAGGGTTTGGCGAATTTTCAATATTTCACTCCAGATTTCCAATACTGCCATTTTTCCACACCTCCTTATGAGCAGTACAGCTGTCATTTTCACATCCTGCCTAAACGAGTTTCCTTTATGTAGCATACAATTTATGCTTGTTGCTGTGCAAACTCAATGTATGGGATACATTAACAAAACTACAGTGACACTGTTCATGAGCAGAGGTCTTAAAATGGCTATGTTGAAAATTTGGTGAAAAATGCCTAAAATGACTTTATTGAGCGTGCATTGCACAGTTCCTATGCATGCTCGTAAGTTTGCAAATTTAATATTTCACTCTAGATTTTCAACATGTCCATTTTATTAAACTTCCTTATGAACAGTACAGCTGCAATTTTCATATGTCACCCAAATGTGCTATCGCACATGTAGCGCTAATGGTGCTGTTGGTGTCTTAAAGCAATGTTTAGGACAGATTAAGAAAATCACAGTTACACTGTTCATGAGCAGAGGTCTTAAAATGGCTATGTTGAAAATTTGGTGACAAAAGTCCATAAAATGACTGTAGTCATGAGTGAGCATTGTGCAGTTTCCACGCATCCTCGTTAGTTCATGACTTTGTAATATTTTCAGTCCAGATTTTCACTAGTGGCATTTTTCAACACTTCCTTATGAACAGTACAGCTGCCATTTTTCACAACATTGCCAAAGTGTGTTTTCACACTTTCAGTGCAGAGATGCGTGGTCGCTGTGGGAAATCATTCTTCGGCACAGATAAAGAAAATCACAGTGACACTGTTCATGATCGGAGGCACCAACATGCCTGAGTTGACAATCTGCTATAAAATATCCCCAACCTACTTATATAACGGGTGTGCTTTGCACAGTTTCTATGTATGCTCGTGACTTCACCATTTTTTTAAATATTTTTACTACACATTTGCAGCATAGCCATTTTTACACCTCCCCATGAAAGAGTACAGCTGTCATTTTTACATCCTGTTCGAATATTTTGCACCTGTGGTGCTACATCCCGTAGTCACTGTGCATAAGCAGCTTGACTACCAAACTGATATTCCCCTGTTCGTGGAGGTGGGGTCACAAACAAACATGTTGAAAATTTGGCATTAAAATACCAACGAATGCCTGAGGTATTAGGCTTTTCAACTAAATCGCCCAACCCTATAGAGAATGACAGGAATCAGGGGTGTGACTTGGGATTCTTGCCTGTGATGCTCATACCATTCCACCCTGCAGTCACTGAGAGGCATCGAGGTATGCCTTGGGCTTTTCATTTAAACTTCACTTTATTCCTATATCGCACCCATCTCACCGTATTTCCTAATGAAATTAATAAGCATAAGGCCAAAGACCCCAAGGAACACGTGACCCTGTCAGTCTCTGCAGAGGTGGGGTGAAATGTATGCGGTCATGATGCCTGACAACCCAAATGCACACCCCAATGCCTGTCACTCTCTGCAGGGTGGTGGTGGGGTTGGCTTCAGTTCAATACTTCACTGCCATTCCTATTACGCAGCTCTGTAACTTCTACACTACCACTGCCAATGCCAGTAAGCAAACATTCGGCATTGACAAATGCTTGTTTCCTTAGGTATGGTTTTAAGTCTCATGAATCATTCAGTCCTGGGGTATCTTGTCTTTGATTTATGATTTAGCGTACATGCTCCTGTATCAGCTCTTTCATCATCCGGACTGTCTTTCCTATATAATATTTATGACAGCCACACCATAAGATGTAAATCACAAAACTAGTCAAACATGTAATGACATCCTTTACAAATACATGTTTCCCAGTGGTCTAGATATAAATTCTTTCTTGGAATCCATGTATTTACATGTGTTACAATTATGGCACTTATAGACACCTGCTGGTTTCACAGGTAACCAGGTTGATGGACCTTGTGCTTGTCTTATAAACTGGCTATGTACCAATTTATCTCTGAGAGACGCAGTTTTTTCTGAATGTGATCCTTGGATGTTGCCCTACCACCCCCCCTTAATGTATTATCACTATGGAGTACCCCTCATGTTTTCCATACAACACTTTCTATCTGTCCTGAAACATTATTATGTTCCATAGAAAATGTTATAAGGTCCGTTTCCATTCCAGTACAGATTTCATTACTGTTCCTTCTACTGACTGAAAGTTCATCCTGTGTTTTATTCTTTACTTTATGGAGTGCTTGATTTAACACCCTCTCTGTGTATCCTCTTTCTTTAAATCTATTCGTCAATGCTGCTGATTGTTTCTCAAAATCCTCATTTTTGGTACAGTTTCTCCTAATCCTGAATAACTGCCCATAGGGTATTGAATTCTTTTTTGGGATGTGAACTTTTACTGTGCAATAATGAATATGTGGCTGTTACTCTTCTGTACCCTACTGTAGATATTATTCATGTTTCACAATCTCCTATTAGGGTTATGTCAAGAAAGTTAATCTGTTTTCTATCTGCCTGGTGTGTAAAATGTAGATTCCAAGTATTCATATTTAACCATGAAATTAATTCCTCCACTTCACTTAATTCTCCTTGAAACACACACAGGCAGTCATCTATGAACATACCCCATTTCTTGATTTGTCGAAATGTGGGTTCACTGTTAGGCCATACAATACTTCCTGTTCCCACATACCCATAAATAAATTAGCGTAGGCCGGGAACATTGATGCCCCCATTGCAGTGCCACATTTTTACCAGTAAAATTCACCATTAAATTCAAAAATATTTATCATGAGTACAAATTCCAAAGCAGTTTTAAAGAAATCTACTGGTATCTGATCCCAACAGTTCACTCTGGTCAAGAAGTGTTGTACTGATCTGATGCCATCCTTATGATGTATTGAGGTGTACAAGGCCTCAGAATCAATGGTTACCCATCAATATCCCTGCTGCCATTCAATACATTTGAATTTTTTGATGGTGTCACCCATATCCTTTAGGTAAGATGGAAGATTTTGCATGCATGACTGTATATATAAATCAATAAATTCACAGAGTGGCGATGTTATTGGGCCAACCCCTGATACTATCGGTCTTCTGGGTGGATGATTTACATCTTTATGCACTTTAGGTATGGTATAAAAAGTCGGTGTTATTGGGTTCTCATTATATGGATATTTAAACTCACTTTCTATAATAATTCCATCTCTTAGGGCACCATCAAATAATCCAAGCAATTCCCTCTTTTTAGCATGTGTAGGATTGCTACCCAATCTTTCATAACTAACTGATCATATAACAGTGTGTCCACCATTTCTTTATACTCTTGAGTATTCATGACCACCAAATTACCCCCTTTATCAGCTGATTTTACAATAAGAGTCTAATTTTTTTATTATTTCATTAAGTGCTAACGTTTCATCTTTTGACAAATTCCCCATGTTGTTTATTATTTTTTGCTAGAATCTCTTTAACTTGCTGTACAATAGTTCTTTCAAATACTATGATGTTATTATTCTGTACTATTGGACAGAAGTCTGACTTACACTTAAAGAAGCTGTCCCTATGAGCTTTAAAATCCCATTGATTTATACGCAGTGTTGGACTGTTATTACTTCTCTGTTCCTCTAACAGTTCATTCAAAATGTTATAATTAGTTCCTTCCATCTCATTCTCCAGGTTGTCCCTTAATGTGCCCTCTCTCAGGGCCTCCAATCGGTAGTCTAGCTCTTCAGTCTCAGATATAATAGTAATTTCCAAAAAGACCATTCGTTTTTCTTTCTTTCAAAAAAATATTTTAACTTTATTTTTCTAAACAGCTTTTGTAAGTCCACAAAAATGGTAAATTCATTGATCCTTGGGGTTGGTACAAAGTTCAGTCTTTTACACAATATTCTCTTTTGGGTCTCTGTCAGTTGCTGGACCAACGAATTAATTATTTGTAGCTGGTTTTGTGGGCTGCAGGTCACAATAATTGCTTTAGGTTCCTTGCCCGTCCTTCCTATTCTCCCTCTTCTTGTTCGTTTACCTTCACCTCTTCTGTCCGCTCTAAAAAAGGCTCTTTGGTTGTATTTTTGGTTGTCAATGGATACTATCTTAGGCTGAGATACTGCTTTGCTTATTTCCTTCTGGTCTTTATAATTTCTATTCCTAGATCTCCCTCTAGCTCTCCCTCTGCTGTATGATCTAGGGCGCTCCCTCTTATTTAATTATATCAATGCTGTGCCAGATTCAAAGGCTTTATTGTCCTTTACCAACTTATTTTGTTTTCTTTGTATAACTTCATGCTTTTGAATTTTATTTTTGAGAGTTTTATGCAGCTGTTGAAATTCTTTAGGTTGCTTACATTTTGCAATCTCCTCTTTTGCTGTTTTCAGTTCATCATTTAGCTCTTCAGATTTTTCTGTTTCCTCTTTCATTGCTAGCTTTGTGTATCCTACAGAGGCATTTTCAGAGCTCGCTAACCAGGCGTCTTTATTTTTAAAATTCTCAATTCCACTTGATGGTGTTTTAATTACTCTAAGCCCTTGTGGCACTTGACCTTTATCTGTTGGAAGTAAAAAGGGGTGGTTTGTTGAATTCTGCACCACGGCCCTAAGGAAGGCTATGAGCCGAAGCGCAGGGGCTGGTGTGTCATTGTTGCATCTTCTGGTGAAAATAAGCTGCAAATTGGTGAACTGCAAATAAAATATTTTTGGCAGTTAACACTATATCTTATTGTATTTAAGCATCTTCCTTTCTAGCTGAGTAGCGCTTAGACCTCTTTTTTGAATGCGTATGTTGTAATTTTATTGGGTTAGCGACCTGCATGGCGAATGCACCTCTGTGTTACTTGTGAACAGCCAAACCTGATTGTTGAACCAGCAAAAGGCACATCCGGGAGCCATCCTCTTTCTACCCAGAAAATTTCAGCACAAAATTGCAAACCATCTGGGTGCTACAGGTGTCACCAGAAATCCAAGCAAAATAAATGGGGAAAGACACCCGAGAATTCACTTTTTCTACTATCCAGAACTCAGAATCCACACATCCAACCAGAACAAAGCTTGGCACATCCACAGATCTACCACATGAGACCACACATGCAAAATTTCATAGAAATCCGGTGAACAGTTGTGATGTTATTAAAGTGTAAAAATTGGGGTTTAAAATTAAACAGCTCATTCAACCCTAGCTATAGTGGTGCTATCACACCACTATAATATATATTTATTTATAAAATGGGTGAGAAAAATCAGTAAAAATGCTGTCTCCTGATTGGACAAAACATGTCATATGACCATGCATTATCCCACAATAATCACACACCTGCACTTCTTTCTATTTTCACCCTCTTCCAAAACAATTGTGCCCATTTTATAAGACAGGTAATCTACTACAGGGCATGTAATCTTGCTGTGATATACACATGCCTTGGAACACACTCAGCCCGAGGCCTCATGCCTAGCAATGCACACCAAGGCATGCATATATCATTGCATGAACCACAAGCCCTGAAGTGGATTATCTGTTACATATAAAACTGTACCATAGTTTCTGCACCTCAGTCACCTTTCTTTTGGAAATACTATAGGTGAATTGTTCCTCCTAGAGATGACAATTCCCCTCCTAAGAAACCTAAAGATGAGAGTCCCTGCCATACCTCTCAACTGCTATGAATTCCGCATAGTGCTATGATTTTCACACTCAAATTTACCCTTGCTCCTCATAGGTTTACTGATGTTCCTCATAATGTTAGCGCTATTTCTGGACACACAAACTATTAAATCATTGAACTAAGTTGATAGAAACATTCCTTATCACTTACTTTATGGGGTCCACCATCTGTAGACATAATATTGTTTAAAATAAGAAACTGCTCCACATTCTGATGCTTTGCTATGATTTTTGAAGTTTAGTGCTATGATTTTTAATGCTGAGAGGTTGAGGGGTATGGTCCCAGCTCCAAAATATTTCCAGTTTAGTTACTGGTCCATGCTGTTTGGAATGAACATCTTTTAAATGCATGTTTTGTTTTATGAGAGCTTCCCACTGAAGATGACAAGTATTTGACTGCTGGGTTGCATGATAAGAAGGAGTGGCAGCATTAGCAAAGGCTGATTGACTGATCTTGAGTCATCTCTATAAAAAATTGAAAGAGGATCACAGGCCATGAGCACCACTCTGCCTCTCACAAGTTTAGTGAGCTGCATTCGTTCCCAAGACTGAAGCTGGTGGACTCAGCTCTGCTGTGTGATCAAGATCCTATAGTAAAGGATAAAGAGCTAACTACCATCAGTTCAGTTTAGAGTGGGTTTCCATCCTGGATCTTAGCAATGAAAAGGAGACTAATCCAAGATGGCCACCATCCCTACATCTGGTCCAGAGAAAAAAATGACAAAGTTAGCACTCTAGCATTTCTATGAGATTATGCAAGTGGCAGATGGACACAGTTTAATGTTGCATTGTCCACTTGCATCCACTGCAGTAGTCTATGGTGAGTATTCATTTGTGCAATGCTCACAGCAAGTGAAATGTGGTTTCCCAGGGTTCATACCTGACTCTTTAGGAACAACCTCTATTCAAGATACTTTCTTTGTGGTGTTTGAAGCATAGATGTTGCTACAGTGAGTGGTTTCTGTAGACCATGAGAGTACAAAATGTGTGAAACAGACTGTATTTTTAAGTACATATTTGAAGTTCCTTCTATCACAGACACACAGACCACAAAAAGCTTGGTACCCAGCACAAGATGATAGCTTTGGCTATATCTGAGACACACAAACAATATGTATTACATACAGTGTGGGAGTTATGTATCCATTTTTATTTTATACCACACCAGTGCTGATTTTAAACTGGAGGGTCTGGCAGGTCGGGGCACAGAATTGTGTTTCACCAGTCTGGTTGGGCAGGCCAGAAAGGGGTTGTTTTCAGCCTAGCCAGATTTAGAACCCCCCCCATAGGGCCCCCTGGATTCAGCCTGCTCCTCCCACTTTCAGAATAGATGATGAAAAAGTACTTCTCCCCTTCTTTAATCCATTCTACAGTGCAGACACCATTTTGCCATTTCCCCCTTGCAATGATATTTATCAATCTTTAAGGGGTACAGCAATGTGTGCCTCCATTCTCTGCCCCTGTTTTGCTTCTGCAAATTGGTGCAGCCACCCCTTGTGCCAACCTCTATCTTTTAATACTTAAAAAAATATTTTGGTGTAATCTTTAGGGAGCACAGCAATGTGTCCCTTCATCCTCTGCTGACCTCCAAGCCTTGGCTGCTGCCCCTGGTGCCCCAATACACAGAGCGAGCAGTTCAGTGTTAGCATAGCGAGAGGCTGGGTGGTGCTGGATTAGATTCCCAATGCACCTTTTAAGGAGAGGATAAGGAGAGGGAAAGGGTAGAGGGAGTGGGTCTAGAATTCACAGGCAATGGGATGAGAGGAGAGACATTACTTTTTATCTGTTAAACTCCTACTTCATCCATCCCTGTGATCCTCCTTTCTGATCCTCAACCCCTACTCCCCAGTTTCATCATCCTACCTTCTCCAGGTGCTTACATCCTTCCTACTGACTACAGTGGCTTGCACCCCACCCATGGCAGTGCCTTCAGGATGGCCCAAGTCTCCAGATACTTCACACTCCAGTAGTTGGAATGGCTGCCTGAGTCAGAGGGTGCAGAGCCTGGAAGTGAAGGCAGGGTCCTTCATTCTGCTTTGTGAAGGGGATTATCCATATTCCAGTTTCACCAAACCCTTGATGATGCTACAGCTTGAGGATGTCATACTATGCATGTGCATTGACTGCAGGTACATTGACATTGGCAGTGTCCTACCCTCCTACTTGAGATCCAGCTGCACCTTCCCCCAGTGGTCACTCAGGTTACAGTACTGCAGCAGGTCTAGTCTCCCTCACTACCTAGAGAAAGGGAGCATCCAGTGGGATGCTTCATCTTCCTCAATCCAGCCAGCCCTATGATGACTTGAGCTCATTCCCAAACCTGGGCCACTGGCGTTGCAGGGGCGGCTGGATGGACTATTCCTAATTTTTTTAGTTTAGTTAAATAGGGTAGTTCTTGGGTGGGGTTGTTGGAGTGGGTAAGGCACCACAGAGGTGCCTTCCACTTACCCTGGCAGGTAACCCTGTTTTTGGCCTTAGAGTCCCATCATTAGGAAAATCCTAAATAGACTAGGTGGGCTATTGATAACACTGGGCAACATTGACATTTTGAGTGCAGTAGATCCAAAAACGATGTGTAACAATACTCTGTTTTAGTTTTTAAATTGATTTTCACTATTTTGTTTATTACATTCTTTTGTTCTGGTCCTGACTTGCCTGTCCGAACTGGCCAGAATCATTAAATCTGATCCATACACCCCTATTAGAGAGGCAACAATGTTTCAAACAATATTTTATAAAAAGTCCACCCCTAGACACTGGTTACTTTTAAAATTTAGAACCCAAAGAGACCCTTCCCTTTACGAAAACTTTGAGAAGTTCAATATGAAAATTGCTTATTAGTATGTGATTAATATGTAAATGACCTGATGAACCCACCCATTCATTTCCCACCCTCCAATACCCTCTATGTTCTCCCATATGCTGATATAACAACAATATATATATATATATATATATATATATATATATATATATAATGTGTGTGTGTGTGTGTGTGTACATGTGTATGTATGTATGTATATGCCGAGTGTGTATATATATATATATATATATATATATATATATATTTATTAGTGGTTGAGTACCCCATTTAAGGTTAAATCAGAAATTTGGCAGCTTAATGACTTTGCCATCATATGACACATTTGCCTGAAATTTAGCAAGTATGGTCTGGTACCATAGATCTCTGGATCTGCCAAGTTTCATTATGGTCGGATGTACGGTTACAGGGCTACAGAGCACCAAATAACGCACAAATTACGCATTGTTGCACATTTTTTGCTCGCGCCTACAAGATACCCAGTCTGTACAACCAGTACAAAGCCTTCAGGGAACATGCAGCCGGGGTCCCCGATGTGCCTTTCGAAGATTTTGTGAAAAAATATTAAACGGTTCGAAAGTTATTCAAAAAACAATGTTTCCATTATAGTCAATGGGAAAAGTTAACAAAAAGTTCAAAAGTGTCGCAAATGCAGTTTTTAGTGTCGCAAATGATCCCTGTATTGTTGCAAATCCACCATCTTGTTTTCAGTTGGTGGTCACAGAAATGCTTGCCATTTAAATTTGGGACCCTCTAGGGACACAATTCTTGCTTTGTTCACCTAGTCGAGTCCTGAGGAAGCTAGCCATATCTTTTTTGGGAGGTTAAACACCCCAGAAATATGTTTTTTAAATTTTTGTAAACAGTAGTGTCGCAAAGTAGAGTCACACATTCGACACTTTCATGATTTTTTTTGTGAAAGTGTCTCAAATCACGACACTACTTTGCGACACTATGCCCAAAACAATAGGACATCTTTGCCACCCTGCTGCAAAAGAACGGTTTGGTCTTTTGGGCTGAAATTTGGAGGGAAGAAAGCCAAGATTCCACAGATGTGCTTTTTCATGGTTTAGTGACAAAATATTAGAGGGCTGCAAAGTTACAGCACTCCAAAGTAGATGCATTTTTCTATAGGCTAACATTACGGCGTCCACCACGCCTTTCGGGACACGTATCTCGAAAACACTTCAAGATATGGACTTTTCGTTGGAAAAATACTTAAGTGCAAATTAACTAGGAAAGTCATAAATAATATGAGATTTTTTTTTTTTTTTCTATGTTATACGGTTCCTGAGATATAAGCAATTTAGTATTCCAAGTGTTCATTTTCTGCTCCAAGGGCCATTATTATGCATACATTCTTTGTATTCACTGTGCTTCTGAATGCACCTTTTTGGGAAAGAAAATGTGTGCGTTTACGTTACTGTTACAATTAGCGTTTCCATATGCGCTCAGTAACCGTTGCTTTAACATTTCCGTACACATCACCGTACGTACCTTTGCGTTTGCGCTTGCGTTTGTGTTACTGTTACCATTTGTGTTTCCGTTTGCATTTGTGTTTCCTTTGGCATCATCCTTGGTGTTAGCATAAGTATTTGCGTTTCCAATTGCGTTACCGTGTGAGTTACCATTTGCGTTTGCGTAGGCGCCTGCATTTGTGTTTCCGTTTGCATTTGTGTTTCCTTTGGCGTAATCGTTGGTGTTATCATAAGTGTTTGTGTTTCCAATTGCATTACCGTGACCAAGCGCATTACCATTTGCATTTGCATACATGCTTGCATTTGTGTTTCCATTTGTGTTAATGTTCACTTTGGTGTCATCGTTGCTGTTACCATAACCATTTTCATTTCAAATTGCATTACCGTTACTGTTTGTGTGTTTGTCACAATTTGCATTTGCATTTCTGTTGTCCTTAGCGTTTGCGTTTATGGTAGCATTTCCATTGTCGATTGCATTACTGTTTCCTTCTGCATCACCATTGTCATTACCATTTGCATTTCTGTTTGCGTTTGTGTTACCGTTTGCATTTTTGTTACCATTTGTGTTTCCGTCGGCGTTAGTGTTTGCGTTACTGTTTTCGTTAACGTTTGTGTTTCTGTTGCCATTAGCAATTTTGTTACCATTTGTGTTACCATTTCTGTTTTCATTAATGTTTGTGCTTGCATTTCTCTTACCATTTGCGTTATCGTTTACGTTTGCATCACCATGTGCATTACCATTTGCACTTGCGTTTTTGTGTTACCATTAGTGTTACTATTTTATTTTACCTCACTGTTTCCGTCACCGTTTATATGAACATTACCGTTCACTATTTATAGTGCACATTCTCAAACAGAAGGGAAATTCAAGGCATAAAACTCCATTTAGTGCATCAGTTAGGGTTGTTCCACAGCGACAAAAGTGAGGAAATTTGGTGTTAGGGTTGCCACCCCTTGCACCCCACGCCCATCCCATCCCCACCAACAAGCATTGGGGTGTGCGTTGGGGTTGTCGGTCTAACTCTCACCCATTCTCCTATACTGCACTGCCTTGAGCTTATTTACACATGGAATGGGGTGAGAGTTAGGACCGACCACCCTAGCGCACACTCCGATGCCTGTTGGTGGGGATGCGTGGGTGTGGGGTAAGGTGACAATCCTAACACTGAATTTCCTCACTTTTGTCGCTGTGGAACAACCCTAACTGATGCATTAAATGGATTTTTTTGCCATGATATATATATATATATATATATATATATATATATATAAAAATAGGGGACACATGATGGGCACAAGTGGAATATGGAAAATATTTTCACTCCTGCAGAGTGAGCCTGGATATTTCATGAATGCTGAAGGCACGAGTGGAATATACAGTGCTCACGAGGCAGGAGTGAAAATATTTTTCATATTCCACAATGTGCACATCGTGTGTCCTATTTATACAATGGGGCACTATTGCAAAATGTACAATTTGTGTGGGATTAGCATGGGTTTAGCGCAGCTTTGTGCAGCTTTGCGCAATTGTGTGGCATTGCGTGGGTTTAACGTGGGTTTCAGGGGTGTAATTGTAACCCCCCTGTTATCCAGGGTTACTAGAATCCCAGTAAGACCTAGTGGTAGGCAGGGAAGGCAGCTTGTGAAACTCCAGTTAAATGGATTTCACACTGTCTCACTCTGTTCTCAGTCTCAGCTGAGACTGAGGGATGACATCACCATAGAACTATCGCAGCTGCATGAGCCACACTGGAATCTGCAGAAGGGAGTTAGATTAGAATGTTGGGAGTTTTGAATGGTAGTCTGTAGTTGGAGATTGTGGTGTGAGGAGCACAGCAGTCTGTGCACAGGCTCTTGGAGCCTCAGCTCTGAAATAGAGCTACTTTTAGGGAAAGGTGTGTGTTTCTGCCTAAAGAGGAATACAGTAAGCTGTTCTTTAAAGTGGTGGAAACTGCTGATACAGGTCTCTGTACCCCATCCCACAGGGGATGGGGTGGAAGGTTTGCCAGCTATTCCAGGGGCAACCCCCTGGCTACTGCTAGAGAAGAAGCTGCCTTATTTTTCCCAAGTGTGTGGGGTACAAGAAGATGTCAAGATTCGCCTGTGGGGCACCTGCAACCAAAGGGTGAGTTCTGCTCTTTCTAAAGGGCCCATGTTTCATCCTGAACTGTGTTAAAGTGGGGTTTGGACTACTGAAGTAGTGGGAGGCCTAGAGTAATAGGCTTAGCCCAAAGTAAAAGTATGTTCAAGTCCAGCACAAGGGGAAAGTCAAGACAAGTAGAGGAGATGTGACATATGTCTACCCAGTAATCTACATTGCCAAGCTTTCAAAAAGAGTTGTTTAGTGTCCAGAGAAATGGCCGGGTATGGATTGTGGGAGCTGGAGGTGGGAGACCCCCCATCTTTAGTAACCAGGTCCACCTCTACAGATTTGCTCTGTGGATTTCTACTTTGCCTCATGCACTTGGCCAGTGATGAGGGAAGTACCCAGATGTGGGATGGAAGGAAATTTCCCTTAAGGAGTCAAAGGCTCTAAGGTGGTTTGGGGAGCCACCAACAGGAAAACTGGTTCATTCCCATATGGACCACAATCAAGTGGCCGGAGGGGGAGCCGGGCCGTGGGAAAAACCCAAGTAGTGTACAAGTCAGGCTGTGTACCCAAAGCTGCATGCAAGTCCGGGCTGTGTGTCTTGTGGGTTCAGAGCCTGAGGGCTGGAATAGTGAAGAAGTGTTCTGTATCTCTAATCTGCATTACCAGGAATGTAGCCCCGTGGGGGTCCATCTATGCTTTGTTTGTTCAGTTTGGATGTGAATAAAAGCCACACTTTAGAATCCCATTCCTGGTTTTGGACATTACGGTTATTGCTTCCTGTGTTCGGATTTATTTGGGTGCCCCTGTGCAGAGTAGCTAAACCTAGGCCCCCAGTGCCGAGTAACCTAGTCCTCCCCGAACCCAGTCCCCACCAGGTACTGCTGTCAGTTTCAACAACATACCAAGTGTCATTTTGCAAAAAGGCAGGGGTCTGGGGGGTTACAAAATGGAGGCACTGCTTTGGATTTTAATTTAGGGAGGAAAGGTGCTCCGGCAAGGGGATAGCATTTTGGCTATCTGGCAGTGGGTAGCCCAAAAAGCTGAAGCAATTTAACTAGTGTGTCACTGTGTGCTGTGGTTCTTATGCTGCTGTTAAAATGCCAACTGTTTACCAAGGAGCAGTAAAGCTGAAAGAGTGTGCCCTTGTCCTGCATCAAATGTTTACAGCGTTTTTGCCAGCTTTTTAAAAGAACTGTGGTGATAAAGAAAAGTGTGGAAGACTAGGGGTAGCAACAGGAAAATTGTGCCCTGGACATTGGAAATGCTTTTTAAAGAACTGTTGTGATAAAGAAAAGTGTGGAAGACTAGGGGTAGCAACAGGAAAATTGTGCCCTGGACGTTGGAAATGCTTTTGAGTAAACTGACAGACTTGCTGTGTGAATGGTCATGCTAAATGGCTGATATGGGCTCCCGCAGTGGAGTCAGTTGAAAAAAAAAAAAGTGGTTTCTGCAGTTTAAATTTGCCTGCTCGACGATCGCCGAGAAGAGAAGAGCACTCATGAGGAAGAAGAGGCTCATTTGCATGGCGTCGTGTGATTGGTGAGGCTGCAATCAGTCCCGCTCCTCAGCCAGCTCTACAGTGACTGCCCAGCATTCGAGAGGGAGTGTGAGTGGAGTGCATGTACTGGCTTGGTGGAGGAGCATCGCAGTGATTAAAAAGCACTGTAAAACTTGTAAAAATAGCCTTTGCTGTTTAAAATCGGGCTCAACCCGCATCTCGATCGACTGGATTGTGAGTGTGGTGATCGGAAAGACAATCAGCAGGACTGCCCACACGCTTCCTTTCTGAGGCCTCCAAGACTGGCTGCAGGCTGTTTTTTCCATCACAGCAAACAGCTACTGATAACAGTGAGTACCAACAGTAAAAGTTGCTCAAACAGTGATTTTCTGCCAAAAGCCAGCTGAATATGTGTGCAGCAGTATAGTCGCTTTACAAATAATGACTGTGTCAAGTTTTACCAGCAAGTGCAAGTCTGCTAGGCCATTGACTGTGAGCATGATTATAAATTCACCATCAGTTTAAAGTTTCAAAGCCAGAGAGAGACTGTGAGTTGTAGCAAAATGTGCAGCACTAGTTATAGGCAATCCTGTGCTTGAAATCCTGAGGCTTTAAGGGACTGTGAGCTAAAGAAATGTTTTCAGCAAGTGAAAAGTCCGTGGCAAATCATGTAAATGTGCTAGGAAAAGAACAGTGCAAGTTTGTGCAGTTTGAGCAAAAGTTATCAGTAGTGTGTGTAAATCGGATGTGCAGTGGCTTGACCCAATTTCTGAATGTTGATGCGCAGGAGTGCTGCCGCCGCCATTACAGGGTGGGGTAGTAAAGTAAACATAGTAGCAGAGGAGCCATTTTAAAAGTAAAGAAAGTGCTCAGTGATGTGGGACTTTCAGTAACAGTGAGCATTTATTTGTTTTCCCTGCAGTTATGGCCTCAGGACCAGCTCGCTACCCGGATCATGCCCGGGCTGCAGTAACAGCAGCAGTAAATAGGTTAAGGGACATTGAAAGGTGTTGCTGTGGAGGACAACTGCCTTCTCATGTGGTGATTCCTGGATATCCAGTGCAAGTGTGTCAAATATGCTTAAATGCTGGAAGGGACGTCTTCATGGTATCTCACTGTTCTGGGTGCCTAGAGAAATATGGCTTGTATAAAGCGCCCCAGATTCCTTTGGCTCCCACATGGACAAAGGTTCAGGAATCTGTAGTTGGCAGCACACAACACCAGGCAGAGCCTGTTGAAGAAGGCCCCTCGGGGGAGTGTGGCACAAAGCTAGAGGGTGCAGATTTAGAGATAGAACCAGATGTTGATGTTTCGGATGCTGGATTGCAGAAGGAAAATTCAGACAAAGCATCAGTAGACCCCTGGAGGGGGTGGCCTAGCCCAAGTCTCATAGAAGAAGATGAGATGCGGGAGGCCTTTGAATGGGAGGTGTCGACCTCCGAGCCTAGTGATGAGTGGATAGTCTCAGAAGTGAGGACAACTGCTCACTCCTGGGCACAGATTCTCAGTGAGGAAGAAGATGAGGGGGAACCTATGTGGCCTTGTGAAAAAGGAACGGGTACACAGCCTCAAGCTCTTGCCTCGGAAGAATGCATGGAAGAGAGTGGTGATGCCACTGCCCTGGCTGTGCAAGAAGAAGAAGTCAGGGATCTGTTTTTCATCTCGTTGAAGATGCGTAGCTGGCAGAACCAGGACTGGCCGACCCCAAGCCAGGCCAGTGGTCTCAGGTTGACCAAAGCTAGTAAAGAGGAGAGACTGGTTCGTAGGAAGGTGAATGAAATCTATGGAATGTCCTTTCCTACCTTTCCTCGGAAAGTCTGGGAGGAGATTGAGAACAGCACGAAATCCTGGATCTGGGCAGAGGCAATGAAATGTGTGCATCCTGGTGTAAACAAGCATGTCAGAAACAGACTGTTTCATGAGAAATACACCCAGTGGAAGAGAGGCAGAACACTGTTTATGGACACTGTGTGAATAGTGGATGGAGAGGGACGTGAAACCTTCTACTGTGTGAATTATGTGCACCCAGATGGGGTAATAATTCAAGCTCCTGACCCCCTGTACTATTGGCCTCAATGCAAGGACCTCCCTGAAAATGAGCCCGTGCCTGCCAGATGGAAAGCCGAGCAGTGGTAGTCAATACTGCCACACCAGCCTTTGCAGTGCCTTTATTGATCCGCCAGTATGGACATCCAAGACTCAGGTGCCCCACCTTCATCAGTTCTACAGTGTACTGGCCTTTCCAGAATCCGTCGACTGGCCCACCAGATGACTTCAGATCCAGAGAGGACACCATCCCAGCTGTATCCTGATCCATCGCCTGGTAATCGGATGACGTCAGACCAGCTGGTTTCCTTTTTGTTCCTGTGCTAAGGTTCCATCTCCAGAGATGACATCACCCCAGCAATTCCCAGATGTGCCCCCTTGTAGTTCCCAGAAGATGTCCGCCCAGCTGTATCGGAAGAAATACTGCCAGGGAGAGTCTTCAGATGAGGAGCAGGTCGATGTATCTTAATCCTTCTACAAGGGGCTGGTAAGTCAAACCTTTCTATCCTTATGACATTGCAGTACACACCCTACACTAGCAGACTCCAGAATGTGTGAACTGTCCTCAAAGACTCTCCCCTTCAGGACTTTGGCCTGCTAGAACTGTGCTTCACTGGGCTCCGGCCCAGAAGAGACTCTTTAATGGACTAGCCTTTGGGCACTGTGGTCACTAGTTGGGACTTTTAGAGCACTCCACCCCCCAAATGTGTATTGTAAATAATGTCATTGTTCTTCTACTGTGTCTACTGTAATATACTGTTTTTCTACCTTTTCTAAGAAAAAAAAAATATTTTTGGGATTCTCCAGTGTTTTGATGGTAGGGGTTTAGATAGACTGTGTATGCAGATTAGGAGTGTGCATTGTCTTTCTTTTTCTTGCAGGTGCTCCTAAAGAAGATAGAAGAGAAGACAAGAAGAGGGGCTCATCGGAGTTCCTCACTAGTACTTTAGTGTGTTGTAATTTAAAGTACCAACAGGAAAATTGGTTCATTCCCATATGGACCACAATCAAGTGGCCGGAGGGGGAGCCGGGCCGTGGGAAAAACCCAAGTAGTGTACAAGTCAGGCTGTGTACCCAAAGCTGCATGCAAGTCCGGGCTGTGTGTCTTGTGGGTTCAGAGCCTGAGGGCTGGAATAGTGAAGAAGTGTTCTGTATCTCTAATCTGCATTACCAGGAATGTAGCCCCATGGGGGTCTGTCTATGCTTTGTTTGTTCAGTTTGTATGTGAATAAAAGCCTCACTTTAGAATCCTACTCCTGGTTTTGGACATTACAGTTATTGCTTCCTGTGTTCGGATTTATTAGGGTGCCCCTGTGCAGAGTAACTAAACCTAGGCCCCCTGTGCTGAGTAACCTAGTCCTCCCTGAGCCCAGTCCCCACCAGGTACTGCTGTCAGCTTCAACAGCATGCCACCTGTCGTTTTGCAAAAAGGCAGGGGTCCGGGGGGGTTACATAATAAACAGTATTTATTTTAACTCTGCTGACGTCATCAGGATTTATTTCACTGCAGTGAAAATAACATGGTTTATTTCACTGGAATATGTCTCACCCCCATTGTATAAATATATATATATATATATATATATATATATACACACACACACACACACACACACGTGTGTGTGTGTGTGTATGTATGTATGTATATATGTCAGGCTCCTGGCAATATGCCAAGAGTTGACACTGTCTTTCTAATAGAACCTCCTTCCCAAAGGCCGCAAACCCCAAAAAGGCCATTTTTAACAAACTGCGCCTCCCCGACCCCTCCGTCCCTGATTTGGGGGCACATGGTAATCACAGTCAAGGCTATCTCAGTCATTCCCCTTTCTAAACCACAGTGCTCCTCTCCCACTGACTAATATAGGCATCTGATTGCAGGACACGGTGCACATGACCTGGAGGGAGATGGAGGAGCAGTCCACAAACAGACTGACCAATCTGTTTTTCCTAGCATCATCAATGACACAAACTCCTCCTCACCTTCCCTCCCTCCCAGTCTCATGCGTGGTGTGCTTATACAATCAGATAACTGGGGTGATGACTAAGCCAGACAGGATTTTGATTACCATTCCCCCCTTCAAATCATGGTTCAAGGGTTAGGAGAAGGCAGGGCTAAACTTTTTGCAGGTTGTTTAATGGCCCTCTGGGACTAGGTGGGGGGGTTGGGCCAGTGGGGCTTCCATTAAAAGACAATATCAGCTTCTGGCACAGTGCCAGAAGATTGTCAATTTGTTTTAAAAAAGTTTGTTTGTGAAAAGAAAGTGGCAGATTTTGTTCCATGGAAAATACATACAAATTAATTTTAAAAAATGAACAACAGAACCTAGATAAATAGGACCCATTTAGCTTGATTCTTGTGTTTGTTTCTCATGATTAGGGCCAGAAATACTTTTCCTGGGCACCCAATATCCCGAGTGCCCAACTTAGTGAGAGGAGGCTTCCGCTGCATTCTCTGTATGAGAACCAGGGATTTTCTTAAGTTATGCAGCCGCAGCTGAACTCCTCTGTTGGCTGTAATGTGAGCCCCTTGTCCTGGTGTCTAGTGGCACCACTTGCTCCCTGATCACTGTCCCTCTAAATAAAAGATTTATTCCCTGGCGTCTAGTGGCACCCCCCCCACCCTTCGATCAGCTTTATCTCCTTTTTTTTTTATTTATATAATCCAACACTGGGATGCCCACCCACAGTGTCAGATACCCCCTACCCTCATTGCTTATTGTTTAATTGCTAGTGCAGACATCGGGGGAACCAGTCCCCATGTTGGCATTACATGCCCCACCCAGTAGTGTGGGACACTGGGGAGCTCACCCCCAGTGTCCCAAAATATGTATTTAGTTTTATATTGGGTAAAAAAAATAAACAGTCCCCAACATCTTTTTTTTTTTTACCTGAAAAAAAGGAAATGGTCCTCGTCATCCCGCCATTCCTCTCCCCATCCCGACCCTCGCATTGAGCACCCACCACCCCACACCCCCCTTACCCTATACTTACAACAGGAGGTCATAGGCTGTCATCTTCTGTGGACTGAGACACATTTGCACTCTTCAAAACTGAACCGTGAACTTAGGAATCAAGATAAGTGCCGTATAATGTATTTCAAAAGAGTTTTGAACTTGTGTTCATAACATTGTCATTTTTTGGAATTTTTTTCACCAAATTTTCAATATGGCCTTTTTGGGACCCCTCCTCCTGACCACTGCAGCAGTCATTTCATTAGTTGAGCCTGGAAGATGATTTTGAGGTCACTGCACAAAATCACCTTTCGGGACCGAATAACGAAATTCCACCACCAGTGATAATGAGGTGGGGTCCCAAAAATACTATGTTGAAAATTTGATGAAAAAAATTGCTAAAAGTGGCTGAGTTATGTGCGTTCATTAAAATTTTTCTATGGATGCACATAACTTTGGTAATTTTCAAAATTTTGATTCCAACTTTTCAACATAGGCATTTTTTCATACCACCTCATGAACAGTATAACTGTCATTTTTCACATCCTGTCCAAAATGTGTTTTCACACCTGTGACAAGGAATGGCATTTTGGCACAGATTTGAAAATGTTCATCTATGGGCTTTACGAGGTGGGGTTATAAGAAGACTATGTTGAAAATGTTGGTTCAAAATATGAAGAAATGCAAAAGTTATGATCATTTGCTGCAATTTTGCTACGCCCACTTGTAACTTCAGAAATGTTAAGTATTTTTACCCCAGATTTTCAGCATAGCCTTCTTAGTACCATCCCATGTATGTCACAGCTGTCATTTTTCAAGTCCTGCCCAAAATGTGTTTTCGCACCTGTGGCATGGAATGGCGTTGTAGTTCCACAAAATTATGTTTTGGTGGGGATTTGAAAATGTTCTGTACTGGGTACATGAGGTGGGATAATAACATGGTTATGCTGAAAATGTGGTCACTGTTGTCCTATAAATGGAAACGTAGGGCCCAGAGGGACCTGTACTTTCACAGGTACATACATATGTGCATCTATGGAGGGATGGGAGTGCAGGGTACAAAGGACCCTGCGCTCCCACAGTAAAATAAGGATACTATTATACTATCTCAAAAAGTAAGGAAATAAGTTGCAAAAAAACTTTGTTAATGCTCCAGTTAGGGTCAAAGTGACAAAAGTTAGGAAATGAGGCATTAGGGTTTCCCCTAACACCCCAGCCTCCCAAACCAGGCAGAAAAGCAGGTGTGGGGTGGTGCCTTGGACTTCTCAAGCCTAACACTCACTCTGCTGCCTGCCCTTGAACAGGGCTGCTTCAGCTTCCCCACGGTCAGCCGGCACCCAGCTAGCCACCGACCGAGACCAGGATGCCTGCCTGCAGCTCCTTGGAAGCTGCCTACCCTTGAACAGAGCTGCTTCAGCTCCCCCACGGTCAACCAGCACCCAGCCAGCCACCGACCGAGACCAGGACGCCCGCCTGCAGCTCCTTGGAAGCTGCCTACCCTTGAACAGGGCTGCTTCAGCTCCCCCACGGTCGGCTGACACCCAGCCAGCCACCGACTGAGACCAGGACGATCGCCTGCAGCTCCTTGGAAGCTGCCTGCCCTTGAACAGGGCTGCTTCAGCTCCCCCACGGTCGGCCGGCACCCAGCCAGCCAGCGACTGAGACCAGGATGCCCGCCTGCAGCTCCTTGGAAGGTACGGGACAGCGCAGCCAATTGGAACATGGGTGCTTCCAGCAAACCCACTCTGATTGGCCAGGACTTTTCCCCTGCTTCAGCCATCCGGCACTTTTTACAAGTAGATTTTCGATAGAACTAAGCACATTTCAGTTGTGTAATAGAATTTTTTTTTTTGTTTTGTTAAGTGGCTAGTTTTCCATTAGCAGGTTATACAGACCTGCCACTAGAGGGATTCTTGGTCTTTCTACACAAATCACTGTACTCAGTCGTGGGCAATATGGCCTGCATTATCATTCTACTTCTTTCCCGGTGGTGCTACAAGGGGAGGTTGTAGTTTGAGGTTCCCCTAATCTTCACTGAACAGGCTGACAACTTCCCTAAAACTGCCTGTGCGACAGCTCTGCAGCTGAAAACAGGAAGCCCTCAGTGTCTGTCATCCACCCTTCAGACTCAAGTCAGATAGACTCTGAGCACCCTATTCTTACCTACGCTACATGCAATCCCCCATTGGCTACTGATCGACTGTGACGCTCTCGCTTTACTCCTGAAAAGGAGAACTGTCCCACCGACCGGCAACACAGCTGATGCTGCGCGGAGGGGAGGCGAGGGTTGACCTGCTCCAAAAGGTCCCCTTGCGCCACCCAGAGGACCGCAGAATTGCCGAGTGGAGGTGCCATGGGCTACTGCTGCTCCGCCGGGCCTCCTCGGCTGACAACTTTGCATCGCACAAGCTCCCGGCCCCTGCCCTGGTGCAGGAGAAAGCTGAACAGGTTTCTTGGCCCACCTGTCCACCGCGTTCCCTCCTCCAATTAAATGCTCACTGGCTCCACCCCTAATGTACTGTCTCACCCAATTGGCTAATAGGGGAGGTATCTGTTTCATTGTTAGTGGTAACTAGCTTGATTTCTATTTTGTGGAAGCTAGTATCACCCAAACAGCCAACAGGGGAAGTATCTGCTTAATTATCAGTGGTAATTAGTTCGTTTCTCCTACCCTGGTTAATTACCCTTCCTACTCTCTGATACTAAATAGAGTCAATGAAAATTTTTTTTTACATGTTGGTATATGCTAAATACAGTCAAAGAATTTTTTTATGCTGGTATATGCCTACTGACTGCGCTACTGTCTACTGCCTGTCAACATTATCCTGATGGCCTACTTCTCTGCGACCACTGTCTGCTAAACTGCCCTACTCTGTCTTGTGTCAGAACCTAAGTCTTGTACAGGTGTTGCTCATCCTGCTGGCTCTCCTGTCTCAGCCCCTGCTAATAGAGACCCTAACAAAAGGAGTAGGGCCTCACTATACCAGACTCCCGACAAAAGGTGTAGGGCCTAACTATCCCAGTCCTGCTACACTGTCTGCTCAAAACAACCTTGCTAGTATTTACTATTATACCAGTCCTAACCCCACTTGCACTGCTTGGTTGTTGGCTGTCTAAACTCTGTCCTCGTATAACTGTTGACAGGTGGTAATTGTGCTTACAAAGAGCGAGGGCAGGAACTCCTTCCCAGAAATAAACCTCAGCCCCTGCGTCCATAGCTGGTAGCCTTGAATTGCACTGTGCAGGCCTTATTTTATTTACTTGGCACATACCAATAACAAATCTCACTAACTTCCTTCCAGCCTTAGTACATCCATCTCTCCTTCCTTCACAGCAGTTCTTGTTAGCGGACTGATAATTATCTCACAGGCTAGTGCTATGCCTCCAGCCAAGATGTGGACGTGGTTCCCCCTCCCATCCATCTAGTGAGGATAGGGATACTCAAATACTAAAGGTAGAGAGGGTGCTGGCTGTCATCCACAGGGATATAGGCCTTGTAGGTCTTATAGTGGTACTCTCCTTGTTGCATATGGTCACCTCCCCCCCAATAACACTGGGTGACAACTGGGGATGGTCGTCCACCTACGAGGTCCCCGACTACACCTTCTTCAATATCCTTGTGATCTCTGAAGCGCGCTGCAGGGTTACTTGCTGTCTAGATCTTCGGTGCCTTATGTATACAAGCAGGGTAAAGCATACCCGTGCTAAAAAACTCCTAGGTTGTCAAGTGCATAGGAGGTGGTATCTCCCCTGGCTCCTCCTACTTGCACTACTACTGGCCAGTGATATTGAAACCAACCCTGGCCCATTAAATCTGACCCACAAAATTCCTCCCGTATGGGGCATGGGTAAGGGGCGGGCTAAAAATAGCTCATCTTAACATTAGGAACCTGCTACCTAATCGTGATGAGCTATTAGCATGGGTTGCACTCTACAAACACGACATCCTAGGAGTGACGGAGACCTGGCTGAAACCCTCTGTCCCTGATTCTGCTTGTGAACTCACTGGGTATGAATTCACCCGACTGGACAGAGCTGGGGGCAAGGGGGGGGTGGCATACTAATCTACCATAAGAGCCACTTAAAAATCTCCCAAATTGCCCACCAGGATTCAAACGTGTCCCCCTGTGAGTTGCTACATGTGCTACTGCTACTTGGGGATGCAAAGAAACTGCACCTGGTGTGCACCTATAATCGTCCAAGAGGTGGGCTACCTGGATTAACTCACCTCATGGACAAAATTGGTCCCAGAGTCAGGGATAATGAACTCATAATCCTGGGGGAAGTAAACCTTAACTGGGATAGTGGTAATGTTAAGCAGTTTGAGCCTCTGCTTGCTAACCTTGCCCTGACCCAGCTCATCCAGGAACCAACTAGGCAGACAGCAAATGGATCCTCCAGCACCTTACTGGACTGGATCATGTCTAACCATCCTGACAGGATCTCATCAGCGGGTACATTATCTGACTCCATCTCTGACCACTCACTGGTTTTCTGTGTATGTAAAATTCCCAACCCCAAAATTCCACACAAAATTATGCATGTCAGAAACTACTCTAGATTCGATACTGAGGAGTTCCTGGAAGAACTAAGAGTTATTGACTGGTCTGGGGTGTATGGTGCCACTGACCCCTCGGCAGCAACCTTTTACTTCCTCTCTACCTTTGGGGCCTTGCAAGACAAGCATGCTCCCAAGGTCACCCATAGGGTGAGGGGGTCTGCTACCCTCTGGTTAAATGGGAATCTCCTAGCCCAGATGCGGGAGTGAGATAAGTGTTGGGCACGTTCCAAAGGTACCAGTTTTCTACGCTACTAAGCTCTGCCAGTAATCCCAGGAGGTTCTGGAGAGATATTAAATCCCTTGTTAGCGGATCCTCCCATCCGGGGGTTACGGACATGGTCATAAATGGAGTCTCCTGCAATAATCCCCATACTATTGCCAACTCCCTAAATAATCACTTCTCTGACCTCTCTGCCTTCACAACCCTCTTCTCACCTGATGAGGCTCTGTCCCACCCCCTTCCCTCCACTCTGCTGGAGGGTCACCCTCCTCGTCAAATGTTCCACCTCAGGGCTGTATCAGTTCAGGACTTGCAGAAATGCCTAGCTGGCCTCTCCCAGTACTCCAGTCCTGGCCTAGACAACCTGGAGCCTAAACTCCTTAAACTTGGTGCTGCACACATTGCCTCACCAGTAGCCTTTATCTTCAACCTATCCCTTGGTCTGGGGACTATCCCAGACATCTGGAAAGAGGTGAGGATTGTCCCTGTACTGAAGCAAGAAAATCTCAAACTGCCTGACAATTATCGACTGATTGCCATTCTCCCAACCCTTAGCAAGCTCCTTGAAAAGGTAGTGGCTGAGCAGCTTTCCGAATATATCCACTCTCATGAACTTCTGTCCCCAGCCCAGCACGGCTTTCGTAAGGGACACAGCACCACCACAGCCTAAATCTCGGTTACATCAAGTATCTGGACAGCCATGGACCAGGGCAAACTCTCTGGTGCAATATTTATTGACCTGTCCAAAGCCTTTGACCTCATTGACCACAAACTGCTTGGCGCACAGTTGTGGTCACTTGGCCTCTCCCCCCATGCCATGAAATGGCTAATGGGTTATCTACATGGCAGAAAGCAGCGTACCTGCTTCAATAAAGTCCTCTCTGAGCCCCTACCGGTGACCTCCGGAGTGCCTCAAGGCTCGGTACTGGGTCCCCTCCTCTTCTCCCTCTTCATCAATCAACTACCCATGGTTACTACCAGCTGTAGCGCCACCATGTATGCAGATGATCTGGTAATCCTGGCTCACTCCCAGAATGCCACTACCCTAAACCAGAACCTGACCGATGACTTTAACAGGGTATTGTCATGGGTTACTAGTCTAAGCTGGTCCTGAACCTGAAAAAGACACAGGCTATGCTCTTTGGCTCAATGGCTAAAATCAAAGCCTCATCGGCCTGCTTACCGTCACCAGCACAGATGGATCCTCACTACCCATAGTGAGCTCCATCAAATATCTGGGGGTAATACTTGACCCCCAACTTGACATGGGTAATCATATCCTTAACATCTGCAGGGTGGCAAACTGCAAACTGGGTCTGGCCTATAGGGCCAAGTATAACCTTACACCAGCAGCCAGGCTTGCCCTAGTGAAGGGTGTGCTCCTTCCCTCCCTCAGCTATGGGCTGCACCTATTTGCTGGCTCTCCAAAGACACATCTCACCCGGTGGTACACTGCTTAAAATAACATTTGTTGTTTTGCCTTGGCTGCCCCCCGACTCACCCACTGTTGTGAGCTATATGAGAAACTCTGCTGGCTCTCACCAGCTAGATACCTTGATTTTGGTTTGGGATGCCTCTCTAGGAAATTGATCAGAACTAGCACCCCCCAGGGGCTGGCCCGGCTTCTGCCTAAACTGAATCCCACCCCCTACCAACTTAGGTCTCTCACATCAGGGGTGCTCAAAGTCCCTCCTACCCGGACCCTCATGGGGGATCGGGACTTTGACATAAATGCACCCAGACTCTGGAATTCACTGCCTGTGGATATCCGAGCTGCTTCCTCCTATCTGAGTTTTTGAAATTCCCTGTGGGGTTTCCTAAAACTAGCATCAGAGTGTGACTGCCCCAAACCTCCCTAGAGTAAAGTGCCAAATTGTTTTGTCTGAACCTCCCCAGGGTGTCTCCATTGAATTCCTGGAGATATTTTCCCCACTGTATCAATGACTTCTGACTACTCCTGCCTAAAAAGCCTTGGGCATTTTTACACCCATTATTGCTCCATGGTCATAGGCTAACCATGACATATTGCACCTTGGTCACTTGGTAGAAACTTGTACTACCAAGTGTTTCTGTTTCTGTCTAACATGTGCATATTTATAAAAATGTGATGAGCTGTATATACCTGTCTGTGATCCAACTAGCCTAGGGGGTGTATACGACAATGTTATAAGTTATATTATGACCAATCCAGTCCTTGAGCTATGCTCCACTCCTCTGTATGATGACCTGTATATATCTGTCAGTGGAACTAGCTAGTCTAGAGTGTATAATCTGAAATGTGCTTACTACTATATGTTTCCCCTAGCGTCAAATGATGTATTTCCCACATGTTTGTTTACTGTGACAAAAAACTGTAATCTCTTTGCCATGTCTCCTTGACGGTTGTTCCTCATGTTGTGTTCTCCCGGGTCATTCCTGAAAATAGGCATAATACTTGTCTAGTGTACTTACCCAGTAAACAAAAGCTAAATAAATAAATACATAAATTCTCATAAAGTCTACACATCTGACCTTATTTACAGATGGAATGGGATGTGCATTAGGCTTGAGAAGCCCAAAGCACAAAATTTTGCATGTGCAGTCTCGTAGAGTAGATCTCTTTTTAAAATATATTTTTTTATTGTTCAAAGCACATCAGAATATAATGCAACTGTACCATGGTACATTAAAATCTTCATACAATCAATACCAAGTCAGCCGGTTACAGTCCTCACTGCAACTTTTGTGGCTGTGCTAAAATGTGACTCAACTAATGTACTGATCTCAACCTCCTCCTGATCAACCCTGACTGCCATGTTTTGTAATGTAATGTAATTCTTCTTATGTATTATGACTGACATGTATTGAAATGTAATGTAACTCTTCTCTATGTAATATACTGTACTGTCACATCTCTGTTAACTGTTGTTTGATCTGTACTTTAATGTATGACGTGGAACCTTTGTAAATGAGTCTGTGACTCAAAGGTCTTTCTGAATATTTCCAATAAACCAATAAACCAATAAAGTCACAGATACCATATCCTGTCTGACATTGATATCTCCATTATAAAAGTTAGATAACATGTTAAATTTGATACTTCCACAGAACCCTTATCCCTCTTCAGAGGGATACTCCTGAATATTATAGAAACTATTGCATCTCTCTCTCCACCCCTCCCTAGTGGAAGCAGCAATTCTCCTCCAACTAAGAGAGAGAGACTATTTCAAGGCAAAAAGTCTGTATCTGTCTGCGCCATATACCAGATCCTTTTTTGCCATTTAGTGTTAAATGAGGGAGACTTATCTTGGAAGCCAGCTGCCAATCTTTCAAGCTGATATATATCTAATACTATTTTCCACCATTCTGCTATCGTTGGAATAGTAGACATCATCCATTGATGCGTGGTGGCTTTTTTGGCTGCTAGAATGGCATACGGAAGATTCATCACGATATCAAGTGGTCACAGTCCATAAGTGGTGGTATAAATATTAAAATGTCATTACGTTGCCTGCATATTGGTTGCGGACCAAATATATATAATGTGACCAAATTCAGTGGTGACGTAATGGTACACAGAATGCATGACGTTCTAGATATAGTGATAGTTTGTTACTCACTGTTAATTGCAGCTTATCCATGTTTATCCAAGTTTATCCAAGTTTTGCATCATGTAGTTCTTCCCCTTACCCATTTCCTGTGGTCCCAACTGACAGTATACCCCCAGGCTGGTTCTGATCCAGTGCCCAATCCAAATTTCCCCACATTGTGATGCTGATCCAGTACTTGATTAGTTTTCTACTGCCATGACTGTATTTAAAGTGAATTCCACTTCAGACTTTCATTCACTGAAATTCAGCCATGGAGTACGTGCCAACGCAGAAAGGGAAGAAGTAGTTGGTACTGGATAATTATCTGCACACTGAGGAGAAGGATGGGGCACAAGGCAAGGTCTTCTGGTGCTGTGAGTTGTGCACCTGCCGTGCTTGCCTTCACACAGTCAGTGACACCATTACCATGCCTCCGGGCGAGCATAACCATGCCCCTGTGCATGGTCATGCAGAGGTCATCACGGCTCGGGCGGGCATGAGACAAAGAGCTTGCGAGTCAGAAGAGGTAACTCGCAATGTTGTTCAGCAAGGGTGCAGCAGGTGTCTTTGAGCCATGCAAACCTGTTGCCAATGCAGGAAACTCTGAGGCATGATGTGAGGTGACATAGACAGCAGGGTGGTGTTAATGACTCCAATATAATGCAATATTCACAAACAGTAAGTGATGAACCCTTTCTTCGCACAAATACTGATGACATCCTGATTTTTTGCAGGGGCTCAGACTTAAATGTGCTCAGTAATAGTGATCACTGGTTCTGTGATGAAACCGTTGCAGTGGCATCGAGGGAGGATGACCAGCACTACACCATTCATGCACTTGTGCATGGAGTTAACCACCCATGTGTATATGCCCTGCACCCTGATAGAAGTGAGGCGATACATAGGACATTTTTTATTCATCTTGATGGATTGTTAGGCGGAAAGCTGTGAGCATCTAGTATTATGACAGACTTTGAAATTGCAACTGTCAATATTTTGCGTGAAATGGTACCAGAGGCAGAACTGAGTGGATGTAATTTCCATCTCAGCCAAGCAATGTGGCCAAGAGTCCAGCAGGAGGGGCTGCAGCAGCGCTATGTGCAGGTTGAGTCATTTGCACGTAATGTGCACTGTATTTTAGGACTTGTTTTTGTGCCTGAGCATAATGTGGAGCAGTTCTTTGAAATGCCACAAGAGAACGATGATTTTGGGGACCTAGAATACATACTGGACTAATTTGATGATAACTATGTTGGGCGGCTTACAAGAAATAAAAAAAAAAGATACAGTCCTAGATTACCAGTTCAGTTCTGGAACCAGTATGATAGAGTTATGTGTGACTTGCCCCAAAGTAATAATGCCCTGGAGGCATGGCACCATGCTTTTCCATGAACAGTGTCAATTAGCCATCCCACGAGAGCACGACTGGCAATAAAATTGCTACATTAGCAGCATGCGGTGGCTATGCAAAGACAGATCGAACTCTGCATGCAGACCCCTCGCAAACACACAAAATACATTGATGTGAACAAAGTATTTAAAACTATTTGTCCTGATTTCCCAAATCGTCAGCCTAAGCAATACTTATTGGATATCACTACTGTCATTGAAATAAATGTAGCTTAAGCAAAACAGAAATTAACTAATAAAGTGCAATCCCTTTTTATGTTTGCTTGCATGCATGTGCAAGAAACATAGTGCCATCACCTGAGTTTTTGTAGGTGTGGCACCCTGTCTTCCAATTCAGTCAGTGTGTTTGCAGGCACGGCCACAGTTCACCAGTGAATGCTGCAGCTGTCTATGACAGCAGTTGAAAATGCAGTGGCGTACAGTTGAAAGGGAGAGACTGCTTCAGTGAGCAGTGATAAGATAGTGTTGATTAGCATATTGCCGGCAATCCTGCTTGTATACATCTCTGCTTTCTCTTCCTGGAACATAAATTCAGTTTGAAGTGAACTTTTCCTAGGACTTTCTTTCCAGGATGAGGCAAGTGACCAAAATGACATCCTTGGAATGTTTCCAAAAAAAAGATCTAATTGCCATCCTTGGAATGTTGAGTCAGAGTTCAGGGTAGGAGCGGCATTGACAAAAGCAGGAAAACAGAACCTCAAAGCGACTGAAAAAGTAGACACAGTTTTCGTCTGTTGGCACACCTGATCAGTATTGTAATAATATTCCCCAACCCTCTGAGTGTCTCTGAATAGTGCCCCCCCAACCGCCGCACACAGTATGGCTGTTGGGGGTGACCAATCCCCCGTCGGCTCTGCACTCCCCCCCAGAGTTCTAGGTGCCATGCTGGGAGCCCACCCCAGCGTAGCATAAGTGAGAATGGTGACGGGGTTCCCAGTTCCCCGTTGGCTCAATTAACCCCCCAAAAGAAACAGTTCCTGTTGCCACTAGAACCCACCCCAGCATTGCACACACATCTGTATGGCAATGGGGATTGCCCAATCCCCGTGACCTAGATCCCCAAAAAATCTTCCAGCTGCCACGCTGGGAGCCCACCCCAGCGTACACTAGTTCCGTGTCATCTTCCTAAAAGAAAACAAACACCTGAAATGAAAAAGCGGTCCCTCGCTGATTGTCTTGCCCCCAACTCGCACCCACCCTCTGCACATTCACCTCCCCACACCCCCCTCAGCCCATACTTACCTCCGGAGGCCGGCGCAATGATCTTCGGTGGACCCGGACCGCGTCTGCACTCTTCAAAGCCGACCGGGAACTGAAGAAATGCCGGTAAGCTGTATAATGGAATACATAGGGCTTTTTCAACTTAGATGCATATCTTAGGCATTTTTTTGGAATTTTGGCAACAAATTTTCAATATGGGGGTTTTGGGACCCCTCCTCATGAATTCTGGCACTGTCATGACGTTAATCGGACCTGAAAGGTGATTTCGTGGTCACTGTGTGGAACCACCTTTTGGGACCGATTTACGAAATGACAGTATCACAGTTCGTGAGGTAGGCCCCCAAAAACCCTATGTTGAAAATTTATTGAAAAAATTCCCCCAAATGACTGATTTATGAGTGTGTGTTGTGCAGTTCCTATGCATGCTCGTAAGTTCGCAAATTTTTAATATTTTCACTCCAGATTTTCAACATTGCCATTCAAGTACACCTCCTTATGAGCAGTACAGCTGTCATTTTTTCACATCTCACCCAAAATGTATTTACGTGCAGGTAGCACACAATGGCGCAGTCGGTGTGCGAAATCAATGTTCGAGACAGATTAATAAAATCACAGTGACACTGTTCATGAGCAGAGGTCTTAAAATGGCTATGTTAAAAATTTGGTGACAAAAGTCCATAAAATGACTGTGTTATGAGCAAGCATTGCGCAGTTTCCACGCACCCTTGTAAGTTCATGAATTTGTAGTATTTTCAGTCCAGATTTTCACCACTGGCATTTTTCCACACTTCCTTATGAACAGTAGAGCTGTCATTTTTCACACCATGGCCGAAATGTGTTTTCGCACTTCCAGCATAGAAATGCGTGGTCGCTGTGGGAAATCACTGTTAGGGACAGATTAAGAAAATCACATTGACACTGTTCATGAGTGGAGGTCCCAAAATGCCTGTGTTGACAATCTGCTGTAAAAAATCCCCAAACTAATTACATTACAGATTATCGTTGCACAGTTGTTTCTATGCGCTCATGACTTCACCAGTTTTTTAATATTTTCACTGCAGATTTTCAACATTGCCATTTTTACACCTCCCCATGAACAGTACAGTTGTTATTTTTCACATCCTGTTAGAATGTGTTTCGCACCTGCGGTGCCAAATGGCGTAGTCACTGTGCAAAATCAGCTTTCGGCTAACAAACTGATATTGTTACTGTTCATGAGGAGGGGGGTCACAAAAAAAAACATGTTGAAAATTTGCAGTGAAAATACCAATGAACGCCTAAGGTGTTAGGGTTTCCGACCATAACGCCCCACCCTGTAGAGACTGACAGGCATCAGGGGGTGTGATTTGGGATTGTCGCCTGTAATGCTCATACCATTCCACCCCCCCCCACACTCTGCAGCCAGTGAGAGGCATTGAGGTGTTCCTTGGACTCTGCAGCCCCAAAGTTCACCCCATTCTCCTATACAGCACCCATCTCACCATATTTCCTGACGGAATGGGGTGAACATAAGGGCCAAAGTCCCCAAGCGCACCATGACACTTGTAGGTGTCTGCAGGGTAGGGTGTGGTGAAATGGCATGTCCGTTATGCCTGACGACCCAAAGGCACACCCCAATGCCTGTCAGTCTCTGCAGGGTGGTGGTGGGGTTATCTTCAGTTCAATACTTCACTGCCATTCCTATTATGCAGCTCTGTAACTCCTACACTACCAATGCCAATGCCAGCAAGCAAACATTCGGCATTGACAAATGCCTGTTAATCTAATGTCACATTTGTTCTTTGCACATTTTAGCCTTTATCTATTTACATTCCACACTGCTTGTTTTGTACATGTGTGATGTTATAATGGGATATTTAGATTCAACACTGCTTACTTTGCACATATTTAGTTATTTCCACATGCGATAGTTATTTGCATGTTTTGATATTCATTTTAACACTGCTAATTTTGCTGTCGTACAAGTTAATCTTTTTAAAACTTGTATTTCCCCATGAGATTGCCAATAAAACAAAACCCTTTCTTAAAACTCTATATGTCCGATTAAATGATTAAAGTAATGAAATGAGCTGTATTAATACCATTTGTTAATGTGTCCCTTTTTCAATAAATAAACAATTGAACTCTACTTTCGACTACTTGTCATTTGCCTAATTCAAACAGCGACATAGAATAGCATCTATCAATGTTACCTTCAGCCACTTCAATGCTGACTATTTATCCATGCATCAAATTCACCTCTCTGTTTTGTCCGCAACTTTTTGTCTGGGGACTTAACAACCGCTCACGGCTAGAATATGTAGTGGCAGTAATGTCTTATGCCAAGAGGGATGATGCTGAGACAAAATCATTAGGATTACCATCTCTGCCATTAATTCAACCAAATCTCCCAAACATTCCTTTAGTTTTTCTTGTAAAGCGTACCAAAAGGGAGTTAAAAGGGGGCATAGCCAGAAGATGTGCCCCAGGTCTGCCACCCGGCATCTACAAACCCTCCAGCAAACTCCATAGGAAACAGGTAAATATTTGATAAGTACCACCAGGGAATGGAACTATCTATATCTGCACTTCCATGTGTATTCCCTCCAGACATGAGAGAATATAATTTTGACTGCAGGAAGTGAGAATTTCATCCAGGAGGCATATGACACCGAAAGTCCTAGGTCCCTATTCCAGCGATCTCAAATAGACTGGGATGAGTCTCCGAGAGCTTCCCTTACTATTTTATATAAATGACCTATTAGGTGTCCCCAAGTGTTGCCTTTAATAAAGTCAATTAACATAGTCAGTAGTGGGGGTTTGGATTAGCTAGTCAAGTCATATCAGGGTGTTGTTGTTAAATATATGCCTTAACCTATAAATATCTGTTAGCCCATCGGCCCGTTGGAGTGCTTCAAATGTATCTGTTCCTGATGGTGTCAAGAACTGATAAATATAATTAAGTTCCAGTCGGCACCATTGTTTAAATGCAGGGTCAGACATTGCTGGATGAAAATTTTCATCAACTGACAATAACCGGCAGTAATAAAATATAGTATTAAAATTAGGATGAACTCAAGTTGGTAACACACCTTCAAAGTATTTGCTGTGAATTTAGTAAAATGCTGCAGTTGCGAAGACCTACCTCTTGTAGAAAACAGAACTGGGTCAAGGTCATATTAGGTCATTAAGGGAAAATTCTACATCTATCCATGGGCAGTGTACATCTGTGCCAGCCACAGGAGCAGGACCCTGAGAAAAGACGCCTTTGCATAATGTTCCAAATTAGGTAGACTGACCCCACCCTGGGCTAGTGATAATTGCAAAATGGAAAAACGTACACAGGGAAGATGCCCCAAAGTTTAGAATCACTCTATTCCAGGATACGTAGTAAAGGCAGTCTGGGAGAACTGGAATGGTTTGAAAAAGATACAGCAACATTGGCAAAATATTGATTCAAATTATCTCTATTCGCTGGGAAAAAAGTTAAAGATAATTTTCCCCATTTGGTAAAATTAAACTGAATTTGAACTGTTAGTAGCTTGTAGTTAATCAAATTTAAGTTATTAATATCCTTAGGAATGTGAATCCCTAAATATTTTATCTTTGGGCGAAGCCACTGTAGAGGGTATCTCCTTTTTAAAGCCACCAAGGGGGCAAAGTCAAGAGAAAGCACCTCCGTCTTGGACATGTTTAATTTAAAGTCAGCCACCACTCCAAACCTATGTAGTATCTCCAACTCTGCAGGCACTGATGTTTCAGGGATAATACAGATAGGAGAACATCGTCCGCAAAGAGAGAGACTTTGTATTCTGCTTGCCCCAGAGGGACACCCTCCACCCCAACCCCTTGTAAAGCAGCAACCAGAGGCTTTATACAGTATATAGGGCAAACAGAAGTGGGGAGAGAGGACGCCCCTGACTTGTTCCTCAGTGTAGTGAAATAGGGGCAGACAGGGAGCCGTTAATCCATAGTTAGGCTTGTGGACTATAGTAAATATTTTTTATCCAGTTTAAAAAGGTATATGGGAACTGAAAAGTTGACAGGGTGTCCCAAAGAAAATCCCAGAACACCCTGTTGAAAGCTTTTTCCGTATCTAAATTCAGTAACGCTGCCAGGATCTGTCTGGTCTGGATATATTCTGTTAGCAGCAACGTATGGCGGATATTATCCATCGTATTTCTGCATTTTATAAATCCCAATTGGTTGGGGTGGATAAGAGAGGGAAGGAGGTGATCCAATCAAGTGGCCCATACAGCCATGAAAATCTTTTAGTCTGTGTTCAAAATTGAAATTGGACAATATGATGCAGAGTCGGTAGGATTATTATCTGGTTTGGGTAATGCAGCTAGGATGGCATAAGCCCAAGAAGGTGGAGGGGGATCTCCATCTGTCACTTCTTAGAATACCTGCAACATGGAGGGAAGAGGTAATTTGGAAAATTTCTTATACAACTCAGCAGCAAACTCATCAGGACCTGGGAATTTTTTTATTTATTTTTTTTATGTAATGCTTTTTGCCACCTGCTGCGGCACACTACCGGCTTGAGGCATCCAGCCACTGGCTCCGCCCACCCGGAGAACTGGGTAGCTCAGACTGCACTCAGGAGGATCCAGGATGGCTGTCTTGCCATCCCACTGGAGGGCTCCCCCTCTGCCTCAGCCAGCCAGGACAGCCCCGGACCCTCCCCGACAGGATTCCGCCAAAGTCCTCCAGGCGGCTCAGAGCATGGCCATCAAGCTGCACGGTCGCGCCCAGCCATTTTCCTCCAATTGGTCCCCTGGAATGTGGACATGCAATGACGTCCGGGCACAGTGTGCAGAAGTCCGCTGCGTTCCCCCTCCAGATCGCCAGCACTTGTGGTGCCCCCGGGAGTCCCCAGGAGCTGCTACAGCGTGGCGAAATTACCCAACCCACCTCAGAACTGGGAGAGCAGTTTACAGACGCTCAATCCCAGTTCTTCCCTGCCAACCCCTGATGGCCGGGCTCGTTCCCAAACCTGGGTCGCCGACGTGGCGTGAGGTGTGGCGTACAGCGCCTCAACCATCAGCGCCACCGGGCTGGCAGGAACTAGGAATTTTAAAGTATTCATAGCCAGAATATGGTGCAGAATTTCCTCTGCGTTTATTGGTGTCACTAGGGTACTTCGCATTTCATTCATAAGATGGGGCAAACCCAACAGTTCAAGAAAATGCTGCCTATCCGCAGCAGTAGTAGATGGGCCCACCTTATATAAATCTGGTAGTGGGATACAAAAATAGATCTAATTTCTCCCTCCCAGTGCATCAGATGTTTAGTGATGGGGTCTTTAATTTTTTAAACTATAGCTGATATTTTATGCATTCTTATCCTGTGTGGCAGCATGCAGGTTCCTCTGCCCTCCCCCCCCCCACCATAATTGTTCTGTTTTAAATAAAGTAGTGTCTGTTGTACTTTGGTAGGCGTTATTTTTTGTAAGTCATTTTGGATTTCCCTAATTTTCAATTGTAGATCCCTATCCCCCACCTGTATAAAGACTGGTGTGTTTGTAGTTGATGAGTCAGCTCTTCATATTTGGCCTCTAGAAGGCACTTTTTATGAGATGAGAAAGCAATGATATCCCCCCTTATTACTGCTTTAAGAGTATTCCACATAGTGGCTGCCGACACCTGTGAGGTACTATTATTTTGCAAAATCTGATGAATGTGTTGTTGTATATGTGTAATAAATTGTGGGTTTTTTAAAAGCAATGTGTTTAGATGCCATAGAGCTTGTCGTTTGGGTTTACCCATGTCTAACTTAAGCTTGAGAGAGTGGTGGTCGGACAAGATATGGGGGCCAATAGAAACATCCCACACTGTGGTAAAGTGTTTATAAGAAACAAAAAAATAATCTAGATTAGAATAGCTATGATGGTGGTTGGAATAGTAAGTGTATCCCCTTTGTGTAGGGAACAACCTACGCCAAACATCCACCACCCCCAGCTGTTCAAATGAGCCCCTTAAAAAGCGGAGTGTGTTGGCCATCCTATGGGATCATGGGTTAGAGGAATCCAGATCCAGTGGAAAAGTTATATTGAAATCCCCTCCTATTATTATATGCCCCTACAGCAAGTTCATAACTTTATTTTCAAAAGTTCTCACTACGGTGACCGGTGTCTGAGGGGGCAGATATACACTAATCAAGGTCACCTCCTGTGAATATAAAGTACCTTGTAAAATAACATATCTCTCCTGCATGTCTGCATGCTTATTATGCACTACCAGAGGGGTAGTTTGGGGAACTAAGATGGCTGCTCCTCTTTTTTTCCCACTAGGATGTGAAGAAGGATAGACTTCATATCTCTGTCCCCACCTTAGTTTCAAATGATCCACTTCAGAGAGGTGTGTTTCCTGGATGAAATATATATCACTCAAGATGTTTTTTAAATATTGCATAAATCCTTTTCTCTTTATTGGATTATGTAAACCATTAATGTTCTGTGAAAATATCTTTTCACAGGGTCAGAAGACATCATTACCACAGTTGAAGAAGGTGCTGCCCCAGAGAGGAGAGGATTCCCCCCCCCTTGTCAAGCCATTGTCTGGATAGTATGAGGTGGAACCCAAAGGCAACCATCCCTCCACAGCTGTCCCGAAGGACCCAACGCAGTAAGCCAGAGAAAGGGAAAAGACCATCCAGTCGGGACTCCCCTGCCATTCAGAAAGAGCCCCCCCCTTGTTGCATCCTTGAATAAAATGTGACCTGTGACTAACCGTAAACATGTGTACTTCATTTTTTCAAATAAAATACAAAAGAAAGCCATCAAACAATTAGCCCGTACAACCTCCTTACAATAATCTGTAAATGAAACCGAAATCTCCCCATAAACCCCCCCCACTGAACTATTAAACCCCAACCATATGGGATTAAAGAAAAAATCCCATTGTTAACAAAACTTACATATAATAAGACTTTCACATTTGAGGTGGATATAGTCATCCACCTCCGAGGTCCCCAGAAGGAGGTCCCAGAAACCGAAACTCCCCTGGGACAGAGGGTGTTTTCCACAAAAGAAGTGGATAAAACCCCTTGTAGGACCATCCAGCCCCCAAATTAAAATACAAAACACAAAATAGGCATAAAAGAATGTCTGACGTGGTGACACCATGAATCGGCACCCAGCCTGAGTTTGGAGCCCCTCCCCCCTGACTACATCCAATTGCTAGATAAGAAAATCATTTTAAAATTTCAAAGAGTTATGCCGGCAGAAGTCGGCCTATTCTATTAATTATATACATCCCAGAGTTAGTGGTACTGGGTCATTTATGTTGTGAAATTAATCTCCCTCCCCCCATATTCAACTTGAAAACATATAAATTAACTTGTGGTCTATATAATAGACCTGTTGACCCACCTGAAAGCAACAGAAAACTCCCACCTTCAATGCAGAAGGGGTTATCAAAAGAACCAATCACCCTGCAAGGTTAAGCTGAGGATCAAAGGTCCATGCTCAAAACCTGTTCTAAAACTCAAAAGGAGGGCTGATTACCCCTGTTTGATCCATGTTTATTAATCAATACAAAATGTTAACCTTTGGGCCCTGTAATACAACTAAGTAGACAAATCAGAATGTGTCCGTAGTATGGTCCGGAATGGGTATATAATGGGAGGAAATAACCTCTGTCTTCTCCTACTGCCTTCTCGTGGGGTCCTGCCCCTCCAAAAAAGAAAAAAAAAGAAAGAAGGGGGGAGGCAACCCATCTAGTTAAACAGTTTGTATCACTGTTTGCTTGGATCACCAGAATTCTGCCTCTAGATTTTAATGCATACTTCTCAGTATAACAGATACCGCAACATAAAAATAAAAGTAATTGGTCTCTCTTCCCCCTATAGTCTGCTTATAATACAAATGTTTTGATTCGTATTCCATTTGAGAGACCCCACAGTCTGCGTTAGGTAATCTTAAGTTTCCCCCCCATCAGCTCCAAGAGAAGCAGCAAAAGAAACCAGACTACCGACTAACAAAAGTAAAATACTTACAAAAAAAATATATTGTGTGGGTGAAATACTTGCATTTAGTCTATAGTCTTTAGTCCATTGAGACAATGTGTATTGGACGCTGATTCTTGTATATGCAAACAAATCTGTTGCCATTATCTGCATGGCCCAAAGTCAGCAACTAGCAGGAAAGGAAGATCCAGTTTTCCTAAGTCATTCTCCCTTTGGGGTCTCATACCAAGAAGAAAATAAGACTCACCATGATAAGTAAAGTATATACTGGCTTGCCAGTGTTCACAGACTGTTGGAGGCCAGGTGGGAGAGAGTATTCCTCGAACATAAAATCTCTTATTAGGCTTCCCAAGTGATCTCCCTTCTTTACACCCTGTTTTAATGCCAGTTCTTCAGTAAGCCATTCAGGAAGTAACAACTGATGGAGAGGATCTTTGAAGGTCCGATCAGGCATCAGAGCTTACAGGGTGGATAACACTGGGGTAGGGGAGCGGGGCCAGGGCCTGCAGAGGCCCAATACATCACAAACCCTTAAACCCACACCAGCCTCAAGGAGCCCCAGCTGGATCACCCAGTAAACTATCAATGGGGAGCCCCGGGAAAGTTAGAATCATCCAGGGGCTGCGTGGGCTCTCAAGCAGTGACAGTATCTAAGTGCCACCTGCTGAACTCCCCCTACTCCAAGTCCCATCACAGCCCCCAAAGACACAAACCTGAAAAGAGAGTAGCTGCAATTGAGTCCAAGTAAAAATGAATGATTTCCTCAGGTCATCAATGTCGGGTTTCTAAACTTTTGGAGCTGCTACAGTATGTCCATGAGGGGCAGATCGGGTTCCTTAACGCCTCTCCAATTCAGAGCCTGATCCTGTCGACGAGGTAAAGCTTGATCTGTAGTAGGATGACTACCATTGCCACACTCTGTATAAATGCCTCAGGCCTGCAGATCTCTTTTGACCTCCTAACATAGAAACATAGAAACATAGAATTTGACGGCAGATAAGGACCGCTTGGCCCACCCAGTCTGCCTATTTCCCTACCTACTGGAAAAGCTGCAGATCCTAGTTAACCAGCAGCCTACTTCTTCCTACCCCCACCCCCTAGAATGGCCTTATGACTGTCCCATGCATGCTTGAATTCCACCACTGATTTTGACTCCACAACCTCCTCCGGAAGGCCGTTCCATGCATCCACAACCCTCTCTGTGAAAAAATACTTCCTTAAATTACCTCTGAGCGCCCCCCCCCCATCTTCAAATTATGCCCTCTTGTTCTTGCACACCTCTTTTTTTGAAAGATGCTACCCTCTTGGACTTTGTTGATTCCCTTGAGGTACTTGAACATTTCTATCATGTCCCCCCTCTCCCTCCTTTCCTCGAGGCTATACATATTAAGCTCCTTTCGTCTCTCTTCATATGTCTTCCGGTGCAGACCCTGCACCATTTTAGTTGCCCTCCTCTGGACAGCTTCCATCCTGTCTATGTCTTTGTGGAGATTGGGTCTCCAGAACTGCACACAGTACTCCAGATGGGGTCTCACCAGCTGTCTGTACAGAGGGATAATAACTTCCTGTTTTCTACTGGTGATGCCTCTCCCAATGCATCCCAGTATCCCCTGATCCTCCTTGCTGCCCTCTCCACATTGCTTGCCCACCTTTAGGTTATCTGATATGACTACCCCCAGGTCCCTACCATTTTGTTGTTGTTAGTATCTCACCCCCACTGTGTACTCTTCCCCTGGTTTTTGTTTCCCAGGTGCATTACCTTGCACCTTCTTAGCATTGAATCTAAGCTGCCATACATTTTGACCATTCCTCTAACCTTGCCAAGTCCCTTCTCATTCTTTCCACCCCACCCTGTGCATTAACTCTGTTGCAGATCTTTGTGTCATCTGCAAAGAGACATACTTTTCCTTCCAGTCCCTCTGCAATGTCGCTTATAAAGACATTGAAGAGGACCGTTCCTAATACTGAACCCTGCGGTACCCCACTAGTAACCCTCCTTTCTTCTGAGTGGACTCCATTTACTATTACTCTCTGTGTCCTATTCTCCAGCCAATTATTTACCCAGGCTGTCATCTTGGGACCCACTCCCTGGCTGGCTAACTTGTATATTAATCTTTTGTGTGGGACTGTGTCAAATGCCTTGATAAAATCTAGGTAGGCCATGTCCACAGCCCCTCCCTGATCTACTACTTTGGTCACCCAGTCAAAGAAATCTATCAGATTTGTCTGGCATGACCTTCCCGCTGTGAATCCATGCTGCCTAGGGTCCTGTGCCCCTCTGGCCTCTAGCTACTTGATAATTCTTTTCTTCAGAAGTGATTCCATCATTTTCCCTATCACTGAGGTTAAACTAACAGGTCTGTAGTTTCCTGCTTCTGCCTTGCTCCCACTTTTGTGAAGGGGAATCACATCTGCCCTCCTCCAGTCCTCGGGTACCACCCCATCCTCCCATGATTTGTTAAAAAGGTAGTCAGTGGTGTCACTAGTTCTACCCTTAGTTCTTTTAAATTCTGGGATGAATCCCATCAGGCCCATTGCTTTGTCCACCTTCAGTTTTAAGAGTTCTTTCAGAACCTTTCTTCTGTAAATGGGCTGGTATCAACTTCTGTATCCAGAGTGTTTCTACTGTTTGTTTTATGTACCTCCCCTCTTCATTTGTAAATACTGAGCAAAAATATTTGTTTAGTATCTCTGCCTTTCACAGTCTCCCTCTGCCCACCCTCCCTCCCTTTATTAAGCCTCACTATCCCTCCCTTGGTCTTCCTTCGCTCCCTGATGTACCTATAAAAGGTTTATCCCCTTCTTAACTGAGTTGGCTATCTTTTCCTCGGTTTGGGCCTTTGCTGTTCTGACTGCCTTCCCAGCTTCCTTTGCTTTAACTGATACAGTTCTCTGTCCTGCTCCTTCTCGATTCCTTGTACTTCCTGAATGCTTTCTTTTCTCTTGAACCTTCACTGCCACTTTCTTTGAGAACCATAGTGGTTTCTTACATCTTTTTGTTTTGTTTATTTGCTTCACACAAAGGCTCGTTACCTCTGTGATGGCAGTTTTTATTATTCCCCATTGTTCTTCCACCCCTCCTTCCTGCCCATTTGCTAGTGCATTCCTTAAGCATTCACCCATTTTGGCAAAGTCAGCCCTCCTAAAGTCCATTTGTTGACCCGTGGGAAATTGTACAACAAGTTTAGCCAGCTATGGAGTTTTAAATTTGAGGTTGTGTGAACGTAGAGATGGGAACAAGGGAATATAGTCCCTTCTCATCTTTTGAGTTGTAGGCATACAGTCATTATCCATCAAGGTTCTTGTGGAGCCATACGGTAGTTTTTTCCTTCGACTAAGCCTTTTGCAGAAGTTGGTCCTTTATTGTATAATTTAAAGGGTACAGGAAATCTGTGCTAATTGGCAGCAGTTAGTAATGTTCCCAGTAAAAGAAATTATAAACTTGCCTCCAAATGAACCATATTTAACTGTACCTTAATAAACACTGATGCAAAAAACTGTGTTTTCAATTGTTTTCTTTTTATTTAGAACATTCTGAACAGTCCTTTTGCTGGAACCTATCATTTGGAGTGTTTACTATGTCACGGTTTGAGTGCAGAATGCTAAATATGAACTATTGTCCTATCAGAACCATGCTTAGAGTTCTTTCCTCAAACCGTGACATAGTTAAAACTCCAGATCACTGGTTCCATGAAGAGAACTGCAACAGGATGCTGCCCATAAAAACAAAACAATGCAAAATACAATTTTTCATATCACTTTTTTTCTGATAGTTACATATGGATCATTTCGGCTTATAGATATAATTTATGTAAGCTGTAACATTATAAACAGTTACCAAATAGAAACCATTTCCTGTTCTAAGAGATGGACCAGTATAGATCGAGGGCAGTCATCAGGCGCTACTGATTTTGGGCCCAATGCCCTATGAGCCCTCTCTATGTCCAACGCAAATTCAAGACCCAGCTCCAACGTCGTTTGGAAAAGTTGATCTACCAAGGCCAGCATGTCTTGCCCCTCTTCATTTGATGGGACCCCGTAAACGCATATATTTTTTCTTCATCCACAGTTCTCTGCATCTTCCTGGTGGAGCGTAATCTGCAGCTGTGTTTGTGCTATATTAGCCATTGCAGATTCCATCTCATCAAGACGGGCAGAATTACTGGAGATCTAGCAGTCTGCCTCGTCGACCTTCTCCTGCAGGTAACCCAGGTCCATCCGGAGCTCCTTCAGGGAGTCTTTCATTTCATCTCTGAAATCTTGTATGGCCTCCAATACTATTTCAAGCTGTGTTTTGTTTTGCCCTTGTTTTGAAGATTTAGCTTTTTTACTTTCATCTGTGCCTACGGCCTTCTCCATCAGCACCGGTGCCTCTGTTTCTGAGATGCCGCTTTCTGCACCATCACCTTTTTCCATTAGAGCATGAAATCTATTTTCTAGTATTTTTGGCCATCGGCTTCAGCTTTTAGGTAAGGCTCATTATATATTTTATTTCTAATGTGATTTTCAATAAAATACAATGATTTTAAGGCTTTTTAATCTGTTTTACGGGAGAGCTCACATTACCCTGTTGTTTACTCCTCCATAGCATCATCAGAAGTCATGGACTAGATCGCTTGACGTGCCAAGTTTCATTTCAATTGCGGTCAAAAATCCCGTTGAAATATTGAACAGCAGTTACTTGTTTCTCATACAGCAGTCGCTGGTTCCAGGAGCAAGACATGTCTTCAATCAGAGTGGGACCAGTTCAGGTGAGTGACTGTGTGAGGGGAAGGTCTGGGGGGTGCAGGGTGGTGGGTGCACAGTGGGAGGTCGGGTGGGCGTGCGAGTGCGCAACACCAGTGGACTTTTTTTTTTACAGGCTGAAAAAATACAAGACACTGAGGAACTGTTTCTGTTATTTTGCTGATGCAAGGGACTTGACAGGTTGGAGGGAACCACTACGCACTAGGGCAAGTATAAACATAAAGGGCACTGGCTATCGGAGGGTGGGTGATGCCACTAGACACCAGGGAGAAAACAAGTTTTACAGGGTAGGGCATGGGAGGGTGTGGGGTACCACTAGACACCAGGGAAAATATATAAGGAAATCAGAGGGTGGGGGGGGGCACCACTAGATACCAGGGATACATATAACAGATCTAGCTGTACATACCATATTTACAGGGCCTTTTTTTTTACAGATGTAAAAAAAAGCAAAACATCGAGGGATAGTTTGTTATTTTCAAGATGCGAAGGACCTCAGGGGGTGGGATGGGGGGTACCACTAGACTCCAGGACAAGGATAAGCATAAAGGGCAACAGCCTTTGGAGGGTGGGGGTGAGAATATACATCACCGGTGGACCATCTTTTTGTCTTATATATAGGAAATAAAATTTACAATATATAGAACAGGAGGGTTCAACTTCAGTGCATAACTTTGCTATCTGTTTATATTTTGACACCAGATCCAGAACCTGTGTTTTTTGACACCCCACCTTATGAACAATGTCAGTGGAATTACCCAAATCCTGCCTGAAAGGCAGATTCGCAGCCAGTTGGCAAAATCACCTTTCGGTCAGGATTTGAAAATGTTCACTGGTCTTGTTTATGAGGTGGGGTTATAAGAAGGGGATGTTAATAATCTGGGGTCAAAATATGTTACAATAGCAAAGTTATACGCATCCATTGAAATGATGCTACACTTGCTCGTATCCTTTGCTCTTTGCAATTTTTTCTTCCCAAACTTTCAGTATAGCCATTTCTTTACATCAACTCATGAATGTGACAATTGTCATTTCTCAACTCTTTGCTGAAATCTGTTTCCATGCCTCTGGCATGATACAATATTGCGGTAGCGTGGAACCACATTTTGGCACAGATTTGAAAACTTTCACTACTGGGTTATTGAGGTAGGGTAATAAGAAGGCTATGCTGATAGTTTGCTTACTGTTGTGGTACAAATGAAAGCGCAGGGCCCTCCCCTGCACCAATACATATATACACAGCTATGCAGGGATGGGAGCACAGGGTCCAGAGGGCACTGTGCTCCCACAGGAAAATAAGGATATGATTACACTATCTGAAAAATTATGTATGGCTGGGAGTGCTGGGCCATTGCAAAAAACTGAGTTAATGCACTAGTTAGGGTTAAAGCAACAAAAGTAAGGAAATGTGGCATTAGGGTTTCTAATCTTAACACTCCACCTCCCCCAGGCAGCACAGCAGGTATGGAGTGCCTTGGGGTTCTCTGCGGGGATGAGGAAACCCTACAGACTATAGGCACTAAAATTAATCATCTAATTTACACTGTGTCAGGCCTGGCAGATAAGTCTGATTCTTTGCCCAACTGTGTCAATATTCTGGAAACGGAGGTCACAGCAGTAAAGATTGAGTCCACAGAAGCCAGTAACAGATCGGATGTAGCCCCCATGGCCACGTTAGTTAAAGAAAATGGGCACCTTCACTCCTGGCTTGAGGTTCTGGAGAACCAAGCCCAGGTGGCAAATTTACAGATTGTAGGCGTGCCGGAATGGTGTGAGGGAGACCATTTGGCCCTCTTTCTTCATGATTGGCTAGAACAACAGCTGGGGTGCTCCTTCTCCGATCACCAGGTGACTATTCAAAAAGCCTATCGGGTGGGTCTTTCGTGGACATCCTGAAAACCCTGATGCTCCTCAGGCTGTGGTGGCTGTCCTGGATGGTGTGTGGTTGAGAGACTTTGTGCTGGTGCTGGCTCACCAAAAGAAAGTATTGCTGCAGGATGGTGAGCAGATCCAGCTCTATCCGGATCTTAGTTATGTGACCAGACAACAGAAAAAATCTTTTGATGGAGTTCTGGCTATGCTACGGGGCGCTGAAATTTCTCACAACATGTTATTTCCTGCACGTCTGCGAATTCTCCACAAAGGGAAAGTCTTTATTTTTTCAGATCCCAGAGAGGCTCTTTTTTTTGCAATTCTTCTTTTTATTAAGTTTTCAACATATATACATTTAGGTCACCATTAACTGGACATTTATACAGTCTTCAGATATTGTAGATAGTGCAGCCATAAAAAAACTAGTGTTATAACATTCATTCTGGGCTTTCTCACGCGTGGTTCTATACCTGGGTTACAGTTACATTTTTAGTATATTGTGATTAAATAACCAGTCACTTCATCCTACTCAGGGCCTAGACCACCAGGGCATCTCTTCTGTACCGGTGTTACCGCCCCCCTGAGGGGGACCCCTGAGGGGGACCGGGAAGGCCAGGTGGGGCACATTCGTCCTAACAATTTGCCTCCCTCCTCCCCATCCAGAGGCCACTACTAGTTGTCCCTCTCTGGTACTCTAGGGAACAAAAGTGGAGTCCTTCAACATATAATATGTTCGCCACCGTGTCCACCTATCCCTAAACTTCTCCCCCTGTTCATTCAGGTTGTGCGTGATTTTTTCCATATTGTAGATCTGCAGTGTAATGTCCCACCAATCTTGGACTGTGGGGACTTTTGTAGTTAGCCACTGCCTAGTAATCATTTTCTTTGCCGATGTTATTAGTAAAACCAGCAAGTATCTGGTAGTAGGCCCTCTAAACGCTCTAGGAAGATCTAAATATAAAAACATTTCCAGGGTTAGCCGGAGTTGCATGTCAAACAGTTCCTGCAGCTGAGACTCAAGCTGTGCCAGGAAACCTCGTAGGACTGGGCATGCCCACAAGACATGCATCAATGTGGCACATGTTTCTCCACATTGTCTCCAGCATTCCACTGTATGGCTAGATGAGTAATGCTGCGTGACCACAGGGGGGCGAAAATATCGAACTAAAACTTTCCAGGCATATTCTCGCCATTGGTGTGAGCTGGTAGCCCGGCTAGTCAATATGCATGCCTGCCCCCAGTCCTCCATGGTGAGTTGGTGTCCTGTTTCCTGCGACCACGCGGAGTGAATGCCCTCAGTGCGGGCACCTCCTTGTGTGTTGAGTGCCTGATAGTAACGTGAGATCAGGTGTTCCTGGCCTCTTTTGGCATTCAACTGCATCTGGCAGTGGATCAGTTGTGGGTATCCCTCAGGGTCCCACAGCGTTCGAGGTAAGCTCTCTATATAATGTCGCAGATGAAGGTAACGAAAAAAATCCCCGTGTGGGAGGTGAAATTTTCTCTGAATCTCTGCATATGTCCAGGTGTACCCCTGGGTCATTATCTGCACCAAGTAACTTAACCCCTGCTTTTCCCATCGAGAGAAACCACTATCCAGGTTGTTGGGGGTAAAGTCTGTTAAACTTGTTATCGGGCAAATAAGTGCCTGAAAGGGTGCTAACTGCTGCGTCCTTTTATTATGGTCCAGTTCTTAAACTGCACTTCAAGCCAAGGTCAGGGGTCCCTGTACTTCCTCCCCTTGATCCTGTTGGTATAGGGTCCAGATATGCCCGATCATGAGTAGAGTTCTTTCTATATCAAGCCAATGGTGTGTGTATTCCACTCTGCCTGGTCATTATGTGTGCGAGTGGCTGCTTGTTGGTATAGTCTCAGGTCCGGGAGAGCCAAGCCTCCCTCCCGTCGTGGAAGAGAAAGTATTTCCATCCAAATTCGGGGTCTCCGGGAGGCCCATACGAAATTTCGTATGAAACGGTTTATACCCTTGAATGTTTTTAATGGGACATTGAGGGGAATATTTTGAAATAAATACAGAGCCCTCAGAAGAACTGTCATTCTAATCAGGTCTACCCTCCTAGAGAGGCCAAGAGGCAAGGTGGTCCAGGCTTGTAGTTCTAGTTTTAACTGGGAAATAAATGGCACATAGTTGTATTTATAATAATTCGTGGGGTCTTTTGGGATATATATACCAAGGTATTTCAGTTTTTGCAGGTCCCACCTTCCCGGAATAATATCTCGGGTTTCCTTTGTGGGGCGTAGTTAAAGTGAGGATCTCCGTCTTGGCAAAATTGAGTTTATATCCGGACGCCGCGCCCTTATCGTCCAGTAGCTGTCTCACAGCTGGGATAGTGCTGAGGTCTCGAAGATACAAAAGTATATCGTCCGCATACAGAGCCATTCGGTGTTCTGTGTCCCCTATCCTGATCCCCTGGACGCTGCGCGATTCCCTGATATGCTGCGCCAGTGGTTCTATGACTATAGCGAATAGCAAGGGTGACAATGGGCATCCTTGTCGGGTACCCCTCTCCAGCTGAAAATATTTGGAATGGTGTCCATTCACCTTAACGCATGCCCTGGGGGTGGAGTATATATTTTGAAGGGTTTGAACAAACAGAGGGGGGAATCCGAATTTGCTTAGTGTGTGATATAGGTAAGGCCAAGAGACCCTATCAAAGGCCTTCTCTGCGTCCAAACTGATTAGGGCCACCGCCTCCCCAGTTTCCTGCATCCGTCGCACCACATACAGAGAACGTTTAATACTATTAGACGTGGTCCTTGATTTGACAAATCCTGTCTGGTCTTTGTGTATTATTAGTGGCAGCATGCTATCAAGACGATGTGCCAAAATGTTCATGAAAAGTTTATAATCTTGATTAAGCACTGATATCGGTCTATATGAAGCGCAATCTTGTGCATTTTTGCCTGGCTTGGGTATCACCGAGATCGTGGCATATGACCACGACTGGGGAGGGGGTTCTCCCCTCAGAACCGAGTTAAAGACCTGGAGGAGCAAGGGGTCAACCTGGCCTCTCATCGCTTTGTAGAACTCCGGGCCGTACCCGTCTGGGCCTGGGGCCTTCAAAGATTTGGCCTTGGTGATTACCTGAGCGACCTCAGGGTTGTAATAGGTTTCATCAGATCCTCCCTGTGTGCCTCAGAAAGAGAAGGAAGAGTGACCGAGCTCAAGTGCTCCAGTATATGCTCGGCCGGGACCGTGGTCTCTGGGGTGTAGAGGGCTTTATAGAAATTTGCAAATGCGTCCACTATGTCCTGCACACAGAACAACTGCTGACCCCCACTGGGGTGTCTAATGGACGCAATAGTGGCCCCTTTCCTCTGCTTGCAGACTTGGTATGCAAGTAACCGTGTGGCCCTTGGCCCCACTTCGTAAAATCTTTGTCTAAGAAAAGTTAGGGCTATTTCAGTTTGTTGCTGAACCAGCCGGTCCAGGTCCCGTCTAGTTTGTTTTAGTTGGGGAAGAACCGACTTGTCACCCTGCTGGTGTGCCATCTGGAGGAAGGGAAGCGTTTCCTCCAGTCTACGCTGACTCTCTTGTCGCTGCCTCCTCAATTCTGCAGTGTATTTAATGATGTGCCCTCTGAGGACAACTTTTATTGTGTCCCAGTGCATTGAGGGAGTGGAATCCTGGGGCGGGTTGTCCGACACGATTTCCGTGATTTTATCTAGAAGAAACTCCCTGAATTTTTCAGACCGTAAGTGGACAGGGTTTAAACGCCACTGCGTATTCCTCGGTCGGAGACCCCAATTCCAGCAGGTTGTCAAAGGTGCATGGTCCGAGATGGAAATATCTCCCAATTGGCCTCCCGTATGTTGCCTAGGGTTTTCTATCTGGGTAAATGTATGATCTATTCGGGGATCATTATGGTGTACGGAGAGTAGTAGAAGTTTTGGCATTGAATTGTAATTTCCATGAACATCACACCATCAACCTCCGATATGAACTTATTAAAGAACTTTTGGTGGTGTCAGCCTCCAGGGCCTTGACTAGTTGAATCAAACTGGGGGTCATAGTCAGATTAAAGTCCCTGCTAGCATAAGAATACCTTTGGTTTTCTGGATTATCTTATCCAGCAGTGGTCTTAGTTTTGAAACCGTGGTACCAGGTAAATAGATGTTTGCTAAGTCACCTCTATCCCTTAATTTTCCCTTGGGTGATCACCAGTCGGCCCTCGAATCCGACCAAGTATACTCCATTGAAGTGGGTATGTGTTTACAATGATACACCTCCACGTTTCCTGCCATCTTTGCAGGATGAGGAAACACCTGTCCCTGCTTAGTTTGGTTAACTTATTGTGCTCGGTTGGGTTCATGTGCATTTTCTGCAAGAAGGTGAGTGTCTGCCTTGGCCCTCCTAATATATGTCAATGCCCTGGATCTCTTAATTGGCGAGGCCAGGCCCTTAATGTTAAGGGATAGCAACTTAAGTGTATGGGCCTGCATAATGCTTGACCATATGACCTCTGGTTCCCAGCCTTCCCAGTCCCCCGCAGGAACACCCCCCAAAGTCTGGTTTAGCTAGTGACCGCCGTCCACATTGTGTACACTTGGTGACTCCGAGACAAACAGTACAGTACGAACAGTACAATAAATTGAAATTAACAATGAGCGTAGAACCTAACATATCTCACTCTGGCCAACCTGACCAACTCAACTGCAACTGGCACTTCCACTGGTCTGGGCTTAGCCCCGACCTGAGGATGGGTATATTACCCACCCTATGGGCCCTTACACCAGAGCTCAAGGTACCTAAGTACCTATTCGGATAGGGTTTTGTGGGTAGGTGTTCATCCTGCAGGTGTCGCAGGCTTCCCTGAGCGCTGTACTGCGGTTAGAGGGATCGCCGCCGGGTATCCAGGGCAAGGGCCGCCCCCCCGGCCCAGCTGAGAGCCTCAGACCGTGGGCTGGCAGCACCTTCCCCATCCCAAGGTTCCCCCAGCCCAAGCGGGCCCCCACCCGAGAGGGCACAGTTCTCTATCTAAATGGTACCTCCCACCCTCCCACCTCCCATGATTACGCTGTTGATTATCTTAGCCACTGTCCACTGAGCACCGACTAATCCTCACCCAGTGGAGGAATAGGAGGTGGATACCTCCCCAACCCCGCCTGGCCTCGAACAGAGCAGGTAATACCGCCATTTTGTCTCCGGCCTGTGGACAGGTTCCCCCTCTTGGGGTTTGGGCGGGTTTGCATGACTGTATCAGCATCCCGAGAGCCCACCCCTCAGACCTACTCTTCTTGCCTCTTTTATCATTAGCTGTATATCGTCTGCCTAAAGATTTTATGCATCACAATTAATCAATCATTGCTTAGTTTCAAAACCCATTCTCCCCTTCCCTCCAGACCCATTCCCAATAACCGTTGCGGGATATTGACCTTATTTGCAGAAGAACAGCTTGTTTCCCTCTCGATATTTCCCCCTCTGCCCTCCTTGTCGCCACACTGGCCTCCCACCGGCTCTCTCCCTGGAGGCAACTCTGTAAGGGCTTCCCCATTATAGCCCCAGAATCCAAGAGTTGTGTGGAGGTCCCGAGGTGAATGAGTGAGAAAGATGGTCCCCAGCTCTTACGTAAAGATCCTCCAGACCCCCCTCCCCTGGGCCCTTATTCTTCCATTGCTTACAGTGCAAGGTTGTTTTGACACTTTTGGGGTCGATGCCTCCTCTCCCTTCACCCCTCTTCCCCCGTCTCCTCTCATCTCTCAGATTGGCCCCTCCTAAACTCCCCTTATTCCCCGTGGCCCGGTAACCCCTGTCTAGCTGGTCCTTGCTACTCATCCAGCTCCAGAACTCCTAGTGGTCACCGTGTATAGAGCTCCCAATCCAGTTAAGGCACCCCTCCCTAGCCCCCTAGCTCAACTCTAATCTAGTTAATTCCTAATAGGCTTCCGCCCTTGATGCTGCCCGTCCCTCCGGTCCCCCCCCATTGGGGCTGTCCCCCATATCCTCACTCCTCCTCATCTAGCTATCAAGCGAGAGGAGTACTGGGGTGGCGATCCAGCTGGGTGTGTGTTCCCAGCCCCCCCCCCTTTCTCAATAGACACCGGGAGGATGCGGCTACTCTTGGCCTTGTCACTGTTGGTCCCAAGCTGGCTTTTCACGCCCAGAGAGGCTCTTAAATGGGCTCAGCATCATGTTCCACCACCTAGCAGGAGGGAACATTCAAACCAGTTCAACTGGGATGAAGATATCGAAGAGGAAACCTGATTTTCCAATCGGTGACCTGGAGTACAGGTTTACTTCTACTTAGAAAAACTCTAAGGTGGACATTAATGCTGACTGTTATTTAGACTTTTCACAGTACAAATTTACTTATGGATCTTTGAGCAAGATAAGCTCTTAATATACTGCTTGATGTTAATAGAAATGGCTGTGATCAGTGGGGGCATTTTTCTTGCTTGATTTTTCTTGTTTAACTTTTCAAGTGGATCTCAATTATTTACAGTTGGCAATGTCCCTTATAAGTCAACAGATGTTATAAAGACAGAGATAGCTCATCTAAATTTATTTTGATGAGGTTGCCCTCTATATAACAAGTTTGTCTATAGAAGGTTGTTAAGCTGTCAATTCAGTTTATTACTAATGTACATGATATGGGGCACTGCAGTTTTTAGTAGGAAACCACTTAGGTTCCTATAGCTTCAGAAGGCATGAAACCCTCACTTCCTCTTTGAGGAAAAAGAGATTGTTGTATGTTATGATATAAATGTCAGATTATAAACTCATGCAGCGCATGAGCTCATATAAACAGCTTAGAAAGTTTCATGTTAAATGGAGAAAGTACAGCAGATTCACAGCGTGGCCCTTGTCTGCTTCCTTGGTCACTCAGTCAAAACAAAATTAAGGTTAGTTTGACAAGGCCTTCCTGCCACCAAACCTTGCTGTTTACTATCCTGGAGTCCATTGCTCTGTAGGTAGTCCATGAGGTCCTCTTTGATTAGTGATTCCATCAGCTTCCCCACAGTGGAGCTCAGACTGACAGGCCTGTATTTCCCTGGTTGCTTCCTATCCCCCCATGAAGTGGTACAATGTCTTCCATTCTCCAATCCCTTGGAACTTCCCTGGACCTAAGTGAGCTATTGAACAGTCCAGCCAGTGGTTCAGCCAGTTCTGCTGTTAATTCCCTAAGTATTCTTGGATGTAACCCATCTGGTCCTGGGGCCATATCTATCTTGAAGGCTGCCAGCACTTTCAGGACCCTTTTGCTAGTAAATATTGGCTGCCTCATTTCTGGGACTCCCTTAGCAACCGCTTTGATGCCACTTTCTGGCACGGACCCGCAGTCCTCCTTAATGAATACTGAGCAAAAGCAGTTATTCAGGATGGCAGCCTTTTGCTCGTCCTCCTCTATCACCCTACTCCCCCTTCAACTAGCCATGTGATGCCCCCCTTTTTTCTTTTTTCACTGATACATCTAAAAAACTGTTCTCCTCTGTTATTGACCCCCTTTGCAACACACAGCTCCGTGTCTGCTTTCACCTTGCTGATGACCATTTTTGCTTCCCTAGTTTTCTGTAGATAATCTTCCCTTTCTGACTCCCCTTGCTTTTTCTTATATTTATAGAAAGCCTTCTTTTTGGTCCTAACCACTTCTTGATCCTAGCTGAGAACCACAGTGGTCTCTTAAACCTGCTTTGTTTAGATACTGTTCTTATGCTTGTCTTTGATGCCTCGAGGTTGGCTCCCTATATTGACCCCCATCTCTCCTCTATCCCCCCTTATGTCCTCCACCCCTACTAACTTATCCCTAACCAGTTCCCTCAACCTATTAAAGTCTGTCCTTCTAAAGTCCTTCCTTCCGTCCTTCACCTAAACAATTACTACTTAATATTGGATTAGATTGTTATGAGTTCCTAGCACTAGAGATAAGACTCAAATTTGGTAAATCACTATTGTTATTTGGTGGATACAGACCCCTAAATTTCTAACGTCCAAGATGCAGTCCTTATCTGACATTCTACTTCCCTATACTGAAACTCAAGAATAACTATTGCTAGGGGATTTTAATGAAGACTGGTTGGACAACAAGGGCCCCAGTGTTATGAAAAATATTGCTCTTAATTGGGGCTTGGAACAACTGATTAATGACCCTACCCATGTTAATATCAAAAAACCTGTTGACCCCTCTTTATTAGATTTGATCTTGACAAACACCCCACACAACTATTTGGAAGTTGGCATTTGGGCTGACATGAGTAGTTATCATAATACAATATTATTGTATCGGGAAGAATCAAAGTTCCTCACAAAATAAGATTCGTTAGTTATCGTTCAGTTAAAAACTTTGATTACTTAGCATTTGCAAAAGATTTAGATAACATAAACTGGGAGAGACAAAAGATAATTCCTGATATAGATCTAGGGTGGGATTATTTTGTATCAGAATTAACAAAGGTGTATAACCTGCATATGCCAGTAAAAACAAGGAAAATAAAAAATAAATCTGCCCCTTGGTTTACCACCTCATTATGGAAATTAAAAAAGGCAAAAAACTTTGCATGGGATAGCACACATAAGACAAGGTTGTCCAAAGACTGGGAAATTTATAGGAAGCTAAGAAATTTGTATGTAAATTTGATCAGAGATGCCAAAATAGCATTTTATATTGCAAAAACTGATGATGCAGCAGGTGACCCCAAAAAATGTTGGTCCATAATAAAAGAAATATATGGCCAATCAAAAAAGATGACTAATACACACTTTTTTGAGACAACAGGCAGCACTGGTGGGGAGTCCATAGCTGATAAATTTAATAAGTACTTTGTAGAGGAAGAGAACTTTTTTGGCAACTCTAACCCTAGTTTGGGAATTCCTGGAGGCCAGGAAGGAGAAGATGAGGCCTAATTTTTCACATTTGGGATGATAAAGGTGTTTGCAGTTATGGAATTTTTACTGGAACTGAAAAACCAATAAAGGCAGTAGACCAGACAGATTAACACCTTCGTTTTTAAAATACTCTGCACGCCAGATTGCTGAACTGCTTACTTATCTGTTCAACTGGTCTCTGTCTGAGGGGGTTGTCCCATGGGAATAGAAACTGGCTAGGGTTGTCCCCATTTTTAAGGGGGGGGAAGCCCTGGTCAGTTAACCAATTACTATCCCACATCTCTACTGTCACAAGTTTCAAAGTTATTTGAAAAGCTATTGGCTAGGCAGTTAACTGATTTTTTTTTATATGAAAACAATTTTCTTGATGAGTATAAATCAGGATTCTGCAAAACTCATGGTACGGTGCTCTCCATGGCAAGGATCCTGGATGATGTCAACAAAGCTATCGACTCAGGACAATTGACTGGGGCCATCTTTGTTGACCTCTCCAGGGCCTTCAACACAGTTGACCACCAAATCCTTCTATACAAGCTTATAGAAATAGGGGTTGCTAGAACAACCCTGAAATGGTTTTGTTTATATTACCAATCCAGGAGGCAACTAACTGCCATAAATGGCATGGGATCTACACCATTGCCAGTAGTCCAAGGAGTCCCACAGGGCTCGGTCCTAGGACCACTATTATTTCTGATATATCTACAAGGTCTGGGATAAAGTGTGCCAGATATGACATATCATTTATATGCCGACAATACAATACTTTATGTTGCTGCACCATCATTGTCTGAAGTTCAGAGTAAGCTTCAGATTAGTTTTAATGGTCTTCAGGCTTATTTTGGAAGATCTAAACTTAAAATGAACAAAGGTAAAACTAACCGTGTGTTGTTTGGAACCACAACTAAAATCAAGAGCGGCAGAGACCTGACTATATTAGATGCTGAAGGGGTACAATTGGACCTGGTAGATTCCTACAGGTATTTAAGATATTGGCTGGACTCTTCAGGCTATGGCAATGTTCATGTAGATAAACTTATAACACAGATTGCCAGGAGAGTAGGACTTTTGTATCATATCCAAAACTGCTTGGGTAGTCATACTGTACAAAAAATAATTGAAACACTGCTTTTTCCTTTGTTTGATTATGGAGATGCTTTGTACAATTATTCAGACAAAAGTAAACTACAAAACTCAGATGCACTATGTAACCGACTGGCTAGGCTGATCTTGAAATGCCCCAAAAAGATTCATCACTGTAGCATGTACAAATGTTTAGGGTGGATTTCCCACACAGGTAGATGCCATCTACACAAGTTTGTTTTGGCCTATAAAAGTGGACTGGGTAAAGTCCCAGACTATTTAGCAGCTAAATTGCAGGAAAGGAAGGTAAACTCTTCTCTCAGGAATTTGGCTTACTGTGAATTGACTATGCCTATAACTAAAACACAGAGGTCAATGAATTTCTATTGTCAAATGGTGCACTCTTATTGGAATAATTTATCACACAAGTTCCGATTGTTTAACATCAAGCCCTTTTCAATAAATGTAGTAAAACAATGTTTTCTAGATAATATCACTGGTCAGGCTAAATGTTGCTGTGGTCAATTTTATGACTAATTGTGTTAAATAGTTTTATTGTTAATGATTGTTGTATCTTATAATGTATTGTAAAATGTGTTGTAATAAGTCTTATTGTTTGTTTGTAAATTGTTTACCATGGGTCACCATTTCAAATGAGCTTGCTCAATGGTTCAACCCTAATAAAATGAAATGAAATGAAAGTCAAGGACTTTGATTCTTGATTGTGGGTTGCTGGCCCCGAGGGCCAATTTAAACCATATGGAGTCGTGGTCTCTGTTCCTTTAGCGGCTCTCCTACTCCCACAGTACCCACCATCTCTGAGTTGGTGAGCACCACATCAAGGACTGCATTCTGCCTGGTAGGTTCCTTAATAAGCTGCATCAGTAGACAGTCTTGGAAGGCATCCAGTAATGTCTGACTCCTATCACTGTTAGCCACTGGGACCTCCCAATCAACGTCAGACGGATTTAAGTCACCCACCACCAATACTTCCCCCTTTGCTGCCTCTTTTAAGTTCTTCCTTGAGTTCTCTGTCCCTTTCCTCCCCTTGTCCTAGTGGCCTGTAGATCACCCCAAGTGCACTTTCCTGCCTGAGGCTGCCATGAGTTGCATCCATACTGACTCAACCTCCCCATTGCCACCCTAATACTTCTATCTTCTGCCACTTCAATGCCCTCTTTGACAAATAGGGCAACTCTTCCCCCTCACCAGTTCTTTTATCCCTCCTGATCAGTGAATACCCAGGGACCATCATCTCCCACTCATTTTTATCTGTGGCCCACATTTCCATAATGGCCACCAGGTCCACTCAGTGTCTGCCATCAGCACCTGGAACTCACTGAGTTTGTTGCCTAGGCTCCTAGCATTAAGGCATACCCCCTCCATTTGACCCCTGCTCTGACTCTGCTACTGTCCTTTTGTTTTTCACGTTTTCTTCCCTCCTTGTTTTGGTTTATACCGTTTACTTTCCTTCTCACTGGTATTCCTCCCCTTGGTCCTGTAAACCCTACTGTACTCCCTGCACCCTCTTTGCAGTTATTGTCCCCTGGGTGTGGGGAGTTCTATCTAGGATCCCCTTCTGTTCACCATCCACCATAGATCCCCCAGACCCGGACTCCCCCACACTTAGTTTAAACATCTGATATAGACATCAAATGTCTGCCCTAGTGCACTAGCCCCCTCTCTTGTCAGGTGAAGTCCATCACCCTTAAAGAGTCTTCCGTCCCCGAAAATTCCCAATCCCCGACAAAGTGGTACCCCATGTCCTGACACCACCCCTTCACCAAATGTTAAACTCCTCTATTTCATTACTCCTAATTCTGACCCCCCTCCCCTTCCTGCCCCACACAGGGAGGACCTCAGAAAAGGCCAGGGAGGCTGTGTGTGACATCAATCTGTGCCCTTAGTCTCAAGAAGTTCCACTTCATTGTTGCTACTGACTGGTTGGCCAGATTATTGGTACCCAAGTGCACCAGCACCCCAGCTCCCCCCACCACCATCCTCCATATTCTGTCTAAATACAGGTTGGCTGATGCTCCAGATAGGTGTTAGACCAACCCCCTCCCATCCAGCCCCTCCCCTATCTATCCACCTGATCATTGAGTCCCTGACCACTAGGACCTGTCTGTTAGCCTTGCTCTCCTTGGGTGCCAGTGAGATGTCCTGCCCTTTCCCTTCAACTGACCCAGAGTCCACACTTGTGGAGGCAGGAGCCTTAACCTCCTCCAAGGGTGTGAAGTGATTCACTGTCTGGATGGTACTGGGCTGGACAACCTCCTTATGGCTGCCCCACCCACGTCCTGCCACCCTTCATCACTCTGGACCAGTAGGACTCTGGGGGAGTGAGATGTAGGGCATGAGCTCCTGCTGAGCTTATTGTGCAGCTGAAATATCTCTATCCTTGCTGCTATTAGCTCAGCATGGAGCTTTGCTATGGTCTTGCAGAAGGTGAAGTGCCCCTCCTCCAGAGCACATCCCTGGAGAATAGTGCCCCACAGCCCCCAAAACTGAGTGCCTCACCCCTGAACCACATCCTATAAGGAACTGTTACTGGCAAGAGAGAACTTTACTTAATATCTCTTAGTTTAGATTGTACTCCCCACCCAGATGGGGTGAATCTACTACCAATGAGCTGTTACAGGCTTACTGTTTAAGACATGGCGACAGTGTATGATTCAGGTATCACAAATATGACCCTGATATTGTCAGGTAATCAGGCTATACCACAGGTATAGATGTGAGAAAAAACAGCCTTGAGAACTTAGAGAATAACAACTGGTGGAACTAGTTCTTCACCACTAGAAACAAAATATACGGAGTACTTCCTACACCTACTTTATTTCATTAACTTTGCATAAATATAATATATAAAAAATATAAATATCTATTTCACTTGTATCATATCTTACTATCCAAATCAACATTTATTTTTTAAGACTTAGAAAAAACACTGCTATTCTAAAATTGTATTCCATTACCCATCCAAATGTATTATAAAATAAGAGGTGAGTGTGGCATTCTTGGAAATAAACCCATCAAGGGGGCTAAGCAGATCATGAAACCTTTGGGCTCTTGGCTTTATGATCTGGTTAACCTCCTTGATGGGTTTATTTCCTTGTATATGACATTTACTTATCATTACACACACACGCATGCACGCACGCACACACACTCACATGTGCACATGCACACGCATACACACACACCTGGGGTTGGTATAAACAGAGACATATGAATCCTACTATCTAGCCCAGTAAGTAGCCAAAAAAAATTTATTTTCATGTACATCCATAAAAATAAATGTTTTTTTTCATGTATGTATGTCTTCAACCATTTAGCCAATCAAGAATAGAATGGCTGTTTATATTAGCAACATGTTTTTTCTGTTGTATAAATCAAATATTACACTTGCCCCAGTTATACTGTATAATTAGATACATTTTCACGCATACTTCCAAGCCTAATTACACAGGGGTCTGCACTTCTGCAGATAAAAATAGTGTTGCATTTGAGTATTATGGATTTCTATCTGCAGCCAAAATATGTGTCATGCAGTGTACACATTTATCCATGCCTGCAGAAGTGTTGAACCCTGATGGTGGATTTTTTTTGTGTGTTATTTGTAAACAGTTGTATGTTGTTTATCTACCTGATGATGGCTGTCTGTGGTTGTTCGTGTGGTCTTATCCTTTTGCTGTTGGGGGTGGAGAGTTTTCATTGGAAACCCCAGCTCCACATTTCCTTAGTTTTGTTGTATGAAGTTGAACCCTAACCAGTGCATTAACGCAGATGCTTGTAATGTAGATATCTCTCTCTCTGTCTCTCTATTACAGTGGCACGGTAGTGCCACTATAGTTCAGGTTGAGAGATCACTTCTATGTTAAAACCAAATTTCTGCACCTTAATAACTTTGCAACAATTGAACAGATTTGCATGAAATTTACATAATCTTTTGGGGCAGGTCTCTGAACATGGCAGATTTCTTATGAATCTGGTGTGTGGTTTCTGAGATACAGAGTGTCAAAAATCCCTAAATCTATGTGTTTTTTGCTCTTTCTTAGTCCACCAGTATCTCAGAAACCATTTTAGGTTGTGGTTTGAAATTTTCATGATAGAAAGCATTTGCCTCACAGATGTGCCTTTTGAAGGTTTGTGAAAAAATATTAATCTGTTCAAAAGTTATTACATTTCAAAGTTTCCCGTTATTTCCTATGGGAAAAGTTAGATGTTCCACACGAAAATAGATTTATTTTCGAAGGAGCTACTGTATTTTCATGACAGGGTCATGTAGTGTCTCAGGGAGCCTAATACATTTTTACAGAGCAGTCCGGCATCCATCGTCTTGTTTTTCAGTTAACGAGAGACAGAAAGTAAAGAAAACACATAAAAATGAAAGGAACAGGAAAAAGAAACACCAGAACCTAGCTAAATGTGACCCGTTTAGCAACATTCTGATTTTGGTTTTTTGAAATTCTGCAAATAAACATGTTTTCTGGGCACCCAAAATCCCAGGTGTCCAGCTTAGCAAGAGAAGTGCCCTCCCACCCCACCCCCAGACATTCTCTGTATGAGAACAGTGGGGTTTCTCTTGACTTCTGCGGCTGCAGCTGGAACTCATGCTGCCGGCTGCAGATTCAGCTGAGAGCCATTGTTTTCCCTGCCATCTAGTGGCACCTTCTGATCCCCATGTTTTTTTTTTCATTTGTGCGTTGGTGTTAGTGGCATCCCCCACCCTCCTATATTATGTATTCCTGGTGTCCAGTGGTACCCCCCAACCTCCGATCCTTATATTTTAACTGAATTGAATTTCCCGTTCCTCTTAGTGGTACCCCCTTCCTCACATATCTTTCCATGGTGTCCAGTGGCACCCACACCCTCCGATCCCCATATTTAATATTTTTGGGGGGTTGGTGGTTAGTGACTCCCCCACCACCTGTTTCTCTTTAAGTCCTGAAACAAAGAAAACCATCCCTTGATGTTTTTTTCCTTTTTAAACCTGTAAGAAAAATGTCCATTGGCAATCACACCAGCACCCCCACCCAACCACCCACTGTGCACCCAACTCCCCACAACTTCCTTGACACCTCCACATACTCTCACTCACCTGAACAGGTCCCAGGTTCGAGATCCACTCTCCAACAGAGGACACATCTTGCTGATGGAACTGGCAACTGTGATATGAGAAACTTTGTCTGGCATTCCTCCTTGGAAGACAACTTCTTTTGGGAAAGAGAAAGCCATTTACAGGAAGAAGTAAATAACTTATCATATACAGTATATGTGGGTGGTGGGGGAAGCTCATTAAATGCAGCAGTTCAGCTTTTGTCAACTCATTCATTTGTAAGGGAGTGGGGGGAGGGCATATCTTCCAGCTGCCTTTTCAGTACTTTCTTCAATACGTGGGGACTGTATTTTGTTTCACTGTTGGGATGTAACACTACTTTATGTCGAACGGAATGAAACTAATGCCAAAGCAACGACACTGAAAGTTCACATACCCTGTGTTGTCATTCACTACAGGGGACTTTCCTTGTCATTTCAGCTCACAGCTATCTTCTCCAGCAATCCAGAGGCAACCACAACATATCCAAGGTGGGAGTAGATTACGCTGCCATTGCACCGCAGATATCTGAGGGAAATGTCTCTTGACAGTGAACTCACAGGGTAACCTCCCCCCCCCAACCGCAGCATATCTACGTGGCTCAACCTACTCTCGAGCTTGCTTGTAATGCTCTGCAATGTGAATTTGATCTACTTCAGCATAATCGCTTGAGCCTCAAACTCCTACTGAATGCAAAAAAAAACGAAGGCCATCACCCTGTCACCCAACCACATTTCGGATAAATCCTCCTCCTCCTCCTCCTCCTTGGGTACTCAGCCACAAATAACATCCCTCCTAGGTGAGCCCATCAAAGCTGTAATAAAGTTCAAATATCTCCGCTTTTGGTTAGATCATAAACTTTCTTATACGGTCCACATTGAGGAACTGTGCAAGAAGCTAAAACAATGCCTATGTCTGTTCTTTAGAATCAAGTACCTCCTAACACAGGAAGCCAAGCTAAGACTAGTGCAATCCACATTTCTTCATCCTTTGGATTATGCAGACATACTATACAAGAATTGCCCCTGCTCAGCTCTGGTAAATCTTGATACATTGTACAATAGGGCCCCAAGATTTATCACCAGCGCTCCCTTCAGAATGTACCATTGTGCTCTATATGCTATGCTGGGCTGGCAGTACCTAACAATCAGAAGACTCAGAAATGCAGCCACCTGGACCTTCAGACCCCTATCTGGTATGCTACCATCGTATATCTCTAGCCTTCTAACATATTCCACAGGAACCTATTCACTTAGGAGGCATTCCTATCTGTGTCTAGACATAACCCACTACAAAACTCGCTTCGAGGCCTCTTCACTAAGCCACTACCTACCCACTCTATGGAATAATCTACAGAAATCCTTGAAACTCTCATCCCTAATTAAAATGTCTTTCTTTAAATCACTTATAAGATGGCATTTTGCTGACCCCTGCAATTGCTTCTCCTAACCCTGCTCTTTCCTGCCATGACGGCCATGTTGCTGGGCCCCTAAGCACCTTCAAGTAAAATTGTTGACACTTGGTCCGACATTCCAATCCATCCATACCCACACCCCTCCTCCCTCCTGTCCTTCTTTTCTCCTGCCTCGTCTCCAGGTCTCTTCCCCTTATCCTACTCGACACCCCTTTTCCCGTCATTCCTAACTATGATTGTTCCCTCAGTACCTCTACCTAGCTGAATGTTATCAAAGGTATGTCATCACCACTATATCTCCATGGTCACTGTTATTGTATTGGTTGAAGACTTTGTAAACTTCATGCTTGTTTACTCTTTATGTACAGTATCTTTAACTAGCATCTTGGACCTAAAGAATATTGTAGATATTGTATATACTGCTCATAACCCTGTATTGTTTAAGAATGTATTTAATGTGTCTTTATAATTGTCTTTTCTCTTCGTGACATTGTGTACCTATGTTGTTATTGCCCTTATTGAACTGTCCGGGCCCACTTTGTAAATGAGTTATTCTCAACAATGTTCCACCTGGTCAAATAAAGATGATTGATTGAGTGATTGATTGACATCTAATCTAGAAAGGGTAGTTTGGTGTACTGAAGTGACTAAAATTGTTTCTTTCTGCATACTTCATCTTTTCTCCCCTCTGTGACTTCTGTGCTTTTCCCATCTTTAGTTTTCTTCCTCTTCCTCTGCTCCCTACAGTCTTCTCTGCTCTTCTTGTTCTTTAGTTCCTCCATCTCCCTCTACCTTTTTCTTTTTGCTCTTTTCCCCCCAAGGGCAGCCTGAGATACAGTAGCTCATTTTCTTCAATGGGACAGTGCTTCTACCTGATTCTTGAGTCTGGAAGACTGGAGCACTGGGAGGTTAAGTGGCTTGCCCAAGGTCACACGGCATCAGTGGCTATGGTGGGATTTAAATCTATGATCTGTTGCGCTCTAACCTTTACATTACCACTGTGCCACCTGACTATATTTATCATCTCTCCTTGAAAAACACAACTTTTTTGGAGGAGTAAATCATTTACAGGAAAAGTACAAAGTTTCTCATAAAGATAGACATACATACAGACACGTGTGTGTGGGGGGAGAGTTTCTCCAGTACAGTATTTCAGCTTTTGTCAGTTCATTCATTTACAAGGGAGTGGGGGAGGGGCACAGTTTCCAGCATCTGTTTGAGCAGTTTTTTCAATACTTGGGAAGTTTTGTTTGTTTCATTTTTAAATATAATGATACCTCATGCTGAATGGAATGGAATGAAGCACTAGAGCACTGACAGTGACACACACACACACCCCGAGTCAGTGTCTTTGGTAAGATTGGAACCTGTGGTCTTGTGTGTTCTAACCATCACACCACACAGCCTTTTTTAATCATAGTCCTGTTGCAGGGGTTGCTATTACTTCTTGCAACTGAAAACAATATGAAACTGTCACAGTCTAAATTTGGAATATATGTAACTGGTTGCCAACACCAGATTGAAACCACTGTCCATAATAAGCGATCCTTGACTACCAACATTCTGCCACACACTGAACAAGAGCAGATGAAGATCACCAGAGAATACCCACATTCCGGACAATCTTACACTGATATGCTTTACATCTAGGGAAGAAAGAGGGGGGCACCATCTTAACCCTTTCACTTCTCCAAGTCAAGCTTGCAAGATACCATGGGTTTTTCCTTTCTCTAAGCATGGCTTTTTAGTATCAAGTAAAGGTCGGGGAGGGCTTTTAATTAGTTACTTCTTGTATCCCACATCTGGTAAGCACTAGAGCCTCACAGTTCCAACAACAAACCACACTGCTGAGGGCAGAGCACAGCACCTCTTTAAACAATTGGTGTACAAATGTCTTTTTCCATAGTGTAAACTTATGTGATATTTCATCCCCTCACATCTGATTGCAGAGGATTAGCAACATGTGAAATATTTTCTATATCTGGATCAAAGCTTGGATAGCAGCCAACAAAAGTTAAATACGTGGGGCAATGGTGTTTTAGCTGGGGAACTGTTGGATAAGATTTCTCCGACATGTGAGCTGATCGCTTCAACCATGGGCCACTGAAATGGATTTTGCACATTAAACTCCTTAAATGCCTCCACTCATGTCATTTCCATTACTTTAAAAGACAGATCAAAGTCTTTTTTATGAAGTTGCATTCAAAAACAGTAGCCACCCCTCCACTCATAACTGGATAATTCTATCACACCCGCAGCCCCCACCCAATCACCCATTGTGCACCCACCTCCCCACACACCCTTGACACCACCACACACCCTCATTCACTTGAATAGGTCCCAGGTTTGAGATCCACTCTCCAACAGAAGACACATCTTGTTGCTGGAACTGGTGACTGCGATGTGAGAAATTAAGGTAAATGCAGTTCAATGTGCCAGCCCACTGGTGCAGGGCCAGGTTGCCTACCTGCGACATCAGCGATCTGAGTTCAGGAACAGACTCGGGACATCGGAGGGCTGGCCGGGGGAGAAGGATCGAGTGTCCGACAACTGCTTTCCTTCTCCAGGGGAGAGGGGGGGGTAGAGAGTTTGGCATAACACGGACACCTAGCAGAGGCTGGGTGTACCAAGCATGCAGATGCCAGTTGCTCAGGGGGGCAGGGCGGACACTGGTAGTCATTGCATGTCCCCACCCATATACTTCAGGGGAAAAAAACTGCTGCCGGCCTCCCTAGATGAAGCCCACCCTCAGTTTCAATTATCTCTCAGGACGACTCCTTGACTTATCCCGTGGGTTGCGACACTATAGGGCCAGTGCTGCAACCCTGCCCTGGGGGGTAAACCAAGGAGTATTGAGGAGCCATGGCCAATTATGGGAGTGGAAGTGGAGGGTCCATGACTGGGCTGAGGTACTGGTCTGCCATCAGCAGAAAAAGCATAATACATAAGTAAATGTGGTTCAATACATTTCAAAGGGGATTTCAACTTTTATGCATAACTCAGCTGTTTTTTGAGATTTTGACTCCAAATTTTCAACATGGCCTTTAAGGGACCCCACCTAATAAACAATATAACTGTGATTCCACAACTCCCACCCAAAAGGTGATTTTGTGGTCGTTTGGCAAATTCACCCTTCGGGCAGAATTTGGATAATGACAGTCATATTGTTCATGATGTGGGGTCCTACGAAGGCTAAATTGAAAATGTGGGGACAAAATCTTTAAAAATAGCAATGTTATGACTATTTGTTGGAATTTCACTATGCACACTCGTAACTTTGGAATGTTTAAATATTTTGACCCCAGATTTTCAGTGTAGCCATCTTCTTACCCCACCTCATAGTTGTCACAGCTGTCAATTTTCAAATCCTGGTCAAAATGTGTTTTTATACCTGTGGCACAGAATTGCATTGCAGTGGTGTGGAATCACATTTTGGTGGTGATTTTAAAATATTCAGCACCAGGTACCTGTGGTGTAGTAATAAGAAGGTTATGCTGACAATTTGATTGCTATGGTGCTACAAATGGAAGCACAGGGCTCAGAGGGCCCTGCACTTCCACAACAACATACATATTTACATGTATGAAGGGATGGGAGTGCAGGGTATAGGCTAATAAGAATATGATAACTTTATCTCAAAAACTATGGATGTATGGGAGTGCAGGGCCCTCCATAGGCAAATAAGGACATGATTAGACTATCTGAAAAAGTAAGGAAATTAATTGCAAAAAGCTTCACTAATGCATCAGTTAGGATTGTTACTAAAGTGGCAAAATCAGGGAAATGTGGTGTTAGGGTTTCCAACCCTAACACCCCACCCCCACCCTGCAGACACTGACAGGCATTGGGGGTATGCCTTGGGGCCGTCAGCCCTAACACTTACCTCATTCTCCTATACTGTATCCATCTCAGCTTATTTACTTATGGAATGCATTTCGGTGCCTGTAGGAACCCATGTTATAAAAAAAAACAAGCATTTGTCAATGCCGAATGTTGATTGCGTTGGTCTGTTGAGCTCGCTCACTGCCCCTCTGTCACTCACTCAGTGTGTTTTTCCTGGTGCTGCAGGCTGCTGTTTTGTACTGGGCTCCTGCCTGCATTGGCAGATTTTTCTACCCACTAAGAAATCTGCAGCTATCCTGACAGAGCTCCATTGAGGTGGCTCACTCCTCCTCTCTCACTCGCTCATTCTGTTTTTCCTGGTGCTGCAGGCTGCCCTTTTGTACTGGGCTCCTGCCTCTGTTGGTGGCTTTTTCTGCCTACAAAGAAATCTGCAGCAGTCCCAACACAGGTCTGTTGAGCCTGTTCACTCCCCCTCTCTCACTCACTCATTCCGTTTCTGCCGGTGCTGCAGGCTGGCCTTTTGTAGTGGGCTCCTGCCTGCATTGCCGCCTTTTTCTGCCCACAAAGAAATCCGCAGCTGTCCTGACAGAGCTCCGTTGAGGTCGTTCACCCCCCCGTCTCACTCACTCATTCTGTTTCTCCTGGTGCTGCAGGCTGCCCTTTTGTACTGGGCTCCTGCCTCTGTTGGTGCCTTTTTCTGGCCACAAAGAAATCTGCAGCAGTTCTGACAAAGTTTTGTTGAGCTCGCTCACTCCCCATCTCTCACTCGTTCGCTCATTCCGTTTCTGCCTGCGCTGCCCTTTTCTACTGGGCTCCTGCCTGCGTTGTCACCTTCTTCTGCCCACAAAGAAATTTGCAGCAGTTACAATAGAGCTCTGTTGAGCTCGCTCACTCCCCCTCTCTCTCACTCACTCATTCTGGTTTTCCTGCCACTGCAGGCTGCCCTTTTGTACTGGGGCCCTGCGTGCATTGCTGCCCTTTTCTGCCCACAAACAAATCTGCAGCACTCCAACAGAGCTCCATTGAGTTCACTCCTCTCCTCCCTGACTCGCTCATTCTGTGTCTCCCATTGATGCAGGCTGCCCTTTGTACTGGGCTCCTGCCTGGTTGGCGGCTTTCTGGCCACAAAAATCTGAAACAGTCCCGACACAGCTCCATTGAGCTTGCTCCTCCCCTCTCTCAGCACTCATTCCGTTTCTGCCAGCAGCTGCAAGCTGGCCTTTGTACTTGGGCTCCTGCCTTTTTCTGCCCACAAAGAAATCCACAGCAGTCACAACAGAACTCCACTGAGCTCGCTCACTACTGCTCTGTCACTCACTCATTCTGCTTCTCTTGGCACTGCAGGCTGCACTTTTGTATGGGGCTCCTGGCTGCGTTGGCACCTTCGTCTGTCCACAAAGAAATCCACAGCTGTCCCGACAGAACTCCATTGAGGTCACTCAGTCTCTCTGTCTCACACCCTCATTCTGTTTGTCCTGACGCTGCAAGCTGCCCTTTTGTATGGGGCTCCTGCCTGCATTGGTGCCTTTTTCTGCCCACAAAGAAATCTGCAGCAGTCCTGACAGCACTCCAGTGAGTTCGCTCACTCCCCCTCCCTCACTCGCTCCCTCGTTCTGTTTCTCTCAGTGCTGCAGGCTGCCCTTTTGTACTGGGCTCTTGTGTTGGGGTTTTTTCTGCCCAGAAACAAATCCACAGCAGTCCTGACAGAGCTTAGTTGAGTTCGGTCACTCCCCCCTCTCACTCGCTCGATCTTAATCTGTCCCAAACACTGATTTCCCACAGCAACCATGCTATTCTCTGGCAGGACTGCAAAAACATATTTTAGCCAGGATGTGAAAAATGACAGCTGTACTGTTCATAAGGAGGTGTGAAAAAATGCCACTGTTGAAAATGTGGCGTGAAAATATTACAAATTTGCGAAGTTACAAGGGTGCATGGAAACAGTTCAACGCACGCTTGTAACACAGTCATGTTATGGAGTTTTGTCACCAAATTTTCAACATAGGGATTTTAGGACCTCTGCTCATGAACAGTGCCACTGTCATTTTCTTAATCTGTCCCAAACACTGACTTCCCACAGCGACCGCGTTATTCTGTGCTGGAACTGTGAAAACACATTTTGGTCATGATGTGAAAAATGACAGCTGTACTGCTCATAAAGAGGTGTGAAAAAATGCCACTGTTGAAAATCTGACATGACAATATTACAAATCTGAGAAGTTACAAGGGTGCGTGGAAAGTGTGCAATGCACACTTCTAACACAGTCATTTGATGGGCTATCATCACCAAATTTTCAACATAGGCATTTTAGGACCTCTGCTCATGAACAGTATCACTGTCATTTTCTTAATCTGTCCCGACCAGTGATTTCCCACAGCGACCAGCCTATTCTGCGCCGGAAGTATGAAAACACATTTTGGCCAGGATGGGAAAAATGACAGCTGTTCATAAGTAGGTGTGGGAAAATGGCAATGTTGAAAATCTGGAGTGAAAATATTACAAATTCGCGAAGTTATGATCGTGCATGCAAACTGCGCAATGCACGCTCTTAACACAGTCATTTTATGGAGTATCATCACCAAATTTTCAATATGGGCATTTTAGGACCTCTACTCATGAACAGTGTCAGTGTCATTTTATTAATCTGTCCCAAACACTAATTTCCCACAGCGACCACGCAATTCTGTGCAGTAACTGCAAAAACACATTTTGGCCAGGATGTGAACAATGACAGCTATACTGTTCACAAGGAGGTGTGAAAAAATGGCAATGTTGAAAATCTGTTGTGAAAGTATTGCAAATTCGTGAAGTTACGAGCATGTGTAGCAACTGCGCAACGCGTGCTGGTAAAACAGTCATTTGTTTTTATTTTTTCCACCAAATTTGCAACATAGGCTTTTTGACAGCCCACCTCATGAACACTGGCACTGTCATTTCATTAATCGGCCCCGAAAGGTGATTCCACGCAGTGACCGTGAAACCACCTTTTGGGGCCAATTAACGCCACGACAGTTCCAGAATTCATGAGGAGGGGTCCCAAAAAAAAACATGATGAAAATTTGGTGCCAAAATTCCAAAAAATGACTGAGTTATGCATTAAAGTTGGAAAACCCCCATTTATTCCATTATACAGCTTACCGGCATTTCCTCAGTTCGCGGTTGGCTTTGAAGAGTGCAGACGTGTTCCCAGTCCACCGAAGATCATCGTGCCAGGCTCCAGAGGTAAGTATGGGGTGAGGGGGGTGTGGGGAGTCAGGGTGCGCAGTGGGTGGGTGCAGGTTGCGGGGAGGCAGGGAGACTGCAGAGGGACAGTTTCCTTTTTAACAGGTTAAAAAAAAACAAAAGACATCACGGGACTGTTTTTTATTTTACAGGGGTATGTGGCATGCTGGGGTGGGCTCCCAGCATGCCACTGTAGTCTTACTTTTGGGGGGGCAGCTGTAGCCGATGGGGGATTGGGCACCCCGTTGGCACACAACAAAAGGGGGTGGGGGGTACTATATTATGCCGATGGGGATTGGACATCCCGTCGGCAAACAATAAAAGTGGGGGGGTTACATACTGCTGACTGGGAGTGGGCTCCCCCGTTGGCAAAATAAACACTGGGGCACTGAAGCCGATGGGGATTGGGGCGCCCGTTGGCTAGTAAACACGGTGGGGGGTTAATATTGTTTGTGAACACGGCGGCAAACCACTGCCATGTTTACAAACAATATCAGTGTGTAAAGATCCCGCCCTGCAATGATGGCTTATGCTGCAATGACGAGGTGGCCCCTGATTGCAGCGGCTGTTTTTTACAAGTTGGTGGCATGCTGGCTGAACTAGTGTCAGCAGCAGTGTGCCACGGCATTGGGGGATGCTGGACAAGCCTTAAAAGGCTGTGGGGGCATTGACCACAACACTGCCGCGCCTCCACAACCTGCTTGTGGAGAAAGCTGTCGCAATATGTTTCTTGCGCATATGTGCAATCAACATAAAATATATATATATATATTTATATATAGATATATACATACTATAATTAGGGCTGAGCAGGGGTTTCTATGTTAAACCTCAAATTTGCACTAGTATAGTTAGGGCTGAGTGTAAACTTCTATGTTAAAGCCAAATGTTTGAACTTTAATAAATTTGGAACCATTCAACAGAGTTGCACAAAATTTAACAAGCAGAATCTCTAGGGGTAGGTCTCTTGACGTAGCAAATGTCTTCACAGAATCACAGAAATCTGACCGCACAAAAAGGACCACACTGGACCATCTAGTCCACTCTTTACATCCTCCCCTTCCCCTCCTACTTTTTCACTGGCTCTGGACTTTCCCACCTCCTCCTAACCCCATGTGTCTGTCCCATGCTCTCTTGAATCCCCCCACTGTTTTGGATCCCATCACCTCCTCTGGCAGCCTGTTCCAGGCCTCCACCACCCTCTCTGTGAGGAACTGCCCCCTTCCATTGCCTCTGTATTTCCCACTTTCCAATTTGAGGCTATGACCCCTCATATTCACTCCCTCCTTCTTTTTGAACAAGCTCCCCTCCTTCACTTTATTTATCCCCTTCAAATACTTAAAAGTCTCAATCATGTCCCCCCCTCTCCCTTCTAGTCTCCAGTGAGTACAGATTCAACTCCCTCCACCTCTGCTCGTATGGTTTTCCTTGCATCCCATGTACCATCTTTGTTGCTCTTTTCTGAACCCTCTCCATCATCTCAATGTCCCTACATAGATGCGGTCTCCTGAACTGTACCCTGCACTCCAGGTGTGGCCTCACCATTGTTTTGTACAGCAGCATTAGCACCTCCCTCCTTCTGCTAGTTATGCCCCTTTAATGCAGGCCAACATACCATTTGCCTTTTCTACCACCTTGCTGCACTGGTTCCCCACCTTAAGATTTTTCGATATAATAATTCCCAGGTCCCTGTCCTGCTCCATTTCCTTGATTTCCTCCTCCTCAATGGTATAAGTTGCTTGAATGTTTTTTCCACCCCAGGTGCATCACTGCACACTTTTTTAAATTGAATTTTAGTTGCCAAGTTTCCAACCACTTCTCCAACTTCTCCAGGTCTCGTCTCACAGCCTTCACTCCTCTTTGTGTGTCTACCCTATTGCAGACCTTTGTATCATCCATGAATAGGCACACCCTACCCTCCAGTCCCTCTGCTAGATCACTAATATAGATGTTAAAAAGTAGGGATCCAGTACTGACCCCTGAGGCACCCCACTGATCACTGCCCTTTGCCTAGAATGTACCCCATTTACCACCACTGTTTGACTCCTTCCCAACAGCCAGTGTTCCACCCACCTAGTAACCCTCTGGCCCACCTCAAGGCTCTCCAACTTATTTATCAGCCTGTTGTGCAGGACGGTGTCGAAAGCCTTGCTGAAGTCCAGATAGGCCAAATCCACCACTCCTTCCTGGTCCACTACTTGAGTGACCCAATCAAAAAACTCTTATCAGGTTGGTATGACATGACCTCCCATTTGTGAAGCCATGCTTCCTTTTGTCCTGCATACCATTGGCCACCAGATATTCTACCACCCTTTCCTTTAATAATGTTTCCATTACCTTCCCCACCACAGAGGTGAGACTGACAGGGTGGTCATTTTTGACCTCTTCCTTGTTTCCCCCCTTATGTAGTACAACCACCTCTGCCCTCTTCCAGTCCCCAGGCACCATCCCTGCATCCATGGACAAGTTTAAACAGTCTTATCAGAGGTGGTGCCAGCTCCTCCCTCAGCTCCCAGTGTACCCTTGGGTGCAAACCATCTGGCCCCATTGTTTTATTCACCCTTAGTCTGCCCAGTTCTTCACTTACTCTATCTACTGTGAACTTTGTAGAATCTATTTGCCTGCAGTTCACTCCCTTCCCCTTGTGCTCTGGCCCTCTGCCCTCATCCTCTGTTCATGAAGATTAAACAGAAGTAGTTATTTAATGCCTCCATTTTTTCAAAGTCCTCCTCCAGTTTTATTCTACCCTCAACCTCCCTATTTCTTCTGCAGACCAGTCTTGTAAAACTGTTGTGTGACTTTTGAAATATAGAGTGTGAACAATTCCTAAATGTACGTGGGTTTTTTTGGCGTTTATTTTTTCTACAGCAGTATCTCACAAATGGCTTTAGGTTGTGGTCTGAAATGTTCAGGGTAGAAAGCCTTTGCTTCACAGATTTGCCTTTTGAAGGTTTGCTGAAAAAATATTAAACAGTTCAAAAATTATACAATTTTTAATGTTCTCATTATTTACTACGGGAAAAGTTAGCTGTTCTGTATGAAAATACTTTCGTTTTCGCAGGAGGTACTGTATTTTTGCATGGAGGGTCACACAGAGCCTAGTTTGTTTTCACAGAGCTCCCTTGTTTTCACAGGAGCTACTGTCTTTTCACATGTAGGGTCACATAGAGCCTACTGTACTTTTGCAGAGCTCTGTTGTGTCTGCCATCTTGTTTTCTCGTTAGCGCGAGACAGAAAATTAGAAAAAGATGTAAAAATAAATGTAATATAAGAAAGAAACTGTTTAGCTAGGTTCTGATTTTTCTTTTTAAATAGTGGCCAGAAACAACTTTTGTGAGCACCTGAAATCTCGGGTGCCGAGGTTAGCGAGAGGACCACTACTGCCGCGTTCTCTGTATGAGAACAGCAGGATGTGCTTGACTTCTGCAGCCACAGCTGGAACTTGTGCTGCCAGGTGCAGTTTTAGCTGTGAGTCACCATTTCTCTGGTGTCTGGTGGCACCCCACCCACCGATCACTGTCCCCTATCTCTGGTGTCTGGTAGCACCCCCACACCCTCCCATATCTTTCCTGCAATCCAGGCACCCCACCCTCCATTTCCATAGTTTATTTTATTATATATTCTGACACCGGGATGACCACCCCCGTGTCAGATGTCGCCCCCCTTCCCAACCCATTCTGTTTCATATTTGCTGACATCGGGGGGTTCAATCCTTTGTTGGCATTACAAGCCCCCTCCCCCCAGCAGTGTGGGACACTGGGGAGCCCACTCCCAGTGTCCCCAAATATACATTTATTTGTACCTGTGTAAAGAAAACAGTCCCCTAACACCTTTTTTATTACCCTGAAAAAAGGAAACGGTCTCTCATCGTCCCTGCCATCCCCTCCCCCATCCCAACCCTCTCACTGAGCACTCACTACCCACCTTACCCTTACCCTATACTTGCCTCCGGAGGTCATGCACTGTCATGTTCTGTGAACCAGGACAGGATCGCTGTCTTCTATGAACTGGATATTTGATGTTCAAAAATGTGGTATGTGCGAAAATAGGTGTTGCTTATTTTCACACATGCTACATTTTCAAAAATGAAATAGCCACTTGCAATCAAGGATGTCTGCGACATTGAATAAGTAAAGAAAAAAACAGTGTGTTACCTATAGTTTCTTTGTGGTGCAGAGGACAGAGGACAGGGCACAGGGACGGAACATCCAAGGGTCTTGGGTTCAAAACTTGTCACTTCATATTTTTTTCCACCTACAGCGAAGGTGAAAAACTGAAGGAAGAGTGGTCTTGAACCCAGGACCCTTGGATTTGCAATCATGTGCCTTGTCTTCTACTCCACAGGAGAAGTACAACAGTAAAGGTGTTCTTTCCTTTACTTATGAATGCTGTCAATTATATGCCTGGCTTGATCACAAGTGGATGTTTATGTGCAAAAATGTGGTATGTGCGAAAATAGACATAGCTTATTTTTACACATAACACTTTTTTGAACATGAGATATCTACTTGTGTTGAGATTTTCTTGGGTTGTGGAGCCAGAGGTGGAACTCGTGCTGTTGGCCATTTTTCCTGGGAGCTGACTTTGTCACTGTCCCATATACGGTGGCAGCTTCCCCCACACCCTTTCATTTGTTTATCTGGTGTTAGTAACCCCCCCACCCTCTAACTCTGATTTCTTTTATTTTTGCCTATTTCTTTTGATCCCCGGCCCCAAAGACCCTTGTGAAAGTTGCCGACATCAGCACCCAATCCCCATGTCAGTGTTAGAAGCTCCCCCCTTCCCCAGCAGTATGGGACACTCGCAAGCCCACTCCCAGCATCCTGAAATAGTTATTTGCTGTTTACCTGCAAAGAAGAAAACTGTTCCCGACATCTCTTGTTTTGTGCAACCTGAAAAAAAACAAGCATTTATCAATGCCAAATGTTTGCTTTCTGGCATTGGTATTGGTAGTGTAGGAGTTACAGAGCTGCATAATAGGAATGGCAGTGAAGTACTGAACTGAAGCCAACCCCACCCCCACCCTGCCGAGACTGACAGGCATTGGGGTGCGCCTTTGGGTCGTCAGGCATAACGGCCATGCCATTTCACCACACCCTACCCTGCAGACACCGATAAGTGTCACGGTGTGCCTTGGGGTCTTTGGCCCTTATGCGCACCCCATTCCATCAGGAAACAGAGTGTAACAGAGTAGACACACCAGAGGGTATAGACAGAATGAGAAGCGACCTGCAGAAACTTGAAGAATGGTCAGGGGTTTGGCAGTTGAAATTCAATGCAAAGAAGTGCAAGATAATGCATATGGGGCACAAAAACCCTGGCACAATATATCAGTTGGGGGGTGAGGATATAGCATGCACCAAGCAGGAAAGGGATCTTGGGGTTATCATCTCTGATGACCTCAAGGTAGGAAACAGTGTGACAAGGCAGCAGGTAAAGCAAATAGGATGCTGGGATGTATAGGCAGGGCATCACCAGCAGGAAAAGGAGGTCATAATTCCGCTATACAAGACACTAGTGAGGCCCCACCTGGAGTACAGTGTACAGTTCTGGAGACCATACCTACGTAAGGACATAGACAGGGTAGAGAAGGTTCAGAGGAGGGCAACAAAGATGGTGCATGGATTGCATCCCAAGTCCTATGAAGACAGGTTGAAGGAACTGAACATGTACTCCCTGGAGGAGAGGAGGGAGAGAGGGGATATGATAGAGACATACAAGTATCTTACAGGGAGGAACAGGGTGCAGGAAAACACTATTTTTAAGTGAAAAAGATGTTCCAGGACTAGAGGGCATGGGATGAAGTTGGAGGAGGACAATTCAGAGGAAACATGAGAAAGAATTTCTTCACAGAGCGGGTGGTGGACAAGTGGAACACCCTGCCAGAGGAAGTGGTGGGGCTGAAACAATCACGGATTTAAGAATGCATGGGATAGACATAAAGGAATTCTGGAGGTCAGGGGTAAGGGGCAACAGACTTCTAGGAAAACAAACTGAACTTACAAGCTCAAATTGGCAGACTGGGTGGGCCATAGGCCCTTATCTGCAGACACTGTCTATGTATCTATGTAAATACGGTGAGATGGGTACAGTATGGGAGAATGGGGTGAACTTTGGGGCCAAAGAGTCCAAGGCACACCTTGGTGCCTCTCACTGGCTACAGGGTGTGGAATGCTATGAGCATTACAGGCGAGAATCCCAAGTCACAGCCCTGATACCTACCATTCTCTACAGGGTGGGGCGTTATGGTCAGAAACCCTAACACCTCAGGCATTCGTTGGTATTTTCACTCCAAATTTTCAACATGGTTTTTTTGTGACCCCCACCTCATGAACAGTGGCAATATCAGTTTGTTAGCCAAAAGCTGCTTTTGCACAGTGACTACAGCATTTAGCACCACAGGTGCAAAAACACATTCTGAACAGGATGTAAAAAATGACAGCTGTACTGTTCATGGGGAGGTGTAAAAAATGGCAATGTTGAAAATCTGCAGTGAAAATATTAAAAAAACTGGTGAAGTCACGAGCGTACATAGAAACTGTGCAATGCACTCCCGTAATGTAATTAGTTTTGGGATTTTTTTACAGCAGATTGTCAACACAGGCATTTTGGGACCTCCGATCATGAACAGTGTCATTGTGATTTTCTTTATCTGTCCCGAACAATGATTTCCCACAGCGATCACGCATTTCTGCGCTGAAAGTGTGAAAACACATTTTGGCCATGTTGTGAAAAATGACAGCTGTACTGTTCATAAGGAAGTGTGGAAAAATGCCAGTGGTGAAAATCTGGACTGAAAATATTACAAATTCATGAACTTACAAGGGTGCGTGGAAACTGCACAATGCTCACTCGTCACACAGTCATTTTATGGATTTTTGTCACCAAATTTTCAACATAGCCATTTTAAGACCTTTGCTCATGAACAGTGTCACTGTGATTTTCTTAATCTGTCCCAAACATTGCTTTCGCACAACGACTGCACCATTGTGCGCTACATGTGTGGAAACACATTTTGGGCGAGATGTGAAAAATAGCAGCTGTACTGCTCATAAGGAAGTGTAATAAAATGGCAATGTTGAAAATCTGGATTGCAAATATTAAAAATTTGCAAACTTACGAGCGTGCGTAGGAACTGCGCAACGTGTGCTCCTGAAACAGTCATTTTGAGGAATTTTTTCACCAAATTTTCAACATAGCCATTTTAACACCTCTGCTCATGAACAGTGTCACTGTGATTTTTTTAATGTGTCCCATACATTGATTTCGCACACCGACTGAGCCATTATGTGCTACATGTGCGGAAACACATTTTGGGCGAGATGTGAAAAATGACAGCTGTACTGCTCATAAGGAGGTGTGGTAAAATAGCAATGTTGAAAATCCAGAGTGCAAATATTAAAAATTCGCGAACTTACGAGCGTGGATAGGAACTGCGCAATGCACACTCGTAAAACAGTCATGTTTAGGAATTTTTTCACCAAATTTGTAACATAGGCTTTTTGAGAGCCCACCTTATGAACACTGGCACTGTCATTTCATTAATCGGTCCTGAAAGGTGATTTCAAGCAGTGACTGCAAAATCACCCTTTGGGCCTGATTAACGCCATGACATTGACAGAATTCATGAGGAGCGGTCCCAAAAACCCCATGTTGAAAATTTGGTGCCAGAATTCCAAAAAATGTCTGAGATATGCATTAAAGTTGAAAAAACCCTATTTATTGCATTATACAGCTTACCGGCATTTCCTCAGTTCACGGTTGGCTTTGAAGAGTGCAGACATGTTCCCAGTCCACCGAAGACCATTGCACAGAGCTCCAGAGGTAAGTATGGGGTGAGGTGGGGGTGTGGGGAGGCAGGGTGCGCAGTGGGTGGGCGCGGTGGGCAGGGAGACCACCGAGGGAACTTTTTTGTTTACAGGTTTTTTGTTGTTTTTAGGAAGATGGCCTTGAGGACATTTGCCATGCTGGGGTGAGCACCCAGCGTGGGTGCTGGAAGGCTGTTTGGAGGGCCTGGAGCCGATGGGGGATTGGGCACCCCCGTCGGACATACAGACTTGTGCCACGCTGGGGTGGGCTCCCAGCGTGGCAGCTGGAAGGCTGTTTGGGGGGCCTGGAGCCAACGGGGGATTGGGCACCCCTGTGAGACATAACAGTTTTTATCACGGTGGGGTGGGCTCCCAGCATGGCACCTGGAAAGCTTTTTTGGGGGGGCATGGAGCCGACAGGGGATTGGGCACCCCTGTCTGCCATTCAGTGTGTGCGTGGGGGGGAGCACATGAGCACACAATGTGCGTGCATGCATGTGGAGGGGGGAGCACTGCTCACTGAAGTGTAGCTCTCCCTTTCAACTGTACGGTACTGCATTTTCAACTGCTGTCATAGACAGCTGCAGCGTTCATTGGAAACTGCGGCCATGCCTGCAAACACACTGACTGAATTGGAAGACGGGTGCCACACCTCTGAAAACTTGGATGATGGCATTATGTTTCTTGCACATGCGTGCAAGCAAACATAAAAATGGTTCCTCATCATCCCTGCCATCCCCCTTCACCAAACTCACTCTCCCACTGAGCACCCACCACCCCACAACCCCCCTACCACATGCTTACCTCCAGAGGTCATCCACTGTCATGTTCTGTGGACTGGGACACGTCTGCACTCTTCAATGCCGAACTGCAAACTGAGGAATCAAAGTAGGTGCTGTATAATATATTTCAATGGTATTTTGAACTTATGTTCATAACTTTGCCATTTTTAGATATTTTTTTTCCCCCCAAATTTTCATCATGGGCTTTTTGAGACCCCACATCATGAGTACTGTCACTCACTGTCCTTTCATTACTTGGGCCAGGAAGATAATTTTGCGATCACTGCACAAAATCACCCTTTGGGACTGATTAACAAAATGAAAGTGCCAGTGTTCATGATTTTGGGTCCCAAAAATCCCATGTTGAAAATGTGGTGAAAAAAATATCTAAAAATCGCCGAGTTACATACATTTGTTGAACTTTTTCTACGCACGAGCGTAACTTTGGTAATTTTTAATATTTTGACTCCAAATTTTCAACATAGCCATTTTTTCATACCACCTCATGAACAGTACAGCTGTCATTTTTCATATCCTGCCCAAAATGTGTTTTTGCACCGGTGGTGTGGAATAGCATTTTGGCACTGATTTGTAAATTTTCACCTACTGGGTTTGTGAAGTGGTGTCATAAGAAGACTATGTTGAAAATTTGGGGTCAAAATATGAAAAAATGACAAAGTTATGACCATTCATTCGTATTTTTACTTCACATTATCAATAAAGCCTTCTTATTACCCGACCTCATGTATGTCACAGCTGTCATTTTTTGAATCATGCCCAAAATGTGATTTCACACCTGTGATGTGGAATGGCATTGCAGTTGAGCAAAATTACATTTTGGTGTGGATTCAAAAATTTTCTGTACCGTGGTACTTGAGGTGAGGGTAATAATATGGCCATGCTGACAATTTGGTCACTGTTGTCCTATAAATGGAAGCACAGTGCCAGAAGGGCCTTATGCTTCCATGGCTACATACATATACATATGTATGGAGGGATGGATGTGCAGGGCCCAAAAGGCCCTGCGCTCCCTCAGACAAATAAAGATATGATTGTACTATCTGAAAAAGTAAGAAAATTCATTGCAAAAAATGTCATTAATGCATCAGTTAGGGTTGTTACTAAAGTGACAAAAGCAGGAAAATGTGGTGTTAGGGTTTCCAACCCTAACACCCCACCCCCATCCTGCAGACACTGACAGGCATCAGGAGTGTGCCTTGGGGTCGTCAGCCCTAATGCTTACCCCATTCTCCTATACTGTACCCATCTCAGCTTATATACTTATGGAAGGGGTTGAGTGTTGGGTTGATGACCCCAAGGCACCTGCACCTCTCAGTGTCTGCAGGGTGAGGGTGAGATGTTGAGGTTGGAACCAAAACACATTTCCCTGCTTTTGTTGCTTTAGTAACATCCTAACTGATGCATTAATGAATTTTTTTGCAATGAATATATATATATATATATGGGATACATGATGGGCAGGGGTGGGATATGGAAAATATTCTTACTCCTGCAGAGTGAGAATATTTTCCGTATCCCACGAACTGCCCATCATGTGTGCTGTTTATACCATTGGGGTGGGAGCTCATCTATCTGGTTATTGAGGTTTTAATTGTGAGGAGTAGATATGAATGGGATATGTGTGAGGTATGTGATTGATGGAAATGTGTGAGTGTGAGTGTTGCTATTCTGTGATTGGTTGGTGTAATGTTGTTTGGGATGTGTTTGTGTGGTGACATGTGGAAGAATTGTTTCACTTCTGGGAGTAACTTGGTGTGTTTGGACATTTATGCTTGGTGCCATTTGTACTTCTGGGTAATTTCCTGTGTAATGCTTGGTGCACTTTATATTTATTTGCAGTGTATTTGCTGAAGTCAGCGAGAAGTGGAGCCACAGACATGTTTACATTTCGAAAAAGTGCTTTGTTTTATTTGGATACATGTTATTTTGTTGAGGTACATAAACGAGCATAAATTGAGAAGTTTCAGATTTATTTAACTGAAACAGTAAAGTACTGTATATGGAAAGAAAGATAAACATTTAAAAAAATAATATCAGCTGTTGTTATGTCGGCAAAAGTTCGGTTATTGCACTTTGGAGCATTCCTTTGTCCCATTTCAAAATATGTCGGTTAAGTGCAGTCAGTAATTTGAGTGGAGGGATTGTGAGTTATTCGGATTCTGAGTCTGATAGCTTTCGTGGTCGTTTTCTGTCTTTTGTAGAGAGGTATTGATGTCCTGAAAAAAGGAATGGGATACGTCAATTAATGGAATTTGGTACATACTGCATAATCTATTTTGAAATATGATTCTGCTTGTATTCATCTTGAATGATGTTGAAGGTGATATTGGTAGCTGTATTTGTCGCATTTTGAAATGTGGATGGTATAGTTTGCAGTCAGGTAGCTGGTAGCGTGTTACTGTGCTCAGGATTCTTGTGTGATTCGATTGGCTTGTTTTTGGCTTCAGGTTCAGTGTGTCTGCTTGTGCTGGGTTTCGGGTCATCATCAGTGCAATTACTAAGTATTGAGGAGATTTTTCGTTTCTTTTCGTCATTCAGAGTGGAGTAAGTGTTAATGGATTCTATATTTTTGTGTCCCGATATCTGTATGATGTCAGTTGGGGCAATATTATTGTCAGCAAGCTTTTGACTTAAGTGCTTCCGTATTGAATGATTGGTTAGCCTTTTAGTCATTGACAGTTCAGCTTGTTCTATCATCGTTTTCATGATTATGGATATGGTGTTTATTCCCAAGGGTTGGTTTTTAAACCAAGTGTGGCATTGTACTTTGATAGGGTAGAGGATGGCTAAAAAGAATGGAGCTTCTGGAACATTGCTCTTTGCAGGTTGCTTGTTAGCGTACATTAAGTAGTTCTTAATAGGGCAAGTTGTGGGGCCAGCCACTTCATAGGCTCGTGGTTTGGTCATGCGGGTGTCTTTCGGATTAGATCTGCTTCAGGTTTTTGTTTGTTGCTCTGTTGAGTATTCTAGGTATTTTCGGTTGTCCGTATCTTGTTTTACAGAGATATCTCCCCACCTCATATTGTAAGTCTCAGTGTTACCTCGGACTCCGAAATAAAGTGTTATAGTCAGCCACATGGTATTAATTAGTGACTGAGGGTTGTTTGGACCTAGTAACTGAGACTCGTATAATTTTTCAATTATTACATCATTGATTTCATCTGATGCAAATGGTTTGTTTCCCATACCTAGTTGTTTCAGGTGTTTCTGTTTGGATGAAATTACTTGTCTTGTTTTCTCAAACTTGAGTGAAGTTGATAGTGATTCACTGTAAGCTTTGTCTTTTAGATATCTTTCCAGACTTTGGAATCTGGACCGGACTGTAAGTGGTTTATAATTGGATCCATTCTTTTTTTTAACCGAGATGAAGTAGTGACATAATAGCTCGTTTAATTGCTTTGGAGGAATGTCTTCAATATTAGAATGGATGTTCATGTCTTGTTGTAGGAATTGGTGCAAATGGTTTATATCGGCATTTGTTTTTTTTTAGGGTATTTGAGTTTTTGGAGCTGTGGATGTAGTTTTCTATGTAATGTGGATCGAGAACATATTTGTTTTTGTTTGGCATCTTTTCTTCTTGTGTTTCTGGAATTGTTAGGTCTTGTGCATTTCTGTCTGGTTCAAGAAGTGGCTCGGTATCGTGTTCAAATTGTGTACATAGGTCAAAAATTTCTTCTTGCAGAGTGATGGTTTTGGAGCTTTTTTGTAGTGTCATTTTGTTGATCCAGGGCTGTTGTGATATTTTTTGGTGACTGTTACTCTTGTTTGTTTCCATATTCGTTATTTAGGCAGAGTCATAATTGGTTTTATCTTTTTTCCTTTTTTAGGTTTTACCGTGAGGCAGAGTTTGCACAGACGGGAAGGTGCTTGCAGATCTGGAGGAGGAGTGCTACGTGGGCTACATTTATTGCTTTCTATACAGGTGGGTTTAATTTTGTGTGGTAATCAGTAATTTGTGAAGGATAACAGTTTTGTTCTGCTATTTTTTCATGTTTTGTATTGGATGTAATGTGGGAGGGTAATGGGTGGTGACGTGAGCAGAGTGAGGATAACTGGTTGTTATTTTCACTTCGGTGATGCAAGTAGAGTGTGGATAAATGTGTGATATCCTCACTCTACTGGCATCAGCAGGATTCCTGTTTGTGAAGTGTATATATCAGCGTTTATTCCACTCAAAGAGCTCTCACCCCCAATGGTATAAATATAAATATAAATATATATAGTGTGTGTTATATTACTACTAGGAAAATCAGTATAAAGCATGCAGATGCCTTTCATGAAGAAATCTTTAACATAGATTGCTCCTTTTTGGGTCTTATTGATAATACCAGTGAAGCCTACTTTAAATTTTGTGCAGTTTTTGGGGGATGGGGATATTTGTCATAATTGTTTCCAAATAGAAAATTGTGAGTAAAGGGTTTGAGGAATGAATGAATGACCAAGGTAATTGTTAAGCTGAGAAACAAGAACAAGCTTTGGAGGTGCACAGGAGAAATATGGACCCTAAAGTATTAACTGAGTACAAACAATTTTATAGTAGATGAAAGTCAGCCTGTCATTTGAATATAATTAATTTTTATACAGATAGACAAATTGGAAACCTTGGTAAATAAAAAATGGTGTGGCAGACTCTTAATCAGATAACTGGTAGAATAAAACAGCCAACATCCTTTGCATTAGAGCAAAATGGTGAGTTGCAAAATTCTCCAGAAACTTCCAAACTGTTAATGATTTTTTTTTTAAATTTGGGTGATTATTGGAAACATTTCCCTGACAAGGTGATTAATAATGAGTAGTTAGATTTTAATGAGTCAATACCATCTTTTCAAGTTTTTTGACCCCTTCTTTGGTAGCTATGCATATTACAAAAATGAATCCTATACCTCATATTGTCTCTGATTTAATTGATTTCCATTTAATAAAATTGACCAGTGTTTCTATTTCATAACCATTTTACTCATTTATTGAATTATTTTGTGCAATGGCATTGTACCTAAAAATCTGAAATCTGCAATGATTAAACCAATTCATAAATCTGGTTCTGTAAATCTGGTTTCAAATTATCATCCCATTTCACTTTTGCAACTACTCTCTAAAGGTTTTGAGAAATAGTTTTGGATCATATAAATAAACATCTATCCATATATGACTTCCTTAGTGGGGTGTAGCATGACTTCCAGTCAAAGCACAATACTGAAATGGCCACAGTGGAGTTCACTGACCATGTGCATGGAGCTCTGGATAAAGGACTCCATGTGGCACCAGTCTTTCTGGACCTCACCAAGCCCTCCAATCTTGCTGATCATGTGCTTCTGCTTTGTTATTTGTCAGCTTGGGGATTTTCAGTGGATGCTGTATCCTGATCTAGGGGGTATTTGCAGCATAGAATGCATTCTACTGCAGTTATTGGTTTCAGATCGGAGAGTAAAATTAATTAAATTCAGTGTTCCACGGGGGTCAATTTTAGGACCACTTTTATTTTCTTTATTTTTGAGTTCTATGCCTAAGTTTGCATTTCCTCTGAACTTTTACTTTATGCAGACGATGTGGGTATTGTCTGTTCAGATAATAGTATTTGGATTTGCAGAAGACTTGACAGACTGATTTTTTTAAATATGCGTGGTGGGTTTTTTTAAAAATTGCTTTTGAATTCTAATTAAACTAAATCAATGGTGTTTTCAAGATCAAATAAACTTATTCCTCATGATTTTCAAATTCTTGATCTTTCAGAAGAAGCTATTGAAAGGGTTGATAATTTGTTGTTATTTAGGGGTCTATTTTGACAGATGTTTTACTTTTGAGATACATATAAATCATTTGATTAAAACTTCACATAATAGACTCAAAATACTTTACAGGATTAAATAATTTCCAGTGCCTGAATCATGTAAATTATTATCAATGAGCTTATTGCTCTCCAAATTAGATTATGTTTTTTTGTTGTTGTATTCTTCAGGTACTGAAAAATTGCTTAACTGATGGAATTCAGTGTACAACAGTATCTGTAGATATTTCACTGGACTACCTAGGGCAACTCACCATTGTGCACTATACAATGAACTGGGTCAACTCTCCCTTAAAAGTAGGTTCAACTATAAGGCTTCCATTTTTCTACGTAAACATTGTCTTGGCTTGCTCCACCCTCATTATTGAAGGTTCTTCCTGGAAGCAACAATGTCTTTTCAATTAGATCCCAATCAAGGTTTGTTTTTGAAGCTCCCATTTTGCTACTAGCTTTGGACAAAGATCATTTAAATTTAAAGCCATCACCTTTCTTAGCAAACTACTGGAATCTATGGTGCAATGCAATAGACTCACTGTTTTAAAAACTCATTTATTTAAAATGTTTGTGGATAATTCTGACTGCACTTGGTTCTTATAATTGCTGTATTACTTGTGTGTATCCAGTTTCTAACATTTGTAAGTCATTTATTCAATGTTAAATATACACTGGTTACTGTGAAAATGCTCACCCCATTCCATGAGTAAATAAGCTGAGATGGGTATAGTATATGAGAATGGGGTGAGAGTTAGGGTTGACAACCCCAAGGCACACCCCATGTCTATTACTGCCTGCAGGGTAGGGGTGGGGTGTTAGGGTTGGAAACCCTAATGCCACATTTCCCTACTTTTGTTGCTTTAACCCTGACCAGTCAATTAAATAAGTTTTTTGCAATGAATGTCCTTACTTTTTGAGATAGTATAATTGCATCCTCATTTGCCTATGGGAGTGCAGGCCTTCTGGACCCTGTGCTCCCATCCCTCCATAGATGTGTATAAAATCACAACCAAATTGTCACCATAGCCTTCTTATTATTTCACCTCATGAACCCAGTAGTGAAAATTTCCAAATCCCCACCAAAATTGGATTCCACGCCACCACAACATCATTCCATACCACAGGTGTGAAAAGACAGTTTGGTTAGGATTTGAAAAATGGCAGCCGAGCTGTCACATTCATGGGATGGTGTAAAAATATGTCTAGCTTAAAAAATTGGTGTCAAAATGTTTAAAATGACTAGAGTTACGAGCAAGCATACCAAAATGTCAATTCATGTACATAACTTTGCCATTTTTACATATTATGACCCCAAATTTTCAGCATAGCCTTCTCATGACCCTATGACATGTACAAGGGCAGTGAATTTTTTAAAATCCTGCCCAAAGGTGATTTCACCAAGTGATTGTGAAATTGCCTTTTGGGCTGGATTTGCTGAATTCCACTGACATTGTTCATGAGGTGGGGTCCAAAAAAGGCCACGTTGAAATATTGGTATCAAAATATGTAAAACTGGCCAAGTTATTAATCAAAGTTGAAAATCCCATTGAAATACATTGAACCACATTTACTTTATTTATTTATGTAACTTTGCTGACTGGGTGAGTGCACTGGCAATGGGTGCCATTTCAGGTGTGATCCGGGTGCAAAAAGCACACATACAGGAGGTAGTACATTATGGTTCAGGTACTTATTACAGAATTTTATAAATATAGTTACAACTATGAACAGTAGCTGTCACAGGTGTTGTACTGGAAAAATATACAGAATACATACTTAGACTTGCAATACACAAAGAGGTGGGAAGGCAATGAGAAATTGCTGTAACTGGCAAGAGTAATAGGGATAGTAGTACACAAAGGGGTATGAGACCTGGGGTGATGAACAAACAAGTGCGTATGCAGTTGGGGTAGGTAAGAGTGAGGGGAGGGGAGAAAGGGGTTAGTGGGAGCAGTTGCAGGCAATGAATGAGGAGTAATGAGTTCCAGAAGCTTAGCAAAGGCTGATGGTGTAGGTGTTTGTCGGATGGGGATATGGAGTTCCATATTGAGGCAGCTCAGTGACTAAAGAAGCATTGTCCCATGTTAGTATGAAACAGAGGGACTGCAATATTGTTGTTAGAGGCAGAGTGGGATGTGGGCAGATCAACAAGTGAGATTTGGTTAGCTAGATAAACAGGGGCACCAGGTTGCAAGTTTTTTAATGAGCATGGTAAGAGTTATATTAGCTTTGAAGTCAGGGGGTAGCCAGTTTAAGGTATTTAGCATGAGACAGTGATGGGCTTTAAATGAACTGCCAGAGGCAAATTTGGCAATTTTATGCTATAAGGTATGCTTTTTATGTAGTACGGATTTGCTGGCAGTATTGACAACTGCACCATAATCAAGTGAGGGGAGAAGGTTAGCTTGCGCTATACAGATCCTCATTTCAGGTGATAGAAACTTACAAACTATGTAAAGTGAGCCTAACTTCTGATGAAGAAGGGTGGTAGTGTGCTGGAGATGGGTTTCGAGAGACATTGTGGGATCGAGGTGTACTCCAAGGTACTTGAAGGAGATGGTCTTTTCCATAGATGCACCATTTTCTGCTTTGATGCTGAACATAGGGGGTTGATTGTTTAGTTTGTGTGTGGTCCCAAACAACATGGACTGAGTTTTGGGAAGTTTAAGACCATTTTTTCCTGGACAAACCACTCCTGCAGCCTTGCGAAGCTACTTCTGTTTTTTTTTTTGATTATGCCAGTGTCATCACTGTGGGTGCATCAGCGTAAAGGAGGCCATACACTGGTTTACAGACCATTGGCAGGTTATTTATGTAAATGGAAAGAGAAGTGGGCCTAAAATAGAGCCTTGGGGGACACCACTAGTGATAGTGTTTATCCTGGATAGAGTGTTCCCAATTTTGACAGCCTGTTTCCTTAGTTTCTTATATTGCAGTCAGCAGTTCCATCAGCAAGATGTGTCTTGGATTGGAGAGTGGATCTTCACCATGGGACCTGTTCAGGTGAGTGAGGGTGTTGGGGGTGTGTGTGGGGAGTGCGGGGTGGTGGGTGCTGAGTGAGAGGTGGAGGTTAGAGTGGTGAAGGACCATTTTCATTGTACAGGAAAAAAAAACATCGAGGGACCATTTTCTTTATTTCAGGTGTGGACGGTGATCGGAGAGTGGGGGTGCCACTTAACACCAGGGAAAAGGAACAAATCAATGGGGGTGGAAATCAGAGGGTGGGGGGTGCCACTAGACACCAGGAATAAATAGAAAAATTATGGGAAGGGTAATCAGAGGGTGGGGATGCCACTAGACACCGGGAAAAAGTATTAGGGTGCAGAGATCAGAAGGTGGGGGCTGCCACTAGACACCAGGGCAGTATACTTGGAGGGTACAGTAATGAGCTTGGTACATCCAGCAGACAGACCTGAATTTGATTCCCACAACCTCCACTTGCACACTATGTGACTCTGAGCAAGTCACTTAACCTCCCCAATGCTCCCGGGTCACCCCTGAAAACAGGCATTGTGCCTAGTGGGCCTTGCCTAGTTACCAAAGAATAAAAGAAATAAAATAAAAATTATGAAAGGAGACAGTGACTGGAGGTTGGGGGGAGTGCCACTAGACACCAGAGAAAGGATTTCCCCATCATAAAAAAGGATCCTTTTTCATGACTCATGATATGAAAAAGAATCTTTTTCATATCACAAGTCACAAAAAAAGATTTATAGTGTGAAAAAAAAAAACATTACAAGAGCATTTCTGCAACAGTTTAAGTGCAGAATCCAGCTGAGGGGGTCCTGATAAACAAGCTACATGTGCTGGTAGCTCTCCAGAATGTAATTCTGTGGACTTTTCACATTTGAAGTTTTAGTGAAAAAAAGAAAACAAGATTGCGGAAAACAAAAAAATATTGTTTCCCTCATAAAAAGGGGTAGAGCTATTTTTTTTTTTTTTACTGACTGACTGAGCATGCTCAGAACCCTACATTTTAAAATGTAATAACTTTGCAATGGATTCATATTTTTTTCACCAAACCACCAAAGGAAATCCTTCTGAGACAAGCCCTTTCTACCCTGAAAATGTTAGACCAAAATTCCAAACTGTCTGGGCGCTATGTGATGGCAAAAAAACCCAGCAAAAACAGCAATTTTTTTAATGTATTTTTGCTACGCACAGCTTGAAATCTACACATCTAACTTGAACAGAACTTGGAATGTCAAGAGTTCTACCCCACAAGACAGCGTATGCATAATTTCATCCAAGTCATTGAACAGTTGCAAAGTTATTAAAGTACAAAATTTGGGGTTGAACAGAGAAAACCCTGCCCAACCCTAACTATAGTGATGCTACCATGCCATTATTACATATATTATAGGGGCTCAGTAGCACCCCCCCTATAGTTAGGTTTGTGCTGAGGTTTCTATGTTAAACCTCAAATTTTGCACTTTAATAACTTTGCAAGCATTCAACAGATTTGCACATAATTTGGCACACACTGTCTCATGGGGAAGATCTCTTGATGTGCAAAGTTTTGTTCTTGTCAGATGTGCAGATTCTGAGATCCAGATAGTGCAAAAGCCTTACAAATCACCCTTTTTTGCAGTTTTTTTGTCGTCGCCTTATGCACAGACAGTGTGACATTTTGATGTGACATTCATATGGTAGAAAGAGTTGGGTCACATAAGTACCTTTCTCTGGTTTGGTGAAGAAAATATTAATCTGTTCCAAAGTTATTCAGTTTTTAAATTTTGAGTTCTGATCATGCTCAGTTCAATCTTTTGGATAGCTTCCTGGAATGAAAAAGGAATTTGATCTCACAAAAAAGGATTTTTTCATGAGGGGCCAATCCTGGTAAGATCAACGGTGAGCCACCATCTTGTTTTCCGTTTTTTCAGACTGACAAATTGTAAAGCTCTCCAAAATGGTGTCTAGCAGAGACACCAAAACATGAATCTTGCTCATAAGGACTTCATTTTCTGGATTCTGTAGTTTTTTTCCTCCAATATGGTTCTGGAACATATTTTTAACATTATTTAAATCCTTTTTGTGACTCGTTAAGATACTTTATCGTGAATACAAAAAAGGATTTGTGAAAAAGGATCCTAACTCATGAAAAAGGGTTACAAAAAAAAACTCTAAGTCCAACATCCTTTTTCGTGAGACAGGATCCTTTTCCGTGAGAATGAGAAAGGGTTCGTGATGAAGGATCCTTACTCGTGAAGAAGGATAAAAAAAAAACAAAGTCCAAAATCCTTTTGTGTGAAAATAGATCTCTTTTTGTGTGAATGCAAAAAGATGGGAAACAAGGATTTACTGGCACACAAAAGGATTTTTAACTCCTTTCCAGTGCCACATTGTTTATTTGCATTGGTGTCCAGTGGTATCCCCCACCCTCTAATTTTATCCTGTTCACTATGACCCCAAAATCTATATCCCTGGTGTCTAGTGGTACCCCCCACCCTCTGATACCCATGTTACTTGTATTTATATCCCCATTGGTGGCCAGTGACACCTCCCCACCCTTCCATGTCACTCTTAGCCTGTAAATAAGAAAAACGGTCCCTCAATGACTTGATTTATTTTTTTCCAACTTGTAAAACAAAATGTCCACAGTTGATCTTACCAGCAACCCCAGATGACCTCCCACGGTGCACCTACCACCCCACATCCTCCTTGACCCCCTCCACACACACCCACTCACCTGAACTGGCCCCACAAGTGAAGATCCACTCTCTGATCGAAGACATGTCTTGCTGCTGGAACCAGCGACTGCTGTATGACAAATAAGGTAACTGTGGTTCAATGTATTTTCCAACTGCAATTACCTTACCTGTCAGACAGCAGTTGCCAATTCCAGCAGCAAGATGCATCCTCGATTGGACAGTGGAACTTTACAGTGGGAACACTTCAGCTGCGTGATGGTGTATGGGGTGGTCAAGGGGGGTGAAGGGAAGTGGGTGCACAGTGGGTGGATGGGTGAGCAGTATGGGTGCAATCTGCACTGGACTGTTTTTTTTTTTACAGATTCAAAAAAAAACAAGACATTGAGGGACTGTTTCCTTATTTACAGGTTGAGAGTGACATGGAAGATGGGGGTGCCACTGGCCACCAATGGGGATATAAATACAAGTAATAATGGGATCGGAGGGTCAGGGGTGCCACTAGACACCAGGGATATAGATTTTGGGTCATACTGAACAGGGTACGATTGGAGGATGGAGTACCACTGGACACAATGAATATATACAAAAATATATAGAGCTGGGATGGTGGGGGTGCTACTAGACACCAGGGCTACACAGATAAAAATAATGGGAAGGGGCCACAATTGGAGGGTAGGGGGTACCACTGAGCACCAATGAAAACATATTACAACATATATGGAAATTGGAAGGTGGTAGGGTCACTAGACACCAGGGCTATTAACTTAAAATTAATGGGAACCGGGCACAGTTGTAGGGTGGGGGTTCCAGTGGATATCAGGGAACAGACAAATTTCAAATATGAAAATAAAATCTGACAAAATTATGTATGCTTTGGACTGTGTGCTCCCACAACAAAATGCATGGCAGCACAGGGTCCAAAGGACTGTGCACTCCCAAACCAAAATAAGGATACAATTATACTATCTCAAAAAGTAAGGAAATAAATTGCAAAAAATGTTGTTAATGCACCAGTTAAGGTCAAAGCAACACATTTTGGGAAATGTGGCATTAGAGTTTACAATTCAAACACCTAAATCTGGGAAATGACAAAGTCCTTATAGACAAAGAAAGTCCTTATTTGTATATATAAAAAATCTTTGTTCTTCAGACTCCGTGGGTGAAAAGTAGAAAGTATGCAAATGCCAGGACGCTGAAGTCTGTAACATCCACTTTTATTCTTTTTCAATAACAATGCCCCTACGTTTCGCTGTGATCAGCTTGGTCACGGGGCTCTTACCATCTAAACAGATCATGAATAACATTTAAATCAATAAATGCTTCACATTAATGTCACATACAAATCTTATAATAATCTTCTACCTCAAAATTAATTACAGAAAAAAGTGTTCTTTTCACCTGTTGGTTAAATCGATTCTTAATTTGCTTACTCCTTTTATCCAATCAAAACATTGGTTGCTGCAATAAACATTACAGAATTTAGTCAATTATTTCAAATATTATGTAGTGCCTAATAACAAAGCCCCATATAGTTTATAAGTATGTTGCATCACATACCTTTTTGTTCAAATTATTAAAATGAGGTTCCAATGTCTGTGTTTCCTCTCTCTATAAAGTAATAATAATAATAATGAGAAACCACCCTTGAACCCATTAATATGATTTCCAATCATAAAAATATTTTTTTAAAATTCTATATGAATCATATTGGCTTACCAAAATATATTTATTGCCGAAAACGATCCAACTTGCATGTTGTTATGCCCCCAATAACATAGATATCCTTTTAATTTAGGGAATGAGTAAGTTTTCCTTATATATATATAAAATTATTTATTTATTTATTTTAGAGGTGCGGTTGCGCCCCTATAGTTAGGGTTAAGTAGGCACTTCAATGTTAAGCTCAAAATTTTGCACTTTAATAACTTTGTAACCATTCAACAGATTTGCACAATATTTGGTATACATTGTCTTGTGTGGTAGATCGCCTGATGTGACAAGCTACGTTCCAGTCAGATGTGCAGTCTCTGAGTTACAGAGAGGTAAAAAAAACATGTTTTTGCTCATTGACTTTGCTGGGATATTTTTTTTAACTTGCCTACAGCCCAGACAGTACTACCCCTCAGATGTGCCTTTTGCTACTTTGGAGAAAAATAATAGGCAGTTTTTAAGTTATTGCAGTTTAAAAATTTGAAAAAAATCATTTCTGAGCATACTCAGTAAGCACTACAATATAGCTGTATGAAACAAAGAAGGAATCCTGCTTCATATGAGTAAATTCCTTCATCGTATGGCTGCCATCTTGTTTTCAGTTTTGCCTGACAATTCAAATTTGGAAACCTCCCAAAATCATGTTCCGGGGAGGAACCAACACATGTAGCTTGCTTATTGGGATTCCTTAGGTGCATTCTGCACTTTACTGCTCGGAAAAATGCCCTTACAATCTGCTTTTATTTAATATTGAAATTCTGCTTTCATATCAGCGTAATATAAAGTAGGATCTTACTTTGTATGATGAGATACGCAGTAAGATCCTACTTTATGAGCTGAAAATAGGAATATTTATTTAAAAATAAATGTTTCTGCCGACATCGGAGTACCCAATCCCTGTGTCAGCACTAGACACTCCGCCCGCCAGTGTGGGACACTGGGGGCCCACTTCCAGTGTCTCCAATGGAAGAAAACTCTCTAGTACATTTCTGACAATGGGGTGCCCGATCCCTGTGTCAGCAGTAGCCCCCCCAAGGTGGGACACTGGAGAGTCCACTTCCAGTGTCCCCAGTTATATCATATCCCCACCACCATCATCAGTACTGTGGAACACTGGGGAGAATTCAACAAGGGCTTTTTGGGACCCCACCTCATGAACATTGGCACTGTTATTTCGTTACTCGGTCCCGAAAGGTGATTTTGTAGTCACTGCATGGAATCACTTTTTGGTGCCAAGTAACAAAACAACAGTGCCAGTGTTCATGAGACGGAGTCCCATAAAACCCATGTTGAAAATTTGGTGCAAAAAATGCCCGAGTTACATGTGATTATTGAAATTCTTCTACACATGCTCATAACTTCAGCAATTTCTAAAATTCTCACTCTCAATTTTCAGCATTGCCATTTTTTCATACTGCCTCATAAACAGTATAGCTGTCATTTTTCACATCTTGCCTGAAATGTGTTTTTGCTCCTGTGGCGCAGAATGGCTCAAACACTGTGCAAAATCACCTTTCAGGATCAATTAACAAAACTACAGTGCTAGTGTTCATGAGGTGGGGTCCCCAAAAGGTCATGCTGAAAATCTGGTGAAAAACGTCCTAAAAATGCATGAGTTACATCCGTCCATTGTATTTATTCAACACACATGCATAACTTTGGTACTTTTCAATATTTTGGTGCCACATTTCCAACATTGTTATTTTTCTATACCACCCCATGAACATTTCATATCCTGCCTCAAACATGTTTTTGCTCCTGTGGCGCAGAATGGCACTTATGCTGCATGAACTCACCTTTTGGGACCAATTAACAAAATGACAGTATTCATGAGGTGGGGTCACCAAAAAGCCATGCTGAAAATTTGGTGAAAAGATTCCCCAAAATACCCAACTTACATGTGTCCATTGAATTTATTCAACACACGCACATGACTTTGGTATTTTTCAATATTTTAATGCCAAATTTTCAACAAAGCCATTTTTCACACCAACTCATGAACAGTACAGCTGTCTTTTTTCACATCCTGCCCCAAAATGTGTTTTTACACCTGTGGTGGCCCTGCGATTCCACACCTACATACATATGCACATCTACGGAGGGATTGGAGCGCAGGATCTGAAAAATCAGGACGCTATTATACTATCTCAAAAAGTAAGAAAATTCATTGCAAAAAACTCTGTTAATGCATCAGTTAGGGTTCCTATTACAGAGACAAAAGTATGGAAATTCAGTGTTAGAGTTCCCACTCCCACCAACCCACTCCACCCTCCATACACCAACAGGTGTCAGAGTGTACCTTGAGGTCATCGAGCCTAACTCTCACCCTATTCTCCTATACTGTGCCATCTCAGCTTCCTTACACATGGAATGGGGTGAGAGTTAGGCTCGATGACCCCAAGGCACATCCTGACACCTGTTGGTGTGTGGATGGTGGGGGGGTGGGTTGGTAGGGTTGGGAACCCTAACACTGAATTTCTATACTTTTGTCTCTATAATAGGAACCCTAACTGATGCATTGACAGAGTTTTATGCAATGAATATATATTTGTATATATGTGTATATTTTATTTACTTGGTTTTTGTTTACTGGGTAGGTACACTAGACAAGAGTATTGCCTATATTCCGGCACAACCTGGGAGAGTACAATCAGGATAGAGCAAGGTACAAAGGAGGTACAAACATTAGTGACAATTGTTCATGGCTCAGCATGAAGTGGGAACAAAACAAATTTGCAGATTGCTGACAAAAGCAAGACATATTTCTGTGTAAACTGAGAGTAAACAAATACCCTTACATTAGCTACTTGCACTGGATGAAACAACAACAATAATTAGCGACATATGACAACCGCTAAAGAATAAATAACAATTTTAACTAACGATTTTGTGGAGGGAGTGGGAACATGCAGATTTTATACAGTGGAGGGAAACAGTAAGTGCCGTGCAGATAAGGAATGCTATTGGGAGTCAGTCTCAAGTTACAGCACAGGAGCAGCCATCGGAGTCAGTCAGGTGGGCGTGGAGACCCAGTTTAAAGGCTAGGTGGGATTTACAGAGTTTAATGTGGGGGGGAGGGAGTTCCAGATGCTGGGAGCCGATATAGTGAAGGATAGTTCCCCCTTTTTTGTGAGGTATCCGGGAATTTCAAGTTGGGTTTGTATGGATGACCTAAAGAGATATGCTTGGGAGAGATGAGATAGCAGCCTTGAGAGATACTCCCCGTTCTGATGATACTGTCAATCAAGCATCCAGTAGAGTAGAGTCTGCGTGAAGTTGGGGAGAGCCAATTTAGTTTGGAGTAGAGTTCACAGTGATGAGCCAGTCATATATATATATGTATATATATATATATATATATATATATATATATGTGTGTGTGCATGCATTGCAAAAAAACTCTGTTAATACATCATTTAGCATTAAAGAGACAAAAGTAAGGAAATGTGGCATTAGGGTTTCCAACCATAATACCCTGCCCTGAGATGGGTACAGTATAGGAGAATGGTGTGAATGTTAGGGCTGATGACCCCAAGGGACACCCCCGACACCTGTTGGTGTGTGCAGGGCAGGGGTGGGGTGTTAGGGTTGCAAACCCTATCATCACATTTCCCTACTTTTGTCACTTTAACCCTAACTGATGCATTAACAGAGTTTTTTCCACCTAATGTCCTTACTTTTTGAGATAGTATAATTGTATCCTTATTTTCCTGTGGGAGCACACAGCTCTCCAGGTCCTGTGCTCCCATCCCTCCATAGATGCATATATGTATGTAGCTGTTGATGCACAGGACTCTCCGGTCCCTGCATTTCCATTTATAGGAAAACAGTGACCAAATTGTCAGCATAGCCATCTTATTACCCCGCCTCATGTACCTGATACAGAAAATTTTCAAATCTCCACCAAAACGTAATTCTGCACAAGTGCAATGCCATTCCATGCCACAGATGCAAAAATACAATTTGTCTAAGATTTGAAAAATGACAGCTGTGACATACGTGAGATGGGGTAATAAGAAGGCTATGTTGAAAATCTGGAGTCAAAACATTTAAAATTTCCAAATTTACAAGCGTGCGTAGCGGAATTGCAACAAATGGTCATAACTGCCATTTTTACATATTTTAACTCTATATTTTCAACATAGCCATTTTATGACCCCACCTCATGTACAAGGGCAGAAAAAATTGCCAAATCCCACCGAAAGGTGATTTTGCCACGCGACCACGAAATCACCTTTCAAGCAGGAGTTGCAAAATGACAGTTCTATTGTTCATGAGGTGGGTCCCCAAAAGGCCATGTAGAAAATTTGGGGTCCAAATGTTAAAACATGGCAAAGTTATGCATACACATTGAACCCCCAACCCCTTTAAAATACATTGAACTTCATTTACCTTAGTTTCTCATATTGCAGTTGCCGGTTCCAGCAGCAAGATGTATCTTGATCGGAGAGTGGGACTTGAACCTGGGACCTGTTCAGATGAGTGAGGGTGTGTGGAGGTGTACTGATTGTGTGGGATGGTGGGTGTTGAGTGGGAGGTGGGGGTGGGGGGGCTGATCAATGAGGGACTTTTTTTTAACAGGTTTAAAAAAAAATCAAGGGACCGTTTTCTTTATTTCAGTTTTTTTCTTCAATGGGAGGGTGGGAGATACAGAATGCCATAACAGGGAAGGCGAATGGTGGTGGTGAGGTGCCACTAGATGCCAGGAAATGAGGAACAGTGATCAGTGGGTGGGGGTGCCAATATACATCAGGGAAATGGAGAACAACAATCAGAGGGTGGGGGAGGGACTGCTACACTATGGAAAATAATTTCATATGGGATCAGTGACCGGGGAGGGGGGAGGGACCACTACACTATGGAAAACTAATGTTTGTTTATTTATTTATTGAAAGTATCAGAATTACAAACCTTGGAGTCAGAGACTCATTTACAAAGGCTCCACATCAGTTGGTACATAGTAAGATACAATTTGGTACAACCAGAGTACAGTTAAATACAAGAGTAAGTTTGCATACTACACAATAGCACAGGTTAACAACAGATTTATACCACAGTAGGTAAAGAATACAGAACACATTGTATAGACACTGTGCAGTAGGAGTAGAAGCAAGGAACAGAGACTATAGGAATAGATCAATGGTACATAGAAACATAGAAACATAGAAATTGTCAGCAGATAAGGACCGCTAGGCCCATCCAGTCTGCCCATAGGCCCTATACATTGTGTGTGACCACTGACCCTATGTGATCAATGGCTTTTCATCACTCCCTCCCCTCTCAGGCTTCCCTTGTGCCTGTCCCAAGCATGCTTAAACCCCTCCACTGTGCTTTCTCCCACTACCTCCTGTGGCAGACTATTCCATGTGTCGACTACCCTTTCTGTGTAGAAAAACTTCCTTACATTACCTCCAGGGGCGCCATTTAGGGGGGGAAGGGGGGGCAGTTGCCCCCCACCGCATTTTCAGGTAGGGTAGTGTTTGCTGCTGCCAGCCTGCCCTCCCTCTGTGTATTTACTTCTGCCCCTTGGCTGCTGCTTGTGCTTGCAGACTTGTCTCTCCAGTGAGCTCACCTTTTTTGTTCTTCAGAAAGGTGCATAGCATTGAGGACGGGGTTGGTACTACCATGATTGGCTAGGAAGGCCAGTGGGTGGGACTAGTCACGACGTGGACGAGGAACGTCACGAAAAGTGGGAGAAGCCTGTCTAAGTGCAAGCAGACAGGGTATCCCTTCGGAGGCGGGAAAGTAGTAGTTCGACTTTGTTGTTGTAACTTGGGGAAAGAATAGAAATCTTCAGGCTTCAAAATGTCTTGAAAGTCGGCCACTGTCACGGGCAGTCACCAGTTGGATGGACAGTCGCATCACCAGTCAGAGTCTCAGAGGAGTCAACGTGGGGGCAGGCTACTAGGCTAGCTAGATGATGAGGCACCAGAAAAGTGGGTCTAGGGGTCAACCGGTGTTGGATTTGGGTTTTTGATCGATCATCGATCTTGGTCGGTCGGGCAGCCAGGCACTGGGCGCAGTCTAGGCCAGAGGGGACCGGAGCCGCAGAAGCCTCGGAGGAGTTGGAGACATGACGTGGGACAGATCATTCTGAGGAGAATTGACCAGAGGGAGAAGAACAAAAAGGCAGTACAAGTAGGTAGGCAACAATCAAGGAAAAAAACAGTGTGCTTTGCTTGCAGAGTCAGTGAGATGGGAGTATAATGGGACATAGACTGTGGACATGGGAGCTTCTCCTCTACTTCAGGGACTACTGAGACTGGGAGCCAGTATGATAATAAGAACACTGACAGGCAGGTACCAGGGAAGGGAGTGGGACTTTGGAGAGTGAGCAGCAGCAGCTCAGCTCAGAGTCGGAGCACCTTAGTATTGATCCTGTGACATCCCCCCAGTCACCCACCAGCTATTACTGGCAGATGTATCTTGAAGGGCAGCAGTTCTCACCTGATGTGCATGGCTTTGCATCTGGCTGGGTAGTAGGGGCTCGAGTATTCAGTTACCGACCCCCCGCAGCTAACTAACACAGTGCGTCTGGTGACATGCTGCCTGGGTCTAGCCACCGTGGGCTTCTACCCATAAACCACCCAATGCAGCAACCACAGAGTTGAGGGTAGGGTGTCAGTCTGCAGTTCCAGCACCAGCAAGGCAACCATCTACCCTGTCTATCAGTATTGCACCCCCAGCCAGCACCCCCTTGTGCACCCATCCCCAACCCAGCATGCAGCTCCACTTGCAAACAGCAGTAAATAGCTCATGGTTGGGTAACTTTGAGCTGTGGCACAGACACTGCATGATAGCAAGTATTACAGCTGTAGATATATGGTGCCTGATTCCCCCCCAATCCAAAGTTCATCAACATTTACGCAGCTCTCAATCCTTTCCCCCTCTTTTTGAATTTTATTTTTATCAACATGATTTTTGGGATTGTACCAGTACCAGGATGCAGTATATAAGGCAGTGGCTGAGGGCAGTGGTTCTAACAAACATTATTTATGTGCCACTGTTATTTTTAATAAAGGTAATTTTAATCTGTGTGGATCGTGCCAGCAATTGTTGAAGCTTCTGATCCAACTGAACTCATTTGCTCCAGGCGGCCATTTTGGGTCAGATCCAGCAATGGATGGTTCCGATGCCATATGGCATCTATGGGAACAAAGGAGTTAATTTTATATTACAAAAGTGCAGACTTGATCCTGTCCCCCCCACTCACCTGCAAGCTATTACTGGCAGCTACTTCTTCACCCAGAGCCCCCCACGGTAAGCCATTTGATGATGCCCCCGAGAGGCTAAGCTGGGGGGGAACCTATATGTAATGCCTTAATGCACAGAGTAACTCTGAACTACTTATTCAGTGCTTATAGCAGTGGTACTAATCAGTGAGGAAAGCATGTTTCATGTTTCTTGACTGATTGGTACTGGTGCTATAAGTGCAGTTATGCACTGAATAAGTAGTTAAAGGTTACTATATGCAGTAAGACATATAGGTGTCCACTGTGGCATAGCCCATTGGGCAGGTCATTAGAGGCTTTGCTGTAGGGGACTCTGGGTGACAGCTACCAGTAATGCCCGGGGGAGGAGTCACCGGATCAACCAGATAAAAAGGAATATCCTAGATGAGTAAGTTGTTTAAAAATTGCACTTGAATGTGTAAATTGGGACCTATAGATCCTGCTACGTTTCTTCGGGGAAGCCGGGCATTCCCTTTTAAATCAGTTGAATGGTCTGTGGGGTATGGGAAAATTAATAGTCATTTTTTCAGTTTTAAGTGCACTAATACCAGCCAGCCTGCAGCAATTGTGTTGTACACGCTAATTTGGCCAACCATTGCTTTGGTGTTGGTTCTACAGGAGGTGAGATCACATTGTAGAGGTGGGCAGGTACAACATTCCAAGGGATTGTACTGTTACAACATGTGGCCCACTTTGACAGGAGGGGCATGTCCCGCCCCTTCCTCCAAAGAAGGACAGCTGTCCTTGGGATGCTCAATCTACCCCCCCCAACTAGCCACTGAGTGACCTGCATCATTCCCAAACCAGAGTCACTTTTGTGGCAGGCAATGGGACAGCCAGTACCTCAGCCTACTAGGCTTGTCCAGTGGCACATCAGGAACTTCTCTTGAAGGGGCAGCACCATATGATACTCCCTCTCTCCCTACCAGTGTCTCCCTTAAACTCCCAGCATGCACAATCACTAAATGGCTTTCAAAGTTTGAACAGGAGTCCTACCTTCCTGTTATACATCAGGTCCTGATTGTTTGATTTACTTATATGACTGTCATAATAAAAATATATCTACCTGTGGGGCCACACAACCTTTTTTGCATTAAAAATGTCTTGATTAGGCTGACCCAGTGGGCCAGTGGCTCAGCAATAGCCCTTCCACCTGCAGTATCAGCCCAGTGGTTCAGCAGTTGTCATTCCACCTGCCTTGCCAGCCCAGTGGCTCAGCAGTTGTCCTTCCACCTGCCTTGTCAGCCCAGTGGTTCAGCAGTTGTCCTTCCACCTGCCATGCCAGCCCAGTGACTCAGCAGTAGCCCTTTCACCTGCCATACTTGCCGGGTGGCTCAGTAGTAGCCCTACCACCTTTCTTCCATGCTTACTGTGTGGATCAGCAGTAGCCCTATCACCTGCCATGCTAGCAGCCAGAGTTCTTCTGGAGTGAACTACTCGGGTCACATGGGGTCAACACAGGGCAGAGGATCAAGCATCCTGCAGACTGCTGTCCTCTGACAAGGAGGGTAGACTGGCCATGCTGCTCTTAGCTCTAAACTGTCCTCCTCCCTCCAGCTTCAAACTGTGCCCCCTAGTTTAGCTTTTGGGTTTTCTTTACTCTGAAATATGCTCCCTTCCCTCACCTTGTCTATTCCCTTCAAATATTTATAAGTTTCAATCATCTCCCCCCCTCCCCAAGTGTCCAACGGATACAGATCAGGCTCTTCCATTCTCTCCTCATACTGTGGGCAATGCTCTGTTCTGTAAGCAAGATAAGAAGTGGCACTCAAGCGAATAATGCTATAGGTGAATGTAATCCAAATAATGAAAAGCAAGGAAGACGCTGACAAAGTCCCCTAGCGCCTCGACCAACAAGTCTTCCAAGGGGCGTCCCCTGATTCCTCCCTGGAACTGGAAGACCGGTTAGTTGAGGCACTAGGGTCTGTCTGCATCTTCATTGCTTTTCACTATTTAGATTAAAATCACCTATAGCATTATTCCTGGTGTACTGGTTCTTTTATTTGGTGTACATGATGGTTTGCTACCTTACTTAGCACCCCGACTTTGTCCTGAGTCGAGTGCAGTATTCCCTTTTGTTTTTGAAAAGTCTGTTCTGTATGGCCTGTGTTCACACCTGGCTTTGTTATTAGTAACTGTAAGGACACTGTAATGCTACACATTAACAGTTATGTATTAACAAGTGTTACAGTTTAGGTCTTGCTGCATTTAGTTGTTTATGTAATTGGGGTATCTGTTTGATGTCTTACATGTGGATGTCTTACATTTTCGGGGGGGGTTGATGTGTTTGATTTGTTTGATTCCTGCATTAGATAAAGCTGAAAGCTGATGTTGCTTTCGGCAGTAGGCAAGTAGCTTACCGTATTTCTTGTACTAGTGGCAAGGGAGGCTGGGGATCTTCACGATTGCCGTCAAGTCAGCCTAATTGATGAGCACATTTACCCTACTATTGCACACCTGGGTTCCTGCTGCCATAGATCTTGGCAGCACCTCAATGCTCAAGGTGTTGGCGTGGCTCAGATAGTAGCACATCTGCCTCTTGGCTAGAAGGTTGTGGGTTCTTGTCCTGAACTCTGACTTAACTTTCACCTAAAACGCTGTCATCCGAGTGCAGTATTGGGGGGTACTGTACTGCTGGGGTGTGCTGTCCTTCAGATGAGATGCTAAACTGAAGTCCCTGACTGCTTATTTTTATTTTTTGGTTTCACCTTCCCTTGCTACAGACAGGCTACTCCTTTGGGCCGCCTAGGTCCTCACTGGCACCCCTGCCCGATGTCAGCCACCACCACCTCACATTTTCAGCCCCCAGGTAATGTGGATGTAACTCTACGCTGGGTGGGTCCCCCTTCTCCAAGGAAGATGGGTGCCAGTAGCGGTCGGCCAGCTCACACTACTTGACCTGGGTGCTGCTGAGGAGGATGTGGGCCACATTGGGGGCTCGGCGGCAGTGGGAGACGGCCACCATCATCCAGTTGGCCACTTTTCCACTTTGCTCCCTGGGGGCGTGGTGTACCACAACATCTAGGCATAAGCTGACATCCCCCACACCTCCATTAGTCAGTGGGACCCCAGCATGTTGCCATACCCCTAGCCTCCACCAGCCCAGTAGTCAGAAAGCACAATGGCACATGGATTCTTCTTGTCAGCATTCCATCCTCTAGTACTGCTGAATGACTGGAATGATGCATTCTGATTTTCAACCAGCATTCTTAAACTGTTGGTGGAAGAACTATTTTATTAAAACTCTCCTTCTAAATGAGGAAAACATTAAAAAGTATTCTTTTAAGCCTCTTTTATTGGAACAATTTTTTATAAAAGCAATAAGGCACTCCCAAGAGTTACATTAACAGTCAGTTAATCACCCCCTTGAGGCAATATGGCACTTGGCGCGCATTACACCCCTAGGGGCTGATTGGCAGTCTGTTAATCTAACCCCTGGTCATGCATTAATGTTTAACATGCATGTACAATTTAACCATATGCCGAACAAAGTTTAACATTGTTTTAAAAGTGTTTGTATTATTTATAATAGCAATAAGGCACTCCCAGGTGTTATGTTAATGGTCAGTTAATCACCCTCTAGGGGTATGTGGTACTCGGCTACGCCTCATCCCACATTACACCCCTAGAGTATGATTAACAGACCATTAACATAACCCCTGGTTATGCCTTATTGTGTAAACAGTATCTATATTGTATGGTTATCTGAAGTAATGGAGGGTGTTACTGTGATTGCACTTATTTGAGTTAGCTATGTTACCCATCACTAAGTTTGTGCTTGCGGGATCGGGGTGCAGTAGTGAGCCACATGGTTACATTAATGCCACAGTTTGTGTCTCACTTGTATGTGTCACAGGCCTGCTTCACACAGGAGGAAGATGTACATTACAGTTTCCTACTTGAATATTAACTGTTTCCATCCTAAGCACCAGTTGCACAACTGAAAGTGTGCAACCTGTGCCCACCCCCTTACTTGTACAAAGACAAGGCATCAAACCACAAGTTGATTGGTATAACAAAAGGCATCATCACTGCTGGTTTAGGGCAAATACCTGACTCTTGGGCATTAAAGAGGTCCTAGGTCACTGTCGGCAGCAGGGCACAAAATAACATATTTATTCAGAATTCTGGGAGAGATGTGCTATGACTATGCTAGCTAGGTCTCCTGTCTGGCGGTGCCCATAACATTTCATTCTGGGAGCAGAGATCAAATGTTCACTACTGGAACTAGGTAAACTTGTGCCCTTCCTGTGACCAGTTAGCCATGACTGGAAATCCAGGTGAGGGTCCACCCACCCATGCCCCAGCCAGTTTCTGCCAGCCCTTTGGGGTTACACAAATGAACCCTTCAACCTCTGAAAGGTTGATAAAGGCATCCACAATTTATTTAAAACATTCAGAACATATTTCTGGTGATGCTGGGGCTCTTCCTAGTGTTTTCTGGCCTTATCTCTGGGAACATACACCATCAGATGACTCCCAATATTGTACTAGTCTCTGTTTCTGTACTCATGGTTTGCTTTGCCATTTGTTAGAGGGGGGGATGGCTCAGAGGCAATGTGAGGAAGTATTTTTTTACAGAGAGGGTGGTGGACGCATGGAACAGCCTTTCTGAGGAGGTTGTGGGGTCTAAAACTGTGGGAGAATTCAAGAATGCATGGGACAGACATAAGGCAATTTTTGTGGTGGGTAGGAAGAAATAGGCTGTTGCTTAAATAGGATCTGCAGCTTATCCTCTAGGTAGGGAAATGGGCAGACTAGGTGGGCCAAGCGGTCCTTATCTGCCGTCAAAGTCTATGTTTCTATGTTACAGACATTGGACTGAAGAATACTTTATCTGGTACCTTTTCCATATAGCTTTCAAAGTGTGGACACCTTAGTCCAGCATTGGGCTGGTGTACTGGGGGACCATCTGGAAAACAAATACTGGGACCAACCTTGTAAATCAATGGAGGAGCTCCCAGGGTGATATATGTATGTCAGTATTGAGCTACACTTTAATACTGAAGCTCTGTGTTTGCCATGTTTCCTTGTGGGCCAGTCCAATTGTGCCTTTGTCTCTTTGCTGGGGGCCTGGACAGCTGACACTCTTGTGGTCTCTCAGGGGATTGCCCCTTAGACCTACAGAACTGCAGTTCCTTTACACTTCGAGTTTTAGTCAGAAATGACCCACTGGGGTCCAGATGATAGGTCTCTATCACTTTTGGAGGCACTGTTGCTATCTCACTCACTGGTGTGAGGTGAATGATCAGAGGTCCTTCACGCAGGCAACCACTGGACAGGTATACCGGCAGGCACCTCTCACACTGAGCATTGCTGCTTGCTCACTAATAACATCTCCTCTGCTCAGGCTAACTGAGTACACAATGATGTCACCTATGATCTGTGCTGTCCTGGTTATGGAGACAGAAGCCCTTTACACCCCTCTCCTGCTCACTGCCCAACATCTGTCCTAGTCTGCCTGCATGCCCTTCCCATGCCAATGGCTAATGAGGACTTGTATTTATTGCTGGATGGTATGCATTATTTCATCAACCTCTGGAGCTTTTTGTGGGGGGCATTTCTGTGTGTATGTATCAGCTGAAGTTTATTTTTCTCCCCAGTGAGTATTGAGGATGGAGTCTGTGCCACGACCTTGACTATTGCAGACAAGTATTTCATTGTTTGTAAAAAGGAAGGCATCTAGAAATGAAGATGGTGGTAATGAAGAGCCAGTCATGAAAAAGAATGTCCCAATTGAAATAAGAGGTGTACAGACAACTGTCCTGCAGTTTACAGATAATACTGACCATGTACCAGCAACAGACACCATGTCCACTGATCCAGGCCTGGAAAGTGGGAATGAAGGGCAATCCACAAAGGAAAAGAATGTTGGAAATATTTCCTTGCAGTGTGTCGTACAGTTAACGGATGAACCCAATCATTGCGCACCATCAGCATCCATCACATCCACTGGCACACCAAAACAGAAAGATGGTAATGAAGAGCCATCTACCATGGAAAGGAATGCTGGAAATGTTTCCTTACAGAGTGTTCTGCAGGTCACAGATGATCCCAATGACTGTGCACCATCAGCATCCAGCACGCCCACTGGCACAACTCAGGAAGGTGAGGAAGAAGTACATAGTACACAGATGTCATCATTGTTCCCTTCGTCCTCATCATCGTCAGGAGCTCAGTACTGTGGAGTACAGTATTTGCTACCTAGTCATGAATCTGATGGGATTAATAGCAGCATAGGCTTCTCCAAAGCTGTACATATTTCAAGTTCCAAAAATAACCATCCAGTCCAGCCCAAACTAAATGCATATCCTGTCACAGATGGCCGACATTTTAACAGTAGCTGGTTTTCGTTATACCTATTCATTGAATATTCAATTACAATAGATTCTGTTTTCTGTTTTCCATGCTGACATTTTGGTACTCAAAGTACAAAAACTGGTGAACAAGCTGGCAGCAGAGCATTTATCAAGCGTGGCTTTCAGAAATGGAAAGATTTTAAAAGTTTGCTAAAACAGCACAAACTCAGCTCTAGACATAAGAGTGCATCCATTGTGTGGCAAGAATACTTGAAAGTTCAGTCCAAAAGCTCTACATGTGTTGCAGACCAGTTTGTCTCCAGTTGCTCTGCTGCCATTGCAGAAAATCGCAATCATGTTGAGATGCTTTTAAAGGTTACCCTACTATGTGCAAGACAGGGTATTGCTTTTCGTGGGCATGACGAGTCACAAGATTCAAGCAACAGAGGTAATTTCATTGAAATTCTGGAGCTTGTTGCTTCTACTCCACCCAGCCTTAGTATTAGATTGGCAAGCGGATATGGACATTATACGTCTCACCAGTACCAGAATGATTTAATACACTCTGCTGCAGAAATCCTCAGAGAAAGCACAGTTGAAGAAGTCAGGCAAGCCAAGTATTTTTCTGTCCTAGTTGATGAAACCAAAAATGCAACAAAAAAAGAACAGCTGTGCCTGCTAGTGCGCTACCACAGAGAAGGAATTATTCAGGAAAGAGCCCTAGGGTGCTTCCACTTGCAAAACCTTAACGCTGAAACACTTTCAAATCTGATCCTTCAACAGCTGCAGCATCTTCAGACTGATGTTAATTACATGGTTGCGCAGTTCTATGATGGAGCTTCTGCACTGAGTGGTGTTTCATAGGAGTGCAAGCTTGAATTCGAGAAAAAATAAAACAAGCTATTTATGTGCATTGTCATGCACACAGGCTTAACCTTGTTATAGCAGACACATGTTCCAACATCACAGCTTGCCAAGAAGTCCTCACAGTTGCTCAGGTGCTCTATGTCTTCCTCAGTTGTAGTTACAAGCAGCATGAGATCTTTATTGAAGCACAGAAAGAATTGCACCAGAGGGTTCTTGAGCTTGGACGCCTATGTGAGACTCATTGGTCTTGTAGGTACGAATCCCTCCAAAAAGTGCATGCAAGATATGGTGCTCTGTTAGAAACCATGGAAGCGTTGTCTATTCAAACTGCTGATGGAGCAGCTGCTACTACTGCAAAAGGCCTATCGGGAAAAATGAAGAGCTATTCATTTTTGCTTAGACTCTTAGCCCTTGAAAAAATATTTAAGATGATGAACAGTGCCTCTGAAGAACTGCAAAATAAAAAACTGAATTTATCTAGTGCTCTGAAATAAGTGGAAATCACTATTACTTCTTTACAAGACATGAGGTCTTCTGAAATCAGATGGTCAGAGCTCTGTGATGTAGCTGACAACATGGCGAAGGAACTTAAAATTGAAATACCCACTCATAGACCCTCTGATGTTGAATCCAGCCATGCAAGCACATCAAGACCACAAAGAACAAAAACAATATCCTTAACGCTGGCACAGTTCTTTGTCACTAGCACTCTGGGGCAATCTTCTACATACGATGTTCCCCAAAGTACTCAAGATTTCATAAAAACTGATTTCCATTATCCTGTCCTGGATAGAATACTTGCTGAACTGGACAGAAGATTCATGTCTAACTCTAATTTGCTCTCTGCAATAAGTGCATGTAATCCAAACAATGTACATTTTCTTGATTATAACAAACTACAGATCCTTGCAGATCACTATTAATCAACAGGCACCAGTTTTCATAGTCTTGATGCTGAAGTTGAAGTTGCAAAGGTTCACATTAAGTCGTGTGCGATGCCACTGATAACGACTTATGAGTTCAGAAATGTTCTTGCTGAATTTCCAAGGGCTTATAAATCTTTGCTGTCAATGGCTGACATTGTTCTGAGCCTCCCAGTGTCCACAGCTTCAAATGAGAGGCACTTCTCTGTGCTGAAGAGAGTTAAGGACTACCTAAGGACCACAATGGAGAATGAACGTTTAAGCGATTTGTTACTGTTGGCCTCTGAACATGAAGCTGCTAAATGCCTGGATGTAAACAAGGCCATCGTTATTTTGCCAGGATGAGACCACGGCATTACCCACTTTTTTAGTTCCAGATCTTCATGATTGACCCAGATATTTTCTTCCTCCCCCCCAAAAAAAATTTGTAACAATATTTCTCTTTATTCATAGGGTATACTACTTTATTCTCTTTATTCATAGGGTATACTACTTTAAGAAGATCGTAGAGAGTATCATAACAAGTTAGTAACTTGCACTTGAACTGGAGGGACATTTTCTTCTTCCTATATGTCATCAGTTGGCTTAACATTTTCATCTTCCTGAGGAATGCCACTGTAAGCGCTGGCTGTTGATGGTGTAAGATGGATGATACCGTCTGATGAATCAGTCACTGGGAAGACCTCACCTAACTCAAGTTTGTCTTATACTTTATCTTGTATTCACACAGCATGTTATTTTCAGTGCAACCAGTTACATGTGTGCTCCTTATTACATTTACTTTGTCTTATACTTGACTGTCTTATGTACACACAGGCACAGCATGTTGTTTTCTGTGCAACCAGTTGATGTTAGTATTTGTTAATGGGTGGTTGCAGTGTTACATCTTTGGGCACCAAAATTTGCCCATCCAATCCAAGTCTGTTCACCAGCCTCTGATTGGCTGGGCCATACCCTTTACGTTTGTGATGTTATGGCAACACATGAGTAGGGTCTCAACAGAGCTCAGTGGTGCTCCACACTGCTGTTTTGCATTAAAGTTTTTATAATTATTAAAAATCAAATAAAAGTGGTACGGTGGATCTGACTGGGGGATGGGGGGGCCTCCCATAGGCAAGGGACCCCTAGCAGAGAGTGACCATAGGGTTCGCTGGTGCAAAACCAGCTAACCCACATACCACTAAAATGAAGAGCAGTGTGCTCCAGATAAGAAAAACTAATTTAAAGTATTACTACTGCTGTACTTCTCAAGTTTATCTTTTAAAATGAGATGAGCAAAACCAGTATTTGGATGTGTGCAAATAAAGAACAGAAATCTAGCACTAAAATTTTTTTTAAACTGCAGCAGTAGCAAAGTTCACGGTACAGTACTAACATATGTCACCTGTACATGTAATCATTTCAAAAAAATTTGCTGACTGACAATGCCAGTGTCTTAGCAATGTATTCTCTTTTTTTTGTCTTTATTAATACTGCGATTGACAGCACAAAAGTTGTGTAACTTTTTCCTACCCAGGTCAGATCTGTTCCAGTCCAACTTAGCTTGTGGTGGCCATGGCCTACGTGCCCCTGACACCGCCCCATTCAGCAAATGGTCCCACCCCCACTTAGTCCCTGGCCCCGCCCCCCACTCAACCCATAGCCCTGCCCCTACAGCCGCTCTGACCGGTGGTTGTTGCCCCCCCACGTTGAAATCTGAAATGGCGCCCTGATTACCTTTTAATCTACCCCTCCAATTTCATATTGTGCCCCCTTGTTCTAGTACTTTTTCTACATTGGAAAAGGTCCCCACCTGCACCTTGTTTATGCCCTTGAGGTACTTGAAAGTTTCAATCATGTCCCCCCGCTGTCTCCTCTCCTCCAATGAGTACATATTGAGGTCACTTAATCTCTCCTCATATGTTTTGTGGTGTAAGCCGTGCACCGTCTTTGTTGCCCTTCTCTGGATAGTCTCCACCTTATCTATGTCCTTGCATAGGTGTGGTCTCCAGAATTGCATGCAGTATTCCAGGTGAGGCCTTACCAATGTTTTATACAATGGCATCACCACCTCCTGCCTCCTGCTAGTGGTACCCCTGCCTATGCACCCCAGCATGCTACTGGCACTCCTTGCTACCTTTGTACCCTGCTTTGATACCCTAAGGTCATCAGAGATGATAACACCTAGGTCACTTTCCTCTTTGGTGACAATCAGCTCCCCCCCAACCTGTAGCTCTCCCCAGGGTTCCCTCTACCCAAGTGCATTATTTTGCACTTCTTTGCATTGAACCTCAGTTGCCACATCTCCACCCATCTTTCAAGCTTCTCCATGTCCCTCTTCATTTTCTGCACCCCTTCTGTAGTATCCATCCTGTTGCAGATCTTGGTGTCATCTGCAAACAGGCAGACCTTTCCTTCCAGCCCCTCTGCAATGTCACTAATGTAGACATTGAACAGGACTGGTCCTAGTACTGATCCCTGTGGTACCCCACTGTTCACCATCCTCTCCTCAGATTGTACCCCATTTACCACCACCCTCTGTCTCCTGTCTGTTAACTAGTTCCTAACCCAGTTCACCATCCCCGTCTCCCATGCCCAGACTATCCATCTTGTTAATCAGCCTTCTAAGTGGGACGGTGTCAAAGGCTTTGCTGAAATCCAGGTAGACGACATCTACCACCCCTCCCTGATTAAGTTCCCTAGTCACCCAATCAAAAAAAAACTATTAGATTCATTTGACATGACCTTCCTGCTGTGAATCCAAGTTGCCTCAGATCCTAAGCACCACTGGATTCCATATGTGCCACTATCTTTTCTTTCAGCAGTGTCTCCATGATCTTTCCCACCACTGAGGTGAGGCTGACTGGTCTGTAGTTCCCTGCCGCCTCCCTACTGCCGCTTTTGTGCAGTGGGATTACATGTGCCCTCCTCCAAGCCTCTGGAATGACACCCATGTTGAGTGACTCTGTGAACAGGGCCGCCAGAGGCGCTACTAGTTCCCTTCACAGATCCTTTAATATCCTCTGGTGGATGCTGTCTGGCCCCATGGCCTTATCCACCTTCAGCTTTGTGAGTTTTTTCAGAACTCTCTCCACTGTGAATGGAGTGGTGTTCACCTCCCCCCCCACATTGCCTTTGCAACCCAACTGTGGTCCTTGACCCTCCCCCTCCTTAGTGAATACTGAGCAGAAGTATTTGTTCAGTATTTCTGCTTTGTCCAGATCCCCCTCCTTACACTCTCCCTTCTTCCCTTTAAGCCTCTCAGTCCCCCCGGTTTTTCTTCTTTCACTGATGTACCTATAAAGTGCCTTATCCACTTTGTTTACAGATTGTGCTAAGCTCTCTTCTGTCTGTGCCTTCGCCCTCCTAACAGACTTCCCTGCTTCCTTTAGACACTCAAGGTACACCTCCCTGTCCTCCTCCCTTAGGCTCCCCTTATATTTCCTGAAATGCAGCCTTTTAGCCCTGACTTTGTCCCTCACCTCTTTGGAGAACCATAGTGGTTTCCTTCTTCATATGGAAAAATCAATGGTTTCATATGGGATCGGTGACCGGGAGGGGGGAGGGAACACTACACTATGGAACACCTATATTTTATATGGAATTGGTGGGGGGGGGACCACTACACTATGGAAATAAATTATGGGGAAAGGCTGGGAAAAGTTTTTTTTTCTGTGTGTCCCAAATCCTTTTTCATGACTTGTGATCCTTTTACATTTAAAAAATTATTTGCAAAAAAGGATCTTAGTGAGTGACGAAAAAGGATTTAAATATTTAAAAAAAAAATGTTCAGAGGCCATGGGAGCTATAAAAAAATATTAAGTGAAACTCATCAGCTCCCGATGAGCAAGATGCTTGTTTGGATGTCCGTAAAAGACATCCTTGGGCAGAGTTATGACAGTTCGTTGTGTGAAGAAAGAGAAAACAAGATGGCAACTCACAAAAAAGGAACTTTTATCTAGCAAAAAAGGATTGCCCCCTCACGAAAAAGAATCCTTTTCCGTGAGGTCAAATGCTTTTTCAAATCCATTCCTCTATACTGGAGAGTGATCTTCCCATTGAAAATAATAGGAACTTAAAAAGTGAATACCTTTGCAACAGAGTAGTATTTTTTCACCAAACAAATACATGGCAGTTCTGTTACCAAAACTGTTTTAACCATAAAAAATTCACACCAAAATTCCACATTGTCTGAGTGCAAGACAATGAGGAAAAAACTGCAAAAAGTGGTGACTTTCAAGGTTTTCACACTATTTGGATCTCAGAATCCACACATCCAACTGAAACAAAACTTGCCATGTCAAGAGACACTGACAGCGCATGCAAAATTTTGTGAAAATCCATTGTTTGGCTGCAAAGTTATTAAAGTGCAAAATTTGAGGTTTAACATTAAACAGGCTACTCAACCCTAACTATAGGGGCATGACTGTGCCCCTATAATAATTTGCAAACAATTGCATTAATGCACCAGTTAGGGTAACTTAATGCCATAAAAGTAGGGAAATGAGGTGTTAGGGTTTCTCACCCTAACACCCCCCCCACCCACCAAGCAGCCAAAGGAAAAAAACATTAGAGTTTTGGGTCACTGGAGTCTTGGCAAATCAGTGGTGGGGTCTTCCTTGAGGGTTATCAACCCTAATGCCCACCCCATGCTGTGAGCAAGCAACATCACACATAATCTTCTTTCTTCATGCATGGCCCACGGAGAGGAAGGGTGAGCATTAGGGCTGACAACCTTACTTCTTTAGATAGTATAATTGAAGTCTCATTTGCCTGTTCCTCCATAGATGCATATGTTAGCATTCCAGCCAAAACAGCAACCAAATTGTCAGCATAGCCTTGTTATTACCCCACTTCATGAATGCCACGCTGAGAACGCTGAAACGTCATTCCATACCACCACAACGTCATTCCATGCCACATGTGAGAAAACTCATTTTGGCCAGGATCTGAAAAATGACAGCTGTTGCATTCATGAGGAGGTGTAAAAAATTGTCTATGTTGAAAATTTGGGGTCAGAATATTTACAAGTTACGAGCAAGCGTAGTAAAATTTCAATGCATGCGCATAACTTTGCATTTTTACATATTTTGACCACAAATTTTCAACATAGCCTCCTAATGACCCCACCTCAGGAACAAGGGTGGTGAAAATTTTCAAATCCTGCCCAAAATGTGATTTCACCAAGCAACCGCGAAATCGCCTTTTGGTGCGGATTTGTGGAATTCCACCGATATTGTTCATGATGTGGGGTCCCCAAAAGGCCACATTGAAAATTTGGTGTCAAAATATGCTAGCTGACCAAGTTATGCATTAAAGTAGAAAACCCCACTGAAATACATTGAACCACATTTACCTTAGTTTCTCATATAGCAGTTTGCAGTTCCAGCAGCAAAACCTGTCTTCCATCAGAGAGTGGATCTCGAACCCGGGACCTGTTCAGGTGAGTGAGGGTGTGTGGAGATGCACTGGGGGTGTGGGGTGGTGGGTGCTGAGCGAGAGGTGAGGGTGGGGGCTGATCAGCAGGGGACCATTTTCTTTGTTGCAGGTTGGAAAAAAAACATTGAGGGACCGTTTTACTTATTTCAGATTCTGGTAGCAATGGGAGGGTGGGGGCTGCCACTAGACATGAGGGAATACATTAATTCATTACAGGGACAGTGATTGGTGAATGGGGGTGCCACTAGACAACAGGGAAATTATTTGGGGGGTAGGAGGAAGTAGGCTGTTGGTTAACTAGGATCTGCAGTTTATCCATTAGGTAGAGAAATGGGCAGACTAGGTGGGCCAAGCGGTCCTTATCTGCCATCAAATTCTATGTTTCTATTTAATTACAGGGACAGTGATCAGTGGGTGGGGGGGTGCCACTAGACACATGGGCAACATTACACATTGCCAGGTATGGCAATGGAGTGGGGTGGAAGGCCACTAGACACCAGGGAAATGGTGACTCTCAGCTCACACTGCAGCCTGCATCACAAGTTCCAGCTGTGGCTGCCAAAGTCAAGAAATTCACATTCTTTTCTTACAGAGCATGTGGGTCAAGGACTCCTCTCACTACGCTGGGCACCTGGGATTTCAGGTGCCCAGAAAAGGTATTTCTGTCCCTGAAGTAAAAAAAATAAACATCAGAATCTAACTAAACAATTCCCATTTACCTAGGTTCTGGCATTTGTTTTTTTAAATGCCAGCATTTTTATGTATTTTCCATGCTTGATAGTTCATGGGAAAACTCACCAAGATGGCGGTTGGCATGGCACAAAACAATGGTTGGTGTGCTGACAAACAAGTGGCGTGAAATCAAAAATGCACATTTGCAACAATAAATCTTTAATTTTGCACCAGAACATTATCTGAAAACCTTACTGCACATGGCCATTTTTTGTGTGTTGAACTTACACGGAAACATAGAATTTGATGGCAGATAAGGACCGATTGGCCCACCTAGTATTCCCATTTCCCTACCTAATGGATAAGCTGCAGATCCTAGTTAACCATAACCAGTAACTTTAAGCATATTAAAGTTCCGCTTCTCATTGTTCAGGTTCGTTCCTTTAAGAATGTAAATGTTGATGCTTTATATTGTATGCCCATTTATTGCTTGTGGACTGGTCTTATCAGAATGCATCCCTTATGTTGATCTTGCTTTGGATTACTTTTGTGGCCAATTGCTTCCAATACAGGACACCTGGTTTCCTCTGCGTACGTGGAGACTTATATAAGGAAATGGATTAAGCAAAGAAATTGGGCCTGGGAAGCTTATAAATGTTGTCCATCTACTGTAACCCTTAATAATGATCATTTTCTTAGAAACAAGGTTTCTGATTTGGTGAGGAAGGCCGAAAGGGGTTTTTATAGGGAGCAATTCGAAGCCAGCTGGACTGATCCTAAGAAGTTTGGGGATAATGTTAATTCTTTATTATCTCCCAAGTCAATAAATGTTATACGGAAATTGGATGTTAAGGATGGTGAAGTTACTGATCCCATAGAGATTGTCAATCTTTTTAATGAGAAATTCTCTCTGAGTCATCTAGCTTTAGGAAGAATTTGTCACAGGTAACTAATACTGGCTCATGTTTTGATGCTTCAGTGTCTGGCAGGCCTATGTTTCATTTTAAGGAGGTTGATATGCTGGATGTATTCAAACTCTCATGCGCTATTCTGAATAAGTTTGGTGATTGTGGGAGTGGGTTAGATGGTCATCTTTTGAAGTTGGAAATTCCCTTTATTGTTGATCCATTTTGTTATATTTTTAATTTATCTTTGATGTCTCATCAGTTCCCTTCTTGATTGGAAACGTGCTAGGGTAGTGCCTATTTTTTTTCATTTAGAAAGCTTTATTAAGTTTCAAAAAGCACAGCCTTATACAAAGCAGTAAATATAGTAACATGGCAGAAAACTCCCTCCTCCTCCCCCTCCCTCAACCACTCTTATCCCCCACACCCCACCCTCTGGAGCGACCCGAGTCCCCTCATATAATCAGCCATTACCCTGTGAGTTATGTAGAAACTAATACATCTAAAGGGAGCTACAGAACCTGGCCATATTAGTTCAGATAGAGAGCAAACAATTTGCCCCATTTACGGTCAGAGGAAGATGGTCTATTCTTAATACCTGCTATCAGTTTTTCTGTTCTGTTCTGTTCTGAAGTAAAAGGACATTTCATGTAACCATTCTGTATATGAGATGGTGGATTGGTCCAACCAGTACTTAAGGACAAGTTTTTTTCACAGCATTGCAGATGAGGAAGATATGAAATTTCCTTTCTCTAACCTTAATTTGAGATAAGTCCCCAATTATACAGATACTCGGAGTAAAAAGGTCATCTAAACCTAACAGAGGGTCCATTTGGGATTTGATTTTGGTCTACAAGTGGGAAGCCTTTTCACAAGTCCAGAAAACATGTAATAATAATATTCCATCCGCTTTGCCACATCTAACACAAGCTGGTGACTGCAAACGTCCCATTTTTGTAATTTGACTGGGGTGTAATACATATTATTGAGTATCTGGTACTGGGTGAGTCTTAACCAGTCTTGTGTATTGTAAGTATACAGGTCCTTCCATATATTAGTTTAATTAGCCCTGTGGTCTGGGATAAGAGAGTCCCATATCTTGGAGCCTGCTAAAGAGTTGGGATAGAAAGCAGAGAGGAGGCAGTTGTATATTGATGAGACACCATGTGGTTGGACAGCCAGATCTTGAATCTGGGAAAGTAGCATGGTCAACCCAGATGGGACATGTGCCGTTCTGAATTTATGCAGCAGAAGATGTCTCAGCTGATATATCTCATAGATATATCTAGGGGGAATCTAGAATTTTGTGAGTAATTCTGTTGATGAATGGAGTCTGTTGGCTTGGTAAAAATCAGAAACCTGAGTCCCTTGTAGCTGAGGGAGACAGTCTACTGAAAGAGAGGAGTTTCCAATTCTTAAGGTCAGATTACCCAGAATAGGTTGCATTGTATCTTTGGCTGGGCAAATGCGAAGAGCGGAAAAGATTTGAGAGAAGATTTTGTTGGAAGTGCCCAGCACCGAGTGTTGGACATTATCTGGCAGTGACTTCAGAGGTGAGAGGAGAACCATAATTGGAGATAGCTTGGTGGAGCAGAGAATATCTGCTTCAAGTTAAAGCCATATAGGAAAATGAGAGAGTGCCTCAGAAAAGCAGTAGCAAACAGGCAAGAAGGAGGGGTGGAGGAACAATGGGGAATAATCAAAACAGCCATCGCAGAGACAACAAGCCTTTGTGTGAAGCAAATCAACAAAACAAAACAAAGGAAAAAACCACTATGGTTCTCAAAAGAGGTGGAAGGGAAGGTTTAGGAGAAAAGGATAGCATTCAGGAAATACAAGGAAACACAGAAGGAGCAGGACAGAGAACTTTATCAGTTAAAGCAGAAGGAGGCATGGAAGGCAGTTAGAATAGCAAAAGCACAAACTGAGGAAAAGATAGCCAACTCTGTTAAGAAGGGGGATAAAACCTTTTATAGGTACATTAGGGAGCGAAGAAAGACCAAGGGAGGGATACAGAGACTTAATAAAGGGGAAGGAATGTGGGCAGAGGGTGACAGTGAAAAAGCAGGAATACTGAATGAATATTTCTGCTCAGTAGTCACAACAGAAGAGGAGGGAGAGGTACTTAAGCCAAACAAGAGAAACACTCTGAATAGGGGGGTCGATACCGGTCCATTCACAGAAGAAATAGTTTTGAAAGAACTCTTGAAACTGAGGGTGGACAAAGCAATGGGGCCTGATGGGATTCACCCAAGAATTCTAAAAGAACTAAGGGTAGAACTAATAACGCCATTGACTGCTCTCTTTAACAAATCATGGGAGGATGGGTTGGTACCTGAGGACTGGAGGAGGGCAAATGTGATTCCACTTCACAAAAGTGGGAGCAGGGCAGAGGCAAGAAACTACAGACAAGTTAGTTTGACCCCAGTGGTAGGGAAAGTGATAGAGTCACTTTCTGAAGGAAAGAATTGTTGAGTACCTAGAGGCCAGTGGGGCACAGGACCCAAGGCAGCATGGTTTCACAGCAGAAGGTCATGTCAGATGAACCTAATAGATTTCTTTGACTGGGTGACCAAAGTAGTAGACCAGGGAGGGGCTGTGGATATGGCCTACCTAGATTTTAGCAAGGCATTTGACACAGTCTCACACAAAAGATTAATATACAAGTTAGCCAGCCTTGGAGTGGGTCCCATGGTGGTAGCCTGGATAAAAAAACTGGCTGGACAACAGGACACAAAGGGTAATAGTAAACAGAGTCCACAGTGAAGAAAGGAGGGTAACTAGCGGGATACCACAGGGGTCGGTACTGGGACCGGTCCTCTTTAATGTCTTTATAAGTGACATTGGAGAGCACCTGGAAGGAAAGGTATGTCTCTTTGCAGATGACACAAAGATCTGCAAGAGGGTGATACACAAGGTGGGGTGGAAAGGATGAAAAGGGACTTAGCAAGGCTGGAGGAATGGTCAAATATATGGCAGCTCAGATTCAATGCAAAGAAATGCAAGGTAATGCATCTGGGAAACAAAACCCAGGGAAGAGTACACAATGGGGGTGAGTTAATAACAACAACAAAAATCGAAAGAGACCTAGGAGTAATTATATCAGATGACCTAAAGGTGGGCAAACAATGTGAGAAGGCAGTAAGGAGGGCTGGGGGGGTACTGGGATGCATAGGGAGACGTATCAACAGTAGAAAACAGGAAGTTGTTATCCCTCTGTACAGACAGTTGGTAAGACCCCATCTGGAGTATGGTGTGCAATTTTGGAGACCCCATCTCTGCAAAGACATAGACAGAGTGGAGGCTGTTCAGAGGAGGGCAACCAAAATGGTGCAGGGTCTGCACCAGAAGACATACGAGGAGAGACTAAAGCAGCTTAATATGTATACTCTTGAGGAAAGGAGGGAAAGGGGGGACATGATAGAAACTTTCAAGTATCTCAAGGGAATTAACAAGGTACAAGAGGGTAGTTTCTTTCAGAAGAAGAGATGCGCAAGAACAAGGGGGCACAATTTGAAGATAGAGGGGGGATGGCTCAGAGGTAATGTTAGAAAGTATTTTTTCACAGAGAGGGTTGTGGATGCATAGAACAGCCTTCCTGAGGAGGTTGTGGAGTCAGGAACAGTGGGAGAATTCAAGGATGCATGGGACAGACATAAGACAATTCTAGTGGGGGGTAGGAGGAAGTAAGCTGTTGATTAACTAGAATCTGCAGCTTATCCATCAGGTAGAGAAATGAGCAGACTAGGTGGGCCAAGCGTTCCTTATCTGCCATCAAATTCTATCTTTCTATGTTTCTGTGTCTTGCTCTTGCCGGTCAGGAGGAAGAGACAGCCACTTTCCTAGTTTTTGGAGGTGAGTGGCCCAGTAATAATATAGAATATTAGGAAGTCGGACAGAGTACAGAGGGTGTGTATAAATGGTGTACTGTCTGAGGTGGGTGGAGTGGTTAGTGGGGTGCCCCAGGGCTCTGTGTTGGGACCATTAATGTTTGGGTTATACATCAGTGACATGAATGTTGGTGTTAAATCTCGTTTAAAAAAATTTGCTGATGATACTAAAATAGGTGGGATAGTAAAAACTATTGGGGATTTTGAAGAACTAACAAATAGCTTGAGATTAGTAGAAGAATGGGGTATTATAAATTATATGAAATTTAATGAACAAAAGTGCTCTGTGATTCATTTTGGAAAAAATAACCCATGGTTTTCATACTATTTAAATAATAATAAGTTAAAAAGCAGTAAGTTGGAAAAAGATTTAGGTGTTTGGATTGATCCCAAATTGTCCTTTAACATACACATAGCCAAAATGATAGGTAAATGTAATGGTATTATACACTCAATAAAAAGAGGATTCATTTCAAGAAATAAGGAGTGTTTACTCAAACTTTATAAAGCATATGTACTCCCTATATTAGATTATGGCTCTCCTATATGGAACCCATATTTAAAGAAAGATATACACAGAGTTGAAAGAGTCCAGAGACGGTTAACTAAATCCATAAAAGGCTTGCAAAATATGGCCTATGGGGATAGACTGGTGGTGCTGAACTTGTATCCTTTGGAGCTTAGGCGAATCAGAGGTGATTTACTATTTTTGTATCACATCTTGGATGATGTATCATTAATGGAGCAGTGCAGCATTGTTAGGACCCTAAAACTTTTAACTCAAGATCTCACGATAAACAAGTTTCAGTAAATATTTCTAAAACGAATAGACATTTAAATTTTTTTGTTTCTAGAGTTCCCTCTATATGGAATGCTCTTCCCAAACGAGTAGTAGAAGCAGTTACCTTTAACACCTTCAAAAGTGAGTTGGACGCATATTTGCTTATAAATGGTAAAAATTACATTATGAAATAAACCACGGCCTACTTTGTCTAAACTTACCAAGTTACTAAGTTTAAGTCCCCCGCTAGCTTTGGGGAGGGTGAGTTCATTATAAGCTCATCTGGGTGCCTTGTCCAACCATAAAAATTCTGAGATAGTGGTATGGATATGGTGGAAGAAGGAGAGGGGTAACCAAATATTGAGCATGCTAAGAGGGTAGAATAGTCTGGGAAGGATGTTCATTTTAATAAGGTTTATCCTGCCCCAAAGAGATAAAGGCAAGGCTTTCCAGCGAGGTAGGTCTTGCTGGATCTTCTGAATCAGGTCTTCTAAATTTAATTTTTTAAGTCTAAGCGGGTCTGTGGAGAGATGTATACCCAGATATTTCATTGAGTGGGGGGTTCACTTCATTCCAAACCTGATGAAGTCCTGGTGGAAAGCACAGTGATTAAGGGGAAGTATTTCAGTTTTATTACAGTTTAAACTGTAATTAGAAAATCAGCTGAATTCTTCGATAATAGAGAGTGCCTTGTCTAGGGAGGATGTGGGGTTCGAAAGATGGAGGAGAATGTCATCTGCATACACAGAGAGTGTCAGATTGGAAGTACCTATTGGAATACCTTGTATCTGAGGGGAAGTTTTTAGCTGCTTGATCAATGGTTCCAAGTACAGGTTGAAAAGAAAAGGGGATAGAGGGCATCCCTGCCTCATGCCTGAGTAAAGAGAAAATCTAGGAGAAAAAAAAAGCATTACAATAGATCCGTGCAGTGGGCATGGAGTAAATCCTCTGGAGTCAATGAATAAACTAAGGGGGGGGTGCCCATATGTCTAAGGGTGCACCAGAGAAACTACCAGTCTACCCTATTGAAGGCTTTCTCAGCATCTAAGGACACCAAAGCCATGGGGACTGGGGCTAGCTGGGCTGAGGGACAAATGTGGGCCAATTTACGGAGATTATCTGTTACCGACCGGCCCAGGACAAACCCCATTTGTTCAGGGCTGAGCAATGGGGACCATATTTTTTGAATCCGTATGGCCAAAATTTTTGTAAGTATTTTAAGATCACAATTCAGCAATGAGATAGGGCGATGACTGGAGGGTTGACAGGGGGGCTTGTCTGGTTTGAGAAGCAGAATAATTGTGACCTCCAGAAGGGATGGGTCTATAGGATCAGTAGAGAGTATGTAGTGATAGAGTTTGATTAGTAGGGGGGATAGTTCCTTAGCAAAAAGTTTAAAGAAATTAGAAGGGAAACCATCCAGTCCTGGAGCTTTATCCAAGGCAAGACTCCTTATTGCCTGGGACACTTCCGAGGGTGTAATGGGGCTGCCAGAAGGGCTTGACTAGGTTTCAGTAATTGGGGTAGTTGGATGACTGCTAAGTATTCATCTGTTTCCTGCGCTGGGGAAGGGGTTGAGTCATTTATCATAAAGACTAGCGTAAAAATTCTGGAAAACTTGTGATATATCACTGGGGAGGGTTTCAAGGTCACCTTCCACATTGATGATGGCCTGGATAACTCTTGAGTTTTCTAGTTGTCTCATGCGGAGGGCCAGGAGATTACCTGCCCTCTCCCCTTGATCTATATAAGTTGTCTGTGTTTTGAGAATGGCAAACTCAGCTTTCTCCTTGAGAAGATCCGAGTAGGCATTCCGAAGGACAGAAGCTTCGTAAGGGAGTTCTGTGTGGAGGTTGGGGATAGAGTTTGCTCTAAGGTGTGGATCTGTTCCAGCAGGTCTTTTGCCTTAGCCTCCCTAATTTTCTTTTATTTGGAAGCCAGTCTGATGAATTCCCCTCTTAGACAGCACTTCAGCGCACACCAGATTTGATCTATCCTGGGTATGGAATTCAGGTTATGTTCTAAAAACTGACCAATAAGTGCCCAGATTTTGGAGACTATGAATTTGTCCTTAAGGAGCTGAGTGTTTAGCTTCCAAGTGGTGTCTCTCTGTGAGGTGATAGCTGGGACAAGGCTGAACCATACTGCTGCGTGATCGGATAAAACAATTGGTTCCAGTCCACCATCCAGGGTCCCTGACAATAGGCTTGAGCTTATGAGAAAATAATCTATCCTAGATGCTGTCAGATGTACTTGTGAGTGAAATGAGAAGGCTCTAGTGATGGGATTTAGGATCCTCCATGGATCACATAGCTCCAGGAGGTCCATCATCTCATTTAGGGCCCTCTGAGAGGGGGATAGAGGCCTGGGAGATGGGTTGGACTGATCAAACAACTGGGTCGGGGGAAGATTCGAGTCTCCTCCCAGGATCAAGGAGATTGGAAGGAAAGGTGCTAGTCTATCTGCCAGTTCCATATGGAAAAGAGGGTCTCCACTGACTGGGCCATAGATGCTGCCCAGGATAAATGGGGTCCTGTCGAGTATACCTTTGACCAAGATAAATCTGTCCTGGGGGTTGTAATGGTGGTTTCAGGTAGAAATGGGATATTTCTCATGATGAGAATTGCCACCCGTCTTCTGTTAGTAGAGTCCCCAGCAGTGAAAATTTGTTGGACACCGTGTCTCCTGAAGCTCCTTGCTTCCTAGGTAAGGAGATGTGTCTCTTGGAGAAAAATTATAGTGGAGTGCAATAGAGACAAATGTTTAATAATTTGAAATTGTTTGGATGGCTCACAAGCTCCCCTAACATTCCAGGTAGCAAATTTAACTTTTAAATTAGCCATGTTTTATTACTTTATAGGCATGCCAAGGCTTATAAATTTGAACTTGTGGTCGCTCAAGCCCCCCTCCCTCCCCCAAAACCCACCATAACAACCCCATATAACATAGATGAACTGCAATAACCAACCTGTCCCAGAAGCAGTAAGTAAAGAATTGAGGATGAAAGAAACCTAGCCATTGCCATCCCTCCCCAGTATATGTGCCAGAGCCTTTCAGGATGCATTGGGTCAGGCCGTATATCAGATGTTGCCCTATGGTTTTGTACCAAGAACCTCCCTCCCTCCCTCCTCCCTCTTATTCCTTCCCACCCACCTGGTTACCCTGATCCCATAGAAGCCCAAACACAACCACTTATAACTGTATGTGAAAAATGACATAAGGGCCACAGAGATCCAGGAGGAACAAAATGGGGGAGAGATACTGTGGGTTAAGCTGGAAAGGAAAATGGGGCCAGCCATCCGCACAGGTGTGGTCTATAGACCACCAGCCCAGGAGGAAGAAACAGATAGGGAGCTGATGCTAGCCATCCAGAGGATGGCAGACAAGGGTGAGGTAGTACTGGTTGGAGACTTCAATATTCCAGGCGTGGACTGGAGCATCCCAGCAGCAGCATCAACTAGGAGCAGATTTATCCTGGACTCCTTCAGGGTGCCTTCCTCAAGCAACTGGTCATGGAACCAACTCGGCAGAAGGCAATACTGGACCTTGTGCTCACAAACAGGGACAGTGTGATGGGGGTAAGAGTGGGGGAGCACCTGGGGAACAGTGACCACCAGTCACTGTGGTTTGAAATCACAGAAAGAGCAGAACCTAACCACACAAAAACACGTATCCTGGATTTTAGGGGGGCAAACTTTGGGAACATGGGGAGATACTTGAAAGAGGCATTAAGGGGAATGGGGCAGGAATCAGGGGTTGAGGAACAGTGGGAAGTATTTAAAATAGGGATTACAAGAGCAACAGAATTATGTATTAAGCAGGTTAGCAAGAGGAAAAGGAAGAGGAGACCATTATGGTTTTCAAAGAGGTAGCAAAGAAAGTGAAAGCAAAAGATTGCATTCATGCAATACAAAAACACAGGCAGAAGGGGATAGGAGAAGTACCAGGAGAAGCAAAGGAGGCAGGGAGGTCAGTAAGGAAGCCAAAGCTCAGACAGAAGAACACATTGCAAAATCAGTGGGTAGAGGGACAAAACCTTTTACAGGTACATAAGTGAAAAAGAAAGGCAAAGGAGGGATAGTGAGACTGAAGGGAGGATGGGGCTGTGTGGAGGATGACAACAGTAAAGCTGACATATTGAACAGGTATTTCTGCTCAGTCTTTACTAAGGAAGAGGAGGGTAATGGGTCTGAATGAGTACAAGGGTGTGAATGGTGCAGAAATGGACACAAGTCCCTTTACAGAAAAGGGTCCTGAAGAACTGGAAGTAATAAGAGTTGATAAAGCAATGGGGCCAGATGGGTGCACCCCAGGGTCCTTAAAGAACTAAGAGAGGTGGTGGCTGAACCTCTTGCTATCCTGTTTAGCCGATCACTAGAAACAGGGAGGTACCCAAAGACTGGAGGATAGCAGATGTAGTCCCCTTATACAAAAGTGGGAACAAAGAGGAGCGGGAACTACAGACCAGTCAGCCTCACCTCGGTAGTGGGGAAGATCATGGAAGCACTACTGAAGGAGAGATTGGTGGAACATCTGGTTGTCAATGGACTACAAGACCCAAGGCAGCATGGTTTCACCAGGGAAGGTCATGTCAGACCAACCTCATTGAATTTTTGACTGGGTGACTGGGAGGTGGATCAGAGGAGGGCAGTGGACATGGCCTATCTGGACTTCAGCAAGGCCTTTGACACTGTGCCACATAGAAGACTATTGCACAAACTGGGGAATATGGGTGTGGGCAGGACAGTAGTGCGGTGGGTGGTAACTGGCTGGGCAGCAGGACACAGAGGGTGGTGGTAAATGGCTGTCACTCCACAGAGGAAGAGTGACCAGTGGGGTACCACAAGGATCAGTGCTGGGACTGGTACTATTCAATATCTTCATCAGTGACATTGCACAGGACCTAGAAGGCAGAATTTCACTGTTCGCTGATGACACAAAGCTCTGTAACAGAGTAGACACACCAGAAGGTGTAGACAGAATGAGAAGGGACCCTCAGAAACTTGAAGAATGGTCAGGGTTTGGCAGTTGAAATTCAATGCAAGGAAGTGCAAGATAATGCATATGGGGCACAAAACCCTGGCACAATATATCAGTTGGGGGTGAGGATATAGCATGCACCAAGCAGGAAAGGGATCTTGGAGTTATTATCTCTGATGACCTCAAGGCAGGAAACAGTGTGACAAGGCAGCAGGTAAAGCAAATAGGATGCTGGGATGCATAGGCAGGGGCATCACCAGCAAGAAAAGGAGATCATAATTCCACTATACAAGACACTAGTGAGGCCGCACCTGGAGTACACTGTGCAGTTCTGGAGACCTTACCTACGTAAGGACATGACAGGGTAGAGAAGGTTCGAGAGGAGGCAACAAAGATGGTGCATGGATTGCATCACAAGTCCTATGGAGGACAGGTTGAAGGCACTGAACATGTACTCCCTGGAGGAGAGGAGGAGAGGGGATATGATAGAGACATACAAGTATCTTACAGGGAGGAACAGGGTGCAGGAATGCACTATTTTAAGTGAAAAGATGTTCCAGGACTAGAGGCATGGGATGAAGTTGGAGGAGGGCGATTCAGAGGAAGCGTGAGGAAGAATTTCTTCACAGAACGGGTGGTGGACAAGTGGAACACCCTGCCAGAGGAAGTGTGGGGGCTGAAACAATCACGGGATTTAAGAATGCATGGGATAGACATAAAGGAATTCTGGAGGTCAGGGGTAAGGGGCAACAGACTTCCTGGAAAACATAAACTGAACTTACAAACTTAAATGGGCAGACTGGGTGGGCCATAAGCCCTTATCTGCCGACACTGTCTATGTATCTATGTATCTATGTATTTACATGGGTTCTCCTAAATGATTTAAAGAAAGCAACCATCCCATGAAATATGTGGAGGAGAAACCCAAACCCCTCAGCCCCCTTGTAATTCTGCCCAGCAATTAGGGAACAGGGGTAGATATAGCTAGAGCTAGTGGCTAAGCTGAAAAGCCAGTATAGTATAGATCTAAGAATAACAAAGGGGCCGCCCCCCCCAAGAATCAGGTCATTGTGCAGTTTCCCCATTAGCTGCTAGGTGCCTTGCCCCCCCTTCTCCCTTTCTCCGAATAGTAAAACATATCCAGAGCCCACCCATGACTGCAGCATGGTGCTGCCTAAGAGGAGAAAAAAGAAAAGATATTGTAGATAAACTACACTAGAGCCATTAGTAATAGCAATGTTCAAATTATATGCCAAAGATATAGTCCGTGGGCTACGTGAGGTACAGTCCAGGTCAAAGGGGAACCAATTTGGTAGAACAGTGTCTGCGCATAACATTCCTCCAGCAACTGTCACTGTGTTGTTGAGTTCCAGGTTAGCGTGAAGAAGTGAGGTGCGAACATGCAATTTCAGTTCCTAGGCCCAAATAAGGCGCAGAAGTAGGCCTCTGTACTCGACCACAGGCCTAACCTAAAAGCTGAATCCTCCTTCTTCAGTCTCGACTAGGTCACCAGATCAAGAGAGCCTCGCACAATGCACAAAACATCCAGTTAGTGAACAGTACGAAGAAATGTAAAATACAGAAGAAAAAAAAACTTATTTCAACTTGGCAAACTAAGCTGGGTGTTAGCCAGGGAGCATTCCAGTATTCAGCCCTTTTGGAACAGTTCACTGAGCTTACTAGCTAGGTCATCCAAAGCCTTAGCAGGTGTGTCATAAGAGAGCCAGTTGCCATCATCAGTGACCTGTAAGCGGGAGGGGTAGAGCATTTTGAAGTGTATCCCAGTGGCGATCAGCTTGCTGACCACTGGGTGAAACACCACTCTCTTCTGCCTAGTTTCATAAGGCAAATCCTGGGTGATACGTATCTTGGTGTTTTCCCATTGTATAGACTGTAGCTCTCGTGCTTTGTTTAATACATGTTGCTTCTCAACAAAGCTCAAGAATTTCAGGATAATGGGCCTGGGGGGAGCACCTGGCTGGGGTCGAGGTCTAAGGGAACGATGAGAAAATTCAGTTGTTATGAGGCTTCCTTCAGGGAAGGGCCGACAACCTTTTGCAAGAATTTTTGTAAGAAAGCCTGGATGTTCTGACCTTCTGCTTTGGGTAAGCCGATTATCAGAATATTATTTCTGTGACTCCTCCCCTCCAGATCCTCCATTTTGAGCTGATGTTTTTGTATTTGTTGTCTCAAGGCTACCACTTCTGGATCTGTCTTGTCCTTCCACCTCTCTATGGAAGCAATGTGGGCTTCCGAGTCTCCAACTCTAAGAGTCAAGTCTGACAGGTGTCCTCGTAAGGATGTCAGCTCTTTTGAGATATCTGAAAGTGTTTCTTTGAATGGGAGCAATTCTTGCAAGAAGCGATCCTCTGTTAGGGGGATTGGAGTGGATGTTGGTGTAGTCTTTTTTTCAGCTTGGGCTCCTTGGGCCTCAGGCTTCTTCAGATTCTTCTCCGGTGTCGTCAGTGGAGTGTTGCGCATTGAAGCCGGCTGCATTTCAGCCTCCATTGCAGACTTCTTAAGCCAATTGTGATTGGGATCAACTGATCAGGAGGTTAGCTGAATGTTTAAGAGTTGTTCTGATAGTGTTAGTAAGGTATATAGCAGCAGGTTGAAGGAGAGAGCTCATCACCCATGCTGCTATCAGGCTGCCTGCATCATGTGACCTCTGGGTAGTGCCCATTTCTAAGACATCCCATGCTGTATCCCTGGATGACTTTAGACCAATATCTGTTTTAACTCACCCAGCCCCATAGGGCATATGTGTGTCATCAGGAAAATTCCTCTAGTCCCCATAGCGCATATGTGCATCAGGTATTCACTTCATCTCAGCCCCAGAGCGCATAAGTGTGTCCTGCACTTCTTATGCACTTTCTGGATCAACCAATCAGGGATTAGGTTATTAGAAAGTGCAGGTCAGTAGGAAACATTCCTACCTACCAGAATACTGACTTTATATTGGACACATTTGCTACTTTTCAGATTTTTTTAGGCTTTAATTTGGGTTAAAAAGTGAAAAAAATGCTATTTTTCCTTCATCGCAGGTACCATAAAAAAAAACTGTACATACTAGAAACGTGTGATCCCTGATTTGAAAGCTCTTTTCATTGTGAAAAAAATAGTATGCTGGTGTCTGGGAGCTAGGAGGTGTACTTTTTTTTATTTTTGGGGGGATTAAAAAAAGTGTAAAAATGTGATTTTCCTCCATTTCAGGTACTGTAAAAAAAAACTGTAAATGCTAGAAATGTGTGTGACCCTTCATTTGAAAAGTATTTTTAATGTGGACAATTATCATGCTGGTGTCTGGGGTCTAGGAGGCATACTTTTTATGATGCAGGTTTTTATTTGGGAACAAAATGTGAAAAATGTTTCTTTTTTTTTAATCATTTCAGGAACTGAAAAAATATCTGCAAATGCCACTATCATGAGTGACCCATCATTTTAAAGCTCTTGTTATTGTGAACATTTTCCATGCAGGTGTCTAGGGGCTAGGAGGCATACTTTTTTAGTTATCGTGGTTTGTGTGTCATGTGGGCAGTTGTGCAGAAAATTTTTCCGAATTCAGCCGGTTTACTGGCGTTATGTGATGGTGCATGTTTTACTTTATGGTCTGTTTTATTATGTAAAACAGCTCAGAAATACTCTAAACTGTGAAAGTGTAATGCACAGATGTTGGTGTGATGGAAACCCATCATACAACAGACATTTGCGACTTCTAAGGTGTTTTTTTTAGTTCTTTTAAAAAAAAAGGAAAAAATTTAACTTTCCATTGTTACATGCTCTGTAAAAGAAAAAAAGGTTAATGCTACTAACATGTGTGACCCTTCATTTTAAAGATTTTTTTATTGTGAGCAAACTTTGTGCTGTAAGTTTTGTGACAGGAGTTATACTTTTTTAGTTATTTATACTCCAAGTCGGAGTGTTACCATTTTAGTTCTGAACATTCTAACTGCTCAGGAAAACAGCTATTTTTACACAAGAATACAGCACTCACTCAAGATTCCATTCTAGAGCTGAGTGAATTAAACCCTTTAAGCAAAATGTTGGAGAAGATTGTAGTCAATCAGATCAGTGATTATTTGGGTACTTATAATGTGCTTTGTCCTCAGCAGCATGGATTCCATAGGTTTCATGGCACTAGCACTGCCTTGGTTGGGTTAACAGACACTGTCCTGAGGGACTTTGAAAGAGGCCTAATGACCGGGGTGGTGTTTGTGGACCTGACCAAGGCATTTGATCTTATTGAGCATGATTTGGCATGCTGCAAACTGAGTGCTATTGTTTTTTCAGATGCTGTTGTTGCACGGATCGGGGATTATTTGTTGAATCATTCACAATTTGTTAATATTGGTACAGCTGAGTCACATGTTTCATTAACTTATTGTAGGGTCCTTCAGGGGTCCATTCTGGGTCCCCTGTTGTTTTTGTTATTTGTTAATCAGTTGCCACAGTTATGTAAACTATGTGGCTCAATTATTTATGCTGATGATTTAATCCTTTCCCCCAGACTAATTCCTTATCTGAGTTATTGTATGCTTTAAAACAATATTTTGATGATGTGTATTATTGGTCTGTCACTAATTCAGTGGTGTTAAATTTGAAAAAAAAAATCTATATTGTTTAGTATGCCAGCTTAGGATAACCCCAGCCTGTTGTTACAGGATCTTTCTGGTACCATGATAGAACAAGTTCATCAGTTCAACTATTTAGGGGTTTTGTTAGACCCTGGGCTAACATTTTCATTGCAGGTTAATTCTGTTAGTCGCACCATTAATCAGAAACTTGGTTGCTTTACAAATTTAAATCTTATTTTTTGGTTGAAACCAGGAAATCAATTGCAATAGGTTCACTTCTTCCACATTTTGATTATGTTTCTAACCTTTAATTTAGGTTCTAAAGAATTGAATATTTAATTTGTTGCTATAACAATATTTTTTTTCAGGTTGTGTCACTTTTAAATTAATTGTTTTAAATCATTGGTTCCTTTATCTGGTTTTATTTATGTTCATTCCATTCCATCTATGCTTATGTCAGCTAATGGATTATCACTAAATGTTATCCCATCTAAGCATAGGGCTGGTTCACGCACTTTTTCTGTTGCAGCTCTCATACATTGAAATTCTTTACATGTGTCAAATCATTTGACAACCTCTCTTCCATGTTTTGTTTTAAGATGATGTTAAAACAGTATTTATTGCAGAAATATATGTGTAAATGTACTGGTTAATTATATTTGTTGGTTATTTGTAGTTTTTGTTATTGTCTTTTTTTCATTGTTCTATTCTGGGACGGACCTAAAAAAAAGGGCTTCGGTTCAGTGTCCTTACCCGGTTAACAAATGAATAAATAAATAAAACAGGAAAAAAGTTATCCTTTTATGAAAAATGAAACATGCGGATCTCAGAAACCGCACAAGCTGCCATCACAGAAATGTCCACATATCAAGAACTTGCCTTCTAGACAACCCATGCAAACTTTCAGCTCATTTCATCAAACAGTGCCAAAGATATTAATATGCAAATTTAGGGGTTTAACAATGAATACCCTACTCAACCCTAACTATAGTGGTGCTGCCATGCCACTATAATATTCATAGCAAAAAACTACATTGTTGTAGACATTAGGGTTGAAGAATGCAAAGTGCACAATGTAGGGGAATGAAAAATACATTAGGGATTCGGGTCTATGGAGTATTGGTGAATTAGTGGTGGGACCTTTCTTGGGATTGTCAACCCTAATGCCCACCCCTCCCCTGTACAAACGAGGTCAGATGTGATCTTTTTTCTTCGAGCCATGCTTCTCTACCTTTGAAGAGTGTATCACTTTGAGGCACTGGCTTGCAGCTGTACCTTGTGCTTTAGACAGAAGGCTTCAGTCTTGGGGGAGGGGTGGATATTAGGGTTGATGATCTGAGGAAGACCCCACCACTGATTCACCAATATTCTGTAGAATCAAATCCCTAATGTTTTATTATTCCCCTACTGTGCTTTGCATTCTTCAACTCTAATGTCTGCATCAACGTCATTTTTGCAATGAATTTCTCTTCTTTTTCTGATAGTGGAATTGTATCCTCATTTGCTGAGAGAATTACAATATTGGATACAGTCCTGATCTAGTGCAATGGCCCAGCAGGCCTCGTCATGCATGTCAATACCTTGTGGGTAAGGCTCCCTGACCCACCACAGGGTGTGGCGTCTGCACCAAAACACTGCTCCAGCCCTACCCAGACCAGGGCTGGTGCTGCATGCTGCAGCACCTTCCCCATCAGCCATGTCCCATTAAATCTACTCATGGTGTTCACACCTGAACTGAACTCACTGGCATGGTAAGGCAACATGATCCCTGGTGATGCAACGGACATCCCTGCAAGCAACATTACTTCACAAATTCTTAATTTTTTAATATTCTAACCCCATAATTTCAACATAGTCTTCTTATGACCCCACCTCATGAACTCAGTAGGTGAAAATGTTCAAATCCCCACCAAAATGTCATTTCACACCATAGTGTGAAAACCCATTTCAGCCAGGATGTGTAAAATAACAGCTGTAATTTTCATGAGGTGATGTGAAAAAATGATTATGTAGAAAAGTTGGGGTCCAAATATTGTAATTTACCAAAGTTATGGGCATGCATAGAAAAATTTCAATGTACACTCAGAACTTGGTCAGTTTTAGGAATTTATTCACCAAATTTTCAACATGGTCTTTTTGGGACCCCACCTCATGAACACTGGCAGTGGAATTAAGTTAGTTAGGCCCAAAATGTGATTTTGTGCAGGGATCACAAAATCATCTTCCAGGACTAATTAATGAAATTTCACTGACAGTGTTCATGAGGAGGAGTCCCAAAAAGGCCAAGTTGAAATTTTGGTACAAAAATTCCAAAAAATGGCCAAGTTATGAAGAGAGGTTTTAAATGCCATTGAAATACATTATACAGCATTTATGCATATTTCTCAGTTCACAGTTCGTCACTGAAGATTGCAGACCTGTCTCAGTCCACACAGGATTACACCATTCAACCTCAAGTGGTAAGTATAGGGTAAGGGTGGTTTGGGGTGGTGGGTGCTCAGTGGGAGGGTCAGGATGGGGAGGGGGTGGCAGTAATGACAAGTTATCATTTTGTTTCTTTCTGTCAGGTTACAAAAAAAGACATAGTGGGATGATTTTCTTCTTTACAGGAACACTTACGGTCATTGGAGGGTGGGGGTGCCACTAGACACCAGGGACACCGGAAAAAAACAATGGGGACAGTGATCAGAGAGTGGGGCTGCCACTAGACACCAGGGAAACATTAAAATAATAAGGGGGGATGGTGATCTGATAGTGGGGTGCCACTAGACACCAGGGAATCATAAAACATAACAAGGACCATGATCAGAGGATGGGAGTGCCACCAGATACCAGAGAAACATAAAAAAAAAACAGGAACAGTGATTAGGGGGTGGGTGGTGCCACTAGACACCAGGGATACAGGAAAAAAACAATGGGCAGCGTAATTGGAGGGTGGTGGTGCCACTAGACACCAGGGTAACATAAAAAAACAAGGAGGGCAGTAATCAGATGAGGAGGCTGCCACTAGACACCAGGGAAATATAAAACACAACAGGGACAGAGATCAGAGGATGGGGTGCCACTAGACACCAGGGAAACATAAACAAACAATGGGGACAGTGATCAGACAGTGGGAGCAAATGCCAGTAGGCACCAGGGAAAGACAATTTAATTATAGGGAGGGTGACTACATGGTGGGGGTGTGGTGAGCTTCCCGGCTGCTAGCCCTTATTTGTAGATATTATTCTGTAGTATATATTTTTTTTACGTAATTCTATGTACATGCCAGCGTCAGCAAAGACACATAGAGAAAAGACTGGATTTTTTTTTTAAAAAGGGGTTTGACCTTCTTCTGACCTGAGGGGCCAGTTGTTTGAAGGAATCTGACAAGTTCTTGTCAAAAAACTTGTGGATGCATGATCAAAGGGGTATTTCCAATAGGAACTGACCAAGGGAAACAGAAGTAATAAAATCACCTGTATAATCATATCACTTACAGGATCTCCCTTATACAGTAAATAAATAAATTCAGCCAGTTCAAAGCCCAGGATGTTTTAGCCAGGAAAGATCCTTCTAACAGGCCTGTGTGAGGTAATAGAAAAGAAACACATCCTTACAGCATACCTGTGTGAGATTGTAAACTCTGTGTTAACTATGGGAATCTACACATCAAAGGCTATCAGGAAAAATAAGATTTTTGGGATACGCAAGAATGACACCCAGTGGCCTAAAGAGAAAGGCCAACCTCTATTCAATGACCTGAAAGGGTCAGTCTTTATTCACAGACTTGGGGGGGGGAGTCTTCTATATAAACACCCCAGCACAGACACTCAGGGTCATTTTACACATTTGCTTGGACTCTCCTGACCACAGAGAACACCTGTCAGCACAGAGACTGCCTAAGAACCAAAGGCTATAGAAAGACTGCAATTTTTTGCAAACCAATAATTCTATGGACTTTAAAATCTTCGTACCTCAGATACACTTAGCTAACCTGTCTTAGTGCATTTTTCTGTATACTTTTCCATTTTGTTTCATATGCTGTAACCTAAATTAGCACATGTCCTCTATTAGCTGCAACTGTATTTATTTAAATATTTTAGTAAAATGTTGCTTTTCTAAAGGAATTCTGCTTGCGTGAGAGTTCTTATATTGTAGGTGTAACTGTAGAAGGTTTATTAATAATCTGTGACAACTGTTCAACTAATCAACAAAGTCCAAGAGGGTAGCATCTTTCAGAAAAAGAGATGTGCAAGAACAAGGGGACACAATTGAAGATAGAGGGGGGACGGCTCAGGGGCAATGTGAGGAAGTATTTTTTTCACAGAGAGGGTGGTGGACACATGGAACAGCCTTCCTGAGGAGGTTGTGGGGTCACAAACAGTGGGGGAATTCAATAATGCATAGGACAGGCATAAGGCAATTCTGGTGGGGGGTAGGAAGAAGTAGGCTGTTGGTTAACTAGGATCTGCGGCTTATCCAATAGGTAGGGAAATGGGCAGACTAGGTGGGCCAAGCGGTCCTTCTGCCATCAAAGTCTATGTTTCTATGTTATTTGCTTAGAGGGGCCACTATAAGCAACCAAATTGAGAAACGAGTCTGTAAAGGGACATCTGGAAGGATAGGGAGAATCCCAGAGTCTACAAAGATTTTGAACCAAGCTGTTGCATGTCCTGTAGGGAGAAGGCTTCTGTAGAAGGCCAAACTCTGGTTGATTGTCTGTAAAACCTAAATAGGGTACATGAGCCTGTTTGGTGGCACAGAAGGATACCTGAGTGTTTTTGTGTACTGAGTAACAGACTAAGCTGCACTGTAACAAAGTGGGGGTGAGTACAGGAAGTAAGAAGAAGGAACTTGTAAAGATTTGTAGTCCATTGATGCTGTAGTGGACTATGGGGCACTGATTTACAATTTAAAACTACACCACAATAGTTGGGCAGACCTGGGTTTTGTCTCCAGGACAGAGGGATATTCAGAAAAAGACCCTTGAAAGTAAATTTAAAACTTTGATTTATGGGGCATCCTTGAGGTGGGAGTGACACAACTTCTGGTCCTTGGGACATTTAACAGAGCTCCAGAGCGAGCACCGCAAGCTCAGCAAGTGTGTGGAGCAGCATGTGGAGACACGCGCAGAGACATACGCATCTGCAGTGTGTGTCTAGAGTTTCCAGTGGGGACTAGGGGATGAGGGCCCACCATCATAGAACACAGCAGGTAAACCGGTAATAGACCTTTTGATTTAGAACCCAGAAGTAGGAAGTGGGATGCAATATAAGAAATACAGATCTGGAAAACAACTCACTAAGAAAATGTAGAGTACAGAGGTAATGGAGGGACTTCTGGGGGTCCTGCTGCAAAGTGGGGCTATAAAAAAATGTTGTGCATGTAAGATGTTTAGTAATCAAGCAAATGTAGCACTAGAGATACCATTTACGTGTACTAAATGTCTGGAAGTATTGACACTAAAAAAGGAGATACTCTCCCTCAAAAATTAAATAACCTCATAAAAAATGATGGTAGAAAACAAACATTACAAATACCTAGACAAGGGGACACAGAACTACAGGACAGTAGCCAACCAGACTTGGGAGCAGGGAGAGGGGAGGAGATGGAAGATGAGGACACTACTGGGCCACCATAGCTAAATACCCAAAAAAAACAAAAGAAGGCAGGCATTAGGAAGTAATGAAATTGCCCTTCACAACAGATACACTCCCTTGGGCATGGAGGAAGGGGAGGCACAATATGTTACAAACAAAAGAGATTCTACCCAGAACAGCCCCTACCCACTATCATGGAACAAAGAACAGAAAAATGTACTTGTAACTGGGGATTCAATACTAAGAAAAACCGACTCCATCATATGCAGGCAGGACAAAGAGAATACAGTTTTAAGCTGTTTGCCGGGGCAAAGGTAAAAGACATCAAAGAAAGACTACCAAAATTATTAAACACAAAAGCAAACAGTCAAATAGTGGTTATTCATGTGGGGACCAACAACGTAGGAAAGGACCACAAGAAAGATGTAGTAAGAGAACTTCTAGAATGCGCGGATATAGTCAAACAGGTCAAACCCCAATAATCTCTGGATTTCTCTCCAAACTTAATGTTGATGCAGAAAAAAACATACTATCCCAAGAATAAATGCAATGACTAATAAATAAATGTGCTGTGCAAAATATCAGTTTTCTACACACTTGGGCTCCTTTTTTCAAATAAAAAAACTGTATGCAAAGGGTGGATTACATCTCAGTGCCCTCGGAATGTCAACTCTGGCCATGCACATCAGTAGAGAAGTGCGCCAGCATTTAAACTAGCTAAGGGGGGTACAACAGAGGGTAGATCTTCTCTAACCTATAGCTCGGACCAAAGTAAATGGACTAAACAAAAAAATAGGCAAGACAGAACAAAAAATAACAACCATCTGAAGTGTTTATTAGCTAATGTACAAAGTATAAGAGACAAAAAGGATGAACTTGAAGCCATGAGTGATAAACTGAACATAGTGGGTTTGATCGAAACCTGGTGGACCACCCCAAGATGTATGGGGAAGAGAAATAACCAGCTACACCGTATATATCACTGGGATAGAATGGAGCAAAAAGGTAGAGGGGTAACAGCATATATATCAAATTTAATTAAGTCAGTGGATATCTCTGATAAAATTAAATAAGGGACAGAAGAAACGGAGACTATATGGATAAGATTAGAAACAGGAACCTTCATAACTGTGGGCATCTGTTATAGGCCACCAGAACTGAGTCACGAGAATAGCACCCCATCTATAAAGAAATAGAAAGAGCATGCACCATGGGGAAAGTATTACTTATGGGAGATTTTAACCTCGGGGATATAAACTGGGAGATAATGGAAGGAACTAAAATGACCAGCAAAATCTTGTTAGATGTAATTAATCAAATAGGAATAATTCAATATGTAAGACACCCCACAAGAGGAGATAATATACTGGACCTAGTAATTTCAACAAGGGACATCAAAGTTATGGATTGTAAGATTAGGATCCCCCCTAGGGAATAGTGATCATAACTGTGTCTTTTTTTCCATGAATAAACATATCCCTCTCACCAAGGGATGTAAGGAGATTTACCTCTTTAACACAGCAAATAAAGAACTTACTAACACTGAGTTACAAAAAATACAGTGGGATAATATTTTTGAGAATTTATCAATAAATGAAAAGAGGGAAATCTTTAAGAAACATATTACAGCTATATGTGATAAATGCATCAAGAAAAAAAATATATAATAATAAAGGAATTAAGCCAAAGTGGCTCACCAATAAAATTAAAAAATCATTAAAAAGAAAGCATAAACTGTATGAAATATATCAAAAAGAAGGAACAATGGAAACATGGAGAAATTCAAAATAGCACATAGACACTGTAAAAACATAATGAAAAATAAACAAAAAAATGGAAAAAAGCTTGCTGGAAGGGCAAGAAAAGATAATATGCAGCAGTTTTATAGCTATATAAACTCACTTCAGAAAACCAACAAAGGGCTGTGCACACTTGCCATAGATGGTAAAATGGAAAATGACCCTACAAATATGGCACAAATCTTTAATTCTTACTTTGGAACAGTTTTCTCTCAAAAAATTATAACAAACCACCTACCAAGGATGAATACCAAAATATCTATCCAGATAACAGAGAACGTCATAAGTCAAAAGATAAGCAGACTAAAAAATACATTTTCTGCTGGATCAGATAACATCTCAAATACCATATTAAAGTTATTGGGCCAGATATTCAAAACTTTGCCCTGGGGCTAAATTAGCACTGCTCAGAGGGCAAACTTAGCATGGACACAAAAGCCTGCTATATTCAAAAGGAATAGCCCAGGGCAAATAGCTTCTGAGTGTGAAAGCGGCGACGGGGAAGTGCTGAGGGAAAGTGCAAATGCTGGAGTCGTAACGGAGTGTGGCAGGCTCCAAGAAACATTATGGCCAGTAAGTGTATTATTAAGTACCTCACCTGACTGAAAGATACTGCTGCAACTGCTTCTGAATGTGCCCTTTGAGACTCTGTGGGGAGACTGTGTCCGTGCTGCCTTTCATGCACGTTAGAAAATGTTTTGTATGCTGAGAATGTGTTTTACTGTGAAGCTAGCTGCCCTGCTGTTAACCTCAATCAAAGGGGCTGTAATCATTGTCTGCATTGCGTACACCTGAGTTGTCTTGTTCAGGAGCCAATCACAGTGGTGGCAGCACTGTTCAAGTTGGGAACCTGCAGTTTAAAATCACATCCAGGTCTGAAGCAGCAGCGTGAAAGCGGCAGCAGGGAAGTGCTGAGGGAAAGTGCAAATGCTGGAGCCATACCGGAGTCATACTGGGTAATACCAAAGGGAGGACTGTGTGTAACATAACTGTTATAGTTAGGGTGTTAACGGTTTGTGTGTTGGGCCATGGCTAATAAGGGAATTATACTGGGGACTATACATGTGTTGTGTATCTTGGGGATGGACGTTGTTATTGCTGAAGGAATCCATCATCAGTATGCAAATACTTACAATCAGAATATGGTGGGTCATGTGTATATGTTAAGTAATTATAGTATGTCACAAAGCCATTCAATGGGAATGTGTTATAGATATGTGGGCTACAACACTGGGTTTGCAATGAGATTATCTAAGGGGTTGTTGGGGATGTTATTCCTTGTAGTGGATACTACAAAGGTTAATCTGCTGTTAAGTGCTGGGGATATTGAATGTAACCCTGGTCCAATGAGTAATGACTTAGCAGATTTAGATTATTTTGCTAATGCTGGTAAAGGTATGCGAATTATGCATTTTAATGTTCATAGCCTCATCTCTAAATTCCATGAGATCGAGGCATGGGTTACAAATTATCAGCCTGATGTTCTGGCAGTTAGTGAAACATGGTTACATGCCCCAATAACCAACCGTCAAATTAACATCTATGGGTATACAGTTCATAGAAAGGACAGACTGACAGGAAGGGCGGGTGGTGTTTTATTTTATGTTAGGAATAGTTACACTGTACATGAGATTAATATAGTAACTAGTTCTCTTAAACACTGTGAACTGTTGTCTATCCAGATTGCCATTGGCATGGTTAAGAAATTGACTATACGTTGTGTGTATAGAACCCCAAAAGTAAGTACAAAGGGTTTACAAGAGTTCTCCGAGTTGTTAGCCCTTAGCACTGTGGGAGAAACCATTGTGTTGGGAGATTTGAATTCAAATTGGTCTGGGAATGGAGTACCTGGGCTGATTGATGCTCTGCCACACACTGGTCTTCAGCAATTAATTAACCCCCCAACCCCACACAAGACTGAATTTAAAAACAAATAAGCAAACTGTGCTTGACTGACTTCTTACAAATAAAGTACACCATATTTCAAGGTGTGGTCTAATTTCAGACCTTCTTAGTGATCACCATCCCATATTTTGCCTTTGGAAACCCTCAAATAGTCCCACAGTTAAATCTATGGTTTCTGAGTTCAGAAACTTTTCAGGTTTTAATGCTTTTGGAATTAGAGATAGCCTACGGAATATAGATTGGTCTTTTCTTGAAGTAATACCGGATGTCAACTGTGCATTGCATTATTTTATAACAGAGTTTACTAGGGTACTGGACCTGCATGCTTCTTTTAATAGAAGACGAGTCAGAGGCAAAGAATCCAAATGGTTAACATCTTCTTTATTTAAACTGATGAAGGAACCGGACAATTTGTGGAAACTTTATAGGAAAAATCAAACAGCTGTAAACTTACAGAATTATAGGTGCTTAAGGAACAGATGTAAGGTTGAGATCAAAAAAGTAAAAGCTCACTATCTGAGGCAACAGCAGACAGCGGGATCGACAAACCGTGCTAAATTTTGGAAAACCATTAATAATGTGATAGATCCTCAGTATTAATCAAATTTCACATGAACAAGGGCAGTGAAAATTTAACAGACTCTTTGGTAGTGGCAAATTAATTTAATACACTATTTATAGACCAGGATCATTATAGAGCTCAATATAAACCTGGTTTAGTTGGTGACAATGCAGGGGCTGTATGGACACTCCAAAATTTTACATAAAGGCAGTCATGCACTCAGAGGTGTATTAACTCCTGAAACAACTTAAGACAGATGAATCCTGTGGTTTTGATGGTCTGTCTCCTAAATTGCTACATTTAGCTTCAGCAGAGCTAGCATATCCTGTTAGTTTGATTCTTAACCTGTCTTTCTGTTTGGGAAAAGTACCTGACTTATGGAAATATTCATATGTAATACCAATCCATAAGGCAGGTTCAACTAGTGAATTTACAAATTACAGACCAATCTCTAGTCTGTCAGCTCTATCTAATTTGCAGGAAAAGATTGCTTTTGGGCAATTAACTGACTATATAGAAATATATGGTCTATTATCCCAATATCAGCATGGTTTTGGGAAGGAAAGAGGTGTTGAGGGGTGCCTTGGTCGAGTTCACGATTGCGGTTCATGAGGGTATGGAGAGGGGTGCCTGACTGGGGCCATGTTCGTGGACTTAACCAAGGCATTCAATTTGGTGGACCATTCCCTCCTAGTCAAGAGACTCAAGTACATAGTGGTGGGGACACCAGCATTGTTTGGGTATCAAATTATCTTTCAAACAGGTTTCAGATGGTAAAGATTGGAAGTAGTTTATCTCATAAGGCTTTGGTCAAGTGTGGAGTCCCATAGGGCTCCATACTGGGACCAATTTTATTTTCTATTTTCTTTGATTCTGTTATTTCATCTGTTAAGAACGTACATATGGTTATGTATGCAGACAATGCTGTTGTCTTTTGTCATGGGAGAGTACTGTCACAGCTTAATATAACTCTGACCAAGGAACTTAAAGCAATGCAAAATTGGTTGATAAATAACAAATTAGTATTACATAAACAAAAAAACAAAAATTATGGTAGTTGGTACTCCTGTCAAGTTAAAAGCTATTGGTTCTAGTTTACAAGTTGAGTCATTAGATGGGGTTTTGTATGAAAATGGAAATAGCTTTAAGTATTTGGGGTAGTTTTAAATCCCACTTTAACATATGAGTCACATATACTTGCTATTACATCTAAAATTCATTTCAAAATTGCTTTATTATACAGGCTTCGCAGCTTCTTGACAGATGAGGTGCATTTGGCAATTGCTAATCAATGTTTGTTGCCCATTTTGAACTATGCAACCATAGTGGTGGACAATGCTCCTTACAGTACTATAAGGTGGAAATCGGTACTGTTGCACAAAACTGGAAGATTTGCTTTATTAACATCTAATAATGTACATCATTGTTCTACATTGGAAAGTCTTGGATGGCTATCAGTCAAATATTACCATAAGTATGCAATGTCTAAATTTGTTTATAAAACACAACAAACAGGGGTACCTTTAAAACTACAAACACAACTTGAGATTTCTAGTTCTAAATTACATACTAGATTATCAGGGGACCCAACTATGTTAAGAATCCCATTTATGCATACTTCAAGAGGACAGCGATCATTTGCATACTATGCACCAACAATATGGAACAATATTCCAGTACATATTAGAGGTATGGGTAGTTATGGGTTGTTTACAGCAGCCTTGAAAACACACTTTATGAATTTGTCTAAGTGCAGCTGTTTTCTAGATTGATACTTACTGAATGTATATATTAGCTATGGAGCCACAATCCTTGTGACACAGATCTGTATAACAGCTTAAACTGTATTAGGGTTTTTTAAACTTACATTTAACTGTGATTTTACTTAGACGTGGAATTTGTATTCCTATTTAATATGTTTTGTATTAAGTATAACCTATCTGATGTAGTCTTTGTATGTATCTGATTAACCACAGGTAGTCCTGCAGAGGAAGCCAGGCAAACTGGGCTGGGAGTGCAGGGCACACTTAGCCCTGGAATAAGACAGCTCTGAATATAGCAACCAGGAAGTGCAAACCACAACAGCAACACAGTGCACAGCAACGTGAAGGTAGGTAGAGGTGAACTATGTGGCCAATGTGTGTGCCAGCAAATGCGTGGACCCAGTACAGCTGCAGGCAGCAGCGCATGTGAAAGTACAGTGTGCAAAACTGTATATTATATAATGGAAACAAAAAATCCTGGTCTCTGATTGGGCAGTCTGGGACTGGACCCGTGAAGTTATCCCAGCACAACATCACGGCTCTAGTCTCAGCCTCACTGTGAACCAATGCAGATGGGCTTATGGCAGATGACCTTATAGAGCATCTCTTTTTTTGCATCTCCTCTTAAGAAACAAAGATATTTTTCCACACTAATATAAACATTCTTTAAAATTTTTTTTTTATTTTATATATAACAACGAGCCATTGTATAATAGCAATAATGCCCTCCAGGGTGTGTGTCATTTGGGATAATGTCACGCCTCAGTTGTTGGATGCACTGGGCCTGTGGTCTTGTGCCCAACCACCTGAGGCGTGACGTTATCCCAGCACGACACACACCCTGTTGGGCATTATTGCTTAAATATTTTCTGAACCGTTAGCGCAGTGCTAACACGTTTGCTCGGTACTAAACTTTGCCATATTCAAACGTGACATGCAAATGAGCCTACTTAGGTAGTCTCCAGGCAAACATCCAGATTAGCATCTCATTATGCCCTGATTTGCATGCAGTTTGCCCAGCGTTACTGCAGGGTCCCATAGCTCCACCTGTAAGTCAGTCTGGAAGTACAGGGGCTGGCCGGGTCCGCCCACAGCTCCACCTGTAGGTCAGTCAGGCAGTGCATGATGATAGCTGCAGGCTACATGTATACAGTACAGCATAGCATATTGTGCCCCAGGAGACAACACAGCATAGGCACAGGTGGTGGTGGTACTGCATGCAACTGTCACACTGTAGGTCATGCTACAGTGCACAGCAGACACTACAGTAGCAAGGGGGCCAGTAGTGTGAGGGACACAGCAATGCCTATGGTGTGTAGGGCAGTGATAGGCCTAACTTGCAGGTGTTTACTAACAGTGGACATTACTGTTATGCTGTTGTGTGACCCACAGATGCTGCACCTCTGGCGTGGGATGCTCACAGTGACATATACATGGCCGGCTGTGTGTGCTGTGTCATTTGTACAGCTGTGCAGTATGCGGCTGGAGGGGGCATGTATGATCAGACAGGCACATTGGCGTTGGGGTGTTCCCAATAATGGCCTATGTGCACTGCATGATGTGTCCCAGCCTTGTGGCCACACCTGGTCTTTGGCACAGCCTGGCCACCTGTACACCCTACCCTCAACATTCTCCATGCCCACAGTGCTGCATGTGTGTGCTGGCATCTGTTGGTGTCCACAGAAGAGTGGTCTGCAGGTGTGTGCTGTATGGCCACACTGCCAGGGTGTCCACTAGTGGCTGGGTCACCACTCACTGCCTGGCATAGCTGGGACTGGTGGCAGATGATGGCATCATTGTGATGCCATCAGTGAGCAGCATGTTTCCTCTATGTCTTGCTTTGTCTATGTGTCATATTTATTAGTTAGGGTCTTGCAAAGCCACACAAAAGCCACGCAAAGCTGATTGCCCAGGGTTAAGACTACCTTTTCCTGGGTGGTAATTTGCACCGTGCTAAGTGTTGTGCTAAGTCTTGCAAAACCACTTTGCATGGCGCTAGTCGCTGAATATAGCATTGCGCCTGTATTCATGTACACGCCCCCTCAGTTTGCCCCTTGCATACATTATGATTTTGCCTGGTGCTAATGCAGTTTGTGCACACTATTTGGCCTTTTGAATACAGCAAACCCACGCCAATCCCGTGCTAAACCTGCACAAACAGTTTGCACCCAGCGCAAAGTTTTGAATATCTGGCCCAAAATCTCCAGAAATAGCCAAACCATTGAAGCAAATATTCATAACATCATTACAAGAAAGTGAGGTGCTGCAGGATTGGTTGGCCACAAATGTCATGCCTATACATAAAAAGGGGGCTAGAGTGGATCACACAAATTATAGACCAATTAGCCTAACGTCTGTTCCTGGAAAAATATTAGAGGGTACAATAAAAGATGAAATAAACTCTCATCTTAAGAAAAGTGGGCAATTGGACTATAACCAGCATGGGTTTCAGATGGGAAGGTCATGTATCACAAACCTTTTGTGCTTTTATGAGAAAATATCCTCTGCACTGGACAAAGGGAAGCCAGTGGACTGCATATATCTGGACATCTCAAAGGCCTTTGATAAGGTCCCCCACAGTGAAATTATTACTTCCCTAACAGGCATAAGACTAGACGTAGGAATAGTGTGGTAGATCAATGCCTGGTTGATGAATAGAACTCAGCGAGTATGCATAAATGGATACTACTCTCCTCCTGTACCGGTGACGAGTGGGGTGCCACAGGGCTCCGTCCTGGGTCTGGTTTTGTTTAGGATGTTCATATCTACCATGGGTGAAAACACAACAAGCTGGTTAAGTAAATATGCAGATGACACTAAACTCGCAGGCACCACAGCCCAAGAGGAGGATATTGCTTCCATACAGAAAGATCTGGATAAAATAGGTGACTGGGCCACAAAATAGGGAATGAGTTTTAACATAGATAAATGTTGTGTCATACATTTGGGTAAACAGAACAAAATGATAAACTATACCCTAAATGGACAAACCTTGAGGCACTCAGAAGAGGAGAAAGACGTGGTCATAATTATTGATAATAACCTAACATATGAAACTTAATGCAAAAAATAAATTAGTAAAGTGAATAGCCTATTAAAGGCAAGAAGGAGAAATTTCAGGAGCAGGAGCTGGGAGGTGATCATGTCACTCTATAAAGCATATGAGAGACCACTCCTGGATTATGGTAGCCCTGTATGGGATCCAATATTCAGGGGAGGTGTGGATAGACTGGAGAGGATGCAGAGGTAGGCTACAAAGATGATATATGATTTGAAGAATAAAATATAAGGGGAAAAGACTCTGGGACTCAAACCTTATGTCCTTAGAGACAAGAAGGATAAGGGGAGACCTCGTGCTGTGCTACAACATTATGCAGGAAGCATATTTAATAAATGAACTACAATTAGAATTCAAAAATAACACTGTATGCACCAAGGAACACCAACTGCAGCTACAACCTAGAAAATTTAATACAAATAAGAGAGGAGCCTTTTTTATACAGAGAGTGGTGACCCCCTGGACACGATTACCAGAAGATGTGGTCATAAGTAATAATAAACAACAGTTTAAACAGCGGTTGGACAAATACTGTATATACTGGATGATAGCACTATACAGTACTATGGGTGACAGGACAGGTGCACTCTAATGGGCTTACTGCCCCCTTGGCTCCTGAATACCTTAGTATGAACATTCATAGTATAAGGCCAAATCATGTGTTACGCTGTTGCCCCGAAGAGAGTGTGATGCATGGGTTTTCCTCCTTTGTGTAATAGCCAAGAAAAGGTTCATATTTGGCCACAAGACTCAAGACTGGTATTGTGCCCTTATCCAGAACTAGAGGAAGGCCCAGAATCCTCGTGGCAGAGGTGCAGTTGTGACCTCGGCGAGATTCTAAAGGACGAGGAGAGTATCCCTGTTCTCCTCGTCATGGATTGCACTTAAGGGTGGGCACTGTGAGCTCAATGGGACTGACCCCCAGGAGTGGATTCATGACGGGGTGCCACTGGACACCAGGGAAGCACAGTTTAATTACAAAGCAGAAGAGGGAAATAACTTCCTGCTTTTTACTTATGTGTGTTGAGTCATATACTGTGGTGTTCTGCTATACAAAACACCACAGTGTATGATACAACACACGTAACAAAATATGACTACCGGACATCACAATTTGTTTTTTAAATAAAAAGGGGATCAGGGCTGGTTGGGTCCGCTAGACCACCAGGGACATGTTTTTACTTAATAAAAAGGGGATTGGGGCATCTCTTTCAAAGAGGGAGACATCTTTCAGCTTTTTTTTTCTTATGTGTATTGTATCATATATTGTGGTGTTCTGCTATGAGATGCCACAGTATATGATACGACACACATACCAAAATAGGACAACAGGACATCATGCTCTCGCAAAGATTCAGCTATCTGTGGAACGTTTATTTTTTACACTGCGCATGCCCAAGAATGAAAATTATTTTATAAATTATTTAAATACTACTTGAATGCTATACACAAAAACCACAAAAGCACATACCTTGTGCCCAACTCTACTTGTGCCCAACTCTATCAAACCTGAATGTTTCAGGCTTCAAATTCTCTAACGTTTAGTGTTATTGGGGCACAAAAAAAGTCTTAAAAATTTTGACTTTTACATTATTTGCACATCTGTAACTTTGCCCCCACTAAACAGAGCTACATGAAAATTTCAGGATCAAGAAAGTCTGGCACAAAGGCTGTGCATTTCAAATTTCTTGTAAAGCAGTTGAACAGAGGCAAAGTTATTAAGGTGCAAAATTGGGATTTAACATTAAAGTGCTTACTCAACCCTATATATAAAATCTATCTTCCAATTAAATGGGGTATTCTAATCACTACAGGTAAATGTCAAATGCAAACACAGAGTCAGTGTGCCTCATGTATACAGTATGTGGAATGCTGATATGTGTATATCACCTCCAGGCCTACCCCATTGATTTTCAAGGTGGACCCCCCCCCAGTATGAGCTTTCCAAGAGGGTTCCATGTACCACAGTCTAACCCTTGTGTGACCACTATGCAAGAACATGGGACTGAAAAATGCTGCTTGTGCTTTAGTTTGGCAGATTAGAAGCTGGTGCAATGTGTAGTTTTTACCTTCCCCCTCTCCACACATACTGGTATGTGATTATCTGCTGGGGTTTGGGGGAGTACGTGTTTTCACTTACCTGGGCCCAAAAGAGCTGGAAGATGTGGAGTCTCTCATTGAATAATGGCCTACTTGGGATGATGGGTGGTAGCCAAACTGAGAGGGGTTGGGTAGTTGGGAAGGGACACAGAGGTATATACATGTGTCAAGACATATCACATATGCATTCTTATTCCCTATCTGCAATGTCATGTATAGCTAACCAGCAGCAGTCTTGCAGTGGAAACCACTGCCTAGCAAACAGAGGTGAGCACCTTCTATGTAAAGCTTGATATTCTTTCCTGCCTGTCCTCTTGGCAGTGCTGGGCTTGGGACACAATCTGGCATAACCAGCATTGCAGGCAGAAAGCGGCAGAGGTACCTTGCTCTTTAGCCAGCAGGCAGTACTTTTTTGTCCTAAATTTTAGAACCAGATGGACTACAGGGTTGTTTTTTTTTTTACAACATTTTGGCTTATTACGTAGCCAGGACTGGTAACCAAATGTACCAAATTAATGTTTTGTTTCCCTAGTCTCCTCAGTTTGACTTTCAGAAGGAGTTAGTACCTGTTTGGATTAAGCAAACAAATACTTTATTAGAAGAAGGGGGTCTCATTTAAGTAAAAAAAAAAGAAGAAAGTCACTGTGTGTTTCTCTGAGGAAGGGATCTGTATCAGCTTAATTTACTGAGTCAGAGCAGAGGGTGACACTAATTGGGGGTGTGGCTTAGCAGCTTAGGTGTATAAAAGCAGCTGTCTCCAATTACAGCTTCCTGCAGTTTCTGACAGAAGAGAACTTTGGTTTCAGAGCAAGAAACAGAAGTCTAGAAATATAGATTTTTTACTAATTAATCCCTTCTATCTCAGCAGGAGTTAGTACATGTTTGGATTAAGCAAACAGATATTTTATTAGAAGAAAGGGGTCTCATTTAAGTAAAAAAAAAGAAGAAAGTCACTGTGTGTTTCTCTGAGGAAGGGGGCTGTATCAGCTTAATTTATTGAGTCAGAGCAGAGGGTGAATCTAGTTAGGGGTGTGGCTTAGCAGCTTAGGTGTACAAAAGCAGCTGTCTCCAATTACAGCTTCCTGCTGTTTCTGACAGAAGAGAACTTTGGTTTCAGAGCAAGAAACAGAATTCTAGAAATACAGATTTTTTACTAATTAATCACTTCTATCTCAGCAGGAGTTAGTACATGTTTGGATTAAGCAAACAGATACTTTATTAGAAGAAGGGGGTCTCATTTAAGTAAAAAAAGAAGAAGAAGAAAGTCACTGTGTGTTTCTCTGAGGAAGGGGTCTGTATCAGCTTAATTTACTGAGTCAGAGCAAAGGGTGACTCTAATTGGGGGTGTGGCTTAGCAGTTTAGGTGTACAAAAGCAGCTGTCTCCAATTACAGCTTCCTGCTGTTTCTGACAGAAGAGAACTTTGGTTTCAGAGCAAGAAACAGAAGTCTAGGACTACAGATTTTTTACTAATTAATCACTTCTATCTCAGCAGGAGTTAGTACATGTTTGGATTAAGCAAACAGATACTTTATTAGAAGAAGGGGGTCTCATTTAAGTAAAAAAAGAAGAAGAAGAAAGTCACTGTGTGTTTCTCTGAGGAAGGGGTCTGTATCAGCTTAATTTACTGAGTCAGAGCAAAGGGTGACTCTAATTGGGGGTGTGGCTTAGCAGTTTAGGTGTACAAAAGCAGCTGTCTCCAATTATGGCTTCCTGCTGTTTCTGACAGAAGAGAACTTTGGTTTCAGAGCAAGAAACAGAAGTCTAGGACTACAGATTTTTTACTAATTAATCTCTTCTATCTCAGCAGGAGTTAGTACCTAACATAGAAACATAGAAACATAGAAGTTGACGGCAGATAAGGACTGGAAGGCTCATCCAGTCTGTCCATTTCTTTTTCTACCTTATAAATGTGCCATCAGCCTTTGCTCTTTCAGTGACCTATCTATTCATACTCATCTGTATTGCTCCCTTATGCCTATACCATGCCTATTTGAAGCCCTGCACTATATTCATAGCCACCACTTCCTGAGCTAGGCCATTCCATGCATCCACCACCCTTTCTGTGAAAAAGAATTTCCTCACATTCCCCCTTAATCGGCCTCCCTCTAATCTCATGCTGTGTCCTCCTGTCCTGCTATTTTTCTTATATTTAAACATGTTAGACTCTTTCACCTTGTTAATGCCCTTAAGGTGTTTGAATGTCTCAATCACATCACCTCTCTCCCTCCTTTGCTCAAGGATATACATATTGAGCTCCGTTAATCTGTCCTCATATGTCATCTGATGCAGTCCCTGCACCATTTTGGTTGCCCTTCTCTGGACTGCCTCAATTTGGTTAATCTCCTTGTGAAGGTGTGGCCTCCAGTACTGCACGCAGTACTCCAGATGGGGCCTAACCAGTGTCTTGTAAAGAGGGATTATTACCTCCCTCTTACGACTTGTGATACCCCTACTAATACACCCTAAGATCCCCCTAGCCTTACCTACTGCTTTAGAGGTCTGCTTGGATGATTTCAGGTCATCGGTGATGATGATGCCCAAGTCTCTTTCTTCCTTTGTGACTGCCAGCAACTCCCCTCCCAGCCTATAGGTGGCATCAGGGTTTCTCTTCCCTATGTGCATGATCTTGCACTTCTTTGCATTAAATCCCAGTTGCCACTCTTCTGACCATTTTGCTAGATTATCCAGATCTCTTCTCATTCTGCCCACCCCATCTCGATCATCTACTCTGTTGCAGATCTTGATGTCATCTGCAAACAGACAAGCCTTGCCCTCTAGTCCATCTGCAATGTCACTAATGAAGATATTGAAGAGGACTGGCCCCAGGACTGATCCTTGAGGTACCCCACTTGTGACTTGCATCTCTTTTGACTGTATACCATTTACCACCACTCTCTGTTTTCTGCCCATCAATCAGTTTGCCACCCGGTTGACCAACTACTGACCCACCCCGAGCCTACCCAGCTTATTTATCAATCTTCTACGTGAAACAGTGTCAAAAGCTTTGCTGAAGTCAAGGTAGGTGAAATCAACTGCTCCCCCTTGGTCCACCACTCTGGTTACCCAGTCAAAGAAATCTATAAGATTAGTTTGACAGGACCTCCATTTTGTAAACCCATGCTGTCTTGGATCCTGTGCCCCTATGGATTCCAAGTGTTGCACTATCCTGTTCTTAAGGAGTACCTCCATAATCTTGCCCACTACTGAGGTAAGACTGACTGGTCTGTAGTTCCCTGCCTCCTCCCTGCTACCACTCTTGTGGAGCGGGATCACATGAGCCCTTCTCCAGTCTTCTGGGACCTCTCCTGTGCTCAGATACTCACTAAACAGTTCTGCTAATGGCTCTGCTAGTTCCACCCTTAGCTCCTTAAGTACCCTGGGATGTATGCCATCAGGTCCCATTGCCTTGTCCACCCTGGAGCTTAGCGAGCTCTTGTATGACCCTTTCTTTTGTGAAGGAGTAGTGCTCACCTCCTTCCCTCTGTGTCCATGGTGCTGAGCTGTGGGCCCTGCCCTACCTCTCTTCACTAAATACTGAGCAAAAGTATCTATTTAGGATAGATGCTTTACAGGGTCCTCCTCCTCACATGCCCCTTTTCTCATTTGAGCTTAGCAATACCCTCTGGACTTTCTCCTTTCACTAATGTATCTTAGAAAGTCTTGTCACCTTCTTTTACTGTTCATGCTAGTGTTTCCTCAGTTTGGGACTTTGCCTGTCTTACTGCCTTCCCTGCTTCCCTTAGGGCAGTTTGGTATCTTCCTATCTTCATCCGCTGTTTCCTTATATTTCCTGAAGGCCAGCCTTTTGGCTCTGACCTTTCTGCTACTGTTTTGAGAACCAAAGTGGTTTCCTTCTTCTTTTGCACTTCCTTTCTGTCTAACACAATGGGATGTTGCTTCAAGTATTGTATCCTTAATGCTTGCCCACTTTGCCTGTACCCCCTCACCTGTGTTTCTTTTTGCCAGGGCTAGCTTAACTCTGTTGGCCATCTTATCAAAGTCAGCTCCTCTGAAGTCCCATATTTTTGCCTTGGAATGGGATGATTTAGATGTAGTGGCCAAATTGAACCATACCATGTGATGGTCACTGGCCCCCAGGTGACCTTCTACCTGGAGATTTGTGATCCCTTTCCTGTTAGTCAGTATTGGATTAAGCAAACAGATACTTTATTAGAAGAAGGGGGTCTCATTTAAGTAAAAAAAAACAGAAGAAGAAAGTCACTGTGTGTTTCTCTGAAGAAGGGGTCTGTATCAGCTTAATTTACTGAGTCAGAGCAAAGGGTGAACTAATTGGGGTGTGGCTTAGCAGCTTAGGTGTACAAAAGCAGCTGTCTCCAATTACAGCTTCCTTCTGTTTCTGACAGAAGAGAACTTTGGTTTCAGAGCAAGAAACAGAAGTCTAGAACTACAGATTGTTTACTAATTAATTACTTCTATCTCAGCTGGAGTTAGTACCTGTTTGGATTAAGCAAACAGATACTTTATTAGAAGAAGGGGGTCTCATTTAAGTAAAAAAAAAGAAAGTCACTGTGTGTTTCTCTGAAGAAGGGGTCTGTGTCAGCTTAATTTACTGAGTCAGAGCAGAGGGTGAATCTAATTGGGGTGTGGCTTAGCAGCATAGGTGTACAAAGGCAGCTGTCTCCAATTACGGCTTCCTGCAGTTTCTGACAGAAGAGAACTTTGGTTTCAGAGCAAGAAACAGAAGTCAAGAACTACAGATTTTTTTACTAATTAATCTCTTCTATCTCAGCAGGAGTTAGTACCTGTTTGGATTAAGCAAGCAGATACTTTATTAGAAGAAGGGGGTCTCATTTAGGTAAAAGAAAGAAAAAAGTCACTGTGTGTTTCTCTGAAGAAGGGGTCTGTATCAGCTTAATTTACTGAGAGCAGAGGGTGAATCTAATTGGGGTGTGGCTTAAGCAGTTTAGGTGTACAAAAGCAGCTGTCTCCAATTACAGCTTCCTGCTGTTTCTGACAGAAGAGAACTTTGGATTCAGAGCAAGAAACAGAAGTCTAGAACTACAGATTTTTTACTAATTAATCACTTCTATCTCAGCAGGAGTTAGTACCTGTTTGGATTAAGCAAACAGATACTTTATTAGAAGAAGGGGGTCTCATTTAAGTGAAAAAAAATAAGAAAATCACTGTGTGTTTCTCTGAGGAAGGGGTCTGTATCAGCTTAATTTACTGAGTCAGAGCAGAGGGTGAATCTAATTGGGGGTGTGGCTTAGCAGTTTAGGTGTACAAAAGCAGCTGTCTCCAATTACAGCTTCCTGCTGTTTCTGACAGAAGAGAACTTTGGTTTCAGAGCAAGAAACAAAAGTCTAGAACTACAGATTTTTACTAATTGCCCTCCTTCCCACCCAAAGCCAGTTCTACTTTTAAAGCCACTGGGTTTGACTGACAACAGGAACTTCCTGTTTGGCAGTAGGAAGGGAAGGATCACTGAGACACATTAGTTTCATCAACCTTGAAGGAACCTGAAAAATAACTCTTTCTCCCCCCCCCCCGGCTGCTGGAGGTCTGAATCCAAGCACAGAAGAAGGAGACTACTGAAGACTACCGGCAGTTCCTGTCCCAGAACAGGAAGGGTGAGAGCTGTAAAGGCAAATAGGCAGTATGAAAGTAAGTGTAACAAGCATTTGTCAATGCTGAATGTTGATTGCGTTGGTCTGTTGAGCACGCTCACTGGCCCTCTATCAGTCGCTCAGTCTGTTTCATCCGGTGCTGCAGGCTGCTGTTTTGTACTGGGCTTCTGCCTGCGTTGGCACCTTGTTCTGCCCACTAAGAATTCTGAAGCTGTCCCGACAGAACTCTGTTGAGGTGGCTCACTCCCCCTCTCTCCCTCGTTCATTCTGTTTCTCCTGGTGCTGCAGGCTGCCCTTTTGTACTGGGCTCCTGCCTCTGTTGGTGGCTTTTTCTGCCCACGAAGAAATCTGCAGCAGTCCCGACACAAGTCTGTTGAGCCTGCTGACTCCCCCTCTCTCACTCACTCATTCCATTTCTGCCGGCGCTGCAGGATGGCCTTTTGTACTGGGCTCTTGCCTGCATTGGCAGCTTTTTCTGCCAACAAAGAAATCCGCAGCAGTCATGACAGAGCTCCATTGAGGTCGCTCATTCCCCCTGTGTCACTCACTCATTCTGTCTGTCCTGGTGCTGCAGGCTGCCCTTTTGTACTGGGCTCCTACCTCTGTTGGTGCCTTTGTCTGCCCACAAAGAAATCTGTAGCAGTCCTGACAAAGCTCTGTTTAGCTCGCTCACTCCCCTTCTCTCACTCACTCATTCTGTTTCTGCCAGCGCTGCAGGCTGCCCTTTTTTAATGGACTCCTGCCTGTGTTGCCGCCTTCTTCTGCCCACAAAGAAATTTGCAGCAGTTACAGTAGAGCTCTGTTGAGCTCGCTCACTCTCCCTCTCTCACTCGCTCATTCTGGTTTCCCTGCCAGTGCAGGCTGCCCATTTGTACTGGGCCCCTGTGTGCACTGGCACCTTTGTCTGCTCACAAACAAATCCGCAGCTGTCCCAACAGAGCTCTGTTGAGGTCGCTCAGTCTCCCTGTCTCACAAGCTCATTCTGTTTGTCCTGGTGCTGCAAGTGGCCCTTTTGTACAGGACTCCTGCCTGCGTTGCCACCTTCTTCTGCCCACAAAGAAATTTGCAGCAGTTACAATAGAGCTCTGTTGAGCTCGCTCAATCCCCCTCTCTCACTCGCTCATTCTGGTTTCCCCGCCAGTGCAGGCTGCCCATTTGTACTGGGCCCCTGCATGCACTGGCACCTTTGTCTGCCCACAAACAAATCCGCAGCTGTCCTGACAGAGCTCTGTTGAGGTCGTTCAGTCTCCCTGTCTCACACGGTCATTCTGTATGTCCTGGCGCTGCAAGCGGCCCTTTTGTATGGGACTCCTGCCTGCATTGGCGCCTTTTTCTGCCCACAAAGAAATCCACAGCAGTCCTGACAGAGCTCCGTTGAGCTCACTCAGTCCCCCGTCTCACTCGCTCATACTGTTTCTCCCACAGCTGCAGGCTGGCCTTTTGTACTGGGCCCCTGCCTGCATTGATGGCTTTTTCTGCCCACAAAGAAATCCGCAGCAGTCCTGAAAGAGCTCCGGTGACTTCGCTCACTCCCCCTCCGTCACTCGCTCTCTCGTTCTGTTTCTCCCAGTGCTGCAGGCTGCCCTTTTGTACTGGGTTCTTATGTTGCACCCTTTCTCTGCCCACAAACAAATCCACAACTGTCCCAACAGAGCTCTGTTGAGGTCGCTCATTCTCCCTCTCTCACACGCTCATTCTGTTTGTCCTGGCACTGTAAGCGGCCTTTTTGTACGGGACTCCTGCCTACATTGGCGCCTTTTTCTACACACAAAGAAATCTGCAGCAGTCCTGACAGAGCTCCTTTGAGCTCACTCAGTCCCCCATCTCACTCGCTCGTACTGTTTCTCTCAGTGCTGCAGGCTGCCCTTTTGTACTGGGCCCCTGCCTGCACTGATGCCTTTTTCTGCCCACAAAGAAATCTGCAGCAGTCCTGAAAGAGCTCCGTGAGTTCGCACACCCCTCCCTCACTCGCTCTCTCGTCTGTTTCTCCCAGTGCTGCAGGCTGCCCTTTGTACTGGGCTCTTGTGTTGGGCCCTTTCTCTGCCCACAAACAAATCCGCAGCAGTCCCGACAGAGCTCAGTTGAGCGCGGTCACTCACCTCTCTCACTCGTTCGATCCTAATGTGTCCCACACAGTGATTTTCCACAGCGACCATGCTATTCTGTGGCAGGAGTGCAAAAACACATTTTAGCCACGATGTGAAAAATGGCAGCTGTACTGTTCATAAGGAGGTGTGGAAAAATGCCACTGTTGAAAATGTGGGGTGAAAATATTACAAAATTGTGAAGTTACAAGGGTGCGTGGAAACAGTTCAACGCACGCTTGTAACACAGTCATGTTATGGAGGTTCACACCCGATTTTCAACATAGGCATTTTGATCTCTGCTCATGAACAGTGCCACTGTAATTTTCTTAATCTGTCCTGAACAGTGATTTCCCACAGTGACTCAAGTTATTCTGCGCGCCGAACTGTGAAAACACATTTCGTCAGGATGTGAAAAATGACAGCTGTACTGCTCATAAGAAGGTGTGGAAAATTCCACTGGTGAAAATGTGGCATGACAATATTACAAATCTGCAAAGTTACAAGGGTGCATGGAAAGTGTGCAATGCACACTTGTAACACAGTCCTTCGATGGGCTATTATCACCAAATTTTCAACATAGGCATTTTAGGACCTCTGCTCATGAACAGTATCACTCTCATTTTCTTAATCTGTCCCGGACAGTGATTTCCCACAGCGACAGCTCTATTCTGTGCCGGAAGTGCGAAAACACATTTTGGCCAGGATGGGAAAAATGACAGCTTTACTGTTCATAAGTAGGTGTGGGAAAATGGCAATGCTGGAAATCTGGAGTGAAAATATAAATTCACGAAGTTATGAGCATGCGTGCAAACTGCTCAACGCACACTCGTAACACAGTCATTTTATGGAGTATCATTACCAAATTTTCAACATAGCCATTTCAGGACCTCTACTCATGAACAGTGTCACTGTCATTTTTTTAATCTGTCCCGAACACTGATTTCCCACAGCGACCGCGCTATTCTGTGTTGGAAGTGCGAAAACACATTTCCGCCAGGATGTGAACAATGACAGCTATACTGTTCACAAGGAGGTGCAACAAAATGTCAATGTTGAAAATCTGGCATGAAAATATTGCAAATTCACGAAGTTACGAGCATGCGTAACAACTGTGCACTCGTAAAACAGTCATTTTTGATTTTTCCACTGGAATTCGAACACAGGCTTTTTGAGAGCCCACCCTCATGAACACTGGCACTGTCATTTTGTTAATCAGACCCAAAAGGTGATTCCATGCAGTGACCACGAAATCACCTTTCCGGGCCGACTAACCCCATGACAGTTCAAGAATTCATGAGGAGGGGTCCCAAAAACCCCATGTTGAAAATTTGGTGAAAAAATTCCCAAAAATGCCCAAGATATGCAGTAAAGTTGAAAAAACCCTATGTATTACATTATACAGCTTACCGGCATTTCCTCAGTTCGCGATCGGCTTTGAAGAGTGCAGACGTGTTCCCGGTCCACCGAAGATCATTAGCGCCAAGCTCCTAAGGTAAATATGGGGTGGGGGAGGCAGGGCTGCAATGGGTGGGTGGGTAGGTAGCGGTGGGAGGCAGGGTGAGCGCTAGGACGGTTTCCTTTTTCCCAGGATAAAAAACAGGCATCGCGGGACCGTTTTTTAATTTGCTGGGACATCTGGCACACTGGGGTGGGCTCCCAGTGTGCCAGGAGAGGCTTTCTTGTCCAGGGGCAGCAGTAGCCGATGGGGGATTGGGCACCCCCGTCGGAAAAAGGGCAGGGGTATCATTATGCCGACGGAGATTGGGCACCCCGTCAGCAGGAACAAAAAGGGGGGGTTACAGAATGCTGATGGGGAATGGGCTCCCCCATCAGCTACAAAACAAACACGGGAGCACTAAAGCCGACGGAATTGGGCACCCTGCTGGCAGGAACAAAAGGGGGTAACAGAATGCCGATAGAGTGGCCTCTGCTGACAACAAAACAAACAGGGGAGCACTACAGCCAATGGGATTGCCACCCCGCTGGCAGGAACAAAATGGGGGGACACAGAATGCTGACAGGGAGTGGCCCTGCTGGCAACAAAGAGAGACGGAAGCCGACGGGATTGGGGCCCCGCCGGCAACTAAACATGGTGGGGGGATTATATTGCTTGTGAACATGGCAGCAAGCCACCTCCATGTTCACAAACAATCTCAGGGGTTTTACATCCCGCCCTGCAATGATGGTTCGCTCCCTCATTGCAGCGGATGGCTGACGCTGCAATGACGAGGTGGCCCTGATTGCAGCGGCTGATTTTTTAGAAAGTTGAGGCACGCTGGCTGAACTAGTGTCAGCAGCAGCATGCCATGGCATTGGGGGAAGCGGGGCAAGCCTTTGCAGGCTGTGGGGGCATTGGCCACAACAGTGCCGTGCCTCCATAACCTGCTTCTGGAGAAACCTGTCGCAACATGTTTCTTGCACATGCACGCAATCAACATAAAAATACATAGAGGGAGGAGACAGTAAGCATACAAAGCAACAGGAGAGGGGACACAAAATAAGTCAAGATGGGAGTGGTGCAGTGCAATGGCTGTGGGACAGCAGTGTTCCAGGAGACATTCTGGAGGCTGCGATGCTGCCCTGTTTGCAGGCACCTCTCTGGTCTGAGGGAGGAGGTTGCCCATCTCCAGGCTGACCTGGCTAGGATTCGTGAAACCTCTTCCCCCACCCAGGGACCACCAGGGCCACCACCGTTACCTCAGAGGTTGCCAAGAAAGAGGAGCGGTTGGACCAAGGTGGGCACAGGGAGGGACAGGGTGGTGGAACAGAGGTGTATCCCTCCAGTTGTACTTCTCCACAATTTTTATGCTGTTCTGGCAAAGAGTGGTTCCTCTATGGAGGTACCTGCAGTGGAGACCAAATAGGATGCTGGGAACCTCCACAAAGGAGACCCACAGGAGGGTGGCATGAGACCTCACAGGGGAAGGAAACAACTCTTGGTGGGGGACTCGATCATTAGGGGGGTAGAAGTGGGGGAGGAAGGGGATAGGGAGGTAAGGTGCCTGCCTGGTGCCACGGCTTGGAGGGACAGGAAGCGAATCCTCAGGATCATGGGAGCAACTGCATGAGGGAGGGAGCTGAATGTCATTGTCCATCTAGGGACAAATGACCTGGCTGTGAATAGGAAGAGGCCTTAGACAAGTAGCATGTACGGAAACCTTCTCAGAGGTGCTGCCTGTCTATGGCAAGGATGGTGCTAGGGTATTCCGCACCATGGAATTCAATGAATGGTTGAAAAACTGATGTGGAGCTCAGGGATTTGGCTTCATTGGGGACTGGGGAGCCACCTGGAGGGATGCAGGCTTATACCAGTGTGATGGTCTGCATCTGTCCAGGGGGAACCAGGATCTTAGGTGACAGGTTTAAATGCTTCATTGGCAAGCATTTAAACTAGCCAAGGGGGAGGCACTGAAAAGGAGCAGGGAAATCCCAGCCTCCCCTCCCCACAAAACACAGTAGTTAGAGAGGTAAACACCAAGGTAGAGAAGTCAGTAGGAAACAGGACAGGGATAACTGCAGAAAAAGGTAGTAAGGACAAGGATGGGGCTAAAAGGGGTAAGGCCATAAAAAAATAAATGGAAGGTGACGAGTACCAATGCCCGCAGTCTGTGCAACAAGCTCCCTGAACTAGTGGTCTTGATGGAAGAGGGATGCCTGGATATTGTGGCAGTCACTGAAACATGGTACACAGAGAACCATGACTGAGATGTCAACATACCAAGATACACAGTCTACAGGAGGGACAGGGTGGGTAAAAGAGGAGGAGGAGGAGTAGCTCTCTATATAAGGGAAGGGATTAAACAACAGAACTAAAGAGTAAACAGGAAGTTGATGAGTCACTATGGGTCACCCTGGAGACAGGAAGTGGCACTAAACCACATGGGGTTGTGCACAGACCCCATCTTAGGGGAGGAAATGGACAAGGAAGTGATAGAAGGCATCCTTAAATGACAGAAAAAGGGAGATATTGTTAATGGGGACCTGAATATGCCAGATGTTAACTGGAGTACCTTTGCTGCAGGCACATCCAAGAGTAGGGTCATTCTTGATGCCCTACAGGGGCATGCCTCAGACAGCTAGTGTTGGAACCCACTCAGGAGGGAGCAATCTTAGACCTGGTACTCTCAAATGAGGAAGGAGAAAGGATCTCAGATTTAGAAGTGGGTAGCCATCTGGGAACAAGTGACCACCAAATAGTGTGGTTCACAATAAACACAGCCATAGAGTCCAGCCATACAAAAACAAGAGTATTGGACTTTAGGAAGGCTGACTTTGGGAAAATGAGATAGTGCCACAGAAAAGCACTAGCAAATGGGCAAGAAGGAGGGGTGGAGGAACAATGGGGAATAATCAAAACAGCCATTGCAGAGGCAACAAGCCTTTGTGTGAAGCAAATCAACAAAACAAAACAAAGGAAAAAAACACTATGGTTCTCAAAAGAGGTGGAAGGGAAGGTTTAGGAGAAAAGGATAGCATTCAGAAAATACAAGGAAACACAGAAGGAGCAGGACAGAGAACTTTATCAGTTAAAGCAGAAGGAGGCAGGGAAGGCAGTCAGAATAGCAAAAGCACAAACTGAGGAAAAGATAGCTAACTCTGTTAATTTAACTCATTGCCTCCTAGAAACGTCTGTAGGCATCAACAAATCTAACTACAGTGTGTCCCAGATGCCTACAGAAGTCACCTACAGACTTCCTGTGCACCCTAGAAACGTCTGGAGAAGTCACTCACATATTTTAATATCACTTGCCAGCCAGAATTGATTAGAATTGACTGCATAGTATCATTAGAAAGGTAATGTTGTGCTGAACAACCTTGCCACTGACACTTTGTGTGTATCATGTTCACTTTAGGAGTTATACATATTTGTTTATGACATTTTGTCAATCTAGAAACACCTAAGCACTTTGGAAAAACACTCATTCTGGGTATCTTAGCCAGTATAAAACAAAAACCAAATTGAGTACAGCTGATTGCATAGAACCGTTGGAAAGGCAATTTTGTGGGGAACAACTGTGCCACTGATACTTTGTGTGTGTCATGTATACTTTAGGAGTTATATGCATTTGTTTATGGTATGGTGTGTATGGCAGACATTTTTTCCATTAAGACTCACCTAAGCAGCTTGAATAAAATGCACTTTTTTGACACTTCAGCAGGCATAAAAAAAAACATATTGATTACAATTGATCGCATAGCATCGTTGGAAAGGCAATTTTGTGCTGATCATCTTTCATGCTGACACTTTGTGTGTATCATGTATACTTTTGGAGTTATATGCATTTGTTTATGATATGGTGTGTGTGGTTGAGATTCATCCCTCAAATCTCACCAAAGTACCTTGACTAAAATGAGGAAAAATTATATTTCATAGTAAAAAGATATCTTTTTTTTAGCAAACATAATAGTAAAACACCATCTAATGTCTGTATGCTTAATTTGGTGTTGATATTTGACATATTTTCCAATAAAAAATGGCTTACGTTGCCTTTTTTTAGTGAAAAAAAAATATTTTTTTCCGGTTTCAACCAGCATAGAAAAAAACTAAATTACTTATTATTACATGCATACCACCATTGGAAAGGCAATTTTGTGCTGAATAACTCTGCCACTCATGCTTTGTGTCTAGCATGTACAGTTATTGAGCTATTGACATTTGTTTGCAACATGCTGACTATGGCTTGATTTGCTTAGAAAGGCCCAGGATTCACTGTTAAAAGTATACAGGAGATTCAGAAGACAAGTGGTGTAATCTCAGAGTGAGCCTGTTGAGGCAATGAGTTAAGAAGGGGGATAAAACCTTTTATAGGTACATTAGGGAGTGAAGAAAGACCAAGGGAGGGATACAGAGACTTAATAAAGGGGAAGGAATGTGGGCAGAGGGTGACAGTGAAAAAGCAGGGATACTGAACAAATATTTCTGCTCTGTATTCACAACGGAAGAGGAGGGGGAGGTACCTAAACCATAAAAGGGAGAAACTCTGAATGGGGGGGGTCGATGCCAGTCCATTCACAGAAGAAAGGGTTTTGAAAGAACTCTTGAAACTGAGGGTGGACAAATCAATGGGGCCTGATGGGATTCACCCAAGAATTCTAAAAGAACTAAGGGTAGAACTAGTAACACCACTGACTACTCTCTTTTTTTTGAATATTCTGTTTATTAAGAATTTTCTTTTACAAGCAGTACATGTATGACATACAACAGGCAACTACAAAAACAGACAAACTTCCCAAGTAAACTAATAATACATAACGAATAACAACAAATAGATGCAATCGAGTGTGCATTTCAATCCATACCATTAGACATATTCAAGTACTCACAGTTAAACACATAAGACCCAAGAGATCCATTTTGTTCTGTGCAAGATGATAGTATCATGAACACACACTGTAATAGACAATGAGTAGCCAACTAACGAGAGGAGCCCTTCCCCTTGGGCTGGCATTTATGCTGGTGTTTATATATTCAGCCCTGTGCGCAGCATCATATTTTCAGATATGCTCAAGGACGCCAGAAAGGGAGCCCAGTCCCTCAAGGATGCCTCCTCCCTATCCCTTACCAGCAATGTAAGCCTTTTCAATGCTAGAGAGCGGATGGCCATTCTCCGCCACTCAGTCACCGTAGGCCCATTCCCGATGACCCAAGTGTTCTGAATACAGTGCCTGGCCTATACGAACAGAACTCTTGTCCATCTAGGCAGTGGCAGCCACTCCTCCTCCCCTCCCACTACCTCCACCCCAAATAGACAAACCAGGGGGTCCCGAGACAACTGCCCTCCTGACACATCTTGTACTACCTCCCCCCAAAACTTAACCAAGGCTGGGCATGACCAAAAGCAATGAAAGAAGGTACCCAACCCCCTGTTACATCTCCGGCACAGCGGGGATATTGAGGGATGTGCTCTATGAACCGCCACTGGGGGCCAGTATGTTCTATGCAGAAACTTATAGAAGGCCTCCTTAAACCTATTACACACCATGATCCCCTCCGGCATCCCAAGGACTAACTTCCAATTCTTTTCCGATATTTGTTGTCCTAAATCCCTCTCCCAGAGGGCCTTTGTGGCGCCAGTTAGATCCGGCAAATTTTGCTTATCCTGTTTAGCCACTTTCCCTATAAATCCTTTTGGATCTTTCTTAGCCTGGTATACCATCTGCTCTACCACATTTGGGTGCATCCCTCCCCTATCCCCCATTCCCATCTTCCCCACAAATGCTTTCACTTGCAGGTATCGGAATAATTGGGATGTCCCCAGCCTCATGTCTCGCCTAATCCTGTCAAACTCACTTGGCTCTCCTCTCTCTAAGAGGACACCCACATAGGCTGCTCCTCCCCTTTCCCATTCTAGGAACCCCCTATCCTCCATCCCAGGCACAAAGAAGGGGTTCTTCACAATCGGCAGTAGCACAGTCTCCCTCTGAGCCAAGCCTTTCCACCACCACAGGTGGTCCCAGACCTCCAATGTTTCCCTAACTAATGGGTTACCACTCCCCAGTTCTCTATATGCCGGAAGTCCCTTACTATGAAGGTAGGCTGTAAGTCCCCCTGGGGTCCCTCGTTGTTCCAGCTCTGCCCAGCTGGCCACCACCAGCCTGTGGACCCAGTCAGCTATCCCCCTGAGCTGCACTGCCCTGTAGTAAGTACCCAAATCCAGGAAATTAAGCCCCCCTTTAGGCCTATCCGCCTTAAGCCTTTTCAGGCTAATTCTGGGCTTCTTGCCCTGCCAGATAAAATCCGAGAACCCCCTCTCCAACCTTTTCACATCTCCCATTGTTAACCTCACCTGCAACATTTGCATGGGATATAGGATACGGGGAATAATATTCATTTTTATTAGACTGATCCTCCCAATCCAAGACACAGGGAGCTGCATCCATCGCTTAAGATCTGCCAGGACCGATTTGATCAGGGGATGATAATTTAACTTATATAGCTCTTCCCAACTCTGCCCTATCCGGACTCCTAAGTATTTAAAATCTGTCTGGACCACCTTAAATCCCATTTCCTGTACCTCTTGGCCAGCATCCGGGAATCCCATGACTTCAGATTTCCTGACATTAATCTTATAACCTGAGAAACCTGCAAACCTCTCGATAATATTCATCAAATGCCTCATGGAGCCGTGCAGGTCTCCCAGGAACAGCAGCATATCGTCTACATATAGCGCCACCTTGTGCTCTCTCCCTTCCACATCCCCTACTCCCACCACACCCTTGTGCTGGCGTATCGCCGATGCCAAGGGTTCGATCACCAAGGCGAACAACAGGGGGGATAGTGGGCACCCCTGTCTCGTACCCTTCCCAGCCCGAATTTTTCCGAGAGGCATCCATTTACTATGACACACGCATTCGGCCTAAGATACATGGCCCTGACCCAGCCTATGAACGAGTCACCCAGATCAAACTGGGCCATTACTTCAAATAGGTAATCCCGTTCCACTCTATCAAACGCTTTTTCAGCTTCCAAGGAGATCACCCCCATTTTCCCTTGGGTCCGGCCTGCCCGCCATATGATATTAAGCAGTCTTTGCACATTATGATAGGACTGATGTCCCTTAATAAACCCGGTCTGGTCTGGGTGAATCACCTCCAGGAGTATATTCTCCAATCTGGTAGCCAGGACCTTGGCCAAGATTTTTAGATCTACATTAAGCAAAGAAATAGGTCGGTAAGCTGTGCAATCCAGCTCGTCCTGTCCCACCTTGTGTATTAAGCAGATATTTGCATCAGAACATGAGCCAGGTAGCACCGGGACCTCCCCCTCCGCTCCCTCCTCAAATACCCTACTCAGTGTATCGGCCAGCTGCCCCCCCAAGATTCTATAATACTCAACAGGGAAACCATCTGGCCCACTGGCCTTACCCAACTGCAACTTCTGTATAGCCCTTAGAATTTCCACTCTAGAGATGGTTTGACCCAGCAACTTCCTCTGCTCATCTGTAATCCTCTGCAGAGGCACTCCGTCCAAGAACTCCCGTATACAATCTTTCTTCCCAGTATGCTCCACCCTATATAACCTGTCATAAAAACTCCTGAAACAGTCTGCTATTTCCTTTAAGCTAGTAAGGACCTGCCCCTCCGCACCCTTTACCCTCAATATTCGTGTTGAGCACCTACCCCCTTTCATCAACCTCTCCAGCATGGGCCCTGGCTTATTCCCCCACTCGAAACCCCTTCTTTGCTTTCCCGGTCTCATCTCTTAGTAAGGTATTAAGAGCTTCCCTCGCCGTTATTAATAATCTGGAGGCATCCCCACCTTCTTCTCCCCCTACCCGCTCCTCCAGCTCCTTCACTTGCCTCTCTAGCTCCTCCCCTCTTACACCTACTCTGTTTCTTAATTTTGGCTACATAGGCTATTATAGCCCCCCTCATAAAGGCTTTCCCTGCCTCCCAGAAAATAGCATTAGAGATCTCACTCGTGGAGTTCGTCTCCTCGTATAACTTCCACTGTTCTGTTAAATACTCCCTAAATGCCTGGTCTTTGGCTAGGTACATAGGGAATTTCCAAGTGGCAGGTCTGTCCTCAGACGCCCCCCCCAACAACTTTAGCATAACCATGGCATGGTCTGAGATAAAAATGGGACTGTGAGCTATCTCCCTTATCCTACCCACCCAGCATTTGGGAAGATAGATATAGTCCAGGTGGGACCAGGTCTTGTAAGGGTTAGAATAAAAGGTATATTCCCTCGCACTGGGGTTAACCGCCCTCCAACCATCCACCATATCTAAATCTGCTATTCCAATTCACCACTGGTTCATAGCCTCTGTAACGCGTCCCTTTCCTGCAGAATGATCCATGCATGCGTCCATAGTCCAATTGAAATCCCCTCCCATAATAAGCCCAGGGAATTGCTCCCTGACTAGCAGACCTAGCAAAAAGGCATAGAACTGCGGCTCATACACCGCTGGTGCATATACACAGCCAAATGTAAGTGTCTCCCTACGCCACGTTCCAGTGACAAAAATATACCTGCCCTCTTTCGGATCTCTTACAACTCTTTTCACCTCGAAAAGCAGGATCTTATGAAAGAGTATCGCTACACCCCTTTTGTGAAAGGAGTAAGAGGCAGCCAAACATTTCCCCACCCAGTTCCATACCAACTTGGCATGCTCCAATTCTGTCAGGTGGGTCTCTTGCAACAATGCCACCTGCGCCCCCCTCCTTTTCAATGCAGCCAAAAGTGCTGTCCTCTTTACTGGGCTCGCTATGCCTTTTACATTCCAAGAGATAACATTAAAGTTCACTGCATCACCCATCCCACCCTAAACATCTTTTCAAATTCCAAACCATTTCCACCTGACATTCCCCTGTACACTTCCATTTTATCAGAGCATTTTGAAGTAAGCTTGCACATTGTCTTTGATTTCTACACAGTCGATTGCATCTAAAGAAAAGTAATAATATAATTGCAGTAACAATAATAACAGTAATAACCCTATTTATGATAACATTTTTAACTTTACAACCCTGATATGTTCCCCCCCACTGCCTTTCCTCCTCACCTTTCCACCCTCTCTGCCCTCCCCACTCACACTTCCCTTCCCCCCCTTATCTACACTAATTACTAACATAGCACAAGTGTATATTCAGAAAAACGAACAATCAGATGTACTCCTCCACAACTGAGATGCGCGTCTCACCGCTCCCCCCAGCAGCTATGTCCCCTCCATCCTGGTAACCTCCCCTAGTGACTCCATCAGAAAAGAGCAAAGGTATGAGACACGAGGCCATCCATCCTTTCCCCCCTGGGGTCACCCTCGCTGCCCTCCCCATCCCTTCACTCCTGTCTGCTTCCTGTCAGCTTGTCTCTCCCCCCCCAGCCCTAACTACTCAGCCATTCTTCTGGGCCCCGTTCTTATAACCCTTGGTCATAAGACCCATCCACCTTCCCCCATACCATCCCCTCCTGATTATCACTCGATTTGGCATCCTGCCTTCTCCATGAAGATTCCATTACTCCCACATGCCCCCTAGAGGAGAGCGAGGACAAGCCCGCCATAATGGCCCATTTCATCCCTTACCTCTAACGCCCCCAGCCCACCCCTGCCCCCTCTCCAAACGCTAACCAACAATAGAAAAGCTCCTTCATCTATCCTTCCCCCACCATGTCCCCACGAAGTGTATCCTCAGGATGAGCACTTCCCCAACTTATAATGAGGGCAAATTTATCCCCCTCTCCCCTCATCCCCCCGCCTCATCACACTACCTGTATGTGTAGCCGTTCTCCTCATTTGCACCACTGCATGACCTCCTCTCCCACTCAGAAGAGAGCTGGAATGCATGAATGTATAAAGTGCAAGGTGGCACTAAGGGTACAAGGGCTAGGCCACGCCATCTGCTAGTATGTGCCCAGTCCGCCCCACCCCCTCCCTACAAGAGCCAGACCTCCAGCCCAATGGCTTCACGCTCCACGGCCTCATCCTCTGGACGCCTGTGGGCGTATGGTAGCGAGGACAAGAGGCAGAAGAGGCAGAAGGGGGAACCAAGGAGGCACAACAGAGCACCACGGACTATATTTCCTCATAGCATACCCAGGCACCGCCCTACTTCCACTGTCCAGCCTAAGCAGGCTCAGCCTCCACCCAACTCTATCATGCAATCCAGATCCACAGGCTCTTCCCTCTTAATTGTATTACTACCCGAGAGCACCTCCAGATCACAGATCAGCAGAAGCAAATAAAGGGGGGAGGTATAAAGGGACACCGAGGATGCGAGGGCCAGGCCGCACCATCAAATTACACGTGCTAGGCCCGCCCCCACTCCTACCTCACTGATATCGGGTATTCGGCCTAAAGGCCTCACTCTCCACAGTCCCCTCCTCCACACATACTCCCGGGGTCCACGAGACAGCAAAGGTCCAAGGGGGAAGCAAGGGGAGACACATCAAGGCATCATCTCCGGCCATCTCAGCCTCCTAATGTTCGATAGATGTCAGTACCAACCAAACCAGCAACTGTCCCTTCTTAACCATAAACTCCTCAAATGGATAGGGCACAACAGCGCCAACAGTTCACTCTTAACGAATTCCAAACCGTAACAAGAACCAACAGGAATGTAGCACGTATACACAGGCTCCTTTCCAGCCCAGCCATCTAGCTCTTCCCCACTCTCACGCTGGTTCTCAGCTCACTCTCCTCCTCAAGGCCTTCACAAATTCTTCTGCTTTCTCAAGCTCCCAGAAGGAGTAAGTTGCCCCTTCATGTTTAATCTTGAGTGTAGCAGGGTATACGAGAACATTTTTCACCTTCAGACTCCTCAGCTGAGCCATGAGCCCATTGAATGTTTTTCTTTTCTTCAGCAGGCGCGTTGAGTAATCCTGCGAGAGGAACAGCCGGTGACCTTCAAAACTCAGGGAGCCCTTTGCTCGGTACGCCTTCAGGGTCACCTCCTGGTCTTGGAAATTATGGAACCGCATAATAATCTGGCGGGGAGGCTGATCCACCGGCGGCCGCGGCATAATTGCCCGATGTGCTCGTTCCAATTTCACATGGCCATGCTTCATACTGAGGCCCAGCAGCTCTGGCAAGACCCTGCTACAGAAATCCAGGGCATCATTACCCTCTTGCCCCTCTGGAAGCCTTCTCAAGCGCAGGTTCAGTCGCCTATGGTAATTATCTTGATAGTCATAGGCCTCCTTGAATTCCTCCAGCTCCTTCTGGAGGGCTCGAACTTTCCCAGGAACCATCAGCACCTCGTCTTCCAACCTAGAGATTCTTTCCTCTGCCTCTGTCATCCTGGTACCTTGCTGCGTTTGCTGCTCCAGGACCTCCTGCAGCCTGCAGTCTAGCTTATCCTCCAGCTTAATTAGGTGTGGTTTGAGGGCTGCAATTACTTGGCCCATTAGCTCTTTCCCTAACGCCGCAACTTCAGCAGCCGAGAGTGAGACTAGGCCCGCGTTCTCACTTACAGAGGCCAGCGCACACGTCTTTCCCATTTTCCCAGTCACCCGCTGATTCTTGGACGGCATGGGGGTTAGAAACTCGTCCATCACACTTTCCTCCACCTGACAATAAAATTTTTAGCCACTTAGGGGTAAATTATACCTTTATATTATCATTAATTAATGGCTGCCCAGATGGAGCGAGCGAGAAATGCAACCGCTCAGTTAGCTGCTCATTAGTGCCCCCCCGACTACTCTCTTTAACAAATCATGGGAGGATGGGGTGGTACCTGAGGACTGGAGGAGGGCAAATGTGATTCCACTTCACAAAAGTGGGAGCAGGGCAGAGGCAGGAAACTACAGACCAGTTAGTTTGACTTCAGTGGTAGGGAAAATGATGGAATCACTTCTGAAGGAAAGAATTGTTGAGTATTTAGAGGCCAGTGGGGCACAGGACCCAAGGCAGCATGGATTCACAGCAGGAAGGTCATGTCAGACGAACAATAGATTTCTTGACTGGGTGACCAAAGTAGTAGACCAGGGAGGGGCTGTGGATATGGCCTACCTAGATTTTAGCAAGGCATTTGACACAGTCTCACACAAAAGATTAATATACAAGTTAGCCAGCCTTGAAGTGGGTCCCAAGGTGGTAGCCTGGATAAAAAACTGGCTGGACAACAGGATGCAAAGGGTAATAGTAAACGGAGTCCACAGTGAAGAAAGGAGGGTAACTAGTGGGGTACTGCAGAGTTCGGTACTGGGACCGGTCCTCTTTAATGTCTTTATAAGTGACATTGGAGAGCACCTGGAAGGAAAGGTATGTCTCTTTGCAGATGACACAAAGATCTGCAACAGGGTTGATACACAAGGTGGGGTGGAAAGAATGAAAAGGGACTTGGCAAGGTTGGAGGAATGGTCAAATGTGTGGCAGCTCAGATTCAGTACAAAGAAGTGCAAGGTAATGCATCTAGGAAACAAAAAACCCAGGGAAGAGTACACAATGGGGGGTGGGTTAATAACAACAACAAAAATCGAAAGAGACCTAGGAGTAATCATATCAGATGACCTAAAGGTAGCCGGCCTGCCGGCGCAGCAGTTGGATTTCCGCTTGCAAAGTCAGTGACCTGGGTTCGGAAACGAGCCCGGGAGCTGGAGGGCCGGCCGGGGGAGAGGACTTGAGCATCCTAGGGACTGCTCATTCTCTCCAGGGGGAGGGGGGAGTCAGAGCTCGGCTCTTGTCTGGCCCCGGGTGGAGACCCGAAGTACAGCAAGTCCGACGCTTAACAGAGGGGCGATGTGCCAGACTTCGGGGCTTCAGTGCCTTGATGTCCAGGGACATAGCATGCTGAGAGAACATTGGAGAAAAAAATGCGCAGCCTCCCAGTAGACGGAGCACCAGGCCCCGACCTTCAATTTCTCTACCAGACTGGAGACAGCGTTCTGACGAAAAGTAAAAAAAAGGATGACCTAAAGGTGTGCAAGCAATGTGAGAAGGCAGTAAGGAGGGCTGGGAGGATACTGGAATGCATAGGGAGAGGCATCAACAGTAGAAAACAGGAAGTTGTTATCCCTCTGTACAGACAGTTAGTGAGACCACATCTGGAGTACTGCATGCAATTCTGGAGACCCCATCTCCGCAAAGACATAGACAGAGTGGAGGCTGTTCAGAGGAGGGCAACCAAAATGGTGCAGGGTCTGCACCAGAAGACAGATGAGGAGAGACTAAAGCAGCTTATTATGTACACCCTTGAGGAAAGGAGGGAGAGGGGGGGACATGATAGAAACTTTCAAGTATCTCAAGGGAATTAACAAAGTACAAAAGGGTAGTATCTTTCAGAAGAAGAGATGTGCAAGAACAAAGGGGCACAATTTGAAGATAGAGGGGGGACGGCTCAGAGGTAATGTTAGAAAGTATTTTTTCACAGAGAGGGCTGTTGATGTATGGAACAGCCTTCCTGAGGAGGTTGTGGAGTCAGGAACAGTGGGAGAATTCAAGAATGCATGGGACAGGCATAAGGCAATTCTAGTGGGGGGTAGGAGGGAGGAAGTCAGCTGTTGATTAACCAGAATCTGCAGCTTATCCATCAGGTAGGGGAAATGGGCAGACTAGTTGGGCCAAGTGGTCCTTGTCTGCCGTCAAATTCTATGTTTCTATGTTTCCAACTTGTTTCTGCTCTGCCCCCAACATCACCACTTCCACCACTACAATCATACCTCTCCAACTTCAGACCAGGAACCAGAAGAGGCTTGCTATACCTAGCCTCGAGATCAGTTTTCAAGTCAGAGGAATAGACTGCTGCATTGTTAACCTGAGGACAATGGGTGTTCAGTATAAGGGAAGGGAGATAGTTCACTTTTAGAACAAAAAATTAACTTTGTGCTTCACGTCACACTGGGTGAGATGGCAAACTGTTTTAGACAACAAAAACACAATAGCATGGTGATCCCATGAGAACTACACATTAGTGTGTTCCAGTTCCCATGGAAGGGGGTTTCATAGACTTACTTAGACTCTTCCTATTGTTTCTTGCTAATTTTTTCCAAAAGATCTTTCTCTGCTTTCTTATAGCAGCCTGAATATTTTCTAAAGCATAGTAGAAGCTGCGATGTGTAGAACAGCACTATACCTGGAGGCTGACACAGCACCCTGTCTGTGTGAGTCTCAGAGTGGTAAAATTAGGGACATCCCTCCTAATGTGGGACAGATGAGAGGTATGAATACTCTGCTATACTGTACAGTGTGGGATAGCACCCTCTCCATATGGGACGGAGGGGATTCTGAGTGGTAAAATGAGGCACATCCCTACAAATGTGGGACTGTTTGGAAGTATTAATTCCACTGTACAATGTGGGACAACACCCTCTCTATGAGGTGTATGTGCTAGCGAGCATGAACTGTGTCCACATGAGTCATACCACTGGCATGCCAATACACACCATGGAGGTAGGTGGCCACACGTGAGATGAACAAACATGTTCGCAGGACAGGCAGTCGTGGGTGGGGTGTACAGACAAGTGAAGGCCTGCATGGAGGAGACACAGGGCAGGTGTTCTGTGCATGGAAAGGCCTCTTGACCCTGCCATATATGGACATCCACACTGCCCTGCTGGTGCACAGTGCGCATCCGTGCAAGTGAATACTGCCATGGATGTGGTGGGGTGAGCAGAGATAGAGGATGGCAAGGGAGATTCACCACTGGCATTACCAGATCTGTCACTAGACCCAGATGGAATGGACCATGGCTGGACACCATCCCAGGAACATCCATGGATATGAGGAGCTGGGTGGTCAAGGTCCACGAACTTCTCCACGGGTCCAGTGTCCACTGGAGTCGTGGCTTGTATAACGCTGTGGGTGCTGGTGGATAGGCCTGTCCTCATGCCACACTTCCCAGGGAGGTAGATGCCAGTGGCATGGGACACTTTTATTTCTAAATGGACATTTCTCTGCCATGTTTATTACATTTATTTTCTGTTACATTTGATTTAATTTCCTATTCTGTTTGTCCAGTCTGCTGAAGGTATGAGGACTGTGCACATGCCATGCATGGTTACTACCACCTGCTGTATCACTAAAGCAGTTTTGTACAAAATATCCTTTGTCTGAGTGGTTATTCTGGTCAGTGCTGGCATGCTATTGGCAGCGGTTGTCCGAGCCATAGGGATTGTTGTGTGTCTGGCTGCAATGCAGGAGAGAGGGTGGGGGATGCTGTAGCCACAAGGTGGCGGGGCTGTTGTGTGGCATGCATCCATGGAGGGGGCACACTATGGGGTGTGCTCTGTGCAAGGGGAGGTAGCTGATGAGAGCAAAGCTATCAAGGGCATATTGTGGTGGTTTTATGTATGACAGGCATGAACTACGTGATGGGCTTCAAGAGCATAAGTGTACAAGGGGGGTGCTCATGCCCAATCCTGGAGCATAACTGGTGGTGGTCTAGTCCTACAACAGACCCCAAACTGGTTGTTTGTGTTTACACTGGGCAGGGGGTTTGGGACTCCATCTCCTGTTCTGTTTGGTCCCTGGAAAACCTGACACCCACCCTAGTCCTATGGCGTTGGCGGCCATATCTCAGTGCCTTCCGCCATGGCTGTGCTATAGGCTGTCATGCAGGCCTTGTGTGCTTGCAGTTTATGGCAGGACTCCCCATGGCATAATGCTGCACCTGCACACCAAGATGCCAGGCAGGCAAGTGCCATGTAGTGCATTCACATGTGTGTGTGTGTGTGTGTGTGTGTGTGGTGTGCACATGTCTATATGCAGCCATGCATCTTCGGTCATACATAGTGCTGCCACGGTGGTCATACACATGTGTCTGCTGTGCGTGCTTACAAGCCCCTTCTCTACATGCCACACGGCCTCAGATGGTTTGTTTCAGTGACGTATCCCCATATGTGTGCGGTGGCAGTGAGCCACTTAATGGTTGCCTGACCATTTTAAACAGGCCCTCATGTGAGACAGAGGTGGGTGCTAAGTGGTCAAATGAGGTACCCCCTGCTAATGTAGGACAGTTGAGAAATATGAATCGCACTGTGCAATGTAAGCTAGTACCCTCACCATGTGGGATGGGAGGAAACGGTGTGGTAAAATAATAAATGTCCCTTCTAATTGGATCATTTGAGAGCTATGAATCCCACTGTGCAATGTAGGACAGCCCTTTCTCCATATGGGACAGACAGAGTTCTGATTGGTAAGATGAGGGATATCCCTCTTAATGTGGGACAGTTGACAGATATGAATACCATTATACAATGTGTGACAGTACCCCAACTCCAGGTGGGACAGAGGGGGTTCTGAGAATTAAAATAAAAGATGGCCCTCCTTGAGGTCACACTTAGAATACTGCTCGCCTTGAGGAAGGCTGGGGATAGGGGAGAGGAGGTGCAGAGGAGGGACAACAGGACGATTCGACGGCTGTAAAGAATGCCTTATAAGGTAAGGAATGAGGACCTCACTATGTGCATGTTGGATGATAGGAGGGAGACGGGCACATGACAGAGGCCCACAAGTTTCTCCATGGAGTAAACAGAGTGGACTGCATGGAATTGTTCACAGTGAGTGCAAACATGGGCACTAGGAGGATCTCCATGAAACCAGTAGGTGAGAGAGTTAAAACATCCAAAAGTATTTCTTTATGGAGAGGGAGATGGAAAAGTGGAACAGGCTGCCAAGGGAGGCGAACCATGTCAAAACAGCAGTAGGATTTAGGCATGGATGAGAAAGACATGTGAAACTGGTAAAGGGGGATGGGGAGGAGGGCATGTGGGAAAGGGTAGCGAGTGATTGCTATGGTATTTGCGACATACCATAAGAAGGGTGGAGCAGAAGAGAAGGATCATGAGTCCTTTTCTGCTGTAAGTGTCTATATTTCTAATGCAGGGTGGTTGAAAGGTATGACTCCCACTGTATAATGTTGGACAGAGGAGTTTCTAAGTGATGAAATGGGGTATGCCCCTCCTAATGTGGACAGTTAAAGACGTTGCCTGGTGTTTCAAATTCCCACTTTAATGATGCACCCGAAAAAGTTTTCAAGGCTGTTTACAGGCACAAGTACATTCTTAAATATATAGAAGCATTATTAGAATAAAGCTTTATCTATCTGATTGTGTCATGTCTCGCTGAGAATATATACAGAATGGCAGTGAGAAAATTAGCTCCCACAATTGCAGCCACTGGCACCATTCGTGGCGCTTTATGTACATGTCTGTCTGTCTGTCTGTCTTTGCTTACCCTGTTTATCTTATATTAAAGTTCTTGTCATTCTGCATGTACATTTGAATTGTTTAAACAGCTTTCTCACAAATGTTATTTTTTATTGGGATTTTTCAAGTATTTTTGTCCTGAGCCGACCACCCCTGAAACTGCAACTCTGAAAGCAGATATAACCAAAAGAAGCATGGCAGCCCCTATATTTCTTTCTTTTGCTATATTCACAACCATATTTGACATCTATCAAAAAGGTTTTATTAAAATAACATAGGAAAGAAACGGTTTCATACATAAAAACATACAAAAATGACCCCCATTTTTGGAAATGTTAGTTTAAGAGGGTGTCATAATACAGGTTATTTACTCTTTATTTTTGTATTTGTGGAAACAAATATGAAAATAATGTGTCTTTGTTTCAGTTTTTCTTTTACACTCATGTTGACACCTAAAACACTGATGTTATAGCTAAATAGGAAAAACTTGAGTCCTTATGGATTTAGTTTAGTTTTTATTCCACATAAAACCCTTTTGGCAGAGCCTTTTTTCAAAGGGTTTAGGGTCAAGTACAACAATAAACTACATTTACAGAGTCATTTACAGCTGTACAATACAATATGGTCAAACTACAATTACAATTACAATTCACTGAATACAGGTAAGACAATACCTTATGGCTCAGAGCGCCAGCATTACAGCACCTGACAATCAGGGCACCAAATGCGTGATTTGCCACCCCGTCCCTGAGGTCTCCCTCCCAAGTAGGAATCTTTAAGTAGGGGGATGTGGGGGGCACAGCCACCTGCAAAAAAAGTGATCGGTGACACTGCTGATTGGCGCCCTAATTACCCAGCATCAGAACACTGGCACATTCTGATGGTGGAGCCAAGATATAGAGAATAAAGGATGGGGAAGTGTGTGATATGAGAATTTAATGAACACCTGAGATGTGGGATGCTACATCGCCCTCAGGGTTTATCAAAGCATCTCACACTGATGGTGTCCATTAAATTCTCATGTGCACACTTCCCCATCTTTTATTTTGTATAATATACTGGCAAGCAATTTTTTCCAGCCACACCACATACACACACACACACACACACACACACACACACACACACACACACAGTCTTTGCCTCACCCTCTTCACAGACAGGGTCTCTTTCTCTACACAGACACAGACACACACATACACACACACACACACACACACACACACACACATTCTCTGTGCTTTTGAAGAAATCATGTGGCAGCTGCAGTCTAGTTCTTACAGCAGCAACTTACAGCTCCCCAGTACGCAACCTCCAAGTCTAAATTATCGAGCTGTTTAGCAGTCTCCAGTCCTTCTCCCTCTTGCCTCAAAGCACCCTCTAGCTCCCTCGGCTCTCATTTTAATTATTTTGTTTAAACCTGAAGCTGAAATCGCGATTGCGATTACGATCGCGCTTACCGCTATTAGGCAGTCACAAATCCATTCCCGCTGACGGTGTGTGTCACCTGAAGCTGGCGAATCACAGGATCAACCAGATACTTTATTTTAAAAAACAGTAATAGTTGTATTTAAGGTAGGATCAACCAGATACATTAGCTTTTTGAGCTCTTTCCTTCTAGGTTGCTTGAAAGGACAGAGCAAAGAACCTTACCAGAGCAAGGGAAAGAAATAAGACTTCTTTTGGCTAGGCAGATTTACTGTGTGTTGTTATTTTTATTTTGTACTCACAGGGATTGTTACTGTTTGTTGCTAACATTTTATTGCTTTATTTTTCTCTGATTCAAATTGTTGTTGCTGGGTATACCTTCTGCTGCATTTTTACAAGGTGTGCCTACAGGTGTGTGCTAACAGATTACTGCCGTAATCTTCTGATTCAAATTGCCTTTTGCAAGGTATGTCTTCTGTTACTGCTTTATTTTTCTCTGTAGCAAAGTGTTTCTTACAGGGTATATCTTCTGTGAAATTATTACAGGTGGTGCTTTACAGGTTTTACAGTTTTATCTATCATTAGGATAAAGCTTTTAGGGTTACTGCATTTGTTGCTGACTGATTGTTTCTGCTCTTATCTCCTTGTTTCTTTTGTCCATGGTTCTTCTTTTTTGGCAGGGGAAGGGCCAGCCACCCACCCCCATCCCCAACCACCCCACACTCCACTCCTTTTATAGGGTAGCACAGTCGTGCCATTTCCTGTGGCAAAGCAGGAAGGGGTGGATCAGTGGGGTATCCACACGGTGATCTCATTTACAGGGGCGTTAGTAATTTAACTTGTTATAACAAGTTATACAAAAACCAACAAACAAAACACAAAATCAAACTTTTGCTTTCATTTTCTTCCTTCTAATTACTCTGACCAGGTTATAAACCCAGCAACTTATCTGGAATGGATATCATTAAATGCAGGTATTGCGGAACACTTTTCAGAAGGGCAGTTTTACAGGATTTAGGACACTGTCCTACATGCTGGACCATTGGAGATCTTAGGGCTCAGCTCCAGGCAGCATGGGCAGAGATTGTGTGCCTCAAATTTCATATTCAAGAGGAAATATATTACAAGAACCACCCGCCATTTTCCCAACATCCAACAGAAGCACCTCGGTCGCAGAGGGTAGTTGGTCCGGGAGGTTGGTAGGTGGTTAGGAAGGGCAAATCAGGTGCCCCATCACTCGATGATCTCCAACATATTACCTCCACAAACCATATAAAACTATAAACAGGTGTCTGCCTCTGTCTCCGAAATCAAAAAAAGGGGCAGAGGACACTGCAGAGCAGGACACTGCAGCACAGGATCTAGCACAACAAAACTCGCCCAAAACGGGAACCAAAACAAAAAAAGCAAAAAGGAAATCCCAAAAACATCTGATCATAGGAGACTCCATGATTCGGGGAGTTGATACGTATCTCCAACCAGGGGTAATGGTCAGATGTCTCCCAGGTACATCAGTGTGGAGAGACACTGACCGCATTACTAAAATTGTTCAGGAAGCAGAAGAAAACATTGACATCCTGGTACACATAGGGACTAATGATCTTGCCAGCCAGTCAGTTGTGGAGACCAAGGAACACCTGACCAGGCTGGATGACAAACTATTATCCATTTCGTCCGGCATCTCTTTCTTTGAGGTCCTGCCAGTCTGGGAGAGGGGGGCAGATAGACGGAAGGTCAGAGAAGGGGAGATAGGGGAGCTAAACATGTGGCTCAAAGGGAGGTGCCAGGAAAAAGGACACAAATTTCTAGGGAACTGGCAACAGTTTTGGGAGGGAAAGTTCTTTAAATTTGATGGACTGCATCTGACTAAGGAGGGAGTCAGTGCATTGGGGCAGACGTTTGATGTCTTTGCAGAATATTTAAACTAGCAAATGGGGAGAGGGGTGCAACACCCCATACGTTGAATGGGAAGAACAACCCTCCCACTCAGCTAGTGGTCAAACAGGAGTTCAGCATGTTTGCAGTTCATTTGCATCACCAGGTAAGGAAAAAGGTCCCAGCTCCCCATACGATGCACAGAGGAAATGCCAGACCTCAAACAACAACTATCACACCGAAATCTGGCCAATGGAAAATCATGTACACAAATGCTCACAGTCTGGTAAACAAGATCCCAGACCTGCAGGCGATAATGACAGAGGCTAAACTGGACATAGTAGCAATTAGCGAGACGTGGTTTACCAGTAACTGCACTTGGGAGACTTCAGTACCTGGTTATGTACTATTCAGAAGAGATCGAGGTGCAAAAAGGGAGGGGGGTGGAGTGGCCCTGTATGTCAATGAAAATATCAAAGCTACAGAAATTCAGAATACACATAAGGAGACAGAAGAACTGTGGGCCACCGTGGAAACAGGAAAGGGGACAGCCATAAGAACTGGGGTTGTCTACAGGCCCCCAGATCAGGGGGAGGACACAGACACATTACTGTTAGAAGATATACAAAGCATAACAGCTAAAGGGGAGGTTCTGATAATGGGAGACTTCAACATGCCAGATAGAGATTAGTCAATACCAGCAGGAACATCTGCCAGAACTAGACACATAGTGGATTCCCTGCAGGGGGAAGGCCTCAAACAACTGGTACAACAACCCACAAGAGACAGGGCTATCCTAGATCTAGTACTGACTAACAGGGAAAGGATCGCAGATCTCCAGGTAGAAGGTCACCTGGGGGCCAGTGACCATCACATGGTTTGGTTCAATTTGTCCTCTACAACTAAATCATCCCGTTCCAAGGCAAAAATATGGGACTTCAGAGGAGCTGACTTTGATAAGATGGCCAACAGAATTAAGCTAGCCCTGGCAAAAAGAAATACAGGTGAGGGGGTACAGGTAAAGTGGGCAAGCATTAAGGATGCAATACTTGAAGCAACATCCCATTGTGTTAGAGAGAAAAGGAAGTGCAAAAGAAGAAGGAAACCACTTTGGTTCTCAAAAACAGCAGCAGAAAAGGTCAGAGACAATAGGATGGCCTTCAGGAAATATAAGGGAACACAGCGGGATGAAGATAGGGAGGCATACCAAACTTCCCTAAGGGAAGCAGGGAAGGCAGTAAGGTAGGCAAAGGCCCAAACCGAGAAAACACTAGCACAGACAGTAAAAGAAGGTGACAACACTTTCTATAGATACATTAGTGAAAGGAGAAAGTCTAGAGGGGGTATTGCTAAGATCAAAGGAGATGAGTGGGCATGTGAGGAGGAGGACCATGTAAAAGCATCTGTCCTAAATAGATACTTCTGCTCAGTATTTACTGAAGAGAAGGTAGGGCAAGACCCACAGCTCAGCACCATGGACACAGGGGTAGGGAGGTGAGCACTAGTCCCTTCACAAAAGAAAGGGTCCTACAAGAGCTCGATAAGCTCAGGGTGGACAAGGCAATGGGACCTCATGGCATACATCCCAGGGTACTAAAGGAGCTAAGGGTGGAACTAGCAGAGCCATTATCAGAACTGTTTAGTGAGTCTCTGAGCACAGGAGAGGTCCCAAAAGACTGGAGAAGGGCTCATGTGATCCCGCTCCACAAGAGTGGTAGCAGGGAGGAGGCAGGGAACTACAGACCAGTCAGTCTTACCTCAGTAGTGGACAAGATTATGGAGACACTCCTTAAGGAAAGGATAGTGCAACACCTGGAATCCATAGGAGCACAGGATCCAAGACAGCATGGGTTTACAAAAGGAAGGTCCTGTCAAACTAATCTCATAAATTTCTTTGACCTGGTAACCAGAGTGGTAGATCAAGGGGAAGCAGTTGATGTTGCCTACCTTGACTTCAGCAAAGCTTTCAATACTGTTCCACATAGAAGATTGATTAATAAGCTGGGTAGGCTCAGGGTGGGTCAGAAGTTGGTCAACTGGGTGGCAAACTGGGTGACGGGCAGAAAACAGAGAGTGGTGGTAAATGGTATACAGTCAGAAGAGATGCAAGTCACAAGTGGGGTACCTCAGGGATCAGTCTGGGGCCAGTCCTCTTCAATATCTTCATCAGTGACATTGCAGATGGACTGGAGGGTAAGGTTTGTCAGTTTTCAGATGACACCAAGATCTGCAACAGAGTAGATGATCGAGATGGGGTGGGCAGAATGAGAAGAGAGCTGGATAAACTAGCAAAATGGTCAGAAGAGTGGCAACTGGGGTTTAGTGCAAAGAAGTGCAAGATCATGCACATAGGGAAGAGAAACCCTGAAGCCACCTATAGACTGGGAGGGGAGTTGCTGGCAGTCACAAGGGAAGAAAGAGACTTGGATATCATCATCACCAATGACCTGAAATCATCCAAGGAGACCACTAAAGCAGTATGTAAGGTTAGGGGGATGTTAGGGTGTATTAGTAAGGGTATCACAAGTCGGAAGAGGGAGGTAATAATCCCTCTTTACAAGACACTGGTTAGGCCCCATCTGGAGTACTGCATGCAGTACTGGAGGCCAGACCTTCACAAGAGCATTAACCAAACTGAGGCAGTCCAGAGAAGGGCAACCAAAATGGTGCAGGGACTATATCAGAAAACGTATCAGGACAGATTAACGGAGCTCAATACGTATACCCAAGAGCAAAGGAAGGAGAGAGGTGATATAATCGAAACAGTCAAACACCTTAAAGGCATTAACAAGGTGAAGAGTCTAACATGTTTCAATATAAGAACAAGCATTTGTCAATGCCGAATGTTGATTGCATTGGTCCGTTGAGCTCACTCACTATCCCTGTGTCACTCGCTCGTTCTGTTTCTCCTGGTGCTGCAGGTTGCTCTTTTGTACTGGGCTCCTGCCTGTGTTGGCACATTTTTCTGCCCACAAAGAAATCTGCAGCTGTCCCGACAGAGCTCCATTGAGGTGGGTCACTCCCCCTCTCTCACTTGCTCATTCTGCTTCTGCTGGCGCTACAGGCTGCCCTTTTGTACTGGGCTCCTGCCTCTGTTGGTGGCTTTTTCTGCCCACAAAGAAATCTGCAGCAGTCCTGACACAGGTCCATCGAGCTAGTTCACTCCGCTCTCTCACTCGCTCGTTCTGTTTCTGCCAGCGCTGCAGGCTGGCCTCTTGTACTGGGCTCCTGCCTGCATTGCCGCCTTTTTCTGCACACAAAGAAATCTGCAGCAGTCATGATAGAGCTCCATTGAGCTCCCTCACTCCCTCTCTCTCACTCACTCGTTGTGTTTCTCCCGGTGCTGTAGGCTGCCCTTTTGTACTGGGATCCTGTCTGCATTGGCACCTTTTCCTGTCCACAAAGAAATCCACAGCTGTCCCAACAGAGCTCCGTTGAGGTCGCTCACTCCGCCTGTCTCACTCGCTCATTCTGTTTCTCCCCGGTGCTACAGGCTGCCATTTCATACTGGGTTCCTGCCTCTGTTGGCGCCTTTTTCTGCCCACAAAGAAATCTGCAGCAGTCCCGACAGAGCTCCGTTGAGCTTGCTCACTCCCCCTCTCTCACTCGCTCATTCCATTTCTGTCGGTGCTGCAGGCTGCCCTTCTGTATTGGGCTCCTACCTGCATTGCCACCTTCTTCTGGCCACAAAGAAATCTGCAGCAGTCACGATAGAGCTCCGTTGAGCTTGCTCACTCAATCCCCCTCTCTCACTCATCCATTCTGTTTCTTCCGCTGCTGCAGGCTGCCCTTTTGTACTGGGCCCCTGCGTGCACTGCTGCCTTTTTCTGCCCACAAAGAAATCCGCAGCAGTCCCAACAAAGCTCCATTGAGCTCACTCACTCCCCCTCCCTCACTCGCTCGTTCTGTGTCTCCCGTTGCTGCAGGCTGCCCTTTTGTACTGGGTTCCTGGCTGCATTGGAGGCTTTTTCTGCCCACAAAGAAATCTGCAGCAGTCCCAACACAGCTCCATTGAGCTCACTCACTCCCCCTCCCTCACTCGCTCATTCTGTGTCACCCACTGCTGCAGGCTGCCCTTTTGTACTGGGTTCCTGGCTGCATTGGCGGCTTTTTCTGCCCACAAAGACATCTGCAGCAGTCCCAACACAGCTCCGTTGAGGTCGCTCACTCCCCCTCTCTCACTCGCTCGTTCCGTTTCTACTGGCGCTGCAGGCTGGCCTTTTGTACTGGGCTCCTGCCTGCGTTCTGCCTTTTCCTGCCCACAAAAAAATCCACAGCAGTCATGATAGACCTGCGTTGAGCTCGCTCACTCTCTCTCTCTTACTCGCTCGTTCTGTTTCTCCCGGCGCTGCAGGCTGCCATTTTGTACTGGGCTCCTGTCTGCATTGGCACCTTTTCCTGCCCACAAAGAAATCTGCAGCTGTCCCGACAGAGCTCCGTTGAGGTCACTCTCTCCCCCTGTCTCACGCACTCATTCTGTTTCTCCTGGCGCTGCAGGCTGCCCTTTTGTACTGGGCTCCTGCCTCTGTTGGCATCTTTTTCTGCCCACAAAGAAATCTGCAGCAGTCCCAACAGAGCTCCGTTGGCCTCACTCACTCCCCCTGTCTCACTCGCTCGTTCCATTTCTGCTGACACCTCAGGCTGCCCTTTAGTTCTGGGCTCCTGCCTATGTTGCCACCCTTTTCTGCCCACAAAGAAATCCACAGCAGTCATGAAAGAGCTCCGTTGAGCTCACTCACTTCCCCTCTCTCAGTCGCTCGTTCTGTTTCTCCCACCGCTGCAGGCAGCCCTTTTGTACTGGGCCCCTGCGTGCATTGCTGCCTTTTCCTGCCCACAAAGAAATCCACAGCAGTCCCAACAGAGCTCCGTTGAGCTCACTCACTCCCCCTCCCTCACTCGCTCATTCTGTGTCTCCCGGCGCTGCAGGCTGCCCTTTTGTACTGGGCTCCTGCCTGCGTTGGCGCCTTTTCCTGCCCACAAAGAAATACTGTACGCAGCAGTCCCAACAGAGCTCAGTTGAGCTCAGTCACTGCCCTCCCCTCAATCAGTCGCTCGATCCTAATCTGTCCCAAACACTGATTTCTAACAGCGACTGCGGTATTCTGCGCCGGAAGCACGGAAACACATTTCGGCCAGGATGTGAAAAATGACAGCTGTACTGTTCATAAGGAGATGTGAGCAAATGGCAGTGTTGAAAATCTGGCATGAAAATATTACTAATCTGCAAACTTACAAAGGTGTGTGGAAACTGCACAACACACATTCGTAACACAGTCATTTTATGGAGTTTCATCACAAAATTTTCAACATAGGCATTTTAGGACCTCTGCTCATGAACAGTGTCAGTGTGATTTTCTTAATGTGTCCCGAAGACTGATTTCCCACAGCAACCGCGCTATTGTGCGCTGGAAGAGCGAAAACACATTTCAGCCAGGATGTGAAAAATGACAGCTGCACTGTTCATAAGGAGGTGTGGAAAAATGGCAATGTTGAAAATCTGGAGTGAAAATATTGCAAAGTTGCAAAGGTACGAGTGTGCGTGGAAACTGCGCAATGCACATTCGTAACACACTCATTTTATGGACTTTCATCACCAAATTTTTCATATAGGCATTTTAGGATCTCTGCTAATGAACAGTGTCACTGTTGTTTTCATAATGTGTCCAGAACACAGATTTCCCACACTGACCGTGCTATTCTGCGCCGGAACTGCGAAAACACATTTCGGCCAAGATGTGAAAAATGGCAGCTATACTGTTCATAAGGAGGTGCAGAAGAATGGCAAAGTTGAAAATCTGGAGTGAAAATATTATTAATTCGTGAAGTTATGAGTGTGCATGCAAACTGCGCAATGCATGCTCGAAACACAGTCATTTTATGGAGTATCGTCACCAAATTTTCAATATAGGCATTTTAGGATCTCTGCTCATGAACAGTGTCACTGTAATTTTCTTAATCTGTCCAACACTGATTTCCCACAGTGACTGCAGCTTATTCTGCACTGGAAGTGCGAAACACATTTCAGCCAGGATGTGGAAAATGACAAGCTATACTGTTCACAGGAGGTCTGAAAAAAATGCCAATGTTGAAAATCTGGCGGAAAAATATTGCAAATTCGCAAAGTTACAAGCGTGCGTAGCAACTGCGCAACACATGCTCATAAAACAGTCATTTTTTTGGATATTTCCACCAAATTTGCAACATAGGCTTTTTAAGAGCCCACCTCATGAACACTGGCACTGTTGTTTCATTAATCAGTCCTGAAAGAGGATTCCATGCAGTGTTCACGAAATCACCTTTCCGGGCAGAATAACGACATGACAATGCCAGAATTCATGAGGAGGGGTCCCAAAAACCCCATGTTGAAAATTTGGTGCCAAAATTCCCCAAAATGCCTGAGATATGCATCAAAGTTGAAAAAACCTTATTTATTCCATTATACAGCTTACCGGTATTTCCTCAGTTTGCGGTCGGCTTTGAAGAGTGCAGACATGTTCCCGGTCCACGAAGATGGTTGCGCCAGACTCACGGAGGCAAGTATGGGATGAGGGGAGGAGGCAGGGTGCACAGTGGGTGGGGCGGGGTTGTGGGGAGGGGCAGGGAGACCGCCAAGGGACCATTTCCTTTTTCCACAGGAAAAAAAAAAAAAAGGTGGGGGGCACATGCTGCCGAGGGGGATTGGGCACCCCCTCAGTGGGGGGGCTTAATATTGTTTGTGAACACGGTGGCAAGCCGCCGCCATGTTCACAAACAGTATCACTATAACAAGGTTCCACCCAACAATGACAGGTCGCTTCCTCATTGCAGCGAATGGCTTATGCTGCAATGATGAGGCAGCCCCTGATTGCAGCGGCTGAAACCTTACAAGGTTGTAGCACACTGGCTGAACTAGTGTCAGCAGCAGCATGCCACAGCATTGGGGAAAGTGGGCCAAGCCTTTAAAGGCTGTGGGGGCATTGGCCATAACAGCGCCATGTCTCCACAACCTGCTTCTGGAAAACTGCCGCAATATGTTTCTTGTGCATGTGTGCAATCAACATAAAAACAGCAGGACAAAAGGACACAGCATGAGATTAGAGGGAGGCTGATTAAGGGGTAATGTGAGGAAGTTCTTTTTCACAGAAAGGGTGGTGGATGCATGGAACGGCCTACCTCAGGAAGTGGTGGATATGAATTCAATGCAGGGCTTCAAACAGGCATGGGATAGGCATAAGGGAGCAATATAGATGAGTATGAATAGATAGGCCATTGACAGAGCAAAGACCGATGGCACATTTATAAGGTAGAAAAAAGAAATGGGCAGACTGGATGGGCCTTGCAGTCCTTATCTGCTGTCACCTTCTATGTTTCTATTAAAAAAAAGATTGTGGGAAGCTGAGGGTCTTACTGTGGCAGCTTCTCGCTAACTAAGATACGGAGCCACCATGTTTTAGGAACGCTTTAGCCCACCCACAGACAAAATGGAAACCAATTAGGGAGCGCTCCCTTTTGATAGATGGAGCGTGAGACCGTCATAACAACCAGCTGGTTGTTATGGGAAATATCAACTGGTTCAGCCCATAGGAAAAATTGCTAACCAGTTATTATAATAGCTTATCAGTTGATGAGGTACAGTGATACCAGAACATGGATTCAATACAGCAAGGTTAAAGAGGGACTAAGTCTCACCATGTAACTTAAAAACAAGCATGACAACCCATATTTTTTGCTGTGGATTTTAAATGTTTAGATGATCATCATGTGCTGGGAAAAAATTACAGATCTGACATGGAGTTGCTGAAACACCAGGGAATGTCCTTAAGAGACATGATTCCCACTGTACAACTGGGAATAGCCCCACTCCATGTGGGACAGAGCTGAGTGTTATGTCATAAAATGAGGGATGTCCCTCCTAATATGGGACAGTTGAGAAGTATGAATCCCACTGTACACTGTGGGACAGCACCCTCCCCATGCGGGGCAGAAGGAGCTCTTGTTGGTAAAATAAGGAATGACACTGCTAATATAGGCAATGGGGAGATTTGAAGTCCAATGAAAAGTGTGGGACAGCACCTTCTCAATGTGGGACACGGGGATGGCAATTGGCAAGGGGCGCTCCTCCAATTTTTGAATTGTGTTGCAAGGTGTATGTTCCAGTGGCCAATATTAAATTGTCAGTATCTAGTCCTGAGAGGTTCTGAATGTATCCAAAATAATTCTTGCATTCTAAACACAAGTCCCCCAAATATATATTTTCAAAAGTCCCAGTTGGCCGGGTGGTGTGGGGGCAGAAAATTATAATTCCATCTGACAGACCAGGGTTCACATTTAAGCTTTAGAGTCCCACACTGAGGCTGGCTCTTGGCCAAGCCTGTCACTGAGGTGTGATGTGAGCTGCCTACTGTTTGCATATACACACATACACACCACCACCACGACCAGCAGCTAAGCAAGGAGTGACTTTGGTGCAGCTACCTATGAATTTAATTGTTTGCTCACCCTCTTGACATGAGGAATGGAGAGCCATTGTAACCCCTTCAGTGTGGCATGCAGGCCAGGGGGAACCAGGAGGAAAAATGAGGGGCCAAAACAAATAAAAATAAAAACACTGACCCCAAAGAAAGACTATTCATTCATTCCAGCAGATCACTTCATTAGCTTTGTATCGCTGTCTGTGTCTCTCCTGACAACTGATATTTATTCAAATGCTATCCAGTTTTGTGGTTAAGAGCCATGCCCAGCTCATCTTTCCTCTCTTTGTGTTTGTTTTCATGTCTGAATCAATTAACTGTTCTGGCTGACACAAAGGCGCCTCAATTCCCCTGCTTCCTCTTTGTGTAAATGGTATGTAAAAGACCCTGATGCAAAGCCAAGCCTTTCCATAGCCTTCCCTCAACTTTGTTTGTGGTGAGTTCTGCATTTTGGGATCTCACAATGCAAAGCCACCAGGATAGACTCCAGCATGAAACACAGCTGTGCTGGAGGAAAAAACAAATCAAGTGAAGACAGCTCTACTGTGCACACCATACTGGTAGTTCAAAGGCAGCAGTGCAGAAAGAAACTGAGTAGGTGAACCTCGTGAAGGTGAACACACTATCAGCCCCATGGGGCTTCAGACGAGCCTATGTGTTGTCCCATATTCCAGTGACAAACAGGACACTTCACAAAATACGATGCTCATGGACAGCAGTAGCCATGGTGGCCCCCAGTTGGCCCAGGAGGCCAAGGTACTTGCTCATTCAAGCAATGGCAGTGAGCCCAACATAGACATTACCTCACCGGCTGGATCTCCTGTCCCAGGGTCCAGCCCTTCATCCAAACCCATCCAGCCTGAATCTGACAGCATGGCTATTTAAAGGAACAGACTGTTAAACCTAGCCTATCAGTCCAGAGTGGTGAACCAATCATTACAATCCAGGAGACAATCTACTAATAAAACTTACCACAGACAATGGCAAATTTTTTCACAAATGGTGCAAGGAAATGGGAGCTTCACCATCAGTGGCAAGGTGACCTCAATTCTGGATTCTCCAATCGAAGGGGCAAACAAAGGCTTAAGCCCTGCTTCACTCTGGGTTCAGGCATCAGCAATCTCTTTTATAAGAGTCCACTACCAGGAATAGGTCATATCGGCTCACGCCCAGACACAATCAGGTTGCTTAAGGTAGTGACATTACCATTACCGATGGTCAGACTAAGGTAATCACCATGGCAACTCAACACAGTACTAGATGCCCTACAATCCCACACTATCCAATAAGACTCTTTACACTGGTGTACAGTTAAGACAGCCTTCCTGGTAGCAATCTGCTCTACTAGGAGGACAGGCCAGAACAGGCCTTATCATGTAGGGAGCCCTTCATAAAGTTTTCACAGTGATAGGGTCATTCACAGAATGGTACCCTCTTTCTGACCCAAGGTGGTGTCCCCATATCACAGGGACCAAGTCATACTACCGCCTTACATAACGACAGCTGACACCCCAGACACCTCACAAACTCTCCCGCTAGATGTTGTCTGTCAGCTAAGGAATACCTCAGCATGACAAGCTACATACACATGACAGACGGATTATTCGTACTGATCAGAGGGTGGAGAGTAGGACAGGCAGCCTCCAAAGACACCATTGCTAGATGGATCAAACACACTATTAGGGAGGCCTACTGGACAGCAGGGCAGGTTCCACCAGAAGGCATCAAACCACGCTCCCCCAGGGCAGTGACAACTCCCTGGCCAATAAAGGGGATAACGTGTCACTACTAGATATTTATTCAGCAGCCACATGGTCTTCCATACATGCGTTTTCACCCAGCTTTGGCTAAAACTGTGTGAGGGCAGGGGGCCCAGTCCATGTAGCACTGTAACAATCTGCCTTTATTTCACCCTCCCAAGAGTAATCACTTGTTATATCTGCACTGCTACTAAGGTTCCACTGGTTTTTGACTGCGGAGTACTACAAAGGGTATGAAATATAATGGGATTTACTACACCTAGTAAAGGTGATTATCTGAGTACCCTTTATAGTACTCTGCAGCCCCACCCAGGATGGCAGATTACTTCTCAGGCCAAGTTAACAAGGGCATTAGCATCACGATAGATGCAATCAGTGAACATATGATGATGAATTCCAGTTTTTAAGCGTATAAGTATAGGACATATAGCATATAAGAATTTTATGCTGGCAAGAAACATTTATGTTTTGTCAATGATACATAATGATGGTATCACACTAAAGAGTGTGGGTACAGAACAATGCATGAATAAGTTGTCTATTCTATCTTACACCTTAGTAAGCGCTACCAGGCACTAGTCAGAGAGGACATCATTTAAAGAAAGAGGTCACATTTTTTGTGACTCTATTTCTAGTGTCTCTCCTTTTCTGGCTTGTATGTCTCTGTTTTTTCACAATTTTGCTAAGGAAGAATCACACTGGAGATACTCTGATGAGCACAGAGGTATGTCCTCACCCACTTTGATTTGATTGGATCATGCATCAACCTGTAGGATGGACAAGGAATATCCACTGGTTTCTGACTGCTGAGTACTATAAAGGGTACTCAGATAATCACCTTTGCTGGGTGAGTAAATCCCATTAGCACTGCTTACAGTATAACTGAAACCTCAGCTGCATATATAACAGAGATACAAACACTTCATATAACTGAGAATGCAGGCATGTACATGAAACAGAAATCACTGCATATAAATGATAAATCAGCAGTGTATGTAACAGAGAAATCAACACTGTATATAGCAGAACACAGCCATCCAAAAAAACAGAAATGATCACTGTGTATAATAGGAAACTCAACCATGTATGTAACAAAAATCAGAACTGCAAATAACTGAAAAATCATCCATATGTATAACAGAAATACATGTTGTATATAACTGAGAATTCAGTTGTGCACATAACAGAAATCAGCACTCTATATAACTGAGAACTCAGTTGTGCAAATAAATCAGCACTGCATATAACTGAGAACTCAGTCATGTATATAACAGAAATCAGCACTTTATAAAACTGAGAACTCAGCCATGTATACAGTATAACAGATATTAGCCCTGCATACAACGTAAAACTTAACCATATATATAACAGACATCAGCACTGCATATAACAGAAATCAGTACTGCATATAACTGAGAACTCAGTGATGTATATAACAGAAAGCAGCACTTTATAAAATTGAGAACTCAGCCATGTATATAACAGATATTAGCCCTGCATACAGCATAAAACTTAACCATATATATAACAGACATCAGCACTGCATATAACAGAAATCAGTACTGCATATAACTGAGAACTCAGTCATGTATACAATAACACTGTACATAACAGATATTGTGTATAGCACAGTGTTCTTCTGAATAGAACACCATCCCTTTCAAAATGCTTCTGTATCACAGTTCAACGGTTGTGGAATGTGACTGTACCCTTCTGTGGTACAACAGCATTCTGAAACCTCTGGAGATTGCATGAATCAGTTTCATTTTGACAGTTAAAGAACTGTCGTGTGCATATGTCACATAATACTATACACCATAAAAAATACATGATGAGCAACTTTATGCACAACCAGTGTGTTCTGCCACCATGGGGTTCTGATTCCCATGGACCTCCCAAGCTTCACTCTCGAGGTCAGAGGGAATCTGAACTCCTTTGTGGCAGAACAAATTGATTGTGCATAGTTGCCCATCCAGTATTCTTGGTATATACAACCTAAATCAGCACTGCATACAGTATTACTGACAAAAATGAAACAAGCATTTGTCAATGCCTAATGTTGTCTTGCTGACATTGGTAGTGCAGGAGTTAGAAAGATGCATAATAGGAATGACAGTGAAGTATTGAACTGACGCCAACCCCACCCCCACCCTGCAGAGACTGACAGGCATTGGGGTGTGCCTTTGAGTCATCGGCCATAACGCTCACGCCATTTTACCTCACCCTACCCTGCAGATACCGATGAGTGTTGCGGTGCGCCGTGGGGTCTTTGGCCTTACACTCACCCCATTCCATAAGGAAATATGCTGAGATGGGTGCAGTATAGGAGAATGGGATGAACTTTGGGGCCTAAGAGTCCAAGGCACACCTCAATGCCTGTCACTATCTGCAGGGTGGTGGTGGGGGTGGAATGGCGTGAGCATTACAGCCAACAATCCCAAGTCACATCCTTGATGCCTGTCAGTCTCTACAGGGTGAGGCATTATGGTTGGAAACCCTAACGCCCCAGGCATTTGTTGGTATTTTCACTCCAAATTTTCAACATGGGCTTTTTGTGACCCCACCTCATGAACAGTGGCACTATTAGTTCATTAGCCGAAAGGTGATTTTGCACAGCAAATGCACCATTTGGCGCCACAGGTGCAAAAACACATTTCAGGCAGAACGTGAAAAATGACAGCTGTACTGTTCATGATGAGGTGTAAAAAATGGTAATATTGAAAATCGGGAGTAAAAATATATAAAATTGGTTACGTCTCGAGCGTGGGTAGATACTGCACAATGCACATCCATAATGCAATTATTTTAGGGATTTTTTTAACCAAATTTTCAACATAGGCATTTTGGGACCTCTGCTCATAAACAGTGACACTGTGATTTTGTTACTCTGTCCCAAAAGTTGATTTCCCACAGCGGCCGCACCATTGAAAGCGCCAGATGTGCAAAAGCACATTTTAGGCAGGATGTGAAAAATGACAACTGTACTGTTCATAAGGAGGTGTCAAAAAATAGCAATGTTGAAAATCTGGAGTGAAAATATAAAAAATTGTCAAAGTTACGAGCATGTGTGGAAACTGCGCAATGCACACTCGTAACACAGTCATTTTTTGAATTTTGTCATCAAATTTGCAACTCAGGCTTTTTGGGACCCCACCTCATGAACAGTGGCACTGTCATTTTGTTAATCAGTCCAGAAAGGTGATTCCGCGCAGTGAGTGCAAAATTATCTTGAGGGACGAGTAACGAGATGACAGTGCATGTGTCCATGAAGTGGGGTCCCAAGAATCCTATGTTGAAAATTTGGAGCCAAAATTCAAAAAAATGGCTGAGATATCCACCAAAGTTGACCCCCTGCCCCCATTTATGCCATTACATAGCTTACCGGCATTTCTTTATTTTGCAGTTCGGCTTTGACGAGTCCAGATGTGTTCCTGCTCCACTGAGGATCGCAGCGCCAGACCTCTGGAGGTAAGTATAGTGTGAGTGTGTGTGTGTGTATGTGTGTGGGGAGGTGGGGTGTGCAGAGGTTGAGTGCGTGTTGGGGGAAGGGGGTGCCAGGAACGAGGGACTATTTTCTATTTTTCAAGTACAGAAAAAAAACTAACATTGCGGACAGTTTTCTTTCTTTCTTTACAGGTGAAATAAAACAAATGTTGGACACACTGGGGTGGGCTCCCAGTGGGCCACACAATGGGCATGGGAGGAAGGAACATGCCAGCACAGTCTGCTTTCTGTGAGCGGCGACACACTGGGGTGGGCTCCCAGTGTGCCACACAATGTGTGTGGGGGGGTTGGGGACATGCCAACACAGGAATTGCACCCTTGACGTTGGCTTTGTTTGGGAATTGTGCAGTAGCGGAAGGAACTGCTGCCATGTTTATTGAAACGTTTCACCAGGAAAGGCACATAAGGGAGGTGTGTCATCTCTGCCACTGCATGACGAGCTCGTCTCCGATTGCAGCGGCACATTTCTTTCAAGTTGGTGGCACTTTGCATAATTCTTGCATCAGCGCTAGCTTGCTGGCTAATTGGGGAATGAGGGATGCACCTACTAAAGCATGCCCTGCATTCGCCAACACTGACACACCTCTACATTTCTCCTACTACCACAAGTTGTTGCTTGCACATGCGCAAGACAACATAAAAACATGTTCCTCAGGATTACAGTTGCAGTTTATCACAGGCCTCAGGACTTAACATAGAAACATAGACTTTGACGGAAGATAAGGACCGCTTGGCCCACCTAGTCTGCCCATTTCCCTACCTACAGGATAAGCTATAGATCCTGGTTAATGAACAGCCCATTTCTTCCTACCCCCCACAAGAATTGCCTTATGCCTGTCCCATGCATTCTTGAATTCTCCCACAGTTTTAGACTCCACAACCTCCTCAGGAAGGCTGTTCCATGCACCCACCACCCTCTCTGTGAAAAAATACTTCATCACATTGCCCCTGAGCCGTTCCCCCCTCTATCTTCAAATTGTGTCCCCTTGTTCTTGCACATCTCTTTTTCTGAAAAATGCTACCCCTTGGAATTTGTTGATTCCACTGAGGTACTTAAAGTTTCTATCATGTCACCCTCTCCTCAAGGGTATACATATTAAGCTTCTTTAGTCTCTCCTCATATGGCTTCTCTTGCAGACCCTGCACCATTTTAGTTGCCCTCCTCTGGACTGCCTCCATCCTGTCTATGTTCTTGCAGAGATGGGGTCTCCAGAACTGGATGCAGTACTCCAGATGGAGTCTCACCAACTGTCTGTACAGAGGGATGACAACTTCCTGTTTTCTGCTGGTGATGCCTCTCCCTATGTAACCCCCCTGCAAATGGGGGTTCCCAAAAGTCTTCCAGGAGCTTGCTTGAATGCTCCAAGCCTGGATGGTGTTCGGCATCTAAGCCATTTATCTGTGAGCGCTTTTAGAGCCTCTGGTACTGTCTCTTTAAGAGCTGTCTGTCTGCAGACATAATTAATTTGGATGGGGTTCTGTGTGTTTCCCTGCTCGAGTCCTGCTCGAGCTGCTGCCAAATCGCTCCATTTCTGCCTTCTCTATATGCACAGAGGGAGCTCTTTCAGAAGATGTAAATGTTTGCTGGTAACCTGTTAGAGTAATAATGAAAATGCAGTTTGTTTTAACCTGCTTTCTTATAGCAAGGACTGTGCAGAGTAAGATCCCTCATGTTGGTTCTGAACTGCCGAATTGGATCAATTATTGTGGGGATCCTTTAAAATGGAGCCTGCTCTGGGCGAATCAGAACTTGGACTCTCCTTTGGAGCCTGCTGTAAGAGGATTGTATGAGCAGTGACTCTGGGAAATGTAGTATGGACTTCGGCGCCTTTTTTGCACCAACAGGGGGACTCTGATTGTGAGTGACAGCCAAACCAGCCAACTGAACTGGGAGGAACTCAAAGGAAATGCCCGGCTCTGTCTACTGGAAAGTTCAGATGAGTTGTGACTGTGAAGAGGAAAGGAGCTCCGGGCTCCTGTGCTGTTGAGTTTTCACGCGGGAGGCTCATGTGGGGCCCTGAAGTTCGGCCTACAACTGTTGGTGAGTGCCAGTGTGGACTGAATCAGAGTTGGAAGGAGAAAGAAGCACCAGAATTGAGGAAACCAGGCTCACCCTGTAGAAGACTGGAGAAATTGCTGAATCGCGTTCGGTCTGTCAGGAACTGAATCTGCTGTGTGTTCTCCCGGGTATTGTGCAGTAATTGTGATCGGGATCGAGAAGCAGCCTGCCTGGTATAGTACTACCCTTTTACATATAAATGTGTGTAGTGCTTGTGGGGAATCGTGTTTCAAATCCCCTGTACAGTGAACAGAGTGCATGAAGCTAGAAGTAAACCCCAGCTTAATCCAGACTACATCCATTTGCTCTAAACTGCAGTGGGGTCCAGTCACAAGGACCTTGTCCACATGGTCTGCTCCTCCTGGCAACCCAGGACAATCTGCCTTCCATCCAGTTCCCAGCCTTGAGTTGTGAGTACAAAGCAGGGTAGCTCCCTGTCATCTGTTTGTCGAATTGCAAGTGTGTCATCTAATTGTTGCTTTTTTTCATTTCTTCATGAACTGAGCCCTCTGGCTCCGGATTACAATTGGGTATTGTGCAAGAGTTTTTCCATCACAGGGCCCCAACCAGCTGCACCTATCCTGGCTAGCCCGCCCCCCCATCCTGGGTACCCAGTGAAAGTGACAATTTGGGACTCTGAATATGTGCACAGTACTGTGATTATCAATGTGTTTAACCTAAATAACCTGAGTTTCCCCTGTCCTTGTTATATCCCCCTAAATAAATCAGATTTGTTTGTTTCAGCAAAGTTAGACTGTCTGAGGTATTCGTTTATGTTAAAGTATTGTTCTGTGGCTTTTGCACTGTATCATCTTGTTTTACAGGGTGTTCCCAGAGTCCAGTCAACAGAGCCAGTCCTGGGGGTAAGTGTATATTGTGAAGATATTTCTGATGTACTGTGTGGGCCACTAGTGGGAAGAAAGGGGGGTTACAGTGTCCCAGAGGGCTGTGACCAAGTTAGTTTAACTACTGCAAGCCCTGACCTCTGGGTGGAGGCACCCGCTCTTGGACCTAGGCCCTTCAACCTGTTAGTAGTTAAGCAGGTGGGGTAGTACCCCTTGGGATAGCACCACCTAGGGGTTACACCTATACTTCCCAGTATCCCCCCAGCCCTCCCTACTGCCTTCTCACATTGCTTGCTAACCTTAAGGTCATCTGATATGATTACCCCCAGGTTCCTTTCCATTTGTGTTGTTGTTACTCCCCTTCCCCCCCCATTGAGTAATCTTCCCCTGGGTTTTTGTTTCCCAGGTGCATTATTTTGCACTTCTTTGCTTTGAATCCAAGCTGCCATACTTCTGACCATTCCTCCAACCTTGCCAAGTCTCTTCTCTTCCTTTCCACACCACAACAGGACAGACAATTAGACACACACACTACTGATGATAAGTGAACAATTTGTTGGCAGATACTAAAATAAAAGGGAAAAACAACAGCACAGCAAACTGGTTTAGAAATGGACCAATGTCCTCGATGCTTCACCTTGCACTGAGGCGTTGACTGGGGTAAAAAGCAGTCAGCAAGAGTCCTCAGTGAATACCTGAAATTTAAAGGAACAGCAACCTTTGTATCAATTTGCAGTGCATTCATAATTAAATATACCTGGCATAGGGTTGCCACCTTTGGAAGAGGTAATGTAACATTATAATGTACGCAGACGACCTGGTGCTTTATTCGTCCTCCAAGTCTATTGCCGACATCAATCTTCATCTCTCCTCTGCATTACAGACCCTGCAATCCTGGTTCTCGTCCAACTATTAAGTCATAAACATATCTAAGACACAGGCCGTGCTCTTTGGGTCCCACAGAAAGGTGCCCACTGAGTCCACTAAACTCCTGGTGTGCAGCTGCGATGGGACTGCTGTATCCAATACTTCATCCTTCAAGTACCTAGGGGTGATGCTTGACCCTGTACTTGACTACTCGATGCGTGTTAGCAAGGTGTGTCGCCTGGTCAATCCCAAAATTGGTGCAGCCTACAAAGTGCACCATTCTTTCACCCCAGCTGCCAGGATCTCTGTTGCGCATGGGGTTTTACTCCCACAACTGCTTTATGCTCTGCCGGTGCTTTCACATGGTAATGTGGGCATCCTTCACAGTTGGGACACGTCTTACAACAATATCTGTAGATTTGCCCTGTCTGCTCCCCGCCTTACACATCGCTGCCGTCTCTATACTGCCTTGAAATGGCTGTCTCCTGATGCCCTTCACTCATACTCCCTAGGCTGTTTTGTTGATTCCTTAACCAGAACACCTCGTCCTGCCTCTCTGGGGGATATGTTTACACTAGTCTCTCACTCTCGTTCCCTCAGGTCCTCAACCTCGCCGTTACTATCTACTCAGACTTGCTCTACAAAAATGGGTGAGCAAGCCTTCTCCTACTTTGCTCCTAGGTTGTGGAACTCTCTCCCATGCAATGTCAGGAACTCCTCATCCCACCTTACTTTCAAACATGCCCTATTTTCCCACCTCCGTGTTTCTGGAACCTGTGACTGCACTTAACCTCATTCCTGTCCCTCCCCTTGTCACTCCTCTTGACTTTGACTACTTGTTTGTGACCTTCCCACCCCTCGGAATTGCCGTTTGTCTTAAATTTCTGCCTGCCTTACCTATCCCTTGGCTTGATTTCTGTGTCTATCATGTGATCCTAGTCTAGCATGTTACTTTGGATATCTGCGGTTAGCATTGCCTACAGGACTGCTCGCTCCCAGCTAGCCTTTCTGAATGTTTGCTTACTGCCAGCTGCTATTAATGGCATGATACACTGTTCGCTGCTATCCATGCTTCGTAATTATGGCAGTCCTCTGTTATGTATTTTGTTCACAGTTCCACTGCACTTACCTGATTGTTTGTACTACTGTTATGATTTTGTACTCTGCTGTTGCTGTATTGACCTATTGTACTCTCCCTGGTCGTGCCTGAAAATAGGCAGGTTATGTTGCCTAGCGCACTTACCTGGTTACCAAAAGCAAATAAATAAATAAATAACAGACACTAAACCACACCCTAAACTCCGCCCCTAGCCCCACCCCTTTTTCATGACTGATAGTGCATTGCTCCCCCTCAAAAGTCATTTGTTAGATCAGTGAAGGCTTTAATGGAACAGTAAAAGACAACACTTAAAGCAGCAGTTCAACAAAAATGTTGACATGCTGTACTTGTTAAATTTGGCTTGGAAGGACAGGGAGTGAATCCTCAGGATTGCTGGAGCAGCTGCATGGTGGAGGGAGCTGGATGTCATTGTCCACCTAGGGATAAATGACCTGGCTGAGAAAGGGATCAGAGCACTGCAGGAAGAGTTTGTGGAGTTGGGGAGGGGCCTTAGACAAGTAGCATGCACGGTAACCTTCTCGGAGGTGCTGCCTGTCTATAGCATGGGTGAGGCTAGGGTGCTCCACACCATGGGATTCAATCAGTGGTTGAAACACTGGTGCAGAGCTCAGGGATTTGGCTTCACTGGGGACTGGGGGTCCACTTGAAGTGATGCAGGCCTATACTGGTGCGATGGTCTGCATCTGTCCAGGAGGGGAAACAGGATCCTAGATAGTAGGTTTAAATGCTTCTTTGGCAAGCATTTAAACTAACCAAGGGGGGAGGCACTGAAAAGGAGCAGGGAAATCCTAGCCCCCCCCAAAAAATCAGGGGAGTAAGTGAGGTAAACACCAAGATGGAGATGTCGATAGGGAGAAGGGCAGGGGTAAATGGAGAAAATGACAAAGGCAATAAGTACAGGGATGGGGCAAAAAGAGGTCTGGGCAACAAGCTCCCTGAACTGGTGGCCTTGATGGAAGAGGTATGCCTGGATATTGTAGCAGTCACAGAAATATAGTACACAGAGAACCATGACTGGGATGTTAACATACCAGGGTACACAACCTACAAGAGAGACAGGGAGGGTAGAAGAGGGGGAGGAGTAGCTCTCTATGTAAGGGAAGGGATAAAAGCAACGGAACAAAAGAGTAAACAGGGAAGAGAGGAGGCAGTGTGGGTCACCTTAGAGACTGGAAATGGCACCACAATCTGCACAGGGGCTGTATACAGACCCTCATGTCAGGGGGAGGGAATGGACAAGGATATGATAGAAGGCATTCTTAGGATGGCAGAGAAAGGGGAGATACTGTTGATTGGGGACCTGAATATGCCAGATTTTAACTGGAGCACCTTTGCTGCAGCCACATCCAAGAGCAGGGCCATTCTCGATGCCCTACAGGTGGCATGCCTCAGACAGCTAGTGCTGGAACCCACTCATGAGGGAGCAATCTTAGACCTTGTACTCTCAAATGGGGACAGTGAGAGGATCTCAGATCTAGAAGTGGGTAGCCATCTGGAAACAAGTGACCACCAAACAGTGTGGTTCACGATAAACTCAGCCTCAGAGTCAAGCCATACAAGAGTGAGGATACTGGACTTCAGGAGGGCTGACTTTGGCAAGATGGGAGAGTGCCTTAGAAAAGCACTAGCAAACAGGCTAGAAGGAAGAGTGAAGCAACAATGGGAAAACATCAAAACTGCCATCTCAGAGGCAACAAGCCTTTGTGTGAAGCAAATAAACAAATCAAAACGAAAGAAAAAGACACTATGGTTCTCAAAAGAGGTGGCAGGGAAGGTTAGGGAGAAAAAGATAGCATTTAGGAAGTATAAGGAAACACAGAGGGAGCAGGACAGATAACTGTACCAGTTAAGACAGAAGGAAACAGGGAGGGAAGTCAGAATAGCAAAGGCCCAAACTGAGGAAAAGATAGCCAACTTGGTTAAGAAGGGGATAAACCTTTATAGGTACATCAGGAGCGAGAAAGACAAAGGGAGGGATAGTGAGGCTGAATAGAATGGACGGTGGTGGGCAGAGGGACAGCAAAAGCAGGGATACTGAACAATACTTCTGCTCAGTATTCACAAAGAGGAAGTGGGGAGGTGCTTAATCCAATTAACAGAAGCACTCTGGATAGGGGGTCGATCCCAGTCCTTTCACAGAAGAAAGGGTTCTGAAAGAACTCCTAAAACTGAAGGAGGACAAAGCAATGGGGCCTGATGGAAGTCACCCCAGAATTCTAAAAGAATTAAGGGGAGAGCTAGTGACACCACTGACTACCCTTTTTAACAAATCATGGGAGGATGGTGTGGTACCTGAGGACTGGAGGAAGGTGGATGTGATTCCCCTTCACAAAAGTGGGAGCAAGGCAGAGGCAGGAAACTACAGACCTGTCAGTTTGACCTCTGTGGTAGGGAAAGTGATGGAATCACTTTTGAAGGAAAGAATTGTTGAGTATCTAGAGGTCAGTGGGGCATAGGACCTAAGGCAGCATGGGTTCACAGTGGGAAGGTCATGTCAGATGACTCTAATTGATTTCTTTGACTGAGTGACCAAAGTAGACCAGGGAGGGGATGTGGACATTGCCTACCTAGACTTTAGCAAGGCATTTTGACACAATTCCACACAAAAGATTAATAATCAAATTAGCCAGCCTGGGAGTGGGTCCCAGGGTGGTAGCCTGGGTAAAACATTGGCTGGACAACAGGACACAAAAGGTAATTGTAAATGGAGTCCTCTCTGAAGAAAGAGGGGTTACTAGTGGGGTACCGCAGGGTTCAATACTGGGTCCAGTCCTTTTTAATGCCTTTATAAGTGACATTGCAGAGGGACTGGAAGGAAAAGTATGCCTCTTTGCAGATGACACAAAGATCTACAACAGGGTTGATACACAAGGAGGCGTGGAAAGGATGAGAAGCGACTTCACAACGTTGGAGGAATGGTCAGAAGTATGGCAGCTTGGATTCAATGCAAAGAAGTGCAAAATAATGCACCTGGGAAACAAAAACCCAGGGGAAGATTACACAATGGGGGGGAGCTAGTAACAACAACAAAAATGGAAAGGGACCTGGGGTAATCATATCAGATGACCTTAAGGTTAGCAAACAATGTGAGAAGGCAGTAGGGAGAGCGGGGGGATACTGGGATGTATAGAGAGAGGCATCACCAGCACAAAACAGGAAGTTGTTATCCCTCTGTACAGACAGTTGCTGAGACCCTATCTGGAGTACTGCATCCAGGTCTGGAGACCCCATCTCTGCAAGGACATAGACAGGATGGAGGCAGTCCAGAGGAGGGAAACTAAAATGGTGCAGGGTCTGCAAGAGAAGCCATATGAGGAGAGACTAAAGGAACTTAATATGTATGCCCTTGAGGATAGAAGGGAGAGGGGGGACATGATAGAAACTTTTAAGTACCTCAGTGGAATCAACAAAGTCCAAGACGGTAGCATCTTTCAGAAAAAGAGATGTGCAAGAACAAGGGGACACAACTTGAAGATAGAGGAGGGGGGAGGCTCAGAGGCAATGTGAGGAAGTATTTTTTCATGGAGAGGGTGGTGGACACATGGAACAGCCTTCCTGAGGAAGTTGTGGAGTCTATAACTGTGGGAGAATTCAAGAATGCATGGGACAGACATAAGGCAATTCTTGTACGGGGTAGGAAGAAATAGGCTGTTGGTTAACTAGGATCTGCAGCTTATCCTGTAGGTAGGGAAATGGGCAGACTAGGTTGGTCAAACGGTCCTTATCTGCTGTTAAAGTCTATGTTTCTGTGTTTCTATGTTGCCTTTCTTGGTTCTTCCTAGTTATTAATTTATTCACTGAAATTATTTTACCAGGTAAAACTGCAGGGATAAAGGAAATGTCATTTAGAGATATCATGGGGGTGAGATACTGTAACTAGTATACAGTTGTATACGATAAATGCAGTGCTCATTTCCTATAATATATACTTTATATTTTTCCTGGATCCAGTTCCTTTTCATGTCCACAATACTATTTTGAAGCCAAAATAAGTGAATATACTTTTTACTGGAGGAAACAACTATTTTATAAAAAATAATTTAAAACATTTCAAAATACTTAAATTCTTTTAGATATGAAAAAGTTTGCCAGCAAATAAAAGTGGAATATAATTGAATCTTTTACTGTTACAAAAAGTGGAGTCAGACTTTTTGCCCAGCTTTGCTGCTGTTCTGCTTTTGAGATGCAGAGTGGAAAAGATTAGATTAAGTATCTGCTAATGGTCTTAATGGCCATACTTTATACCTTCCAGGTTGACTGCTTTTACAAAGAAAGGGCAATACTTGAAAACAAAACTTGCTTGTAACCTGGAAATGCAGCTGAAACAATGAACAATATGACAAAATCAGTATCCAGTGAGTACAGCGAACTAATATGAGTGAACGTCAAAATGGCGACTCATATTGGGCGCTATACTCATGGGCTACCCTGCAAGGGCAGTGACCATACGCAAAGGCAAGGGTAGGGAACAGTGATCAGAAGGAGGGGTAAGATAGCAAAGGGAAGGGGAGCGGAGGGACAGGGGAGGGGTTTGTAGGGGACTGATGTGCCCGCTGCCACCGAGCTAGCCGTGTGGTGTGGTGGTGAGGGTGGCTAGCTTTAGCAGAGCAGGTACCGGATTTGGGGCAGGGGACCAGCACAAGAATTGTTGTGGCTGCCACCTTTATTTTTGCTGTGGCAACCAGAGTGTCACCAACTCCCCAACATGCACCCCCCTGGAGTTAGCAATCTAAATTCAAGGGGTGCAGGGGCAAAAACCCCGCAAAAAACACTTTTTGGTCTCTGGATGTTGGGTCAATGCGATGTGTATATTGCCGATTTGCTATTCGGCAATATACACTTGACATAATAGCAATCACTATTTTGCGATCGCTATTAGGACATGGAACCAACAAAATCTGTTTCTAAGGTATGTGAGTACTCAAAATGGCTCAAAAATCTGACTATCAAGCTGGCCTGGTGTCACTGGAGGTTGAGGTGCTGGACGCCACACCCCATGCCAGTGATCTGGATTCAGGAACAAGCCCAGACTGTCAGGGGTCGGCAGAGGTTAGAGAGGATTGAACGTCCGGAGGACTGCTGTCCACTCTTGGGGAGGGAGGGATTGTTGCCCTGCCTGTCGGTTGCCCTCTGGTGGGGGCTGGGGGTGGTGCAGCCTGGGACCTCAAGCAGCCAGTGATCATGGCATGTGTGTGCCCTTACGCACACATGGTCGTGCGTCAGGAGGGAGGGGGTCACCAGAAAAAGGAAAATGGCTGCCATGGGCTTCATGAAGCCTCGCCCCTGCCTCACTGCTCCGTCACTGCCACCTCCCCGAATTTGGATTGTGCTTCAGGGAGTGGGAAGCTCCCTTGCTCGCCTTGCCATGGGGCAAGTCATGGGGGGGTCTAGGGGTTGTTTGGCGGTGGTTGGGCGCGCAGGCAGGTGGTTCAGGGCGGAGCTCCATCCCTGGTGCGCAGAGAATATAATATGTAAATTAAAAAAACTTCACTGGAGCCGGCCCGCATGCTGAGGGCTGAGGCACTGGACGCCTTTATCTGCAGACGCCGCCACCCCGGGTTCAGGAATGAGCTCTGGCCGCCAGAGGTTGGCAGCGGGGGAGGGCGGGCTGGATTGAGATGCGGCAGGCAGGCTCTCCTCTCCGGGAGGGGATGCGGCACCTTGGCTGATGGTGACCCTAGTGGAGGCTAGGAGTGGCACTGGCAGGGGCAGGCGTTGAGCCATGGGGTGGGAAAGACGTGGCTTTGGGGCAGTGGGACGCATGCACACCTCCACCCACATGCGCCTCCTACTCCTGGGGCCCTGGGTGATAAGGAGGCAGAAAACGCCGGCAGCAGCAGGATGGTGACTGACTCTCCACAGGCTCCACTCCTCGGCCGGGCATAAGGTAGGCACCGGCTATTCCAGGGGACTGGGCTGGGGGGGGTCGGTTGGAATGGGGCGGACGACCGGAGGAGCAGAAATACAAATAATAATAATAAAAAAAACTATCACTGAACAAAACCGGATTACCTGATAAGGACCCTGAAAACCAGATCACCAGGTGAAAAACCTGACAAGTGGCAACCCTACTGGCAAAGAGGAGGGCAAAAAGTGCTAAGGCAGTGCCAGTAAGTAAAAATCAATCATAAAAAGGTGAAAAGTGGCCCATGTAAAAATCAACCAAAATGTGCAATTGAAAGCAGACATCATTAAATCTGGCATGGCAAATAAAGAAAGTGTAGGCCAGACATGCGGTACTTATTACTCAGCCACCTAACAGAGAGCGTCCTTTACAGTAAAATATTTACCTTGACGCACCACATTGATGTGTACTGACAGAAAAAAGTCAGGGAGATTGCTGGGGGTATTTATTACGGGCCTGAATCTGGAATCTATTTTATAAAGCCCCTGATCTTTACTAAACAACACTGCAGTTTTATGGTTGTCAAAAACCAGACATTAGAGCATGAGCGTGATCCAGTAGTAAAGGCATCATAAAATGTTCCTGTCAGGGACATTTCATTTTTATGCAGCTTCTAATGTAAATGCCCCAACTGATATTAGAACCCAAATCACCAGCATTGCAGGCTGCAATTTAACCTCTGTACCACAAGCTGCCATTCACTTCCATGCTGCCTGGTGGTGCGCTGAATAGGTCTTTGGGTTTGCAAGAAAAATCCTGGAAAGAACAATTAGTTTTTGTGTTTTGAAGAATAGTCCAAGGTTCAAATCAAAACAGGAACTTAAAATGTATTTTTTTCAAAATGTCTTTTCAGCTCAGATTTCACCAGAATGGTGATACCGTACGTGACAGTGCAGAGTTAAAATAGTAAATTATATAGAAAAACTTAGTTAGAAACAACAATTTGTACATGCAGGAAATGTTCATGTCAGGACATGTCACTAACTGGAAATGTTGTGGTACTTTTACTACCACAGAACTGATCACAAGGAGGGAAGCCAACTGACTTGTTCAGGGTCACACAGTAAGCAGCAGTTGTGGGATTCAAACCTGGTTCTCCAGGATTTATTTATTATTTATTTTAGACATTTTACCAGGAAAGACATACTCTGTTGGTAGCAGCTATTTTCCAGATGTGTCCAGCGGGGGAAGGGAGGAGTACAGTGTAATTACACAAATACAATGTTCAGAAAAATACAACAAGATGTAAATCAGAACAATAAAATGAGCAAATTCACAGGCAGTGTTTGTGAGCAGAAAATGTACAGTAAGATGTGCAGAAGAACAATATGCAGTCTGCAACACACTGTAGTACAAAATAGGGGAAGGGGGAATGGCTTAAAACTGCTGCAGAGAAGAAGGGGGGCTGTGGTCCTCACTGACACCTCTATCACCCCCATCTTACCACCCTCTTCCCTGCCTTTGCCCCTCCCCCTCCCTTCCCTTTCTAAGACTCTTTCCTCCCCCCATTGTAGTTGTAACTTTACAAGGCAGCCTGATTGCTCCTCTCCCCTCTTGATTCTTCCTCCTCCTCTACTTTTCTTCCCTCTGCCTCTGATCAGGTTTTGTTTAATGTGTATATAACTGAAGCTTAATTGTCCTATACTATAATGTAAACACATGCACATCAGTTCTGAAATATTCTGTATGACTTGTCTGTTTCCCTACAACTGTTTGTAACCCTCCCTACTGATGTGGAACCTTTGTAAATGAGCTGTCTCGTGCTCAAGGGTATTTGTAATCCAAGAATGAATAAATAAATAAAAATAAAATAAATAGTGCAGGTTGGAGATCAGCAAAAGGCAAACATGACAAAACTCCAGGGCCCAGTGTCAGGGGAAACTGCAAAATTGAGTAATGAAATCGTGGAGGAGAGATTACAGAACATGATGGGATGGAACAGAGCCGATGGAAGTCTAAGAGAGCCCCAGAGTTTAGGGAAGAGGAAAGAGAAGGCAGCTTGATCAGCAAATGATTTCATTGAGGATTTTATTGAAGAGAGGTGGTGGAGTACTGTATCTATTTACATTTCCTCTCACATCCAGTTTAAACCCGTGTTGTCAGTCTCATCCCCTTCTACCTATGAGATGCTCCTCCTCAAACTTTCCCTCCCCTTCACAGTCCCCATGTTCATTACAGGAGTGTATTGACATCCTGGTATACATAGGGACTAATGATCTCGCCAGCCGGTCAGTTGTGGAGACCAAGGAACACCTGACCAGGCTGGGTGACAAACTATCATCCATTTCGTCTGGCATCTCCTTCCCTGAGATCCTGCCAGTCTGGGAGGGGGGGACAGAAGGACAGAAGGTCATAGAAGGGGAGATAGGGAAGCTAAACACGTGGCTCAAGGGCTGGTGCCAGGAAAAAGGACACAAATTTGTAGGGAACTGGCAACAGTTTTGGAAGCAAAAGTTCTTTAAATTTGATGGACTGCATCTGACTAAGGAGGGAGTCAGTGCATTGGGGCAGAGGTTTGACGCCTTTGCAGAATATTTAAACTAGCAAATGGGGAGAGGGGTGTAGCACCCCATACGTCGAATGGGAAGAACACCCCTCCCCCCTCAGCTAGTGGTCAAACAGGGATTCAGCATGTTCAGTTCATTTGCATCACCAGGTAAGGAAAAAGGTCCAGCTCCCCATACGATGCACAGGGGAAATGCCAGACCTCACCCAAAAACTAACACACCGAAATCTGGCCAATGGAAAATTATGTACACAAATGCTCGCAGTCTGGGAAACAAGATCCCACACCTGCAGGCAATAATGACAGAGGCTGAAATGGACATAGTAGCAATTAGCGAGATGTGGTTTACCAGTAACCACACTTGGGAAACTTCAGTACCTGGCTATGTACTGTTCAGAAGAGACCGAGGTCCAAAAGGGGGTGGAGTGGCCCTGTATGTCAATAAAAATATCAAAGCTCCAGAAATTCAGAATACACATAAGGAGCCAGAAGAACTGTGGGCCACCCTGGAAACAGGAAATGGGACAGCCATAAGAACTGGGGTTATCTACAGGTCCCCTGACCAGGGGGAGGACATAGACACATTACTGTTAGAAGATATACAAAACATAACAGCTAAAGGGGAGGTTCTGATAATGGGAGACTTCAACATGCCAGATACAGATTGGTCAATACCAGCAGGAACATCTGCCAGAACTAGACACATAGTGGATTTCCTGCAGGGGGAAGGCTTCAAACAACTGGTACAACCCACAAGAGACAGAGTTATCCTAGATCTAGTACTGACTAACAAGGAAAGGATCACAGATCTCCAGGTAGAAGGTCACCTGGGGGCCAGTGACCATCACATGGTATGGTTCAATTTGGCCACTACAACTAAATCATCCCATTTCAAGGCAAAAATATGGGACTTCAGAGGAGCTGACTTTGATAAGATGGCCAACAGAGTTAAGCTAGCCCTGGCAAAAGAAACACAGGTGGGGGGTACAGGCAAAGTGGGCAAGCATTAAGCATGCAATACTTGAAGCAACATCCCATTGTGTTAGAGAGAAAAGGAAGTGCAAATGAAGAAGGAAACCACTCTGGTTCTCAAAAACAGTAGCAGAAAAGGTCAGAGCCAAAACGCTGGCCTTCAGGAAATATAAGGGAACACAGCGGGATGAAGATAGGGAGGCATAACAAACTTCCCTAAGGGAAGCAGGGAAGAGAGTAAGGCAGGCAAAGGCCCAAACTGAGGAAACACCAGCACAGACAGTAAAAGAAGGTGACAAGACTTTCTATAGATACATCAGTGAAAGGGGAAAGTCCAGAGGGGGTATTGCTAAGATCAAAGGAGATAAGGGGCATGTGAGGAGGAGGACCATGTAAAAGCATCTATCCTAAATAGATACTTCTGCTCAGTATTTACTGAAGAGAAGGTAGGGCAGGCCCACAGCTCAGCACCATGGAGATGGGGGGAGGGAGGCGAGCACTAGTCCCTTCACAAAAGAAAGGGTCCTACAAGAGCTCGATAAGCTCAGGGTGGACAAGGCAATGGGATCTGATGGCATACATCCCAGGGTACTAAAGGAGCTAAGGGTGGAACTAGCAGAACCATATCAGAACTGTTCAGTGAGTCTCTGAGCACAGGAGAGGTCCCAGAAGACTGGAGAAGGGCTCATGTGATCCCACTCCACAAGAGTGGTAGCAGGGAGGAGGCAGGGAACTATAGACCAGTCAGTCTTACCTCAGTAGTGGGTAAGATTATGGAGGCACTCCTTAAGGAAAGGATAGTGCAACACCTGTAATCCATAGGAGCACAGGATCCAAGACAGCATGGGTTTACAAAAGGAAGGTCCTGTCAAACTAATCTCATAGTTTTCTTTGCCTGGGTAACCAGAGTGGTGGACCAAGGGGGAGCAGTTGATGTCGCCTACCTTGACTTCAGCAAAGCTTTCGATACTGTTCCACATAGAAGATTGATTAATAAGCTGGGTAGGCTCAGGGTGGGTCAGAAGTTGGTCACCTGGGTGGCAAACTGGTTGATGGGCGGAAAACAGAGTGTGGTGGTAAAGGGTATACAGTCAGAAGAGATGCAAGTCACAAGTGGGGTACCACAAGGATCAGTCCTGGGGCCAGTCCTCTTCAATATCTTCATCAGTGACATTGCAGATGGACTGGAGGGTAAGGTTTGTCAGTTTGCAGATGACACCAAGATCTGCAACAGAGTAGATGATCCAGATGGGGTGGGCTGAATGAGAAGAGATCTTGATAAACTAGCAAAATGGTCGGAAGAGTGGCAACTGGGGTTTAATGTAAAGAAGTGCAAGATCATGCACATAGGGAAGAGAAACCCTGAAGCCACCTATAGGCTGGAAGGGAAGTTGCTGGCAGTCACAAGGGAAGAAAGAGACTTGGGCATCATCATCACCGATGACCTGAAGTCATCCAAGTAGACCAATAAGCAGCAGGTAAGGCTAGGGGGATGTTGGGGTGTATTAGTTGGGGTATCACAAGTCGGAAGAGGGAGGTAATAATCCCTCTTTACAAGACACTGGTTAGGCCCCATCTGGAGTACTGTGTGCAGTACTGGAGACCACACCTTCACAAGGACATTAACCAAATTGAGGCAGTCCAGAGAAGGGCAACCAAAATGGTGCAGGGACTGCATCAGAAAACATATGAGGACAGATTAACAGAGTTCAATATGTATACCTTAGAGCAAAAGGAGAGAGAGAGGTGATATGATCGAAACATTCAAACACCTTAAGGGCATTAACAAGGTGAAAGAGTCTAACATGTTTCAATATAAGAAAAATAGCAGGACAAGAGGACACAGCATGAGATTAGAGGGAGGCCGATTAAAGGGTAATGTGAGGAAGTTCTTTTTCACAGAAAGGGTGGTGGATGCATGGAATGGCCTACCTCAGGAAGTGGTGGATATGAATACAGTGCAGGGCTTCAAACAGGAATGGGATAGGCATAAGGGAGCAATACAGATGAATATGAATAGATAGGCCATTGACAGAGCAAAGGCCTATGGCACATTCATAAGGTAGTAAAAGAAATGGGCAGACTGGATGGGCCTTGCGGTCCTTATCTGCCATTAACTTCTATGTTTCTATGCTGTCCTGATATCTTGTCCATCCTTAGTTACTGAACTCTTCACCACCAGAGCCACTCACACCTCTTCTGGCAAGATACTTATCCTTGGTGACTTCCGTTTCAATTGACACTCCCCATCCACTCTAAATTTTGCCAAAATGTAAAGTCCCTGAAGCTCTCCCAACTCATGTCTCAGTCCACCTGGCTCAGTCACAAGTCCCTTAACCATTCCCTCTATGGACAGGACTACAATGAAGCCCACCAGGATGAAACCCAATTCTGCAGCATTCTGCAACAGAGTTACTGCAGGAAACAATGCAGCCCACCATACTACGGATGCTGGCACCCTTCCCAATGCCCTCAGTGACCATCATATGGTCTGCTTTGTGTGCAAGCTACATCATCCCTCGTCTTCCCTCAAATACATTCATTTCTGATCTTTCCAATCTCTGTGTAATCCCCCTTTTATTGGAGGGCTTACTAAAGTTACTACTCTCCTCCCTTCTCCTTGTAAGGTTTGGGGGAGGGCAGGTGTCTGCCTTTGGGTGGAGTTTGTCTGCCCCTCCAAGGTATAAATGAGAGGTTCTGGAAGGATCAGGAGGTTGACGGGGAGGCGGACACAGTGGCCCGGGGCACATTCCCTAGCCTGGGAGAGCAGCCTAGGTGCAGCAGCGGAGTTGTAACTGCTCAGGAATTGGTGTTGGGAGGTACCAGGGAATGCAATCGGTGGGACTAGGACCTCGTATGGAGTTTGGGAGCCACAGCCCAGAGTAGTGTTAGTTGGTTGCCCGCCTTGTGCTCTGTGGCACCGAGGTGTTCCGGAGCCTAGTAGACGTATGAGGTCTGGAGATGGTTGGGGAGCCTTGGTGGTGGCAGCACCAGGGCATGGCCCTGAGAGATGATAGCAGCATCTCTGGGGTGCTACCCATGTGGCACGCCGTCTGTATTAGTTGGCCTGCTGGGAGCGAGTAATGTTTGGTGCCCCCATGGCCCGTGTTGAGCCTGCTCCAGGATGGGGCAGGGGCCGAGCTTAGGCCCGTTGCAGTTGCAGGAGAGGGCAAAAGAAACAGTAGAGCCTCCATCAGCATTGGGAGAGCCCTGTTTTGTTTTGTTTTTTGCATAATTTTTTATTGAAATTCTACAGGGATAAAACACAAGACAACACAAACAATTCATCTTACAAACAACTGAACAAAAAAATAATCCATCAGAACTATAAACACGGGTCCAGTGCATTACATACCAATAAAATATAAAAATTAAATATACTATAGCTGCTAATAACTATTTATTTTTCATACTAGAAAACTATTTGTGCACAGTGGTATAGTTGTAAGCCAAGGGAGCGGGAACCAGTTCATTGGTAAGTCAGTTATAAAGTACTACAGGAGTGTTCTGGGAGAGCTCCTGGGTTTTGCGAGTTACTGAGTGGACTGTGGTGGAGAGCAGCAGGAAAGCAGTTCAAGAGTGAGAGTCAGTGGAAGTATGAGAATGGGAACCCTGACAGTGAGGCCTAGATGCACTGCTTGAGTTGTGAGCCACCCAGCTCAGTATATGTGGAGCCCATTTGCAGGGTCAGCTCGGCCCTAAGTCTGTGCCATGGCCTTGTGCTACTGATTAACTACCTCAATTTGTGGTTAGTGCCTGTCTCCAGTTGGCTCCAGCCCCATGGAGCTGTTTGTTTTTATTTAAAATAAATTCTGTTTTATTCTTTTATCCACATGTGCCCTCTGCTCTGTGCTATTGCTGCTGTGTTAACCATGCCCCCCGCAGACTATGGGACCATACCTGGTTGCCACCTTCGCTGCTGGTGAAGCCAGACACTGGTAAGTTGAATTAAGAACCCTATCTGTGGCATCTCTTAGGCATGTGACTTTTTTCCATTTTGTTCTGATGGTCATTCTTGCTTGTGCCCCTCTCTGGTGAAAGTAACATTGGGCCCCTAGACGTAGGCTGGGGGGGTTACAAATGTGGGGGCTTGTCCAGGATTTCATTTTGCCGACTGTACAGTCTGGACAATGTTCGTGGGGTCAGCAGCACCATTGGTCCCAAGGAAAGTATCTGCGCCATCATAGGGAGCTGCCATTTTGGATAGTTTCGCGCCTTTAGTGATGCATGCCATCTTGGTCATGGCGATGCATATTAATGAACTGTAACCAAATGAATCATTGCTGGCTCCTGATTGGCTGGGAGGAGAGCACGAGATCCTGGGAGCATGGAGTGAGGTTGCCATCTTGGATTAAGTTGTGCTTGAAGTGTGTGAACCACGAGTGCAGAGGGCCTTATATAGTCTATTTCACCCACCCTGGAGGATGTTATTATACTTAGAAAATGGGATTTAGGCTGTATTTTACAAAACTATTTTAAACCTTAAAAAATATAGTAAATACTTAATTAAAATTAATAAAACAAAATGTTTTTGTAAAGTTGTCCCTCTACTGCTGCCATTTGCTCAGTAATTCCTGTCGCCAACCCTCTTGGGTGCCTAAGAAAAGCATCTCCTTACTTACACATTACCTGTTCACTCTATTACTGTTGCTGGCTGGTGACATCAAACTAAACCCTGGCTCTACCCCCCCCCCTGCCAGTTACCCCATGGGCTGCGAATTGTACACCCAAACATCAAGTGCCTGCTACCCAAGATTGATCAAATCCAACCCCTAGTTCTATCTCTCCAACCTGACATCCTTATTCTGTCTGAATCCTGGCTCAGCCCGAAAATTCCTAATGAAGGCATCTCTATCCCTGGCTTCACCCTTATTCGCCAGGACTGAGTCAGGAGGTGAGGCGGGGTAGTCATGTAGCTCAAATCCACTATATACTTCACTACAATCCTGGCTTCTTCCAACCCTTCCATTTATGAACAATTACTCATAAAGATCTCACCCCCTTCTCCCTTTCGATCTTTATAGCAGGTGTTTATTGTTGTCCTGCCACCCCCCCATCTCAGTAACCAACCTACTGGCATCCCTATCAACCCTTGTTTCCTCAGGTGAACTACTAGTTCTGGGTGACTTCAACCTGAACTGGCTCGCCACCACACACTCCACCTCCTGCTCTAAAATCACTACCCTAAACCTACCCCAGCTTATTACTGAACCTACACGACTCAACAACAAAACACAACTACTCCCTCATTGACTGAGTCCTGGCATCGCACTCTCACCACATTATGAATGCAGGTGTCCTGCTAAATGTTCTAAATGACCACCACATCACCTACTGAGTACGGAAAATGTGGCACCCCAGAGCCCCACCCAAATTCTTACACATTTGTTCATTCAAATCACTAGATCTCACACCTTCACTTGATGACCGGACCAGGACAGATTGGTCACACATCAACACTGCCACCTCAGTCATCTCAGTTCTCGATTATTTCAAATTGGTCTTCCTCAGCATCTGCAATCGCCATGCCCCACTCAGATGCACCAGAGTCCGTGGTTCCCACCTCCCTTGGATTACATCTGACCTCCTGGATTGTCTAAGAATTCGGGACCTAGCTTGGAAAGACCACAAATGGTCACCCTCCACCACCGCCTATCAAAGATACTGCCAACTCCGAAACACATGCACTAGATTAGTCAGACAAGCCAAAGCCGATTACTTTTCTAGCACCTTTCAGGCAAATATAAACCACCCTTCAAAATTCTGGAAGATTTTACATGCTATTTTTTCACCTCCAAATAGCCTCCTGCCCCTATTCTTAGAGTGGCTGACACCACCCTATCAGACCCCTCCCCCTCCTGGTAGCCAAAGCATTTAATCCCTTTTTTGCCTGCTGTGCCTCCTCCCTTCTCTCCTCTTTCCTCTCTCCCCACTTCACCCCTCCCTTTCTTCTACCCTCTGTGCCTCCTTTGTCTCCCTTCATTTTCTCTCCTGTTTCCTCCTTAAACGATTTCAAGGCACTCCTTGCACTGAACCCATCTAAAGACAAAAGCCCAGATGACCTTGATGCCAAACTACTATACCTGTCTGCTCCAGCCATCTCTTATCCCATTGCTGATCTACTAAATCTCTCTTTTAAGCTAGCCTGTGGCCCTGCTGCCTGGAAGCAAGTGACCATCATCCCCCTCCATAAGGTGGTGACCCCTCATCAGCCGGCAACTACCACCTCATCTCCCTTCTTCCTATCCTTGCCAAACTGCAAGAATATGTAGTACTCTCCCAGCTCTCTCCGTACCTCGATGCCACCTCCTTTTTCACCCCTTTCCGGTGTGGCTTCCAGAAGAACCACTCCACATACACCTTTCTCCTCCGCTCACTGACTCCATCTATTCTGGCATGAATCAGGGACTAATCACCTCTGCCATTTTGTCGACCTTGCCAAGGCCTTTGATACGATCTCCCATTCCCTTTTGCTGGAAAAACTCTCAACCGCTGGGTTGAAACATAGAAACTTAGAAACATAGACTTTGACGGCAGATAAGGACCGCTTGGAACCACCTAGTCTGCCCATTTCCCTATCTACTGGATAAGCTGCAGATCCTAGTTAACCAACAGCCTATTTCTTCCTACCCTCACAAGAATTGCCTTATGTCTGTCCCATGCATTCCTGAATTCTCCCACAGTTTTAGACTCCACAACCTCCACCGGAAGACGGTTCCATGTGTCCACCATCCTCTCTGTGAAAAAATACTTCCTCACATTGCCCCTGAGCCATCCCCCCCACCTTCAAATTGTGTCCCCTTGTTCTTGCAGATCTATTTTTTGAAATATGACACCCTCTTGGACTTTGTTGATTCCACTGAGGTACTTGAAAGTTTCTATCATGTCCCCAATCACCCTCCTTTCCTCATACTGTCTCATACTGCCACCAACTGGTTTAAATCCTTCCTAGTGGACAGATCACAATCAGTTAGAATCGGGAACTCTCTCTTTCCGGCTCTACTCATCCACACTGGGGTCCCACAAGGCTCGGTCCTTGGTCCGATTCTCTTCTCTATTTTTCTTAACAATCTCCCTTCAGTCTACTCATCTGCATCCATTCACATGTATGCTGATGACACCATCCTGTATGCATCCAGTTCCTCCTCTCCTACAGTGGTGTCCACACTTCAGCAGGACTTTGATAATGTCCAGCAGTGTCTACGTGCCAACCAGTTGTTTTTAAATGCCAAGAAGACAGTCTTCATGACCTTTGGCACAAGGCAGAAACTCTCTAGGCTCCCCGCTACCCTCTTTTTCTGCACTCTTGATGGAACCATGTTGGGAGATGCTGCCTCCTTCAAGTACCTAGGGGTCTTGCTCGATAAACACCTTGACCTCTCTGGTCACGTGGATGCTACTCACAAGGAACTGCTCCCCAAAGTGGGTGCCCTATACCGGAATTGTGAAAGCATCCCCTCACCGGTCCGCAGAGAAATTCTGCTGAGAATAAGCCTTCCAGCATTTGAATATGGTAATGTAGTCTACAGTGCCACCCCCAAAACCACCCTAGCCAGACTGGACACACTCTTCCACACCTTATTTTGCTTCACTCTTGACTGCCCACCTCACACTCACCAGTGCTCCTTATACCAATCCCTGGCATTCCCCTCCCTCGAAGATAGCCACCTGGCTCATTGTACCAACTTCATTGGTAAGTTCTGGCTTGGAGCGCTCCCTTCTTACCACTCATCCTCACTCTCCCTCCCCCTCATCCTCTTGCTCCATCCCTCAGATGTAGCACTGTTAGTACCCTTGCCATCCCCTCCAGGTCCTCATCTGCTGGTCAGACATCCTTCTCCTAGTGCTTTCCCAAGTTTGGAACTTGCCTCCTTGCTGACATTCAAAATGCTCCATCAACCAGGGGACTTCCCTCTGTCATATGCTTGTTCACTACCCACACATGCAACTATACCTAATTTCACTTGACACCACCCACCTCTATCCCCATGTCCCCAGGCTGGTCCCCCCATCATGCCTGCAGCGCTATCCATTAATTGACCAGTGCACTTATCGGTGGAACTTCTAGCTGCGACAAGTAAATGTGTCTGTAGTATCTGCATTCATTGTTCCCTGCGGGTATGTCAGCATGTATCCCCCCTGTATCCCAAGCTACTGTATTTTGATGTTGTATGTTAACTCCTTGTAACCCACGATGTGGCACCTATTGATGTTGTATGTTAATTCCTCTTAAGCTACAATATAGCACTTATTGCTATTGTTTGCCTATTGTTTGCCATTTGATGTCATTATCTGCTGTACCACCCCATTCCCCCCCCCCCCCGGACACATCTGGAAATGAGCAGTTTTACTCAGTATGTCTTCCTGGTGAAACATTTAAATAAATAAATACATTTGCAGTACAGTATGCTGTTATCTTTTGTGCTGTGCCTATTTTGAATGTCCTCGTTTCCTCCTTCCCACCCTGCACTCCCCCCCTTCCTGTTTTTTTTTTTTTACTAGCCACCTCTGTTTTATTTTGCTATGAGAACTGTTGCTATTTGAGAATGCAGTTGGGAGAGTAGGAGAGTGCAGTCGGGACAGTAGGAGAATGCAGTAAGGAGAGTACAAGAGTGCAGTCGGGAGAGTAGGAGAGTGCAGTCGAAAGAGTAGGAGAGTGCAGTCGAAAGAGTAGGAGAGTGCAGTTGGAACAGTAGGATAGTGCAGTTGGGAGAGTAAGAGAGTGCAGTTGGGAGAGTAGGAGAGTGCAGTCAGGAGAGTAGGAGAGTGCAGTCAGGAGAGTAGAAGAGTGCAGTCGGGAGAGTAGGAGAGTGCAGTCAGAAAAGTAGGAGAGTGCAGTTGGGAGAGTAGAAGAGTGCAGTCAGGAGAGTAGGAGAGTGCAGTTGGGAGAGTTGTTAAGCATGGTCGGGGATGAGCAGAGCAGTACTTTTATGATTGCTGTTCCTGCAGATGGAGATGCACTGCCGAGTTGCAGCAGTGAAGAGAGCAGGTGAGCAGCCAGGGTCACCAACTGTGCAGGAAGTACATCCGGGAGGTGAAGAGCGAGATTTATTTATTTGGTTTTTGTTTACCGGGTAAGTACAGTAGACACCAATGTTGCCTATATTCAGGCACAACCCGGGAGAGTACTGACAGGGGAGACCAGAGTCAACATTAAAGAGTATTTCATGATGCAGCATGAGGTAAGAACAAACATTTGAACAGTATACAGCCAGGTACAGTCATTATCAGTGATGACAAAGAGAAACAGATAACATTACATTAATTATTTTCATCTGATGATACATCAATGACTAAATTGAAACGACAAACAGCAAACAAAACTTAAATGAAGTAGCATTATAACAATAGGATTTCTGCTGGATGTGGGAAACTTTCAGATTTTGGAGACCAGTAGGAAATCAGTAAGTGCCATAGGGAGGAAAAAATGCTAAGAGAGAGGCTCAAGTTACAGCACAAGAGCAGCAGTCAGATTCTAATAGGTGTGCCCGAAGACTCAGTTTAAAGGTCTTGTGGGATTTGGAGAGTTTGATGTGGGAGGGAATGGAGTTCCAGGAGCGGGGGGCAGATATGGCAAAGGATCGTTCTCCTTTTTGTGTGAGATATCTGGGAATTTCAAGTTGGGTTTGAGCAGATGCCCTGATGAGGTATGCTTGGGAGGGCTGAGTTAATAGTTCGGCAAGGTATTTAGGGGACCCCGTTCTGATCATATTATCAATGGTACAGCCTGCAGAATAGTGTCTGAGCAAGTCTGGGGAGAGCCAATTTAGTTTCTAGTAGAGCAGGCAATGATGGGTAAGTCTGTGAGCGGAGAGAGCAAACCTGCATATACTGTTATAGCAGGTGCTCCATTTCTGGAGCACTCCTTTGCTAGCTTTAAGGTAAACCTGAGAGCAATATGTTAGAGCAGGGAGGAGAAATCCTTGTGCAATAGCAAGCTGGGCAGCATCATTGAGGGAGGACCTAATTTTAAAGGCAAGACCAAGTTTTGAGTAAACTGTCTTACATGTAGCCGCAATGTGGAGGTTAAAGTCAAGAGATGGGTCGAGAGTGACTCCTAGATACCTGAAGGAGGTAACTAATTCAAGAGGGGAGTCATCTAGAGCATGTATCAATAAGTCTGGAGTAAGAGATCTGATTCTTGACGGGGGGCCAAAAAGCATAGTTACAGTTTTCTTAGCATTCATTAGGAGTCTGTTCTGTAGTAACCACTCCTGCAAGCAGTTGAAGTCTGCTTGAAGATGTGCTCTTACTGATAAGGGATCTTTACCACTGGAGAGAAGCACCATGTCATCAGCATAAAGGATTAACGAGGAGGAGGAGCAGAGAAGGGAGGGCAAGTTGTTCATGAAAAGGGAGAAAAGTAGTGGGCCAAGAATAGATCACTGGGGGACTCCAACAGAGGTAGGAGAAAGATTTGAGACGGCGGATTCAATTTGGACAAATTGCAACCTCCCTGAGAGGTAGCTATCGAACCGAGATAGACGGAGCATGCTAGTAGAACCTGTTAAAACAGGTAAGTCATGGTATTTGTTATTGTGTCTGATTTGTATTTATGAGCGAAGGTATACAGGTGAATCTCACTAAGCGAGGGGGGAAAAAAACTGGCATCCAAAATATTTTGAAAATGGACTTGTCACAGTGATATTTTTTGTGCAAGGGCAGGCTGGCACTGTTATTTCCTGACTGACTAGTTATAACTGATTATTTGTTTCCTAGTCTCTGTTATAAATGTCCCCCTTGCCAGGGGTCTCAACCAATCAGAGGCTGGGAAATTGTAGATTGTATCAGACTAATTTTGCTTAGTTCTAGACTGAAATATTCTGTTACTACAAATCCCAGACTCCCCTGCAGATGACATCAGAGAAGTAGACAGCAGTGGGATATTCAACCTGCAGTGCATGTCTTTTGTTTGATGCTTCCGCTCTCCTCTCTGGGCTACGTACCGTCACAAAGGACTGTTCTTAGCCCCTGGAGAAAAGCAGACCTGGAAAACATCGGATCAGAGATTATAAAAGCTCTAACATCCACTGCAGACTATTCAGTCTTCCACTGCTGCCCACTGCTCTGATGTCATCTGCAGGGGATTCTGGGATTTGTAGTAACAGAAGAAGTCAGCCTAGAACTAAACAAAATTAGTTTGCTACAATCTACTCTACTAGAGTAAACAGTAAACAAACCAAAATGTTTTTGTACACAAATTACACATTGGGACCAGCCCCACACTTGAGTGTTGGGGTTCTTTGTGATGACTGCTCCCCTTTAACTTCCCCTTTAAGTGAATGAATCCTATAGTACTTTACTATCCAGATAGATTGGGGAGGAGGAGAACGTTATTGGCCAGTTCAGCACAAAGTTTTTTTAGCTAACTCTTCAAAATGGCCAGTAAGCTAAATCATCAATTTATTACCTTTTGCACTAAAATTCCTTGTGTCCCTTATAAAATAAATAGCAGATCTGTGGTGCAAAAGATGATAGAATAAACCACCAAATGCACCGGAGAGCATCAAAAATCCCCACAGCTTTCATTGGCCTACTAGTTGGGGTTTTGGGGCAGGCTCAATATCCCTGGAAAAATATCTATATGAAACAGGTGTATCACAGCAGAGGTTATGTAGTAAAGCAAGTAGTAAAGGAAATTATTTTTAGACCAATTTTATAATGTAGTCTAGCAGATAGAGTAGCCATGTTACAATTTCAACCCAGAGTATCAAGAGGATTTATCTTATCAGATCTGAAAATGAAAAACAGAGAGGAAAGTTTTAGAAAATGAATAAATAAAAGATGTTTGGGAAGACGTATTCTACAGTAATATCAAACAGCAAGTACTCACTTCTAAGAAATATACAACTGGTTATTATAGTTATTGTATACTGATGTGTTAGTAATTACTTTCTACTTTTATAATAAAATATTTGTTTGGACAGTAAAACAAGTGAGTTTTTGCCTTTGTTTTTCGCAATGACAGTAGAAAGCAATTAAGTAGAATTCTGGTTTTGTATATGTCAGAATCTTCTAACTACTTAAGGAGTCCAATGTATTTCAGTGAGAAACTAATATATTTTCTATTTTTTTTTTCAAAAGAAATAAATATTTCTTTCAGCAAAAAACTTTGCCTTTTATATGTTTGCACCATTGTGGCCCATCCCTATGGTTTTGCAATTTTTATGTTTCCTTGTGCGTGCAAAAGAAACGTTTGGTTTCAGAGAATGGCATTTCTGGGGTGTGTCAGGGACTAGCCAAATGCAGAGCAATCTACATTGGGCTCGTCCCTGACAGACCAATGACCATGCCAGCAGAGTATGACTGTGGTCACAGTTTCATGTGTGGAAACTTCGTGCATGTGAAAGGACTGAGCACTCCAATGAGAAAGCACTTCAGTGCTTTTGTTTGCATAAAACTGGCCAGCAAGCAGCTGAATGGCTTTATGTACATCACTGCAATATTGTGCCCTCACTCAAGCTCCTAAAAACAACAGCTCCAGCTATATCTATACATTTTCTGATTTATGGTTTTGTAAAGTACTATTCATTATATGGAGTTTTATGCCTCTGCTGGAGTTATTTTTAAAGTTGAGTTTGGAAAGGCTAAAAGGCAGGACACATTCAAACATTTTAAAGAGCAGTGCGCATAGCATTCTTATTTTTTAACTTTTTATTTGTAGTTGTGAAAGACACATGGAGGGCAGTGTGACAATATTTCGAATAAAAGGAGATACGTCCTATACAAAGATCATGTCTCTGAACGTGTAATTACATACGCGGAGAACTAAGTAATTTAAAAAGTTTATCAAGATAGGTATAGTTCATTGGGGGGAGGACAGAAACCCTAAGTACAGCTATCATGGTAATAAGGTTTCCCCCCGGGGGCAGTCTTCCAAGTAAGTTATGAACTCTTTCTTCCTGTTACCCCAGGAAGCCCCACTATGCATTGGAACAAGCCGTCCAGCCCAAACAGATTCCCCTTCCCAACTGGAAAGGGACAATTCTCGGGCAATCACTTTAGGTTTTTGTGTGAATCAAGGCACAAACTCCAGCCGTTGTGTAGTTATATATATATGAACCAAGGAGTCCATCTGTTCATCAAAACTGAAGTCGTATTCTGTACCTCGGCGGTTAAGTTTTCTAATTTACAGTATATACCTCATAATCTGTGTTTTCCCATCTAGCGAGACTGAGGGGATCGGGCCAAAGCCACAGTCTGGTAATGACTTTCTTTGCCATTCCCAGTAATATGTTAATCAAATAGATCTTGGAAGGACTTTTTATCTGTCCAGGATAGTGAAATAAAAGGGCCATCTCTGGGGTAAGGATCCCCAGTGATGGGAAAAGTTATTTCAAATGTTCACCCACTCCCACCCAAAAAGAGGATAGGGTGGGGCAGTACCACAATACATGTGAATGTGTGGCCATCTCACAACCACACCTCTGCCAACAGGAAGAGTCACCTGAGGAGGGAAATATAGCCAAAATTTATGGGGTATGGAAATAGCAGACTGCAATCTTCCAAGAGAATTCTCTCCATGTGTATGAACTGTTCGTTTTATGTTGCCATCTCCAAATATGTAGCCAATCCTCAGAGGTAAGCTCAACCATGAGTTCTGCCTCCCAGTTAAATTGAATGATTGCCATATCTTCAGTGGGGGTATATTGGAGAGTCTTATAAAAATGAGAGATCAAGTGCTTGAGTGGAAATTCACTTTGTAAGTTGGTGAGCAAAGTGTATAAAGGCAGAGTGGGTCATGTAGAGATGTCTGTTCCCAATTCTTGGCTTAAAAAGTGGCGGATCTGTAAGCAACGGAAAAAATCTTGCTGTGGCAAAGCAAATTCATTCCTTAATTGGGCAAAGTTTTTAAAAATACCTTGGTCATAAAACTGGTGCATAAACACTAGGCCTACTCTGTGACATCTCCAGAATGTTGTATCTGTTGATGCTGGAGAAAAGCCTGGGTTCTCGGCTGACATTCCCATCCATTTAGCAAGAAAGTTATTTTTCAGGAGGAAAAGAAACCCTCTCCAGCCATGGAGCACAGCCTTTGTAAATAAGGAGCTGCAAGTCGAGGAAGCAGGTATTTATTTTTTTATTTAATGAGTCTAGGAATTATTATCTTTGAGCCATGGCTCTTTTACAAAGGTTCCACGTCGATAGTGTACTAATAAGTCAAAATTACATAGGAAAACAAACAAACTATGAAGTAGCATTAAGCAGTATAATGCAGTACAGTAATGTCAACTTCGAACAAAAATACTTTAGTAAACACAATACTAGCTGATTGGAGGAATGCAATAGAGAGAGAGAACAATGGAGGGGGGGAAGAGGAGAATGGAGAGGAAGACATAGGGAGACTAGAGCCACTCAAATGCCTTCGTCAAGAAATGAATCAGAGGTAGAAGGTTTAAGCAAGAAACAGACAAGGGGGGAAATTAATCGAAGCAGTCACAGGAGCTGGAGGCTGTGACGTGAAGTTGTAGCCTAGATTTGAAAACTCTTAGAGAGGTGGAGGAGATGATGTGAGTGCTGAGGGCATTATACCAGCTGGGGGCATGGTAGGCAAAGGATCTTTGGCCCTGAGTGGTGTGGCATCGGGGGATCTGGAGAAGCTGATGTTCCGAACTTCTGGTGAAGCGGATAATGGTATTCGGGCATAGTAGGTCTTGGATACACGGTGGAGTGAGGCCCATCGTAGATTTTTTTGCCATCAAGTAGGAAAGGTACTTTATGCAATCGGAGAGCTGTAACCATCCTGTTTCAGTGTAGAGCTCATATGTATGAGTGCGTCTTTGGGCACCAGTGAGCAGTCGACAGGCCTTGTTAAGGGAGGTTGTAATGCGCCTGAGTGCAGTAGTTGAGGCAGAGCCATAGATAATTAAGCCATAGTCTATGATAGAGATGACAGAGCTTTGGATAGCAATCCTCAGTGCAGATTGGGAAAGGAACTGTCTGTTTCGGTATAGGATACCAATGCGTTGATTCACAGTTTTCGCAATACTATCAATGTGGGTCGCAAAGGTTAGGCAGGGATCAAAGGTGATTCCAAGATATTTAAATGATGTCACTTGTTCGAGGGTATTTCCTATGTACATATTGATAGCAAGTGGAATTTGCCTTTTCTTGTTTTGCGAGCTTGAGAAGAGCATGGATTTTGTTTTTTTGTGGTTTAGGACTAGCTTGTGCTCTAGGAACCATTTCTCAACCTTGGAGAAAGCAAGCTGCAGGCTATGGAGTAAGGGTTTTGGATCCTTATGAGAGGAGAGAATCACGGCATCGTCAGCATAGAGGATTATTTGTTCTGGGCAAGATTGAGGGAGAGAGTTTAGAAACAGGCTGAAGAGAAGAGGGCCTAAGACGGATCCCTGGGGAATGCCTGAGAGAACCGGATTTGAGTCTGAGAGAACTCCTGAGATTTTTACTGTTTGGGGTTGGAACACCAAAATATGGTCCAAGGGCATGTCTCATAAGTCTATCTCTATTGTGAGCCAGGTTGGGGTTCAGCCTCTAGGAAATAGCCATGTCAGGAGGTGTGAAAGGATTGTAGCAATTTGATATTTATATACATTTGGTAATGATAGTCCTCCTCTTTCTTTGGGGAGTTGTAATTTACTTAAAGAAATGCATGGCCTGCCTCCTTGCCATAGGAAAATTCGAATAGCCCTTTCCCATTGTTTCACTTCAGTTTGTGAAACCAGGAGGGGAATATTCTGCAAAAGGTGTAATAGTTTTGGGAGTATGTTCATTTGAATGGATTGTACCCTGGTCAATACTGAAATTGATAGAGGTGCCCAACATTTTAAGTTAGCCTGGTCCTGTATCTTTAGAGAATCATAATTCAAATTATGTAAGTTAGAAAGAGATGAGGGGATTCTGATTCCTAGGTAGATGATATATGGTTTATTCCACTTATAATTATACCTATCCATACAGAGTTGGGGGGGGGGGAGTAATGTATGGTTACAGCGTCTGACTTCCCCTGATTTATTGTATACCCTGACAATTGTTCTGTTATAGGTAGGAGCTTGGGTAGGGCTAGGAAAGTCTCTTCTGCCTGGGTAATATAAAGAAGAAGGTCATCTGCATAATATATCAATTTATGTTGGGTGCCATTAACTGTATAACCGTGCAAATCATCTGTCTGCCATAGAAACATAGAAACATAGAAGTTGACGGCAGATAAGGACCTCAAGGCCCATCCAGTCTGCCCATTTCTTTTTCTACCTTATAAATGTGCCATCGGCCTTTGCTCTGTCAATGGTCTGTCTATTCATACTCATCTGTATTGCTCCCTTATGCCTATCTCATGCCTGTTTGAAGCTCTGCAATGTATTCATATCCACCACTTCCTGTGGTAGGCCGTTCCATGCATCCACCACCCTTTCTGTGAAAAAGAACTTCCTCACATTACCCCTTAATCGGCCTCCCTCTAATCTCATGCTGTGTCCTCTTGTCCTGCTATTTTTCTTATATTGAAACATGTTAGACTCTTTCACCTTGTTAATGGCCTTAAGATGTTTGAATGTTTTGATCATATCATCTCTCTCCCTCCTTTGCTCTAGGGTATACATATTGAGCTCCGTTAATCTGTCCTCATATGTTTTCTAATGCAGTCCCTGTACCATTTTGGTTACCCTTCTCTGGACTGCCTCAATTTGGTTAATGTCCTTGTGAAGGTGTGGCCTCCAGTACTGGATACAGTACTCCAGATGGGGCCTAACCAGTGTCTTGTAAAGAGGGATTATTACCTCCCTCTTCTGACTTGTGATACCTCTACTAATACACCCCAACATCCCATAACCTTACCACCTGCTTTATTGGTCTGTTTGGATGATTTCAGGTCATCGGTGATGATGATGATGCCCAAGTCTCTTTCTTCCCTTGTGACTGCCAGCAACTCCCCTCCCAGCCTATAGGTGGCTTCAGGGTTTCTTTTCCCTATGTGCATGATCTTGCACTTCTTTGCATTAAACCACAGTTGCCACTCTTCCGACCATTTTGCTAGTTTATCCAGATGTCTTCTCATTCAGCCCACCCCATCTGGATCATCTACTCTGTTGCAGATCTTGGTATCATCTGCAAACAATCAAACCTTACCCTCCAGTCCATCTGCAATGTCACTGATGAAGATATTGAAGAGGACTGGCCCCAGAACTGATCCCTGAGTTACCCTACTTGTGACTTGCATCTCTTCTGACTGTATAGCATCTACCACCACTCTCTGTTTTCTGCCCGACAACCAGTTTGCCACCCTGTCTGTCCATCTGTCTGTCTCAAAACTGAGCTATGGGTTCGACATATAGGGCAAAAAGATATGGTGATAGAGGGCAGCCTTGATGTGTACCTCTATGAAGCTGAAAACGGGTCGAATGCGAACCATTGATTTTTACCACCGCCTTTGGGCAGTTATAAATACCTTCAATGGTATTCAAAAACTCCTGGGGAAAAGCATATTTTAGCAAGGAGGACTGTAGGAACCTCCATGAAATCATATCAAATGCTTTTTGGGTGTCCATGCTTAGTAGCAATAGTGGAGTATGGGACAGTTGGGCATGATTCATGAGACATAATGTGTGCTTAATATTGTCTATAGTTGTCGGGATTTAATAAAGCCGGATTTACCTGGGTGAATTAAAGTGGGTAGAATATCATCCAATCTGTGGGCTATCAAGCTTGTGTAGATCTTGTAGTCCTGATTAAGGACAGATAAGGGGCAATAGAAGTCATATAACTGTTGGGGTTTTGGGGGTTTAAGTATGGCCGAAATATTTGGCTGTCTCCAAGATATAGGAAATGTAGTGGTATTGTGACTTGTCTGGATTGCGGCTAAAAAGGGAGATTTTATTAATTCCCAGGCCCCCTTATAAAGTTCGGCACTGTAACCATCAGGACCCGGATTTTTCCCATTTTTAAGATTTTTAATAGTAGTATGTACTGTAGCTCTGGAAGTGTAACTGAGGAGATGATCTTTTCTTTCTGGGAGGGGCTGAGGGTTGTGAGTTTTATCTGTACTAGGAAAGTAGAAATACATTGTGTGTCCACTGGCATAGAGTTCAAGTATAGGGTCTGGTGGTATGTTTTGAATAATTTTAATATATTTTGGGTGGAGTACTGAAATTGCCCTGTAATTGCATCCTTTATTTTAGAAATTGTTACCTGCTGGGTTTGCCTACGAAACCTGTATGCCAGTATCTTAGAAGCAAGGACCACATCAATGCCTGCTCCATCCGGGCCATCAAGAGCTGCTGTATTTCCGCTCGGGTCTGAGATAACTGATCAGAGACCGTCGCGTCTCTGCCCATGTGAGCATCCTGAAGAACCCTAAGTTTTTCCTGAAGCTCTCTTAGTCAAGCTTCACTTTGTCTCTTTTTCTGAGCTGCATATGAAATAATGTAGCCCCTGAGAACTGCCTTAAGTGTATCCCATAATATTTACGGGGAGGTTTGTGGGGATGCATTCTCTTGGAGAATCTCCGGAATTTTTTTCTTTTAAGATATCTTGAAACTCCTGTTCATGGAGTAGAGAGGGGCTGAACTGCCAGAAGGTATTTTTCCTTTCCCTGGTAATACCCAATTCAAGGGAGATAGGGGTGTGATCTGAAAATGTATATTCATTATTTTGGTTTTATGAATCAATTCCTTATGCTCTCCACTAATGCATAAATAATCAAGTCTAGAGTAGTGTTTATGGGCATATGAATAATGAGTGAATTTCCACTGAGTGGGGTGCATCAGTCTCCCAAGTATCAACAAGGCCGACGTCTCTTAATAGCCAACGAAGGTGCCTCTGCCTGGGGGTCTGTGCCGTGGGCCTTATCGCAGAGGTATCCAGGGAAGGGTTTAACTGGCAATTTAAATCCCCACCTAGAATCAAAATTCCCCTTTGATGTGCTAAGATAATGTTAATAATTTGTTGTATGGAGGAGGCATCGCTATTGGGGGGATGTAGGTATTGCATACCGTCAATATGTGACCTTGGATTGTTCCCACTGCTAATGCCAGTCTGCCTTCCTTATCTGCATATTGTTCTGTTATTTGAAATTGTGACATTTTAGGGAGCAGGATTACTGTCCCACACCTTCTACCATTTTGATATGTGGCTTTAACGATCTGGGAGAATCCGAACTTGAGTAGTTTATGATGCTCAACTGATGAGAGATGGGTCTCTTGTAAAAGTAGAATATCTGGTTTAGATAAGAGTCTGTATGGTTCTATACCTCTTTAAGGAGCTGGCCAGCACATTCATGTTGTGAGAAACTATTTTAAAAGGGGCAGCCATTATTCACATATCTTGATGTCTGGTTTTCTGTGTCCCCCCCCCCCCACACACATAATGGGATTCAGCTTCAAAACATATAAATGCAATGTATCTGAGCTAGGTAAGTATTCCTCTTTAAGAAGATGTCATAAATTATATTGCTCCCCTGTGTCCTGAGGATAGTATATGAATGGTAGACAACTTTGGGGATTAACTATGGGTAAAACCGAAAACACATTAACGTCAGAAACGAAGGGCCAACTGGGCCTACAGTGAGATAACCTAGATAAATCTCTGTGTACTAAAGCCAGATGCCTGTGTTCAGGGATTTCCATCACCAGGGACACCACTCAGGGTCCTGGTATAGGCAGTTTGCCTAACTGCCTGGAGGGAATCTGCTTTCTAAAGCTAGGAGAAGATCCCATGGGGAGACTCTTGCCCCAAATCTTGGATGAGGAGGGACTGTTGGGGGTGAGAAATAATAAAAGAGGGAGTAAATAAAACAACCAGGGGAGTGGGTCAGGGCTAGAAAAAGTGCGGGTAGAAAGATGCATTGTCCTGACGCAGACATTGTTCCCTCCCTCTCCACTTCTGCTTTGTCCATTGAGGTAAAGGAGAGGTGAAGGGGTCAGACTCAGTTCTATCCAGTGCAACAAGTAAGAGTATGAGCAAACTAAAATGAAGCCCCCGTTAATTAACAATGTAGAAAACAGCTAGCAAGAATGCTTGAAAAGAAAAAGTCCTTCCACCATATAGTCCAGGAGTTAATTCACACTGCCCGGTATTACCAGGAATATGATACAGTTCTTCTAGGTGAAGAGTTGTATAAAAGTCCCAGGAATGTTCAACAGCCATTATGCATCCAAAATCCCACAGATTCGATCCAAGAAAGCAGAGTCTCTGGAATCTCTGGCCTGAGCAGTAAGTTGTGGCTCTCCGACTGGTACCCAGCCCGCCTCCCGGAGGAAGGGGACAATCCAAGGTGAAGTTCGCCCCAGAGACATAATCTCGCCTCTTCACACAAACCTATACGGCACCCTAGCCCTCGCCAAAAAGCCCACACCCCCAAACGAGGCACATAGTACTCTTAGTCGGCTCTTGAACCATTCAGCTTTCACAGGTGGTTAACAGTTGCCATATTGATTTTATTCTAACCCCATGACAGCTATCAAATAAAGATACTGGTGCAAATACTGAAGCACTTCTTACTCTGACAAGGGTGCTGGCACATTCAGTTTAGGGGCAGCAGCAGCATTACTCGGCTACCAATGGTTGGAACAAAACATTTTTTGTAGTCGACTCAGTACCATATAGAAACACAGAAACATAGAAATTGTTGGCAGATAAGAACCGCTCGGCCCATCCAGTCTGCCCGTAGGCCCTATACATTGTATGTGGCCACTGATCCTATGTGATCAATGGCTTTTCATCACTCCCTTCCCTCTCAAGCTTCCTTTGTGCCTGTCCCAGGCATGCTTAAACCCCTCCACTGTGCTTGCCCCCACTACCTCCTGTGGCAGACTATTCCAAGCATCGACTACCCTTTCTGTGTGGAAAACATCCTCACATTACCTCTTAATCTACCCCCTTCCAATTTCATTATTGTGCCCCCTTGTTCTAGTACTTTTTCTACATTGGAAAAGGTTCCCCTGCCTGCACCTTGTTTATGCCCTTGAGGTACTTGAAAGTTTCAGTCATGTGCCCCCGCTCTCTCCTCTCCTCTTCTCCAGTGAGTACATACTGGGGTCCCTTAGTCTCTCCTCATATGTTTTGTGGTGCAAGCCCTGTACCATCTTTGTTGCCCTTCTCTGGATAGTCTCCACCTTATCTATGTCCTTGCACAGGTGTGGCCTCCAGAACTGCACACAGTACTCCAGGTGAGGCCTTACCAATGTTTTATACAATGGCATCACCACCTCCCACCTCCTGCTAGTGATACGCCGGCCTATGCATCCCAACATGCCACTGGCCCTCCCTGCTGCCTTTGTGCACTGCTTTGATACCTTAAGGTCATCAGAGATGATAACCCCAAGGTCCCTTTCCTCTTTGGTGACAGTCAGCTTCCCCCCTCCAACCTGTAGCTCTCCCCACTATTTTGCACTTCTTTGCATCAAACCTCAGTTGCCACATCTCCAACCATCTTTCAAGCTTCCCCAGGTCCCTCTTCATTTTCTGCACCCCTTCTGGAATATCCACCTTGTTGTAGATCTTGGTGTCATCTGCAAACAGGCAGACCTTTCCCTCCAGCCCCTCTGCAATGTCACTAATGAAGACATTGAACAGGACTGGTCCTAGTACTGATCCCTGTGGTACCCCACTGGTCATCCCCCTCTCCCCAGATTGTACCCCATTTACCACCACCTTCTGTCTCCTGTCTGTTAACCAGTTCCTAACCCAGGTCACCACCTTGTCTCCCATGCCCAGACTACTCATCTTATTAATCAGCCTTCTATGTGGGATGGTGTTGAAGGCTTTGCTGAAATCTAGGTAGGCAACGTCTACCACCACTCCCTGATTTATTTCCCTAGTCACCCGATCAAAAAAAAATCTATTAGATTCATTTGACATGACCTTCCTGCTGTGAATCCATGTTGTCTCAGATCCTGAGCACTTCTGGATTCTGTATGTGCCACTATCCTTTCTTTCAGCAGTGTCTCCATGATCTTTCCCACCACGGAGGTGAGGCTGACTGGCCTGTAGTTCCATGCCTCCTCCCTACTGCCGCTTTTGTGCAGTGGGACTATGTGTGCCCTCCTCCAGTGGTCTGGAACGACACCTGTGTTGAGTGACTCTGTGAGCAGGGCCACCAGAGGTGCTGCTAGTTCCCTTCAAAGCTCCTTTAATATCCTCAGGTGGATGCCGTCTGGCCCCATGGCATTATCCACCTTCAACTTTGTGAGTTCTTCCAGAACTTTCTCCACTGTGAATGAACTGGTGTCCACTTCTCTTCCCCTCCATTGCCTCTCCAACCCAACTGTGGTCCTTGACCCTCCCCCTCCCTAGTGAATACAGAGCAGAAGTATTTGTTCAGTATTTCTGCCTTGTCCAGATCCCCCTCCTTACACTCTCTCTTCTCCCCTTTGAGCCTCACAATCCTCCCCCATTTTTTCTTCTTTCACTGATGTACCTATGTAACCCCCCTACAAATGGGGGTTCCTGAAAAGTCTTCCTTGAGCTTGCCTAAATGCTCACTGCCAGGCTGGTGTTCTGTGTTTTAGCAGTTTAAATGTATTGCCAGAGAGTGCCTGTATAGCCTCTGTGTACTGTCTCTTTAAGAACTGCCTGGATTGCAGTCATAATTAATCTGAGAGGGAGTTCTGTTAGAAGATGTACTTTTTTTTTGTTTTGTTTTAGTTGTTTAGCCAGGTATAGCACACTAAGCTGAAAGCTTTTTTACAGGAGCGACCTGGGAGCACACGGAGGTTAAGTGACTTGCTCAGGGTCACACAGTATGCAAGTGGAAGCTGTGGGATTCAAACCCTGGTCTGGTCTGCTGGATGTCACCAGATTTGCAGCTCAGAGCCTTAGACTACTGTGCTGTTTGCTGATCATTTGTTAGAGTAGTAATAATATTGCAGTTTGTTCTAACCTGCCTTCTTTGCAGCATGGACAGTTCTGTTTGTTTCCATCATCTTGGTCCTGGACTGCAGAATGGGCCAATCAGTACATTTGGGACTCTAAAATGGAGCCTGCCTACAGGGGCTTGGTAGGGCCAAAACTTGTAGGAATTGTAGGTTTGGACTTTTGGCGCATAAAATAACCTGGAGGGGGAGCCCTTGTTGTGACTGACAGATAGATCAGCCAACTGAACCTTTTGGATCTTGGGGAAAGTCCCACGCTGCTTGCAGTTTCAGTTAGATCTGAGTTGGGAAGTGAAGAAGTAACAGCTCGAGACAGTTCGAGCAGCAATCCATAGAGGATACGTGTGGCAGAACTGTGGAAAGGCCTGAGTTTGGCCTGCATGCCTGCCTGCTGTTCCTAAGAGGGAACTTGTGTTTTTTTTTCGGACTGAATCTGAAAATTTGGAGAGCGAATTAAGCCACTGAATTGTGACCAGGCTTTAACCTGAAGAAGACTGAAGAGTTGCTGAATGTGATTGGCCTGTCAGGACTTCCAGCTACCTCTGAACTCCCAGATTGTGCATAAACTCTGTAATTGCGACCGGAGAGCTATTTCCCTGGTACAGTGGAATTCCCTTACATGTGAATGTGCTGTGTGCTTATAGTGGGTCGTGATTTGGTTCCCCACTGTGTGTCTGGACTGTGTTTTGCTTGCTGGAGGCTGTATCCAGCTCCACGGACTTAATCCATATCCATTTCCATTTGCCTGGGCCCTGCTACACTGGCCCAGCCAGAATATCTGCAATGCAGAGAAAGTCATTGATGAGAGACCGGCCTGGGGATCAGTCCCCTGCTCAATGCCTTGAACAGGAATGACGCCTTGGTGATTTATGTGGGCCCTGCTTCTCTGGGCACTCCAGCTCAACAGCCTGCAGTCTCGATTTCATCCTGCCTGTGTCCAGTATTGGGTATCATCAGTAAACATCAGGGTAGCTCCCTGCAACAACAGCTAAATCTGAAAGTGTTGTCATCTGACTGTCTTGTTGCCTTTTATTTCACAAACTGAGCACTCCGGCTCTGGATTATAAATAGTGTGTGTTGTGCATGTTGCTTTCTTCCATCACAGGACCCCAACCAGCTGCAACATTCCTGGCTAGCCCACTGTTTTCCTACCTGGGTACTCGGAGTGTGTGACTGTGTAGGGACTCTGAACTGCATGCATAATTGTCTGATTAATATAGCTTTTAAGCAAATCAACCTGATTACGCCCCTTCCTTGTTCAAGTCCCCTGAATAAGTCAGATTTAAGTTTGTTTGCATTTAACCTGACTGTGGTTCCAGTTTGTGCTCAAAGTACTGTACTGTTGCTATTTGCTGTGCTTAACCTTGTTTTACAGGGGTTTCCCAGGGTCAAGCTAGAGGAACCAGCCCTGGTGGTAAGTGCAAACAGTATGGGTAATTGCCTGGTGAATATGGGTCACTGTGAAAGTAATTATTGTATATTGTTCAGGCCACTAGAAGGGAAAGAAGGGGGTTACAGTGCCCCAGAGGGCATTGCCCAGGTTAGATTGACCACTAACAACCCTGACCTCTGGGTGGAGGCACCCGTTTCATTACCCAGGCCCCTTAACCTGCTACTAGCCAAGCAGACAGGGGTAGTAGCCCTTGGGATAGTGCCACCTAGGGGTTACACATATAAAATGCCTTATCTCCTTTGTTTACAGACCGTGCTAAGCCTTCTTCTGTCTGCACCTTCTCCCTCCTAACAGCCTTCCCTACTTCCCTTAGACATTCAGGGTACACCTCCCTGTCCTCCTCCCTTTGGCTCCCCTTATATTTATTGAAACTCAGCCTTTTAGCCCTGACTTTGTCCCCTTCCTCTTTGGAGGACCATAGTGGTTTCCTTCTTCTTTTCCCTTTGGCCACTGTCCTAATGCATTGATTTGTTATATCCACAATGGCTCCTTTCAGTTTCTCCCATTGTTCTTCCACCTCCTCTATTACCTCTCCCTTCCCCAACACTGTTTGTATACATTTACCCATTTCAGTGAAATCCACCCTTCTGAAATCTAATATTCTTGCCCTTGTGTGGCTTAATTGAGTCCCTGTCACTATGCTGAACCACACCATATGGTGGTCACTGGACCCCAGCTGCCCTTCCACCTGTATTGCTTCGACTCTGTTCCCATTGGTCCATACCAGGTCGAGAATTGACTTGTCCCTGGTTGGCTCATGCACCAGCTGCCTGAGTTTAACCCCTTGCAGGGATTCCAGGATGTCTGTGCTTCTGGCTGAAACAGCCACCTGGGTGGCCCAATCCACATCTGGCATATTGAAATCCCCCAGTAGCAGGACTTTGCCTTTAGCTGCCATGTCGTGTATGTTCTCCACTAGTTCCCTGTCTACTTCCTCCCTCTATGCTGGAGGTCTGTATATCACTTCTGTGCATATTGCTGTTCCATTCCCTGGCTCCAGGATGACCCACATTATCTCAGCCTCCCCTGTCTTCCCTGAACTTCTGTAGCTGGCTCCAGGGTGACCCACATTATCTTAGCCTCCCCTGTCTTCCCTGAAATTCTGTAGCCTGTATACCATCTCTGATGTACAAGTCCACTCCCCACCCTTTTTACCCTTCCTGTCCCTCCTTAACAGTGTATAGCCTGGTACATTGACTCCTCAGCCATGATTAGCAGAATACCACGTCTCTGTCATTCCTGCTATGTCAAGGTCTGCATCTGCCAACAAGGCCTCCAGGTCTGTAACCTTATTTCCTAGGCTATGGGCATTCGTTAGCATGACCTTCCATGTTTTACAGTCTGCCCTCCCTCTTCTCTTGTTCTCCCTCTCCAGCATCTTCCCTCCACCCCTGTTTTCTTTCCTATGTGCTCTTGCCCCCCCCCCCGGTATCACTTGTTATACATTCTTCACCTGCCTTCCCCTCCCTGTCTGCTTTAACTGTTCTTGTAGTCAACTTATGCTCCTGTATGTTCCCATGGGGGGGTGTTTCTAAGCCTCCTGGCCCTCCTAGTACTCCCTCCTCGACCAGTTTAAATGCTCAGAGCTGAAGCATTTGAACATCTCACAAAGGACCACGGTCCCCTTCTTGGACAGATGCAGGCCATCCTCCTTATATAAGCTCACATCTGCCCAGGTCAGGCCTCAGTCCCCTAAGAAGCTAAAACCCTCCCTTCCACATCAATCCTTCAACCATGAGTTGAGTTGAAGTCATGGATGTGGGGTGCTCTAGCTTCCCCGTGCCCTGAACAGGTAGGACCTCCAAGAATGAGACGAAGTGTGTTATCAGTTTCAGGTTTCCTTCCAGCTTCCTGAAATCCTCCTGGACTCTGGCTAACTCCACCCTTCTCTTGGCCAGGTCATTGGTCCCCAGGTGGACAATGACATCCAGCTGCTCCCTACTAGCTATTGCCATAGCAATCCTATGGATCTGCTTCCCATCCCTCCACACAGTACTTCCTGGGATGCACTTGACCTCCCTCTCTCCCCTGCTAGGTGTCCCTAACTCCACTCCCCAGACAATTGAGTCCCCTACTAGGAGAAGCTTCCTTCTCCTGTAGGGTCCCCTACCTCCCTTCCCTGGGGCTCCATCCTGGAGGACCCTCCCATCCTCCCTGGTCCCAGCCTCAGGTTCCTGAGTGGGGCTTTCCCGTTCCTCCAAAACAGTGTAGGAGTTACTAAGCACGACCGGGTGGGGGATATGCTTTTGACCCCCCCTCCCTCACCCTCCCTGAGCCCACCATAGTCCAATCACTCCTCTTTCTTTGCATCCCTTTAGGTACAGATTGTGGACCCAGTGGTCTCTGGGTAGGGGTGGATGCCACCTTCAGCCTGGCCAACTCTGCTCAGAGACAGGCACCCTACTCCCTCAGCCCAGAGAGGTGCCTGCAGATAGGGCAGCACTGCAGCCTCTCAAACGTCTCCCTGAAGGCAGCTGCTCCACAACCACTGCAATGCATCACTCCCATTATGTCTGTTTCCCTCCTCAATCTACTACCTGCTTAAATTGGCTATTTGTTATCTCTTAAATATTTGTTTTCTTCTTTTGTTTTTTGTTATGCTTTCTCTTTTCGCTACATCCTGGATGGCTGCAGGATGTTGTAAGGCTCCATGGGACTCATCCTATAAATGTAGGGCAAGCCTTGGGGTAGGTGGGTTGTCGGGTGGGAGTGTGGGACTACACCACAGGCTGTGTCCAAAAACAATCAGGAAAGGAGCCCTCTGGCAGTGGCTCCTCACTCCACTCACCGTGGTCCAGACACAGCCAATTACAAACACACAGTCACAAACTTACCAGTTAGACTTCCTCAATCCTGCCCAAACTAAATGGAGAAGCAAACTGAAATGGCAGTTAAGAAAAGACCTCAAATTCAATTACAAACACAGAGTCACAAACTCACCAGCTAAAAGCCCTCAATCCTGCCCCAACTAGGACTCTGTATAGTACTTGACACAAACAACAAGCATACTGTCTGCGCATAAATGTGGACAATCTGTAAAGTATTATTGTGAGCAGTTGTGTATGGGAAAATAATATGAAACTGCCATGAAGGATTTCCGACTTTCAGGTTATCTGAATCCTTCTGTATTCATATATTTCATTTTATTTTACTCACAATCCAAAGATCATCTGCCTATCATGTTAACTGTTGCTGTGAGTTCATTTAGCAGTTTCAGGCACTGTGGATTTCACACACAGATGCCATATCCGACAGCTGGAAAGCTCATAAAACTTCTACTGTTGTGTAATTCCTAAGTTGGATTTGCAACAAAATATGAAATCTTCAAAAGATGATGGTTGCCACTGCAAAACACAGAATAATGTATGTAAAGACAGGGTTTACCTGCCTTATAGAAGACATAGCCCATACCTCCTGCAGTCTGGCTTTCGTGCATTTCTGAAATCCAACATCTTACCCTAGAAAATGCCCACATGAGGACCCACATGCTATCTCTTCTTTTTTAAGAAGTTCATTGTAACTTTCATTGGCCATTACTTTATTGTTGGGCTTATAAATGTTTTCTTTCTCCCGGATGGTTCTTGGGTACAGGAGATCCTAACAGGGATTTGGGGAAAAAACACTTAAGAGCAAGGTAAGGACTCGGCTTGCGATATCAGATATGAACAGCCTAAGGGGATGAGTGGTAGCTGGCAGACTGGAGTGGGCTGGTTTCCTGCAGTTCCTGTAGATAGGAGTTTCCCTGCACCATACGCTCACTTGCCACATGCCGCACCTTGCTCTCCCTCCAGCAGGGGGCACCGGTCCAAAACATGTCATGTTGAGAGAGAGAGATAGAGAGAAAGCGAGCAGCACCCCCCAATACCACACACACAAGGCAGCAACAAGAACAACGTAACAAAAACACCAAACACAACTAATAGCATCCTGATAGGAAGAGTCCTTGGAGCTCAGTCACTGCACACCCTGTTCAAGTAGGACACTAGGGACACTGTGGGCTGGGCAAACACATATTATGCCAGGAGACATGTGCCAAGGAAGCAAAGGGGCTGGGGCTGAAAGAACTCAGTGCTACCCCCCCCCGCCTCACCGTTTCTCAGTCTGTGGTACAGTGGATAAGAATTCACAGGAATTCAGCATGCCTTCCCACTCACATGCATATACAGATGTTTGTATTTTAAATCAGTGCCACTTGGAGCACACTGAACTTTGAAACAGGTTTGAATACCGCCCCGTTTACTCTTTCTAAAGGTTAATTAAGGTTTTCATGCAAATCTATATCAAGACTGGGAAATTTTGGTGGGTACAGCACATCACGTGTGCATTCTTTCCCCCAGAGCTCTAGGCCATTATCAAATTTGCCTGGTTGTTGTTATGCCTCTGCCTGCTCATTTTTTGTAGCTGCAAGTGTTCATAGCTTGTAAAGCGCTTGGGATTGTGTGTGTAAAGGGGCTCTCTATAACCTTAGTTATTTCATTTCATTACATTGCAGTGGAGTTCCCTTCCCTGTTAGTCATCTTTGTAATAAACAGTGTACCCTCATAGAGATGACAGTCCACTCAGACAAACAGAGCGTGCAAGGGTATGTCAAAGAAACTTTCAGGGATACCCTCTTACCATATTTTGGTGTCCCAATTGCACCTCCACCTGTGAACAAAGTGGGCATCCATCTAGCAGTATTCCGCAAAGTCCACAACCCTCTCTTCCCAGAAGGCCTTCCTCTCCCACTGCCCCCCCCTTGAGATATGAAGAAGAACAACATTAGACAATGTCCATTTTGCAAGCAAAGTAAGTACTGTTTGCATTTCACCCAGAAGAATAGAGATAATATGTGTGTTTTACGTTTTGAGACTCCAAAGTCTCTCTTCATTGGGTACATTTAACAAATTAAGCTGACATCTTTGGCTTACATGTCAGTCTGCAAGAATTGCATTTGCCTCTGACAGTGCTTTTGATGTGGACTGTGACTGAATTGTCTGCTTTATGTTTGCTTGCGTATGTGCAAGAAGCATTTTGCTTCAGAGAACGTCATTTCAGAGGTGTGTCATGTACTAGCCAATGCAAAGCAATGTACATTGGGCTCATCCCTGTCAGACCAATGACCACACAAGCAGAGTATGAAGGTGGTCACAGTTTCATGGGTGGAAACTTTGTGTGCTTGAAAGGACTGAAGTGCTCCAATGACAGAGCACTTCAGTACTTTCACTTGCATAAAGCTGGCCAGCAAGCAGCTGAGTGGTTTTACGTACATCACTGCACTAGTGATTACACTTTGCTGCATAACTTGTGATGAATGTGGGTCGGTGTTAAAGATCAGTTCTGCAGCTGAACAATGTAAACACATTTGTTTGTTTTTATTTTCAATCCTGGGTCACTCAGTCTGTCTGGACACAACAAGAAACATAGAAAGTGACAGCAGAAGGAGACCATACTGTCCATCTAGTCTGCCCATAGGCCTACCCCCTTCCTTAACTGCTAGTCAGTGTGATGGTGCCTTTGTTCCTGTCCCAAGCATTCTTGAAACCTACCACTGTTTTTGCCCTCACCACTACCTGAGGAAGGCTGTTCCATGCATCCACCACCCTTTCAGTAAAGAAAGACTTGTGTGTATTACCTCTGAATTTGCCCCCCTCCAGATTCATGTTGTGCTCTCTAGTTCTTGTGTGCTTTCTGACTTGGAACAGTTTCTGAACCTGCACCTTGTTTATTCCACTTAGGAACTTGTAGGTCTCAATCATGTCTCCCCTGTCCCTCCGCTGCTCTAGGGAGTACATGTTCAGGTTTTGCAGATGCTCATTATAGTTTTTGTTCTGTAGGCCATGTATCATTTTTGTAGCCCTCCTTTGCACTGTCTCCAGTCTATTGATATCCATTTTTTAGGTGTGGCTTCCAGAACTGTACGCTGTACTCCATATGTGGCCTCACCAGAGATCTATAGAGTGGCAGGATGACCTCCTTTTTTCTGCCAGTGATCCCCCTGCCTATGCAGCCCAATATGCCATTCGCCCATATTGCCGCTTTCTCGCACTGTTTGGACATCTATAGGTCATGCGTTATAATTATTCCCAGATCTCTTTCCTGTTCAGAAGATTCCAGTTGTACTCCTCCCAGGTGGTAGTCCTCTCCTGGGTTGGCCCTTCCTAGGTGCATAATCTTGCATTTTTTTGCATTAAATTTTAGTTGCCATGTTTCTGACCATTTTTCCAGAGACTTAAGATCAGTCTTCATCTTTTCTACCCCACCTGAAGTGTCTACCATATTGCTTATTTTTGTGTCATCTGTGAATAGGCTCACCTTCCCTCTACTCCCTCAGTTATGTCACTAATGAAAATGTTGAATAGGATCGGACCGAGTACTGATCCTTGTGGCACTCCACTATTTACTCCTCTTTCTTCTGAAAGTGAGCCATTTACAAGTACCCTCTGTGTCCTTCCAGTGAGACAGTTCCTAACCCATTTCACTACTTGCTGTCCAACTTCCATTCTGTCCAGTTTGTTGAGTAGCCTCCTGTGTGGGACCGAGTCAAAGGCTTTGCTGAAATCCAGGTATACTAGGCCTACTGCTCCTTCCTGGTCCATTATTTTAGTTACCCAGTTAAAGAAGTCTATCAGATTGGTTTGACGTGACCTTCCTGTTGTAAAGCCATGTTGTTTTGTCTCTAATTTGTTGTTTTCTTCTAGAAAGGATATCATCCTCTCCTTGAGCAGGGTTTCCTTTATTTTGCCCACAATTGAGGTTACCGTATATACTCGCACACAAGTCGGTCTGCTCATAAGTCGGGGGGGGGTTACGATTCAGCTGAGAGCAGTAAGGTACTTTGCATTGACCCACTCATAAGTCAGAATTACTTTTTTTGAAGACTGTCTGAATCAGTGACTGTGAGTGAGTACATAGGGACAAAAACAGAGCTGTATCAAATGATGACAACAGATGGAAAATGGTAAAAAGATAAGGTATGTGAAGCTTAATATGATGCCATTTAACACACCACATGAGACAACTGAGGCTTGCTTAAATGTTATCATCTTATCTGCTTGCTGATGCCTTTGAAGCTACCTAGCACACCGTGGGAGACAGTACAGGTGAACTGCGGCTACTGAATTCTGTCTGTTCATTTAGTAGTTCGAGGTTTGCAACTCAGGTTTTCTCTATGAGCCTCAATTACTTGCACATAAGTCGGTACCCCTAATCAAGGACACTGAAAAAGTTCTCAAAAAAAACGACTTATGAGCAAATATAAACGGTAGGCTTACTGGTCTGTAGTTGTTTGCACTTTCCCTGCTTCCGCTTTTGTGCAGAGGAACAACTGTTGCCTTCTTCCAGTCTTGGGGGACCTCCCCCAACTTGAATGATAGGTTGAAAAGATCAGCCAGGGGTGCTGCCAGCTCGTCCCTTAGTTCTCTTAGTAATCTAGGGTGAATTTTATCTAGTCCCATGGCCTTGTTTGTATTGAGTTTCTCTAGTTCCTTTAGGACTCTTTCTTTTGTAAAGTGACCCAAGTGTATTCTGACTCCTTCCTTGTTGTGTGTTGCATTGCTGGGTCCACATCCTTCCTCCTCCTTGGTGAATACAGAGGAGAAGTAAATGTTGAGGATTTCAGCCTTGTCCTTGTCGTTTTCTGTGATCTCCCCATCTACCCTTGTGAGTCTAACAATACTTCCTGATGTCTTTCTCTTCTCAGTGACATATCTATAGAATGTCATGTCACCCTTTTGACCTCCTTGGTCATCCTCTCCTCAGTTCCTGCCTTTGCTGTCCTGATCACTTTGCTTGCTTCCTTCTGTGTCTCCTTGTATTCTCCTTGGTCCTTGTCAGATCCGGTTTGTTTGTATTTCCTGAAAGTCATTCTTTTCTCCCTGACCTTAATGGCTACTTCTTTTTAGCTTTGCTCACCCTTCTTATGTAATGGTTTGCAATATTCAGTATAGCCCTTTTGAGCTGTATCCAGTAGTCTTCAACAGTAATGTTAGCCAGTCTTAGCTTAAGACTTTGCTTCATTTTTGTGACATCTGCTCATCTAAAGTCCATGACTTTTATTTTGGAGTGCTTTGTGTCTCTTTTTGTCTTGACCTGGAACCACACCATATAGTGGTCAATGGTCCCCAGATGGCTTCCAGCCTCTACCTCTGTGACATTGTCCCCATTTGTTAGTAGCAGGTCAAGGACCGCTTACCTCCTTGTTTTGTCCTTTACAAGCTGTTTCAGGCCCAATATGTGTAGGGCCTCTAGAAAGTTCTTGCTTCTGGTTGAACTCACTGTATGTGTATCCCAGGTTATGTCAGGTAAATTGAAGTCAAGCAGTACAATCACCTCCCCTTTGTCACTCATTTTGTTTTCAAATATTTCCTTGTCCCCCTCCACACTTGTTGCTGAGGGCTGGTAGAATACTCCTACATGAGTTGCTGCTCCATTGTTTGCCTCTAGAGTGACCCAAAGTGACTCTGTTTCGGTATTGTCATTTTGAGTCATAGTAGCTTTTATTCCCTCTCTTACGTACATAGTTATGCCCCCCGGCCCACACTTTTCTACCAGTTCTGTCTTTCTGAAATAGACAGTATCCTGGTATAGCCATGTCCCGGTCATGGTTATTGTGGAACCATGTTTCTGTGATGGTGACCCAGTACAGATCAGCTTTGGCGATTGCGGTAGTCAGGTCCGCTAATTTATTTGTCAGACTCCTTGAGTTTGTGAACATAGCTTTCCATGTATGGTCGCCCCTTTTTTGGTGCCCTGTTGTATGTTCAAATAATTTATTGTCTTGACCTCATCCGATAGGTTGATTTCCTCCTTTGCATTTGTACCCCTGATTTGTTTGTATTTTGAGGGAGAGGTAGTAGATCCATACGTTGCTGTTGTCCTCTCCCTAGTGTTTAGTTTAAACGGTTTATGGCTGCGTCCAGTTTCTGACCAAGAGTCTGCATACCTTCCCAAGTGAGGTGCAGACCATCGAATTTGAAGAGCCCTCTGTCCCAGAAGTCGCACCAGTTTCCTATGAAGAGGTGCCCCTTTTCTTGGCACCAGCTCTGGAGCCAGTTGTTCAACTCATCAATTTGCTCTTTCTGCATCTCTATCCATACTGCCCCCTTTCCCCCATACTGGGAGGACCTTGGAGAAGGCAATATTTGAGGAGTGGGAGGACAATTTGTCACCTAGGGGAGAGAGGTGCTGTTTTGTCTCTTAGACTGTCTGATTTTCCAGATCGTTAGTACCTATGTGGACTAAAATGCCAGTGCATTTACCCTCTCTTTTTATTAACCTATGTACTGTATGCATATAGGAGCTGTCTCCTTATGCTCGTCTCCAGGATTAACAACTTGCATCACAATGAAGTCTGCCCAGGAACTCCCGAGTGAGGACACACAACCATTAACCTTCCATAATGGCACACAAGTTAAATGCAGGTAACACTCGCCTTTTATAATCATTCAAACCATTATCTTAGTCATTCACTCAGCCACACACAACTAACTTCTGTTTGCCACCGGTGAGCCAGAGTTTTTATGCAAGCCTGGGGGTTATTTTTCTCAGCAGATGAAGATGACTTTGCGACATGCATTGCATACAGTCCTCGCCTAGTGCAAAGACCTCACCAGACAGCTCAGAGTATCCCTCCAGCAGTGCAGCGGTTACTCTGCTCACAAGCACCGGCATGTGCATAACATTAGCTTCTGGGTTTTGCTATAGGTTTACCTGCAAGGTGAGAGTCGATGACACAGTAACTGATTACTCTGTAACTGAGTTTTAACCTGCATGTAAATGGGTAAGTAACAAGCTCATTCTTTGTTGAGCTAATGGCAGCTTGCGACAGAGTACTTCAGAATTTCAAACTGTAATGAAGTAATAAGCTGCATTATGCCTGTGATTCACCTAACACAATACACCCCTGCCACATACACCATGCAAGGAAACACTCAGCATTGACAAATGCTTGTTTAAACTGTAACTGACTGCTATTTCTTCTTCCCAAATAAAATCTGGTTAGGAAGAACACATCACCTCTTAATTCATAACAAAATATCACAGGCTATGAAAAAAAACAGGCATACACCCCCGACAGCGACATTTCAACCACGGGGTGCCCATAGCAACTACAGTGCCACGTTGCTGTAGGGAACCCGCTGGAACTGTCTTTCAGGGGTTCTGCACCCCCCCCAATCAGATCTGACTCAGAGTTGAGAATCCTAAGTTGGGGGGTACGGGGCGGTGCAGCCCCCTGCGTGGAGGGTTCAGGGGCGAAGCCCCCCAAAGAAAACACTTGTTGTTCTCCGAAACTGGCAGCTGACTGCAAAATGCAGTCAACCTGCCAGTTTCGCTGTCAGGTCGTTTGACAAAAATTTTGTTCACGACCTGTCGTAGATCCGAAAAAAACACATATTTCTATCAAATCTATAATATTTTGGTGGCAGAAAGCTATATTTATCTGTAAAAAATCAGAAAACAGATTTGCAGTTTCTCATTGAAATACACTGCCAGCATTACCAGTAAAGAACTTCTAACTTCATAATACAAATATAGTATATGGTTATCACTTATTGTGTAAATCAGGGGCTCACAAGATGTCATAGGGCAGTTCAAAGGTCTAAAAAGTTGCTGTACTATCGTTATGATGTCACATCCATAGTACAGCAGCTTTTTAGTCTTGAATTGCCACTTGATTGGCTCACACAATGGCGCTCTTATGAGAAAAGCAGCTTAAACATGGAGGCACAATTTAGCAAGGGGTGAGCAGTGGACATAACTGCTTTGAGATCTACAGTAGCACTGAAACTTCAATGACTTCTTTTTTTTTTTCCTTCTTTTTTTCTCACATTTAAAATAAAACAGTGCAGCCACAGATGAGAATGAGAAGCCAGAGCGAGCAGGAGCAGCACCAGAGTGAATGGAAGTGACACCTTCATCAAATACCAAGTAACTACCTGAATAATAAAAAAAACATAAAAAACACGTGCTATATAAACCAGTGGATGGATGACCATCCACAACTAAGGCTGTGTTTCAGTCTGAGGAGTTAATGACATCATAGAGACCTTTTGGCGATAGTGCAGAACACTGGACCACCAACGGACATACGCTATTAGCATAGAGTCTAAGTTACGCTACTTACTCATAACTACATTTCAGCTATTTTGTATTAGTTTATTTGAGTAGGCCTACCCCCACACCCACCTTTAAAAAAGAAAAAGGGTGGTGTGGGGGATGAAGTCCCCCAACTCAAATAAACTAATACAAAAATTAACAACATGCATGAGCCCATGCTGTATTCAGAAACACTTTACGCTACGCAAGTTGCTGTGGTCTGGTATTCTCCACTATTACTGACCTCTTGAGCTTCACTCTTGAGGGTTCTACGATGTCATCAACTCCCTCGATGGAAACACAGTGTTGCTGTGGATAGTCACCCATCCACCATTCTACATATTTCATTGGATTCTTTTTTACTAGTAGTTGACAAAATAAACTCTGGTCAGAGCCACAATTGCTGCTAATGCATTAATGTGATGAGATTCATTTATTTCAAAGGTTTTATAAGAAAAGACATACTGACCTAGTAACAGCTCATTTTCAGATGTGTCTTGGGGGAAGGGGAAGGGGAAAGGGGAAAAGATATCAGATATAAAAATATGGAATATAAAGTTCATAGAAGTGGAATAAATGTAAGAAAGATAAAGAGGACAATTATGTCTTAAGAATAAATTGACAAAGTAAGTTACCAAGCAAAAAGTTGTGGAACTGACCAAAGAACAAAAATAGGTAGCTACTTATCAAAATAAAAACTAGCGGAATGAATGATACTGGGGAAGAGATATAGAATTAATGTGTGACTTAGTTGTATTACTGTGATGTAAAATCTTTCACTGGTCAGGCTGCCCTTTCTTTTCACTTTCCTAAACTTTAGAACTCTCTCCAACTAACCCAGCCGGGCCACCAACTCGATCACTCAGGTGAGATACTGACCTACACCGAGTTACTGCTCAGTGCCCTGATTGGACCTTTGGCCGGCACCGCAGCCCCCGATTGGACGCGGCTGCTTCCTTCGCCTTGCTGATTGACTAATTCTGTTAGCTGAAAGACTGACTACAATTGTACTGGGAACATCTCTAACCCAGTTTTTGCCTAAATTACTGCTTTAACAAACTGCTGCAGGGGATTGTTAGGGTTATGGGTTTACTGTTGTAACTGCATTGATTTTTGGACTGTTTCCCCATGTCTGTTATTTAAACTGTGTGTTTGGGCATACTGAGTGTTCAGCTCCACGTGGTGAATGGGCTGCATGGTAGGAGTTAACTTTTCTCTGCCTAAGCCCTAAAATGCCCAGTGACTAATTTTAAGCTGGAAGCTACTGGCAGGAGATTATCCTTCGCCTCAAGTCTGCTAACCCCCCCACCCCAGATTCAATTACTTGGATCCAACAGTGCACTGCCTCCTTGGTGCGCTTTTTGTCTGCCCCATTGTCCCAGGTTTGTTCACCATGGTAAGGAACTGCGTGGCTGGCGTTCACTTAGCGACCCCCCCACATGGCTAAACTCTTGTAACCCAAGCCCTCAGCCTAGCCTAAATCTCTTCTTTTGTTTTACTCTCCTCCCCCAATTAATTCATTGAAGCCTTTTGTTTGGACTTTACTTAACCTTTCGCCCTCCTTCCTTCCCTCAGGCAGCCCCCTTCGGGCATACATCACCCTTGCTAGCCTACAAGCCCCGAAGAGAATATCAGCTCCCACTACTAAACCCAGCTGGGCCACCAGCTCAGTCACTCAGGTGAGATGCCGACCTACACTGAGCTACTGCTCAGTGCCCTGATTGGACCTTTGGCCGGCACCACAGCCCCTGATTGGACGCTGCTGGTTCCTTCGCCTTGCCGAGTGGTTAATTCTATTAGTTGAAGGACTGACTACAATTGTACCAGGAACATCTCTAACCCAGTTTTTCACCCGCCTCCCCCACCCACCTCCGTGCATTTTTAAATACACTACTTCCCCACCCCTAGCACACTTTCTTACAGCTATTGGCCATCGCTGTTCCCCTGCTATTGGATAACCGTCCTAAGTCCTAGCCTATAAGTTGCTGACAAAGGGATCCTAGCTATTACTCCCCAGTATCTCCTTGCTGCTACATCACTACTCCACAGTGCTACAAGCTAGCCATCATCACCCCCTCCTTGTGGCCTGTCAGAAATTGCTCTGTCTTATAATAAATTCCTCCTTCTCGCCTTTGTAATCTGCCTCCCCTCCCTAACCTTCCACATTCAATTAACCCCTGAGCCCCCCTCCTCCCAGGTACCAAAACTATCCAACCCCCCGCATCCCCCCCACAATAACCCTCGCCATATCAACTTTAACCTGGTCCCACTACCCCTTCTTCCCCGGTTCCTCCCTCTTCTCCCATCCACACTTTTGGTCGATTCTCCACTTATTTACCTTTCAATTAACTTTACTTGCCCATACCAAACTGCCTCCTAGGCAGTGCTCTTTCACCACGTAGTGTAAGCAAATACTCACACGCTCCCTAATTTTTACACTCCTGCTCCTTGCAGCAGGTGTTATACACCCCAACCCGGGCCCTGCATTTGCCAATCCCCCACTAGCTCTGTGGCCATACCCTCAAATGTGGCCACCTCTACTCATCACGGTTCCCTTCCCCGTGGACTATGAGTACTTCACCTAAACATAAGAGGCCTAGCCCCCAAACTCGACCTGCTTCAGGTGTTAGCCATCCAATATGCCCCTGACATCATCATCCTGTCTAAAACCTGGCTAAAACCTAAGATGAAGGACCCATCCATTGCCATCCCAGGTTTTGCTGTCACCCGGTTGACCACCTCACTAGAGGCGGAAGAGTTGTTAGCTACGTCACCACTGACATACACTTCTCTGTAACCCTAGCTAAACCGGACCCCCAAGCCTATGTGCTACTAATACTACAGTTGTCCCTCCCCTTCTCGCTCCCTATTTATATTGCTGAGACCTACTGCCATCCTGGTACCCCTTCCGTTACCGTTTCCGACCTTATAAGTCACATAGTCTCTCTCGCCCCCACTGGTGAACTGTATGTCATGGGAGATTTTAACCACAACTGGCCTTCTCGATTCCCTCAATAAAGCTCGGACAGATATTACTGCCTTAAATCTTTCCCAGCTCATCACTGAGCCAACCTGTACAAACCTCAAGACCGGCAATCACTCCCTTATTGACTGGGTGCTCCCCTCACACCCCCACTGTATTTTCCAAGCAGGCTTACTACCTGACTCCATAAGCGACCATTACATTACCGACTTAGTCAGCAAAATCCGTCACCCCAAAGCACCCCCTAAGTACCTGCTATAACGTTCCTACAAATCTCTGAACCTTACACCCCTGCTGGATGACCTAGCTAATGCCAGCTGGGGACCCAGTACCACTAATATTACTATCGATGACTCCCTTGCGCATTTTTTCAACACATTCCTTAACGTCTGGGATAAGCATGTCCCACAGAGATGCATCAGGGTTAGGGGGAACCACTTACCCTGGATTATTCCCGAACTTATAGCTTGCCAAAATGCCCGGGAAAAGGCCTGGAAAACATACAAATCCTCGCTTCTCCCATGTGATAATAGCACCTACTGTATGCTACGAAATAAATGTATTAAGGCCACTAGGCTAGCTAAAGCCAAGTACTTTAGCTCCACCTTTCAGGCCAACATCAATCGACCTTCCAAATTCTGGAAAGTTATTCACTCCCTTTTCTCCCCCCCCCACTGCCAGCCCCACCCCCTTATTGGAGACTAATGTCTCACTCCTCCATGACCCTCTCGCAGTCTCCACCAAGTTCAATACCTGCTTCACCTCATGTGCTGCTACTCTCCTCGCCTCCCTACCCACGGTTGCTCCTCTCTGTCCCCCTGCGGGGGCTAAAAAACTTCTCGGGCCTAACTCCTCATTCACAAACATTTCTTCTACAGAGGCTTTAAATGCTTTACTTACCCTCAACCCATCTAAATGCAAATCCCTTGATGGGCTGGACACCAAACTTCTCTACCTTTCAGCACCTGCTATTGCTGCCCCACTTGCTGACCTCCTGAACCTATCCTTCACCACTGTAGCTCTTCCTATGGAGTGGAAACATGCCATTGTATTACCCCTGCCCAAAGGAGGTGACCCCTCCTCCCCTGTAAACTACCACCCTATCTCTCTCCTCCCTTCCCTCACAAAACTCCAAGAACACCTCATGCTCTCCCAACTCTCTAATTTCCTTTCTGACTTCAACTTCTTCACGCCCTATCAGTCTGGATTTAGGAAGAATCACTCCACTGCCACTTCCCTGCTAAGACTCTCTTGACACCATCCTATCTGGGATGGACAAAGGTCTAATCACCTTGGCCATCTTTGTTGACTTAGCTAAAGCTTTCTACACAATCTCCCATCCTCTGTTACTAAAATGCCTCTCTGCAGCCAGACTAGCAGAGTCTGCCACAAACTGGTTCAGTACCTACCTGATAGGCAGAACCCAATCAGTTAGAATTGTTGATTCCACCTCCCCTCCTCTCCTTATAGATACCGGTGTTCCTCAGGGATCAGTACTCAGCCCAATCCTTTTTTCTATCTTTCTCAATGACCTACCACTAATCTGTTCATCTTCCTCCATACACATGTATGCAGATGACACAGTTCTATTCTCCACCAGCTGCACCCCAGAGGAGATGACTACCAGCCTTCAGGCCAACTTTCATAAAGTTCAGCTCTGGTTTAGCTCTCAACAGCTCTCTCTCACAGCCAAGAAGACAGTCTCCATGACCTTTGGCACCAGGCAGAGACTATCCAGGCTCACTGTACTCCCAAACTTCCACGCCCTCAACGGGACAGTCCTTGAGGAAACTACTACCTTTAGGTACCTAGGGGTTTGGCTTGATCAACACCTCTCATTCTCTGCACACGTTGATGCTATCCTGAAAAAACTGTGCCCCAAGCTTGGTGCCCTGAACAGGAACCGCAGTAGCCTCCCGTTACCTGCGAGATGCGAAATAGTGCAGAGGATGATTTTACCTTTGACTACTGTGATGTAGTTTACAGTGCCAATCCCAAGTCTACCTTATCCAGGCTGGATCCCCTCTTCAACGCTTTCTGTCACTTTGCTCTTGATGCCCTCCCTCACTCACTCACATCATTGCGAGCTCTACCGCTCGCTGGCATTACCCTCCCTTGATAACCGACATCTTCTCCACAGTGCTAAATTCATGTCAAAATTTTGGCTCGGCACATTCTCTGTCTACCTTACCCCCTCCCTATCCTCCCCACCTATCTCCTCCCATGCCGTCAGATCAACTGACTCCTGGCTACTGTCAATCCCTCACTGACAGACCTCAGCAGGTCAAGCTGCTTTCTCCTACCGCCTCCCTAAACTTTGGAACAACCTCCCACACCAAATTCATCACTCCTCCTCCTCCATGCATTCACTATCCACCGCTCTATCTAACTATTATGCAGTAAACTGCACCTGCACCTGATACCATCTCCCTTCCTCCCTCCCTACTGCCTTCCTCTCCTCCACTCATCCCCAGTCTCCCTTTCATCCTTAGGACTCCTCTGATCCGCCACCACCTACCCTCCACCCCTCTAGGGTCTGACCAGCGGCCTAGTTGCTGGCATATATCTTCAACTGCCGCACTTCTGCCTTTTTTACTGCACTTAATTGCCAATGTATTGCCTATGTTCTCGTTGCCATATGTCTCTCTCTATTTGTGTAAAATGTTAGTGCATCCATTCTTAATTAACCCAATATATGCTGTACTACCATGAAAAATGTAACCAAAATGTATGTAACCTGTCATCTTATATATTGTGTTTAAAGGAAAACTACACCCAAAACTTGAAAAAATATATGCTGTGCAGAGTGTTTTAATTTGTATGTAAAGTTCTAGTGTTTCCTTCCCTCTGACTGGCATTAGGAGTTTTTCCTAAATTAGCCTGCTAGCTTTAGGGTAGTTTTACGACTCCTGGAGATCTCCATATCAAATAGCTTTATCGCATTTCTTTGTCCTTTTTTTTTTTTTAATTCTTTATTTATTCCTCCCGAGCTGCCTGCCGCCCGGTATTATCTGCCCAGTCACGGACCACGAGCTTCCACTTCCTCAAATTGGCCACGAGCCCTCCGAAGCCCCGCGGCTTGCCCCCCACGGCAGGGCTGCGGCACTCCCCCTTGCATGCCACAGTCATCGGAATAGGTTGGAGGGCTGGCCTGAGGAGCTAATTGAAGCCGTGGTGGGCTTCATGGAAGGCGGCAGCCGTCTTTTTCCTGTTTGGGAGGTGGGGTCGCGTAATGATGCCAGCATCTGCCCCCGCCTCCTGAACGTGCTAGCGCCGGTAGCTGCGCGACTTCCTGGCCTCCGCCAGGGGTCGCCGATGCTCTGGGCACTTCCCCACCCTCCCCCTGGAGAAGGAGAGCAGTCCATGGGATGCTCTATCCATCTCCCCCGGCCAGCCCTCCAGTGCCCCAGGTCCGTTCCCGAACCCGGGTCGCTGGCGTCGCATGCGGAACGAATCACGCGCCTATCGTAATGCCGCATTTCTTTGTCCTACAATGCACCTTGTTTCATGTAATGGTGATGTAGCAGAGCCCATAAATCCAGCAGAAAGCACTGCATTACAGTCAGTTCACAACAATAGAGATGGCTATATTTTAAAATCTACAGAATTCAGCTTGGTGACCACCCTCATCCTAAAGGTTTTACTGTCCTGAAAACCTTTGCTGCTGGTAATTTTTGTGCAGCTTGTAAAGCTTCCAAGATATTTAGTTTGTTTGGCATGTGTGTGCTTATGTTGGGTCTCTCTTACATCACAGTCACATGACACAAGATGCACTGTGGGAACAAGAAATGCAATTACGCTATCAGGTATGAAGATGCCCAGGGGTCGTAAAACTAGCATAAAGCTAGCAGGCTAATTTGGGAAAAACTCCTAATACCAGTCAGATGGAAGGAAACACTAGAACTTCACATACAAATTAAAACACTGCACAACATATATTTTTTCAAGTTTTGGATGTAGTTTTCCTTTAAGCCAGTACAATGTTAAGCTTGATTTCCTTCCACACCACCTGTAATTGTCCTCCAGCTGTAACCCTCCCCCTAGGTCGCACCGTGAGATTAGCATCTTTTTGCTCAGTTGCCTTTCCTGGTGAAACATTTCAATAAATAAATAAATAAATTTGTTCTGTTTCTTCCAAATGCTCCCCCCCACTCTATGACAATATCACTACTTTCTGTGCCTGTCCTTGAGTCATAGCCCTTCCCCACTCCTCAGTTTACCCCTTTTTTCTTTCTCCATGAAATAAAAATGCAACACCAAACCAACCCTGGTGGTCTAGCGGTACACCCCTCCCCACCGCCCACTGAGCCCCACCGGCCCGCCTCCTACCTCCTGTGCCTGTCCTTGAGTCATACTCTTCCCCACTCCTCAGTTTACCCCTTTCTTCTTTCTCCATGACCACACCACTACCTCCTGTGCCTGTCCTTGAGTCATATCCCTTCCCCACTCCTCAGTTTACCCCTTTCTTCTTTCTCCATGACCACACCACTACCTCCTGTGCCTGTCCTTGAGTCATATCCCTTCCCCACTCCTCAGTTTACCCCTTTCTTTCTCCATGACCACACCACTACCTCCTGTGCCTGTCCTTGAGTCATATCTCTTCCCCACTCCTCAGTTTACTCCTTTCTTCTTTATCCATGACCACACCACTACCTCCTGTGCCTGTCCTTGAGTCATATCCCTTCCCCACTCCTCAGTTTACCCCTTTCTTCTTTCTCCATGACCACACCACTACCTCATGTGCCTGTCCTTGAGTCATATCCCTTCCCCACTCCTCAGTTTACCCTCTTTCTTCTTCCTCTATAACCACACTGCTTCCTCCTGTGGCTGCCCTTGAGTCATAGCCCTTCCATGCTCCTCAATTTACCATCCTCCCCTCTTTCTCCTCCTCCTTGCCCCTCCACACACCTCACCAACCTTTCTCCCTCTCTTCTTCCTCCCTCACTTGTCTGCACTTTCCATGCCCCCCCATCTGTGCTCCTTCCTTCAGTGCTCTATCCCCTGGTGCCCTCACAGTTGAAAAGTACTACTGCTTGTACCTACTGGACATAATCCTGACTGTGTCCTTGTAAATGTTTTGCTGTTTGTCTAATGAACCTCATTCACTTTCATTTTGCACTGTTTATTTTATATCTCTGTGTAACCTCCCTACAAATGGGGGTTCCTAAAAGCCTTCCCGGAGATGCTTAATAGCTCCTTGCCTAACTGGTGTTCGGCGCAATGCCACCAAAATGCGGCTGTTGTGAATGCTTTTAAAGCCTCCAGTACTGTCTCTTTAAGAGCTGCCTGCTCACAGGTTCCAGTGGGTTTGTATAGGGGGGACTGGGGTTTCCCTGCTCGAATCCCGCCTGAGCTGCGGTGTACTCGCTCCATTCTGTAGCCGCTGAAAGCACAAAGGTAGCCCATTTGGTAGATGTAACTGTTCGGCTATAATCATTTAAAGTGTTAGTGAAATTACAGCTTGTCTAACCTGCCTTCATTGCAGCTGGGACTTTGTGTGCTTGGCCCCTCCATTTTGGACCTGGACTGCTGAGCTGGGCCAGTGGGGTAACGAGGTGTGACTGAAATGGAGACCACTTGAGCCAACCAGAATCAGGACTCTCTTTGGAGCCGGCTGGCCATAGGGGATACAGCCAGTAATTCTGGGAAATGAAGTTCTGGACTGTGGTGCCTTTTCGCACTAATGAGGGCCGAATTAGGTGACTGGCATCTGCAGCCCACCAATGGGATCGGGTGGTGCCCGAACTGGGATTCCCTGCCCAAACTGCCAAGGGGCAGAGTCATTGGTGATTGTGAAGGGAGAAGGAGCTCTAGCTCCTGCGCTGTGCAAGTATTCATCGAAGCACGTGAGTCAGGCCGAGAAGGCGCAAGTACTCATCGCCAGAGAGAGAAAGTGGACAAGATCTGCGAGGAGTGCAAGCAGAAGAAGGCTGTGTGAACACAGCTACCACCAGACTCACCCTGTAAAGGACTGGAGAATCTGCTGAATCGCGCTCGGTCTGTCAGGACAAGTGAAGCTGCGTAGTTCACCCGGTTTGTTCAGCAAAAGCGATCGGGAGTTTTGGAGCAGCTGATGGTATGGTACCCCTCTGCATTACATATAAATGTGTGGAGCAGTGTTTGAATCACAGGCTGAGTCCTGTAGTGGTGTGAGAGGGATCTTGCTGCAGGATTCGTGAGTACTAAAAATTAGGGTAGATCCCTGTCAAATGTTCTTCCTGAGGACCAGAGTTGTCTGGCTGTTCACTGGCTGCATGGATTGTGCCTGCGGGCTATTACAAAACTAACATAGGTACTAAATGCTTGTTTCTTCTTCAGGGCCCCACCCAGCTGCAATGAATAGGCTAGCCATGTAAGGCCTGGGTACCCAAAGACAGTGACTGATAGGTTTGGGCTGTGCACAACGCCCTGCATAGTAGAAGTGTTAAGCTAATCAACTTGATTTCCCCCATCCTTGTTACTTCCCCCTTAATAAATCAGATTTGTTGTTGCAAGGTGTATCGTTTGAACTGTGTGTTTATGCCACCCTGTTGTGTATGGGTTATTGTATAACTGCTTCTTATTTTACAGGAGGTCTTTAGCACCAAGTTGGCCATCCTGACCTGGGGGAAGGTGTAAGTCATAACGGCAGAGTGGGGATTGCTGGTGAACCACTAGTGGGAAGAAAGGGGGGTTGCTGTGACCCAGAGGGCTGTGACCAGGTCGCATTTGACTGTTCCAACCCCGACCTCTGGGTGGAGGCACCCGCCATTGGATCCAGGCCCCTCAACCTGTTGTTAGCTGAGCAGTCAGGGGTAGTAGCCCTTAGGACAGCACCCCCTTGGGGTTACATTTTGGAGGCACCGCTGGGATTAGCATCCCCTAGTGGCCGAGTAGACGAAGTGCCCCAACATGGCCAAACTGAGGGAAAAACTGGAGGGGGATATCATGACTAAAATTAAGTTAGACCCTGTTAAGATGATGGTGCATAAACTGATGGGATGGGGTGAAGCTGAAGAGTTGGATTCCCAGAAAATTGTGTTACTACTGGATGTGCCTCTGGGGATAAAGAACGCTGACCTTGTTTCTGCAGTTGAGCGTGTTAAATGCTTAGGCAAGGTAGAGGTGAAGGGGTGAATGGCCGACCTACTCGACCAGATCTTGCAGGTGCTGCTTTTATGCAGTATAGTTATAGACCCCGAGAGGGTGTCCCCAGTGATTTACTCGGAAGGTGCTCAAAAGGGGTGGAGGGTCATTCATGTTCGGAGTGGTTCCGTCACCCCAGGGGGGTCTCCCAAGACTAATAGCTTTAAAGATAAACTGCTTAAACTGTTAGCGGCAGAAGGGAGGACTACTCAGGAATTACTACAAGTGTTAGACCTTTCTAGTGATCCCACCCCACAAACCTCCCCAGGTACCTCTCCTGGGTCCTCCAAGAGTTCTATTCTGGCCTCACCCCTTATAGTTGTTCCCCCTATCCACTAGACTCCTATCGGAGGTTGAAACTCTTTTCTGGTACTGTGCCTGTGCCCTCGGGAGAAGATGATTTGGAGACTTGGATGTACTATGCTACCACTCTAGTCCAAGAGTGGCAGTGCTCTGAGGGGGAGAAACAAAAGAGACTGATGGAGAGCCTGAGGGGCCCAGCTTTAGAAGCCATTCATTTCTTGCGGGCTACTAGCCCCGAAGCCACTGCAACAGATTACCTTTCTGCCTTAGAGGGGGTGTTTGGGAGTACAGAAACCGGGGAAGACTTGTGGAAGTTCAAGTCAGCTAAACAGTGGAGGAATGAGAAACTGTCAGCCTTTGTCACCAGAATGGAAAGGGCATTACAAAAAGCTTATCGAAAAGGGGGGAGGTAACTGCCCCAGCATTGAATCAGGTCCAGCTGGAGCATATCTTGAAGTCTGCTAGGTTTTCCAGTGTGATATTTTTAAAACTCAAGTTACATGACTGACAGGCTGCCCCTCCCGAATACTGCCAATTGATGAGAGAGGTTCGAGATGTTGAGACCGATGAAGAGGGGTGGGAACCCTATGTGGGGGCCATGAATCTATGCCAGACCCCTGAGCCCAGTGAACCCAATGAGACCCACCCCTCGAGGGGATTGAACAAGGGGCCTGATGCTTTTCCTGTGCCCCCAGAGACCCAGGGTGGAGTGGGGGTGCATGCTGTCTCCTCTGATCCCCGGATGGAGAGTGATTTGAAGGCTGAGATTAGAGATCTACGGGAAATGGTGAGAGAATTGAGACACAATACTGCCAACCCCCCCAAATTTGGGGAACCTGAGTTATCTAGAAATAAACGACCTAGCCAAGAGGAGCCCTCCAGAGCCCCCGATGCCTCCTGGCAGGCGAGATATCTTCCTCCCAACAAAGACTCCCGAGATACTAAGTTCTGTTACCATTGTGTGGAGGATGGACACTTTCAGACTGAGTGCCGGTTACCCGAGAACTTAAGGAGGGTCAACAGCAGGCTAGTAGCTTGGCATCAAAAAGCCTATGCCAGACCTCAGGGAGGGCCTCCTCAGAAGAGTTTTGTTACCCAGGCCAATGCCCAAGCCACCACCAAAACCATGCCCCCTGAATGGTCTGACGTGGTGGGTCTCTCAATGGAAACCACCATGAGAGTGAATGGAGTACCCACCTGGGCTGTGTTGGACAGTGGTTCCCAAGTGCCCATTATGTTTCAGGACTGGTATTGGAAGCACTTGCCTGAAGTGTCTCTGCAGCCTTTGGATGGACTACATGTGTGGGGACTGAGTGATAAGGCCTACCCCTATTCTGGATATATCCTGATCTGGTTGTCTTTTCCTACTTCTATAGCTGGGGTGGCTGAACAAGTGGAAACCTTGGCACTGGTGTGTCCCCCCACTGGACTGTATGATGGGGTGCCCTTGTTAATTGGAACCAATGCTCACATGTTTGGTCTCTTAGCGCAGCTGTGCTCTGAAAAACAGATGTCCAGGACTGGGCGAGTTCTCAGAATACCCTCCTCGATTCAGAAGGCCTATGAGACTCAGAGAAAGGCCAGCCAGGTGGAACCCAAAGGCCTGGTGGGTGTCGTCTGGAAGAAGGATCCAGAACCCTTACTACTAGCCCCAAATGCCCAGTGTGTTCTACAGGGGGAAGTTCAGATTAAAAAGGATGTTAAGAATAAAATATTGATGCTGGATTCACTAGGCAAGGGAAAGTTGCCAGAGGGGTTGTTGGTTAAACCCAATATCTTACCTACTAGAGCCCATGCCTTTGCCTGAAGATTAATGGTTCAAGTGCATAATGTATCTGATCGAGAGATTCGAGTGAAACGGGGTTGCACTCTGGCCACAGTGCACTGTGCAGATACTGCTGTTCTGCCCCATAACAAGACTCCTGGGAGAAGTGACCGAGTGACCCCTGATCTGTTTGATTTCAGTGATTCCCCACTGCCAGCAGAGTGGAAGAAAAGGATCAGTGAAAGGCTCGCCCAGAGGGAACAGGTGTTTTCCTTGAAGGAGTGAGATGCAGGATGTGTGCAAGGAGCTGAGCATCACATTCGGCTACAGGATGAGAGACTTTTCCGTGAGCGATCTCAATGCCTAGCCCCTGCTGATATAGATGACGTGAGGTGACACCTGCAGGAGATGCTCGCAGCTAGGGTGATACAGGAATCCAGAAGCCCCTACGCCTCACCTATTGTAGTAGTAAGAAAAAAGAATGGAACTGTTCGGATGTGTGTGGATTAACGTACTCTAAACAGGCGAACCATATTAGACCAGTATACCATGCCACGCATTCAGGATGCCTTGGACTGTCTAAATGGTAGTAAATGGTTCTCAGTGTTATACCTCTGCAGCGGGTACTACCAGATCCCGATGGCTCCGGAAGATCGAGAAAAGACTGCTTTCATTTGCCCACTAGGCTTCCATGAGTTTATGTGGATGCCCCAAGGAATTTCAGGCGTCCCTGCCACTTTCCAGTGTTTGATGGAGCGTGCTTTGGGGAACATGAATTTGCTTGAATGTTTAGTCTACCTAGATGATGTCATAGTGTTTGGCAGCTCCTTGGAGGAACATGAAAGCAGGTTGTTCAAAGTTCTGTATCGATTGGAAGATTTTGGTCTCAAATTATCTATAGATAAGTGCCAATTCTTTCAAACCTCTGTAAAATATGTGGGGCACATAGTATCCACTGAAGGCATAGAGACTGACCCCAGCAAAGCGGAAGCTTTGACTACTTGGCCTCAACCAAAGAATTTGAAGGAGCTGCAACAGTTCCTGGGGTTTTGTGGATATTATAGGCGATTTATCAAAGACTATTCTCGAGTGATCAGTCCTCTGCTTAACCTTATGCAGGGATATCCCCCAACCCACAAAAAGTATAAGAAAGCTGTGCCCTGTGAGACTGAGAAAAAAATATTTCTGCCCAAATGATGTGTTTGGCACCCACTGGACTGCTGATTGTGAGGAAGCTTTCCATGACATTATATATCAACTTACCCATGCCCCAGTGCTGGCCTATACTGACCCTGCCAAGCCGTATGTTCTTCATACTGACGCCAGTCTGCAAGGATTGGGGGCTGTGCTATATCAAGAGCACCCAAACGGTCTAAGACCTGTAGCTTTTGCCAGCAGAAGCTTGACTCCTTCAGATAAGAACTATCCAGTGCACAAACTAGAGTTCGTGGCTCTGAAGTGGGCCATTGTTGATCAATTTCATGACTACTTGTATGGTGCTAAGATATTGGTGAAGACTGATAACAATCCTCTGACATATGTGCAGACCTCAGCTAAGCTGGATGCCACTGGCCATAGGTGGCTCTCCATGTTGTCTATCTATGACTACGCTGTTGAATACAGAGCAGGCCTAAACCATACAGATGCTGATGCTCTCTCCCGGAGGCCTATGTCCCGAGCTGACTGGGTCCAGTTGTCAGAACCTGACATAAGAGCCCTTTGCCAAAAATTTGACAAGGAGGAACAGGTGTCTCCTGATGCTGTGGACTGCATGGTGGACTGAATGGGGCCATCTGAGAACTGCATACCCGCTGCTTACTGTCATTTTTCTGCATTAGACACTAGTGCGCTGCCCCAATTCAACAATGATAGTCTTCAACGGGCTCAATCCCGAGATCCCATGATAAAAACTGCTTTGGAAGCTCTGCAAGGAGGGAGAGATGTGTCAAAACTACGTTCCACTGACCTGAGAACTGCCCTGTTATACAAAGAAGGGTCAAAGTTGAAACTGATTAATAAACTATTGTACAGTGAGACCGTAGACAAAAAGGGGCGAGTAGACAAACAACAACTGGTGTTGCCCACTGCTTTTAGAGAACTGGTGTTGAGGTCCCTGCACAATCACATGGGGCATCTTGGCATAGACCGGACCCTTGACTTAGTGCATTCCCGATTCTATTGGCCCAAAATGGGGGCCGATGTGGAACACTATATTAGGACTTGTAGCCGATGTTTACAAAGGAAGACCCTGCCTCAGAGGGCTGCCTCCTTGGTGAACATCACTACTAGTGCCCCTATGGAATTGGTCTGCATTGATTTCCTGAATCTAGAGCCCAATCTGAGAAACATCAGCAACATCTTGGTAGTTACTGATCATTTTACCCGGTATGCACAGGCTTTTCCTACTAAAGATCAGAAAGCAACCACGGCGGCTAAAGTACTTGTTGAGAACTTCTTTGTCCACTATGGGGCCCCCCAAAGAATCCATTCCGATCAGGGGAGGGAATTTGAGAGCTGCCTGATTAAAGAAATGCTATCCTTGTGGGGGGGTATGAAAGTCAAGAACCACCCCGTATCATCCCCAAGGAGATCCCCAACCTGAAAGTTTTAACCGCACATTACTTGATATGTTGGGCACACTGCAACCTAAATACAAGCCTAGATGGAGCCTGCAGATTAGCACCTTGGTACATGCTTATAACTGCACCAAAAGTGATGCCACTGGATTTTCCCCGTATAGACTGATGTTTGGGAGAGAAGCTAAACTGCCAGTGGATGTATGTTTCAGGGTTTCTCCTGATGGGGTTCAAGCAGCTAATCATCTACAGTATGTGCAAAAGTTGAAGGCCCAACTCAACCATGCCTACCAACTAATCCAGACCATGGCTGCTAAGCGAAACCTGGCCAATAAGGAAAGGTATGATAAGAAAGTGAAACCAATGGAACTGAGGGAAGGGGATAGAGTGCTACTGAGGAATTTGAGACTGCGTGGCAAGCATAAGATTGCTGACAGATGGCATCACCTCCCTCATATTGTTGTGGGAAAACTGGAAGAGTTACCTGTATATAAAGTGCGGTCAGAGAACAACTCAAAAGATGTGAAAACCATACGCAGAAATCATCTGCTGCCAATTGGACAGATTTTGATCGAGGCTGAACCTCCCAACTCCCTCCCCCTCCAGGCCTGTGACTAGAGCCGCTGCCAAAAAAAAACCAAGACCGATTGATTCCTCAGAAATTAAAATAAAGAGGCCTTCTCCGCCCCCCTCTGTTGAAGTTGATTGCCAATCTGTGTCTGAGGACAGTGAGAATAACCTTGAGTACTACCCATCTTATGAACTGAGCCAGCTGTTTAGGGGTTCTCCCCTAATCAACCTTGGGGATGAAGTTGGGTTTTCTGGACTGTCCGAGCCCCCAGCCTTATCTCTGGAGCCAATGCTCCCGGAGGGAGAAGTGAGTGGTATTAAATCTGAAGATATGAGTTTATTGGGACTGGCTGAACTGTCTGATTTCTCGGATGAAGGAAATGATGTGGGGGGAGTAACTGATGATATGACAGAGCAAGAAGAATATTTTGAGTGCCCTGATAGCACCCAGGCAGTACCAGGAATGTTTCCGGCTGAGCCAAGTAGTGTGGGTTCCAAGGTAGGGGGCCCTGTCACCAAAGGCACTATGGGTTCTGTGCCCCCTCCTCCTATAGAGGTCTCCCCGACCAACCCAAGTGGAGCTGAAATGGAGTCGGGGTCTTCTGAAATTATATGTGAGACTCCTAGATGGACTGACCGAGAAGTACAGCCTGTAGTGAGGTTGAGTTATGAATCCCTGGGTCAGCCTGTGGTTCTGTCTCTGAATGTGGTCCATAAAGGGGTGTACATGTCCCCGAGCTCCTTGCCTAAACTGACCCTGGGAAATGATTCTCAACTTTTAGTATCACCGTCTGAGTATGGTGCCCCTGCCCCGTTTAGCCTACACGTAGCTGATAGGGAAGGGCTCCCTCTATCCAAGTGCCATGGGCAGGAAGTAATGACCTGATTTATAAAAGAAAAAGGTTGTCTGTATTTGTAATGTTGTATAACCAATAGTTAACTGTGTATTACAGTACCATGCATGAACCAAAGGTCTGATGTTCTGTCAGTTTAAACTGCTTTGCCTTAAAGTGATTTAAGGGTAGCTACTTGATGTGGATGCCAAGTTCTTTCCAGGCCAGGAAGGGTGTAACCCCCCCTACAAATGGGGTTCCTAAAAGCCTTCCTGGAGCTGTTTAATAGCCCTTGCCTAACTGGTGTTCGCACAATGCACGCAAATGCGCCGCCAGGAGTGCTTTTAAACCTCCAGTACTGTCTCTTTAAGAGCTGCCTGCTCGCTGGCTCCAGCGGGTTTGTATAGGGGGGACTGGGGTTTCCCTGCTCGAATCCCACCTGAGCTGCGGTGTACTCGCTCCATTCTGTAGCCACTAAAAGTGCAAAGGGAGCCCATTTGGTAGATGTAACTGTGCGGCTATAATCATTTAAAGTGTTAGTGAAATTACAGTTTGTCTAACCTGCCTTCATTGCAGCTGGGACTTTGTGTGCTTGGCCCCTCCATTTTGGACCTGGACTGCTGAGCTGGGCCAATGGGGTAACGAGGGGCGACTGAAATGGAGACCGCTTGAGCCAACCAGAATCAGGACTCTCTTTGGAGCCGGCTGGCCATAGGGGATACAGCCAATAATTCTGGGAAATGAAGTTCTGGACTGTGGCACCTTTTCACACCAATGAGGGCCAGATTAGGTGACTGGCATCTGCAGCCTGTCAATGGGATTGGGTGGCGCCCGAACTGAGATTTCCTGCCCAAACTGCCAAGGGGCAGAGTCATTGTTGATCGTGAAGGGAGAAGGAGCTCTGGCTGCTGCGCTGTTCAAGTATTCGCATGGGAAGCATGTGAGTCAGGCCGAGAAGGCGGACAACTTCCTCACCAGGAGAGAGAGAGAGAGAGCGGACAAGATCTATGAGGAGTGCAAGCAGAGGAGGCTGTGCGAACACAGCTACCTACCAGGCTCACCCTGTAAAGGACTGGAGAATCTGCTGAATCGCGCTCGGTCTGTCAGGACAAGTGAAGCTGCGTAGTTCACCCGGTTTGTTCAGCAAAAGCGATTGGGAGTTTTGGAGCAGCTGCCTGGTATGGTACCCCTCTGCATTACATATAAATGTGTGGAGCAGTGTTTGAATCACAGGCTGAGTCCTGTAGTGGTGTGAGAGGGATCTTGCTGCAGGATTCGTGAGTACTAAAAATCAGGGTAGCTCCCTTTTAAAATATTCTTCCTGAGGACCAGAGTTGTCTGGCTGTTCATTGGCTGCACGGTTTGTGCCTGTGGGCTATTACAAAACTAACATAGGTACTAAACACTTGTTTCTTCTCCAGGGCCCAACCCAGCTACAACGAACAGGCTAGCCTTGTAAGGCCTGGGTACCCAAAGACAGTGACTGATAGGTTTGGCCTGCGCACAGTGCCCTGTATAGTAGAAGTGTTAAGCTAATCAACTTGATTTCCCCCATCCTTGTTACTTTCCCCTTAATAAATCAGATTTGTTGTTGCAAGGTGTATCGTTTGAACTGTGTGTTTGTGCCACCCTGTTGTGTGTGGGTTATTGTATAACTGCATCTTACTTTACAGGGGGTCTTCAGCACCAAGTTGGCCATCCCGACCTGGGGGAAAGTGTAAGTCATAACGGCAGAGTGGAGATTGCTGGTGAGTCACTAGTGGGAAGAAAGGGGGGGTTGCAGTGACCAAGAGGGCTGTGACCAGGTCACATTTGACTGTTCCAACCCCGACCTCTGGGTGGAGGCACCCGCCATTGGATCCAGGCCCCTCAACCTGTTATTAGCTGAGCAGGCAGGAGTAGTAGCCCTTAGGATAGCGCTCCCTGGGGGTTACATCTGTATGATGTTTTATTGTTAAGTTATTGTTCTATGTTGTTCTTGCACCTCTCCCCCGGATGCATCTGGGAATGAGCTGTTTTTCAGCTTAGTTTGTCTTTCCTGGTGAAACTTTTAAAATAAAAACATACATACATAATGTAAAAGTCCAACATTTACACCACAATAGTAGAAAAAAACAAGACCATAAACTTCAAGGTAATGCAATGTAAAGTGTTTTTGGTTCTGGACATACACACTCCCTTGAAAATGTGCATAACACACACATACACACACACACACACACACACACATAGCTGTTACAACAGTTGCGCACACACATAGGGTGTGAGTGTCATTAGTAGTATAGAGTAGCTACAGTATTTCATTTTAAGTGGGGTCCTGCTTTTACACATTTTTCCAGTGTAATTGGTAGAGTTAGCACAGGTAAAATGCAGAATCTAATTTTTACTGGGGGTCCTGATTTTATGCATTTTTACAATGTAGTTACCCAGGATAGGTCAGTTAACATGCAGTATCTCATTTTCAGTGAGGTCCTGATTGATACGTATTGTAACACTAACAGATCTGGGATGCCCTAAATGAGTTCGCTCCATCACAGCCTGTATGTTTTCAGTGACCAGATACTGTAGCTCTCTTTGGCCAGCAGGGGGATGTGAATTGTGCCGGGTACACATTTTAGTACCTCATTTTTGCTTTGGGGGGCTATATTCAAACATGCTTGGGGCACCTGCACTTTGCTCCACACGTTTGAGTACAGCAAATTTAGTGAACTGTGCTAATTTGCACTAATTGGCCAGCAGGGGATGTGAAGTGTGCTGAGTGCACATTTGAGTGCCTCAGTTTTGCTGTGTGTGTGTGTGGGGGGGGGGGTTATATTCAAATATGCTTGGGGCAGTCGCACTTTGCTCCAGACATGTTTGAATACAGCAAATTTCGTGAACTGTGCTAACTTGCACTAATGAAATGGACTTTGTAAGGGGCAGCCTGATGCCTTTCAATATGGGGCTTTTAATATGGGGCCATTACTCTATGTAGTTCTGGTTTCCAGCTCTAGATTTGTCTACCTATTTCTGTTTCAAGCTTTTAGCCACTGACTGAATTGCTTTAAGACACTGACTGCCATGCCAGCAATCCAGGTTCAAGAACGGACCTGGGTCACTTGGGGACTGGCCTGGGAAGGAGAACGCACATCTGCAGGGCAGGGAGAAGAATCTAGGTGGCAGCACCATGGGACAACATGGGAAGGGATCCCACACCTAGATGTCTGAGGTGTTTCCATGAGGCCAAATACACACATGACTGGGCCCAATAGTGGAGAAAATAAGAGGAAAACCCCTCCAACTGTAGAACAGTGATGGCCTGCCCTCTAGCTGGCCCCACACCAATGACTAGGCACCTCTGATCCAAGGTCCTGTGGCAGGACCACCAGAAAAGGTAGGTCCCATATAAGGTGGGTGATGGAGCTGTGAAGACTGGCCCAGATGGGGGTCAGTTAGGGTACTGAAGGAGATGAACAGCTTTGTCCAATGACACAGTGGGGAGACATGCCACTCATCACGGTTGTGTAAAAGATACTGGAAGGGCACATACTGTAGATAATATCCGCCCATACATGAATGCTGAGCAAAAATGGGCAATCGTCAAGCAGGGCCTGGCTGAGACCACTAGTGCATGTGTAAAGAGCCAGAACAAGAAAACCAGGATCAAGATGCCAAGCTGGATGAACAGGGATGTTGTGGAGAGGATGAGGGAAAAGAGGGCTGCCTTTAGGCACTATAAAAGATCCAACTGCAAGGAGGACAAGGAGGAACACATGATGAAATCCAGGGAGGTCAGTAGAAGAGTAAGGGCAGCCAAAGCATTGAGAGAACTGAGGCTGGCACAGGGAATCACAGAGGGTGGGAAAAGGATTTCTTCAGGTATATATACGGGAGAAAAGAAAGAGTAAGGATTAGACTGCTAGGATCAAGAATGGCAGTGGATGGGTGGAAAAGGGGTCAGAGCAGGCAGAGTACTCAACGAGTACTTCTGTTCAGTATTGGATGGGTAAAGAGCTGGTTACAGGATAGGCAGCAGAAGGTAGTCGTGGGGGGGGGTGAACTATCAGAGCTCAGAGCTGTAACAAGTGGGGTCCCACAGGGCTCGGCGCTGGGACCAGTGCTGTTTAACAATTTTATTGCCGACATTTCAGATGGGATAAAAAGTAAGATCAGCCTCTTCGCAGACGACACTAAGATATGTGTGGAAGTGGATGAGGGGGAGGCGGTAGACTACTCCAGGGGAACTTAGCAAGACTAGAGAGCTAGTTGAACACAAGGCAATTAGGGTTCATTGACAAGAAGTGTAAGGTCATGCACTTGGGGGCCAGAAATCCCAGGAATAGTTACTGGTTGGGGGGTAGTGCAGCTATCCATGTCAACGGAGAAGGATCTGGAAGTACTAGTAACAGGGTGAAATGAACCACTCGGCACAGTGCAGGAAGGCAGCGGCAAAGGCCAATAGAATGCTGGGGTGCATCACAAGGGGAAATCACCTCTAGGAGACAGGAAGTTGCCCTGCCCCTGTACAGGTCCCTGATGAGGACACACTTGGAGTATTGCATGCAGTACTAGTGCCCCTACTTGAAAAAGGACATCAAGCTACTGGACTGGGTGCAACGTAGGGCAACAAAAATGATCCTGGGATTGGGAGATAAACCGTATGAGGAGAGACTGAGGATTCTCAATATGTACTCCCTGGAGGACAGAAGGGAAAGGGGGGGGGTATGATTGAGACCTTCAAATACCTGAAGGGCATAAACAAGGTAAAAACCAAGCATATGCTCAAACTAAAAGGTGGGAGGGAAACCAAGGGATACAGTCTGAAATTGGAAGGAGGAAGATTCAGGAGAGAAATGAGGAGGCACTTTTTCACATAAAGGGTTGTTACAGGGTGGAATGCATTGCCAGAAGAGGTGGCATCTTTGAGGTTGGTGGGCAGCTTCAAGAGGGGGTGAGACAGGATCAAAAAGAGGGTCCAAATGGAGGGTGGACAGGGTGTGTGTGAAGGAAGGAGGAGGAAATAAAGAGGGGGGCAAGGGGAAGGGGCAGCTGCAGTCTAAGTGGCTGAAGTGCTACATAGTCAAGCAGAGTAGGTAGACCATAAGGCCTGTATCTGCTGGCAAATTCATATGTTCATATGTACTACTTGCTCCTAAACAGCAAGGGACTGCCTGCATGGAGGAGCAATGTTGACAAGCAATGCATGATCACAGTGGGGCAACATAGTACCCATCAAGGTGGTGTACTGTGTGGTGGTGAAATGTGAAGTACTGCCTGCACTCTGGAGTGATGCTCAGAAGCACTGTATGAATACAATGGGGCCAAATGGTACCCATTATGGTGGTGTATTGTGTGCTGGTGAAATGTGAGGTACTGCCTGCACTGTGGAGTGATGATCAGGAGCATTGTATGAACAAAGTAAGGGACTGCTTGCATGGAGGAGCGATGCTCAAAGCATTGCATGAACACAGTGAAGTGACATGGCACCAATTCTGGCTGCATTCTGTGTGCTGGTGAATGCTGAGGGATTGCCTGCATTGTGTGACAATGCTCAGAAGCACTGTATGAACACTCTAGTGTGACAAGGCAGACATTACAGTGGTGTACTGCTTGCTAGTGAAAGATGAGGAAATGCCTGCACAAGGCAGTAATGTCAGAAACACTGCATGAACACAGTGGGTGACATGGCACCAATCAAGGTAGTGTACTGCATGCTGGTGAAAGGTGAAGGACTGCCTGCACTGTGGAGTGATTCTCAGAAGCACAGCTTGAACACAGTGGGGCATCATGGCACCTATCCCTGTGGTGTACTGTGTGCTGGTGAAAGGTAAGGGACTGCTTGTACTGGGGAGCAATGCTCAGAAGCAATGCATGAACACAGAGGGGTGACATGGCACCCATAAGAGCTGCACACTGATTTCTGGTGAAAGGTGAGGGACTACCTGCACTGTGGAGTGATTCTCAGAAGCACAGCTTGAACACTATGGAGTGACGTGGCACCCATCACAGTGGTATACTGTGTGCTGGTGAAAGGTGAGAGACTGCCTGAACAGGGGAGTAATGCTCAGAAGCACAACTTGAACAAAGTGGGGTGACATGGCAACAATCACGGTGGTGTGCTGCATGCTGGTGAAAGGTGAGGGACTGCCTGCACTGGGGAGTGATGCTCAAAAGCACTGCATAGACGCAGTGGTGCAACATGGCACCCAGCATGCTTGCGTACTGTGTGCTGGTGAAAAGTCAGCGACTGCCTGCACTGAGCAGTGATGCCCAGAAGCACTGCATGAACACAGCGGGGCATCACGTCACCCATCCCTGTTGCACACTGCATGCTGGTGAAAGCTAAGAGACTACCTGCACTGGGGAGCGATGCTCAGAAGCACTGCTTGAACACAGTTGAGTGACATGGCACCCAGTCAAAGATGGAGTGATCAGCCTGAGAGAAATGTTGCCCCACTGTTTTTTCAAAGATGTGATGGTTAATAGGTGTGATACGAGTTCAGTGGGGGGGGGGTCCCATTATAAAATCAGTCTTCTTCATTTTAATATCATGTCTGTGCTCCTGTATTCATCTTGTTTCAAGCATAACACATGGACATATATTGGTCTTACGTATTTTTAATATGCTTATATATAAGATGGTTCTATCTAATTTATTGAATTGTCTTAGAGGTTTGATTTTAACTGGTAGCTGATGAGTTCATAGACTTTAGTTTCACACAGCAGACCTGCTGTTTGTAGTATATACACACACACACTCTCCCCAACTTACTTAGAAACGTAGAAACATAGAATTTGACGGCAGATAAGGACCGTTTGGCCCACCTAGTCTGCCCATTTCCCTACCTAACGGACAAGCTGCAGATCCTAGTTAACCAACAGCCTACTTCCTCCTACCCCCCACTAGAATTGCCTTATGTCTGTCCCATGCATTCTTGAATTCCCCCACTGTTTTTGACTCTATGACCTCCTCAGGAAGGCTGTTCCATGTATCCACAACCCTCTCTGTGAAGAAATACTTCCTCATATTACCTCAGAGCTGTCCCCCCTCTATCTTTAAATTGTGCCCCCTTGTTTTTGCACATCTCTTTTTATGAAAGATGCTACCCTCCTGGACTTTGTTGATTCCCTTGAGGTATTTAAACATTTCTATCATATCCCCCTTCTCCCTCCTTTCCTCGAGGCTATACGTTTTTAGTTCCTTTAGTCTTTCTTCATATGTCTTCTGATGCAGACCCTGCATCATTTTGGTTGCCCTCCTCTGGACAGCCTCCACCCTGTCTATGTCCTTGCAGAGATGGGGTCTCCAGAACTGCACACAGTACTACAGATGTGGTCTTACCAACTGTCTTTACAGAGGGCCAACAACTTCCTGTTTTCTACTGGTGATGCCTCTCCCTATGCATCCCAGTATTCCCCCAGCCCTCCTTACTTCCTTCTCACATTGCAGGCCCACCTTTAGGTCATCTGATATGACTACCCCCAGGTACCTTTCCATTTTTGTTGTCAGTATCTCACCCCCCATTGTGTACTCTTCCCCTGGGTTTTTGTTTCCCAGGTGCATTACTTTACACTTATTTGCATTGAATCTAAGCTGCCATATATTTGACCATTCCTCCAACCTTGCCAAGTCCCTTTTCATCCTTTCCACCCCACCTTGTATATCAACCCTGTTGCAGATCTTTGTGTCATCTGCAAAGAGACATACTTTCCCTTCCAGTCCCTCTGCCATGTCACTTATAAAGACATTAAAAAGGACCGGCCCCAGTACTGAACCCTGTGGTACCCCACTAGTAACCCTCCTTTCTTCACTGTGGACTCCATTTACTATTACCCGCTGTGTCCTGTTGTCCAACCAGTGTTTTACCCAGGCTACCACCCTGGGACCCACTCCCAGGCTGGCTAATTTGTTTATTAATCTTTTGTGCAGGACTGTGTCAAATGCCTTGCTAAAGTCTAGGTAGGCCATGTCCACAGACCCTCCCTGGTCTACTGCTTTGGTCACCCAGTGAAATAAATCAATTAGTTTTGTCTGACATGACCTTCCCACTGTGAATCCATGCTGCCTTGGGTCCTATGTCCCACTGGCCTCTAGGTACTCAACAATATTTTCCTTCAGAAGTGATTCCATCATTTTCCCTACCACTGAGGTCAAACTGACAGGTCTGTAGTTTATCTTGCTCCCTCTTTTGTGAAGGGGAATCACATCTGCCCTCCTCCAGTCCTCAGGTACCACACCATCCTTTCATGATTTATTAAAAAGGGCAGTCAGTGGTGTTACTGGTTCTTCCCTTAGTTCTTTTAGAATTCTGGGGTGAATCCCATCAGGCCTCATTGTCTTATCTACCTTCAGTTTTAAGAGTTCTTTCAGAACCCTTTCTTCTGTGAAAGGACTAATATCACCCCCCCCCACACACACACACACACACACACATCCAGAGTGCTTCTATTGACCTGACCTTTCAGTGAGACATTTAAAGAGCAGGTCTTTACTTCTAAGAAACAGACACATGATTATTATATCTATTGTATGTTGATGTGTTAGTAATTACTTTCTGCCTTTGTAACAAAATATTTGTTAGTGCTGTGAAACAAGTAGGTTTTTGTATTTACTTTTCACACTGTTAGTAAAAAAAGAATTCAATGGAATTCCGGTACTATTATGTCAGAAACTGCCGGCTACTTAGGAGCCCAATGTATTTCAAAGATAAACTAAATATATTTTTCTACCTTTTTCTAAATAGATACTTCATTTAGTAACAAACTTTGCCTTTTACATGTTTGCACTATAGTGGTCCATCTGCATGACTTTACATTTTTTAAAACAACAATTAGCTTATCATTCTTCTTCCCAAGCAAAATCTGGTTATGAAGAACATGTCACATGCTAAATTATAACAAAAAGTCACATAACCTGATCTCATCAAAAGCATATATTTCTATTAAATATACAATATGTTGGTGGTAGACAGTATTATTTCTCCATCAAAATCTGAAAACAGATTTGCAGTTTCTCATTGAAATACACTGCCAGCCTTGAAAGTAAATAGTTTCTGATTTCATAATACAAAGATTCCAATGGATTCTTTCTTCACTAGCAGTTGGCAAAATAAAAATAAAATGATGAAAAAGTAAGTAAAGAAACAATTAATAGCAAACTGAATGCCTGTAGAGGCAGCAAAGGTCCCCAAACCTTCATTCTTTAAGGTATACATCCTTACTAAGCACTTGTTCTTTAATATCAGATAAATTACTGCATGAATATTCCATTCTGTGACATTTGACCCACTCCCTCCTATGTATTTCAGGGATGTTTCCTAATCTCTTTAGTTGTATTTCTTAACTAATTGCTCCTCTAATCTGTCACACTGATGTGTAAGAGGGTTTTTTTCTGTCTAATATTGCTCTGGGTTCTTAAAAGGAGCTCTTGTAAGCAAGCTGTCATTCCTCTTGTTGGTCCGATAAAAAGTATCAAATTACCTAGTTTGTGGCTGGGAAAGGCTAAGTTGACATGTTTATGAGCAATGAAACTTTCTTGAAAGAGAATAGGAATCAAATTCAAGCTAGTACCCACAAAATAGTCCAGTGATGAATGAACACAGCAGCGGAGTGATTACACAAACGCTCCAATTTTATTTAGTCCATTAGAAATCTGGATAGCTCCCTTTTCCTACTGTAATAACATGATGTCTGCAGGGCTCCACCCACTGCAGCCATAATAAAAAATAAAGTGATGAAAAGTTAAGTCAAATAAATAAAAGCCAACAAAATGACTACCAAGGCATCTAAAGACCCAAAATGTTCATTCTTTAAGATATACAACTTTACTAAGCACTTGCTCTTTATATATTCAATGTACAACAAAGAGAATGTGTTCCCAGGATAAGACCTTTACAACAGAGATGGTCACTTAGCCCATGGCACTCACAGCAGAGATCATCACTGTAGAGTCCTAGGGGAACTAAACTGGCCCACCCTGCAAGGTTAGATGCTATTCACTTTGATTAATCTGGCCTTTAAAATCCTCGGCCTCAACTCCCCACTCCCCACGTAACCTGGTCCCAATTCTGACCAGGCATACCTCCTCCAGAAGCCTCAGATCTGTGTCCAGCACATCCCCGGTGACCTCTTGAGTGAAAACAGATGAAGGACAATGATCCTTTGAGTACTTAGCCACGATGTTGTAGAACTCCCTGCCCCCTGTATCAAAGACTGCCAAACCCCTGGCACCTTTAAATTAGTCCTAGAGAATGATCATCTGGCCTCAGTAACCTGCAACTGCTTAAATATGACCCACCAGTATGGGGTCCTGGACTGCAAACCCACTTTACCCTATCTCTAGCACCAGGCTACACACTTCTGCCAATTTGATGCAAATGAGTGCCTCCTGACGTATCAAAATTACATTAAATTGTACTGCACAAATTGTCCTTGTGTTCTGTCTCTCGTTGTTTTTGTTCAATATGTAACAACCTGTGTAATTATTTCCTTATACAATATATTTGCTATCTCTACAATGAACACTGTCTTGCACTGATATCTAACTAATTCAAAGTCACCCCTGAAAATGTGACTTGTGTTCCAGTGGGCCTACTTGTACACCAAAAAAACAGAAAGTAAGTAAGTAAATAAATAAATACATTTCGTTTTTGTTAACTGGGTATGTGCACTAGGCATATGAATATCTATTTTTAAGTAAGTTTTGAACAGAACAATTATACTATCAGAATAATTTCATTAGTGGAATAGGTACCAGGGTCATCCGATACATCAAAACGGTTACAAAAAGGGTGTAAAGTCTTAACCCATCATGTAACCCCTACAGATGGAGGGTGTTAAGGGTGTAAATCTATTTCTATTCCTTCTGTAACAGAATGGGCAGGCTGTCTGCTCCCCTTTGCCATGGCTCAGTGTGTTCTATTCCTGGAAATTTTAAATATGTGGGATTACTATGATGACATTCCAGGAAGAGGGGCACCCATACATATGTAAATATGGATTACAGCATACAGGCACTCAGTGAATCTGCGCCCTCTACCCCTGACACCGACATTCTGTCAGGGACTATCAGGCCTGGATTTTTTATTGATCTAGAACAGAATAGGGAAAGGGGAAATTGTTTAACCAGGAGAGGCACACTAAGCCGAAGCTTGTTTTGAAGTGCGACCTGGGAGCACAGGGAAGTTAAATGGCTTGCTCAGGGTCACACAGTATGCAGGTGTGGGCTGTGGATTCAAACCCAGGTCTCCAGGTTTGCAGCTCAGAGCCTTAAACCACTGTGCTATACTGCTTCCTGTGCTGCATCCTGGAATATGGATGCAGCATTGGAGCTTCTGCACTCCGAAGGTCAAGAAGTAAATCTCACAGACGGGACTACAAAACTTCAGACTATATTTGAGGACCAAAGATATAAACTTTACACCACATTCCTGTTTCTGTCTGCATACACATTTAAATCCATTTGTGTCACATTTCAAAGGTTATTGAATAAGACATCAATGCGTCATTTGATGACACCAGAATCTTTCAATACTACCACAACATTTCTGCCCACGGGAAAATGACACTCTAAGAATTACTGTAAATACATGAAACTGAGATCAAACCAGCTGATAAGGGAAACAGTTTTGTGGTTCTCTAAAGAGAAGTGTTGTACTGAGATATACAAACAGCTGGGAGATACACAAACTTCATTTTAATCCCACCTCTGTCTTCAACACACAGGAGGAGGAAATGATTGACAGAGCACTCTGGACTGGGCAGATAACGTTCTAATAGGCCAACTTTATGTATAACAAGGATACTGTCTGCCCCAGTTTTTAAGTTCTGACAGAGATCAAGATCCCCCCAGTATGTTTCACTTTCTTGGGCATAGGTTCAGTGACAGAAAATCTACACAGATATGTTGATTGTTTCTTAAAAGATAGTATTACCACCTTTCTGACCTATCTCCAGGATACTATGACACCCTGGGCAAATTTAAGAGCTTTCATTGGCAGAGAGAAAACACTAATTAACTACTAATATTGGGCTTGATTCTCAAAGAGCCCTAGGAGTGATGCAATCTGCTGTGAAAGGCAGCTTGCATCAAATCCTGATGTGCCAGGGACTCTGCACCTGATTCACTATCAGACAGGGTTCCGGCGGCAACGTCCAACAGCTTGCAGCGACCATGGCCTGGCACTAAACAGACAGCGCACCGGGAGAGTTTGCCACAAACTGCAGGATAGCCGTGCACCACTCTAGACCCTGGTGGTCTAGTGGAACCCCCCCGATCCCCGATCTCTGATATAATAAACAATTAATAGACCACTTTCCCTGGTAGTCTAGAAACCCCTCCCTAATCCCTGATCATCTTTTATAATAAACAATTAATAGCCCTTTTTCCCTGGTAGACTAGTGGCTCCCCCTTCCCGAGCCCCGATGACCCTGAAATTAATGTATAACAAAACACCTGGTGGTCTAGTGAACCCACCACCATGCAGTACCCTACCACCCCACTCCCTCCCATCCCATAACTGAGCCGGTGACTGGCATAGCCCACCACTCACCACCACAGCCAGCCACCGACTGATCTCTGAATGAGCACTGACTGTATACAGCACATGCTCAGTGACTGACAGTTTGTAAAGAGAAGTATGAATGAGCTTTTGGGGGGGAGTTCAAGAGTTAGGGTACAGAAAGGAAGGAAAGGAGCCCTTGCCTAGGATCCTGTTAGACAAGGTGTACCCAAAGTAGTAACCAAAGTAAGAAGAGTGAAAGGAAGTTTAGGAATGGAACTGGACGAGCCTACTATAATGGAAGTCTGACAGAAAAACAGGTAGTTAGCCTTTGAGGACATCCTTACAGATCATTCAAAGGTGACACCCTAACAGATCATCCAAAAGTGACACCCTAACAGACCATCCAAAGGTAAAACTGAAATAAAGTAAATAGTCCCAGAGAAAAACCTAGCACCCATATTTGGTCAATGGATGCAATGGGTGTTTTATGGGGAAACTACAACTGGCAGTGCGAGAGTTTAGGAGTAATCCCCTGCTAAAACCATTGAGTCTCTCCACTTGGGGGAGGGGTCAAACATGTATGCAGAGTGCTGCCAACGAAGACTGCCTGATGCCTAGGCAGGTCCCAACAAGCTCATCTACCTGAGGAGCTGGTGACTGCAGTTACAACACAAGTTAGGGATCTTAGCAGGAATTAAATGTTTAACATCTTGCCTCTAAGTGTTAAGGGGTGGGTAAGGATACCCAAAACATAACCTTCCAGGTGGGAATACCTGGGGTAACATCAGGGAAATGCCCTTTGAGAGTGTACTGAGATTAAAATAAACCCCTGCTGCTTGACTCGTGAACTTTGTGTGGAGAATGAGCTGTTCTAAGGAAGTTAAAGTTGTCTAACCTCTGTGAGTTTATTGGCTGTCTCATGTTCCCACCAAACCACTTACAGAACTATGGTTGGCCCCATGGTGGAGGGCCCCATACCATCTGACTGATGGGGGTCAGGGTTACAAAATGATGCCACGTAATGATGATGTTAATCCAGTCTCCAATGAGATTGTCAGATGGTATCAGTTTATTGATGACATCATTTGCATTTGGACAAAGGAAAATGAACATCATCTCATTTTTGTCACCAGGCATACCCATAAAAGCAATTGCCATTAGAAAGATCATCCAACATAACTGGAAAGTACTGTTAAGTGTTCCATCACTCATGGGTGCTGTTGGGAGATCATCCAATATAACATTTAGCCTGGGGAAAGACATCAGAAATAAACTTGTGCACTGTCATTTCCAAAGATCCGGGGCAACGACTGGTGACAAACTAAACCAAAATGATTTTTCAAGTGTCAGAGATGCAAATAATAGCAAATACTGGAAACATGTTATCCTAACCAGGCCAGTCAAACCAGTTTAGAATGAAACAATTGATTAACTGTAATACTTCATTTACTGTTTATGCAGCATGATGCATGTGCCCCAAGGTATACCGTGAGCAGACAAGTCATCAGTTAAAGTGTAGGATAAAGGAGCATGTGAGGGCTATTCATAATAGGGCCATTGTGAATGCCCTCAGTGCCCACTTTGTAGAGTGTTATCAGTAATCATACAGATTAAGATTTTGCAATAATAGAATGCACTAGGCCATGGCAAAGGGGAGTGCATGGGCTGATTTTCAATCGCAAGAGTGCAGTGTGCACATTTATGGAACCCATACCGAAGAGAGAAAGAAATAAGGGCCTTAGCTGGAACTTGAACCCAGGCCACTCAGAATACCATTCTGGTTGCACTACCAGCTGCACTACCAAGGCATCTGAAAACTGGGATATCCAGAGGCACCTTCCTCTTTCTCTAATGCACAACATGGTGCTGAACAGATAATTGCATTTTCAATCACAAGAGTGCAGTGTGCACATTTATGGAACCCATACAAACAGAAGAGAGAAAAAGAAACAAGTGCCTTAAATGGGACTTGAACCCAGGTCACTCAGAATACCATTCCAGTTGTGCTACCAGCTGCACCAACAAGACAACTGAAAATTGGGATGTCAAGAGGTACCTTACAATTTCTCTAATGCACAACCTGGTGCTGCATAGATAATTACTTGTTCAATCATAAGGGTGCAGTGTGTACATTTTTTATAGCACATTTTTACCCACTCACCAGCTCAGGCTTGGTGGTGGTGTACCGCCAATCCATAGCGCTCATCCTGTCCTTGCGAGGATCACATTGCATGGCAGTGGAGTTGGGATTTTATGTGATTGTGTAGGTAACTGCGTGGTCCCTAATCCCATCCCCAGAGGACACCAGCACTAATGACTGAAGTCCAGGCAGGGAGCCGTGCTGAGACACGGCTTCCACAAAGTGCCTAACGGTGTCCTTCTGACACCGTCTGCTAGTCAGAAGGGCACCTGAGCCTCCTCAAGAGAGAAGAGCTGCCAAACAGTGGCTCAATCCAACTCTTCCCTCCCCCTCCAGCTGACCCCCCATGACCCATTCCTGTTCCCAAACCCGGGTCACCGATGCAGCGCAAGGTGTGGCATCTAGCGTCTCAACCCTCAGCACCACCGGGCCAGTGTGAACATTTGTTGAACACATACAAACAGAAGAGAGAAAGAAATAAATGCAGCTGGAAACTGGGATGTCCAGAGACACCTTAATCTTACTCTTATGCACAACATCTGTGTTGCACCAGGTTGTGCATTGGTGGTGCATCTGATAGCGCAACCAGAAGAGAATTCAAGCAGCCTGGGTTTAATTCCCAGGCAAGGCACTTATTTCTTTCTCTCTTCTGTTTGCATGGGTTCCATAAATGTGCATACTGCATTCTTGTTATTGAAAATGTAATTATCTGTGCAGCACCAGATTGTGCATCAGAGAATGAGTAAGGTACCTCTGGACATCCCAGTTTCCAGTTACCTTGGTGGTGTAGCTGGTACCGCAACTGTAATGGTATTCTGGCAGCCAGGGTGCAAGTCCCAGCTAAGGCACTTCTTTCTCTCATTTGTATGGCTTCCATAAATGTGCACACCACACTCTTGTGATTGAAAAGGTTGTGCATTAGAGAAAGAGTAACGTACCTCTGAATGTCCCAGTTTTATTTATTTATTCATTTATTGAAATGTTTCACCAGGAAAGTTACACTGAGCAACAAATGCTCATCTCATGGTATGACCTGGGGGAAGGGGAGTGGAAACTTATATAAAACAAAACAGGATACATATGTAACCCCCAGGTCCTAGGAGAAAACATTCGCTCAGCATTATGCTAGGTTTGTACCTCTGGTGAGGGGCACCCAAGTAAATCCGGACAATGGAAGCAATAACGGAAATGTCCAAACCAGGGATGGGATTCTAGAGTGTGGCTTTTATTCACATAACACAGAGAATAACAAAGAAAAGATGGACCCCCACAGGAATACACTCGCTGGTAATGCAGATTACAGAGGTACAGAGCACATCACTTCCTTACTACGAAACCCACAAGTTCTGAACGGATCTGGGCATACACTGCCTGAACTGGTAGACTTCTCTTTGATTCCTTGACATGGCACCCCGGCCAGTACTAGGACACTTTTCCATATGACATGGAGGTTGATGGTGGCTCCCTAAACCACCCATGAGCACTTTCTAGCTCTAAAGGGAAAATTTCCACAATCCCACGTCTGGGTGCTTTCTTCAAACACTGGGCAAGTGCCTGAGAGAAAGCCATAGGTGCCCAAACTGAACCCGGAGAGGTAAACTTGGTTACTCCAGATTGGGGGGGGGGTCTCCCAACTCTTGCTCCCAAATGTATACTTGTCCATTCATTTGGATACAACACCTTTCTTCGAACTACTGGTTGGAGATGCTATCTTGAAATGTTTAGCACATTCAACATTCTACATCTTTACTCAGGAGGTGTCCTGTCTTTAAAAGTACTGTAAGTGGCTCTGTCTTTACCCTAGACCCCACTGTTGCAGATGCTTCTAAGCCATACACAAAGGAAAAGTTCTGTACTTGGCAAGTCTTCTCTTGACCCAACAGTAGGCAGATACTTTTACACTAACCTCTGTCTCAGTGAACATTGTCTCTTTATCAGAGTAGACTCACCCAAGGTATGCAGGTGCCCCAGGGCTTCTTCCCACAAATGTCTCAGGTACTCACAAACAAATTGATTCTCAGACAGCTTTTCTCTGTCCAGGCTGGCACAGGGGATTGCCCCTGAATTTCTGGAATTCTCCCCATCCCTCCGGGGATGGGGCACTGGAACATCTCTAGGAAAATGTCTCTACCACTTTCTTTTGGCCTGACGTAGTGTTTCTGTGTGGTGTATTCAGAGAATGAGAGTCATCAGATTGGAGGGTGTATTTGGAGGGGTGAGGGGCAGATAAGGAGGTGGAGTGGTAAGGGGGGGAGCGAACCTAGCCAGAATTTTGAGGTACATTTTGCAGTGTTTCCAGTTGCCTTGGTGGCGCAGCTAGTAGCGCAATCAGATTGGTATTTCAAGGGGCCTGGGTTCAAATCCCAGCTAAGGCTCGCAGTCTGGGAAACAAGATCCCACACCTGCAGGCAATAATGGCAGAGGCTAAACTGGACATAGTAGCAATTAGCGAGACGTGGTTTACCAGTAACCACATTTGGGAGACTTCAGTACCTGGCTATGTACTGTTCAGAAGAGACCGAGGTGCAAAAAAGGGGGGTGGAGTGGCCCTGTATGTCAATGAAAATATCAAAGCTTCAGAAATTCAGAATACACATAAGGAGCCAGAAGAACTGTGGGTCAACCCGGAAACAAGAAATGGGACAGCCATAAGAACTGGTGTTGTTTACAGGCCCACAGACCAGGGGGAGGACATAGACACATTACTGTTAGAAGATATACCAAACATACCGGCTAAAGGAAAGGTTCTGATAATGGGATACTTCAACAAGCCAGATACAGATTGGTCAATACCAGAAGGAACATCTGCCAGAACTAGACACATGGTGGATTCCTTGCAGGGGGGAAGGCCTCAAACTACTGGTACAACAACCCACAAGAGACAGGGCTATCCTAGATCTAGTACTGACTAACAGGGAAAGGATCACAGATCTCCAGGTAGAAGGTCACCTGGGGCCAGTGACCATCACATGGTATGGTTCAATTTGGCCACTACAACTAACTCATCCCATTCCAAGGCAAAAATATGGGACTTCAGAGGAGCTGACTTGGATAAGATGGCCAACAGAATTAAGCTAGCCCTGGCAAAAATGAATATAGGTGAGGGGGTACAGGCAAAGTGGGCAAGCATTAAGGATATAATACTTGAAACAACATCCCATTGTGTTAGAGAGAAAAGGAAGTGCAAAAGAAGAAGGAAACCACTTTGGTTCTCAAAAATAGTAGCAGAAAAGGTCAGAGCCAAAAGGCTGGCCTTCAGGAAATATAAAGGAACACAGCAGGATGAATATAGGGAGGCATACCAAACTTCCCTAAGGGAAGCAGGGAATACAGAAAGGCAGGCAAAGGCCCAAACTGAGGAAACACTAGCACAAACAGTAAAAGAAGGTGATAAGACTTTCCATAGATACATTAGTGAAAGGAGAAAGTCCAGAGGGGGTATTGCTAAGATCAAAGGAGATAAGTGGGAGTGCGAAGAGGAGGACCATGTAAAAGCATCTATCCTAAATAGATACTTCTGCTCAGTATTTACTGAAGAGAAGGTAGGGCAGGGCCCACAGCTCAGCACCATGGACACGGGGAGAAGGGAGGCGAGCACTAGTCCCTTCACAAAAGAAAGGGTCCTACAAGAGCTCGATAACCTCAGGGTGGACAAGGCAAAGGGTTCTGATGGCATACATCCCAGGGTACTAAAGGAGCTAAGGGTGGAACTAGCAGAGCCATTATCAGAACTGTTTAGTGAGTCTCTGAGCACAGGAGAGCTCCCAGAGGACTGGAGAAGGGCTCATGTGATCCCATTCCACAAGAGTGGTAGCAGGGAGGAGGCAGGGAACTACATACCAGTCAGTCTTACCTTAGTAGTGGGCAAGATTATGGAGACACTCCTTAAGGAAAGGATAGTGCAACACCTGGAATCAATAGGAGCACAGAATCCAAGACAGCACGGGTTTACAAAAGGAAGGTTCTGTCAAACTGATCTCATAGATTTCTTTGACTGGGTAACCAGAGTGGTGGACGAAGGGGGAGCAGTTGATGTCACCTACCTTGACTTCAGCAAAGCTTTCGATACTGTTCCACATAGAAGATTGATTAATAAGCTGGGTAGACTTGGGGTGGTTGAGAAGTTGGTCAACTGGGTGGCAAACTGGCTGATGGGCAGAAAGCAGAGAGTAGTGGTAAATGGTATACAGTCAGAAGAGATGTAAGAAAAAATTACTCACCTTAGTAATGTTGTTTCTTCTAATGGAGTCTTGCTGTATTCTGACAGTAGCAGTGAGTCCCAACCTTCGAACTGCCCCGGAGATGAAAGAGTTAACTTTCCATGCCAGGCATGGAACGCTGAGCTCGAGCTTGGTTGAGACTCTGTCTGTTGCTGTTTAAACTCAAACCATCAGAACTTTATGAGCAAACTCACTAAGGTCCTATGTGGAAGCTGTAAACCTACACTAGCCAACTGGCTACTAAACATAAAAACACATTATTTGGTCCCAAAACAAAGACTCAAGTCAGGAGACCCAAAAAATGAAAAACACAACACCAATTCACCCAAGAAAAGGGGGTGAAAACAACAAGGTGGGCATCTACTGAGTGTCAACACTGCCACTGCCCACCCACATCCCAAAAAAGAGGTTCTGAGAGGGGCAGGCGGGGGTCAGAATACAGCAAGACTCCATTAGAAGAAACAACATTACTAAGGTGAGTAATTTTTTCTTCAAACAACATGAAGTCTTGCTGTATTCTGACAGTAGCAGACTACCAAGCAGTACCTCCATGGAGGAGGGACAGAACCTACTTAGGAAATAGGCTCTGAAGCACAGCTGTGCCAAACCGAGCATCACTCCTAGCCTGGATATCCAGGGAGTAATGCTTGATAAAAGTGTGAACTGTTTTCCAGGTAGCTGCTTGACAAATCTCTAGAATAGGGATATCCCTGGTAGCAGCCAGGGAAGCAGCTGTACCTCTGGTAGAGTGAGCCCTCAGGCCTGAGGGCAGAACCTTACCCAGTTTTTCATAACAAAATTGGATACAAGAGACAATCCACCTGGCAATGGATCTTTTAGTGGCAGGTTTCCCTTTACCAGCCTCACCATAAGTGAGGAACAGTTGGAAGGAGTCAAACCTGTGACCCTTGGTACGTTCTATGTAGTAACTAAGGGCTCTTTTCACATCTAAACTGTGGAGCCTCCTCTTGCCAGAGGAGGAATGGTCAGTGAAGTACACAGGAAGAGACATAGATTGATTAAGGTGGAAATCTGAAACCACCTTAGGCAAAAATTTTCTGTTAGTCCTGAGGACCACCTTATCTCTATGAAAGGAGATAAAATCAGGCTCCACTGACAAAGCTTGTAACTCACTTATGCGTCTGGCAGAAGTGATGGCTACCAGAAACACAGTTTTCCAAGTCAAGTACTTAAGCTCTGCTGAAGACAAAGGCTCAAAAGGAGGTTGCATAAGCTGAGCAATGCAAACATTAAGGTCCCAAGCAGGGGCAGGGTCCCTGAAAGGAGGGTTGGTGTGAAGCAATCCCTTGAAAAACTTGGAGAATACAGGGTGAGCTGAAAGAGAAGAGGGCTTACCTGCTGAAATAAAAGCAGAAACAGCTGCCAGATGCACCTTCAGTGTAGCTGGTCTAAGCCCTAAGCTATTTAAATGGACCATATAATCAAGGACTGTGGGCAGATCAGCAGACTCTGGGGAAATATGCTTCCAGAGTACCATATGGAAAATCTTTTCCACTTGGAATTATAAGTAGCCTGGTGGAAGGTTTCTGAAGCCTTCAGAATATCCATTACACCTTTGGAGAGGTGTAAATCTGCAAACTCTAGCTCTTCAAGAGCCAGGCCTTGAGATTGAGAGATTTGAGATTCGGGTACCAAACCCTCCCCTGAGCACAGGTTAACAGGTTGTGATTCCTGGGAAGACACAGGGGAAGACAGACTGCTAAGGACAGAAGGAGTGGATACCAAGGCTGTCTGACCCAGTCTGGAGCAATCAGGATAATCTTGCAGGGTTGAGATCTGATTTTGACTAGCACTTTGAACAGGAGAGGGAAGGGGGGGAAGCATATAGGAACTTCCCTTCCCAACTGAGAACTAAAGCATCCAGGGGGACTGAGCCCAACACTGGGGACCTGCAGCAAAAAAGGGGAAGTTGGTGATTGTCTGGGGCTGCAAAAAGATCTATCTGTGGGGTGCCCCATCTGGAAAATATCACCTCCAAGACCAGGGGATCCAGTGACCATTCGTGATGGCCCTGGGATATCCTGCTGAGAGCATCTGCCAGGACATTGTCCTTGCCTGGAAGGTGAACTGCTGTGAGGGAGGTGTTCAGGGAATAAGCCAGAGACCACAACTTCATTGCTTCTGTCAGAAGGCATAGACCGAGTGCCTCCTTGCTTGTTGATGTACCACATTGTGGTGGTATTGTCTGTTCTGACCTGGATAACTTTGTTCTGAACAGATTTGGAAAAAGCTTGAAGTGCTAGAAATACTGCCCTGAGTTCCAACAGATTGATGTGAAGCAGAGACTCCTGAGGGGACCACAACCCCTGAGCGGTCAGGTCGCCCAAATGAGCCCCCCACCCCAAGAGGGAGGCATCTGTAGTAAGGATTAAAGAGTGAGACTGAGTGACAAAGGGGACTCCTTGTCTCAGCTGTTCTGATCCTGCCACCACTGTAGGGCCTGGATCAGGGTTCGAGTTACTGGGATCAATTTTGTCAGAAGGTCCTTCTTTTGAGACCAAAAGGCTCTCAAATGGAACTGAATGTTCCTCATCTGAAATCTTGCTCCCTGCACCACTGCTGTGGAAGCAGCCATGTGCCCCAGGAGCTGTAGAAAATGCCTTGCTGGTCGAGACGCCTGCAGGGTGAATGAGGAGGCCAGAGAGATATAAGGGTCCTCGCCCTGTCCAGGGGAAGGAAAGCTCTGGCCTTTCCTGTATCTAGCTCTGCGCCTATGAAGGTGAGGAGCTGGACAGGCTCTAGAACTGACTTCGAAAGATTCAGAAGGAAACCCAAAGAGGTGAGCAGTTGTTGAGTTATCTGTAAGTGTAACTTGACTTGGTCTGGGGACTGGCCTACTATAAGCCAGTCATCCAGGTAAGGGAAGATGGCAGTCCTTTGCCTTCTTAGAGAAGCAACTACTACTGCCAGGCATTTTGTGAATACCCTTGGAGCAGAGGTCAGACCAAAGGGCATTGCTCTGAACTGGTAATGGCCTGAGGGCAGCTCGAACCTGAGGTACTTTCGATGGGAGCTTCTGATGAGAATATGGAAGTAGGCATCCTTGAGGTCCAGGGACACTAGCCAGTCCCCTGGCCTTAGAGAGGGTAGAATAATTCCCAGAGTCACCATTTTGAATTTTGGTTTTAAAAGGTGCTTGTTTAAGTATCTGAGATCCAGGATGGGCCGCCATTCTCCTGTCTTTTTGGGGTAAGGAAGTACCTGGAGTACAACCTTTGCCCTGGTGTAGGGTGGAACCCTTTCCACAGCTCTGAGAGCCAGGAGGGAAGAGACCTCTGCCTCTAGGGCAAGTGCCTCTGAGGGATTTGCAGGTGGAAAGGACCTGGTTCTCAGCTTTGGAAATCTTTTGAAGCTGAGAACCAGTCCCTGGCTTACTACTTCCAGGACCCACTTGTCTGATGTTAGAGACTTCCAGTCCTGGACAAAGTAAGCCAGCCTGCCCCCTACAGGTGGTGGAGAATCGGCCCTGGCAAACCCATCAGGGTGCCTGTTTGGCAGGGAGTTTTGGCTGAGGGGTGGAAGCAGGTCTGCTTGTACCCCTTCTGCCTCTCCCTCTAAAGAACCCCCTCTGAGCATAGGCAGAAGAGGAGGCCTGGGCTTGGTAGAAAGGCCTATGAAAGGCCTGCCCCTGCCCCTGGGATGCTGCCTTTGAGGAGTGGCCTGCCTTTCCTTGGCCTGGGCACTCCTGTAGGTGGTCCTATACTCGTCCATTTTCTTCATGTAATTTCTGTTTGCTCCCAAACAAAGAATTACCCACAACAGGAAAATCCATGGCCTTAGTCTGGGTATCCTGTGACAGGCTAGTACATCTGAGCCAAGCCATTCTGTGAAGTGCCACAGATGTAGCCATGACTCTGATGACACATCATTTGAGTCCATTGCAGCATGGAATTGCACCTTGGATGCCTCAATACCATCAGCAGCCACCTGCTCCAGCTCCTTGGCAAGCTGGCCAGGGACCTGTTTTGCTAAAGCCATGACAGTGTCCCATCTGGATTTCTTATACCTAGCAGTATAAGCCATATAATTGGCCTGTCTGAGTCCCAAGGATGCTGCCATGTATTGTTTCTTTGCCATGGCATCAATCCTCCTGGAGTCCTTGTCTGGGGGGTGTGAAGCCAAAGGAATATTTGCCTTGTTACAGGCTGCAGCCTGCACTACCCCAACATGGCTGCATTGTTGTGTAAGGAACTCCGTATCTGAGCCTGACAATGCATACCTCTTGTCCATTCTCTTATCCACAGGAGGTATAATATTAGGAGTCTTTAAAATTTTAAATGTCTGTTTCCCAAAAGATTTGTGCAAGGGAATAGACAGTCTCCTAGACTCTGGGATATCCATCATTTCCACAAAGTCAGGCTCCTCTTGGTCATCCACAGCTTCTTCCATAGGAAGCTGGAGTGTTTCAGCCACTTTTTTATAAAACATGAAATGAGAGGGGGACTCAGAAAGCCTAGGAGGAGACACTCCTGAAGGTCTGTCTGGGGAGATGTCCGGGTCAATAGGCACAGCCAGACTTTCAAATCCACATTCACTTTCCTCCTACTCCTCTTCCTCCTCCTCCGGTTCATAATACTCCTCTAAATCATAATCTTGAACCGGTGGAACCGGCCGAACCGAGCGCCTCCCTGATGGTGCCGGTTCAGTCAGAACCGGGGAAAGCGACTGGACAATTTTGATCGCTTTGGCTATTTCTTCAGTGGTTGGAGAGGAAAGTTTTGGCTCCACACCGGTTGAATTTTCCTTTCTAGTTCTCTTAGCCGGAACCGACTCCTCAGAATCGGATCTCCTTTTGCCCGAAGAAGTCTCACCCTGGTCAGAGGGCACTCCTTCTGGTTCGGTTTGAACCAAACTGGGCTGGCCATCCGGTTCAGTGGACTTTTTGGCCTCCCTTTCCCTGAGCCTACCAACTCTCTTTTCTAGGGTAGCTACAGGAAAATTTTTACAAATCTGGCAGTCTGCATTGAGGTGGTCAAACCCCAGACAATAAACACAGGTGGTGTGGAGGTCAGCCTTAGCAAAGACTTCCCCACACACACTACAGTGTTGAAACCCAGTGGGCCCGGTTTTTCTTTTGGGTTCTCAGACATTGTGCCAGTCCTAACCAAACTTACCCTTTTAACGGCAATCCGCCAGGCAAGACCCTCTTATTGGTTCCTGACTGTGTCACGGGTCGTGGAAAAAAACGTAATAAAATCCATTTTTTTTAGAACCGATAAGAACCAGTAACCACACTCTAAAAGTACAATTTAAGATTTTCTAACAACTTGATCGGTTCAAACCGAACCGATGAACCGTTTACAAGTCCACACAGAATAGAATTAATACATAACCTATCTAGTACTCACAATACCACAGACAGAGACTGAACCGACAGGTTACGGTTTAAATTCGGTCGAAAACCGAGAAAAGCGGTACTTTAACCGACAAATTGAACCGAGCAGAAGGAGAAATCTCCGGAGCGACTGTTCAGTGAGGCGGAGTAAAGAATCTGACAGTTTGAGTTTGAACAGCACAGACAGAGTCTCAACCGAGCTCGAGCTCGAGCTCAGCGTTCCATGCCTGGCATGGAAAGTTAACTCTTTCATCTCCGGGGCAGTTCGAAGGTTGGGACTCACTGCTACTGTCAGAATACAGCAAGACTTCATGTTGTTTGAAGTCACAAGTAGGGTACCTCAGGGATCAGTCCTAGGGCCAGTACTCTTCAATATCTTCATCAGTGACATTGCAGATGGACTGGAGGGTAAGATTTGTCTCTTTGCAAATGACACCAAGATCTGCAACAGAGTAGATGATCCAGATGGGTGGGCAGAATGAGAAGAGATCTGGATAAACTAGCGAAATGGTCAGAAGAGTGGCAACTGGGGTTTAATGCAAAGAAGTGCAAGATCATGCACATAGGGAAGAAAAACCCTGAAGCCACCTATAGGCTGGGAGACGAGTTGCTGGCAGTCACAAGGGAAGAAAGAGACTTGGACATCATCACAGATGACCAAAATCATCCAAGCAGACTACTAAAGCAGTAGGTAAGGCTAGGGAGATGTTAGGGTGTATTAGTAGGGGTATCACAAGTCATAAGAGGGAGGTAATAATCCCTCTTTATAACACACTGGTTAGGCTGCATATGGAGTACTGCGTGCAGCACTGGAGGCCACACCTTCACAAGGACATTAACCAAACTGAGGCAGTCCAGAGAAGGGCAACCAAAATGGTGCAGGGACTGCATCAGAAAACATATGAGGACAGATTAATGGAGTTCAATATGTATACCCTAGAGCAAAGGAGGGAGAGAGGTGATATGATAGAAACATTCAAACACCTTAAGGACATTAACAAGGTGAAAGAGTCTAACATGTTTCAATATAAGAAAAATAACAGGACAAGAGGACACAGCATGAGATTAGAGGGAGGCCGATTAAGGGGTAATGTGAAGAAGTTCTTTTTCACAGAAAGGGTGGTGGATGCATGGAATGGCCTACCTTAGGAAGTAGTGGATATGAATACAGTGCAGGGCTTCAAACAGGCATGGGATAGGCATAAGGGAGCAATACCCCCTGTCATCTTGAGTCACGTTAAACACTCCTTCATGAACATGACTGGTCACCAATTGATATAGCCCCGATGTTGACACAGCACTTGACTACTTTATCACCTGTTTCAACTCAGCCTGCGATGTTCATGCTCCGTTCAAGAAGCGTAAGATCAAGGGTGTCAATAACCCATGGATGACACTAGGCCTCCTTACACAAATGAAATCTCGAGACCAGCTCTGGTATTGTACTAAGGCTACTGGCACCCAGACTGATATCCAGGCCTACAAAACAGCAAGGAATGCATGTACCAGAGCAATCCGCCATGAGAAGGCTAACTATTACAGGAATGCCTTAGCCAGCACCTGGAATGACAGGAGTAAATTCTGGCATAACCTTGCTGAAGTGACTGGAAAGGATCCCAAAACAACACGCATAATGTTGAACATAGATGGTACCATCACTAATAACCATGTAATCATTGCCAACGCATTTAACACCACTTTTGCTAACCTTAGTCATGTGCTATCCCCTAACTTTTTTGATCCCACCACAGTCACTCCAGCTCCTGTTAGTTCAGGTTTGCCACCAGGGCACCCTCCTTTCCATTTCAAAGCAATCCCGGAAAGCCTAGCTGAAAAACACATTCTTAAAGTGCTTGGAAAGTCTAGGGTCAGTGGCAATCCACTGGATATGAAACTTCTCGCCTCACCATTGAAGAAGTCCTGCTCCCACTAACCAAAATCCTCAACCATTCCCTCATGCTCTCCCAGTTCCCCCAAAAGTGGAAACCGGCAGTGGTGACTCCAGTCCATAAAAGTGGTGACAAGACTCTCTCGAACAACTACAGGCCTATATCCATCCTCCCTCCTCTATCCAAAGCCTTGGAATGGATAGTGGCTGATCAGCTCACGGAGTACCTTGTAGAATACAGCCTGCAATGTTCCCAGCATCATGGCTTCCACAAAGGGCACAGCACTACTACAGCACTCCTCGAATTCACCACACATATCCATCATGCACTTGACCAGGGCCAGTTGGTCGGTGCCTCTTTTATTGACCTGACTAAGGCATTTGACACTGTCAATCACTCCATTCTCCTCAAACAATTATCCCTTCTTTGTCTTTCAAGGGAAACTACCCTCTGGTTTCAAAGCTACCTTAGTAACCTGACCCAACAGGTCAGAATTGGTGAATTCCTCTCGTAATCTCTACCAATCCACTCTGGAGTACCCCAAGGTTCTATCCTGGGTCCCTTGTTATTCAGCATATTCCTGAACAATCTCCCTGCCTCCTGCCATGACAGAATGTCACTGTATGCAGATGTGCAGTAATCTTCACTTGCCACACCAACCCCACCTCCCTTCAGTCTCAACTACAGAAAAGTTTCACAGAAGTGGAAGACTGGTTTTGCTCACATAAACTCATCCTAAACCACAAAAAAACAAAAACAATGTTGTTCCATGGAACCCACAACAAGTACAAGGACCATGAGCTCATAATTAACGACCATGAAGGCGTCGCTCTTGAGCAGGAGGATATGTTTAAATATCTGGGCCTGACCCTTGACTGCTCCCTCTCGTATACCAAACACATTGACAATATTGCTAAAACTGTGAACTCCCGTGTAGGGCTACTATACAAACATAAACATTGCCTAACGGCTGAAGCCTTGAACCTCGCTGTCCAGAGCTCTGTTATCTCAACTATTGACTACGGGCTTGTTATCTATGGATCCACTACTGATACTGCACTTCGATGCATAGCTATAGCCCTTAATAAGGCATGTAGACTCCTTATTTCAGCTGCCTGCCTTTCTCACACGTGTGACATTTGCGAGCAGGCTAACTGGCTCCAGCTATCCGGCAGGCTAAAGTACCAGACCTGCATCCTAGCTAAGAAGACATCACTGGGCCTTATGCCCGCTGGAGTCCAGTCAATATTGACCCTGCAGCGTGTCCGCCGCCTAACTAGAAGATCAGACAGTCTAACCTTTACAATACCTCGTTATCGGACCTCTCAATCTCAGCGTTCTTACCTTGTCAGAACCTCCACCTGGTTCAACTTGCTGCCTACAGAAATCTCCAACATTGCCACAATTGGTGCTTTTAAGTGTAAACTGCGTCAACACCTCGTGGCTAGTGCCTTCTGTGATTGCTTCTTATAATCCCCTCCAGGCATACTACCCTCAAGCTTCCCTCCTCACTGCCTCAGCTCCTTCTCCTCTCCTGCCCCCCATTACTGGGTATAGGATGAATCTGTCTCCTTTTCATCCCCCTTTTCCTCCTTCCTTGCTGTTTCCCATCTACTATATACCCAAAGCAATGCCCTCCCCATTTCTCCCCTCCTCCCTCTCTCTCTCTCCCATACCACCCCCTCACCGCCACTCTTCTTTCTCTTTTCCCACTAACCAACTCCTAACAAAGCTTCACTAAGCTGTCTATGACTTGTACTGTATAATTAACTAGCAATACAATTCCTTGACAATGCCATTGGCTGCTATTATTGTAACCTTATTTGTCTTTTTTTTGTAACTTCCATTGTAATAATCATGTTATGTTTTGTACCTTATTATCCTTATTGCCTTGACGTGGAAGCTTTGTAAAAGAGCCCTTGGCTCAAAGGTGTCATCCAAAATACAAATAAATAAAAAAAATACAATAAAATAAAATAAATACAGGTGAGTATGAATAGATAGGCCATAGACAGAGCAAAGGCAGATGGCACATTTATAAGGTAGAAAAAGAATTGGGCAGACTGGATGGGCCTTGCGGTCCTTATCTGCCATCAACTTCTATGTTTCTATGTAAGGCATTTATTTATTTCTTTCTTCTGTTTGTAGGAGTGTGCAGACTGCCCAGACTGTCACAGAAGGCAGAAAATAGGTTTATACCCTTAACACCCTCACTTGTGAGGAGGTAGAAAATGTGTTAAGACTCTACACCCTATTTATAAGACTTTCAATGTACAATACCTGACCCAGGTACCTATCACACTAATGGAGCTGTTCTGATATACCATTTTAGAAACAGATGCCCTTTGTTGCCTATAGAATATTTAATGTTAATGTAGAATACTTGCTCCCTAATATCCTGCTTTCATTAATGTTCTTAATTCTTTTCTTCTGTTTTTCTTTTTCAGGATAAAAATGTGAACCTTCTTGATACTTTGGACTGAACCTGTAGCATGGCTAAATTATACATAACCTTTGTTGTGCTGCACCTATATTATATAGATATGTTTTCTTGCAACAAACATCAATGTGATGTGCTACATTCGTTTTTTTTCTGTAATGGCCAGTTTCTGTTAGCTGGATAAGTAATAAGCACTGCATGTCTGTACCACACTGTCTCCAGCTGTCATGCCAGATTAAAGTGATTTTCCGACTTAGCTGAGGGCAGCTGCCACTCACATATTGTGGTAGGTGCCCTCAGCAATAGTTATTCCAGCCTGGTTTAAAAAACGCAGCCCGATCGGTTCTGAAATCCCTGGTAATCGTGACATGCCCCCACATGACCCTTGTTAGTCAAGCGGTGTCCTACATTAATCTTTAAGTGGCCATTCTTAATCTTAAAAATGAATGAAAAATCCAGCCTCATTCATTTCAATGGGCCCCCCCCCCCGCTCTTCCTGGTTACACATCATTACGTGCTTGAGTGTGGGGGCGTGTCACGATTACCAGGGATTTCAGAACCAGTCAGGCTGTGTTGCAAAATACAGAATTACGAGTGAAAATACTAAGATACGGGACAGAATTTATTATTTAAACTAGGCTGGAATAACTATCGCTGAGGGAAGCTACCACAGTATGAGTAGCTGCCCTAAATCGGAAACTTCCTTTAAATAACATCTGCTTATAAAGAGACTGTAGCACCAAAAAATTGGAACAAATTTTTAGTAATTTTTAAAAGTAGTCCCTTGTTGCTTTTTATTTCTGAAGTGTTCTTTTTCTGTGTGCTCATTTTCTACTTAATACAGTAAAGGCGGCCAGAATGCAATGCTGTCTCGAGTTACTGCACGACAAAAGGAGTTAACTGTCAGTGAAACTGCATTGTGTACTACTTTAACTCTGCTGCAGTGTGCTGCAGTATTGTGTTGCATCCTGGCTGGCACCGCTGTAGTGCTGGGTGTGATGCTTTACCTGGAAGCAGACATTTATAGTTCTGCTCCTTCCACTACATCATCGGCATGTGATCTCACTTATTGTTATATCACAAGCCCTGCTGCCTGACTGATAACACCTGTCACAAGCTACCAGTCAAGCAGCAGGAGATTGGCTTTCCTGGTTATTATTTTATTGATTTAGTTTTTGTTGACAGGGTAAGAGCACTAGACAAATCTTGCCTATTTTCAGGCTCGACCCAGGGAAGAGGGATACAGATGAATGCCAAATGACCTTGAACCAGATTAGGCTGTTGGTGGTATTTTTTCAGTGAATGAAGGAAATTTGGCCATTGCACCAGGAAATTCCTCAACTCTTTTCGAGAAGTGCCATGGAATCTTTAACATCCACCTGATCTACCACCAATCCAGGCAGATGGGACCTCGGTTTAACATCTCATCCGAAAGACGGCTCCTCAGAAGTGCAGCACCCCTCTCATGCTGCACTACAGTGTCAGTACTGGGATATTAACCCAAGTGCCTGATGTGGGAACTGAACCCACAGCCCTCTGATCTCCCAGCCTCAGCGGCGAGTGTGCTACCTACTGAGCCACTGACACTGATAGGTCACAATGCTGATGTGTATAACTGAGAACTCCAGTTGTGTATACAACAGAAATCAACACTGCATATACAGTATCTGAGAACTCAGAACAGTATTCTAAAAGAGAAATCTGGACAGCATATAATTGACAATTAAGTTGGGCACATAACAGAGTAATCTATACTGTATATAAATAAGAACATAGCAGCGTATATAACATAGAGAATATCTAACCCCCCCCCCTTTGTGAAGAACAAACTGGTAACGCCACACTTCATTAGTGTGGTGACTTCATAAGGATATTCAAGCTTCAATTTTGTTCCCTTATGATATCACCACACTAATGAGGTGTAGACTCTGAGTTACCTGCGAGTTCTTCTCAATGTTTTTTGTTATTGTGTGTAATGCACGAAGCAGTCTGAAGTGAAGGAATTGATAATGTGAGGTTAGTGCTCTGTTTTTAAGTGCTTTTTTGCATTGTAAGGCTGTGTGTGTAGGGGTATGTGTGTGTATTTTTGCTGAGCAACCATTGTGTGAGTGCTCATGAAATGAAGCACAATCCTGATTATGGCAGCTGAGTGGAGAATAATTCACTTTCTAAACCATTAATTATTTCTCCAAAGATTCTACAGTGTTGATTATGGCTCCCATATTCAAATGCTTAGCAGGGCACTTACCAGTTAGTAACATGCTAACCGTGAATAGCACCAGCCAATGGGGTGGGTGCCATATTCAAAGGCCCCTGATACAGCGTGCAGACCCAACAGTGTGATTGTGCAGAATATACTGCTATAGTCAAGGATCATAGTTTTCCATTTTTCATGGAAAACCCAGAAAAAAAAATCACAGAACTCTGACTGGTTTGTAGATTTTGAATTGTTTCACCAGTGTCGCACAGAAATCACATGTCACTGCATGGAATCTCCATGATTTCAGTATCTTAAAATGGATGCCGCTCTGCTGAGCATTCTTGTTGCTCTGCTGCTTACAGAATCAGTAAGGAAGCCACCCATGCTTCTTCATTGTAACTAGCCATTCTTCAGTTTAACCACCCATGCTTCCTCCAACCTTTCAATAGCTGAAGCTTGCTCTCCATCCTCAAAGCACGGTTTTCATTTAGTACATGCCTAAACTTCTATTATTTATTTGTATTACTAAGGATAATATAAAACTAAAAAAAAACTAAGTACCGGCACGCTCGAGGAATTGAACTAGGCAGCAGGGGTGGGGGAGTCAGGTTGAATGTTTAACTGCTCCTGCATCTAGACCTTCATTTGATTGGCTGATCTGACTGCTCACCAACCTGAATGTAACGTTTTTGTATAGAATATATATGCATGAATATTTTTTTATTTGGCTTTCACTTTCTGCCCCTCCCTGGCCTGGTCGGCATTCCTTCATCTGGCTGCCGTCCCAGGCCTCCGCTCCCATCAGGCCCTCACCTTTGCAGCCCCCAGAGCTTACCCCTGTGTGGTGGGGCAATGGGAAGCCCCCTACTTACCCATCCCAAACAGGATGTGGCTCAGGGTGTTACCTCAGGACCTCAGGGAGCAGAACGCCGGGGGACAGCCATCAAGCCTCCATGACCAGCCACCAGGGTCTTTCACATTTTTCTCTCCCAGCGAGAGCCCTGGTGTGCAATGATGCCAGTGACAGGCACACGAATGCATCCATGCATGCCCCCACCAGGCGTCTGTGAGGCTCCCATCCACTAGTGTCAGCAGTGCTGCACCAAACCCCAGCCTCCGCCAGGGGCCAGACGTGCACTGACCGGAGGTGCCTCTCAGTAGATGGAGAGCAGTCCCTGGACACTCAGTCCTCCTCCTTCCATGCCACCCCCGCAACCCGTGCTTGTTCCTGAATGCAGGTCACCAGAGTGGCACGAGGTGCAGCGACCAGCGCCTCAGCCCTCAGTGCCACCGGGCCAGCATGCCTGAATATTTGTCACACTAAATGATTTAAAAACAACAAAAAAGCTAAATCTCAGCCCACTCAGGGAACCAGGCTGGGCAGTAGGAGCAAGGGTGTCAGGTTTACAGTTGTGCATCTAACCCTTTCATCAGCTGATGTAACTGCTCTCCATCAGGACAGCAAAGATTCTGTGTAGAAAAACTGTGTGCCTAAGTTATTGTTACACTACATGATTAAACCCCCCAGAAAAGCTTTGTATCAGCACACTTGGAGAATCAGGTGGGGGGATTCAGTTGGGTGCCCATAGTTGCATTTATTTAAATATGTGTCTCTGCGTATGCTGAACTGTTAGCATTGCAGTGCTACGAGGCTCAAGAGATGCTTGCCGATCTATGAGTCTTTGTGAGGGATCAATCAACCTGGAAGGGATCTTAAAACACTGTGGTCACCAACATCGTCAAGGCAGCCCCCACTTCCCCCTGAGGTATCCCCTTCCCCTCCAAGGTCAGCATGCAGTGTCTCTGCATCACACTGTAAACCCCACCAACCCAGGGCAGAAGAGTCTGTACTGGCTCCACTCATAAACTCAGATCTCCCACTTGCCAGTGCTGTGCTCCACCTAGTTTGTTTTTAATTTTAGGAGAGTTTTTTTATTAAGCTGGGTGGGTAGGTGAGCTGGGCTACTGATGGTGTAAGCACTGGTAGTTCTCCATGCTGCTGGTGTTAGCTGTGTGCACTTGAGGGGAGGGGGCTTAGCTTCTGTTACCCTGAACTTGCTGTATGACCTGGGTGCTGTTATTACCCCACCTGCCACTACATGATGCCAGTGCATGTGAGACGGTACTGCAACAGTACCCAAGCCAGACTGCACACTCAGAGTTACATGCAAGTAAGATACCGGATGCTGTATGATGCTAGTTGGCAGAGTGGGGTTGCTGCTGTTGCTTGTTGTGTTCCCCTAAGTGTCGGGGGTTTCAGCATCTGTACACCCTTGAGTTTGCTTTGTGGTCCAATTGTTGTCACTCTACCTGCCACTGTATGAAGCCAGCAGGATTGAGTGTGCAACCACATCCAAGCCAAAAAACACACTCAAGAGACACACAGAAGGTAAAGCCCCAGGTACTGTACGATGCCACTGGGCAGAGAGGTACTCCATTCACATCCGAGCTCAGACATGAAAACTGAGAGAACCCCTTTTCATGGAGACCAAGTATAAAGAAAGGGTATATCCACATGTTTGGGAGATGCATGATTTCCCATTAGAAGGTCCTTCAATAATCACTTGTGGATTTTTTAGGTTGAGGCACTTTATTTCAAAAAAGCCAATTCAGGCAGTGAAATGGTAGACAGTACCAACCAAGGATCTCCACCTTCGCATCTGGTGGTTCAGCTTAATTCATATATCAATTCTGACAAGGAAAGAGACCTAGAAATGTGTAACCTTGGGCATGTGGGGTGTGGATGCTGAAGGAAGGGGGACTGTAGTGCTGACATTACCGCTCTCACCCCTGAGGCATGGTGGGCTGCACTGCTACTGCTGCAGTTACATCTGAGGGATGGGGGCCATAGTGCTGCTGCTGTCACACCTGAGGGATGGGGCCATACTGCTTCTGCCATCATCCCAGAGGGATAGGGACTGCAGTGTTGCTGCTGCTGTCACATCTGAGGGATAGGGCCATACTGCTTCTGCTATCATCTCTGAGGGATGGGGACTGCAGTGTTGCTGCTGCTGTCACATCTGAGGGATGGGGCCATACTGCTTCTGCCATCATCCCTGAGAGATGGGGACTGCAGTGTTGCTGCTGCTGCTGTCACACCTGAGGGATGGGAACTGTAGTGCTGCTGCTGTGATCCCTGAGGGATGAGCGCCATAGGGCTCCTGCTGTCACCCATGAGAGATACACGTGTAACCCCCCTGCAAATGGGGCTTCCCAGAAGTCTTCCAGGAGCTTGCTTGAATGCTCCAAGTCTGGAGGTATTCAGTGTTTAAGCTGCTTGAGTGTGAGTGCTTTTAGAGCCTCTGGTACTGTCTCTTTAAGAGCTGCCTGCTTGTGACCATAATTAATTGAGGAGGGGGGGACTGTGTGTTCTAATGCCTCGAATCCTTACTTCAGGTTGCTGCCAATTCGGCCTGTTTTTGCAGTCGCCAGAGTGCAAAGGGAGTCCATCTGAAAGCTGTAACTGTTTGCCTGTAATCATTTAGCAGCATTTGTGAGATTGCAGTTTATCTAACTTGTTTTATTGCAGCTGGGACTCTGTGTGTGTTTCCCCTCTATGTTGGAATTGAACTGTTGAACTGGACCAATCAGTGTGGGGGACCTTTAAAATGGAGCTTGCTGCTGGCAAATCAGAACTTGGACTCTTAAGTTGAGCCAGCCACAATGGGACTGTATGGCAGATGCCTCTGGGAATTGTAGTTTGGACTTCGGCATCTTTTTGCACCAACAGGGGGAGTTTATTGCCAGACCAGCCAACTGAACTGGGAGGAACTCAAAGGAAATGCCCGACTCTGTCTACTGGAAAGATCAGATGAGTTTTGGCAGTAAAGAGACAAGGAGCTCTGTGCTTCTGCGATGTATAGTTTCGTACGGGAAGCACGTGTAAGGCCCTGAGTTTCGGTCTGCAGCTTGTGCAAGCACCTGCTCGGACTGAATCTGACCTGTGAAGAGAATAATAATAATAATAATGATTTTATTTATATAGCGTCTTTCAAAATATCAAACGCTGAACAGGTTAATAACATAAATACAAATATCCATGCAAACATAAACATATAAAAACACATAATAAATACATCATAAAAGCTTAATAAATTACAATAAAATCCAATCAAATTCTAACTAGCTTAATCCTCCAAAAAGGCCATTTTCCATAAAAAAGGTTTTAATTCGTTCTTGAATATCTCCACGGAGGTGCACTGCCGTAACCGGCCTGGTAGAGAATTCCAAAGAGTGGGGGCAGCATGAGAAAAAGCTCTGCTGCCTGAAGTTTTTAAACTCACTCTTGGGATCTCCAGCAACCCCATGTCGGCCGAGCGGGGTGATCGGCCAGGGCAATAATGAACCAGGAGGTCTTTCAGATAGGATGGACTCTGATCGCGAAGGTCTTTAAAAGTCAATAAAATGACTTTAAAGGTGATCCGCCACTGTACAGGCAGCCAGTGCAGTTCGCGCAGCACCAGGGTAATATGACAGGACCTACTTGTCCCAGTCAAAACCTGGGCTGCAGCGTTCTGCACCAGCTGCAGGCAGCGGATTTCAACCCCAGAAAGCCCAAAGTAAAGGGCGTTACAGTAGTCCAGGTGCGAGGACACAAAGGCGTGGACCAACGTTGGCAAGGAGTCAGATGGAACAAGGTGCCTAACCCTGGCAATATTCCTGAGATGGTAAAGGAAGTTGGACGACAGCTGACACCTGAAATTGTAAAGTCAGCTTATCATCAAAAAATCACCCCAAGGTTACGCGATTCGCTCAGAGGTCAGCAAGACACGCCCGTGAAAATTCCAGAAGGCCGCCAGCACACGACCTCTCAATCTGACCACCCGGTCCACCACCAACACCTCAGTCTTCTCCAGTTCAATTTTAACTAGAATCCATCCAGTCTTGGATTTCCCCAGACAGTTGTTAAACATCGAGAGAGCTCCATCCTGGTCTGGTGCAAAAGACAGGTATAGCTGGGTATCATCAGCATAGCAGTGAAACCTCAGCCCATACCATCTTATGATATTTCCGAGGGGCAGCAAATACACTGCAAACAACATGGGTGACAGCACAGAACCCTGAGGCACTCCACACAACCAAGAGACTGGGCCGGAGGAAAAAATCCCCGACACAACTCTTTGTGATCTCCCAGTAAGGAATGAAGTGAACCATTGCAAAACGGTTCCCGACATTCTGCAGATTTGCCTCAGGCGTGCTAACAACACCACGTGATCCACAGTGTCAAACGCTGAAGAGAGATCAAGGAGAACCAAGATGGAATGTCTCTTTTGATCCCTCGCCCTCAGAAGATCATTAAGCACCCGAACCAGCGCAGTCTCAGTGCTATGTCTTTTAAGGAAACCAGACTGGAAAGATTCGTAGATACTATGGATGGCTAAATGGTCATCCAACTGAGCAGCTACAACCTTTTCAATAACCTTCCCAATAAAGGGAAGGTTAGAGATAGGGTCTATAGCTTGAAAAACAGTCTGGGTCTAAGGAAGCTTTCTTCAAGAGAAGTGTCACCACCGCCTCTTTCAGGGAGCTAGGAAACTCACCTGACTCCAAGGAGCACCAGACTATTTGCACCAAAACTGGACCAATGATATCAACACAACCCAAAATTAGGGTAGTCGGTCCAGGATCCAAGCTGCAGCTTGTAGGGTGCACACTATGGATAAGCCTCATAATATCCACAAACTCAGGTCGATAAAAGGAACTGCAAGAGAAACGAAGCATTGTGTTCTCGCACATACCTACAACATCACCCTTAGAGGTTGTCAAACACAGATCAGCCCTGATGTCAGCCACCTTAGCTGCAAAGTAATGAACAAGCTCATCGCACTCTGTTTGCGAAAAGGCTTTCCGAACTTGCAGACAGGCTGGGTTGCACAGTCTACCTACAGTTCGAAACAGCTGAGCCGGTCGATTCTGAGCAACTGCAATCTCCCTGGACAGGAACTCTGCCTTCTTATGGGTGATTGCAGATTGACAGCTAGCATAATGTTCTATCAATCTAAGGCGGTCGCATCAAGGGCTGATCTATGCCAACAACTCTTCATCCTTCGCCTTTCTACTCCCTCAGAGTCCCATCAAACCAAGGGGCCCTGGGGTGCAGAGAAAAAGGGCATTCACGAACAGGAGCAATAAAATCCAGGGCAACTGTGATGGCCTTGTTATAGGCCAACACCAGTGCCTCTGGATTACTGCTCACCAACACGGGGGATGAAAGGTCAAGGATCGCCGCTAGGCCTTGTGAAGTAACATTCCGTAATGGGTGGTACCTGACCATCTCCACAGGGGATGGCCTCTTAAGTGGGGGTGCAAAAACTGAACCTCACGGTGTAGTGGTCAGACCAAACGACTGGTTCCACCCCCACGTCGGATGCATCAATCCCTAGAAGGAAAACTAAGTCCAGAGAGTGCCCAGATTTATGCGTAGCAGCGGAAACTACCTGTGTGAGGCCCAAAGAAGACATTAATTGGAGGAAGTGATTACCAAATTGTGAGAGTTCATCGTCCACCCAGGCGTTGAAGTCACCCAGCACCATCAATCTGGGCGACTCAAACCACATGTCAACGAGGAAGTCTGCAACTTCCTGTAAGAAGCGTTTCCCATCACCGGGTGGACGGTAAATGAGAACGATTCGAACGCCTACACCTGCTACAACTGAACACTCAAAAGACTCAGCTTCCCCTACTGCCACACTCGTGAGACCCAATTCAGTCTTAAAACAGACTGCAACCCCCCCTCCCCTGTGGTCCAATCTCGGGCGGTGTATTACCGAGTACCCGGCCAGAGTCATGGCCTCTACTATAGGGCCAGAATTTTCATCCAGCTAGGTCTTGGTGATGCAAGCCAGGTCAGTCGAACCAATAAGGTCGGCAATAATAGCAGTCTTATTCCTAACAGACCTGGCATTGCATAACACCGCCCGAGTTGGACAAACCTTGGAGGTTGTCAGGCCTATCTGCCTACTGAAATCAGTAGTGCCCTTGAGCATGGATACCAGACAAGGCAAACCCCGATCAGGGTTCCATTTCACCCCAGGGCGCCTTCTGGATTTAATAACCCCACGACTGATGGCCCTGCCTGCTCATCCTCCCTGTTCAAGACCCTGCCCCCCTCACTCTCCCACGAGCAATCCCTAATGCTCTACACTGCTGATAAATATCAAATTGTAGGGGAAGAGTACAAAAGGGGAGGAGGGCGCAAAGAGAGGAGGATGAATAGCACACCTTCGTGAGAGATAAAGGCCAGCACATGACGCTGCTTAACTAAAATAAAACACAAAATGAACCAAATATTCAAACTAAACTACTTAACAAAAAACTGAATTAACTATACAATTTCAATAACATATAAATAAAAACAGAACAAATAATACATTTCTGTATAATCCCTCCTCCCAGTCCTCTCACTACCGGGGAAAGAGAATACAATGGCACTCTCACTACCAAACCAACATAAAAATATACAATTTTAAACAAAAAAGAAAAGAAAAAATGAACTCCCCCAATTCTCTCACAACTGGGGAGAATAATGTCAGTCATTCTCCCTGTTAGGAGAAAAACACAAACTGTAAAATAAACAAAAAAGAATTAAAACAAACAAAAATTTATGGACCCAGGGTCCTCTCACCACCCGGGAGTCCAAAACAAAATGCAGAAGAAGACATCAGTCAGCAGCCTCTTGCAACAGATCCAAAAATCCACGTAAGTTCAAAGATCCAAATCCAAAGAGGACAGCCACATAAATCCAAAAGGGAAACAATCTGAAGTGGAGGTCCACAGAAACTCTATGTAACAGAATCAAGAGGTCCAAGAGGGGAGTTAGTCCAAAACACAATTCCAACCCCACTACTCCCTGTCAGGTGCACACCAGGGCAGTTTATGTCACTCACACCAAAGGACCTTATGAAAAGCCACCGTGTGTAGTTTCCAAGGTCCAAGGGCGGGTACTCACCATTCCCTAACTAGAAAATACCCCAACCCCCTGTGGAGTGGCAAACCCTAGAAAACACCAGCTGGAGCAGAGGAGTTTCAAAAAAGTTCACTTGAAAATTTCAGAATAATCACACGGGGACATCTACAATACTCCGTTGAGTCTTGCCAGCATTCACAGTGTCCAAGCTGACTCTAAACTCCTTCAACTATACCCTCCATACAGTCCATTGGAGGGAACAGAGTCCGACACACAAGGTCTCCACCACAGTCCATTGAAAAGCAAAACCCCTCTGGCATCTCCTCTTTAAAACTCATCCGTTGAGGAAGCAAAAACCCCTCTGGCATCTCCTCTCCAAAAGATCGCATCGATCCACGAAAGAACGCCAGGAGAGACCAGCAACTCTCTCCAGCTCCACAAGCAGAGTACAAAACCCCTCCAGCAACAAAACCACCACCGAACAAAGAGACAGAAAACAAAGGAAAACCGACCAGTGATCAGCAAAGTTCTCCTCCGGAACTCATCCAAAACTCATCAGGAACACTGCTCGGCATCTCTCGTAATCCAAAAATGGATCTGCTCTATGCTCTTCACCCAATGGCAACGAAGCACCACAGCCAGGATCGACACGAGATAAAATAAAATTAAAACTAAGCAGATTTAAACCAAAATAAAGATGAAAACAAAACTGAATCAGAGGAACAACTGCGGCAATGCGCCCAGCCTGGCGGCCATATTGGATTCAAGGAGATCTGAAGAGTATAAACCAGGCTCACCGTGTAGAAGACTGGAGAAATTGCTGAATCGCGCACTGTCTGTCAGGAACTGAATTTGCTGTGTGTTATCCCTGGTATTGTGCAGTAATTGCGATCGGGATAGAGAAACAGTCTGCCTGGTATAGTACTTTCCTTTTACATATAAATGTGTGTAGTGCTTGTGGGGAATCACGTTTCAAATCCCCTGTACAGTGAATTGAGTGCTTGAAGCTGGAAGTAAACCCCAGCTTAATCCAGACTACATCCATTTGCTCTAAACTGCAGTGGGGTCCAGTCACAAAGACCTTGTCCACATGGTCTGCTCCTCCTGGCAATCCAGGACAATCTGCCTTCCATCCAGTTCCCAGCATTGAGTTTGTGAGTACAAAGCAGGGTAGCTCCCTGCCATCTGTTTATCGAATTGCAAGTGTGTCATCTAACTGTTGTTTGTTTTTTCCATTTTTCTTCACGAACTGAGCCAACCGGCTCCGGATTACAATTTGGGTATTGTGCCAGTGTTTTTCGATCACAGGGCCCCAACCAGCTGCACTGATCCTGGCAAGCCACCCCCATCCTGGGTACCCAGTGAAAGTGACAATTTGGGACTCTGAATATGCGTACAGTACTGTGATTATTAATGTGTTTAACCTAATTAACCTGATTTCCCCCTGTCCTTATTACAGCTCCTTAAATAAATCAGATCTGTTTGTTTCAGCAAAGTTACACTGACTGAGGTATTCGTTTATGATAAAGTATTGTACTGTGGTTTTTGCACTGTGTCATCTTGTTTTACAGGGGTTTCCCAGAGTCCAGTCGACAGAGCCAGTCCTGGGGGTAAGTGTACATTGTGAAGATATTCCTGATGCATTGTGTGGGCCTCTAGTGGGAAGACAGGGGGGTTACAGTGTCCCAGAGGGCTGTGACCAAGCTAGTTTAACTACTGCAAACCCTGCCCTCTGGGTGGAGACACTCGCCATTGGACCTAGGCCCCTCACCCTGTTAGTAGTTAAGCAGGCAGGGGTAGCCCTTGGGATAGCGCCACCTAGGCGTTACACAGGCCATACTGCTGCTGCCACACCTGAGGGACGGAGGCCATAGTGCTGCTGCTGTCACACCTGAGGGATGGGGGCTGTGGTGCTGCTGCTGTCACACCTGAGGGATGGGGCCATAGTGCTGCTGCTGTCACATCTGAGGGATGGGGGCTGTGGTGCTGCTGCTGTCACACCTGAGGGATGGGGCCGTAGTGCTGATGCTGTTACATCTGAGGGATGGGGGCTGTAGTGCTGCTGCTGTCACACTTGAGGGATGGGGACTGAAGTCCCGCTACTGTCACACCTGAGGGATGGGGGCCGTAGTGCTGCTGCTGTCAAACCTGAGGGAAAGGGGCCATAGTACTGCTGCTGTCACACCTGAGGGACGGAGGCCATAGTGCTGCTACTGTCACATCTGAGGGATGGGAGCCATAGTGCTGCTGCTATCACACCTAAGGGATGGGGCCACAGTGCTGCTGCTGTCACACCTGAGGGATGGGGCAACAGTGCTGCTGCTGTCACACCTGAGGGATGGGGGCTGTAGTGCTGCTGATGTCACACCTGAGGGATGGGGCCACAGTGCTGCTGCTGTCACACCTGAGGGATGGGGGTTGTAGTGCTGCAGATGTCACACCTTAGGGATGGGGCCGTAGTGCTGCTGCTGTCACACCTGAGGGATGGGGGCCATAGTGCTGCTGCTGATGTCACACCTGAGTGTGGGGAACCATGGTGCTGCTGCTGCTGTCACACCTGAGGGATAAGGGACATAATGCTGCTGCTGTCACACCTGAGTGGTAGGGGCCGTAGTACTGCTGCTCTCACACCTGAGGGATGGAGGCCATAGTGCTGCTGCTGCTGTCACACCTGAGCAAGGGGAACCATGGTGCTGCTACTATCACCCCTTAGGGATAAGGGCCGTAATGCTGCTGCTGTAACACCTCAGAGATGGGGGCTGTAGTGCTGCTTCTGCCACACCTAAGGGATGGGGGCGTATTGCTGCTGCTGTCACACCTGAGGGATGGGGACTGTAGTGTCGCTGCTGTCAAACCTGAAGGATCGGGACCATAGTGCTGCTGCTGTCACACCTGACGGATGGGGCCATAGTGCTGCAGTTCTCATCCCTGAGGGACAGGGGCCATAATGCTGCTGCTGTCACACCTGAGGGATGGGGACCATAGTGCTGCTGCTGTCACACCTGAGGAATATGGGTCTTAATGCTGCTGCTGTCACACCTGAGAAGTGGAGGCCATAGTGCTGCTGCTGTCACACCTGAGGGATAGGGCCATAGTGCTGCTGTTGTCACACCCGAGGGATGGGGGCTGTAGTGCTGCTGCTGTCACACCTGAGACATGAGGCTGTAGTGCGTTACTATCAAACCTGAGGCATGGTGGGCTGCACTGTCACTGCTGCCATCACACGTGAGGGATGGGGACGAAGTGCTGCTGCCATCACACCTGAGGGACGGGGGCCATAACGCTTCTGCCATCATCACTGAGGCATGGGGACTACAGTGTTGCTGCTGCTGTCACACTGAGGGATGGGGGCCACAGTGATGCTGCTCTCACCACTGAGGGATGGGCTCCCATTAGGAGTAGAGGCCATAGTGCTGCTCCTGTCACACCTGAGGTATGGGGACCATCGTGCTGCTGATGTCACACCTGAGGGATGGGGTTATAGTGCTGCTCCTGTCACACCTGAGGGATGGGGACCATAATGCTGCTCCTGTCACACCTGAGGGTTGGGGCCAAAGTGCTGCTGCTGTCACACATGAGGGAAGGGGAACCACGGTGGTGCTGCTGCTGTCACCCCTGAGGGATAGGAGCCATAGTGCTGCTGCTGTTGCAACCCGAGGGATGGGGGCTGATGTGATGCTGCTGTCACACCTGAGGTATAGGGGCCATAATACTGCTGCTGTCACACATGAGGGATGGGAACCATAGTGCTGCTGCTGTCACACCTGAGGGATGGGGGCCGTAGTGCTGCTGCTGTCACATCTCAGGTAGGGGGCCATAGTGCTGCTATCTCCCCTGAGGCATGGTAGGCTGCACTGTTACTGATACTATCACACCTGAGGGATGGGGACGAAGTGATGCTGCTGTCACACCAGAGGGATGGGGGCTATAGTGCTTCTGCCATCATCCCTGAGGGATGGGGACTGCAGTGTTGCTGCTGCTGTCACACCTAAGGGATGGGGTCGTAGTGCTGCTGCCCTCACCACTGAGGGATGGGCAACATAGTGTTGCTGCTGTCACCCCTGAGGGAGGGGAGCCATGGTGCTGCTGCTGTCACCCATGAAGGATAGGGGCTATAATGTTCCTGCTGTCACACCTGAGGGATGGGGGCTATACTACTGTTGCTGTCACACCTGAGGGATGGGGGCTGCAGTACTGCTGCTCTCACACCTGAGGGATGGGGGTCGTAGTGCTGCTGCTGTCACACTTGAGGGAGGGGAACCATGGTGCTGCTGCTGTCACACCTGAGAGATGAGGCTGTAGTGCTTTACTATCACACCTGAGGCATGCTGGGCAGCACTAATACTGCTGCCATCACACGTGAGGGATGGGGACGAAGTGCTCCTGCCGTCACACCTGAGGGATGGGGGCCATAGTGCTGCTGCTGTCACACCTGAGGGATGGGGGCTGTAGTGCTGCTGCTGTCACATCAGAGGTATGGGGGCTGTAGTGCTGCTGCTGTCACACCTGAGAGAGGAGGCTGTAGTGCTTTACTATCACACCTGAGGCATGGAGGGCTGCACTGCTACTGCTGCCATCACACGTGACGGATGGGGACGAGGTGCTGCCGCCGTCACACCTGAGGGATGGGGGCCATAGTGCCTCTAGCATCATCCCTGAGGCATATGGACTGCAGTGTTGCTCCTGCTGTCACAACTGAGGGATGGGAGCCGCAGTGCTGCTGCCCTCACCACTGAGGAATGGGCACTCATGAGGAGTAGAGACCATAGTGCTACTCCTGTCACACCTGAGGTATGGGGACCATAGCGCTGCTGCTGTCACACCTGAGGGACGGGGCCATAGTGCTGCTACTGTCACACCTGAGGGAGGGGAACCATCATGCTGCTGCTGTCACACCTGAGAGATGGAGCCACAGTGCTGCTGCTGTCACACCTGGGGGATGGTGGCTGTAGTGCTGCTGCTGTCACACCTGAGGAATTGGGCCACACTGCTGCCGCTGTCACACCTGAGGGATGGGGGCCATAGTGCTGCTGCTGTCACACCTGAGGGAGGGGAAAAATGGTGGTGCTGCTGCTATCACCCCCTGAGGGATAGGAGCCATAGTGCTGCTGCTGTCACTCCCGAGGGATGGGGGTCGTAGTGCTGCTGCTGTCACACCTGAGGGATAGGGGCCATAGTGCTGCTGCTGTCACACCTGAGGGATGGGGGCCATAGTGCTGCTGCTGTCACACCTGAGGGTTGGGGGCCATAGTGCTGCTGCTGTCACACCTGAGGGATGGGGGCCATAGTGCTGCTTCTGTCACACCTGAGGGATGGGGGTCGTAGTGCTGCTGTTACACCTGAGGGATGGAAGCCATAGTGCTGCTGCAGTGATACTTGAGAGGTGGGGCTGTAGTGCTGCTATCACCCCTGAGGCATGGTGGGCTGCACTGTTACTGCTGCCATCATCCCTGAGGGATGGGGACTGCAGTGTTGCTGCTACTGTCACACCTGAGGGATGGGAGTCGTACTGCTGCTGCTCTCACCACTGAGGAATGGGCACCATAGTGCTGCTGCTGTCACACCTGAGGGATGGGAGCCGTACTGCTGCTGCTCTCACCACTGAGGAATGGGCACCATAGTGCTGCTGCTGTAACCCCTGAGGGAGGGGAGCCATGGTGCTGCTGCTATCACCTATGAAGGATAGGGGCTAGAATGTTGCTGCTGTCACACCTGAGGGATGGGGGCTGTAGTACTCTTGCTGTCACACCTGAGGGATGGGAGCTGTACTGCTGCTGCTCTCACCACTGAGGAATGGGCACCATAGTGCTGCTGCTGTCACCCCTGAGGGAGGGGAACCATGGTGCTGCTGCTGTCACCCTTGAAGGATAGGGGCTATAATGTTGCTGCTGTCACACCTGAGGGATGGGGGCCATAGTACTGTTGCTGTCACACCTGAGGGATGGGGGCTGTAGTGCTGCTGCTGTCATGCTTTAGAGAGGGGAACCATGGTGCTGCTGCTGTCACACCTGAGGGATGGGATCTGTAGTGCTGCTGCTGTCACACCTGACAGATGGGCCACAGTGCTGCTGCTGTCACACCTGAGGGATGGGGGCTGAAGTGCTGCTGCTGTCACATCTGAGGGAGGGGAACCATGCTGCTCCTGCTGTCACCCCTGAGGGATACGGGCCATAATGTTGCTTCTGTCACAACTGAGAGATGGGGGCTGTACTGCTGCTGCTGTCACATCTGAGGAATGGGGTCTGTAGTGCTGCTGCTGTCACACCTGATAGATGGGGCCACAGTGCTGCTGCTGTCACACCTGAGGGATGGGGGCTGAAGTGCTGCTGCTGTCACCCCTGAGGGAGGGGAACCATGGTACTGCTGCTGTCACCCCTGAGGGATATGGGTCTTAATGCTGCTGGTGTCACACCTGAGTGGTGGGGGCCATAGTGCTGCTGCTGTCACACCTGAGGGATGGGTCGGTAGGGCTGCTGCTGTCACACCTGGGAGATGGGGGCCATTGTGCTGCTGCTGCTGTCACACCTGAGGGATGGGGCCATAGCGCTGCTGCTGTCACACCTGAGGGATGGGGGCTGTAGTGCTGCTGCAGTCACATCAGAGGGATGGGGGCCATGGTGCTGCTGCTGTCACACCTGAGAGATGAGGCTGTAGTGCTTTACTATCACACCTGAGGCATGGTGGGCTGCACTGCTACTGCTGCCATCGCACGTGAGGGATGGGGATGAAGTGCTGCTGCTGTCACACCTAAAGGACGGGGGCCATAGTGCCTCTGCCATCATCCCCGAGGCATATGGACTGCAGTGTTGTTCCTGCTGTCACACCTGAGGGATGTGAGCCGCAGTTCTGCTGCTTTCACCACTGAGGGATGGGCACCCATGAGGAGTAGAGACCATAGTGCTGCTCCTGTCACACCTGAGGAATGGGGTCATAGTGCTACTGCTTTCACACCAGAGGGATTGGGACCGTAGTGCTCCTGCTGTCACACCTGAGGGAAGGGAACCATGGTGCTCCTGTTGTCACCCTTGAGGGACAGGGGCCATAATGTTGCTTCTGTCACACCTGATAGATGGGACCACAGTGCTGCTGCTTTCTCACCAGAGGGATGGAGACCGTAGTGCCCCTGCTGTCACACCTGAGGGAGAGGAACCATGGTGCTCCTGTTGTCACCCCTGAGGGATAGGGGCCATAATGTTGCTTCTGCCGCACCTGAGGGATGGGGTTGTAGTGCTCCTGCTGTCACACCTGAGGGAGAGAAACCATGGTGCTCTGTTGTCACCCCTGAGGATAGGGGCCATAATGTTGCTTCTGCCACACCTGAGGCAGGGGCCATAGTGCTGCTGCACTGTCACACCCAGTGATGAGACCGTAGTGCTGCTGCTGTCACACCTGAGGATGGGGGTCATAGTGCTGCTGCTGCTGTCACATGCCCCTGAGGATTGGGGCCATAGTGCTGCTGCTGTACCCGAGGGATGGAGGCGTACTGCTGCTGCTGTCACACCTGAGGGATAGGAGCCAAAGTGCTGCTGCTGTCACACCTGAGGGATGGGAGCCGTACTGCTGCTTTCACCCCTGAGGCATGGTAGGCTGCACTGTTACTGCTGCCATCACATCTGAGGGATGGGCCAAAGTGGTGCTGCTGTCACACCTGAGGGATTGGGGCCATAGTACTTCTGCCATCATCCCTGAGGGATGGGGACTGCAGTGTTGCTGTTGCTGTCACACCTGAGGGATGGGAGCCATACTGCTGCAGCTCTCACCACTGAGAAATGGGCACCATGAGTGCTGCTGCTGTCACCCCTGAGGGGAGGGGAGCCATGAGTGCTGCTGCTGTCAACCATGAAGGATAGGGGCTATAATGTTGCTGCTTCACACCTGAGGGATGGGGCCTATAGTACTGTTGCTGTCATACCTGTGGGATGGGGCCGTAGTGCTGCTGCTGTCATGCTTGAGAGAGGGGAACCATGGTGCAGCTGCTATCACCCCTGAGGGATAGGGGCCATGATGCTGCTGCTGTCACACCTGAGGGATGGGGTCTGTAGTGCTGCTGCTGTCACACCTGATAGATGGGGCCACAGTGCTGCTGCTGTCACACCTGAGGGATGGGTGCCATGATGCTGCTGCTGTCACACCTGAGGGATGGGGTCTGTAGTGCTGCTGCTGTCACACCTGATAGATGGGGCCACAGTGCTGCTGCTGTCACACCTGAGGGATGGGGCTGAAGCGCTGCTGCTGTCACACCTGAGGGATGGGGCCATAGTGCTGCTGCTTTCACGCCAGAGGGATGGGGAACCATGGTGCTCCTGTTGTCACCCCTGAGGGATAGGGGCCATAATGTTGCTTCTGTCACACCTGATAGATGGGGCCTCAGTGCTGCAGCTGTCACAGCTGAGGGATGGGGCCATAGTGCTGTTGCTTTCACACCACAGGGATAGGGGCCGTAGTGCTCCTGCTGTCACACGTGAGGGAGGGGAACCATGGTGCTCCTGTTGTCACCCCTGAGGGATAGGGGCCATAATGTTGCTTCTGACACATCAGAGGGATGGGGGCAATAGTGCTGCTGCTGTCACACCAGAGAGATGAGGCTGTAGTGCGTTACTATCACACCTGAGGGATGGGAGCCATAGTGCTGCTGCTGTCATACTCGAGGGGTGGGGCCATAGTGCTGCTATCACCCCTGAGGCATGGTGGGCTGCGTTGTTACTGCTGCCATCACACGTGAGGGATGGAGATGAAGTGCTGCTGCCGTCACACCTGAGGGATGGGGGCCATAGTGCTTCTGCCATCATCCCTGAGGCATGGGGACTGCAGTGTTGCTGCTGCTGTCACACCTGAGGGATGGAGGCCACAGTGATGCTGCTCTCACCACTGAGGGATGGACAGCCATGAGGAGAAGAGACCATAGTGCTGCTCCTGTCACACCTGAGGTATGGGGACCATAGTGCTGCTGATGTCACACCTGAGGGACGGGGGCCATAGTGCTGCTGCTGCTGTCACACCTAAGGGAGGGGAACCATGGTGCTGCTGCTATCACCCCTGAGGGATAGGGGCCATGATGCTGCAGCAGTCACACCAGAGGGATGGGGTCTGTAGTGCTGCTGCTGTCACACCTGATAGATGGGGTCACAGTGCTGCTGCTGTCACACCTGAGGGATGGGGGCTGAAGTGCTGCTGCTGTCACACCTGAGGGATGGGGGCCATAGTGCTGCTGCTGTCACACCTGAGGGATGGGGGCCATAGTGCTGCTTCTGTCACACCTGAGGGATGGGGGTCGTAGTGCTGCTGTTACACCTGAGGGATGGAAGCCATAGTGCTGCTGCAGTCATACTTGAGAGGTGGGGCTGTGGTGCTGCTATCACCCCTGAGGCATGGTGGGCTGCACTGTTACTGCTGCCATCATCCCGAGGGATGGGGACTGCAGTGTTGCTGCTACTTGTCACACCTGAGGGATGGGGTCGACTGCTGCTGCTCTCACCACTGAGGAATGGGCACCATAGTGCTGCTGCTGTCACACCTGAGGGATGGGGAGCCGTACTGCTGCTGCTCTCACCACTGGGGAATGGGCACCATAGTGGCTGTCACCCTGAGGAGAGCCATGGTGCTGGTGCTATCATATCTTGCTAAGGATAGGGCTATAATGTTGCTGCTGTCACACCTGAGGATGGGGGCTGTAGTACTCTTGCTGTCACACCTGAGGGATGGGGGCCATAGTGCTGCTTCTGTCATGCTTGAGGGAGGGGAACCATGGTGCTGCTGCTGTCACACCTGAGGGATGGGAGCTGTACTGCTGCTGCTCTCACCACTGAGGGATGGGCACCATAGTGCTGCTGCTGTCACCCCTGAGGGAAGGGAGCCATGGTGCTGCTGCTGTCACCCTTGAAGGATAGGGGCTATAATGTTGCTGCTGTCACACCTGAGGGATGGGGGCCATAGTACTGTTGCTGTCACACCTGAGGGATGGGGGCTGTAGTGCTGCTGCTGTCATGCTTGAGAGAGGGGAACCATGGTGCTGCTGCTGTCACACCTGAGGGATGGGATCTGTAGTGCTGCTGCTGTCACACCTGACAGATGGGCCACAGTGCTGCTGCTGTCACACCTGAGGGATGGGGGCTGAAGTGCTGCTGCTGTCACATGAGGGAGGGAACCATGGTGCTCCTGCTGTCACCCCTGAGGGATACGGGCCATAATGTTGCTTCTGTCACAACTGAGAGATGGGGGCCGTACTGCTGCTGCTGTCACATCTGAGGAATGGGGTCTGTAGTGCTGCTGCTGTCACACCTGATAGATGGAGCCACAGTGCTGCTGCTGTCACACCTGAGGGATGGGGGCTGAAGTGCTGCTGCTGTCACCCCTGAGGGAGGGGAACCATGGTACTGTTGCTGTCACCCCTGAGGGATATGGGTCTTAATGCTGCTGGTGTCACACCTGAGTGGTGGGGGCCATAGTGCTGCTGCTGTCACACCTGAGGGATGGGTCCGTAGGGCTGCTGCTGTCACACCTGGGAGATGGGGGCCATTGTGCTGCTGCTGCTGTCACACCTGAGGGATGGGGCCATAGCGCTGCTGCTGTCACACCTGAGGGATGGGGGCTGTAGTGCTGCTGCAGTCACATCAGAGGGATGGGGGCCATGGTGCTGCTGCTGTCACACCTGAGAGATGAGGCTGTAGTGCTTTACTATCACACCTGAGGCATGGTGGGCTGCACTGCTACTGCTGCCATCGCACGTGAGGGATGGGGATGAAGTGCTGCTGCTGTCACACCTAAAGGACGGGGGCCATAGTGCCTCTGCCATCATCCCCGAGGCATATGGACTGCAGTGTTGTTCCTGCTGTCACACCTGAGGGATGTGAGCCGCAGTTCTGCTGCTTTCACCACTGAGGGATGGGCACCCATGAGGAGTAGAGGCCATAGTGCTGCTCCTGTCACACCTGAGGAATGGGGTCGTAGTGCTGCTGCTTTCACACCAGAGAGATTGGGACCGTAGTGCTCCTGCTGTCACACCTGAGGGAGGGGAACCATGGTGCTCCTGTTGTCACCCCTGAGGGACAGGGGCCATAATGTTGCTTCTGTCACACCTGATAGATGGGACCACAGTGCTGCTGCTTTCTCACCAGAGGGATGGAGACCGTAGTGCCCCTGCTGTCACACCTGAGGGAGAGGAACCATGGTGCTCCTGTTGTCACCCCTGAGGGATAGGGGCCATAATGTTGCTTCTGCCGCACCTGAGGGATGGGGATTGTAGTGCTCCTGCTGTCACACCTGAGGGAGAGAAACCATGGTGTTCCTGTTGTCACCCTTGAGGGATAGGGGCCATAATGTTGCTTCTGCCACACCTGAGGAACGGGGGCCATAGTGCTGCTGCTGTCACACCCGAGTGATGGGGTCTGTAGTGCTGCTGCTGTCACACCTGAGGGATGGGGGTCATAGTGCTGCTGCTGCTGTCATGCCGGAGGGATTGGGGCCATAGTGCTGCTGATGTAACACCCGAGGGATGGAGGCCGTACTGCTGCTGCTGTCACACCTGAGGGATAGGAGCCAAAGTGCTGCTGCTGTCACACCTGAGGGATAGGAGCCGTAGTGCTGCTTTCACCCCTGAGGCATGGTAGGCTGCACTGTTACTGCTGCCATCACACCTGAGGGATGGGCCGAAGTGGTGCTGCTGTCACACCTGAGGGATTGGGGCCATAGTACTTCTGCCATCATCCCTGAGGGATGGGGACTGCAGTGTTGCTGTTGCTGTCACACCTGAGGGATGGGAGCCATACTGCTGCTGCTCTCACCACTGAGAAATGGGCACCATAGTGCTGCTGCTGTCACCCATGAGGGAGGGGAGCCATGGTGCTGCTGCTGTCAACCATGAAGGATAGGGGCTATAATGTTGCTGCTGTCACACCTGAGGGATGGGGGCCATAGTACTGTTGCTGTCATACCTGTGGGATGGGGGCCGTAGTGCTGCTGCTGTCATGCTTGAGAGAGGGGAACCATGGTGCAGCTGCTATCACCCCTGAGGGATAGGGGCCATGATGCTGCTGCTGTCACACCTGAGGGATGGGGTCTGTAGTGCTGCTGCTGTCACACCTGATAGATGGGGCCACAGTGCTGCTGCTGTCACACCTGAGGGATGGGTGCCATGATGCTGCTGCTGTCACACCTGAGGGATGGGGTCTGTAGTGCTGTTGCTGTCACACCTGATAGATGGGGCCACAGTGCTGCTGCTGTCACACCTGAGGGATGGGGCTGAAGCGCTGCTGATGTCACACCTGAAGGATGGGGCCATAGTGCTGCTGCTTTCACGCCAGAGGGATGGGGAACCATGGTGCTCCTGTTGTCACCCCTGAGGGATAGGGGCCATAATGTTGCTTCTGTCACACCTGATAGATGGGGCCTCAGTGCTGCAGCTGTCACATCTGAGGGATGGGGCCATAGTGCTGCTGCTTTCAAACCAGAAGGATAGGGGCCGTAGTGCTCCTGCTGTCACACGTGAGGGAGGGGAACCATGGTGCTCCTGTTGTCACCCCTGAGGGATAGGGGCCATAATGTTGCTTCTGACACATCAGAGGGATGGGGGCAATAGTGCTGCTGCTGTCACACCAGAGAGATGAGGCTGTAGTGCGTTACTATCACACCTGAGGGATGGGAGCCATAGTGCTGCTGCTGTCATACTTGAGGGGTGGGACCATAGTGCTGCTATCACCCCTGAGGCATGGTGGGCTGCATTGTTACTGCTGCCATCACACGTGAGGGATGGAGATGAAGTGCTGCTGCCGTCCACACCTGAGGGATGGGGGCCATAGTGCTTGCCATCATCCCTGAGGCATGGGACTGCAGGTGCTGCTGCTGTCACACCTGAGGGATGGAGGCCACAGTGATGCTGCTCTCACCACTGAGGGATGGACAGCCATGAGGAGTAGAGACCATAGTGCTGCTCCTGTCACACCTGAGGTATGGGGACCATAGTGCTGCTGATGTCACACCTGAGGGACGGGGGCCATAGTGCTGCTGCTGCTGTCACACCTAAGGGAGGGGAACCATGGTGCTGCTGCTATCACCCCTGAGGGATAGGGGCCATGATGCTGCACCTGTCACACCAGAGGGATGGGGTCTGTAGTGCTGCTGCTGTCACACCTGATAGATGGGGTCACAGTGCTGCTGCTGTCACACCTGAGGGATGGGGGCTGAAGTGCTGCTGCTGTCACACCTGAGGAATGGGGTCATAGTGCTGCTGCTTTCACACCAGAGGGATGGGGGCCGTAGTGCTCCTGCTGTCACACCTGAGGGAAGGGAACCATGGTGCTCCTGTTGTCACCCCGGAGGGATAGGGGCCATAATGTTGCTTCTGTCACACCTGATAGATCGGGCCACAGTGCTGCTGCTTTCACACCAGAGGGATGGGGACCATAGTGCTCCTGCTGTCACACCTGAGGGACAGGAACCATGGTGCTCCTGTTGTCACCCCTGAGGGATAGGGGCCATAATGTTGCTTCTGCCACACCTGAGGGATGGGGGTTGTAGTACTGCTGCTGTCACGCCTGAGGAACGGGGGCCATAGTGCTGCTGTTGTCACACCTGAGGGAGGGCAACCATGGTGGTACTGCTGCTATTACCCCTGAGGTATAGAAGCCATAGTGCTGCTGCTGTCACACCCGAGTGATGGGGTCTGTAGTGCTGCTGCTGTCACACCTGAGGGATGGGGGTCATAGTGCTGCTGCTGCTGTCATGCCTGAGGGATTGGGGCCATAGTGCTGCTGCTGTCACACCTGAGGGATACGGGATATAGTGCTGCTGCTGTCACACCTGAGGGATGGGGGTCATAGTGCTGCTGCTGCTGTCATGCCTCAGGGATTGGGGCCATAGTGCTGCTGCTGTAACGCCCGAGGGATGGGGGCCGTACTGCTGCTGCTGTCCCACCTGAGGGATGGGAGCCGTAGTGCTGCTTTCACCCCTGAGGCATGGTAGGCTGCACTGTTACTGCTGCCATCGCACCAGAGGGATGGGCTGAAGTGGTGCTGCTGTCACACCAGAGGGATTGGGACCATAGTACTTCTGCCATCATCCCTGAGGGATGGGGACTGCAGTGTTGCTGTTGCTGTCACACCTGAGGGATGGGAGCTGTACTGCTGCTTCCCTCACCACAGAGGAATGGTCACCATAGTGCTGCTGCTGTCACACCTGAGAGATGGGGCCACAGTGTTGCTGCTGTCACACCTGAGGGATGGGGGCTGTAGTGCTGCTGCTGTCACACCTGAGGGATGGGGGCCATAGTACTGTTGCTGTCATACCTGAGGGATGGGGGCCATAGTGCTGCTGCTGTCATGCTTGAGAGAGGGGAACCATGGTGCAGCTGCTATCACCCCTGAGGGATAGGGGCCATGATGCTGCTGCTGTCACACCTGAGGGATGGGGTCTGTAGTGCTGCTGCTGTCACACCTGAGGGATGGGGCCACAGTGCTGCTGCTTTCACGCCAGAGGGATGGGGGCCGTAGTGCTCCTGCTGTCACACGTGAGGGAGGGGAACCATGGTGCTCCTGTTGTCATCCCTGAGGGATAGGGGCCATAATGTTGCTTCTGTCACATCAGAGGGATGGGGGCAATAATGCTGCTGCTGTCACATCTGAGAGATGAGGTTGTAGTGCGTTACTATCACACCTGAGGGATGGGAGCCATAGTGCTGCTGCTGTCATACTTAAGGGGTGGAGTATGAGTGCTATCACCCCTGAGAGGCTTGGTGGGCTGCATTACTGCTGCCATCACCGCGAGGATGGAGATGAAGTGCTGCTGCTGTCACACCTGAGTGGATGGGGGCCATAGTGCTTTGCCATCATCCCTGAGGCATGGGAACTGCAGTGTTGCTGCTGTTGTCACACCTGGCGTGGCTAGGGGGCCACAGTGATGCTGCTCTCACCACTGAGGGATGGACAGCCGCGGAGAGTAGAGACCATAGTGCTGCTTCTGTCACACCTGGATATGGGACCATAGTGCTGCTGATGTCACACACCTGAGGGACAGGGGCCAGAGTGCTGGTGCTGCTGTCACACCTAAAGGGAGGGGAACCATGGTGTTGCTGCTATCACCCTGAGGGATAGGGGCCATGATGCTGCTGCTGTCACACCAGAGGGATGGGGTTTGTAGTGCTGCTGCTGTCACACCTGATAGATGGGGCCACAGTGCTGCTGCTGTCACACCTGAGGGATGGGGCCAGTGCTGCTGCTGTCACACCCTGAGGAATGGGGTCATCAGTGCTGCTGCTTTCACACCAGAGGGATGGGGGCCGTAGTGCTCCTGCTGTCACACCTGAGGGAAGGGAACCATGGTGCTCCTGTTGTCACCCCTGAGGGATAGGGGCCATAATGTTGCTTCTGCCACACCTGAGGGATGGGGGTAATAGTGCTGCTGCTGTCACGCCTGAGGAACGGGGGCCATAGTGCTGGTGCTGTCACACCTGAGGGAGGGCAACCATGGTGGTACTGCTGCTATCACCCCTAAGGTATAGAAGCCATAGTGCTGCTGCTGTCACACCCGAGTGATGGGGTCTGTAGTACTGCTGCTGTCACACCTGAGGGATAGGGGATATAGTGCTGCTGCTGTCACACTTAAGGGATGGGGGTTAGAGTGCCGCTGCTGCTGCTGTCATATCCTGAGGGATTGGGGCCATAGTGCTGCTGCTGTAACACCCGAGGGATGGGGGTCGTAGTGCTGCTGCTGTCACACCTGAGGGATAGGGGCCATAGTGCTGCTGCTGTCACACCTGAGGGATGGGGGCCATAGTGCTGCTGCTGTCACACCTGAGGGATGGGGGTCATAGTGCTGCTGCTGCTGTCATGCCTGAGGGATTGGGGCCATAGTGCTACTGCTGTAACACCTGAGGAATGGGGGCCGTACTGCTGCTGCTGTCACACCTGAGGGATAGGAGCCATAGTGCTGCTGCTGTCACACCTAAGGGATGGGGTCATAGTGCTGCTGCTGTCACACCTGAGGGATGGGAGCCGTAGTGCTGCTTTCACCCCTGAGGCATGGTAGGCTGCACTGTTACTGCTGCCATCACACCTGAGGGATGGATCGAAGTGGTGCTGCTGTCACACCAGAGGGATTGGGGCCATAGTACTTCTGCCATCATCCCTGAGGGATGGGGACTGCAGTGTTGCTGTTGCTGTCACACCTGAGGGATGGGGGCCATAGTACTGTTGCTGTCATACCTGAGGGATGGGGGCCATAGTGCTGCTGCTGTCATGCTTGAGAGAGGGGAACCATGGTGCAGCTGCTATCACCCCTGAGGGATAGGGGCCATGATGCTGCTGCTGTCACACCTGAGGGATGGGGTCTGTAGTGCTGCTGCTGTCACACCTGATAGATGGGGCCACAGTGCTGCTGCTGTCACACCTGAGGGATGGGGCCATAGTGCTGCTGCTTACACGCCAGAGGGATGGGGGCCGTAGTGCTCCTGCTGTCACACCTGAGGGAGGGAACCATGGTGCTCCTGTTGTCACCCCTGAGGGATAGGGGCCATAATGTTGCTTCTGTCACACCTGAGGGATGGGGGCTATAGTGCTGCTGCTGTCACGCCTGAGGAATGAGGGCCATAGTGCTGGTGCTGTCACACCTGAGGGAGGGGAACCATGGTGGTGCTGCTGCTTTCACCCTTGAGGTATAGAAGCCATAGTGCTGCTGCTGTCACACCCAAGTGATGGGGTCTGTAGTGCTGCTGCTGTCACACCTGAGGGATAGGGGATATAGTGCTGTTGCTGTCACACCTGAGGGATGGGGGTCATAGTGCTGCTGCTGCTGTCATGCCTGAGGGATTGGGGCCGTAGTGCTGCTGCTGTCACGCCTGAGGGATTGGGGCCATAGTGCTGCTCCTGTAACACCCGAGGGATGGGGGTCATAGTGTTGCTGCTGTCACACCTGAGGGATGGTGCCATAATGCTGCGTTCACCCCTGAGGCATGGTAGGATGCACTGTTACTGCTGCCATCACACCTGAGGGATGGGCCAAAGTGGTGCTGCTGTCAAACCAGAGGGATGGGGTTATAGTACTTCTGCCATCATTCCTGAGGGATGAGAACTGCAGTGTTGCTGCTTCTGTCACACCTGAGGGATGGGAGCCGTACTGCTGCTGCTCTTACCACTGAGGAATGGGCACCATAGTGCTGCTGCTGTCACCCCTGAGGGAGGGGAGCCATGGTGCTGCTGCTGTCACCCATGGAGGATAGGGGCTATAATGTTGCTGCTGTCACACCTGAGGGATGGGGGCTGTAGTACTCTTGCTGTCACCCATGAGGAGCAGAGACCATAGTGCTGTTCCTGTCACACCTGAGGTATGGGGACCATAGTGCTGCTGCTGTCACGCCTGAGGGATGGGGCCATAGTGCTGCTGCTGTCCCACCTGAGGGAGGGGAACCATCGCGATGCTGCTGTCACCCCTGAGGTATATTGCCATAATGCTGCTGCTGTCACACCTGAGAGATTGGGCCAAAGTGCTGCTGCTGTCACACCTGAGAGATGGGGCCACAGTGCTGCTGCTGTCACACCTGAGAGATGGGGCCACAGTGCTGCTGCTGTCACATCTGAGGGATGGGGGCTGTAGTGCTGCTGCTGTCACACCTGAGGGATGGGGCCATAGTGCTGCTGCTCTCACACCTGAGGGATGGGGGCCGTAGTGCTGCTGGTCTCACACCTGAGGGATGGGGGCCATAGTGCCTCTAGCATCATCCCTGAGGCATATGGACTGCAGTGTTGCTCCTGTTGTCACCCCTGAGGGATGGGAGCTGCAGTGCTGCTGCTCTCACCACTGAGGGATGGGCACCCATGAGGAGTAGAGACCATAGTGCTGCTCCTGTCACACCTGACGGATGGGGGTCATGGTGCTGCTGCTGCTGTCACACCTGAGGGATTGGGGCCACAGTGCTGCTCCTGTAACACCTGAGGGATGGGGTTATAGTGCTGCTGCTGCCACACCTGAGGGATGGTGCCGTAGTGCTGCTTTCACCCATGAGGCATGGTAGGCTGCACTGTTACTGCTGCCAACACACCTGAGGGATGGGCTGAAGTGGTGCTGCTGTCACACCTGAGGGATGGGGGCCATAGTACTTCTGCCATCATCCCTGAGGGATGGGGACTGCAGTGTTGCTGCTGCTGTCACACCTGAGGGATGGGAGCCGTACTGCTGCTGCTCTCACCATTGAGGAATGGTCACCATAGTGCTGCTGCTGTCACCCCTGAGGGAGGGGAACCATCGTGATGCTGCTGTCACCCCTGAGGGATTGGGCCATAATGCTGCTGCTGTCACACCTGAGAGATGGGGCCACAGTGCTGCTGCTGTCACACCTGAGAGATGGGGCCACAGTGCTGCTGCTGTCACACCTGAGAGATGGGGCCACAGTGCTGCTGCTGTCACACCTGAGGGATGGGGGCTGTAGTGGTGCTGCTGTCACACCTGAGGGATGGGGCCATAGTGCTGCTGCTCTCACACCTGAGGGATGGGGGCCGTAGTGCTGCTGCTCTCACACCTGAGGGACGGGGGGCCATAGTGCCTATAGCATCATCCCTGAGGCATATGGACTGCAGTGTTGCTCCTGCTGTCTCACCTGAGGGATGGGAGCCGCAGTGCTGCTGCTCTCACCAATGAGGGATGGGCACCCATGAGGAGTAGAGACCATAGTGCTGCTCCTGTCACAACTGAGGTATGGGGACCATAGTGCTGCTGCTGTCACGCCTGAGGGACGGGGCCATAGTGCTGCTCCTATCACACCTGAGGTATGGGGACCATAGTGCTGCTGCTGTCACGCCTGGGGGACGGGGCCATAGTGCTGCTCCTATGACACCTGAGGTATGGGGACCATAGTGCTGCTGCTGCAATGCCTGAGGGACGGGAACATAGTGCTGCTGCTGTCACACCTGAGGGAGGGGAACCATCGTGATGCTGCTGTCACCCCTGAGGGATAGAGCCATAATGCTGCTGCTGTCACACCTGAGAGATTGGGCCACAGTGCTGCTGCTGTCACACCCGAGGGATGGGGGCTGTAGTGCTGCTGCTGCTGTCACACCTGAGGGATGGGGCCATAGTGCTGCTGTCACATCTGAGGGATGGAGGCCGTAGTGCTGCTGCTGTCACACCTGAGGGATGGGGGCCATAGTGCTGCTGCTGTCACACCTGAGGGATGGGGGTCATAGTGCTGCTGCTGCTGTCATGCCTGAGGATTGTGCCATAGTGCTGCTGCTGTAAACCTGGAGGAATGGGGCCGATTGCTGCTGCTGTCACACCTGAGGATAGGAGCCATATGCTGCTGCTGTCACACCCAGGGATGGGGTCATAGTGCTGCTGCTGTCACCTGAGGGATGGGAGCTGTAGTGCTGCTTTCACCCCTGAGGCATGGTAGGCTGCACTGTTACTGCTGCCATCACACCTGAGGGATGGATCGAAGTGGTGCTGCTGTCACACCAGAGGATTGGGGCCATAGTACTTCTGCCATCATCCCTGAGGGATGGGGACTGCAGTGTTGCTGTTGCTGTCACACCTGAGGGATGGGGGCCATAGTACTGTTGCTGTCATAGCTGAGGATGGGGCCATGGTGCTGCTGCTGTCATGCTTGAGAGGGGAACCATGGTGCAGCTATCACCCCTGAGGGATAGGGGCCATGATGCTGCTGCTGCTGTCACACCTGAGGGATGGGGGTCTGAAGTGTGCATGCGCACACCTGATAGATGGGGGCCACAGCAGCAAGCTGCTGTCACACCTGAGTGATGGTGCCCGTAGTGCTGCTTTCACCCCTGAGGCATGGTAGACTGCACTGTTACTGCTGCCATCACACCTGAGGGATGGGCCAAAGTGGTGCTGCTGTCAAACCAGAGGGATGGGGCTATAGTACTTCTGCCATCATCTCTGAGGGATGGGAACTGCAGTGTTGCTGCTTCTGTCACACCTGAAGGATGGGAGCCGTACTGCTGCTGCTCTCACCATTGAGAAATGGGCACCATAGTGCTGCTGCTGTCACCCCTGAGGGAGGGGAGCCATGGTGCTCGCTGCAGTCACCCGTCGGAGGATAGGGCTATAATGTTGTTGCCGTCACACCTGAGGGATGGGGGCGGTAGTACTGTTGCTGTCATACCTGAGGATGGGGCCGTAGTGCTGCTACTGTCGTAGCGAGAGAGGAACCATGGTGCAGCTGCTATCACCCCTGAGGGATAGGGGCCATGATGCTGCTGCTGTCACACCTGAGGGATGGGGTCTGTAGTGTTGCTGCTGTCACATCTGATAGATGGGGCCACAGTGCTGCTGCTGTCACACCTGAGGGATGGGGGCTGAAGTGCTGCTGCTGTCACACCTGAGGGATGGGGCCATAGTGCTGCTGCTTACACGCCAGAGCGATGGGGGCCGTAGTGCTCCTGCTGTCACATCTGAGGGAGGGGAACCATGGTGCTCCTGTTGTCACCCCTGAGGGATGGGGCCATAATGTTGCTTCTGTCACACCTGATAGATGGGGCCACAGTGCTGCTGCTGTCACATCTGAGGGATGGGGCCATAGTGCAGCTGTTTTCACTCCAGAGGGATGGGGGCCATAGTGCTCCTGCTGTCACACCTGAGGGAGGGAACCATGGTGCTCCTGTTGTCACCCCTGAGGGATAGGGGCCATAATGTTGCTTCTGTCACACCTGAGGGATGGGGGCTGTAGTGCTGCTGCTGTCATGCCTGAGGAATGGGGGCCATAGTGCTGGTGCTGTCACACCTGAGGGAGGGGAACCATGGTGGTGCTGCTGCTTTCACCCTTGAGGTATAGAAGCCATAGTGCTGCTGCTGTCACACCCAATGATGGGGTCTGCAGTGCTGCTGCTGTCACACCTGAGGGATAGGGGATGATAGTGCTGTTGCTGTCACACCCAGAGGGGATGGGGTCAGTGCTGCTGCCGTTGCCGCTGCCTGAGGATTGGGGCCGAGGCTGCTGCTGTCACGCCTGAGGATTGGGGCCATAGTGCTGCTCCTGTAACACCCGAGGGGATGGGGGGGTCATAGTGTTGCTGCTGTCACACCTGAGGGATGGTGCCATAGTGCTGCTTTCACCCCTGAGGCATGGTAGGATGCACTGTTACTGCTGCCATCACACCTGAGGGATGGGCCAGTGGTGTTGCTCAAACCAGAGGATGAGTTAGAGTACTTTCGCCATCATTCCTGAGGGATGAGAACCGCGTGTTGCTGCTTCTGTCACACCTGAGGGATGGGAGCCGTACTGCTGCTGCTCTTACCACTGAGGAATGTGCACTATGGTGCTGCTGCTGTCACCCTGGGAGGAGGGGCCATGGTGCTGCTGCTGTCACCCATGGAGGATAGGGGTTATAATGTTGCTGCTGTCACACCTGAGGGATGGGGGCTGTAGTACTCTTGCTGTCACCCATGAGGAGCAGAGACCATAGTGCTGCTCCTGTCACACCTGAGGTATGGGGACCATAGTGCTGCTGCTGTCACGCCTGAGGGATGGGGACATAGTGCTGCTGCTGTCACACCTGAGGGAGGGGAACCATCGTGATGCTGCTGTCACCCCTGAGGGATAGGGCCATAATGCTGCTGCTGTCACACCTGAGAGATGGGGCCACAGTGCTGCTGCTGTCACACCTGAGGGATGGGGCTGTATGTTGCTGCTGTCACACCTGAGGATGGGGTTATAGTGCTGCTGCTCTCACACCTGGGGGATGGGGCCGGTGCTGCTGGTCTCACACCTGAAGGATGGTGCCATAGTGCCTCTAGCATCATCCCTGAGGCATAGTGGACTGCAGTGTTGCTCTGTTGTCACCCCTGAGGGATGGGAGCTGCAGTGCTGCTGCTCACCACTGAGGGATGGGCACCCATGAGGTAGAGACCATAGTGCTGCTCCCTGTCACACCTGACGGATGGGGGCTGGTGCTGCTGCTGCTGTCACACCTGGAGTTGGATTGGGCCATAGTGCTGCTCCTGTAACACCTGAGGATGGGTTTAGTGCAGCTGCTGTCACCCCTGGGATGGTGCCGTAGTGCTGCTTTCACCATGAGGCATGGTAGGCTGCACTGTTACTGCTGTCAACACACCTGAGGATGGGCTGAAGTGTGCTGCTGTCACACCTGAGGGTTGGGCTATAGTACTTCTGCCATCATCCCTGAGGATGGGGACTGCAGTGTTGCTGTCACACCTGAGGGATGGAGCTGTATTGCTGCTGCTCTCACCATTGAGGAATGGTCACAACAATACTACTTCAAGGAGGTTTGCTTAAATGTTTCCTATTAGACCTGGTTACACGCTTCTGTACCAACTGATCTAACGGGGGTTGCAATATCAAATCGGATTGGCCCTGACTAGAAACCTGGGAAGTTTCCTCTATGGGATTCTCCTTATCCAGCAGCTCTCCCCATGAGGAAAAGGCTGTATATCTGTTAGTGAGGGGTAGTGGAGAAAGAGTTGGCTGTGATTGCCTTTGATCTGAGCCAGCCTCTTTAGGAGAGGTGGGACTAGAAGCCTGAGAACCTCCTACATTAAGAAAACCTGTCTCTCCATCCTCATCAAGAAGTAATGACAAAGGGACCGGATCTTGCGCAGGTGAAACCTGCGGGTTAGTAAAAGAAGCGCCAACTACCTCTGTAGCAGCTAATGCAGGATTCCCAATAGTGTGAGAAGGTAAAGGTGGAACCACAGTGGGCACCCTCCTGACTAAACTCGCTCGTCATACCTCCAGAAACGAATCACTACTACCTCCACGTCCCCTCATGCCGAACGAGGAAGGGAAGACAAGTCTACCTCATGCACCTGGGGTTTTTGCTCGTGATAAAAGTGTGTCATGTTGGGAGACAGACTCGAATTATGGGCCGCCCATGGACATCCCTGGAAGCTATGAGCAGTATCCCCACATAAGTTACAGATAGGGGTGCAGTGCATTGGTCTGCAGAGTGCCCCAATAAGCCAAAGAAACATTTGATAGCTGTACAATCATTATTCAAATGCGATAAATCGCCACATTTATAACAGCTTTTAGGTTGACCAGCATAAAATAATATCCCTCTATCCCTACCCAAAAAGGAGCTGGGTAAATGTTGAATGCCATTATCAGTGTGCTTTAATTGGACCCTAAAGTCCACCCCATTCCAGAAGCCATTTTCGTCAATTATTGGTTTGGGATGCTCCACAGTAGAACATTGCTTTTCTAACCAGAATTTAATGTTTGAAACATCAACGCCTCATTCCTAAATAAAATTGTAACAGTTTTAACAGTAGGTTTAGTCACAGGAATTGCCAAAATTGACCAATCAACCAAGGTGCTTGCGCTCATAATACAACTTCAAAATTTGTCAAGTAGTGCCATCGAGCAAAGCTAATGTCATAGTTCCTATCACCTGGAGCGTGGATAAAGGCATAGACATCTACAGGAGTAAAACCCATGCTCTCTTTAATTAGGGTTTTCCCCACCCATACTCTATCCGAACTATAGGGCGTCCCCAACATAAGCGGAGCGAACTAAGAACCTTCGTTTTGCTGCCGTCACAGGTTTATGAAAAAGACCAGCAACGATTTAGAAAACCCTTGGTTTTGTACAGGTGGCAGCTCTTCACTGCAGCGACAGTCACCAGTTCATATCAGACAACTCAGATGAAACGGACCCTCACTCCTCGCCATTGCAGAACCTGAGTTTAAAGAATGTACCTGAAAGTCCTGAGGTAAGGAGAAGCTGTCGGAAGGGTCAGAGACATGGATGTTCGGCAAAGCTGTTGTCGCGTCTAATGCATCACCAGAAATCCCCGCCTCTGTCTCAATCTGCATGTCAGTGGTGGAGCTCAGTGAAAGCAGCGACGGCAAATCAGTGCGACCAGGCGCATCCCTCCCAGAGCAAAGCGGAGAACCCGGCAGCGTACCCACCGGATCAGGAGTCCAACGGTTTCCCGAATAGATCCATCCTGCTCTGAGTAGGGCATCCTCCGGTGACCACTCTGCATCATCCGCAGCCTGCACAGAGTCTTTGAGCAACATTACCGACTTGTTCCCAGCACAGCTGGAGTCCGTGCAGGTAGATATACGTTTGCTAGTGCTAAGTGAAGGACTGGCGACCAACCTTTTCCTTTTTTTCCGTTCCTCTTCCAGTCTGGACTTGCTCTGGATATATTCTTGTTCTGCATTGGAAATAAGAGCAAGTAATTGGGATTTTATGGCGTCTAGTTCTTCTTGTAATCTAAGTTCCTCAGGATGCAAATCCCCATCAGCCTCCATCAAAACGGATTGTTCCAAACATGTCTCTGGTATCACTTCAGAAACCAAACTCTGTGCCAAAGGAAAGTTATCATCTCGTAGCACCTTAGATGCCTCTGTAAGTCCACAAAACTGACCGTCCTCCTCCATGGTCTGGGACAGACTGTGCTCACCCACAGTTCTCCCACAGCGCAACAGCGCCCTCTGCCTCCGCAGAGTAGGGGAATTTCCTGGTGTCCTGGCCAAATTTCCCTCATTCACTAAAAATACTACCAACAGTTTAATCTGGTTCAAGCTCAGTTGGCATTCATTTGTATCCCCTTCCCCTGGGTCGTGCCTGAAAATAGGCAGGATATGTCTAGTGCACTTACCCGGTCAACGAAGACTAAATAAATAAATAAAATAAACAATTGCACCAACATCGAGCCTCCATTCCTGTCCTCATTCAGCCCCTTCCCCCCAGCTGACCCTTGGCAACCCGAGTTTGTTCGCAAACCTGGGTCACTGGTGTGGCAGCAAGTGAGGGATCCAGAGCTGCAACCCTCCACACCACTAAGCTAGTTACACGTACCCAAATTTAAAAGTGAACCTCAGACCAGGTTTCTGATTACTATAGTCTCAGAAAGCACTGCAGAAAGGGAATCATTTGCCAAATTAAATAACCCAAATTGCCACTGCTTGTAGCATGCTACAGTCTAACTTAACATATTTAACATAGAAGCGTAGACAATGCCAGCAGAAAAAAAACAATGGTTCATCCAGACTGTCTGTTGTTCCCTATCTATCCCTGGGAGCTAACTCCTATCTAGGGCACTAGTCCTCTCTTTCCTCCCCCAACTCTCCACGTTGCTACTATTGCCCTGAGTAGTCACAATAGCCTTCACTCTGTCCCAGCTGTGCTTGAATCCATTTATGGTTTTGTCTCCTACCACCTCAGCTGGCAGACTGTTCCAAGGTTCCACCACCCTCTCAGTAAAGCAATACTTCCTTAAATCCCTCTTAAACCATCCCCCATTCAGTTTCCACTCATGCCCCATGACCTTGAATCTGAGCTTATGCTAAATAACTCCTCACAGTTCACCTTATTTATTTCTATCAGGAACTGAAGGTCTCTATCATATTACCCTTTTCCAGTCTGGTCTCAAGTGAGAACATGTTTAGCACCTTTATTCATTCTTCATAAGATCTGTCCTGCTGGCTCTGTATTATCCTGGTCACCCTTGGATGCACTGGCTCTAATCTCTCCTTATCCTTCCTGAGGTGAGGACTCAAGAACTGGGGGCAGTACTCCAGGTGCAGCCTTATCATTTGCCTATACCACTTCCGATACATCCCAACATCCTATTTGCCTTACTAATGGCCTCATATCATTGACGTGATTGTTTGAGAGTGTCACTAATGATAATCCCTAGATCCCTTTCCTTAGTCATAGTACTCCAGCCTGAGTTCTTGCTCCCTAGGTGCATCACCTTCCACTTTTTGGCATTGAATTTCAACTGCCAGACCTTAGACCACCTTTCCAGTCCATGCAGGTCACTCTGCATATCCCTAATTCCTTTGTCACTGTCCACCCTCCCATAGAGCTTTGTGTCATCCCTGAAGAAGCACAATCTGCCCTGGATTATTACTCCAATATCACTGATGAACATACTGAAGAGCACTGGGCCCAGGACAGATCCCTGTGGCATCCCACTTGTGACTTCTATCTCTTCCAATTTGACCCAATTTAAAATAACCATTTGCTGCCTCCCCCTCAGTCAATTTCCTACCTATCCAACTATGTCCCTTGCCATCCCCAGATCCTCCATCTTTTTCAGCAATTGCCTGTGAGGCACTGAGTCAAAAGCTTGGCTGAAATCAAAATAGAGTAGATCCATGTCATGGCCCCCATCCGGTGCCATCATCCAGTTGAAGAAACTATTAGGTTTGTCTGACAAGACCTCCCTGCCATAGACCCATGCTACTTACTATCCTGGGGGCCATGGCTCTCCAGGTAGCCCTCCTTGACTTTTGACTCCATCAGTTTCCCAGCAACTGAAGTAAGAATGACTCATCTGTAGCTCCTTACCTACTCCCTGCCCCTTCCCCTTGTGAAGCAGAGCTATGTCCCTACCCTTCAGTCATTCAGAACCACCCCTGACTGTAGCAAGCTATTGAATAGACCCACCAAGGGTTCAGCCAGTTCCACTGCCAGCTGTCTGAGCACCCTTGGATGCATCTCATCTAGCCCCTGGGCCTTATCTATCTTAAGGGCTACTAACCCTTTCCATACCCTTTCGCTGGTGAACACTGGCTACCTCATATCTGGAACCCCTCTAGTGGCCACCTTGATGCCACTCTCTGGTAAGGGCCTGCTGTCTTTCCCAGTGAAGACTGAGCAAAAGCAGTCATTTAGGACAGCTGCCTTTTGCCTGTCCTCCTCTATTATCCTACCTCCCTCCAATAGCGTAACAATTCACCACCTTTCTTCTCTAATATACCTAAAGAATTTCATCTTTCTACTCTTAACCCTTTCAGAAATACACAGCTCAGTGTCTACCTTAGCCTTCTTAACTGCCCTCCTAGCTGCCCTAGCTCTTTCTTGATAGTCTCCCTATTCTCCCACCACCTGTTTTTCGTTGTACTTCATGAAGGCCTTGTTTATTTATTTATTCATTTATTTATTTAATTTATGTATGTCTCGGATTACAACCTTTGAGCTAGAAGCTTATTTTCAAAGGGTGTACATCAAATGGGGTGAAATACATACAGGAAATGCAATACAAGGTGGATCAGGCTAAGCAGGGAGAAGAGGTAGCGGAAGTGGAAATCACAGCAGAGAGAGTGAGGGAAGCCCTCAGATCCCTTAAGATGGAGAAAGCACCGGGGCCAGATAAATTACATCCCAGAGTGCTGAAGGAACTTATGGATGTCCTGGCGAAATCCCTGGCGGAGCTTTCACCATCTCTCTGAGGACAGGGTGGTGCCCAGGACTGGAAGGTGGCATATAGTGCCCATCCACGGGGGATCAAGGGAGGTGGCAGAGAACTACAGGCCTGTCAGCCTGACATCGATGGTGGGCAAGGTGATGGAGGGCATTGTCAAGGGAGAGGCTGGGGGAGACCTGGAAAGTCTGGGTGCCTGGACGATAGACAGCATGGATTCGTCCCGGGGAAATCGTGTCAGACAAACCTTGTGGAGTTCTATGACTGAGTGATGAGTGCCTTGGACCTGGATAGACCAGTGGACATCCTCTTTCTAGACTTCAGCAAGGCATTTGACTCTGTTCCTCATGAGGGCCTGTTGGATAAGCTGGGAGAAATGGGGAACCAGATGATCAGATGGGTAGGCAATTGGCTCCGAGGGTCGTAGTCGGTGGGATAGTCTCATCCCCAAGGAGGGTCATTAGTGGGGTCCCACAGGGATCAGTCCTTAGACCCCTCCTGTTCAACGCCTACGTCTCTGATATAAGGACAGGTGTCAGGAGTAAGATGAGTCTCTTTGCGGATGCCTCAAAACTGGAGGCAGTGGTGGATGGGTAGGAGGGGAGGGTGGCCCTACAGGGGGACCTGGAGGCTCTGGAAAGATGGTCTAGAAAGTGGAAGCTGAGGTTCAATGCAGGGAAATGCAAGGTACTGCACCTGGGGGCCAGAAACCCGGGCCAAGTGTACACCCTGGGGAATGCTACAAGTCTCGATGGCTGAGAGGGACCTGGGGGTGGTGGTGGATGTCAAGATGAACAACTCGGAGACTTGTAGGAGGGCAGCAGCCAAGGCCAACAGGATGCTGGGATGCATCACTAGGGGGATCACCTCCAGAAGGAGGGAAGTGATACTCCCTCTGTATAACTGCTTGGTGAGGCCACACCTCGAGTACTGCATGCAGTTTTGGAGGCCACACTTAAAGAGGGACATTAAACTCCTGGAGAGGGTCCAGAGGAGGGCAACTGAAATGATTTGGGGCTTGGGGGACAGGACCTATGAGGAGAGGCTCGAAGAGCTAAATATGTACACATTGGAAGAGAGAAGGGACCGGGGACATATTAGAGGTCTTCATGTAAATGAAGGGGTAAATAGGGAGGAGCAGTCAGGGTGCTTCAAGGAAGGAGGAGGGGCCACTAGAGGGCATGGGTGGAAGCTGGAGGGGGAAGATTTAGGGGAGAAAGGAGGAGGTGCTACTTCACTGAGAGGGTGGTGGAGCCATGGAATGCGCTGCCTAGGGGGCTGGTGGAGGCAGAGACGATGGAGGGGTTCAAGAGGGGGTGGGACAGGTACAGGGGAAGGGTTCTGAAAGCAAAATCCAATGCAGCGAGAATATCCGGAACTGGGAAGGGAGAAGCCAGAGAAGGTGAGGGGGACAGCAAGGTCAGCTCCCAGGGTGGGGGCTGACCAAACGAGCAGACGCGAAAGACCATTAGGCCTATTCTGCTGGCATTTTAGTATGTTAGTATATCCAGATACATTAAGATCATACAGTCTAGTTGACAGACATTTGGCCTGACAATTCAGGGTAACAGACATGGGAAGCAACATATTTCGTATAGAGCAATGGTAGGTCAAACTCAGAAAGGCTGTTATGAGAGGCTATGGCAAAAATAAAGCGCTTGTCAGAGACAGGAGTGAAGAAAGGTGTAGCAAGATTTAGAACAGAGGGCCGAAGGGACCAAAGGTCCCTTTGTCGGAGGAAAAGTAGAGGTCCAGACAGGGAATCATCGGACACAAGGTTCCTTTGTCAGCAATAAGGGTGTGTAGGGTAGGGAGAAAGTAGATATAACTGATAAGGGAGGGTCTATGGGGGGAGAAGGGGTAGAGTGGCACCATAGAATTAGGTGGGAGCAATGGGAGAGGGCGGGGTGGTGAGAGTAGGGAGATTAGCAGAGCCAGAAGAAAAGGAGATCTAAGAGGGGAGAAGAGGATTGAGGCAGAATAGAGAGCAGGGGAGAGAATGAAGTAGACAGGGACCAAGGAGATGAAAAACAGGTGGTAGGGGAGCCTTTGGGGGGGGAGTGGTAGTAGGGTGGTAAGAAGAGGGATGGATAGAGTGGGAGTGGGAGTGGTAGAGGGAGGGTCAGTATACAGAAAAGGGTCATTATTCTGGTCAGTGTCCTAGGCCAGGGGCTAATTAATAGTGGGGGCATGAGCAGACCACACAGCTTGAGAGGTGGGATAGGAGTTTTTTATTGAAATGTCCTATTCTGTAAAAAGTGAAAAAATAAAAGTATCTAAACTTTATAAAATAATCATTTAACTGAATATAATTCCAAAGAGAGGTTTAGTTGAGGGTTTTCCTTTACCTTGGTATTAAATCTCACCACAAAATAGCTAAATGAGCCAAATAAATTTACTTAGCTTTGATTCTGCGTCTGTTAGAAAAATGATAATGACCATTAAAAACTTGCTGTGCCAAACATTTATGATTCTTTATTTTAGATTTGCTTCAATAAGAGAAAGTTGCTCTTACCTTTTAGTTTTTAAAAACATTACTACAATATTTTGGAGCCGTATCATTTAATTGTTGTACTTGTGAGGACTTGGTGTATCATTAAAAAATCTTTAATTGTTGTACTTGTGAAGACTTCATCATCATCATCATCATCAAATCTTTATTTATTCAGGCGAACATCATTGAGCAAGGCTCATTTACAAGATGGACCTGATAAGGTCAAGGTTCAATAGTTGATAACAACAGATACATCATACACTTGTATAAGACAGTTATACATACAGGGAAAATACGTTTATAAACACAATGATGTACAGTAAATTCACATGATAAAAATGGTTATAGGAAAGTTAAGCTAATATTTACAGTATGTACAGTATATACATATCAAGTCGGGAGGCATGGCAGACACTCAACATAATGTAATACTAGGATGGTGAAGGTATTACTGGGTGCCATAAGATGGTGTTTCTGTCTGGAAGGAATATGCCATATATGGTTTGGAAGGGAGATTTGTGAGATGACAATGCTAGCTCTAGTGGTAGCAATTGCATTTCTCTTTGAAGAAGACTGTACAATGCTGTTTAAAGGATGCAAATGGAATAATATTGGACAGTTTTAGGGATTTTTGTAGGGTGTTCCATGCTATAGCTAGAGAATAGCTGATTGCTGCCCTCCCTAGCCTGGTGTTGAATTTGGGCAATTTGAGCAGGATGATGTTGTTGCTTCTTAGGGCATAGGAGCTAGGAGAGGTCTGGGTGAAGCAGTCCAGGATAGTTTGGAAGTTTTTTTGACAACGCTCTGTAAATCCATGGTGCTGCATTTCTTTTCCTTCTGAGGTGAAGGGAAACCCACTCAACTGCAGCATAAAGAGAGCAATGATGAGTATTAGATGGCAGAGCTGTAATGAACCTTATTGCTCTATGATATAAGGTATCCAACTTGTGATGGTAGGAGATGGGGCAGTGACTATAAAGGAAGTCTGCATAGTCAACAACTGATAGAAAAATGGCCTGGACTACCTCATCTTTGAGTCTCTGTTTAGGAAGGGTTTTAATCTATAGAGAAGGCCAAGCCTTTGGCGAAGCTTTTTTAACAGTTCTTCTAAATGAATGACTTGATGTATCATTAAAAAATATTTCATTATATGTAATAATTGTATGTACTCCTTTTGAATATACATTCTGCATTTGGGTTGAGATAGATTTTTTATGTGCTATATAGATTATCCTATTCTTCTTTCTCCCCTACTTTTTCAATATTTAAAAGGAACCTTGGGAAACTTATTTTTTCATGTTATGATTTAGCAGTTTCAAATCTAAGCCGTCATTACTTTGCCTAGATTTGTGAAGTACCTGCAGTAGATATTTTTTGGCTTCAATGGTTTTGATAACTCTGAGATAGAATAGTGGGGTAGGAGTATCCTGGTTAGTGGTTGGGGCAGCTGCCATTGTACTCTGGGCATTAGTGACAGGGTTGAGGTAGCTGGGTGGGAGCACTTCACTGAGGTCAGTGAAAGCTGTATTAAAGGTGCTTGCAATGGTTTTTGGGTCTTGAGTTATGTTCCCTTTCAGGTTTAGCAGGTTAGGAGGAGTTCGATTAGGGTTCCCCATTAGTGTTTTTATATTTGCCCAGGATTTGCAGTTGTCTCCCCAGGAATTGTCCATTTCAGCCCTGCAGAAGCATGATTTGTTCTGATGAATTGCCTGGGTACATTTATTGAGGCTGTACGGTAGTTTTGGAGGTCAGATTGTGCACCCATGCTTTTGGCCATATGCCAGAGGTTATCTCTGGTATGCATGAGATCAATTATCATAGTATCATAGTAAAAGCCAGCAGAATATTCCCCATGGTCTATCATGTCTGCTCGGAAGCTAGCCCCCTATTGGGAGCTCACTTCTGCACCACCCCCAGCCGCAGAGGTGGCCCTCCCTGGCCTCAGCTTCCCCCTGTACCTGTCCCAACCCTTTTTGAATCCTTCCAGCGTGGTCTTTTCCACCAGACTCCTGGGCAGTGCGTTTCATGGTTCCATCACCCTTTCTGTGAAGAAGTGTCTCCTGCGCTCCACCCTGTACTTCCCCCCTTCCAGCTTCCACTCATGCCCCCTGGTAGTTCCCCCCTTCTTAAGCTTGAACACTTCCCTGGCTCTGCCCTTATTTATCCCCTATACATACTTGAAAGTCTCTATCATGTCCCCTCTGTCCCTCCTCTTCTCCAATGTGTACAGATTGAGTTCATCCAGTCTCTCCTCATAGGTCCTACCCTCCATGCCCTGAATCATCCTGGTCGCCCTCCTCTGGACCCTCTTCAGCAGCGCTATGTCCCTCTTAAGATGGGGTCTCCAAAACTGCACACAGTACTCAAGATGCGGCCTAACCAGGGCATTATACAGAGGAGGATCAACTCCCTCCTCCTGGAGGTAATCCCCCTGGATATGCAGCCCAGTATCCTGTTTGCTTTTGCTGCAACTCTTCGACAATTCTCTGTGTTATTCATTTTGCTGTCCACCACTATCCCTAAGTCCCTTTCACCCGATGTGACTTGCAGTGTGGTACTGATGGGGTTATCCACATCTTGTGGGCGCCTCTGATCTTTCTAGTGGTGAGGGGTGTGAAGATATCACAAGCCAAGTTGAAGGCCTTGACGAAGTGGTCTAATGCCTTGTCAACATCAGTCGTTGGGTAGAGGGGGGACCAATCAAGTTGGCAGAGGTATTCTTTTAGGGGACCTAGTTGCCCTTTTTGTAGAATTCGGGTAGTCACCTCTTTAGCTGGTAGCTTTGGAGACTTATTTAACTATATACAGAGGATGGGGGAGTGGTCGCTTATGGTGTCAGGGAGGACAGCTGAGCTGGTGATTCATTCTGGGCAGTTGGTCAATAGCCAGTCCAGCAGAGTACTGGATCCAGTGTGGTAGATGGTGCATGCTGGAGTTTCAATTAGCGGGGAGATATTTAAAGAGTTGATAGCATCTCTGTATGTTGCAGCATCTGGGGACAGCCAGTTTATATTGAGATCACGTACTACGATTACCTCTGAGTTTAGACGACAGTCAGTGAGGTATTAAATGAGTGCATTAAATCCTGTTGTCTGCTCTTTCAGTGGGATAGAAGTGGAGATTAAGGTAAGGTTCTTTCCATTTGTCCCAAGGATAATTTTGACTGGCAGAATTTGGACATCGCTGCCTGATTTTACTAGTGGAAGGGCCTGACCCTGCAGGTGACCTTTGATATAAACTACACATCCCCCTACACGTTTTCCAGCTCTGTCCAATCTAAAGGATTTATAGCCATCCAGACAGATGTCAGTGTCAGGTGTTCTAGGGGTAAGCCATGTTTCTACTATGATTAGGATGTCCAGGTTGTATTGGGTTACCCACACTTGTAGGGAATCAAGTTTGGCAGACAAGCTGCAGATGTTGATAGAAGCAATCTTGAGATAATTTAGCTTCACAGGCACACTAGTTTTCATGCTCCTGGGGCCTGGGTTAGGGTGTATGTTCTCAGATAGGAGTAAGAGTAGCTAGAGCAACCCTGTTGCAGCTTGAGCTGCTTTATGGTTTGTGAGCGACCTTTGCAGACATGGGTTCTTTTGGGGTTTTTACTTGTTGTTAGGAGTAGATTAGTGAGGGGTGGAGAGAGAGAGAGAGAGAAAGAGTAGGCACTGTTGTGCTGTGGGGGATCAAAACAGGATTTACTGTAGCAGTCATCAAATGGAGTGGATAGAAGGGCTGATGCTGATCTTGGGGAGCTTGTAGTAGAGTTAGGCAACAGGTTATCCTGGGCTCTGCAGTTAGGCTGCACAAAGGAGGGGGGCATTGGGCTGGAAAATAATGTTAATAGAATTTAGAGGCTCAGTAGGAGCTTCATCATTTACTGTTGCTGTGGAGTGTGAGAGGTAGTCTCTGGGAGGTAAGGGGATTAAATGCCTTTCATGAATTTAATGGTGAACAAAATGGGTAAGAGCTCCTGCAAGGAAGCAGGTCAGGAGAGAGTGGCAGACAGAAAAATGCAGCCCAGGGTGGTTGGGATGCTCCTTTAAGGGGAGGGTGTGGACTTTCCTTTAATTTGTACAGTAACTGTAAACAGTAATGGGGAGAGGAGAAGGTAGGTGGAGTAAGAAAGGGGAAGGGAGAGTATTTAATAGAGGCCGGGGTCGGGAAGGGCGAGCAGGACAAAATTATAGATTTTGCCCTCATTGATACTCTGACACGTTCCATGAACTACACTGGTCATTTGTGCCTATTTCTCTTGGTTACTGTCTTCAAGCATATCACTGATGCCTTGAGAATGACCCCCTTTATTGCCTCCCACCTCTCCTCCCCCCTCCTATGCAGTCTACTCCAACTAACTTGTCATGAACCAACTTCCTCATCATTATCTACCTAAAGAGGAAGCAGGAAGAGAAGCCGAGTAGTTTTTTTGGCATAGATAGAAAACTACAGGCTTGCAGGGGGGACGTTTTTTAAATTGCTTATTGCACATATTGATTCACTACAACAGGCCAGCTCCACGCATGAGTGGTTTTCGCCCGCAGAGCTGGGAATTTACAAACTTAGCTTGATTTTACAAATTAAATCAAATAAACAAGCTGTGACCCCTAGAAAACCCTCCCGGGTCACTCAGCTCCATAAAAGGAAGCCCTGCTGCGAGCGAGGAGAGGATTCAGGTGGCATTTTATTTTTGATAAAGAGCTGGTTGCTGCGGTATATCCCTTTGTGGGAGGAGTTGGCCAGCAGTATCTTTTATTTTGTAATTTTACTTTTTAAATGGAACTGCATAATTGAAGGATCCCTGCACATATCTACCTAAAGAGGAAGCAGGAAGAGAAGTTGAGTAGTTTTTTGGCATAGCTAGAAAACTACAGGCTTGCAGGGGGGACGTCTTTTAAATTACTTATTGCATATATTGATTCACTACAATGGGCCAGCTCCACACATGAGTGGTTTTCACCCGCAGAGCTGGGAATTTACAGACTTAGCTTGATTTTACAAAATAAATCAAATAAACAAGTTGTGACCCCTAGAAAACCCTTCCAGGTCATGCAGCTACATAAAAGGAAGCCCTGCTGCGAGCAGGATGAGCAGAGCGGGATACACATGGCATCACACGTGGAGACGTGCGCAGAAACATGTGTGTCTGCACATGTCAGCTGTGTCCACTGGAGACGCTGACGAGCTGGGTACAAGAGATTCTAGTCCAAGAGTGAGTGTTATAGTAAGAGATACAGCACTCTGAAAGTGGGTTTAGCCCATATAATCATAATAGAAATGTCCCAGGGCAAAAGTAAAAGGGGTAAGGGTAAAAAGATGTGTACAAAACTCAGAATGTGCAAGGAGGAACCTGCTATTAAGGATTTTACTTGTGATAATCGTTTGCTTATAAGTACACTACAATAAGCGATTGCACAATTATTAAAAAGACTGGAAACTCAAAAGGAAATTCAGCTTCTTGAGAGTTACATAGATGAGGCAGCTAAAAGTATTGCTGATAGCGAAGTATTACCCCAAGGCCCCATGACTACAGAGGAGCTCCAGAATGGGGAAGGGGTAATTAATGAAGAGGTGACCTGGGAACAAGTTAAGCACACTGATAAGGAATTCAGTATTAAACAGCCAGATGCACCCCCCCCCACTACATTTACATAATAAATTTGAAGCACCTAGCCAGCACCCAGATAGCTCTACAGGTAATCAAGGTGCACAGGAGTTGGGGAATAAAGCCAAACAAGACATACCACCTCATGGATCAGACAAGCAGAATATTTTCAAGGACATAGGACAGATCAGGGATATAGTAGTGATTGGGGATTCCATCACAAGGGGGATTGATTCTGCAGTATGTAATGGATGCAAGGAGCACACTATGGTTAGTACACTCCCAAGGGCCAAAATAAATTATGTTTCAAACCTTCTTGAGGGGCTCCTAGAAGGCACAAAAAAGCCTTAGTAATTCTGCACATGGGCACAAATGATGTCAATAAAACTGACTTTAAAAAATATGCAAACCAGGTTCATTGAAGTCACTAATCGAATTGAAGAAGAAAAAAAGGTGAAATCATAATATCGGGGCTATTACCAACCTTTGGCCATCTAGCACACAGAAATGGGGCAATTTCAAATATTAACAAATGGCTAAGACACTTTTGTAAAACAGAAAACATTGGTTTCATGAATAATTCCATTTTCTTTAATAATAAATATTTTTTTAAACATGATGGGCTTCATCTAAATCAAGTTGGTACCAAAATACTAGGTAAAACAATTAACGAGGTGATACAGTTTCATTTAAACTGGCGGAAGGTGGGGGGAATGGTAAATGGAGGTAATAACATCACTGATTGTCTTGAAAAACATAAAACTGTACCAGAATGGAATGGGGTGCTGATCAATGCCAGAAGTTTGGGTAACAAGTTTGACGAGTTTAAATTCATGCTAATATCACAAAACATTCAACTGGCAGTAGTCACAGAAACTTGGTGGGACAAAAAGGACACCTGGGATAAATCTATACAGGGGTATAATTTATACTCAAAATCTAGGGTGCATAGGAAGGGGGGAGGCATTGCAATGTACATACAAGAGTCAATAAAAAGCATCAAACTGGAAAAGGACGTTGCAGAGCTGGAGACTCTCTGGGTCAAACTTTTACCCCAAGATGGTTCTAAAATTATAATGGGGTTAATATATAGACCACCCGTAACATCAGCAGATAATGACAAAGCCTTGATAAAACAAATAGCTGCTCTGGATCCGGTAGATAGAATATCTATACTCGGAGACCTTAATTTACCCAGTATAGACTGGAAACTATCAAGGAGAGCAAACAAAACAGATGCAGGGTTTTTAGATATTTTTGACCATCTCAGGTTAGAGCAGAAGGTACTGGATAGTACAAGAGGTAATAACATCCTCGATGTTGTATTAACAAATATGGGAGATACAATAGATGATGTTAGGGTAGATAACCTGCTTAGTAATAGCAATCATTGTACAGTCCTTTTTAGGACCAAGGAACCTCAGGGTCTGATAGAACAGGGGTCTACAATAAAGCTGAACTTTAGTAGAGCAGATTTTGACCAGTTTAGAGGGGAAATGTCATTCTGGAACTGGGATAAGGACTTTGAAAATCAATAAAAAGAATAGAATGTTTAAAAAGTATAAAAAAGACAAATCTGAGGCTAACCATCAGTTCTTTAGGGATCTTACAAAGAAAGTTAAAACAATCATCAGAAAGGCAAAAGCACAGCAGGAGATCCTTTTAGCCACTAAGGTTAAGGATAACAAGAAATCCTTTTTTAGCCACATTAATAAATTAAGAAGTAGTCCGATCACAGTAGGTCCCTTCAAGAATAATAATGGATTGTCAACTTCAGATAAGGAAATGGCGGACATCCAAAATGTATATTTCTGTTCAGTTTTTAACAAAGAAGCTACACTTCCATTATAAATAATAACCACCCATCCCCAGAACAAATAATAATTAACACAGATGATATCTTGAAGAGATTACGTAGGGTGAACATTAATAAATCAGCAGGACCAGATAACATACACCCCAGAGTGTTACATGAACTGGCAGAACATAAAGCACTACCCTAACCCGTTTCTTTCAATCCTTCCTTGATAGTGGGGAGGTTCCACAAGATTGGAAGATTGCAACCGTGGTACAACTATTAAACAAGCATTTGTCAATGCTGAATGTTGATTGCGTTGGTCCGTTGAACTCGCTCACTGCCCCTCTGTCACTCGCTCGTTCTGTTTCTCCCGGTGCTGCAGGCTGCTCTTTTGTACTGGGCTCCTGCCTGCATTGGCACCTTTTTCTGCCCACAAAGAAATCTGCTGCTGTCCCGACAGAGCTCCATTGAGGTGGCTCACTCCCACTCTCTCTCTCGCTCACTTTGTTTCTCCTGGTGCTGCAGGCTGCCCTTTTGTACTGGGCTCCTGCCTCTGTTGGTGACTTTTTCTGACCACAAAGAAATCTGCAGCAATCCTGACACAGATCCATTGAGCTTGCTCACTCCCCCTCTCTCACTCGCTCATTCTGTTTCTGCCGGCGCTGCAGGCTGGCCTTTGTACTGGGCTCCTGCCTGCATTGCCACCTTTTTCTGCCCACAAAGAAATCCGCAACAGTCATGATAGAGCTCCACTGAGCTCGCTCACTCCCCCTCACTCACACACTCATTCTGTTTCTGCCAGCGCTACAGGCTTCCCTTTTGTACTGGGCTCCTACCTACATTGCCACCTTTTTCTGCCCACAAAGAAATCTGCAGCAGTCAGTAGAGCTCCGTTGAGCTCACTCACTCCCTCTCTCTCACTGGCTCATTCTGTTTCTCCGCTGCTGCAGGCTGCCCTTTGTACTGGCCCTGTGCATTGCTGCTCTTTTCTGCCCACAAAGAAATCCGCAGCAGTCCCAACAGAGCTCCGTTGAGCTCACTCACTCACCCTCCTCCCTCCCTCACTTGCTCGTTCTGTGTCTCCGGTGCTGCAGGCTGCCCTTTGTGCTGGGCTTCTGCCTGCGCTGGTACCTTTTCCTGCCCACAAAGAAATCTGCAGCAGTCCTGACAGAGTCCGTTGAGCTCGGTCACTCCCCCTCTCTCACTCACTCGATTTTAATCTGTCCCAAATACTGATTTCCGACAGCAACTGAAGTGTTCTGCACCAGAAGAAACGAAAGCATATTTCGGCCAGGATGTGAAAAATGACAGCTGTACTGTTCATAAGGAGGTGTGAAAAAATGCCAGTGTTGAAAATCTGGCATGAAAATATTACTAATTTGCGAATTTACAAGGGTGCGTGGAAACTGCACAATGCACGCTCGTAACACAGTCATTTTATGGAGTTTCATGACAAAATTTTCAACATAGGCATTTTAGGAACTCTGCTCATGAACAGTGTCAGTGTGATTTTCTTAATGTATCCTGAACACTGATTTCCCACAGCAACCATGCTATTGTGCGCCTGGAGAGCGAAAACACATTTCAGACAGGATGTGAAAAATGACAGCTGCAGTGTTCATAAGGAGGTTTGGGAAAATGGCAATGTTGAAAATCTGGAGCGGAAATATTATAAAGTTAAAAGCTATGGCGTGCATGGAAACTGCGCAATGCACGCACGTAAAACAGTCATTTTTTGGATTTTTCCCACCAAATTTGCAACATAGACTTTTTGAGAGCCCACCTCATGAACACTGGCACTGTCGTTCTGTTAATCAGTCCTGAAAGGTGATTCCATGCAGTGACTGCGAAATTACCTTTCGGGAACAATTAACGCCATGACAGTGGCTGAATTCATGAGGAGGGGGCTCAATAACCCTATGTTGAAAATTTGGTGCCAAAATTCTAAAAAATGCCTGAGATATGCAAAAAAGTTGAAAAAGTCCTATTTATGCTATTATACAGCTTACCGGCATTTCTTCAGTTCACGGTCAGCTTTGAAGAGTGCAGGCATGTTCCCAGTCCACCGAAGATCGTCGCCAGACCTCTGAGGTAAGTATGGGGTGAGGGTGTGTGGGGAGGTAGGGTCGCAGAGTGAGGCATGGGTTGTGGGAGGGGGCAGGGAGATGGCAAGGGACCATTTTCTTTTTACAGGTTAATCAAAAAGCAAAACATCGCAGGACTTTTTTTTTTTTTATTAGGCCATTTGGCACACTTGGGTGGGCACCCAGCATGCCAACAGAGTGTTTTTGGGGCAGCTCTAGCCGATGGGGATTGGGCACCCCATTGCACAAAAGGGGGTGCAAGGCCGAGGACTGGGCACCCCTCAGCACAACTGTACTGCTTCTTTGGGGGCATTTTGCCAATGGGGAGTGGGCTCCCCCATTGACAAATGAAACTGGGAGGGACATAATGCCAACAGAGTGGGCTTTCCGTTAGCAACATGAGCTGTCTGCATGCCACTGAAGCCGACGGGCTTGGGGCCCTGCTGGCAAACAAACACTGTGGTGGGGGGGCACATGCTGCTGAAGGGGATTGGGCACCCCGGCGGGTGGGGGATGCTTAATATTGTTTGTGAACATGGCAGCAAGCACAGCCATGTTCACAAACAATACTACACTTGGCAACGTCTGCTCAGCAATGATGGGTCACTCCCTCATTGCAGCGGAATGGCTGATGCTGCAATGATGAGGCGACCCCTGATTACAGCAGCTGAAACGTTTCAAGGAGGTGGCATGCTGGCTGAACTAGTCTCAGCAGCAGCGTACCATGGCATTGGGGGAAGCGGGCCAAGCCTTTAAAGACTGTGGGGGCATTGTCCACAACAGTGCCGTGCTTCCACAACCTGCTTCTGGCAAGCTGCCGCAAAATGTTTCTTACGCATGTGCGCAATCAACATAAAAAGGGGCCTAAAACAGTTCCATCAAATTTTAGCCCAGCAAGCCTAACTTGTATTATGGGTAAAATTTTGGAGGGTATATTAAAAGAAAAAACTAAAACTTTTCTTGAGGAACAGGGGTTGACTGATCAATTACAACATGGGCTCACAAAATCGAGGTCCTGCCAGACTAATTTCCTTACCTTCTACGAGAAAGTTAATAAAGAACTAGATGGGGGAATTCAGTGGATGTTGCCTTTATGGACTTTGCTAAGGCATTCGACAAACCACCCCACTTAGAGCTATTAACCACATTGAGGGAGATTAAGCTGGAGACCAATATTGTATATTGGATCTCGGAATGGTTACATGACAGAAAGCAGAGGGATATTATAAAAGGGGCACTATCAGACAGGGCACCTATCACCAGTGGGGTTCCGCAGGGTTCAGTTTTAGGGCCATGCCTATTCAACATTTATATTTCAACCCTAAAAATAAAAACCCCAAATATCTGGGTCAACCAGTTCACAGATAACTGTAGAGTGGGGTTGGTTGTTAATAACTCTGAGGAGGGGACTTGCTTGCAGGGAGCAATAAATTAAATCTTAGCATGAACCAAGTCAAACAAACTTGAGTCAAACACATCTAAATGCAAGATGATGCATTTGGGTAGGCATAATAGTGAAGTAGCTTCTAAACTTGGAATTGATCCACTAAGAGTAAGACAGCAAGAAAGAGACCTGGGAGTCAAGATCACTAATGTTCTTACATTTAGTTCACACTGTAATGATCAGATAAAAAAGGCTAACCAAAATCTCAGCTGTATCTTGAGACACATATCCAGCAGGGAAGAGAGGATTCTGATGCCACTGTACAGTGCTTTAGATAGGCCTCATCTGGAGTATTGTGTCCAGGTGTGGTCCCATATAAAAGGGAGGACGTCATTAGAGTGGAGAGGGTACAGAAAAGGGCCACCAAAGCTATCATCAACCTTAAAACTAGATCTTACAGGGAAAGGTTGGAAGCATTAAACCTCTATTCACTACATTATAGGAGGTATAGAGGGGACATATGCATGCTGTTTAAAGCCATGGGGGATATTAATTGGAGGGAAGAATTAGGATTTACACTCAAGACCAGTCGGAGTAGTGGTAGGAGGCATAGCAAGCAGCTATTCTTATTCAGATGGAATTTAATCACAAGGAAAAATTGGTTTAGCCAGAGGGTAATATCATCATGGAATGACCTTCCAGCTTTGGTGGTAAATAGTCCTAATATGGATATCTTTAAGTCAAGATTGGACATTTTCTTTTTTTTTTCCCTATTTATTCTTTTTTGTGCCACACCTCTCTCTGCCGGGCCATCCACCCGGTCACGGACCCCTCGGCTGCGGCATCCCCACATGAGCCATTCTCCCGGGACTCCCTGGATTACCCCCCAGGGCGGAGATGTGGCACCCAGCCCGTAAGGTACCACGAACAATGGGATAGGGTGGGAGTCAGCCTGGGGAGCCAATAACAGCCAAGGGGAGGGCATCACATAGGCAGAGAAGAGGCAGGCTTGGTTTTTCTCCCTCTGGGGGGGCGGGAACGTGCAATGACACCAGCATCCATCCTGCCCCCTTGTAACCTTGCTGGTACCATATGCTGTGGCACTCCTGGCCTCCATCAGGGGTCCCCTTGCACCGGTGACATCCTGCACCCTCCCCCAGAGAAGGAGAGCAGTTGTGGCTCGATCCTTCTTCCCCCGGCCAGCCCTCCAACGACCTGAGTCCGTTCCGAACCCGGGTCACCATCATTGTAAGTGGAAATCCAACCACTGTGCCGGCAGGCCACAAGGACTGGACATTTTCTGTAGGAATAGAACTATTGAGTTCTAAAATATAAGGGGCTGGCAAGCTATAAGGACTGTAGTCTATGATGCTCGATATATCCTATGAATCCTGTTAAAGCCTGCCCTTCTAAAATCAATGACCTCAGCTTTTGATTGGGGTTTACTGGTCCCCATAGCTAGCTCAAACCAGATAGAGTTACAGTCGCTGTTCCCTAGTGGTTCCCCTACCCGCACCACTCTTACTATCTCCGAGCTGCTGAGCACTACATCAAGGATGGCAGCCTGCTTGGTGGGTTCTCTAACCAGCTGCACCAACTGACAGTCCTGGACTGTATCCAGCGAGGCGAGGCTTGACTTCTGGTGCTCCTGCCAACTGTAACCTCCTAGTTGATATCCACCAGGTTCAGGTCACCCACCACCACGTCCCCTTTTGCCACTCTCCTGACTAGTTTTTCCCCCAAGTTCCCTATCCCTCTTCTCCTCCTCCTCCTCCTGTCCTGGTGATCTGTAGACAATTCCCACCTGTATTTTATAGCCAGAGATTGCTGTGAACTGCACCCACAGTGATTCTATCTCCCCATTTGCCCCTGATGTGTCCATCCTCCACTGCCTCAGTGCCATTCCTGACATAGAGAGCTACACCCCCTTTACCTTTTCCTCTAGCTTTCCTATATATGGCGTACCCTGGGACTGTCAGGTCCCAGATCCTGTCTCCGAGGCCCAAGTCTCAGTGATGCCTAGGAGGTCCACCTCAGTGTCTGCCACCATCACCTGCAGCTTGTTGATTTTATTATCTAGACACCTGGCATTCAGACTGACCATCTTCCATCTAATCCTTGACTCCCTTTGGATATTTACCTGTCCTTTGTCTTTTTTCCTCTGTCGTCTCCTTCCCTTCTTGTTGTTTGCAGGTTTTGTGCCCCCCTTCATCCGTTCCCCCAGCCCAGTTTGGACCTCAGCCCCATTTTTTCTTGCTGCGCCTCTACAAGCCCCAAGATTTGGGGGAGTATTAGCTAGGTTCCCCTTTCTCTCTCCTACCACCTTGGTTGCCCTAGACTCAGTCTCCCCCACTGTCAGTTTAACTGATTGACAAAGACATCAAACTTCTGCCCAGCGCACTAGCCCCCTCCTTAGTCAGGTGAAGGCCATCACCCTTGAAAAGCCTCCAGTCCCATAAGTCTCCCCAGCTCCCCACAAACTGGTACTCCTTCTCCTGACACCAATCTCTCAGCCACCCATTAAACTCCTCTATCACCTCCTTCCTTACTTTTTCACCACTCCTTCCTCTGTACTACACAGGGAGGACCTCAGAGAAGGCCAGAGAGGCTTAGTGGGTCTTTACTCTGTCTGCCAGATTACAAACATTCTGTTTCACCATCTCCACAATCTGGTTAGCCAGATCAGTGGTACCTAAGTGTGCCAGCACCCCCCCCCCATCATCCTACCTATACCATCAACATCCTGGATGGCTATTGCTCCAGAGAGGCATCTGATCATCCTCCTCCCATACAACCCTCTTTCCACAACTTTCTCTGCTCTTCTGACCACTGAATCCCTGACCACCAAGACTCTCCTAATTGAATTCTTCCTATTTTTCCCTCAGGTGCCATCAAGTTGTCCTGTTCCTCTCCATCTACTGACTCAGAGTCCTCCCCAGTGGAGTCAGGTGCCTAGAGCTCCACCAGAGGTGCAAAGCAGTTTGCCATCTGGATGGAGTGATGCTGGACAACCTCCCAGTGGCTAGCCCTGGCTCCCTTCCCCCTCCCTCCCAAGCTCCACCCCCCGCCCCGAAACCAATGGGCCTCTGGGGAAGTGGGGATGCAGTGTGCTGGCTCCAGCCGAGCTGGAAACACAGCAGAGATATCTTATCTCTCGCTGCTGCCAGCTGAGTTTGGGGCACTGCAAAGGTTCTGCATATGGGGCAGTGCCCTCTCCTCCCAGCATGCCCCTGGAGATGAGTGCTCCACAGATGCCACAACTAACTATCTCCCCAGCATACCCCATCCTTATGCTAGACCAAGGAATAGGGCTCTACCTAGAAAGAGTGTTGCTAGTGTACTTGCAGTGTTACCCTAACCAATTGTAGAAGTAATTAGGCAATTTCTAGAGAAAGGAGTAACAAAACAACAATTTAAACATGATACTTAGCTATTAGCAAAACCAAATTCATGCAGAAGTGGCTTGGCAATTTCTAGAAGCTGGAGTAACAGATAATTTAAAAGTGATACTTAGTTGTTAGAAAAATCAATGTATCACATTTCATAGCACAATTTGGCAATACACCTGGCAAGCTGCAAAATGATTAAATACTGAATTGAATTATAGGTGTACATAGGCAGATACTTTACTGGGAAACCTGAAGATGTAGCCCTAAACAGTTTACACAACAGCCTTTATAGGACAGAGATTAATTTGCACATAAGTTATTATAAGCAGTTTGCTAATACCAAAAAGCAGGTAGGAAGCCTTGCAACAGGTAGGAAACCCTACAGTCCTAAAAAGCAGGTAGGAAATACTACAACCTTGTTAGCAGTCTTTTACTAGATTGCAAACAGTAACAGACAAACAGACTAAGTAGTAGTATATCCGTCTAACCCCACAGATGTGCAGGCAGTGTTTAGCACAATGAAAGTTCAGCAGTAATGCAGCTTTATTATAGAAGAGATATCACTGTACTCACAGCATCATTTAAAATCATATGTGACCATAGTGTCAGTGATTGCTGCCAGCCTGTTTTGGGTTAAAGGTTGGGTAAGGCCTGCTGGGAAGTGAAAGAGGATAGACAACAGGTCAATTCTGTAGGGAAAAAACTGATAAAAATGTAATTTATACCTGGCTGAGGATGTGGATTAAATAATTGCAGGTTGTGATAGCACATCAGTTCAGCAATGGAATAATAGCGAGGACGATATCGGCGACGGCAATGTCAGTGACTATTATTACGATGCCCGTAAAGATGGTCGAGCATTGTTACAGTGACAAAGGTATCCCCCCTCTTCCCGAGGTGCTATGACCTTGAGGTTTGTTATTTTATTAAAGGGGGTGCAGGAGGTAAAGCCCCCCACAAAGGGGGGGGCAAAGGGGTGTGTGGGGGAAAAGCCCCCCAAGAAACAAGCATTTTAAAAACAGTCACCATAACGGTGTTCCCCCATATGTATAGGCACCATAATTGTAGTTGCCATACTGTCATCACTGATATGGTCCTTGCTATTATTTCATCTCTGAACTGACATGGAGCCACAGCCTGTAAGGGAGAGTGATTGGATTCACGGTCTACACATTACACTGTCTCTTCTCTTCTGTTGTTACCGGCTCTGCAGCCTCCTGCCCCGGTGGTCAGCATACTGTGCCTTGTGACTCTGGCCCCAAGGCTTGCTTGCTGTGCCCCAGCCCATAGCAATAGCAATATTTGAGTGCATACATGAGTGGACTGGGCTGGTGGTTGATAGAACTACTTGTAGAACAATGTCCTGGGCAGCAGCAGGAGGGAACATTGGTGTGACCAAGGAATGGCAGGGCAGGGATATGGAACAGTTGGAGGGGTTACTGTATGATTGATGAAGGGTGGTAGGAGGGATCTGGAGCAGGGGGAGGGGTTATTATGCAACCAGGAAAAGGTAGCTGGAAGGATCTGCAGCAGGGGTAGGGGATTTTGTGTGACAGGAGAAAGGCAGCGGGAGTTATTTGGAACAGTGGGAGGTGTTATTTTGTGATGATGAAGGCTGATAGGAGGGATCTGGAGCAGCAGGAGGGGGTTTCTGTTGATTAGGGAAGGGCGTTTGGAGATATCTGGAGCAGCAGGAGGGGTTTTGTGTGATCAGAGGAAGAGCAACAGGTGGGCTTTCATGGAGAATGGCAGGGCAGCAGGAGAGATATGGAGCAGTGGGGGTTTCTGCCACAGGTGAAACCTGGGTCAGAGGGACACTGCTTTGCTGCCTGATGGTGGCACTATGAAAGGACGCAGCTGCACTATGATTGGTGTGGCTCATCCTTTCATATGTGAGAAGTTTCCACCTAACAGGCAGCACAGCAATGTCAGCAGCAGCCTTGCCAGGACTGGGTGTTCACACGCACACTTCCTGCAGGCACGCCTGCACTGGCTGCTTATAGCACATGCCTCTCAAGCCCCTACACTGTCTGTGTGTCCTAAGATGTCTGCTTTGCACATGCCAGCAAGCAAATATAAAAAACAAAATATCAGTTCATGTAGCTGTTACAATAAGTGGTTTAATGATAAAAGCATTTTCTGATGGAGAACAAGACTTTAGATCTATTGGCTTGTGTGGTTTTATGATTCAAATCTTTACTGTTCAGTGGCAAAAGTGCCAAATTTAGGAGGGACAGAGGAAATTTGTAATGCAAAATCGGGAATGTCTCTGAAAATCAGGCACAGCTGAGAGGTATGTGCACTTTGTTTATGAACATACTCATGCCGTGCACGGCCTCCTATTTATGTGGCAACTTAACAGGCTGGGACTGTGACATTCAATGTAACAAAAACATTCTAAAAGAAGTTCACATGATCCCACTCTGGCAGCACTATATCAGGGGAGGGTAGTGCCTTAGGACCCAATCCTCAATGAGACATCTTTGGGGCACCCTGCAGCATCCACAGCCTGGCTGCATATTCTCTACATGACTGATCCCAGGCTGCGCTGACAACTCCATGACAGGTCAGGTTGGGTGCAGGCTAAGGGCAGGGTCAGATGACTGCCCCATCCACAGCACTGCCAAGGCAGCCTACACAACTAGTGTACAGATGCTACACAACCCTGTCGACTTCTATAGTACCTATACCCCCCCTCTACCCAGCCATCCAGGAACTACCAGGGCCAGAATGGCCCAAGCTGCACCAGCCACCAGCCCTGGGAGCATAGTTATGGGACTGGAGTTGTCTCTGCCACCAGCCAGTAAAAATCTCACAGTGCCCATCAGGAATATGGCAGCCCATGAAGGACTGACACATGCAGCCATATCCTGTGGACCCCCACTCTGTGCACAATGGGAATCCATTGAAGCGTCTACTCAACATCCCTTAGGATGCCCCTGATCCTGGCCACAGTGCCCCTGGTGCTATCCACAGCTCCTGCGCAGGGATCCCCACCTGTAGGGTGGGGTGAATGGGCTGAGGATGGCATCTGCCCTCACATGGTCCTGAAGCAAGCAGCAGGGATACGCTTGTTCTGAGCATATCCCCTCCACATCTGTGGATTGAGGCCTAACATCACTGCCTCCTGATGAAGTCCTATTGTTGGACAAAGCACTGACTAACTATGGCTGGTTATTTTTGCTATGTTACACCCTTAAAAAAACTCTTTTTGAACTTTAAATGTACATTCTGTGTGCACTTGCTGCACTTTATTGTGATTGGACTTTTGGCTTTGGTTATTTGGTTCCTGCACTGGGAACAATAAAGTACTCTATATTCTGCAATCTAATCTGAACCTTTAGCCATTTGTCAAACAATATTTTTTTGTGCATGGTGTGTGAGTACCCCTCCAAATGTGTGTTGTGATCTTTGACCTCTAAAACCTGAGTTGAGACATCCACAGAGAACTGTGTATGGCATAACACAAGTCATACGGTGATATGGCATGTGCAGTGCCCCAGGTACACTAAAAAAGCACCATAGGCATCTCCCCACTCATCACTCATCTTTAGTCCCTCTTCTGGGTCACTAAAATATATATTATTCTGTTAGTCCTCCTGTTCTTCTTTGCAGTTCAGTGCCCCCCCCCGTCCTAAAACCAGCCAATTTGTAGTCCATGGCATCCATTGTATTCCTGTCTCTGTTCTTCTGCACAGCTAGATGTATTTAACATTCCCTAGAAAATTTCTGTCCCCTACCAGCTCAGGTGCCCACCAAATACCAGCACCAGCCTATAGAACTACATTACACAGTTCTACAGGTCACAGTGCTGCTTTGGCATGTGACTGAGTGTTTGGTGACTGGCATACCACTGTGGATATCTCAGCACATTGTTTGCATGCCAGTCCCTACCCCTTCCCACCCAGTCACAGTGCCCTGTGCGATAGTGCAGGATACGGTTTGCAGCATCATTGTATATGGGACAACAGTGTGGAACAATTATTCCAAACACTTTGTACCACCAGTTTACAACTGCATTTGGGGTTCCAGCTGTGTACTATGTATAGGTGAAATCAGCACTCCCTGACCCTTTGAAATCCAGTGTGCAGTGTGTATCAGAGAAGTCAACACTGCATTTAGCTTTTTCCCCATACAGCTTTTTTCCAGCCCCAGCCACCAGTGTCACAGGGATATACTTTGCTCATGCAAGTGTCCACAGATCCTCATGGGTCCCCACCAAAACCAATAATGCCTATAGCTTTTCTTCCATGACAGGGGATCTGGGAAGGGCTGCCCTCCAACCCCAAGACAGTCCTATTAAGATTAGTTAAAAGACAAAGAACCTCAGCACACAAGCACTGAGGCAATGGTTCACCAAAGGGCATTGACCAAGAAGCCAAGTTTCAAAGAAATACAAAATCACACATGCCCCCATAATGCAAAGCATCATGGACTGCATATACAAATCACCACAGAATATTATGCTGGTTCAACTTTAAGCAGAAATGCATGGTGCCAAAAGGCCTCTCACACAGTTTGCAAAGAGTGCCAACAGCAGACATAGACACATGTTTCATCCTACCAGGACTCATCAGTATGTCTCGTCTGTATGACACCCCAATGAAATGAACCAGCTACCCTAAGATGGTCTATCAGGGTTATGTTGTAGTGAACCCAATTAAAACAAAAAACAATGTAAAAGACAAAGAACCTCTGTGCACAAGCACTGAGGCAATGGTTACACCAAAGGGCATTTGGCTGGGAAGCCAAGTTTCAAAGAAATACAAAATCACACATGCCCCCACAATGCAAAGCATCAAGGGCTGCATATGTAAATCACCACTGAATATTATGCTGGTTCAACTTTAAGCAGAAATGCATGGTGCTGAAAGGCCTCTCACACAGTCTGCAAAGGTTGCCAACAGAAGACACAGACACGTGTTTCGTCCTACCAGAACTCATCAGTATGCCTCGTCTGTTGACACCCCAGTGGAATGAACCAGCTACCCTAAGATGGTCTATCAGGGTTATGTTGTAGGTGAACCCAATTAAAACAAAAACAATTTAAAAATAAAGAACCTCTGTGCGTAAGCACTGAGGCAATGGTTACCCAAAGGGCATTTGGCTGGGAGCCAAGTTTCAAAAGAAATACATATACATTACACAACTGATTTCAAAGCTATATGCATCATGGATTCCATATATATATATATATATATATATATATATATATATAGTCCTGAGTCTGAATTTCCTGTCCGACCTGTATTCTTGTTATTTATTTTTGTAGCTGCAACGTCATTTGATATCATTTATTGTGCCTCAGGAAACCATTGTCAATGAGTCATGGCTCAGTTATTGTATTATCACTCATCCTGTTTTAAATAAAAATCTTGAAATCTTGACTCTTCAGCTGCAGGAGTCCAGGGCATGCAGCAGAGGCAGTGGGCTCACTTTAGCTGGGTGGTGCTTGCTTGACTTCTCAAGTGTTATCTTTGACGGGATAGCCTATAATCTTGGCTTTGTGGGTGATCACCAACACTGCCCCCACTCCACACCCCACCAAGCTCTGGAGTCAGCATGAGTGGCTCTACGCTATGGAAGGTGGGAACAGTAGTGAAGGAAGGCCAACAATGGGTACCCATGTCATTGAGACAAGGTCTCCCTCCCCAAATTGGCTTTCCCTCTATCCCTTGGCATGAGCAAGTACTCCGGGGAGTTAACCCTTCCACAAAAAACAAAACCAAGCCCTGCCACTGTGTTGGTTTCCTGTGGTGCTTACACTGCAGAGATGAAGGACTGGTTAAGGAAGCTGGGGTGGGTGTGGGGGACAGGGCTGATGCCAAAACAGGAAATCAGTGGTGGGGGGGGGAGGAAGGCCTGAATAGAGAGGGGTGCAGGTTAGAGGTAGACCAGGCTATCAAAAATAAATGTATTTAAAACAAATAAAACTCTATCTGCATCCCAAACCCGGCATCCCTGAGGTGCAGGTGGATCAGATTTCTAGGATAATTCTTTGGCTTGGGGATAGGAAGTTCTTGCTGTTGGCAGAGCAGTTCTTCTGCCCCTCCATGTTCTCATAGCAGCACCATGAAGAAGCCCTTTGTCCCTCTTGACAACAAGTCTTTTTGAGTGCCACTATTTGTTTTAAAATCCCGAACATCAAACCAACATTTTTGTGCAGTTTCACCTTACATTCTATTTAACAAAACATTAAAAGGCTAGCTTCAAGCTGGTTCATTTACAGTATATAAATAATTATGCAAGATATAGTTGACCCTCTGATAAAGGCAGGGTGACTTGTGGTCAGGGAGGACACGTGATCCGAACTGTTTGATCTTATCCCTTCTGGGGAATGATAGTGTTATCATCACCCAGTCACTGTCTTGTTGCTGCACTGTCCTGTTTCTGCATGCGCGCGCGCGCGCGCACACACACACACACACACACACACACACAGGCACACAGGCACACAAAGACACAGCACAACAGCGTAGTCTGTCCCGGCATATTCATTCACTTTATGAAATGGGGTCTGGTTAGTCCTGCCTCATGACTGGTTGAAACCTGGTCACATGGGGGAGGCATTTAACCTGCCAACAGAGATGTTAAAATGAGCTTGTGGGTTAAAAAGGTCATTATAAAAATTTGTCCCAAACATTTGACAAAACCCCACAAAAGCATACCTTTACCCTCCAAAGAAACCCCTTATGGTTAGAGACAAAAACTACCTGACGGAATGGAAATGACAACACAGAGTATTACAATATGGCATGTAGTATACAGAGAAAATAAAGGGGCCTTATACATAGTCACATGGGCGTGTCACTATGTGGTCACAGTCACCACTTAGTGCCGGGCCATTGCCTATTTCTGACGCATGACCGGGTCACAAACCTTTCCCTGCAGTGTTGCTAATGACATTGCGACTGTGCAGTAAAACGGATAGGGCTGGGGTCATCGGCAAATTGTCCACAGGGACATGCATAAGGCATAGTGAATCTCACACAGTTGGTTGCACACTTTGGTGATGCCCTCTGCCTGTAGAACCACAACAGACAAGTGGCAGAAACTAGCAGAAATGGGGAAATAGTGCCCGTTACTTCCTTAGGCCTGAAAAAAGTAGTTCATTGGCCTAATCTGAGCTACGAAATAGAATATTTTACATTTCACAGGGAAAGTGCTACCTCCTGACAAAACTGCTACCACCTTGAAAAGATTCTAGATCCATCCCTGGTGGTAGAGGTGTCACTGTGCTACAGCCCCCAACAGTGCAGCCGGCGTGGTACCGTGACCAATAAGGGACCTCAGTACAGATTGACAGCTGCAAGGAAAAGGTCGGATGGGGGGGCACTGAATGCAAGTGATACAGAGGAGGTCAAGAAGCAGATGGCAGACCTCTGTACCACCAGGGATGGATGGAAATTACCTAGAAAATTAAGTTAATGTGAGTGTCTTGCAGGTTGGGTGAACACTACAGTGGTAGTGCTGTTTCATATGGGTTCTCCCATGATGTAGCACTATGTCACTGGTGCTGTGCCAAGGACACACCTATGTGGGAGTCCCAAGCAAGCTTGTTACTGGGTGAAAACCCTGTAGGTACCCATTAACATTTGGTTAAGTGATTTGCATTATGATGTAGGGACCAATCCACAGAAACCTCCAGTCTGTCTGCATGTGTAGAGAGCTGAGAAAAGCTGCCGAGTTCCCCACTACACACAGGATACTCCACAGAATCCACAGCAAGGGCTGGTGCCTCATCTCACCCAATCCCTGAACCATATGCATAACTACACGGGTGAGATGGGGCGGGACACAATGCATGGGTGGGCATGTGTCCAATTCCCAAAGCATTCCCAGTGGTGTGTAGTGCTAGTGGAGGGGGAAGCTACACAGCCCTCAGAGCTAAAGAAGCACCTACACACCTCCCATCCACACTGTCACATGATGCTGCCTTCATGCCCAATATCAGCCCTCTTTCCTCCAGCTCCCAGTCCTAGGAGCCTCCACGGTGGGCTGGGGGTATCACTGGCACCAGCCAGTGTTCATTTGATAAATGTTATATATAGAAGTAAGGATACAATAGTCCTGCGAACTACCATACATATCCAACAAGACCTGCTCCCCACACAGGCAGGTACCACTTGCCATCTGACATGGGGTCCGATTGGACCCCACCTTCACCCCTTGCCTCCCCCGGCCCTCCACCAGTGCAGCATGGAGGCTGGGGATTGAGGATGCCCTTAAGTACATACAGAGATAGGAGGGCATGGCCTGCAACTGATATATGCTTCTTTTGAGCATATTCTGGTCCACCTATGCAGAGTGGGCCCTGAATCACCAGGCAGATTCTTCCCTTGGTGTGTAAGTCGAGCCTTTCAGCATGACAGTTTTTAATGGTAACACAGTGGAAAGGAGTGTCTCTTTGCACAATGAATTTAAGCCACCAACAACTGCAACTCAGAATCAGGCCCAGGGCATAAGACTAGTATCTGTTAGTTGGCAAAAAAAAATGATCACACAGGTTTTTACCAAAAATGTATTTCTGACATCCTTCAAGTCATCATTAGTGTATTATTAATTTCTGCATATATTTGTAAAACAGCTTTTAAAATTCAATTTGTAATCAAGGATTCAAGTAATTAAAGATGGCCACCTCTCATGATTTTTAAAAATCACTTTTCTCGAGGTTACCTTTTGAATGTACATACCAAATTCATACTGTGGCTGTATTACGATTATGCTACCACTCATCTTGGATGGTAAACAGCACAGCACCACACAAAGATATTTACATTTTTTATGGCAGGTGTGGCACTGGAGTGAGAACTTTTAAAAAACTCAAAATCCTGTATCTCACTTCAGGAATGAAAGAAAATGAAAAGAAAATGGGTATACTAATGTTTTTTCCAGAAATACATTATCCCTGAAAATCAAACTGCATGGAGACTAACAAGTACTGCTGCATTAAAAAGGCTGCCATTTCTTTAACATTACACAGTTTTTTATCAGTAGAATGACACTCCAGAATTTGTGAACTACTGTACTACTTGGGCCCACCCCACTGGGGGGGGGGGGTTAACCTAACATAACCTACACTCTGTTGGTCTTACTCTTTACAGCTTAGCACTACTGCCATCATTGTACTCTGATGTGCCTGACAGAAATGGTCCTCCAAACAAAAACTAAAACCTGTCTGATTCCTAACCTTGAACTCCTAAAAACCCTTCCTTAAAAGAAAAAAACAACAGCTTAAGTGATTATTTATTTATTTTATTTATTTATTTAAGAATCAGTTTACAACCTTTGAGCCAGAGGCTCGTTTACAAAGGTACTTCGTCACATAAAGACATACATTGCGTTTCAGTTACATAGTACAGATTTGCCAAAAATCAGTAGGCATTCACCAGAGGTGCCACGTCACATTGTGGTCAGACAGATACAATTGGGTACAGGGTACATGTAATCGATAGCAGGTATTAAACAAGTTGGTATCAAGTGAGCAATTCTGGTAGATAAACATTGAAACAGCTGGCACTGGCCAGGTTAAACCTAGGCAAGGTGGACATGGAAGTGGTGTAGGGATGGTTGGTGGAGAGCTGCCCGGGGCATTTGTCAGGAGAGAAAATAAAGAGGTGGAGGCTATGTTCAGAGACAGGAGCAGTTACGATGCTGAAGATGTGGTTCCGGCGCGGTTTTGAATGTGGAGATGGTGATGGCATTGGTGATGGTGGAGGAGAGTTAAACCAGGTTGGGGCTCTATAGCTGAAGGACCTCTGGCCACGGCTGGTTCTTGTTCTGGGGACCTTTAGAGTGGTCTTGTAGGAAGACCGTGTTGCAATGGTGGGAGGGCTCTGGTGGATGGATGCTGTTACCCCAGGGGGGGGGAGAGCCCAAGTAGGGTTTTTTTGGTGAGGAGACAGGTCTGGTATCGGAGCCGTTCATCCAGGGTAAGCAGGTTAGCATCGACATATAGCTGACAGGTGTGTGTGAGTCTGGGGGCACCAGTAATTAATCTGCACGCTTTATTCAGGGTTAGGTGAATTTTGTTTAGTGCAGTGTACAATTTGCATACAATAACTATATAATCACTATGCAAACAGGTGGCAATTATGGAGGGGTTGAACCAGAATTAAGAAATAAAACTTTAGAATCTGGCTGGTTTTAAAATTTAGAAATGAAGCTTCCTATAAAAAAACGCATCTTGTGCAGTTTGAAATGCAAATTGATGACATGCCAGCAGCATGCGATTAAAATACAAATATATGCAAATAACTAGATGCAAAAAGAAAGAGGCTCAGAAACAAGAATCTTTTTTGTTCCTGTTTAAGTTCAACTTATAACTGTTAAAGGTTTGCCTGTCCCTAGGCTTCCTTTTCGCAGATGGAAGTAGTTGAACAATCATGTGCTTTCGTAAAACACCTGTGAAGCAGGCTGACCCAGAGGTGTGACAGTAGCACATTCCACTATCATCTGGGAGACCAGGGTTCATGTGCGAGCCCTGGAATCTCATGCTGGTGCCAGATGGGTGTTAGGTGCATCATGGGGGTGAGGTGCTAAAGTCTCAGAAGAAGGGGTACCACTTTGTGGGGGGATTGGGGGGACTTCTGGGGTAGGAGACTCTCCAAGGGTGATGGACTTCACATGACAAAAGAAGAGGCCAGCACACTGAGGCAAAAGTTTTTTTTTTTTTTTTTCATTTAACAGTTTATACTCCTCCTTCTGTGTGGAGCAGGCCACAACGACCGCCGGGCACTGGCACCTACACCCTCGGACAAGGTCTGACATACACACAGACACACACACAGGGACCTGATGAAGTTAATGGGACACCCTTCCCCCTAGGGGGCCCATGACCAGGAACCAGGTGGCCATGCCTCTCATGTCCGGGGGTGCAGGGCACAGCCATGAGCTGCCATGGTCACCCCACAATTTTCTGCCATTGTGTTCCCACGGCAGCTGGATGTGCAATGACGTCAACTGCACCTACATGCAGACATCCGCCGTACTCCCTCCCCTTGGTATGCTCGCTACTGACAGTAAGCCCAGCCTCCACTAGGTGCCACTGCAGCGCAACACATGCCCCGAGCCCAACCCAGAGGAAGGACAGCAGTCATAGGATGCTCAGTCTTTCCTCTTCCCTGCCAGCCCCCAACGGCCCAAGTTCATTCCTAAACCTGGGTCACTGGCGTGGCATGAGGTGTGTCGTCCACGCCTCAACCCTCAGTGCCACCGGGCCAGTGAAGCAAAACTTTGATATCTATGGCAGACATTTATTTTTGCTGAGGTTGAGACTGGAACTAGGGGAACGGGAACCACAGTGGCAGGTGAGAGGAAGGAGATCCTAGCTGTACTCCCCCACATCCGGGGCTTGTAGCAACACAGCAGATGAACAGGGGGATGTGGCTCCAACTGGACTAGGTGAGGAGACATTAGAGAGGGGTAATGCAAAGTGTGCAAACACCAGAAACTAAATAAAAGGATGTGAGGACAAGGAAAGCACAAGAGTAGTAGCAATGGAGGATCAGGGGTCAGATGGAAAAGGGTATTCCTTAATGCCAGGAGCCTGGGTAACAAAATCAGTGAGCTCTTGGCACAGATGGCAGACATTGAGGTGCACCTAGTGGGCATCACAGAAATGTGGGCATTGGAAAGTAATAGCTGTGGCCTGATGTACCTGAGTACTCATTGTTTAGGAAGGATAGAGGAGCAGGTAGAGGGGAAGGAGTAGTCCTCTTTGACAAGGAGGGTATCGAGATGGCAGAAGATGGGTGCATTGGGGTAGTAATGGAGAGACAGTCACTGTGGGTGCAACTTATGGCAGCCTCAGGAAAGAAACTGCACTTGGGGGGGTGATCTATAGACCTCTGGGGCAAAGGCACGAGAGAGAGAGAGAGCTCAGGGAAGAATTTGAAAGAGGGGTGGCAAAGGTAGTGGTGGTGGGTGATCTGAACATGCCAGACATCGATTGTAATATTCCAGTGTCCAGGAGTCAGGCCTTGCTGAATGCCTTCCAGGACCATCTGATGGTACAGCTAGGTAAGGAACCCACCAGGCAGACTGCAATTCTCCAAGTGATGTTGACCAAGTTGGAGGTGGTAGGAGCTGTGAGAATATAGAAGACTCAGGAGAACAGCAACCACAACTCTGTTTGGTTTGAACTTGCCCTTGGGACAGGAAAACTCCAGTTGAGAGCTGAAGTCTTGGATTTCAGAAGGACAGACTTCAACAGGCTGAGGGAGCTTGTCAGGGAAAAGTTAGTCAGGGTGGACAGCAAAATGGTTGGTGGAAGAAAGATGGAAGGGAATTAAGGGAGCCAATCTCGAGTCATCTAAGTTATACATGAGAATGGTAAATAAAAAGAATAGGCTTAAAAGACACTTATGGTTCTCAGCAAGAGTTCAGGAAGCATTGAGGGCAAAGAAAATGGCCTTTTACAAGTATGAAAAGCAGGGTCAGGAAGACGGGGGAATATACATACTGAAAAATAAGAAGGTAAAGAGGGTGGCTAGGGAGGCAAAAGCAGATACAGAGCTATGTACTGTGGAGGGGGTCAAGAACAGAGAAAAACAGTTATTCCGATACATTAGTGAAGAAAGGAGGGGGAATCATAAGGTTAGCAGAGTGGGGTAGGGTGATAGAGGAGGAGGACGGGCAAAAGGCTCCCATCCTTATTGATTACTTTAGCTCAGTCTTCACTAAGGAGAATGGTGGTACCTTGCCAGAGACTGGCATCAAAGCTGCCACAAAGGGGATTCTGGAGATGAAGCAGACAATATTTACAAGCAAAAAGATCCCAAAAAGACTAGCATCACTAAAAACAGATAAGGCTCTTGGACCTGATGGGCTGCATCTGAGTTAACCCAGGGAGCTGGCAGTAAAACTGGCTGAACTCCTGGTACTGGTAGGTCTGTTCAACAGCTCTCTAATGACATTAGTAATTCCAAAGGAGTGGAAAGTGACGGACATAGTTCTGCTCTATGGAGCGGGGAGACAAGAAACATGCAGGGAACTACAGACCTGTCAATCTTACCTCTATTATTGGGAAGCTGATGTTGTCACCGGTCAAAGAGGAACTTGTAGACTACTTGGAGAGCTACAGGCTCCAGATAATAAACAGGACGGATCTGTGGCAGGGAGGTCTTGTCAGACTAACCTGATCATTTTCTTTGTCTGGGTGATGAGGGAAATTAATAGGGGTCACACTGAGGATTTCCTCTACTTTGACTTCAGCAAGGCTTTTGACTCAGTACCTCAAAGATGCTTGCTGAAGAAGATGGAGGATCTGAATCATAGTAAACTGGGTAGGTAACTGGCTAAAGGGGAGGCAGTAGAGGGCTGTAGTCAATGGGATCAAGTCAGCAGAGAGGGTGGTCACGAGTAGGGTACCACAGGGATCTGTTCTGGTACCAGTCCTCTCCTTTTTTAATTTTTTTAATTTTTATTTTTTTAGGTTTAAATGAAAGCCAAGACCTGTATCTCATCTGATATGCTTATCAGCATATATGGTCATGTTCATCATTACCTTGGGGTTGGTACCAGTCCTCTTCAATATGTTCATTAGCAACATTGGTGAGGGTATCTGTGGTAGGCTGTGTCTCTTCGCAGATTAAGCTCTGTGGAAGGGTGGATAGCGAAGAAGGAATCAGTAAAATGTAGAGTGATGTATGAAAGCTAGAGAAGTGATCTAAGGTTTGCAGTTGAAATTCAGTGCCAAAATATGCAAGATAATGCACCTAGGGAACAAGAACGCCAGGACAGAGTATTGGATAGGTGGGGTGAGACTTAGCACTATGGCTGAGGAACAGAGCCTTGGAGTTAGCATCAGTGATTCCCTCAAACAATCAAGTCAGTGCAACAAGGCATATAGCAAAGCGAGTAGGATGCTGGGATGTATCATGAGGGGTACTGATAGCAGAACAGAAGAGGTAATACTTCCCCTATATAGATCCTTAGTGAGGCCACAGCTGGAGCACTGCACCCAGTTCTGGAGCCCTCAGAGGAAGAATAGAGATAGACTGGAGACGGTGCAGTGCAGGGTAACAAAAATGATTCAGGGCCAACAGGGCAGGTCCTATGAGGAGCGCCTCAAGGCACTGAACATGTAGTCGCTGGAGACATAAGGGAGAGGGGGATATGATAAGAGACCTACAAGTTCCTAAAAGGAATTAATAAGGTGAACTGCATGGAAATATTTAGCTTGAATACTAATTCATTGTCACATAAATATGAGTGGAAACTGACAGGAGGGAGGCTCAGAAAGGACATGAGGAAGTATTATTTTACAGAAAGGGCAGTGGAGCCGCAGAACTGTCTGCCTGCCAAAGACGTGGGTGCTAAAACTGTTGGTGGGTTCAAGCACAGCTGGGATAGAATGAAAGGTATAGCAGTTGCTCAGAGTGGCAGAAGCAGAGAGGAGAACTGGGGGAAGGATGGGGAGGGTTAAGACCCTGGAGACACAGTAGGTCCCAGAGCCCAATAGGCAACACGGGCAGACTGGATGGACTGTTGATCTTTTTCTGCCATCATTATCTATGTTTTCACATTCCTATTTCTCAGGGAGGCAGGAAGCGGGACACCCAGCATTCCAGCACCCAGTGCCAGCCAACCAAAGAGTAGCATACATGTCAGCTATAAAGGAAGTCACTGATTCTCCCTCCCTTCAAGCTGGAAGAATGATACAACTGTAGCAACCCCAAACATTGTGGTGAGGAGGGGCATGGGAACCAAAAGGGGGAGAAATACTCAGGGACAAAAAATAATAAAATCATTTTTTTTTTCAAAATGCCTGGGAAGAGGGCACTGCACTGCTAAGCCAGCTCCAGGACGGCAGCTTGAATTTGGAGCTCTGTACTAGAATATAAGCAAATTCGATAACGTGCTGGTTCAAACAACATGAAGTCTGATGTATTCAGACATAATGCAGTTAGCCCCAGTACTTGAACTGCCCTGGAGAGGAAAGAGTTAACTCTATGCAGAAGCATAGAACGTTGAGCTCAAGCTCGGTTTTCAAACCTCTGTCTGTGGTACTTCCCAGTGTAACCGTCAGATTCTTTACTCCGCCTAACAGTGAAGTCGCTCCGGAGATATCCTCTGCTTGGTTTTGTAAAAGAAAAAGAAAGCATTTGGTTTAAACCGCATATTTTTGTTATTTTTGAATTTCCAGCCTCTGTCTATGGTACAGGTAGTATGTAGGTGACTATGTTTTATTTTGCTAAAAAAAGTGGAAATTGTCTTTCTTCAGTTTCTTTCTGGTCAGTCCGGTTTGGAACCGACTTTGTAAAATTTTTCTCTTTTTCTGGGATTAGTGTGGTATTCCGGTACCAGTCGGTTCAAAAGAACAGACTTTTGGTTCTTTTAAAAAGCCCGTGACATGGTTTGTAAATCGATCGATTGCTTTATTACCTGGCTTGAAAGCTTCTATAGGGTAATTTGTTAGGTTGGCTGTCTGAGAATCCCAAGAAGAAACCGGTCCCACTGGGTTTCAACACTGTACTGAGTGAGGAGGTTTTACAAGGCCGACCCCACTCATCTGTGTTTATTGTCTGGGGTTTGACCACCTCAAGTCAGACTGCCAAATCTGTAAGAACTTTCTTAAAACCACTCTAGATAAAAGACTGAGTAGGCTGAAGGAAAGAGAGGCCGAGAGGTCCGTAGATCCGGATGGCCAGCCCGGTTCGGTTGTGGCCGAACCTGAGGAGATGCCTACTGACCTAGGCGATACCTTCTTGGGCAAAAGGAGAGCCGACCCCGAGGAATCAGTTCCGTCAAAGAAAAAGTGCAAGTCTGCCGGTTCAGATCCTGTATCCCACTCTCCAACCGCGGACGAAATAGCCAAAGCAATTAGTATTGTCCAATCGCTTAGACCGGTTCCATCTGAACCGATACCGCCAGTTTGATGCCTGGATCGGCGCTCGGTTCGGTTGGATCCGTCTCCTCTGGATTATAACCCAGATGTTTATTATGAGGAGTGGGAGGGAGACGAAGACTATCCCGGTGATGACGATGATGATGACGACGAAGGGGGTCTGGATGTGTCCATTGAACCGAACATCTCCCCAGACAGGCCCTCAGGTGTCTCTCCTCCCAGGCTCTTTGAGTTCCTTCACACTTTTGTTCTACCCATGTGCAGGACAGACCCTGCAGCTTCCTTGGTTAAAGTAGCAGAGGAGGATGAAGAGCCTAATTTTTGGAAATGATGGACATCACAGAGTCCAAAAAGCTGTCTATCCCTCTTCATAAATCTTTGGGGAAACAGACACACAAAATTTTACAAACCCGTAATTCAATACCTACTGTGGATAAGAGAATGGACAGGAGGTATTTGTTATCAGGCTCAGCTGTGGAGTTCTTTTATAGTCATTGCAACCATGTTGGGGTAGTGCAGACTGCAGCCTGTGACAGGGCTAACATTCATTTGGCTTCACACCCCCTGGATAAGGACTCCAGGAAAGTGGATGCCAAGGCCAAAAAACAGTATTTGGCATCCTCTTTGGGACTCAGGCAGGCTACTTATATGGCCTATACAGCCAGGTACCAGAAATCCAGATGGGACATGGTTCTGGAACTGGCTAAACAGGCCTCTCCCCAGCTAGCCAAGAAACTGGAGGTAGTGGCTGCTGATGGAATTGAGGCATCCAAAATGCAATTTCATGCTGCTGTGGACTCCAATGATGTGGCATCTAGAGTCATGGCTACATCTGCATCTCTCAGAAGACATGCTTGGCTCAGATGTACTAGCCTTTCACAGGATACCCAGACTAAGGCCATGGATTTTCCTGTAGTAGGTAACTCTCTGTTTGGGGAGCAAACAGAGGCTTACATGAAGAAAATGGATGAGTATAGGACCACGTACAGGAGTGCACAGTCCAAGGAAAGGCAGGCCGCTCCACACAAGCGGCAGTCTAGGGGCAGGGGCAGGCCCTTTCAAAGGCCTATTTACCAAGCCCAGGCCTCCCCTCCCTTCCCACAGAAGGGGTTCTTCAGAGGGAGGAGTAGGAGGGAGATGAGCAGGGCTGCTCCCGCCTCCTCTCAGTCTAAAGCTCCTGCCAGGCAGACACCCTGATGTGTCAGCCCGGGTCGACTACCCATTTCCAGTAGGAGGCAGGCTGGCTTACTACTTCCAGGCCTGGAAGTCTGTGACCTCAGACAAGTGGGTCCTGGAAGTAGTAAGCCAGGGACTGGCCCTCAACTCCAAAAAATTTCCAAAAAGAAGGGCCAAGTCTTTTCCATCTACATCAGTCTCAGAAACCCTTGCCCTAGAGGCAGAGGTATCCTCTCTTCTAGCTCTCAGAGCTATAGAGAAGGTTCCCTTCCTACTCAGCACAAGGGAAAAGGACTGTATTCCAGGTACTTCCTTACCCCAAAGAATACAGTGGAGTGGCGACGCATCCTAGACCTAAGGTATCTGAACAAACACATTTCAAAGCCCAAATTCAAAATGGTAACTCTGGGAATAATCCTTCCCTCTCTAAGGCCAGGGGATTGGCTAGCATCTTTGGACCTCAAGGATGCCTACTTCCGTATTCCTATCAGGTGCTCCCACAGAAAATACCTCAGGTCTGAGCTGCTCTTCAGGCCATTACCAATTCAGAGCCATGCCATCTGGCTCTAACATCAGCTCCAAGGGTGTTCACAAAGTGCCTTGTAGTAGTGGTGGCTTACCTCAGAAGACAGAGTATCACCATCTTTCCGTATCTGGATGACTGGCTGTTAGTGGGTCAGTCTCATTTACAGGTCAAGTCAGCTCTTAACTACCTAGGACCTACTCAGCTCCTTGGGTTTACTTCTCAATCTTCCAAAGTCTGTACTCGAACCAGTTCAACTTCTCACCTTTATAGGCATAGAGTTGGACACTGTACAAGCAAAAGCCTTCCTTCCCCTGGCAAGGGTAAAGGCCGTAGTGGATCTCACTTCTTCCTTTCGACCTCAGGTCTCCCACCCAGCAAGACAGTTCCTCCAGCTCCTGGGCCACATGGCAGCTTCCATGACAGTGGTGCAAGAGCAAGGTTCCAGATGAGGGACATTCAGGTTCATCTGAGGTCTTTTTGGTCTCAAAAGAAGGATTCCCTTACCAAACTGATTCCAGTAACTCAGCCTTTGGTCCAAGCTCTCCAGTGGTGGTTGGGCCAGGACAACCTCAGACAAGGGGTTCCATTTTTCCCTCAAGTCCCATCAGTAGTTTTAACAACGGATGCTTCTCTCCTAGGGTGGGGAGCCCACCTGGGAGCCCTGACAGCTCAAGGGCTCTGGTCTCCACAGGAGTCTCTCCTTCATATCAATCTCGTGGAACTCAGGGCAGTTTTCCTAGCCCTGCAGAGCTTCTTGGATTCAGTCAAGGGCAAGGTGGTCCAAGTCAGAACGGACAACACCACCACAATGTGGTACATCAACAAGCAGGGAGGCACTTGGTCCTCGGCCTTGTTCACAGAAACCATGAAGCTGTGGTCTCTGGCCTATTCTCTTCAGACTTCTCTGGTAGCAGTTCACCTTCCAGGGAAGGACAACATACTAGCAGATGCTCTGAGCAGAATTTCACAGGGACACCACAAATGGTCCCTGGATCCTCACATACTGAAGGTCATCTTCTCCAGATGGGGCACTCCAGAGACAGATCTCTTTGCAGCACCGGACAATCATCAACTTCCTCTGTTTTGTTGCAGACCTCCAGTCCTGGGGACGGTTCCCCAGGATGCTCTCTTTTGGACTGGAAGGGCAGGTTTCTCTATGCCTTCCCTCTGCTATTAAGAGTTCTGATCAAGATCAGGACTCAACCCTGCACAGTGGTACTAGTGGCTCCAGATTGGGCCAGACAGCCTTGGTATCCTCTACTGCTGTCCTTGTCAGTGTCATGTCCCCTGTCTCTGCCCAAGACATACAATTTCCTGTCCTCCTCCCGGGGCGGATCTGGTACCCCAATCTCCAGTCTCTCCATCTCAAGGCCTGGCTTGTAAAGAGTTAGAATATGCAGCTCTACATCTTTCTCAGGGAGTTATGGATATTCTGAAGGTTTCTAGGAAACCTTCCACTAGAAAAACTTATAACTTCAAATTGAAAAGGTTCAGTATTTGGTGCTCTCAGAAAGGCATCCTGCCTGATTCTGCAGACATTTCCATAACCTTAGACTATCTAGTTTATCTCAATGGTTTAGGCCTTAAGCCTGCCACTCTGAAGGGTTCATCTAGCAGCTGTCTCTGCATTCCTCTCAGCAAGGAAGAACTCTTCCCTGGCATCTCATCCTGTTTTCAGAAAGTTTTTCAAAGGTCTGGTTCACATTAACTCTCCCTTTTGGGAGCCCACTCTGCCTGGGGATCTTAATGTCTGCATAGCTCAGCTAATGCAGCCATACTTTGAACCACTGGCTTCAGCCGAATTGAAGTACTTGACCTGGAAAAACTGTGTTCCTGGTAGCTATTACTTCTGCCAGGTGGATTAGTGAGTTACAGGCTCTGTCAGCGGAACCTGACTTCATCTCCTTCCACAGGGACAAAGTAGTCCTCAGAACCAATAAGAGGTTCTTGCCCAAAGTGGTTTCAGATTTTCATCTGAACCAGTCTATATCTCTCCCTGTGTTTTTTACTGACCATTCTTCTTCAGGTGAAAGAAGGTTATACAGTCTGGATGTTAAGAGGGCCTTAGCTACTTCATTGAGCATACTAAGGCACATAGAAATGACTGTCTTCAATTGTTTCTCACTTATGGTGAAGTAGGAAAGAGTAAGCCTGCTACTAAGAGAACTATTGCTGGTGTGGATTGTTTCTTGTATACATCTTGTTATGACAAGTTGGGTAGGATGCCCCTTCAGGCCTGAGGGCTCACTCAACCAGGGTACAGCTGCTTCTCTAGCTGCAGCCAGAGATATAACTTTGTTAGAGATCTGTAAAGCAGCCACCTGGAAAACCGTACATACTTTCACCAAGCATTACTCCCTGGACATCCAGGCTAGGAATGATGCTAGGTTTGGTACAGCAGTACTGCAGTGCCTCTTCCCAAAGTAGGTTATGCATTCCCTCCTCCATAGGGAACTGCTTGGTAGTCTGCATTATGTCTGAATACAGCATATTCATGTTGTTTGAAGAAAAAATTACTCACCATAGTAATGTTGTTTCTTCTAATGGAGTCTTGCTATTCAGACCCGCCTCCCTCTCAGAACCTGGTTTTGAGGGGAAGTGGGCTGGTAGGTAATGTTGCACCGGGTAATTTTGTACCTCCCTCTTGGGTGGGGTAGATGTTATTGTTATTTTTCTGGCGTTTACTAAATATTGTCACTACCTTTCCTTCTTGGGTTCTTGACTTGAGTCTTTGGGGCCCAAGAAGATATATTTTGCCCTTTGGCTATATTTGAACAATTTCCATACTTTAGTTACTAGTTAGTTAGCTCATAAGAATCTGACGGTTACACTGGGAGGTACCACAGACAGAGGTTTGAAAACCGAGCCCGAGCTCAACGTTCTATGCTTCTGCATAAAGTTAACTCTTTCCTCTCCGGGGCAGTTCAAGTGCTGGGGCTAACTGCATTATGTCTGAATACAGCAATACTCCATTAGAAGAAACAACATTACTATGGTGAGTATTTTTTTCTTTCTGGACATCACTTCCTTAAATTTATATTGCACACCATGAAGAATAAGTCATGGAATAGAAAACTATTTCAAACTCTGCCCAAGAAACAAAGAGAGCTCTCTAGACAAGAGTTGAAAGATTAACTGGGCAGCAACAGGGGATTCCTTGGAACACTTCAGCAGAGATACTCTGCATGCAGCCTCTCTGGCAGAGATCCAAGGAATCAGCATGGCCATTAACACTCTGTCAGTCAGTAAGAACACTGTTAAAGGAACATGATCCCGAACACAAGGATGTATGTACAACTTTACCTAACTGTTGTCTGCAGCAGAGAAAAGAGACAAGAAGGCTGAAGAGAAAACTGAAGACGCCGAGGTCAAGACACAACATTCTTCATGAGTTGTTCAAAAACTGTTGGAATGAGTTATAAAGCTACTGTATATATAGCAGGAAAAATAACATACAGATCGTGGGCATGCCTGTAAACACGGAGGGAAAAGACAATATATCTCCTGCAGTGTATACTTCCCAAACTTTTGGACTAATTTGGACTCCCCTATTGAACTGGAATGGGACCATTGTGCACTCAGAGCAATACCTTAGCCATGTGAGTGGCCTAGAATGATAGCTGCCAGAGCACTCAACTTTTCAGTCAAAGAGGAAATAACAGATGCAGCAAGGAAAAGATCCTGGACTGGGAAGGCTCAAGGGTTTCACACTACTAGGACTATACAAAAGAGGCAGCGGACTTGAGAAAGACTTTTGATTATGTCAGCAAGACCTTGCAAAGGGAGCAAGCTAAATACCAGCTAATGTCCCCAACCATGATGAGAATATTTGCTAAAGGAGTGGAGCATGATTTCAGGGTGCTCAGAGAGGTGAAGGAGATCATCGCACACAAATTTGTTAAATCCGCCACCAGTAAAGGCAAAGAATATGCAACTTTGGAGTAACAAAGCAACATAGTAACTTAGGGTCGGAAAGGACTCCAGGTCTAGAAAGTCTCCCCCACCACTTCATAAACAGGGACCAAAAAGCATGCTATGCAGACATATACTAATTTATAAAGATTTTCCACAAACCCTACTACCCAAGGTACCTTATAATTCACTTGGCAAGTAGAAATTGTCTAAGCTTACCTTGAAGGCTTGCACTACGGTCCTGGTCACTGTCTCTGATGATAGTAGGCTATTCCAAAGGTTCACCACCCTCTGGGAGAAAAGGTCCCTTCCTAATACTATCCTTGATTGTGTTGCAGGGTCATTGATGCCATTACACACCACTGCATGCCAGCGCCAAGGGGGGGCTACCTACAAAGAAAAAAAATCCTTGGCAGCATGATGGCTGCCCCGACGACGCTGCCACAGTCACGCCCAAGTCAGCTCTCTCCTGGGCCAGCCCTCTAGGTCTCCACAGTGGTGGGGTAAGTACACACTGTGATGCAGTCTGGGAAGGGTTGCAGCAGGGAGGTGTAGCTCTGTTTGCGACAAGGGCAGGGGCCATGAAGACTTACCGGAAAGGGGGGGGAAACAAAGGCACAACAGCCCCAGCCGAGGACAAAAAAGAAAGGAAGAAAAAAAAAGTTCTCTTCTCAGACTCCTTTTTTTCTAAGGTGAACACGTAAAGGGCCTCCAGTTTCTCTGCATATTATTTATCCTAAATACCCCTGATCATTTTGGTGGTCGCCCCACACAGTACCCTCTCTACTGCTTCAGTATCCTTTTTGTAATGGGGAGCTCAGAACTACACACAGTTTTCTAAGTGGGGCCTGACCAGAGCCTTGTAAAGTGTAAGGGTTACTTCCCCCATTCTACTGGTCACCCTTTACTGCAATCTAGCATTCTTTTAGCCTTCTGTTTTTTATATAATGCTTTTTACCATCAGGTTTCAGGTGAGCAGGCTCTCAACTCCGTCCCTGCTCCGTCCGGCCATCACACATCTCTCTGGTCCCCACAGCTGAGCATCCCCCATGGAGTGCCCCCCCAAGCACATAATCCAGATGTGCCAAGGGAACCAGCCAGCAGCACGGGCCAAGAGAGAGCGGACAGGTCTTCATGAAGCCTGCCTGACACCCCTTTTACCATTTTTTCCCCCTGTGCCTCTGCCATTGAATGCGCTGGCATGCATGTGGAGGCACACACACCACACGTCATGATGGACTCGCCCTTCATGCAGCCCACAGCTGCACTATCATCAAGCCTCCACCTGGTGCCTGCCTAAAGCCAGGCTGTCAAGCTATCTTTACCTGAGAGAGGAGAGCAGTCCATCAGATGCTCAATGCTCTCCTGCCCTGACCTAACTGTGACAACTCCAGCTCATTCCCAAATCAGGGTTGCCTTCATAGCAGGAGTTAAAACTCACAATGCCTCAGCCTTGTATGCTACGGAGTCAGACAGCTCTTTCAGCCTTCTTGATTGCAGTCATGCACTGCTTGTCATGCTTTAGCCCTTTGTCTGTTATGACTTCCAGGTCAATATCCTCCTTCCCTGCAGCAAGATGGAGCCCTCAGTGTGTATAGATCTTACCTCTGTTCCTCTTCCCCAAGGACAGCACCTTGCATTTGGCATTATTAAATCTAAGACTCCAGGAGTCCAACCAGTCACCCAGCTTGTTCAGGTCCTCCTGAAGTCTGTCCCCATCCTCAAGGGAGTCCACCACCCTGGCCAATTAAGTGTCATGTGTCATCAAGAAACTTCAGCTGCTCGCTGAAAACTCCAGCTTCCAGATTGTTGATTACAATGATGAAAAGCAGTAGCCCCAGCACTGAACCTTGAGGAACACAGCTGAGAACCCCTTTCCACTTGGAGTAGTGCCCATCAACCACATCTCTCTGCTTTCTGCCCCCAAGCCAGTTAGCAATCCACTTTGTCTATGCATCATGTATACCACACCGGTTTACTCTGACTAGACACTTATCATGCACCACAGAGTCAAAGGCCTTGCTAAGTTCAAAAGGACTGAAAACTTTAGCCTTTGCCAGTTATAGCCTGATGAGCTATGAAAAGGAATACTTAGTGCATAAACTTGAGCTTCTAACACTTAATTGAGTAGTGGTGGAACTTCGTCATGCCTACTTGTATGTAGTTTGCATCACAGTAAGAACTGACAACAGCCCACTTATCTGCTTATAGTCAACAGTAAAACAGTTGTCAGTCATGTCCACTTATAATTTCTGCTTACTATACTCACCAGGGATGAACAACATTGATGGGAATGACTTATCCTGGTGTCTCCCACCCTGAAGAAAAATTTGTGAACCTATGGACACTTGTATCTTAATCTGATGTCAAAGCAATGTGACCAGCAATTTAATCATTATGAGAGAGTTACACCCATCAATCCCAACCAGACAACGGATATGTTGGGAGATCTTCTGGATACAATACTGAAGGCCTACTTTACCTTCCTTGGAAGGGACCTCACATCATTGCCACTGCAAAGTCATTCTGACTTTAAAAAGCTCAAAAGACTGATCCAGTCTGCATGAGGTATGATGACTCTGGAGAAGGGGCAGAAAAGGTTTACGTGACACTTATATCCTGAATGATGTTTCACTTCTGCTTAGGGAATGTAGCAAGCTGACATTAAAGGATAGGGTACTGTACAGTCACACAGAATCTCACTCCTTTTCCTAGGTGACAGCTGGTGCTTAAGTACAGAAAGACCAGTCATATGCTCGGCTCATGAGGACATGGGTCACCTGGAACATGACTGAAGGGAAATTGTGAAAACCATACATTGCAATCACCTGTTGCCCATCGGAAAGTTGCACCCTGAGAGGGACATGGAGATGCTAGAAACACTTCTGTATGTAAATTTGCTACAAAGAGCCAAACACAGCCCAAGAATGCTACATCAGTGGCTGCCTATATACCAGTTATTCCTACTACTGTGGTCAACTCAGAGAAAGAGGATGAGGATGAGAAAGAGTACGCAGATCAGTCCCTGCCCAGATGATCACTTCAAATTTCCTGCATTCATCACCTTGGAATGGCACAGTTATGGGATCCCTGAGCTACTGGAACCCCATGAGTGGACTGTAAAGCAGATGCAACCCCAACAGCATTGGATTCTAAAGTAGTACCTTTTTCACCTACTGAGCAAGGGGTTGAAGGACAAGATACTCACCCAAAAGAGGATGATGAACCCTTGTGGAGGATATTGAACCTAATGTTGGAGTGGAACCTGTTATTCCTGATGAAACTACTGTGCTGGATACAGAGTTAGAAGTTCATGCTGATCAGCAACACCCTGAAAGAGAACCAGTGTTATCCAGATGTTCTGGGCATGACATAATGCCTATCATCAGATTTACATATGGTTCCCCAGGTGCCTCCACCAATACAAAAACACAGTAGATATGCCCTGGTTAGACCCACACAGGTGATGCCAGTCCAAAAGGATCCACAGGGCTTACAGTCACAGAAACACAACAAAATGGCTGCACTCACGACCAGACAGTGAAGGAGAGGTGAAAAATGAAAGTACTCACTGCAACCTGCACAGTGGATCAAGTGCTTTATTCAAAAAATGCAGGCATTTGGTTAAAGCCCCATGTAAGTGGAGACTCCCCAACATTTTATAGACATTATTTCTGCTTCCTTGTTGGGGGGCTAAAGTCTCAACACTGACGGTCCAGTTTTATACCCATCCTCTTAAGGTGTCATTACACAAATATTACATAAGCTGATAAAACTCCACCAATACCCCAATATATGTAGTCCATAAATGTGTGGTGCCCCACTTCAGCTCCCATTAGACCCCACTCGCTATCATCACACATGAAGAATATAATGGGGGAAAGTGGTAATGTAAATGCTGTTTTGATCACCCTACTACTTTTAAGTAGTTGGCCTTTGTATAGACAGATGTGGTAAATGTTTTCTATTTCTTACTGGATAGGTAGGAATCTAGTGTTAGAAATGTTAATGCTTGATGCCAATGCCAAAGGGCATTTTTGACATTCGCCTTGATGAAGACATCAGTGGTGTGGCAAGGGAGAATGTAGCACCCCAGATCTGGGCTTACCTATTGGTCTCCTTGGCCCTAGGACACCACCACCATTTTCTCTCTGGACTATAGAAGGAGGTACTATGAGCGTATTCATGCTGCAGGTGGGTGGAGCCTTTGATCTTTGTGCCCCAAACCTGATCAGCTGTTTGCTGCTCTGCATCATTGCTGAGGGATACGATGGACTGAGCAGCCTACACAGGGGGTGTTCCTGGCCCCAAGGCAGATAACAGGGTGAGGATTTAAATTCACCGGGCCTTTGGAGGCAGTTTGCTTGGGGTCAGAACCTGCCACTCATGGACTGAGGAAAATGTAAATAAACATGACTGCGACCATCCATTTTGCACTCTGACCCCTCAGGAGCTCATAAAGGCAGTCTATGCATGTTTCCTGGAAAGATATTTAACCCATGAATTCAGACCAATCAGGAGCCAGCTAGCTGCAGTTATTAAAGCCTGTGGAGTCAGAGATTCTGAGCTGTTCCTGCTATAGCCTGAGGGGGACCAGACGTGCTGTCTGTGTCCTATGAGTGTCCAGTAAGCCCTACCATGTGCACATTCGGAGACATTGGAGGCAGCAATTTCATTCAAGCGCTGATCAAGAAGAAAAGTTCAATTGTTTGGAGCCGGGCAAGTCTGCCCTACAGGCTTTCCCTGTCTGGGATATTTTTCTGACTGGAGAGAAAGTGATTCAAACAGGGGCCAACACCTGCAGTACTGTGTTCCAGAGGGAGCACATTCACAGAGAGAGAGGATTCCAGGTGAAAGTGACTGACCCCAGCCACCAGCGCCTTCATTGAGGAAGTCCCCACATGGGGCAGAAGAGGAGGGAGAATATCCCCACCAAAGGGAGAAGACTGAAATCCCTACATTGGGTAAAGGTCTTGGAGAGAGAAATGGAGGTTATGTGGCCACAGCTCACTCTCCTGCAAACTCCTCTTGATGCAGTGATCACAGTGACAACACGCAGAGGGATAGCATCAGAACTCTAGTTGCTGGGGGCTCAACAAATCACAGAAAGTTTTTGCAGCTCCTTATAGCTTAAAGAGAAATCTGCCTTAATCCTCCTTTGGAACACTTTATATTGTCTTTCTGACCTCACTAGTGAAAAGAACGACCTAGAATACATCAAGATGGGTAACCCTCAGAAAGAAAAATTCTCCAGAGAAGCAGGAAAAAGTAAGGGAATTGGAGGACCTGGGAGAGCACAGGAAGCCATTGCCATGGAGGAGAAGCCTGATTCAGGACAGACTATTACCACCCTGGGTCATACACTTCAGACTCTTATTGCATCTGTCTCCACCCTCAACCAAAAGGTGGACGACTTTAACGGGCATGTAATAATCTTAGCATCGGCAGTGGAAGGCATTAAAGGGGACCTCTGAGAGGTGCGCAAGCAGGCTGATGCTTCTACCAGAGCAACCACGCTCCTGATTAAAGAAAGTCAGCACCTGAAGGCAAGACTGGAGGCACTCGAGAATCAAACCCGGATGGCAAATGTTCAGATCTTAGGCCTCCATGAGGGCTTAGAAGATGATCATCTGATTTTAGGCATTCAAGACTGGCTGACTGAAAAAGTAGCCCCAGAAACTCCAGACATTAACTGGGAGGTGAAGAAAATCAACAGAGTAACCCTGCGTGGCCATTCTCAGAACTCGGAGGAGCCATGGACCCTCATGCTGGTGACCTCAGGCATGGCAACCAAGGATAAAATTCTCAAATGTGCTTGTAGAGTAGCGCCACTATTTCAAGATGACCACCAAGTTCATTTTTTTCTGGATATCAGCTACTCTACCAGACAGCGCCGTTGAGGGAGTGAGGTGAACCCTACAGGGATTGGAGTACCATGCACCATTATCTTCCCCGCCAGGCTCCGGGTCATTCATCAAAGTAAGGTATACTTGTTTTCAGACCCTACTAAACCTGGCAGGTAGGCAGATCGAAAGGTGGTTGAATCCCGTAGGAGAACCGACAGAACAGATGATGAGGCAGCACCTGAAGGATACCCTAAGGACATAGGAATTTACCTTTGTGGTAATTTTCCTGTATAATGCCCTCGTAGTGTTTGTTTCTTGTTAACTAAACTTCAGATTAATTACTGCCTTTAGTGAGACAGGACCTACAGTTTCTTTTTTTTTCCAACTATAACTCTCACTTCTGATCTGATTAGAGACATTCAAGTCACGTTGACTTTTAAATGGGGGGCTCCTAGTCTAGTTCTATGCTCCCTAGGGTTCCCATGTTTTGCATTAGTTGTGAGGCAGACAATGTTTTGTTTTCCTTTTCATTTTACACTGACAAGCTGCATAACTTGCTGTATTTTATTAGCGATGTTCCTTCTTTACATTTGGGTAGTAAGATGGCACCACTAGTACCTCTTGCAGGGGCATGACTAAGTTTTGGACTGGAACTGCAGGACAATTTAATAACATTAGATTATGCCATGTAGCTCATGGGTTATTTTCTCAGCACACATTTTAATACATTTACCATTTTAGTATATTATTTTTATTGGACTCTCCCACACATTGTATCACTATATAGTGGATGCATAGAGCTTCTATGATTAAGGGATCTGATGTTGTTCCCAATGGTGATGTCTAATTTTAATGGATTGTCTGCTATATGAGAAATGCTTGTTATGTTAATAACAAAATGAAAAAATAAAATATTTAAAAAAAAAAGAACTCCAGCTGCTGCACACCAGAGATACCAGCATTTCACACCTTAGGCCTTCAGGGATCTGATTTGGTCTATTAACAGAGAGTATCCTGATTGGAGCTTTGACTCTGCAAACTTTATGGTAGATGGGTAGTTAGGGCCAGGGGCAATGGAAGCCCTGGGCAAAGATTGTGCTGGTTCTGGGAGTTCCTGGCAAAAGATGTGCATTTAGGCCACTGGGCCTTGTGTTGTATTACAGTTAATTATTACTTTCATTTTGAACTTAATAACTCTGCATTGTATACAGTATATTCTTGTCTAATCCAAGCATCGGGGCAGCATTGATCCAACATCTGTGGTACCCAGTAACATTTAAGGGAGCTCCCTAGCGATGGTAGGGAACTTATCGCTAGTGCACTAGTTAGTTTGGACTGTGTGGGACTAACTGGGGAGTAGAAAAGACATTGTAGGTATTGCCAACTGCTCTATTTATTGCTTGTTTAACCCTTGCCCTTTCTGTCCCCAGAGCCTTGTTCCCACTTTTCCTAATAAACCTCATCCTTTGTTTTCATTTTACTCCTGGGTACAATCGTTTATTGTCTGATTACTGTGTTTTTGCACTATGGAATGGAATCTTGTGGTACTATTGACTAACGGGGTGCCCATCAGTAGGGTAATGGACAGTGCGTGGTGCCATACTGAGGCACTTGGGGGAACACATACCTTCTCATTGATAGTGCCAACCTATGCTCTTTGGTTCACAAGAAACATGGAAATACAATAACAACAGCGCTGTGCCTCCACCTGAGGGAACTGAGTGCCCTAGAACACTCTAGCCAGGAACAACTAAGCTGATGAAAGCACATAATAGTCAAGGGGGTGGGCAGTGGCACAGGCAGGGAAGAATGGTGCTTGTGCTTTTTACAGCAATGGCTGGACACTTCTGACAGCAGAGTGAGTAGCACACCTTTATTACAAATCATTGTTCTCCCCATCGCTACTCTTAATTCTGCATAAATGAAATATGTTCATGCAATTTTTCAAGCAGATACTTTATTAGAAGTAGAAGGGGTCTTAATTAGGGTTAAAAAAAGAAAATAAAAAGTGTGTGTTATGTGCTGGGAAGGGTACTGTATCAACTTACTTTGCTAAATCAGTAGGAGGAGAGAGAGCTTAATTGGGAGTGTGGCTTAGACAATATAAAAGCCGGTGACTCCAATTACAACTTCCTGTTGCTAGCCTTTGGAAGACAGAAATATTGCTTGTAGAGCAGAAAGCAGCTAATAGAATCTACCATTTTCTTACTAATTTAACACTTCTATCTCGGCAGGAGTCAGTGTCTGTTGAGATTAAGCAGATAAATACTTTATTAGAAGTAGAAGGGGTCTTATTTAGGGTTAAAAAAGGAAAGAAAATCAGTGTGTGTTCTGTGCTGGGAAGGGTACTGTATCAGCTGACTTTTGCAAAATCAGTAGGAGGAGAGACAGCTAATTGGGGTGGCTTAGACAATATAAAAGCAGCTGACACCAATTACAGCTTCCTGTTGCTGACCTATTTCTTACTAATTGCCCTCATCCCACCCCACCACCCTAAGCCAGTTCTACTTTTATAGCCACTGGATTTGACTGAGAACAGGAACTTCCTGTTTGGCAGTAGGAAGGGAAGATTCATAGAGAAACATTAGTTTTGCCAACCCTAAAGGAAAAAAGTAGCTCGCTCTCCCCACCAGCTGCTGGTGGTCTGACACTGAGCAAGGAAAAAGGAGGCTACTGAAGAATATAGGAAGTTGCTGTCCCAGAACAGGAAGGGTGAGAGTTGTAAGGAGATGAGAGAGTAAGCATACAGAGAAACAGGAGAGGGGACACAAAATAAGACATGATAGGAGTGGTGCAGTGCAATGGCTATGGGGCGGCAGTGTTCTGGGAGACATTCTGGAGGCTGTGATGCTGCCCTATTTGCAGGCACCTCTCTGGTCTGAGGGAGGAGCTGCCCATCTCCAGGCTGACCTGGCTAGGATTTGTGAAACCTCCTCCCCCACCCAGGGACCGTCAGGGCCAATGCCACTACCTCAGAGGTTGCCAAGAAAGAGGATAGGCTGGACCAGGGTGGGCTCAGGAAGGGAGAGGGTGGTGGAACAGAGTTGCAGCCCTCCAGCTGTACCTCTCCACAATTCATATGCTCTTCTGGTGCATAGTGGTTCCTCTATGGAGGCACCTGCAGTGGAGACCAAGGAGGATGCTGGGGACCTTAACAAAGGAGACCCACAGGAGGGTGGCATGGGACCCCACAGGGGAAGGAAACAACTCCTAGAGAGGGACTCAATCATTAGGGGTGTAGAAGTGGGGGAGGAAGGGGAGAGGGAGGTAAGGTGCCTGCCTGGTGCCATGGCTTAGAGGGACAGGAAGCGAACCCTCAGGATCGTGGGAGCAGCTGCACAAGGGAGGGAGCTGGATGTCATTGTCCACCTAGGGACAAATGACCTGGCTAGGAATGGGATCAGAGCAGTGCAAGAGGAGTTTGTAGAGTTGGGAAGGGGCCTTAGACAAGTAGTGCATAGAGTAACCTTCTAGGAGGTGCTGCCTGTCTATGGCAAGGGTGATGATAGGGTACTCCTCACCAGGGAATTCAATGAATGGTTAAAAAACTGGTGTGGAGCTCAGGGTTTTGGCTTCATTGGGGGCTGGGGAGCCACCTGGAGGGATGCAGACCTGTACTGGTGTGATGGTCTGCATCTGTCCAGGGGGGAACCAGAATCCTAGGTGAGAGGTTCAAATGCTTCATTGGCTAGCATTTAAACTAGCCAAGGGGGAAGGCACTGAAAAGGAGCAGGGAAATCCCAGCCTCTCTCCCACAAAAGATGGTAACTAGTGAAGTAAGCACCAAGTTAGAGAAGTCATTAGGGGGCAGGACAGAGGTAAATGTAAAAAAAGGCAAAGGCAGTAAGGACAAGGACGGGGCTAAAAGGGGTAAGGCCATCAAAAAGTGGAAGGTGATGAGTACCAATGCCCAAAGTCTGTGTAGCAAGCTCCCTGAACTAGTGGCCTTGATGGAAGAGGGTTGCCTGGATATTGTGGCAGTCACAGAAACATGGTACACAGAGAACCATGACTGGGATGTCAACATACCAGGAAACACAATCTACAGGAGGGACAGGGAGGGTAAAAGAGGAGGACGAGTAGCTCTCTGTGTAAAGGAAGGAATCAAAGCAACAGTACTAAAGAGTAAACAAGGAGCAGATGAGGCACTCTGGGTCACCCTGGAGACAGGAAATGGCACCACAATCCACATGGGGGTTGTATACAGACCCCCCATCTCAGGGGGAGGGAATGGACATGGAAATGATAGAAGGCATCCTTAGAATGGCAGAAAAAGGGGAGATGTTGTTGATGGGGGACCTGAATATGACAGATGTTAACTGGAGCACCTTTGCTACAGGCACATCCAAGAGCAGGGTCATTCTTGGTGCCCTACAAAGGCATGCCTCAGACAGCTAATATTGGAACCCACTCGGGAGGGAGCAATCTTAGACCTGGTACTCTCAAATGGGGACGGAGAAAGAATCTCAGATTTAGAAGTGGGTAGCCATCTGGGAACAAGCGACCACCAAACAGTGTAGTTCACGATAAACACAGCCATACAATAAAGCCATGCAAAAGCAAGAGTATTGGACCTTAGGAGGGCTGACTTTGGGAAAATGAGAGAGTGCCTCAGAAAAGCACTAGCAAACAGGCAAGAAGGAGGGGTGGAGCAACAATGGGGAGTAATCAAAACAGCCATCACAGAGGCAACAAGTCTTTGTGTAAAGCAAATCAACAAAACACACGAAGGAAAAAAACGCTATGGTTCTCAAAAGAGGTGGCAGGGAAGGTTAAGGAGAAAAGGATAGTATTCAGGAAATATAAGGAAACACAGAAGGAGCAAGACAGAGAACTTCATCAGTTAAAGCAGAAAGAGGCAGGGAAGGCAGTCAGAATAGCAAAGGCCCAAACCAAGGGAAGGATAGCCAACTCTGTTAAGAAGGTGGATAAGACCTTTTATAGGTACATTAGGGAGCAAAAAAGACCAAAGGAGGGACATTGAGGCTTAATAAAGGGAAGGGAATGTGAGCAGAAGGCGACAGTGAAAAAGCAGGTATACTGAATGAATATTTCTGCTCAGTATTCACAAAGGAAGAGGGGGGGAAGTACCTAAACCAAACAAGAAAAACACTCTGAAGACGGGGGTCGATACCAGTCCATTTACAGAAGAAAGAGTTCTGAAAGAACTAATAAAATTGAAGGTGGACAAAGCAATGGGGTCTGATGGATTCACCCCAATTCTAAAAGAACTAAGGGTAGAACTAGTGACACCGCTGACTACTCTCTTTAACAAATCATGGGAAGATGGGGTGGTACCTGAGGACTGGAGGAAGGCGGATGGGATTTCTTCACAAAGTGGGAGCAGGACAGAGGTAGAAACTACAGACCAGTTAGTTTGACCTCAGTGGTAGGAAAATGATGGAATCACTTCTGAAGGAAAGAATTGTTGAGTACCTAGAGGCCAGTGGAGCACAGGACCCAAGGCAGCATGGATTCACGGTGGGAAGGTCATGTCAGACGAATCTAATAGATTTCTTTGACTGGGTGACCAAAGTAGTAGAACAGGGAGTGGCTGTGGACATGGCCTACCTAAATTTTAACAAGGCATTTGATACAGTCCCACATGAAAGATTAATACACAAGTTAGCCAGCTTTGGAGTGGGTCCCAAGTTGGTAGCCTGGATAAAAAATTGGCTAGACAACAGGACGCAAAGGGTAGTAGTAAACAGAGTACACGGTGAAGAAAGGAAGGTTACTAGTGGGGTACCACAGAGTTCAGTACTGGGACTGGTCCTTTTTAATGCCTTTGTAAGTGACGTTGCAGAGGAACTGGAAGGAAAAGAATGTCTCTTTGCAGATGACACAAAGATCTGCAACAGGATTGATACACAAGCTGGAGTGGAAAGGATGAGAAGGGACTTGGCAAGGTTGAAGGAATGGTCAAATGTATGGCAGCTCAGATTCAATGCAAAGAAGTGCAAGGTAATGCACCTGGGAAACAAAAACCCAGGGGAAGAGTACACAATGGGGGGTGAGATACTGACAACAGTAAAAATGGAAAGATACCTGGGGGTAATTATATCAGATGACCTAAAAGTGGGCAAGCAATGTGAGAAGGCAGTAAGGAAGGCTGGGGGATACTGGGAGGCATAGGGGAGGCATCAATAGTAGAAAACAGGAAGTTGTTATCATTCTGTACAGACAGTTGGAGGCCCAATCTGGAGTACTGTGTGCAGTTCTGGAGATCCTGCCTCTGCAAAGACGAGACAGAGTGGAGGCTGTCCATAGGAGGGCAACCAAATGGAGCAGGGTCTGCACCAGAAGACATATGAAGAAAGACTAAAGGAGCTTAATATGTATACCCTTGAGGAAAGAAGGGAGAGAGGGGACATGATAGAAACGTTCAAGTACCTCAAGGGAATCAGCAAAGTCCAAGAGGGTAGCATCTTTCAGAAAAAGGATTGTACAAGAACAAGGGGGCACAATTTGAAGATAGAGGGGGGACGGCTCAGAGGTAATGTGAGGAAGTATTTTTTCACAGAGAGGGTTGTGGATGCATGGAACAGCCTTCCTGAGGAGGTCGTGGAGTCAAGAACAGTGGGGGAATTCAAGAATGCATAGGACAGACATAAGGTAGTCCTAGTTGGGGGTAGCAGGAAGTAAGCTGTTGGTTAACTAGAATCTGCAGCTTATCTGTTAGGTAGGAAAATGGGCAGACTAGGTGAGCCAAGCAGTCCATATCTGCCATCAAATTCTATGTTTCTATATTTCTAATTACTGTTCTCAATAATAGACTTAAGAAAACACTGCACTCAGACTTCAAATTTTTAATCAACTGGGAACAAATTTATTTTTAAGTTGGTGTACTCAGGCTTAAATGTCAGTGCGAAATGGTAATATAGTACAGTTAATTTTACAGGTACCTTTTGTCACATCAGTAACTTGGGCTCTTGGGCCATTTGGTCACCTCCAATATTATTGGTCACATTTGGTAATAAAGCAATGTGGTATGGTCAGGGGTTATGCTAATGATCTGTTAATCACTCTCTAGGGATGTCAGGCATCTAGAGTATGGAGTTCAGTACTGGTGCCCACACCTCAGAAAGGACATTAACCTGCTGGAGAAGGTTCTGAGGAGGGCTACAAAGATGATAGTGGGTCAGTAAGGTAAGGGCATATGAGGAGAGGTTGAGGGCATTGAACATGTGCTCCTGGAAGACAGGAGAGAGAGAGAGAGAGAGAGAGAGAGAGAAGGAGAGAGAGAGAGAGAGAGAGAGAGAGAGAGAGAACAAGATTGGGACCTTTAAGTACTTGAAAGGGATAAATAAGGTTGATAAGGAGAGTCTCTTTAAGCCGAGTGGCAATCCTAACATGAGGGGGCACAGTCTTAAGCTAGAGGGTGGGAGGTTTAGGAGGGAGGTCAGGAAGCAATTCTTCACATAGAGGGTGATGGACACTTGGAATGCACTGCAAAAAGAGGTCATCTTGTTGAAGACAGTAGGCAGCTTTAAGTGAGGCTAGGATAGGCATATGGGGAAGGTAAGGATCATGGTTTGGGAGGAGTGGCGGAATGGGGAGGGAGGGCAGAGACATTAGCTCAAGCTGTGGACCCTGCAATATGAGCAGACTTGATAGACCAAATGGGCTTCTTCTGCTGGCGTCTTTGTATGTTATGTGGCATGAAGCATGGCTGAGTGGCAAATGCCCTTAGAGGGTGAGTAACCATTAGCATAACCCCTGAGAATGCCTTATTGTTATCATAAAAAATATTTCTTAAATGGTGCTGTACCCTGTTCAGCATGTGATTAGGCCCTACATGTATTGTTAACAAAGGATTAATGTTCCTTTATTTATTCCAGTTTTGTTAGCTGGGAAAGGAGGGCTGGGTAATTCTGCTTATTTGCAACCTCATCTCTAGGGAAGGAGGAGATACAGATGCAAACTAACATTTTGATTCAGGTTAAGCTGTTGGTGGAATTTTTATTTTTTTTTTTGTGAATTTTTGGGGCTTCACTTATTTCCTATATTGCTATTGTTTTTCCATGTTTCCTGCAACCAAAACATAAGGTTAATTGAATGCTTATAGCCACCAGTAAGCTCTGCGTTTGAGACCCATTTTAAAATTCAAAAGAGCGATCTACATGTAGCTACAGTATGGAAATGAAACACCCCCTGTGGGCATCAAGTATCAAGTCCCTAGAAGGGTGATTGTAAAACGCATGTAGATATATACTGTATCAACACTGCAAAAAAAGTGTGTTAATGCAGGCATTAGGGTTGACTGTAAAGTGCACAAAGCAGGGAAATGAAAAACATTAGGATTGTAGGTCTCCAGAGTCTTGGTGAATCAGTGGTGGGGTATTCCTTGGGGCTGTCAACCCTAATGCCCACTGCTCCTCCCAAGTCCATAGCATCCTGTCCAAAGCACAAGGTTCAACTCCAACCATTCACATTTCAGGACTGTGCCATACAGTACGGTCTGCATGCCCATTGGCTCATGCAGTGGACCAGTGGGCGTATAGCCGTACTGTACACTGTCAGTCAGCGGGCGGCATGCGGGTGGGGCGCTGCCATCTGCCACTGATGGAGGGGTGGGGTGACAGGTCTGAGTGGACGGGTGGGGAGGGGGTACCACTGGACCACCAGGGAGGTTACGTTATTTGAAGCCCATGATCGGGCTGGGGTTCGGTCCACTAGACCACCAGGGAATATGTGTATTTATTTAAGCCCGTGATCAGGCAGGGGTTCGGTCCACTGGAACACCAGAGATACATTTAATATTATAATGCCCGCGATCGGGCTGGGGGGCAGGTCCACTGGACCACCAGGGATTCTTTTATCTTTACAATGCCCACGATCAGGAAGGGGAGCAGGTCCACTGGACCACCAGGGATTAAGCAGCTACGTTTAATCCCATGATCAGGCATGGGGGGCACGGCACCTGGCCTGTGTCTTAGGAGGTCGGGTGGCCACCCACAGCTGACAGCTGCCGTGTTGCACCCAGCAATATGGTGGCTGGCCTTTGGGTGTCCCCTGACTTGATCCTTTTTTTTCTGGCAGATCTGTATGCTTCCCTGTGTGGCACAAGATGGGTTTGTGCCTGCATATGCACCGCACATCTCAGGCTGAATATTGGGATGCGCAGCATATGCATGGGCATGCCCCCTGCACTTGAGCCGCATACATTACTGGTGCAACCTGGTGCATCGGGATTTGCGCAATGCAACATCCCCCTTTGAATATCGCACGGGGCGCATCAGTGGGTTGCACATGGCGCAATACTGTTGCATCATGCACAACCCCTTTGAATATCCCGCCCAGAAAGTATAAGTTTAGGCCAAAATCTATTTTTTGTCCTATAGTTACAGATGCAGCAATCCAGACATACCAAAATGTGGTCCTTAAACAGGTAGACACATTATTTACAAAGAAATGGTATAATGTCCCAAATTTGACATCAAAAGAGGCAATAACCTTAGAAAATCTGAGGAACCTGAAAGATGAAATATTCAAATGATCAGACAAAGGGGGGAAAATTGTGGTCCCTAATAAAAACGACTATGAGCTGGAGGCTGCTAGATTGCTTTCTGATAAGGAAACCTATACACATCTTGAAAGAGACCCTATGATGGAATTTCAGAAAACATTATGGGATTTAATTGATGAAACGACCAGACATGGCTTTGTTAGTGAAAAAGAGGGTGAATTTTGGAAAGTTAAAACACCTGTCATCCCTACTTTTTATGACTTACCGAAAGTACATAAAAATAAAGAAAACCCTCCAGGCTGCCCAATGATTTCTGGGATAGGTTCTTTAAGTGAAAATCTTTCAAAATTCTGTGATTTGTTTTCTTCAACCTATAGTATTAAATTTATCTTCTTACGCTAGGGATTCAGCACATATACTGGAAAAACTGGATGGGTTACAGTGGAAGGAAGAGTATAATTGGATCTCTGTAACTGTGACCTCTCTTTATATTTCAATACTTCATAGCATGGGTTTGGAAGTGTTAACATTTTTTCTAAGACAAGATCAGATAATGCACCACCAAACAAGTTTTTCAGGATGCAATGCAGTTTATTCTAACACATAAGCATTTTTTGTTTAATGGAAAGTTTTATTTACAACAATTTTCTGGAGAGTGAAATGCAAGAACTTGACATTAAAGACAACTCTAAACACAGGTTTAAACAAGGACACTCCTGTACTATGAACCTAGTCGCTTTCTATAATACCATTAACCAGGGATTGGATAACAACACACCTATGGATGTTATCCTCCTGGATTATAGTAAAGCAATCGATAAGGTAACCCACACTATTCTCATATCTAAGCTTCTCGACCTTGGCTTTTCAAATAACATTGTTAGATGGATCAATTGCTGGCTGACAGGTAGATCCCAGTGCATCAAGATCAACAGAGTACTGTCCAGTAGGGTGGGTGTTACTAGCAGTGTGCCACAGGGATCCGTTCTGGGCCCAGTTTTGTTTAATGTGTTCATTTCTTACATGCAGATTGGTCTGGAGAACACACTCTCTAAATTAGCAGACAACACCAAGTTAGGTGGTAGGGTAGACTCTGATATTAATAGGGCTGTACTTGCAAATGACCTTTAATCATTAAAACTATGGCCCCATACGAACAAAATGACATTTAACACAGACAAGTGTTCAGTCCTTCACTTAGGTCATACTATCAAATAAACATATACATTAAATAATAATAAAACACTAAAATCTTCCACCTGTGAAAAAGATCTGGGGATTTATATAAATGATAGTCTTTCCTCCACCAAACATTGCAGTCACATAGCCAAAACAGCAAATTTACTCTTAAGAAGGATCAGTCATACATTTATATCTAAAACAGAGGAATGTATCATCCATTTGTACAGATCTCGTGTCAGACCCTATGCTGACTATGGGTCATCCGTATGGAGCCCTTATCTGGTCAAAGATATACATAAAATTGAACAAATCCAATGGAGGGCAACAAGGATGGTCCCCTACCTAGCATCACTGCCCTACCCAGAAAGACTACAGAAAACAGGCCTCCACTCATTTGAATTTAGGAGAAGTAGAAGTGACCTTTTGTTTCTGTATAAAATATTAAAATCACCTTCTCTTATGGTTCAGTGTGGCATCAGTATGTCACTAAGAAAAGCAGTGCCTAGACTCCACAATAGACAATTAGTAGTTTGTAGAGCAAGAACTAACAAAAGGTTACATTTCTTTTCTGTAAGAACACCAAGGCTTTGGAACTGACTATCCCAGGAACTAGTTGATAGTGACACATTTGAATTATTTAAAACAGGCACTGATTAATGGCTTGCTGAAAATTATCACAGGGTCTAATTTCCCACTGATGTGGGGGACAATCCAGATGGGCCCTGGCCTTCTTTTGTCCATGTAATCCTAGTAATCCTAGTAACACAGGGGCACAGCAATGGGTGCAACAGTAGCACCAACCTACGCCAACCTATATTTAGGTTGGTGGGAGGAAAGATATATATTTTTAATGAGGGCAATGATTATCAGGATAAAATTGTCCTTTGGAGTTGTTTCATTGATGACTTGCTAATAATTTGGTCAGGCACTGAAGTAGAAGCAAAACATTTTGTTATGGGCTTGAATGACAATGATATGAATCTGGAGTTTACTTACCATTTAAGCAAAGAAAAGATTTAATTTCTTGGCCTATCTTTGAGAGCAGTTGATGGGGAGATGGTTGAAACAAGTTGTTTCAGAAAAAAAACAGCAGATCATGTAGTACTTCATGCAGAAAGTGCACATCCACTGAGGTTAATTTCATCTATCCCATACGGACAGTTCCTTAGATTAGGGAGAAACTGTTCATCAGAAGCAATTTTTGATTGTCAGTCAGAGGAAATGTTGAAAAGATTTATCAAAAGGGGATATATAGAATCAGATTTGTGCGAGGCAAGAGAAAGAGCTAAGTCACAAAATAGACAAACACTGCTAATCCCTAAAAACAACCAAAAAGTATGTACAAAGAACATGACTTTTGTGTTGGAGTACAATGGAATTGCATCAAGAGTTAAAAATGTATTATTAAGCAATCGGAAGTTTTTAGATCATTGTAATATTCCAAATCTATTTGTAGAGGCACCATGTGTTACTTATAGTAGAGCTAAAAACATTGGGGACTTGATTTCATCAAGTCATTATGTCCCAAATAGGGACCGTGCACTAACATGGCTCCCTGATAGACCAATGGGCTGTTTTAAGTGTGGTCACTGTGCAGCCTGCAGATATGCAGTACAAGGAAAAATATTTCAACATCCAACAAAGGATAACAAAGTGGATATTGTAGAATTTGTGAATTGTTCCATTGAATATATAATGTATGTGGCACAATGTCCCTGTCCAAAATTGTATGTGGGTAGGACAGTGAGACAGGCGAAGGAAAGATTGTTACAGCATATTAGAAATATCATGAATAATAACATAGACTCATCTGTTGCATCACACTTTTTGGATTGCCATGCCATTAATCCCTCATTTCTGAAATTTATGATTATTGACCATGTGAAGTTACCCTTGCGCAAAGGAGATAGAAGACAGTTACTGACACAAAAAGAATCTAGATGGATTTTTACATTGGGCTATCTGTCTCCTGGAAGTCTAAACAAAGACCTGGATCTAATAGTATATTTATGAAATATGTTGTACATCGCGCATTGTTGTTTTCTGTTTACTATTTGTATCTCTCTTTTTCCTTTCTTTCTTTAATCCTAATTCACGAAAGGACTAATGCTGCCCTTAAATTTTTTTCATTTCCTTTCCATGTTATGATGCCCAAACTTTTGTTATTTGAACCCGTCTCTGTTTATTTTATTTAAAAAATCTTTTTTGCACAGGTGTGATAGACATGTGTGAGCAACCTTTATTAAATTGCCTGGTGTATTTATGTTCTGGTATTCCTTTAAGTGTAATAATGGGGATAATCCTCACACCGTCTGACACATCACTGTCTCCTCTATTCAGACTTAGGATGGCTTCCTCCTAATGAATTAAGGCTTCATGCATATGGCTCTATCATTGATAACATTGTTTGCCTACAAATACCTGCATCCCTTGCAGAACTTTTCCAAAATCTGACTCCTTGCTATGGGCTGAGGTCTGCCGACCAGGCCCCTGTCTTCATCTCCAGACATAAAACCGCTTAAGGCGCTAGTGCTTTCACCTGCCATGCCCACAAATACTGGAACTCCCTTCCACTAGCTTTGCGCTAATCACCATCTCATTCATCTTTTAAAAAAGGGCTGCAACACTATCTTGATTCATCCCACAAGTGCTCCTGCTTCAAACCTCCATAGCTTCTTTCGTTCCCAGCCTCCTCTTCCATGGCATTTACTGATCTGATCCTCTATATGCTATGCACTTCTCCTTCCAATCTGTCCCACCTCCCATCTTACTTTCCCTCCCAACCCTCTCTTCTTGGCTTTTACTTCTATCACTTACTAGTATCCTTCCCCTTGTACAATATTCATTCCCTTATTAGCACTAAAATGTTCAATCTGTTCATATTTTTTTCTTCCTTAAAGCAAACTGTAGTGTAGGTTTTTGGTTTGTACTGCTTCTCTCTTATTTTTATTTATTTATTTTTTTCCTCTACACTGGTATTACATTTGCTAATTGCTCTGTATAATATTGTCAACCATTTTCTGTACTTGTATCAAAATGTTTCCCTGTATTGTTGTACTGTACCCTCCCGGGTCATGCCTGAAAATAGTCATTGCTATGGCTAGTGTACCTACCTGGTAAACAAAAACTAAATAAATAAAGTGTTGCTGAAAATATGGAAGACCCCCTTCCAATCCCCTTTTCCCCCCTTCCACCCCTTTCCTCCCAAAACCCTTTCCCCCACCGCACTTCCTTACCCCTTTTCCCTCTTCTTTTTCCCTTCTTTTACCTTAAAATATTTTAAAGGATCCCCTTTATTCTTTAAAAGGATTATAAATAAAAATAAGAAAACAAAATGGGGATCTGTTTTACCAGAACGACACCAGGAAAAAGTTAAATTTCGAACATATAATAACCTTGTCATTAAGTGAAAAAAAGGTTAAAGAAATAAAGTGTTGCTCTTCTAAAATGTTAATTTTTGTAAGTAGTTTTCACTAGGGTTATACTGCACTTTTTTACTGGCACTAAGCACTGTCTGTGATTTATGTAAGGTATAAGAATGAAATGCTGTTTTTCAATTGGATTTTACGGTCATGTGATGCTAATTGTATGTGTATTTAACTGTGATGTGTATAGTGGACTCCACCCCCCCCCCAATGAAGAGGGTTCCATTTGTTGGTCAGTTATGATATAAAATAAATATTTAAGCCACAATCCAACTGCATCACGATTATTCGTGTTTTGGGATTTTCTGCTGTGTGACTGCTGATTGCAGACTTTAAGCACCTGGTAGCGTATCTAATTTGTGTTTTTTTTTTATGTTTGCTTGCACGCATGTGCAAGAAACATAGTGCCATCATCCGAGATTTTGGAGGTGTGTCACCCCCTCTTCCAATTCAGTCAGTGTGTTGCCAGGCGTGGCCCCTGTCCGCCAATGCATGCTGGAGCTGTCTATGACAAGCTCCAAAATGCAGTGGCATACAGTTGAAAGGGGGAGCTATACTTCAGTGAGCAGCGATAAGATATCGCCTGCTCATGGGCAGCTCCCCTACACACACACACACACACACACGTGCACGATACCACGACTCCTCACATATCTGATAGCCGACGGGGGTGCCCAACCGCCGCGGCTGTGCTGCGCCTCCCCAAAGTTTAAAATGCCATGCTGGTGCCCACCCCAGCATGGCAATCAATGGTATAGCTGACGGGTGCCCAATCTCCCATCAGCTTCACTGTCCCCCCGAGTACAGGTGCCACGCTGGGAGCCCACCCAGCGTGGCAACAAATGCCATGGCTGATGGGGGTGCCCAATCCTGTCATCTCCATGCCCCCCAGCCTTCCTTCTGCCACGCTGGGAGCCCACCCCAGCATGGCAAACATCCTACGTTGTCTTTTTTTTTTAAATACTTGAAAGGAAAAAACGGTCCCATGCAGTCTTCCTGACCCCCTACCCACAACCCGCACCCACCCACTGCACACCCTGCCTTCCCACACCCCCCACCCCATACTTACCTCCGGAGCTCGGCACGACGATCTTCGGTGGACCGGGAACATGTCTGCACTCTTCAAAGTCAACCGCGAACTGAGAAAATGCCAGTAAGCTGTATAATGGGATAGATAGGGTTTTTCAACTTTGTTGCATATTCAGGCTATTTTTGATTTTGCACCAAATTTTCAACATGGGGTTTTGGGACCCCTTCATGAATGCTGTCACTGTCATGGCATTGTTCAGGCGTCTGGTAGTGATTTCAAGAGTCACTGCAAAAATCACCTTTCAGGACCAATTAATGAAAAGACACTGCCAGTGTTCATAGGTGAGCTCTCAAGAAGCCTATTTTGAAAATTTGGTGGAGAAAATTCCAAAAAACAACTGTTTTTCGAGCGTGCATTGCTCAGTTCCTACGCATGATCGTAAGTTTGCGAATTTTCAATATTTTCACTCCAGATTTTCAACATTGCCATTTTACCACACCTTCTTATGAGTAGTACAGCTGTCATTTTTCACATCTCACCCAAAACGTGTTTCCGCCCATGTAGTGCACAATGGCGCAGTTGGCGAAACCAATGTATGGGACAAATTAAGAAACCACAGTGATACTGTTCATGAGCAGAGGTCTTAAAATGGCTATGTTGAAAATTTGGTGGAAATATTAAAAAATAAACGACTGTTTTACGAGCATGCATTGCACAGTTCCTACACACGCTCGTAAGTTTGTGAATTTTCAATATTTTCACTTCAGATTTTCAACATTGCCATTTTACCACACCTTCTTATTAGTTGTTAGCTGTCATTTTTCACATCTCACCCAAAACATGTTTTCGCCCATGTAGTGCACAATGGCGCAGTCGGTGTGCAAAATCAATGTATGGGACAAATTAAGAAAATCACAGTGACACTGTTCATGAGCAGAGGTCTTAAAATGGCTATGTTGAAAATTTGGTGAAAAAATTCTAAAAATTATTTTACTTGGTGCCGCCATGCTTGTACAGTTCCTACGCACGTCAGAAGTTCAAGAAATTTTCAATATTTTCTACCCAGATTTTCAACATTGCCATTTTTACCACACCTCCTTATGAGCAGTACAGCTGTCATTTTTACATCTTGCCCAAAATGTATTTCTGCCCATGTAGCGCACAATGGCGCAGTCGATGTATGTAAATCAATGTATGACACATTAAGAAAATTACAGTGACACTGTTCATGAGTAGAGGTCTAAAACGGGTTATGTTGGAAATTTGGTGAAAAATTCCTAAAATGACTGTTTTATGAGTGTGCGTTGAGCAGTTCCTATGCATGCTCATAAGTTTGTGAATTTAATATTTTCACTCCAGATTTTCAGCATTGCCATTTTATTACACTTCCTTATGAACAGTACAGCTGCCATTTTTCATATGCGGCCCAAAATGTGTTTTTGCACATGTAGCACACAATGGTGCTGTTGGTGTGTGAAAGCAATGTTTGGGACAGATTAAGAAAATCACAGTTACACTGTTCATGAGCAGAGGTCTTAAAATGGCTATGTTGAAAATTTGGTGACAAAAGTCCATAAATGACTGTGTTACAGTGAGCCGCAGTTTCCACGCACTGTAAGTTCATGACTTTGTAATATTTTAAGTCCAGATTTTCACCAGTGGTATTTTTCCACACTTACTTATTTACAGTACAGCTGTCATTTTTCACAACATGGCCGAAGTGTGTTTTCACACTTTCAGTGCAGAGATGTGTGGTCGCTGTGGGAAATCATTGTTCGGGACAGATAAAGAAAATCACAGTGACACTGTTCATGATCGGAGGCACCAAAATGCCTGAGCTGACAATCTGCTGTAAAAAAATCCCCAACCTAATTATATTACTGGTGTGCGTTGCACAGTTTCTATGTACGCTCATGACTTCACCATTTTTTAAATATTTTTTACTGCAGATTTGCAACATTGCCATTTTTTACACCTCCCCATGAACAGTACAGCTGTCATTTTTTACATCCTGTTCGGAATGTTTTTGCACCTGTGGTGCTAAATGCCGTAGTTGCTGTGCATAAGCAGTTTTCAGCTAACAAACTGATATTCCCCCTGTTCATGAGGTTGGGTCACAAAAAAACCATGTTGAACATTTGGAGTGAAAATACCAACGAATGCCTGAGGTATTAGGGGTTTCCAACCATAACGCCCAACCCTGTAGAGAATGACAGGCATCAGGGTGTGACTTGGGATTCTTGCCTGTAATGCTCATACCATTCCACACCCTGCAGCCAGTGAGAGGCATCGAGGTATGCCTTGGACTCTTCGCACCAAAGTTCATCCCATTCTCCCATATCGCACTCCATCTCACCAGATTTCTAATGGAATGGGGTGCTGAGCAAGGGCCAAAGACCCTAAGAACACTGTGACACTTGTCAGTGTCTGCAGGGTGGGGTGTGGTGTAATGGCATGGCCGTTATGCCTGACAACCCAAAGGCACACCCCAATGCCTGTCACTCTCTGCAAGGTGGTGGTGGGGTTGGCTTCAGTTCAGTACTTCACTGCCATTCCTATTATGCAGCTCTGTAACTTCTACACTACCACTGCCACTGCCAGCAAGCAAACATTCAGCATTGACAAATGCTTGTTTAAGATATGTCAGCTGCCAGGCTAAGAGCTGTTCCACACATCACACTTACTAACGTCAGGTAAACAGTCTTCTAATTAAACAAAGGGAAAAGAAAAAGTACCTCAGATATAACAGGTAATGGTTGGCTGCTTTAAAATCTAATATTAGTTTTAGGCAGTACAGTAGCTCTTTAAAGGAACTTCCCTGTGTTCACTGACATAAACAAAGAGTTCTTTATTGTTTTATAATATATTAAATTGTAGTATTTATTTTGAATGTTGTGGCCATGAGGATGGTGTGTGTGTGTGTGTGTATGTATGTGTGTGCATGCTTGCTGTAGCTTAATATATTTTTTTCCCCCAGAAGGACACATTTCAGGAAACGAGCGGTGATCAGTGGGGTGCCGAGAGGTCAGTGCTAGGACCACTAATCTTTAACATCTATGTTAGTGACCTAGCACACAGGGTCTGGAGGGATGGGTGTGCCTGTTCACAGATGATACAAAGGTCTGCAATAGGGTGGATTCACCTAGTGGAGTGCAAGTCATGAGGCAGGACCTGGAGAGGCTGGAGAGGTGGTCTGACACCTGGAAATTGAAGTTTAATGCACAAAAGTGCTCACTGATGCACCTGGGGAGGAGGAATAGGAGGGAAACTTACTCCCTTGGGGGGGTAATTAAGGAGAAGGAAACAGAAAGGGACCTGAGGATTATGGTATCGCGTGACCTCAAGGTGGGCAGCCAGTGTAGCAGGGTGGTGGGAAAGGCAAATGGAATGTTGGCCTGCATTACGAGGGGTTTTAATAGCAGGAAGAGGGAGGTGTTCATGCCATTATACAGAACCATGATCAGGCTACATCTGAAGTATGGGATGCAGTTCTGGAGGCCTCACCGACAAAGAGCGTTGAGTTGATGGAGAGGTACAGAAAAGGCAACCAAAATGGTTCGAGGATGCAGGATGTGCCCTATGAGAAAAGATTGAGAGGGCTGAATTTGTACCTTCTGGAGACTGGGGGGGGGGGACATGATTGAGACCTTTAAGTATCTGAAGGGAATAAATAACATGGAGGGTGATAGCTTGTTCAAATTGAAGAAGGGAGCGAACACGAGGGGATATAGCCTCAAACTGGAAGGTGGGAAATACAGAGGTAATGTCAGGGGGCAGTTTTTCATGGAGAGGGTGGTGGAGGCCTGGAACAAGCTGCCGGAGGAGGTAGTGGCAGCTGAAATGGTGGAGGGGTTCAAGAGGGGCTCGGGATAGATTTAAAGGGGTTGGAAAAGTGGGTGGCTTATAACAGAAGAGGGGGAGGTAGGGTGTTGGGCAGACTAGAAGGACCATGGGGCCTTCTCTGCCATCACATTTCTGTGTGTGTATCTGTGTAAAGCATAGTAAACAAGCATTTGTCAATGCTGAATGTTTGCTTGATGGCATTGGTATTGGTAGTGTAGGAGTTAGAGAGCTGCATAATAGGAATGGCAGTGAAGTATTGAACTGAAGCCAACCCCGCCACCACCCTGCAGAGACTGACAGGCATTGGGGTGTGCCTTTGGGTTGACAGGCATAACGGCCATGCCATTTCACCACACCCTACCCTGCAGACACCGACTAGTGTCATGGTGTGCCTTGGGGTCTTTGGCCCTTATTCTCACCCCATTCCATCAGGAAATACAGTGAGATGGATGCTGTATAGGAGAATGGGGTGAACTTTGGGGCCAAAGAGTCCAAGGCAGACCTCGATCCCTCTCACTGGCTGGGGGTGTGGAATGGTGTATGGCATTACAGCGAGAATCCCAAGTCACACCCTGATGCCTGTCAATCTCTATAGGTGGGGCGTTATGGCCTGAAATCCTAACATCTCGACAAGTTTATTGGCATTTCTACTCCAAATTTTCAACATGGGTTTTTGTGACCCCTACCTTATGAACAGTGGCAATATCAGTTTGCTAGCCAAAAGCTGATTTTGCACAGTGACTACGTCATTTGGCACCACAGGTGTGAAAACACATTTCGAACAGGATGTGAAAAATGACAACTGTACTGTTCGTGGGGAGGTGGAAAAAATGGCAATGTTGAAAATCTGCAGTGAAAATATAAAAAAAAAATGTTACGGTCACGAGCATGTGTAACTGGGCAATGCACACTCATAATGCAATTAGTTTGGGGATGTTTTACAGCAGGTTGCCAACACAGGCATTTTGGAACCTCCTCTCATGAACAGTGTCACTGTGATTTTCTTAATCTGTCCTGAACAGTGATTTCCCACAGCGACCCCGCATTTCTGCACTGGAAGTACGAAAACACATTTCGGCCAAAGTGTGAAAAATGACAGCTGTACTGTTCATAAGGAACTATGGAAAAATGCCAGTGGTGAAAATCTGGACTGAAAATGTTAGAAATCCATGAACTTACGAGGGTGCATGGAAACTGCGCAATGGTAGCTTGTAACACAGTCACTTTATGGACTTTTTTCACCAAATTTTTAACATAGCCATTGTAACACCTCTGCTCATGAACAGTGTCACTGTGATTTTGTTAATGTGTCCCATACATTGAGTTTGCACATCGATAAGCCATTGTGCACTACATGGGCGGAAACATGTTTTGGGCAAGATGTGAAAAATGACAGCTGTACTGCTCATAAGGAGGTGTGGTAAAATGGCAATGTTGAAAATCTGGAGTGAAAATAATGAAAATTCACGAACATATGAGCATGCGTAGGAACAGCGCAATGTATGCTCATAACACAGTAATTTTATGGAGTATTGTCACCAAATTTTCAATATAGGCATTTTAGGACCTCTGCTCATGAACAGTGCCATGGTCAGTTTCTTAATCTGTGTGGAACACTGATTTCCCACACCGACTGCGCTTATTCCACGCCGAAATGCGAAACACATTTCATCCAGGGTGTGAAAAATGACAGCTGTACTGTTCACAAGGAGGTCTGAAAAATGCCAGTGTTGAAAATCTGGGGTGAAAATACTGCAGATCCTTAAAGGATTCTGTGTGTGCATAGCAACTGCACAACGCATATAAGTAAAAGTCATTTTGGATTTTCCCACCAAATTTGCAACTTAGGCTTTTGAGAGCCCACCGCGAACACTGGCACTGTCATTTCGCTATCGGTCCTGAAAGGTGATTCTGCACAGACCGTAAAAATCACCTTTCGGGCTGATTAACGCCATGACAGTTACAGAACCAATGAGATGGAGTCCCAAAACCCCACGCTGAAAATTTGGCAAAATTCCAAAAATGCCTGTGATATGCATCAAAGTTGAGAAACCCTATTTATTCCATTATACAGCTTACCTGCATTTCCTCAATTTGTGGTCAGCTTTGAAGAGTGCAGACGTGTTCCCGATCCACTGAAGATCGTCGCACTGGACTCTGGAGGTAAGTATGGGGTGAAGGGGGGTGGGGAGGCAGGGTACAGTGGGTGGGTGCGGGTTGTGGAAGGGGGTCCAGGGAGACCACCGGGGGACCATTTCCTTCATTACAGGTAATAAAAAAAAAAGACATCGCAGGACGGTTTTTAATTTACAGGGCAATGTGGCATGCTAGGGTGGGCTCCCAGTGTGCCAACTGAGTCTTTATTGGGGGGGACCGCTGTAGCCAACGGGGGATTGGGCACCCCCGTCAGTACACAACAAGGGGGGGTACATAATGCCTTCAGGGATTGGGCACCCCGTCGGCAGACAAGAAAAGTTGGGAGGGTGTTATATATTGCCAACAGGAAGTTGGCTCCCCCATCGGCAACATACATCTGGGGCACTGCAGCCGATGAGGATTGGGGCCCCCGTCGGCAAACAAACGTGCTGGGGGGCACATGCTGCCAGGGAGATTGGGCACCCCCTCGGCAGGGAAGGGGGTTAATATTGTTTGTAAACAGACGGCAAGTCGCTGCCATGTTCGCAAACAATATCAGGGCTGCAAGGTCCCACCCTGCAATGACAGGTCGCTCCCTCATTGCAGCGAATGGCTGACGCTGCAATGACGAGGCAGTCCCTGATTGCAGCAGCTATTTTTTCACAAGTTGGTGGCAAGGTTCCAAACTAGTGTCACCAGCTGTGTCCCCCATTATTGGTGGACATCACACACATCCCAAAATGCCCTGCCGGTATTGGCCTCAACAGTGCTGCATCTCCAGAACCTGCTTCAGCACAAGCTGCGCAATATGTTTCTAGCGTACGTGCAAGCAAACATAAAAATGCCTGCTGATTGCTATATAATTACTGTACCTCGGATAATTCACATAAGGCCTGGCATATGTCTGAGACAGTTCTTATCAGATAGTGTCTTAGGAGGTTAAAAAAACAATGTCAATCTTTGTACATTTTTTCCTGGGAAAAGGTGACATGTATGAGGTACAATTCTTTCTTGAAAGACAATACTTGCCTAGCTGAAGCTTGTAGCAAGAGCATATTTAAATGTGAAAGTTGTTGCATTTTGAAGGGGGGTAAACAAAACTCCAGTTTAATAGACAACCAATATTTAATAAGCTGTTTCAGCTTCCTAATCGCCATCTGATAAGCAGCTTTAGTGCTGTCTCCAACATTCTAAACAGAAAGATTGGTCAAAGCTTCTGCAGCTCAGTCTCGAGTGGCCTGCAGTCTGGCACTGGAAACAAACAATTGGGATGTGCTTCAAGTCCGGGAACTTGGACTGTTTCTCTACTCGGCTCCAGGGCCATTGTGTTCCTAGGCTTTATTTAGTTTTTCCTGCCCACCTGCCCTAACCCTGACCGCTATTAAATACCCCATCTCCCCCCACACTAACACAGCCACTCCCATCTCTCGCCCTGACTTGTCCTCTCTCTTTCCTTTGGACCTCCACTGTTCTGAACAAGGTCATCACCAAACTTTAAGGGTACACAGCAGACTATAAGGCCAGGACACCCTCCTAGCTCCATCACATTTTAATCTCTTTTACTTTCCTCCCCCTCCCAAGACCCTCCTTGTTGTGCCACCACCCTTTTCCAATCTTGAACATGGCAATCAGACTAATGCCAATTCTTATACTCCTGCCCACTCTCTGTTTGCAGCCACTGAATGACCCTAAATCAGCTGACCCTCTTATCTCGGAGCTCCCCTATGGCAACATCTACAGCATTATAATGTTCATGCATAGTTGTGGCTCACCTGCCAACTGCATACCTAACAACACACCCTGGCCTACCTGGCCCAGAACGCATCCAGCTCAGCCAGGGCTTCCCCCTCCCACAGTCCTGCCTAAACTGGTCATTCTCTCTGATAAGCATGCAGCTCGAATGAATCCACAAAGACAGCACAAAGCCAGTCTTAAACAGTATAAAAGTTACCTGGTCAGATTGGTACTCCTGTTACTACTGCTCCTCTCAGGCAACATCCACCCTAATCCCGGCCCCCCTCTATAACAGGGGTTGAGTACACCAAAACCAGGCACCTTAACCTTTGCAACACTAAACATCTGCAGCCTGACAGCAAAGTTTGACAACCTTCAAGTCTGGGTAGCCCTACATAATCCAGATGTACTGTCTGTCTGTCTGTGGTAGAAACATGGCTCACCAAGATCCCTGATGGAGTCATCAGTCTGCGGGCTATTCGATCTTTGTAGGGCAAGATCATAACCCAAGAGGTGGTGGTTGTGCAATCTATCTTCAGGACAGCCTTCAGGGCATAGTCCTTAATTTACCCAGCCTAGGGTCGTTCTCCCAGGCCCTTGCCATTAAGGTCCTTCTTGGGGCCCACAACAAAACTGTCACAATTCTGTCTACATCTCCCCAAAGGACTCGGTCCAAGGTCTCCATGCCATCATAGACTGTCTTGGAAGCCTAACCCTAAGCTCTGAGGTTATACTCTTAGGTGATTTCAATGTTAATTGGCTTGCTCCTGAAGCTAACCAATTCAAGGATGCAATTCAGGCTATCCACTTTACCCAGCTCATTGAAACATCCACTAGGACTAACTACAGGATGTGCACTAGTACTTTGATTGACTGACCTGAGCATGCCTCTAATACCTCCGTCCTTCGGATGACATCAGTGACCACTCCTTGTCATGTTCAGTTGGGCTAATAATTTCTCCAAACCCCCTCCTAGAACAGTCACCAGCAGGGTTCTCAAACCTGGCCATGCTGACCGCTTCAAAACGGATCTCCTCAATGCTGACTGATCCTCAGTTTTTGAGGCTTCCGACATTGACGACATGCTTGACCATTTCATCCTCCTCTTCAATACAATCTGCAACATCCATGCTCCCATAAAAAAGCAGAAGATCAAAGGCTACTTTAACCCCTGGATGAGCCCTGACACCCTTGAACTAATGAAAAATAGAGACCACCTCTGGCATATAGCTAGGAACACTGGCAAGCAGTCTGATATCCTGAATTACGAACATGCAAGGAACAACTGTACCAGGACCATCTGTTTAGCCAAAAACATATACTATAAAGATGCCATAACCAAGAACTAGAATGACAGGCGCAAGTTCTGGGCTAACCTAAATATAGGGTCACCGGGCGGGGAGCTAAGCGGCTCCTACTGTATTGCTGTGTTGATGGCTCCCTCATCCTAGACCCTAAATCTCTCAGCCAACACCTTTAACAATGCCTCCCTGACCTGAAGTATGTTCTTCTCCAGCTGACTTCTTCTCCCCTACCATCCTGCTACCGCCCAATCCCCATCATATCCCCCTTTGCTTCAAGACTTATCTTCGGAGAAGCCAGGAAATATCTGTGCAAAGTGCTTGGGAAGGGGAGATTTAGTGGGGATAACCTCACTCTCACTCAAAGAAATCCTGTCCCCTCTCACCCATATCCTTAACCTCTTGCCCCGTCTTGCAGTATTCCCCCCAAAATGGAAAGCTGCAGTAGTCACCCCGTGTACAAGAGTGGGGATCGTGCCTTCCCCGGGAACTATAGACCCATCTCTATACTACCACCTCTTGAAGGCCCTTGAACGAATCATTGCAGACCAACTTGTCGAATATCTGGACAAGCATACGCTGTATTACCAAAATTATGGATCTGCTTAACAACACTGAAAACCATGAACCACTTAGGGAGGGACCCATCCATCAAATATAGTTTGGAATTATCACATAGGTGAACAATGCATACAAGGCAAAACAAAATGGTTATATTAAATGCACGCTGAAAATAGAAAATAGAGTTAAAAATCTACGTTTCGACCTTAGGTCTTCTTCAGGAAATATCTAAAAGAGAAAAAAAACAAGTTAGTGTAGGTCGTGTAGGTTAGTTAATGCATACAAGGGATGGATACTAGGCCAATAGGCTACCTTCCTTAAACCTGATTTCTCAGTTATTCCCACCTTTTATGGTCTTGCTAAGATTCATAAAAATATTAATGATCCACCTATTGTATGAGACCAGTTGTTTCCAGTATAGGCTCACTGAAACACAACCTTAGTGAATTCATTGATTTTTTTTCTTAAAACAATATGTGACAGGCCTACCATCTTTTATAAGGGACACTGTGTACCTGTTAAAAACTAACCTGGGAACAGAATTACTTCTGGCTCACAATAGACATGACAAGCCTATATACATATAGCATGGAGAAGGTATTGAAATCACTAAACATTTCCTTTCCAAATCCACACTTGGGGACAGCATGCCAAGAATTTTCATCTTAGCGGCCTTGGAATTTGTTTTAGAATACAAGTATCTTGTGTTCAACAATGGGATGGCTTTAAGCCTGAGGTTTAATGGGCAGAGCAACTACATCACTCCCCCATCAGGCTTTAAAAGGTCATTCATCCTGGGCCTCCCCAGGATTAGTTTCTTGTTGCCATCGGAGGCCATGTCCTCCTCGCTCCCTTCCCATTTTTTCCTGCTGTGTTCATCCCCCCCTTCCCTGTCTACTTGCTCCTTGCCTCCAGCGACTCACCCCCTCCTGCAAGCAGCTAGCACTCCTCAGCTCTCACCCTGGTTTCAGTCACGGTCCCTCCCTTCCCCGTACCTCATCTTTCTGCCTCTTCTCTGTTCCAGGCATCCTCTGCCTGCTGTGTCCTGTTGTGCTGCTGGCAGGTTGCTTTCCCCTCGATCCATTCCCACCGAAACCTCCTTCCCCATCTCCAGTCATCACCTCCGCTCCTGTTCGCCATGGCACTTCTTGGGTTATATCACCCATGCGTCCGTCTTTCCCGTCCTCCGCTGTTCTCTCCAGCTGCATCGCAGCCCCTGTTTTCCATCCTGTTTCTGGGGCTGGAACTGCCTTGGATTTCGCTGACCTCCACCGGGTTCCTCACTTCTTCATCCATTTCCCCTGCTCCCTGCAGCTGTCTTCTCATGACCCTTCTGCCTCTAGCTCTGCTCCTTTTCCTTCTTCTGCTTCCTCATATCGACCCTGGAGCTGCCAGAGTCCTTGCAATTACCGCCATTAGAGTGTCTGCTGGGTCACAGCTTTCAGACACTTTGAGACGGATATTTTTTTATCTCCAGTACCACAGTTTCTTTCTTTGTGCTGCATGTTCTGGTCTATGCTGTGCTTTGGGGACCAGTGCCATGCTTTTGGCATTGCCCTGCACCTCTGTTCTCCTCATTTCTGTTCTCTCCACAGTGGGTCTCCCCAGCTCCAGTGCTGGCATTGCCTCGCTCCATTTACCCTGTGCCCTCATCGATCTCAGTTGCTAATTATTTCTTCTCTCGCTTTCTCCCCTGGATCGATGTATCTACCCCGTTGTCTCAGTTTGTTGCCTGGTGCCAGCCCTGTGCTTCTCTGGTGTAGGATTCAGCTCCTTCCCTCCTGCTTTTGGTGCTCTTTGTGATCGCTCTGCATCTTCCATCTTCGACCTCGCCCTTTTGCCTTGGTCCTTCTTCTCCCTATTTCTACTATTTCAGGGTTGTCTCCCCATCTGCACTCATTGCCCTCCTCCTCCTCCCATCCCTCACCCTCCGTTCAACCCCTCACTCCTCCCACCTTCATGTCGGTTTCTTTCATCACATCAACTACTTGAGCATAACCCTCTAGAGTCCATGCTACCTCGACATTGACCTGTTCTCCACTCAAAGAGCATTCTCATCGAACCGCTGCTCTCCTGCAGTTCTTATCACCATCGGTCTTCTCATGCCCGCCTCCGAGTATCCCTCGCTCATCTAACTCCTCAATCATCAAGCCTCTAGGTAGGTCTTTCCTTTTACGTCAATTCTCCTCCCTTCATTCTGCTCCTTCTCTGATCCATGCTTTCTTTTGGGGTTCTTTCCCTATTCTGCCATCACCTTCCTTACTTGTATCCTTCTCTTTAGTCCAACCATCATGTAGGTCTATTCCATCTCATCAGCTACTCAAGCTTAACCCTCTTGGGTCCATGTTACCTCAACTTGACTTGCTCACCACTCAAAGACATGTCTTCATGTCTATTGCCCCTTTGCTAGGGGCTGGCAGGCACTCTTCATTATCGTTCAATGTTCATTTCATGTCTCATCTTCAACCTTTCAAGTCTTCAAGGCTTCTCACCATCATCGTACTTCCTTGCTGGCTTCTGAGCATCTAGTTGCAGACATCACTCACATCCCTAGACAGCCATCCATTTAGAAGGTCAGAGCGAGAGCTTTATCTACAATCAAAAAATGTTCTTACTTCCTAGATCTCTACTTTGAATTGCTGTAGATGTGCTGATGAACGTCCTTATTCAAACATCTTTCAGCCTGGAGGGAAGGCGACCTAGGCCTTGGATCCCCAGAAAGTTTTCCTCCTCAAAGTTTTCCTCTCCTCCGTGCCAATGGTCATATATGATAGTTAGGGTTAGTGCTTTCTTAGGTTTCGTAGTTAGGTTCCACTGTTGGATGGAGTCGGATGATGGCCTCGGCTGTTCCCTCTCTCCTTAGGAAGTCTGCCTTTATTCATCTTCTCAGATTTCCTTTCATTCATCATCCTCACCTTTCCTCATCTTCTCATGTCATTCCTACCTACTATATGTCTGTCATGTTTTTTTTCCAGTCTAGATATCTTCTACTTCTCTCTTCTTTGATGCTCAACTCCTGACTGGGTATTCTTTTTGGGATTCTTCCTAAGCAACCTTTAGCCAACAGAATCATTCCCACGGCACCTATGGGGGGGACCCTCCTCTAGATTCCTTGCCTTGCACCCCTACAAGGTGGTATATCCCACGGATAGAAAGGAGAATAGCCATAATGTAATCAAGTCACACAAGCATCATCTCATCCAGTTGCATAAGCACAATTGAACTCCTTTTATAGATAGAATCAATTAATCAATCAATCAAGTCTTTATTTAACTAGGCGTTCATCATTGAGCAGAAGCTCATTTGCAAGATGGACCTGGGAAAATGTGGCACAGCGATGGGTGCCTCTATGGCACCATCATACTCAAATCCATTTATGGGTAAATGGGAGGAGAAACATATCTTTTATAGAACACACAATTCTTTCTTCAATAAAGTGGTCCATTGGTACCACTTTACTGATGACATAATATGCATCTGGCAAGACAACAAAGCAGAAATTGACCAGTTTATGACTTACATAAATAACACTAGCCTCAGTCTTCAATTTTACCCACTAGTACAGCAAACACTCTATTGCATTCTTGGATGTAGAATTAACATCCTCTCCGGGAGAAGTATTGACAACAATGGTATACAGAACACCCACTGCAGCAAACACTGTACTACATGCAGAGGTTCCTACACCAAAAACTTATAGAATCTGTCCTTTCAATCAGTATACTAGTCTCAAAAATAATTGTTTCGACAATCCTGATATTGAATAACAGCGACGAGATGACAGAGAGGTTTAAAACTAGCGGTTATGACGAATGGCTACTCCAAACAATTTTCCAAAGGGCCAACAACACTGACAGAAAAAACAACACACCTAAACAGAGGAATATAACGGACCAAACAATTGTAACATTTTCAACAGAATATAACAGCACTGCAGGAAAGTGGGCAATATTATACATCGACACTGCCCTTCTGCAAACTGATAGTGTCTCACAAAATGAAGTAGAAACACGCCCCAGAGTAACCATTAAAAAGCCAATAATCTAGAGGATTTACACATCTAGCCACTTCACACTAACAAAACAAGCATTTGTCAATGCCAAATGTTGTCATGCTGGCATTTACATTGGCAGTGCCAGAGCTAGAGATGCATAATAAGAATGGCAGTGAAGTATTGAAGTGACACCAACCACACCCTCACCCTGTAAAGAGTGATAGGTATTGGGGTGTGCATTTGGGTTATCAGCTATAACGCTCATGCCATTGTACTTCATCCTACTCTGTAGGCACTGACAAGTATCGGGGTGTGCTTTGGGGTCTTTGGGCATTATACTTAGCCCATTCCATAAGGAAATATGCTGACATGGGTGCAGTATAGGAGCGTGGAGTGAACTTTGTGGCTGAACAGTGCAAGGCACACCACGGTGCCTGTCAGTGGCTGCAGGGTAGGGTGAGGGGTGGAATGGCATGAGCATTACATTCGATGATCCCAAGTCACACCCCCCTGACGCCTGTCAGTCTGTACCAGGTGGGGTGCTACAGTTGGAAACCCTAACACCATAGGCATGTGGTGGTAGTTTCACTCCACATTTTCAACATGGGCTGCTTGTCAGGCCACTTCATGAAAAGCGGCACAATCACTTTGTTAGCTGAAAGGTGGTTTTGCACAGTGGCTGGGCCATTTGCTGACAGAGGGATGAAAACACATTTTTGGGCAGGATGTTGAGAATGACAACTGTATTGTTCATGAGGTGGCGTAAAAATGGCAACATTGAAAATCTGGAGTGACAATATGAAATATTGGTGAAGCAATGAGCATGCATACAAACTCGCTAATACACGTCCATAACCCAATTATTTTGGGGAGTTTGGTAGCCCATTTGTAATATAGGCATTTTGGGACCTCCACTTATGAACAGTGGTGGTGAGATTTTGTTAATCTGTCCCAAAAGCTGATTTCCCACAGCGACCACACCACTGTGCGCCACAGGTGTGGAAACGCATTTTGGGCAGGATGTGAAAAATGACAGCTCTGCTGTTCATAAGGAGGTGTGAAAAAATTCCAGTGTTGAAAATCTGGCATGGAAATATTGCAAAGGTGCGAAGTTACAAGGGTACGTGGAAAATGCGCAACGCACGCTTGCAACAGAGTCATTTTATGGACTTTCGGCACCAAATTTTCAACATAGGCATTTTAGGACCTCTGCTCATGAACACTGTCACCGTTATTTCTCAAACCTCCTGAAAAGTGATTTCGCACAGCGACCACGCTATTCTGCGCCAGACGTGCAACAACACATTTTGGGCAGGATATGTAAAATGACAGCTATACTGTTTATCAGGAAGTGTGGAAAAATGGCAAGTTTGAAAATCTGGAGTGAAAATATTATAAATTCATGACGTTACGAGCATGTGTAGAAACAGCGCAACAGCAAAATAGCCATTTTTGGGAGTTTTGTCACCAAATTTGCAACATAGGCTTTTTGAGAGATCCCCTCGTGAACAGGTGCACTGCCATTTTGTTGCTCAATCCCAAAAGGTGATTCTGCACAGTGACCGCGAAATCACCTTTCAGGACCGAATAATGCCATGACAGTGCCAGAATTCATGAGGAGGGGTCCCAAAAACCCCATGTTGAAAATTTGATGCCACAATTCCAAAAAAATGCCTGAGATATGCATCAAAGTTGAAAAAAACCTAGTTATGCCATTATACAGTTTACTGGCATTTTCTTAGTTCACGGTTGGCTTTGAAGAGTGCAGACATGTTCCCAGTCCACCGAAGATCATCGCGCTAGACTCCGGAGGTAAGTATGAGATGAGGGGGGTGTGGGGAGGCAGGGTGTGCAGTGGATGGGTGCAGGTTGTGGGAGGAGGGCAGGGAAACTGCCGAGGGACTGTTTCCTTTTTCAACAGGTACAAAAGAAAATCGCAGGACCGTTTTTCTGTTTACAGGGGCATGTGGCATGCTGGGGTGGGCTCTCAGCGTGCCAACAGAGCCTTTTTTGGGGGGGAAGCATAGCCAATGGGAGATTGGGCACTCCTGTTGGCATACAACAAAAGGGGGGTTACTTTATACCAACGGGGATTGGGCACTCCCATCGGCACACAAGGAAGGGGGGGGGCAAGAGCTGAAGGGACTGGACATCCCCCTCAGCATATAACAAATGGGGGGATTCTTTATGCCAATAAGTGGACTCCCATCAGCACATATATTGGGGGCAGGGTAAGCTGACAGAGTTAGGCACCCAAGTTGAACAGTTTGGCAGGCAGTGTGCCGCCATGTTTGTGTTCAGGTAAGCACATCGGAGGTCTGCTGCATGTGATGAGCTTTGCTCACATTGTCAGCGGACCTTTCCCTTAGATGTGCTCACCCGTGGTGTGGCACCGGCATGTGAGACTGATTGGGGAATGAGGTACGCACCTACTGATGCATGCCCTACATTCACCCAACAATGATCGCGCCTCCAAATCTGCACTACCACAAGATGTTGGCTTCGCACGTGCGCCAACATAAAAATTAATACATACAATTGGCTCCCACCCAAACATCTTTGATTTCACAGATGTGGCAACTTCAAAATGTGTAGATATACACGAGAATGGGACAAGTACACACACCATCGCAACAACAGGAGGCTGGTAATGAAAAATTTTATTTCCTGTGTCACCACCTTTGTTGTCTATATTGCCTAGTGCCCCTCTCACAAACATTACAAGGGCAGAACTGTAAGCCCTTGAAACCAGCATACAAGAGCATGAGAGGCCTATCATTAATGGTAGCCACTCTGATCCATCAACCCTGAAGTTTGCAGCTCTAGAATTTGTCAGCCCTTTGAACAGAGGGTATGACAGGGTTAACAGACTTCTGAAAAAGGAGATTTGATGGATAGTGTCTTTGAACACTGTCTTACCACAAGGCCTAAATGAAGAAGCAGGTTCGTCCCTGTATCTAAAAAACTGAATTGTTAAAATTCATTTACAGTCTCTCTCAGTGACTCTTAATATGGGTCACCTGTGTCTTTGTCACTGTTCTCATCCTTGTTATATGTGCTTGTTTAGTAATACAGTACTTGTTTTATGTTATCTCTTCTAAATGTCAGCCGGAACTGGATGGAAACCATCCTCAAGCTCGAAACCCACTGTCTTTGAGTACGAGGGACACTCATACAGTGTAGTAGAATTTGCTAAGGTTAAAGATACAGATATAACGATCTATCCCACCATCCTTAATGAGTTTTGAATCTGTGTTCCCTCAGAATAACTGAGCTCTGTTAAGACATCTCAGTGTTATATCTCAGCTCCTCTTCCTTCTTTTCATAATCATTCTCCCACCCCTCCCACAGCACTATGCTACACTCATAATGATTTCTCTGTGCACACTATCCTATTTTACTTCAACTGGAGAGCTGCTCAATTGTACCTGAAATTTTTTGTATAGCAATGCATGAATTAATAGAAATGCACTGGAAATTAACATATTATTTTTATAGTAATGCGTGAATTTATAGAAATGCACTGGAGATTTTGTACTAAATTTTTTTAAAATATTGTACTGTGGCTAGCCACAGGATAGCCAGGCAAAGACTTCTGCATCTGAATCTCATTAAGAGGCGTAATGTTTCTCACAAAATGTATCAGAAGTTTGTTAATTTCTTTCCTTGCAGGTGCAACAAAATAGAACATAGTGCCCCAGAACTAGTCTCCTGCTAGCAACTCTGAAAAAGAGTTTGTGGCAGTCACATTGCATTTCTAAGTTAACCCCCTGAGTTCCAAACAGCTTTTTGCAATCATTTCAATAATATAACTATAAACATTTTCAAACAAAGGGATCCCAGTTTCACACAAAGATTCACACATACAGTATTTGTATAACTGCAAATACATAAGAGGGAAGAAAAGATACGAACAGCAAGAAGCAGCAAGTGAAGGCAGGGAGATAGTGGAAGGAAGGAATCACTAGACCATCAAAGTGATCATTTCCTAGGTCTCACAAGGAAATTTGATTGTACAATCAGCCAGCCAAGAGACAGAAAAGGAGAGGCTAGAACAGATCTTTGCTTTTAACTCTTTCTGCATAACAAATGGGACAGGGTCTTATTCAACCTTGTTACACATCAGTCACCCCACCAAACAGACCATAGACCATAGGTATCTTAGATGTTTGGCATCAGCTCATTCCAACGGACAAGGTGTATATGCACAGCTTGCCACGCCACAGGAGTAAAGCTCAGTTGGACTATTTCTTTATGACAAACAAACATTTCTCCACAGTATGAGATATGGGGTATGGATCACAATTGCAATCTGACCACCACCCAATCTATCCGAGGTTAGGTTTCAATCAGTCCTGTAGAAATGCTTTCTGCTGTTTAAAAACATCCCTGCTATGAGAGGAAAATTTTAGATTACAATTTTCAGAGAAAATGCAACAAATTTAACAGGCAACAAAGGTCCTGATGTTACTGCCCCGATCAGCTGGAACACACTAAAAATTGTTCTCCACAGGGAATTGCCACCCTACTCAGCCCATAAGAAACAACTAAGAAAGGAAAAGCTAGAGAATCTCATTAATACCCTTACCACAAGATGTTAACCTCTCTAGGGGATAAGGGAGTAGACTCCCAAATACAGCTGGTGAAGGCTCAAATTCAACAAACTCTCAACACTAGAATGGAGCAAGCCTTGCAGTTTCTTAAGCATTTCAGTTAATCTCTGTTTAAAATTCTCACTGAGACATTTTAAGTCTTCTTCTTGCTGGGTCAGAGGTAGCAGTTGAAGTTTGAAAATGTGGTGAGGTTCTGGAAATCTAACTTTGTCATAAGTTTCTGTAAGTTGTTAGTGTTTGTAAGCTGTGTTTTAAAATTGGCCTAACTCCTTAAGAACTTTCTGGAATAGAGGGACACAAATTCTTAAATCTTTCTGTGCTAGCTGGAGACTGTTCTTGTGGGGGAAGGTCTTTGGCCAGTAACACAGCCAGTCAGTCAAGGCTGTTTGCATTTCAGTTAATCTCTGTTTAAAATTCTCACTGAGGCATTTTAAGTCTTCTTGCTGGGGCAGAGGTAGCAGTTGAAGTTTGAAAATGTGGTGAGGTTCTGGAAAGCTAACTTTGTCATATGTTTCTGTAAGTTGTTATTGTTTGTAAGTTGTATTTTAAAATTGGTCTAACTCCTTAAGAACATTCTGGAAAGTCCTCCCACCCACCCCCTACACTAGCCTTTCTTAAATACAGAAGAGCCACTGGGGGTTGAGCTTAAAGGCTGGAAGGGAGGAGTTTAGGGAGTTGCAAACTTCCCCTGTGAGCAAACTCTTAAGGCTAATAGGCAGGTGGGGAAAAGTTCATCCACTCAAGTGTTGCAAGTTTAAAAGTCTTGGACTAGTGGGAACCTGGTGGCTCACCCAAGGGAAACCTACTTGGAGGGGATGGGACCACATACCATTAGGGCTGGCATCTTTGGGAGGGTGATGGGTGCACAGGTGTGGGACAGCCATGATATTGGACTAGACTGGAAGTTCAGTGGTTGCCCAGTGTGCTACCAGCTGGCACAGCTTAGGGAGGAGGTTGAGAGGATTAGGAGACAGCTGCGGGAAGGGGGGAGGTATGGTTAGGGAATAGGGTAGGGGCTCTCCCACAGGGTTGCACCAAGTACTAGGGGCAGGGGCATAGGGAAAGGAGTGCAGGAGAGTACTCAAGGGTCACACAGGGACCCTGGCAGATGAGACCCAAAATGAGGATACTATGAAGGAAGTAGGCAGGTAACTGGGGACCTTCACAGACGGGGCCAAAGGGAGGACATTCTCAGGGAAGTAGGCAGATGGCTGGGACTGGACAGAAGAAAGTAATGGGGGAGGTGAATCGGACCTTAAGCTCAGTAACCTCAATTCTCTTCTTCTGCTTGAGGATGAGGGGTAATGTAGCCATGATGGGGCAGTTACAGATGGAAAGGGAGTAGGGGCAGGAGACGGGGGCTGGATAGCAGGAGGAACAGGGGGGAACTTGGAATGTGGGAAAACGGGGGGAGCAGGGGATCAGAGCAGGAGGATGAGGGGGTAGAGGGAGGAAAGCACAAGGAAAAGGACCAGTTGGGAGGAAAGGGCAAGGAGAAGGACCAGAAGTACAAGGAAGATACAGTAAAGGGAGCTGAGGGTTTAGGCCAGGGGAGCACGACAAGCAAGGAGGGGCTGAACAGAGATGGGAAGGAAGGGAGGACGAGCCAGGCTAGTTTAACAGATGGGGGAAGGACCAGTCGCGAGCAGTAATGGTGGGGTAGCGAGGTACAGAAGGATACTCAGAAGGATGAGAGGCATAGGATCAGAGGAAAGGGTGGACAGGGTAAATAAGGAGGAGATGGTAGGTGGCACCCAGATAAGGGAGGAACAAGGAGCCGCTGGGGTAGGGGGGCCAGTAGAAAGGATCAGGGACATGAAAGGGGGGAATGGAGGAAAAGGGTGGTCAGAGTGCTCTGTTGGGTGATTCCATGGTCACGGGATCAAATGGGATAGGGAGGAGGGACGGAGAAGCCTGCCCGTAAGAACAAATGCTTCCTGGACTAATGGTGCACAGGGCCAAGCATGAGGTATATCATCTGGCAAAGGATTGTGGAGGCTCCCGGACATACTGGTCCACCTGTGTATCAATGCCATTGAGGAAATAGTGAGCTAGAGATACAGGCAAGGTTTAGGGAGCTTGCCAGGGTCTGTCATGATATAGGATGCGCAATTTCCTTCTTGGAAATCCTGCCGGTGCCAAGGGCTAGTGGGGAACACAAGAGGAAGATTAGGGTGATAAACCAGTGGCTCAGGGAGTGGTGTGGGGCCAGAGGGTATGGGTTGATGTGGGATTGAGGGAGACCTGGGAGGATAAGGGGCTGTATGCTAGAGATAGGCTCCATCTCAATTGAGGAGAAGGAAATCTTTAAGTTGAAAACAGAGGGTTCATTGGTAAAAGGTGGAGTTTAAACTTGTGAAGGGGGGAGGAATGAGAGAAAAGGCTGTTGAGGGGTCCGATAAAGGGGGGACTCTGTCTCCACCCCTTGGGGAGCTGGAGGAATGCAGAGAAAGGCCGACTGGTAAGGTGCGGACCAGGGGAAGACATAATCCCCACAGGAACACAAGCAGGGGAAATGGAAGTATAGGGAAAGGGTGGAAGCTAGTCCTGCTAAATGCCAGGAGCTTGGGCAATAAAATGCCTGAGCTCCAGGTGATGCTAACTGAGGGAGAGGTGGATGTGGCAGCGGTCACTGAGACATGACTGGGACCTGAACCTGGAGGGCTATACCATGTTCAGGAAGGACGGGGAGGAAGGGAGGGGGGTAGCAATAAGTCAAAAACTGCATTGCCATAGGAGGAGTAGAGGAGGCGGAGGGAACTGTGGAGGAGATTTGGGTCACCTTGATAATGGGGGGCAGAGAGTAAAAATAGGAGTGGTGTATAGACCCCCTGTACTGGCGGACGAGCTGGAGGAGAGTCTGGTGGCAGATGTTGAGAGACATTGCAGATTGGGAAGGGGAAGGGTGGTGGTGTTGGGGGACTTAAACATGCCAGGAACAGACTGGGAGACTATGACATCCTCGGTGGCCAGGGAACAGAGGTTGTTGGAGGTCTTTCAGGACGCGTTCCTAACTCAGCAGGTGGGGGAACCAACCAGGGAGGAGCGGATACTGGATGTGGTCCTGGCAGACAGTGACCAGATTGGAGGCATGGAGGTAAGGGACCCGTTGGCGGGGAGCGACCATGCCACAGTCGGGTTCTGCCTGAACCTAGGAGGGGTGGAAGGCTGCACAAAGACGGAGGTAACTGACTTCAGGGGGCAGATTTCAAGGAAATGGGAAGGATCCTTAAGGAGCACTTGGATGGGATTGGGCCAGACATGGACGCTGACAGTAGGTGGGAAATCATCAGGAGGGAGTGCAGAATGCTACCAGCACCTCTTGCAAGAATAAGACAAAAATGCGGTAGGGCCGAAACCCTGCTGGTGGATCAGGGAGGTTCAGGAGGTGGTGAGGGAAGAAGGCAGCCTATAGGCAATTCAAATGCTCAAGGAGTGAAAGGGACCGAGGGAGAGTGAGCTGATGGCCAGAAGGGCCACTAGGGTGGTGAGGGCAGCTAAGGCAAGGAAGGAGCAGAACCTGGCCAGGGAAATTAGGAGAGGGAACAAGGGTTTTTAGATACATTGGGAAAACAAAGGGTGAAGGGCAGATTAGCAGGATTAAAACAGGACAGGGATGGGCACAAGACCCGGGAGCAGGCTGAGGTACTAAATGAGTACTCGCCTCAGTTTTCATCAAGAAAATGGGGGCTGCATCATACATGGGAGGAGATGGTGAAACTGAGGAGGGGACCCTACTGATCAAGCAGTCTGGGGTGGCATCACTGACAGGTGGGGGAAGACATCCAGGGGACGAGGTAGCTGAGGTGGAAATCACGGCAGAGAGAGTGAGGGAAGCCCTCAGGTCCCTTAAGATGGAGAAAGCACCAGGGCCGGATAAATTACATCCCAGAGTGCTGAAGGAACTGGCGGATGTCCTGACGAAACCCCTGGTGGAGCTCTTCAGCATCTTTCTGAGGATAGGGTGGGTACCCCAGGACTGAAAGGTGGCGCATATAGTGCCTATCCACAAGGGGGGATCAAGGGAGGTGGCAGGGAACTACAGGCCCGTCAGCCTGACATTAGTGGTGGGTAAGGTGATGGAGGGCATTGTCAAGGAGAGACTGGGGGGACCTGGAAAAGTTGGGGTGCCTGGACGATAGACAGCATGGATTCATCCCGGGGAAATTATGTCAGACAAACCTTGTGGAGTTCTATGACTGGGTGATGAGTGCCTTGGACCTGGGTAGACCAGTGGACGTCCTCTTTCTTGACTTCAGCAAGGCATCTGACTCAGTTCCTCATGGTGGACTGTGGGATATTCTGGGTGAAAATGGGGTGGGGAACAAGATGATCAGATGGATAGGCAATTGGCACCAAAACCAGACCCAGAGGGTCGTGGTTGGCGGAATAGTCTCATCCCCAAGGAGGGTCATTAGTGGAGTCCCTCAAGGATCGGTCCATGGGCCCCTCCTGTTCAACGCCTACGTCTCTGACATAAGGTAGGGTATCAGGAGGGAGATGAGTCTCTTTGCAGATGACTCAAAACCAGGGGCGGTGGTGGATGGGAAGAAGGGGAGGATGGCCCTACAGGGGGACCTGGAGGCTCTGAAAAGGTGGTCTAGAAAGCGGAAGCTGAGGTTCAATGCAGGGAAATGCAAGGTACTGCACCTGGAAGCCAGAAACCCGGGCCAAGTGTACACCCTGGGGGATGCTACAAGTCTTGATGGCAGAGAGGGACCTGGGGGTGGTGGTGGATGTCAAGATGAACAACTCGGAGACTTGTAGGAGGGCAGTGGCAAAGGCCAACAGGATGCTTGGATGCATTGCTAGGGGGCTCACCTCCAGAAGGAGGGAAGTGATACTCCCACTGTATAACTGCTTGGTGAGGCCACACCTCGAGTACTGCGTGCAGTTTTGGAGGCCACATTTAAAGAGGGACACTGAACTCCTGGAGAGGGTCCAGAGGACGGCAACCAAAATGATTTGGGACTTGGGGGATAGGACCTATGGGGAGAGGCTCGAAGAGCTAAATATGTACACATTGGAAGAGAGAAGGGACCGGGGGACATGATAGAGGTCTTCAGGTACATGAAGGAGATAAATAGGGGAGGAGCAGTCAGAGTGCTCCGAAGGAAGGAGGGGGCAACTAGAGGGCATGGGTGGAAGCTGGAGGGAGATTCAGGGGAGAAAGGAGGAGGTGCTACTTCACTGAGAGGGTGGTGGAGCCATGGAATGTGCTGCCCAGGGGCTGGTGGAGGCAGAAACGGGGTGGAGGGGTTCAAGAGGGGTGGGACAGGTACAGGAAGGTTCTGGAAGCAAAACCAGTGCAGCAAGAATATCCGGGACTGGGAAGGAGAAGCCAGAGAGGGAGAGGCAAAGGTCAGTCTCCCAGGGTGGGGCTGACCAACCAGCATCATCACAAAGACCTAGGGCTTATTCTGCTGGCATTTTAGCATGTTAGTTCTAGTATGGGGGGAGATTCTCATGGAACAAGTCTCTTAGCTTGTAAACTGCGACAACAGAAAAGGAATACCATGGGCCCCCAGCTCAGAGACCATCAAACAGGACTGTTGGCTCATAGCAGTAATGAAATAATGGAAATTATGCAGAATTATCAGGATTTATATACAGAAACAAACCAGACTGATAGTACCCGCATACAAGCATAATTGGCACCTCTCTCCTTGCCCAGTTTAACATGGACCCAGCTACAACAACCGCTTGTGGGGCCAGCCTGGTGGCACTGAAGGTTGAGGCGTTGGATGCCACACCTCACACCACGCTGGCGACCTGGGTTCGGAAGAAGACTCGGGTCACCAGGGGCCAGCAGGGGGAGGGGAGAAGAGGATCGAGTGTCCAGAGGACTGCTCTCCTCTCCTGGGGTGGGTTGAGGAAAATCTCCACCCTGTAGTGGCTCCTGGTGAAGACTGAGCGCACTACACCTAGGTGGGGATTTGAATGGGGTGAGACGACGGTGGACGTCTGCTGGAGAGGGCGGGTGCTTGCCCCTCGTGCACTGACGTCATTGCATATCCAGACCTCAAGGGAAACATAGCTAAAGTGGAAAACCCTGGCTGCCAGGGGGACAATAGAGGACCCAAGGGGTGGCACACATGTCCACCGCTGGTCCCTCCCCGACCGACTCTCCCAGATCCTCTCCTATCTTAGTCAGTTGTAGTTAAGCGGATTTAGGCTGGTTGGTGTTTTGGTCGCGCATGGATGTGTAGGAAGTCTGGCCCCTCATGCTTAGCCTATGCTGCACCCCAGCTGCATGATCTGCATCCCTTTTCTGACCTCCCAGTGTCAGATACTACAACGAGGCACTGTAGGGAGGTAGGCATTATGAGGGCATGCATTGATCGGCGGCAATGGGGTGCAGTGGGCGTGGCAGATGTGAGTGGTATTGGGGTGGTTAGTTTGCAGGAAGTGCCCTGGGATTAGATGGAGCCTAGTGAGAGGCCTAACGTGTTTGGTCTCTGTTCCCAGGGTTTCCACCAGACCAAGTGGGCAGGTAGCTGGAGGGCCAGCAGCATCCAATAACCCTCTTCAGGCAGTGCTGTGCAATGCTAGGTTGATGAGGAACAAGAATGCAATTATCGATCAACCTGGCTTGCATCACAGAGACCTGGTTGGGTGATGTCACTGGACCAGTCTTGAATATGGCCATCCCCACTGGGTTCTCCGTAGTGCACTGCCCAAGGAGGGAATGTAGGGGTTGGGGAGGTGGCCATCTGCTTTAGATCCTGATTGGGCTTCACAGTGCATCCAGTGAGATAACCTAGGTCTTTTGAGTGTGCGGCGGTGCATGGGAGTCCAGGTGCAGGATCCTCCTCATCTGTCGCCCTCCGGGGCCTGGGGGGAGTTCCTGCAGGAGATTGCGGACTTCGTCTTTGATGCGGTATTAGAGTCCGCCAGATGTTTAATTCTGGGGGACTTCAATGCCTGGAGATGACCGATGACCCCTCACAACTTGGACAAAATCTCCTCCAGTTGATGTCATCACTGGGCCTGATACAAGTGGTTACTTCTGTGACCCACCATTCTGACCACACATTCGACCTGGTGTTCTGCTGGGGCTTGAAGTTACTAACCTCATGAGTGACCAGGTTGTTTGGTCTGATCACTGCCCTGCAAAGTTCTTGTTTGAGGCATCCCCTTAAAAACACTTCCCCTGCTGAGATGGTCAACTATCACCCTTTGAGGGGATTGTCCCAGAGGGATTATTGGCGATGTCTGATTTATCTAGTGTGGATGCTGCCTGTGCAGTTAGCATGGGTGAGGTGGTGGTGGCCTATAATAAGATGGTCTCTGAAGCGCTAAGTGCTGTTGCCCCAGTCCATGTATGACCCAGATCTTCTCACTTGAGGTCCCCCTAGTTTGATGGGGATCTCAAGGCAATGAAGATCAAGGGTCGGAGGTTAGAGCGTTCCTGGTGGAAGACCCGGTTGGAGGAGGATAAACCGGCTTTGTACACTCACTACGGTGAATACCAATGAGCAATCAACCATAAACCGGCAGAATTCCTGTCTGGGGAGATTGCTGCAGGGAAAAACAGACCAGCTCAGCTTTTTTGGACTGCAGACTTTTACACCCTGTCTGACTACAGCCACAGAAAGCTGTTTCAGTCACATTGTGTGACGAGTTTGCTGTTTTTCTCTGACAGGGTGTCTTCTATCCAGTCAGAGATTCCACCAGTGAGACCAGCTTTGCCTCACAGTAACCAGCCCATGAGGAGCAGCTGCCCTCTGTCCATCTGGGAGGAGTTTAAACCAGTGGAGGTGGCCAAGGTCACTGAAGTGATCTTAAAGCTGAAGCACACTTATTGCGAACTGGACCCGGCCCAGACATGTTTCTTAATGAGACGCACCAAGACCGTAGGCTCAGTGTTCGCTGGGATTGCCTGGTTTTCAATGTTGGAGGGAGTCTTTCTGGATGCATTGAAGGAGGCGCTGGTAAGACCTCTCCTGAAAAAAACATCTCTCGACCCTGACATCCTGGTGAATTACTGTCCAATCTCTAATTTGCCATATTTGAGCAAAGCTGTTGAGAAATTAGTGGCACAGCAGCTTGAGAATCACCTTGTGTCCTTTGAGATGTATGAGACATTTCAGTCCAGTTTCCAGGTGAGGTATAGCATGGAAACGGCATTAGACAGGGTGCAAAATTGCCTCCTTAGGGCCAGAGATAGAGGGGACAGGTCAATTCTTGTTCTACTCGATCTCTCTTCAGCATTAGATACTGTGGATCACAATGTCCTTCTGGATCACCTTTGAGAGTTATGTGGACTCGCCAACACTGTCATCTGCTGGTTTGAGTCCTATCTCTCTGATAGGATGCAACAGGTGATGATGGGGAATGTCTCCTCGTCCCCGAAGCACCTGTCATGTGGAGTGCCTCAGGGTTCAGTCCTGCCACCGATGTTATTCGCGGTATACATGCTGCCCCTAGGAGAGCTCATTCAACAATATGGCATGGGTTTCACTGTTATGTAGATGATACCCAGCTGTATTTGTCATTTGTCCGTGAACACACAATGCCATGGACATACTGAACACCTGCCTTGCTGAAATCAAGGACTAGATGTCCTGCAGCTGGTTGTGACTGAACCCAGATAAGACAGAGGTACTGGTGATTAAGCCAGCTTACGGGTGTGATGAAATCATTGCTGGTGCAGATACAGATTGTTTCTGGGATTGGCTCCATTCTGCTCTCCTCTAGTGTGCAAATCTTGCTGATCCTCAACAGCAGATTGACCCTGGAATCCAGGTGTCTTCCGTTGTCAAAAGTGGTATTTACCACTTGAGGAATATCACCAGAATTAAGCCTCTAGTTTCACCCAAAGACCTTCCAGTGCTAGTACATGCATTTGTTACTTCACGGCTTGATTACTGCATTTCTCTATGCCTCAGGGTAACTGGAGGGACCCTCTGCCGGCTTCAGTTGGTGCAGGACGCAGCGGCAAGGTTACTGACTGACCTGGCTAGGTCCAGTCATGTGACCCCTATCCTGCGAGCTCTGCACTGGCTGCCGGTCCGGTGGAGGGTCATCTTCAAGGTGAGCTTTCTCACCTATAAGGCCCTATTTGGGCTGGGTCCTAGTTACTGTATGTGGCTAAGCTCCTCTCACCTGCCACCTCAACCCACTCCCTCCAGTCCTCATCTAGAGAGCTCCTCGACATTCCTATGGTTAGCTGAAAACCTCCAGCAACCACGATTTTAGTGTCGCAGGACCTACCTATGGAACTCCTTCCCAGCCACTATCAGAGGGCCAGACAGGTGAGGCCTTTAATGGGGCTGAAGGCCTACTTGTTTGGGCAGCGTTCCCTGATGCGGCATGTGATTTATCTTCACTGACCCATGATTAGGGACTAAGATACAATAATATCATAGGCTACTGATTTTATTATTACTGCTGAAATTTTATCTTAATATTTTAATAATTTTTTATTTGTTCTATGTATTTTGATTTTATATTGTACTGTCTATACAAATTTACCAGCATATGCTCCACTGGGTGGGATTTACGTGCACGAGGTGTGTCTCCCACCAGTGGAGCTCCACACCTACAAACATGTGCATGCCACTGGTATTCCCCAATAGCCATGACCTGTCCATGGGCTTGACCCCCGGCGTGCAGCATTCCGTGAGGCGGCCAGGGGTGAAGTCACAGACCCAGGTGGGCATCCAGTTGGATGCCCATCCCGGGACCAACAGTAAATCCCTTGCGTGGTGGGGGGCACACTGGCTGTGCTCCCTGTGGATGTCCACATGTTCAACAGCTGTGGACGTGGAGGTGGGTAGTGCCATTGGCCATGTAGTGCCCCCGATCAGATGGGGAGGTACGGGGGTGGTGCCACGGGTATGTGTGTGTGTATGTCAAGGGGGGGGTTGTGTGCACCAGTCCACCACACCACCTGGCGCACAGGGAGCCACAGAGGCAGGGGGTGAGGGGGGTACACACTGTCCTGGGGACAGTGCCCCCATATGATTGTGTGTGTGAGGATGGGGGACTTGACATGCACTGGGACAGTGGGAGCTCACTGGGTGTTGTGTTGGCGGCCCCAGGTAGCCACTGGATGTGTCAGCGGTGGTTCCTCCTTGGTGTCGGATGGATGCGTGGGGCGCATATGGGACTTTCGGCAGGATTTCTCTGCAGTACCAGCTGCCCCCCCCATGCACCATGGTGTGCAGCACTACTGCCCCCTGCGCATTGCGATCCACGTGGTTGGGGGATTGTGTGCATAGAGGCTGCATGCCCCATTTTGTTAATGCCATGTGGGTGGCATAATGAGTGTGGAATGTCTCTGCATCTCACATATGCGGCACAGAGGAGCTCCACTCCTTCGAGCATAGGGCTCTTAATTTGTAAGGTGCCCAGAGCCTCCGGATTGGACACCATAAAAATAAATTTGCCTTGCCTCCCTCAGATGCCAGTTGGAGAGGATCCTGTCCCGATTCCTCAGCCGGAAGGGATTTAGGCTTGGCGGTAGGAGCCGTTAGACTAGGTCTTACCTGAGGGAGACCCTGGGAACTGGTGATTGGAGTAAAAGAAATTTGACAAAAAAAAACAACAACTACTGGCACCTATTAGCACAGAGGAGGTACGTAGAGCACTCATGAAAGCCAAAACACATAAATACTATAACACGGATGGGTGCCCAGTACTGATGTATAAGACCTTTCAGGATATATTGTTCTCTCTCTCCTGCTGAGAGAGTTTCACCTTGTGCAACAAGGTACTGAGCCAGCCCCTACATGGTATCATGCCTTGATATCAGCTATACCCAAACCTGGTAAAGACCCATGTTCTCCCCTCTCTTATAGACTGATAGGCATACTCAACATGGACTATAAAATCTGTATGTCCATTTGGGCTATCCAACCAGCTCGCCTCCTTTCCTCTCTGATTCATAATATCAGGCTGGTTTTGTCCACCAGAGACAGATGGCAGATAATATCTGCCGCGCTTACAGCAATGCTCTGTCCCAGTGGTTATGCTTAGTCTTGATGCTGAGAAGGCACTCAACAGGGTGCCCAGGGTATATCTCTGGGATACCCTGTCAAAGCTTGTTTTCTCACCCCTGTTTCTGCAATGGTGCAAAATATATTTTGTCCCCAAAAGTGTATATGAGGATCGATGGCTCCTGTTTCACCCCAATAACTTTATTGAGAGAAACACACAGGGCTGTCCTCTCTTCCCTCTTATTTGCTGTGTATATTGAGCCATTGGCACAAAGATCCACAATAATGGGGGGATAGAATCAGTTCCTGAGTGGAGAGCTTTAAGATCGCACTCTATGCTAATGAAGAGGAGGAAAGGAGGGTGACCAGCGGGGTGCCACAAGGATCAGTTCTGAGGCCAGTCCTATTCAATGTCTTCATAAGTGACATTGCAGAAGAGCTGGAAGAAAAGGTGTGCCTCTTTGCAGATGACACTAAGATCTGCAACAGGGTAGATACTCCAGGAGGGGTGGAAAAGATGAGGAGAGATCTAGGTAAACTAGAGGAATGGTCAAGAATATGGCAGTTAAGATTCGATGTGAAAAAGTGCAAAATCATGAATTTGGGTCACAGGAACCCAGGGGAGGATTACATGATGGGGGAATATACTGTTGGTCACCAATCAGAAAAGGGATCCGGGAGTAATCATATCAGATGACCTAAAGGTGGCCAAACAATGCCAAGACTGTGGGGAGAGCCAGTAGGGTACTGGGATGCATAGGGAAAGGTATCACCAGCAAAAGAAAGGAGGTGGTGATGCTCTGTACAAATCATTAGTGAGACCTCATCTGGAATACTGTATCCAGTTTTGGAGGCCACATATAAGGACATAGACAGGGTAGAGGCAGTTCAGAGAAGGGCAACAAAAATGGTGCAGGGCCTGCACCAAAAGTCATATGAGGCAAGACTGGATGATCCCAATATGCATACCTGGAGGAGAGGAGAGGAGAGGAGAGGAGAGACAGGGGAAAATGACAGAGACCTTCAAATATCTCAAGGGCATAAATACAAGTACAGGAGGGTAGCATCTTTCAGAAAAAGAGATATTCTAGAACAAGGGTTCATGACATGAGGCTGGAAGGGGGAGACTAAGGGGAAATGTGAGGAAGTATTTCTCCATGGAAAGGATGGTGGATGCATGGAACAGCCTCCCAGTGGAGGTGGTGGGGGCTAACTCGGTAGGGTTATTCAGAAATGCAAGGGATAGGCCTAGGGGAACCCTAGCGATAGAAAAGAAAAAAGATGGCGATCAAGTAGGGTCTACAGTTTTTGCTACAGGTAGGGAAGGTGGGCAGACTGGGTGGGACTAGCAATCCTTATCTGCCAACAGTTTCTGTGTTTCTGTGATGTGCTGCTTACACTTCTCTCCTCTGAAAATTCCATTCCGGAGAGCTGGTGAGAGATACAGGAATTTGACAGTTTAACGGGTTTCCAACTTAACATTCAGAAGACAGATATTCTAGTCTATAACATCCACTCCCCTGGAATTTAAATAGCCATACCCATTTAGGTGGAACAAGACAGTGGTGAAATATTTGGGGATATATGTACCGCTTGATTTGAGGAATCTCGAGCTCCTGAATTTTGAACTGTTAATGCAGCAAATAACCATAAATGTTGCTAAACTGTCATAGCTCCCACTGGGTTTACTTCAGAAAGCTGAATCAGTTTGGATGAATGCACTGCCAAGGGTCTTGTATCTCCTACAGACCCTCCCTATTACTCTCAGAATATTAAGATTCTAGGACAAATTAAGTTCAAGGTTTGTTTAGGGAAGACAATGTGCAAGGATACTGTACAACACCACACTACAACTCTCAATTTCCCACAGAGGAGTGGGTCTCCCAAATTTACGGGACTATACTACGGCTGCCCATTTCAAAATAATAACCCTTTGGCTTTTAACCACCTGATAAGCCTTATAGAAACATACAGACATGGTTGTCAATGATTTATTTAATCTCAATCAAAATGTGTTCACTTATTTTCCTAGTGCTATCCAAGCACATTTCTCCTGCTTCAAAGCACCGCACCTACCTTAGTAATCTGCAGCAGTTTTGTAAGATCCCAGGAGTAGCTGAGCTGCTGTATTTTTACCAGCTAATAGTTCGGAATGGAGATTTCCCATTTATACAAATGGATGCCACATTTCAGAGATGATATTCATTGGGACTACTTCATGGTTTCCAGTGTATGGACGTGTAGAGAGTTCTCCTATTCCACAAGCTCCAACAAAAATATGGAAAAGCAAGCAGGGAGCATTTTTGCTGCCTGCAGGTGCGTTCATACTTACTCCATGTTGGAGGGTAACATCCTCGATACCTGCTAGTGACCCTTATTCTTATGCATATTAATGGATACTTTGAGCCTGCTGCCATGGGGCCATATTATTGGACATCTTTTCGGAGGAATACAGGAGCTTGGGGGGGATTACCACTCATTAAGTGTTGGATAGATGGACTAAGGAGTTGTGATCCTGCACTGAGCCAGCAGTTTTGGATAAGAATGCAAGCTCCACAATACAAATAACTTTTGCCACACTGTGGCATGAGTTTGCATGCAAATTAGGAACCCAAACGCACAGGCACAATATATGGGGTTGAAGATATGCCCACTGCTGGAGGCACTGTGGGAGAGATGATGTAGACCATGCTCATGTTTTTTGAAGCTGTGACAAACTATAACAGTTCAGGATGGACCTAAAAGCCAATTTGAACAGTTATCCCCAAATTCAGCTTAAATCTCAGCTATCATAGTTCTGTTGACAATACCCCCCCAATAATGTTCACCTGGGCCCTCATTATTTAGCTCCAATATTGATTTTTGCAGCTAAGAAAGCCATAAGCAACCTTTGGCTGCAGCCCCTTTCACCCATGATGTCCCAGTGGGGAGTGAACAGTATCTCGCATTTACCACATGGAAAGAATTACCCACCACCTCAGGGACCAAGAGGATGCCTTTCATACACACTGGCAGCCCTGGGTGCTTTATGTTATGCAATAGGATGCAGCATTTGTTCCCTAAAATCAGATGCGCAAGAAATTTACCACCCACTGGAAGATTATTCAAACATATGGGAGATCCCCTGCATTAGCCAGTTCACTATCAATTTCCTGACAGACAGCATGAGTATTTATTGCAATTCCAATACGCAGACCTCTGCCTGTGCCTTGCAGGCCACTGTAAGGGATCATAATGTTTCAACATGTGATATTGAGTATAATTGAATATTTGACACCTATAGTATTTACACTGAATCAACTGTACTGTTTTAGTTTTTATTGTGATCAAAAAGCAATAAACTTAAATTTTGAAAAAGGTATAGTCCTGAAACCTCTTCTGCTGCTGCCTTCGCATCCTCCTCATCCCCCCTTACTGTCTGGAGTGGTGCACTGATAGCTTATCACTCTGGCACAGGCAAACAGACAGGGTGGAGGCTTAACTCCCCACCACCTGCATGACCCCACCCAAATACTTAACTGACAGCCCACAAACAGCACAGCTGCACACTGAGGGTTAAAAGTCCAAGTTCTGAAGAAGAAGAAGGTGCAGAATTAAAGTGCCCCTCCCCCCAACCTTATGAGTTCTAACATTTCACACAGAAATGAATATCCACTTTAGAAAGGAAAACAGTTGATACTGGCCCAATAGTACAGTGGCTGAGGAGCCACTAGCCACCCTGATAACTCAGGTTTGTGCTGCTAATTCAGTATGTAACTGCATGCAGGCAGGCAGGAAGCTGGTGGAGTATCTGCTCAGAACCTCTCTGCCTTGGGGGGATAGATTAGCTCAACAACTGACTGTCCCCTGGATGCCCAGGTGAGTACTGACATACCACAGCACTAGGCACTTGGAGAGAGACATTGGTGGGTCCCCGTGGCAGCACGTCAGTGTGTGTGTGTGTGTGTGTGTGTGTGTGTGTGTGCGTGCATCTGAGGACCCTAGCATGCTGATGTCACAGGACAGAAAAGCAGAAAATCAATGGGCCTGTGAATGACAAGTGGCAATTTAGTTTCCATATTCTCTACCAGGTACAGCACTGGCTGAGTGCTCCAGGGGGGTAGGAAGTGCTTTTCAATTGCCCTGCCATGGAGGTAAGCCATGGGAGATGTTCTGAACCCAGGTAAGGAAGGGGTAGAGTCTATCTGATCCGAGAGACTAGGCCAGTAATGTGGGAGAAAAATGTAAATAAAAAACGTAGATATGTGGTTTGATACACAAATTAGCAGCTGAGGTTTAGCAGACACTAAAAGCTGTTGGTCTTAATGTCCAAAGGGCATCTGTACCCACTCCACCATGTGGGATGGCGATAGCCTGCATTCAGTTACACTGAGCAATTTTAAAGTCTCCTCCTGTTTGAAATGTTCTGACATAATGTAAGGTATTTTGCATCCAAAATCAGAAGCATTCTTTATTTCAGATAAAATGTAAATTGCTGCATTGTCTAATACTACTGTGTTGAAACGCTGGCATTTAAAATTGAGCAGCCATATTTGGGCACCATTGAAAGTGCTGGCATACGTTAAGGTCAGACTAATGACTTTGAAAACATGCAAACAGTGACATCATCAACTGCAGTCAGTTTGTGGGTCCTGATGCCAACACCGCTGCTTGCATGGGCTGCTGCTACTTTCAGTAAAACTGAGCACACTGAGGTGCTTCTCCATTTCCATCCGTAAGCAGAATATGCAAGTACTGTAACAGTAGTAGCGTCAGGAGATATTGACTGATTGCAGCCAATGATGTCATTGGTTGGAATCCCTATAATAGGGCAATGGGGGGCTACATACACAGCTGGTTTTAAAGAACAATGGGAGAGAAAACAAAACAAAAAGAGAGAAAGAGACAGAGTGAGAGCAAGAGATGAACACAAATGGGCGTTCACACGAGCAACTCTGCACTGTTCTGAGCAGTGCACAGCACATAACAGTGCCTGCTAGGATGTGTAAATGCAAAGCCACAACACACCAGAAGCATGCGCTGTTGCTCTGAGTAGTCCCTTCTTTCCTGGGAACTTGCAGTGGTGTGGCCATTTTCAGCTGCCATCTAAGCGTACGCAATGCTGACATCAACATGGGTGACCTTCTTGAGACACTTCTGGTTCCCAGTTCATTTCCAGGTTGCACCTCTGTTTTGTAAAATCATCACAGGGCTGCTGGTGTATGTGATGTATATCAAACAGTAGATATAACCAGAATTAAAAGCATTATTTTGTTGGTTTGGTATTTCCTTTGGTAAGGCAGTTCTTTTGTTGATAAGTTTGTTTCATTTGCTTGTAACCGCCTAACAGTTACTTTCAGTGCTCCAAAACCCCCTCCCCTCCCCATCCCTCATCCCTCTGCTCATCTCCCTTCCTCCTTCCAGCAAGGTCACCCATTCCATCCTTTGCCATCCCCCATTTATATTTTACCTCCCTGTCCATCCCTCTGCTCTTCCCAAGTCCCCTGGTCTCTGTCAGCCCCATGTGTTTTATCCCTCCCGCTCCATCCCTCTGCTCATCTCTTCCTCCAACCCATTTGCCAGTCCTGAGATCGCTTTCAACCCCCACTGTGCTGTTGTTTGCTTTCATTTCATTTGTATTTTATTATACTGATAAGCCTGATGGGCATTACTGCCCGCTTTCATAGGCGACAAGTGGTAACAAAGAAACATAAATACAAATAATACAAACAATGTCACATGTCATAAATACAACAACAAATACATATATTCCATAAATACGATATCAATAGATACAAAATTAGCAAGTACATTCCTCTTGGGGTTGGAGGTACTTTTTCAGTCTTGTTTTAGAAGTCCAGACTGTATTACAGTTCAGGAATTCAGACGGGAGTGAATTAAAGAAGAGAGGGGCTCTATATAGGCGAGACCTCTGACCGAGTGTTTTTGTTAAAAAAATGGAAGTTTGAATGAAAATCTATCTTAGGTTTTAGTACCCTTAATATTGATATATCTTGGAAACAGTAAACATACTGATGTTGGTAAGATTCCAGTGATTACTTTAAATAGGAAAATACCCATTTTTATGTTGCTTGCGTATGTGCAAGAAACATAGTGCCATCATCGGAGATTTCGGAGGTGTGTCACCTCCTCCTCCAATTCAGTCAGTGAGCTGGCAGGTGCGGCCCCTGTAAGCCAATGCATTTTGGAGCTGTCTATGACATGCTCCAAAATGCAGTGGCATACAGTTGAAAGGGGGAGCTACGCTTCAGTGAGCAGAGATAAGAAGCATAGCTCCCCCCCCCTGACACGCAGGCGTGCGCTCCCCACACGCACTGTGTAGCCGACGGGTGCCTAATCCTCACATGAGCCAGCCCCCCAGCAGGCAAAGCACGCTGAGCCCACCCCAGCGTATAATCAGTCCATAGGCTGACGGGGTGCCCAATCCCTCATTGGCTGAATGCCCCCCAACATCCTTTGTCCACGCTGGGAGCCCACCCTGGCAAATAGCTCCACTCACGTCTTTTTAATTTTAACCTGAAAAGCGAAAATGGTCCCGTGGAGCGTCTCCGACCCCCTCTCACAACCCACACCCACCCACTGTGCACCCAGCCTCCCCGCCCCTCCTCACCCCATACTTACCTCCGGACTCTGGCGCGGCGATCTTGGTGGACGGAACACGTCTGCACTCTTCAAAGCCAACCGCAAACTGAGGAAATGCCAGTAAGCTGTAGACAGGGGTTTCAACTTTGTTGCATATCTCAGAATTTTTGGGAATTTTGCACCAAATTTTCAACATGGGGTTTGGGACCCCTTCTCATGAATGATGTCACTGTCATGGCGTTATTCAGGCCTGAAGAGGTGATTTCGGCGCAGTGACTGTGCAATGACTGCGAAATCACCTTGGGACCTGAATACCACCATGACAGTGACATCATTCATGAGAAGGGGTCCTAAAACTCTATGTTGAAAATTTGCGCAAGAATTCTAAAATGACTGTTTTATTTAGCGCGGCGCGCTATAGTTCCTACGCAGGCTCGTAAGTTCAAAATTTCAATATTTTCACTCCAGATTTTCAACATTGCCATTTTACCACACCTTCTTATGAGTAGTACAGCTGTCATTTTTCACATCTCACCCAAAATGTGCTTCTGCCCATGTAGCGCAGAATGGCGCAGTCGGTGTGCGAAATCAATGTATGGGACACATTAAGAAAATCACAGTGACACTGTTCATGAGCAGAGGTCTTAAAATGGCTATGTTGAAAATTTGGTGAAAAAATTCCTAAAAAAGACTGTTTTATGAGCGTGCGTTGCGCAGTTCCTACGCACGCTCGTAAGTTCGCAAATTTTCAATATTTGCACTCCAATGACTTCCAAATACCTAAACAGCACATAGAAGCAAGCAACATTCGGCATTGACAAATGCTTGTTAGTGATATCTTGTTCTGGAGAGATGAGCTGTTGGACTGCTTTAAAAGTAGGCAATGGTGTGTACGAGTGGGGACACTGAGCATAAATCTTAAAATGGAATTATAAGTCACATTCAGTTTATCAAAAATGTTACAACTCATTGCGGAATAAACTGAGATGACTGTACAGGGCCACATAACTAGTTAGCATGGCAGAATCTCCCACTCCATCCCTCTGCTCATCTCCCTCCCTCCAACCCACTTACCCATCCCATGATTGCTGGTGCCTCCCTCTGACCCTTTCACCCATCCCATGACTGTTTGTGGCATTCACTCTCTGCTGTTACCTCCCACTCCATCCCTCTGCTGTCCTCCCTCCCTACCTCCAAACCATTCACCCATCACAGAACTGTTTTTGGCCCTCCCTCTCTCTTGTAAACTTCTCACTCCATCCCTCTGTTGTCCTCCCTCCCTCCAACCCGTTCACCTGTCCTGTGATTGTTTGTGGACCTCCCTCTCTCTCTTGTAAACCTCCCACTCCATCCCTCTGCTGATCTCCCTCCCTCTGACCCTTTCACCCATCCAATGACTGTTTGTGGTGCTCACTCCCTGCGGTTTTTCCTAGAATCCTCAGTTATCTCTGCTTTAGTGACTAGACCAGCACAAAACCCACATGGCTTCTTGACCTTTGTGCTAGAGTAAGGCCTGCCCACAATTTCAAAGTGTTAATAAGGGGGTACTGTAAGAGAAAAATACTGTGAAGCACACAATGTAAGTCAGTTTGGCAATGAAAAGAAAAGGCAGTGTGCATGTATGTGTGTGCGTATATATGTGTGTGTGTGTGTCTGTCTGTCTCTCATTACATGCACTGGTGTTTTAACAGTACCAGGCAGATCCACACAGCCATGCTTTACATTTTTTTCACCTCAGTATCATAGAAGAAGTAAAATATTCAAGTCTGCACAAGCACATTACAACTGCAGCACATCAGATAATGGGTGCATCTGCCAGGCTGTAGCACATCACCACACTCGGCATTCCATCCCCCGCAGATCCTCTTCTCATGCTCTCGGCCGTAGGAAACACATCTAAAACACCGGAAGAGAATCAGCAATGCTGCACAGTGGCAGCATGTAAACAGAACATGCAGCAGTGCCATTGATGCAGAGGGAGCAGATTCAGACGGCAGTGCTCCAAGAGCATGTCTAGGGTTGAATCCTCTTATCTATGTACTCCATATTATTGTAGCAAGGGTTGCCCTCCTATATTACTCACGTACTGTAGAATTGATTTGCTTGACTTGTTAATTTTTTATTGAGTTTCTCTTCTTGCTCCTACGAAGTATGATCCTTTGCACGCACTCCACGCGGACTAACTCTGGGTCGCCATGAGAGACCAGCAACTGAATGGACATGGAATGTGAACTACCATCTCACCAATGTGGTGGAGTCTCTATGGCAGGGTTGAGGCACATTGGTGGGGTAACATGGGAAGCTTGCATTGTGATTGCCCATGCTGTACCTGTCATGTGGATAAGCAGATGACTTCACGTTCCAGTGCTGTCAATCCAGCACCTTCCATGAGCACTAAAACCAAAAAACTTCACACGAACAAAATTTCTAAAAAAAAATATATATATATTCTTGGTCACCCCAGAAAAAGGGACTCGTATTCAAGTGGGTCTACAATCAATCAATGAATTAATTAATCAATAAATATATAAATAAACAAATAAAACTGAATTGAGAATACTGCGGCTAGAGGCACTGTCATTCTCCTACAGAAAAGCACCTGTTTCCCATCACGTTTAAAGTCTAAGCATGTGCAGATAATTTGTCCATGTCTCTATTTTCTGAGGAGTCTGGGGTGGTCTGTGACCACCGAGCAGGAAAGGAGCAGGGGTAATCATTTCTGATGGCCTAAATGTGGCAAACAGTGTGATAAAGCAGTGGGGAGAGCTAGTGGGATGTTAGGGTGTATAGGGAGGGTATCACATAAGCTGAAAGAGGGACGTAGTCATTCCGCTGTATAAAACATTTGTGAGACCTCTCCTGGAGTACTGTGTTCAGTTCTGGAGACCACATCTCCAAAAGGACATAGAATAGAGGCAGTTCAGAGAAGAGGAACTAAAATGGTGTAGGGCCTGCATCAAAAGCCCTATGAGGAGAGATTAAAGGACCTCAATATGCACACCCGGGAGGAAAGGAGAGAAAGAGGGGATATAGTGGAAACTTTCAAATACCTTATAGGTATAAATAGGGTACAAGAGGAAAGCAATGTTTTTCACAAAAAAAAAGATGTTTCAGAACAAGGTGTCATGCTTTGAAGCTGGAGGGAGGTAGATTCAGGGGAAATGTTAGAAAAGTACTTCTTCACAGAAAGAGTGGTGGATGCCTGGAACAGCCTCTCAGTGGAGGTGATCGAAGTGAAACCTGCAACGGGATTCAAGAATGCATGGGACAGACATAAGAGAATCTTATGGGAGGGAGTGACGCAAGCCTATACTGGCATGATGGGCTGCATCTGTCCAGGAGGGGAACCAGGATTCTAGGTGATAGGTTTAAATGCTTCATTGGCAAGCATTTAAACTAGCCAAGGGGGGGCACTGGAAAGGAGAAGACAAATCCTAGCCCCCCCCAAAAAAAAATCACGGTAGTAAGTGTGGTAAACACGAACATAGAGGTGTTGATAGGGAGAAGGGCAGGGGTAAATGGAGAAAGTGACAAAGACAAGAGGAACAGAGAAGGGCCAAAAAGGAGTAAGGCCATCAGGAAATGGAGGGTAATGAGTACCAATGCCCATGGTCTGGGCAGCAAGCTCCCTGAGCTGGTGGCCTTGATGGAAGAGGGATGCCTGGATATCGTAGCAGTCACAGAAACATGGTACACAGAGAACCATGACTGGGATGTTAACATACCAGGGTACATAACCTACAGGAGAGACAGGCGGGGAGAAGAGGGGGAGGAGTAGCTCTCTATGTAAAGGAAGGGATAAAAGCAACTGAACAAAAGAGTAAGCAGGGAGGAGAGGAGGCACTGTGGGTCACCTTGGAGACTGGAAAGGGCACCTCAATCCGCACAGGGGTTGTGTACAGACCCCCATGTCAGGGGGAGGGAATGGACAAGGATATGATAGAAGGCATTCTTAGAATGGTAGAGAAAGGGGAGATACTGTTGATGGGAGACCTGAATATGCCAGATGTTAACTGGAGCACATTTGCTGCAGCCACATCCAAGAGCAGGGCCATTCTTGATGCCCTACAGGTGGCAGGCCTCAGACAGCTAGTTTCGGAACCCACTCGTGAGGAGCAATCTTAGACCTTGTACTCTCAAGCGGGGCAGTGAGAGGATCTCAGATCTAGAAGTGAGTTGCCATCTGGGAACAAGTGACCATCAAACAGTGTGGTTCACGTTAAACTCAGCTACAGAGTCAAGCCATACACAAGTGAGGGTACTGAACTTCAGGAGAGCTGAGTTTGGCAAGATGGGGAGAGTGCCTCAGAAAAGCATTCGCCAAACAGGCCAGAAGGAGGTGTGGAGCAACAATGGGGAATCATCAAAACTGCCATCACAGAGGCAACAGCCTTTGTGTGAAGCAAATAAACAAATCAAAATGAAAGAAAAAGCCACTATGGTTCTCAAAACAGGTGGCTGTGAAAGTCAGGAAGAAAAAGATAGCATTCCGGAAGTATAAGGAAACACAGAAGGAACAGGACAGAGAGCTGCACAAGTTAAGGCAGAAGGAAGCAGGGTGGTAAGTCAGAATAGCAAAGGCCCAAACTGAGGAAAAGATAGCCAACTCGGTTAAGAAGCGGGATAAAACCTTTTATAGGTACATCAGCGAGCGTAGAAAGACAAAGGGAGGGATAGTGAGGCTGAATAGAATGAACGGTGGGTGGGTAGAGGGGGACGGAGAAAAAGCAGGGATATTGAATGAATATTTCTGCTCAGTATTCTCAAAAGTGGAGGGGGAAGTGCCTGATCCAATTAACAGAAGCACTCTTGATAGGGGGGGGTCGATCCCAGACCTTTCACAGAAGAAAGGGTTCTGCAATAACTCCTAAAACTGAAGGTGGACAAAGCAATGGGGCCTGATGGAATTCACCCCAGAATTCTAAAATAATTAAGGGGCGAACTAGTGAAACCATTGGCTACTCTTTTTAATAAATCATGGGAGGATGGTGTGGTACCCGAGGACTGGAGGAAGGACGGATGTGATTCCCCTTCACAAAAGTGGGACCAAGACAGAGGCAGGAAACTACAGACCTGTCAGTCTGACCTCTGTGGTAGGGAAAGTGATAGAGTCACTTCTGAAGGAAAGAATAGTTGAGTACCTTGAGGCCAGTGGGGCTCAGGGACCCAAGGCAGCATGGGTTCTGGCGGGAAGGTCTGTCAGGCGAATCTAATAGATTTCTTTGACTGGGTGACCAAAGTAGTAGACCAGGGAAGAGCTGTGGACATAGCCTACCTAGACTTTAGCAAGGCATTTGACACAGTCCCACACAAAACATTAATAGTCAAATTAACCAGCCTGGAAGTGGGTCCCAGGGTGGTAGCCTGGTAAACACTGGCTGGACACCAGGACACAGAAGGTAATTGTAAATGGAGTCCACTCTGAAGAAAGAGGGTTACTAGTGGGGACCGTGAGGGTTCAGTGTGTCCAGTCCTTTTAATGTCTTCATAAGTGACATTGCAGAGGGACTGAAGGAAAAGGATGCCTCTTTGCAGATGACACAAAGATCTGCAACAGGGTTGATACACAAAGAGGCGTGGTAAGGATGAGAAGGGACTTGGCAAGGTTGGAGGAATGGTCAGAAGTATGGCAGCTAGGATTTAATGCAAAGAAGTGCAAAATAATGCACCTGGGAAACAAGAACCCAGGGGAAGAATACACAATGGGGGGAGGTAGTAACAACAACAAAAAAGGAAAGGGACTTGGGGGTAATCATATCAGATGACCTTAAGGTTAGCAAGCAAAGTGAGAAGGCAGTAGGGAGGGCTGGGGGTATACTGGGATGCATAGGGAGAGGCATCAGCAGCAGAAAACAGGAAGTTGTTATCCCTCTGTACAGACAGTTGGTGAGACCCCATCTGGAGTACTGCGTCCAGTTCTGGAGACCCCATATCTGCAAGGACATAGACAGGATAGAGGCAGTCTAGAGGAGGGCAACTAAAATGATGCAGGGCCTGCAAGAGAAGCTGTATGAGGAGAGACTAAAGGAGCTTAATATGTATACTCTTGAGGAAAGAAGGGAGAGGGGGGACATGATAGAAACTTTTAAGTACCTCAGTGGAATCAACAATGTCCAAAAGGGTAGCATCTTTCAGAAAAAGAGATGTGCAAGAACAAGGGTACGCAATTTAAAGATTGGGGGGGCGGTTCAGGGGCAATGTGAGGAAGTATTATTTCACAGAGAGGGTAGTGAATGCATGGAACAGCCTTCCTGAGGAGGTTGTGGGGTCTAAAACTGTGGGAGAATTCAAGAATGCATGGGACAGACATAAGGCAATTCTTGTGGGGGTAGGAAGAAATAGGGCTGTTGGTTAACTAGGATCTGCGGCCTATTCTGTAGGTAGGGATATGGGCAGACTAGATGGGCCAAGTGGTCCTTATCTGCCATCAAAGTCTATGTTTCTATGTTATTAGTGGGAGTGGGGGGTAAAGCAGGAGACCAAGTAGGGTCTTCAGTAATACAGTAGGTAGGGAAAATGGGCAGAAAAGGTGAACCAAATGGTCCTTATTTGCCAACAATTTCTATGTAATCTATGTAAGCCCTTCCAACTGTTTTTTGGTAAAAGGTCGATAATAACAAAATTATTAAGAATGGTCGTCCCAGTAGGTTTTGGTTTCTCAAACCACTTCCAGACTAGATAGCCCATCGGCACAGCAGTAGAGCTGCTGCTCGCAACACTGGTGACCGAGGCTTGGGAATGAGCCTGGGTCATCAGAGGGTCAGCACGGAGGGAGAAGGATGCTCTCCTAGGAGGCAGAGATGCTGTCTCAACTTCTTCTTTGCTGCCACCTGGCTGATCACAGGAGGTAGCACAGTGGAAGCCAGGTGGTTGGGTGGATGTCGGCCAGGCTGGCAGTTGGCGTGCTGCCACATGCACTTCCAGTTGAGCCCTACCCTACAGGTCCCAGCATCAAAAGGGTATGGAGAAGAAACTCAGAAAATTTCCACCAGTGCAGCAGATGATGGGCAAATTGTTGTCTTCCAGCGAGATTGCTCACAAACCAAGATGAAGGAAGAGCGCAGAAGCCTGGGGCAAGCCATTTGGAGTGGAGCAGTGTGTGGTCAACAGTGTCAAAGGCCACTCATCATGGCTCCCCACATTTATTTATTTTAGTTAGTTAGCTAGTTTTTGTTTACCAGGTAGGTACAATAGACAAATAAATGCCTATTTTCATGTATGACCTGGGCGAGCACAACAGGGAATAATATCACAAAAGAATACATAATAGCTGGCCCGGTGGCACTGAGGGTTGAGGCACTGGATGCCACACTTTGTGCTGCTGGTGACCGGGTTCGAGAATGAGCCCAGGTTGTCAGGGCTTGGTCTCGGGGGCAAGGAGCAAGATCTAGCCACCACAGGCAGATCTCTCCTCCTGAGAGGGGTTGGAGGTTCCCAGTCACTGGCCGCCACTTGGTGGAGGATGGATGGCGGCACCAATCTCGGAGCTCTGGCATTAGCCACAGGTAGAGCAGAAGTGGCTGAACCAGTGTCACAGGGCATGCGGTAACTCCACCCATGCACAACGCCATTTGCTGGGGCCCCGGATCAGGGAGAAAAACAGGCAAAAACCGAATAAAATATAAATACAAAAACAATACATAATACAGATAGCAACCAGTGACAATTAATGATAAATAATGTAATCATGAAACAGAGATATACACAACAAAAATAGAGCAAACAGGATATAAAAAACATACATAGCAGTAACTATACAATTTCACATGGCAAATAAAACCTGGGATCAGTAGTCCTGATCGAGGAATGTGAACAAGGAACAATAAAACCTGGGAACTATTCAGCACACTGATGGCAGATGAACTCAGCAGATACTGTACCTACAAAGGGAACTTTAAAAGAGTCCATGTGAGGGAAGACTCTGAATTTCAAGGGGGACAGAGTTCCAGAATTTCAGTGCAAAGACAGAAAAGGCCTGTTCCCCTATCTTGCATGCACATTTTGGGACATGTAGAAGAGCTGAGTCCACAGATCTAAGAGAATAAACTTGTCAAGAAGAAGGTGAACGGGCAGGGCTGGAGATCTAAGTAATTTATCAATAAAGCAGCCCAGTGAGCATGATTGGACCCCCGAGGGGGACAGCCAACCCAAGGAGGCATACAGGGATCAGTGGAATGTGAGGCATTGAGAGGACAGTGAGAAGTGGCAGATGTTATTAAAGGAATAATGCATGACAGGGTGTGTGTCGTGCTGGGATAACACCACACCTGGGGGTTGGGCCCGAGTGCATCCAATGCCTCAGGCGTGGCATTATCCCAAACAACACACACCCTGGAGTGTATTATTCCTATTATACAATTGCTTGTTGTTACATATAAAATAAAAAAATAATTTTAAATCATGTTTTCATTAGTGTGGAAAAATATTTTTGTTTCTTAAGAGGAGATGCAAAAGGAGATATCTAGCTCATAGAGCTCATTGATCCCATCCATACTGGTTCACAGTGCTGAGACTAGACCGTCCAGCCCCAAACTGACCAATCACAGTCCAAGATTCTTTCTTGCCATTGTATAATATTGTACACCTCCCACTTGTTAAGGGCTGATTCTGATGCATGGGACTAGATAATTTGACCGTATTGCAGGCAGGGGAGGAGGATGCCCTGGGCAATTGCAAGTCTGGCCATGGGAATGAGAGAGTGTTTAGCCTGGTAGGCTAGGCCAAGCCTAGATCTGACTGCTTTGCAGGTCTGGGAGATATGGAGGGAGAAGTCCAGGCCCAAGACAAGGGTGACAAAGAGATATTTGAAATTTGCCACTGTCAAAAGGGAAAAGCCATCCATACAAAGGGTGGAGAAGGATGCAGAGCAGGACCAAATTCTGGCTAATGATCCAAATAGTCTGGCTTGGGGGGTCTTTTAGGAATTAAGGATTAGTTTGTTTCTGATAAGCTACAACTGGATGGGGGAGACATCCCCCTGAAGTTGTGATTGAAACATGGAGACATACAGAATAATATCATCTGCACTCACGGTAGAAGGGCAAGAAGATGGGGCAGAGAGAAAACCATTTATAAAAACTGAGAGAAGCTAAGGACCAAGTAAGGACCCCCTGCAGGACACCTACATTTATTGGGGCAAGGGATGAGACAACATTGTTGAAATGGACAAACCGCTGTCTCCCAACAAGATAGCTCCCAAACCAAAATGAAGCATGAGGGGAAGAGGCCCAAGGCAAGTAATTTGGAGTGGAGCAGTGTGTGAACAACAGTGTCAAAAGCATCTCATTACCACTTTACTGGAGGCCTCTCCTGATGAAACAGAACGCTCAGAGCAAATCCCTCCCTACTCCTGTCCCTGCCTGGGAGTAAACCAAGGCTCCATGTAGGGCATGGGTGGTAGCTGGAAAAGTGTGCCAGGCTGGCATGTGCCATGGGAGTTCCTGAGGGGGTTCATGCTAGAGTAACAAAGGGGGCATAGAGAGACAATTTAAAAAACTCTCAAACTGTAGCGGCTCATTTTAAAATTACAGCTACTTGATGAATCGTGTTTAACAAAATACACTGAGAACCGTTAAAAAATAATAAATAAAAAAAGCCCAACCCAGTTTTGTCATGTCTTAGTCTGGAGTCCAGATAATCAGATAGTATTCTGGTACAGTTTGAATACTTTTGCAAGCAAAATTGGATAAAGATCTCACATTGCAAAAAGGCAGTTCCATCCTGCCAATGTGCATGCACTAGGCTTAAATGCTGCAGTTTCTTTTAATGTCAAAACATTCTCGGAAGACCAACACGTTGTTTGCATAGTTTTTCAACAAAACAAGTGAAGAGAGTGGTATGGAACATGGAGTCAGTAAATTTTAAAAGTAATGAACATCAAAATCTTGAAGAACAAATAACCAATGTCTAAATCAAGGTTGTTGATAGCCCGATAGCCAAACGGAAGCATTTTGCATTTCCATGTTGGCAGCCTGGGTTCGGGAATGGACTTGGGAAGCCAGAATTGTGGCAGCCAGTGCTAGGGAATGCTGCCTCTAGCAGCGCAAGCCAGCTCAGGTGGGACCCACATTCAGAAGTGGACTCAGGGAGACTGAGTTGTGACAGCTAGGCTTAGTAGTGCTGCCTCCAGCAGCACCAGCCAGCTCAGGTGGGGACGGTGGGTGCTTGGTGACGCAGCAGCCCTTTGTGATGGGCTGGGGAGCCTGCCCCATGCAAGAGGTGGACACACACACCCAGATCATGCTGCATCATCTGAGGCCATTGTATGGCTGGCACATGTCATGGGGTGGAGGGAGGTGAGGAAAATAATGGAGGAAAAAAACAGCTGCCAGCTGAATGTGATGGCGAGGCCAGAACAGGGTATATATGAGGAGAAGGGGAGGGAGGCAGTGGTAGCTGCTGAACAGGGGAGCTAGCTGCAAACTTGAGCAGACTCAATAGACCAGATGGCCTTTTTCTGCTGGCAATTTTCGTATGTTTGTATCCCTAAACACAAGGGATATATCCCAAACAAAGACTTCGGCTGGCCAGGGAAATAAAACTTTATGTAGAAAAAGAAATTACGTCAGTGTGGAGGTCCTTCTTTGACACCCCAGAACTCATGACACAGATTGTCTGTATAAACTTTAGTGGGAATCCTATGGGTGCTTTTCAAGATTGATGCAAAAGCTGCAACAGCCAATCACAAACCAGCACTCATGCATAATTATGTCGACACGATGCAACCCTCGGGAAATCACAGCACTAAATAATAACTGTTAAGTTTGATGGCAATACTAAGGTTTTCAAAAATGGAACAGACAATCACAAACAATGAGTCATACATTATCAGGACAGCATAGTGGACAATTACAGTAGATGTGAACAGCACATGAACTGCCAATCACAATACTAGAACTGATGCATAATTAGGTCAATGTAGCAGCCATTGTGATACCCTCAGAAACTTATAATACTGAATGTCTGTAATAAGTCTGGTGGTAATCCGAGTGGTGATTTTCAAGATATAGCCAAAATATAGCAGCGAATTAAAAGCCAGTGCTGATGCATAATTAGATGAACATGCAAGACTTAGTCAAACCACACGGAACAAATAACTTAAAATATCTGTATCAAGTTTGGTACAAGTGGCTTATGGGATATAGCTAAAAATGTAGCAGAAAATCACAAGCCAGACTGAATGCTTAATTTGAGCACCATGGGCTATATTTTTTTTTCTCCATTAGCTCCTTATATTGTTTTGCCACTAGAGGGAGCCTGATTAAGTTTGAACAATTTGCTCCCAATACCTCACTTGTCACATTTTACTGCTCTCTAGTAGCTGTTTTCACTTGGTGATCACCCCCTCATCACTCCCTCATCACCCCCTCTCCAATCGTCGAAAGCTATCCCGCCATTGTGCACTCCCCAGATCAGCCCTCCTCCTCCTGTCAGGCAATGTCCACCCCAATCCCGGGCCTGGCAGCACTGGTCCTCCCCCTGAAATCTCCTGGGCTGAGCATTGCTTCTATGAACATCTGTAGCCTCCTGAAAAAACTGGACTCTCTACACTGCTGGGTGACGCTTCATAAACCTGATGTTGTTGCCCTGGTTGAAACCTGGCTGTCTCCCTCCACTCCTAACTCTCATGTCTCTCTCCCCGGCTACACTCTCCACCGGTTGGACCGTGTCGGCAGGAGAGGTGGGGGCTGTGTCTTCTATTTGAAGGATTCTCCCATGGGGCTACCACTCCCCCCGCCTGACCTTGACCATAAGGCCCAGGCACTTACTCTAAAGCTGACCCCTGACCCAGCTAGAGGCCCATTATTCCTAACCGTAGCCTACATACCCCCCAAGAACCAGTCCCAGGCCCTGGGCCCACTAATTGACTACCTCACCTCCCTACCCAACTCGTCGGACCAAATCTTGGTGGGCGACTTGAATATAAACTGGCTCTGCCCCTCGTCCTCCTCCCACCGTGAGGCTTTCGATTCAATTGACCTAACTCAACTGGTCACACAGCCTACTAGAAAACCCGGGGACAAGCACCTCCTGGATGTGGTCCTCACCAACAGGCCAATCCACATCCACAACATCCAAATCCTCCTGACTGCCTCAGTGACCACTCCCTGTGCTTTTCAACTGGGAAACCCTCGGCCCTCATCCCCGGTCAAAACAACCACCTCAAGGCGGCTTAGGCCTGGGGACTCATAGGCCTTAAGCGCTTCCTTGCCCACACTGATTGGTCCCTCTGACAAGGGCAACCAACATTGACTTGGCCCTGGCCTTCTTTGTAAGGACTTTCAACTTTGCCTGTGATATCTTTGTTCCATAACTGCTAGGAGGTCCAAAGTGAAACATGCCTTGGATCACCCTGCCCTACTGTGGCAACTTAACAACGTGACAATCTTTGGCACCTTGCTGTTGCTACTGGCCGTTCAGCTGACAGGCAGTCCCATGCTGCCGCAACCAGTGCACCTGGGCCATCCGCAGCTAAAGGGGAATACTACCAAGCTCTCTTACCTCCTCCTGGGGAATCCCAGGTGCTTCTGGAACAACATCAAGCAACTGAATGGTCACTCCCAGTCCCCTCTCCTTCTCTTCTCAACATCAATGGTACCGTCTCCTCTGACCCTGCCCTCATTGCCACCCACCTCAATAACTCCTTTACCGACCTTAGCTCAGTACTTCCTGGTAACTTTTCAGTCCACCTCTCCATCTGTACCACCACCCATTGCCGCCCTCTTTCCACCTAGTCGTGTCACCATGCAAGAAGCTAGGCCTTACTTGCTAAAAGCCCTAAAAGGTAACACCATCGGTAATGACTCACTTTATCCCTGCCTTTTACGTCAGGTCCTGTATCAGGTCCTATCACCTATTACGTGCATTTTCAACAAATCACTCTGTCTCGACAATTCCCTCTGCCTGGAAGATTGCCACAGTTACCCCTGTCCATAAAGGTGGTGACAGGACTCTTCCGGGTAACTACGACCATCTAAATCCTCTCCCCTCTCTAAAGTTAGAGAATTGTGGCGTCCCAAGTCTCTGACTACCTCTGTAGTACAATCATGCCTCTAACTGTACCACATTACGAGGAACGCCTCATTTTACTTCACAAAGCTCCCTGTTCCACACTGTGAGGACTTGTCCCACATTCAGTGTTAACATTTTAAAGCAAAAATATATAGTAAACGATGCAAAGAATATATTATTCAATTAATAACAGACTTGCTGAACATAAATGCAGACATTTTAACAGTGTTCTAAGCTTCTTGGCTTAAGATTTGATTATGTGTTCCACATTTTGCTCATTTGTTCCACATTTTAAGAGCCAATGTTCCACATTTGAGGGACAAAAGGTTGAGAGGTATGAGTACAATGTTCTCTGCCCTGAACAACACGGGTTCAGAGCAGGTCATAGTACCAATACAGCACTCCTGGAATTTTCCAACTTCCTCCATGCCTCCTTGGACTCTGGTGCCCTGGCTGGTGCTATATTCATTGACCTGTCTAAAGCATTCGATACCGTTTCTCATCCTCTTTGCTCTCCACCTCAACCTAATAGGCTTTGCCTCAGGACCTGTTCTCCTGTGCACCAGCTATCTCTCCGCCCGCTCCCAATGTGTGAAAGTCAACGGTACTCTCTCTGAAACATGCCCATTTAGCTCTGGGGTGCCGTGGAGCTCAATTCTTGGACCCCTACTATTCTCACTCTTTCTTAACTCCTACCCAGCAGTTGTACGGGTAAGATGCTTCTCTATGCTGATGATGCTGTTCTCGTTGCCCCCACAATGACCCCATGCTGCTACAGAACTCCTCCAACTAGTCTTTGACTCTGCAGCTACCTGGTTCACTGAGCACCGACTTATCATCAACCTTAAGAAAACAAAACGATGCTCTTCTCCCACCCCCAAATAAGTACAGCAAGTTTCCCTTAGCTGTCCACTCCACACCCAATCTCGCTAATTGACCAGGTGCAGTCCTATAAATATCTTGGTATAACCTTTGACCCTGCACTTTCATTCCATGGACATATATCTGCCCTAAATTCTGTCGCCAACTCACGGTTAGGCATTCTTTACCGGCACAAGAAATGCCTCCCTCCTGATGCCCTCCGCCTGGCTGTCACCTCCTCTGTCATGTCTCTCATTGACTATGGCCTTCCAGTCTATGGCTCAGCAGATCAGACTGCCCTCAACAAGGTTCGCCTCACAGTTAATAAGGCCTGAAGACTTATCACTGGTGCTCCCAGACTCACTCACACATGTGAGCTGTACACCCTGGCTACCCTACTCAACCTGGAAGAGCGACTCATGTATCAGACATGCCAGCTCACCTTTAAAGCCCTGCGTGGCCTATCCCCCATAGGCCTATCCAACTCCATTCGCCGTACTGCACCGACCCTGATCACGCGCAGCTCGTCAAGAACTACCCTAGTTATTCCGAGAGCCAGGACCTCTCAAGGTCAGAGGGCATTCCCTACCGTGCGCCCCACTGGTATAACTCCCTCCCTGCCAGTGTCTCAAACTCACTAACCTTAGCTTGCTTTAAGCCCAGGCTCAGAAACTTCCTGCTTAGCTCTCGCAAATGCAACTGCCGCTAGCCTAGTGTAAAAAAAATATATATATATACTCTGTTTGACAATGCTCACTGAGCGGCTCCCCTTCCTTTCCCTACTAATCTCCTCCCTATCTCCTCCCTTCTACTCCCACCAGCTCTCCCGGACCATAAGTTTTGCACCTTTTGTTATCTTTTGCTCGTTGGAGATTGTATTCTATTGTAACAAAATTGTAATTGAACTGTAACTTTTTTGTTTGTAAGTACTGTGTCCCTTGTACTACTGTTCTGATGTCCTCTTTGTGACGAGGTATCTTTGTAAATGAGCCTCTGGCTCAAAGGTTTCTAAACTGATGTTTAACTAAATAAATAAAAATAAATAAATATTCTGATACCCTGAGGAAGTTATATTACCAAATGCCTGTATTAAGTCTGATAAGTGATTGTCAAGTCACAGTCAAAATGTAAGTGTGACACACTCACAAATGTACACACATACAGAATGCTCTGTACATACATACATACATACAGAATGTTCACCATATAATAACATATATAAATATTTGCACAGCTGGGGTGGTTATAAACAGAGACAAATAAATCTTATTTTCCAGACCGACAGCTAGTAATGCATGAAATTAAACATGTATTTGCATGCATGTTCATACAAATACACATTTATTTCCATGTATGTATGTCATCAATCATTTAACCAATCGAGCGTAGCTGTTTATCAGTATTAATAACATGTTTTTTGTGCTGCATATACAGTTATTACTCTTACCCTGACTGTAGACTCCAATTAATTCTCATTCATACCCCCAAGCCTAATTAAACAGTTTTGGCTACGCTACGCATTGAAATATGGTTTGGAGCTACTCTTGAAAAATATCTATACAGTATTACATGGATGGATCTTCTTTCACATGGGAAAAGCCACTGTTTATTTCCCCATATACCAGCTCAACTAAATGCCATATACTAATCCAATTAACAAGTACCACATACCTACCCAATTAATAGCTACCACTTAATTAAATAACCTAGAAATACTGTAATTACACATTAACACACTACAAGGCACCTTATTACAACCTATTTAACACATGTAACAACCACCTTATTAAAACATATAACAAACACCATAAATGCCTCACTACCTTTCCCCACCCTTACTGAAATACAAGTGCACAGTGTGAATGAAGCATGCAAGCTGCATGCTTATTAAGCATGCGGTATGCATGCTGCATGCATACTGTGCACTTGCATTGCTGTAAGGGAAATACAGTCCCCTATAAAACAGCACAACATAACTGGACATAGTCTAAAATCCTATTACTAACCAAACACCTCCATTCACCCACACTTACCAAACTGCCATGTCCCTCAACAGACCACTTCAACTGCCAAGCCCTCCACGCTTCCAACACCTCTATGCAGCCAATGCCTCCATGCTGCAACACTCCTCCATGCTGCCAACACCTCCTGACTGCTGCTACAGAATGCACACTACAGACCACTGCTCACAACCACGCAGCAAACAAGCACTCCCTGATCATAAACTCCGTGCCACAGCAGACCAAATGGCATGTTGTTCTGAGCACGATCCTGTAAAAGAAATTAAAGGCTGCCACAGACACGCCTCCTTTTACAGGAGGACCCTGCAATACAGAAAATGTGGTCAAAAGATAAAGCTCAACAAGAACACCAATACATTACAGAAAATGTACTGTGACAAAAAAGGCAAACCCTGAAAATGGCTGCAAAAGAGATGTAATAAAAACATGCTTATGTATTATTCAAAATAAATGATGGGTAAGTCCTGTATGGAAGAAATAGACCCATGCCAGGGACTAACTCTAACAAACTCAGAAAGCCACTTTTCCTTTAGGCTTGTGGCCATTATGAGCTTATCAGCTCCTCTCGGTGAGAATATTTCCCTATACACGATACTTACCTATCATTTTATATACATCTATTAGACAAGAGTTCAGAGAAAGGCAACACATAGAGTGACTAGTATGTGACCTAGGGTTTTCTAAACAGGGATAAAGCACTTTGGAGATATAATAAGCTTTCATACTGGTACTAGGTATACAGCCACCTGATCAGAAAAGCTACAAAATGTCTAAAAAAGGGAGGACCAAAGGACATTTGTGGGCAATGAAGGGAGAAAGATTTAAAAAGAATACTTTGAAATATTTCACAGAATGATTGGATAGATCTTGGAATGGGCCTCCATCTAACGTCAGCTGAAACCCTAAGTGCCAAAAGGAAAAAAGGAATATATGGTTATGCCCTCAAAGTTGTAGGGGGTAAGTATTCGGTCCACAGTTCTTTCTTTCTCATTTTCCTATGTATGTAAATACAGCATGTGGGTGTATGGAGGCCTTCACCATAGAGCCTATATGCAGCTCTTACCCCTGTAAGGGATATTTAAGCTTTTTGTTCAGTCAGAGGCAGAAAGTCCAGCCCAGTGGTTCCAATAATGCATGTTTTACTCTGATGTAGGGACACAGGTTTGGGCTGCCAAATCCAATCCAAGGTTCTGGAAATGGGGAGATTCCAGGGGAGGGCGACAGCAAACTTGCTTCTTCAGTGCCTTCTTGGGAGGGCATGAGGAAGCATCAGATATCTTGGGTGACCACATGATGTCCTGTCCCTCCAGGTCATGTTTGAGGATGTCTCCACAGATGTGGGCCAAGGCCAGTTTGATTGGAGCTAACACAATCCCTGACATGCACGGATGATGTCAACATGGCCCCATGTAACTAGCCCCAGTCATACAAGCCTGATTCCTCATGGCACAAAGTTAAACAACTTCTAAGCCCTAGAAGACTGCCACAGCGCTTCAGGCCCAAAGTGGAAGGGATTTCACTGCAGCATCCCTCATGTGTCAGTAGCCTATACTGAAGTTGGGAGAGATGGGGTTGTGAGGCTGATAGGCAGGCTGCTGCAGAACTGAAGGAAGGACAGCACTCATAAGCACATCAAGAAGGATGAAAAGAGCAAATTAAAATAAAAAATCAGAGACATAAAAATAATTTCTAGCACTAGCTGCCAGAACCCCAGAACCATCTCAAAGGTTCTTGGGTTTAAACCAAGTGATTTACCTACATTTGTTTAATGATGTAATCTCCCCCAGTGTGGGGTTACTGGTCTGGCTGGGTTGACTCCCCCACCTGTGGGGCCAATCTTGGTAGTTTCCCCCAAGTTTAAAGGGGAAGAAGGTACACATGGAAACCAGTGGGTCTTGGCAGAGGAAAGCCAGTGCAGGAGGTACATGGCTGCAGCTGCAGACCACGGGATGGTCTGGTAATGAGGTAGGAGAGACCCTCAGATACCATGGCTCAGGTCACCCCTCATGGCAGCAGTCTGCATGGGGCAGCATGCAGACACCTGAAGCAAGCCATGTTAGCCATGTTCCACACTCAGCAGGTTACATCTGGGTATCCCAAACAGAAGAGTTGGGGCTGCTAATGTGACATTAATTGTGGGTACCATTGAGAAACCACCTCAAGGGGACTGCTCAGAGGAAGAGAGGATCAAGGAGTGAGCCAAGATCAGAGTGGGCAGAAGAATAATCTGGACCTGGGAGGGTGGCAAATGATTCCAGGTCCTGGGGTGGGCACAGGACCCCACTTATCTTCAGTATGCACTGAGTCAGAGTTGTAGGTTCCAGTGGGTTTAGAGGTTCAAGGCTCAATGTGGCCAGATAGCCCAGAGAACGTTCACTGATGGTAAACTGAAGCCTTGTGTTCTTAAAGAAGTGTGAGATGCCCAGCTGGAGTTGCATCATAAGTCATGATCCTGGCTGAATGAGACACCTGCTTGGTAAATCCCCAACGATACGGTAGCCATGAAGCAAGTGAGGATGCAGAGGGTATAGTGCTGCCAATCTTCTGGATAGTAATGTATTTTTCGAGCACCAACACACCCGGAGCATACAGGTGTGGCTTGTTATTGCCCAAAATTTGCCATCGGCTCCATGACTGGAGAGATACTTTGCCCAGTAGGGCAAAAGGTTCGAGCCCCACTGCTAAGGAAAGGAATAGCAAAGAGCCACAAAGCTAATAAAAGAGTAAATAAAGAAGAGGACATTACTTTTAATTGTAACCCTCCCCAGCAAGGGGCTAGGTGCATTGGGTAGAAGCATGGTCTCCTCGATCCACTTCAGTTGACTACAGCTGAGTCATCTTTAAGGCTATAAGTTATTGAAATGTTAGATGTTTTTAAGGAAGGAGTAGCCCTGGAATTACCAGCTGCTCCTGGCTATGGGAGGAGGAGGAGGCTGATGAATGTCAGTATGTCTAGTGTGAACAAAGAGAGGGCTTATAAAGATAAGGGCACAGTATGATATATCAAAGAGTAGAATGTTGCATTACTCATCACGAAGTATGTAAAACTGATCTCTCTATCTGCCTATGTAGTTTGCTTATGTGCTCATGATGTATCTTTCTTTCATTCCATTAATAAACTTGAGCTGAAAAAAAAAAGAAGAGGACATTGGGGAAATTGAAGAGAAGGCCAGTGTGACAGTCCAAGAAGGGAATTGTCACCCAAAAGAAAGGTGGGGTCACTGAGGGGATCGCCTATATTTTTCCAGAGGATTGACGCCCATGGGAGCAGGAAGGGGAAAATCCCCAAGGGACCCAACCCAGGTGATTTTGTTATGATCTTGAGGTCTGGAAAGAGAGAGAGAGAGAGAGAGTGAGTGAGAGAGAGAGAGCGAGAGAGAGAGGGCGTGCAAGAGAAAGGAGTCACCATACTGGGACCAGGTACTGGTCTAAAAGGCACACTCATTACAGAAAATGCTGTAACAGCCAGTCACATGATATTTGTGCCAAAAATGAATCCTCTATGCCCAGCTTGATTTTTTTGCAAGGAGCCTGTGTTTGTCAAATTAAGTCAACTTGTTTAAAGATCAAGTCTCTATTATAATAAAAATCTTAAAAAAAAACTAGATTTACACCAATTATGTTTTAAACTACTTGTGTTTTAGTTATTTTTTTCTACTTTTCCCTGTCATTTGGTCTGCTAAATATTGTAGATAATACAGTTCTTATTTTACTGAGTCTTTCAAGCTGTATCTGACTCTCCCCGATAACCACACAGTTGCTTTTTGTGACATCACTGTCTGTTGTCATAGTGAGCACTAATTATGTCATAAACAAAGGCACTATGGGGGCAATGGGGAGAGGCAAATGTTTTGTATATAGACTTTTTAAATGGACTGTCAAGATGTGCTGAAAACCTTGATAAGAAACATGGAAAATAAAAAAAGGAATTCTCTCGTAAACTGTAATAGTTGAAACATCTTTTTTATGAAGGTGCATGCTGAACTGCAGAGTTACTCTTTAAAACTAATTTTTTTCTGAACATCTTTCATTCAAGTTCGAGTGCAGCAAACACAGACAGAAGACAGAAATATAAAACAATAAAAAATGTTGCCTTGAAAAAAGGTTAGGTGGCCCATTCATTCTACAGTACCCACCCTACCCAACTGTATCAACCCTTGCTAATACACAGAGGCCCAGATATTCAAAGGGGTTGTGCCTGGCACAACAGAGTTGCGCCAGGTGCAACCCTGCATTGTGCACCAGTGGGATGTTGAGAAGGCTGCCCTTTGCAGCGCAACTCCCGATGTGCCAGGGCGCAATGTAATTGAATGCGGTGCAGATGCAGGGGGCGTGCCCATGCATATGCAACACATCCCGATATTCCACCCGGGATGTGCTGTGCATATGCTGGCGCAGCCCTGAAGTGCGCCGCATTGGAGGGCTCAAAGTTGAGCCCATGAGGAGAGGAAACAAATACCGGCCACCCACAGGCAGGCTGCTGTATTGCAGGGCCCAACACAGCAGCCACCAGCCGTGGGTGGCCACCCGTCCACCCAGAACACTGTCCTGAAGCACACACAGTACCCTGGTAGTCTAGTGGTACCCCTCCCAATCCCCTTTTTGCAGTAACTGTATAGTACGCCATTCCCTGGTAGTCTAATGGCCCCCCTCCCACCCAATTCCCCAATTCCCCAAGAAATGTCAGAAAAGCTGACCCTGGTGGTCTACTGGAACCCTGCCCATTTCCACGATCACGTACACTACTGTCAGACAAATCCCTGATGATCCAGACACCCTACACCACTCCCTCCCACCCACACAGAACCCCTGTCCACTCCCGCTCCCTCCATCATCGGTGGTGGCAGCAACCCGCCAAGCACCACCCAGTCACCGCCCGAATGACAGGTACAGTATGGTTGTAAGCCCATTGGTCTCGGTATGGACCAATGGGCTTGCAGGGCATAAGCTGATAGATATCCCAAATATGTGAATGAAGTCATTCACATATTTGGGACTGTCTAGTACAGTACAAGTCTCTTACAAGCCCATTGGTCCACAGGGACCAATGGGCTTACAACCTATACTGTACCTGTCTATTCAGCCGGGCAGCCGGGTGGCGCGAGTGGGTGGGATGCTGCCGCCCGCCGGATGATGGGGGGGGCGGGATGGGCAGGGGTCTCTGTGTGGGTGGAGGGTGGGGTGCCACTGATCACCAGGGATTTGTCTGACCGCCGTGTACCACAATCACGGAAATGGGTGGGGGGGGGTTCCACTAGACCACCAGGGTCGGTCTTTTCTGACATTTCTCGGGGAATCAGGTGGGAGGGGGGACCACTAGACCACCAGGAAAGGTCTTTCATCCCAGTTATCAGGGAATTGGGGACTGGGGGGTCACTAAACTACCAGGGAATTTCCATTATACATATACTGCGATCGTGGTACTGGCCGGGGGATGCCCAGGATCCCCACGGCACATGTCATGCTGTGCAGGGCACCAGGCGCAGTCGCTGGGCTGCCCTGGTGCAAGCATGCAAATGGGGCTATACACATGCAAATGGCCCCATTTGCACTTTGCATATTTTATGGCCTCCTGCTGAATATCGCGAGTGATGCACCTAGCACAACTGCACTTGCGCTGGTGCATCCCTGTGCTCCTATCTGTAGCTTGCACCAGCGCAGTGCTACTGCCATGGCGCATCACCGCTGAATATCACCTGGCCCTGGCACCAGCACATCCTAGTTGCACTGCACCCAGGTTTGTGCCACTGCCTGGCGCAGCCTGAATATCCCGGCCAGAGAGTTTATCACATTTCATATGCATTTTTCTTACATTTTGCATGGGTGCTTCTGGTGTCCTGTCAAAATCAGAATCAAACAGTATAGTACCAGTGCTACCCCCAAAAGAAAATCTGCTTAAAAGCCTACAATTTAAGTAAATTCAGTTTTCTTACTTCCGCTTCATTTCATCATTTTACATTTTAAAGGGGTTCTTGGTCTCATCATTCAATTAGCCTGACCACCGACAGCAAGGTGACCCCCCCCCCATCGGTCAACATGCCAAATGAGCGCAGGTCCCACTACTATCTCACAAGCTTTTAGTCAGCTTTTCTTGGGGGCACTGGTACTATACTGTTTGACTCTGATGATAACCACACATCAAGAGTACCCCTGCAAAATTTAAGAAAAATATATAAGAAATGCAATAAAATATTTGTATTAGCAAAGGCTGAGCTTGCTAAACTCTTAACATTGCATCAAAGAACAGGAAAGGCATAGCCTACTCCTAATTAGTAGCTCCTACTGGCCACCTTATGGCCAGACCACACTATGTAAAAGATGTAACCAGAGAGTGATTTCCACACAAGAAAAGGAAAGGAAGCCATGGGACTAAGAGGGAAGCTTTTTTCAGAAAAAAAAGATGTTCAAGAATAAGGGGTCATGCTATAAAGCTGGGAGGGAGTAGATTCAGGGGAAACGTGAGAAAGTACTGCTTCACAGAAAGAGTGCTGAATGCATGGAACAGTCTCCCAGCAAAGGAGATGGGGCCAAAAACTGTAACGGGATTAAAGAATGCATGGGATAGGCATAAAGGAACCTTATTGGTTAGGAAAGGGAGGATAAAGTCAGAGATCAAGTAAGGTCTGTCGATTAAAGTAGATAGGGAAATGGGCAGACTAGTTGGGTCAAGCGGTCCTTATCTGCCATCAAGTCCTATGTTTCTATATTTCTATTACCACATATCCCGTCAAGTTGATGAGTAAATTCGGCTGCCAAAATTAGGGTGCCGTAAAAATGGTGACAGTGAAAGGGGGCGATCTTGATTTTAGATAGACCCTCACTCATGTCGCCCTTTGCGTCCCCAGAGTTTCTACCCACTTTGGGGCATGCCCGCCCTGGAGGAGGTTCTATTTAGTTTAGGGGTGTGGGGCCCCCCCAAAGCGATCGATTCCCCGGGAGGGCACTTTCTTTAGCGCCTGTAACTCCCGGAAGACAAAATGCCTGGCACTGTAATGCTAGGTGGCATTTTGCCAGTGCCATAATCGGCATCAGCAAAATGCTTGTTGCTGTGGCATGGATGAACCCTGTGACCTCAGCCCATATTGGTATGTTAAAATTTAAAATGTTGGTACCTGACCGATGAGGTGGTCACCTTGTTATCTGTGGTCAGGCTAATCGTGATTTGGCCAAATGATGAGAACAAGATACTTCTTGAACTGTTGTTCACGGTAAAATGTAAATAAAGAAATACATTTACACAGACACACATAAAATAAAATAAAATGATAGCATGAATACAGAAAGTAAGAAAACCAAATACACTTAAATGAATTGCAGGCTTGTTTTTGTATTCAGAATTTTGTTAGTTTCAAAGCTATTTAAAATTCACAGGAAAGAAAAAAAGATAATAATCATTTTAAATACTAATTTAAGTGGGTTAAAAATATACATTTAAACCAGTATTCATCTTGGACCGTAACAAGCATAAAAATACATTATAGGATATGGTAAGGGTTTGTTGTGGATGGAAAACGATGGTTTTCCAAATCCTGTTGTAGGGCAGTTTAAAGGTCACAAAAGTTGTTGTACTATCATTCTGACGTCACATCGATGGTACAACAACTTTTACCCCTTGAGCCTGATTGGCAGAAACAAGAAATGATTTTAAAAATGTATTCTAAAATGGCAGATTCACTTAGCGAGCGGTCGGGCGAGCAGACAGTGTGGACAGTAACCTAAGATAGTATAGACACAGACTTTCACAGTCAGCGCCATGTGTCAAAACTACCAGTCTGTCTTTTTTTTGTTTTGTTCTAAATTACTGGGGGCTATAAATCATGAGTGACAGGAGCAGTGCAGGACTGCCACGGAACCGGATTCGGGAGCAGAGCGGGACCGAATGGAGGAGAGGTAGCATTATCACAAGGTATGAAACCTTGAGAAAGTTTCAATGTTTTGGAGAATCATATACCATATAAAACAATGTATAGTTGTCCATACACAGCAGGCTATGTTGCCATCTGGGGATGTGCTGCCGTCAAACTGTCCTCGAGAGCTTCGCTCTCGAGGTCAGTATGACGTCATCACATCCCCTCGATGGCAACATAGCCCTGTTGAGTATGGACAGCCATACACTATTCTATATATAGTGTATAGTGGACCATTGTTGTGCATGGAAACTGGAGGTTCTGAAAATGTTGTCCTGCTGCAGTTCAAAAGGTCATGGAACATGATAATACCCTACTGCAGCAGAACAACATTTTGAAAACCTCTAGAGGTTCCACGCGCTCAGTCTACTACCTTTACTCAGCGGAAACGGCAGTCTCTACACTCCCAGCGGCGGCAGCAGAAGCAGTCGCATCACAGCCTCAAAAGACTCAGAATCAACCAGATATTGTGAAAATGCAGGATCAACCAGATATTTTTAGTTTAAAAAAACCAAGCGAGCGATCCCCAAAGCTCAGTAGGTGGCTCAGTAGGTAGCACACTCGCCTCTGAGGTCGGGAGATCAGAGGGCTGTGGGTTCAGTTCCCACATCTGGCACTTGGGTTAATATCCCAGTACTGACATTGTAGTGCAGCATGAGAGGGGTGCTGCACTTCTGAGGTACCGTCTTCCGGATGAGAGGTTAAATCGAGGCCCCATCTGCCTGGACTGGTGGTAATTCAGGTGGATGTTAAAGATCCCATGGCACTTATCGAAGAGCAGGGAAATTTCCCCGGTGTCCTGGCCAAATTTCCCTCATTCACTTAAAAAAATACCACCAACAGCTTAATCTGGTTCAAGGTCAGTTGGCATTCATCTGTATCCCCCTCCCCCGGGTCATGCCTAAAAATAGGCAGGATTTGTCTAGTGCACTTACCCGGTCAACAAAAAATAAATAAATAAAATCAAACCAACTCTGTCTCGCTTAGCGAGAACTACGACCACCATTTTATTTTTCTTGAAAATCCCTCCCACACCGGAATGACAGCCAATAGAAGGCTGCTCATTCAACAAGGACACGTCTGTTCCGTAGCAGCCACGCACACCACCTAATAAGCATACCCTAACTTGAAGAGCAGGATGGAGCAACAAACTTTTTTTTTTGTATTTTAAAAATTAAAATTGTAATTGAAAATGGGACTACACACTATAGAATTAGCGCATGGGCACTCACAGAACCAGCCTATTATACTACTCAGGTTCTGATTACCTTTGACCTCTCGAGCTTCGCTCAAGGTCTGAGGTAATCAGAACCCTCTGTGGTACAATAGGCTGGTTGTGCATGGTTGCCATGCGCTATTTTCTATATAGAAACATAGAATCTGATGGCAGATAAGGGCCGCTTAGCCCACCCAGTCTGCCCATTTTTCCTACCTACATTCTCACCACAGAGCCTCTTGAATCTACAGCTCCTTCTCCCTCCCCCTTCCTTTCCACTGCTATTACCTTGTGCCTATCCCATGAATTTTTGAACACCACCACTGTTTTCGCCCCACCACCTCTGCAGGTAGTCTATTCGAGGAATCCACCATTCTCTCTGTGAAGAAGTACTTCCTCACATCTCTCCTAAATCTACCCCTTCCAGCTTCATAGCCCGTCTCCCTAGTCTTGAGCACCTTTTGCATAAAATACTTCCTGCTGTACCTTATTTACCCTGTGAAGTATTTTAAAGGTCCCCATCATATCTGCCCCTCCTCCTCTCTTTCAGGGTCATACATATTGAGGTCCTGTATTCTCTCTTCATAGGGCTTTTGATGCAGAACCTGCTCCATTTTATTTGCCCTCCTCTGACCACCTCCACTCTGTCTATGTCCTTCTTGAGATGTGGTCTCCAGAACTGTACACAATACTCAAGGTGCAGTCATATCAGCGATCTATACAGGGGCAACACCACCTCCCTTTCAGCTGGTGATACCCCTTCCTATGCACCCCAGCATCCCACTAGCCCATCTGACTGCCTTGTCATACTGCCTTGCCACCTTCAGGTAATCTGATATGATTACCCCAAGGTCTCTTTCCTGCTAGGTGGTCATCAATGCCACTCTACACATTTTGTACTCCATGCCCAGGTTTCTGTGCATTATTTGGACTTTTTCACATTAAAACCCAGCTACAATACCCTGGACCACTCCTTGAGTTTTCTAAAGTCTCTGCTCATCCTTCAGGGGTCAAAACTGGCACTGGCCCGCTAGCTAAATGCTGGTAGATTTTGTATCGGGCCTAGTAAGATTTTCATTTAACTAGCCTGGTGGGCTTGTACCTCAAGAAGGCAACACTTAAGTATGTACTCCAGCTGGGCCAGTGGAAATTAGTGTGGGGCCAGTGGATTTTCCCCAGTCACTAGCCCTGCTGGCTAGTGGCTGCAAAACTTAATTTTGACTCCATACCCTTTCCAACCCCATGGAGTGTCTACCCTATTACAGATCTTGGTGTCATCTGTAAAGAAGGACCTTGGCCCAGATATTCAAGGGATGCGCCATGCTAACAGAGATGTGCCAGCTAAGTACAAAATGCGCCTATTGTGCGATATTCAGCGGGAGGCAGCTGTACCACACAAGTTGCAATGCATAAGAGTGCAGTGGTAATGAATGCATGCACAACCATAGGGGGAGGAACCATGAATAAATGGCACAGTGCAATATTCAACAGCATGCGTCATGCGCAATAGGGGAGCAAGCGGAAGTTGCGCGATAGCAGAAATGATCCAAAATAAAAAGGAACAAGAGAGAGGTGCAAGAACGCTACAGGGAAGCCACAGGTGGGAGCGATGTGACAGCAATGAGGAAGAGGGTAGCAGTGAGTGGGACTGGGCAGGAGCAGGACAGGGCACACCTGGAAACAACCAGGAACAGGACAGGAGTGGGGAGCCTGTGCTACTGTGCAGGAGTGACAGGGAAGTGCCACAGTGGACTGAAGGCAGTGGCAGTAGACAGGACAGCAAAAGGCCAGAGGTGCACCTGGTGCATGGGGAGCATCACAAAGGACAGCAGGGGGAATGGGATAACAGCTGCCGGGGGGAGGACACCAGCCAGGTACATGGCCAGTGCCATCTTCCAGATGGAGGTGGTAATGAGGGGTGTGAGAAGGCAGGCAGCAGGGGGCGCGGCCATAGAAGGGCCTGTCAGCGGTATGCCCCTAAAATACGGTACCGAGCCTGCACCACATTTGAACACTACTCTGACACAGAGATTGTGGGCCAGTACCACCTGAACTGGGTGATCTTGAGGCGGCTCTGTGAGCTGTGCAGTGATGAGATGCAGACACCCACACGAAGGAGCCATGCTCTGGCAGTGGAGACAAAAGTGACAGCTGTCATGTACCTGCTCGCCATGGGCACCTTCCAGAGACCAACAGGGGACACAACAAGCATAACCCAGTTGGCCGTGTCACACCTACTCACAAAATTCCTCAGCAAACTGCTGCCACATGCTGCGGAGTACATCCATTTCCCCAAGACACAGGCGGAGCGCACAGCACACATACAAGAGTTCCACAGGGTAGCACATATGCCTGGCATGCTCGGGGCCATTGACTGCACCCATGTGGTCATCCGCACGCCACCTGGCCCGGACGGTGTATCCTACATTAACCGGAAGGGGTTTGACAGCATCAACTGCCAGGAGGTGTGCGATGCCAGGGGGCGCATAACCAATATCTGTGCCACGCACCCTGGGGGGAGCACACGATGCCTTCATCTGGCACCAGTCTGCACTCTGCTACAGGTTCAAGAGTGGGGACATCCACACTGGTGACCTAGTGGGTGAGTATGCACATCACGCAGGATGACATGAGCAGCTGTGGGGGGGTGCATAGTCAGAGGTTCCATGGGTACTGGCCTTGACGGCCAATGGCAGAGCAATGCAGACCACCATACTAATGTCCACCCTCTGCACACAGGTGACAGTGGCTACCCACTCCACCCCGGCTGCTCACACCATACTGGCACCCCACAACCCCATCACAGCAACGGTACAATGAGGCACATGCCACCATATGTAATGTCATCGAGCAGGTATTCAGGATGCTGAAGGCACGTTTCGGGTGCCTAGACACGTCTGGTGGTGCCCTACAGTACAGCTCCTCAAAGGCCTGCAGGCTATTCCATGCCTGCTGCATCCTGCACAACATGGCCAACAACTGTGGGATAGCCGTAGAGGTTGAAGAGAGGGATAGCAATGGGGAAGATGAGGACGCCAGTCCAGATGGTGATGGGCAGCCACCCCTTGGGTGAAGGGACCCCCGCCTGATCCAGATGTCACAGCTGCACGGGGACACCATCACATAGGAGCACTTCGGCCAACACAGGTAGGTCATGGGGCCTTGTGTAACCACCAATGGCAAGGGCATAACCCATGGGCAGGCATGGATGAACCCCAGGGGTGGATGGCGGCAAGGGAATGGGTCTGAGCATGGAACCACACACACACTGTCAGGGATGGGCAGGGCCAAACATAATACGTGGTCATGCACACACACACACACACACACACACACACACACACACACACACACACACACACACACCACAAGACATGCACCAGGGGTAGAAGGCACACCAACCCTGACTGCAACCCATAGCCACACACAGGTCCATACATGACCACGCCCAGTGGCCGTCACTGTGCGTGTCTCAGACGCTGGGCACCATTGCACACTGGTGGACAGTGCTAGGCAGGCATCATCATGCACATGCCACAGTGGCCAGCAGCCGGGAGGGTGTGCACATGGACTGTGTGTGCAGGGCCGGGTATCCCACCCATGCATCACACGTTGCACAACACACTGCACACAGGGCAGCAGCAGACAGTAGCCATGGTGGGAGACAGGTCAGTCATGCGGCACAGTGCCACAGCCACCATGGATGTGTGGGCGACCCCGCCGAGACATGCCAGCTGTGCCGCGCTGACCATTGGCCTCATGGGGTCGTACCGATGGTCCCCCGGGGTGATACTGTAGGAAAGCGACCGTGTTTGAGCAGGGGTCTGCAGCTCACCGAACATGCCCATGCCAGATGTGCTCAGCATGCCCACAGCTGACCCCGGTGTCAACATGGAAGGTGTCGCATGATGCCGAGAATGGGGGGTGGATGTGACACTGCGCGGTGTCTGCGGCACATGGGTAACAAACTGGGTGCCGATGTGGCCATGACAGCTGTGAATGCACGTGTCTTCCTGTCAATGGCAGCGGTCACATCCTCCCACTGCCGGGCCATCTCTGCCAGGAGCAGACCATGGTCTCTGCTGTGCCGCTCCTCTGACTGGCGCAGAACCACACTGAGTGCATCCACCACCCTCACAAGCTGCAACTGCTGATCCATGGAAGCCTGGAGTAGGCGGCTGTGCTCATCAAAGAGGTCATCCGCTGGATCGGCATGCTGTCTCTCATGGTGTTCCTGGCCATGCTGGGCATCACCCCTTGATGAGTACTGCACACCAGAGCCATGCTGGGACACGTCCACACGTGCACTGACGCTGCCCCTGACACTGTCCCCCCATCGCCATTGGCCAACTGCTGACACTGCCCTCTGGCCGCCAATCACCAGGGCTCAATGGTGCTGCCGCAGCAGCTGCAACAGCCCCACCAGCCTGACAGACACCAGTGCTGCCCCACTGGTACATACAGGCACAGGCTGGGACTGTGATGTCACGCAGGCCTCTACAGTGGCACAACCCACGCTACGCCTACGTGCTGTTTCCTGCCGTGGGACCATCCTGCAGCCCACATGTATCACTATCTAGGATGTTTGATCCATCATCATTGGTGGCGGATCCGGCACCAGTCCGTGTCACAGCACGCTGGCATCCATGGCCACTGTCATGCTGGGACACAGGCAGGCCTCCTCCGCACCAGCACCACCATCTTCAGTCTGGACAGACAAGTGGGTATGCTGTGGTTCAGACCCTCGGACACCTGTGGATGTGGATGGGCACTCTGTGTCCAGGGTATCGCCCTCGGTGGACACACCCACCACCGCTGACCCATGTAGATGATCAGGAGCTATAAGGGAACCAGTAGCGTTAATGTCTCCGCCCTACCCTGTGGCATTCCCCCTACCCCCCACACAGTGACAGCATAGGACCTACCATACAGTGACGGGCTGCCACCCATCTGGAAGCCACCACCTGGAATGCCCTCTAGGGCACAACACCGCATGCTGCCAGCCACCCACTCCTCCTGTGGTATCAGGCATGGCACATCTGGCTGTCCACCACTGGTTGCAGCATGTGCTGCCCTGATGGTAGCTACCTTGTCCTAAATCCTCCTCTTGTCTGTGCCGACCTTCTTTTTGCACTCCTGCACAGACTGCTGGTGGCTGCCATGCTGGTTGATGGCACGTACTACCTTATCCCATGCCACAGCACGGGCCTGTGGTGTTCCCTGCTGTCCGCTAAGCAGCAGTTCCTTGTCAAGATAGGCCTCGAACAGGGCATCTGAGTCTGTCCGGGTGAAGTTGGGTCTCCTCCGACTCCCACATCTCTGTTCCTCCTCTTCCTCACGTTCAGTCATTATAGAGCCTGTGGGAATGACAGGTATTACCTTTGAATGTGCCGTCCCATGCATCTCTCACACACCACAGTCCACACTTCCAAACAGCATGCAACCCACCACAATAGACTGCAATACCAAACAATGTCCTCTGCAGCTCCATGTCATATTTTTATAGCGCAAGGCATGCAAATGAGGTGAGGCGCAACTTTAAGTGGATGCTAATGCAGTGGCTGCACCATGGAATTGCTGATGAACTGATTTGCATATGCTGGCTGAATATCGTGCTGTTGCGCCTTGCGCAATTGTGTTGAGCATGCTCAGGCAAAGGTGCAGCTGTGTGAAGTGCGAGGCACCGGGTGACGGGCGCATGCCCGGGTGCTGACCCCAACGCCTGCCACGCTGATCACGTGCTGAGCACGGGAGGCAGTGCAGGGCACGGCCACCACTGTGCCAGTGATGCTAGTGTGCTATTCATGTGTGTGGCGCTCGAGCCCTGGAGCGCCATAGGCACCATGGTGCCACAGTACGGTAGACCACTGCAGGGCATCACACACAGGCACCCTACTGCGCTACATGCAGGGAGTCCCAATAGTGCTGTGGCAGTCTGTGTGCAACAGACCCTTGACCCTGCAGTCAACCTTTACCCCCTAGGCACCATGCGTCCGCATGGGTGCACCCCTATTGTGCTGTTCGGTGACAGCGCGATGGGGAATGGCAGCGCTGTACCTGACAAGCATCTGCACGTGGGGCGTGTACTACAGAGTGCCATTTTGTGATCTGGCATGCACAGAATGATGGCACACAGGAAAGCAGCAATGTGAGCTCGCTAGAACTGGCCAGTCTTGTGGCTATTGTTGAGCCCATGCTGGGGCCCTGTTTGGGGAAGACCTTTTAGAAAGACCCGAAGTGCTGTAAGGGAGGAGGAGGTGGCAGAGGCATTGGAGAAGGCCATTGGGATTGCCGCGGCACAGAGCAGTGTCGCCACTGCCATGGGGACCTCCATCGGAAGGACCAGACAGGCTGGCCTGACTACGGGCACATGCCAGGCGCAGGCGCAGTGCCACGCGTAGGTGCTCCATCCATACACTGGTAGCATCCATCTGTCCAGGTATCACGGTGTGCATGTGTCCACCATGCAGGGGGTGGGGATGTCCAGTATGGGCGATGGTGGTGGTGGGGTTGTGGCATGGCTGGGCTGTGCAGGATGGCACACATTGGAGGGCTTTGCTACTGGTCTGTACTGATGTTCCCCTCACCGTGTTTGCATCCTAGGCCCTGAGGAGAGACGCCATGCTTGAGAGGTATGGGCACAGTGGGACCGTGATGCTGCCCAGCAACAGGGAGGAGGTGGAGGGCCCATAGTGCAGCGGCACCCGGCTGTTGCAGATGCAGGTGAGTGCCTTTTTTCCAAGAACTTCTGTGCATGCTGTGTTGAGGGATAGTGGTGGGGCATGGCCACCAGCCCTTGACACCACCTACGTGCACACCACATGGTACAGTCAGCACTGTCCTGTGGCATTGCATGTGTGGGGTGCATTGCTGGTGGTCCATGCATGCACCGGGTACATGGCTGTGTCACTGCCTTCACACCGCATAGCCATGTCACTTTACGACCATGGTGGTGCTGTGCAGGACCTGGGCGGTGAGTGTGTGCAGCAGTTTGTATGGCTGTGTGCGCCTGGGTAGCAAGTCTTGTGGACACGGCCACTGTGGGTGGTCACACACCATCACAGGGCAAGGCCCATGGCTGTATGCGATGCACAATGGTGGGCTGCAGGGGATGGACAGTCCAATGAACTCTGCTGCCTTTGTCCTAGGTGGACATTGCTGGGTGGCCTTGAAAAGAGGCATGTAGGAGCTGCTGCAGCTGGCATGGGCATCCCTTGCCATACTGGAATGATTGGAGTGGGACGGGGTCAGGAGAAGACACAACTGGAGGCACCACAGGAGTGGAGAGCAGGACAGGCATTAGGCCCTCCATGCCCCCTGACTCACCTAGCCCCCCTGGACCCACCCTCACACCTCTTCTTCCCTCTCCCAGTTGTTCACCCCTGCCCCATTCCTGCCCCCACCTGGTCTGTGGTCCATTCCCCCCACCCTTGTAAATACTTGTAAACAGTTTTTTGTTACCTCTTTTCAATACATGCATTTTCATATGACAACCGTGGTGGTCTCTGATTTGAAGTGGCTACAGGTGCTCAGCTGCAGTGGTGTGCATGGCATCAGGGTGGTGCAGGCATGGGTGTGTGTGTGTGTGTGTGTGTGTATACGGCAGGAACCACCTATGTGTGGCCGGGGACTCGGTCATTGTCTGTGCTTTGTGTGTTGTTCTCTGTGCACTGGACACCTGTGTGCAGTGGTCCCCAATGCATGCACTGTGTTCATGGTGCCCCTGTCAGACTGTCCATGGCCTGTGCAACTGACACCCTTGCATGTCTGTGCTGTGCACAGTCTGCTGGCATGTCAGTGGTGGTTGTCCATGCTGGACACCCCCTGTACCCGGCACAATGCCGGATTGCCTCCTGTCACAGGTATGGTGCAAGTCTGCCTCAGGTGGCACTGTGGCCTCTGCTGTTGTTGTCCCCTCCATGCTGTCACTTGTGTCTGTTGCAGGGGATGTGCTCCAATGTCTGTCACTTGTGCTCCAGCTGCATGCTGGTGGTGTATGGATTCATGGTGCATGTGCAGGGTGGCTGGTACACCTGTGCCATGGAGGGGTGCTAGCCATGCATACATGGCTACTGTGGCCACATGCCAGCAGGTTTGTTGCCCCGCTACTGTGTCCCTGTGTTGGTGTGCCCTTGGGTATGGGTGGGTGTTTGTCCGTGCACTGTGTTGCATCCTGTGTGGCGCATGCTTCCATGCACCACTGTAGGCATCTGGGCTGGCTGTTGGGGCCAGTGCTGGGACAGGGTGTGTCTTTGGGGAGGTGTGCAGGGTGCTGTACTGCTGGTGGTGGTGTCCAGGGCAGGCCCTGTTGCATACGGGTACCTCGTGTGCCAATGCAGGTAGGTCTCTCAGCTGTACTCGGGGCCGTGCAGGGCGGCACTGTGTCTGCAGTTGTTGCATCAGTGGCTTCTGCCACCCACTGCAGGGTGCTCATAGTGGGGTTGCCTTGCATTGCTCCATGGTGCACAGGGTTGCATTGTCATAGTGGGGTGGTTGCATGCATGGGGTGACATGCACTGTTGGTGCTGCTCCTGGGCAGGGTGTCTGGGGATCGCTATGCAGGGTGTGCTCTCCATTGGTGGGATGGTGTAGCATAGGTGGACAGACCTCCTTGTGTTCTGGTCACAGCTTTCCAGGGGTGGGCTGGGGCACCATTCCCAGCTGTGGGATTATTGCTGGTGTCCATGGGCTGTTGGTTCTTCCAGCTCTCCTCAGGTTGTGCAGTTCATGGGGTGTGAGGGCGCTGTCTGTTCTGCTGCATGCTCCTCTGCTGATATCTTCCATGGTGATGAACCCCTGCATCCTGTCCCTCGCATCACTGGTTGTGCTGATGCACTGCTACCCTGCTCCACTGTGCATCCCTGGTTGTGCTACTGCTCATCAGACCTGCACCACTACGCATCCCTGGTTGCGCCATGGCACAGTTGGTGCAATATTCAGTTGTGTTGTGCAAGCGCATCTTGGCCTGCGCAGTATTTGAATATCATGCATGTTGCGCATGGCGCACTGGACTTGCGCCTGCTCCTGCTATTATGCCTACTTTGTGGCACAGTTTGAATATCTGGGCCTTGTCTTTTAGCTCCTCTGCAATGCCAATTATAAAGACATTAAAGAGGACCAGTTCCAACACTGATCCCTGAGGTACCCACTGGTCACCCTCCTCCTTCCTCAGAGCGAATTCCTTCTAGCACCACTTTCTGTCACCTATCCCTTAACTAATTTCTTACCCACTTTACTACCTTTTACCCACCCCTAAGCTACCCAACTTGCTTTTTACCCACCCCAGCTACCCAGCTTGCTTACTAATCTCCTATGTGGAACAGTGTAGAAAGCTTTTGATTTATTTGACATGACCTCCCCCATGGCACCTTGCTGCCTTGGGTCTTGTAACCCACTGGACTCAAGATAGTCCAGAATTCTTTCTTTCAGCAGTGTTTCCATTAATTTTCCCACCACCAATGCTAGGCTGACCAGCCTATAATTGCCAGTCTCTTCCCTGCTACCACTTTCGTGAAGTGAGACTACATCTGCCCTCCTCCAGTCCTCTGGAACCTCTCCAGTTTCCAGAGATCTGTTAAACTGGACTGTCAGAGATGCAACAAGTACCTCCCTGAACCCGCTTAACATCCTGGGATGCACCCTTTTTGGACCCCATTGCTTTGTCCACTTTCAGACTAGCGAGTACCTTCAGGACTCTCCTCTGAAAAAGGACTACTGTCCACCTCCATTTCTTCAAGCTCCTGTGACTTTTTTGTGGTCCCATCCCCTTCTTCTTCCTCTGAGAACACTGAGCAGAAGTATCTTCTCAAAATGTCTGCCTTTTCCTGGGCCCCCTGCCCCCATATAGCCTCCCTTCCATTTTTAACCTTACAATCCCTCTCTTGGTCTTCCTCTTTTCGCTTACATACCTGAAAAATGTTTTGTCCTCTTTTGATACTATCTGGGCTAGTCTCACCCAGAATTTGCAAAAACATATGTTGTGTGTAAAGTCCTAGTGTATCCTTCCCTCTGTCTGCTATTAGGAGTTTTTCCTAATTTTGCCTGCTAGCTTTATGGCAGTTTTGCAACCCCTGGGGATCACCATCTCAGCTAAATTTATTGTTTTTTTTTGTACTACAATGCATCCTGTCTCATGTGACAGTGGTGTAGCTGGGACTATAGATTCAGCAGCAAGCATTACTTTTACAATCAGTTCACAAAAGTTGAGATGGCTATACTTTAAAAACTATACAGACTTCAGCTGGGTGACTGCTCTCATTGTAAAGGTTTTTTTTGTTATGAACAATTGTGATACTGCTTGTGTATGTGTAACTTGAATGGTTTTCAAGATATTTACATTTGTTTGGCATGTCTCTAGAGTGTTCACCAGAGAGAAAAAGTGTCTCCTGTTTGCAAGTGCATCTGCACACATGCCAAACAAATCTAAATATCTTGAAAACTATACAAGCTACACAAAAACAATAAGCAGCAAAGTTGTTCAGGACAAAAATAATTTTACAATGAGAGTAGTCACTAGCTGAACTCCTTACAGTTTTTAAAATATTCCCCATCCAAAGTGGTAAATTTGGTTTAAAAACATGGACATTCAGTTAACTAGTGGCTATATCTTAGAAACTATACAGAGTTCAGCTTAATGACTACCTTCATTGTAAAGGTCTTTTTGTACTGAACAACTTTGCTATAGGTCATTTTTGTATAGCTTGCAAAGTTTCCAAGATACAGTGTTTAAGCAATAAGGCATGACAGGGTGTGTGCTATTGTGTAATAACGTCACTTTTGGAGTGGGTTTATGCATGAGGTGAAGCTGAGTGCTTCCACCACCCCAGAAGTGACATTATTCCACATTAACACACACCCTGGGGTACTATTTTACAATGGCGCATTTGTTAATATTAATAATAAAACATTTTTAAAAATTGATTTTTAGTAAGATTTTTATTATTTTGTGTGTGGAAGGCATGTACAGACCTGGAAATATGGAGAAAAAGTAGTCCAGTAGGTGGTGCTGTGCTTCATGCTTCATTCCTATCCCAGTCTTTGTGTCAGTTTGTGTTCTGTGCAACCCTCCACCACCACCACTCACGTCCAACACACAGACAAGCATAGACAATGTTTGGTGGCAACCTGCTTTACTGTGATGGTTTTGCTTGTGGTTTTACACCTTTGTTTAAGTGGCTTTAATGAGGATCTGTGGGGAAACAACAAGCAAGCAGTGAGGACTGAGTGAGCATAAGCACACTTACTCAGGTACGACAGTGAACTCTGAAGAGCAGTAGAAGGTATGGATGCTGTTTCCCAGTGTGTGCCCTTACGAACATATGAACATATGAAAGTTGCCACCAGATAAAGGCCTAGAGGCCTATCAAGTCTGCTCGAATGTGCAGCTAGCACCCCTAGCAGCCTTTTTTCTGTATAAAGTAGGTCAGAAAGAATGTGAGTTTACTGAGCATTTTCTGTTGTTTGGGCAGTAATGTTTAATACTCAGCAGGATAGGGGCATTTGAAGTGAGCAGATTCAGTGAACTGTGTGACCAGCAGTTACAGTCTTTGCGGTTCAGTGAAGCCATTCGATTGTGAGACAAAAAAAAAGAGCAGTAAAGAACAGGCATGAAAGTAAATACATTTTGTCTCATTGTCACACACCACAAAAGTAGAACTCAGGTCGTCACCAGTAAAAATCCCAGACAATAGGGAGTCAGATAAAAAGTTGCATCTTTATTCGCTACAAAGAATGCCAACACTGACTGCTGGCAGCAGTTAGTGTTGAAATTTTTTGTAGCAAATAAAGATGCAACTTTTTATCTGACTCCCTATTGTCTAGGATTTTTACCGGTGACAACCTAAGCTCCACTTTTGTGGTGTGTGACATTGAAATGGTGTACATGTTACGAGCCCGGTCGGTCAGACCAGTAGCCATCTTTTTTATAGTATGGAGACATTTTGTTTCATACAGTGCTGTATTTTGTGTGAGTGCCACAGTTGCCTGGGAAGTGGTGCTTCAGGGTGGTGATGATTCGGGGGTGCTAACTGGCTAAAGTCTTTAAAGCAGGCTGACCAGAGCTGTCATAACTTGGGGGAGAGAAGCATGTTTTTTTTTTTTGTGTGTCATCAGGCCATGTGTATGCCTGGACTTCATACAGTGATGTTATTGTTCCACAACATCGCTGTCCAAGGCACAAACTGACCAATCAGGGAACAAGAGATTTTCTTGCCATTGTATAACTAGGTTGGTTTGGCATGTGTACAGATGCACTTGCAAATAGCAGACACTTTTTTTTCTCCCTGAGTGAACACTGTAGTAGACATGCCAAACAAATGTAAATATCTTGAAAACTATACAAGTTACACATACACAACCAATGTCACAATTGTTCACAACAAAGAGACCTTTACAATGAGGGTAGTCACAAAGCTGAACTCTGTATAGTTTTTAAAATATAGCTATCTCTACTGCTGTGAACGAATGACAAAGAAGAGCTTGCTGCTGAATCTATAGGCTCGTTCACACAGCCAATTCGGCAGCATTCTGGGAGGTGCACAGCAGTGAGATCATTCCCACTGTGCATGTCTGAATGCTGCAGTTTGTCTGTTTCAGGTTCAGTTTCATTGTGGCATCGATCCCTCTTTTCCTGGCATTGTGAACTGGTGTGGGCATTTTGTGGCATTTTACTTTGCCAAGTGAACTGCCCACCACACAACTTTGTGACAGGCCTTTCCTAGTCTGCCCTTCCAGTTGTCTTGGCAGCACTTACATTATATTTTCTGACTCGAGTTCAGCTAAACCTTTTTCCTAGCACTGTAGCACTGTAAACAAAGCTAACTAGCTTAAGTGGTTAGTTTATAAACCAAGGGCTAAATTGAAATTGCTAGTTTTAGCAGACAGAAATCTTGCTTTCAGAGCAAGGAACAGCTGACTACAAAACTAGAACTCTTTTACTAATAGAACACTTCATCTCTGCAGGAGTCAGTGCATATTGGGATTCAGAAAACAGATACTTTATTAGCAGTGAGGGATCTCATTTAGGTAAAAAAAAAAGTCAGTGTATTTTTCTGTATTAGGAAGAGGGCGTTTGCTAAGACAGGAGGGGAGAAGTTAATTGGGGGTGTGGCTTAGGAGTATAAAAGCAGGTGTCTCCAATTACACTTCCCTAGTGCAAGTTTTTGGCAGACATACTGTAAATCTTGCTTTCAGAGCAAGGAGCAGCTGACTACAAAACTATAACTTTTTTTTACTACTATAACACTTCTATCTCAGGAGTAAGTGCCTGATGGGATTAAGAAAACAGATACTTTGTTAGAATTGGGGGGTTCATTTAGAGTAACAAAAATAAAGTCAGTGTCTTTTTCTGTGTTAGAGAAAGGGAGTTTGCTAAGTCAGGAGGGGAGAAGTCAATTGAGGGTGTGGCTTAGGAGTACAAGCAGGTGTCTCCATTACAGTGCCCTAGTGCTAGTTTTTGGCAGACAGAAATCTTGCTTTCAGAACAAGGAGCAGATGACTACAAAACTAGAACTTTTTACTAATAGAACACTTCTATTTCAGCAGGAGTCAGTGCCTGTTAGGATTAAGAAAACAGATACTTTATTAGAAGTAGGGAAGGACTCATTTAGGGTAAAAAAAGAAAGTCATTGTGTTTTTCTGTGTTAGGAAAGGGAGTTCATTAAGTCAGGGAAGAAGTTAACTAGTGCAACTTAGGAGTATAAAAGCAGGTGTCTCCAATTGCAGTTCCCTAGTGCTAGTTTTAGCAGACAGAAATCTTGCTTTCAGAGCAAGGAGCAGCTGACTACTAAACTAGAACTTTTTTTACTAACAGAACACTTTTATCGCAGCAGGAGTCAGTGTCTGTTGGGATTAAGGAAACATATACTTTATTATGGGGGGTCTCATTTAGGTTAAAAAAAAGAAGGTCAGAGTGTTTTTCTGTGTTAGAGAAAGGGAGTTTGCTAAGTTAGGAGGGGAGAAGTTAATTGAGGGTGTGACTTAGGAGTACAAAAGCAGATGTCTCCAATTACAGTGCCCTAGTGCTAGTTTTTGGCAGACAGAAATCTTGCTTTCAGAGCAAGGAGCAGCTGACTACAAAACTAGAACTTTTTTTTTTACTAATAGAACACTTCTATCTCAGCAGGAGTCAGTGCCTGTTGGGATTAAGAAAACAGATACTTTATTAGCAGTGGAGGAGGTCTCATTTAGGGTAAAAAAAGAAGTCAGAGTGTTTTTCTGTGTTAGAGAAAGGGAGTTTGCTAAGTTAGGAGGGGAGAAGTTAATTGAGGGTGTGACTTAGGAGTACAAAAGCAGGTGTCTCCAATTACAGTGCCCTAGTGCTAGTTTTTGGCAGACATAAGTCATGCTTTCAGAGAAAGTAGCAACTGACTACAAAACTAGAACCTTTTTTACTAATAGAACACTTCTATCACAGCAGGAGTCAGTGCCTGTTGGGATTAAGAAAACAGATACTTTGTTGTGGGGGGTCTCATTTATTGAAAAAAAGTGGCCCAGATATTCAAAAGGGTTGCACATGGCACATGCGTAACCCACTGATGTGCCCTGGTGTGGTATTCAAATGGGGATTGTGCCTGGCACAAATCCTGATGCACTGGAGTGCATCAGTAATGTATGCAGCACAGGTAGGGGGGCATGCCCATGCATACTCTGCACATCCCAATATTCAGCCCGGGATGCAATGAGTTCATAATGTGCAATCCCTACTAGCGCCGCACACAGGTGAGCAAAAAAAAAAGGAACAACGGCTGGCCACCCACAGATGATTTGCCATATTGCAGGGTGCAACATGGCAGCTGCCACCTGTGGGTGGCCACCTGAGCTCCGGCTGCACCTGGTGGTGCCTCCCATGCCCAATTTTGGGCATACATAGAAAAATGAGCCTCCAAAATCCCTGGTGGTCCAATGGAGCGCTTGCAGCCCGATTGCGAGCTGCAGTTGAATTAAAAGAGGTCCTATATCCCTGGTGGTCCAGTGGACCTGCTATCAGCCCGATCGTGGGCATTTGTAAAATGAAATAAAATCCTATATTCCTGGTGGACCAGTGGACTGCTCGCAGCCTGATCATGGGCTTAGGTATAAATAAAGATGTCCAATATCCCTGGTGGTCCAGTGGACCGCTTGCAGCCCGATCATAGGCTTAGATATAAATAAAGAAGTCCAATATCCCTGGTGGTCCAATGAACTGCTCGCAGCCTGATCGCTGGCTGAATGTAAAATGAAACAAGTCCAAAAACCCTGGTGGTCCAGTGGACCGCTTTCAGCCCAATCGCAGGCATTTGTATAACAAAATTATGTCCAATATCCCTGGTGGTCCAGCGGATCCCTCTCCTCACCTGCCCACTGAGCCCCATGCCCACTCCCCCGTCAGCAGCGGCAGCAGCATCTCCACCCACCTGCCATCATCGACTGACACCATAGACTGGACTGTATCTTGTGGTCACAGCATGAGCCAATGATGTAGTTGTTGTCATATTCAGACATTCCAGATATGCAAATGGATCCATTTACATATCTGGAATGTGTAGTACAGTAGGAGTTGCATGCCCATTGGCTCATGCTGTGGACCAATGGGCGTACAGCCCTACCTATGGTGTCAGTCGGTGGGTGGCAGAGCGGCAGGTGGGTGGGGTGCTGCCACCCACCGCTGACTGGGGAAGAGCAGGACGGTAGGACTCAGTGGGCAGGTGGAGAGGGGGGTATGCTGGACCACCAGGGATATTGGACTTGTTCAATTTTACATTCAGCCTGCAATCGGGCTGTGAGTGGTCCACTGGACCAGCAGGGATATTGGACTTGTTTAATTTTACATTCAGCCCGCGATCTAGCTGCGAGCGATCCACTGGACCACCAAGGAGATTGGACTTGTTTAATTTTACATTCAGCCCATGATCGGGCTGTGAGCGGTCCACTGGACCACCAGGGATATTGGATGTGTTTAATTTTACATTCAGCCCGCAATCGGGCTCCAAGCGGTCCATTGGACCAGCAGGAATATAGGAATCTATTTTATTTATACTTAAGCCCATGATCAGGCTGACAGCGATCCACTGGACCACTAGGGATATAGGACTTTAGTTTATTTAACACATGCCCACGATCAGGCTGACAGCAGTCCACTGGACCACCAGGGATATAGGAACCACTTTTATTTTACAAATGACCATGATCGGGCTGTGGGGCACATTGCCACCCTATGCAGGGCACGTCGGTCTCCGACAGCTGCTGCCTGGCAGGGCGCCAGGTGCAAGTCACCAGGAATCGGTGCACCTGCATGCAAATGGGGCCACAATGACATGCAAATGGCCCCATTTGTGCCTTGCATGCATTATGGCCCCATTTGCATGTACATGTTGAATATCAGAGCTGCTACTCCTAGCACAATGGAACTTGCGCTAGGCGCATCCCACTGCTCCACTCTGGCCACTTGCATTGGTGCAGTGCCAGTGTGCCATGCACATTGTGGGTGGCCAGGGTGTGATATTCAATGATGCTGTGCCATGGCGCAGCTCCGTTGAATATTGCCCAGTCAACGCCCCTGCGCAGCCAAGTTGCACTGTGCCCAGGCTTGCGCCACAGCCTGGTGCAGTTTGAATATCCAGGCCAGGGTGTTTTACTGTGTTAGGGAAAGGGAGTTTGCTAAGTCAGGAGGGGAGAAGTTAATTGGGGGTGTGGCTTATAACTACAAAAGCAGGTGTCTCCAATTACAGTTCCCTAGTGCTAGTTTTTGGCAGACATAAATCTTGCTTTCAGAGCAAAGCGCAGCTGACTACAAAACTAGAACGTTTCTTACTAATACAACACTTCTATCACAGCAGGAGTCAGTGCCTGTTGGACTAAAGAAAACAGATATTTTATTTAGGAGGCGTCCCATTTAGGGTAAAAAAAAGAAAGTCATTGTGTTTTTCTGTGTTAGGGAAGGGAGTTTGTTAAGTCAGGAGGGGAAAGTTAATTGTGGGTGCGACTTAGGAGTACAAATGCAGGTGTTTCCAATTACAGTTCCCTAGTGCTAGGGTTTTGGCAGACAGAAATTTTGCTTTTAGTGGAAGGAGCAGCTGACTACAAAACTAGAACTTTTCTTTGTACTAATAGAACACTTCTATTGCAGCAGGAGTCAGTGCCTGTTGGGATTAAGAAAACAGATACTTTATTGGAAGTGGGAGAGGTCTCATTTAGGGGAAAAAAATAAAGTCAGTGTGTTTCTCTGTGTTAGGAAAAAGGAGTTTGCTAAGTAAGGAGGAGATAAGTTAACTAGGGGTGTGGCTTAGGAGTACAAAAGCAGGTGTCTCCAATTACAGTTCCCTAGTGCTAGTTTTTGGCAGACAGAAATCTTGCTTTCAGAGCAAGGAGCAGCTGACTACAAATCTAGAACTTTTTTTACTAATAGAACACTTCTATCTCAGTAGGAGTCAGTGCCTGTTGGGATTAAGAAAATAGATACTTTATTAGAAGTAGGGGAGGTCTCATTTAGGGTAAAAAAAGAAAGTCAGTGTGTTTTTGTGTGTTAGGGAAAGGGAATTTGCTAAGTCAGGAGGGGAGAAGTTAACTAGGGATATGGCTTTGTAGCACAAAAGCAGGTGTCTCCAATTACAGTTCCCTAGTGCAAGTCTTTGGCAGACAGAAATCTTGCTTTCAGAGCAAGGAGCAGCTGACTACAAAACTAGAACCTTTTTTTACTAATACAACACTTCTATCACAGCAGCAGTCAGTGCCTGTTGGGATAAAGAAAACAGATATTTTGTTATGGGGTGTCTCATTTAGGGTAAAAAAAAGAAAGCCAGTGTGTTTTTCTGTGTTAGCGAAAGGGTGTTTGTTAAGTCAGGAGGGCAGAAGTTAATTGGGGGTGTGGCTTAGGAGTACAAAAAGCAGGAGTCTCCAATTACAATTCCTAGTGCTAGTTTTTGGGAGACAGAAATCTTGCTTTCAGAGCAAGGATCATCTAACTACAAAACTAGAACTTTTTTACTAATACAACACATCTATCACAGCAGCAGCCAGTTACTGTTGGGATTAAAAACAGATACTTTATTATGGGGGTCTCATTTAGGGTAAAAAAAGTCTGTGTTTTTTTCTGTGTTTAGGGTAAGGAGTTTGTTAAGTCAGGAGGGAGAAGTTAATTGTGGGTGTGGCTTAGGAGTACAAAAGCAGGTGTTTCCAATTACAGTTCCCTAGTGCTAGTTTTTGGCAGACAGAAATTTTGCTTTAGTGCAAGGAGCAGCTGACTACAAAACTAGAACTTTTCTTTGTACTAATAGAACACTTCTGTCTCAGCAGGAGTACAGTGCCTGTGCGATTAAGAAAACAGATACTTTATTAGAAGTGTGGGAGGTCTCATTTAGGGTAAAAAAAAAAGAAATTCAGTGTGTTTTTCTGTTAGGAAAAGGGAGTTTGCCAAGTCAGGAGGGGAGATGTTAACTAGGGGTGTGGCGTAGGAGTACAAAAGCAGGTGTCTCCAATTACAGTTCCCGCGTGCTAGTTTTTGGCAGACAGAAATCTTGCTTTCAGAGCAAGGAGCAGCTGACTACAAAACTAGAACTTTTCTTTGTACTAATAGAACACTTCTATGTCAGCAGGAGTCAGTGCCTGTTGGGATTAAGAAAATAGATACTTTATTAGAAGTTGGGGGGTCTCATTCTGGGTAAAAAAAAAGAATGTCAGTGTGTTTTTTCTGTGTCAGGAAAAGGGTTTGCCAAGTCAGAGGCAGAAGTTAATTGGAGGTGTGGCTTAGGAGTACAAAGCAGGTGTCTCCAATTACAGTTCCCTAGTGCTAGTTTTGGCAGACAGAAATCTTGCTTTCAGACCAAGGAGCAGCTGACTACAAAACTAGAACTTTTTTCACTAATTGTCCTTCTTCCTCCCCTCCACCCTCCCACCCTTAGCCAGTTCTACTTTTATAGGTACTGGATTTGACTGACTACACAAACTTCCTGTTTGGCAGTAGGAAGGGAAGGATCACTGAGACACATAGGTTTCATCATCCTTGATGGAAAAGAGCAACTCTCCCTCTCCCCCTAGCTGCTGGAGGTCTGACTCTGAGTAAGGATGAAGGAGACTGCCAAAGAATACAGGAAGTTCTTGTCCCTGAACAGGAGGGTTGAGAGCTGTAAAGTCACATAGGCAGTAGGAGAGAAAAAAACAGGGCAGATAGAGCAAACATACAAAGCAACAAGAGAGGGCCACAAAAAAGACATGATGAGAGTGGTGCAGTGCAATGGCTGTGGGGTGGCAGTCTTCCAGGAGACATTCTGAAGACTGTGATGCTGCCCTATTTGTAGGCATCTCTCTGGTGTGAGGGAGGAGGTTGCTCGTCCCTAGGCTGACTTGGCTAGAATTTGAGAAACCTCCTCCTCCCCCGGATCACCAGGGCCACCACCGCTACCTCAGAGGTTGCCAGGAAAGAGGAGCGTTGGATCAAGGTGGGTTCAGAGAGGGAGATGGTGGTGGAACAGAGGCACATTCCTCCAGTTGTACCTCTTCATGATTCATCGCTGTTCTGGTGGAGAGTGGTTCTTTATGGAGCCACCTGCAGTGGAGACCAAGGAGGATGCTGGGAACCTCCACAAAGGAGACCCATAGGAGTGTGGCATGGGACCACAGGGGAAGAAACAACTCCTGGTGGGGGAATCAATCATTAGGGGGGTAGAACTAGGGAGGAAGGAGAGAGGGAGGTAAGGTGCCTGCCTGGCACCACGGCTTGGGGGGACAGGGAGCAAATCCTCAGGACCACGGGGGCAGTTGCACGAGGGAGGGAGCTGGATGTCATTGTCCACATAGGGACAGATTACCTGGCTGGGATGGGATCAGAGCAGTGCAAGAGGAGTCTGAAGAGTTGGGGAGGGGCCTTAGACAAGTAGCACGTACGGTAACCTTCTCGGAGGTGCTGCCTGTCTATGGCAAATGTGATGCTAGGGTACTCTGTACCATGGGATTCAATGTATGGTTGAAAAACAGATACAGAGCTCAGGGTTTTGGCTTCAGTGGGGACTGGGGATCCACCTAGAGGGATACAGGTGCTATGGTCTGCATCTGTCTGGGAGGGGAACCAGGATCCTAGGTGATAAGGTTTAAATGTTTCATTACAAGCATTTAAACTAGCCAAGAGGGAAGCACTGAAAAGGAGCAGGGGAAACCCAGTCCCCACACAAAACACAGTGGTTAGAGAGGTAAACACCAAGGTAGAGAAGCCAATAGGGAGCAGGACAGGTAAAATGCAAAAAGGCAGTATGAGAGGGGATGGGGCTAAAGGGGTAAGACCATCAAAAAATGGAGGGTGATGAGTACCAGTGGCCATAGTCTGTGTAACAAGCTCCCTGAACTAGTGTCCTGATGGAAGAGAGACACTTGGATATCGTGGCAGTCACAGAAACATGGTACACTGAGAACCATGACTGGGATGTCAACATACGAGGGTACACTAGTTACAGGAGGGACGGGGGGTAAAAGAGGAGGAGGAGGAGCTCTCTATGTAAGGGAAGGGATCAAAGCAATGGAACTAAAGGATAAACAGGGAGTAGTGGAGGCACTGTGGGTCACCCTGGAGACAGGATATGGTACCACAATCCGCACGGGGGGGTTGTATACAGACCCCCATCTCAGTGGGAGGCAATGGACAAAGAAATGATAGAAGACATCCTTAGAATGGCAGAAAAAAGGGATATATTGTTGATGGAGGACTTGAATATGCCAGATGTAAACTGGAGCACCTTTGCTGCAGCCACATCCAAGATCAGGGTTATTCTCAATGCCCTACAGGGGGCATGATTCAGACAGCTAGTGGTGAAACCCACTCAGGGAGGGAGGGACCAGTCTTAGACCTGGTACTGTCAAATGGGGATGGAGAAAAGATCTTGGATTTAGAAGTGAGTTGCCATCTGGGAACAAGTGACCGCCAAACAGTGTGGTTCACAATAAACACAGCCATAGAGTCAAAGCCATTCAAAAGCAAGAGTATTGGACTTAGGAGGGCTGACTTTTGGAAATGGAGAGTGCCTCAGAAAAGCACTAGCAAACAGACAAGAAGGAGGGTGGAGGAACAATGGGAAAAATCAAAACAGCCATCACAGTGGCAACAAGACTTTGTGTGAAGCAAATCAACAAAGCAAACAAACACTATGGTTCTCAAAGAGGTGGGAAGGTTAAGGAGAAAAGAGGGAGAACACCAGTGTTGCTGCTCTGTCACACCTGAGGATGGAGCCATACTGCTGCTGCTCTACCACTGAGGAATGGGCACCATAATGCTGTCTCACCCCTGAGGAGGGGCCATGATGCTGCTGTCACCCATGGGATAGGGGCTATAATGTTGCTGCTGTCACACCAAAAGGATGGGGCTGTAGTACTCTTGCTGTCACCATGAGGCAGGACCATAGTGCTGTTCCTGTCACACACCAGGGTATGGGGACCATACTGCTGCTGCCGCCAGCCTGAGGATGGGGACATGCTGCTGCTGTCACACCTGGGGAGGAACCATCATTGATGCTGCTGTCACCTGAGGTATATTGCCATAATGCTGCTGTCACACCTGAGATTGGGCCACAGTGCTGCTGTCACACCTGAGAGATGGGGCCACAGTGCCTGTCACCTGAGAATGGGGCCACAGTGCTGCTGTCACATCTGAGGATGGGGCTATAGTGCTGCTGCTGTCACACCTGAGGATGGGGCCCGTGCTGCTGCTCTCACACCTGAGGATGGGGCATAGTGCTGCTCTCACACACCTGAGGATGGGGCCATAGTGCCTCTAGCATATCCCACAGGCATATGGACTGCAGTGTTGCTCCTGTTGTCACCCCAGGGGATGGGCTGCAGTGCCTGCTCTCACCACAGGGATGGGCACCCATGGGGTAAGAACACATGCTGCTCCTGTCACACCTGACGGATGGGGGTCATGGTGCTGCTGTGTCACCTGAGGGATTGGGGCCCATAGTGCTCCTGTAACACCTGAGGGATGGGGTTACAGTGCTGCTGCACTGAGGATGGTGCGTAGTCTGCTTTCACCCACCAAGCATGGTAGGCACTGTTACTGCTGCACACCTGAGGATGGGCAGTGGTGCTGCTGTCACCCTGAGGATGGGGGCCATAGTACTTTGCCATCACCCAGGATGGGACTACAGTGTTGCTGCTGCTGAGGGATGGGGCCGTACTGCTGCTGTCTCACCATTGGGAATGGTCACCATAGTGCTGCTGCTGTCACCCTGAGACCATCGTGATGCTGTGTCACCCTGAGTTGGGCCATAATGCTGCTGCTGTACACCTGAGAGATGGGGCCCGTGCTGCTGCTGTCACCACCTGAGAGAGCGGGCCCAGTGCTGCTGCTGTACCTGGAGATGGGGCCACAGTGCTGCTGCTGTCACACCTGAGGATGGGGGCTGCAGTGGTGCTGCTGTCACACCCCCAGGGATGGAGCCATAGTGCTGCTGCTCTCACACCTGAGGATGGGGCCGTGGTGCTGCTGCTCTCACACCTGAGGGGACGGGGCCCTGCCTATGTCACAGGCATATGGACACCAGTGTTGCCCTGCTGTCTCACCTGAGGATGGAGCACTGCTGCTGCTCACCAATGAGGATGGGCACCCACCGCGGTAGGAAACATGCTGCTCTGTCACAACTGGTATAGGACCACGTGCTGCTGCTGTCACGCCTGAGGACGGGGCCATACTGCTCACCACACCTGGTATGGGGACATAGTACTGCTGCTGTCACGCCTGGGGCGAGACCATGAGTGCTCCTCCGACACCTGGTATGGGACCATAGTGCTGCTGCTGCAATGCCTGAGGGCGGGACCATAGTGCTGCTGCTGTCACACCTGAGGGGAGGGAACCACCATTGATGCTGCTGCACCCTGAGATAGAGCCATAATGCCACTGCTGTCACACCTGGAGATTGGGCCACAGTGCTGCTGCTGTCACCAGGGATGGGGCTATAGTGCTGCTGCTTATCACACCTGAGGGATCGAGACATGGTGCCATCATCAGGGGATGGGCAGTGCACTGCTGTCACACCTGAGGGATGGGGCCCATAGTGCTGCTGTCACACCTGGGGATGGGGTCATAGTGCTGCTGCTGCTGTCATGCCTGAGGTTGGGGCATGGTGCTGCTGTAACACCTGAGGAATGGGGGCCGTGCTGCTGCTGCTGTCACACCTGAGGATGGAGCCATAGTGCTGCTGCTGTCACACCTAAGGGATGAGGTCATAGTGCTGCTGTCACACCTGAGGATAGAACAACAGTGCTGCACCACCCTGAGGCATGGTGGCTGCCTGGCTACTGCCATCACACCTGAGGATGGATCAGTGGTGCTGCTGGCACACCAGAGGTTGGGGCCATGGTACTTCACCATCATCCCCAGAGGATGGGGACTGCAATGTTGTATTGCTGTCACACCCCAGGGATGGGGCCATAAACTGTTGCTGTCATAGCTGAGGATGGGGGCCATAGTGCTGCTGTGTAGAGGGGGAACCATGGTGGCTACTATCACCCGGGGATAGGGCCATGATGCTGCTGTCCACCTGAGGATGGGGTCTGTGGTGCTGCTGTCACCTGATAATGGGGCCACAGTGTTGCTGCTGTCACCTGAGGATGGTGCCGTAGTGCTGCTTTCACCCTGAGCCATGAAAGACTGCACTGCTGCCACCACACCTGAGGATGGGCAAAGTGGTGCTGCTGTCAAACCGAGGGATAGGGCTATAGTACTTGCCATCATCTCTGAGGATAGAACACAGTGTTGCTGCTTCTGTCACCTGAGGATGGGGCAGTACTGCTGCTGCTCTCCCATTGAGAAATGGGCACCATAGTGCTGCTGCTGTCACCTGGGAGGGGCCATGTGCTGCTGCAGTCACCCATAGAGGATAGGGGCTATAATGTTGTTGCTGTCACACCTGAGGATGGGGGCCATAGTACTGTTGCTGTCATACCTGAGGATGGGGCGTAGTGCTGCTGCTGTCATGGAGAGACATGGTGCAGCTGCTATCACCCCTGAGGATAAGGCCATGATGCTGCTGCACACCTGAGGATGGGGTCTGTGGTGTTGCTGCTGTCATCGATGAAGCGGGCCACAGTACCTGCTGTCACACCTGAGGATGAGGGCGGTGCTGCTGCTGGCACACCTGAGGATGGGAATAGGTGCTGCTTGACCGCCAGAAGCGATGGGGCGTGATGCTCCTGCTGTCACATCTGAGGAGGAACCATGATGCTCCATTGTCACCCCTGAGGATGAGGCCATAATGTTGCTTCTGTCACACCTGATAGATGAGACCACCCAGTGCTGCAGTCACATCGAGGATGGGGCCATAGTGCAACTGTTTTCCTCCAGAGGATGGGGCCATAGTGCTCCTGCTGTCACACCTGAGGGAGGAACCATAATGCTCTGTTGTCACCCCTGAGGATAGGGGCCATAATGTTGCTTCTGTCACACCTGAGGATGGGGCTGTAGTGCTGCTGCTGTCATGCCTGAGATGAGGCCATGGTGGTGCTGTCACACCTGAGGGAGAACCATGGTGGTGCTGCTGCTTTCACCCTTGAGGTACAACCCATAGTGCTGCTGCTGTCACACCAAGTGATGGGGTCTGTAGTGCTGCTGCTGTCACCTGAGGGATGGGGATATAGTGCTGTTGCTGTCACACCAGGGGATGGGGTCATGGTGCTGCTGCTGTCATGCCTGAGTTGGGGCCGTAGTGCTGCTGCTGTCCGCCTGAGGTTGGAGACATAGTGCTCCTGTAACACCAGAGGATGGGGTCTAGTATTGCTGCTGCCACACCTGAGGATGGTGCCATAGTGCTGCTTTCACCCTGAGGCAGGTAGGATGCACTGTTACTGCTGTCACACCTGAGGATGGGCCAAGTGGTGCTGTGTCAAACCAGAGGATGGGGTATAGTGCTGCCATCATTCTGAGGTGAGAACTGCAGTGTTGCTTCTGTCACACCTGAGGATGGGAGCCATGCTGCTGCTGCTCTTACCACTGAATGGGCACCATGAATGCTGCTATCCCCTACGGAGGGGCCATGGTGCTGCTGTCACCCATGGAGATAGGGCTATAATGTGCTGCTGTACCTGAGGATGGGCTGTAGTACACACTGTCACCAGCAGGGCAGGACCATGGTGCTGCTCCTGTCACACCTGGTATGGGGACCATGGTGCTGCTGCTGTGTCCGGAGGATGGGGACATAGTGCTGCGCCACACACAGGAGGAACAACCGTGATGCTGCTGTCACCCCACAGGGACAAGACCATAATGCTGCTGCTATCACACACGAGAGATGGGGCCACAGTGCTGCTGCAGCCACACCTGGGATGGGGCTGTAGTGCTGCTGCTGTCACCCAGGGGATGGGGCCATAGTGCTGCTGCTCACACCTGAGGATGGGGCCATGTGCTGCTGGTCTCACCTGAAGGATGGGAGCCATAGTGCCTCTAGCATCCCTGAGGCATATGGACAGTGTTGCTCATTGTACCCTGAGGGGGGAACTGCAGTGCTGCTCTCTACACTGAGGATGGGCACCCATGAGGTAGAGACCATAGTGCTGCTCCTGTCACCTGAGGATGGGGTCATGGTGCTGCTGCTGCTGTCACACCAGGGATTGGGGCCATGGTCTGCTCCTGTAACACCTGAGATGGGGTTATAGTACAGCTGTCACCCTGAGGATGTAAGTAGTGCTGCTTTCACCCATGAGGCATGGTAGCTGCACTGTTACTGCTGTCAACACCTGAGGGATGGGCTGGTGGTGCTGCTGTCACACCTGAGGGATGGGGCCATAGTACTTCTGCCATCATCCCTGAGGGATGAGGACTGCAGTGTTGCTGCTGCTGTCACACTGAGGGATGGGGAGCTGTATTGCTGCTGCTCACCCATTGAGGAATGGTCACCATAGTGCTGCTGCTGTCACCCCTGAGGGAGGAACCATCGTGATGCTGTCACCCCTGAGAGTTGGGCCATAATGCTGCTGCTGTCACACCCTGAGGAGATGGGGCCACAGTGCTGCTGCTGTCACACCTGAGAGATGGCCACAGTGCTGCTGCTGCACACCAGAGATGGGCCACAGTGCTGCTGCTGTCACACCTGAGGGATGGGGGGCTGTAGTGCTGCTGCTCTCACACCACAGGGATGGGGGCGTAGTGCTGCTGCTCTCACACCTGAGGGACGGGGGGGCCATAGTGCCTCTAGCATCATCCCTGAGGCATATGGACTGCAGTGTTGCTCCTGCTGTCTCACCTGAGGGATGGGAGCCGCAGTGCTGCTGCTCTCACCACTGAGGGATGGGCACCCATGAGGAGTAGAGACCATAGTGCTGCTCCTGTCACACCTGAGGAATGGGGACCATAGTGCTGCTGCTGTCTCGCCTGAGGGACGGGGCCATAGTGCTGCTCCTATCACATCTGAGGTATGGGGACCATAGTGCTGCTGCTGTCACGCCTGGGGGACGGGGCCATAGTGCTGCTCCTATCACACCTGAGGTATGGGGACCATAGTGCTGCTGCTGTAATGCCTGAGGGACGGGACCATAGTGCTGCTGCTGTCACACCTGAGGGAGGGGAACCATCGTGATGCTGTTGTCACCCCTGAGGGATAGGGCCATAATGCTGCTGCTGTCACACCCGAGAGATTGGGCCACAGTGCTGCTGCTGTCACACCTGAGAGATGGGGCCACAGTGCTGCTGCTGTCACACCTGAGGGATGGGGGCTGTAGTGCTGCTGCTGTCACACCTGAGGGATGGGGCCATGGTGCTCCTGTTGTCACCCCTGAGGGATAGGGGCCATAATGTTGCTTCTGTCACACCTGAGGGATGGGGGCTGTAGTGCTGCTGCTGTCATGCCTGAGGAATACGGGCCATAGTGCTGGTGCTGTCACACCTGAGGAAGGGGAACCATGGTGGTGCTGCTGCTTTCACCCTTGAGGTATAGAAGCCATAGTGCTGCTGCTGTCACACCCAAGTGATGGGGTCTGTAGTGCTGCTGCTGTCACACCTGAGGGATAGGGGATATAGTGCTGTTGCTGTCACACCTGAGGGATGGGGGTCATAGTGCTGCTGCTGCTGTCATGCCTGAGGGATTGGGGCCGTAGTGCTGCTGCTGTCACGCCTGAGGGATTGGGGCCATAGTGCTGCTCCTGTAACACCCGAGGGATGGGGGTCATAGTGTTGCTGCTTTCACCCCTGAGACATGGTAGGATGCACTGTTACTGCTGCCATCACACCTGAGGGATGGGCCAAAGTGGTGCTGCTGTCAAACCAGAGGGATGGGGTTATAGTACTTCTGCCATCATTCCTGAGGGATGAGAACTGCAGTGTTGCTGCTTCTGTCACACCTGAGGGATGGGAGCCGTACTGCTGCTGCTCTTACCACTGAGGAATGGGCACCATAGTGCTGCTGCTGTCACCCCTGAGGGAGGGGAGCCATGGTGCTGCTGCTGTCACCCATGGAGGATAGGGGCTATAATGTTGCTGCTGTCACACCTGAGGGATGGGGGCTGTAGTACTCTTGCTGTCACCGCGAGGAGGCAGAACCCATAGTGCTGCTCCTGTCACACCTGAGGTATGGGGACCATAGTGCTGCTGCTGTCACGCCTGAGGGATGGGGACATAGTGCTGCTGCTGTCACACCTGAGGAAGGGGAACCATCGTGATGCTGCTGTCACCCCTGAGGGATAGGGCCATAATGCTGCTGCTGTCACACCTGAGAGATGGGGCCACAGTGCTGCTGCTGTCACACCTGAGAGATGGGGCCACAGTGCTGCTGCTGTCACACCTGAGGGATGGGGGCTGTAGTGCTGCTGCTGTCACACCTGAGGGATGGGGCCATAGTGCTGCTGCTCTCACACCTGAGGGATGGGGGCCGTAGTGCTGCTGGTCTCACACCTGAGGATGGGGGCCATAGTGCCTCTAGCATCATCCCTGAGGCATATGGACTGCAGTGTTGCTCCTGTTGTCACCCCTGAGGGATGGGAGCTGCAGTGCTGCTGCTCTCACCACTGAGGGATGGGCACCCATGAGGAGTAGAGACCATAGTGCTGCTCCTGTCACACCTGACGGATGGGGGTCATGGTGCTGCTGCTGCTGTCACACCTGAGGGATTGGGGCCATAGTGCTGCTCCTGTAACACCTGAGGGATGGGGGTTATAGTGCAGCTGCTGTCACCCCTGAGGGATGGTGCCGTAGTGCTGCTTTCACCCATGAGGCATGGTAGGCTGCACTGTTACTGCTGTCAACACACCTGAGGGATGGGGCTGAAGTGGTGCTGCTGTCACACCCTGAGGATGGGGGCCATAGTACTTCTACATCATCCCTGAGGGATGGGGACTGCAGTGTTGCTGCTGCTGTCACCTGAGGATGGGAGGAATATGTGCTGCTGCTCTCACCATTGAGAATGGTCACCATAGTGCAGCTGCTGTCACCCCTGAGGGAGGGGAACCATCGTGATGCTGCTGTCACCCCTGAGGGATTGGGCCATAATGCTGCTGCTGTCACACCTGAGAGATGGGGCCACAGTGCTGCTGCTGTCACACCTGAGAGATGGCCACAGTGCTGCTGCTGTCACACCTGAGAGATGGGCCACAGTGCTGCTGCTGTCACACCTGAGGGATAGGGGCTGTAGTGCTGCTGCTCTCACACCTGAGGGATGGGGGCCGTAGTGCTGCTGCTCTCACACCTGAGGGACGGGGGGGCCATAGTGCCTCTAGCATCATCCCTGAGGCATATGGACTGCAGTGTTGCTCCTGCTGTCTCACCTGAGGGATGGGAGCCGCAGTGCTGCTGCTCTCACCACTGAGGGATGGGCACCCATGAGGAGTAGAGACCATAGTGCTGCTCCTGTCACACCTGAGGAATGGGGACCATTGTGCTGCTGTCTCGCCTGAGGGGTGGGGCCATAGTGCTGCTCTCTATCCATCTGAGGTATGGGGACCATAGTGCTGCTGCTGTCACGCCTGGGGGCAGGGCCATAGTGCTGCTCCTATCACACTCTGAGGTATGGGTACCATAGTGCTGCTGCTGTAATGCCTGAGGACGGGACCATAGTGCTGCTGCTGTCACACCTGAGGGAGGGGAACCATCGTGATGCTGTTGTCACCCCTGAGGGATAGGGCCATAATGCTGCTGCTGTCACACCTGAGAGATTGGGCCACAGTGCTGCTGCTGTCACACCTGAGAGATGGGGCCACAGTGCTGCTGCTGTCACACCTGAGGGATGGGGGCTGTAGTGCTGCTGCTGTCACACCTGAGGGATGGGGCCATAGTGCTGCTGTCACATCTGAGGGATGGGGGCCGTAGTGCTGCTGCTGTCACACCTGAGGGATGGGGGGCCATAGTGCCTCTAGCATCATCCCTGAGGCATATGGACTGCAGTGTTGCTCCTGCTGTCTCACCTGAGGGATGGGAGCCGCAGTGCTGCTGCTCTCACCACTGAGGGATGGGCACCCATGAGGGGTAGAGACCATAGTGCTGCTCCTGTCACACCTGAGGTATGGGGATCATAGTGCTGCTGCTGTCACCCCTGAGGGATAGGGGCCATGATGCTGCTGCTGTCACACCTGAGGGATGGGGTCTGTAGTGCTGCTGCTGTCACACCTGATAGATGGGGCCACAGTCCTGCTGCTGTCACACCTGAGGGATGGGCCCTGAAGTGCTGCTGCTGTCACACCTGAGGGATGGGGCCATAGTGCTGCTGCTTTCACACCGGAGGGATGGGGGCCGTAGTGCTCCTGCTGTCACACCTGAGGGACGGGAACCATGGTGCTCCTGTTGTCACCCCTGAGGGATAGGGGCCATAATGTTGCTTCTGTCACACCTGAGGGATGGGGGCTGTAGTGCTGCTGCTGTAACGCCTGAGGAACGGGGGCCATAGTGCTGCTGCTGTCACATCTGAGGGAGAGGAACCATGGTGGTGCTGCTGCTATCACCCCTGAGGTATAGAGGCCATAGTGCTGCTGTCACACCCGAGTGATGGGGTCTGTAGTGCTGCTGCTGTCACACCTGAGGGATGGGGGTTATAGTGCTGCTGCTGTCACACCTGAGGGATGGTGCCGTAGTGCTGCTTTCACCCATGAGGCATGGTAGGCTGCACTGTTACTGCTGCCAACACACCTGAGGGATGGGCCGAAGTGGTGCTGCTGTCACACCTGAGGGATGGGGGCCATAGTACTTCTGCCATCATCCCTGAGGGATGGGGACTGCAGTGTTGCTGCTGCTGTCACACCTGAGGGATGGGAGCCGTACTGCTGCTGCTCTCACCATTGAGGAATGGTCACCATAGTGCTGCTGCTGTCACCCCTGAGGAAGGGGAGCCATGGTGCTGCTGCTGTCACCCATGAAGGATAGGAGCTATAATGTTGCTGCTGTCACACCTGAGGGATGGGGGCTATAGTACTGTTACTGTCACAGCTGAGGGATGGGGGCCGTAGTGCTCCTGCTGTCATGCTTGAGGGAGGGGAACCATTGTGCTGCTGCTGTCACCCCTAAGGGATATGGGTCTTAATGCTGCTGCTGTCACACCTGAGAGGTGGGGGCCATAGTGCTGCTGCTGCTGCCACACCTGAGGGATGGGGGCTGTGGTGCTACTGCTGTCACGCCTGTGGGATGAGGCCGTAGGGCTGCTGCTGTCACACGTGGGAGATGGGGGCCATAGTGCTGCTGCTGTCACACCTGAGGGATGGGGCCATAGTGCTGCTGCTGTCACACCTGAGGGATGGGGGCTGTAGTGCTGCTGCTTTCACATCTGAGGGACGGGGGCCATAGTGCAGCTGCTGTTACACCTGAGAGAGGAGGCTGTAGTGCTTTACTATCACACCTGAGGTATGGTGGGCTGCACTGCTACTGCTGCCATCACACGTGAGGGGTGGAGTCGAAGTGCTGCTGCTGTCACACCAGAGGGATGGGGGCCATAGTGCCTCTAGCTTCATCCCTGAGGCATATGGACTGCAGTGTTGCTCCTGCTGTCACACCTGAGGGATGGGAGCCGCAGTGCTGCTGCTCTCACCACTGAGGGATGGGCACCCATGAGGAGTAGAGACCATAGTGCTGCTTCTGTCACACCTGAGGTATGGGGACCATAGTGCTGCTGCTACTGTCACGCCTGAGGGATGGGGCCAAAGGGCTGCTGCTGTCACACTTGAGGGAGGGGAACCATCGTGCTGCTGCTGTCACCCCTGAGGGATAGTGCCAAAATGCTGCTGCTGTCACACCTGAGAGATGGGGCCACAGTGCTGCTGCTGTCACACCTGAGGGATGGGGGCCGTAGTTCTGCTGCTGCTGTCACACCTGAGGAAGGGGAACCATTGTGCTGCTGGTGTCACACCTGAGAGATGGGGCCACAGTGCTGCTGCTGTCACACCTGAGGGATGGGGACCGTAGTGCTGCTGCTGTCACACCTGAGGGACGGGGGCCATAGTGCTTCTAGCATCATCCCTGAGGCATATGGACTGCAGTGTTGCTCCTGCTGTCACACCTGAGGGATGGGAGCCGCAGTGCTGCTGCTCTCACCACTGAGGGATGGGCACCCATGAGGAGTAGAGACCATAGTGCTGCTCCTGTCACACCTGAGGTATGGGGACCATAGCGCTGCTGCTACTGTCACGCCTGAGTGACGGGGCCATAGTGCTGCTGCTGTCACACCTGAGGGAGGGGAACCATCATTCTGCTGCTGTCACCCCTGAGGGATAGGGCCATAATGCTGCTGCTGTCACACCTTAGAGATGGGGCCACAGTGCTTCTGCTGTCACACCTGAGGGATGGGAGCCATAGTGCTGCTGCTGTCACACCTGAGGGATAGGGCCACAGTGCTGCTGCTGTCACACCTGAGGGATGGGGGCTGTAGTGCTGCTGCTGTCTCACCTGAGGGATGGGGCCATAGTGCTGCTGCTGTCACACCTGAGGGATGGGTGCCGTAGTGCTGCTGCTGTCACACCTGAGGGATGGGGGCATAATGCTGTTGCTGTCACACTTGAGGAATGGGGGCCGTAGTGCTGCTGCTGTCACACATGAGGGGAAGACCCCTAGAATTCTGCAGCCGCAGAATTTTGTGCAGAACTTGCAATCTACTGCAGAACTTTTGCGGTGCTGCAGAAGTCACTCTTCTTGGTGATTTTTTATTAATATTTCTGTTTATCCATAGAATCTGGTTCCTGTCCCCTCTTTTTATGTCCAAACCCCCATATGCTTAGAATGTGATGTTATCATTGCTATAACATCATACATTAGCTAATGAAATGTCTGCATTCTGCAACAGAAATGAACAGTCACTTATCTACCACAGCTCCCACTGCCAGAGGCAGTGGCACAGAACATCAAGCATGGTGATATTTGTTCAACCTGCACTACAGCCTAATACAATTTTCAGTCTTAAATTATTGCACTAGGGCCAACTTAAACAAACCTTTGTGAATAGCTCAGACCTGTTAAGTCCGTACCTCACTTTGTACAAACCTATTTGTGCCTTTAAGGTATAGAGACACGATCTGAAATGATAATAGTCAAATGAATTTAACTGTCATTTTAAGAAAAATAAAGTAATTATGGCTCAAAAGTGGATAGATAATGTGTAGACCTGTTGAAAGAACAGACCTGTTAAATAAATAATTGCCCTGTACGCATTTTGCCAGGGTTATTGATTATATTTTCATTGGTTGATAGAATCACCTAAAAGTTATGTAGAAATGTTGTGTGCAGGGGGCAGCTGTTGGGCCAGAGGGTAGCATGCTGTGTTTCCGTGCCAGCAACTCCAGGTTCAGAGATTACTGTAGCTCTGGGGAGGCTGGGCAGCACAAGGATTGGGAACACATCACTGCTCGGAGCCTGGGAAGGTATGGTGCAGTGTTCTGTCACATGGTGGACGCATTGTGATGGGTTGGAGAGCTCTATCTCACAATTGGTTCCATGCATGTCATGGCCTGATGGTGTTGGCCGTGAGTCGACAGGGAAGGCAGGTTGACGTAAAAATGAGTTTTGCAATAACTCCTCTATTCCATTTCCAATGGGACCTGTATGAATGAGGATGCAAGTTCATGGAAATAAAAAAAAAAGTATATATATATATATATATATATATACACACACACACACAGACACATACACATACATATACAGTATCTCTGTCTCTCTCACCACACACACACACACACATTTGTATGTATGTTACAGATAGCATATAAATATATAAGTGATACACACAGTGTGAACCTCATGAGTGGTGTAGAAAGCACACACAAATACATAAGTGATAGACAGTGGAGAACTCTTTAGTGGGATAGATAGCATGCATATAGAAATACCTTATTTATCACATAAGATCCTCTCTGCATATGTCATTTATGCAACAGGCTAGGACCTTAGGGAAAGAGACATTTGTTTTGCTTTTTTAGGCATAAAATTATTTTTATAAGTCTGTTATTTTTAGGTTTGCTTGCACGCATGTGCAAGAAACATAGTGCCATCATCCAAGATTTCGGAGGTGTGTCACCTCCTCCTCCAATTCAGTCAGTGTGTTGGCAGGCACGGCTTGTAAGCCAATGCATGCTGGAGCTGTCTGTGACAAGCTCCCAAAATGCAGTGGCATACAGTTGAAAGGGGAGCTACGGCTTCAGTAAGCTTCGATAAGATATCGCTATTCATGCGCAGCTCCCCTACACACAGACAGAACGCATGCTGCTGCGTGCCCCCCACACACATATAGTCGATGGGGTGCCCAATCCCCGCCAGCTTGTGCTGCGCCCTCCCTAAAGCCTTCCGCATGCCATGCTGGGTGCCCACCCCAGTGTGGCAACTCATAGAATAGCCGACGGGGGTGCCCAATCCCCCTCGGCTCCACTGTCCTCACCCCCCCAGTACTGGGTGCCACGCTGGGAGCCCACCCCAGCATGGCAACTGATCATATGGCCGACGGGGGTGCCCAATCCCCAGTCGGCTCCACGGACCCCCAGCCGTCCTTGTGCCACGCTGGAAGCCCACCCCGTGGCAAACGTCCCATGTTGTCTTTTTTTAACCTGCAAAATAAAACAGTCCCACGGCGCTTCTCCAGCCCCTCCCAAAACCCGTACCCACCCACTGCGCCCTGCCTCCCCACCCCCTTCACCCCATACTTACCCTCTGGAGCTCGGCGCGACGATCTTGGGTGGACCAGGAACACGTCTGCACTCCTTCAAAGCCGACCGCAAACTGAGGAAATGCCGTAAGCTGTATAATGGGCTAGATGGGGTTTTCAACGTTATGCATATCTCAGGCATTTTTGGATATTTTGCACCAAATTTTCAACATGGGTTTTTTGGTACCCTTCTCATGAATGATATCACTGGCATGGCGTTATTCGGGCCGGAAGGGTGATTTCGCAGTCACTGCGCAGTCACTGCGCGAAATCACCCTTTGGGCCCAAACAACACCATGACAGTGACATCATTCATGAGAAGGGGTCCCAAAAACCCCATGTTGGAAATTTGGTGCACAAATTCCAAAAAATGACTGTTTTACAAGCGTGCGTTGCACAGTTCCTATGCAGGCTCGTAAGTTCGCAAATTTTCAATATTTTCACTCCAGATTTTCAACATTGCCATTTTACCACACCTTCTTATGAGTAGTACAGCTTTCATTTTTCACATCTCACCCAAAACATGTTTCCGCCCATGTAGCGCACAATGGCACAGTCGGTGTGCGAAATCAATGTACGGGACAAATTAAGAAAATCACAGGGACACTGTTCATGAGCAGAGGTCTTAAAATGGCTATGTTGAAAATTTGGTGAAAAATTCCAAAAATGACTGTTTCACGTGTCGCTAGGCCATTCCCCACACACCGTAAGTCTCAAGTATTTCATATTTTCCTCCAGATTTTCAACATTGCCATTTGCCATACCTTCTTATGAGTAGTACAGCTGTCATTTTCACATCTCACCCAAAGGTGTTTCGCCATGTAACGCATTACAATGGCGCAGTCGGTGCTAAAATCAATGTACGGGACAAATTAAGAAAATCACAGTGACACTGTTCATGAGCAGAGGTCTTAAAATGGCTATGTTGAAAATTTGGTGAAAAAATTCCTAAAAATGACTGTTTTACGAGCGTGCGTTGCACAGTTCCTATGCATGCTCGTAAGTTTGCGAATTTAATATTTTCACTCCAGATTTTCAACATTGCCATTTTATTACATTTCTTTATGAACAGTACAGCTGCCATTTTTCATATGTCACCCAAAATGTGTTTTCGCACATGTAGCTCACAATGGTGCTGTTGGTGTGCGAAAGCAATGTTTAGGACAGATTAAGAAAATCACAGTTACACTGTTCATGAGCAGAGGTCTTAAAATGGCTATGTTGAAAATTTGGTGACAAAAGTCCATAAAATGACTGTGTTACGAGTGAGCATTGTGCAGTTTCCATGCACCCTAGTAAGTTCATGACTTTGTAATATTTTCAGTCCAGATTTTCACCAGTGGCATTTTTCCACATTTCCTTATGAATAGTACAGCTGTCATTTTTCACAACATGGCTGAAGTGTGTTTTCACACTTTCAGCGCAGAGATGCGTGGTCGCTGTGGGAAATCATTGTTCGGCACAGATAAAGAAAATCACAGTGACACTGTTCATCATTGGAGGCACCAAAATGCCTGAGTTGACAATCTGCTGTTAAAAATCCCCAACCTAATTATATTATGGGTGTGCGTTGCACAGTTTCTATGTATGCTCCTGACTTCACCTTTTTTTTTAATATTTTTACTGCAGATTTGCAACATTGCCATTTTTTACACCTCCCCATGAACAGTACAGCTGTCATTTTTTACATCCTGTTTGGAATGTTTTTGCACCTGTGGTGCTAAATGCCGTAGTCGCTGTGCATAAGCAGCTTTTGGCTAACAAACTGATATTCCCCCTGTTCATGAGGTGGGGTCACAAAAAACATGTTGAAAATTTGGAGTGAAAATACCAACGAATGCCTGAGGTATTAGGGTTTCCAACCATAACGCCCAACCCTGTAGAGAATGACAGGCATCAGGGGTGTGACTTGGGATTCTTGCCTGTAATGCTCATACCACTCCACACCCTGCGGCCAGTGAGAGGCATCGAGGTATGCCTTGGACTCTTCGGCCCCAAAGTTCACCCCATTCTCCTATATCGCACCCATCTCACCGTATTTCCTAATGAAATGGGGTGCACATAAGGGCCAAAGACCCCAAGGAACACCGTGACACTTGTCAGTGTCTGCAGGGTGGGGTGTGGTGAAATGGCGTGGCCGTTATGCCTGACGACCCAAACGCACACCCCAATGCCTGTCACTCTCTGCAGGGTGGTGGTGGGGCTGGCTTCAGTTCAATACTTCACTGCCATTCCTATTACACAGCTCTGTAACTTCTACACTACCACTGCCAATGCCAACAAGCAAACATTCGGCATTGACAAATGCTTGTTTGAACTAGTGTTACAGTGCTTTCCACCATCCTGATTGCTTTAACCACTGCCATGAAAGTGAAGTCAGGATGACAAGCTTACACTGTGATGTGGTAGTTTGTTAGTGCCGCAGAACTTCCGTAGAAATTACAAACCACCGCCGCAGAAGTTCTCCGGCAAATGGTAGTCTTGCCACAGAACTTGGTCCCACTGTGTCGCAGAAAATTAGGGGTCCTGCCTGAGGGACGGGGGCAATAGTGATGCTACTGTCACACCTGATTGATGAGGCTGTAGTGCTTTACTATTACCCCTGAGGCATTTTGGGCTGCACTATTACTGCTGTCATCACACGTGAGGGATGGAGACGAAGCGCTGCTGCCGTCACACCTGAGCGATGGAGGCCGTAGTGCTGCAGCTGTCATACCTGAGGGATTGGGGCCGTAGTGCTGCTGTCACCCCTGAGGGATATGGGTCTTAATGCTGCTGGTGTCACACCTGAGAGGTGGGGTCCATAGTTCTGCTGTTGTCACACCTGAGGGATGGGAGTCATAGCGCTGTTGCTGTCACACCTGATGGATGGGGGCCGTAGTGATGCTGCTGTCACACCTGAGGGATGGCGCCATAGTGCTGCTGCCGTCACACCTGAGGGTTGGGGGCCATAGTGCTTCTGCCATCATCCCTGAGTCATGGGGACTGCAGTGTTGCTGCTGCTGTCACATCTGAGGGATGGGGGCCACAGTGATGCTGCTCTCACCACTGAGGGATGGGCACCCATGAGGAGTAGAGACCATAGTGCTGCTCCTATCACACCTGAGGTATGGGGACCATAGTACTGCTGATGTCACACCTGAAGGACGGGGGCCATAGTGCTGCTGCTGTCACATCTGAGGGAGGGGAACCATGGTGCTGCTGCTGTCACACCTGAGGGATGGGGGTCATAATGCTACTGCTGTCACACCTGAGGGATGGCGGCTGTAGAGCTGCTGCAGTTACAACTGAGGGACGGGGGGCCGTAGTGCTGCTGCTGTCACACCTGAGAGATGGAGGCTATAGTGCTGCTGCTGTCACACCTGAGGGAGGGGAGCCACGGTGCTGCTGCTATCACCCATGAGGAAGGGGGCCATAGTGCTTCTGCTGTCACACCTGAGGGATGGGGGCCATTTTGCTGCTGAAGTCACCCCTGAGGGATGGGGCCATAGTCCTGCTACTCTCACACCTGAGGGATGCGGCCATAGTGCTGCTGCTGTCACACTTGAGGGAGGGGAACCATAGTGCTGCTGCTGTCACTGCTGAGGGATGGGGGCTGTAGTGCTGCCACTGTCACACCTAAGAGATGGAGGCCATAGTGCTGCTGCTGTCACACCTGAGGGATGGGGGCTGTAGTGCTGCTGCTTTCACATCTGAAGGATGGGGGCCATACTGCTGCTGCTGTCACACCTGAGAGATGGGGCCATAGTGTTGCTGCTGTCACACCTGAGAGATGGGGCTGTAGTGCTTTACTATCATCCCTGAGGCATGGTGGGCTGCACTGTTACTGTTGCCATCACGTGTGGGATGGGGACGAAGTGCTGCTGCCGTCACACCTGAGGGATGGGGGCTGCAGTGCTGCTGCTCTCACCATGCGGGATGGGCACCCATGAGGAATAGAGGCCATAGTGCTGCTGCTGTCACCCCTGAGGGAGGGGAGTCATGGTGCTGCTGCTGTCACACCTGAGGGATGGGGGTCGTAGTGCTGCTGCTGTCACATCTGAGAGACGGAGGCTATAGTGCTGCTGCTGTCACACCTGAGGAAGGGGAGTCATGGTGCTGCTGCTGTCACACCTGAGGGATGGGGGCTGTAGTGGTGCTGCTGTCACACCTGAGGGATAGGGGCCGTTGTGCTGCTGCTGTCACACCTGAAGGATGGGGGCCATAGTGCTGCTGCTGTCACACCTGAGGGAGGGGCGCCATGGTGCTGCTGCTATTCACCCTTGAGGGATAGGGCCATATTACTCCTGCTGTCACACCTGAGGGATAGGGGCCATATTGCTGCTGTTGTCACACCTGAGGGACAGGGGCCATATTGCTACTGCTGCCACACCTGAGGGATGGGGCCATAGTGCTGCTGCTGTCACACCTAAGGGATGTGGCCCATTGTGCTGCTGCCATCATGACTAAGAAATAGGATGTGTAATGCTGCCATCACCCCTGAGGGATGTGGGCCATAGTGCTGCTGCTGCTGTCATACCTGAGGGATGTGGCCTGTAGTGCTGCTGCAATCATGACTGAGAGATAGGAGACATAGTGCTGCCACCACTCCTGAGGGAAGAGAGCTATAGTGCTGCTGTTGCTGCCAACCCAACTGAGGGATGCGGCCCATAGTGCTGCTGCCATCATGATTAAGAGATAGCAGATGTAGTGCTGCCATCACTCCTGAGGGATTAGTGCTATACTGCTGTTGTCATACATGAGGGATAGAGGCCATAGTGCTACTGCTGAAGTCACCCCTCAGAGTGGGGGCCATAGTGCTGCTGCAGTCTCTCTCACACCTGAGAGTTGAGAGCCCCAGTGCTGCTGCTGACATCACATCTAAGGGATGGGGGCTGTAGTGCTGCTGCTCCACCATCACTCCTGAGAGATGGGACCATAGTGCAGCTTCAGCTGCTGTCATCTTTGCGGGATTGTCAGGTATACTACTGCTGCCATCATACCTGAGGGATAGCGGTTATAGTACTGCAGCCATTATACCTGAGGGATGGGGGTTATAGTACTGCAGCCATCATACCTGAGGGATGGGGGTTATAGTACTGCTGCCATCATACCTTTGGGATGGGGGTTACAGGACTGCTGCCGTCATACCTGAGGGATGTGGGTTATAGCACTGCTGCCAACATACCTGAGTGATGAGGGTTACAGTACTGCAGCCATCATACTTGATGGATGGGGGTTACAGTACTGCTGCCATTATACCTGAGGGTTGAAGGTTATAGTACTACTGCCATCATGCCTAAGAGATGGCAAATATAGAACTGCTGTCATCATACCTGAGGGATGGAGTATATAGTACTGCTGTCAACATACCTGAGGAATGGGGGTTATAGTACTACAGCCATCATACCTGAGGGATAGGGGTTATGGTACTGCTGCCATCATACCTGAGGGATGGGGGTTATAGTATTGCAGCCATCATACCTGAGGGATGGGGGTTATAGTACTGCTGCCATCATACCTGGGGGATGGGGGTTATAGTACTGCTGCCATCATACCTGAGGGATGGGGTTATAGTACTGCAGCCATCATACCTGAGGGATGGGGGTTATAGTCCTGCTGCCATCATACCTGAGGGATGGGGTTTATAGTACTGCTGACATCATACCTGAGGGATAGGGGTTATAGTACTGCTGCCATCATATCTGAGGGATGGGGGTTATAGTATTGCAGCCAAGATACCTGAGGGATGAGGGTTATAGTACCACTGCCATCATGCCTGAGGGATGGAATATGAAGTACTTCTGCCATCATACCTGAGATATGTGGGTTATAGTACTGCTGCCATCATACCTGAGGGATGGTTGTTATAGTACTGCTACCATCATACCTGAGGGATGGGAGTTACAGTACTTTTGCCATCATACCTGACAGATGGGGATTATAGTACTGCTGCCATCATATCTGATGGATGGGGGTTATAGTACTGCTGCCATCATACCTGATGGATAGGGTATATTGCACTGCTGCCATCATATCTGAGGGATGGGGGTTATAGTACTGCAGCCATCATACCTGAGGGATGGGGTACATAGTACTGCTGCCATCATAACTGAGGTTTGGGGGTTATAGTACTGCTGCCATCATATCTGAGGGATAAGGGTTGTAGTACTGATGCCATCTGACCTCAGAGATGGGGGTTACAGTACTGCAGCCATCATACCTTTGGGATGGGGGTTATAGTACTGCTGCCATCTTACGTGAGGGATGGGGGTTATAGTACTGTATCCATCATACCTAAGGGATAGGGGTTATAGTACTGCAGCCATCATACCTGACAGATGAGGATTATGGTACTACTGGCATCATACCTGAGGGAAGGAGTATATAGTCCTGCTGTCATCATACCTGAAGGATGGGGGTTATAGTACTGCTGCCATCATACCTTTGGGATGGGGGTTATAGTACTGCTGCCATCATACCTGAGGGATGTGGGTTATAGTACTGCTGCCATTATACCTGAGGGATGGAGGTTATAGAACTGCTGCCATCATGCCTGAGAGATGGCGAATATAGAACTGCTGTCATCATACCTGAGGGATGGAGTATATAGTACTACTGTCAACATACCTGAGGAATGTGGATTATAGTACTGCTGCCATCATACCTGAGGGATAGGGGTTATAGTACTACTGCCATCATACCTGAGGGATGGGGGTTTTAGTATTGCAGCCATCATACCTGAGAGATGGGGGTTATAGTACTGCTGCCATCATACCTGAGGGATGGGGGTTATAATACTGCTGCCATCATACCTGAGGGATAAGGGTTATAGTACTGCTACCATCATATCTGAGGGAGGGGGTTATAGTATTGCAGCCATCATACCTGAGGGATGGGGGTTATAGTACTGCTGCCATCATACCTGAAGATGGGGGTTATAGTACTGCTGCCATCATACCTGAGGGATGGGGGTTATAGTACTTCTGTCTTCATACCTGAGAGATGGGGATTATAGTATTGCTACCATCATACCCGAGGAATGGGGTACACATTACTGCTGCCATCATACCTGAGGGATGGAGTATGTAGTACTCTGCCATCATACCGAGATATGTGGATTATAGTACTGCCATCATACCTGAGATATGTGGATTATAGTACTGCTGCCATCATACCTGAGGGATGAGGGTCATAGTACTGCTGCTATCATGCCTGAGGGATGTGGGTTATAGCACTGTAGCCATCATACCTGAGGGATGGGGTTATAGTACTGTTGCCATCATACTTGAGGGATTGGGGTTATAGTACTGCTCCCATCATACCTCAGGGTTGGGGTTATAGTTCTGTTGCCATCATACCTGAAGGATGGGGGTTATAGTACTGCTGCCATTATACCTGAGAGATGTGGGTTATAGCACTGCTGCCATCATACCTGAGGGATGGGGATTATAGTACTGCTGCCATCATACCTGAGGGATGAGGGTTATAGCACTGCTGCCATCATTCCAAAGGGATCGGGGTTATAGTACTGCTGCCATCTTCCATGAAGGATGGGTGTTATAGTACTGCTGCCATTATACCTGAGAGATGTGTGTTATAGTACTGCTGCCATCATACCTGAGTGATGAGGGTTATAGTACTGCAGCCATTATACCTGATGGATGGGGGTTATAGTACTGCAGCCATTATACCTGATGGATGGGGGTTATAGTACTGCTGCCACTATACCTGATGGATGGTGGTTATAGTACTGCTGCCATCATACCTGAGGGATGGGGTATATAGTACTGCTGCCATCATACCTGAGGCATAGGACTTATAGTACTGCTGCCATCATAGCTGAGGATGGGGTTATAATATTGCACCATCATACCTGAGGATGGGGGTTATAGTACTGCTGCCATCATATCTGAGGGATGGGGGTTAGAGTACTGCTGCCATCATACCTGAGGGATAGGGGTTATAGTACTGCTGCCATCATACCTGAGGGATAGGGGTTATAGTACTGCTGCCATCATACCTGAGAGATAGGAGTTATAGTACTGCTGCAATCATACCTGAGGGATGGGGTTATAATATTGCAGCCATCATACCCAAGGGATGGGGGTTATAGTATTGCAGCCATCATACCTGAGGGATGGGGTTATAGTACTGCTGCCATCATACCTGAGGGATAGGGGTTATAGTACTGCTGCCATCATACCTGAGGGATAGGGGTTATAGTACTGCTGCCATCATACCTGAGGGATGGGGGTTATAATACTGCTGCCATCATACCTGAGGGATAAGGGTTATAGTACTGCTACCATCATATCTGAGGGAGGGGGTTATAGTATTGCAGCCATCATACCTGAGGGATGGGGGTTATAGTACTGCTGCCATCATACCTGAAGATGGGGGTTATAGTACTGCTGCCATCATACCTGAGGGATGGGGGTTATAGTACTTCTGTCTTCATACCTGAGAGATGGGGATTATAGTATTGCTACCATCATACCCGAGGAATGGGGTACACATTACTGCTGCCATCATACCTGAGGGATGGAGTATGTAGTACTTCTGCCATCATACCTGAGATATGTGGATTATAGTACTTCTGCCATCATACCTGAGATATGTGGATTATAGTACTGCTGCCATCATACCTGAGGGATGAGGGTCATAGTACTGCTGCTATCATGCCTGAGGGATGTGGGTTATAGCACTGTAGCCATCATACCTGAGGGATGGGGGTTATAGTACTGTTGCCATCATACTTGAGGGATTGGGGTTATAGTACTGCTCCCATCATACCTCAGGGTTGGGGTTATAGTTCTGTTGCCATCATACCTGAAGGATGGGGGTTATAGTACTGCTGCCATTATACCTGAGAGATGTGGGTTATAGCACTGCTGCCATCATACCTGAGGGATGGGGATTATAGTACTGCTGCCATCATACCTGAGGGATGAGGGTTATAGCACTGCTGCCATCATTCCAAAGGGATCGGGGTTATAGTACTGCTGCCATCTTCCATGAAGGATGGGTGTTATAGTACTGCTGCCATTATACCTGAGAGATGTGTGTTATAGTACTGCTGCCATCATACCTGAGTGATGAGGGTTATAGTACTGCAGCCATTATACCCGATGGATGGGGTTATAGTACTGCAGCCATTATACCTGATGGATGGGGTTATAGTACTGCCACTATACCTGATGGATGGTGGTTATAGTACTGCTGCCATCATACCTGAGGGATGGGGTATATAGTACTGCTGCCATCATACCTGAGGCATAGGACTTATAGTACTGCTGCCATCATAGCTGAGGGATGGGGTTATAATATTGCAGCCATCATACCTGAGGGATGGGGTTATAGTACTGCTGCCATCATATCTGGAGGATGGGGGTTAGAGTACTGCTGCCATCATACCTGAGGGATAGGGGTTATAGTACTGCTGCCATCATACCTGAGGATAGGGGTATAGTACTGCTGCCATCATACCTGAGAGATAGGAGTTATAGTACTGCTGCAATCATACCTGAGGGATGGGGTTATAATATTGCAGCCATCATACCCAAGGGATGGGGGTTATAGTATTGGTTATCATACCTGAGGGATGGGGTTATAGTACTGCTGCCATCATACCTGAGGATAGGGTTATAGTACTGCTGCCATCATACCTGAGGGATAGGGGTTATAGTACTGCTGCCATCATACCTGAGGGATGGGGTTATAATATTGCAGCCATCATACCTGAGGGATGGGGGTTATAGTACTGCTGCTATCATACCTGAGGGATGGGGGTTAGAGTACTGCTGCCATCATACCTGAGGGATAGCGGTTATAGTACTGCTGCCATCATACCTGAGGGATGGGGGTTATAGTACTGCTGCCATCATACCTTTGGGATGGGGGTTATAGTACTGCTGCCATCTTACGTGAGGGATGGGGGTTATAGTACTGTATCCATCATACCTAAGGGATAGGGGTTATAGTACTGCAGCCATCATACCTGACAGATGAGGATTATGGTACTACTGGCATCATACCTGAGGGAAGGAGTATATAGTCCTGCTGTCATCATACCTGAAGGATGGGGGTTATAGTACTGCTGCCATCATACCTTTGGGATGGGGGTTATAGTACTGCTGCCATCATACCTGAGGGATGTGGGTTATAGTACTGCTGCCATTATACCTGAGGGATGGAGGTTATAGAACTGCTGCCATCATGCCTGAGAGATGGCGAATATAGAACTGCTGTCATCATACCTGAGGGATGGAGTATATAGTACTACTGTCAACATACCTGAGGAATGTGGTGATACTGCTGCCATCATACCTGAGGATAGGGTTATAGTACTACTGCCATCATACCTGAGGGATGGGGGTTTTAGTATTGCAGCCATCATACCTGAGAGATGGGGGTTATAGTACTGCTGCCATCATACCCGAGGGATGGGGGTTATAATACTGCTGCCATCATACCTGAGGGATAAGGGTTATAGTACTGCTACCATCATATCTGAGGGAGGTTATAGTATTGCAGCCATCATACCTGAGGATGGGGTTATAGTACTGCTGCCATCATACCTGAAGATGGGGTTATAGTACTGCTGCCATCATACCTGAGGGATGGGGGTTATAGTACTTCTGTCTTCATACCTGAGAGATGGGGATTATAGTATTGCTACCATCATACCCAGGAATGGGGTACACATTACTGCTGCCATCATACCTGAGGGATGGAGTATGTAGTACTTCTGCCATCATACCTGAGATATGTGGATTATAGTACTTCTGCCATCATACCTGAGATATGTGGATTATAGTACTGCTGCCATCATACCTGAGGATGAGGGTCATAGTACTGCTGCTATCATGCCTGAGGGATGTGGGTTATAGCACTGTAGCCATCATACCTGAGGGATGGGGTTATAGTACTGTTGCCATCATACTTGAGGGATTGGGGTTATAGTACTGCTCCCATCATACCTCAGGGTTGGGGTTATAGTTCTGTTGCCATCATACCCGAAGGATGGGGGTTATAGTACTGCTGCCATTATACCTGAGAGATGTGGGTTATAGCACTGCTGCCATCATACCTGAGGGATGGGGATTATAGTACTGCTGCCATCATACCTGAGGGATGAGGGTTATAGCACTGCTGCCATCATTCCAAAGGGATCGGGTTATAGTACTGCTGCCATCTTCCATGAAGGATGGGTGTTATAGTACTGCTGCCATTATACCTGAGAGATGTGTGTTATAGTACTGCTGCCATCATACCTGAGTGATGAGGGTTATAGTACTGCAGCCATTATACCTGATGGATGGGGGTTATAGTACTGCAGCCATTATACCTGATGGATGGGGGTTATAGTACTGCTGCCACTATACCTGATGGATGGTGGTTATAGTACTGCTGCCATCATACCTGAGGGATGGGGTATATAGTACTGCTGCCATCATACCTGAGGCATAGGACTTATAGTACTGCTGCCATCATAGCTGAGGGATGGGGGTTATAATATTGCAGCCATCATACCTGAGGGATGGGGGTTATAGTACTGCTGCCATCATATCTGAGGGATGGGGGTTAGAGTACTGCTGCCATCATACCTGAGGGATAGGGGTTATAGTACTGCTGCCATCATACCTGAGGGATAGGGGTTATAGTACTGCTGCCATCATACCTGAGAGATAGGAGTTATAGTACTGCTGCAATCATACCTGAGGATGGGGTTATAATATTGCAGCCATCATACCCAAGGGATGGGGGTTATAGTATTGCAGCCATCATACCTGAGGGATGGGGTTATAGTACTGCTGCCATCATACCTGAGGATAGGGTTATAGTACTGCTGCCATCATACCTGAGGGATAGGGTTATAGTACTGCTGCCATCATACCTGAGGGATGGGGGTTATAATACTGCTGCCATCATACCTGAGGGATAAGGGTTATAGTACTGCTACCATCATATCTGAGGGAGGGGTTATAGTATTGCAGCCATCATACCTGAGGATGGGGGTTATAGTACTGCTGCCATCATACCTGAAGATGGGGTTATAGTACTGCTGCCATCATACCTGAGGGATGGGGGTTATAGTACTTCTGTCTTCATACCTGAGAGATGGGGATTATAGTATTGCTACCATCATACCCGAGGAATGGGGTACACATTACTGCTGCCATCATACCTGAGGGATGGAGTATGTAGTACTTCTGCCATCATACCTGAGATATGTAGTATAGTACTTCTCATCATACCTGAGATATGTGGATTATAGTACTGCTGCCATCATACCTGAGGATGAGGGTCATAGTACTGCTGCTATCATGCCTGAGGGATGTGGGTTATAGCACTGTAGCCATCATACCTGAGGATGGGGTTATAGTACTGTTGCCATCATACTTGAGGGATTGGGGTTATAGTACTGCTCCCATCATCACCTCAGGGTTGGGGTTATAGTTCTGTTGCCATCATACCTGAAGGATGGGGGTTATAGTACTGCTGCCATTATACCTGAGAGATGTGGGTTATAGCACTGCTGCCATCATACCTGAGGATGGGGATTATAGTACTGCTGCCCATCATACCTGAGGGATGAGGGTTATAGCACTGCTGCCATCATTCCAAAGGGATCGGGTTATAGTACTGCTGCCATCTTCCATGAAGGATGGGTGTTATAGCTTACTGCGCCATTATACCGAGATGTGTGTTATAGTACTGCTGCCATCATACCTGAGTGATGAGGGTTATAGTACTGCAGCCATTATACCTGATGGATGGGGGTTATAGTACTGCAGCCATTATACCTGATGGATGGGGTTATAGTACTGCTGCCACTATACCTGATGGATGGTGGTTATAGTACTGCTGCCATCATACCTGAGGGATGGGGTATATAGTACTGCTGCCATCATACCTGAGGCATAGGACTTATAGTACTGCTGCCATCATAGCTGAGGGATGGGGGTTATAATATTGCAGCCATCATACCTGAGGGATGGGGGTTATAGTACTGCTGCCATCATATCTGAGGGATGGGGGTTAGAGTACTGCTGCCATCATACCTGAGGGATAGGGGTTATAGTACTGCTGCCATCATACCTGAGGGATAGGGTTATAGTACTGCTGCCATCATACCTGAGAGATAGGAGTTATAGTACTGCTGCAATCATACCTGAGGATGGGGTTATAATATTGCAGCCATCATACCCAAGGGATGGGGGTTATAGTATTGCAGCCATCATACCTGAGGGATGGGGTTATAGTACTGCTGCCATCATACCTGAGGGATAGGGGTTATAGTACTGCTGCCATCATACCTGAGGGATAGGGGTTATAGTACTGCTGCCATCATACCTGAGGGATGGGGTTATAATATTGCAGCCATCATACCTGAGGGATGGGGGTTATAGTACTGCTGCTATCATACCTGAGGGATGGGGGTTAGAGTACTGCTGCCATCATACCTGAGGGATAGCGGTTATAGTACTGCTGCCATCATACCTGAGGGATGGGGGTTATAGTACTGCTGCCATCATACCTGAGGGATGGGGGTTATAGTATTGCAGCCATCATACCTGAATGATGCGGGTTATAGCACTGCTGCCATCATACCTGGAGGGATAGGGGTTATAGTACTGCGCCATCATACCTGAGTGATGGGGGTTATAGCACTGCTGCTATCACACCTGAGTGATGGGGGTTATAGGACTGCTGCCATCATACCTGAGGATGGGGTTTATAGTACTGCTGCCATCATACCGGATAGATGGGGTTATAGTACTGCTGCCATCATACCTGATGGATAGGCATATTGCACTGCCATCATATCTGAGGATGGGGGTCATAGTACTGCTGCTATCATGCCTGAGGATGTGGGTTATAGCACTGTAGCCATCATACCTGAGGGATGGGGGTTATAGTACTGTTGCCATCATACTTGAGGGATTGGGGTTATAGTACTGCTCCATCATACCTCAGGGTTGGGGTTATAGTTCTGTTGCCATCCTACCTGAAGGATGGGGTTATAGTGCTGCTGCCATTATACCTGAGAGATGTGGGTTATAGCACTGCTGCCATCATACCTGAGGATGGGGATTATAGTACTGCTGCCATCATACCTGAGGGATGAGGGTTATAGCACTGCTGCCATCATTCCAAAGGATCGGGGTTATAGTACTGCTGCCATCTTCCATGAAGGATGGGTGTTATAGTACTGCTGCCATTATACCTGAGAGATGTGTGTTATAGTACTGCTGCCATCATACCTGAGTGATGGGTTATAGTACTGCAGCCATTATACCTGATGGATGGGGGTATAGTACCGCAGCCATTATACCTGATGGATGGGGTTATAGTACTGCTGCCACTATACCTGATGGATGGTGGTTAGTACTGCTGCCATCATACCTGAGGATGGGGTATATAGTACTGCTGCCATCATACCTGAGGCATAGGACTTATAGTACTGCTGCCATCATAGCTGAGGGATGGGGGTTATAATATTGCAGCCATCATACCTGAGGGATGGGGGTTATAGTACTGCTGCCATCATATCTGAGGGATGGGGGTTAGAGTACTGCTGCCATCATACCTGAGGGATAGGGGTTATAGTACTGCTGCCATCATACCTGAGGGATAGGGGTTATAGTACTGCTGCCATCATACCTGAGAGATAGGAGTTATAGTACTGCTGCAATCATACCTGAGGGATGGGGTTATAATATTGCAGCCATCATACCCAAGGGATGGGGGTTATAGTATTGCAGCCATCATACCTGAGGGATGGGGGTATAGTACTGCTGCCATCATACCTGAGGGATAGGGGTTATAGTACTGCTGCCATCATACCTGAGGGATAGGGGTTATAGTATTGCAGCCATCATACCTGAATGATGCGGGTTATAGCACTGCTGCCATCATACCTGAGGGATAGGGGTTATAGTACTGCTGCCATCATACCTGAGTGATGGGGGTTATAGCACTGCTGCTATCACACCTGAGTGATGGGGGTTATAGGACTGCTGCCATCATACCTGAGGGATGGGGTTTATAGTACTGCTGCCATCATACCGGATAGATGGGGGTTATAGTACTGCTGCCATCATACCTGATGGATAGGGCATATTGCACTACTGCCATCATATCTGAGGGATGGGGGTCATAGTACTGCTGCTATCATGCCTGAGGGATGTGGGTTATAGCACTGTAGCCATCATACCTGAGGGATGGGGGTTATAGTACTGTTGCCATCATACTTGAGGGATTGGGGTTATAGTACTGCTCCCATCATACCTCAGGGTTGGGGTTATAGTTCTGTTGCCATCATACCTGAAGGATGGGGGTTATAGTGCTGCTGCCATTATACCTGAGAGATGTGGGTTATAGCACTGCTGCCATCATACCTGAGGGATGGGGATTATAGTACTGCTGCCATCATACCTGAGGGATGAGGGTTATAGCACTGCTGCCATCGTTCCAAAGGATCGGGTTATAGTACTGCTGCCATCTTCCATGAAGGATGGGTGTTATAGTACTGCCGCCATTATACCTGAGAGATGTGTGTTATAGTACTGCTGCCATCATACCTGAGTGATGAGGGTTATAGTACTGCAGCCATTATACCTGATGGATGGGGTTATAGTACTGCAGCCATTATACCTGATGGATGGGGTTATAGTACTGCTGCCATTATACCGATGATGGATGGTGGTTATAGTACTGCTGCCATCACACCTGAGGATGGGGTATATAGTACTGCTGCCATCATACCTGAGGCATAGGACTTATAGTACTGCTGCCATCATAGCTGAGGGATGGGGGTTATAATATTGCAGCCATCATACCTGAGGGATGGGGTTATAGTACTACTGCCATCATACCTGAGGATGGGGTTAGAGTACTGCTGCCATCATACCTGAGGATAGGGGTTATAGTACTGCTGCCATCATACCTGAGGGATAGGGGTTATAGTACTGCTGCCATCATACCTGAGAGATAGGAGTTATAGTACTGCTGCAATCATACCTGAGGGATGGGGTTATAATATTGCAGCCATCATACCCAAGGAATGGGGGTTATAGTATTGCAGCCATCATACCTGAGGGATGGGGGTTATAGTACTGCTGCTATCATACCTGAGGGATGGGGGTTAGAGTACTGCTGCCATCATACCTGAGGGATAGCGGTTATAGTACTGCTGCCATCATACCTGAGGGATGGGGGTTATAGTACTGCTGCCATCATACCTGAGGGATAGGGGTTATAGTATTGCAGCCATCATACCTGAATGATGGGGGTTATAGCACTGCTGCCATCATACCTGAGGGATAGGGGTTATAGTACTGCTGCCATCATACCTGAGTGATGGGGGTTATAGCACTGCTGCTATCACACCTGAGTGATGGGGGTTATAGGACTGCTGCCATCATACCTGAGGGATGGGGTTTATAGTACTGCTGCCATCATACCTGATAGATGGGGGTTATAGTACTGCTGCCATCATACCTGATGGATAGGGCATATTGCACTACTGCCATCATATCTGAGGGATGGGGGTTATAGTACTACAGCCATCATCCCTGAGGGATAGGTGTTATAGTACTGCAGCCATCATACTTGAGAGATGGGGATTATGGTACTACTGGCATCATACCTGAGGGAAGGAGTATATAGTCCTGCTCTCATCATACCTGAAGGACGGGGGTTATAGTACTGCTGCCATCATACCTTTGGGATGGGTTATAATACTGCTGCCGTCATACCTGAGGGATGGGGTACATAGTACTGCTGCCATCATAACTGAGGGTTGGGGGTTATAGTACTGCTGCCATCACATCTGAGGGATAGGGGTTGTAGTACTGATGCCATCTGACCTGGGAGATAGGGGTTACAGTACTGCAGCCATCATACCTTTGGGATGGGGGTTATAGTACTGCTGCCATCATACCTGAGTGATGAGGGTTACAGTACTGCAGCCATTATACCTGATGGATGGGAGTTATAGTACTGCTCTCTCTAATCTCTCCTATGGACTTCATGTAGATAATGTAGCTGGAGCTGGTCATACATGGCTTGGTCTCCTCTACAAACACAGACCACAACTCATGCCAGAAGCTTTGAAGATTGCAGTCCTGAGCTCTGTGATCTCTGTAATAGACTGTGGTCTCATCATTTATGGCTCAGGCACGGCCACAACCACAACCCTTAAACGCCTCTCAACTGCCTTAAATAAAGCATGTCGGCTTATCACTGGTGCTCACCGTCTCATCCACACATGTGACCTGTACACTCAGACCGGCTGGCTCCAACTATCAAACCACAAAAAGTTTCTCACCTGCTCCATGGTGAAAAAAATCTGCCTTGGCCTTGCACCTTCTGGGGTCTCAACTCTGTTACAACACCGAATTAACAAATGGTGCCTTAGGAGATCCATGCTACAGCTACTGAAAGTCCCCCACTGTCACACTTCACAGGGACAATGCTCTTTTGCTTATCGAACGCCACTCTGGTTCAATGGCCTCAGCCCAACCATCTCCTCTGCCCCAACAACTGGTATGTTTAAAACTAGGCTCCAGGACTATCTCAATACCAACAGCTCCTGTGACTGCCCAACTTAACCTTGTTTCTCCACTTCCCTTTCTGCTCTAGTTGTCCCCCTTCCCCTCCTCACTGGATTCTACCCTCACTTTTTGGTATACCCAATGCTGCACTTTTCACCCACTCCCCACCCTTCCTACATTCCTTCTCCCCACCTCCCCTCTTCCCTCTCCATATGACTCTGGCACTTCTTATCTGTTGTCTATTTTCCTCTGACAAATGCCACTGGTTGCCTTGTTACAATGCTACCCTTGAATTGTATTAATCTGTACTCTGTTTGCAATGTCCACATTGCTGTAATGTCTGTCTTGATGTTCCCCATAATTTGTATTTCTCTGACGTGGAACCTTTGAAAAAGAGCCAAGGCTCAAAGGTATTTGTAATCCTAGACTTGATAAACAAACAAATGCCATTATACCTGAGGATGGGGGTTATAGTACTGCTGCCTTCATGCCTGAGAGATGGCGAATATAGAACTGCTGTCATCATACCTGAGGGATGGAGTATATAGTACTACTGTCAACACACCTGAGGAATGGGGGTTATAGTACTGCTGCCATCATACCTGAGGGATAGGAGTTATAGTACTGCTGCCATCATACCTGGGGGATGGGGATTATAGTACTGCTGCCATCTTACCTGAGGGATAGTGGTCATAGTACTGCTGCCATCATACGTGAGGGAAGGGGGTTATAGTACTGCTAACATCATACCTAAAGGGATGGGGTAGTAGTACTGTTGCCATCATATCTGAGGGATGGGAGTCATAGTACTTCTGCCATAATACCTGAGGGATGTGGGTTATTGTACTGCTGACATCATACCTGAGGGATAGGGGGTTATAGTACTGCTGCCATAATACCTGAATAATGGGGGTTATAGTACTCCTGCCATCATACCTGAGGGATAGGGGTTATAATACTGCTGCCTGTGGTAGTTTAGTCCCCGAACTTGTGGAATCACATCAGGACATTCCTTCTTATCTATCCCTATCTTTGTAGTCTACTACAGTAGCACCTTCTTTTTAAGGTCTCTCTTGACTGTTCCTTCACCCTTCTACTCTTAGAGGGTGGCCGCCCCATCAGATTATCTCTGTCTATTCTGCCCCACTATGTTTCTTTTCCTGTCCATGGTGATGATATGGTGGAGGTTAGGTTATGCCTCCTATCTTAAAGAAAATATGGTCCTAGGACTGGTGGGTCAGATAAAGACATATGGTGAAACCCCCACTTTGTCCTAGTAAAAAGGCTATTGTGAATATAAATGGTCTGTTCTGGAAACCCAGAGACTAAGGACTAGACCAGGTAGTAAAGAGTAAAATGTTACAGGGACGCCTGTAAAATGTTTTAAAAATATTACTGTTAGTAATGAAAGCAGAGTGCCTTTTTATGTTTGCTTGCGCGCATGCGCAAGAAACATGTTGTCGCTGCTTAGGAGAGAAGCGGGTTGTGGAGGTGCGGCACTGTTGCAGCCAATGCCACCACTGCTTTTGGGGGCTTGGCTGTGTGTCGCCAATGCAAGTGCATGCTGGTGGTGACACTAGTTTGCAAGCATGCCACCAACTTGAAATGATTTGGCCGCCGCAATCAGGGAGTGCCTGGTCATTGCAGCATCAACCATCCACCTCTCCTTTGGGTCTAAATAGTTTCCATGGATGAGAAGCTGACGCTGTGAAGCTGGGCAGTTTTGTGGTAGCTGGCCGATCCCTTAGTCTTTCAAAAGAGCTAGCTGCAAGAGAGCTCTGCAAACAAATTTAGAAAGCCCCCCACCCGCATCACCTTTTTTTTATCTTTTAGCTTCCCACAAGCCGACGGTTTCCTTTAAACTGTCGAAAAAAGAAGCAAGTAAAAAAAAAATACAAACACTCGATAGTCACCCCCTTGGCCTGTCCCCTTACAAATAACAGAACAGCCAGGCTACTAGTAAAACCTGATTTATTTTTGTATCATGTAGGTCCCATCCATACGCTACCCTTTTGCTGTACGGTAACCCTGCTCCTCCCCCCATTGGTAGCTTAGCTCAGCTCACCTTGTCTGCAGCTCTGAATAAATATCAGCTTCCAGTAAAAAGTGTCCCTTGTAAGACAGCGAGCAGAAATTTTGCTTTTCCCAGCTGGCCAGTCATTGTGTAACCAACTACAAGGTCGCTCGATTTCCCCGCTCCTTCATCAGCAGCAATCCATAGCGGAACAAGCACAGTCACAGTGCATTACCCTCGCCCAAGCCAGCTGTTGTGTTCAGACAATTGCCACCCACTCGGCCAGTCGGACTGCAAGCTTTCCCATAGCACACTACCAGTCAAGCAGCACAGGACATGCAGGTAAAGAAAAGATCCACCCAGTAAAACTGCATGCTTGCCGACAAACTTTCTACCGGCACCAGAGTAGGAGTTAAGGAGCGCAGTTAGCCCCAATGGTTGCCATACCGTAGTTGCACGACCGTGAGAGACACAGCGGAACAATTAGAACCTGTGTCCCTCTGTGCGTGACACACATACTGGGAGAATGATCAATGGTATGGCTACAAGACAGATACTGCGTGTACATGCATGTCTAGCATTGCCGGGTAACAACAGACTTACCCGGTAACTCCTAGCCGTGCGTCTACATGACCCAGGTCTTTTATCTTTATCGGGTGCATCCAGATCTTTGCGCGTTCATGCTACACCGATCAGCTGGAGTAGTCCTGTTCAACTGAACATGCACTTACAAGCAGCTCAGCAGCACCTTCCGATAGAGTATCTCACCTTGGTTATTTATTTACTTTTATTAACCATGACAGACACTAATGTTTACAGCACAAGGAAGTTAAATGGGTCACACAGTATGCAAGTGGGGGGCTGTGGGATTCAAACCCTGGTCTCCAGGTTTGCAACTCAGAGCCTTAAACTGCTGCACTAGACTGTCTCCTTCTCCTACTACTAATTTTCCATGTAAAGGAGCAGCAAAAGCAGATATTGTGCACAGACAACATTATTTTCATGCAGATGTCTTTAGAAATTGAGGCAGTATAGTGGAGTGGTTTAAGGCTCTAAGCTGCAAACCTTGAGACCTGGGTTTGAATCCCACAATCCCCACTTGCATACTGTGTGACCCTAAGCAAGTCACAGCTTCCTTGTGCTCCCAGGTCACACCTGGAAACAAGTACCGGGAACACGTCTGCACTCTTCAAAGCCGACCTCGAACTGAAGGAAAGCGGTCCTCATCTGCCAGCAGTCTCTATGTTCCTATGTAGCATATTAATTGGCATCCCAGCAAAGCTGCTTTAAATGAACTGTACTCAAAGGAAGGCTGCAACCTATTGTATGTCCCAAAAGAATTCCAGTAATTATTATGTATTATCAATACTGATTCAGCCAATCAGCACAGGTTATTACCTGTACGTCAGGTCTTTTAAGGCAGTATATACACTGTATGTACCTCTCACTTGCTCCTCATTGAGGGAGGTCCTCAGTTTATCCCTCAGAAGTAACCTGTCCTGTAGTGTATCTGTCCCACACTGAAAAGGAGATGCCCACACATACGAGATGCTGTAAATTCAGACTTTGAAACAGAAGAAATTCTTACACAGATACAAAGATTCTTACACAGATACAAAAAAAAACCCACTAATGGCCCATCTTGTCTGCTTACATTACTTAACTATCCTGCCTTTCTCCTGTGGCAGCCCTGATACCAGCAAATGAAAGCCCTGCATATTTCCACAGAGCTTTGAACTTGCATATTCTTGTTTGATGTTGTGTCTCTTGTTTTAACGGCCAGTGTCCCACATTGCCCCTCATTTTGAGTGTTCAGTGTCTGTGTCCTTCATTTCAGTGTCAAAAGGTTGAACGACGTGTGTTCAGTTACAACTTCTCTTATGATTATAATAGTGCATTTTTATGTTTGCTTGCACGCATGTGCAAGAAACATAGTGCCATCATCGGAGATTTCGGAGGTGTGTCACCTCCTCCTCTAATTCAGTCAGTGTGCTGGCAGGCGCGGCCACTGTTAGCCAATGCCTTTTGGAGCTGTCTATGACACGCTCCAAAATGCAGTGGCATACTGTTGAAAGGGGGAGCTTCGCTTCGAGTGAGCAGCGATAAGATAAGGCTGCTCGCACGCAGCTCCCACAGACGCCCGCGGGCGTGGCACGCCCGCACGCATGCACTGTGCAGTCGACGGGTGCTCAATCCCTGTCGGCTGTGCTGTGTCTCTGCCTCCCCTGCAACGCTATAGATGCCACGCCAGTGCCCACCCCAGCATGGCAACTAATCATAGACCGACGGGGACTGTCCCCTCAGTAGTGAGTGCCACGCTGGGCCCACCCCAGCGTGGCAAAGCACTGAATGAGCCGGCAGGGGTGCCCAATCCCCGTCGGCTGAACCGCCACTCCCCAACGTCCTTGTGCCATGCTGGGAGCCCACCCCAGCGTGGCAGCAACGCCCCACATCGCCGTTTTTTTTTTCACCTGTGAAGAAAAAACGGTCCCACGGGCGCAGTCTCCCCGCCTCCCACAACCCGCACTCCACCCACTGCCGCGCACTCCAGCCTCTCTCCCCCCACCTCATACTTACCTCCGACCTCGCGCGATGATCTTCGTGGACCGGGAACACGTCTGCACTCTTCAAAGCCGACTCTCGAACCGAGGAAATGCCGTAAGCTGTATAATGGCTAGATAGGGGTTTCAACTTATTGCATATCTCAGGCATTTTTTTAATTTTGCACCAAATTTTCAACATGGGGTTTTGGGACCTTCTCATGATTGATGTCACTGTCATGCGCTTATTCAGGCGCGAAGGTGATTTCGCACTAGTGACTGCTAAATCACCCTTCAGACCCGAATAACGCAATGACAGTGACATCAATCATGAGAAGGGGTCTCAAAACCCCATGTTGAAAAATTTGGTGCCAAATTCTCAAAATGACTGTTTTACTTAGCTGCAGCATTATGCAGTTCCAGGTTCGTGAAGTTCGTCGAATTTTCAATATTTTCACTCCAGATTTTCAACATTGCCATTTTACCACACCTTCTTATGAGTAGTACAGCTGTCATTTTTCACATCTCACCCAAAATGTGTTCCCACCCATGTAGCGCACAATGGCGCAGTCGGTGTGCGATATCAATGTACAGGACAAATTAAGAAAATCACAGTGAAACTGTTCATGAGTAGACGTCTTAAAATGGCTATGTTGAAAATTTGGTGAAAAAAGTCCTAAAAATGACTGTTTTACAAGCGTGCATTGCACAGTTCCTACGCACTCTCGTAAGGGCATGAATTTTCAATATTTTCACTCCAGATTTTCAACATGTCCATTTTATTAAACTTCCTTCTGAATAGTAGAGTAATTTTCATATGTCGCCTGAAATGTGTTTTCAAGATTACGTAGCTTAATAATGGTGCTGTTGGTGCTAAAGCAATGTTTAGGATAGATTAAGAAAATCAAGTTACACTGTTCATGAGCAGAGGTCTAAAATGGCTAAGTTGAAAATTTGGGACAAAAGTCCATAAAATGTGTGTTACGAGTGAGCATTGCACAGTTTCCATGCACCCTCATTAGTTCATGACTTTGTAATATTTTCAGTCCAGATTTTCACCAGTGGTATTTTTCCACACTTCCTTATGAACAGTACAGCTGCCATTTTTCACAACATGGCCGAAGTGTGTTTTCACACTTTTAGTACAGAGATGCGTGGTCGCTGTGGGAAATCATTGTTCGGCACAGATAAAGAAAATCACAGTGACACTGTTCATGATCGGAGGCACCAAAATGCCTGGAGTTGACAATCTGCTGTAAGAAATCCCCAACCTAATTATATTACAGTGTGCATTGCACAGTTTCTATGCACGCAGGACTTCACCATTTTTTTTTAATATTTTACCACACATTTGCAACATAGCCATTTTTGCACTTCCCCATGAAAGAGTACAGCTGTCATTTTTACATCTGGTTCGAATATTTTGCACCTGTGGCTAAATCCGTCGTCAATGTGCATAAGCATCTTTCGCTAACAAACTGATATTGCCCCTGTTCATGAGGTGGGGTCACAAAACAAACATGTTGAAAATTTGGAGTGAAAATACCAACGAATGCCTGAGGTATTAGGCTTTTCAACAATAACGCCGACCCTATAGAGAATGACAGGCATCAGGGTGTGACTTGGGATTCTTGCCTGTGATGCTCATACCATTTCCACCCTGCAGTCACTGAGAGGCATCGAGGTATGCCTTGGACTCTTCGCCCCAAAGTTCACCCCATTCTCCTATACCAACCCATCTCGCCCTGCATTCTAGATGGGGGTGTGCATAAGGGCCAAAGATCCCAGGCACACCGTGACACTTGTCAGTGTCTGCAGGGTGGGGTGAAATGGCATGGCCATTATGCCTGATGACCCAAAGGCACAGTCCAATGCCTGTCCGTATCTGCAGGGTGGTGGTGGGGTTGGCTTCAGTTCAATACTTCACTGCCATTCCTATTATGCAGCTGTCTAACTCCTACACTACCAATCCCAATGCCAGCAAGCAAACATTCAGCATTGACAAATGCTTGTTATAGTTCTTGTAAGAGGCCTGGAAAGTGAATTTGAGAGTCCAGCACACAGGACTTGGGACAACCTTCATTATAACCATAAGCCATGCAATAACTGTACATGTAAACATGTATCATATTTAACCCTTTTGTTTTTAATGGAACTTTGAATTCAAAATTGAAATGTCTTTGCAGAAAATTAGAGATTCTGCTGTGTGTTCAAAGGACTATACCAACTGATAGAAAAACAGCGGTATAAAACTGTTTGCATGAGAGACCCTCTTATGATTACATGGTTATGTTTATAGTTAAACTATATTGATTGGCTAAAAATCATGCAATGATTTATAAACACGAGGCAGCCACACCTGCAAGATATGAAAAAAATGGATTGCTCACCTACTGAACAGGTGGGGTGGGATTTTTTTAAATATTTCAATTATTTTTTTTATTAATTTTCCATCAATATATTTTAAAATCAGATGCTTTGTAATATTATATTAATGGGAGCAAAACTCTCTCACAGTAAAAATGAGCCAATAGACCCTCTTATAACCTAAGCGTGCTCCTCTAAACATAGAGTACTGCAAGCAGTGGTGACATTGGTAAACATACTGGGAGACCTGCTATCTTAGAGTCATTATTTTTCCATACATAAAGACATGTTGGAGGAAGGGCAGAACCATGTCACACTCTCAGACAGTTATCTATGTCATGGATGATGTGCAGGGCAGTCAGTGGCCACATTGAACTATGTCTGCCTAAACATTTCAGATTTCCTTCAATACCTACTGTTCTATTGTACATGAAGTACAGTGGCAGTTATCCTTATCCTCTGCCTTACCCCAGCACTGTGGAGGGCTTCACACCAAAGTTCATTTGTAGCATTAGTGATCATAGGCCCAAGGAGCCCAGTTCATCAGATCATATCCAGTTTGATATGATAATTCAGCTTTTACAGGTAGCCCTTCTAACCCTCGCCTCCAACTGTGCTGTATGCCAGCCATATGCCAGGCACCTGTTTTGGCATATTCTATCCATTTTTTCCTCCCAAGAGTTGCTTCTCAGAGCACAGTCTCTGATACTCTGTCGCCGTTTTGTTCACTATGCATTGACTGTCTATCCTCAGTGGCAACACAGTGCACAGGGATTCCCTGTCCCCCTTCTATTCTAGATCCTGGCTTCTCTACCTACTTCTCTATGCTATCTGCACACATGGCCCATCACTTGTTACAGAGCATGGGACGCTGTTTTGGCACCCAGTATTATCAGTGTGAACTGTTGGCACAAAGGATCAGTCAAGCTGGTATTTCCCTTGGCAGACCCCCACTGTTTCTTTACCATTTGCCGCCAGTGTGGCTCAATGGATATCACTACACCACTCCCTTGGTATGTGTCCAGGTACACCCTACAACTCACCCTACACCCGATGGCACACAGCAGTCTTGGTGCTGCAGCAATGCCTGCAGGAGATCATGGATTGCATGGCCTGTAGCTGACTGAGCTTAAATCTGACCAAGGCAAAGACATTACTAATGGAACCAGGTCCTCAAAAGTCAGCTGTCAGGTGGGATGCTATGATATGACCATTTCTAAATGACTCAGTTCTGGTGGCCTTGGACAGGGTTTAGAACCTGTGAGTCATTGTGGACTCCAGGCCAATACTAGAACATCATGTAGGGGTTTTCAGCATAGACATTTCTCCCAGATTACATTCTGTTTTATGCAAGGAGCTCTGGTAACTGTGGTTCATGCATTTGTGACCTCAAGACTCAACTACAATGGAATATTCAATAGTGGTCTCACTTATTTGAAACTCACTTTCTTGCTATTGTTGGAGTACCTCCTCAGTGGAGGCATTTAAAAGGTGCTAAAATGTAATCTTTTCAAATTATCATTCAATTCAGGGCATAGCGCAATGGTTTAAGGCTCTGAGCTGCAAATCTGGAGACCTGGGTTTGAATCCCATAGCCCCCACTTGTATACTGTGCGACCCTGAGTAAGTCACTTAACTTCTCTGTGCTCCCAGGTCACACCTGTAAACAAGCTTTCAGCTTAGTGTGTCTCTCTCCTGGTTAAACAATTGGGAAAAAAAAAACTTGAAATTTTAAGCTATTGTCTCCATGTTTTAGTAGTATTGTAATGTTATTTATTAATGTGTGTTAACATTTGTCTAATAAAGTGTAATTCCTGATTTATACTGCACTTTCAGCATTTTAGGATACGGTGCTATATAAATTAAAATACCCTGCCCTTGCCATGCCTACTGGCAATGCAAGGCAGATTTTAGTTATATGGCGCCCAATCCCAGAGGCTCTGGGCACCTTACAATGGAAGAACAGTGCGTATAAATTCAAAAATATACCACATATAAATTTAATTTGATAAATATAACAGATAAAATGCTAAAACCTGAATAAAATATCAGCTGATATACATTATATACTCATTTGAGGAGGTCAAAGAGACTCGGACGGGGAAGCCAGGTGGAAAAGGTGGGCTTTTAACCTGTGCTTGAACACCTGAACTGAAGGGGCCTCTCAGATCACAGATAGTAGTGAGTTCCACAGGGTTGGCCCTGCAACAATAAAGGCATGGTTGCCAGATGTCTTATGCCGAACCCTGGGAACAACCAGGAGGCCCCTGGATGACAACAGAGGGAGCGGGCCAAGGTGACAGGTGAAAGTAGCTCAGCCAGGTAGCTAGGACCCAGTCCGTATAGGGCTCTATAGGTGAGCAAACCAACCTTGAAGAGGACCCTCCACCTGATAAGCAGCCAGTGCAGAGCTCACAGGCCATAGTCACATGACTAGATCTAGACAGTCCAGTTCATAACCGGGCCCCTGTGTTCTGCACTAGCTGCAATCTGCAGAGGGTCCCTTCAGTGACCCCGAAGTACAGAGAATTGCAGTAGTTGAGTACTGGAATGGCAGTCCAGTGGTACAGACTATGGTTCCCCATTACTATTTGGGGACTCGCCCTCTCTAAAAAAACTTCATGGAGATGAGTTTCCTGCCCGACTCCTACTGTCTCTGTGCAGTACTGTACATGTTTCTTGGGTTCTTATTGCTCTCAGGATGCAAGTCTCTGTGGCTGCCCCTCCGCCTGTTTGCTCACTCCGCTGCTCCATCAAGTGCCTCCTAGTGGTTCCAAGGGCCCAGCTGAAGACTTCTGAGGATTACTCATTTGAGGTGGTGGGCCCAGTCCTGTGAAACTTACTAACAAGATCTTTGAGGGAGATCCCATCAGCGGAAGTATTCAATTGGGGTCTGAAGGTGCATCTTTTTAGAGAGGTGTTTGCAAAATGCTTATAAATGTTACCAGTAATAGACTGCTGAATCATTTATTTTAAATTAGGGTTTTTACTTATGGATTGTTTTTTATTGGTTCCTACAGATTATGTTTTTATTGATGTATTTTATTTTTTAATCTTTTGTCTGCCTGCACAGTGCCCAGAGCCTCTGGGATGGGTGCATGATAAATAAAATTTGACTTACTTACTTACATGTGTGTCCATGATGAAACTTCAAGGGAACCCTCCTCAGGCTCAAAATCAATCAAGAGATGTCCCTCAAGAGGACACCCCTTGGGGTTCCTGTACCCTTCCAATGATCACTCTAACTCACAAATGATGAGTAAATCCCCAGACCCCCACTGAAAAGTCCCAGTGGAAAGGAATGAATCCCAAATGCCTGAGGTCCATGCCTGGCAGCCTTGGAGGTCCTACTCAATGTTGCAACAACAACACTCTCACCTTAGTGAGGTATCCAGAACCTCATGCAACTCCCAGGGCTCCAAGAGCGAGTGGCACCCATGCCTTTAGGTGGAAGCATACCTAGGGGGTCTCTTGTGCTCTTGGCCCAAGTCCTACAGCTAGCCACTTGGTCGGCATAGTGGGTGCACACCCCTGCTGAGAATGCAGGAGCACCATTGTCATCCCAGTGCCTTACTGGTAGTGCCTAGTCACCCCTCCCAGGCAGCACCTATACCTTGGGTGTCCTGTTAACCCCTTCTCTGCACCCTGGGGTACTTATTGAGGGAGGGCACCTGGAATATCAATGCCCCCTACTGCCATACTGGAACCCTATAGTGTTTCTCCCATCTAAACACTCTTGGCTCCCAAGAAGACTGCTGTTACCTTGATAGCACCCTGTTTATAGCCATACTTCCTTATGCTTCTCCCACACCAACTACACCCATAGCAGATGGTGACAGGACACAATTCCCTCGAAGACCACATATGGTACCAACCACCACCACCACCCTACTATAAGGAGTAGGTTGTTACATTAGTATACTGTCAAAACCCCTGAAAGGTTTCTAACCATTTAAAAGTTTAGCAGGGAAGCTTAAAAAAAAGCTAATTGTTAGAAAATGGAGAAATAAAATGTTTTTAACCAATTAAATGTTCAAAGAATCTGAACCTGCTTATCAAGTTAACCAAGCTAACCATTTAAAACTAAAAAAATGTTTAAAAGGCAAGCTAAAATGCACTGTTACAGAGAATTCTACTAAAGCAACTATATTTTTCTCAAAGGAAGTATAAATAATAAACGTTACTTCTTTAAGCATTAAAATTCTTCACTTTATTTTTACTTTTTCAACACTTAACATTTTCTAAGCACAATACCACACTCCAGGACATGCACTGAGCTCAGTTGATGCACTCAGCCTTTGGCTTCCTGCCTCACCAGATACCAGGGCCTGTTTCAATTGAGCTTGATGCAGGGCCTTTTTGTGTCATTGCTTATGTATTGTAAATCCATGTTTATAGGGGATATTCAAAGACCATACTCAAAATACACACTTTAGCTTGAAATGCAAGGAACCGGGACCATAATTCATGAGTGGCTGAGTTAAGTGTGAGTTACAAATGTCCTGTTCCTCTCACAAGTGATGATAGACTACATACTTTGCAGAGGGACTGGAAGGAAAAGTATGTCTCTTTGCAGACAACACAAAGATCTGCAACAGAGTTGATACGCAAGGTGGGGTGGAAATGATGAGAAGGAACTTGGCAAGGTTGGAGGAATGGTCAAATGTATGGCAGCTTAGATTCAATGCTAAGAAGTGCAAAGTAATGCACCTGGGAAACAAAAACCCAGGGGAAGAGTACACAATGTGGAGTGAGATACTAACAACAACAAAAATGGAAAGGGACCTGGAGGTAGTCATATCAGATGACTTAAAGGTGGGCAAGCAATGCAAGAGGGCAGTAAGGAGGGCTGGGGGGATACTGGGATGCATAGGGAGGGGCATCACCAGTAGAAAACAGGAAGTTGTTATCCTTCTGTACAGACAGCTGGTGAGACCCCATCTGGAGTACTGCGTGCAGTTATGGAAACCCAATCTCCGCAGAGACATAGACAGGATGGAGGCAGTCCAGAGGAGGGCAACTAAAATGGTGCAGGGTCTGCACCAGAGAAGGCATATGAAGAGAGTCTTAAGGAGCTTAATATGTATACCTCGAAGAAAGGAGGAGAGGGGGACATGATAGAAACTTTCAAGTACCTCAAGGAATCAACAAAATCCAAGAGGTAGCATCTTTCAGAAAAGAGGTGTGCAAAAACAAGGGACGCAATTTGAAGCGAGGGGGACGGCTCAGAGGTAATGTGAAGAAGTATTTTTTCATGAAGAGGGTGGTGGATGCATGGAACAGCCTTCCTGAGGAGGTTGTGGAGTCAAAAACAGTGGTGGAATTCAAGAATGCATGGGACAGTCATAAGGCAAATTCTAGGGGGTGGGGGTAGGAAGAAGTAGGCTGTTGGTTAACTAGGATCTGCAGCTTATCCATTAGGTAGGAAAATGGGCAGACTGGGTGGGCCAAGTGGTCCTTATCTGCAGTCAGATTCTATGTTTCTATACTTTGTATCTGGTCATTGCATATTCAGTGTATATAGCACAGTTCTACTGTAATATTTAAAGATTGAACTGCTTCTCTTTGATTTCAATGGCTGGCTTCAGAGCGGCACATTCCTGATGTGATGTCATCAGCATCATGAAAGATGCTCTCTTACTGGTTCAGTTTCCCAGGATGATGTACCCAGCCTTTAAAATATGGATTAAGATTAAAACCTACCTAAGAGCAAAGATGTCCAGATATCTCAAGGTTAGAGACTATACATCATCAACAAGGATATCAGTTGTTAGAGTGTTATTTTTACTGGTGTATAATTGTATCTCTCTCTATTTACAGTACATTCAGTGTATATCTTTTTTTGTCTATCTATCATCAGTAGCTGTCTGTCTGTCTATGAAGTTCTGTAATTATAGTATTGGTCGCTAACGGAAGTGTATTTCTTTATCAAATGCATAGACTAGCCAAGAATACCTTTCTGATACTCTCGGTTTGCAATTGGACCCCACAACTAAATCTCACTTTCTGTGTTTAATCAGTTTCCTGTCCTGGACAGGGTGCATTTGTTTACCTAAATTTTCCAGTAAATAGAACCAGTCCAGGATTAAATGGGTTAACTGAGTAAATAAAAACCACACGTGATTTGGATTTTTGATGAATTAAGTCAGAATTTGCAGGGTCTCCTGCTGTTTTCATGGATTTCTGCTTCCAATCTCCAAAATCCCACCTCTTTCAAACACAAAAAGTCATAACGATTTAATTCAAAAAACCCCAGAAGTTCCAAGTCTCTGCCTCATCTGGACAATGGAGCCTGAGACCTGTTTGTCTTTATCTCACGCCCAAAGTAGGAGCAGCCCTCACAAAACTATTGGCCTACAGGATTAGAACCCTGGAACTTTGCCACCAAATGCTAAACTTTCCAACCATCCTCACCATCATCACCCTCCTCTTCATCCTCCTCCTTTCGCTCAAGCACAACGCCTGCATCTTAGCCCCAGCAGTGATCGGTACCGATTCAGGGGTTATCCCAGAGAGCTGGACCCTATCCCCGGTCCAAACTCAACTTTGGGAAGTGGCTGCAGCCCAAGTAGACCCAGCCTGGTCCCAAATGGGAGACCCACTTAAGAGGGCTGCAGCCCTGAAGGTGAGTCAGTTATTACCTCCCTCTTGATGTTCTGAACAAAATCTGCAACACCTACAACAGCATGTCTGTGTGTAATCTGACAAAAAAACTACCTACAGTATTATTTACAGCATTTAGACTCCTCTGTGGACAGTGCGATAATGAAGTGGGCCAATAAACATTGTTTATTGTTCCCTAAAATGAGCCGGGGATTAAAATGTGAATAACTCGGAATCACAGCCTCAGCAGAATAATACTCCAGAGTCTAACAGCATTGCTGGATTCGTCCGCTATAGGATATTGTAAAGAATGTTTACTGCACCTGTGGTGCTTAGTACTGTTTCTGTACCTTTGCATACCACAATGTATGTTACCTTGAAATCTAAACTCAATAAAAAAGTTTAACTGCAAAAAAAAAGGTAATTAGAAATTAATTTTATTCTTGAGAAAGTTAAGCTTATGCTGTGTAATTATTTAAGATATATAATATAGCTACAAATAACACAGTGATGAACAGAGAGACAGACAGACAATCATTACAAAATTAATAAGACAGTGGGGATGAGGCAAGCATGAGTAATTAGTAGACAATGCAGCACTGACTCCGGCCTTTTTAAAATATTCCCACGACAGACATACGGGAATCTGTATAGGTAAATATAACACATTTATTAGGGTAAAAAAAACTTATGGGGCTTAGTGCCTCTTCATCATGTCAGGTATGATTTAATGTTCCCAAAATGTTGAATATTTTGTAAACTGTTTTTTTTTTCGCCAACATACTAGCAGCAGAACAGGGCAGCAGATAAAGGCCTTGTGGTCTATAGTCTGCTCCACTGGGCAGCTCCCTGTATATTTCCCTGTACACTCCCCACCTCCCATGAAATTTAATTTAATTTATTTAATGAAACAGCTTTGCTTAAAAAAATTTAATCATATTTCTGGATAGTCCGCATGTTCATAAACTGTCTAATCCAGCAAAAGAATTGTGTATGGTTAATATTAATGTAAAATCAGTACACGGTTTAAATCTCTCACTATATATAAATACAGAGCTTAATACATGGTTGCAGAACTGGAATAAAATCAGATCTGGTATAGTTTTAAGATGCTGGAGCCTGGCCTCCCTACATTATTTATTGGGGGGAGGGAGGCTACGTCTTGGGCTCAGAGGGGGTGTAGTCGTTAGATCTAGGGTGCAGGGTTCCTTTGAAAGGCCTTCAGATATAATGTCAGGATAAACTGTAGAGATTTAACTCTACATCAACTTGTGTTGATTATTCAGTACTATCAATTGACATGTCCTCTTCCCACGGTCATGTTTAGGATTCACATGGATTAATGTTTATGAGTAAATACTGGAAACCAATATTTGCCACATTATTGCTAATGACTAACAGAGCTGGAGAAAGGGGCAGATAATCAGTTGCGAAATGAGACTGTAGGTAATGCATTATTAAAGGTTTGCCCGGCCCCTCAAGAGACTTGGACACCTGAAACTAAAATGTGCACAAGCCAACATCAACCAATATTTAATAATCACTGGCTATAAGGGGATGGATAACTTTTTTTTCTATATTAGCTTTCTATTTGTGAGTTATTCAAGGATGTTACAATATTTCCTATATGTTTATTGATGTTTACAGGGAACACACATTTGGGGGAGTAACCAGGATTTCCAAAGCTAAACACCCAAGCATAGGTACATGCTATTTACCTGGTATCCATGGCCAGCTGAGTTAAGGCATATTTGGTCAAGATGTTCCAAATAAAGGTCTAGGCATCCAGGCTGTGGTCTGGCTACTACCCAGACATTTATTTACACCCTGAAGCACCGTTTCTGCTCAGCTCAGGGTTTAAACTCACAGACTGACTATAGTTGGACATTTATAATGTCTCAGAGCTGTAGGAGATTGCTCAGATATCAAAACTTTCACTGTTAAATCAAATTTAAAGCCCCCAGCTGAGGCAGTGTGTGGTCGAAGGTTCCTTTTCTGTTGACCTCTATACAGTTCCTGTGGTTTCCCGTTTTAGTAGACATTCTTCAGAATCACATTATTTGATATTTAGCCCAGGGCTGTGTCAGAGGTCCGACAGGGAACTTCAGGGGTCCATACACTACATGGCCACTTTTATAATTAGAGGATGCTGTTTAGACAGACAGACAGATGGACAGAAATGTATTGCCCATTTCATGTTCAAGAGATGATCACAAGGCTTGTTTTCCCCTAAACAGCATTCTACTGCATCTGGGTAATAAAGTAAGAATCCGGAGACAAGGCTGAACACCTCCCTCAATAATCACCTCCCTGCCAATGCTGAAGCAGAGTCCCGAGCTACAAATCCTGTTTTCAGGGACATTACTTCCAGTGGTAACCCCACTTTATTTTGCCTTTTTTGACACAATTCAGGAAGGTGCCGTTAGGTTAGGCAAAGTATATGTTATCGCTGGAGGAGGTAATTTTTCTGAAAATACTCCAAGGGCACTTGTTAAACTGCATTTCAGACACCCCACAACATTCCTTAATGTTTATAAAATTACTACTTCAACCACCCAGCAAATATTCTGGAAGTTATATGCCACTTTCACCAAATACCTTTCAACTGTCCCTGATTACGAGGGACATTCCTAATTTTCTCCCTAAAACTTGCTCTGTCCCTCATCCATCCCCTCATGTTCAGTATGGGAGCATGGGAAGGGGTTGTGTGACACTGTTGTGACACTGTTGTACATGGGAGCACAGGAAGAAGATGTGTTTTTTTTTTTTTTTTATTTAGTTGTTTAACCAGGTATAGCACACTAAGCTGAAAGCTTTTTTACAGGAGCGACCTGGGAGCACAAAGAGGTTAAGTGACTTGTTCAGAGTCACACAGTATGCAAGTGGAAGCTGTGGGATTCAAACCCAGGTCTGGTCTGCTGGATGTCACCAGATTTGCAGCTCAGAGCCTTAGACCACTGCACTATACTGCCTCCTTGTTGTGCAGGGGAACACAGGAAGGAGCTGTGTGGCTCTGTTGTACATGGGGGCACAGGAATGGTGTGTGTGACCCCTGTTGGGCATGGGAGCACAGAAAGAGCTGTGTGACTCTGTTGTGCATAGGAGCACAGGAAGGGGGGTGACCCATTTTGGCCATGGAAGCACAGGAAGGGGTTGTGTGACTCTGTTGTGCAAGGGAGCACAGGAAGGGACTGTATGCCCTTGTTCATTGGAGCACTTGGAGGGGGGGGCTGTTGGGCATGGGAGCACAGAAGGGGCGGTGTGACTCTGTTGTACAAAGGATCACAGGAAGGGGTTGTGTGACTCTGTTGTACATGAGAGCACAGGAAGGGGTTCTATGACCCATGTTGGACATGGGAACATGGGATTGGTTTCTGTGACCTCGTTGTGCATAGGAGCACAGGAAGGGATTGTGAGACTCTGTTGGTCAAGACAGCATGGGAAATGGTTGTGTGACCCTGTTGGGCATGACAGCATGGGAAGAGGTTGTGTATACACATTATGGTATTTGAAAATAGGCTTGAAATAATTGGATAGCTTGACAAAAAAGTTAAATTCATTCATTGATTTATACATTGCAACATGGGTCCAGCACATGCAAGGTTCATGGGAAGGGGGTTCTGCTACCGCTGAGTAAGGCTGGTTCACCAGGAATGGCTGAGGCAAGACAGTACTAAATTGAACCTGCACAATAATTTAGAAATCAATGGTTGGAAACATTTAGAAAGTGCAGTAATTAACAAAAGTCTCAGTATGTGCATAGCTTCCTCTGAAAGTCATGCATTTCCTTAATTCTGTTAAGACTGGCCAGATAGTACCAGTGTTAGGTGTTCAAACAATGCCCATGCTTGTAGCAGTTGTATTATTGTAACACTTTACACATGAGTACTTTTTATGTTTGCTTGCACGCATGTGCAAGAAACATATTGCGTCAGCTTGCTGAGAAGAGAGTTGTGGAGGCACAGCAGTGTTGTTGCCAATGCAGGCAGCCCATTTTGGGGCTGGTCTGTGTGGCACCAATAGAGGATCACGCTGTCCATGACAGCACTAATGTAGCTTGCCACTATGCACAAACAAATTCACTGCTGCAATCTGGGAGCACCCAGTCATTAAACAATCAGCTGTGTTTGCTTGCAGGGCGGTCCCTGACTGCAGCAGTGAATTAGAACTGCATTGTCTGGTGTCCCATTTCACACAAACATGGTGGTGGTTTCTCCGTTGACCTCTCACAGTCCCCATGGAAGCCAGTGGACAGCCACTGCCTCTCACAGTCCCTATTACAGCCGACAGGGGTGCCCAATCCCCTGTGCCCCTCCCAGTTAATTTGCCGACAGGGTAGCCCAATCACCATCGGCATGATACCCACCATCTGTTGTGTGCTGAGGGGTGCCCAACCCCCTCAGCTGATGCCTCTGCCCCAACATTATGCTGATGGGCTGCCCAATCCCTATCACCTACAGACCCCCCCAAAGAAACACTCAGGTGGCATGCTGTATAATAGCATACATGTTTTTTTTTCAACTTATGTGGATATCTCTGCCATTTGTCTGAATTTTTGCACCAAATTTTCAACATGGGGTTCTTGGGACCCCATCTCATGAATTCAGTGATTGTCATCTGGTTATTCAGTCTGGAAAAGTGATTTCATTGTCACTGCGCGGAATCACCTTTCGTAATCAAGTAACAAAATGACAGTGTCACTGTTCATGAGGTGGGCTCTCAAAGAGTGTATGTTAAAAATTTGGTGAAAAAATTAAAAAAATTACTGTTATGAGAACGCGTTGCGCAGTTTCCACGTACACTCGTAACTTCGCAGATTTGTAATATTTTCACTCCAGATTTTCAAATTGGCATTTTTTCACACCTGCTTATGAACAGTACAGCTGTCATTTTTTATCCTGGCCAAAATTTGTTTTCACACTTCCAGAGCAGAATAGCATGGTCGCAGTGGGAAATCAGTGTTTAGGAGAGATTAAGAAAATCACAGTGACACTCTTCATGAGCAGAAGTCCTAAAATGCCTATGTTGAAAATTTGGTGACAAAAGTCCATGAAATGACTGTGCGATGTATGCATTACGCAGTTCCGCACCCACCGTAATTACGCAAATTTGTAATATTTTCACTACAGATTTTCAACATTGGAATTTTTTCACACCTCCTTATAAACAGTACAACTGTCATTTTTCATATCCTGGCCAAAATGTGTTTTCGCACTTCCAGCACAGAATGGCGTGGTCGCTGTGCGAAATCAATGTTCAGTACAGATTAAGAAAATCACAGTGTCACTGTTCATGTGCAGAGGTCCTAAAATGCCTATGTTGAAAATTTGGTCACAAAGGTCCATAAAATGACTTTCAGGAGCGTGCACAGCACATTAAAATTTTCAGCATTGTCCATTTTGCACACCTTCTTATGAATAGTACAGCTGTCATTTTTCACATCCTGCCCAAAATGTGTTTTTGCACATGTTTCACACATGTGACACAGGATGGCATGGTTGCTGTGGGAAATCAAAGTTCGGGACACATTACCAAAATCAGAGCGGGGGCATAGCTACAAGAGTGCAGGGGGGTGCAGTGGCACCTGGGCCCACAAGGTTTGAGGGGCTCAAATCATAATTTTGATGTTTATCCAAAACTGGGGAGAGGCCCTGTAACATCACCTTACACCCAGGCCCTCTGGGAATTTGCTACGCTACTGAATCACAGTGCCACTGTTCATGAGCAGAGGTCCCAAATGCTTTCATGAGGTGGGGGGCACAAAAAGGCCATGTTGAAAATTTGTAGTGCAAATACCAATGAACACCCAGGGCGTTAAGGTTTCTAACCATAATGTCCTACCCTGTACAGACTGACAGGCTTCAGGGGTGTGCCTTTGAATTGCCATCTGTAATGCTCACACCATTCCACCCCCCCCACCCAGAAGCCAGTGACAGGCATCAAGGTGTGCCTTGGACTCTTCTGCCCCAGACTTCACCCCATTCTCCTATGCTGCACCCATTTCAGCATATGTCCTTATGAAATGGGGTGACTGTGAAGCCGAACACCCCAAGACACACCTCAACACTTGCTGGTATCTACAAGGATGGGGTGAGGTGAAATTCTGTCGGCATTATGACCCAGAGACACACCCCAATGCCTGTCCATCTCTGCAGTGTGGAGGTGGGGTTGGCATGAGTTCAAACCATATAGGAGAATGAGGGCCACAATAAAGACACAAGAGAGGGCTAAGGAAAGCTCACATGACTGAACAGGGCCCAAGTGAAAAGGCAACCCGTCAGCTGGAGAGTTCATCTGATGGGACATTCTTTCCTGAATGAAAGAAAAGTGTTCTTCATGTAAACAAGAGCTGAGGGTTACAGAAAATAAAACCTCCTGTGTGAATGCATGTTTTTATGCTCTGTTGCAGTATCTATAACCCAACCTTTACAGGTACTGCACATAAACAGAATGTTTGCCTGTACTGTCCTGATTAAAAGAGGGGACTACAGTACTTTTAAAACCCTCTTGAATGTATTTATCTGTTTTTCTATGCCTGAAGATTAAATAGAACATTTTAAAAACCTTACAAGGAACAGAATTGAGTAGGTTTACATGGATGAGGAAAAACCCAGGCCCTTACCCATTCCTTTCTTAACTGATATATTCTGGTGTGTTCTTAGGAGCCAGCAGGCCCAAACCATACAGCCTTTATAGGGCCCTGTCAATCTATGACATCACATAAAGGGAGGGGCTCAACTCTTAAGTGGCCCTTATGTATTACTCTCTAATATCTGGGGCAACAAATTATAAAAATGTTTTAGTTGAATGATATTGTTGATATACCACATAGTTTAAGGGCCATGGTCATGCTGATCCCCTGAAAATGTATGTACTAGTACAGAATTTTATGTATTAGAGAGAGGGGCAGATCAGCTGACCTGATGAGGTCACAGGCTGTTGCTATAAAAGGCCCTCCTGAACATACATGATCAGTCAAGCCTTGAGTGGTGTACTGAGAGGACATACAGGTAGACTCGAACACAGACGATTGTAGAAAAAATAGCTGTAATTAGCTTTCTACTCTGTGGCAGCACTTGTTAGGGTAGAACAGTGCTGAAATTCAGATCTGAAGTTGTAAAGATCTGTTTTCTTTATTTTTTGTATTTTTATTTGAAGTTAACTTTATTTTGTTGAATTTTATGAAGAAATAAAATTCACACGTCAACTGTGTGTTTTAAATCGTAACCATCTGTGTCAGTGTTGTCAATTCCCACACCCTTCCACAAAATTGGTGTGAGAAGTGGGATTCACTGGTTGTCCACAGGATACAGGGGGAAACCAGTGATAGATACCAGACCTGGTGCCTAGGCAACACTCAGGATGGCAGCAGGTGGAGACCAGAAGATGACTGGTATGGCAACCAGGACCCAGATGGCGAGACTGGAGAACCTCTGAATCCAGGGCTGACTTACGACATAAGACCAGAGGTCCCGAAGGAGGAGGAAGAGCAAGAAAAAGAAGAGGAAGATGAGTCAGCGCCTAGGGAGAGATATCAGAAGACTGAAGAAGCACCACCTGAGAGCCTTATGGATCTATTGAGATGGCTGGTGGTCCGCCAGATGGAGATTGAGAGGCAGAGAAATCGAGATGCCGAGGAGAGGTAGAGAGAGTGCAGAGGGCAAGATCTCAAGTGAGCAGAAACTTTACAGGCTTTGAAAAACTGGGGGACAGGGCACAGAGCAAATGGGAATGGAAATGGGACTACCTCTAACCCTAAAGAGATAAAATTAACCAAAATGTCTGTCTCTGATGGCATTGAGTCATATTTAACGGCATTTGAGAGGGTTGCAAAAGCATGTGGGTGGCCACCGGCACAGTGGGTAGTGCGTCTGGCACTTTACCTAACCGGGAAAACTCAATTAGCTTATAGTAACATGGATGCCCGGTTAAGTGATGATTATGACTTTGTTAAACAGGAGATCCTGAAAAGGTATGACATTAATGCTGAAACATATCGTCAGCAGTTCCGTGCCCTAAAACATCTGACACATGACCCCCCAAGAGAAATGTACATCTGGCTGAGGGAACTGTGTTGTAAATGGATTCAGCCAGAAGCAAAGTCAAGGACTGATATAATTGAGATGTTTGTTGTGGAACAATTTCTTCAAGTTCTGCCCACTGAGGTCCAAATTTGGATTAAAGCATGAAAGCCTGAGTCAGCAGAAGTAGCAGTTACCCTGGCAGAAGATTTTCTTGCTGCGCATCAACCCTACAAAAAAGGGGGACAACGGGCACCTGACCCCCGTACAACAAGGTCACCTGCAACACTGGTAAGGCCCAATCCAGCAATTGCTAGACAGTATGACAACAGAAGAGGGTCAGGTGGGAGAACATTTCCACCAGACATTGTATGTAAGAGATGTAATGGCCTTGGGCATATTACCAGATATTGTCCCACTAGGAAAACAGAGAATGCCCATTTAGCTCTCCTAAATGCAGGAAATTTTGTAATGGATGTACAACTGCATAGCCAGACAGCAGTAGGATTGATTGATACAGGCAGTAAGAACACTTTGATTCGTAGTGACTTATCTAGGGCAGTTAAGCAGGGACCAGACATAAACGTGGTATGTATCCATGGAGATACCCATCGACATCCCACCGCCAAGGTAGCAATTAATGTAAAAGGTGTTGGTAGAATGCTAGTAGCAGGGCTGGTACCTAAACTACTCATGCCCGTTGTAATTGGTCAAGATTTCCCTGACTTTGCATCCTTAATAATGGAAAAAGGATCATTGTCTGCTGTGACTACTCGAGCACAGTGTAAAAGGGAATCTACGTTAGGGGTTGTATTTCCATTTGAGGGAGACCTCCTTGAACCACCTGGGTAAACTGCTAAAACAACTAATGCCAAAAGAAAACAGCAGCGACAGTGGCATAGAGATCAAAAGGGGTTAACTGAGGAGATCAGAAATGTTTATGGGAGGCAGTATAGTGCAGTGGTTTAAGGCTCTGAGCTGCAAATCTGGTGATATCCATCAGACTAGACCTTGGTTTGAATCCCATAGCTTCCACTTGCATACTGTGTGACCCTGAGCAAGTCACTTAACTTCCCTGTGCTCCCAGGTCACTCCTATAAAAAAGCTTCCAGCTTAGTGTGCTACTCCTGGTTAAACAACTAAAAAAAAATATGTTAAAGCTGAAATGTGCTTGAAACAAAAAGCTGATGACACATTAAAACCTTTCTTTCAGCAGGTGGGAAAAAATGTATAGAATATGTACACATCCTGATACCCAGGAAAGAGTGGAACAATTGATGGTGCCCCCGTGTTATAGACAATATATCATGACCTGAGGGCATGATATACCATGGGCTGGGCATACAGGCAGAGACAAAACCCAGAGTAGACTGTTACACAGACTCTTTTAGCCTGGTATTCATGGGGATGTTGGCAAACATTGTCAAAGCTGTGAAGCGTGCCAGTTAATAGCTCAGGTAGGGAAAAAGGAAAAGGTTCCCTTGGTGCCCCTTCCACTAGTTACCACACCCTTTGAAAGGATAAGAATGGATATTGTGGGGCCCCTTCATAAAAGTTCCAAAGGAAACTGGTTTATTCTGGTGGTATGTGATTATGCCACCAGATACCCTGAGGCAATACCAATGCACACACTGACCACACCTAAGATAGCAGAGGAACTGGTGAACCTCTTTAGCCGAGGGGGATACCTAAGGAAATATTGACAGATATAGGGAGTCATTTTAATGCAGCCCTTTTAAGAGAACTGTACCATCTCTTAGGTATAGCAGCCATCAGGACATCCCCTTACCATCCACAAACCGATGGGTTAGTTGAACGCTTTAATCAAACCCTGAAAAGAATGGTTACAAAGTTTGTGCAGGAGGAAGGCAAGGACTGGGATAAACATCTCCCCTTTCTCCTATTCGCGTATAGAGAAGTGCCTCAAGCCACGACAGGTTACTCCCCCTTTTCTCTTTTATTTGGTAAGACTTCCTGAGGTCCCCTTGACGTGGTAAAAGAATGTTGGGAGGAGGGCAAAGAGTTGAAGTACCCTGGGATTGCCAACTATATGAGCGTTAAGGCAGAAGTTGCTGGTATACACATAGAAGGCCCATGAAGCAGGGGTAAAGGCACAAATCATACAAAAAGAAGGGTACGATAAGGAAACGGAGAGTAAAAAGAAATGTGCTGCTGGGGAGTAGGTCTTGTTGTCGCCCACTTCTACCCATAAATTGCTAATGAAGTGGCAGGGACCACATAAAGTTGTGAGACAAACGGGACCAGTTACATGCCAGACTGAGACACCTGATAAGAAACTGAAATGTAAAATCTACCATGACAATCTTTTAAAAAGATGGTATGAGCAACCCCAAACCACCTTAGGAATGATATACTTGCCTGAAAAGACAGACACTGAGCTAGAGGTGGCTTATGGGAGACTAGAGGGTGAACAAGGATTAAAAGATGTGAACATTAATTCCCAACTCACTGAGACCCAACAACAGGAGTTGCTATCACCCTTGAAACAGTTCAAAGCTACCTTCACTAGTCAACCAGGCCAGGCAAAAGGGGTGGAACATCAAATTATTACAAACTCCCCTCCTGTTAGAAAGAAACCATACAGGCTCCCTGAGAGAGTAAGAACTGATGTGGAGAAAGAAATACAGAAACTGAAAAAGCTGAATATAATTAAAGCTTCAAAAAGTGCTTGGGGATCCCCCATAGCTATAGTACCCAAGAAGGAGGGAGGCATCAGATTATGCCTAGATTTCCATGGGTTAAACCAGGTGGCCCAGTTTGATGCTTACCCAGTGCCAAGGGTGGATGATATCTTGGCTAAAATAGGAAATGCCAAGTATATTTCCACCCTAGACCTAATGAAGGGGAACTGGCAGATTCCTCTGGAAAGGTCAGCCAAAGGAAAAACTGCCTTTAGCACGGCAGTAGGGTTATATCAGTTTTGCATGATGCCATTTGGTCTGCATGGGGCCACGGCAACATTCCAGTGTTACATGGACCGGGTATTGGCACCACACACCGCATTCTGTGTGGCCTACCTAGATAACGCTGTTGTTTTTAATCAGACATGGAAGAAACATTTGGTGCATTTATGGCCATTGTAACATCTATCAGGCAGGCAGGAATGACCATCAACCCCTCTAAATGTACCCTGGCAATGCAGGAAACTAGATATTTGGGATTTGTCCTTGGAAATGGAGTAATTAAACCCGAGATCAGTAAAATCGAAGCAGTTGCCCAAAGTACTGTGCCACTGACAAAGAAACATGTCCGTTCATTCCTAGGGCTTGCAGGATACTATCAGAGGTTTATCCCGAATTTTGCAGCCACTGCCACCCCTCTTACTGACCATACTAAGAAGAAATGTGGTAGTAAGGTGATCTGGTCCCCGGCTTGTGAAGAAGCTTTTAACCAGATAAAAGCAGCTTTATGTTCCTCCCCGGTATTGCAGAGTCCAGACTTTAACCACCCATTCGAGGTCCATACAGATGCCTCTGAAACTGGCATAGGAGCGGTGTTAAGTCAGACTATTGATGGAGAGGAACATCCTGTAATCTACATTTCTCATAAGCTACATGAGAGGGAACAGAGATATTCTACAGTAGAACAGAAATGTCTAGCCGCCAAATAGGCTATAGAAGCTTTGAGGTTTTACCTGTGGGGAGCCCCATTTACCTTAGTGACAGAACATAATCCACTGTGTTTTATCTCCCAGATGAAAGATAAAAAACACTGTATTATGCATTGGTACTTGGCCCTGCAGCCCTATAAATTTGTTGTAAGACATAGGGCAGGAACCTTGCATGTAAATGCTGACTTTCTCTCCAGACATGGAGCTGGTAATGAGACCAATGATTGAAAGGACTAAACGTTTATGGTTTTTATGAATAACCAACTTTAGACACCCCAGGGTTGTATTTAGTATGAATTGTATAGTACAGCAAGATGTTGTAATGCTGTATTAGTTGAGAAAGAGACCCTGGGGTGGAGCTTCCAAGCGAGGGTAGGTGGAAGCTCCATCCTACCCAGTAGGTATTTTTGGGTAGGTTGTCTTGAAAACCAGAAACCAGTGCTGACAGTACAAACTGGTTTTCGTCTAATGTTGGGGGAGTGTGCTAGTTTAGTCCCCCCCCCCCCAAGAACTTGTGGAATCACATCAGGACATTTCTTCTTATCTATCCCTGTCTTTGTAGTCTACTGCAGTAGCACCTTCTTCTTAAGGTCTCTCTTGACTGTTCCTTCACCCTTCTACTCTAAGGAGGTGGGCGCACCATTAGAGTATCTCTGTCTATTCTGCCCCGCTATGTTTCTTTTCCTGTCCATGGTGATGATACGGTGGAGGTTAGGATATGCCTCCTATCTTAAAGAAAATATGGTTCTAGGACTGGTGGGCCAGATAAAGAAATATGGTGAAACTCCGACTTTGTCCTAGTAAAAAGGCTATTGTGAATATAAATGGTCTGTTCTAGAAACCCAGAGACTAAAAACTAGACCAGGTAGTAAACAGTAAAATGTTACAGGGACGCCTGTAAAATGTTTTAAAAATATTACTCTTAGTAATAAAGGCAGAGAGCCCTTTTCTTAAAATATGGGAAGTACCTTATAGATGAGAAGAAGATATTCCTCACGTCTCCGAGGCTAGCTACAAAGGGAGACTGAGGAATAAAACCTCTAGCTGCAGGTTTGCATATTTGCACCACAATGTACAAAAGTAGTGTTTGGCTTGAGAAATGCAAACCGAATGTTAAATGGGGCCCATTCTCCTGTTAAAAGCAGACCATGTAGGAGAATGAGGGCCACAATAAAGACACAAGAGAGGGCTAAGGAAAGCTCACATGACAGAACAGGGTATAAAAGAAAAGGCAACCCGTCAGCTGGAGATTTCAGGTGATGGGACATTCTTTCCTGAATGAAGGAAAAGTGTTCTTCGTGTAAAGAAGAGCTGGGGGTTACAGAAAATAAAACCTCCTGTGTGAATGCATGTTTTTATGCTCTGTTGCAGTATCTATAACCCAACCTTTACAGGTACTGCATATAAACAGAATGTTTGCCTGTACTGTCCTGATTAAAAAAGGGGACTACAGTACTTTTAAAACCCTCTTGAATTATTTGTTTTTCTATGCCTGAAGTAAGCAATAATACACAACGGGGTGTGCATTACGGTGTGATAATCGCACTCCTAGGAGTGTAGTTAGGCATCAGGCCGAAGGTACTGCAGCCATCATACCTGAGGGATGGGGGTTATAGTACTGCAGCCATCATACCTGAGGGATGGGGAATATAGTACTGCTGCCATCATACCTGAGAGATGGGGATTATAGTATGGCTGCCATCATACCTGAGGGATGGAGTATATACTACTGCTGCCATCATACCTGAGGGATGGGGGTTATTTTTTAATTTTTTTTATTTTATTTTAGTTGTTTAACCAGGAGTAGCACACTAAGCTGAAAGCTTTTTTACAGGTGCAAGCTGGGAGCATAGGGAAGTTAAGTGACTTGCTCAAGGTCACACAGTATGCAAGTGGAAGCTGTGGGATTCAAACCCAGGTCTGGTCTGCTGGATGTCACCAGATTTTCAGCTCAGAGCCTTAAACCACTGTGCTATACTGCCTCCATCATACTGCTGCCATCATACCTGAGGGATGGGGGTTATAGTACTGCAGCCATCATACCTGAGAGATGGGGATTATAGTACTGCTGCCATCATACCTGAGGGATGGGGTATATAGTACTGCTGCCATCATACCTGAGGGATGGGGGTTATAGTATTGCCGCCATTATATCTGAGAGATGTGGGTTGTAGTGCTTCTGCCATCATACCTGAGGGATGGGGTATATAATACTGCTGCCATCATACCTGAGAGATGTGGGTTATAGTACTGCTGCCATCATACCCAGGAGATGTGGGTTATAGTGCTTCTGCCATCATACCTGAGGGATGGGGTATATAGTACTGCTGCCATCATACCTGAGGGATGTGGTATATAGTACTGCTGCATTCTTACCTGAGAGATGGGGTATATAGTACTGCTGCCATCATACCTGAGGAATTCGGTGTTACAGTACTGCTGCCATCATACCTGAGGGATAGGAGTTATAGTACTGCTGCCATCATAGCTGAGGGATGGGGGTTATAGTGCTTCTGCCGTCATACCTGAGGGATGGGGTATATATTACTGCTGTCTTCATACCTGAGGGATGTGGTATACAGTACTGCTGCATTCTTACCTGAGAGATGGGGTATATAGTACTGCTGCCATCATACCTGTGGGATGGGGTATATAGTACTGTTGCCATCATACCTGAGCGATGGGGTATATATAGTACTGCTTCCTTTATTCCCGAGGGAAGGCGTATATAGTACTGCTGCCATCATACCTGAGAGATGTGGGCTATAGTACTGCAGCCATCATACCTGATGGATGGGGTATATAGTATTGCAGCCATCATACCTGAGGGATGGGGTTATAGTACTGCTGCCATCATAACTTAGAGATGGGGTATATAGTACTGCTGCCATCATAACTGAGGGATGTGGGTTATAGTACTGCAGTCATCATACCTGAGGGATAGGGGTTATAGTACTGCAGTCGTCATACCTGAGGCATGGAATTTAGAGTTCTGCTGCGATCATACCTGAGGGATGGTGGTTATAGTACTGCTACCATCATACCTCTGTGAAATGGGCTATAGTACTGCTGCCATCTTACCTGAGGGATGGGGGTTATAGTACTGCTGCCATCATAACTGAGGGTTGGGGGTTATAGTACTGCTGCCGTCATACCTCAGCGATAGTTATTGTAGTACTGCTGCCATCTTACCTGAGGGATGGGGGTTATAGTACTGCTACCAACACCCCTGAAGGGTGAGGGCCATAGTGCTGCCATAGTTACCACTGACGGACTGGAGCCATAGTGCTGCTGCTGTTTACATCACCCCTAAGGGATGGTGGCTATAGTTCTGCTCCTGCTGCTGTTACTGCCTCCCCTCCGGGGAAGGGGTCATAGTGTTGCTGCTGTCACCCATGAGGGATAGGGGCCACTGTGCTGGAGGGATGTGGCCATAATGCTGCTATCACCCCTGAGGAGTGAGAGTAGTAGTGCTGCTGTCATCATTACCCCTAAGGAATGAGGGCCATAGTGCTGCTGCTGCTGCTGCTGCTGCTGTCACCTCTGAGAGATGAAGGCCATAGTGTTGCTGCCATCACCCCTGAGGGGTGAGGAGGAACCATAGTGCTGCTGCTTCTGTCACCCCAAGAGATGGGGACCATGGCACTGCTCCTGCTGCTGTCATCATTACCCTTAAGGAATGAGGGCCATAGTGCTGCTGCTGTCACGTATCAGGGCTGGTCAACTTGAGATTCCAAATGTGTTCAGTGACACACACACACACACACACACACACACACACACACACACACTAGCCTCCACGATCTGCACACTTAGATTACTAGGGCGAATAGGCATTTCAAATAGTGGGAGGATTGTGTATACATGTAAGACACAAAACTAATGTGAGGTTCAGGTTGAGCTTATCACAGAGTTTATTATTTTTAATATCTACAAGGACTGATGCACAATACTAGACAGTAGAATTGCTAAAATACATGCTAGCTGAAAAATAAAATTGTTAAACAAAGCTCACAAAACAAAACACTGGTGAAAACAAACTTTGGCTTTGCAAATACTGGTGAAAATACCAGTTTTTCCATGCGGCAAAACAAATTTTTTCCTTTATCAATTACAGTAAACCAGCATCCTTGACTATAGTCAAAGGTTTCAATGGCATAAACAGCCACCATTGCAGTGCTTTTAAACACTGCGGAAGCCCTGCACTTAACCCCATTCATTGGTGCGCACTCCACCCCCGATCATCCTCCATATATATGTATCCCCCTAGCTCTCTAGGGAAACCTGTCTGCCTCTAACTTAAAATTTCCCAAAACAAAACAAACAGGGGACCTCCCCGACCTTGGACACCATGCAACCACACACTAGGAGCTAATATCATACACTATACATTACTCCCACACTCCCCCACAACCATACCTGTGGAAGGAAAAAGTTACACACAGTAACAACAACAACAACAACAGTACTTTAAACACTACACTCCAAAGTACTACTGAGGAACTCCGCTGAGTCTCTCCTCCTCTTCTTGTCTTCTCTTCTGTCTTCTTCAGGAACATCTGCAAGAAAAAGAAAGACAACACACACTCCTAATCTGCATACACAGTCTATCTAAACCCCCACCATCTAAACACTGGAGAATCCCCAAAATTTTTTTTTAGAAAAGTAGCAAAAACAGTATAAACATTAGAAAACAGTACAAAACAATGACATTATTTATAATACACAATATTTGGGGGATGTAGTGCCCTAAAAGTCCCATCTAGTGACCACAGTGCCCGAAGGCAAGTCCCTTAAAGAGTCTCTCCTGGGCCGGAGCCCAGTGAAGCACAGTTCTAGCAGGCCAAAGTCCCAAAGGGGAGAGTCTTTGAGGACAGTTCAAACATCTGGAGTCTGCTAGTGTAGGGTGAGTACTGTAATGTCATAAGAATAGAAAAGTCTGGACTTAACCAGTCCCTTGTAGAACAACACAATACCACACCTGGTCCTCAGCCGAAGAGTCTCCCTGGCAGCATTCTTCCAATACAGCTGGGAGGACATCTTCCGGGAAATGACAGGAGGGCACATCTGGAAACTGCTGGGTTGATGTCATCTCTGGAGATGGAACCTTGGAACAGGAACAAAAAGAAAAACAGCTGGTCTGAAGTCATTCGATACCCAGGCGATGAATCAGGATGCAGCTGGGCTGGTGTCCCTCTCTGGATCTAAAGACATCTGGTGGGCCAATCGATGGATTCTGGAAAGCCAGTACACTGTAGAACTGATGAATATGGGGCACCTGAGTCCTGGACGTCCAGACTGGCGGAACAACATAGGTATGGCAATGGCTGGAGTAGCAGCACTGGCTACCATTGCTCTGCTTTCCATTTGGTAGGCATGGGCACATTCGCAGGGTGGTCTTGGCATTGTGGCCAATAGCACAACGGGTCAGATGCTGAAATTATCACCCCATCTGGGTGCTCATAATTCACACTGTGAAAGGTTTCATGTCCCTCTCCATCCACAATTCGAACAGTGTCCATAAACAGTGTCCTGCCTCTTTTCCCACTGGTTGTATTTTTCTTGAAACATTCTGTTCTTGACATGCTTGTTTGCACAAGGATGCACATATTTCATTGCCTTTTCCCAAATCCAGGATTTCCTGCTTTTTTCAATCTCCTCCCAGACTCTCCGAGGAAAGGTAGAAAAGGACATCTCAGATTTCATTCGCCTTCCTACGAACCAGTCTTTCCTCTTTACTAGCTTTGGTCAACCTGAGACCTCTGGCCTGGCTTGGGGGTGGCCAGTCCTGGTTCTGCCAGCTATGCATTCTTAACAACACAAAAAATGGATCCCTGGCTTCTTCTTCCACAGCCAGGGCAGTGGAATCACCACTCTCTTCCATGCGTTCCACTGAGGCAAGAGCTTGAGGCTGTGTACCAGTTCCTTTTCACAAGGCCATAGATTCCCCTCTTCTTCTTCCTCTATTGAGAATCTGTGCTCAGGGTGAGCAGTCGTCCTCACTCCTGAGACTGTCCCTCTTAAGCTGGGTGTGGAGGTGAAACTTCCCATTCAAAGGCTTCCCACATCTCGTCTTCACCTATGAGACTTGGGCTAGGCCCCTCTCTCCAAGTGTCTACTGATGCGCTTCCTGAAATGTCTCTCTGTGACTCAGACTCTGAAACATCAGCACATTGTTCTGTCTGTAAATCTGCACCCTCTAGCTTTGTGCCACACTCTGAGGGGCCTTCTCCAACAGGCTCTGCCTGGTGCTGTGTGCTGCCAACTGCAGATTCTTGAACTTTTGTCCATGTGGGAGCCAAACAAATCTTGGGCACTTTAAACAAACCATATTTCTCTAGGCACCCAGAACAGTGAGGTACCATGAAGACGTCCCTTCCAGCATTTAAGCACATCACACATACTCGCACTGGATATCCAGGAATCGCCACACGAGGAGGCAGTCGTCCTCCATAGTAACATCTCTCAACATCCCCTAACTTGTTAACTTCTACTGCTATCACAGCCTGGGCATGATCCGAGTAGCAGGGTGGTCCTGAAGCCATGACTGCAGAGAAAAAACAAACAACGCTCTGTTATTTCAAGTCCCACATCACTGAAAACTTTCTTTCTCTTTCAAAATGGCTCCTCTGCTGCTGTGTTTACATTACTACCCCACCCTGTAATGGCGGCGGCAGCACTCCTACGCATCAACATTCTGTAATTGGGTCAAGCCACTGCACATCCGATTTACACACTGTACTGATAACTTTGCTCAAACTGCACAAACTTGCACTGTTCTTTTTCCTAGCACATTTATATGATTTACCACAGACTTTTTACTTGAAGACATTGCTCTAGCTTACAGTCCCTTAAAGCCTCAGTATTTCATAGCACAGGATTGCCTGTATTTCTTGCTGCATATCTGATACAACTCATAGTCTCTCACATGGCTTTGAAAATTATACTGACGCTGAACCTATAATTATGCTGGCAGTCAATTGCTTAGAATTCTTGCTTTTGCTGGTAAAACTTAACACAGTCCTTGTTTGCAAAACGATTACACTGCTACACACAGATTCAGCTGGCTTTTGGTGAAATCACACAGTTGAAACAATTATTTCTGTTGGTACTCACTGTTATCAGTAGCTGTTTGTTGTGATGGAAAAACAGCCTGCAGCCAGTCTTGGAGGCCTCCGGAAAGAAGCGGGTTGGCAGTCCTGCCGAACATCCCTCTGAACACCACACTCACAGTCCAGACGATCAAGATGCGGGTTGAGCCCAAATTTAAACAGAAAAGTCAGTTTTTTAACTTTTTACAGCACTTTCAATCACTGCAGTGCTCCTCCTGGTAAGCTAGTTCACACACTCAACTCACTCTCCCTCTCAAATGCTGTGCAGTCGCTCTAGAGCTGGCTTGGGGCGGGACTGATTGCAGTCTCACCAATCATTCGACGCCATGCAAATGAGCCTCTTTCCTCTCGAATGCTCTTCTCCTCATGGCGATCGTTGAGCAGGCAAATTTAAACTGCAAACCACACTTTTTTTTAAAACCGAAACTCCTCAGTGGGAGCCCATTTCAACCATTTTTCATGGCCATTAAGCACAATAAGTCTCTCAGTTCACACAGAAAGCATTTCCAACATCTAGGGCACAATTTTCCTTTTGCTACCCACAGTTTTCCATACTTTTCTTTGTCGCAAACACTTTTAAAAGCTGGAAAATGCTGTAACTTGTTGCAGGATAAGGGCATACACTCTCAGGCTTTACTGCTCCTTGGTAAACAGTTGGCATTTTAATAGCAGCACATGGATAACAGCACACAGCAGCACATTAGTTAAACATTACTTCAGTTATTTTGGGCTACCCACTGCCAGATAACCAAAATGCTAGCCATTGTCTGAGCAACGTTTCTTACATTCCTCCCTAAATTCCAAACCCAAATCCCAGCGGTGCCTCCATTTTTGTAACCCCCACCCAGGTATGCTGTTTCCATCTTGACAGCTCTACCTGGTGGGCTGGGTTCGGGGAGAAATATGTCACTCAGCACACTGGCTAGGTTTGGCTACTCTGCACAGGGGCACCCAAGTAACTCTAGACAAAGGAAGCAATAACTGGAATGTCCAATACCAGAAGTGGGATTCTGAAGTGTGGCATTTATTCACATCCAACAGAATAAACAAAGCATAGATGGACCCCAAGGGGCTACACTCCTGGTAATGCAGATTTATGGAGATCAGAACACATTCTCATTCGCTTTAGCCCTTAGGCTCTGAAACACACTGGGCACACAGCCCAAACTTATACGCTGCTCTGGGTTTTCCCTGGCTCGGCTCCCTTGCCAGCCACTTGGACTACCTTCCTTCCATGGCTTGACTATCATGACAGCCCTTTGGGCAATTTCCATATAGCAAGGAAACATTTACTGGTGGCTCCCTAAACCACCTATGAGCACTTCTGCTCCATCAGGGATCTTCCTCATCAATCCTACATCTGGGTACTTTCCTCAGGCACTGGCCAAGTACCTGAGAGAGAGCAACAGGTGTCCCAAAGTAAACCCATAGAGGTGAATTTGGTTACTACTGATGGGGGGGGTCTCCCACCTCTCACTCCCATAATTCATACCCGACCATTTCTCTGGACTGTAACACCTCATCCTTTAAAACACTTTGCTGTGTAGATTCTTTTTAAATGTATTCACATTAAGTCTACTGTCTTTACATCCCATTTGTGCTGAACTTGAACATACTTAATAAGTGGCTGTGTCCATTAGTCTAGACCCCCCACAGAGTTAAGCAGTCCAATCCCCACATCTTCCAAACTGTACTTGACTGTCTTTTCCTGACCCCACAGTAACAGTCACTTTAGTTTCATCTTGTTTCAGGTGAAAACACATTGGCCCTATAGCAGAGCGAACTCGTCCCTTGGTTGCAGGTGCCCCACAGACGTTTTCTCCTCAAAGAAATCTCGTCCAGGACTTCTGGTGCCTCAGCACGAACTTAAATCAGGCAGCTTCTTTTTCTCCCTAGCCAGACGGGGGGGGTTGCCCCTGGAAGCAGGCTGATTCCTTCCCCCATCCCCACAGGGATGGGGCTCTGAACCACTGAAAGCGGTCTCCACCACTTCAATGTGCTTTTCTTGTGTTCCTCTTTAGGTGAGAACACACACCTATACCAAAAAATAGCTCTTTGACAGAGCTTAGAGCTCTGAGGGCCTGCCTACAGCACAGCACCTCTACTACAGACTGCAACAGACCTCTACCGAACTAACTTCAAATTCCCCAATGTTCTACTCTAACCTCCAACTGCAACATTCCAATGTGGCTTATGCAGCTGCGACAGTTCTAAAATGATGTCATCACTCAGTCTCAGCTGAGACTGAGAACAGAGTGAGACAGTGTGAAATCCATTTAACTGGAGTTTCACAAGCTGCCTTCCCTGCCTACCACTGGGTCTTACTGGAATTCTTGTAACCCCGGGTATCGGGGGGGTTACACTTATAAAAAAAAATATATACTGTATATGTAAATACCCCACTCATGGTATAGTATCCCCCCACCCCTGATTACCTGCTATGGACATTTATATACCCTCATTAGTGGTCAAGTGTTCCCCCCACCCCCGATCATTCAGCCATTGTTTTATAGCCCCCACCCCAAATTGCTCAGCCACTGTATTGTATTGTATTGCCAGAGGTTTACAGTCCCTGCCCAGCCCAACCACTTATGACCCACCTCCCCTTACCTCCTGGTCACCTATGCCCTGGACCAGTGTTTCTGGACAGCAGCCTGCACAGCCCTCCACTCACCACCTTGGCTGGCTGCCATCTGACAGGCATTCATAACTGCATGTAGTGTAGAAACAGCTGTTTCTACAGTGTGCGTGATCACGAATGTGTGTCATAGAGGTGCCTGCTAAGATGGTGAGCAGAGGGCTGTATGCATTACTGTTCAGAACAGCAGTCCAAGGTACTGAAGAGAAGGGGAGGTGCAGGGAAGTGGGTCCTCAGTGGGAGGGGTTAGGCAGAGGGGCTGGAGACCACTTGGGCTACAACATAACAGTTGGGCAATCGGGGTGGGGGGGGTGCTACAATACAACAGCTGGGTAATCAGGGGGTTGGAAGAACACTAGTCCACCCAGGAGGCTTGTAAGTGTACAGACTGAAAATATATGTGAAAATAAATGTCAGTTTAATACTGCCCTCAGATAAGAATTGACAACCCGATGTAGATGTTTTGACAAAGATTCCTTGTTCTCATTTATGGTCTTATTATGTATGAAAAATTGTTAAATGTGTATATGTCTATGTAAGTCAGTTCAAATGTAATATGGAATTAACTGCAAGCCTAAGAGATGATGTAAATCGATTGGGATCGTTTGTGTCTACGGAACTTTATATTGTTTTTTCAGGAGCACCTTGTAAATAGGACTTTGTCCTAATGGTGTAAAATGTTACTCTGTCCTGACTAAAAATAGTTTACTACTACTACATAGCGGGCGACTGGTGGGGGGGGGGACACTAGACCACAAGGATGTTTGGGACATGTTAGCTCCATTGGGCTCACCTGTAGGCCAGATTCAGCCATGGACTGTGTCAATTCAGCACATGGCCATGATGCACTGCACTGACATGGTCCCATATTCAGACAGTGCTCTCCAGTCGGAGCATGCTAATCATCTGAATATTGCTCTGAGCCGGACATGTGCTAACTGCTGTGCAGCACTCCCATCTATGTGGAGCAAACAGCTGGCTCTGAATATGGGGCCTGATAGCTTTCTGAAAACACCAATAAACAGGCTGATGATGTGTTATAGAGAGATCCTCATCGCTTACAACTGAGAACACAGCAGTGTAAAGCAGAAAAATCAACGCTGCATATGATTGAGAAATGCAACATGCATATAAGCCAAAGCTAAGCTTGATTCCCTTCTTGCCACCCTCTCAACCATTTCCTGCCTCTTATCTTCAGCGAAACTCTTAGTCATTTGAGGATTTAAATATAAATTAGCTCATCCCCCTGGCAAAGTGCACCATTTATTAAACTGAGGGCTGGATATTCAGACACTCGTGCAAGCACAGTGCAAATGTTTGAACAGCATTTCTACTTGCGCTCACCCTGGCTGCTGCTGTATTCAGTTAAATAGTGAGCAGCACCATTCAACTGAATATCAGCCCATCTCAGCACATTAACTTTGGCTGTATATAGACACAGGGAATTGCACTGCCCAAAATGGGAAAGCGTAAAGACCTCTGTGGGCTATATTCAGCCCGAACATGCTAATGAGCCCATTGAGCATGTATGGCACCAAAGAGCCATTTGCTTGCCCATTATGGGCTAATTTGCATTGGGCGCAGCAGCCCCTTAGCACCATTGCCACATATGAAATGTAAGGCCCGGTGGTCTAGTCTGTTCTTCCCACCTCCCATCACTCTTCTGAGTGGTGTTATGTATGTTAAAGGAGTCTGTATTTTTCCCTGATGTCTAATGTCTCTCCTCACTCCCCTGATCACCCATTCAGATGTATTAAAATGAGTCCCTGGCGGTCCAGTTGCCCCCCAACAGCCCACCCAACCCAACCATTGACATCCCACCTCCCCACACTCCTCACCTCAATGGCTGGACATTTCTTAGCACAGTACAGTGACTGGCACAGCCATCCTCTCACTCCGCGGCTGGATGCCATGTGAGCTGTCACTGAGCGTGAGTAGAGGAGAAGCACCTTTCTACTGTACATGTGCTCACTGACAGCTCATAGGGGAGCCAGTCACAGAGGTTAGAGGAGGGCTGTGCTGGTCACCACATCATGCAGACAGGAGACTCAGCCACCCAGGTGAGCGGGGTGCAGGGAGATGGGATGTCAGTGGGCCAGTTGGGTGGGGGGGCTACTGGGGAGCCACTGGACCACAAGGGACTCATTTTAACATGTGGGAATGGGTGATCAGGGGGTGGGAGAACCACTGGACACCAGGGAGGATTACAAACACCTTTAACATACATAACACCACTTGGAGGAGCAACTGGGGGGTTGAGGGAGCCACTGGACACCAGGGAGGATTACAAACACCTTTACCATACCTGACACCACTTAGAGGAATGATCAGGGGGTAGTGGAGCCAATGGACACCAGCAAGGATTACAAACACATTCAGTATACATAACATCACCTGGAGGAGCAATCAGGAGGGGTGAGTGGAGTCACTTGACACAAAGGAGGACTAAAAACACCTTTAACACATATAACACCACTCAGATGAGTAATCTGGGGTGGAAGGAGCTACTGGACACCAGGGAGGATTAAAAATATCCTTAACATATTTATAACATCGCTTGGAGAAGCAATCGGGGGGGGGGATGGGGTGAGCTGCTAGACACCAGGGAGAACTACAGACACCTTTAACATATATAACATTGCTCAGAGGAGCAATCGGGGGTCAGGGGAACCATTGGACACCAGAGAGGATTACAAACACCTTTAACCTACATAACACTGTTCAGAGGAGTGATGGTGGGGTGGGGGGAGCCACCAAACATCAGGGAGGATTACAAATAGAATAGTACATGACCTGTCATGAACAATAAGCTCAGGAATCGATCGAGGGCTCCTGATGAAATCGATGACCACAACACCGTAGCTCGAGTGGTCTCCAGTTTCATCACAAGCCTGAGATGGAATCCGGAGCTTGCTGTGCATGACAGGCCATGTACTGTTTTCATGTTTGCTTGAGCGCATGTGCAAGAAACATGTTGCGGCAGCTTGCTGCAGAAGCAGGTTGTGGAGGTGCGGCACTGTTATGGCCAATGCCCCTACTGCCTTTTGAGGCGTGGCCCACTTTCCCCAATGTGGCAGCACGCTGCTGCTGACACTAGTTCAGCCAGCGTGTCACCACCTTGAAACATTTTCACCGCTGCAATTAGGGGACGCCTCATCATTGCAGCGTCAGCCATTCTGCTGCAATAAGGGAGCGACTCGTCATTGCAAAGTGGTACCTTGCCGTCCGAATACCCCCGACCCAGTTCATATGTCGATTGGGGGCCCAGTCCCCGTCAGCATAATGTCCCCACCCCAAGTTTCTGTTGTATGCCAAGGGGGTGCCCAATCCCCCTCGGCATCATGCACCCCCCTGTCTTTCTTTGCCTACTTGGTGCCCAACCCCGTCGGCTTCAGTGCCCCCTTCCCAGTTGAATCTGCTGACAGGGGAGCCCACTCCCCATCGGCATAATGCCCCCCCCAATGAATTGTGTGCTGAAGGGTGTGCCCAATCCCCCTCAGCTCTTCCCTTCCCCTCATAGGTGCCGACGGGGGTGCCCACTCACCTGTCGGCTACAGCCCCCCCAAAAACACTCAGGTGGCATGCTGGGAGCCCATGCCAGCATGCCAAATGTCCCTGTAAAAAGAAAGCCCATCCAGCAATGTTTTTCTTTTTTTAAAAACCCTGTAAAACAGAAAACAGTCCCTCGTTGCGTTTGGTGACCCCTCCCCCAACCCGCGCTTACCCTCTACGTACCCTGCCTCCCCAATACACACACACACACACACCCCATACTTACCTCCGGAGCCCAGCGCGATGATCTTCAGTAGACTGGGAACACGTCTACACTCTTCAAAGCCGACCGCGAACTGAAGAAATGCCGGTAAGCTGTATAATGGCATAAATAGGCTTTTTTCAACTTTGGTGCATGTCTCAGGCATTTTGGTGAATTCTGGCACCAAATCTTCAACATGGGGTTATTGGGACCCCTCCTCATGAATTCAGCCTCTGTCTTGGTGTTATTCGGTCCCAAAAGATGATTTTGCAGTCACTGAGTGGATTCAGGGCCGATTAATGAAATGACAGCACCACTGTTCATGAGGTAGGCTCTCAAAAAGCTTATGTTGCAAATTTGGTGAAAAAAATCAAAAACATGACTGTTTTATGAGCGTGCATTGTGCAGTTTCCACGCATGCTCGTAACTTTGTATATTTGTAATATTTTCACTATAGATTTTCAACATTGCCATTTTTCCACACCTCCTTATGAACAGTACAGCTGTCATTTTACACATCCTGGCCAAAATGTGTTTTCGCACTTCTGCGCAGAATAGCATGGTCGCTGTGGGAATTCAGTTTTCAGGATAGATTGAGAAAATGACAGTGGTACTGTTCATGAGCAGAGGTCCTAAGATGCCTATGTTGAAAATCTGGTGACGAAAGTCCATAAAATGACTGTGGAATCAGAGTTTGGGACAGATTAAGACCGAGTGAGTGAGAGAGGGGGAGTGAGCAAGCTCAATTGAGCTCTGTTGGGACTGTTGCAGATTTCTTTGTGGGCAGAAAAAGGTGCCAATGCAGACAGGAGCCCAGTACAAAAGGGCAGCCTGCAGCGCCGGGAGAAACAGAACGAGCGAGGAGGGAGGGTAGTGACCGAGCTCAACGGAGCTCTGTCGGGACTGCTGTGGATTTCTTTGTGGGCAGAAAAAAGTGTCAATGCAGGCAGAGGCCCAGTATAACAGGGCAGCTAGCAACGGCGGGAGAAACAGAATGAGCGAGTGAGAGAGGGTGAGAGAGCAAGCTCAACGGAGCTCTAGCGGGACAGCTGTGGATTTCTTTGTGGGCAGAAAAAGGTACCAATGGAGGCAGGAGCCCAGTACAAAAGCGCAGCCTGCAGCGCCGGGAGAAACAGAATGAGCGCGTGAGAGAGAGGGAGTGAGCGACCTCAATGGAGCTCTGTTGGGACAGCTGTGAACTTCTTTGTGGGCAGAAAAAGGGCCAATGCAGGCAGGAGCCCAGTACAAAAGGGCAGCCTGCAGCGCTGAGAGAAGCGGAATGAGCGAGTGAGAGAGGGGGAGTGAGCGATCTCAATGGAGCTGTATCGGGACTGCTTCAGATTTCTTTGTTGGCAGAAAAAGGTGCCAATGCAAGCAGGAGCCCAGTACAAAAAGGCAGCCTGCAGCTCCAGGAAAAACAGAACCAGCTAGAGAGGGAAGGGAGTGAGCGAGCTCAATGGAGCTCTGTCGGGACTGCTGCGGACTTCTTTCTGGGCAGAAAAAGGCACCAACACAAGCAGAAGCCCAGTACAAAAGGGCAACCTGCAGCGCTGGGAGAAATAGAATGAGCGAGTGAGAGAGGGGGAGTGAGCAAGCTCAATGGAGCTCTGCCAGGACTTTAGAGTTGCCCACCCTCCGCCCAGGGTCCTCTGTGGTCCTATATTACAGCAGGGTCTCCGGAGTGGAAACAAAGTAATGATTGGATACTTTTAGGAGTTCTGTAATAATACAGATTTAGTTGTTCTGTTTATTCCTCTAACTGAGCTAAGTACTGAGTTATACTGTTATGATTGCTATAATAATACATATTTATTTGTTCAGTTTATTTCTCTGAGCTGAATAATACTTGGAGTGCAATAGGATTTCTAACTGGGCTAAGTGAAACTATATGAGAGCTGAGAACAAAAAGTATGGTAGCTGAGGGGTGAAAAATGAACAAGGAGGCTTTAGGATTGCTACAGTAATACAGTATCTAATGGATGAGATTTGAGACTGAATTAACCCGGCTGGCACGGGGGCGGTAGGGGGACTAGTGTGTGGGGGGGGGACAGGAATTTGAGTAAATAGGGGCCTAACAGTTGTAGTAGGGTACAGAACCTTGGAGTAAGAGCTCGTAACATAAGATGGGGGCCAAAATGGGGCAGGTGCCACATGTCAATAGGGCGGGCATCTTTGGAAGGGTGGTGGTGTGTACAGGGTATGGGTTCGCCATGATCCTGGATTGGGCCTGGAGGATGGGGGGGTGTATGGTCTGTAGATGACTGGCTAGTTTGAGGGAGGAACTGTGGAGGTTAGGGAGGAGTCTAAGCAGCAAGGCAGATGAGTATGCTAGGCATCCTGGTTGGGGAGGGAATAGGGGATGGCAAGGGGGGACGGAGGAAGAACAACTAGGGACTGAAATTGAACTCAGTATCAGAGGCACTAACAGAAAAGACAGAAGAAGGAGAGGGTGCCTGAGGTGAGGGGAGGCCTCCTGATGGGGAGGAAGAGACCATGAGGAGTACTGGGAAGAGATCAGATGGCTGCGGTTAGGGAGGGACCAGGGGTGGCATGGAGGGGAACAAGTAAGAGGGGAGAACCAACAGGGGGAAGAGATGTAGGAGGGGTATCAACTAGGAATATATTTGAACCTCTGATATGGGAGAGAGGGGGGGGGAGCAGGAACATACTGAAGGGTGGGAGGACAAGCAGGACATGAGAAGGATGACAACAGGTAGGGGAAGAGATAGCAAGGATGAAAGGGTAAAGGGGCCTAGTAAGGAAGGAGGGGTGGTGACTGGAGGAGAGAGGCTACAGGAAGGGGAAGGATGAGAGGGGCATCACTATCGGGGTAGAAGGGAATGGGGGCTCTAAATCGACAACAGCGGGGATAGGGGAGGGGTTGGAAATCAGCAGAGGGGGAGAAGGGGAGGTCAACATGGAAGGCCCAGTAGGAAGTAGTCAGGCTGGGAAGGTGTTCAAGGGGATGGGAGGAATAAGGCAGAGAAAAGGGGTGAGGCGGAAGTAGGGGGTACAGATACAGAAGTCACAGAGGGTGCAGCTGACAGGGGTAAGGGGCAGGGAAGAACAAATACTGGGGTGGTGGAAGGGGTATTAATAATAATAATAATAATAATCTTTATTTTTATTGCGCCTTTCAAAAAATCAAGGCGCAGAACAGGCTTTAAAATACATCCAAATAACATATCATAAAATTCAATAAAATAAGCAATGACATCCACATAATAAATAATAAAATCAGATCGACTCAGTATCCTCCCCAAATGCTTTTTTCCATAAAAAATATTTCAAAGCTTTTTTAAAGCCCCCCACCGTCGAGCACTCTCTAATCCAACGGGGTAGAGATTTCCAAAGGGTCGGTGCTGTGAATACAAAAGCCCGAGGACCGGATGATTTCAAAACTACCCTTGGAATCTCTAGCAACCCCTCGTTGGCTGAGCGAAGCTATCGCTCCGGGATGTAAGGCACCAGAAGCTCTTTCAGGTAACCAGGGCCCAGACCGTGCAGGGCTTTATAAGTCAGCAAGCCAACTTTAAAGGAAATCCGCCACTGAACCGGCAGCCAGTGCAGACCCCGCAACACCGGGGTAATATGGGAAGAATGAGGTGTCCCAGTTAACAACCGGGCTGCGGAGTTCTGCACTAGCTGCATGCGGCGGATATCAACCCCTGGAAGCCCAAAGTAAAGGGAATTGCAGTAGTCCAGGCGCGAGGTCACAAAGGCGTGGATCAACGTAGGTAGGTCTCCGGACGGAACAAGGTGCTTGATCCTAGCGATATTCCTGAGATGGTAAAAGGATAGCTTAACGACCGCCAACACTTGCGCATGCAGTGTCAGCCGATCATCAAGAATTACCCCTAGGTCGCGTACCTGTTCAGAGATAGGAAGCTCAACCACCCCCAGGAATAAACCTGAGGGATGGTCTGTCCCCCACACCCCTATCCGGTGACCTGGATCCACGACCGTCACCTCCGTCTTTCCAGAATTCAGCTTCAGCCAGCTGGACCTCATCCATCCTTGGATTTCCTCGAGACAGTTATTAAACACCGAGAGTGCTACATTCTGGTCAGGTGCAAAAGACAGGTAGAGCTGAGTATCATCGGCATAACAATGAAACTCCAGCCCGTACCATCTTACAATGTCTCAGAGGGGAAGCATGTACACCGCAAACAACATGGGGGACAGCACCGAGCCCTGAGGAGTCCCACAAGACAGAGAGATAGGGTCAGAGGAAAATACTCCCGACACCACTCTCTGTGTTCTACCAGTGAGGAAAGACGTAAATCATCTGTGGACCAAACCTGAAAGCCCACAGATGTTTTTCAGATGCTCAAGCAGTACCCCATGGTCTACAGTGTCAAATGCTGATGACAAGTCCAACAGGACCAAAATGGACCTTTTTTTCTGGTCTCTCACCATCAGGAGATCATTGAGCACCCGAACCAGTGCAGTCTCAGTGCTATGCCTCTTTCTAAAACTGGATTGGAGAGGATCGTAGATGCTATGGATGGACAAATGGTTGTCCAACTGAGTAGTCACTACCTTTCTCAATTAACTTCCCAACAAGGGAAGGTTTGAGATAGGTTCAGTAGTTAGCGAGGAGTCAGGGTCCAAAGAAGCCTTCTTCAACACAGGTGTCACCACAGCCTCCTTCAGGGAGCTGGGATATTCACCAGAGTCTAAGGAGCACCAGACTATCCTCGCTAAAACCGGGATGATGATCTCCCCACAGCCCATAATCAGGGCTGTGGGGCCCGGAGCTAAACTACAGGATGTAGTGCACATACCTTGGACAATCCTCATAACATCTTTGACATCCGGCCTTTTGAAGAGATTCCAGGAGCAAGGAGGGAAAGCGACCAAGGACTGGTCCACAGCCCTTCCCATAGAGAGTGTTGAACGGATCTCCACCCTAATGTCTTCCACCTTATCCGCAAAGAACCGAGCAAGCTCATCACACTGAGATTGTGAAAATGCTCTATGAACCTGTAGGCAGGCTGGGTTGCACAGTCTGTCCACGGTTCGAAAGAGCTGAGCCGGTCGGTTCTGTGCAGCAGCAATTTCCCCGGACAGGAACACTGCCTTCTTACGGGTAATTGCTGACTGATAGAGTTGATAATGCTCTCGCAGTCTAAGATGGTCGGCATCCAAGCGGGATTTCCACCAACATCTCTCTAACCTGTGTCCTAAACGCCACATCTCCCTCAGGTCCCCATCAAACCATGGGGACTGAGGGCGAAGAGAGAGAGGATGCACACGAAATGGAGCAATGGAATCCAGAGCAGAGGTAATGGCCTTATTATAGGTCAGAACCAAAACCTATGGATCCATGCATATCCTAGGGAATTCTGATAGGTCAAGTGCCACAGTTAGACCACTGGGAGTCACATCCCGTAAAGGGCAGTACTTGACCATCTCCACAGTGGTTTGTCTACTCAGGAGGGTGCCAAAATTGAATCTCACAGTGGGATGGTCAGACCATTCGATGGGTTCCACCCCCACGTTGGAGGCCTCCATCCCCAGGAGGAAGACTAGGTCAAGGGAATGGCCGCATTTGTGAGTGGCAGAGGTAACCACCTGTGAGAGGCCCAATGAATTCATCAATTGGAGGAAGTGTTGTCCCAATTGTGAGAGTTCATCGTTGATCCAGGCATTGAAGTCACCCAGCACCATCAACCTGGGGGATTCCAATACCAGGTCAACAATGAAGTCCGCCACTTCCTTAAGGAATGGCTCCCCATCTCCGGGTGGACGGTAGACGAGGGCCAGTCTGTAGCCCCCACCTGCCACTACGACACATTCGAATGATCTGGTCTCCTCAACTGGCACACTGATAAGACCCAATTCAGTCTTGAAACAGACCGCAACCCCCCCACCCCTGCGGTCCAATCTCAGATGGTGAATCACCGAATACCCGGCTGGAACTGCCGCCTCAAGAATGGGGCCAGCATTACCATCCAGCCAGGTCTCAGTGATGCAAGCCAGATCCACTGTACTCACCAAGTCAGTCATAATAGCAGTCTTGTTCACAATGGATCTGGCATTGCATAACACCGCCCGAGTTGGACAGATCCCCTGGGAAGCCACAGCTATCGGCCCATCATTGCTAATGATGGTGCCTTTGGGTATGGGGGTCAAACAGGGAAACCCTTGTTCAGACCTCCATTTCGCCCCAGGGCGTCTTCTGGGCTTAACAATCCAGATGCAGAGCTCTCATAACCATCCTCCACTGTTCATGCCTCCACCTCCCTCCTCCCTATGGGCAATCCCAAGGCCCGACAGCGCTGATAGACTGAAAAAGCTAAAGGAGTGGGGAAAAGGGGCGAAGGGCATGAAGGGTGGAGGATGAATAGCGCACGACGTGGGGGGTGGGGTAATAATAAATATCCCCATCCTTCAACATGAGGCAAGATAATGATCTCTTACTCCAACCAATACTAAAAATCTCACCCCTAAATTAAAATAGCAATTAACCTACCAAATTAAACCACCCAAAAAGACACAATCCCAAACCCAAATAATCTGTCAATCCAAAATTTCTTAAATGAAACCCACAATTTCTTAAATGGAACCCACTTTCCAGAAAAAAATAAAAGAAGTAAACAATTAATAAATAAATAAATTATTAGAAGGGAAAGGGGGTAAGGGATGGGGGGTAATTGTCCTGGGGGATTCTATTCTGAAAGGGGTGAGATGAGGCAGAAAGAGGGAAAGGCATAGCCGTATTTGGTTGAAGCTGTCTGCAGTTTGACTGCAGAAGTGGCAGGGCAGGCACTGTTCAAGTGTGCAGTGAGGGAGGAAGAAACCTCATTTAGTGTTGCATGTGAGTACAAATGACTTGGTGGGGGAGACTGTGGAAGTAGTGAGGGGGGGTTCGAGTAGTTGGGCAGGCAGTGTGAGGGGTTGGGGGAGTCTGTGGTATTCTCGGAGGTACTGCCGGTACCATGTGCAAGCATGGGGAGGAAGGGTAGGCTTGAGGAGTTCAATGAGTGGCTGAGGGATTGTTGCCACACCAAACATTATGGGTTAGTGACTAACTGGGGTAGGGTCTGGGGGGAATAGTGATTTGTAATTGGGGGACAGGGCACAGTTGAGCAGGAAGGGGAAGGGAGTATTAAAGCAGGATTAGTGCCAGCCCAGTGGTGCTGAGGGTTGAGGCGCTGGACGCCACTCCTCACGCCATGCTGATGACCTGGGTTCAGACTTGAGCCCAGGCCACCAGGGGTCGGCAGGGGAGAGATAGGATTGAGCATCCGGAGGACTGCTCTCCAATCCCAGAGAGGGAACCAGGAACCCACCGCTCTGTAGCGGTCCCTGGTGATGACCGAGGCACTACTAGAGCGCTGCAGAAAAGGGGCAGAGTGCGGTGGATGTTGGCATGCTGTGTCTAAGTGTCATTACACACCCGCACTCCGCAAAGGGGAGAAAAGTGGAAAAAGGTCTATGGTCAGGCAGCATGAGCTTCCAACCCCTGCTGCCTGCCCTGAATGGCACCTCCCCTACCGGACCCTGCTCTGGTGGGTCTACCTGAGAAGCTCTTCACCACCCCGCCATGGGGGGGGTAATCCGTGGAGGTGAGGAGGTCGGCCTGATGTCGGGTGCAGGGCTAGTGGAGTCAGTCGGGATGACCAAGCCAACCGTAGCCTGGGGAGAAAATATATACAAAAAAAAAGGTAGGATTAGAGGGGTATATCTCTACTAAGGTGGATTTAAACTAGTGGGGAGGGTGGCCAAAAGACTGAGGTTGGTAGAAAGGTCTGGACAGGGGAGCCTAATGAGCTCACCACCCTACATATAGGTAAAGGCGGAGGCATAGTAACCCTGGGAGGGGGAGGGCAGAGTGGTCTGAATGTAATACAGAAGGCACCACTGCCCAGTAAGAATAAGGAGGAGAAAGAGTGCGGACTACCAATTGGAGAGACACAGGCCAAGGAGGAGAAGAGTGAGGAGAAGGAGGGGTACAGTTGGAAGGTGGTCTGACTTAATGGCTAGAGAACTGGTTACAGGGAAGGGTGCAGAGGGTGGTGGTGGTGGGGTAGCTCTTGGCACCCAGAGCAGTGACAAGCAGGGTGCCGCAGGGCTCAGAGCTGGGCCCAGTGCTATTTGGGCTCTATATCTCCGATATAGCACACGGAGTGGGGAGCAGGGTTAGTCTGTTCGCACATTATACCAAACTGGGGGCAGTGGTGGACAAAGAAGATGGATGGCTAAAACTGCAGGGGAACCTAACCAACTAGAGACATGGGCAGTAGAGTGGCAGCTAGGATTCAGTACAAAGAAGTGTAAGGTGATGCACTTCAGGGCTAAGAACCAGAAGAGGGACTATTGGTTGGGGATCACAGAGAAGGAGAAGGACCTAGGGATGTTGGTAACTGGGAGCATGAACAACTCGGCCCACTGCACGAGAGCAGCAGTGAAGGCAAGCAGGATGCTGGGGTGCTCCACAAGGGGGTTCTCAACCAGACACAGGGATGTGAACCTACCTCTCTACAGATCATTGGTCTTACCACACCTAGAGTAATGTGTGCAATACTGGAGGCCATACCTGAGGAGAGATATAAAGTTACTGGAGGGGGGTGCAAAAGAGGGCAACAAAAATATTAAAGGGGATGGAAGGAAAGGAATATGAAGTTAGGCTGAAGGAGCGGAACATGTACATACTGGAAGAGAGGAAGGATAGGTGGGATATGATTGAAGCATTTAAATACCTGAGGGGCTAAATAAACTTAGCAGCAAGAGGGTATTTAAACTGAGGGGTGGAAGAGAGACGGGGGGGGCACAGACTAAGGTTGGAAGGCGGATATTTCAAGAGAGAAATGAGGAGGCACTACTTCTCTGAGAGGGTGGTGTCTAGTTGGAATGTGCTGCCAGAGGGGTTGGTAACATGTAGAACAGTCAATAGCTTAAAGGAGGAGTGGACTAAAGCAAAAGGAAGAGTCGGGGGCAGGGGCTGGGGCAAGCGGGGAGGAAATGAGGGGAGGAGGCTGGGGTAGCTGCAATCTAGGGTGCTAGCTGCACACTTGTGCAGACTTACATAGGCTGATTGGTGTGTTCTGCTGGCAGATTCATCTGTTCATATGTTCGTATGTATGTTCGTATGTAAAATCACAGTGACTGTTCATGAGCAGAGGTCCTAAAATGCCTATGTTGAAAATTTGGTGACAAATGTCCATAAAATGACGGTGTTACAAGCGTGCATTGTGCAGTTTCCACGCACCCTCGTAACTTCACAAATTTGTAGTATTTTCACTCCAGATTTTCACCATTGGCATTTTTTCAGACCTCCTTATGAACAGTACAGCTGTCATTGTTCACATCCTGCCCGAAATATGCATTTACACATCTGGTGCAGAATACCGTAGTTGCTGTGGGAAATCAATGTTCGGGACAGATTAAGAAAATCATAGTGACAGTGTTCATGAGCAGAGGTCACAAAATGCCTATGTTGAAAATTTGGTGAAATAATTCCACTAAATGACTGTTACGCACATGTGTTGCACAGTTTCCATGTACGCTCGGAAGTTTGAGCATTTTTAATATTTTCACTACAGAGTTTCAACATTGCCATCTCTTTACACCTCCCTATGAATGGTACAGCTGTCATTGTTCACATCATGCCCGATCTGTGTTTTCGTACATCTGGTGCACAATGGCACAGTCGCTGTGAAAACTCAACTTTCAGGACGCATTAATAAAATCACACTACCACTGTTCATGAGAAGAGATCCCAAATGCTTTCATGAGGTGGAGGCCACAAAATGGCTATATTAAACATTTGTACTGCAAATACCAACAAATGCTCGGAGCGTTGCGGTTTCTAACCATAACATCCCACCCTGTACAGACTGACAGGCATCAGGGGTATGCCTTTTGATTGCCGACTGCAATGCTTATGCCATTCCAACCACACCCCCCACCCTGCAGCCACTGACAGGCATCGAGCTGTGCCTTGGACTCTTCGGCCCCACAGTTCACTCTATTCTATATTGCACCCATTTCAGCATATGTCCTAATGGAGTGGGGTGACTGTAAAGCTGAACACCCCAAGGCACATCTCAACACTTCTCAGTGTCTGCAGGATAGGGTGAGGAGAAATGGCATGAACATTATGGGTGACAACCCAAACGCATACCGCAATGCCTGTCTGTCTCTGCAGAGTGGAGGTGAGGTTGGCGTGAAGTTCAATACTTCACTGCAATTCCTACTCTGCATCTGTCTAACTCCTGCATTTCCAATGCTAATACCAGCAAGCAAAAATTTGGCATTGACAAATGCTTGTTTATAGTATACAATCAGAGTCTGTTCTGCCACACATTTAAAATTAAAAAAAAATGTTGAAATTAGAGAAAGTGAAACTGACAAATGACTAAAATGGCAGCTGTCACTAGTGGCGACAACTGTAGCAACTGCTCAAAATTCATAGCTGAGCAGGAAAACAAACAGACCACTAAGAAAACAGTATCCAATGTAAAAAATGCTGCTCTTCTATCTAGTGACAGCTGCCATTTCAGTCATTTGTCAGTTTCACTTTCTCTGGTTTCAGCAGTGACAGCCATAGCATTTTTTGTTTGTTTTTAATTGTCGCAAGTACTGCTGACAATAGCTTACTGCTGTACCACTGATCTGATGTCAGATCGATGGTGCAACAACAGTCTGCTATCAGATCAATGGTACAACAGTCTGATGTCAGATCAATGGTACAACAGCGTTTCAGCTGTCACTGAATTCTATGCAGAACAGACACTGATCATATATAATAAACACATTTAAGATACATAAAACTGCTTGCAGGAATGATCAGGGGTGGGGGGACACAATGGGCCACCAGGAACTGTGTAGCACAGCTAGAACAGGGGCAGGCAGCTACAATACAGATGCCCTACCCTCAGGGGGAAGGGAGTATGGGCTACTGCCCAGTTAAGTGGTTGTTTGCAGCAGCAATAAACAGCACTGCTTGGGAGGCTGTTGACCAGTGCTGAAAATCTTCAAATATACCGTTGAGCTGGTATGCATGAGGGGACCACCTCATTTGAATAGGTACAGTGGTATTTCAGCACTCTGGCACTGCCAGGTTTGTGGGGTGCTCCCTGGTCTTCTGAATATGGGCTGGCCAGGAGCACTTGCACAAACCCAGGGTATCGCACATGCTGACCATCTTAGTGCTTGTGCTAACCTTTGACTATTGGGCCATAAGTCCTTTACTCTCCCACAGCACCTTACCAAAATTAACTCCCTCAACACCCACTGTACAAATCATTCCCTTACTGACTAAGTCCAATCCTCACACCCTCACCACATTCTTCACACTAGCACCCCTCCAGATGCTTTCAGTGACCATTGCATGGCCTACCATGTATGTATTATCTGGTCTACTGAAGCCCCACCCGAAGTTTGTCTGGCCTGTCACTCATGTCTCAGGATCTCCCTTCCCTGCTAAATAATCTTTGGGCCACACTGAATGGTTAGCACTTACTATATTCATCAAAACCGATGTTGCTCCGAGCCACCAGGGAGGCTAAATCAATTTACTGTACTTTGCCAACAACCTTCAGAACAATTTTTGCAGCAAAATGTAGCTAAGGGAGATGTAGTATGGAGCTCAAAAGCAGCAAGGGAACAACTTGCAGTTTATCAGCTTGGCTCAACAGTCACCTGGCATAAGGTACCACAGCTGGGTCGAGAGATGGGATTGCAGTGTTCCTTTAGTAGATACAACAACAGTGCTTCTAACACAATCTCCCAGCAAGGCTTTTGTGGGGGGTTGTCTTAGAGACACTGCTGCTGTATCTACTAAAGGAACACTGCAATCCCATCCTGCGACCCAGCTGTGGTACTTCATGCCAGGTGACTGCTGAGCTGATAAACTACAAGACCTTCAGAAGACCCTTACTGTATATTCCTGATAGGTTTTGGAAGGTTATTCACCTCTTTTCTGACCTCTCTACCCAGTGTACTTTCTCCATCTTCAAATTTGGAAATTCACTTATCGCTAACCAAACTTGGCATATAGAGATGAAATATTTGAACTTGGAGCCACTTGCACTTCATTACCTAGCAAAATGTTCAATATATTATAGTGGTTCCAGACACTTGTTCTTCGAGCCAGAGCAGACTGCTTATTTTCTAATGACTCAGCTTAAGAAAAAAAACAACAGAAAGTCAGCAGGATTCTGATGCCTTTTTGGACTCTGACAAAACAAGTCAAGTAGATATGGATGTGGTCATAAAATCATTAAATAAGACGTATAAGTAGAGACCACAAGACAGACTGAAAGTGGTAGCTTATTAATTTCTGTTTATAATTTATAATTCTTACTGTTGATTTTTATCTTATTTCCTTTGAAACTGTTGAAAACAACATTAAAAGAACTACTGACTTGAAAATTTCTCAGAACAGCAACATATAGAAAAATTTATAAATGTTCTGCATAGAAACATAGACTCTGACGGCAGATAAAGACCGCTTGGTCCACCTAGTCTGCCCATTTCCCTACCTATTGGATAAGCTGCAGATCCTAGTTAACCAACAGCCTACTTCTTCCTACCCCCATCAGAACTGCCTTATGTGTCCCATGCATTCTTGAATTCCCCCACTGTTTTTGACCCCTCAACCTCCTCAGGAAGGCCTTTCCATGCGTCCACCATCCTCTCTGTAAAAATATACTTCTTCACATTGCCCCTGAGCCATTCCCCCTCTGTCTTCATAGAAACATAGGCTTTGATGGCAGATGAGGACCATGGCTCTGTGAACAGCTGGCACCACTCACAACGGTGCATTGTATATGTATAATTATTCCACAGTCCATAATGTTATTTTTTTATTTATTGTCATTCTTGTTCCCTATATTCTGTCCTCTTAATATAGTTAGTAAAAACCTTCTCGCCAAGGGACATAGAAGAAGGACCAAATTATGTATTTGAAACTGAAGCAAAAAAATGTGCTATTATTGTGGTACTGCAAAATGTATAGTAGTATATTAATATAGAAAAACAATAATAACTTACATGCAAGCCTATTGGACTGCCCTCTCTTTTTTAGGGCAAGTCTGATATTATTTATTCTTCACATTATTTATTTCCTTCTTTTTGTTTTTTATGCTTATAATGAACTGTTTAACAGTGCCATAAAAACAATTGATTTTAATTGTAACTGAATGAAAAATCAATAAAATATAATTATTTAAAAAAAAAAACTTTATCCCTGACTTTTGGCACTAGGCAGAGACTAGCAAGGCTCCAACATACCATAACCTTTAAGATTCCGGATGACGATCTGCTTGAAGTGGTACCTCACATCAGGTACTAAGAGATGTGGCTGGAATAGAGCCTCAGTTTTTCTATTCACCTTGACGCCATGTATAGAAAATCTGCCCTAAACTAGGTGTGATGTTCCACAACAAATCCTATCTTCCTCTCCAGGTCTGCCATGAGATTATCCTCAAGATTATCTTGCTCTGATCTAGCTATGCAGATATAGTCTACAGTACTCCCTCAAAATCTACACCTGCCAGTTCCACTCTTAGGATCATGGTTTAGACATGGTTGTGTCATTTATTATTTATTTATTTCAATTTTGTTAACCGGGTAGGCCCACTGGGTCACAAAGATCCCTTTTTATTTTTATTTTTTATTTAAACTTTTGTTTACCAGGTGAGTACAATCTATGACCTGGGACCATATCTATACAGTCAAAACGGTACAAATTTGTTAAACATATATTACAAACATTACAATAATGACAGAATATAATGCTCAATACACATAACAAAAAACATTGAAAAAGACTGACAGTGCAATTTGCTAGGGAAATAATTCTTTAGCTTAACTTTAAAAGTGTGATGGGTAAAATTTCCATGCAATAAAATAGGAAGCTCATTCCAATTTTTAGCTGCAGAACAAGAAAAAGAACCATCCCCATTTTAGTCTTGATTTTGGGAACAATTAATTTTATCTGTCCATTTGACTGGGGTTCCCTTGAATTCATGTAAATTGACAACAATGAATAAAGCGGAGAATTTGTGCGCTGGTGAAGAATATTATCAGTCAGGCAAGAAAGACTAAATAGACTATTAAGCCTCAGTGGAAGCCAGATAGAGAGTCTGTATAATTCACAATGGTGGGTAGAATAAGGTAATTTAAAAACAAATCTACAAATGCCATGAAATACAGAGGTAAGGAGAGATGATTCTCTTTTAGACAAATTTAAAAAAAGAAATGAACTATAATTTAACTGTGGAAGTAATACACCCCTGGCTATTGCCTTCCTAGCTGGTAGAGTTAACAAGGATTGAAACTTAAATAGAACACCCAATCTTCAATTTACTTGATGGGAAATTAAATTTGTATGATTGGAAAAGGTTAAGTTTTGGTCCAGCAGGACTCCCAGATATTTAAATTGTTTTACCTGCTCCAATTTATTTCCCAATCTATCCATTATCAACAAATCCCGAGCTCTACTGAGTCTCAATCTGGACCCAAAAAGCACACATTTGTTTTTTCTACTGTTTAGTGCCAAGTGATTCTCTTCTAACCAACTACACAATTCACCAAAGTCTTCACTTAAGGACTCATTTATTAATTCCACTGAAGCTGAACTTTTATGCAAAATAATATCATCTGCATAACTCAAACAATTCATACGCTGTAATAATGATGGAACAATATCTACAAATAAGGTAAACAAAAGTGGCCCCAGGATAGATCCCTGGGGCACTCCCTGTTGTAAAAACCTATAAGCAGAACAGGTTCCACTTAATCCTACCTTTAGAGGCCATTCAGTTAAATAACTTTGAAACCAATCAAGTGATACTTCTGCTAAGCCATAGTTCCAGAGAGTCCTGATCAGCAGGGGATGGTTCACCAAATCAAAGGCCTTGGACAGGTCCATGAACACAGCACAGCACCAGTGAGCAAACCTTCATCCATAGCTACACTAGTGTGGTTCGTGAACCTGGCCAAGGCCGTTCCCGTTCCGTGAAATTTCTGAAACCCATGCTTATCAGGATTCCTAAAACCAGTGTACTGTAAATAATTAGAAAGTTCTTCATCAACAAGTTTTTCGAAAATCTTACCTAAAGGCGGCAGAAGAGAAATAGGACGATAACTGTCCATATCCATTCTGCCACCAGATTTGTAAATTGGTTTGATTACTGTTTGCGCCTTTCAGGGGTGACCTGGAGTTAGTTACATGTACAGTCATTTGAAATAGTAACAAATATACATGGAGACAACAAGATGTGCATACAGATCCACTAGTGCCGTAGATCATACATGCAAGTCATTGAGAAGTACAAAGCATGAGGAGACCACCAGGGTGAGTGTAAGGAATAATACCCAACAGGGTGGGCAGTATTGGGCTATACCAGACCACCAGGGGTGTAATGAGGCTCAGCGCTGCAAGCAGAAAGGCTTATAGCCCCTGGAAGGTCCAGTATGGTCCATACCGCCCACCCCGGAGCGTATAATTGGGCTTAGGAAATGGGCTGCATGTGACATTTCTATGTACAATTGATAAAATTAGAAGACATATAAAAAATAAGTACAGATCCATAAGCAAATGGCTTGCTACCTTTTATTGGACCAACATAGATGATACAAAATAGAAGAGTAACATCTATGTTGGTCCAATAACAGGTATCAAACCATTTGCTTCTGGATCTGTTCTTACAAGGACCAATAGGGTAACTAAACTAAATCTAAAAAATAAGTAGAAATCAATTGAAAATTATTTTGTTGCTAAAGTAGTCCCTCTACTTGTATACTTGCCAGTAGAGGGCATTGCGGCATTTCACAGTTGCTTAACTGGTTATCCAGATAACTGTAGATTTCCTTACCGAGGGGTGTTTCCTTTATTTGTGGAAAGGTTGCCGGTGCTGTGTTTTATTTATTCATGGATTTGTTTTCCTCACTTGCCAGTGCTGTGTTTTATTTATTTATGGATTTGTTTTCCTCACTCACCGGTGCTCTGTTTATTTATTTATGGATTTATTTTCCTCGCTCACCGGGGCTGTGTTTTATTTATTCATGGATTTGTTTTCCTCACGCGCCGGTGCTGTGTTTTATTTATTTATGGATTTATTTTCCTCGCCCGCCAGCACTGTGTTTTATTTATTTATGGATCTGTTTTCCTCACCCACCAGCGCTGTGTTTTATTTATTTATGGATTTGTTTTCCTCGCTCGCCAGTGCTCTGTTTTATTTATTTATGGATTTATTTTCCTCGCTCACCGGTGCTGTGTTTTATTTATTCATGGATTTGTTTTCCTCACTCGCCGGTGCTGCGTTATATTTATTTATGGATTTGTGTTCCTCACCCGCCGGCACTGTGTGTTTTATTTATTCTTAGATTTGTTTTTTTCGCTCGCCAGCACTCTATTTTATTTATTCATGGATTTGTTTTCCTCGCTCGCTGGTACTCTGTTTTATTTATCTATGGATTTGTTTTCCTCACTAATCGTTGCTCTGTTTTATTTATTTATTGATTTTCTTTTTATTCCATTCATGACTCTGTGGTGTGTCAGCAAGTCGGAGAAGGGGAGGAGTGCATCAGGCAGATGGAGTGTGAGGGTGTGGAGGAACGTTAGAGTGTAGTAACACAAAAGGAAAAAAAGCTTCTTTACAGTGCTTGTATCAACCGCAGGTGGACATAAGGCGAGTCAGATTGTCTCACAGTAGCCAAGCAGCTACTCAATCCTCTCCTAGCCCCCACCCCCCCCACCGGTTGACCCTCAGCAAACCATGCTCATTCCTGAACAGGGGTTACCAGCATGGCAGGAGGCAAGCTGTGCCTCTTCATAAAGGAGTCTTTCCTCATTCATACAAACACTGAGGCCAAGTGCTCAAGCTGCAGTTGGTGTTGACACCGAAAAAGTCCCCTGATGAAGCGATACAATGCCTTGAAGCGCTAGTATTTTTTTCTGTTCAGTTTGGTAAATGAATGTGTTATTTTGCCATCTAGTTCACGTGCATGGCCTCACTCTGTTTTCTTCTCCTCATTCATAAGTGACAGAATCCTCCCCCTGCGCCGTTCCCTCAGCAGGATCCTCCTGGTCTGGTTCACTATCTCCATGGTGTGGGAGATAAGTATAATATGTTGCAGGAGGCAACAGTAGAGAGGCAGGCGAGATCTCCTCCGCCCAGTAGCGCATTTGAACAACGTGTGTGGGATGCGCGCCTCGTGGACGGTTGCATGGCCCCAGCAATCGCACATCTCTGGAGATGCACGGCATGGGCATGGTCACACCAAAACATGTGGCAGGAGTCCCAAGGGGGCATGAGTCGGCACGCGCAATGTGTACGTGTGCACTATTGGGCCCATGACACTTAGTGCGCAATAGGGCCCATGACACATAGTGCGCAACAGGGCCCATTGAGCACCATACCCCATAGACCCAATAGCGCCCGAGTGCCATGGGCCCGATAGCACCAAGACTGCCTTAGGCCCAATAGTGCCTGAGCACCATAGGCCCAAAAGCACCCAAGCACCATGGGCCCAATAGTGCCTGAGCGCCATAGGGTCCATGACGCATAAGGAACCACGGTCCCAATAGGGCTACTAGCGCATGGTGCACAGTAGGCGGCAGCACATGCCACGGCGCATGCATGTTGCTGAGGGTGCACTGAATATGTTACGCCATTGCGCCATGACATGCGCCGGAGCAAGTCCATTGCACAATGCGCAAGAGTGTGATATTCAGCCGTCACTTGCAAATGAGCTCATCAGTCTATCCGCGGTGCAATGGGGATATTTGCATGTCATTACCATTGCGCAACAGCTCATTTGTATGCGATGTGCTATAAGGGCGCCACACAACAGCACAGGCCATGGACTGGTATTGCACCAACTGAGGTAAGTTGCGCCTGCCATGGGGACGGTCAACACAGCAGGATGGATGGCTGGGGTGGGCCACTGCAGCCACTAACCACACATCCACATCCACAGGGAGCAACATCTCTGAGTATGAGGAGGGTGAGGAGTGTGGGCCTGCTCGCAAGTGCAGGCCCTGCCTTACAAAGGTGGAGGCCGATGCCCTGTTTGAGGCGTACCTCGACAGGGAGCCATTGCTAAGTGGTGCCACTTGCACACCCCAGACCAGGTCCGCCGCCTGGGTGGAGGTTGCAGCGGCTGTGAACCAGCAGAACAGCGACCAGCAGTCCACCCAGGAGTGTAAGAAGAAGGTGGGCACCGAGAAACACCATTAAAGAGAAGGTAGCGGCCATACGGGCTGCCAGGATAGCCACTGGTGGGGGCCAGGCCGCTGTGCCACAGCTAAGGGTGCAGGAGGAGCTATTGGTGGCCACCATGTGATGCAGCACTGTCAAGGGTGTGCCGGGCGGTGGCTTCCAGACTGGAGGGAACCCATCACTGCATGGTAGGTATGGCGGGGGTGGGGTGGGGGGCGTGCCTGCTGCGGTGGCACTAACGCATCTGTGTTCCCTTACAGCACCGGCTTGCCAGCATGCAGTGGCAGGGGCACCTGTGGCTGCCATGGGGGCAGGCCCAGCCCCAAAGGACCAGCCATGCACCTCCATGGGCATCTGGGGGCCTGATTGGCTGTAGCACACCGCCCCCGTCCAGCCGGATGTCCTGGGTGTGGTGGCAGATGAGGCCCTGGCTGTGTTCCAGCGGGATGCCAGCCATAGCATGCTCTATGTGGAGACACAGATCAGGGCGGGGTCTGACACTGGTGACAACATGACCATAATCCTGGACAGTGGGGGCATTGTCATGGGGGAAGACACCCATACCATCCATCATCACTGGCAGCACGGCCAGTGGCCAGCCTGTAGTGAAACAGCTGCCCGCCACTGCTCCTGGTTCTCCTGTGTGCACAGGCACAGCGGCACTGGGTGGTAGGGGTGGTGCAACTGCCCAGGCGCTGGCCGGCGCACAGGGTCTGGAAGGGCAGCAGCAGCAGACGGCTGGGGACTTTGGGTGGCCGGGCCCAGCATCCGCCGCCGGTGTGCCTGACACTGATCAACCCCATGGGGACCCTGCCGTGTAGCACCCACCTGAGCGGAGGGCCATGCAGCGCAGTCGTACACCACCAGTGGGATGGTGACACGCCCATGCCCCCCTGTGCGCCGACCCCTTGACAGAGCACACCCAATTGCTACGGGCCTCCATGAAGCAACAGGTGCTGCTCATGGCTGGGGTGCATGCACTCTGCACAGAGGTGTGCCAGGCAGCTGAGCAGCATGAGAGGGGCACCACACAGGCCCTGGAGGCCATATAGCAGCTGCGGGAGGATACAACCGCATCCCTGGACTGCACTGCCAATGTGATCATGGATGGCCTTGCACCACTAGCTGCCACAGGGTATGGCCACATGCCACAGACACCGCAGAGTGCAATGTCCACTCCACGGACCCGGTGTCGGGCGACACCCTCAGTGTTGATGCCAGGCTCCGCTGTGGGCATCCCAGGCATGCCTGAGGCAGGCCTGTTTGGGTGCCTGCAGACCCCTGTGAGGACCCAGTCGTGCTCCCACAGTTTGACCCCTGGGACAGTCACAGACCCCTCGTGGCTGTTGAGCAGCCTGTGGCTGCCGAGCAGCCCCGGCGTGGCCACCCTGTGTCTGTGGAGGCCCTGTGTCCACACAGCGAACCTGATATGCGTGTCACCCTGTCTGCTGTCTGCTGCCACCAACCTGTGTGCACCTGGGTGATGTGTGTGTACATGACACAGTCATGGCATCAGTTTGTCACGCCACACACCACCTGTGTGCGCACCTGCCCAGCCACTGGCCCATGTGGTGTGTGCATGATGATGGCAGCACATCACTAGTTGCACCTTTTTACTGGCGCCCTACATCTGATCCACGCCACGTGCTAGCACCTGGGCATGTGCCTGCAGGTGCCAGTGTGTGTGTGAGTGTATGTATGTTGCTGTACTGTGCTGCATGGTGTCGTGTGTGGCTGTGTGGCACTGCCCCCCCACCCCTTCCCCACATCTGTGTGGGTATGCCCATGGCCATGCCCGCATATGCCTGTGTGCCGTGTCACTGTGTCTGTTCTGTGCATGGGGGTATGTCCACCTACCTGCGTGCACTGTAGTGCTGCTGTGCGATCGTGTCATGATGCTGGCATGCCATCCTCTGGAGCCAGGGATTCCTCCACCCGGGGCAGGCTGCCCACCACCCCCCAGCCCATTGCCCACGTCATCCCCATTGTTGTCCCCCACTTTGACCTCGACAGCTATCCCACGGTCAATGGCAATGTTGTGCAGCATGCAGCAGGCCAGGAATAGGCCGCAGGCCTTAGAGGGGCTGTACTGCAGGGCACTGCCAGACCTGTCAAGGCAACGGAAACATGCCTTCAGCATCCGGAACACACGCTTTATGATGTTCCGCATGCTGACATGTGCCTCACTGTATTGGTCCGCTGCTTCGGATGACGGTGCCAGTAGGGGGTGAGCAGCCAGGGCCTGAGTAGGTAGCCACTGTCACCTGTGTGGACAGAGATATGGTTAGCCTGGTGTCCATTGTCTCTGTGTCCCTTGCCCATCCCTGGCACTCCTGCCAGTGCATCTGCCCCACCTGCACTCCTCCCATGCGCTGCTCTGCCCAGCTGCCCATGGTCATGCCATACTCACCCACTAGGTGACCTGTGGGGATGTCCCCACTCTCAAATCTATGGCACAGTGCTGAGCTGTGCCAGATGAAGGCGTCATGTGCACCCCCAGGGTGTGTGGCACAGACATTGGTTATTCACCCCCTGGCATCTCACACCACCTGGCAGTTGATACTGGGGTAGCCCTTTCGGTTTATGTATGCTACCCCTCTGGGCCAGGTGGCATGCGGATGCCCACATGGGTGCAGTCGATGGCCCCTAGCATGCCAGGCATCCGTGCTACCCTGTGGAACTCCTGCATGGTTGCTGTACACTCTGCCTGTATGCTGGGGAAGTGGATGTATTCTGCAGTATATGGCAGCAGGGCGTTGAGGAATTGTGTGAGGAGTCGTGACGTGGCTGACTGGGTTATGCCTGGGTGTCCCCTGTTGGTCTCTGGAAGGTGCCTGTGGCGAGCAGGCACATGACAGATATTACCTTCATCTCCACTGTCAGGGCATGGCTCTATCTAGTGGGTGCCTGCATCTCCTCACTGCACAGCTCATAGAGCTGCCTCACAATCACCCGGTTCAGGCAATACCAGCCCATGATCTCCATGTCAGCATGGGTCTCGGAGCTGATGCGGGGACGGTACCGCCTGTTCCGGGTGTACCGCCGCCGGGCCCTTCCACGGCCACGTCACTCTGCCTTCTGCCTCCTAACACCCCTCATTATGGCCTCCATCTGGAATGCAGCACTAGCCACGGCCCCTGTTATCCTGTCACTCCCTGGGTGTCCAGCTCCACTGGCCACCTGTCGCTGTGGGGCAGTGCCTCTCACTCAGCCAGGCGCACTCCTGCACCACCTGCCACTGGCTGTCACCTGCAGGCTCTGTCCCCCACCCCTGTGGGTGCCTGTGATGCTCCCCTCTGAATCAGGTGGCTCATTCCCCCTCTCACTGTCTCTCACTCCCTCTGTCCGTCTCCCTGTCTATCACACACTCCCACTCTGTCTCTCTCTCTCTTGTTCTGTCTCTCTCTCTGTCTACCTGTCTGTCTCTCCCTGTATTGCTCCTCTCTGGCTCAAGTGCCATCCCCCTGCTTGCTCCCTGTTTTTATAGGCTCGAGTCTGCTCCATGCATCTGGCAGTTGCTCCTCACTTGCGCCTTAGGTCAGGGGTTGAATATCGCACTGTGCCGCATATTCATGGGTACGCCCCCTGCCCTTGCGCATGCATTCATTACTGCTGCACATTGGCGCACTGCTACTGTGCAGTGGCTCCCGCTGAATATCGCTATATGGCGCATCTTCGCAGTTGCGCATGCGCAACACGAATATTCAGGCCATTATGTATATGCTACTGGGGCTACACATTTAAGATGTGGTGAGTTCATATACTAACTTTTTTTATGCTCAAGTAATTAATTTCCCTGTGTAAACCTATGCAAATGTAACTGCTGTCCCATGCTCTCATGACCACAGACGAACCATTTTCAAACATGAATGAACCATTGTTGACCATGGTTGATGGTGGTGTGTCCAGAACTTTCAAAAAACATTCTGAGAAAGGACATAATATACAGCGATCATGCTTGAAGAATTCTGTAGCAACTTTGACCAAGAACAGTAGTCAAATGGAACCAAAACTATTTATTAATCAGCATGGCTTATTAATAAACTATTGTTTTTAGGAATACAACTTAAATTTGAATGCATTTAAAAAAAATGTTTTTACTGTACCATAATAAGTTTAAATGATGGAACTTCTAATGTGATAAAACAGTTTTTATATTTTAACCAGGATACAATCCATAATAAATAGAAACAGGGAGAAACATAAACTTTGACAGCAGATAAGGACCGCTTGGCCCACCTAGTCTGCCCATTTCCCTACCTATTGGATAAGCTGCAGACCCTAGTTAACCAAGAGCCTACTTCTTCCAATCACCCACCAGAATTGCCTCATGTCTGTCCCATGCATTCTAGAATTCCCCCACTGTTTTTGACTACACAACCTCCTCAGGAAGGCGGTTCCATGCATTCACCACCTTTCTATGACAGAATGCTTCCTCACATTGCCCCTGGGCTGTCCCCCTCTATCTTCAAATTATGTCCCCTTGTTCTTGCACATCTCTTTTTCTGAAAGATGCTACCCACTTGGACTTTGTTGATTCCCTTGAGGTACTTAAAAGTTTCTATCATATTCCCCCCTCCCTCCTTTCCTCAAGGGTATACATATTAAGCTCCTTTAGTCTCTCTTTGTATGGCTTCTGATGCAGACCCTGCACCATTTTAGTTGCCCTTCTGTGGACTGCCTCCATCCTGTCTATGTCCTTGTGGAGATGAGGTCTCCAGAAATGCACGTAGTACTCCAGATGGGGTCTCACCAACTGACTGTACAGAGGGATGACAACTTCCTGTTTTCTACTGGTGATGCCTTTCCCTGTAAATCTTAAACAGGTCACAAAAAGAAATACATTTGCTTCACATCATAAATCAAAAACCTAATCATGAAAATGATTATCAAGCATGGACACTAAAAACATAGTAAAAACATAGATTTAGATCATGGACAAGCATGGCTGCTACCTGAAATCATTTAAAATGGTATTTTCAGACTTTTCCTTTCATTTAAGAAGTTAAAACTAGATTTAGTTCCCCTGATTTGCCTCTTTATTGTGTGGGTTTTCCTGCCATTTGTGTATGTTCTTCGACCATGGACAGTCTTGTTCTGGAACCATGGCTAAATCATGGCTGGAGTTATCATGAACAAAGATAAGGGACAGAGCAGGGGTGACTATGAAAGTCCAAGGACAACCAGAGAGCAGGCAGGCTCGACCTCGCTTTTCACTCCTTCTACCACTTTGCCCTTAGTACATCTTCTCTCACACAGTACTGCTTTCTCTATGCACATCCCTCTTCCCTTTCTAGAAGTTTGGGTTCTTTCAAACTGTTCCCCCTTTCTTGACTAAATACTGGCTTGCCACTGTTCCCAGTTCCCTCTCCTCTCCCCTCTCTCCTTACCCCTTCCATCCCATCCTCTTACTCCCTCCTATAATCTGAAGCTCAGTCCTTTCATATCCCCTGCTGTAAATCTGTAGCAGGTCAGTCGGCTTTCTCTAGCTACCTTCCAACACTGTGCAAATACTTCCCTCTCCTAATACAGCTCTCATCCTCCATGCACTCTCTCAAATCACTCCTACTAACACACTTCTCAAAAGCACGCACCTGCAACCCATCTTCCTCTTCTCTCCAGCATTACAACAACCCCTGCACTATTTGCCCTCTCCTTTCTTATTCATTTCACCTCTTACTCTATTGTAAAGCTTAATATTCAGTGCACTCCGTAATTTTGTATTTTTATATCCTCACAGTTTGTTACAGGTATCTTGCCTTTTATAAGGATAGAACAGGATAGGACTTTTATTGATATAGCTCTTTTCCAGGACTCAAAGTACTTAACAAATTAAAACCAATAACACATCTTATCACAATTATAAGAGTACAGGATACAAAACCTTGCTCAAATTATAACCATAAAACTATAAGTATACAAGCTATCAGTCCCCGGAAAGGGTCTGTTTTTTTTTTTCGTGAACTTGGTTTATCCCTACTAGCGCCGCTGTCTCAGGGCATCTCACGGGTGTGCCTCACTCAACCTAGATGCCTACTACCAGCCTGAACCCCCTCAACCAGGAAATCTGAGACACAGACTCCTCACTCTCTCCTCGGACCTCAGCCAGCCACCCCAGCTCTACACCCCTGGGGACAGGGCCACCTTACTCTTGCTTCGGTGTCCTTTCTGGAATCTAGTCTGCCAGGTCCAGGAGCAGAGTGAGGGCTCAGGAGAGCTGGTTGAGGAAAGTCCAGTGTTGGGTATATGGGCTGCAGTCCCCCAAGGACACCGTCACCTCCCTGACAGACAGGGTTTTTCCACCTCGGGTTTTTGTCCTGAGGGTGCAGACATGCAGTGGTGTCCTGCTCATGATGGGCACACTCCTGCTCCTGTGTGAAAGATGCCCACTGCCACTCCCATACTCTACAAGTGTGCCCACACAGACTGCAGTGCTCCCCAGTGACCACCATGAGCCACTACTGCTGCGTGGAGCAAACCCCACCCACCCCAGGAGAAGAGCGCAGTCCATCAGATGCTTGATCCTACTCCTCCCCTGCCAACCCCTGATGACCCAAGTCTGCTCCTGAACCCAGGTTGCCGGCGTGGCACGAGGTGTGGCGTCCAGCGCCTCAACCCTCAGCACCATTGGGCCAGCTAGACAGGGCATGTTTTAAAAGCAGGTCTTTAACTGTTTACATTTTGACCCAAAGAATGAAGATGGGTTCTCTCAACAACAGAGGACTGAATCTCCATGAAGAGCATTCGGGGGATGGGGTACCCCATATCATTTTCAATGAGGTGGGGGCGTAATCAGAAATCACTATGGGATGTATGTGCAAATGATCTATGGTAACTTGTGTGATGTGTGGAGAAGTGAGACAGATGTCAATCCAGCTTAGCGACTGATGCACGGAAGAAGAGAAGGTCTAGTCCCTGGAGTCACAGTGCATTAGTCAGCAGATGTCAGTCAGGGCATACTCATGGGCCATATCTTTAAGCATTGATGCAGCTCTGTGGTGGGGTTCCAGATTCATATTGGACCTATCTGGGAGAGGGTCTAGAGTGAGGTTCACATCCCCACCAGTTATAACTGGTGCAGGAGGGGAGTTACATTTCGATAGCTCCTCAGTTATGTGGGAATAGAACTGTTTGTCATCACTGGGGCATATATATTCAGCAGTAATAAGGGGCCCTCCAGAGTGGACATTCATGCCATTAACCACTGGCCTTCTGTGTCGGCTAGAGAGGTGGTACAGTGCCATTTGTACCACTTAAAGTTTCTGGTCCTTCTCTATGCCCCCCAGTGCCCAATTAGCTATGCCCACCTTAGCATTCGATATCGATTTAAATACTCACTAAGACTATTTCTCTCCCCTACTGTTTTAACTGATATTTTAGTACCCAGGCTGCTCCCTGTTTTTTTTTTTTGTAACATATTTCCTTTGTCTACTGATTTTGTAACCATGTATCACTGCTTGTCTGTAACACCTCATATACTCTTGTTCCTGCTTCTGGTCTCTGTAAATTGTACTCTTTGCACTTTACTGTTCATATTGCACTTATGTTCACAATTCTGTATATTGTATTATTTGAACTGTGTTTTTTACCACATTGTTAAAAATAATTCAATTGTAATTTTGCACTGCTGTACCTGTACCTCCAATTTCCCCTGTCCCCCAGGACGTATCTGGAAATGAGCAATTTATTGCTCTGTATACTTTCCTGGTGAAACGCTTGAATAAATAAAATAAATAAATACAATTTGAGGGATTTATGAATACAAATAGATACTCCCCTCTTGGCTGAAGTATATGTACAGTGCAGCCCTTTTAAATGCATACCTTTGGACCAGCAAAAAGTATGTGTTTAAGAGGGCTGTGCGTTTATCAGATCCTGTATTCTTTTAATGGTGAGCGCAACTTACAGTATGTTTTGGGATGCTTCTTTTTTGGTTGGGATAAAATGATCTGTGACATTCTGTGGTCTGATTTCTGTGTGAGGGAGGGTGCTTCTGGGATTCATGATAAGTGCCTCTGTGACGTTCTTTAGGGTTCTTTGCTTTGATTTCAGTGTGAGGGAGAGTGCTTCTGTGATGTAGGTTTGATGGTTAGAAGGTTGAAGTAGGTAACTAACACCTCATTTTAAATAGAGCAGCCCATTAACAGACAAGTAATTGTTAAATAGTAAGGCAGCTACAGGCAGTGTCAATAAAAGTGGGCCAGTCAGCCCACACTTGAACAATAAAACTGAGGGGAAAAATATGCATTAAAAAGGGATCCTTGTATGCATTTATCAGGTCTATTTAACACAGGAAGTATAGGGAAAAATCGGGACTTGGAAAATCTATGCATTTATGCAGGCCATGCGATAATCAGGTATGCGTTTAAGTGGGATGCACTGTATTATGAACTTGTAGGCCCACCCATTCTCTTCTAAATTTATGGCCTTCTGTGGAGGATAGTTTGGTCTCCTGAAGGAAAGCCACCATTGTACTTATTTTTTTCACATGAGCTAAGACTTCTTTCCTCTTAACTCATTGCATCCTAGAAACATCAGTAGGCGTCATCAAATCTAACTACAGTGTGTCCCAGAACACCTCCAGAAGTCACCTACAGACTTCCTGTGTGCCCCAGAAACGTCTGGAGAAGTCACTCACATATTTTAATATTACTTGCCAGCCATAATTGATTAGAATTGACTGCACAGTACCATTAGAAAGGTAATATTGTGCTGAACAACCTTGCCACTGACACTTTGTGTGTATCATGTTCACTTTAGGAGTTATTCATATTTGTTTATGACATTTTGTCAATCTAGAACCACCTAAGCACTTTGGAAAAAAAAAAAAAAACACATTCTGGGTATCTTAGCCAGTATAAAACAAAAACCAAATTGAGTACAGCTGATTGCACAGAACCGTTGGAAAGGCAATTTTGTGTGGAACAACTGTGCCACTGATACGTTGTGTGTGTCATGTATACTTTTGGAGTTATATGCATTTGTTTATGGTATGGTGTGTATGGCTGACATTTTTTCCATCAAGACTCACCTAAGCAGCTTGAATAAAATGCACTTTTTTGACACTTCAGCAGGCATAAAAAAAAAAGTATTGATTACAATCGATCGCATAACATCGTTGGAAAGGCAATTTTGTGCTGATCGTCTTTCATGCTGATACTTCGTGTGTATCATGTATACTTTTGGAGTTATATGCATTTGTTTATGATATGGTGTGTGTGGTTGAGATTCATCCCTCAAATCTCACCAAAGCAGCTTGACTAAAATGGGGAAAAATAATGTTTCATAGTAAAAAGATATCTTTTTTATAACAAACATAATAGTAAAACACCATCTAATGTCTGTATGCTTAATTTGGTGTTGATATTTGACATATTTTCCAATAAAAAATGGCTTACGTTGCCTTTTTTTAATGAAAAAATATTTTTTTTCCGGTTTCGACCAGCATAGAAAAAAACTAAATTACTTATTTACTTATTATTACATGCATACCACCATTGGAAAGGCAATTTTGTGCTGAATAACTCTGCCACTCATACTTTGTGTCTAGCATGTACGGTTATTGAGCTATTAGCATTTGTTTGCGACATGCTGACTATGGCTTGATTTGCTTAGAAAGGCCCAGGATTCACTGTTAAAAGTATACAGGAGATTCAGGAGACAAGTGGTGTAATCTCAGAGTGAGCCTGTGGAGGCAATGAGTTAACAGGGAAGTTAGTTCCCCCTCACATTTCAGGTAAAGTTTATGTCCATCACCTAAGGGTAGGTGTTGGCCTAAATTCTGCATGGCTGGCGGCTATATTTTGCATTTACCATTGACCCAATAACAGGGGCCTTGTGGGTGTCTATAAATAAATTCTCAAAGTGGTACCTAGATGAGACTATCCTTGCAGGGAGACCAAGCTGTTTCCACAGAGCAATACAACGCATAAAACAAGACTGTTTACGTTAGAAAAGATAACTGGAACAGTCGCAATATCCAACAAGGGTTAAGAAGAACCAACAGTTGCAATGTAGGAGTAAGGATAATGAAAGTAAGAATCTGTACCCATATCCCCGGCTAGAACTGCATATTCAGATGCTGCAGACAAACTGGTCATCTAAGTGGCTGGATAAGGTACCCCCAACCCCCCAACACATCACCCTCCAAAAAAAGAAGAACTTTAAAAAGACATAAACCTGTACTATACAAGAGAAAATGTGTACCCTCTGGAACATTCTATTAGCAAACCATAAGTCTACTTATTATAATGAAAATTATAGGGCCCAACAGAAGAAACCTGGGACAATGTGTATATGCATATATCTATATCTTTATGAGGATCACTCATAGTAGGTCAGGTGTGTGTATATATATATATATTATTTATACAATGGGGTGGGAACTTCTAGAGTGTGATAAATGGAGATACAGGTATCTTCACTGGAGTGTAATAAATGACAATGACATCAGTACAGTGATGATAGATGCTGTTTGTCCATACAGTGCTGTCATCATTCACTCACTACAACCTACATTCTAAATGAAACTGCTTTACCAAACAGTTTCTCTTTCTCACTGAGGCCTGCAAGTTACTCAATTAGCACTGCAAAAGACACTCACCTGTATCCCATAGTGTTTCTGAGACTCCCATCCCATTACTATGCTGATCTCAGCTTCACTACAGCCTGCATTCTAAATGAAGGTGCTTTACAAAACAGTTTCTCTTTCTCATTGAGGCCTGCAAGTTACTCAATTAACACTGCAAAAGACACTCACCTGTGTCCCATAGTGTTTCTGAGACTCCCGACCCATTACTATGCTGATCTCAGCTTCACTACAGCCTGCATTCCAAATGAAAGTGCTTTACAAAACAGTTTCTCTTTCTCACTCCTGTAGAGTAAGCGCTGGATACATTCACTCATGCCTTCGGCACTCATGAGTATCCAGAGCTCACTCTGCAGGAGTGAGAATATTTTCCATACCACACTCCTGCCCATCATGTATCCCCCCCCATATATATATATATATATATATATATATAATGTTCCACCCTCAGAACACGCCAGCCATTGTGCTTCCCATCATTAGGGCACCAACCCCTCCCACACCCCCTTAATTAGGATTCTAACTCTGGGGGAGGCGGACCTCTGGGAGGGGGTGACAACTTTCAGGTTTGGCACCCAGCCAGCACTATATATTATATATATATATACATATATATATATATATATATATATATATATATATTACAGGCAAAAAACTCTGTTTAATGCATTAGTTAGGATTGTTCACAGCGACAAAAGTGAGGAAATTCACTGTTGGGGTCAAAACCCTTGGACCCCCCGCCCCACCCCTAACCGGCATTGGGTGCGCATTGGATCGTCAGCTAACTCTCACCCCATGACATGTGTAAAGCAGCAGAAGTATAGGAGAATGGGGTGAGAGTTAGGACCCACGATCCCAATGCGCACCCCAATGCCGGTTGGGGGGGTGGGCGGGGGGGTCCAAGGGGGGTTTTCACCCTAACAGTGAATTTCCTCACTTTTGTCGCTGTGGAACAACCTTAACTAATGCATTAAACAGAGTTTTTTGCCTCTAATTTCCCTTCTTTTTGAGAATGATAACGAGAAATAGTGAATGTAATGCAGCGGCGGGAGAGCGGGGCCCACATGATGTCTTGTGGCATAGTAACAGGAGCAGCAACACAAACGGAAGTGCTAACAGTGGCGCACATGGTAACACAAGTGCGAATGAGAACAGAAAGGGTAACGCACATGGTGGCATAGACAGGAATGGTCTGCCACGTGATGTGTTGTCACATAGTAACATGGTGCCTGCAAACAGAAATGTCAATGGGCATGGTGACGCAAAGTGAAACAGAAAGAGAAACACTACTGTAGACACAAATGGCAAAAAATAACAGAAACACAAGCACAAATGAAAACACAAAGGATAACACACATGGTGGCGCAGACGTCAACGGTAAGTGAAACGGGTACAGAACCGCAAGCAGAAAGGGCAACAGTAACATTAATGTAAGCGCACAGGCTGGTTTTCCCCAAAACCTGCATAGAGAAAGACAGTGAGTACAAATAATGTATGCATAATAATGAGTATCGGAGCAGAAAATGAGAACTTGGAATATGAAATACGTTATATCTCAGGAACCGTACGACGTAGAAAAAAAAATTTTAAAGTCGTATGATTTACAACTGTCCTGGCTAATTTTGTACTTAGCCCTCAACAGGGCTATGAAAAGTCCGTATCTCGCACCGTTTCTGAGATACGGGCCCTGAAAGGCGTGGCGAATGCCGTAATATTATCCTATGGGGAAAAAGGAGAAGTTCGGAGTGCCATAACTTTGCCTTCCTGTAATATTTTTTCACCAAACCACTGAAAGGCACATCTGTGGGCAGTTGGCTGTCTTCCTTCCAAATTTCAGGAAAAAAGACCAAACCGTTATTTTGCAGCAGGGATCCAAAGGATTTCTGTAATGCGTTAGGCGCCGTAATGTTATCCTATGGGAAAAACCATCAACTTTGGAGTGCCATAACTTTGCAGCCATGTAATATTTTTTCAAAACAACACTGAGATGTCATCTACGTTCCCTCCAAATTTCAGCCCAAAACTCCCAACCGTTCTTTTGCAGCGGAGTACCAAAGAATTACTGTTATTTTGGGCATAGTGTCGCAAAGTAGTGTCGCAATTTGCGAAAGCTTTCGCAAAAATTTGTGACACTTTCGGGAGTGAGACACTACTTTGCGACACTACTTTTTCCAGAAATTTGAAAAACATATATCTGGGGTGTTTCACCCCAAAATAAAGACATGGCTAGCATCCTCAGGGCCCGACTAGGTGAATACAAAAATAATTAGGTTGCTAGAGGGTCTCAATTTTAAATGCCAAGCATTTTTCTGATCACTAACTGAAAACAAGAAGGCGGATTTGTGACAGTAACAGGGCCATTTGCGACACTAAAAAGTGCATTTGCGACACTGTCGAACTTTTTGTTAACTTTTCCCATTGACTTATAATGGGAAATTGTTTTTGAATAACTTTTGAACCATTTAATATTTTTCACGAAATCTTTGAAAGGCACATTGGGGATCCTGGCACGACGTTCCCTGAAGATTTTGGGCCGGTCATCAAAACCATACGACCTGTAGGCGAACAGTAGAATTTCCAGAAAAAGCGAATTTATCGCCAAGACAGATCACACTTTAATAACTCGCAGTCAGATATCCGACCAGTACAAAACTTGCATATCCCAAGGCCTATGGTTCTTGATCATGTATTCCAAATGTCAGGCAAATCCATCAAACAGTTGCAAAGTTATTAAGGTGCAAAGTTTTGGGGTTTAACATAGAAATGGCTCCTGAACCCTAACTATAGTGGCACTACCGTACCACTATAATATATATATTACCTTTGTCTCCTGATTTTGTAACCATGTATCACTGCTTGTCTGTATACATGGTTACAAATATATATATAGCTACAGGAGGATCACTCATACTGGGTCAGGTAAAGCATGGTGTTAGATTTGTACACAGGATTAAGTCCCACATTAACATAAGGAGAGCCACTGTGAGCTCAGGAAAGTGGCCCCATAAGACTGGGCAGGCAGACTAGCACATACAAACCCTGGGATAGCATGAACTGGAGAATCGTGAGTAGTTTGTATGGGTTTTCTGTACCAGGTTGACAGATTAATGTCTGACCCATCAGCTGCAGCTGTCATACCCCACATTGTCTAAGAAGGCATTCTAGTTATGGGCCCTGTGTGGGAGAATGAAAAGGGAAGGGTGGACCGGGGATTCTTTTTTTTTTATATAGGTATTTATGCTCCCTCTCCGGCTGCCCCCTTCTATCCAACCCCCTCAGCCCCATCACCCCGGTATCACTAGGACTTACCTTCAGCCCATTTGCGGGGTGTGGAGCCTTACAGACGGTCAGATGTCATCCTGCAGCCAGGGTTTTTCCTCTTTTTTTTTTCCCATTCTCCATTGCTGGAGCACACACAGCTGGACGTGCGTACGTGGGTAGAGACACACACACACATCAGCGGAATTCTCACAGCACTCTCCCTTTCCCTGGCACCCAACAGACTCGCACCACCCTCAGGCCTCAACCTGGGGTCAGTCATTGGCGAGAGTGCCAGCCCTCCCTCCTCCCCAGGAGAAGAGTGCTATCCTCTGGATGCTTGATCCTCTCTCTACCCAACCGACCCCTGGCAGCCCGCTTGTACCGTGAACACAAGTCACCTGTGTGGCTGGAGGTAAGGCACAGATGCCTCAGCCCACCACGCCACTGGGCTCTCTGGACTGGGGATTCTTGAGGGATGAACAAATCAGGTCTTAGGGTTTCTGATGACATAAATATTTGGGAAGGAGTAGCAGAGCAGGCACCAGGGCAGGGGAGCTGAACTTGTAGCAGCCCTATGGGAGTTGATCTTTTAAGCAAGTAGGCAGGTTAGGGATAACACAGGCAACTATGGGGAGGATGAACTGTGGCTTCTGTGAACAAGGTAAGCTGAATGGATGTAAAGCAAACCAGAAACTTACCTCCCAAGCTGAGGAGGGTTCGATCATCCCAGGAAACACAATAAAAGGATTTGAGACTCTTCTTGCAACAGCCCCTCCCTCACGCCATGGACCATCAACTTTAAACATTAACCCACACATACTGTTTTGGAGGTTACAAACCAGCATTAGAAGCAGATATTAAGAAATTCTTAAAAGGGGCTTGCCACCAAAAGTCTGTAGAAACACGAAAAAAGGATATACAAAGCAGAAGATGTGACTGGCCCCTTTAAGGCCAGCAAAGTTCAGATTTTCCTAACTGATGGAGGATCCAGGTTGCTCAATGCTCAAGCAGGGAAGGAATAGATCTCACAGAGGAGAATCCTCATATAAAAAAAATAACATTTTGTAAAACAAAAATAGTGCATCAGTCCTGTTCCCAGGGGTGGGGCGGGGGAATGTTTGTTGATTCTGGGATGGCAGTAGTGGCGGAGGTCCAGAGATGCAGCTCCTCCAAGCTGGGTAGCATGCTTAGAGGAAGAGGTTTAAGTTCCAGGTGACAGAACATTGCTATGCAGGTACATAGAACTTCTACTGAAGTCATTTTCTTTCACTGAGGTTTGAGTCTTGACCTGTAGATGAAGGATGCTTACATATAGGGGCATATCTGCTGTCTGCATCCTCACCCTCTGAGCTTTCTGAGCAAACCCCGTGCTCTGTACTTTGACTTCAGCTGGGGAGTCTGTTGGAGGTTAGGTTAATTTTCTGTTTTTCTTTTTCGTTTTGGATAAGCCTCTACCACTTCTGTGGTAGGTTGCGAGCCATGGATCCTCCTCTGGGAGTTCTTCATAGGCAGGAGGTGGGCCTGGCTTGTCCCTGGGACAAAGTAACGCTGGGTCCAGTGCATTGTCCAAGTCCTAGAATTCGTCCTGCAACTCTGCCATGGGGAGCTTGGCCTCTGACCATGAACAACTGATGAAGGCTTCCATGGCTTCTGGTATGTGGAAGGGATGGGGGATCCTATTCTGAGTAAACCACAGGATTGACAGATACCAGAGACTGTAGAGGACTTTCAGCTAAATAAGAGCATGTCTAGCCCTTGTGTATGTCCAGCAAAGCTCTGAAAGAGCAGCAAAACTCTGGGGAAATTTATATCTTGTGACCCTACCATGTCAGGGGGCCTCTTTCCAGGGCAAGCTGCATTGCACCCTTCTTCATCGGGAATCTTAAGAACTTAATCAAAATTGGACACGGTCTCTGACAGGGCTGTGGTGGAGGGGACAGGGAGCAGTAAGATTTTTCAAGCTCCAGAGGGTCAGACTACTGATGGTGCAGAATAATTGAGAGGGCATTCCATAAGAAAGCATTGGTGTCCTTGCCCTCTACTCCCTCTGGGAAGCCCACCAGGTATACGTTTTTGTGCTGGCCATGATTTTCCAGGTCTTTAAATCTGCCCCAAAGTTACCTGATGGTGCAGTCCTGTTCTCAGAGGTGGGCTGCCATACAATCTATGGCTAAGTCCCGACTGTCTGTCTGTTGTTCCATTCTTGTAAGTCTTTGCAAGAAGGATTCAATATCTTCTCCTGTCCTGAAACATAGAATTTAACAGCAGATGAGGACTGCTTGGCCCATCCAGTCTGACCATTTCTCCCTACTGTGAAGCACACATTAAGCATAGGGCTCAATGTTTAGCTGCCGCCCCTTTAAGAGCACTTAGAACTGCACGTGTCTAATTGTTGCACTGCCTGGCACTGCCATGTTGGCCTGTCAGTCACAGTATAGTCAGTGTGGGGCTTGTCCTCATGAAGAGGACACCTATTGAACTGAATAAACCTGCCTTATTCTTTATTTTATGCATCCGACTAGTTGTTCGCACCATCCAGATGGGGTCCTCACCAGCAGCACCAGCAGCAACCGAAGGGGCTGGCAGACCACAGAGAAGGTAAGGGGTCTTTTAGTGGTGGACCATACAAAATAATGCAATACATGGTGGAGAATGCGACCCTTCTTCTGTCCAGACACCCATCTTGCATTGCCTGCGTCGCTGGTTACCCCAAAGTCATCACCTAAGTATGCTGAACTGTTTGAATGCTACTTTAAATGCAGCACAGAAGAAAAAAAAAAAAAAAAAGATGAATGGTGTCCTGTCTCATATAGCAGCCTTCCTCCTGTACTTGACCATCAAACTGTGCAAACCTGCATGGCAAGCGGCTCCATGAATGAACTGTTCAAAAATAATATTAACCAAGTACCTGCTCCACAGAGCTCTGACCCCCCCCCCCAGCAGTATCACCTCATGGCAGGGCCTGCTTGCTTCAACAATCTCTCTCATAGTGGAGACCAGGACTACAGCAGAGAAACAAACAAAGCTAATAACTGTACCACTAAGCCTTCATGCTACCTCCCGACTGTAACCCACCAGAAACAGCAGCTGTCCCTCTTGCACTGCAATAAACATCTGCAAAAGTTACCTGCAAACTGCAACGGAGCCTTCACTCCACAATCAGCTTAAATCTCTCTCCAACAGCTGCTCAGTATAGCACCAGAGCTCCGCTCCCCTCCTCGCAGGCACAGACCACAGCTCCTGCGGCTCCCTGAACCACCGACTGCCCTTTGGCACCGAGCGAGCCCTTCTGTCTGGGCCTCCTGCAACAGCTCCACGCTGCCCTACTCGCAACTGAAGCTCCCTGACGATGGCTGTTTAACAGCCATAACAGACTGCTACCCTGCGCCTTCACCCAAACTGTCCAGCAACATAACAGCGCTTCTAAACCCCGGCTCCCGACTCAAAAGTGGCCTAATTGTATCTGCACTGAGCTGCTCCCCGCTCTTCCTCAGCCAGCCCTGCGGTCAACTGGAGCCTCTGTTATCTGGGCCTATCTTACTGCAGCTCCACAACTCCTCTGCAGCCTCATAGACAGCATCGCAGCTTCCCTCAGCTACCAAAATAATTTCAAGTCTCTCCAGCTTGCCACACAGCAAACGGCAGCCCCATCTTCATCCCTGACTGTCACTGCAGCAAACCCATTCGGCCCGCCTGGCAACTGTGGCACCCAGAGTTTTCAGCTGTCCTACTCAAGGCCACAACGGATGGAAGCACATCTCGGAAACTCTTTGAACTTCTGCTCCTGCTGCATAGGAGTGCTTCCTTCCCTGCTCGGCCACACAACAAATAAAAATAAACTGAGGCTGCAGCGGAGTGCTCCGCTCCTACTTGGCCATGCTATAAAAGGTCCATAACAAGTTAAACAAAATTGTGACTGCAATTAAAATGGAGCGAGTCGCTCACCACTTGGTCCTCTTGCCAGTCCTAAGCACCGTGGCTCCACTTTGCCCTCTTCAGCTGTGGCTCAGAGCCTCACACAGTGCTCCTCCACTCAACTACGCTGCACATAAGGCTGCCATTCACCCAGATACCCGGGTACCATATAACTAAAATAAATAAAGAAAGAAACTAAAGAAAAATGCAAGCAGGGCACATTAAGCTGGGGGCAGTAACTCACACAGGACAGTAATTAAAATACAAAAACAAGCCAGGGAGTAAACCAAAAGAAAAGGCAGCCATAGGCGCCAGGTTGTATGGGCCCATGGCATACTGGCCCCAGCAATATTTTTTGATCTGGGCTGAGCCCCAGCAATATTTTGCCACAAGCTGCCTTTTTTTTTCAAGGCATTTTCCCCCCCTGATTTTTTGTGCATGCCCTCTGCTGCTGACTGTGATGTGATGCCCGCACCCCCCCCCGGCGCTACTGCTGTTTAATTAGGCGGGCCGCGGCTGGCATTATTTAAAACTGGCGCCATTGCACTGCTATCTCCTTCCCCCTTAGCTTGTGCTCTCCCCTGAGAAAATCATTAGGGTTCAATCTTTCAGCATGCTGCACTGTGATTGGCCAGGGGGAGGGCTTGTATTGGGCGTGATATGCGTGCGCTGGGGCAGTTCTGTGTGTGCCGGTAGGGGTGATGGTTTCCGTTGTGTAGTGGTGGGACACAGTGCGTGGCGGGCTGGCCTGGAAGAAGTGAGTGGTGGACCGGTGGTCCAGGCGTCCAGCCAGAAGAGAGAGGAGCTGGAGAGAGCAGCCAAAGACCGGTGGTGGTGCAGAAGGAGTTGGCAGTCGAACGGGAGTCCAGGTATGTGCCTCTAATAAAATAACGGTTACTGACATCTCAGAAAAAATTAAACTAACCCAATCCAAGATGGAAACCATATGGCAAAAAATAATAAATAATACCCCAGTATTAAAATCCTTGGCTTATGCTATAGACATCCTCATGGTGACGAGTTCATAAATGAAACTATCAACACAGCACTAGAGCGAGCATGTGATAATGGTGATGTAATATTTCTGGGTGAGCTCAGCTTTGGTGACATCAAATGGACATCTAATTCTACCATGTCTAGACCCAGTAAAGATATTTTAGAAACATGCAACCGAATTAACTTGGTGCAGCATGTCAAGCAGCCCACTCGAGGTTCCAGGATACTAGATATTGTACTCAGCTCTGAAAATGTCAACATCTCAGAATGGAATGCCACTGAGGGAAAGTGATCATAACAACATTAGATTCAATGTGAAGCTCAAATTCACACTAATTATGGGCAGCACAGAAGTTTATTTATACAACACAGAAAACATAGCTAGTATCATAAATGCCATTGATAACATTAACTAGTAAGTACCCTAGAAAACAAACCCGTTGAAGACATGTGGAAGGTAATAAACACCATCATAATTTCACAAAGTGACAAGTAGATTAAAAAAGTATAAAAGTGGCTGGCCCAGTAGCACTGAGGATTGAGGTGCTGGACACCACACCTTGCGCTGCGCTAGTGATCCGGGTTAGGGAATGAGCCTGGGTCACTGAGAGCTGGCTGGGGGGAGGGTGGGCGTCAGACTGAGTGGCTGCAAGGCAGCTCTCCTCTCCCAGGGAGGTATCTAGTTGCTCGTGACACACAGCTACCCCTGGGTAGAGGCCCGAGGGTAGTGCAGGCGGAGAGAGGCAAGAATAGGGAGGGTGCTGTGGATTGCTGCAAGCACGTACCTCCACATGCTCGTGAGGGACTGCAGCAGGAGAAGGGAGAAAAAAACAGCTGGCAGGCTCCATGACAGTACTGGTGACGTTCCCAGTGATAGGATCACCAACCGGAAGTCAGAAATGAATCCCTTGAAAGGAGGGGCCAGAGCCAGCCACCTGCCAGCTCCCAGAAACAGCAGGGGCATAAAATGTAGATTGAAAAAAAAGTATAAAAGTATAACAGCAAAGGTTTCATTCCTAAATGCTCAATAAAGGAATTAAAAAATAAAATAAATTAAAAAGAAACAAATGGCTAGGATATTGGTTAATGGAGCCCTTTTGGGGGAATTTAGCTTACACAAAGGTACGGTATCCACAAAATTAGATGATGATACCTAGTATTGGACCAACAGAGATGTTAAAAAGGAAAAAAGGTGCTTTGAGCTTTCAAACTACACAGGGATCTTCATCAGAAAACAGTGATGGTTGTTTTGGAAGAATACACTTTCTTAAACCCAGATCAGACATAAAAAAAAAACAGTTAAAAAGTTCTTAAGAATCCCATTGGCCTAAACTTACATTTAAAAATCAACATAGAAACAGACAGAGACATCAGAGTATCATCAAAGGAAAGGCAAAGGTACAAGGTACAAGGTAGGGATGCTCCCTCGTCCCACTTTTGTTTGCCTTAGCAATCAGGGAAACAGAGGAGATAAAGGGGATTCACAGCCATACAGGTAGGCAGCATAAACTAATTTTATATTCTGATGATCTGCTCCCATTTATTATGGACTCACAGCACTCTATGTCCCATTTGTTATGGATACTTACATAGTTTATGGAGTTTTCTGGCTACAGCCTTAATTTGCATAAATCGGAACTGATGAGCTTAGGTCCGGATCCACCAGAATGCTTGAGAGCGCAATGGGGTCTCAAAACAATTGGCATGGTCCTTACTTATTTGGGAGTGAAGGTAGGTAGAAAGTAAGTTGAAGGGGGAGTTGTATGCCCTAAATTGCAAGCTGCTGTATAGCACAATTCTGGCAGAACTTGAGTAATGGAGGGTGTTACCTTATCTTGGATAGGTTGCATAAACTTACTAAAGATGAACACCCCACCACACATTCTCTATGTCATGCAGATGTTACCAATGGAACCCACTAAACAGGATCTTAAGAAGCTCAAGAAAGGTTTTTTCAGTCTTTATTTGGCAAAACAAGAGGCTAGGAAATTACCTCTGCAGCTTAAGAGTGGGTGGGAGCAGGGAGGATTGGGTTTTACTGAGTTTCAGGGATTTTGTAGCTACACAAAAGAGATATGTACAAGACTGGGTCACCAATGGGGAGGAGGTAAGGTGGGTAAATTCTGAAGGGAGAAGATGTGAGAGTCCGGTTGTCAGTTTATCTGGGCCCAGATGGAAAGCATGCTTATAAGGTGGTGGGAGGGACAAATCCCCTGGTTCTGCACACTCTAGACATGTGGGAGGACTCGGACAACACCATACCAGCAGCAGCCAGGCAGTGCAACAGGCAAGTTGTAGTCCGAGGAGTCGGGCCGGCGATGAGGGAGAGGGAGGAGGACCCATGGCTGGGCAGCCATGGAGTGGAACCAGGCCCACTGCGGATGTGGTCTCCGTTGGGCAGCAGCAGCAACAAGCACAAGTAGGCTGAGCAACAGACTAGTGCTGCAGAGGGGAGTAGAGTGAGTGGGTGACCTGAGCATGCTGGTTAGGGAGGTTATTGGGCAGGTGGCAGGCCTACAAGTGGCCAGATGGGGTCCTTCGGTCCGGGTGGCTGGTGGCACCAAACAGCAAGCCATCTCAAGGAGCAGTAGAGGAGGAGAGTATCAGCCAGCAAGCAAAGGTAGGCCAGCAGCAGCAGAACTGTTCTGTGGGGCTCACATTCAATCACAGTAGAGTGTCTCCTGGCAGTTAGGCTAGAAAACCAATCCTTAGCTACTCCTCAGGCACTTCAGCTCATGGTATACCCTGGGCTGCTTAACTCATGCTGGAGGAGGGGCTGGCACATTTACATTTATTTTATAGGAGGGATGTTGATGTTTCCTCTGTGGGGATGGATGGGAGGGATGCTAATGCTGTGGGGATGGATGGGAGGGAAGCTGATGTTGCCTCTGTGGGGATGGGAGGGATACTGATGTTGTCTCTGTGGGGATGGATGGGAGGGATGCTGATGTTGCCTCTGTGGGGGAGGATGGGAGAGATGCTGATGTTGCCTCTGTGGTGATGGATGGGAGGGATGCTAATGCTGTCTCTGTGGGGATGGATGGGAGGGATGCTGATATTGCCTCTGTGGGGATGGATGGGAGGGGATGATGATATTGTCTCTGTGGGGATGGATGGGAGGGATGTTAATGTTGCTTCTGTGGGGATGGACAGGATGGATGTTGATATTGCCTCTGTGGGAATGGACTGGAGGGATGCTGATGTTGCCTTTGTGGGGCTGGTTGCAAGGGATGCTGATGTTGCCTCTGTGGGGGAGGATGGAAGAGATGCTGATGTTGCCTCTGTGGGGATGCATGGGAGGGATGCTAAAGGTGCAGAGATTTATTTAACTCTAAAAATTGATTAGCGTTTTGCTCAAAAAAGTGCTAAATCTTTGTGAAAATGCATATCTCTTGCCTCACTAAGTTTAACAAACACAGCACTTCTAGAAAAATCTATATAAATACTTTCTGTACAGTTAGTATAGTCCCAAGAAAAAAAACTGCTAATCAATTCTTTAAAACCCTGTGGTGGTGGTGCCTCTGTGGAGAAGGATGGGAGTCAGGGATGCTGATGCTGCTTCTGTGGGCATGGATGGGAGGTACGCTGATGTTGCCTCTGTGGGGATGGATTTGAGGGATGCTGATGTTGCCTCTGTGGGGATTGATGGGAGAGATGCTGATGGTGGCAGTGCCTCTGTGGGGATGGATGGAAGGGATGCGGATGTTGTCTCTGTGGGGATTGATGGTAGGGATGCTGATGGTGGAACTGCCTCTGTGGGGATGGATGGGAGAGATGCTGATGTTGCCTCTGTGAGGATGGATGGGCGAGATGCTGATGTTGCCTCTGTGGGGATTGATGGGAGAGATGCTGATGGTGGCAGTGCCTCTGTGAGGATGGATGTGAGGGATGCTGATGTTGTCTCTGTGGGGATTGATGGGAGGGATGCTGATGTTGCCCCTGTGGGGATTGATGGGAGGGATGCTCATGTTGCCTCTGTGGGGATTGATGGGAGGGATGCTCATGTTGCCTCTGTGGGGATTGATGGGAGGGATGCTCATGTTGCCTCTGTGGGGATTGATGGGAGGGATGCTCATGTTGCCTCTGTGGGGATTAGTGCAAAGGATGCTGATGGTGGTGGTGCCTCTGTGGGGATGGATGGGAGGGATGCTGATGGTGGTAATGCCTCTGTGGGGATGGATGGGAGGGATTCTGATGGTGGCGGTGCCTCTGTCAGGTTGGATGCTGATGTTGCCTCTGTGGGACTTGATGGGAGGGATGCTGATGGTGGCAGTGCATCTGTGGGGATGGATGGGGAGGGATGCTGATGTTGCCTCTGTGGGGATTGATGGGAGGGATGTTGATGTTAGTAGAAACAAAAAACCACCACACATTCCAGAGCCAGGAGAACAGATAGTCCTCCTATGAAGGTAGTCACAAATTGCCAGAAGTCCAGTTTGCTGTTTGTTTACAAAAAATATTGGTTTTATTGAACAAAGATGAGAAGGTACACCAGGTATTTACAAGGTCCCTGGCATTTCAACAATTAAGGCTTCATCGGGGGATGAACCTTGCAATACTCAATCTCTTTTTATACTAATTAGTTTAAAATCCTTGACATCAGTTATTAACCAGATTGTTCCTTTTCAAAAATACTAGCAAATAGTCAAATAAAATATTTGGTAATTAAGAAAAAATGTTACTCATTAGTTCATGTTTATGGTAGCAACCCTTTTACATATCAAATATTTAAAAAGTGTAAAGTCAGTTGCATCAGCCAATCAAATCGTTAGATACAAAATTTAGTATTTTTTAGGCAAAATTATTCCTGTTAGCTAGTGGAGGAATATACCACATACTAAAACTCAGAATCTTCCCAAAATTAATATTAAAAATGGGCTTATCAACCAAAAGTTTGTAACAACCAATCAGATTGCTGTATTTCAGATACATTAAATTTATAACATTTCTCTTACTAAGTAGATGTTGATGGTTGATAAACCATATTATATAAAAACAACTCAAACAACCTCATTTAGGCAATTACAAAACAGAATTGTCTGCTGATGTTGCCTCTATGGGGATTGTCGGGATGGATGCTGATGTTGGTTCTGTGGGGATGGATGGGAGGGATGCTAAGTTCAGTGACTGAAGTGGACCCGGTGGTCTGTCTCTGCAGCAGTGTGTGACTACTATGATGGGTATGGGGGTGAACTCTGTCTCTGGCAGCTCTGCAATATATGATGCATGGGGGGAACAGCCTAAGGAGCTTCAGGATGGGAACAGAGACCTGGCCTACTGACTAGCGTGCTAACTTGCTTGCTGTCTTGCTGAAGCCTTCAGCAAGCAAATTAGTAAGGCAGCCAGTACGCTAGGTCTCTGTTTCCATCCTAAAGGCCTTGTTACGGGGTAAGCAGCAACACAGCCAGGGCATATTTATTTTCTCCTGGAAATACAAGAATAAAGTCATGTAGTACTAGTAGTTAGTTTCTGAAATATGAGCATCCTTTACTTTCCTGCCAGTGCAGTCACAGCCGTAATCAGATCATTGTTTTGTATCTGCCTGTTCTCATATTCAGCTAACAAATTATTCCCACCACTACTGTGATTAATACGTATTTTGCTTATCGGTTTCTTGAAAATACCACAGGGGAAAAGAAAAAATGCTTATTAGCAATAAAGAATGAAGATTATTTTTTGAAGGTGTCAGGCTCAAGGGGCAGAAAACAAACAGTAAAATTCTAATTAAATCTTGTGGGCTTATATGTTACAACTGAAGTATGTATGCCCTGATGAAATGGTCTTTCCCGTGTTTCAGATTGCGATTGACAAAAAGTTTGGGAATCCACTTAAAGATATAATCGAACATGACAGACTTGTTCCCAGTGGGACATTTGCTAGTGAGATGAAATAAACCCCAGTTCAGTGATATTTCTGTTGGGCTGAAAACTGTATGATGTAAACATTTTTTGCTAAAGCATTTGTGAACATTAATTGACAGAGAGTTCGGGGGGGGGACGGGGGGTTCCAATTGTTTAACCAGGAGTAGCACACAAAGCTGAAAGCTTGTTTACAGGTGCGATCTGGGAGCACAGGGAAGTTGTTACTTGCTCAGGATCACACAGTATGCAAATGGGAGCTATGGGATCAAACCCAGGTCTCCAGATTTGCAGCTCAGAGCCTTAACCACTGCACTATACTGCCTCTCCCCCAAGTTAAGTAACGTGGGAGAAGAAAGTGGTGTGGTGATGAGATGGGGGCACATATGTGACTTGAGAGGGGTCAGAGAACCCAGTTGGAGAGTGTGGCCATTGTAGCATAATGAGAAAGTAAAATAAATAAATAAAAAAGGCAGCTGTGTTCCTCGTTAAAATGCACAACGAAGCATTAAAAAGCAATAGCTGCCAGCTGTCTTGAGTTATTTCTAGGGTTCTTACTTCTTCACTGTTGTTATGTGGACCTGTGGCTACTGAAAAGCAGGTTTACTGTATATAATGGCTCTTGGATTACTAGGACAACTGTGCCATTGGAAATTTGTATTTTATTTTTTTATTTTAGTCTTTGGTAACCAGGTAAGGTCCACTAGGCACAAGTGCCTGTTATTTGGACATAGCTGGCCATGGGCACATAGAGTCTCTGACACTTTGTAACCTACCTACCTGGTGATAATGGCATACAGTATACAGGTATGCAGTGAAATGCAGTACTGATTCCATTTATGCCACACTGTGCCTCTCCCGTCCTCTGCTAAACACATAGGGCAGCCCGGACGGGGATGCACTGTGCTAAGAAATTGTGTGAGTGACTTGATGTGGGAAACTTGGAGGGTTGGGGGGGTGAGGATTCTTTCATGATTATTGGCTCGTCTACTAACCTACAGATATCAAAACCTGGTGTACACTGCTCTGCTTTCGACTTTGTGACTTTGTTCAGTGCAGGGGGCATGGTCTTGACCCCTGGGCCCCATCAAAAATGTTACAAACCTGGCTCCCATGAAGGCAGCATAATAAAATGGGACACAGCTTATCAACTTAAACAATAAATTCCCCAGCATTTTGTGCAACTCACCCAAAAGATGGAAAACACCTGCCAATTTTCTCTGTCGGGGCGGGAATCTCCATTTTGGCTATTGTTCTGCAGCCAGGCAGCCTCGTGGAAGAAATCCTCCATCTTGAGCACAGCAAAAACAACAAGAAAGGAAGTGACCCTTGACCCCTTGCTGGTGGCCATCTTGCTACAGTCAGACCAGTCAAATCCCACAGGAACTGCATGTCACCGTTTGGCAGCCATCTTGGGAAGGGCACAAATTGAGCTCACTCCATTGAAAACAATGGGATTCCTATTGAAATGAATGGACACTGCAACAAAAAGCTGATTTTTGCATCAAAACCTTTATCTAAATAACAAACAACACAGAATTGAGTTGGAAGTCCTTTATTAAGATGTCATTGATGAACTTTGCTAAAAAAAAAAAAAAAATTGTACTTTTGTCTACAAAGATAATTTTTGCCTGGCACTTCATCTACAATACTACATCCTGTCTCCTGCAAGACGGCAACTCCTTCTCACCCGTACAACCTTCGCTCAGTGAAACAAAGCTCATCTCCAACCACAATGTCTGACGATGAATCAGATACGGGCGCCGGTGCGTCTGGAGTCTTACCTTCACCCACCTCTAGGGCGTGGGGCTACAAAATCTAAACAATCCTCCATGACATCCAGTCTTCTATTTCTGCTCAAGGAGCTATTCAAGATGACTTTGCCTACATTAAAGCCATTTCACCACAGTCCATGGTCCATACCAGCCTACAACCAGTACCCTTCTTAGCCTTGCCTCACAAGATGCTGTCGACTGGCTGGAACACTTCCAAGCATGGATTTCCTTCAATGGTTGGACTGATCCCTTGCACATCTCCAATGTCTTGCGCTTGCTTCTGAGAGGGACTGCCATTTCCTGGTTCAAAGCACTTCCAGACCAAGTCAAAGCAGATGCTGCCACACTGTACGCAACCTTCAAAGCCTATTTTCTCCAAGCACATCCACCTTGTTTATTAGAGCAACAGCTGTGGGAGAGCACCAAGCAACCCTTGGAATCTCTTGAAGTCTTCATTGTGGACATTGAGACTTGATGCAAATGCCTACAGAAATCAGAGAAAGATCAAGTAACAGCCTTTGTCCGGGGACTTCCTCCTCAATTTTGTACCTATGTCATACAGCAAAAACCAACCACCTGGACAGACACCATCCAAGCTGCACGGCTAGCTCAAGAGTCCATTTTAATGTTCCAGTCTGCTGGCACTCAGACGCCTCAAACCTTACAACTGGCTGCACTTGCCACATGTGTCCAACAGCAACAAGCAATGATCAACAAGCTTATTTCTACTGTCAATACTTTACACATCAGCTCAACTGCCTCTGCGGCAAATCCTAATGCTATGCAACCACCTCAGCAGCGACTGGATACACCTCCACCTTCTTGAGAACCAGTGACTTGCCAGTGGTGTGGATTCAGGGGCCACACTGCCGCTGTCTGTAGAAAGTTAAAATATTACCACAGGATGCAAAAGGACCACAGACGCCTACCACAGTGCACTCAACATGATAACCGCAACTACTCCCAGGATCAGGGAAACGAGTGCAGCCCAACAGACTAGGGGCTTTTGTTGGGCTAGGGAACACAGCAACTGACCGCCCCTCTGACTCTCACAATTCAAACAGAACTCTTCCTCCAACTGCAAACTCTGGCACACTCTCACTTCTTGGAGCAAAGGTACCTGTCATCCGCTCACCTCTTCTAGCAAACTATGTACCTGTAACCATCGGAGACTGGTCTACACACGTCTTGGTCAACACTGCAGCAGAAATATCAGTTATCAACAGCAGTATTTTAAACAATAAAGCTATTCATAACCCACCTAATGTCTCTCCAACTGACATAAAGTACATTATCACAGCAAGTACAGATACAGTACCTGTCATAGGCATGGTCCATCTCAAGCTCCACTTTGGCTCACAGCAAGCTACTGTCAAGTTTTATATCGTGCCTGATCTTCAACCTGCAATAATTCTAGGCCTGGACTTTCTCAAACCTCACAAAGCCATCCTAGACTTTGCCTCAAGCAAATTGTCGTTTGATCCTCGGAGGCAACTCACAGCTATAGACTCAGTCATCATGCCTCCTCAGTCAGAAATGGTTTTGATTGCCAAGATTCAAGGTGAACCACTTCCACAAGGTGTTGTTGGCATCACTCCAGGATCCCCTGCACTGCATTCATCAGGTCTCCTTCCAGGAAATACCTTATCAGCGGTGCATGATGGCGCAGTCTTCCAAAAATACTGCAACTTCACAGATGAGCCAGTGTTCATTTCAAAGGGTGCCAACATCGGGGAAGTTTGTCTGCTTGTCTTCAGGGGACCAGCTTCATCTTATGCAAGAACCTCTGCCTGGTTCCACTAACACTACTCCTGTCAATACTATCACGACCACTCCCACTTCAATGGAGTTACCCCTCAGTCAGAGACTATCCTCTTCCAAACTTCCAGCATCTCCAACAGAAAAGCAACAACTTTTGAAATTCCTGGAAAATTACCCGGATGTCTTTGTTAGTTCAGATAACAAGCTTGGATGTTGTGATATCCTGCAACACACCATTGAAGTACTGCCCAACCAGAAACCAATCCGTCAACGAGTCTACAAAGTGGAGCACAACCAGAAACAAGTCCTCGAGGACATAATCAAAGATATGCTTGGCCAAGACATAGTCAAAGAGTCTACAAGTCCCTAGGGTGCACCTTGCTTGCTGGTGGTAAAGAAGGACAAAGGGTATCGTTTTGTGGTAGACTACAGAAAACTCAATGCCTAGGCGGTGCAGGATGCTCATCCCTTGCCTACTACTGAAGATGCATTAGAGAGTCTTGGTGTGGCTAGTCCTGCTTACTTCACCACTCTAGACCTTCATAGTGGGTTCTACCAAGTTTCAATTGATCCAGCTTCTCATCCATACACAGCATGGTGCTGCCACTTGGGACTTTTCCAGTTCAAACGTCTGCCTATGGGTCTTCGGAACAGTCCAGCCACATTTCAACGTGTTATGGAAGCTGTACTACATGGGTTGTCTTGGAAATCTTGCCTAGTCTACCTGGATGATGTGATAGTCTTCAGCAGAACTTTGCCAGTGCACCTCCAACATCTTCAAGAAGTGTTCGAAAGTCTCAGACAAGCCAATGTCAAACTTCGCCCAGAAAAGTGTTGTTTTGCGCAGCATCAAATTCATTACCTGGGACATGTGGCCAGTTCTCAAGGCATCTCTTCAGATCCAGACAAGCTCTCAGCAGTCAAAGACTATCCAGAGCCTAATAATCTCAAAGACCTTCGAGCTTTCCTGGGCTTGTCTGGCTACTACCGAAAGTTCATTTGCAACTACGCCAAGATTGCAGCTCCACTGTACGCCCTCACAAAAAAGGGATGTGACTATAATTGGACTTCTGAGTATAAAGAGGCCTTTGACACCTTAAAACAAAACTTAATCTCTTCTCCAGTATTGCCCTACCCAAGGTTCGGCCAACAATTCAAGCTCGACTCAGATGCTAGTTCCTTTGCAGTCAGCGCTGTGTTCTGTCAAATTCAAGATGGAACAGAACGAGTTGTCTCCTATGCCGGGCACTCTCTTTCCTCAGCTGAGCAGAAGTATGGCATCACAGAGAAAGAATGTCTAGCCATGGTATTTGCTGTGAAGAAATTTGACTGCTACCTTCGCTACTCCTCCTTTACAGCTATCGTCGATCACTCTGCCCTCAGGTGGCTATTTGAAATAAAGGAGCCAGTAGGCAAATTCGCGTGATGGATCGCAATGCTGCAATCCTACATCTTCGAAATCCAATACAAACCAGGTCAAGTTCACTCAAATGCTGATGGTGTAAGCCGGAGATGATACCCCTCTGCATCCTCCTCAACAGATGAAGAATCCTGCTTACAAGCTCTTCCCTTCCGTGCCACAGATGTGCTTCCTATGGACACTCCTACAGCACCTCAAGTTGCTTTACTGCTACCAACTGCCTCCACAGAGAGACAAATCCTCAGTTACTACAAGCAGCTGAAGAGCTTCTCATCTCCTCTGCATCTGAACTGTCCCTGGCAACTGTTAAAATGCAACAAAGAACTGACACTCAATTTACGGACATCATCACCTACTTAGAGTCTGGAACATTAACGCAACAAAAGCAACATCGTCAAGATGTACTTTTCCTTGCTTCGCAGTACTTCCTCAATGACGGCATGCTCTTTCACATTTGGACCAAGGAAGGCAAGGGTCATCGCACGGATAGAACTCACGTACAGCTAGTTGTGCCGCCTCTCTAATCAATCAAGTTCTTCTCTCCACTCATGCCTCTCTCCACTCTCTGGAGGTCATATGCGAATTCACAGAACTCTGGAAAAGACAAGGCTTCACTTCTTCCGGCCACACATGAACAGAGACATTGTCCAGTTCATAAAATCCTGCCAGCCCTGCTCCCAGAGAAAGCCTCCTGCCAAACCAACAAAGGCACATGTCATCCCAATGCCTGTAGCCACTGAACCATTCCAAAGAGTCAGCACTGACATTCTTGGGCCCTTGCCAACATGCTCGGACTCTGGTAACAAGTACATCCTTGTCTTTGTGGACTACTTGACAAAGTATTTGGAACTCATTCCCCTAAGAGACATTAAAGCCACCACTGTGGCCAATGCATTTCTCAACACAGTCATTTGTCGTCACGGTACCCCATCATACCTACATTCAGACAGAGGCACTAACTACCTGTCCACGATTGTCCGAGAAACTTGCAAACTTCTCTACATAAAAAAGACACATACCAGAAGCTACCATCCACAATGCAATGGACAGAGTGAAAGAATGATGCCCACCATTCTCAGCACACTCTCCAAGTATCTGGATGAGACTCACAACACCTGGGACCAGTTTGTTCCCTTTGTGCAGTTTGTGTACAATACCAGCCCTTGTGTCGATAGCACAGAATACACCCCTTTCTTCTTAGTCCATGGACATCACCCAAGAACTCCACTGCACAGGGATCTCTCGCTGCTAGAAGTGCCTAAGTCAGCTTCTTCTTTTATTATCCCTCTTCTGGAACAGCTGAAACTTGCCCGATGAGTTGCAATCACCACATTGGGCCAGAGAAAATCGGCAATGAAGAAAATGTCTGCAGCCAAGGTGCATGAGCCTTCATTCTCTGTTGGTGACATTGTCTATTTGTGCCGTCCTGTTCTTGTTCTGGGTGCCACCAAGAAACTGCTACGCCCCTGGACTGATCCCTTCTACATTGTAGAAAAGCTCCCTCCGTTCCACGTTCATTTGCGATGCAAGTCAAATGGCAAGCTGGTACACAAAAAAGTCCATATAAACCAACTAAAGCATGGGTGCCTCAATAACAACCTTCCAGATGACCTCAGTCCTCCCACAAATGAAGCTGCCCTTGAGCCTGCCATCCTCTCTGATGTTGAGATTCCCCCAGATAACTTGCAGCCAGTTCCTACAGATCTTCCGACTCCTGACACTCTCCAGATGGATTCCAGTTTACCAGATGATTTGCCTGGGACTTCTTCTTCTTCTCAATCTTCTTCTTCTTCTCAGAACTCTCTTCCACACACCCCAGTGTACCAGCTTGAGAAGATCCTAAGAAAGAAGTTTGTCAATGGATCCTGGACTTACAGAGTAAAGTGGTGTGGATTCAATAGTGAGCAGAACTCCTGGGTCGCTTTTAATGACCTGACCCCCTCCTGTCAGGAACTGGTGCAGTCTATGCATGCCTCCATTCCCACTGACCGGAAAAGTCGACGGAGGCCTTGAACTTTTGTTACTGGACTCAGTGTGTTTTGGGACTGAATCTTATTTCTTTGGTGATAGTATCTGTGTTTAATTATTTTGCAGTAAATGTTCTTGTACCCATTTTATGCAACTGTTTCTATGGTACTATTTCCTGCACTAACATTTTTCCCCTTAGGAATGTCTTTTTACATGGACAATCCACCTGTTGATTATGCAACTGTTATTAAAGTGTGAGCCTGCATTCTGGGTATCCTCCTTCTGCTACCCTTCCCTCTCTTCCCTTTTCCTTCCCCCACACTTTAGCACTCGTGGCATGACCAAGTCTCAAGTACTATTGTTTCCCTCCTCTCTGGTGCTACTCTGACTGGTCCCCAGGGTAGTCCATGTTCTCACCCTTCCCCCCCCCCTGCAGCGGAGTAATGTTCTGTTTTGTGAAATCTAATGCCTTGTAATGCATGACATTTTTTTTTTGCCTTAAATTATCTACTTAAAAATTCTTAGAAACATATAGATTATTGCTTGTTTGAGTGGTGCTCACATTCACAGTTCCGGCGGTGATGTGAAGCACACATTAAGCATGGGGCTTAATGTTTAGCTGCCGCCCCTTTAAAAACACTTAGAACTGCATGTATCTAATTGTTGTACTGCCTGGCACTGCCATGTTGGCCTGTCAGTCACAGTATAGTCAGTGTGGGGCTTGTCCTCATGAAGAGAACACCTACTGAACTGAATAAACCTGCCTTATTCTTTATTTTATGCGTCCGACTAGTTATTTGCACAGTCCAGATGGGGTCCTTACCAGCAGCACCAGCAGCAACTGAAGGGGCTGGCAGACCACAGAGAAGATAAGGGGTCTTTTAGTGGTGGACCATACAAAAAAACGCCTCACTACCTACACTGTTACCACACACCATGCTCAATCTACAGTTCCTTCTCCCTGCCCCCTTCCTTTCCACTATAATTCCCTTGGGCTTATCCCGTGAATTCTTGAACTCCACCACTGTTTTAACCCCCCACAACCTCCACTGGAGGGCTGTTCCAGGAATCCACCACTCTTTCTTTGAAGAAATACCTCCTCACATCTCTCCTGAATCTACCTCCCTTCCAGCTTCATAGCATGTCCCCTTGTTCTTGAGCATCTTTTCTTCTGAAAAATACTTCCCTCCTGTACCTTATTCACCCCTTTGAGGTATTTAACTGTCTCTATCATATCTCCCCTCTCCCTCCTCTCTTCCAAGGTTTCTGCTGGCACATTTGTATGTTCATATGTTCGTATGTAAGGTGTACATATTGAGGTCCTTTAGTCTCTCCTAATTCAGCTTTTGATGCAGACCCTGCACCCTTTTAGTTGCCCTCCTCTGGACTGCCTCCACTCTATCTATGTCCTTCCAGAGATGTGGTCTCTAGAACTGGACGTGATACTCTAGGTGGGGTCTTACCAGTGATCTATACAGAGGCAACACCACCTCCATCTTTCTGCAAGTGATATTCCTCCTTATGCACCTCAGCATCCCATTCACCCTACCTACTGCCTTGTCACACTGCCTGGCCACCATTAGGTCATACAATATGATTACCCCCAGGTCTCTTTCCTGCTTGGTGGTCATCAATGCCACTCCACCCATTTTGTACTCCACCCCTGTGTTTCTGTGCCGTGAGTGCATTATTTTGCACTTTTTCACAATGAAACCCTGCTGCCATACCCTAGATCACTCCTCTAGTTTTCTCAGGTCTCTGCTCATCCTTTCCACCACCCCTGGAAAGTCCACCCTATTGCAGACTTTGGTGTCATCCACAAAGAGGCAGACCTTCCTTTACAGATCCTCTGAAATGTCACTTATAAAAACATTAAAGAGGATTGGCCCCAGTACTGATCCCTGAGGCACCACACTGGTCAACCTCCCTTCCTTCGGAGTGAACTCCATTTATCACTACCCTCTGTCACCAGTCCCCTAATCAATTTATTTTCCAGTTTACCACCTTTGGACCCACTCCTAAACTACCCAGCTTGCTTACTAATCTCGTATGTAGAACAGTGTTGAATGCCTTACTGAAATCTAGGTAGGCCACGCCCACCGCTCCACCCTGATCTAGTTCCTTGGTCACCCACTCAAAGAAATCTATCAGGTTCATTTGACATGACCTCCCCCCTGTAAAACCATGCTGCCTCGGATCTTATAACCCACTGGTTTCAAGATATTCCGCAATTCCTTCCTTTAGCAGTGATTCCATTAATTGTCCCACCACCGATGTCAGGCTGACTGGCCGATAATTGCCAGCCTCCTCCCTGCTACCACTTTTGTGTAGTGGGACTACATCCACCCTCCTCCAGTCCTCTGGAATTACACTTGTTTCCAGTGAGCTGTTAAAGAGCTCCTGACACAGCCGTTACAACTTTGAAAGAATGTAATATTCAGGCATAAATGTATCTTATATTTTGTATTTTATTCTGTAATTCTCACCCTTATTTCTTTATCATTAAGGGTATTCGCATGAAAACAGTATCTCTGCCCTTTTAGCTCTGACTGCCGGTCTACACCTGATATCATAATTCTGTTTATGGCATCACAACGTGTTGCTTTGGTGATAATTATGATGTCATAAACAGGGGATTATAATGTCAAGTGTAGACAGGCAGCCAGAACAGATAACAGTCTGGAGGGCAGGGATCTTATATTCACGCAGCTGTTTTCAGTAATAAAGAAAATGGTGAATTATTTAATGAAAAAATATGAAATAATAAAGAAAATGGGATGGTGTTAAATATAAATCTTACTTTATTCAAAGATTTCCTAATGCTGTGTGGGGCTCTTTAAATAGAATTGTCAGAGGTGCAGCCAGTACTTCCCTGAGCTCTCTCAATACCCTTGAATTCACCCCATCTGGCCCCATTGTTCTGTCCACCTTCAGATTAGTTAAGTCCCTTCAGGACTCTTGCCTGCAAAACAAGACTAGTGTCCACCTCCCTCCCGCCAAAGCTTTTGTTATTTTTTTGTGGCCCCTCCCCTTCTCCTTCCTTTGTGAACTTTGAACAAAAATATTTGTTCAGGATGTCTGCCTTTTCTGGGTCCCCCTTTGCACAGTTCTCCACTTCCCTTTTTAACCTTCAATCCCACTTCTAGTCTTCCACTTTTCACTTACATAGCTAAAAATGTCTTGTCCCCTTTCATTATCTCCTAGGCTATTCTCTCTTCCGTTTGTGCTTTTGCACTCCTTTCTGCTTTCCCTGCTTCCCCCGATACACCTTCCTATCCTCCTCCCTTTACATCTTCTTATACATTCTGAATGCTGCCCCTTTAGCTTTTACTTTTTCAGGCACCTCTTCTGAGAACCACAGCGGTCTCTTTTTCTTGCTTTTGCTCATTTGTTTGATGCAGAGATTTGTTGCCTCTGCTATGCTCCTTGTCATCTTCGCCCACTGTTCCTCCACCCTCCCACACCATCCCCCTACTAAGTCATCACTGAGGCATTCACCTGTCTTTTTAGAATCTGCCTTCCTGTAGTCATGAACCCTCAGCTTTGGGTGGTTCTAATCAGCAGCCATCCTTATATTGAACCAGACCGTATGGTGATCACTGGTCTCCAAGTGGCCTCCTACCTTGATGTCAGCAACAGTTTCCCTGTTAGTGAGTACCAGGTCCAGTATTGCCCTATCATGAGTGCGTTCACTGACTAGTTGCCTGAGGAATGGCCCCTGTAGAGAGTCCTAGATGTCCCTGCTTCTAGCGGAAGCCACTGCAGGGAGGCTCCAATCTACATCTGGGAGGTTGAAGTCCCCCACCAGCAACACCTCCCCCTTTTCTGCCAACTTGCCAGTGGCTTCCACCAGTACCATATCTAATTCACCCCCTTGTGCTGGAGGTTTGTAGATAATTTCAATGCAAATAGTGGTTCCATTCCCATCTCCAGGGTGACCCACATTACCTCTCCTCCCGCTGTATTTCCTGTATCTCTTGCTTTTATGCTTTCTCTCACACAAATCACCACACCCCTCCTTTCCTTCCCACCAAGTCCTTCCTGAACAGAGTATAGGATGGCATGACCATGTCCCACTCATAGTTTCCCATGCACAGTGACTCGGTAATGACCACAATATCCAGGTCGGCCTCTGCCATACTAAGAATCATATACTAAGTATGAGAAAGAGATAGGAGGCTGTGAAGCCCATATGTGCTCTTATACTTTAATTATAGTAGTAAGCTAATTTGTGCCCTGAAAGTAAGAATTTGTCAAGTTTGTTTTTAAATCCATTTTTTTTCTAATGATTAAGTTTAAGGGTAAGGTGTTCCAGGGATTAATAATTCTCAATGTGAAGAAATATTTTCTACTAAGATGATTGAACCTTTGCCTATCAATTGTAGCTGGTGGCCTCGAGTCTTATGAATGGAATCCTTAAATTCCAAACCTAGTTCCACCATTAAATATGGATCCTGGATGATATCGAAGAGAAAAAGCAGATCACCTCTCAACCTTCTGATCTCGAGTGTCATAAGGTTAAGGGTAGTTAATCTATACTCATATGATTTATTTTCAAGACCTGCTATATGCTTAATAAATCTACATTGTATGTTTTCTAAGATTTTTCGGTCGGTTTTCTTGTACAGGCATCACAGTTGTGAGGCATGCTCAAGGTGTGGTCTTATATAGGCTTGAAACAGAGGCATTAGAACCTTACAGTCCTTTGACTTGATGTTCCGTTTGATAGACCATACTACTCTGTTAGATTTCTTGACTGAGCCCAGAATTTGTTTAGAGTTATTGAAATCATTTGTGATGATTACACCTAGGTCTTTGATGGCCTCTAGGTCTGGAATCTTATGTCCTAGATTTCTAACATTTGCACACATGGCCTTCCAGATTTTCTTTCCTCACTGTTTGTTGACACCCTTTTTTCCTTTTTGTTCTTCCTCATTCCGACCTCTCTTTTTAATGCTTCCATCCCTTAACATAGAAACATAGAGTTTGACGGCAGATAAGGACCGCAATGCCCATCCAGTCTGCCCATTTTTTCTACCTTATGAATGTGCCATAGGCCTTTACTCTGTCAATGGACTATCTATTCATACTCATCTGTATTGTTCCCTTATGCCTATCCCATACCTGTTTGAAGCTCTGCACTGTATTCATAGCCACCACTTCCTGAGGTAGGCAGTCCCATGCATCCACCACCCTTTCTGAAAAAAAGAACTTCCTCACATTACCCCTTAATTATTCTCCCCCTAATCTCATGCTGTGTCCCCTTGTCCTGCTATTTTTCTTATATTGAAACATGTTAGACTCTTTCACCCCGTTAAGATGTTTGAATGTTTCAATCATATCACCTCTCTCTCTCTCTCTCTCCTGTGCTGTAGGGTATACATATTGAGCTCCGTTAATCTGTCCTCATATGTTTTCTAATGCAGTCCCTGTACCATTTTGGTTGCCCTTCTCTGGACTGCCTCCATTTTGTTAATGTCCTTGTGCAGGTGTGGCCTCCAGTACTGCATGCAGTACTCCAGATGGGGCCTAACCAGTATCTTGTAAAGAGGGATTATTACCTCCCTCTTACAACTTGTGATACCCCTACTAATACACCCCAGCATAACCTATAGCCTTACCTACTGCTTTAGTGGTCTGCTTGGATGATTTCAGGTCATCTGTGATAATGATGATGCCTAAGTCTCTTTCTTCCCTTGTGATTGCCAGCAACTCCCCTCCCAACCTATAGGTGGCTTCAGGGTTTCTCTTCCCTACGTGCATGATCTTACACTTCTTTGCGTTAAACCCCAGTTGCCACTCTTCCAACCATTTTGCCAGTTTATTCAGATCTCTTCTCATTCTGCCCACCCCATCTGGATCATCTACTCTGTTGCAGATCTTGGTGTCATCTGCAAACAGACAAACCTTACCCTCCAGCCCATCTGCAATGTCACTGATGAAGATATTGCAGAGGACTGGTCCCAGGACTGATCCCTAAGAACCCCACTTGTGACTTGCATCTCTTCTGACTGTATACCATTTATCACCACTCTGTTTTCTGCCTGCCAACTAGTCTGCCACTCAGTTAGCCAACTTCTGACCCACCCCAAGCCTACCCAGCTTATTAATCAATCTTCTATGTGGAACAGTATCGAAAGCTTTGCCGAAGTCAAGGTAGGTGACATCAATTGCACCCCCTTGGTCCACCACTCTGATTACCCAGTCAAAGAAATCTATGAGGTTTGTTTGATAGGACCTTCCTTTTGTAAACCCATGCTGTCTTGGATCCTGTGCTCCTATGGATTTCAGGTGTTGCTCTATCCTTTCCTTAAGGAGTGCCTCCATAATATTGCCCACTACTGAGGCAAGACTGACTGGTCTGTAGTTCCCTGACTCCTCTCTGCTACCACGCTTGTGGAGAGGGATCACATGAGCCCTCCTACAGTCTTCTGGGACCTCTTCTGTGCTCGGAGACTCACTAAACAGTTCTGATAAAGGCTCTGCTAGTTCCATCCTTAGCTACTTTAGTACCCTAGGATGTATGCCATCAGGTCCCATTGCCTTGTCAACCCTGAGCTTAGTAAGCTCTTGTAGGACCCTTTCTTTTGTGAAGGGACTTGTGCACACTTCCATGGTGCTGAGCTGTGGGCCCTGCCTTAACTTCTCTGTAAATACTGAGCAGAAGTATCTATTTAGGATAGATGCTTTTCCTTGGTCCTCCTCCACGCACCCCCCTTATCCCCTTTGATCTTAGCAATATCCCCTCTGGACTTTCTCATTTCACTAATGTATTTATAGAAAGTTTTGTCTTCTTCTTTTACTGTTCGTGCTAGTGTTTCCTTGGTTTGGGCCTTTGCCTGCCTTACTGCCTTCAATGCTTCCCTTAGGGAAGTCTGGTATGCCTCCCTATCTTCATCCCACTGTGTTCCCTTATATTTCCTGAAGGCCAACCTTTTGGCTCTGATCTTTTCTGCTACTGATTTTGGGAACCAAAGTGGTTTCTTCCTTCTTTTGCTCTTGTTTTTCTCCCTAACACAATGGGATGGTGCTTCAAGTATTGCATCCTTAATGCTTACCCACCTTGTCTGTACCCCCTCACCTATATTTCTTCTTGCCAGGGCTGGCTTAACTCTGTTGGCCATCTTATCAAAGTCAGCTCCTCTGAAGTCTCATATTTTTGCCTTGGAATGGGATGATTTAGTTCTAGTGGCTAAATTGAACCCTACCAGGTCATAATGTCGCACACATAATAGCGTATGACATTATGGCTAAACCGGTACAGCGTAGTCTGTAACCGCTAATGGTGCAATACCATGTATACTGCTGTACGCGGTATTGCACCATTAGCACTTTCCCAGGCAGAGGATAAGACCTCTGCTGGGAGTGTGTTCCACCGAGCAGCTGCCTTGGCTTACAGAACCGAGCCGCAGCAGCAGGAACCCAAGCGCTGCGTCTGGGACCGGGTTTGATTCCTGGTCCCAGAATATTTTATTTTTTACTTACTTGTGTGTTCTCTGAGTTGAACCCCACCCCCCAGAATTGAGAATCTTTAGTGGGGGGGCCAGGAGACACAGCCCCCCATAACGGGAGGTGTGGGGGCAGAGCCCCCCACAGAAAAAAGACTTATGCCTCATGGCAGAAATCATGCTGTACTGGCAGTGTGATTTTGCCATGTGGCATGATGTCTTGCAACATTATGACTCTGTGCCAAATTGAACCATACCATGTGATGGTCACTGGCCCCCAGGTGACCTTCTACCTGGAGATCTGTGATCCTTTCCCCGTTAGTCAGTACTAGATCTAAGATAGCTCTGTCTCTTGTGGGTTGTTGTACCAGTTGTTTGAGGCCCTCCCCCTGCAGGGAATCCACTATGTGTCTTGTTCTGGCTGTTCCTGCTGGTATTGACCAATCTGTATCTGGCATGTTGAAGTCTCCCATTATCAGAACCTCCCCTTTAGCTGTCATGTTTTGTATATCTTCTAACAGTAACGTGTCTATGTCCTCCTCCTGGTCTGGAGGCCTGTAGACAACCCCAATTCATATGGCTGTCCCATTTCCTGTTTCCAGGGTGACCCACAGTTCTTCTGGCTCCTTATGTGTATTCTGAATTTCTGTAGCTTTGATATATTCATTGACAGAAAGGGCCACTCCCCACATTTTTGCACCTCGGTCTCTTCTGAACAGTACATAGTCGGGTACTGAAGTCTCCCAAGCATGGTTACTGGTGAACCACATCTCACTAATGGCTACTATGTCCAGTTTAGGCTCTGTCATTGTGCCTGCAGGTCTGGGATCTTGTTTCCCAGACTGCAGGTATTTCTGTACATGATTTTCCATTGGCCAGATTTCAGTGTGTTAGTTTTTGGGTGAGGTCCGGCGTGTCTGCGTGTCGTATGGGGAGCCAGACCTTTTTCTTTACCTCGTGATGCAAATGAACTACAAACATGCTAAACTCCTGTTTGATCACTAGCTGAGGAGGGAAGGGTGTTCTTCCCGTTCAATGTATCGGGTGCTGCACCCCTCTCCCCATTTGCTAGTTTAAATATTCTGCAAAGACGTCAAACGTCTGCTCCAATGCACTGACTCCCTCCTTTGTCAGATCCAGTCCATTGAATTTAAAGAACTTTCACTCCCAAAACTGTTGCCGGTTACCTACAAATTTGTGTCCTTTTTCCTGGCATCAGCCGCTGAGCCACATATTTAGCTTCTCTATCTCCCCTTCTCTGGCCTTCTGTCCATCTACCCCCCCCCTCCCCGACTGGCAGGATCTCAGAGAAGGAGATGCTGGATGAAATGGATGACAGTTTGTCTTCCAGTTTGGTCAGGTGTTCCTTGGTCTCCACAACTGACCGGCTGGCAAGATCATTAGTCCCTATGTGTACCCCCTTTGTCTCTACCACCTTGCCTCCGTTATTAATTTGCACCCATGGGGATTCCTCTCCCCTTGGGTTTTCCTTGCTCTCTACTTCAGCCTGCTGGGAGGAGAGGGGCAGTTTCTGACTCCCTGATTCCTTCTGCCACACACCCTTGTCTGGTTTAAATATTAATTGAAGTAACATTAAACCATCCACTGAGGTGTGCGGTCCCCCCCCCCCCGATGGATACAGGCCATCACCCCTACATAAGTCCTTATCCTCCCAGGTAGTCCCCCCAGTCCGCAGTGTAGCCACACCATTCCTCTCTGCACCATTTCTTCAGCCATGAGTTGAAGCTCCTGGTGCGGAGATCCCGCTCCTGACCCCTGTAATAGACAGGCAGTACCTCCACGAAAGCCGCTGAGTGAGCTACCTGTCTAAGATCACTCCCCAGCTCCCTAAACTCCCACTGCACTATCCCAGCCCCATCATTAGCCCCCAGGTGGACAATGACATCCAGCTCTTCCCCCATCCTGCTGTCCTAGTGATCCTCAGAATCTGCTTCCCATCCCTCTGGGCAGTGGCAGGGGTAAGCACCTAACCTGCCCCTTCCTATTCCTAAAACTGTCCCCTCACAATCGAGTCCCCCATCAGAAGTTGCTTCCTCCTCCTCTGGGATCCTGTGGCACCTTTCTTGGGATCTCCACTATGGAGGGCCCCCACATCCCCCTTAGTCACTACTGTGGGTGCCTCCTCCTGGCAGTCCTGCCCCACCAGAGCAGCGTAGGAATTACATAGTGGTACTGGTTGAGCAATGTGCCTCTGTCCCACCACCCCCACCTTCCAGAGCCCACCATAGCCCTGCCATTCCTCCTCACCATGGTAGACCTGGTGGCCCTTGAGTAGGAAGAGAGGGGTCAAAATTCTAGCCAACTCAGCCTGGAGTTTGACAACCTCCTCCCTCACCCCAGAGAGGTGTGTGCAGATGGGGAGCACTGCAGTCTCCAGAAGGTCTCTCTGAAAACTGCTGCCCCACAGCCACTGCACTGCACCACTCCCAAGATTCTCAGCCTCTATTCTCCCTGTGTTACCTGGAAATACTTTTGCACACTTACGCCTGATAGGTGTTTCTAGTTTCTCCTTTTTTGTTTATTTCTATTTGTGTTCCCCGGAGCCTTGTTTAAATCTTTATATACTCCTACCATAGATTGGTGTTGCTCCTATTCCCAGTTATGGTCTACCTTTGACCTTTCTCCCTTCCCAGCAGTGACAGTTACACAGTAGTGAACTGGTGCCTTGCCTTACTCGACTGGCAGAGTCCCCCACTTCTCCACTTCCTCCTGCTGGTGCCTGCCGACACCTACAACACTAGTCACCTGTTCTACTCCTCACTGTTCCACTCACTCGCTGGACATGAATATGTGGGACACATTGGCAGTAGCTGCATTTATTTATTTAAACTTTGTTAACCGGGAAAGGCACACTGGGCCAGGGTTCATTTCCAGGTGCAACCCAGGGGATAGTGTACAGTAGAAACATACACAAAAGGAGGGTGGCATAGAAATAAAAATACAACGAAAGGCAGTCAAACTTTCATAGCTCACAATGCAGTTAAAGAAGCACACTAAGATAATTACATTAGTATATGCAATGAATATAAAAATATGAGCACAGATAGGTCAGAGCTAAGTTTGGATGGTAGTTGGGGGCATAGGCAGTGAGCAATAGAGCATATCTGAGAGGGCACTTGAATGCTGGGAGCAAAGTGGCTTGCTGGAGGGTAAGTTAAAGTTGGTTCCATAGGGAAGGTAGATGGAAGGAGAAGGCAGACTGACCTGCTGTGAAGTGAGGGTGGGTGAGGGAGAAGGAGCAGGATGCCTTCGAGCAGAGAGGGTAGGGGGACAGGCTGGCTGGAGATAGGAGAAAGGAGAGATAGGAGGAGAGCCCAAACCAGAATTTGGTGATAAAGGCTAAGGAGTGGGCCTGGCAACAGTGGGAGAGGGAAGGGATAGAAAGAGAGCAATAGAGGAAGCAGTGGTGAGTACGGAAAGGGGAGTCTGTCGCAAACTGGCAAAAGGCATTTAGCAGGGTGTCTAGTTTGGTGAGGGAAGCTGCGGGAGCAGTGCTGTGGATGATGTCTGCATAGCCGAGCACAGGGAGGATTGTTTTAGTGACCAGCTCTCAGCGCACAGTAGGAGAGAGAGGCACAGTCTTTGTTGCGGTACATTGTTCCAAGTTTTGGGTGGAATTTTGAGTGCAAGGTGTCTATATGTAAGGCTGTAAGTTTTTCACGGTAAAATTAGGCAGATTTCACGGTATTTCATGGTCCTGGTCACAACTCAGGATGGAGACCAACAACAGACTTGCCCGTTGAAATTTTTTGCATTGCCTCCCTCCTGCCTAATTGAAACTAATTCATTCACTGTGAGAGCTGCAAATGTGTGAGAGCTGCAAATGACCTAGGGTCTGAGGGCAGCACCAAGGACTGTTTTTTTTTTTTTTAACAAATCAGACCTGCAGCCAGGCTGCAATTCTGGAAAACAGCTGCCAAAAAAAGAACCAGGGGGCCGAGGGCAGGCGCAGTTTGATTATGGCTGCCCTCCCGCTGCAAGTCGCAAATCAGGATGGAGACCAGAAATGGACTTGCGGTCGGAATTCTGCACTTCCATTTGGATCCACTTCGACTCATCTTCTAACCGCAGGAAGTGGGAAACTGTCCGATCAGTGGGCTGCAGGAGGGACAGGATGGCTGTAGGAGTTTGGGAACAGATGTAAGCTAACACCTTTACAGGCTTTACATGCTCATTGAGGGTTGCAGGGGTGATAGAACGGGAATAGAATGGAGCATAAATAGCTGTCTGATCGGTGTCTAACACATTTCTGCTTATTTTTATTGAATGTCAAAGGGAGCAACGGATTTCACGGCACAGAGAGAAAAATCGCAAATTTCACGGTAATCGTGAAATCCGTGCCCCCCATGAATTAATTACAGCCTTATCTATATGTACTGAGAAATCAGTTTTTATGTTTGCTTGCACGCATGTGCAAGAAACATAGTGCCATCATCTGAGTTTTTCAGAGGTGTGTCAGCATCTTCCAATTCAGTCAGTATGTTTGCAGGCGTGGTCACAGTTCTCCAATCATTGCTGGAGCTGTCTATGACAGCAGTTGAAAATGCAGTGGCATACAGTTGAAAGAGGGAGCTATGCTTCAGTGAGCAGCTCCTCCCCCCCACACACACACAGATCAACTGTGTTGGTTACCTGATAGATTGCTGTAGTCTTGTCTAGCTTAGAGAGACAAGCCACACATCATTACTTTAATAAACTGTTCCCTGCCACAGCAGGACCACCAAAATGTGTGGGTGCCTAACAGTTCTTACACACGCCAGCTCTCCAAAGCACACCTTCATGGACTCAATGGGTTCTAATCCTCCAGAAAAAAAATACCTCAGCATTTAATGTGAAAACTCAGACTTCATTGTATGTGTAATTCCAAGCGTTTTCTCTTACTAGACTCTGTCAATGTGAACTCCCCACTGCTAAAACCTATGCAAATGAACTTGAGCGTACTGTACTACCTGCAGCTGAAGCAAAGAACAGCCAGAATGCACAAAGGAGAACATACTGCTATGCATTTCAGCAGCAGCCAGTGGGGGAGGTTTTCATGACTGAAGCACTTTAATGCACCTTTTAGTGCTGTCATATACACACCCCTGTGTGGTAATTCACTAAACTGCACACTTAGTCTGGTAATGCAGAGTCAAAATATTTTTTTTTCTCTGAATTGCCATGAGCTGGCATTTTTATGTGACTGCAGAAACAGGATGCTGTATGTCAGCCATGTGTCTGCATTCCCACACTCATCCCCCTCACAACTCTCAAACAAAGCCAATGGTGCTTACTGAATTGAGAAGAGTGACATGGCTTTCAGAAGTTGTGCCAGATACACTGCACATTGCCTCATCTACTCTCTTTGTTTCAACCCTCCACCTCCACTTCTCTTGGACAAAGCATGAAGGCTAGTTCACACTAGCACATTCAGATACTTAATAATTCACACTTCCTTTCAAATCAGGGAAAGGCATGTTGTTGGTCTATTACACTATGAAAACAAGCATTTGTCAATGCCGAACGTTCGCTTGCAGGTATTTGCAGTGGTATTTGGCACTTGGACATGGTTTAAAAAAATCAGTGACAAAGAAGTACAAGCATTTGTCAGTGCTGAATGTCACTTGCTTCTATGTGCTGTTTAGTTATTTGGAAGTCATTGGAGTGCAAATATTGAAAATTCGTGAACTTACGAGCATGCGTAGGAACTGCGCAATGCACACTCGTAAAACAGTCATTTTTAGGACTTTTTTCACCAAATTTTCAACATAGCCATTTTAAGATCTCTGCTCATGAACAGTGTCACTGTGATTTTCTTAATGTGTCCCATACATTGAGTTCGCACACCAACTGCGCCATTGTGTGCTACATGGGCGGAAACACATTTTGGGCAGGATGTGAAAAATGACAGCTGTACTGCTCATAAGGAGGTGTGGTAAAATGGCAATGTTGAAAATCTGGAGTGAAAATATTGAAAATTCACGAACTTACTTAACGTGCGTAGAACTCAAGTAATGCACGCCATAAAACAGTCATTTTAAGGACTTTTTTCACCAAATTTTCAACATAGCCATTTTAAGACCTTTGCTCATGAACAGTGTCATTGTGATTGTCTTAATGTGTCCCATACATTGAGTTCACACACCAACTGCGCCATTGTGCACTACATGGGCGGAAACACATTTTGGGCAGGATGTGAAAAATGACAGCTGTACTGCTCATGAGGAGGTGTGGTAAAATGGCAATGTTGAAAATCTGGAGTGAAAATATTGAAAATTGCAAACTTACGTAGCTCATGAGAACCAAGTAATGCACGCCAGAAAAGTCATTTTAGGATTTTTACCACATTAACATAGCCATTTTAAGACCTCTGCTCATGAACAGTGTCACTGTGATTTTCTTAATGTGTCCCATACATTGATTTTGCACACCGACTGCGCCATTGTGTGCTAAGCATGGGGAAACACGTTTTGGGTGAGATGTGAAAATGACAGCTGTACTACTCTATAAGGAGGTGTAATAAAATGGCAATGTTGAAAATCTGGAGTGAAAATATTGAAAATTAGTGAACTTACGAGCCTGCGTAGGAACTTCATGACCTCAAACATAAAAGCGGTCATTTTAGGAATTTTTCCACCAAATTTTCAAAATAGGCTTTTTGAGAGCCCACCTTATGAATGCTGTCATTGTTGTTTCATTAATCAGGCCCAAAATGTGATTTTGCGCAGTGACTGCAAAATCACCCTTTGGGCCTGAATAACGCCATGACAGTGACAAAATTCATGAGAAGGGGTCCCAAAAACCCCATGTTGAAAATTTGGTGCAAAAACTCCAAAAAATGCCTAAGATATGCAACAAAGTTGAAAAAACCCATCTAGCCCATTATACGGCTTACTGGCATTTCCTCAGTTCGCGGTCGGCTTTGAAGAGTGCAGACGTGTTCCCGGTCCAGCGATGATCGTCGCACCAAGCTCTGGAGGTAAGTATGGGATGAGGGGGGTGTGGGGAGGCAGGGTGCGAGTGGTGGGTGCAGGTTGTGGGAGGAGGGCGGGGAGACTGCGTGGGACTGTTTTTAATTTACAGGTTTTCTTTTTTCTATAATTGACGATGCGGGACATTTGCCATGCTGGGGTGGGCTCCCAGCATGGCAGCAACGATCTGGGGGGGGCATGACACGCTGCAAGCACACAGCGGTGGTTTTCTTTGAAGAGAAGACCACCGCTGTCATACACAGCACCACAGTGATTGGTGCAGGACCACCACGCCTGCTCAACAGAGCAGGGGATTGCACAGGGCAGGCACACCCCCAAAGTGTCCCATTCTCCCAAGACGTTCCTTGTGCATGCACGCAAGCGAACGTAAAAACAAAAAACAAATGATGGACTTTAGAGGACACAGTAGCAGTGCTAGCACATTGATTTTGCATTTTCCTGTAACTCTAGTGCAAATTTTCCTCCCCCCCCATACATTTCATTATTTCACATGAAGCAGAATTGCTCTGATGCCCCTGAAGCAAATGATTATTTACCTTTTAATGGACCAACATAGATGTAACAACAAGAACAAAGGGCTCTAGCTTTGGACCAACCAGTCCTTCTTCAGAAGCTCATGGCAGATGTTTAGAAAATACAATACTTATAACAGCTAGATAATGCAGAGAAAAACAGAAAAAAATCCCCATTGGTTTAAAATACTCATTTAAAAAAAAAAAAACAGAAGATGATGTCAGAGAAGTTTAACAGTACTATACTGCCTTCAGCCAGAAGCAACCTTGGGTTAAACGTGCTTGGTGGAACACACATACAAAGAATCCTACTGAATATAAATTTAATTGACATAAGATAGCACTGCTGAAGCAGATAACTCCTAAATCAAGCTATGAGTGTCACAGTTAGTATAAGGATGTGATTACTGAAAGGCAACCCCCACCCAGATTAAAGACAAACTAAGATTGTTATAGGGCTCATGAAGTTTCAGTGTCTGCATTATAGACAAGAATTTACCAGTAAAGTTGTCTTAAAGACATAAGTGCACACTGTGTGATGTAAACCTAGCTGGACCTGTCACCCAGCTGTACTCTCCAGCTAGATATAAGGCCCAAGAAATTTCAAAAACCTCAGGACTATATAAATGATAATTTAAATATAAATTGATAATATCAGTGTCAAACAAAAAACTCTAGTTGAGGAACCTCAAGGAATTAAGGCCACATAGCCTGATAGGTACTGATGTCAATATACACTGAGAATGTAACAACTTGATGTACCACAAGTGTCTAAGGAATCTGAAAAAGAGATAAAAATGTAATTTCTCTCCCCCTCTTCATACAAACAATACACCCTAACCCACCCCACATCACCATAATGTGGGTGGTGGAGATACATAGCTTTAAGGAGATGTTGTCTCTCTCTCTCTCTCTCACCCCCCCCTTTTTTCCCCTTCTCTTTCTCTTTCTCTCTCTCTCTCTCTCTCTCTCTCCCACAGACACACACACACACACACACACACACTCACTCTCCTAGTGAACCTATATTCACTTCAGTCACTGCAATTGTTCCCCAAAAGAATTCAACTTGTCATGAAATCCTGAGTAAAAGGGCTTATGTCTGATGCCCCTGTAACCGATGCAAGTCAATGGGAACAATTTCCCTGTAAATGACTCCCTATAGATCTGGGAGCCCTGCTGTATGTAGTCTACCAGGGTCTTACAATATAATTCTTATTTTAATGCAGTGCATCCAAAAAAATTATACTGAAGCAAATGGTTTGTTGCCTTTTACTGAACCAACATACATGGATGTTACAAAAAGAACTAAGTGTTTGGCCCAACAAGGTCTTCTTCTGAAGCTTACATGAGTAACCTTACAAGGGATGTTCTAGCCTGTGTGACAATGGTTTCAACTATGCCACTGAATTAAAAAAAAAACAGCAATTAAATAACTTAGGATAATGCAGGATATATAAATGAAATCAGCGTGCACATGTGAAGACATTGTTGTCATGTCAAAAGACAGCAACAGTACAGCAGCTACCTGAATTCACCTGCTTTTAATTGCTGTTTTAAAAGGGGAATTTTTTTTAAATATCCTGTAAATAGTTTCACAATAATTCCCTCATACCTTTTTACCAAGTGTCTGTTCTACATAATTCAATGGTTGGCAGCTCCTCCACAGCACACAAATGAACAGAGACTATTTTAGTTGTCATTTTTCATATCTCGCCCAAAATGTGTTTGCACGCATGTAGCGCACAATGGCGCAGTTGGTATGCGAAATCAATGTTTGGGACAGATTAAGAAAATCACAGTGACACTGTTCATGAGCAGAGGTCTTAAAATGGCTGTGTTAAAAATTTGGTGACAAAGTTCATAAAATGACTGTATTACGGCGAGCATTAGCAGTTTCCACCACCCTCATAAGTTCATGAATTTGTAATATTTCAGTCCAGATTTCCCACACTGGCATTTTCCACATTCCCTTATGAACAGTACAGTTGTCATTTTCACACCATGGCCAAATGTGTTTTCGCACTTCCAGTGAAGAAATGCGTGGTCACTGTGGAAATCACTGTTTGGGACAGATTAAGAAAATCATCAGGACACTGTTCATGAGTGGAGGCCCAAAATGCCTATGTTAACAATCTGCTGTAAAAAATCCCCAAACTAATTACATTACGGGTGTGCGTTGTGCAGTTTCTATGCTCACTCATGACTTCACCAGTTTTTCTGATATTTTAACTCCAGATTTTCAATATTGCCATTTTTTACACCTCCCCATGAACAGTACAGCTGTCATTTTTCACATCCTGTTCGAAATGTGTTTTCACAACTGTGGTGCCAAATGGCATAGTCACTGTGTAAAATCAGCTTTCAGCTAACGAACTGATATTGTCACTGTTCATAAGGTGGGGGTCACAAAAAATCAATGTTGAAAATTTGGAGGGAAAATACCAATGAACGTCTGCAGCGTTCCCTGTAGAGACTGACAGGCCTCAGGGGTGTGACTTGGGATTGTCGCCTGTAATGCTCATACCATTCCACCCCCACTCACACCCTGCAGCTAGTGAGAGGCATCGAGTTGTGCCTTGGACTCTTCAGCCTCAAAGTTCACCCCATTCTCCTATACTGCACCCATCTCACCATATTTCTTAATAGAATAGGGTCAACATAAGGGCCAAAGACCCCAAAGCACACCATGACACCTGTCGGTGTCTGCAGGGTAGGGTGTGGTGAAATGCCATAGCCGTTATGCCTGACGACCCAAAGGCACACCCCAATGCCTGTCAGTATCTGTAGGGTGGTGGTGGGGTTGGCTTCAGTTCAATACTTCACAGCCATTCCTATTATGCAGCTCTGTAACTCCTACACTACCAGTGCCAATGCCAGCAAGCAAACATTCGGCATTGACAAATGCTTGTTTGTCTAACCATACCCCAAGGTATTTGAAGGCAGAGATGACTTCGAGGGAGGAACTGTCTGGAGTGGAAAAGACAGGGGGGGGGAGGCAGAATGTGTAAAGAGTTTTTTTCTCGACCCAAAGGTCATGTTGACTGTTTTCTTTGTGTTTATCCTCAGTTTATTGGCCTGGAACCAGTTTAGTATGCTGTTAAAATCACACTGGAGAGGGGTGGGGCCTCTACATCAGGGGTTGAGGGACTGGAAAAATAGATGACCGTATCATTAGCGTACATGTGGATTTGTGAATGCAAGCAAACTGAGGGGGAGGTCGTTGATGAAGAGGGAGAACAGGATGGAGCCTTGGGGGACCCCTGCAATGACAGGGAAGGGAGATGACTAGACAGAGCCCACCTGAACTGACTGACTCCTGTTCATGAGGTACAATCTGAACCAGTTCACTGATGGTGTTGCTAGGCCAACTGAGTGCAGCTTGTCCAGCAGGAGTGAGTGGGACACTGAGTCAAATTCCTTCACCAGGTCGATGAAGATAGCGGCAGTAATGTGACCCAAATCCATTCCTGAGAGAATGGAACCTGTGACCAGTAGTAAGGAGGCGGTAGTAGAGTGGTTCCTCCTAAAGCCAGGTTGAAGTGGGGAGAGAGTGTTAGAGATGATGGGTAAATCAGCAACCCTAGTGTAGACTAGGGACTCCTGGAATTTGGCAAGGGAGGAGAAGAGGGAGATAGGGCGGTAGTTTCCTGTTCAGGAAGGGTCACGGCCTTTGTGGAGTGATAGGACCTTAGCTATTTTCCAGGCCAAAGAGACTATGCCTAAGGAGAGGGTGAGACTGAGCAGGTGTGTAAGGGGAGGACAGTGGCTGGAGTGGAGATATGAAGAACCTTGTGGTCAATGTCATCAAGGCTACTTTTAGCAGGGTTAAGTGACAATGGAGCACAGCAGACCTATTGGGAGATGGGGGGGATGATAGTCGCTCATGGAGTGCAGAGTGGGAGGGTCAGAGTGGGCCATAGTAGGAAGATCAGGAAGTGCACATGAGATAAAGTATTTGTTTAGGGTGTCAGATACCGAGGAAGGGTCTGAGACAGGGGAACTATCTATAGAGAGGACGGGAGTGGTTGACTGGGAGGAGGGGAGTCAATGAGAGAGCGAATAGTTTTTCAGAAATTTGAGGGAGAGCCGTGGCTAGAGTGGAGTAGGTTCTTGAAATATTATGCTTTGGCTGTGTCCAGATTGACTTCCTTTATATGTTTCTTAGTGTCCTGTATGCTTGGAGGTCAGCCAATGTCAGAGAAGATTTGTAGATAGCCCATGTGCGATTACGTTGTTTACACTGGACAATTAGGTTGGCTTTTATCCAGGGTTGGTGGAATCGTTTTACTTGAACCTTTTTTAGGGGTGCATAAGCATCCCAGACACTAGTGAAATTGCTGATAAAAGAGCTGAGGGCTGAGTCAACAATGACGGCAGAAAACATAGGTGACCAGTTTGCACTGAGAAGGTCACGTAGAAGGGCATTGGTATCAAGCACCCTGAGGGAACGGTGCCTTATGTATCTAGGGACTGAATAGGAGGGGCACACCTTCCTGATACAATAAGTTACACAGCGGTCACTAAAAATATCTGGGAGGGTGCCTGCTGCAGTTATACAGTGGGGGTGGGAGGAGAGCACCCAGTCCAGTAGGGAGTGGTTTGGGGAATGAGGATTTAGACATTTTGGTTCCATTATGAGCCGGGAAAGATTCAGTAGCTCAATGTTGTGTAATGTGGGTTTAAAGACCAGAAAGAGACAGTTTAAATTGAAGTCACTAAGTAGAATCAGTTCACCAAAGGTAGCGTACAAGGTGATTGAGGAGATGCAAGTAACCAGTAAGGCTGGTGAGAGTCTAGGGAAGGCGTATAAAGTCTCTATGTATAACAGGAGAGTGACTGGGATGTTCAGCTTGGCTATAATTAGCTCATGACAGGGGGGAGGGATTCATGTAGGGAGATGGAACAGGAGAGTGATTTTATGCAGAACCTGACCCCTTCTGGGTGGTGTGCTATTGGCTGTGGGAGGTCAATTATCAAGTAGCTGAGGCCCCCATGCCAGGCAATTAGCACCGGCAACCCAAACTACAGGGCTAGATACAGTTCTTATAATATGGCCCCTAAATGCGGGCTACTCTAGCTAGTCATCAAATGCACCCTTCACTCAATAATAAATATACTAGTTCTAACAAGTTTCACCACAACTTACCCCACCTATGTTGTCTTCAAAAAACACAAGTCTTTCTAGTCCCTCCTGTGGCAAATGCAGGCTCATTCTGGTTAAGTCAGCACCTGCAGGAAAATTGGTCTTATATAACAAGCCAAAACTCAACCTGCTATCATAAATATGACAGCCCCACCTCCAGTTATCAAGTAGCTGAGGCCCTAGGCCAGACAATAAGCACCCCTCCCTCAAACTACAGGGCTAGACATCACACCATTCCTGTAATATGGCCCCTAAATGTGGGCTACTCTGGCTGGTCTGAAATTTACCTTTCACTCAATAATAAATACATTAATTCAAACATGTTTCACCACAACTTACCCCACCTACAGTTGTCTCAAAAAAACACAAGCCTTTTTTGTCCCTCCTGTGGCAAATGCAGGCAGATTCTGTTTAAGGAATCCTGAGGTTTGAAGCCACAAAACAGCAGGCTGAAAAAGCTTCCCTCCCTTTTTGGTCCCTGTTCGCAGCAGCCACAGGTCATGTCAGCTGTGGAATTTTGGGATGCACTGTGAGGCCAGGTGGCTTTTGCAGCAGGCCCGAGGATAGAGCAGGGCTCAAACAGCAAGCCCAGCAGCGTAGCAAGCCCTGCAGTATTGCTCCATGCCTCCTGCCAGCCCCCATTGGTGGCTTTCCTTTTTGTCGGGGAGCTGCAGGAAAGGATGGAAGCAAGCAGCACGTCCCAGTGGGTCATAAGCCACCATGTAGTGAAATCCTCCAGCCAGGTCTAGCCCACAAAGGGCAATCAGCAGGGTTGAGTTGCCCCGTGTGTGGCTATCTCTGCTGAGGTTGGTGGTGCTTGAGCCGATATGCCATTTTGCTTTTCTTGTTACCTCGCTCAGATAATATGGGCAGTGATCACAAGTGTAGTTCTTAATGGTTCTTTTAAATTAGAAGCTTGTGCTCTCTGCTGTGTTTCAGAGAAAACTCTTCCCCATGAATGGGTGATGTTTATGGTGATTTATGTATATTGTCACATCCAGCCATGTGGAAGCTTTTGAACCTGAATGGTACCTGGCAGGACCACAGTAATGGGGGGAAAAGTGGGGAAGTTGTCCGGGGCCCCGAGTTCAGGAGGGGCCTACCTGAGGAGCTGGCATTACCCCAGCATTAGCTGGTTTGAGAAACAGGGGCCCATTTCAATTGACTTGTCCTGGGCCCCAAAATTCATAGCTGCAGCCCTACCTGGTTATTATGAGACTAAAACAATACAGCTGTGGCACAGACATTTTTCTGAACTGTCTCACTGAGGTTTAATAGTCCAGTATAAAAGTATATCTGATTCCTTTTAAAACGGGTCAGTGGCAGTAGCAGAAAAATAGTTTAAGAAGTCTCAGTACATGCACAGAGCACCACACATTCACATAAGGGGCATAGCCGCTAGGATGAACCAGGAGTCACAGTCCGCCATGGCAGTCTGCTCGCACTCATGCCATGTTCGCTCTTGTGTCCGCATATGGCAGACATTAAATTTATATTGGGCTGGATTTTCAAAGAGTCTTGTGTCAAGCCCTGCATCAAACCTCTTTTCGACGCAACTGCACCAAACACCTTTGCCGCAACTGCACCCAATTTTAGCAGGTCAGGAGCAGTTGCGACACTTCACCCGATTTATGGCAGATTGTGCCAAATATTTGGTGCAAGCCCTGTAACAAGGGTACCTGGGATTGCTGCAAGCTAGACCAGAAAAAATTGATCTAACTTGCAGCAGTTGGAGCATGGGATGGAAAATCCCAATCATCGGCTGGGAGAATGCCGTAAGCCCCGTGTGCCATTTGTTTGGTTGAGGCCGGGGCTTGTGCCATTTTCAAGCCTTTGAAAATCTGGCTCCTTCTGTTTTGTGCAGATTAATTTGTTTCATAAAATTACCACCACCTACTGTTCCCTATTGGCAGTACAGATGTTGCTAAATAAAGTTTCGCCGGATGAAATTGCCGCAAAATCGGCAATTTTGCCACATGAAATATTTCATGAAATTCCACTGTTCCGCAGGGTGAAAACTTGCAAAATTTCACTGCAAAATAAGAACTTTTTCTAGAAAATGGCAAAATTTCATATTTCATATCTGCAAAATATTTCACGAAATGCATGAATTTTACGAAATATTTCACGTAATGAAATTTCTTAATTTCGCTCAACCGTAGTTGGCAGATGATAGGAATAAAGTACAGTCTAGTGTGGAATTTAGAAGTAGGTGGAGGGAGACCTTAAGCTTTTAAATCAACTCCTTGAGATATGAGAATGTGGTACGTCTACAATATATTATTGATTCTGATTTGCAGGAAGATACACACTGCAAAGGTTTTATGCATATTTCTCTTTTGTTTTGAGAACTCAGATGTATGTAGTTTCAGATTCAAACATGTTTCCTGAATTCACACTCAAGTGAGCTTAGCTCACATGTACAGTAGTTACTGTTAGTAGGGTTATTTAAAATAAAGTGGGGGGGTTGCAGAGGCATATAAGGTTGATTCGGCATAGAGTAAAAGTAGATATCGGGGAATAGAAACTGGATCATGAACTGGCTAAAGGGGAGGCAGCAACGTGTGGTGGTTGTGGGGAACAATTATCCTCTGCCTGTGATGAGCAGGGTTCCACAGGTCTCGGTACTGGGCCCAGTTCTGTTTGGGATATTCATTACAGAGGGTAGGGTGTTGGAGGATCTGAAGGCACTAAGGGTGGATAAGGTGCCGGGACCAGATGGCATTCACCCCAGGGTGCTGACAGAGCTGGCGGAGATCTTGGCAGGGCCACTGGCAGACCTATTGAACACTTCCCTGGACACAGGATGCATACCACAAGACTGGAGGATGGTTCACGTGGTGCCCCTCCATAGAAGTGGCCCAAAGGATGACCCAGGCAATTATAGACCAGTAAGCCTAATATTCATCGTAGGAAAACTAATAGAGACAATCCTGAAAGAGAGGCTGGTGACCTTTTTGGAAGTCAGTGGACTCCAGGACAGTCAGCAGAATGGGTTCACCTCAGGAACATCCTGCCAGACCAACCTAGTTGAGTATTACAACCGGGTAATGAGGGAACTAGATAAGGGCTGTGCAGTGGATGTCCTGTATTTGGACTTCAGCAAGGCCTTGCCCACCACTTATGTCTGGCGGTTGGGGGGAAGTTGGAATATGTGGGGATGGGGACAAAGATGGTGAACTGGATCATGAACTGGCTAAAGGGGAGGCAGCAACGTGTGGTGGTTGTGGGGAACAATTATCCTCTGCCTGTGATGAGCAGGGTTCCACAGGTCTCGGTACTGGGCCCAGTTCTGTTTGGGATATTCATAGCAGATATCTCACATGGCATCAGGAGTAAGATCAGTTTATTCGCTGATGATTCCAAGATGGGGGTGGTGGTGGTGGATGACATAGTAGGGTGGCAGGAGCTACAGGACGACCTGACTAAGCTGGGGGAGTGGTCAGAAACATGGCAGTTGGAGTTCAGTGCTAAGAAGTGCAAGGCACTGCACTTCAGAGCAAGGAACCAAAGGAGAAACTATCAGTTCGGAGGGGTTCAGTTAGGTGTCACTGAGGAGGAAAAGGATCTGGAGGTGATTATAACGGGGAATATGAACAACTCAGTTCAGTACAGGAAGACGGCAGCTAAAGCCAACAGGACGCTGGGGTGTACTGCAAGAGGCATCTCCTCCAGAAGTAGGGAGGTAATCCTGCCTCTGTACAGGGCACTAGTCAGTCCACACCTGGAGTACTGCATGCAGTACTGGCTTCAGTTTCTGAAGAAGGACATCAAATTACTGGAGGGGGTACAGCGTAGGGCAACAAAGATGATTCAGGGAATAGAGGACAAACCAACATGGCCATGTGGAGTTTTATGGAGTCTGTAGGTGGGAATGTCCTAAGGCATGGCAAGACAAGGCAATGCAATTTTTATTTATAAAGTGCCCCAAATATTGCAAAATCAGTAAAAAAAAAAAAAAAAGGGATAAAACATTTTCAGATACATACACAAAAAAAGAAAGACCAAGGGAGGAATAGTAAGGCTGAAAGGAGAAGTAAGGATGTGCGTGGCAGAGGACCACCAAAAAGCAAACATACTGAACAAATGTGTTGGTTCAATATTTATGGAAGGGGGAGTGGGATAGGGCCACTGGTAAAGGACAAGGGCATTAAGGGAAGGGAGGTGGACACTAGCCCCTTTACAGAGGATAGAGTCCTTAAGGAACTAGCACAACTGAAAGTAGACAAGGCAATGGAGTCCAATGGGATACACCGCAGGATACTGAGGGAACTCAAGGAGGAGCTAGCTGCACCTTTGACAGCCCTTTTCAACCTGTCGTTGGAAATAGGAGAGGTACCAGGGGACTGGAAGAGGGCAAATGTAGTCCCACTCCATAAAAGTGGAAGCAGGGAGAAGGCAGGAAATTACAGGCCTGTCAGCCTGACATCAGTGGTGGTCAAGATAATGGAATCACTACTGAAGGAAAGGACTGGGGATACCTTGTTGCCAGTGGTCTACAGGATCCAAGGCAACATGGTTTCACAGGGGGTAGGTCTTGCCAGACTAACCTGAATGAGTTCTTCAAGTGGGTAACCAAGGAAGTGGATCAGGGAGGAGCTGTGGACGTAGCCTGCCTGGATTTTAGTAAGGCCTTCAACACTGTTCCACATAGGAGACTGGTAAACAACCTGGACAGCCTAGGAGTAGGGACTAAAGTAGTTAAATGGGTAGAGGGCTTGCTAGGAAATAGAAGTCAGATGGTGGTGGTAAATGGCATCCACTCTGGAGTAGGCAAGGTGACCAGTGGGGTGCCGCAAGGATCAGTACTGGGCCTAGTTCTCTTTAAGGTATTTATCAGCAACATTACAGAGGGACTGGAAGGGAAAGTATGCCTGTTTGCAGATGACACAAATCTCTGCAACAGAGTAGACACAAGTGGTGGGGGGTAGAAAGAATGAGGGACAATCTAAAAAGGCTGGAAGAATGGTCACGTGTGTGGCAGCTGGGTTTCAGCACAAAAAAAGTGCAAAATCATGCACTTGGGGCACAAAAACCCAAGGGCAACATACCAATTGGGAGGAGTGGAACTGTCAGTCATAAAGCAGGAGAGGGACCTGGGGGTGACCATGTCTGATGACCTGAAGGTAGCTAAACAGTGTGACAAGGCAGTGGGGAAGGCAAATAGGATGTTGGGCTGCATAGGCAGGGGAATCACCAGCAGAAGGAAGGAGATAGTGATACCCCTGTATAGGTCACTGATGAGACCACACCTCAAGTACTATGTCCAGTTCTGGAGGCCCCATTTCAGAAAGGACATAGACAGGATGAAGATAGTACAAAGGAGGGCAACCAAAATGGTGCAGGGCCTGCATCAAAAGTCCTACGAAGAAAGGCTCAAGGAGTTGAATCTGTACTCCCTAAAAGAAGGGATGGAAAGGGGGGCTATGATAGAAACATACAAATACCTTACAGGCAAAAACAGAATACAGTAAGGTAGCATTCCCAAAGAAAAAGATGCTCAAGGACAAGGTATTACACTATGAAGGTGGAAGGGGGGAGGTTCAGAAGAAATGTAAGGAAGTACAGTACTTCTTCACAGAGAGGGTGGTGGATGACTGGAATAGACTCCCAGCAGAGGTGGTGGAGGCTAAAACAGTCACAGGTTTCAAGAATGCATGGGACAGATACAAAGGGATCTTGGAAGTAAGGTGGGGGTTGAAGACCGAAGACTAAGTAGGGCCTGCAGTGTAGCTTTAAGTAGGGGAAAAATAGAGTAGAGTAGACTAGATGGATCAAGAGGTCTTTATCTGCCGACATCTTTGTTTCATTGTTTATGTTTCTATATTTCTGTGTTTCCATCCTGAAGGCTCTATGCGCTTTACATCAAACAAGTCAGAACATGCAAAACAGGTTGCAACATAACTCAGCATTTAAAATATGGTCAGATAAGACAGGCATGAAACAGATCTAAGATTAACTAGCTGAGTAAAACTTGTTCAAATAAAAAGGTCTTCAGAGAGGCTTTAAAAGCCTCCACAGAGCTGGCCATGCTGATGTACCCTGTAAGTTAATTCCACAGTATTGGAGCTGCCCTCCAAAAGCTCTATCTCCTGAGAGTCTCAACCAGGAAACTGGGATAGCAAGCAGGCCTGCATTGGTGGAGAAGAGAGGGTGAAGTGGGTGGTAAGGGACAAGGTCTTTCAAGTTGTCCAGTCCCAAACCGTGTAGAGCCTTGTGAACTAACAAGCATATCTCAAAGGTGATGCACCACCACAAAGGTAGCAAGTGCAGTGCACGTAAGACCGGCGTGATGTGGACACTCCAGGAGGAGCCCACTACTATCTGGGCTGCAGCACTGTGGACCAACTGCAGGCATCACATCAAACCTCCTGATAACTCTAAGAGCGTTGCAGTAATCCAACCTAGAGGTGATGAAAGCATGGATGATCATCACCAGGTCTGCATGGGCTAGATGCAGTTTAATCTTGGTGATGTTTCAGAGATGTTTCTCAATAACCTTGTCCGAAAAGGAAAAGTTAGAGACGTGTCTGTAATTCACCAGAACATCAGGATCCAAGGAAGGCTTTTTTAGGAGGGGTCTAACCACAGACTTTTTTGAGGCAGATGGAAAAACACAATCCCTCATGGAACCACTGATGATCTCAGCGAACACCAGACCAAGGAACTCATCACAGTCAAGAAACAGTCACATTGTTTCTGGGTCCAGTATACAGCTGGTGAGGTACAAACTAGAGACTACACAGAGCACCTCAGTCTCAGAAACAGGCTGAAACTCATTCCAGGCAGGCAGATCTACATCACTGAAGGCGCGATTACTACCGGTCCATGAAGGGTCACTCAAAGACATATCCAATCTAATAGCAGACACCTGTCCAAAAAAAAAAAAACATCCAAACTCCTTGCACTTTTCCTGCATGATGATACAGTTGCTGTTGTGCCCCAGTTCTTTGCCCAGGATGGTGTGCACTTGCCAGACATACATTTTTTGCTGACACACACAGTGCTGTGGAGACATTCCTAGCATGACGTGCTTGGGGGATGAGCACCAGGAGCAGTGCTCATCCTGTGGCAGCACCGTAGTCTTGCAAGGAGTGTACAAAGATGGAACATGGAAATTCACATCTCCTGCAGATGGTTCTTTCCTAAGCTGGTGAGAGGAGAGGGCCCAGACAGCTGCAGTACCCCCTGTGGGAGGCAGGTGGGGGGACAGCATCTTCAGGCATGGCCTGCATGTGTAGCGCCATCCCATGGGGAAGGGGCACATGTTATATGACCCAGGTACCTCCCCTTATGCCTTGGAAGCCGAAGTTCCTCCAGAGGCTGTACCCTTTATCGAATTCCCTCTGGGATAAGAGGATGACCGAGGCCAAGTTTGACTATCCAAAGCCTTGCTACAAGCCTTGCTATGACTTCCTTGCTGCACATGTTACACTATCAATGTAACTAGGGTTAAAATTATGTTTCAATAAGCACATGGCTGTGGCCATTTTCTCCAAAGCACTGTGTATGTCTCAGTCTGTTTGGGTGAAAGGGGGGAATGTGGCATATTGAGACAGTTTAGCCATTTACATCACAGAGATATCAGTAGTGCACATAGCTGAGAACTCAGCTATGTACATAACACAGAACTCAGTATGGCATACATCTAAGCTCAGCCATCTAGTGAGTGAGTCTTCCTGGACTAGGTACAGCATGGTCTGATTTGCTAACTTAATTATTAAAGAAGCGATTATGGTCACTGCTGTAGTTATTTGGAAACTAAGCACCCCGATGCAGCTATGAAAATAAAGGCTGAAACATGTCAATATGTCATCCCTGAGACATATATGGACAATTAATTAATCTATTTAAATGAGGATTGCAGTATTCCATCCATATGCATCCTTATATTTCACTGTAGTAGATGAATTACAATGTTTCTATTACATTTGTGGTCTCAATATGTTTGCATTTGAATTAGGGAGAGAGCAGATATTGATCCGCAGGTATGTGAAGCATACATATGAGATACAGAGAATAATACCTGTGCAGGTCTGTGTTATGAGGATTTTTCAAACACCCAAGGTGCGTGATAATCTATAAACCCTGAGAGCGAAGCTCGAGGGGTTTATGAGATTATCAGACACTCAAGGTGTGAGAAAAATCTTCATAAGACAAACCTTGCACAGACATTATTTTTCATAATTGGCGCAAGGTTTCGAGAGAGACAAAAACTGTAAGCTGTATTTATGTGGGTGAGTGTGTCTCTGAGCAGCCACTGTAGTCACACAAATACAATGGCCCCCATATTCAAACGTCCTCTGCAAAATTGCTCAAGTGCCTGCACCACACATCTGAGATGTGCCGGCCCAAACAAATGAGATATTCAGAAGATGCGCCATGAGATGCACTCACGCATGTCTGGCTGAATATCCCAAAGATGCACGATTGCGTAGTGAGAGATGAGCAGCGGAGCAGGTGACCTGAGCCCTATGCGGAGCATGGGGAAATGCATGATGCAAAGCCACTTGCGCAGTGTGCAAAATCGCAATATTCAGCTGGGATATGCAAATGACCTAATTGCACATTTCAAGCCCATCTCCCACGTGTGCAGCTCATTACTGGAATTCATTCAGGCCATTTGCATACCCTGGGCATGCTCAGTTCCAGCTTTGCAGGGGTTGCCCCACCACTGCACAAAGGTGAACAGGAGGAACTGCAGCCTACAAGGCAGGTGTGATGGAATGTTTGTGTCTGGAAGGGTGGACTGCATTGGTCTGGGTACAGTGCTACACCCCATAGCCATATACAGAGGCAGACAAGGGTACAGGGGGCCCACCTGGACAGTGGCCACAGGGGCCACCTGGACATGTAATGGGGTGAGCACAAGGTGACATAGGCTGCTCAGGTTACTACATGTATGTGATACACCAGCTCCATATGCTGCATAAAGTCACCTGCAGTGCCCCACATACCCCAGTATGGGACATACTTAGTGGGCACTGCAAGTGATGGCAGTGTGCAGACAGTGACCAGGTACCTGGGTGGGTTCCACCTGTGTAAACCTGGGTGGGTGGGTCCCACCTGCGTGCACCTGTGGGGTACCATCAAGGGTGTGTGCCATTGAATGGTCCCTGGCCTGTGCCATGCCGCCACTAGTACCATCAGGCAACATGGGCACTGTTGCCACAGATGCCACCCCCAGGTGGCACCCTGCAGGCCTCATGGGTGCTGGCCATGGCTCCTGGTACATGTGCTACAGTGTGGCTGTCCACCCCGCTTGTGCACTCGGGGGGGGTCACATGACAGCACTGGCATGTGGTTGCTGGGTGTCTATGTCCAGGGTGCAGTGTCTCAGGGTTCATCCATCCTTGCTTGACTGCTGTATGTGGGTGCCTGAAGCATGTCCTGGTGCACTTCCAAGAGCTGTCTTTGGATGGCTTGCCTGCAGCTGTGCAGCCTGCTTGTAAGTGGCTGGCCATTTAGGCATGCTTTTTCCATGCCTAACTTTGGGCGACTCATCTCTGAGATGTGCAGCAGATGGGCTGCACATTTTGGCTGAATATAGGGATGCACAGCGCATTCATGGGAATGCCCCCTCTACATGCATCACATACATTATAGATGTGTGCTGGTGCATCCAGAAATTAGCAACGCATCTCTCCCTTTTCAATATCGTGATTCTGCTCATTTTCTGGGATGTGCGGCACATCTCCACATTGCGCCATGCATCTCCTTTGAAAATGTGGGCCAATGTGCATTCTTTGCACTTCAATGAAGTGACAGCACGAGGAATAAAACACCATAATAACCCACTATTGAGTTATTACAGAATTCAGCAGGTTATTACAGTTTTATCCAGAGTGGATATCCACTCATTATAGGGGGTCACCAGTTCATATATCCTCATACAATAAGTAAGTTTACAATATTGTGTGGGTCAGTCATTTTCCATATCTATTCCATGATCCCACTTTGAAGTATGTTTTGGGCTTACATTTTTTTAACCTTTGTAGTTATTAATGGGTGCCTTTTGCAGTATCCTCTGTGAATGTTTTTAAGTTTTAGTTAATATTTTATGTAGTAGCACTTAGTCGCTTTTATGTCACTGTTCACTTCCATACATCTCAACCCCCTGCCTCGAAAATCAGGGACAAAACCAGGGACACACTGACCAAAATCAGGGACACATCTTTAACCAGCATTTGTCAATGCAAAACAGGTTTGCTTGCATGAGGTTACAAGGTAGAGCAAAATACATTGAGGCTGCAGGCAGACCTTTCTTATCCCCAATAGCTACTGTCTTGTGGAGCTTGGGTTTTATGCAACTAAAGGGTATCAGTCCCCATTCTGAGAGCCGAGACGGCCATGTGGGCTGTGCTGACAGGAGTGCTGTATGGCAAGTAGTGCGTGGCCAGCTGGGGGGAGGCAATATTTAGACAATTAGTCAGCACTGACTACAGTGTACTGTCTGAATATGGGCTGTGTCAGCACAGTGCATACTGACTATGTGCTATGCTGTACTTACATGGCTCCAGACTGAATCTGTGCCATAGGAGCTCACTGGAGATAGTGTGGACCAAACAGCATAGCAGCAGGTCTGCTGTGGGCAATATTCAGCCCTAACATGCTAATGATTCCATTGGGCATGCAAAGCACTATGGTCCTTTTTGCATGCTCAGTATGGCCTCTGGCACTGGGCACCATATAAATAAAGTTGTCTTGCCTTGCCTCATTAACATGCGTGTGCCCCCCCCCAGCCCCCCTCAAGCATCCATTCTGTAGCCGTCAAATATTCCTCATGGTTCAGTGGTGCTCCCTCCCCTGATCTGCCATTCCACAGCTGTCTTGAATATTTCTTGTGGCCTACTGTAGTTGTTTTCCCTCTGTAAGAACATCCAACCCTCAACTCATCTGCTATGGACCCTCCTTCCCACATCCACCCCTTGCCCTGGCCACATAAGCCAACACTACAGCACTAGTGACACTGACTAACATGGTGTCTAGTCAAAACCGTGACAGCAAATATGCGCAGTCAAAAAATGCGTGGTCATAATAGCACTGCACAGTTTCAGAGATAGTATATCTAATCTAGCATGGTTTTGGACCGCATGGTTTTGTACTCACCGTGAAGTGCATTTATTGACTGCGCTGTTTTTTGACCACGCGGTCTTGACATAGCAGTGACTGACACAGCTCTTTGCTCACCAGCTCAGCTGGCCACAGACTGGCTGTCAGTGAGCAATCCTGAGTACTGTAGAAATAGCTATTTCTACAATACTAGTGATTGCTCACTGACAGATGGTGGCTGATCAAGGTGATAAGCAGAGGGCTGTGCCCGTTGCCTTCTCTACTGCCATAGTTCAGCTTACATGACAGAGGAGAGGGGAGTGCAGGGAGGAGGGTCTTGATTTGGTGGGTCAAGAGGGAGTCAGATGCTTGTACATGGGGTGGGGGAGATCGCTAGACCACCAGGAATGTTTCAGACAGCTACAGGATGGCGGATAGGGGTGGAGGTCATGACTATCAGGAATATTCAGGACCACAACAGAACAGGCGATCAGTGGTTGAAGGACCAGTAGGCCACCAGGAATATCCAAGATAGCTACAGGGTGGGCAATGAGAGGGGTCCACTAGACCACCAGGAATACGCAAGACAACTATGGAATGAATGAATGGTGGGGGGCAATGAAGAAGCATCTGTTGTTCGCTCTGGACATACAGTACTGGCACACAGAAAGACATACGTGCAAAAGAATGCGTGCACTCAAACATACATGCACACAGACTACTTCATACACACACGCATACATTAGTAGTCGTTACAAAACACGTGCCCACTCAACGTGTAGGAGTTTGATTAGACTTCCAGCAAGTACTGTAAACAAAGTCAGAAATGAGTTGCACAAGAAACCACGACTACTCAGCAGTCAGACAAAATCCATAGACCGCCAAATTCAGTTTCAAAGTTTTATTGCATTGGCATTGGGGCCCCCTTGGAAGGCCGGGAGAGCCGAAGCACAGGGGCTGAGAGCCACAGCTCGGGCATTCACTATTGTGAGCATTTGTGCTCAAATAAAATTTTGAAACTGAATTTGGCAGTCTATGGATTTTGCCTGACTGCTGAGCGCTGGTTCTTTGTGCAACACTTTTCTGACTTTGTTTGCCTTCATTAGGGTTGGCCACCCAATAGTGTTTGCACTGAACCCTGCACCGTTGAGGTCGCGATAACTATAGTTTGGATTTGTTCTTTGGCAGGAAGTACTGCATTATGACAATAGCTTGTATAGTACTTGTATAGTGATACAGGACCTACATGTGTCACACTGCAATTCAATGTGTGATACATAGCTCAGTGCTTGTGGTACATAGAGCTGAATAAGGTATAGTTTGGGCTTAGATACGTTTGACTGGATGGTACACAGGTCAGTGTTTGTAGTACGTAGGAATGAGTACAGTGGTTGGTGCTTAGCTACATTAAGCTGGAATGGTACACAGATCAGTACTTGTAGGACTTAGGAAGTGGATATAGTATGGTTGATGCTTAGACACGTTTGAACTGTATAAGATATAATTGATGTTACAGCTTAATCTTTTGGGCTTTTCTCTATATCCCACCTTTGTAGGGATGCTAGACAAGTGTAGGGATGAAGGCCCAGTGCAAGGTGGGATAAGAGTGCCAGAGGAGGAAGAGGCAGGAGATGATGCAGGGCAAGTCCGCTCGCTCTAAGCAGATGGAGCGGCAGATGGAGAATTATGTAGAGGATAGGGGAGGAGCTATGTCCCCCCCATTGAACCACAGGCCAAGCCTTCCAATTCAATGTGTGATACATAGCTCAGTGCTTGTGGTATGTAGAGCTGAATAAGGTATAGTTTGTGCTTAGATACATTTGACTGGATGGTACACAGGTCAGTGTTTGTGGTACGTAGGAACTGTCTACAGTGGTTGGTGCTTAGATACATTAAGCTGGAATGGTACATAGGTCAGTACTTGTAAGATGTAGGAACTGGATATAGTATGGTTGATGGCTTGATGCTTAGACACGTTTGAGCTGGATAAGATATAATTGATGTTAAAGCTTAATCTTTTGGGCTTTTCTCTGTATCCCACCTTTGTAGGGATGCTAGGCAAGTGTAGGATTGAAGTCCCAAAGAGAAATGTAATTACCAATGCGATTACCTCTTTCAACTCCAGAGAGTGTGGCCAGTAGCAAACAGGAGAGGAAAAAAACCCTTAGGGAGAACCTCTGAGGACCCATGGCTACTAACCTGCCCATCCTATGGGCATACTAAATGAAAGTAATCCTAATGTAAGAAGTATTGCTACAATGTCTTCTCACCAACTCTAGAGTGTTAGATAAAAGGCATATCCTGTGTTCGGTAGCAAGTTGGTAGTCCTGCAGATGAGTACTGGCAAATGAGAGTTCATCATGGATATAGAAGCTTAGGAGATTGGCGAATCCAGTCAGTAATATATTGTAGAGTAGAAGGCGAGGAAAGGTGCATATTCAGGCAGTTTGAATTGGTACCATTCACGAAATCACATCTTGGAGGTATGAGATGTAGAACTAGTCAGTGGCAAACTAGAGTACAAGGAAGGAGTAGTTCTGAAAGATGTGATGGAGTATGGTGATTAGGCAGCTAGACTCTCCGTTGTGGAACCGAGAAGGAAAATGGCGATGTCATATAATCCAGCAGGCATGATTCTTCCAGTAGGAAAGGTGCCAGACTCCCCTTTCTGCAGAGCAAAGCAAGATTACAGCGTGGCGGCAGCTGGGCTTCATTGCAGGGGAGAACTGATGGAAACCCCCAGGCCCTGAACAGGTAAAGCGGGATGTGCATGGCAAACAGGCATCATTTTAGGGCAAAGTAGGAGTGCACTGAGCATGTAGCTAGGTCCTGTATGTAGATTAAGGATTTATGAGAACCCATTTTTGTTGTCCAAGGTGAAGGACTGCGTTGAACAGGGTTAGACCCTCTGGAGGGGTGTGCAGCAATTAGAAGCTATCCAGGATAAGCTCAGCAGGCCAGGAGGGCAGATTATAAGGATAGAGAACCAGGTGAGGAAGGTATCCTTCAGCACAATCCAGAGGGAACGGAGGTAGGATCGGCAATGATAACCTGAACGGGAAAGAGAGCTAGGTATGATCTGACAAGAGCTGAGTCAGCTGTTGAAGCAAAGAGACAGAGAAGTAGGTCAGGTTAGGTTCTGTGAAAAAGTTCCAAGTCCTTCTGTCAATGTCGACAGGGAATGGAAGGTCCACTGAACAGGAATTCTGCAGAAAGAGGAATCTAGCTAGCTGAGCCGTGGGGTCCGGGAATGATTGATAATCTGAGCTCCAAGCATCTGAGAAAGACTACGGGTAGCGGTGAAAGACAGAGAGCATAGCTGATGATGAGTGCCAACAGGTACCAGCTGAGGAAGTAGACTCTTAGAGGAGAAACTGACCGGTGAATGCCAGCAAGGAATGATGAAGTGGCAGGAGTCTATATGAATAGAGGCTTGCCTAGAGCTGGATTCCAAACAATAGGAGGTTATAAATCGAGCACCGAGCAGAGGGGAATTCAGAGCTAGGATGTCCAAAGAATGAGGAATACTCCACAGAGATGCAGAGCATCGATTACGGTCGGTAATGGAGCAAACTGGAAGGGACTGCAGTAGAATGAGTAGTGAATGAAGACTTGGGAGGCCCAGGCTGGCAAACTGTAGCAGGGGTTCCTGCAGTCCAGAATAAGCTGAGTGATATCGCTTGGGCGACCCAGTAGGCATCAAGTGGTAGCAGACAGAATAGGAGACCCTCACAGGGTCCATGGTGATGGTGAAGGAAACTGCAAGCTAGGAGAATGCTTGAGACTCATTGGAGTCAAAGTGGCGAGACCCGCACCCCTGCGGGTGTCTGCCTGAGTAACTTAACACATTTGAAACATGAAGGAGGATCCTTTTGCAGAGCATGTATGAGTTGGGAAGGGAAACCCCCAGTCTGCTTTAGTGACAGCACATGGTCCAAATGAGGAAGAAGAACAAAGGGAATAGGCACGTACCATGGGACTATAGTGTTTAAGAAATGTCTAGTTGTGGGCATGATGTTCGAAGGTGGGGATGCGAGGTAGCCATCCAAAACCTGTGAAGGTTAAGGGTGAGCAGTATATTCTGTGCCAAAAGATCAAAGGAGGTGATGAAATGGTGTGAATCCATCAATGTAGCCAGGTGAAAGCGCAAACCTTTTTGTGGTATAGTCAGGAAGGAGTAGATGGGAAGGGGCAATAACGACAAGGCCACTGGATGCAATAATTGAAGGAAGCTCACCTCTTGGCGATCCAAGGTTCCTGATAAGTACATCAGAAGGGACCCCTAGGAGGTCCAGCAGAAGACAGCATATAGAGAGATGGAGTAGTGAACGAGGTCCCCAGGAGTGAGTAGGAGTGGCAGAACCTCCACATAGGTCTGCCAGAGGAGGATTAGAGTGAGTGAGTCAAGCTAGCCCCAAGCACGCTAGCCGGATGAGTGGGACCCCCAAGTGGGTCCACCCAGACAGTTATAAAATAGAAGTCAAGCTAAACCTCCACGTAGGCAAGCATGACCGACTGGACCAGCACGTAGGTCAGACTGAGGAAAAGTAGAGCGAGTGTGTCAAGCTAGACCTCCACGTAGGCCAGACAGACAGGCAGGACCTTGATGAGGTCTGAGCCTCCAAGTATGCCAGCTGAACTGGCAGAACCCCCGAGAAAGCTGGCTGAATCACAAGCAATAAGTAGCAGTGTTCCCATAGACGCCAAATGGTATCAGAACCATCCATTGTTAGAACTGACCCAAAATGGCCACCAGGAGCAAATGAGTTAATGTGTTTTTATAGTGGTTTAGTCACCAGCAATCCCTCTTTATGAGGTATGTTTTGTAACTGGTCCATATTGTATAGCACTTTTTAAGTGCGGAGTTGCTGTGCATATTTGGGTTTGAGGATCATGGAATATGTGGAGGTCCCAAGTTTAAATCTTCAGTCTCATCAGTGCACACTTGCTAACACAAGGACTCAACCCTGCAGTTTGAGTTGCTATCAAGACTAGCACAGAAACAGAATTAACAGGAAGAACTAATTCCAGTGTTTCATTACTTGCTTACTACATTTAAAGGATGTACAAATTAGAGGCCCAGAAGCAATTTTATAAATCTGAAGAAGTAACTACTTACTTTTCTTGCTGTCATCAAATGTTGTGTTTTACTCGTGGCCTTTAGTCTGCCCATTGACATCTTGAGATTGTTATTTTCCAAGTTCTAATTAACTTCGGAGAAAGTCATGTCTGAAAGAGCTACAGGTAACGAAGTGCTGCAGCTCACTGTGTGTAATGGAATACATTCTGTTAGAATTAGAAATCCCCATTGGCAACACAATTTGGCTTTTTAATGTCAAGTTTCACTTTCTCAAACAAATCAACAGTTTCCCTAGCATGTGTTCTGTGTGTTTGATCACGTGAATTCCCAAATATTTTAGACTAAAAAAGTAGTACTTCTTAAATCTATAATTATCTGCAGTGAAGAATACTTCAGTCCAGTGTACAGTATGTGCAGAATGTGCATTGTTTTCAATGCCCTATCATTGCTTAACTTTCATAATAAGATTTTTTTTTCTGAGAAAGGAAACTGTCCTACTAAGTAGCTTCATAAACAAACGATAAGTTTGACTATTATGGAAGGAAATTTGATTTTCATTCCTATCACATTGATCACATAGGGTCAGTGGCCACATACAATGTATAGGGCCTACGGGTAGACTGGATGGGCCTGGCGGTCTTTATCTGCCGACAATTTCTGTGTTTCTGTGTAGCAGCCTGGGCGAGGCCTGTCATAGGAAGATGGAGCTAAACGACATGGAGTATGGGTAAGCAGGAATGGTGGTAGGGTGGCTCGAAGAACTGGCACATAACTGGTACAGTGTGTCCAATGGCAGCAGTAGCAGAGCATGTCAGCCCAATACCTTGATAGCATAATGTGGGAAGGTAGCACAACAAGCAGTAGAGAAAGGTCCATGAAGGAGATAGTCAATGAGGTAGTCCATAGAAGATATTCGCAGGCAGCTGAGCCCCATAGGAACTCCACAAGCATCCAGCATCAGCAGCTGAAGTAAGCGAGCCCGGCGAGGCATATAGTGGGGATAGGACTGCAGACTATCCACAAGTAGAGCAGCAGGATAGAGAGGCAAGTACCAAAGCTGGTTACCTGGTGGGAAGGCGAACAGTGCTGATAAAAGTGTTCATAAACCAGGGGATGAAGTCTGACACCGTAAGTCCAGGCTGCAGATACTGTAGTTATATGGGGTCCCATATGATTCTTCCAGCTGGTCCCATGGTTTGGAAGATTAGTAGTAGTGCAAGACAGGGAACCTTCCAGGAGGAATGAAGAGGACCGGGAGCCATGTGCGGTAAGTAGCAATAGGAGCAGCATGCCTAGTAAACAATGTAGTAGGCTAAAAATGATAGGGTTACCTGCTCCATCAGAAGCTGAGTTGCTGTACAAATGGTCTTGGCGACAGGAAAAATGGCTGCAATAGGGTGCCAGAGTACAGGCAAGTGCATGATAGGCAGTGGTTCGGAGAAGCCAGAATGAGTGGGTGTTGAGGAGTGATGCCCTGAAGGCAGAGAACACCAGAGGAGGAGGTAGGTAGCAGTGGCCAGTGGGAGCAGGAACACCAGTGGATGGAGGCAGACAGCAGCAGTATGTGGCAAGCTGATAGTACAAGCAGTGGTGGAGGATGAGAAGTGAACTAAGGTGCAGCCGGCGGAGAAGAAGCCCAAAAGAACGTGACCCATGCACACAGAGCAAGGTATGGAAGGGAGGGGAAGAAACAAGGCCCAGAGGGAGGGGGAGGGGGGGACAGCAGCTGCAAGGCAACGGCAGTGCAGAAACAAGGCAAGCAGCACAAAGAGAAACACCAAAGGAGGAGGGGGAGTGGGGGGGAGAGAGAGACAGCCCAACCAGCCACACTGCCAAGGAGCAAGTCTGCTTGCTCTAAGCAGAGGGAGCAGCAGCTGAAGAATTATGTAGAGGATGGGGGAGGAGCTGTGCCCCCCCCCACACTGAACCATAGGCCAAGCCTTCCAATCATCCATGGAGGTGAGCAGAGGGTATGTGCTGGTGTTATTCTAGGACTGGGTTGAATAGATGGAGTGCACTTGGTGTTGGGGGTGCCACAAAATACAAGGCATATTGGCAGCAGAAAAGGGGGAGTGCTGCTAGATATGAGGGATAATATTACTGGAGGATGAGAAAGCAAGAAAGTACCACTTAGACCGGAAACGTACTGGAGACCAGCCAATTTTTCTCAGGATAGAAAAGCTGAGATGTAATATTTCATTTTCATAAGAACATAAGAATTTGACGGCAGATGGGGACCGAGTGGCCCATCTAGTCTGTCAATGAACCGGTGTACCGTCAACACAGCAACAGTTTCACAGCGAACACCACCACAGCGCCGAATCTCACCAGGTCACTGTGGTGGTGCACTGTACAATGGCATCATGATTCCCAGTGATCCATCTCCACCACCAAAACAACTCTGACTTGGAGTTGTATATTTAGAGATGGGGGTGCGGAGGGCAAAGCCCTCCCACAGAAAAAAATGTTCTCCCGACAAGAGCAATGCCGACAGTCAGCATTGTTCCTTTCACTGTCGGGGATGTCGGCAGCACTGCCAACAATGTAATGTGGTGGAATCCCATGAACCTACCCCTTCCCCTATATTTTGCTGTTTTTGTTTATACCGTAGTGCTGGTCCCATGCGTGTTTAAATGCATTCAGTGTCTTTGTTGCAACCACCTCTGAGTGCAGGCTGTTCCATGTGTCTATTACCCTCTCCTTAAAAAAGTATTTCCTGATATTGACTCTGAGCCTTCCCCCTCTCAGGCATAGGTTGTGCCCTCTTGTATGCGCCTCTCCATTTGCATGGAAGAGTTTGTCTACCTGAACAGTGTTTATACCCTTGATGAATTTGAACGTTTCTATCATATCCCCGTTGTCCTTTCTCTGTTCCAGGGACTACACGTTTAGGTCTTTGAGTCTAGACTCATATGGCTTGTGATGGAGGCCCTGCACCATCTTTGTGGCCCTTCTCTGAATTGATTCCAAGCGCTCTATGTCCTTCTTCAGGTGGGGCCTCCAGAACTGGACCCAGTACTCCAGATGTGGCCTCACCAGGGATCTATCGAGTGGAATGATCACTTCTTGTTTCCTGCTAGTTATTCCCTTGCCTATGCATCCGAGGATGCTGCTTCCTTTTCATGCTGCTTTTTCACATTGATTCCCTGCCTTAAGGTTGTCTGATATGATTACACCTAAGTGCTGTTCAGTCCTGGTCTCTTCAAGTCGATGCCCATCTAGGAAGTATTGAGTTCTTGGGTTCTGTATTCCCAGGTGCATCACTTTGCATTTTTTAGCATTAAATCTAAGTTGCCAGTCGTTGGACCACTGTTCAGGTTTCTTGAGATCCTCCTTCATACTGGAGGCTCCCTCCTGATTCTCCACCCTATTACATAGTTTTGTATCATCTGCGAACAGGCAGACTTTACCCTCAAGACCATCAGCAATGTCGCTGATGAATATGTTGAAGAGGACTGGACCCAGCAACGATCGCTGAGGGACTCTGCTGGTCACAAAACCCTCTTTGGACATGGCGCCATTTACTGTGACTTTCTGAGTTCTATCCTGCAGCCAGTGTGCTAGCTTACTATCTTATGACTGACACCTGTGTGTTCAAGTTTATTGATCAGCCTCCTATGTGGGATGGTGTCAAATGCCTTGCTGAAGCACAGGTACACCACGGCCACTGCTCCCTCCAGTCCACTACTTTGGTCACCCAAGAAGAATTAGATCAGGTTAGTCTGACGTGATCTACCTGCAGTAAATCCATCTTGTTCGGGGTTGAGTTTTCCTGCCTCTTTTAGGAAGTCTACTATCCTTTCTTTAAGGAGTGTCTCCATGATTTTACCCACAACCGAGGTCAAGCTGACCAGGCAGTAATTTCCTACCTCCTCCCTGCTGCCACTATTATGCAAAGGTACCACAGTAGCCCTCTTCCAGTCAAGTGGCACCTTGCTGCTTTCCAGAGATTCATTGTATAGTTCAGCTAATGGTGCAGTTATTTCTTCTCAAAGCTCTCTCAGTATTCTTGGGTGAATTCCATCCGGTCCCATGGCTTTGTCTGTCCTCAGTTTTTCTACTTCTTTCAGTACCCTTTCCCGTTTCCCTTGTGAAGGGGCTTGTGTCTGCCTCCCATGCAAGGTGCTCTGTTCTGTTTAGTGCCAGACCACTACCGTTTTGCTCATTTGTGAAGACAGCAAAAGAATGCATAGAGTACTTCAGCTTTGTCTTCGTCTTTTTCCACTATCTGACCATTGTTTGTTGACATTCTGACTATCCCCCCTTTGCTCTTCCTTTTTTCACTGACATATCTAAAAAAGGTTTTGCCCCCCTTCTTGATTCCTAGTGCTATTTTTTTCTCCATTTGGGCTTTTGCTAACCTGATAGCCTTTCCAGCCTCATTGAGCTTCTCCTTGTAGAGCTCCCTATCCCCTTCCCTCCGTGACTCCTTGAACTGCCTAAAGGTCTGTTTCTTTTCTCTAATCTTTAGTGCTCTCTAGTAAACCAGAGGGGGTTTCTATTCCTTTTAAATTTAGTTACTAGCTTTGTGCAGTCTGCTTTTACCACGTTCAGTGAGTCTTTTAAGTTTTTCCAGCGAGCTTCTACATCCCCTGCAGATCAGTCTCTCAGCAGTGCTTTAATGCTGGATCTCATTTTCTGGAAATCAGCTTTTTTGAAGTCGATAACCTTTAGTCTGGTGTGTCCTGGAGCGACCATATTATTGATTTGTAGCCAGACAGACTTATGATCACTGGCTCCCAGATTTATGCCGACATGGGCGTTGGATATTCTGGGGCTATTAGTGAGAACCAGGTCCAGGATTGCTTTATCCCTGGTGACTGAGTCCATTAATTGGTTCAACCCAGCTTTCTTAAGCGTGATGAGAAATTCTCTGCTCTTTTGTGTGGAAGCTGTGCATGTGGACCAGTCTACGTCTGGTATATTAAAGTCCCTGACCAGAAGCAGCTCCCCCTTGTCAGCCATTGAGTGAATGGTCTCAATGAGCTCCTTGTCAACTTCAGAGTTCTGGGATGGGAGCCTATTCACGACGCCAAGGTGAATAGGAGACCTGCACCCACCCCCCCGCTCCTAGAGTGACCCATAGGGCTTCTGCATTGCTGTGTTCCTGTTGAATCTCTGTTGCCTTTATTCCTTCCTTGACATAAACCACAGCCCCACCTCCTCTCTTATTTTTCTGGTCCTTGTGGAAAAGTGTGTAGCTGGGTATGCAAATATTCCAGATGTGGTTATCTGAGAACCATGTTTCAGTGATTGTTACCCAATCCAGTTGTTCCTTTGCTATAATGGCGGAAAGCTCAGGGATTTTGTTTGAAAGGCTGCATACGTTAATGCACATTTGCAGTGTCCCAGAGTTGGGGGCACTAGACAAAAATAAAGAATAGAAAAGTGCCTCAATACAGTAATCAGGTGCCCAGTTTAAAATGCCAACACAAATCTCTGTACAAAGCCTGTCAAAAATATTGTAAATACCGGGGGTGTGGCCAACCAGCAAGCATGGTGGATGCTTGCTAGTGCAGCTCCTCGGGGAAATTACTTTAAAATTGCCTAAACAGCTGAATAAGAGACTTTTGGCTATATTTCTGTGGATTGCCTTTCTCCCTGACCTGATGGCATCTGGCAAATCAAAAAATAAGGAGGCAAAGTTGCAGTGTGAAGCTCGCCAACAATCAAATAAAACTACATGCGACCCTCGTGATCTTGGGCCTACTTCACCAGGCACCTGCTCTGACAGCATACCACAGGATCCTAACCTGATGGAGCTAATGAAGTCACTGGCAGGAGTCCCTGAAATGCTGCTACATATGCAGCGCGATATGAAATCAGGATTCAGCAACCTAAACAACCAATTTGTTCACCTACAGTCCATGGTCACCAGCCTCACCAAAACCACCACTACACACACCTCCTAAATTTGTGAGCTGGAAAAACAGGTTAGTGATATGGAGGATTCCTATGCTGGAGTAAATGCGGAGAGAAATGGCTTACTTTCCAGCATAGCTGAACTACGTGAGCACCTGGAAGATCAAGAAAATCGATCTCGGAAGTCAGACCTGCAGATCATTGGCCTGCCGGAGGGGACAGAGTGCAGAAACCTCAATGTGGAAATACATTGATGGCTAGTCAAGCATTTAGACCTCTCGGAGAAGGCACAGGGCTATGAGATCGAGCGTGCCCACTGGGTGGGCCCACAGCCGAAACCAGGAGAGCGCCCACACCACTGCTTAATCAAATATCTGCGATTCTCTTATAAAGAAAAAATCCTTAGTCAGGCTAAAATGCATGGTCCCATAACCTTTGAAAACACCAAAGTGCATATATTTCAAGACTTTAGCTGGGATCTACAGGCCAAGTGCCAGAAATGTAACCAGGCCAACAGCAGGCTTTACAAGCTGGGGTGGAAATTCTCTTTCTCCTATCCGGCCTGGCTGCGAGTGGACCAGCCAGGGCAAAGTCCCCGGTTCTTCACTTGCCACAGACTAGTTGAAAAATGGATTGAGGAGGAGGAGGAGGAGGAGGCCAGAAGGGAGAGAGCGCTATCTGATGCAGAATAAGGTACTTAATTAAGCATATTTGCTGAAATGTGATGTCTCTGCAGGCTGTGGTATATATGTAAATGGGGGCCTATTTCTACTTACAATCTGGTGCTCATATTTCCTCCTCGTATTTGGAGAGACTTAATGTTGACCCTGGGAGAAAAGTGGAGCTGAGTAACTGTATTATGACCCTGACCGAGTCTGGGGACTCGGGTTCCAGTGGGGAAGAGGGGATCTATTAAGTCAAGGACTCACTGAGCCTGGAACTCTCACATTTCCTTGAATATTGGCCCTACGATGCACCTGGTAGGAGTATTTGCTATGCTTCATGCAGGTATTAGGAGAATCAGTGTGGGACTTTGGAAGCTGAGATCTTCTAATTTTGAATGCATGGGCCTGTCCATGAAGAGGGGAAGGATTGCCCATGTGCACACGCTACCCTATGTTTGGAAGCACTGAGGGCGGGGTAACAACTTTCCTCAGTTCAAACTCTATTGACTGTCCTACCTCAGGTGCTGGAGCTCAATGCGGCCTATGATGGCATTTGGATCTAATTGGAAATAGATTATAACTCTTAACATCAGCCCGACTGTATCTAGGGATGCTGGTTGCAGCGGGCTGGTCTCGAACCCCTGTCTTCATAATGGCAGCTTCCCGATTGATGCAGATGAGCGTAGTGGACTGGACATGTTCACCCCCAAGGGATTTCAATATATATTTTGCATCTTGTAGAGACTCACATGTATTTAGTCTGGTCTTATACAGTGCCATAACTATAGCCATAACAGATGCTTAGTTACGATTTTGGCATTTTGAATTTCAGCTGTTACATTTTACTAATGTTTGAAACAGTTAACGTGTTGCCCCACCTTTGGATGGCAACTGATTCAGATATGTTGATCTGTGTCTACCTTGTGTTTGTAGTGGGATATCTGACAGGCCTTTACCCGCTGGGGGGGGAGGGGAATAGTCCTGGGAGGACCGTGCACAGGGATTTTATGTTACATGTTGGGGATACGAGGGGCAACATGGGCTGGTAGAATGGGAGGGTTCATACACAACCTAGCTTGTGGATTACATTTTACTGTGGCCAACGAGAGTGGAGGGGCACTAACTCAGCGATGCCTTACAATGCTGGACCTGGTGTATGCTGGTTCTGTGCCCCATTTAGGAACAAATTGGGCCATAGAAGGTAGTTGGGGTATCTGGTATGTGTCGTGTGGGGGGGGGGACTTCTCTGAGCCCGGGTGGGAGGTGGGGTTAAACATTGGGGAAAAATTGGATGTGAGCTTGCTGTATATCAGACCGAGGGAAGGACTGTGGTGGATCTGGCATGATGGGGGATGATCTTAAATTCATATTGTGGAATATTAATGGCATTAAATCCATTCTGCAACATAAGAGGGTTGTTGCAGAGGTACGTCGGCATACAGGAACAGTGATTCTGCTGCAAGAAATGTATTTCTCTCCTGCTGGAGCACAGAAAACTGCTAGCTTCATGGGGGATGTTTGGGTTTCCTCCATTTTTACTTCAAAAGCCCAGGGGGCCTCTATTTGGTTACCGAAGAGCTCATCAGCCCAATTACTTGATAGCCTGGTGGATCAGTTTGGTCGATATGCCCTAGCTAAGGTCCATGTACCTGGCACAGGTGTGCTCCTGGTTGGCTCCGTTTATGTTCCAAATGTTGACAGCCCAGGCTTCTTCCAGAAGCTGGCCCTTGACATGACTAAGTGGGAGGGTCCCTGGATCCTGGGGGGTGACTATAACTGTGTCCTGGACACGATGTTGGATCGATCCAATAGGACCCCTGTCCCAAAATCATTAAATGCAAAAGCCTTAGAGGTGGTTTAGAAGGACTTAGATCTTACTGATGCCTGGCGACATCTATACCCCTCTGGCAGGGAGTATAGTTTTTACTCCCACGCACATAAATCTTATGCACAAATTGACAGACTGCTCATCTCTAGCACCTTAGTAATGCATTTGAGAGAAGGGGGGTATTTGCCCATCCTTATTTCTGACCATACCATGCACTACATTTCTGTCCGAGGGGTGGGGACCCCGCATGGCCTAAGAGCCTGGAGACTGGACCCCCCTCCTTCTTAAAAATCATGCATATCTTACATATATGAATGGCAGTCTACAAAAGTTCTTAACCTTTAACCGTCGAGGGGACACCTCTCACTCTGCCCGATGGGAGGCATTAAGGGCTTATGTGAGGGGGCAGTCAATCTCCTTCGCCTCACACATTAAGAAAAATGCAACCAGGGAGTTAGAACTCCTTAGAAGTAAAATTGCAGCCTACGAAAAAGCATATATGCTGAACCCCACCTCAACCCTCTATACAGTAGAGCAAAAGTTAAAATGGAGGTTTGATGCCCTGTCTAGTACATAGCTAGAGAGTGCCATACTCTCGTTCAATTCGGGTGCCTACTTTGATGGGGATCGGGCAGGGAAGTATTTGGCGTGGCAATTGAAAAGAAAGCAGAATGCTAGGACAATCAGTCAGATTCAAGATGCACAGGGAACCCTTGTTCAGGGCACCAGGGAAATAGGTAGCACCTTTAGCAACTGTTATAGATCTTTATATGCTTCCGAGTACAACCCCTCTCAAGAGGAGTATGATAAATTTTTTGAGGCAATACCCCTAGAGGGTCTCAAGGGGGAGGACACTGCAAAGTTGGATGTGCCCCTGTCCAAACAGGAGCTTAGGGGGCTATGTGCTCACTCAAAAGTGGGAAAGCCCCAGGGCCGGATGGCCTACCTATCGATTTCTATAAAGCATTTGACAATCAATTAATAGAACCCCTTTTTGATGCTGTTACTGAGGGCCTGTCAAAGGGTGAGTTGCCCCCCTCCATATGGTCTGCAACAATAACAGTCTTGCCTAAGCCCGGAAGAGATATTAATAATTGCGCCTCCTATAGGCCGATTTCACTCTTTACAGCAGACTATAAAATTGTGGCAAAAGCTCTTGCGTCTCGACTGGAGGGGTTACTTCCAGGCATCATTCACCTGGACCAGTCTGGCTTTGTGAAGGGTCAAATGGGAAAACATAACATTAGGCGCACACTTAACATTATACTTTGATGGGCTCACACAAAAAGATCTCATGGTGCTGCGGTGGTGGCATTAGACGCAGAAAAGGCTTTTGACCATGTGGAGTGGAGGTACCTCTTTTACACAATGAACAAGATGGGGTTTAGCCCAGTCTTTTGCTCCTGGGTGGGGGCCTTGTATCATAATCCATCTGCGCAAATTCTGGTCAATGGAGAGCTATCGACTCCCTTTGTATTGGGCAGGGGCACACGGCAGGGATGCCCTCTCTCCCCATTGCTATATGTATTATCCCTGGAACCATTGGGTGCTGCCTTGAGGGTGAATGTGGGCATTAGAGGCTATTGGGGAGGGGTTAGGGAGCATAAAATTGCCATGTATGCGGATGATCAATTACTCTACTTGCAGCACTCTGATGAGGATTTACTTAAAGTCCATCACCTAATGCAGGCATTTGGTTCCATATCTGGACATAAGGTCAATTGGTCAAAAAGTGAGTTGCTGCCTGTGGGCTCCATGAATCATGCTCAGCTCATAGCTCAATTGGGGGACCTCCAGTTAGTGTATAAACTACATTACTTGGGGGGTCACAATTTCAACTTCAGTAGGTGCACTATATCAACTAAATCTAAAACCGCTGTTATCAGAGATTACAGAGGACTATGAGAGATGGGCAGCTTTACCCCTGTCTATACTGGGTAAAATTGGGGTTATTAAAATGACTGTCCTTTTGAGGGTATTCTATCTCTACCAAGCTCTCCCCATTAAAATCACACAAACCCACTTTAAGCAATTAGGTGCCATCTTGCACAAATTTCTGTGGCGGGGGGCCAAGCTAAGATTTCCAGATCTTCCTTGCAGAGAACACCGGGGAGGGGTGGAGCAGGGTTGCCAAACTTTAGGCTCTATTATTGGGCCACCCAGCTGGCCTTCCTTCCCACGGGAAGCTCGGGACCAGACCGCCCCTGGTTGGGTCTGGAGGAGGATATGCTGCAGGGAAACCTCCCTAATGATACACTAGTTGGACATCTGCGAGACATGAGAGAGATACGTTTGAATAACCCTTTTACTGCAAACACCTTGAGGATCTGGTTGTGGGCACATAGACAGGCAGGGTATACTGGGGGTAACTCCCCGAATCTCAGTATATTAGACTTTATGCAATCAAGGGTGCAATGCTCCATAATGATGATACAAAGGTTGTGGATATGGAGAAACAAAGGTCTTCTTACAATAACTCAGCTGTATGAAGGGGGCATAATGAAAAGCTTTGCACAAATATGTCAAGAGTGGAGCATACCAGTGGGAGATTTCTTTTTATACTTGATGATTCATCAGAGATGTGGGACTGCACTTACCCCTGTGAATGGGTGGGCTTCACCCTCTCCCCTAGAGGAAGAATTGTTCTGTCCTCAACTTGGAACCAAACCCATGTCTCTATACTACCACATGCTACATGGACCCCTCTCTCATGAGTCTAGTCCCAGTCAGGATAGATGGAGCGAGGACCTCCAATTACCTATAACACAGAGGCAGTGGGCCACAGCTTGCACCCACTACCAACGTTGTTCTCGTAGCAACAAACTATGACAAATTCAGCTATATTTCCTACACAGAGCCTATGAAATCCCTTTGAAGTTACATACCATTGACCCGGCTAAAACACACCAATGTCCAAAATGCGCAGCAGATAGGGCGGATTTTATTCACCTGGCACTTGTGTGCCCAAAAGTTGCCCTCTTCTGGCACTTGGTACACACTCTAATGACTGGTGTCCTAGGCTACAGCCCTTCAAAGTCCCCCTTGGAGTGGCCACTTGGGGCAGATCCTGTGCACCCAGGTCATATGGCCTCGAACCATCTATGGTCTATCGCACTTATCAATGCAAGAAGAACCATAGCACAAATGTGGATGGCCTCCACTCCTGCTTCAGTTACTAGATGAGTAAAAAATGTAAATAGTGCATGTTGCTTGAAAGAGCACAGATGAGTGCCATGGGCAAGATGCCCCAAGTTAGGCCCTGTACACACTAGCAACCGATTATAAAACGTCATTAAAATTGTTTTATAAATTGGTCCCTAGCACGGTTGTCAGAGCATCCACATTGCATTCCGACAACCGTGCTAGGAGAAGCAAGTTCCCAGGCATGATTGCGGCACCAAGTGTAAGCATTGTGGATACCTCAGTGTGCTGCAATGCATTACGGGATACCCATGAACGGAAACCAAAAGCGATCGGGGAAAAAAGTACATAATCAGAACCAGTGTTTCAAGGGTTACTAGGCAATACCGGTACCGCTTTTTCTTTTATTATCCTGTTGCTTAAAAAAAAATACTTTTCCCATAGGATGGGTTGCCTTAACCCGTGTTACAGCACAGTTTGCATACACACTGCTGTTAACACGGATTAAGGCAACCGTGTTTAGCTAAAACCGTGCTAAAGATCACCACTTAGCAGGGTCTTAGCATGGTTTTAGAACACGATTGTAACACGATTTTAACCGTGTTACAGTGTGAACTCAAACCGTATTCTGGGAGCTTAAAAAGGTTTAAGGCAGTTAAACCATTTTAAGCTCTCTAGTGCGTACAGGGCCTTAGGGAGACATGGGGCCCCTGGCTAGCAGCAGTGGAAGCCAATTTAATTCCCGGACTGACCAATATTACATGCCACTGAGTATTTGCTTATTATGTGTTCTCTTGTCCCTGTATGATGTCATTGCACACCTGTGTAACCCCTAGGTGGCACTATCCCAAAAGCTACTACCCTGCCTGCTTGGCTAGTAGCAGATTAAGGGGTCTGAGTTCTGAAACGGGTGCCTCCACCTGGAGTTCAGGGTTGGTAGTGGTCAAGCTAACCTGGGCACAGCCCTCCGGGACACTGTAACCCCCCTCTTTCTCCTCTAGTGGCCTGAACACTGTACAATAATCACTTTCACAATACCCCTGGTACACCACACAAGTACCCACACTGTTTGCACTTACCACTAGGGCTGGTTCCTCTGGCTCGACCCTGGGGACCCCCTGTAAAACAAGGTTATGCACAGCAAATAGCAACAGTACAGTACTTTGAGCACAAACTGGAACCACAGTCAGATTACATGCTGAAAAAGTTAGATCTGGTTTATTCAGGGGACATGAACAAGGAAGGGGCAAAATCAGGATAATTAGCTTAAATGTTATGTCAATCAAGCAGTTATGCATGCGCTTTGAGTCCCCCCCCCACAGTCACACCTCTGGGGACCCAGGTGGAGAAGAGATGGGCTAGCCAGGACTGTTGCTCGGTGTTGCAGCTGGTTGGGGTCCTGTGATGGAAAACATAACATGCACAGTACACAATATTTGTAATCCGGAGCCAGAGGGCTTAGTTCATAAAGGAAACAAAACAACAAGACAATCAGATGACACACTCAGATTAAGCTGTTGTTGCAGGGAGCTACCCTGGTATTTACTCACGATACCCAAGACTTGACACAGGCTGGACGAAAATCGAGACTGCAGGTGGTTGATCTGGAATGCCAGGAGAAGCAGGGCCCACACGAGTCGCAGAGGCATCGTTCCTGTTCAAGCGTGGAGCAGGGGGCTGATCCCCAGGCAGGTCTCTCGTCGATGGCTTCTCTGTGCAGTGGGTAGTCTGGCTGGGCCAGTCTGGCAGGGCCCAGACCTCATGGAGACAAATTCGGATGCAGTCCATTTTGGGCTGGATACAGCTTCCAGCAAGCAGAACACAGTTCACACAGTGAGGAACTAACTCACAACCCACTAGCAGTTCATAGCACATTTACATGTACTGGAATTCTACTGTACCAGGCAAAGCGCTCCCCGGTCACAATCGCAAAGTCTCTGAACACACCGGGAGCTTAGGGATAGCTGGAATTCCTGACAGGCTGATCGCATTCAGCAAAATCTTTGGTCTTCTTCAGGTTGAGCCTGGCCCACTTCAGTAGCTTACTTTAGTCACACAAACTTGGATTTAGTCCAAAATAATTCTCTTCTCTCCCTCTCAGGAGCAGCTGGCAGACATGCAAGCCAAAAACTCAGCCCTTTCACAATTTTCTCATGTGAATCCACTCAGCATTGCTGCCCAAAATACACTTGAGCTCTTCTCATTTTACTTCTCAGCTCAGAACTAACTGAAAACTGCAAGCAGCCCGGGACTTCCCCAAGATCCAAATGGTTTGATTGGCTGATTTGGCTGTCAGTCAAAGTAAGAGCTCCCCCTTCAGTTGCAAAAAAGGCACAAAAAACCCCCCAAAACTACAGTTCCTACAGATTTTGAATTCAGACTGCTCCTGTAGTCCGGCTACATTTTAGGTCCCACCAGAAATGATTGGTCCAATTTGCAGTTCAGGACCAAGACAGTAGAGACAAACAAAAAAAGTCCTTGCTAGAAAGAAAGCAGGTTAGACAAACTACATTATCATCATTCTAAAAGGTTTTCAGCAAATAGTTACATATTTCAACAAAGTTCCATCTCAGATTACTTATGCTGCAATAGGCAGCTCTTAAAGAGACAGTACACAGAGGCTATACAGACTCTGGTAATCACATTTAAACTGCTAAAATGCAGGACACCAGCCTGGCAGTGAGCATTTAGGCAAACTCAAGGAAGACTTTTTGGGAACCCCCATTTGTAGTGGGGGTTACATCTGTTTTTCTTATTGTACATCTGTCAGCATCTGAAGTCTGTCTGTACTGTAAGCTCATTTACATCCTTTAATGAATACATTTTACAAATATATATATATATATATATATATTGTAAATAGCTTAGTAATAATGCACAAAATAAGCCTTTCTGCCATGTTGCAGCTAATGGAATGTTGAGCTGAGATAATGGAATGCTCACTGTGTGGCACCTGCTATGCCTTCCAGAACCAGAATACAGAGTGCTGCAGTTTGAAAAATAAGTTACTGTTAGGGAGAATCATGGTGACTGTGAAGGAGTGAGGACACAGAAAGTGAGGAAGGACGAGAAGGGCTTGCCAGGAGGACTGAAGCTGTCCCTGAGGGCTTTGCTGTGTGCCTCCTGCCTCCAGTCACTGAAGAAAATGTACCTGCAAGCTTGTTCGGTCTGCGGTGCCGGTTTGAGACGCTACTAAAGTCCAGAAACGTCCCATTGTGTCCCCAGGAGGGCTTGGTGCCTGTTTCGTTATTTTATATTTAAAAGTTAATGTTTCGGTCCCATGGAGATGGCGATCGCACAGCCGCATCATTCATGCTGCCCCAGGACCTTTTGTGAGGTCCCCAGTCGTTCTGCCACTGCCTGAAAGCTCCCTCACACTCCAGACCGCACCTCCCGCCTCCCATCTTCAGCTCCTGCTTCCCGGAGGTTGGGCGAGTCGGCGGCAGCACACTGCAACATGCTGACTACCCTGAAATAGAAAGAAAAGTGAATTTATTTATTTTAAGTAGTTTACGCCAGGCACTAAGGAAAAACGGCTGAGCACCGTGAAGGGGTGGGCCAGGGGCTCCTCGTTTAAATAATTTAACCCTTCGGGGCATAGTGACACCCACAGGGGAGGGGACAGCAAGAGGAAAGCCTCAGGAAGGGCATGAGTATTCACTAAGGAGGTGTGGTTGGGCAGTGCAGAGCAACAGTTTAGCCCAAGCCAGCCCAGCAATTTAAAGGGGCCCTGCAGTGAGAAAGGCCTAGTGTATGTGAAGGGGCTGATTTCAGAGAAGCCCATATGTGAAGGGGTTGATTCCAGGGAAGCCCAGTGATTTAATAGGGCTTAACACAGAAAAGCCCAGAGCATTAAAGGGGCAATTCAGGCCCACATGTGTATTTAAAGGGGCAAGAGTAGTTTATGACCCACAGGGAAAGTCAGGCCCACCAGTTCTTAAAGGGCAAGTTAGGCCCACCGCTGTGTAAAGGGGCAAGTTAGACCCACCAGTTCTTAAAGGGGTAAGTTAGGCCCATGATAGTTAAAGAGGGCAAGTCAGGCCCACCAGTTCTTAAAGGGGCAAGTTAGGTCCATGCCAGTTAAAGAGGGCAAATCAGGCCCACCAGTTCTTAAAAGAAGCAAGTTAGGCCCACTGCCACATTGCTCTGCCATAAAAAGGGTCATGTTAGGCCCACTGCTAGCCATTTAGAGTCCCCAGGTTTTATAGGGGCCCAGCAGCATTAGTAACCCCGGATGTTTAACGAGTCTAGCTAGCCATACAGAGTTGCAGTAACAGGAAGAACCCGATTTAGTCAGAGGGACCCCTGCTAGTTAGGTCCACCAGTGCCAGGGTTCTATCAGAAAAGTGAATTGCCTGTATATTTACTGTGATTTGAACATTAAGACTGAATAAGAGACCACTGCAACAAGAACGAGACTTTATTTTGCATGCAACTATTGCTACAAGCAGTGAACGTGCAGAAAGTATTGCTTTGTTGCCAGCCTTCCAAGTTGCAAGGTGTTTGAATCAGTCTTCCAGAGTTTTCCAGAATCTATTCATCATTGGTATCCAGATAAATCTTCAAAGTACTCCAGAAGTCATCTCCACTGCATCTTCGATGCAGCCAGCAGCAGATCTTCAAAGAACCATGTTACGGTCGTTTGCAACATCCTGTTTATTGTTTTCCGCTCTTCAAAGTCTCCCCAAAGTACGGCCTGGCCTGATAGAAAGGTACCGTCCATTTTCTTGTTTTGTCATCTGTATCAAAGTGCTATCCAGACATTCTTATGCAGTGTTTTGCATCATCGTCCTGTTTCTTATTTTACGTAGTCCTTGGCTCATCCAGCCTTGGTGCCCAGAACCCCGTTGGTGCTTCCGATTCACAAACTTCCTTTCTTCAGAATCTTCGTCGTGTCCCAGCAGTCCAGAAGAGGACTTTGGGCTGGTTGGTCAGCACTTTCGTCTTCTTCCTCATGTCCCAGCAGTCCAGAAGAGGACTTTGAGCTGGTTGGTCAGCACTTTCTTCTTATTCCTTGAGTCCTGGCAAGTCCAAAAGAGGACTTTGGGCCGGTTGGTCAGCGTCTTCTTCTTCTTCTTCATCTTATCCCGGCAGTCCGGAAGAGGGCTGTGGCCGGGTTCAGTGTGTCTCAATTCTGGCGGCCCTCAATGGGTTCTGAGTCGAGAGAATCGTTGCTTTGTTCTTAACAAGTCTGGCAACCCTAGAGAGGTGAGGTGTGGCCGAGAGACTCATGGCCTGTACAAAAAACTCTCTGCAGTCCCTTAGTTGTTAGCCCAGTCAGCCAAGTGTTCCCCTTGTGTTTTATTCTGCAACCCAATTTCTTCCCCGATGACAGAGAAAGTCCACCCGTGCACAAACTGCCTTTTTATTGATGAACATAAAGTGTTACAGTAATATGTTTTAGAGTTCCTTAAAGTGGAGTACTTCAGGGAATAGGCCCTAGTTAGAGGTGCACCTCAAGGTAGTATTGAAAGGATTATATAGTGATTTGCTGATTATAGAGTGTAGACCACACATAAAGTGGCGCTGTTACAGCCGTTTATTTAGAGTTCTCCTCATACAGGAGAGTAAGTGTAGAACGTGTTCCCCATGACCGTGTTTCCCTCTCTGGTTTGATAAGAATAAAACCTTGTGAAATATTTGGAATCTATTTCTGGACTCTCGCCTCTCTTTGCCTGGTGCCAACATCCACCTCTTTTTGGACCTTTGTTAGTAATTTGTGGCAAGTTACTGGTGTCATCGACACAGTTGCTTTATTACCCCTTTTTATTGATGTGGAACCCCAGCACACGTTAACATCCTTCTTAACCACCTTCAGGGCACCACACATTGCCTTCCACTCCTGAACTATTGAACCACCTGGGTGGTTATTTTGCCTATGTTGAGGGAGGCCCCAGGGGGCTTTGTTTTTAGTAGGTTTTGTGTGGCTTTGTGGGCTGAGATGCTGCCAAATGAAAATATGATCCCTGGTGTTTCTGTTGGAACGCTGACCTGTTCCTGCACCCAACTGGTTGACAGGGACTGTTGTTGGTGTAGGTACCTGCTGGATAGAAATATGATGATTGTTGGTCTTGTCAGTATGTTTATATTGCTTTACTGATGGATTGTTGTAAGGAATTGATGGGGAAGGGGTAGATGGTGACCCGTGTGTTGTGCTGGGTGCCTGTGCCTCCTCCCGGCCCTCTAGTTTAACTGACCGAGATGGACGTCAAACTTCTGGCCTAGTACCCTAGTACCTTGTCTTGTAAGATGTAGCCCATCGAATCTGAAGAACTCCCTGTCCCAGAAGTTCTGCCAATTGCCAATGTCCTTTCTCTTGGCACTACTGTTTCAGCCAGCTGTTCGGTTCGATTATGCCTCTTTCCCTGATCCACTTCCTGCTACCCCACTTTTTCCACACAGGCAGGATCTTCAAGAAGGAGATGCTGGATGAAATGGAAGATAGTTTATCACCCAGCTTGAACAGGTTTAGTGTTGTCTGTTTTAGAGTTCGACTGTTCAGGTCATTTGTTCCCATGTGGATGAGAACATGTGTGTTCTGTGGTGCCATGCATACTAGTTTTTCTATACGGTTTGTGTCCCTCCGTGCTAATGTCCCAGGGAGGCACCGGACCATAACCACAGCTCAATCCTGCTGCTGAATGTGTGACTCTACGCCCTGTATTATGGACTCACCTAGGACAAGTATGGATTTTTCCCCTTTGTGGTTTCTGTAGCGGGGAGGGTGTTCTTACATCTTGCAACGTGTCACTCCCCAAATTGGTGTTGGTTACACTTAATGATGCAGATGCTAGTGTGGCAAATTTGTTTGACATTCGAATAGCAGTACTCTCAGATTTAGGTGTGGCTCCTTTTGGTCCTTTGCATTTTGTGACTACCTGCCACCCTCCGGGTTTGTTTGTTCTTTGGGGTAGGGGTGCTTGCGCAATGTTGTCATGGTTAGGAAGGGTCCTGCTTTCATCCATTTTTACAATGAGATGTGTACAGTACAGTATATTTTGCTGTAAATAAAACCAAGGTAGAGGCCCAGTGGTGTGGGACCACAAAAAAGAAGAAAAAGAATATGCGAGCTCATGAAACCGACCCGCGCCATAACCCAGTAGCACCAACCATCTTCTGGATTATGTACTGGGGGAAGGACAACTGTGCCTTTCCTGGTCCTGGTATGGGAGCAAGCCATGGGGGACCTTCAGTCAAGTGAGTTCCCAGAGGAGGTGACAGCCGACTGGGGTGGGCAGAGGCGGGGCGGATTACAGCCTGCCCACATGCTGTAGAGACAAAAAGCTATATGGGGAAGAAAAAAACAATGCCATTGCAAGATAGCCTATAATGTGAATGTGAGGGTCTGGAAGAAGTCAATACTTACCAAATGATATTAACACATGTATGGCCTCTTAAGTAGTATTGAGGAAGTTTCTTTTAAAAAGAAATCAGTTACAGTTACTATTTAATCTGAAATAACTGTAATCAGTTACAGTTATTTATTAGTTTTGTATGAAATGTAATTAGTAACTGTAACTATATCTCATATTTCTTTTCATATTACTCCCCAAAAGCTTAAAAAACAAACTGGCCCCTAGCCACGGCAGCAGCAGCAGCCTCAGTCTTATTATTCAGCTTTTTTTCCTCTTTTTCCCTTCTCCACCCCACCTATATCCTGTCCACACCAGTCTTTCCAAATAACCCATTCCAGGCACCTCAGTGCTTGTCAGAGAATTTTTACAAAATTAAATTTTCCTTGGCCTACACACACTCAGTCACTGCTACCACCAAAAACTCCATGTCTTTTGACCCACGTCAATGACGCAATGCCAGTGCATACGCATCTGTACTGTATCACACACATACACTACCTTCAACACCAACCCCAAACAGCCTGGCACAGTGGTACATGGATGGTTCTCCTAGCCTACTAGTTTAATGCTGCCTGGTCTCTCAAAGAAAAACAAACCTACACAGTTTGCTTGAGCTAAAGCTGATCCAGAACACAGCAGAGAACCATGCACTCAAAAACACCAAAGACAGCACACAACGGATTCAGTGCTGCATTTTTATTGTCAGAAAAGAGTAGGCAGTTCATCTTGTCTTGGTGCAGTAGCAGCAGGTAGGTGAGGCACAGACCAATTTCAGTAAATGACACTTAAAAACTCATAAAAGCCTACCAGACTTTTATTGCATTCACTTGCACTTGCGCAAGGAACGTATTGGGACAATATGGTATTTGGGAGGTGTGTCACTGCCAGACCCAATTACAGCTGAAACTGCAATGGGCTTGGCAGTGTACACCAATGACCAGGCACTCTGGTCATGACACAAGTTCAGCTTTGCTGACATGGTGCATTGTCTAGTTAAAAGAAATGAACCACTCCAATGGGAGCACTTCATTTGTTTCTGAAGACGTAACTCCATCCATGCACTTTACAGTTCACACTAATGTGCTTGGCCGGAGTTACAGCTACAGCTTTCTTCTGCCAGCCCCTGCAAGTAGATCCCCGGTCCCTGCTCCCCTACCCCCCCAGAGGCTTCCACAATAGCCACTGGTGGTGCTCTCCTTACCAGTAGCTCGGGCTCTTGCTGGGCACCGCAACTGGATCCCCGGTCCTTGCTCCTCTAACCCCCCTTCCCTCCCCCCACAGGCTTCCATGATAGCCATGGGTGCGGTTCTCCTTACTGGTGGTTCAGGCTCCTGCTGGCCACTGCAACTGGATCCCCGATCCTTGCTCCTCTGACCCTCCCCCCAACAGCCTTCCATGATAGTCGCAGGTGCAGCTCTCTTTATCGGTGGCTCAGCTTCCTGTCGGCCACCGCAACTAGATCCCCGGCATTCAAGCAAGGCCCATGCTCACCCCACCAACGGTGACAGTGGCACAGGCTGCATTACCGGCATTTAATTGGATCTTCCCCTGGCTCCTGCAGCTCTGCAGACTGCTCTCTCTCTCTCTCTCTGTCTCTCCAGCTTCTGGCTCCTCAGACACCCCCTCCACCTTCTACATTAGCCACGGTGTGGCTTCTTTCTATAATGACACTGGGAGTGCCCAGTGCCCCAGTGTCATGACTGGGAATCCTCTTTTTTTTTTCACCTAAAAATAACAAAACCATCCATCATTGTCTGTTGCGCTGTTATCCCCTCAACCCATCCACTCAGCACCCCCCCCCATAAACCCATACTTACCCATCTAAAGGTCCAGCACTGTAATCCTCTCTGACCGCAGACACATCTTCACTCTTCAAAGCCGGATCATGAACTGAAGAAACAGGTATGTGGCACAATGTATTTCAGTGGGCACTGTGTTTCCGAAATACAATACGGATTCTGGAGGAAAGCACAATACAATTTCAAAATGCACCCGGCAGCAAAATCTGAGAAAATAATCAGAGAAGCAAAGCAAAGAGCACAAAGACAGCTCTCAGGGGACTTAATGTAAAGGAAAACATCCATTTCCCTTTTTTTGGCTATCCAAGTTTTAGATGCTCCCAATTTTTTTTCCTGAGCTGCCCAACTGCATCCAGCACATGAAATGGCTGCAAACACATTAGGGACCACAGAAATATGGTGATAGAATAGTGGGCACTAATCTGGAGGTTCCCCTCCTTCGCCGGGTCAGTCTCTTTCTGGTTCACCCACTGGGCCTATTGTTTATCCCTCGATGGACCTTCCATCAGAACCTCCTCAACCCAAGCCCCCTTGGACAACCAGGTTCTGCAGTCTTGGACTCAGGCTCCGCAGACAATGTCGAGTCTTCCATCAGGTTCTACTCGCGCTCTGATGCCAAGTGACCCTTTGCCATGTGACCCTTCATCAGGTCATGGTATGAGTGGCACTCCAGCCATTCCTCAACTGCTGGATGACCTTCCATCAGGCCCCCAGGTGTTGAATCTTCTGGTGCCAGACATTCCTGTGCCTGATTCAGTGCCAGGCCCTTCAAATGTCCCTACAGGGCTGGTGCCTGGTCTTTCTGGACTGCCTGCCTGGCCTTTGGCCCCACCTCCTGCCGGGCCTTCAGCTCCGCCTCCAGCTGGGCCTATGGGCAATGTTGCAGGCTATCCACCTCCACAATACCCAATGTACCCTTCGCCGGGGTATCCAACGCCTGGTCCTCAACCCCATTATGTACCGGGGTATCAAATGCCAGGCTATGTCTATTTATTTATTTATTTAATAACATTCGGAATTACAACCCTTTGAGTCATAGACTCCTTTGCAAAGGCTCCATGTCAAATAACAATAAGGACATACATATAGTATTGAGCAGTACAGTATTCAGGTAATAGAAACAAGAGCAAAAACAAGTAATGGAAGTTACGCATACAAAACATTACACAATGTTATAAGTATAGTGATCATGGAAGAAAGATAATGCACAAAAATACACAACAGGGGATACTGAAACAATAGTCTTTGGGAGAGGAGGACCCAGCTTTATCCATAATATGCATAATATTTAGGCAGTGCATGAATACATATTTTGTTTTCCATATATATCATAACATTTATGAGGTAGATTTATACTACAGAGCCCCGCCAAGAGGGGGGAGCAGGAGGAAGAGAGGGTTAGGGCCAGTCACAGGCTGAAGATTCTAGCAGATGAGCTTTGAGACTGGTCTTAAAGGGACCAATCCTGGCCTCCAGGGAGACAGAGGTGGGGAGGCTGTTGAGCCAGCAGGGGGCTCTGTAGAAAAAGGCTCTTTGTCCAAGGGAAGTTCAGCTGTGGGCAATTAGTAGGGAAGTCCCAGTAGAGCTACGGGAGGTTCTGACCAATGGGGTGGGTTGGATGAAGCTATGCAGACCAGGCAGGGTTTGACCAAGGTGGATTTTCTTGGCCTGAAGGCACATATGGTACCTAAGACAGGCTTCAAATGGCAACCATTCGGCAGACTTGCAGAGATCATGGGAGTGTATCCATCTGTCACAACCCGTGACCAGTCTGCATGCTTTGTTTAGAGTGACTTTGATGCATCGCAATGCAGTGGGGTCAGCAGTGCCGTAGATGACAATGCCATAATTTACCAGGGAGAGAACCGAAGAGGTAACACCAGGCAGATAGCCATTGGGGAAGGCAGTGTTTATGGCAGTACAGAAGCCCAAGTCTGGAGCTGATAGCAGAGGACAGTTGTTAGATATGTGCATGGTCGGTGAGAGACGTGTCAAAGGTGACACCTAGATATTTGAATAAATTAACCAGCTCAAGAGGGGATCCTAGTGAGTTGGTGTTGGCCAGCAGGAAGTCACGATGAGGACTCTGATGGTGGGCAAAGATCATTGATTTTGTTTTCTTATAGTTTAGAACTAAGCGGTGGGAACCGAACCATGTCTCAGATTCAGTGAAAAAACCCTGCAGGGCATGCTGGAGAGAATCAGGGCTGGGGTGGCTCCAGAAAATTACCACGGCATCTGCATAGAGCAGAATTTTCCCAGAGCACAAGCTGGGGAGGGAGTTTAGGAAGAGGCTGAAGATGAGGGGTCCAAACATGGAGCCTTGGGGTACTCCTGAATGGACCTGGAGGCTGGTTGATAGAGTGGAGCTGATTTTCTCCTGCTGGGATCTGTCAGAGAGGAAACCTTTGAACCAAGTTATTGTTTCATCTGGGAGCCCCAGGGAGGGAAGGGAAACCAGAAGCATAACATGATTAACTGTATCAAATGCCTTTGTGAGGTCGATGTATACTGACCCCACAAGGTGACCACGTTCGAGGGCACAGTGGATGTAGGAGGAGTATGCTAGGAGTATGCTCATCTAATCAAGGGTATGCTCCTTCTAGCTTTCTCTACTCCTATCAGGCTCATGGAAACCCTCAATATCCATTATACCAGCCTGCTCCTCCTCAGCCTCAGTCTCTGCCTCCACAGCAGCCTCAGGCTGATATCCAGGCAGTGTTTCAGACCCTGATTCAGGAGGCCAGGACTCAACTAGCCTTGGAGTTTGACCGTCGGAACCTAGTGGTGGCCTCTATGTCCACCTCCTTTCCAATCCCTAGATAAGACTCCCCTGTGGATTCCCACCTTTCTGGAGAAGGCTCCTCTAGATACCAGGTCAGGGATAAAACCCAGGACACTCCTCTAAAAAGGGTTCAGACCCCCAGTAGGCACTCTTCGGACTCAGACTCTGACTTGTCATCCAGCTCTGGTATGCATACACCTATACAGCCTCAGCCCTCAGCCTAAGGAGTCCCCGAACTCCCCTCTGGAGGACCCTTCCTTTGCAGAACTCCTCATAACTATACAAAATGCCTGTGGCTGGGCTATCCAGCAACAGGATCCAAAGCAGAAAAGGCTTGCAGAGCATCTAGACATGACTGACACAGCTCCTATGCCCATACTGCCTTGGATTGGGCCCCATGAAGACCTGATGTCCACTACAGCTGTTTCAAAAAAGGCAGACAGGATGCACCTCCCCCCAGATGGGGTCACACACCCTACTGACCATTCTAATGCAGACTTGGTTGTTATCATGGCTGCCCACAACCTGTCCTCTAAGCCTAACATTTCAGCATGTCTCTTCCTGATAAGGAGTCTAAGCAGCTGGACAATTTCAGTTGCAAGATCCATTCCTCCTCCACTTGCACCCTCAGATCCCTTAATTATGTGACTCACATGGTTTCCTATCAGAAATCTTCCCTGGCCTCACTTGAGTCCAAACTGGAAGCTATCCAGGACCAGGAGCTTAAGGCCGAGATTGCCAAGACAGTGAGAATGGCTAAAATCTCCTGTCATCATGCCCTCCAGGCCACTTATGACACAGTAGACTCAGTTGCTCACACCACAGCTACTGCTGTCTGCATTAGGTGACATTCATGGCTCAGGATTGCTTGCCTGGCACAAGACATCCAGACCTCCATCCTGGATGCCCTTTTCAGGGGATCCATGTTATTCAGAGATGACACCAAGGATATTATCACTGAGTTGCAGGACCACGGTAAATCCATCACTGATGTCCACTTCATGTACCAAGGGGATTACAAAGGCAAACAGCCTTTTCATCAGCAACAGAAATGCCAAAGAGGCCCCTGCCAAACGCAAGGCCAAATGCTGGTATCCAGCATCAGGAACCCCTACTTCCCCAGCCAAGTTCCAGAAGCCCCCTGGAGGAGCTGTCAACTCCCTCCCTCAGCCTCCTGACTTGTGGGGAACCCCCCCCGCCTCCTCCAGATTCTCTAGGGGAACCAGTGAGTTGGGGGGGGAGATTTTCCCTCCACCTTCCGGGGTCGGAGGACATAACCATGGACTCTTGGGTCCTTCAGTTAATAGCAAGAGGTCACACCATATAGTTCCTAGACAGGCCTCTGGACAACCCCCCCAGACCTCTCCCATTATCCCCCAAAGCACCTGTCTCTGATAAGGGGACATGATCCAGGCTCTTCTGCAAAAGTCAGCAATAGAGCCCGTGGCTCCAGCACAGATAGGAAGAGGGTACTACTTCCATTTCTTCCTAGTGCCCAAAAAGACGGGCAACCTAAGACCCATCTTGGACCTCAGCATGCTCAACCTGTACATCGAGCACAAGAGGTTCCGCATGCTCACCATTCAGGGACTTCTACCCCTGCTCCACAAGGGCCATTGGCTTTGTGCGCTGGACATGCAGGATGCTTACCTGCCTTCCAGGCCTACTGCCACTTTCTTCTGTTTGCCTTCCAGTGGGGAACATTCCCAGTTCAAGGCTTTCCCTTTTGGCCTATCTTCGGCACCTCAAGTTTTTACCAAGTGCCTAGCAGTGGTGGCTGTGTCCCTATGCTGCAGAGGGATCTAATTGTGCCTGTATCTGGATGACTGACTTCTGTCAGCCCCATCACAGAGCAGTCTGATGGAGTCACTCTCCTTCACCTTGGATCTCTTTTCCAGACTTGGAATAACAGTCAGCTATCCCAAGTCCCAGTACCTACAAGACAAGTGCCAAGACCTCTCCCATCCCAGTGCCTACAATTCATTTGGGGCAGTGCTGGATATGGTCCAGGGCAGGGCCTTCCTCCCATCGAACAGAGTGGAGACCCTGCAGGAACAGACCAGATTAGTGGCCAACTTACGCTGGACCACAGCCCGATCAATATTCCGTCTTCTTGGGTTGATGGCAGCTATGATCCCTACAGTTCCTCTAGCTAGACTGCATATGAGGGTGACCCAATGGACTCTTCATGTGCAATGGGATCAGCGACTGGATAACCTGGACCACAAGGTCTTAGTGTCTGGGTACATGAAGAAGGACCTTCTTTGGTTGCAGGAGTTGTCCAATCTCTCCACGGGGGTTCCCCTTTCAACCCCTGCTCCTACCATGACCCTTACAATGGATGCTTCATGTCAAGGCTGGGGAGCACACCTAGGAGACCATCAAACCAGGGAACATGGTCTCAGCTGGAAGCGTCTCTACACATTAATGTATTAGAAATGAGGGCAGTGCTGTATGCCCTCCAGGCCTTCCAGCCTCTTCTTTGTCTGGGGACACTACTGGTTCAGACTGACAATACATCTGTGGTCTGGTACCTGAACAAACAGGGAGGCACTCGCTCGTACCCTCTATGCTGGGAGGCGATGCAAGTGTGGAATATTCAGCAGTCCAGCATGACCTCCACCTGACTGCTGTCCATGTGCTGGACATCAGCAACATCCTGGCAGACAGTCTCAGCCTCACCACTGTCAGGGCTCACGAGTGGGAGCTAAATGAAGAGGTGGTTGAAAGCTTATTTGACCTGTGGGGTCGGCTGAAAATAGACCGCTTTGTCTCCCCAACCAACATAAAATGACTCAGTTTCTGCTTGCTCATTCCTGGGCATGTTTTTTTTCTGGTGAGATGTGCTGTCTCTTTGCTGGACAGAGGGTTCTCCTGAAACTACAGGTGGAAGGGGCTCACATGATTCTAATAGCCCCTCTTTGGCCTCATCAGATTTGGTTCCCTCTGCTTCAACAGCTGTCGATGGAACCCCCAGTAACTCTGCCTCTCTGCCATTATCTTCTGACTCAGGAGCAGGGCAGACTGGTGCATCTGGGCCTCAAATCCCTCCACCTACATGCGTGGCACCTGTGGACATATGTGGAATAACTTCCATTGTTATTATCTTTTTACAAAAATTGTCAACTGTGCAGACGAATTTGTAAAAAATTAATTATACTAACATACGAACATACAAAGAAGCCAGCAGAAGAAGGCCATTTGGTCTATCAAGTCTACTCATATTGCAGGGTCCACAGCTTGAGCTAATGTCCCTGCCCTCCCTCCCCACTCCTCCCATCCTCCCTACCCATGATCTTTATCTTCTCCCTATGTCTATCCAAACCTCTCTTAAAGCTGCCCACTGTCTTCAATGAGATGACCGCGTCCGTCACTGCATTCCAAGTGTCCACCACCCTCTCTGTGAAGAAGTGCTTCCTGACCTCCCTCCTAAACCTCCCACCCTCCAGCATAAGACTGTGCCCCTCATGTTATGGTTGCCACTCAGCTTAAAGAGACTCTCCTTATCAACCTTCTTTATCCCTTTCAAGTACTTGAAGGTCCCAATCATGTCCTCCCTCCCTCTCTCTCCTATCTTCCAGGGAGTAGATGTTCAGTTCCCTCAGCCTCTCCTCATATGCATTACCCTGCTGACCAGCAATCATCTTTGTAGCCCTCCTCTGGACCTTCTCCAGCAGGTTAATGTCCTTTTTGAGGTGTGGGCACCAGTACTGAACTCCATACTCTAGATGCTGTCTTACCAGTGACCTGTGCAACGGCATTATAACCTCTTCTCTCCTACTACTGATCCCCCAGATGTGCATCACAGCATCTTGTTTGCCTTTGCTGCTGCTTTCTTGCACTGTATGGAGTGCTTCAATAATAATAATAATAATAATAATAATATAATAGTGAGACTCTTTGAAATGTTATTTGACTTACCATACTCATGCTTGTCTGCCCACTTACTCAGTCTCCTACTTGTTTCTGTCCTTGCACTAACTAATTCCTGTTGCTTCATATCAAGGGGTTGTTGATTTTCATATTGTGTGTGCCTGGGGTGGAGCAGCAATAAAAGATAAACTATGTAATACCCTCAATAACACACCTATCCCAGTTTACTTTTACCTAACGCCCATTTTTAGGCCTTGTACAGTAAGATCTCCCTTCAAGAGAACAACTTGTAATGAAATGTGTAAGATTTACATTAACATTTGAGTATATGCACTTTTATATTATACTAATTATGTGTGTGTGTGTGTGAACTGTATAGCAATCTCTAAAGAAAATTAAACATATCAAACGTCTTCCTAAATATGTCTCAACATTGTGTTTATCTTTTACCTTGTCACAACATATAGTTGTCTCAGCAGTGTTTGCAATTAAGGTGCAGTACCTTCATGTATATGATGGCCCGGTTCTATTGAGTTGATTGCTATAACAGTGCATAGAATAAAACGTGAAACATATAGGTAACTGTACTACAGATAGTGGCATTATTTTTATATCTGTCCTTTCTCAATGTACCATACTTTGATTCAGTTAGTGCATGCAACGGCAATTCATGTTTATGTTTAAGCCCTTGAAACACCCTTATCTAGTTAATGCATTTACAGTCGTAGTGGCTCTGCCAGAGCTTGTCTTAGTAGCTGAGTTATGGTATTTAACAGAGCTTCTTTTCTATTTTTCTTGCATCCACCCTTGCCTCAAGCTGGAACAGAGCAGTTCCCGTGATACATGCCGAATAGTGCCAGGGTTGGTTTTTTTAAGTGATTTGATGCAGAATGTTTCTTGTTTTATATTTGTGTGCTAGCTCTGTGGGATATACTTGATGGACTACTATAAACCAGTGGTTGGAAATAAAGCATTCTGCACAGATGGCCACATTCTAAAAGGCTTACATTAATGGTTGTAAACCCCCATGTACACTAGAACAGTTAAGATTTTAACTACACCAACATGCGTTTAAAATACTGAAAACATTTTAGTTTAATAATAGCATGAATGCACTCCAGGAGTTTGGTTACCTTTGTTAATGTTGTTGCGCCGTGTGACTTGTGACCCCCTAGGGCTAGATGAACTGATAAATATAAAATGGAACTGAAAATTTTCTTCTTCCTGATTGGCTAAATAAGTTCCGAAACCCATAGAAATGTACAAGTTGGAACAAGTTCAGGCAGCTGGATTTGGAATTTGGGCAAATCACATACTGAATTCATGGCCCACTTCGGTGATCCCTGATTGCTATCAAGAATATGGCTGATACATTTACGTACTGACAACCTTCAACAAGGCCCTAAAGATAAGACTTGTTTTAATAAAATAAATAAATACACATACCTTCCTCTCATGATCCTCTCCTGACACATATAAATGCATTTAAAAAATGAAGTACTATTCTCAGTTGTAAGGAGCGCCTTTTTCTGCTCTCAAAAGAAGAAAACCAGAACCTCCCTTACATGAATAGGAGCTCCAAGCCCAAACTGCTCAGACTAGGAGCCCACCTTCTTGCCAGGCCGGTCATGCACCTCTTCAACACCTCCCTCGAGACCGAGATCATCCCCGAATTATGGAAAGTGGACAAGGTTGTCCCTGTCTTAAAACAGGGTAACTCCAAAGACCCCACCGACTACCGCCCAATCGCCATTCTGTCTGCCACTAGCAAACTACTGGAGAAAGCTGTCGCCTCCCAACTGTCCCATTATATCCAGAGCTACAACATCCTCTCTTCCGCACAACACGGGTTCAGGAAAGGACGTGGCACGTCCACTGCCCTTGCTCTAGTCACCTCACAGATTAGGACTGCTGCTGACCAAGGCAAACTTACCGGAGCTATCTTTGTGGACCTCTCCAAAGCCTTCGATAGGGTCGATCACTCCCTCCTCTGTTCCACAGTCCTATCCCTTGGATTCTCCCCCCCACCCATGTCTGGTTCCTTAACTACCTCTCCAGTAGGCAGCAGTATACCTGCTTCAATCGGACCCTCTCCAACCCCTCACCAGTCCTCCTCGGCGTCCCCCAGGGATCTGTACTGGGCCCCACTCTATTCTTGCTATTCATCAACGAACTGCCATCCGTCTCTGCCAATGGCCTCTCCACCATGTACGCAGGTGACCTCGTCATCCTGGCCAGCTCCCACAATATCTCCACTATAAACTCCCATTTAAACTCAGTCTTCACATGCATCCAAACCTGGCTAGGTGAACACAGGCTTATCCTGAACCTCAAGAAAACTCAAGCCATGCTTTTTGGTGCCTCAAACAGAATTAAATCCTGCCCTGCCTCTCTGCAAATCTTTGGGTCCAACGGCTCTCCCTTCCAGACTGTAGCCGCTGCCAAGTACCTGGGCGTCACACTGGACCCACAGTTGGCCCTAACCCTCCACATAAGGAACGTCTGCAAGGCCACTAATGGAAAGCTTGGCCTATCCTACCAAGCCAAGAACTGCCTCACTCCGGCTGCTCATTCGGCTATAGCCAGGGGGGGTCCTCCTCCCTACACTCCGCTACAGGCTTGTCACCTTTGCCCCTGTACCCAAATCCAGCCTTTAGAAATGGGACATGGCATATAACAATATATGTCGATTTGCGCTCTCCGCCCTTCCCCTCACTCACCACTGCGATCTCTACACGCGTCTGGAGTGGCTCCTCCCGGAGAAACACCGTACCTTCGTACTTGGAAACCTCATTGACAACATTATCCACTCGGCTACCCCTCCTGCTCTTGTCCTTCCCCCTAAACCCGGCACCCCTTCCTATCTCCTAAGATCCAGGGTGTTGCTGGATCACCTGGTCCCAAGAACCCGTACCCTTGCGGGTGATCAGGCCTTCCACACCTATGCCCCTAAAATGTGGAACACACTCCCTGTGCTAACACAGTCCTCCCCCTCCCATACCAGCTTTAAGGCCTCCCTCTGGAATTTTTTAAAACCCTCTTCAGCGTGTCCCTGCACCTTGTAGCCTGCTAGTATAGCCCACTTATTCCCACCCAGGCTAATTCTTGGATGGGGGCCTCAGCGCCAATCTGCACTTATCCTCATGCACCTCGCTAAGTAACTAGTACCTGACTAGGCACTGTTCACCCTCCCCCCCTCGTGCACTTACTCCCAGTCCCTTTTTCCCTGGATTGTACCGTTACGCATACTCAATCCCACCCTGTACATACTTTTACCACATTGATCATGTCCCACATAGTTCTTAGATACTGTCAAGCTACCTACTGTTGTCCCTGCGAAGCCCATTTACTCTCTGTAAGCTTTCCTAGTATGCCTTACTGTTCAAATCCTCCCTGTACATATCTTCACTGGAATGTTTTGTGCCATTTAGTCATCAAATACTGTTTACAACCTAATGACCCTGTATGTACCACTACTGTATTGTTATTGTACCATTCAGTTATTCTAATACTGTTAGACGCCTGTTGTAATCCCCGTGATGTCTCTTATTCTCTGTATGCCGCGCTGACTGTAATCCCCGTGATGCCTGTTATTCTCTGTATGCTGCACTGTCTTCCTTACTGTACTTGTACTCACTTTACCTGTAACCCTCCTGGGTCGTACCTGAAAATAGGCACTTGGCTGTCTAGTGTGCTTACCCGGTTAACAAAAGCAAATAAATAAATAAATAAATAGTCCTGCATTTTTTAGTGATGCTCCTTTTGGAAGGAAAAGGATCATAATTTGCTCATGTGGGGCTGTTCACTCGATCCCTTCCACTTCCTTATCTCTGGCTCGGTGACCCCCCCCACCCATGCTCAGATGTTTTGTGACATCAGTATAGGGAGTGTGCTCCATTCAGTTCCATGAAGCATCTTTTTTAATGCTTGTTCCTCAACCTTAAATTGAGTTTTTAGTACAAACTAAAGCCAGAAGTCAACTAACAAGTGCCTTGCATTTATGTGAAATTGTGAGCCATAATACAAAAAGTGTTGCAGGTTACCTTTAATTCACAATTGGTCTTCTTCCATCCAATAAAAGGCCTATGTTCAGATTAGTCTGTTGTGCTGCAGGGGGAGGGCCCCTGGTGGCGACAGAGGTGAATCCAGGTTCTGGAGCACCGTTGCATTCTTGTCTTGTGCAGGTTGACTATTCAATTGCGTTCCTGACCAGTGGAGAGCAAGCATTCAGTTGCTTTCTTGGCCTGTGCAGGTTGAGCATTCAACTGCGTTCTTGGCCTGTGCAGGTCGAGTGTTAAATTGCATTCTTGGCCCATGCACATTGAGCATTCAGTTGCGTTCCTTGGCCTGTACAGGTTAAGCAGTCAGTTGCATTTCAGTTCTGTGCATGTCAAGCATTCCACTGTGTTTCTGGCCTGTGGCGGGTAAGAGGAAGTAAGCTGTTGGTTAACTAGGATCTGCAGCTTATCTGTTAGGTAGGAAAATGGGCAGACTAGGTGGGCCAAGCGGTTCTTATCTGCCATCAAATTCTATGTTTCTATGTTTCTGTGCAGGTTGAGCATTCAGTTGCATTCCTAGCCTGTGCAGGTTAATCATTCAGTTGTGTTCCTGGCTTGTGCAGGCTGCACGTTGACTTGTGTTCACAGGCTACAGGTTGAGCATTTAGCTACATTCTTGCATTGAACTGCAGTCTTGGCCTGATTGAGCACTGAACTGGAGTCCTGGCCACTGCATGTCGAGCATTCAGTTGGTCTCCTGGCCTGTTCAGGTTGAGTATTTAATTGCATTCCTGGCTTGTGCAGGTCAAGCATTTAGTTGCGTTTCTGGCCTTTGAATAATAACCTACACAATGATGTCAGAAAAAGACCAAAGGTCCATCTAGTCTGCCTGAGGTTTCCTATCTGCTGCAGGACCTAGTGTCCAGACGGGGTTTTATCTCTCCTGGGCCACGCCTGCTTCCTCCCTACTGCTACCAACCTGAGCAATCACCAAACCCTTCACACATTCCCAGTCATGCCTGAAACTGTTCAATGTCTTGACATCCATACCTCCACTAGCAGACTGTTCCATGACTCCACCACCCTTTTCATAAAACAGAACTTCTTCACATCCCTCTTAAACCTTCCCCTGCCAGTTTCCACTTGTGACCTCGGGTTCTCAACTCCATACTCCTGCACAATAGTTCCATGCAGTTCACTTTGTTTATTCCCTTAAGGAACTTGAAGTTCTCTATCATATCTCCCCTTGCTCACCCGGTCTACAGTGAGTACATATTCAGTGCCTTGAGACGATCGTTGTATGATCTGCCATGTTGGTCCTGAATCATCTTGGTCACCCTGTGTTGCACTGTCTCCATCCCGTCCCTATTCTTCCTTAGATGAGGAGTGTGAAACTGAGTACAGTATTCCAGATGTGGCCTCACCAGTGACATATATTACAGAGGCATGATAGTGCCTCTATAGTTAGGGTTGAGCAGCAGTTTCTATGTTAAACCTGAACTGTTGCACTTTAATAACTCTGTAACCGATCAACGGATTTGCACAAAATCTGGTATGCACTGTCCTGTGAGGTAGATTTCTTGATGTGGGAAGATTCATTATGGTCAGATGTGCGGATTCTGAGATCCAGATAGTGAAAAACAGTAAAAAAAAAAACATCCGGTTTTGCTGTTCTTTCCTCATCGCCTTGTAGCCATACAGTGTGGAATTTCTGCCGGATTTTTGCAGGGTATAAAGAACTGTGGTAGAAGAGCAGACAATGAAAAGTTTGTGCAAATCCATTGATCGGCTGCATCCACGATAGGCGCGGGTGCAGCTCTCCTTATCAGTGGCTTGGCCTCCTGCCGGCAGCCACAAGTGGATCCCTGGCACTCAAGGGAGGGCCTGCACTCACCCCACCAACAGTGACAGTGACACCGGTGGCATTGCCAGCATGTAATTGGATCCTCTCCTGGCTCCTGCAGCTCTGCAGACTGCTCTCTCTCTCTCTGGCTCCTGCCTCCTCAGACACCCCCCCTCCCCCACCTTCTACATTAGCTGCTGTGTGGCTTCTTTTCACAATGACACTGGGGGTGCCCAATCCCCCAGTGTCGCAACTGGGAATCCTCTATTTTTTACCTAAAAATAAGAAAACCATCCATCATTGTCTGTTGCGCCATCATCTCCCCAATCCATTCATTCAGCACCCCCCCAGCTCTTACTTACCCACCCGAAGGTCCAGTGCCATAATCATCTCTGACTGCAGACAAATCTTTACTCTTCAAAGCTGGATCCTGAACTAAAGAAACACGTGTGCGGCACAATGTATTTCAGTAAGGTTTGAACTCAGTACCGTAAGTGCCAAACACCACTACAAATACCTGCAAGTGAACGTTCAGTATTGACAAATTAAGCAATAATGCACGACAGGGGGTGTGTGTTGTGCTGGGATAACGTCACACCTGGGGTGATTAGGCACGAGGCCGCAGGCGAGTCGACTAATCACCCCAGTGACGTTATCTAACACACACCTGGACCATTATTGCTATTATACAATGGCTTGTTGCTACTAATAAAAAAAAAAAAAAAAAAATTTTAAAGTGTATTTTTATTTCATTTTTCAATGGGCAGGAATACTGAATAAAAAAATAGTCCCATTGTAATCTTATTGTGTGTCTGCTGTCTCCTCCTGCTCCCATCCCCCCAAGGAAAAGACAGCAGTCAACACACTAACATTCAAATCTGGAACTGGCTAATATTGTTTTGCTTAGTATTTTTTTTTTTAATGGCTTTAAAAGCAGGAGAGTTGAGGAACCGCGATCCTACTTCTGGGTTGTTGGGGACATACTGATTGGCAGCAATGGCAGGTAATTTTTGTGGAGTGCCAATTTCAATGTGACTGTTATTTTATCGATCATTTTTTTTTAATTTTTAATGGTGGCCATAACCACTGCAGGTGTTTGAGGAAGCGAGCGGGAGTGTGGCCGTTTGAAAGGGCTCACACTGCTACTGACAGGGAAATTGAAATGCCGTCTAAAATGATGTTTTTTTTTTTTCATTTAAAAGAGTTGTTTTGTATTTTAGGGAATACTAGTGGGGGCATCAGAATGTTTGGTGGTCACGGCAGGCTAGTCGGGGATAATGTCGGTGGGTGTTAGTGTCGGTGGTTTTCGCTGGCAAGTTGTACACACTAACTGTGCTTGTGCTGCAGCGGACAGGGAAATTTAAATGCCGTGTTTAATGACTGCTTTTTTTTTTATGGGAACACTGTGAATTTTGTTAGATTTTTGCTCAGTTTCTCTGCTGTATCCTACCTTTAATCCTGATTGCTTTTTGCTCCATTTCTCTGCTTCTCTCACCCCCCCCCCGCTCTTGTACCTCCTCCTCTCCAAACCTCCATTTTGATTACTGACAGGAAAAGGCTATTATTTCCCTCTTACCTTTCCCTGCAGGTTCTCCTGCCCCATATCAGGCGAGGAAGCAGGTTGTTCAGCCCCTCACTCTTTGTACCCCTTCCCCTCCCAATCTCCATTCTGAATATTTACAGGGAAAGTCTATTAATTCCCTCTCACCTTTTCCTGCAGTTTCTCCAGCTCCTGATTGGGTGAGGAAGCAGGTCGTCCAGCCCCTGACTGGCGAAGAAGCACATCGCACTTTTGCAGCTCAGGATTATTGGCTGAATCCTGGCTGTAGCTTCTGCCCACCCACATGCTCACAACTTCAGGCACGGAGGAGAGAGACCACCCAGACTCTGAGCCGCAGCTTGCCAGCTTCCCCCCCGCCCTATCTGGACCATATGTAAATAGAGTTACTTGAGCATATGACTGCGTATTAACACAGAAACTGTGTATTAATGCAAAAAACTAAGTGCCTAGTTTGCCTTTAGTTCTTTATCAAGGACTAACACTAGAGGCAGTATTGCATAAATTCCTTTCGTTCAGCATGTAATCCCAGCACAAGTGACGTTTTTTTGCTAAAACTCCTGTACAATGATTTCCATAATTTTAATACATTTGTCTGTTCTCATCACAATAAATGAAGCAGTGAATACAGAGAAGTGTCACCTTTGGATCATAACCCCGATACCTTAATTAATCCACGTCCACAGTGGGACAAGGTCAACAGTGCATATGCACTCACTTTCATCTCCACTTGCTCTAATGCACACAAGGCCATTCTTCTTCTTTGTGCATCCTCATATAGCCACCTCTCCCCATAAGTTATGGATTGTGAGGGCACGAAAGAGGCAAAAGCAGCAACACAAGGCTAATAAATGCTCCATAAAAAGATGGACATTACAAATTATCCTCATGCTCCTCCTCTGTTCAGGCAATATGGAACTTAATCCTGGACCTGTATCTACTCTCTCAACGCCAGCCGAATTTACCTCCGCAAAGGGATTAAAAATGATGCTTATCAATGTGTGCAGCCTCCAAAAGAAATTTAGTGAAGTGCAAGCATGGGTTGCACACACGCTCCCAGATATCCTGGTTCTAATGGAAACATGGCTAAAAAGTACAATCTCAAACCAAGATATAGCCCTACCTTCCTACACACTGCACAGAGCTGACAGGGCTGCCAGAGGGGGTAGGGTGGCTATACATGTAAATGAAAAACTATCCACCGCTGTCATTCAGTCCACCTCAAAACCTAAGGAATTTGAATGCCTAGTCCTAAAGATGTCTATTTCAGCAGCTGAAGCCATTAACATCATTGCCTGTTATACTGTAGACCTCTCCCTGGGTGAGTTGGATATTTTGCACCACCTACACCTGAATATTGAATGATAGCACCAGTGAGTCAATAATCCTAGGTGACCTGAACCTGGACTGGCTTAGCACTAAATCAACCCCACTACAAAATTCCTGCGACAAAATGGGCAAGTCTCAGATAGTTAATGAAATTACTAGAGCATCCCGTACAAGCCAATTGCCAGGATCACTTTTGGATGTAGTTATCAGTAATAGACCACACAAAGCAGTCTGGCATAATGATCTTAGCTACCACAATATTGTGGTGTACATTAGCTACCTAACTAAAATTTCAAATGCCAGTAAAGTTATCACCAAGAGATCATTCAGGAAATTTAATTCAGCCAACTTCCTAAAGGATCTGAGAGACATTAATTGGCAAGAATTTTACTTAGCGCCCACCATAAATTAAGCATTGGTCATTTTCAATTCCTCCCTTAGTGCTGTTATAGACAGACATGCTCCACTGATTAGCTGCAGAGTGAAACATGTGTCTTGCCCATGGTTCAATGGAGAAATTAAAAAGATGATGCCAATAAGGGATCATCTTTGGTCTCTGGCAAGGCGCACTAAGTCCCCTGTAGACTGGTCTGCCTTCAGCTTGCATCAAATTGGTCAGGTGCACTAAGGAGAACTATTACCTAAATATTCTTGAGTCTGCCAATGGTAACCCGGCCAAAATATGAAGAACCTTCAAATTAGAAGAGGGATGTAAAGTTCCCCCATCGTTGCCAAACAACATAATTTACAAGGGTATATCCATAACAGACAAAATTATCATTCTTGATAAGTTTAATGAGCATTTTGCAATCGTAGGACTTGCCTTTGACTCCTCTCAGTCAGCTACACTATAACCATCTATTCTCCAAGCAGCGGCACCCCCTAGCAATCCCACCTGTGTTCCCTTCTCCTTCTCACCCATTACCTATAAACAGGTAGAAGATCAACTACTCAAACTGAACACAAATAAGAGTGCCAGCGCAGACAGTCTTGACCAATTCTTCTTGAAATGAGGCTTCCATTACCTCACAGTCCCAATCACGCATCTTTTCAACCCATGCTTGACAGAGGGCTCTGTACCTTATGACTGGAAGGTAGCCCACCTGATGCGCCTTTTTAAGTCAGGTGATCTTAGCGACCTAAACAACTACAGGCCTATATCTATACTGCCAGTCCTCTCAAAGCTACTTGAATAATTAGTTAGTATGCAAGTCAGAGCTTCCTTTGACAGCCAGCAGCTATGGAACCCTCTTCAGTCTGAGTTCACTGCCATAGTACCACAATGGCACTACCCAAAGTTACTAGCGACTGGATCGAGGCCATGGATAACCAACTAGTTACAAGTGCAGTCTTTTTGGAGCTTAGTAAGGCCTTCAATACAGTGGATCACCACCTTCTGTTCGACAGCCTAAAAGCACTTAGTTTTGTTGATTCCATACTAGGTTGGTTTGCCAGTTATCTGGAGGGTAGGCATCAGCAGATAAAGGTTAATGGAACTCTATCTTCGCTACTTCCTCTACTGAGAGGGGGTTCCCCAGGGCTCCACTTTAGGCCTGCTGCTTTTCTTAATCTACGTAAACAGCTTAAGTAAAAATATTAAAGAATCCAGTATTCATCTGTTTGCAGATGACACTGTTCTTTATATTTCAAAACCTAACTTTACTTGTCTCCTCAGCGCTTCAGACCAAGTTCAGACAACTTCAGCAAAATGTATTACTTTCTAAACTTTTGTTGAATGCAAAAAAAACAAAGGTAATGTACTTTTACCCACCTAACATACCTTCAGCAAGTTCTGCTCACAATCCCCCTACTCCAGTTACTACATTGTCAGAGACACACTAGAGGTAGTAGGATATTTTAAATACCTAGGCTTCCTTCTTGACCCCCATCTATCTTTTGCCCCTCACATTGATGCTTTGGCCAAAAAAACTAAGAATGAGACTAGGGTTTTTCTTTAGAAATAAATCCTTGTTCCCCCGTGACTCAAGAATAAGATTAGTACAGGCTACTTTTATGCCGTACCTGGACTATGCAGATATTATTTATATCAGTGTTGCAACAAAAAAACTCTGCAAATTGGACACCCTTTATCATTGCGCTATTTGTTTAATAACAAATGCCACAGCAAGAACTAATCACTGCACCCTCTACAATGATGTAGGCTGGACCTCTCTTGCAACCAAAAGACTTAACTATATATACGTCTGGGTGTACAAAGCTCTACTAAATAAGCTACCCCCCATATTAATTCTTCCATCTGATGTTTACATAGTTCTTATGCACTCAGTAAGTACTCTTACATTTCACTGGAAGTGCCTATTTTCTATATTCGTTACGGCATGGCTTCAATGAACTATACTCTTCCAGCTGCCTGGAATAAATTACAAGAGGCACTAAAAATACACACACTTGTCACACTAAATGCTTTCAAGAGGATCCTAAATAAAATCCAAACCGTCACCTGTAAATGCTTCTAATATAACCTTTCCTCTTTTCGTGCCTGTTCCATCCCTGCACTTTTTGGTTACAATGAAAATTGTCGCACTTACATAGTTTCTGCCTTGCCTTGTCAATATCATTACTGTAGTGCATTTGGCACCTTTCTGACTGTGAAACTGTATTTTATTGTGTAATATGGATTGTACTGTATATAGTTCACTATGGATTGTACTGTGTGTTGTGTAATATGGAGTGTACTGTATATTGTATACTATGGATTGTACTGTATGTTGTGTACTACGGATTGTACTGTATATTGTTCACTATGGATTGTACTGTATGTTGTATAATATGGATTGTACTGTATATTGTGTACTATGGATTGTACTGTATATTGTTCACTATGGATTGTACTGTATGTTGTGTAATATGGATTGTACTGTATATTGTATACTATGAATTGTACTGTATGTTGTGTAATATGGATTGTACTGTATATTGTATACTATGGATTGTACTGTACGTTGTGTACTATGGATTGTACTGCATATTGTGTACTATGGATTGTTCTGTATGTTTTGTAATATGGATTGTTTTGTATGTTGTGTACTATGGATTGTACCATAAGTTGTGTACTATGGATTGTACTGTATATTGTGCACTATGGGTTGTACCGTATGTTGTGTACTATGGATTGTTCTGTATGTTGTGTACTATGGATTGTACTGTAAGTTGTGTAATATGGATTGTACTGTATGTTGTGTACTATGGATTGTTCCGTATGTTGTGTACTATGGATTGTACTGTATATTGTGTACTATGGATTGCTCTGTATGTTGTGTACTGTGGATTGTTCTGTATGTTGTGTACTATGGATTGTTCTGTATGTAGTATACTACGGATTGTTCTGTATGTTGTGTACTATGGATTGTACAATAAGTTGTGTACTATGGATTGTACTGTATGTTGTGTACTATGGATTGTAGTGTATATTGTGTACTATGGATTGTTCTGTATGTTGTGTACTATGGATTGTACTGTATGTTGTGTACTGTGGATTGTTATGTATGTTGTGTACTATGGATTGTACTGTATATTGTGTACTATGGATTGTACTGTATGTTTTGTCATATGGATTGTTCTGTATGTTGTGTACTATGGATTGTACCATAAGTTGTGTACTATGGATTATACTGTATACTGTGTACTATAGATTGTACCGTATGTTGTGTACTATGGATTGTACTGTAAGTTGTGTATTATGGATTGTTCTGTGTGTTGTGTAATATGGATTGTACTGTATATTGTGTACTATGGATTGTACTGTATATTGTGTACTATGGATTGTACTGTATGTTATGTACTATGGATTGTACTGCATATTATGCACTATGGATTGTACTGTATGTTGTGTACTATGGATTGTACTGTATGTTGTGTACTATGGATTGTTCTGTATGTTGTGTACTATGGATTGTACTGTATGTTGTGCACTATGGATTGTACTGTATGTTGTGTACTGTGGATTGTTCTGTATGTTGTGTACTGTGGATTGTTCTGTATGTTGTGTACTTTGGATTGTACTGTACGTTGTGTACTATGGATTGTACCGTATGTTGTGTACTATGGATTGTTCTGTATGTTGTGTACTATGGATTGTACTGTATGTTGTATACTGTGGAGTGTTCTGTATGTTGTGTACTATGGATTGTTCTGTATGTTGTGTACTACAGATTGTTCTGTATGTTGTGTACTATGGATTGTACCGTAAGTTGTGTAGTATGGATTGTACTGTATGTTGTGTACTATGGATTGCTCCATATGTTGTGTACTATGGATTGTACCGTATGTTGTGTACTATGGATTGTACTGTATGTTGTGTACTATGGGGTTGTACTGCATATTGTGTACTATGGATTGTACTGTATAGTGTGTACTGTGAGCTGTACTGTATGTTTTGTACACCGTGGGGTTCAGTTTTTGCACCCCCCTGAGAAGGCCTACCCCTGTGGAGATGGTTAGGTACCATCCTTTACGGGATATTACTCCTCAAGGCCTTGTAACGGTCCTTTTCCTCTCGTCCCCCGAGTTGGCGAGCAGTAGTCCAGAGACCCTGGTGGCGGCTTATAATAAGGCTGTTACGGTGGGTCTGAATTCTATTGCTCCTGTTCGTGTGCGCTCCTTATCTCTTCACCCCAGGTCCCCTTGGTTTGATGGGATGTTGAGGGAGATGCGGAGACAGGGTCAAAGGTTGGAGCGTTGCTGGCGCAGGTCCGCCCTTGATGCCGACCGCCTTAGATTGGTCGACCATTATTCTGTCTATCAATCTGCAATCACCCGTAAGAAGGCAGAATTCCTGTCCAGGGAGATTGCAGTTGCTAGGAACTGACTAGCTCAGCTATTTTGAACAGTAGACAGACTGTGCAACCCAGCCTGTCTGCAAGTTTGGAAAGCTTTTTCACAATTAGAGTGCGAGGAGCTTGCTTGTTTTGTTTGCAAATAAGGTGGCCGACATCATGGCGGATCTGCGTCCAGCAAACTCTAAGGGGGTTGCTGTTGAACAATGTGAGTTCACAGTACCTCAATTTTCTTGGAGTTCCTTTGGTCGACCTGAGTTCGTGGATGTCATGAGGATTTTCCATGGTGTACACCCTACTAGCTGTAGTTTTGGATCCAGGACAGACCTCACTATTGTTGGGTTGTAGTGATATCATCGGTCCAATCCTTGTGCGAATAGTCTGGTGCTCCTTGGAGTCGGGTGAGTTCCCTAGCTCCCTGAAAGAGGCGGTGGTGACACCTCTCTTGAAGAAAGCTACCTTGGACCCTGACTGTTTCACAAACTACAGACCTATCTCAAACCTTCCCTTTATTGGGAAGGTGGTTGAGAAGGTAGTGGCAGCCCAGTTGGAAGACCGTTTAACCATCCATGACATCTACAAGTCCTTTCAGTCCGGTTTTCGTAAAAGACTTAGCACCGAGACTGCGCTGGTTTGGGTGCTTAATGATCTTCTGAGGGCAAGAGATCAGAAGAGTCGTTCTATTCTGGTTCTTCTTGATCTGTCTTCAGCCTTTGATACCATGGATCACATGGTGTTGATAGCACACCTGAGGCAGATTTGTGGAATATCGGGAATCGTCCTTCGATGGTTCACCTCATTTCTCACTGGGAGATCACAAAGAGTTGTGTCTGGGTTTTTTTTCTCGAGCCCAACTCCTTTGTTGTGTGGGGTGCCTCAGGGTTCAGTGCTGTCTCCCATGTTATTCGCGGTATATATGCTGCCCCTTGGAGACATTATAAGATGGTATGAGCTGAGGTTTCACTGCTATGCAGATGATACCCAGCTACACCTGTCTTTTGCATCTGACCCGGATGGAGCTCTCTCGGTGTTTAACAACTGTCTGAAAGAAATCCAGGACTGGATGGATTCTAGTTGGTTGAGGCTGAACTCAGAAAAAACAGAGGTTTTGGTTGTGGGCCAGGGTCGTCAGATAGAGGGGTCGTTGGTTGGTGCGCCCTCAGGAATTTTTCTTGGCGGCGTCTCACTTCCGGCCTCTGAACAAGTGCATTACCTGGGGGTCATCTTAGATAACAGGCTGACACTACAATCACAAGTGTTGGCAGTTGTCAAGACTTCCTTTTACCATCTTAGGAACATTGTCAGAGTTAAGCACCTTGTTCCATCTGACACGTTACCAGCGTTGGTCCACACCTTTGTGTCCTTGCATTTGGACTACTGCAACTCCCTTTACTTTGGGCTCTCTGGGGTTGAAATCCACCGCCTACAGCTAGTGCAGAATGCAGCAGCCTGGGTTTTGACTGAGACAAGTAGGTCCTGTCATATTACCCCAGTACTGCGCGAACTGCACTGGCTACCTAGATGGTGGCGGATCACCTTTAAAGTCAGTTTACTGACTTTCAAAGCCCTACACGATCACAGTCCAGCCTATCTGAAAGAACTCCTGGTTCCTTGCTGCCCTGGCTGATCGCTTCGCTCGGCCAACGAGGGGTTGCTAGAGATTCCAAGAGTGAGTTTGAAATCATCTGGTTGTAGAGCATTTTCCTATGCTGCACCCACTCTTTGGAATTCTCTACCTTGCTGGTTATGGGAGTGCACCTCCATGGAGAAATTTAAGAGGGGTTTAAAAACCCATCTTTTTCAAATGCTTTCTTGCAGCATTGATTGTGCTGAAATTGTGGATTATAAGGCAGTTTTATCTGTGTTTTTATATTGAATTTTCATGTTTGACTTGTATTGTTTCATTTTTGTACAGCGCCTTGATAATGGAAAGGCGCTTTATAAATAAATGTATTATTATTACTATGGATTTTACTGCATATTGTGTACTATGGATTGTTCTGTATGTTGTGTACTGTGGATTGTACTGCATATTGTGTACTATGGATTTTACTGTATATTGTGTACTATTGATTGCACTGTACGTTGTGTACTATGGACTGTACTGTACATTGTGTACTATGGATTGTACTGTACGTTGTGTACTAGGGAGTGTACTGTACATTGTGTACTAGGGATTGTACTGTACATTGTGTACTATGGATTGTACTGTACGTTGTGTACCATGGATTGTACTGTATGTTGTGTACTATGGATTGTTCTGTACGTTGTGTACTATGGATTGTACTGTACGTTGTGTGCTATGGATTGTACTGTACGTTGTGTACTATGGATGGTACTGTATATTGTGTACTATGGATTGTACTATACATTGTGTACTATGGATTGTACTGTAAGTTGTGTACTATGGGCTGTACTGTACTGTACTGTACGTTGTGTACTATGGACTGTACTGTACATTGTATACTATAGATTGCACTGTACGTTGTGTACTATGGATTGTACTGCATATTGTGTACTATGGACTGTACTGTACATTGTGTACTATGGACTGTACTGTACTGTACGTTGTGTACTATGGATTGTACTGTACATTGTGTACTATGGATTGTACTGCATATTGTGTACTATGGATTGTACTGTATGTTGTGTACTATGGATTGTACTGGACGTTGTGTACTATGGATTGTGGCCTGCAATGCACCTGCCTGCACTGTACCTGGCCATATAAATAAACAGAGGGCTTCAGTCCTCATAGAAGTGTCAGTTCCTCCCTTTTTCACTCATACAAAATTCAGCAATACAGTTAAATTTCTGAATAAAGAGTGAAATATAGCCCTACCAGGTCAGTATCTTGTACACTTAATAGCGTACGCTAAAACTGTGCAACAGGAACAGCATGGTAGGGTACAGCAAGAGGGTGCAAAACCATGAAAGGATGTACACGCAGTAGTGCACCCCTCTCACTCTTCCCAGGCAGGGAATAAGACCTGTGCTGAGAGGTGGGGCTGGTGAGTAGCTGCTGTGGCTCGACAGGATGAGCCACAGGCAGCAAGAGAGGGAGGCGGTGCATTTGGGACCGGGTTTTGATTCCCAGTCCCAGACACAAGGAATTTTTTAATTTTTTGCACTTTCTGCAATGTTAAGTGTTAACCCCCTCCCAGAGTAGGTTATTTTAGTTGGGGGGTTTGGGGGCACAGCCCCCCATAACAGGGGATGTGGGGGGGGCAGATCCCCCTGCAAACAAAAGACATGCTGCTTGCAATATATCATGCTGTATTGGCAGCGCAATATATTGCTGCGGCATAATGTCATGCAACATTATGACCCCACGTCAAATATAGTGCCACACAGCATATTGTTTACCAAGAAATCCACTTCACATCATTAGGGCTGGCAGTACAGCATAAATATTGCAGCAACAAGAAATGAACGATCTTGTTTGCAGTGGTTGCCACACCAGGGCCCTCGGGGTTCACTTCTCCAGACCCCCTTCCCCGAGGAGGCTGGCCTGGCTTATCTACGGATGTGCAATGCTGGCCTAACATGGCACAGTGCCTCCATCTGGGGTTGCAATATGGGGTACCTGGCAGCTGAAACACAAGGCTATCCCCCCTAGAAAACAGTGCATAAACTGCCCACACAATCCAACCCCCCAAAACAAGTGACACAGTAAGCAATGACAGTTCCCAAACCATGAAATGCAATTCAAACAAATAATTTATTTAAAAGGGAGGGTACAGAAAGAATGAGAGGGCAATAAGGTGAAGTGAGATAAATGGGGGTAGCAGTATCTCTATTCTCTAAGCAGTCAAACCGCAAATACTTTAGGTAGTAAATAGATCAACACTTTTCACTGCCCAGTCTACCCACCCCCAGCAGTCCTCAAACCCCAATGCAAATCAGTGTTGGGTATGTTAGGCAGTGTTGTCAGTGTCATTGACTCAGCAGGTAGCACACTCGCCTCTGAGGACAGGAGATCAGAAGGCTGTGGGTTCTATCCCCACACCAGACACTTGGGTTAAATCCCAGTACTGACACTGTAGTGCAGCATGAGGAGGTGTTGCACTCCTGAGGTGCTGTCTTTCGTATGAGACATTAAATGTTAAATATGCCTGTTCTGGTGGTAGTTCAGGTGGATGCTAAAGAACCCACGGCACCTCTCGAAAACAGTAGGGGAGATTTTTATTGAAACACATACATAGTAAATACAGGATCAACAAAAGAGACAATCATAAAAAAATAATACATATAAGAAATCAAAAAGAAAACAGATAATACTAGCAAAACTCAGGAACTAAACTAGTCCTAAAGACAATTCCCCAACTCCCCTCATTTATATTTAATGAAATAAGTGAACCCCTTCCACCATTTCAACACCTGTCATGATGAATAGAATGAACAATCAGTTACATACACATTCCTTAGTTCATTCGAAACTAAAACACTAAGACATTCAGTGACATCTTCTTTTGATGTAACACCCATTGACAACATGCTTGCCACACATAAAACCTAACACAGCAGAAGAAAACCATCGATGTATCAGGATGATAATGTACCAGACCTGTCCCATATTTCCCCAAAACCAGAATGTCATAGGTCAGATATTGAAGCCAATTCAGTTTCCATTTAAGAGCTAGGAAATCCCATAATGCTATAACATATGAGCAATGCAACAGAAAATGTGCCATTATCTCAGTCAATGCCACACACTCCATGTAAGGGCAATTTCGTTCTTCTACCACTTTATGTTTCGCATTCCCTCTTAAATTCAGTCTACCAAAGACAGTGAGTCAAAGATTCTCCCACATTTTATGAGGGATCCTACGAAGGGTGAGTTGTCTGAGTATGAGGTGATTATCAACCAAGGGACAGTTTTTAAAACTAGGTTCCAATGGATAGACCCTGGTCATAATATCATAATATAATTTCTTCACAGTATCCAGTTGAATAGCAGCTTTCGTAACCCCCCATTTGTACATCTTTTGAGCTGCTGTTTTAAAATAAGGGGGAACATGAATATGGGGATTCAATTTAGGGGCCACATTAAGCCACACTTTGAGATATTTGTCTAAGGATTTCCGAATCGAGGCATTGTGGACAGACTCAGATATGGAAAGAGCACTGTTAACCGTGTGTTTAAAAAACGAAACATGTAAGAAGGCCACGGTTTCTACCATACCTAGGCCTCCATCCTTAATCCCTAAATAGGTGTAGCATCGTTTGATCGGATTCAATTTATCACCCCAGAGCATCTGAAAACATAAACTATACAGTCTAGTCTCCAAATGAGCTGGTAAGGGGTAGAGTACAGCTATATATTGTAACAATGGTAGAATTAATTTTTTTTAAATCGCAGTCTGTTTAAGTTTAGAAAACCTCCACTGCTTCCATCTGTGTACCTTCAGCTCAGCTTTATGCAAAGCAAGCTCTCAGTTATCATTAGGAAGGTTTTGAGGCCCGAAAATGATCCCTAAAATTTCCAAAAGGGTATGAGAAATGGCTATTCCTTCCACAAGAGTGGGAGTAGCCTTTTCCCATCCCTATGAAAAGCCCTTTGCTTTTGGTCATATTGAGTTTAGCATTGGACACGGACTGTTAATTTACAGGTTCCTGTATAAACAACACTATCTGCTCCAGATAGGAAAAGAATGCACACATGTCATCCGCATAAGCCTGAACGCATAAAGCTTGTGGAATCCCAAGCCCCATCAACCCTTCCCATTTTGGTGGCATTGCAATGGACCGAAGCACAGGATCCAATGAAAAAATATACAAAAGGGGGCTTAAAGGGCACCCCTGTTGAACCACAATATGAATATCAAAGCCTCATCCAACAAGACCTTTTAGAAAAGGTCTGACAGTAAAAACAGAATACAATAATTTAAGCTGTTTGATACAAATCGAAGGTATCTTGTAAGACTTTAAAACCGGAAAAAGATATGGATGATGAACCCTATCAGACACTTTTTTCTGGTCAGCTGCAACCACACAGGCTGATAGACCCTATACACTGCACTGGTCAATCACATCTCTAAGGGTCATTAAAGCATGTTGAATTTTCCTGTTCGGGAGCCCACAATACTGATATGGGAAAATCACTAAGGAAGCATAAGTTTTTAAACGGGTATTCAGCATATGTGCTAGGATTTTATAATCGGTGTTCAATAGAACAATCGGTCTCCAATTACCTATCTGAGATCTATCCCCTTTTTTAAAAAGATAGACCAATAATCTTTCAGGAAAAAGAAAGGTGTACAGTGTCAGTAGTAACAAATGCATATATACAGTCACCAATCCATCCACAATTTGCTGACAAAAGGTTTTATAAAATAAATGTGGAATACCATCCAAACCTGGCAAAGTATTATTTTTTTTGAGCCACGATGGCCTGTATTATTTCAGTTTTAGTAATGGGGGCTTGTAATTTAATCAGTTCAGATGGAAAATCAGGGACCAAACTGGACGCAAAAAATCCATAATGTCCTGTTCCTGGATTGGTGCATGTGGCCTAAGTGGTCTCATAATGTTGCCAGATTAATTCTTCCAAATTCTCAGGTGAACTCACCCTTCGACCATCCAAGGAAATCAAAAAATCCATAGTCATATTTTCCTTAATAGTTTTACAGGCCTCAAAGGGTTCCCCCATGGGAGTAGTTTTAGTACCATTGTACAATGGTGTCTGGATCATCTGTGCTCTGTCATACTGAAACACTTTCATAGCATCCTTAACTTTAGGAGTCTGAGAGAAATAATCAAATGTAGAAAGATTAGCTAGCGAGTACAATTTTTGCAACTGCCTTCTAAGAGATAAATATTTCAAAAAAATATTGTTTCCAAGTGTTTTGCCATATTTCATGAACCAAGCCTTAATATCATGTTTAGTGCCAATCCACCATTCCCCTTTATCCGGGTATAAAATTCTACTGATAATCTGGCCGTAAGCAAAGCCCCATATCCCAAATGACAATAGGATTTTTTAAAAACGAGGTGTTGAGTTTCCACCTACCACCCAAAGTGGACCCTTTCACCACTTGATCCAAGGACAAGACTAGCAGAAGATGGTCTGAAAATTCAACAGGGGTGATAAACAGCGACCCTTGAGGCAAATTCAGGGAAATTAAAACATAATCAATGGTTGATGTATAAGTATTCCACATGTAAGTAAATTTAGGGCCTTTTGTGTGATATATGTGGCAATCAATTAGGCCTGCAGTAGTCACTAGTTGTGCTAATGTGTTGGAATCACAATAGATCTTCTTATCCTCATCCCGTTTCCGTTTTTTTTTTTTATCATACACAAGACTGCAATTGAAATCCCCACATAAAAAAAACCTTATAGTTAGTAACCAAAAAAGGCTGGATAGACTTCGTATGGCTAACTTTTTCTGCTTTCACTTGTGAATTGTAAGCAGAGATAAATCGGCAATCTATATTTTTTCAGAGGCCATCTAAAATAAACACCCTACCTGGAATTAAATCAATTAGCTTACGCAATGTAAAAGAATAGGAATGAAAAAGTATCCCCACCCCGTCAGCTGTGTCCAAGCCAAAGGACCAATAAGAGGGGACCCAAACCCAGTCCCTTATAAACATCCAAATATGGTCCTCAGCATACATCCAGGTTTCCTGAAGTAAGCAGACGCCTAAGGAAATATCATGCAGATACTAAAAAACAGTTTGTCTCCTGACAGAATTTAATAAACTGTGTACATTAAGAGAAGCTATAGTGCAATGAGCCATCAATAAAAAAGGAGGTTGAAACAAAAAATGTAGTTATTTTTTTTCCTTTTTTCTTCTTTTTCCCTTTATATTCCCCTTCAACCATAGCATGTGAGCCCTGCTCTGCAAAAGACTTTTGAGAGTTCGAATCACTCACTTCTATTTCGGAATCCCCACAAGAGGTAAACAAAGCAGAGTAGGAGTTCTTAGTTTCTACTGGGCAGGTCAGAAGACACAGATTTGACAAACCTGGAGGATCTCCTATGAGGTAAAGGATCCTGCACAGACAAGCCAGGACCCCCAGCAGACATACCAGTGGGGTCATTATAACAAACTGGGGTCAAGATCTCGGAAGCAAGGGACTGATTCAAGGTATCATGTGGCAGACCAGGTTGCCCTGAAGATTCATCAGAAACAACTATGGGATCATCGGCCTGAGGCTCCGGGGAAGGAGAAGGGGGGGTCCTGAGGGCGGGGGGGGGCCATGGAGCGACTGAAGCAGCATTGGCAGTATCTTGTGCTTGCTGAATGAGTAGTTCAGGACTAATGCAGGATGCCTTGTTTCATGCAGCCCACGGGCATTCCCTAAAGATGTGGCCAAATTCTTCACACAAATCACACTAAGTGTGAGTCTCACATTGCATTGTAATGTGACCAACCTCCCCACAGTTATTGCATCTAGGCTTGTCACAAGCACTGGAGAGATGTGTCTGAGAGCCACACTTATAGCAGGCCCATGGCTGTTCTGCATAAAAACACACCCCACGATCTCTACCCAGCAAAAGGGAGTTGGGGATGTGTTCAATACCAGTGTCATTCTGTTGAAGTCTAATTTTATGCTTCCAACCCCCAGTCCAGAAAAGTTCACTATCAAGTATAGCTTCGGGATCTCGCAAAACCTTACACTTCTGAGAGATCCAATAAGTAATATCCTCGACATGGACTCCCTCATTACGAAACATGACCATGACATATTTCACGAGAGGTTTAGTCAGACGTATCACAACGAGGGGAGTCCATGTTGCAGAGAATTTGACCTGTCCAAATCTTTCCCAAAACAAATCCAATGCATAAGCCATGTGGAAGCTAACATCAAAATTATCCTCTCTGGAGATGTTAATAAATGCATAAACCTCCCTCAGAGAAAAATGTAAAGAATCCTTTAGAAGAACTTTCCCCACATGATACCTATCAGGCCTGTCCTGTAACCCTCCTTTGTAGCGAATACGAACAGCATTCCTCCATGGTGCTGCTTCCTGTTTAGATTTAGAAAAAAGTTCTGATAATAAAGGTTTAGAGTCAGTATGCTTGGTAGTGTCCTGTAACTGAGGAGGTTTATCATCAGGATTATTAGAAGGCACCAAGGGTGGGAAAGATTGTAAAGAATCTGCAGCATCAGTCACCATAGATGGGCCTGTGATAAGAACCACAGGAGGAGGCACAACAGATGCTGCTTTAGCAGGAGGCAGAGAACAATCTTGGACAGGATGCTTAGTCTCTTGAGGTTTCCACTCTGGAGAAGCCTGTGTAGTCGGAAAGTCCCAGGAGGGGTCAGGAACCCAGATTCCCCCAGGAGACTGCTTCCAACCCGCTCCTGATAGGGCTTTCTGAGGAGACCACAGGTCATTGGGAAGAGAAATCACTGAATGTTCAGCAGATGGCGCTGTTACCAACATTTTGTCTGGGAAGTCAGCAAGGTTCCTATGAGCCAGGAGAAGAGCAACCCTTTTCTCTTTCACATCAAGCATTTTCCCTTGTTTTGAACCAGCTCCATGAAATATAAAGTCAGTAAGACCGCTTTGATCATTTCCCTAGATTTGATAAACCACTTCTGGTGCATCCCCCACAACCTGAGGCTGATTGAAAACGAATCCTGCAGTTTTCGACAGGGTAAAGACCCTGGCAGCTTTGACAGGAGCCGCATTATCTAGCAGGTCTAAACGCAAGCTCCGCTCGCATGAAATTTCAGTCACCGCACCAATTTTTGCAGGGGAAACAGAGTCAGAACTGTCAGGCTTTAGGCACACACCGTGAGTGGTGTTAGAGCTGCCAGCCTGCAATGAATCAGCGAGAAGACAAACTGTATCGGACTCACTCGGCCCCAGCAGGGCGTTGTCAGCAGCTTCAGCATTATCTGTCCATTTGACAGGCCGGGCGTCGGGGATGACAGGAGCATTTTGAGGATTAAGCAAAGTGAGTTGTGCAATTAGGCGATCATGCTCAAATTTATGGTGATCCTCTTCAAAATGAACTAGAGCCAGAATTTCCTGCTGTTTCATATCCAGATTACAGGCCAAATCCTTCTCTTTCTCAGTAAGTACATTTGAGTTTAAATCCTCTGTTGAAACATAAACATCAGCGATGTCTTCATCAGAAGCAATTGCAATAGGAACAGAATCAATATTCTCAGCCTCTGGCCAGCCCAGAACAGGAGAGGAGGCCAGCTCTTCCTTCTCCAAGATGTCTGCACCCTCTGGTGCTCTGGCTGGAGTGGCCATCCTGCAGATGGATGGCAGGTCCCCTACAGTCCAGTAGGGGAATTTCCCCAGTTCCTGGTCAAATTTCCCCCATTCACTAAAAATACCACCAACAGTTTAATCTGGTTCAAGGGCAGTTGACATTCATCTGTATCCCCTTCCCCCGGGTCATGCCTGAAAATAGGCAGGATTTGTCTAGTGCACTTACCCGGTCAACAAAAACTAAATAATAAATAAAATGCACCCAACTGAATTCCCCCCAAAGGCCATGGGTGAGAGATTGCTCTTAAGTTTCGGGGGGTACCACTCTGGGGATGCTGATGCTACTAGCAGGGTGGAGCTCAGTGGCATGCTTATGAAAGTAATAGGTAGAATACTTTTCAAAACACAACTGTTGCAGCACATAAGCTTTTAAACTGGTAAAACAAGTTGAAAAAGGGCCCCCGTTTGTAATCCACTAAGATGTGCGGCTGGCTGGCCTCCAAAGATCTTCTGCCTAGTCCTCTCACACTTGCACAGTCCTGCTCAGGACTTCTCTCTCAGCTCCAGGCACAATAACTTTCTCCCAGTGGCAGAGTTAAACCCTGGGTTTTACTCACAGTTTTGATGCCTCACATGATACCTCTGCGGCACAGGTTGTTATAATAGGCTGACTGGATGTGGGAGAGCAAAGTCAGTATCACTGACACTAGCCCCTGAAATGGTGAGGCTTGCACACTCCCCCTGCTAGATACTTGGCACCCTTGGCAACACACTGTCCATAAGTCCAAATGGCAGTGGCATAAGCATTCAGAAGGTATAAGGAGACACACACAGAGAAGGATAGGGAAGTGCATCAGGGGAAACAGAGGGAAATGGTGAGAGCAGTAAGGAGCGCAAAAGTACAAACTGAAGATTGAATAGCCCAGACAGTAGTGAAAGGGGACAAGACATTATTTAGGTATGTAAGTGAAAAGTGGAGGACCAAGGGTGGGGTTGTAAGGTTAAAAAGCAAAGACGATCCAGCCTGTCGACGTAGAGGTAACACTACCTCTCCTGACACCAGTGACCTGGGTTCTGGAACAACCTTGGATTGTCGGGGGCCAGACGCGGGGGTGGGAAAAGCACCCAAGAGGACACTCTCCCCCTCTGGGGGGGTGGGCGAGGGACAACCGAACTCCCTTTGCTCCCTTTCAGTCCTGCTGCCGGTGGAAGCATGGGTGGGGGGTGGAGTCAGGGAAGGAAGGGCGCCGTTAGGCACTTGGCTTCAGCACCCTTCTGCACATTGCCAATCTGAACTTACGTCCTGCGTGCTGGCACTGTCGGGGGGTAGGCAACAAGGAGAAAAAAATGGGAAGACACTCCTCTGCATCAAAGCAGTGTAATGTCAGGATTCTGGTACATGCCGAGACCCAGCTGTGAAGGGCTTGTGACTGCAGTACACCAGGACCCAGCTAAATCCCCGGGGAGGAGAAGGAGTAATGGTAGTCTCTCTGGGTTGCCATACAAGGAGGGCCAAGATAAAAAGAAAGTTAAAAAAAGGGGGAAGGAGGGACTGTGCAGAGAGGGACCAGGAGAAGGCAAGAATCCTGAACAAATAGTGTTTTGCAGTGTTCACAGAAGAAGGAGAAGGGAAGGGGGTCACAAAAATGTAATAGAAGCATTGAAGGAAGGGAGGTGGACACTAGTCCCATTTCAGAGGAAAGAGTCCTGAAGGGACCCACTAATCTGAAAGTGGACAAAGCAATGGGGCCAGATGGGGTGCATCCTAGGATACTAACAGAGTTCAGGGAGGTACTGGCTGTATCTCTGACAGTCATGTTTAACAGCTCATTGTAAACATTAGTGGTTCCAGAGGACTGGAGGAGGGTAGAAGTAGTCCCACTTCACAACAGTGGTAGCAGAGAAGAGGCTGGCAATTACAGGCCAGACAGCCTGACATTGGGTGGAAAAGTTAATGGAGTCACTGCAGAAGGAGAAGATTGTGGAATATCTTGAATCCAGCTGGTTACAAGAGCCGAGGCAGCATGGATTCATGGGGGAGAGATTATATCAAAATTAATCTGATAGATTTCTTTGACTGGGTGACTAAGGAACTTGATCAGGGTGGAGTGGTGGACATAGCCTACTTAGATTTTAGTAAGGCTACCATCACTGTTCCACATAGGAGACTAGTAAGCAAGCTGGTTAGCTTAGGAATGGGTCCAAAGGTGGTAAACTGGGTAAGAAATAGGTTAAGGGATAGGCAGCAGAGGGTGGTGGTAAATGGAGTTCACTCTGAGGAAGGGAGCATGACCAGTGAGGTGCCTCAGGGATCACTAGTGCTGGAATCGATCCTCTTTAATGTCTTTATAAGTGACATTGCAGAGGAGCTAAAAGGAAAGATCTTCCTCTTTGCAGATGAAACCAAAATCTGCAATAGGGTGGACACTCCGGGGATGGTGAAAAGGATGAGTAGTGACCTGAGAAGGCTCAAGAAGCAGTCAAGGGTATGGCAGCTGGGTTTCAATCTCAAAAGATGCAAAATAATGCACTTGTGGCACAGAAACCCAGGAGCATAGTACAAAATGGGTGAGGTAGTACTGTTGACCACCAAGCAGGAAAGAGACCTGGGGTAATCATATCTGATGACCTAAAGGTAGCCAGGCTAGGGGGATGCTGGGGTGCATAGGGAAAGGTATCATCTGCAGAAACAGGGCGGTGGTGTAGCCCTTGTATAGATCGCTGATAAGACCCACCTAGAGTACTGTGTCCAGTTCGGAGACCACATCTCCAGAAGGACATAGACAGAGTGGAGGTGGTCCAGAGGAGGGCAATTAAAATAGTTCAGGGTCTGCATCAGAAGCCTTACAAGAAGAAACTTAAGAACCTAAATGTGTACACCCTGGGAGAAAGGTGGGAGAGTGGGAAATATGATAGAGCCCTTGAAATACTTTGTGGGAGAGAATAAGGTACAGGAGGAAAGTAGTTTTCAAATAAAAAGGTGCTCAAGAACAAGGGGATATGATATGAAGCTGGAGGGGGTAGATTTAGCAGAGATGTGAGGAAGTATTCTTCACAGAAAAAGTGAATTCCTGGAAAAGTCTTTCACCAGAGGTGATGGGGTGAAAACAGCAGTGGGGTTCAAGAATACATGGGATAGGCATAAGGGAATCTTAGGGAGAAGAAAGGGAAGGTGGAAGAATGGGCCAGTGATCAAGTAGGATCTGCAGTGATACTGTAGGCAGGGAAAATTGGGTAGACTAGGTGGGCCAAGTGGACCTTATCTGCCAGGAAATTCTATGTTTCTGTGTTTCTATATCAACAGTATATACATTTCTAACTAACACCCTGATGCCTCTCTACTTAGGGTATTTATACATATTTACACATGGTACATTTCTATCTAGACAACTGGTACCAATCTATCCACAAGACACAGCTGGCAACATCCCACAACATACCCCAATACTAAACTGGATTTCTGATTGCTACCTAGGAACAATGGGTAAAACGCACACCATAGGTGCTATGAATTTATGGGCCACGTGAATGGGGAGGTCAGAGGAGGCACCAAAGGTGTCATAAGTGAGCTTGATAATGAGCTTGGGCTCATGTCCAGACTTTTGTGGTAACAGTGTTTCTTTCTCAAATAGGGGGTATGATTTCCTCTTCTGACTTGGTGTCCAGCACAAGGGCATTGTTAGGTATTACAGGAATTGCTTCAGTCTCCGAAAAAATTCAACTCCACGTCATTGTCCATAATGCCATATACGAGTTGCTCAGTTATCATTTCCTCCAGCAAGGAGGGTGTAGCTTCTGGTTTCAGACTGTAAGATAGTATAGTCATGGGTTGCAAAGTCCTCAGTTGGGGCTATACTAGTAGATGGTTCTGAATTTCTCCAATCCATAGGCTGAAATGGCACACACTGTGGTAAATTAGGTACTCTAGTGCAAAATGCAGTATCATCATCACTGTCATCAGAACTACTGTACATGGTTCTTGTACAGGAGTTTCATTAAGAACATTGGTATCAGTACTAGGCACTTCTGTTCTTTGTGGAGTTGACTGACTCTGAGATTTTGGTCTTCATGCCACTGGGCATTCAGTTTCAGTTGCAGGCTCAGGCACAATCCCTCCAGTGGGTAAGAGGTGGTTCCTGGGGCAGTCTTTTCTAGGCCTCTATCTTGTTCTTGATGAATCTTGTAAACTGGCAAGTCAGGCGTTTGTTTGACTATGCTGTAGGATTCTGGCACCCAATGGTCCTGAATCATGTGTTTTCCTTGAAGGCCCAAATTTCACAAAAGTACACAGTCTCCAACCTGTAACACCTGGTAAACTTATATAATAACTGGTGACCCCCGCTTGCAACCCATTTTCAAGTGCTGTAAAGAGTCGTATCAACCCGCAGGTTGATATGAAAAAAGTCGTATCAACCTGCAGGTTGATACAACTTTTACAGTCTCGTGCCGAGAAGCCGGCAGTGGTCCACACAAATAAGCAGACTAAGGCAACAACAGACAATTCTCCGACCACAGATTGTCACACAGCATAATCTCCATTTTAACAGCAACATACAGAGCCAAGTAACAAAGTGTAATCATTTATTCAGTTATTCAGAAATTTAGTATTTACCCTGCAGGAAGTCTCTCAACTAAAAGTGTATTTTCACGACTACCCTTATTGTTTCCACGGGTGGCATGAACTTTCACCTCTGTTCCACAGCGACTGTAATAACCCAACCCAACCAGATGATGAAACAACTCACACTGAAGCTAAAGGACTTGGGTAAACAATATAAAAACTATAATTTTTTTTTTTTTTTTTAAGTTTTATTTTTTTTACTTCATTCCTAAGATCGTCATTTACTTTACCCGACGGCCATCTATTTGCACCAGTTATAAAAAATAAAACATATGTAGGTGGTTGCCATTCAGTTTTTTTACACTCTCTCGGTGTGTGATTATAGCGAAACCTCTCAAGACACACCTTGGGTGTGTTAAAAAACTTCATATCAACTTCCTACATATGCATTATTCTATATTTATCATACCTGTTTTTTTGGCAAGGCCATTCTTGGTTGCTGCCTCATGGATGAGCTGGTATGCTTTCTGTAGCTGCTGACACAATCGCCTGATGTACTCTAAATAGGTCTCTTCAGGTGCACCATCTGCCGAAACTCCAAAACATAGATCTGCTGGTAATCAAGCTTCTCTGCCAAACATCAAGTAGAAGAGTAATTTCTGAATTGTGTAATTTCAAGTACAGTTCTAGGCATGCACCACACAACTTGCATCCAGTCCGGCTTGTCCAAACTTTCTGGCTTTTACCATTTTGGGTCCGATCTGGTGGTGTCCCGATTTCACCCATAACCACTCTGTTTTTCCCAAAAGTTTTGTTCCTGTCCCAGTCATGGCTCAGGCAATCTATTAGCCCCATCCCTGTCTCCCTGACTGGCAACCACTTCCCCAAGACCTGCTGACTCCCCAAGATTCCCTTGTGGATTCCCCAACCCCCACAACTTTAGCTTGTTCTCCCCTTCCACCCCAGCCATGGCATGGACAACAGGACATGCTGTGTGAAGGCACACGTGTCCATGTCAGAGCATTACCACCTTCCCCCTCAATGTCGCCCTCAATGTCTGTCTTTCGGATGAGACGTTAAACCGAGGTCGCAGCTGCCTGAATTGGTGGTAGTTCAGGTGGATGTTAAAGATCCCATGGCACTTATCGAAAAAAGTAGGGGAATTTTTTATTGAAGAAACAAAACAAACACAATATGAAAACAATGTTACTTTACATTCCAAAAAAACATAATCATTATAAATAAGATTTACATTCTTATATTTCCAGAAAATAAACTCTAATAAAGAAAATGTCCAAAATTCATTAAACAGAAATAAAGCCAAAAAAAAACTTCAGAAAACAACTCTCTCACCTATTTCATTTCAACCAAACAATGTGTTTCCAAAGATTTTGAAAAACTTTGTTCTCCAAGGTTCGCTGCTCAAAAATGTTTTGTTTACCTACTGCTAATTCTATATGGTTAAAAATTACACTATTAGGAAGAAGAGTATGTTGTAAAGAGAACTGGCATCTAGCTTGCCACAAATGATATTTAATACATGCAAAAATCAAATTTAAAGTACTTGGATGATATCTTCGCAAAAAACCTGAATAATCTCTCAAAACAAGGCTCTGATAAGTAATATGTCTCAAAACACCCCAATCCCACCGAATAGCCAAATCTGACCAGAAAGCAATTACATGTGGACACAGAAGTAAGAAATGTTCTAATGTTTCTATCTGATCTACACAACCTGGTCTAAGACACATCCTATCCGTAATTTGTTTGTGTTTTAAATTACCCCTAACTCCTAACCTCCCATGACAACAGAGCCACTGCACATCCCACATATTTGGTGGTATCCTATAATCCATTAAGAGACGAAGGGCTTGTGACAGATTAGTAGGGGTACAAAAGGGGAAATCCACTTGAACATAAAAATAATTTACCATAATTTCTGAATAAAATTCTTTTCTAGGAATGTCATGTAATTGAGCCTTTCCTAACTTCCATTCTCTTAATTTCCTTATTGCTGAATCCGCATAAGAAGGTGCCATGGCAGCCCTACTTTTTTTTGGAACTCCCCCTCCTTCCCAGTTAGACATAAAAGGAAAAAATAACAGCTGTGTCCATGCTGACCACGGATGATCCTGAGGTTTGATCACTTTTTGAAAAGTCGTAATCATAAAAAAGGAGTGATAAAACACAATCGGGTTTATCATCCCCAATCCCCCTTGATTTAGCTTCAAATAAGTAAAAGCCTGTTTAATCGGGTTTAAACGACTACCCCACACCATTTGAAAGAAAACACTATATAATCTTGTTTCTATTGAAAATGGCACCGGAAAAATAGAACATACATGTAAAAAAATGGGTAATAAAAATGTTTTAATAATTAATACCCGCTTCTTTTTTGAGAAACCCCAAGATTTCCATTGTTTATTTATTTAGTTTTTGTTAACCGGGTAAGTGCGCTAGTCAGCAAGTGACTGTTTTCAGGCACGACCCGGGAGGTACAATTATAATACACAAAGAGTACAGCCAGATTATTAAGACAACGAGTACAAAAAATGCAGAGAGAAACACATATGGCAATGTAACATACATTAGTAAACAAAAATATACTTTAGCACTTGATCATGGAACATACTCAAAAATGTGAATAGTAGAAGGCAGAAAATAAGAGAGGATAGGCATCAGTAGAAAAGACACAAGGAAGAGAAAACTGGCAAAAGGACGGGAGGGAGAGATTAAGTGGAAAGGAGGTGCCGTCAGATATGGCAACAGCGGGGTGAGGTACCAACCTGCAGCCGGGCCTATGGAGCCGAAAGACGGCAGGCGAAGAGAGGGTGGTGGGGGGAGCGGCAGTAGACGGCAACAGTGGTAGGAGATAGGAAAATACAGCCGGTCTGGTGGAACCGATAGACGTCAGGGCGAGAGTGAGGATGCCGGTGAGAGGGGGATAGAGACAGAGGAGTTACGGCAATAGCGGCAAAAGTGTCAAAGTCAAGCCAAGCCAGTGGAACCAAGAGATGGCAGGGCAGGGAAGGGGGGGTCAGTAGACAGTGGGAGTAGGCGGTAGTAGGTGGAGAGAGGTGACTAAGCACAGCCAGGAGGGTGGGGACTAAGGAGGGGCATGGATGAGGTAGGAACAGGTAAAGGTAAGTTTGGTGGGGAGTGGCAAAAAGGGGGGAAGAGGATATAACAGAAGAAGGGGGAGAGCAGCAGTGGGGTTAAGTGAGGAGAGGCTGTGAAGTGAAGATAAGAATGTCATGGAGTAGAATAGCGACTTACAATTGTCAACAGCTAACATTAGGCTTATAAAGAAACAGGTTAAGGCAACATTAATTACAAGGCACAAAATAAAACATTAATTACAAGGCACAGTATAGAACACCCATTTGGACAGGCAAAAGTGCTAGCAATGAGGAAACAGTACAAATGCAGCGGATCAGGTAGGGTCAAAGCAAACACATTTGTCCATAGTAGTGAGGAAAGTCCTGAGTTTGCTCTTAAAAGTCACATGAGTGGAGACATCTCTTAGATCCTGAGGTAGTAGGTTCCATAGGTGGGGGGCAGCATAATGGAAGGAGCCCATGCCCTTTTTAGTCCAACAAAAGGGGATGGATAGTAAGGTCTGATCAGCCGATCTAAGATTCCTTGTGGGAATGGCCGGCCTGAGGAGATCAGACAGGATAGCAGGCTTGGACGTCCTTAGGATGGAATTAACTAAATTGTACAAGTAGTACTGCCTGGTAAAGGAAGGAGAGAGCCAACCAAGGTCCTGATATAAGAGACAATGATGCTGCAGCGAGGTGCTTGGTTGCATACCTGCACACATTATTGAAGGTAGTATCCCATAGTTGCAGTGAAGATTTGGTGGCCAAGGACAGGATGGGACACCCATATGTAAGGGTTGGCAATAGAATGCCTCTGGCTATCGCCAATTTAGCAGCAGGGGTGAGCAGGTATTTGGTTCTATAGGCAGCCCCCAATTTGCAGTTAATTGACTTGCAGGTTTCCTGTATATGTGCTTTCAGGTCCAAGGTTTGATCCAGGTGGATGCCAAGGTAAGGAAAGGAAGTGACAGTTTCTATAGGGTCCCCATCGATATCAGAGACAGAGATGGTCAGAGGACAGGATCTAAGCTTGTGATTGGAGCCAAACATCATAACTTTTTTTTATTTGTATTTAAAACCAGGCGTTGAGAGTTCAACCAGTGTTGTACAGCACGAAATCTGCAGTGAGGGCAGCATTTAGATCCAGGACCTTATCAGAGTGATAATAAATTACCAGGTCATCCGCATAAAGAAGTGAGTGACCTGTGGTGACCAGCTCAGGAAGTTTATTGACGAATAATGAGAATAGAAGAGGGCCAAGTATAGACCCCTGAGGGACCCCAATGTTGATAACAGCACTGTCTGACATGATTGTTGAACCTTCCTTTCTGCTATAACTAAAACCTTCTCCCAATTTAACAGGGCTAAGTCCCCTTTACCAAACAGAAGGCCTAGAATGTTAATTGAATCCATAACTATAATACCCCCAACATTCTGAAAGCAAGGAGCCTCTCCAATAGCCAAACATTTGTATTTCTCTAAATTTAGCTTAGTGCCATTTAAATCCGCAAAACAATTAATCACTCGGATAGCCTCAAACCCTGACTGGGCATCCGCTACCAGTAGACAGATATCATCTGCATATGCTGAAATCTTCTGGACCGGTAAAGTACAAGATGGAGATAACCCCTGAATTGACCTGTTATTTTCAATTTCTCTTAAAAGCGGGTCCAATACAAATGCATATAATAAGGGACTGATAGGACAACCCTGCCTCACCCCACATTTCAACCTAATTTCAGAGCCCAAAACATTATTAATATTTGGGCAAGAACCTGCCTTGTAATATAAGGTTTTCAGATACTGAATAAAAGTTTTAGGGAACCCATACCTACCTAAAACCTGAAAAGAAAATTATGAGACACTGAGTCAAAAGCTCTAGCTTGATCTAAAGCCAAAATAAACTTGACAGTTTTTTTTGTAATCCGACCATACACATCCTGTAACAGTTTTAGATTCTGTTGAATTGAACGATGAGGAATAGAACATGTTTGAGCTGGATGAAGTACCCCTTTTGCTACCTCTTGCAATCTTTTACATAAAATGGTAGAAAGAATTTTATAATCAGTATTCAGGAGACTAATTGGTCTCCAATTACCAAAATCTGTACTGTCACCTGCTTTAAAAATAAACATTAAAATGGCTAAATTAAATTTCAAATCTCCAAAACCATAATGAAGAATATCATTAAAGACTTCCATCAGTATAACACCCATTTCTTCTGAAAAGGTTTTATAAAATTCATTAGTTAATCCATCTATCCCAGGAGAAACCCCAACCCGAAGGGAACCTATAACTAGTAGTACCTCCTGCAAAGTAATAGGCCCTTGTAAAAGCTTAACATCAGCCTGAGAAATAGTAGGGGCCGCAAAGTGCAAAACATCTTCCCAAGCCGAGAAAGGAACAAAAACCTCCCCAAACTGAGAAACAACCCGTCCCTCCGCCACCACCAACATTTCTGCTATAGAAGTTTTTAAACTCCCGACAGAATCTTGAAGCCCTGACATAAACCTCCTCTCAATATTATGTTTACACGCCCTATATGGATCCTGAAAAGGTTGTTGCTGAGTACCAAACTTTAAACCAGCGTGAAGTGCTGCAGCCTTCTGGTGTTGATAATTTAACATATTTCTCTTTACCAGCTTTATTTGAGATTGGATTCTGTATCTTTACACCTAGGGTGTGATTGTAATTTGTAATATTGATTTCTAAAATCTAAATACTGTAAATATTCCGATGAACTCTTTCCATCTTCCATGTTATATAAAAATCCTTTAAAGCTATCTTAGTATCAGTCCACCATGTGATCCAATCAGGAAAAACACCACCACTGATTTTAAGAAACAAAAATCCTTCAATTGAGTTAGAATACAACTTCCGATAGTAAATGGGAATTTAACATCCATCTACTAGCTGAAAGCCGGAAATGAGGCTGGAATCTGATGCAAGCTTAAAGAACTAAATAATGCATTATGGTCTGAAAATCACATGGCACAACCGAACAAACCAATGGTATTAAGTATTTAGAAAGAAAAGGTAATCAATTTTTGTTTGAAAAGAGGCCTTTATAAGTAAAGCCAGTAGATGAATGTAATTCTCTAAAAGCATCTTTCAATTTAGCTACCTCTATTGTCTGAGAAAGGGCATGTGAATCAATATAAGTTTTTGTTGAATCCCATTTTTATACTAATATCTAAACTACAGTTCATATCCTCCCTAAATTACATGTTTGAAGTGAATAGATATGGTTTTAACAGATTAAACAAAGCAATTCATGCTTGTTTTAACTTGAGGGGCATAAGTATTAATCAATCTGAAACTAAAACCATATACTAAACAATCCAAAATTAATACTCGCCCAGGCTGGACATCTATCAATCTAGTTACTTGAACTGCAGGGTGAGAAAAAGAATACCTACCCTTCTGGCCCGCTACATCTTCTCCAAACCACCAAAAGAAGGGCCTTTCCCAATTATAGTTTTTTAACCTGAGACACTTCCAGTAAAGAAGATAAATGTGTCTCTTGAAGAAAAATGACATCAACTTTAAAATCTCTTATAGCTCTTTAAGCTACAGCAATTTAGTGATATCATTTTCAAACAGGCCATTGAAAATACAGTTCGTCAATTCAGGGTTTCTCTTGCTTCCGCTTTCTCCCCTTTTTCTTCTTCCCTTCCAATAATTCCATACCACCCTCCTCTTCCATTTCCATACAAGGGTTTTCATCAGTTTTTAATAAATCTGAAACCACCTCCACCTCTAAATCCGACAGGGCTGCAAAAGAATTCTGAATAGGACAAACCCCCTCCTGAGCGTGATTACTTGCACGAGTGACCCTCTGAGGGGTCTGAAAAGGATTTCCCACCTAGTTTCCACTGGCCGGGTCTTCCTAGAAGGAAGCTGGACAGAGATTCTGTAATTAAAGTGGGGAACCGAACTCTGTTGTGGGGCCAAAATGTGGATTGATCTACAACATTTCTCTTTTCACAAAGGTCCACACCTGGAACCCTCATGAACCAATGCCTGCCCTTTATCTACCCTAAGTATATTCCCTTTACTTGACTGGAGAGGCAATCCTTAACTTGAGCCTGAGCAATCAAATCCTCTTTATTTAAACCTCCTGTCTATTTTGTTCAGCCCAAGGACACTGATGATAAGCATGCCCTAATTCATCACATAAATTGCATTTAAATTGCTCCTACAAATCTCACTATCATGATCTAATCTCACCACATAAGGCACATTTAACTTTGTCACATGCACTACTTATGCTCACGGCTGCCACATCTGTACAGTTTTAGGCTGCCCTGGATAAAAACAAACTCCACGATCTCTACCTAAGAAAAAGCTATTCGGGACATGCATAACTTCATTATTCAGCACATTCAATTTGACTTTAAATCTCCATGCCCCAGTCCAAATTCCTTCTGTGTCCAGAATAGGCTCCGGAGGACCCAGAACCATACATTTTTGTTCCAACCAATATACGATATCCCCCACATTTACCCCTTCATTCCTAAACATAACATTTATAGTTTTAAACAAAGGTTTTGTGATCGGAATAGCCAAAAAAGGTAACCATAATGGCAATGACTTATAACTATCATATTTATGCCAAAACTTTTCGAAACCAGCCATTTGTTTAAAGCTAATGTCAAAGTATCTTCCCTAATATTAATTAGTGCATAAATATCAGTAGGCAAAAAGTTCATTGAGTCCATTAACAATTTCCTTGCCACATACAAACGATCAGGATGTTCAGGTAATCCCCCTCTATAACGAAGCCGAACTGCATTCCTTCTTGGTGCTTGTTCCAGTTTGTTTCTTTTAAAAAGATCTGAGAAACGTGGGCCCCTCCTCACCTCCTGTTCTTCTAAAAACAGTTCAGTAGAGCTTTGTGCAGGTGAATCCCCCCCAACCCCCTGCACACTTTCAGCAGAAAAAAAAGCCTGATTTAATGTCTGCCCCTTCTCAGCCTGTTTAACTAAAGTCATGGACTCACCCTCCTTCACTGCTTTACTAGTAAGACCAGTTTCCTTTGGGGAGAAGGACAACCATTCCGGATCAGGAATCCATTTCCCGTTTGCTTGCTGAATCCATCCGGCCTGTGATAGTGCTGCCTCTTCGGACCATTCAGTCATCGGACCTTTTTCCCAGCTTGTACCTCCTGTCCCACTCTCAATCTCGGTCGACTTCGCCACTTCCTCCGTTAGCACCGCAACCCTCATGATGACAGGAGGCTCACACTGCAATCTGTTCCGGTTGAGCTCCGCTGCTCTGAAACCGCAATCTTCCTCCACAATCGACTCCTTCTGCAACTGGCTTTCCACCGAATCCTCCCGATTCATGGCAGCAGCCGCCACCTCCTTCACCACACCGGCTCCCAATTATATACCGTTCTGGTCCTCATTTCCTCCAGGACCATTATACTGGTAAGCTCCGTAGCAGGCCACCGCTTGCATCTCAGTATTCAAAACTCCATCTGCAGCTCCTTTGACTGCAAGTTCTCCATTTCCTCGGTCTCCATCTCTCCGTTTTCCTCACCATCTGCACTCACCAGTGCGTCAGTTTGAGTGGCCATCACGCAGGTCAGCGGCTCCCCTACTGGCCACAACGCTGCAACAACGAAGCAGCCTCAGAGTAGGGGAATTTTTTATTGAAATCAAAAGCATTTACACAGGTATTCATATGAACCAAAAAAAGAAAAATAAATTCAACTGTAATATGAAATAAACAGCTCCATCGGACACTTCAAGACATCTCAAACTCAATATAAGCAATGACACTTATGCTCTCCCAAAGTAACTAAATACAAAGACATGATAATGTCAACCAAAATATAGTTCTCTAATAAAAAAAGCTATTTAAGTACGGTAGAAATACTCAAATCAACAAAAACTGGACTGTGTAATAATGCATAATAGAGAAATAATCACCTTTTTTTTTTTTTCAAAAAAAACTGAAAGAAGACCATTGCTTAACCAATTCATTTGTAGTATCACAATGGAATTCAGTAATCAACCACTTCTGAAATTCCCTTGCAATAATAAAATACAACTCCAAAGCCGGGATATTCTGTTGCTGCAAAACTAAACGACATCTACATATCCAGATCCAGTAGACAAAAAAAGCACATACAATCCTAAATATGCCAATGTGCTTCTGAGCAAATTGGGAATTAGGAATGCTATAAATAACAGAGAAGGGAGGTATAGGAAATTCTAATTTTCCATCTGTTTTTGACAACATCCCAGAATTGGATGATAAACGGACAGGAAAATATAAATGATCTATTGTTTCATAACATTAGGACAACTTTCCCTAGGACAATATCTCTCTTGAAGTGATTTATGTTTTGATTCCTTTAATATTAATTTTCTGGTGTACTCTAACTAAATTGTATCCCATATAGATTCAGGATATGTGGGTCAGTAATATATGCAGATATAAACTTTTGTTGGACGCTAGTAAATGGGAAAGGGGTCGACCTGAAACTGTGTTATCAATAATTCATCATATAAATGCCGTTTAGAGAAGGTCTGGACCACTGAATAGCCAATATCCCATTTAATCACCCTATCAAAAACCCTCCTCCCACCTCTTTTACAAGCCTAGGATGCCTTTATTCTTGTGGAGAAATAATCCCTTATCCCATTCTGACAAAATTCCTTTGAGTATCGGGAAAACCCATTTAATCCATTGTTTTGTAGAATTTTTTATTATCGGGACTAAATTCATGTATAAAAAGATCGTGAAGTAAAATAACATAGGGTTCAGCATGTTTACACCGCCATCTTTGACTCGCTTGTAGAGTACCGACTTTTTGATCGGATTCAATCTGCTCCCCCAGAAACAAGTGAAAAACAGTCTGGATAAAGACACTTCAATTTCTTCGCACCAGAAAAACAGCACTTAGATATATAAATATCGGGCCAGAAAGGACTTAATCAAGTAAACCCTTTTTTTTACCCACTTTCCATTTGTTCCATCTGCTAACCATTTCATTCCCTACTGATAACAATCTAGACCAATTGTACTCAGCCATTGCTTTGCCGCCAAAATAAACACCCAAAATTTTGCAAGGGTCTGCAGCCACCCTCACATCCACCTACCATCCTAGAATCCTCTCGAAACCCGCTTAAGGCCAGACATTTAGTTTTCCTAATATTTAAGGTGCTCCTGAAATTTTCCCCACTACTTGAATTAAACGGAGAGCAGTGAGCAGAGACTGTGGATCCTGAATAATCAAACACATATCATCAGCATATGCAAGTACTTTGTCCGCTGATGAAAAGCCCCGATATGCCCAAAATATTCGGGATCTTTGCATTAATCTCATGACAGGGTCAATAAAAGACATAAAGAGTGGGCTCAATGGACACCCTTGACGTAATTCTAAGTACTGGAATTTTCGGACCATCCAGCCATTCTCATAAGGGATTACATACGCTAGGCCGTAGCAAATTTTCAGCCAGTCCACAAAATCTTGTGGGATTCCATAAGCCAATAGGCAATCCCATAAATAGGAGTGAGACACCCTATCGAACGCTTTGGCCTGGTCTAGGCTTACAAGAAACCCTAAATCGCTCCCAACCTGATGTCTACCATCACCCTCCACTATTTCCCTAAGCAGTAATAAAGCATCCGTGATACTACGTCCAGGAACTGAACAATATTGAGATGGGTTAATTAATACATCCATAACTGAAGCCAGTCTATTCCCCAACAGTTTAGCAAATACTTTAAAATCAGTATTCAGCAAAGTGAGGGGCCTCCAATTAGTCAAATCAGTAGAATCACCCGATTTAAACAGAAAAACAACAAGCCCTCATACATGTGATTTGTAAACAACATTCCTTCTGAAAAATCTAAAGACTTCTAACATTTCTAGTGGAATTATCTCCCATAAGAAATGATACAGTTTGGCAGGTAACCCATCAGAACCAGGTGAAATCCCTCGTCCAAGATTTTTAAACACCCTATCCAATTCTGACTTAGAAAAGGGGCAGTCAAAGCATCGTATAAATCTGGTGAAAGTTGAGGTAGAGTTGCTGCTTGAAGTAATTGTGTAGTATAGGGTGAGTGTACCACTGGAGAACCAAACATATCTGTTGCGTGCTGTACAATAATATTCATAATGGAAACATTATCGGTGGCTAAAGTGCCCTGAGGAGTCATTAGGCCTGATATCAATTTTCTCTCCCATCTATTTTGGCAACTAACATACGGATTAATACTTTCTGCCTTCCCATGAGTACCAAAGGATTGTTCTATTTGAAGAGAACATAGCCTGTCATATTGGAAAGATTTCATTTTCTGTTTTATAAAACTAATTTCTCCACTAAGGTCCAACCCTCCCATGCTCTGACTTGACAGCAATTCACCCAGTTTATGTCTAAAAGCTAGGTATTCCCTATATTTCGTTCTGGCCTGGACCCTCCCCTGCAACTGAAGAAATTGAATAACAATATTTTTTAAATCTCCCCACCATGCTCCCATATCCTCATAAAGAAAAACTGTCGAGGCCTTATCTTCCACCAGAGTCTTGAGGCCTGACAAAATATTCGGATCTGCTAATAATGAGACATTTAATCTCCAAACCCTAATCCTGGTCCCCTAACAGGGGTAATGCAATACTAATCCCAATCAACATGTGATCAGAAGTTTCTATGGGAATTACAAACGTTTTGAAATATCTAAATTTTGCTTCAAAAACAAAAGTCTATCCTAGAAAAGAGCTTCCTTTTAAAAAGGTTGCTTTCACCTCTTTCGACATATCATTTTGAAAGTCTTTCAGACCAGCTTGCAAAACTAAAGATTTAAAAAATTCTTATCGCAATATTGTTTTCCTTTTTCCCTGAATTTGGAAGTTTATATTAAAGTCACCCTCAAAAATCTGTCTACTGGTAACAAATACGGGTTGATTTTAGTTAAGAGATCAATCCTCAAAGCTTTGGTTGCGGGCCATAAATGGTAATCAATCTACAAGACAATGTATTGATAACCACATCCAACAGTAAAAGCCCTACCAGGTTAGAATATCCACTAGGCGTAAAATCTGTACATCGGTAGAACGAAAACAAAACCTACCCCACAACAGGCTTCTGAGCCTATCGACCACACCGAAGTACCCCACCACCAATCCTTAGACGCTTGAGATGTTTCCGCTAAAGTATGAAATCTAGTGTCCTGCAGCATAAAAACATCAAACTCCAACTCACTTAATATACCGAAAGTCGTCCTACGTTTATGGAACGATTTAAAGCTGTTAACATTTAAACAACCCACCCTCAGGTTCATGAAATCAAGGAGGTTTGCTTAAATGTTTCCTATTAGACCTGGTTACACGCTTCTGTACCAACTGATCTAACGGGGGTTGCAATATCAAATCGGATTGGCCCTGACTAGAAACCTGGGAAGTTTCCTCTATGGGATTCTCCTTATCCAGCAGCTCTCCCCATGAGGAAAAGGCTGTATATCTGTTAGTGAGGGGTAGTGGAGAAAGAGTTGGCTGTGATTGCCTTTGATCTGAGCCAGCCTCTTTAGGAGAGGTGGGACTAGAAGCCTGAGAACCTCCTACATTAAGAAAACCTGTCTCTCCATCCTCATCAAGAAGTAATGACAAAGGGACCGGATCTTGCGCAGGTGAAACCTGCGGGTTAGTAAAAGAAGCGCCAACTACCTCTGTAGCAGCTAATGCAGGATTCCCAATAGTGTGAGAAGGTAAAGGTGGAACCACAGTGGGCACCCTCCTGACTAAACTCGCCGTCATACCTCCAGAAACGAATCACTACTACCTCCACGTCCCCTCATGCCGAACGAGGAAGGGAAGACAAGTCTACCTCATGCACCTGGGGTTTTTGCTCGTGATAAAAGTGTGTCATGTTGGGAGACAGACTCGAATTATGGGCCGCCCATGGACATCCCTGGAAGCTATGAGCAGTATCCCCACATAAGTTACAGATAGGGGGTGCAGTGCATTGGTCTGCAGAGTGCCCCAATAAGCCACAAAGAAACATTTGATAGCTGTACAATCATTATTCAAATGCGATAAATCGCCACATTTATAACAGCTTTTAGGTTGACCAGCATAAAATAATATCCCTCTATCCCTACCCAAAAAAAAGGAGCTGGGTAAATGTTGAATGCCATTATCAGTGTGCTTTAATTGGACCCTAAAGTCCACCCCATTCCAGAAGCCATTTTCGTCAATTATTGGTTTGGGATGCTCCACAGTAGAACATTGCTTTTCTAACCAGAATTTAATGTTTGAAACATCAACGCCTCATTCCTAAATAAAATTGTAACAGTTTTAACAGTAGGTTTAGTCACAGGAATTGCCAAAATTGACCAATCAACCAAGGTGCTTGCGCTCATAATACAACTTCAAAATTTGTCAAGTAGTGCCATCGAGCAAAGCTAATGTCATAGTTCCTATCACCTGGAGCGTGGATAAAGGCATAGACATCTACAGGAGTAAAACCCATGCTCTCTTTAATTAGGGTTTTCCCCACCCATACTCTATCCGAACTATAGGGCGTCCCCAACATAAGCGGAGCGAACTAAGAACCTTCGTTTTGCTGCCGTCACAGGTTTATGAAAAAGACCAGCAACGATTTAGAAAACCCTTGGTTTTGTACAGGTGGCAGCTCTTCACTGCAGCGACAGTCACCAGTTCATATCAGACAACTCAGATGAAACGGACCCTCACTCCTCGCCATTGCAGAACCTGAGTTTAAAGAATGTACCTGAAAGTCCTGAGGTAAGGAGAAGCTGTCGGAAGGGTCAGAGACATGGATGTTCGGCAAAGCTGTTGTCGCGTCTAATGCATCACCAGAAATCCCCGCCTCTGTCTCAATCTGCATGTCAGTGGTGGAGCTCAGTGAAAGCAGCGACGGCAAATCAGTGCGACCAGGCGCATCCCCCCCAGAGCAAAGCGGAGAACCCGGCAGCGTACCCACCGGATCAGGAGTCCAACGGTTTCCCGAATAGATCCATCCTGCTCTGAGTAGGGCATCCTCCGGTGACCACTCTGCATCATCCGCAGCCTGCACAGAGTCTTTGAGCAACATTACCGACTTGTTCCCAGCACAGCTGGAGTCCGTGCAGGTAGATATACGTTTGCTAGTGCTAAGTGAAGGACTGGCGACCAACCTTTTCCTTTTTTTCCGTTCCTCTTCCAGTCTGGACTTGCTCTGGATATATTCTTGTTCTGCATTGGAAATAAGAGCAAGTAATTGGGATTTTATGGCGTCTAGTTCTTCTTGTAATCTAAGTTCCTCAGGATGCAAATCCCCATCAGCCTCCATCAAAACGGATTGTTCCAAACATGTCTCTGGTATCACTTCAGAAACCAAACTCTGTGCCAAAGGAAAGTTATCATCTCGTAGCACCTTAGATGCCTCTGTAAGTCCACAAAACTGACCGTCCTCCTCCATGGTCTGGGACAGACTGTGCTCACCCACAGTTCTCCCACAGCGCAACAGCGCCCTCTGCCTCCGCAGAGTAGGGGAATTTCCTGGTGTCCTGGCCAAATTTCCCTCATTCACTAAAAATACTACCAACAGTTTAATCTGGTTCAAGCTCAGTTGGCATTCATTTGTATCCCCTTCCCCTGGGTCGTGCCTGAAAATAGGCAGGATATGTCTAGTGCACTTACCCGGTCAACGAAGACTAAATAAATAAATAAAATAAACAATTGCACCAACATCGAGCCTCCATTCCTGTCCTCATTCAGCCCCTTCCCCCCAGCTGACCCTTGGCAACCCGAGTTTGTTCGCAAACCTGGGTCACTGGTGTGGCAGCAAGTGAGGGATCCAGAGCTGCAACCCTCCACACCACTAAGCTAGTTACACGTACCCAAATTTAAAAGTGAACCTCAGACCAGGTTTCTGATTACTATAGTCTCAGAAAGCACTGCAGAAAGGGAATCATTTGCCAAATTAAATAACCCAAATTGCCACTGCTTGTAGCATGCTACAGTCTAACTTAACATATTTAACATAGAAGCGTAGACAATGCCAGCAGAAAAAAAACAATGGTTCATCCAGACTGTCTGTTGTTCCCTATCTATCCCTGGGAGCTAACTCCTATCTAGGGCACTAGTCCTCTCTTTCCTCCCCCAACTCTCCACGTTGCTACTATTGCCCTGAGTAGTCACAATAGCCTTCACTCTGTCCCAGCTGTGCTTGAATCCATTTATGGTTTTGTCTCCTACCACCTCAGCTGGCAGACTGTTCCAAGGTTCCACCACCCTCTCAGTAAAGCAATACTTCCTTAAATCCCTCTTAAACCATCCCCCATTCAGTTTCCACTCATGCCCCATGACCTTGAATCTGAGCTTATGCTAAATAACTCCTCACAGTTCACCTTATTTATTTCTATCAGGAACTGAAGGTCTCTATCATATTACCCTTTTCCAGTCTGGTCTCAAGTGAGAACATGTTTAGCACCTTTATTCATTCTTCATAAGATCTGTCCTGCTGGCTCTGTATTATCCTGGTCACCCTTGGATGCACTGGCTCTAATCTCTCCTTATCCTTCCTGAGGTGAGGACTCAAGAACTGGGGGCAGTACTCCAGGTGCAGCCTTATCATTTGCCTATACCACTTCCGATACATCCCAACATCCTATTTGCCTTACTAATGGCCTCATATCATTGACGTGATTGTTTGAGAGTGTCACTAATGATAATCCCTAGATCCCTTTCCTTAGTCATAGTACTCCAGCCTGAGTTCTTGCTCCCTAGGTGCATCACCTTCCACTTTTTGGCATTGAATTTCAACTGCCAGACCTTAGACCACCTTTCCAGTCCATGCAGGTCACTCTGCATATCCCTAATTCCTTTGTCACTGTCCACCCTCCCATAGAGCTTTGTGTCATCCCTGAAGAAGCACAATCTGCCCTGGATTATTACTCCAATATCACTGATGAACATACTGAAGAGCACTGGGCCCAGGACAGATCCCTGTGGCATCCCACTTGTGACTTCTATCTCTTCCAATTTGACCCAATTTAAAATAACCATTTGCTGCCTCCCCCTCAGTCAATTTCCTACCTATCCAACTATGTCCCTTGCCATCCCCAGATCCTCCATCTTTTTCAGCAATTGCCTGTGAGGCACTGAGTCAAAAGCTTGGCTGAAATCAAAATAGAGTAGATCCATGTCATGGCCCCCATCCGGTGCCATCATCCAGTTGAAGAAACTATTAGGTTTGTCTGACAAGACCTCCCTGCCATAGACCCATGCTACTTACTATCCTGGGGGCCATGGCTCTCCAGGTAGCCCTCCTTGACTTTTGACTCCATCAGTTTCCCAGCAACTGAAGTAAGAATGACTCATCTGTAGCTCCTTACCTACTCCCTGCCCCTTCCCCTTGTGAAGCAGAGCTATGTCCCTACCCTTCAGTCATTCAGAACCACCCCTGACTGTAGCAAGCTATTGAATAGACCCACCAAGGGTTCAGCCAGTTCCACTGCCAGCTGTCTGAGCACCCTTGGATGCATCTCATCTAGCCCCTGGGCCTTATCTATCTTAAGGGCTACTAACCCTTTCCATACCCTTTCGCTGGTGAACACTGGCTACCTCATATCTGGAACCCCTCTAGTGGCCACCTTGATGCCACTCTCTGGTAAGGGCCTGCTGTCTTTCCCAGTGAAGACTGAGCAAAAGCAGTCATTTAGGACAGCTGCCTTTTGCCTGTCCTCCTCTATTATCCTACCTCCCTCCAATAGCGTAACAATTCACCACCTTTCTTCTCTAATATACCTAAAGAATTTCATCTTTCTACTCTTAACCCTTTCAGAAATACACAGCTCAGTGTCTACCTTAGCCTTCTTAACTGCCCTCCTAGCTGCCCTAGCTCTTTCTTGATAGTCTCCCTATTCTCCCACCACCTGTTTTTCGTTGTACTTCATGAAGGCCTTGTTTATTTATTTATTCATTTATTTATTTAATTTATGTATGTCTCGGATTACAACCTTTGAGCTAGAAGCTTATTTTCAAAGGGTGTACATCAAATGGGGTGAAATACATACAGGAAATGCAATACAAGGTGGATCAGGCTAAGCAGGGAGAAGAGGTAGCGGAAGTGGAAATCACAGCAGAGAGAGTGAGGGAAGCCCTCAGATCCCTTAAGATGGAGAAAGCACCGGGGCCAGATAAATTACATCCCAGAGTGCTGAAGGAACTTGCGGATGTCCTGGCGAAATCCCTGGCGGAGCTTTCACCATCTCTCTGAGGACAGGGTGGTGCCCAGGACTGGAAGGTGGCATATAGTGCCCATCCACGGGGGATCAAGGGAGGTGGCAGAGAACTACAGGCCTGTCAGCCTGACATCGATGGTGGGCAAGGTGATGGAGGGCATTGTCAAGGGAGAGGCTGGGGGAGACCTGGAAAGTCTGGGTGCCTGGACGATAGACAGCATGGATTCGTCCCGGGGAAATCGTGTCAGACAAACCTTGTGGAGTTCTATGACTGAGTGATGAGTGCCTTGGACCTGGATAGACCAGTGGACATCCTCTTTCTAGACTTCAGCAAGGCATTTGACTCTGTTCCTCATGAGGGCCTGTTGGATAAGCTGGGAGAAATGGGGAACCAGATGATCAGATGGGTAGGCAATTGGCTCCGAGGGTCGTAGTCGGTGGGATAGTCTCATCCCCAAGGAGGGTCATTAGTGGGGTCCCACAGGGATCAGTCCTTAGACCCCTCCTGTTCAACGCCTACGTCTCTGATATAAGGACAGGTGTCAGGAGTAAGATGAGTCTCTTTGCGGATGCCTCAAAACTGGAGGCAGTGGTGGATGGGTAGGAGGGGAGGGTGGCCCTACAGGGGGACCTGGAGGCTCTGGAAAGATGGTCTAGAAAGTGGAAGCTGAGGTTCAATGCAGGGAAATGCAAGGTACTGCACCTGGGGGCCAGAAACCCGGGCCAAGTGTACACCCTGGGGAATGCTACAAGTCTCGATGGCTGAGAGGGACCTGGGGGTGGTGGTGGATGTCAAGATGAACAACTCGGAGACTTGTAGGAGGGCAGCAGCCAAGGCCAACAGGATGCTGGGATGCATCACTAGGGGGATCACCTCCAGAAGGAGGGAAGTGATACTCCCTCTGTATAACTGCTTGGTGAGGCCACACCTCGAGTACTGCATGCAGTTTTGGAGGCCACACTTAAAGAGGGACATTAAACTCCTGGAGAGGGTCCAGAGGAGGGCAACTGAAATGATTTGGGGCTTGGGGGACAGGACCTATGAGGAGAGGCTCGAAGAGCTAAATATGTACACATTGGAAGAGAGAAGGGACCGGGGGGACATATTAGAGGTCTTCATGTAAATGAAGGGGGTAAATAGGGAGGAGCAGTCAGGGTGCTTCGAAGGAAGGAGGAGGGGCCACTAGAGGGCATGGGTGGAAGCTGGAGGGGGAAGATTTAGGGGAGAAAGGAGGAGGTGCTACTTCACTGAGAGGGTGGTGGAGCCATGGAATGCGCTGCCTAGGGGGCTGGTGGAGGCAGAGACGATGGAGGGGTTCAAGAGGGGGTGGGACAGGTACAGGGGAAGGGTTCTGGAAGCAAAATCCAATGCAGCGAGAATATCCGGAACTGGGAAGGGAGAAGCCAGAGAAGGTGAGGGGGACAGCAAGGTCAGCTCCCAGGGTGGGGGCTGACCAAACGAGCAGACGCGAAAGACCATTAGGCCTATTCTGCTGGCATTTTAGTATGTTAGTATATCCAGATACATTAAGATCATACAGTCTAGTTGACAGACATTTGGCCTGACAATTCAGGGTAACAGACATGGGAAGCAACATATTTCGTATAGAGCAATGGTAGGTCAAACTCAGAAAGGCTGTTATGAGAGGCTATGGCAAAAATAAAGCGCTTGTCAGAGACAGGAGTGAAGAAAGGGTGTAGCAAGATTTAGAACAGAGGGCCGAAGGGACCAAAGGTCCCTTTGTCGGAGGAAAAGTAGAGGTCCAGACAGGGAATCATCGGACACAAGGTTCCCTTTGTCAGCAATAAGGGTGCGAGGGGTAGGGAGAAAGTAGATATAACTGATAAGGGGGGGTCTATGGGGGGAGAAGGGGTAGAGTGGCACCATAGAATTAGGTGGGAGCAATGGGAGAGGGCGGGGTGGTGAGAGTAGGGAGATTAGCAGAGCCAGAAGAAAAGGAGATCTAAGAGGGGAGAAGAGGATTGAGGCAGAATAGAGAGCAGGGGAGAGAATGAAGTAGACAGGGACCAAGGAGATGAAAAACAGGTGGTAGGGGAGCCTTTGGGGGGGGAGTGGTAGTAGGGTGGTAAGAAGAGGGATGGATAGAGTGGGAGTGGGAGTGGTAGAGGGAGGGTCAGTATACAGAAAAGGGTCATTATTCTGGTCAGTGTCCTAGGCCAGGGGCTAATTAATAGTGGGGGCATGAGCAGACCACACAGCTTGAGAGGTGGGATAGGAGTTTTTTATTGAAATGTCCTATTCTGTAAAAAGTGAAAAAATAAAAGTATCTAAACTTTATAAAATAATCATTTAACTGAATATAATTCCAAAGAGAGGTTTAGTTGAGGGTTTTCCTTTACCTTGGTATTAAATCTCACCACAAAATAGCTAAATGAGCCAAATAAATTTACTTAGCTTTGATTCTGCGTCTGTTAGAAAAATGATAATGACCATTAAAAACTTGCTGTGCCAAACATTTATGATTCTTTATTTTAGATTTGCTTCAATAAGAGAAAGTTGCTCTTACCTTTTAGTTTTTAAAAACATTACTACAATATTTTGGAGCCGTATCATTTAATTGTTGTACTTGTGAGGACTTGGTGTATCATTAAAAAATCTTTAATTGTTGTACTTGTGAAGACTTCATCATCATCATCATCATCAAATCTTTATTTATTCAGGCGAACATCATTGAGCAAGGCTCATTTACAAGATGGACCTGATAAGGTCAAGGTTCAATAGTTGATACACAACAGATACATCATACACTTGTATAAGACAGTTATACATACAGGGAAAATACGTTTATAAACACAATGATGTACAGTAAATTCACATGATAAAAATGGTTATAGGAAAGTTAAGCTAATATTTACAGTATGTACAGTATATACATATCAAGTCGGGAGGCATGGCAGACACTCAACATAATGTAATACTAGGATGGTGAAGGTATTACTGGGTGCCATAAGATGGTGTTTCTGTCTGGAAGGAATATGCCATATATGGTTTGGAAGGGAGATTTGTGAGATGACAATGCTAGCTCTAGTGGTAGCAATTGCATTTCTCTTTGAAGAAGACTGTACAATGCTGTTTAAAGGATGCAAATGGAATAATATTGGACAGTTTTAGGGATTTTTGTAGGGTGTTCCATGCTATAGCTAGAGAATAGCTGATTGCTGCCCTCCCTAGCCTGGTGTTGAATTTGGGCAATTTGAGCAGGATGATGTTGTTGCTTCTTAGGGCATAGGAGCTAGGAGAGGTCTGGGTGAAGCAGTCCAGGATAGTTTGGAAGTTTTTTTGACAACGCTCTGTAAATCCATGGTGCTGCATTTCTTTTCCTTCTGAGGTGAAGGGAAACCCACTCAACTGCAGCATAAAGAGAGCAATGATGAGTATTAGATGGCAGAGCTGTAATGAACCTTATTGCTCTATGATATAAGGTATCCAACTTGTGATGGTAGGAGATGGGGCAGTGACTATAAAGGAAGTCTGCATAGTCAACAACTGATAGAAAAATGGCCTGGACTACCTCATCTTTGAGTCTCTGTTTAGGAAGGGTTTTAATCTATAGAGAAGGCCAAGCCTTTGGCGAAGCTTTTTTAACAGTTCTTCTAAATGAATGACTTGATGTATCATTAAAAAATATTTCATTATATGTAATAATTGTATGTACTCCTTTTGAATATACATTCTGCATTTGGGTTGAGATAGATTTTTTATGTGCTATATAGATTATCCTATTCTTCTTTCTCCCCTACTTTTTCAATATTTAAAAGGAACCTTGGGAAACTTATTTTTTCATGTTATGATTTAGCAGTTTCAAATCTAAGCCGTCATTACTTTGCCTAGATTTGTGAAGTACCTGCAGTAGATATTTTTTGGCTTCAATGGTTTTGATAACTCTGAGATAGAATAGTGGGGTAGGAGTATCCTGGTTAGTGGTTGGGGCAGCTGCCATTGTACTCTGGGCATTAGTGACAGGGTTGAGGTAGCTGGGTGGGAGCACTTCACTGAGGTCAGTGAAAGCTGTATTAAAGGTGCTTGCAATGGTTTTTGGGTCTTGAGTTATGTTCCCTTTCAGGTTTAGCAGGTTAGGAGGAGTTCGATTAGGGTTCCCCATTAGTGTTTTTATATTTGCCCAGGATTTGCAGTTGTCTCCCCAGGAATTGTCCATTTCAGCCCTGCAGAAGCATGATTTGTTCTGATGAATTGCCTGGGTACATTTATTGAGGCTGTACGGTAGTTTTGGAGGTCAGATTGTGCACCCATGCTTTTGGCCATATGCCAGAGGTTATCTCTGGTATGCATGAGATCAATTATCATAGTATCATAGTAAAAGCCAGCAGAATATTCCCCATGGTCTATCATGTCTGCTCGGAAGCTAGCCCCCTATTGGGAGCTCACTTCTGCACCACCCCCAGCCGCAGAGGTGGCCCTCCCTGGCCTCAGCTTCCCCTGTACCTGTCCCAACCCTTTTTGAATCCTTCCAGCGTGGTCTTTTCCACCAGACTCCTGGGCAGTGCGTTTCATGGTTCCATCACCCTTTCTGTGAAGAAGTGTCTCCTGCGCTCCACCCTGTACTTCCCCCCTTCCAGCTTCCACTCATGCCCCCTGGTAGTTCCCCCCTTCTTAAGCTTGAACACTTCCCTGGCTCTGCCCTTATTTATCCCCTATACATACTTGAAAGTCTCTATCATGTCCCCTCTGTCCCTCCTCTTCTCCAATGTGTACAGATTGAGTTCATCCAGTCTCTCCTCATAGGTCCTACCCTCCATGCCCTGAATCATCCTGGTCGCCCTCCTCTGGACCCTCTTCAGCAGCGCTATGTCCCTCTTAAGATGGGGTCTCCAAAACTGCACACAGTACTCAAGATGCGGCCTAACCAGGGCATTATACAGAGGGAGGATCAACTCCTCCTCCTGGAGGTAATCCCCCTGGATATGCAGCCCAGTATCCTGTTTGCTTTTGCTGCAACTCTTCGACAATTCTCTGTGTTATTCATTTTGCTGTCCACCACTATCCCTAAGTCCCTTTCACCCGATGTGACTTGCAGTGTGGTACTGATGGGGTTATCCACATCTTGTGGGCGCCTCTGATCTTTCTAGTGGTGAGGGGTGTGAAGATATCACAAGCCAAGTTGAAGGCCTTGACGAAGTGGTCTAATGCCTTGTCAACATCAGTCGTTGGGTAGAGGGGGGACCAATCAAGTTGGCAGAGGTATTCTTTTAGGGGACCTAGTTGCCCTTTTTGTAGAATTCGGGTAGTCACCTCTTTAGCTGGTAGCTTTGGAGACTTATTTAACTATATACAGAGGATGGGGGAGTGGTCGCTTATGGTGTCAGGGAGGACAGCTGAGCTGGTGATTCATTCTGGGCAGTTGGTCAATAGCCAGTCCAGCAGAGTACTGGATCCAGTGTGGTAGATGGTGCATGCTGGAGTTTCAATTAGCGGGGAGATATTTAAAGAGTTGATAGCATCTCTGTATGTTGCAGCATCTGGGGACAGCCAGTTTATATTGAGATCACGTACTACGATTACCTCTGAGTTTAGACGACAGTCAGTGAGGTATTAAATGAGTGCATTAAATCCTGTTGTCTGCTCTTTCAGTGGGATAGAAGTGGAGATTAAGGTAAGGTTCTTTCCATTTGTCCCAAGGATAATTTTGACTGGCAGAATTTGGACATCGCTGCCTGATTTTACTAGTGGAAGGGCCTGACCCTGCAGGTGACCTTTGATATAAACTACACATCCCCCTACACGTTTTCCAGCTCTGTCCAATCTAAAGGATTTATAGCCATCCAGACAGATGTCAGTGTCAGGTGTTCTAGGGGTAAGCCATGTTTCTACTATGATTAGGATGTCCAGGTTGTATTGGGTTACCCACACTTGTAGGGAATCAAGTTTGGCAGACAAGCTGCAGATGTTGATAGAAGCAATCTTGAGATAATTTAGCTTCACAGGCACACTAGTTTTCATGCTCCTGGGGCCTGGGTTAGGGTGTATGTTCTCAGATAGGAGTAAGAGTAGCTAGAGCAACCCTGTTGCAGCTTGAGCTGCTTTATGGTTTGTGAGCGACCTTTGCAGACATGGGTTCTTTTGGGGTTTTTACTTGTTGTTAGGAGTAGATTAGTGAGGGGTGGAGAGAGAGAGAGAGAGAAAGAGTAGGCACTGTTGTGCTGTGGGGGATCAAAACAGGATTTACTGTAGCAGTCATCAAATGGAGTGGATAGAAGGGCTGATGCTGATCTTGGGGAGCTTGTAGTAGAGTTAGGCAACAGGTTATCCTGGGCTCTGCAGTTAGGCTGCACAAAGGAGGGGGGCATTGGGCTGGAAAATAATGTTAATAGAATTTAGAGGCTCAGTAGGAGCTTCATCATTTACTGTTGCTGTGGAGTGTGAGAGGTAGTCTCTGGGAGGTAAGGGGATTAAATGCCTTTCATGAATTTAATGGTGAACAAAATGGGTAAGAGCTCCTGCAAGGAAGCAGGTCAGGAGAGAGTGGCAGACAGAAAAATGCAGCCCAGGGTGGTTGGGATGCTCCTTTAAGGGGAGGGTGTGGACTTTCCTTTAATTTGTACAGTAACTGTAAACAGTAATGGGGAGAGGAGAAGGTAGGTGGAGTAAGAAAGGGGAAGGGAGAGTATTTAATAGAGGCCGGGGTCGGGAAGGGCGAGCAGGACAAAATTATAGATTTTGCCCTCATTGATACTCTGACACGTTCCATGAACTACACTGGTCATTTGTGCCTATTTCTCTTGGTTACTGTCTTCAAGCATATCACTGATGCCTTGAGAATGACCCCCTTTATTGCCTCCCACCTCTCCTCCCCCCTCCTATGCAGTCTACTCCAACTAACTTGTCATGAACCAACTTCCTCATCATTATCTACCTAAAGAGGAAGCAGGAAGAGAAGCCGAGTAGTTTTTTTGGCATAGATAGAAAACTACAGGCTTGCAGGGGGGACGTTTTTTAAATTGCTTATTGCACATATTGATTCACTACAACAGGCCAGCTCCACGCATGAGTGGTTTTCGCCCGCAGAGCTGGGAATTTACAAACTTAGCTTGATTTTACAAATTAAATCAAATAAACAAGCTGTGACCCCTAGAAAACCCTCCCGGGTCACTCAGCTCCATAAAAGGAAGCCCTGCTGCGAGCGAGGAGAGGATTCAGGTGGCATTTTATTTTTGATAAAGAGCTGGTTGCTGCGGTATATCCCTTTGTGGGAGGAGTTGGCCAGCAGTATCTTTTATTTTGTAATTTTACTTTTTAAATGGAACTGCATAATTGAAGGATCCCTGCACATATCTACCTAAAGAGGAAGCAGGAAGAGAAGTTGAGTAGTTTTTTGGCATAGCTAGAAAACTACAGGCTTGCAGGGGGGACGTCTTTTAAATTACTTATTGCATATATTGATTCACTACAATGGGCCAGCTCCACACATGAGTGGTTTTCACCCGCAGAGCTGGGAATTTACAGACTTAGCTTGATTTTACAAAATAAATCAAATAAACAAGTTGTGACCCCTAGAAAACCCTTCCAGGTCATGCAGCTACATAAAAGGAAGCCCTGCTGCGAGCAGGATGAGCAGAGCGGGATACACATGGCATCACACGTGGAGACGTGCGCAGAAACATGTGTGTCTGCACATGTCAGCTGTGTCCACTGGAGACGCTGACGAGCTGGGTACAAGAGATTCTAGTCCAAGAGTGAGTGTTATAGTAAGAGATACAGCACTCTGAAAGTGGGTTTAGCCCATATAATCATAATAGAAATGTCCCAGGGCAAAAGTAAAAGGGGTAAGGGTAAAAAGATGTGTACAAAACTCAGAATGTGCAAGGAGGAACCTGCTATTAAGGATTTTACTTGTGATAATCGTTTGCTTATAAGTACACTACAATAAGCGATTGCACAATTATTAAAAAGACTGGAAACTCAAAAGGAAATTCAGCTTCTTGAGAGTTACATAGATGAGGCAGCTAAAAGTATTGCTGATAGCGAAGTATTACCCCAAGGCCCCATGACTACAGAGGAGCTCCAGAATGGGGAAGGGGTAATTAATGAAGAGGTGACCTGGGAACAAGTTAAGCACACTGATAAGGAATTCAGTATTAAACAGCCAGATGCACCCCCCCCCACTACATTTACATAATAAATTTGAAGCACCTAGCCAGCACCCAGATAGCTCTACAGGTAATCAAGGTGCACAGGAGTTGGGGAATAAAGCCAAACAAGACATACCACCTCATGGATCAGACAAGCAGAATATTTTCAAGGACATAGGACAGATCAGGGATATAGTAGTGATTGGGGATTCCATCACAAGGGGGATTGATTCTGCAGTATGTAATGGATGCAAGGAGCACACTATGGTTAGTACACTCCCAAGGGCCAAAATAAATTATGTTTCAAACCTTCTTGAGGGGCTCCTAGAAGGCACAAAAAAGCCTTAGTAATTCTGCACATGGGCACAAATGATGTCAATAAAACTGACTTTAAAAAATATGCAAACCAGGTTCATTGAAGTCACTAATCGAATTGAAGAAGAAAAAAAGGTGAAATCATAATATCGGGGCTATTACCAACCTTTGGCCATCTAGCACACAGAAATGGGGCAATTTCAAATATTAACAAATGGCTAAGACACTTTTGTAAAACAGAAAACATTGGTTTCATGAATAATTCCATTTTCTTTAATAATAAATATTTTTTTAAACATGATGGGCTTCATCTAAATCAAGTTGGTACCAAAATACTAGGTAAAACAATTAACGAGGTGATACAGTTTCATTTAAACTGGCGGAAGGTGGGGGGAATGGTAAATGGAGGTAATAACATCACTGATTGTCTTGAAAAACATAAAACTGTACCAGAATGGAATGGGGTGCTGATCAATGCCAGAAGTTTGGGTAACAAGTTTGACGAGTTTAAATTCATGCTAATATCACAAAACATTCAACTGGCAGTAGTCACAGAAACTTGGTGGGACAAAAAGGACACCTGGGATAAATCTATACAGGGGTATAATTTATACTCAAAATCTAGGGTGCATAGGAAGGGGGGAGGCATTGCAATGTACATACAAGAGTCAATAAAAAGCATCAAACTGGAAAAGGACGTTGCAGAGCTGGAGACTCTCTGGGTCAAACTTTTACCCCAAGATGGTTCTAAAATTATAATGGGGTTAATATATAGACCACCCGTAACATCAGCAGATAATGACAAAGCCTTGATAAAACAAATAGCTGCTCTGGATCCGGTAGATAGAATATCTATACTCGGAGACCTTAATTTACCCAGTATAGACTGGAAACTATCAAGGAGAGCAAACAAAACAGATGCAGGGTTTTTAGATATTTTTGACCATCTCAGGTTAGAGCAGAAGGTACTGGATAGTACAAGAGGTAATAACATCCTCGATGTTGTATTAACAAATATGGGAGATACAATAGATGATGTTAGGGTAGATAACCTGCTTAGTAATAGCAATCATTGTACAGTCCTTTTTAGGACCAAGGAACCTCAGGGTCTGATAGAACAGGGGTCTACAATAAAGCTGAACTTTAGTAGAGCAGATTTTGACCAGTTTAGAGGGGAAATGTCATTCTGGAACTGGGATAAGGACTTTGAAAATCAATAAAAAGAATAGAATGTTTAAAAAGTATAAAAAAGACAAATCTGAGGCTAACCATCAGTTCTTTAGGGATCTTACAAAGAAAGTTAAAACAATCATCAGAAAGGCAAAAGCACAGCAGGAGATCCTTTTAGCCACTAAGGTTAAGGATAACAAGAAATCCTTTTTTAGCCACATTAATAAATTAAGAAGTAGTCCGATCACAGTAGGTCCCTTCAAGAATAATAATGGATTGTCAACTTCAGATAAGGAAATGGCGGACATCCAAAATGTATATTTCTGTTCAGTTTTTAACAAAGAAGCTACACTTCCATTATAAATAATAACCACCCATCCCCAGAACAAATAATAATTAACACAGATGATATCTTGAAGAGATTACGTAGGGTGAACATTAATAAATCAGCAGGACCAGATAACATACACCCCAGAGTGTTACATGAACTGGCAGAACATAAAGCACTACCCTAACCCGTTTCTTTCAATCCTTCCTTGATAGTGGGGAGGTTCCACAAGATTGGAAGATTGCAACCGTGGTACAACTATTAAACAAGCATTTGTCAATGCTGAATGTTGATTGCGTTGGTCCGTTGAACTCGCTCACTGCCCCTCTGTCACTCGCTCGTTCTGTTTCTCCCGGTGCTGCAGGCTGCTCTTTTGTACTGGGCTCCTGCCTGCATTGGCACCTTTTTCTGCCCACAAAGAAATCTGCTGCTGTCCCGACAGAGCTCCATTGAGGTGGCTCACTCCCACTCTCTCTCTCGCTCACTTTGTTTCTCCTGGTGCTGCAGGCTGCCCTTTTGTACTGGGCTCCTGCCTCTGTTGGTGACTTTTTCTGACCACAAAGAAATCTGCAGCAATCCTGACACAGATCCATTGAGCTTGCTCACTCCCCCTCTCTCACTCGCTCATTCTGTTTCTGCCGGCGCTGCAGGCTGGCCTTTTGTACTGGGCTCCTGCCTGCATTGCCACCTTTTTCTGCCCACAAAGAAATCCGCAACAGTCATGATAGAGCTCCACTGAGCTCGCTCCTCCCCCTCACTCACACACTCATTCTGTTTCTGCCAGCGCTACAGGCTTCCCTTTTGTACTGGGCTCCTACCTACATTGCCACCTTTTTCTGCCCACAAAGAAATCTGCAGCAGTCAGTAGAGCTCCGTTGAGCTCACTCCTCCCCTCTCTCACTGGCTCATTCTGTTTCTCCGCTGCTGCAGGCTGCCCTTTGTACTGGCCCTGTGCATTGCTGCTCTTTTCTGCCCACAAAGAAATCCGCAGCAGTCCCAACAGAGCTCCGTTGAGCTCACTCACTCACCCTCCTCCCTCCCTCACTTGCTCGTTCTGTGTCTCCGGTGCTGCAGGCTGCCCTTTGTGCTGGGCTTCTGCCTGCGCTGGTACCTTTTCCTGCCCACAAAGAAATCTGCAGCAGTCCTGACAGAGCTCCGTTGAGCTCGGTCACTCCCCCTCTCTCACTCACTCGATTTTAATCTGTCCCAAATACTGATTTCCGACAGCAACTGAAGTGTTCTGCACCAGAAGAAACGAAAGCATATTTCGGCCAGGATGTGAAAAATGACAGCTGTACTGTTCATATGGAGGTGTGAAAAAATGCCAGTGTTGGAAAATCTGGCATGAAAATATTACTAATTTTTGCGAATAAGGTGCGTGGAAACTGCAACAATGCACGCTCGTAACACAGTCATTTTATGGAGTTTCATGACAAAATTTTCAACATAGGCATTTTAGGAACTCTGCTCATGAACAGTGTCAGTGTGATTTTCTTAATGTATCCTGAACACTGATTTCCCACAGCAACCATGCTATTGTGCGCCTGGAGAGCGAAAACACATTTCAGACAGGATGTGAAAAATGACAGCTGCAGTGTTCATAAGGAGGTTTGGGAAAATGGCAATGTTGAAAATCTGGAGCGGAAATATTATAAAGTTAAAAAGCTATGAGCGTGCATGGAAACTGCGCAATGCACGCACGTAAAACAGTCATTTTTTGGATTTTTCCCACCAAATTTGCAACATAGACTTTTTGAGAGCCCACCTCATGAACACTGGCACTGTCGTTCTGTTAATCAGTCCTGAAAGGTGATTCCATGCAGTGACTGCGAAATTACCTTTCTGGAACAATTAACGCCATGACAGTGGCTGAATTCATGAGGAGGGGGCTCAATAACCCTATGTTGAAAATTTGGTGCCAAAATTCTAAAAAATGCCTGAGATATGCAAAAAAGTTGAAAAAGTCCTATTTATGCTATTATACAGCTTACCGGCATTTCTTCAGTTCACGGTCAGCTTTGAAGAGTGCAGGCATGTTCCCAGTCCACCGAAGATCGTCGGCCAGACTCCGCAGGTAAGTATGGGGTGAGGGTGTGTGTGGGGAGGTAGGGTCGCAGAGGGTAGGCATGGGTTGTGGGAGGGGGCAGGGAGATGGCAAGGGACCATTTTCTTTTTTACAGGTTAATCAAAAAGCAAAAACATCGCAGGACTTTTTTTTTTTTTACTAGGCCATTTGGCACACTTGGGTGGGCACCCAGCATGCCAACAGAGTGTTTTTGGGGCAGCTTTAGCCGATGGGGATTGGGCACCCCATTGCACAAAAGGGGGTGCAAGGCCGAGGACTGGGCACCCCTCAGCACAACTGTACTGCTTCTTTGGGGGCATTTTGCCAATGGGGAGTGGGCTCCCCCATTGACAAATGAAACTGGGAGGGACATAATGCCAACAGAGTGGGCTTTCCGTTAGCAACATGAGCTGTCTGCATGCCACTGAAGCCGACGGGCTTGGGGCCCTGCTGGCAAACAAACACTGTGGTGGGGGGGCACATGCTGCTGAAGGGGATTGGGCACCCCGGCGGGTGGGGGATGCTTAATATTGTTTGTGAACATGGCAGCAAGCACAGCCATGTTCACAAACAATACTACACTTGGCAACGTTCTGCTCAGCAATGATGGGTCACTCCCTCATTGCAGCGGAATGGCTGATGCTGCAATGATGAGGCGACCCCTGATTACAGCAGCTGAAACGTTTCAAGGAGGTGGCATGCTGGCTGAACTAGTCTCAGCAGCAGCGTACCATGGCATTGGGGGAAGCGGGCCAAGCCTTTAAAGACTGTGGGGGCATTGTCCACAACAGTGCCGTGCTTCCACAACCTGCTTCTGGCAAGCTGCCGCAAAATGTTTCTTACGCATGTGCGCAATCAACATAAAAAGGGGCCTAAAACAGTTCCATCAAATTTTAGCCCAGCAAGCCTAACTTGTATTATGGGTAAAATTTTGGAGGGTATATTAAAAGAAAAAACTAAAACTTTTCTTGAGGAACAGGGGTTGACTGATCAATTACAACATGGGCTCACAAAATCGAGGTCCTGCCAGACTAATTTCCTTACCTTCTACGAGAAAGTTAATAAAGAACTAGATGGGGGAATTCAGTGGATGTTGCCTTTATGGACTTTGCTAAGGCATTCGACAAACCACCCCACTTAGAGCTATTAACCACATTGAGGGAGATTAAGCTGGAGACCAATATTGTATATTGGATCTCGGAATGGTTACATGACAGAAAGCAGAGGGATATTATAAAAGGGGCACTATCAGACCAGGCACCTATCACCAGTGGGGTTCCGCAGGGTTCAGTTTTAGGGCCATGCCTATTCAACATTTATATTTCAACCCTAAAAATAAAAACCCCAAATATCTGGGTCAACCAGTTCACAGATAACTGTAGAGTGGGGTTGGTTGTTAATAACTCTGAGGAGGGGACTTGCTTGCAGGGAGCAATAAATTAAATCTTAGCATGAACCAAGTCAAACAAACTTGAGTCAAACACATCTAAATGCAAGATGATGCATTTGGGTAGGCATAATAGTGAAGTAGCTTCTAAACTTGGAATTGATCCACTAAGAGTAAGACAGCAAGAAAGAGACCTGGGAGTCAAGATCACTAATGTTCTTACATTTAGTTCACACTGTAATGATCAGATAAAAAAGGCTAACCAAAATCTCAGCTGTATCTTGAGACACATATCCAGCAGGGAAGAGAGGATTCTGATGCCACTGTACAGTGCTTTAGATAGGCCTCATCTGGAGTATTGTGTCCAGGTGTGGTCCCATATAAAAGGGAGGACGTCATTAGAGTGGAGAGGGTACAGAAAAGGGCCACCAAAGCTATCATCAACCTTAAAACTAGATCTTACAGGGAAAGGTTGGAAGCATTAAACCTCTATTCACTACATTATAGGAGGTATAGAGGGGACATATGCATGCTGTTTAAAGCCATGGGGGATATTAATTGGAGGGAAGAATTAGGATTTACACTCAAGACCAGTCGGAGTAGTGGTAGGAGGCATAGCAAGCAGCTATTCTTATTCAGATGGAATTTAATCACAAGGAAAAATTGGTTTAGCCAGAGGGTAATATCATCATGGAATGACCTTCCAGCTTTGGTGGTAAATAGTCCTAATATGGATATCTTTAAGTCAAGATTGGACATTTTCTTTTTTTTTTCCCTATTTATTCTTTTTTGTGCCACACCTCTCTCTGCCGGGCCATCCACCCGGTCACGGACCCCTCGGCTGCGTGCATCCCCACATGAGCCATTCTCCCGGGACTCCCTGGATTACCCCCCAGGGCGGAGATGTGGCACCCAGCCCGTAAGGTACCACGAACAATGGGATAGGGTGGGAGTCAGCCTGGGGAGCCAATAACAGCCAAGGGGAGGGCATCACATAGGCAGAGAAGAGGCAGGCTTGGTTTTTCTCCCTCTGGGGGGGCGGGAACGTGCAATGACACCAGCATCCATCCTGCCCCCTTGTAACCTTGCTGGTACCATATGCTGTGGCACTCCTGGCCTCCATCAGGGGTCCCTTGCACCGGTGACATCCTGCACCCTCCCCCAGAGAAGGAGAGCAGTTGTGGCTCGATCCTTCTTCCCCCGGCCAGCCCTCCAACGACCTGAGTCCGTTCCGAACCCGGGTCACCATCATTGTAAGTGGAAATCCAACCACTGTGCCGGCAGGCCACAAGGACTGGACATTTTCTGTAGGAATAGAACTATTGAGTTCTAAAATATAAGGGGCTGGCAAGCTATAAGGACTGTAGTCTATGATGCTCGATATATCCTATGAATCCTGTTAAAGCCTGCCCTTCTAAAATCAATGACCTCAGCTTTTGATTGGGGTTTACTGGTCCCCATAGCTAGCTCAAACCAGATAGAGTTACAGTCGCTGTTCCCTAGTGGTTCCCCTACCCGCACCACTCTTACTATCTCCGAGCTGCTGAGCACTACATCAAGGATGGCAGCCTGCTTGGTGGGTTCTCTAACCAGCTGCACCAACTGACAGTCCTGGACTGTATCCAGCGAGGCGAGGCTTGACTTCTGGTGCTCCTGCCAACTGTAACCTCCTAGTTGATATCCACCAGGTTCAGGTCACCCACCACCACGTCCCCTTTTGCCACTCTCCTGACTAGTTTTTCCCCCAAGTTCCCTATCCCTCTTCTCCTCCTCCTCCTCCTGTCCTGGTGATCTGTAGACAATTCCCACCTGTATTTTATAGCCAGAGATTGCTGTGAACTGCACCCACAGTGATTCTATCTCCCCATTTGCCCCTGATGTGTCCATCCTCCACTGCCTCAGTGCCATTCCTGACATAGAGAGCTACACCCCCTTTACCTTTTCCTCTAGCTTTCCTATATATGGCGTACCCTGGGACTGTCAGGTCCCAGATCCTGTCTCCGAGGCCCAAGTCTCAGTGATGCCTAGGAGGTCCACCTCAGTGTCTGCCACCATCACCTGCAGCTTGTTGATTTTATTATCTAGACACCTGGCATTCAGACTGACCATCTTCCATCTAATCCTTGACTCCCTTTGGATATTTACCTGTCCTTTGTCTTTTTTCCTCTGTCGTCTCCTTCCCTTCTTGTTGTTTGCAGGTTTTGTGCCCCCCTTCATCCGTTCCCCCAGCCCAGTTTGGACCTCAGCCCCATTTTTTCTTGCTGCGCCTCTACAAGCCCCAAGATTTGGGGGAGTATTAGCTAGGTTCCCCTTTCTCTCTCCTACCACCTTGGTTGCCCTAGACTCAGTCTCCCCCACTGTCAGTTTAACTGATTGACAAAGACATCAAACTTCTGCCCAGCGCACTAGCCCCCTCCTTAGTCAGGTGAAGGCCATCACCCTTGAAAAGCCTCCAGTCCCATAAGTCTCCCCAGCTCCCCACAAACTGGTACTCCTTCTCCTGACACCAATCTCTCAGCCACCCATTAAACTCCTCTATCACCTCCTTCCTTACTTTTTCACCACTCCTTCCTCTGTACTACACAGGGAGGACCTCAGAGAAGGCCAGAGAGGCTTAGTGGGTCTTTACTCTGTCTGCCAGATTACAAACATTCTGTTTCACCATCTCCACAATCTGGTTAGCCAGATCAGTGGTACCTAAGTGTGCCAGCACCCCCCCCCCATCATCCTACCTATACCATCAACATCCTGGATGGCTATTGCTCCAGAGAGGCATCTGATCATCCTCCTCCCATACAACCCTCTTTCCACAACTTTCTCTGCTCTTCTGACCACTGAATCCCTGACCACCAAGACTCTCCTAATTGAATTCTTCCTATTTTTCCCTCAGGTGCCATCAAGTTGTCCTGTTCCTCTCCATCTACTGACTCAGAGTCCTCCCCAGTGGAGTCAGGTGCCTAGAGCTCCACCAGAGGTGCAAAGCAGTTTGCCATCTGGATGGAGTGATGCTGGACAACCTCCCAGTGGCTAGCCCTGGCTCCCTTCCCCCTCCCTCCCAAGCTCCACCCCCCGCCCCGAAACCAATGGGCCTCTGGGGAAGTGGGGATGCAGTGTGCTGGCTCCAGCCGAGCTGGAAACACAGCAGAGATATCTTATCTCTCGCTGCTGCCAGCTGAGTTTGGGGCACTGCAAAGGTTCTGCATATGGGGCAGTGCCCTCTCCTCCCAGCATGCCCCTGGAGATGAGTGCTCCACAGATGCCACAACTAACTATCTCCCCAGCATACCCCATCCTTATGCTAGACCAAGGAATAGGGCTCTACCTAGAAAGAGTGTTGCTAGTGTACTTGCAGTGTTACCCTAACCAATTGTAGAAGTAATTAGGCAATTTCTAGAGAAAGGAGTAACAAAACAACAATTTAAACATGATACTTAGCTATTAGCAAAACCAAATTCATGCAGAAGTGGCTTGGCAATTTCTAGAAGCTGGAGTAACAGATAATTTAAAAGTGATACTTAGTTGTTAGAAAAATCAATGTATCACATTTCATAGCACAATTTGGCAATACACCTGGCAAGCTGCAAAATGATTAAATACTGAATTGAATTATAGGTGTACATAGGCAGATACTTTACTGGGAAACCTGAAGATGTAGCCCTAAACAGTTTACACAACAGCCTTTATAGGACAGAGATTAATTTGCACATAAGTTATTATAAGCAGTTTGCTAATACCAAAAAGCAGGTAGGAAGCCTTGCAACAGGTAGGAAACCCTACAGTCCTAAAAAGCAGGTAGGAAATACTACAACCTTGTTAGCAGTCTTTTACTAGATTGCAAACAGTAACAGACAAACAGACTAAGTAGTAGTATATCCGTCTAACCCCACAGATGTGCAGGCAGTGTTTAGCACAATGAAAGTTCAGCAGTAATGCAGCTTTATTATAGAAGAGATATCACTGTACTCACAGCATCATTTAAAATCATATGTGACCATAGTGTCAGTGATTGCTGCCAGCCTGTTTTGGGTTAAAGGTTGGGTAAGGCCTGCTGGGAAGTGAAAGAGGATAGACAACAGGTCAATTCTGTAGGGAAAAAACTGATAAAAATGTAATTTATACCTGGCTGAGGATGTGGATTAAATAATTGCAGGTTGTGATAGCACATCAGTTCAGCAATGGAATAATAGCGAGGACGATATCGGCGACGGCAATGTCAGTGACTATTATTACGATGCCCGTAAAGATGGTCGAGCATTGTTACAGTGACAAAGGTATCCCCCCTCTTCCCGAGGTGCTATGACCTTGAGGTTTGTTATTTTATTAAAGGGGGTGCAGGAGGTAAAGCCCCCCACAAAGGGGGGGGCAAAGGGGTGTGTGGGGGAAAAGCCCCCCAAGAAACAAGCATTTTAAAAACAGTCACCATAACGGTGTTCCCCCATATGTATAGGCACCATAATTGTAGTTGCCATACTGTCATCACTGATATGGTCCTTGCTATTATTTCATCTCTGAACTGACATGGAGCCACAGCCTGTAAGGGAGAGTGATTGGATTCACGGTCTACACATTACACTGTCTCTTCTCTTCTGTTGTTACCGGCTCTGCAGCCTCCTGCCCCGGTGGTCAGCATACTGTGCCTTGTGACTCTGGCCCCAAGGCTTGCTTGCTGTGCCCCAGCCCATAGCAATAGCAATATTTGAGTGCATACATGAGTGGACTGGGCTGGTGGTTGATAGAACTACTTGTAGAACAATGTCCTGGGCAGCAGCAGGAGGGAACATTGGTGTGACCAAGGAATGGCAGGGCAGGGATATGGAACAGTTGGAGGGGTTACTGTATGATTGATGAAGGGTGGTAGGAGGGATCTGGAGCAGGGGGAGGGGTTATTATGCAACCAGGAAAAGGTAGCTGGAAGGATCTGCAGCAGGGGTAGGGGATTTTGTGTGACAGGAGAAAGGCAGCGGGAGTTATTTGGAACAGTGGGAGGTGTTATTTTGTGATGATGAAGGCTGATAGGAGGGATCTGGAGCAGCAGGAGGGGGGTTTCTGTTGATTAGGGAAGGGCGTTTGGAGATATCTGGAGCAGCAGGAGGGGTTTTTGTGTGATCAGGGAAGAGCAACAGGAGTGGGCTTTCATGGAGAATGGCAGGGCAGCAGGAGAGATATGGAGCAGTGGGGGTGGTTCTGCCACAGGTGAAACCTGGGTCAGAGGGGGACACTGCTTTGCTGCCTGATGGTGGCACTATGAAAGGACGCAGCTGCACTATGATTGGTGTGGCTTCATCCTTTCATATGTGAGAAGTTTCCACCTAACAGGCAGCACAGCAATGTCAGCAGCAGCCTTGCCAGGACTGGGTGTTCACACGCACACTTCCTGCAGGCACGCCTGCACTGGCTGCTTATAGCACATGCCTCTCAAGCCCCTACACTGTCTGTGTGTCCTAAGATGTCTGCTTTGCACATGCCAGCAAGCAAATATAAAAAACAAAATATCAGTTCATGTAGCTGTTACAATAAGTGGTTTAATGATAAAAGCATTTTCTGATGGAGAACAAGACTTTAGATCTATTGGCTTGTGTGGTTTTATGATTCAAATCTTTACTGTTCAGTGGCAAAAGTGCCAAATTTAGGAGGGACAGAGGAAATTTGTAATGCAAAATCGGGAATGTCTCTGAAAATCAGGCACAGCTGAGAGGTATGTGCACTTTGTTTATGAACATACTCATGCCGTGCACGGCCTCCTATTTATGTGGCAACTTAACAGGCTGGGACTGTGACATTCAATGTAACAAAAACATTCTAAAAGAAGTTCACATGATCCCACTCTGGCAGCACTATATCAGGGGAGGGTAGTGCCTTAGGACCCAATCCTCAATGAGACATCTTTGGGGCACCCTGCAGCATCCACAGCCTGGCTGCATATTCTCTACATGACTGATCCCAGGCTGCGCTGACAACTCCATGACAGGTCAGGTTGGGTGCAGGCTAAGGGCAGGGTCAGATGACTGCCCCATCCACAGCACTGCCAAGGCAGCCTACACAACTAGTGTACAGATGCTACACAACCCTGTCGACTTCTATAGTACCTATACCCCCCCTCTACCCAGCCATCCAGGAACTACCAGGGCCAGAATGGCCCAAGCTGCACCAGCCACCAGCCCTGGGAGCATAGTTATGGGACTGGAGTTGTCTCTGCCACCAGCCAGTAAAAATCTCACAGTGCCCATCAGGAATATGGCAGCCCATGAAGGACTGACACATGCAGCCATATCCTGTGGACCCCCACTCTGTGCACAATGGGAATCCATTGAAGCGTCTACTCAACATCCCTTAGGATGCCCCTGATCCTGGCCACAGTGCCCCTGGTGCTATCCACAGCTCCTGCGCAGGGATCCCCACCTGTAGGGTGGGGTGAATGGGCTGAGGATGGCATCTGCCCTCACATGGTCCTGAAGCAAGCAGCAGGGATACGCTTGTTCTGAGCATATCCCCTCCACATCTGTGGATTGAGGCCTAACATCACTGCCTCCTGATGAAGTCCTATTGTTGGACAAAGCACTGACTAACTATGGCTGGTTATTTTTGCTATGTTACACCCTTAAAAAAACTCTTTTTGAACTTTAAATGTACATTCTGTGTGCACTTGCTGCACTTTATTGTGATTGGACTTTTGGCTTTGGTTATTTGGTTCCTGCACTGGGAACAATAAAGTACTCTATATTCTGCAATCTAATCTGAACCTTTAGCCATTTGTCAAACAATATTTTTTTGTGCATGGTGTGTGAGTACCCCTCCAAATGTGTGTTGTGATCTTTGACCTCTAAAACCTGAGTTGAGACATCCACAGAGAACTGTGTATGGCATAACACAAGTCATACGGTGATATGGCATGTGCAGTGCCCCAGGTACACTAAAAAAGCACCATAGGCATCTCCCCCACTCATCACTCATCTTTAGTCCCTCTTCTGGGTCACTAAAATATATATTATTCTGTTAGTCCTCCTGTTCTTCTTTGCAGTTCAGTGCCCCCCCCCGTCCTAAAACCAGCCAATTTGTAGTCCATGGCATCCATTGTATTCCTGTCTCTGTTCTTCTGCACAGCTAGATGTATTTAACATTCCCTAGAAAATTTCTGTCCCCTACCAGCTCAGGTGCCCACCAAATACCAGCACCAGCCTATAGAACTACATTACACAGTTCTACAGGTCACAGTGCTGCTTTGGCATGTGACTGAGTGTTTGGTGACTGGCATACCACTGTGGATATCTCAGCACATTGTTTGCATGCCAGTCCCTACCCCTTCCCACCCAGTCACAGTGCCCTGTGCGATAGTGCAGGATACGGTTTGCAGCATCATTGTATATGGGACAACAGTGTGGAACAATTATTCCAAACACTTTGTACCACCAGTTTACAACTGCATTTGGGGTTCCAGCTGTGTACTATGTATAGGTGAAATCAGCACTCCCTGACCCTTTGAAATCCAGTGTGCAGTGTGTATCAGAGAAGTCAACACTGCATTTAGCTTTTTCCCCATACAGCTTTTTTCCAGCCCCAGCCACCAGTGTCACAGGGATATACTTTGCTCATGCAAGTGTCCACAGATCCTCATGGGTCCCCACCAAAACCAATAATGCCTATAGCTTTTCTTCCATGACAGGGGATCTGGGAAGGGCTGCCCTCCAACCCCAAGACAGTCCTATTAAGATTAGTTAAAAGACAAAGAACCTCAGCACACAAGCACTGAGGCAATGGTTCACCAAAGGGCATTGACCAAGAAGCCAAGTTTCAAAGAAATACAAAATCACACATGCCCCCATAATGCAAAGCATCATGGACTGCATATACAAATCACCACAGAATATTATGCTGGTTCAACTTTAAGCAGAAATGCATGGTGCCAAAAGGCCTCTCACACAGTTTGCAAAGAGTGCCAACAGCAGACATAGACACATGTTTCATCCTACCAGGACTCATCAGTATGTCTCGTCTGTATGACACCCCAATGAAATGAACCAGCTACCCTAAGATGGTCTATCAGGGTTATGTTGTAGTGAACCCAATTAAAACAAAAAACAATGTAAAAGACAAAGAACCTCTGTGCACAAGCACTGAGGCAATGGTTACACCAAAGGGCATTTGGCTGGGAAGCCAAGTTTCAAAGAAATACAAAATCACACATGCCCCCACAATGCAAAGCATCAAGGGCTGCATATGTAAATCACCACTGAATATTATGCTGGTTCAACTTTAAGCAGAAATGCATGGTGCTGAAAGGCCTCTCACACAGTCTGCAAAGGTTGCCAACAGAAGACACAGACACGTGTTTCGTCCTACCAGAACTCATCAGTATGCCTCGTCTGTTGACACCCCAGTGGAATGAACCAGCTACCCTAAGATGGTCTATCAGGGTTATGTTGTGGTGAACCCAATTAAAACAAAAAACAATTTAAAAAATAAAGAACCTCTGTGCGCAAGCACTGAGGCAATGGTTACCCCAAAGGGCATTTGGCTGGGAGCCAAGTTTCAAAAGAAATACATATACATTACACAACTGATTTCAAAGCTATATGCATCATGGATTCCATATATATATATATATATATATATATATATATATATAGTCCTGAGTCTGAATTTCCTGTCCGACCTGTATTCTTGTTATTTATTTTTGTAGCTGCAACGTCATTTGATATCATTTATTGTGCCTCAGGAAACCATTGTCAATGAGTCATGGCTCAGTTATTGTATTATCACTCATCCTGTTTTAAATAAAAATCTTGAAATCTTGACTCTTCAGCTGCAGGAGTCCAGGGCATGCAGCAGAGGCAGTGGGCTCACTTTAGCTGGGTGGTGCTTGCTTGACTTCTCAAGTGTTATCTTTGACGGGATAGCCTATAATCTTGGCTTTGTGGGTGATCACCAACACTGCCCCCACTCCACACCCCACCAAGCTCTGGAGTCAGCATGAGTGGCTCTACGCTATGGAAGGTGGGAACAGTAGTGAAGGAAGGCCAACAATGGGTACCCATGTCATTGAGACAAGGTCTCCCTCCCCAAATTGGCTTTCCCTCTATCCCTTGGCATGAGCAAGTACTCCGGGGAGTTAACCCTTCCACAAAAAACAAAACCAAGCCCTGCCACTGTGTTGGTTTCCTGTGGTGCTTACACTGCAGAGATGAAGGACTGGTTAAGGAAGCTGGGGTGGGTGTGGGGGACAGGGCTGATGCCAAAACAGGAAATCAGTGGTGGGGGGGGGAGGAAGGCCTGAATAGAGAGGGGTGCAGGTTAGAGGTAGACCAGGCTATCAAAAATAAATGTATTTAAAACAAATAAAACTCTATCTGCATCCCAAACCCGGCATCCCTGAGGTGCAGGTGGATCAGATTTCTAGGATAATTCTTTGGCTTGGGGATAGGAAGTTCTTGCTGTTGGCAGAGCAGTTCTTCTGCCCCTCCATGTTCTCATAGCAGCACCATGAAGAAGCCCTTTGTCCCTCTTGACAACAAGTCTTTTTGAGTGCCACTATTTGTTTTAAAATCCCGAACATCAAACCAACATTTTTGTGCAGTTTCACCTTACATTCTATTTAACAAAACATTAAAAGGCTAGCTTCAAGCTGGTTCATTTACAGTATATAAATAATTATGCAAGATATAGTTGACCCTCTGATAAAGGCAGGGTGACTTGTGGTCAGGGAGGACACGTGATCCGAACTGTTTGATCTTATCCCTTCTGGGGAATGATAGTGTTATCATCACCCAGTCACTGTCTTGTTGCTGCACTGTCCTGTTTCTGCATGCGCGCGCGCGCACACACACACACACACACACACACACACAGGCACACAGGCACACAAAGACACAGCACAACAGCGTAGTCTGTCCCGGCATATTCATTCACTTTATGAAATGGGGTCTGGTTAGTCCTGCCTCATGACTGGTTGAAACCTGGTCACATGGGGGAGGCATTTAACCTGCCAACAGAGATGCTAAAATGAGCTTGTGGGTTAAAAAGGTCATTATAAAAATTTGTCCCAAACATTTGACAAAACCCCACAAAAGCATACCTTTACCCTCCAAAGAAACCCCTTATGGTTAGAGACAAAAACTACCTGACGGAATGGAAATGACAACACAGAGTATTACAATATGGCATGTAGTATACAGAGAAAATAAAGGGGCCTTATACATAGTCACATGGGCGTGTCACTATGTGGTCACAGTCACCACTTAGTGCCGGGCCATTGCCTATTTCTGACGCATGACCGGGTCACAAACCTTTCCCTGCAGTGTTGCTAATGACATTGCGACTGTGCAGTAAAACGGATAGGGCTGGGGTCATCGGCAAATTGTCCACAGGGACATGCATAAGGCATAGTGAATCTCACACAGTTGGTTGCACACTTTGGTGATGCCCTCTGCCTGTAGAACCACAACAGACAAGTGGCAGAAACTAGCAGAAATGGGGAAATAGTGCCCGTTACTTCCTTAGGCCTGAAAAAAGTAGTTCATTGGCCTAATCTGAGCTACGAAATAGAATATTTTACATTTCACAGGGAAAGTGCTACCTCCTGACAAAACTGCTACCACCTTGAAAAGATTCTAGATCCATCCCTGGTGGTAGAGGTGTCACTGTGCTACAGCCCCCAACAGTGCAGCCGGCGTGGTACCGTGACCAATAAGGGACCTCAGTACAGATTGACAGCTGCAAGGAAAAGGTCGGATGGGGGGGCACTGAATGCAAGTGATACAGAGGAGGTCAAGAAGCAGATGGCAGACCTCTGTACCACCAGGGATGGATGGAAATTACCTAGAAAATTAAGTTAATGTGAGTGTCTTGCAGGTTGGGTGAACACTACAGTGGTAGTGCTGTTTCATATGGGTTCTCCCATGATGTAGCACTATGTCACTGGTGCTGTGCCAAGGACACACCTATGTGGGAGTCCCAAGCAAGCTTGTTACTGGGTGAAAACCCTGTAGGTACCCATTAACATTTGGTTAAGTGATTTGCATTATGATGTAGGGACCAATCCACAGAAACCTCCAGTCTGTCTGCATGTGTAGAGAGCTGAGAAAAGCTGCCGAGTTCCCCACTACACACAGGATACTCCACAGAATCCACAGCAAGGGCTGGTGCCTCATCTCACCCAATCCCTGAACCATATGCATAACTACACGGGTGAGATGGGGCGGGACACAATGCATGGGTGGGCATGTGTCCAATTCCCAAAGCATTCCCAGTGGTGTGTAGTGCTAGTGGAGGGGGAAGCTACACAGCCCTCAGAGCTAAAGAAGCACCTACACACCTCCCATCCACACTGTCACATGATGCTGCCTTCATGCCCAATATCAGCCCTCTTTCCTCCAGCTCCCAGTCCTAGGAGCCTCCACGGTGGGCTGGGGGTATCACTGGCACCAGCCAGTGTTCATTTGATAAATGTTATATATAGAAGTAAGGATACAATAGTCCTGCGAACTACCATACATATCCAACAAGACCTGCTCCCCACACAGGCAGGTACCACTTGCCATCTGACATGGGGTCCGATTGGACCCCACCTTCACCCCTTGCCTCCCCCGGCCCTCCACCAGTGCAGCATGGAGGCTGGGGATTGAGGATGCCCTTAAGTACATACAGAGATAGGAGGGCATGGCCTGCAACTGATATATGCTTCTTTTGAGCATATTCTGGTCCACCTATGCAGAGTGGGCCCTGAATCACCAGGCAGATTCTTCCCTTGGTGTGTAAGTCGAGCCTTTCAGCATGACAGTTTTTAATGGTAACACAGTGGAAAGGAGTGTCTCTTTGCACAATGAATTTAAGCCACCAACAACTGCAACTCAGAATCAGGCCCAGGGCATAAGACTAGTATCTGTTAGTTGGCAAAAAAAAATGATCACACAGGTTTTTACCAAAAATGTATTTCTGACATCCTTCAAGTCATCATTAGTGTATTATTAATTTCTGCATATATTTGTAAAACAGCTTTTAAAATTCAATTTGTAATCAAGGATTCAAGTAATTAAAGATGGCCACCTCTCATGATTTTTAAAAATCACTTTTCTCGAGGTTACCTTTTGAATGTACATACCAAATTCATACTGTGGCTGTATTACGATTATGCTACCACTCATCTTGGATGGTAAACAGCACAGCACCACACAAAGATATTTACATTTTTTATGGCAGGTGTGGCACTGGAGTGAGAACTTTTAAAAAACTCAAAATCCTGTATCTCACTTCAGGAATGAAAGAAAATGAAAAGAAAATGGGTATACTAATGTTTTTTCCAGAAATACATTATCCCTGAAAATCAAACTGCATGGAGACTAACAAGTACTGCTGCATTAAAAAGGCTGCCATTTCTTTAACATTACACAGTTTTTTATCAGTAGAATGACACTCCAGAATTTGTGAACTACTGTACTACTTGGGCCCACCCCACTGGGGTTAACCTAACATAACCTACACTCTGTTGGTCTTACTCTTTACAGCTTAGCACTACTGCCATCATTGTACTCTGATGTGCCTGACAGAAATGGTCCTCCAAACAAAAACTAAAACCTGTCTGATTCCTAACCTTGGAACTCCTAAAAACCCTTCCCTTAAAAGAAAAAAAAACAACAGCTTAAGTGATTATTTATTTATTTTATTTATTTATTTAAGAATCAGTTTACAACCTTTGAGCCAGAGGCTCGTTTACAAAGGTACTTCGTCACATAAAGACATACATTGCGTTTCAGTTACATAGTACAGATTTGCCAAAAATCAGTAGGCATTCACCAGAGGTGCCACGTCACATTGTGGTCAGACAGATACAATTGGGTACAGGGTACATGTAATCGATAGCAGGTATTAAACAAGTTGGTATCAAGTGAGCAATTCTGGTAGATAAACATTGAAACAGCTGGCACTGGCCAGGTTAAACCTAGGCAAGGTGGACATGGAAGTGGTGTAGGGATGGTTGGTGGAGAGCTGCCCGGGGCATTTGTCAGGAGAGAAAATAAAGAGGTGGAGGCTATGTTCAGAGACAGGAGCAGTTACGATGCTGAAGATGTGGTTCCGGCGCGGTTTTGAATGTGGAGATGGTGATGGCATTGGTGATGGTGGAGGAGAGTTAAACCAGGTTGGGGCTCTATAGCTGAAGGACCTCTGGCCACGGCTGGTTCTTGTTCTGGGGACCTTTAGAGTGGTCTTGTAGGAAGACCGTGTTGCAATGGTGGGAGGGCTCTGGTGGATGGATGCTGTTACCCCAGGGGGGGGGAGAGCCCAAGTAGGGTTTTTTTGGTGAGGAGACAGGTCTGGTATCGGAGCCGTTCATCCAGGGTAAGCAGGTTAGCATCGACATATAGCTGACAGGTGTGTGTGAGTCTGGGGGCACCAGTAATTAATCTGCACGCTTTATTCAGGGTTAGGTGAATTTTGTTTAGTGCAGTGTACAATTTGCATACAATAACTATATAATCACTATGCAAACAGGTGGCAATTATGGAGGGGTTGAACCAGAATTAAGAAATAAAACTTTAGAATCTGGCTGGTTTTAAAATTTAGAAATGAAGCTTCCTATAAAAAAACGCATCTTGTGCAGTTTGAAATGCAAATTGATGACATGCCAGCAGCATGCGATTAAAATACAAATATATGCAAATAACTAGATGCAAAAAGAAAGAGGCTCAGAAACAAGAATCTTTTTTGTTCCTGTTTAAGTTCAACTTATAACTGTTAAAGGTTTGCCTGTCCCTAGGCTTCCTTTTCGCAGATGGAAGTAGTTGAACAATCATGTGCTTTCGTAAAACACCTGTGAAGCAGGCTGACCCAGAGGTGTGACAGTAGCACATTCCACTATCATCTGGGAGACCAGGGTTCATGTGCGAGCCCTGGAATCTCATGCTGGTGCCAGATGGGTGTTAGGTGCATCATGGGGGTGAGGTGCTAAAGTCTCAGAAGAAGGGGTACCACTTTGTGGGGGGATTGGGGGGACTTCTGGGGTAGGAGACTCTCCAAGGGTGATGGACTTCACATGACAAAAGAAGAGGCCAGCACACTGAGGCAAAAGTTTTTTTTTTTTTTTTTTTTCATTTAACAGTTTATACTCCTCCTTCTGTGTGGAGCAGGCCACAACGACCGCCGGGCACTGGCACCTACACCCTCGGACAAGGTCTGACATACACACAGACACACACACAGGGACCTGATGAAGTTAATGGGACACCCTTCCCCCTAGGGGGCCCATGACCAGGAACCAGGTGGCCATGCCTCTCATGTCCGGGGGTGCAGGGCACAGCCATGAGCTGCCATGGTCACCCCACAATTTTCTGCCATTGTGTTCCCACGGCAGCTGGATGTGCAATGACGTCAACTGCACCTACATGCAGACATCCGCCGTACTCCCTCCCCTTGGTATGCTCGCTACTGACAGTAAGCCCAGCCTCCACTAGGTGCCACTGCAGCGCAACACATGCCCCGAGCCCAACCCAGAGGAAGGACAGCAGTCATAGGATGCTCAGTCTTTCCTCTTCCCTGCCAGCCCCCAACGGCCCAAGTTCATTCCTAAACCTGGGTCACTGGCGTGGCATGAGGTGTGTCGTCCACGCCTCAACCCTCAGTGCCACCGGGCCAGTGAAGCAAAACTTTGATATCTATGGCAGACATTTATTTTTGCTGAGGTTGAGACTGGAACTAGGGGAACGGGAACCACAGTGGCAGGTGAGAGGAAGGAGATCCTAGCTGTACTCCCCCACATCCGGGGCTTGTAGCAACACAGCAGATGAACAGGGGGATGTGGCTCCAACTGGACTAGGTGAGGAGACATTAGAGAGGGGTAATGCAAAGTGTGCAAACACCAGAAACTAAATAAAAGGATGTGAGGACAAGGAAAGCACAAGAGTAGTAGCAATGGAGGATCAGGGGTCAGATGGAAAAGGGTATTCCTTAATGCCAGGAGCCTGGGTAACAAAATCAGTGAGCTCTTGGCACAGATGGCAGACATTGAGGTGCACCTAGTGGGCATCACAGAAATGTGGGCATTGGAAAGTAATAGCTGTGGCCTGATGTACCTGAGTACTCATTGTTTAGGAAGGATAGAGGAGCAGGTAGAGGGGAAGGAGTAGTCCTCTTTGACAAGGAGGGTATCGAGATGGCAGAAGATGGGTGCATTGGGGTAGTAATGGAGAGACAGTCACTGTGGGTGCAACTTATGGCAGCCTCAGGAAAGAAACTGCACTTGGGGGGGTGATCTATAGACCTCTGGGGCAAAGGCACGAGAGAGAGAGAGAGCTCAGGGAAGAATTTGAAAGAGGGGTGGCAAAGGTAGTGGTGGTGGGTGATCTGAACATGCCAGACATCGATTGTAATATTCCAGTGTCCAGGAGTCAGGCCTTGCTGAATGCCTTCCAGGACCATCTGATGGTACAGCTAGGTAAGGAACCCACCAGGCAGACTGCAATTCTCCAAGTGATGTTGACCAAGTTGGAGGTGGTAGGAGCTGTGAGAATATAGAAGACTCAGGAGAACAGCAACCACAACTCTGTTTGGTTTGAACTTGCCCTTGGGACAGGAAAACTCCAGTTGAGAGCTGAAGTCTTGGATTTCAGAAGGACAGACTTCAACAGGCTGAGGGAGCTTGTCAGGGAAAAGTTAGTCAGGGTGGACAGCAAAATGGTTGGTGGAAGAAAGATGGAAGGGAATTAAGGGAGCCAATCTCGAGTCATCTAAGTTATACATGAGAATGGTAAATAAAAAGAATAGGCTTAAAAGACACTTATGGTTCTCAGCAAGAGTTCAGGAAGCATTGAGGGCAAAGAAAATGGCCTTTTACAAGTATGAAAAGCAGGGTCAGGAAGACGGGGGAATATACATACTGAAAAATAAGAAGGTAAAGAGGGTGGCTAGGGAGGCAAAAGCAGATACAGAGCTATGTACTGTGGAGGGGGTCAAGAACAGAGAAAAACAGTTATTCCGATACATTAGTGAAGAAAGGAGGGGGAATCATAAGGTTAGCAGAGTGGGGTAGGGTGATAGAGGAGGAGGACGGGCAAAAGGCTCCCATCCTTATTGATTACTTTAGCTCAGTCTTCACTAAGGAGAATGGTGGTACCTTGCCAGAGACTGGCATCAAAGCTGCCACAAAGGGGATTCTGGAGATGAAGCAGACAATATTTACAAGCAAAAAGATCCCAAAAAGACTAGCATCACTAAAAACAGATAAGGCTCTTGGACCTGATGGGCTGCATCTGAGTTAACCCAGGGAGCTGGCAGTAAAACTGGCTGAACTCCTGGTACTGGTAGGTCTGTTCAACAGCTCTCTAATGACATTAGTAATTCCAAAGGAGTGGAAAGTGACGGACATAGTTCTGCTCTATGGAGCGGGGAGACAAGAAACATGCAGGGAACTACAGACCTGTCAATCTTACCTCTATTATTGGGAAGCTGATGTTGTCACCGGTCAAAGAGGAACTTGTAGACTACTTGGAGAGCTACAGGCTCCAGATAATAAACAGGACGGATCTGTGGCAGGGAGGTCTTGTCAGACTAACCTGATCATTTTCTTTGTCTGGGTGATGAGGGAAATTAATAGGGGTCACACTGAGGATTTCCTCTACTTTGACTTCAGCAAGGCTTTTGACTCAGTACCTCAAAGATGCTTGCTGAAGAAGATGGAGGATCTGAATCATAGTAAACTGGGTAGGTAACTGGCTAAAGGGGAGGCAGTAGAGGGCTGTAGTCAATGGGATCAAGTCAGCAGAGAGGGTGGTCACGAGTAGGGTACCACAGGGATCTGTTCTGGTACCAGTCCTCTCCTTTTTTAATTTTTTTAATTTTTATTTTTTTAGGTTTAAATGAAAGCCAAGACCTGTATCTCATCTGATATGCTTATCAGCATATATGGTCATGTTCATCATTACCTTGGGGTTGGTACCAGTCCTCTTCAATATGTTCATTAGCAACATTGGTGAGGGTATCTGTGGTAGGCTGTGTCTCTTCGCAGATTAAGCTCTGTGGAAGGGTGGATAGCGAAGAAGGAATCAGTAAAATGTAGAGTGATGTATGAAAGCTAGAGAAGTGATCTAAGGTTTGCAGTTGAAATTCAGTGCCAAAATATGCAAGATAATGCACCTAGGGAACAAGAACGCCAGGACAGAGTATTGGATAGGTGGGGTGAGACTTAGCACTATGGCTGAGGAACAGAGCCTTGGAGTTAGCATCAGTGATTCCCTCAAACAATCAAGTCAGTGCAACAAGGCATATAGCAAAGCGAGTAGGATGCTGGGATGTATCATGAGGGGTACTGATAGCAGAACAGAAGAGGTAATACTTCCCCTATATAGATCCTTAGTGAGGCCACAGCTGGAGCACTGCACCCAGTTCTGGAGCCCTCAGAGGAAGAATAGAGATAGACTGGAGACGGTGCAGTGCAGGGTAACAAAAATGATTCAGGGCCAACAGGGCAGGTCCTATGAGGAGCGCCTCAAGGCACTGAACATGTAGTCGCTGGAGACATAAGGGAGAGGGGGATATGATAAGAGACCTACAAGTTCCTAAAAGGAATTAATAAGGTGAACTGCATGGAAATATTTAGCTTGAATACTAATTCATTGTCACATAAATATGAGTGGAAACTGACAGGAGGGAGGCTCAGAAAGGACATGAGGAAGTATTATTTTACAGAAAGGGCAGTGGAGCCGCAGAACTGTCTGCCTGCCAAAGACGTGGGTGCTAAAACTGTTGGTGGGTTCAAGCACAGCTGGGATAGAATGAAAGGTATAGCAGTTGCTCAGAGTGGCAGAAGCAGAGAGGAGAACTGGGGGAAGGATGGGGAGGGTTAAGACCCTGGAGACACAGTAGGTCCCAGAGCCCAATAGGCAACACGGGCAGACTGGATGGACTGTTGATCTTTTTCTGCCATCATTATCTATGTTTTCACATTCCTATTTCTCAGGGAGGCAGGAAGCGGGACACCCAGCATTCCAGCACCCAGTGCCAGCCAACCAAAGAGTAGCATACATGTCAGCTATAAAGGAAGTCACTGATTCTCCCTCCCTTCAAGCTGGAAGAATGATACAACTGTAGCAACCCCAAACATTGTGGTGAGGAGGGGCATGGGAACCAAAAGGGGGAGAAATACTCAGGGACAAAAAATAATAAAATCATTTTTTTTTTCAAAATGCCTGGGAAGAGGGCACTGCACTGCTAAGCCAGCTCCAGGACGGCAGCTTGAATTTGGAGCTCTGTACTAGAATATAAGCAAATTCGATAACGTGCTGGTTCAAACAACATGAAGTCTGATGTATTCAGACATAATGCAGTTAGCCCCAGTACTTGAACTGCCCTGGAGAGGAAAGAGTTAACTCTATGCAGAAGCATAGAACGTTGAGCTCAAGCTCGGTTTTCAAACCTCTGTCTGTGGTACTTCCCAGTGTAACCGTCAGATTCTTTACTCCGCCTAACAGTGAAGTCGCTCCGGAGATATCCTCTGCTTGGTTTTGTAAAAGAAAAAGAAAGCATTTGGTTTAAACCGCATATTTTTGTTATTTTTGAATTTCCAGCCTCTGTCTATGGTACAGGTAGTATGTAGGTGACTATGTTTTATTTTGCTAAAAAAAGTGGAAATTGTCTTTCTTCAGTTTCTTTCTGGTCAGTCCGGTTTGGAACCGACTTTGTAAAATTTTTCTCTTTTTCTGGGATTAGTGTGGTATTCCGGTACCAGTCGGTTTCAAAAGAACCAGACTTTTGCTGGTTCTTTTAAAAAGCCCGTGACATGGTTTGTAACCGATCGATTGCTTTATTACCTGGCTTGAAAGCTTCTATAGGGTAATTTGTTAGGTTGGCTGTCTGAGAATCCCAAGAAGAAACCGGTCCCACTGGGTTTCAACACTGTACTGAGTGAGGAGGTTTTACAAGGCCGACCCCACTCATCTGTGTTTATTGTCTGGGGTTTGACCACCTCAAGTCAGACTGCCAAATCTGTAAGAACTTTCTTAAAACCACTCTAGATAAAAGACTGAGTAGGCTGAAGGAAAGAGAGGCCGAGAGGTCCGTAGATCCGGATGGCCAGCCCGGTTCGGTTGTGGCCGAACCTGAGGAGATGCCTACTGACCTAGGCGATACCTTCTTGGGCAAAAGGAGAGCCGACCCCGAGGAATCAGTTCCGTCAAAGAAAAAGTGCAAGTCTGCCGGTTCAGATCCTGATCCCACCTCCAACCATGGACGAAATAGCCAAAGCAATTAGTATTGTCCATTCGCTTAGACCGGTTCCATCTGAACCGATACCGCCAGTTTGATGCCTGATCGGGCGCCGTTCGTTGGATCCGGCTCTCTGGATTATAACCCAGATGTTTATTATGAGGAGTGGGAGGGAGACGAAGACTATCCCGTGATGACGATGATGATGACGGATTTAAGGGGTCTGATGTGTCCATTGAACCGAACATCTCCCCAGACAGGCCCTCAGGTGTCTCTCCTCCCAGGCTCTTTGAGTTCCTTCACACTTTTGTTCTACCCATGTGCAGGACAGACCCTGCAGCTTCCTTGGTTAAAGCAGCAGAGGAGGATGAAGAGCCTAATTTTATGGAAATGATGGACATCACAGAGTCCAAAAAGCTGTCTATCCCTCTTCATAAATCTTTGGGGAAACAGACACACAAAATTTTACAAACCCGTAATTCAATACCTACTGTGGATAAGAGAATGGACAGGAGGTATTTGTTATCAGGCTCAGCTGTGGAGTTCTTTTATAGTCATTGCAACCATGTTGGGGTAGTGCAGACTGCAGCCTGTGACAGGGCTAACATTCATTTGGCTTCACACCCCCTGGATAAGGACTCCAGGAAAGTGGATGCCAAGGCCAAAAAACAGTATTTGGCATCCTCTTTGGGACTCAGGCAGGCTACTTATATGGCCTATACAGCCAGGTACCAGAAATCCAGATGGGACATGGTTCTGGAACTGGCTAAACAGGCCTCTCCCCAGCTAGCCAAGAAACTGGAGGTAGTGGCTGCTGATGGAATTGAGGCATCCAAAATGCAATTTCATGCTGCTGTGGACTCCAATGATGTGGCATCTAGAGTCATGGCTACATCTGCATCTCTCAGAAGACATGCTTGGCTCAGATGTACTAGCCTTTCACAGGATACCCAGACTAAGGCCATGGATTTTCCTGTAGTAGGTAACTCTCTGTTTGGGGAGCAAACAGAGGCTTACATGAAGAAAATGGATGAGTATAGGACCACGTACAGGAGTGCACAGTCCAAGGAAAGGCAGGCCGCTCCACACAAGCGGCAGTCTAGGGGCAGGGGCAGGCCCTTTCAAAGGCCTATTTACCAAGCCCAGGCCTCCCCTCCCTTCCCACAGAAGGGGTTCTTCAGAGGGAGGAGTAGGAGGGAGATGAGCAGGGCTGCTCCCGCCTCCTCTCAGTCTAAGGCTCCTGCCAGGCAGACACCCTGATGTGTCAGCCCGGGTCGACTACCCATTTCCAGTAGGAGGCAGGCTGGCTTACTACTTCCAGGCCTGGAAGTCTGTGACCTCAGACAAGTGGGTCCTGGAAGTAGTAAGCCAGGGACTGGCCCTCAACTCCAAAAAATTTCCAAAAAGAAGGGCCAAGTCTTTTCCATCTACATCAGTCTCAGAAACCCTTGCCCTAGAGGCAGAGGTATCCTCTCTTCTAGCTCTCAGAGCTATAGAGAAGGTTCCCTTCCTACTCAGCACAAGGGAAAAGGACTGTATTCCAGGTACTTCCTTACCCCAAAGAATACAGTGGAGTGGCGACGCATCCTAGACCTAAGGTATCTGAACAAACACATTTCAAAGCCCAAATTCAAAATGGTAACTCTGGGAATAATCCTTCCCTCTCTAAGGCCAGGGATTGGCTAGCATCTTTGGACCTCAAGGATGCCTACTTCCTTATTCCTATCAGGTGCTCCCACAGAAAATACCTCAGGTCTGAGCTGCTCTTCAGGCCATTACCAATTCAGAGCCATGCCATCTGGCTCTAACATCAGCTCCAAGGGTGTTCACAAAGTGCCTTGTAGCAGTGGTGGCTTACCTCAGAAGACAGAGTATCACCATCTTTCCGTATCTGGATGACTGGCTGTTAGTGGGTCAGTCTCATTTACAGGTCAAGTCAGCTCTTAACTACCTAGGACCTACTCAGCTCCTTGGGTTTACTTCTCAATCTTCCAAAGTCTGTACTCGAACCAGTTCAACTTCTCACCTTTATAGGCATAGAGTTGGACACTGTACAAGCAAAAGCCTTCCTTCCCCTGGCAAGGGTAAAGGCCGTAGTGGATCTCACTTCTTCCTTTCGACCTCAGGTCTCCCACCCAGCAAGACAGTTCCTCCAGCTCCTGGGCCACATGGCAGCTTCCATGACAGTGGTGCAAGAGCAAGGTTCCAGATGAGGGACATTCAGGTTCATCTGAGGTCTTTTTGGTCTCAAAAGAAGGATTCCCTTACCAAACTGATTCCAGTAACTCAGCCTTTGGTCCAAGCTCTCCAGTGGTGGTTGGGCCAGGACAACCTCAGACAAGGGGTTCCATTTTTCCCTCAAGTCCCATCAGTAGTTTTAACAACGGATGCTTCTCTCCTAGGGTGGGGAGCCCACCTGGGAGCCCTGACAGCTCAAGGGCTCTGGTCTCCACAGGAGTCTCTCCTTCATATCAATCTCGTGGAACTCAGGGCAGTTTTCCTAGCCCTGCAGAGCTTCTTGGATTCAGTCAAGGGCAAGGTGGTCCAAGTCAGAACGGACAACACCACCACAATGTGGTACATCAACAAGCAGGGAGGCACTTGGTCCTCGGCCTTGTTCACAGAAACCATGAAGCTGTGGTCTCTGGCCTATTCTCTTCAGACTTCTCTGGTAGCAGTTCACCTTCCAGGGAAGGACAACATACTAGCAGATGCTCTGAGCAGAATTTCACAGGGACACCACAAATGGTCCCTGGATCCTCACATACTGAAGGTCATCTTCTCCAGATGGGGCACTCCAGAGACAGATCTCTTTGCAGCACCGGACAATCATCAACTTCCTCTGTTTTGTTGCAGACCTCCAGTCCTGGGGACGGTTCCCCAGGATGCTCTCTTTTTGGACTGGAAGGGCAGGTTTCTCTATGCCTTCCCTCTGCTATTAAGAGTTCTGATCAAGATCAGGACTCAACCCTGCACAGTGGTACTAGTGGCTCCAGATTGGGCCAGACAGCCTTGGTATCCTCTACTGCTGTCCTTGTCAGTGTCATGTCCCCTGTCTCTGCCCAAGACATACAATTTCCTGTCCTCCTCCCGGGGCGGATCTGGTACCCCAATCTCCAGTCTCTCCATCTCAAGGCCTGGCTTGTAAAGAGTTAGAATATGCAGCTCTACATCTTTCTCAGGGAGTTATGGATATTCTGAAGGTTTCTAGGAAACCTTCCACTAGAAAAACTTATAACTTCAAATTGAAAAGGTTCAGTATTTGGTGCTCTCAGAAAGGCATCCTGCCTGATTCTGCAGACATTTCCATAACCTTAGACTATCTAGTTTATCTCAATGGTTTAGGCCTTAAGCCTGCCACTCTGAAGGGTTCATCTAGCAGCTGTCTCTGCATTCCTCTCAGCAAGGAAGAACTCTTCCCTGGCATCTCATCCTGTTTTCAGAAAGTTTTTCAAAGGTCTGGTTCACATTAACTCTCCCTTTTGGGAGCCCACTCTGCCTGGGGATCTTAATGTCTGCATAGCTCAGCTAATGCAGCCATACTTTGAACCACTGGCTTCAGCCGAATTGAAGTACTTGACCTGGAAAAACTGTGTTCCTGGTAGCTATTACTTCTGCCAGGTGGATTAGTGAGTTACAGGCTCTGTCAGCGGAACCTGACTTCATCTCCTTCCACAGGGACAAAGTAGTCCTCAGAACCAATAAGAGGTTCTTGCCCAAAGTGGTTTCAGATTTTCATCTGAACCAGTCTATATCTCTCCCTGTGTTTTTTACTGACCATTCTTCTTCAGGTGAAAGAAGGTTATACAGTCTGATGTTAAGAGGGCCTTAGCTACTTCATTGAGCATACTAAGGCACATAGAAATGACTGTCTTCAATTGTTTCTCACTTGGTGAAGTAGGAAAGAGTAAGCCTGCTACTAAGAGAACTATTGCTGGTGTGGATTGTTTCTTGTATACATCTTGTTATGACAAGTTGGGTAGGATGCCCCCTTCAGGCCTGAGGGCTCACTCAACCAGGGGTACAGCTGCTTCTCTAGCTGCAGCCAGAGATATAACTTTGTTAGAGATCTGTAAAGCAGCCACCTGGAAAACCGTACATACTTTCACCAAGCATTACTCCCTGGACATCCAGGCTAGGAATGATGCTAGGTTTGGTACAGCAGTACTGCAGTGCCTCTTCCCAAAGTAGGTTATGCATTCCCTCCTCCATAGGGAACTGCTTGGTAGTCTGCATTATGTCTGAATACAGCATATTCATGTTGTTTGAAGAAAAAATTACTCACCATAGTAATGTTGTTTCTTCTAATGGAGTCTTGCTATTCAGACCCGCCTCCCTCTCAGAACCTGGTTTTGAGGGGAAGTGGGCTGGTAGGTAATGTTGCACCGGGTAATTTTGTACCTCCCTCTTGGGTGGGGTAGATGTTATTGTTATTTTTCTGGCGTTTACTAAATATTGTCACTACCTTTCCTTCTTGGGTTCTTGACTTGAGTCTTTTGGGGCCCAAGAAGATATATTTTGCCCTTTGGCTATATTTGAACAATTTCCATACTTTAGTTACTAGTTAGTTAGCTCATAAGAATCTGACGGTTACACTGGGAGGTACCACAGACAGAGGTTTGAAAACCGAGCCCGAGCTCAACGTTCTATGCTTCTGCATAAAGTTAACTCTTTCCTCTCCGGGGCAGTTCAAGTGCTGGGGCTAACTGCATTATGTCTGAATACAGCAATACTCCATTAGAAGAAACAACATTACTATGGTGAGTATTTTTTTCTTTCTGGACATCACTTCCTTAAATTTATATTGCACACCATGAAGAATAAGTCATGGAATAGAAAACTATTTCAAACTCTGCCCAAGAAACAAAGAGAGCTCTCTAGACAAGAGTTGAAAGATTAACTGGGCAGCAACAGGGGATTCCTTGGAACACTTCAGCAGAGATACTCTGCATGCAGCCTCTCTGGCAGAGATCCAAGGAATCAGCATGGCCATTAACACTCTGTCAGTCAGTAAGAACACTGTTAAAGGAACATGATCCCGAACACAAGGATGTATGTACAACTTTACCTAACTGTTGTCTGCAGCAGAGAAAAGAGACAAGAAGGCTGAAGAGAAAACTGAAGACGCCGAGGTCAAGACACAACATTCTTCATGAGTTGTTCAAAAACTGTTGGAATGAGTTATAAAGCTACTGTATATATAGCAGGAAAAATAACATACAGATCGTGGGCATGCCTGTAAACACGGAGGGAAAAGACAATATATCTCCTGCAGTGTATACTTCCCAAACTTTTGGACTAATTTGGACTCCCCTATTGAACTGGAATGGGACCATTGTGCACTCAGAGCAATACCTTAGCCATGTGAGTGGCCTAGAATGATAGCTGCCAGAGCACTCAACTTTTCAGTCAAAGAGGAAATAACAGATGCAGCAAGGAAAAGATCCTGGACTGGGAAGGCTCAAGGGTTTCACACTACTAGGACTATACAAAAGAGGCAGCGGACTTGAGAAAGACTTTTGATTATGTCAGCAAGACCTTGCAAAGGGAGCAAGCTAAATACCAGCTAATGTCCCCAACCATGATGAGAATATTTGCTAAAGGAGTGGAGCATGATTTCAGGGTGCTCAGAGAGGTGAAGGAGATCATCGCACACAAATTTGTTAAATCCGCCACCAGTAAAGGCAAAGAATATGCAACTTTGGAGTAACAAAGCAACATAGTAACTTAGGGTCGGAAAGGACTCCAGGTCTAGAAAGTCTCCCCCACCACTTCATAAACAGGGACCAAAAAGCATGCTATGCAGACATATACTAATTTATAAAGATTTTCCACAAACCCTACTACCCAAGGTACCTTATAATTCACTTGGCAAGTAGAAATTGTCTAAGCTTACCTTGAAGGCTTGCACTACGGTCCTGGTCACTGTCTCTGATGATAGTAGGCTATTCCAAAGGTTCACCACCCTCTGGGAGAAAAGGTCCCTTCCTAATACTATCCTTGATTGTGTTGCAGGGTCATTGATGCCATTACACACCACTGCATGCCAGCGCCAAGGGGGGGCTACCTACAAAGAAAAAAAATCCTTGGCAGCATGATGGCTGCCCCGACGACGCTGCCACAGTCACGCCCAAGTCAGCTCTCTCCTGGGCCAGCCCTCTAGGTCTCCACAGTGGTGGGGTAAGTACACACTGTGATGCAGTCTGGGAAGGGTTGCAGCAGGGAGGTGTAGCTCTGTTTGCGACAAGGGCAGGGGCCATGAAGACTTACCGGAAAGGGGGGGGAAACAAAGGCACAACAGCCCCAGCCGAGGACAAAAAAGAAAGGAAGAAAAAAAAAGTTCTCTTCTCAGACTCCTTTTTTTCTAAGGTGAACACGTAAAGGGCCTCCAGTTTCTCTGCATATTATTTATCCTAAATACCCCTGATCATTTTGGTGGTCGCCCCACACAGTACCCTCTCTACTGCTTCAGTATCCTTTTTGTAATGGGGAGCTCAGAACTACACACAGTTTTCTAAGTGGGGCCTGACCAGAGCCTTGTAAAGTGTAAGGGTTACTTCCCCCATTCTACTGGTCACCCTTTACTGCAATCTAGCATTCTTTTAGCCTTCTGTTTTTTATATAATGCTTTTTACCATCAGGTTTCAGGTGAGCAGGCTCTCAACTCCGTCCCTGCTCCGTCCGGCCATCACACATCTCTCTGGTCCCCACAGCTGAGCATCCCCCATGGAGTGCCCCCCCAAGCACATAATCCAGATGTGCCAAGGGAACCAGCCAGCAGCACGGGCCAAGAGAGAGCGGACAGGTCTTCATGAAGCCTGCCTGACACCCCTTTTACCATTTTTTCCCCCTGTGCCTCTGCCATTGAATGCGCTGGCATGCATGTGGAGGCACACACACCACACGTCATGATGGACTCGCCCTTCATGCAGCCCACAGCTGCACTATCATCAAGCCTCCACCTGGTGCCTGCCTAAAGCCAGGCTGTCAAGCTATCTTTACCTGAGAGAGGAGAGCAGTCCATCAGATGCTCAATGCTCTCCTGCCCTGACCTAACTGTGACAACTCCAGCTCATTCCCAAATCAGGGTTGCCTTCATAGCAGGAGTTAAAACTCACAATGCCTCAGCCTTGTATGCTACGGAGTCAGACAGCTCTTTCAGCCTTCTTGATTGCAGTCATGCACTGCTTGTCATGCTTTAGCCCTTTGTCTGTTATGACTTCCAGGTCAATATCCTCCTTCCCTGCAGCAAGATGGAGCCCTCAGTGTGTATAGATCTTACCTCTGTTCCTCTTCCCCAAGGACAGCACCTTGCATTTGGCATTATTAAATCTAAGACTCCAGGAGTCCAACCAGTCACCCAGCTTGTTCAGGTCCTCCTGAAGTCTGTCCCCATCCTCAAGGGAGTCCACCACCCTGGCCAATTAAGTGTCATGTGTCATCAAGAAACTTCAGCTGCTCGCTGAAAACTCCAGCTTCCAGATTGTTGATTACAATGATGAAAAGCAGTAGCCCCAGCACTGAACCTTGAGGAACACAGCTGAGAACCCCTTTCCACTTGGAGTAGTGCCCATCAACCACATCTCTCTGCTTTCTGCCCCCAAGCCAGTTAGCAATCCACTTTGTCTATGCATCATGTATACCACACCGGTTTACTCTGACTAGACACTTATCATGCACCACAGAGTCAAAGGCCTTGCTAAGTTCAAAAGGACTGAAAACTTTAGCCTTTGCCAGTTATAGCCTGATGAGCTATGAAAAGGAATACTTAGTGCATAAACTTGAGCTTCTAACACTTAATTGAGTAGTGGTGGAACTTCGTCATGCCTACTTGTATGTAGTTTGCATCACAGTAAGAACTGACAACAGCCCACTTATCTGCTTATAGTCAACAGTAAAACAGTTGTCAGTCATGTCCACTTATAATTTCTGCTTACTATACTCACCAGGGATGAACAACATTGATGGGAATGACTTATCCTGGTGTCTCCCACCCTGAAGAAAAATTTGTGAACCTATGGACACTTGTATCTTAATCTGATGTCAAAGCAATGTGACCAGCAATTTAATCATTATGAGAGAGTTACACCCATCAATCCCAACCAGACAACGGATATGTTGGGAGATCTTCTGGATACAATACTGAAGGCCTACTTTACCTTCCTTGGAAGGGACCTCACATCATTGCCACTGCAAAGTCATTCTGACTTTAAAAAGCTCAAAAGACTGATCCAGTCTGCATGAGGTATGATGACTCTGGAGAAGGGGCAGAAAAGGTTTACGTGACACTTATATCCTGAATGATGTTTCACTTCTGCTTAGGGAATGTAGCAAGCTGACATTAAAGGATAGGGTACTGTACAGTCACACAGAATCTCACTCCTTTTCCTAGGTGACAGCTGGTGCTTAAGTACAGAAAGACCAGTCATATGCTCGGCTCATGAGGACATGGGTCACCTGGAACATGACTGAAGGGAAATTGTGAAAACCATACATTGCAATCACCTGTTGCCCATCGGAAAGTTGCACCCTGAGAGGGACATGGAGATGCTAGAAACACTTCTGTATGTAAATTTGCTACAAAGAGCCAAACACAGCCCAAGAATGCTACATCAGTGGCTGCCTATATACCAGTTATTCCTACTACTGTGGTCAACTCAGAGAAAGAGGATGAGGATGAGAAAGAGTACGCAGATCGTCCCTGCCCAGATGATCACTTCAAATTTCCTGCATTCATCACCTTGGAATGGCACAGTTATGGGATCCCTGAGCTACTGGAACCCCATGAGTGGACTGTAAAGCAGATGCAACCCCAACAGCATTGGATTCTAAAGTAGTACCTTTTTCACCTACTGAGCAAGGGGTTGAAGGACAAGATACTCACCCAAAAGAGGATGATGAACCCTTGTGGAGGATATTGAACCTAATGTTGGAGTGGAACCTGTTATTCCTGATGAAACTACTGTGCTGGATACAGAGTTAGAAGTTCATGCTGATCAGCAACACCCTGAAAGAGAACCAGTGTTATCCAGATGTTCTGGGCATGACATAATGCCTATCATCAGATTTACATATGGTTCCCCAGGTGCCTCCACCAATACAAAAACACAGTAGATATGCCCTGGTTAGACCCACACAGGTGATGCCAGTCCAAAAGGATCCACAGGGCTTACAGTCACAGAAACACAACAAAATGGCTGCACTCACGACCAGACAGTGAAGGAGAGGTGAAAAATGAAAGTACTCACTGCAACCTGCACAGTGGATCAAGTGCTTTATTCAAAAAATGCAGGCATTTGGTTAAAGCCCCATGTAAGTGGAGACTCCCCAACATTTTATAGACATTATTTCTGCTTCCTTGTTGGGGGGCTAAAGTCTCAACACTGACGGTCCAGTTTTATACCCATCCTCTTAAGGTGTCATTACACAAATATTACATAAGCTGATAAAACTCCACCAATACCCCAATATATGTAGTCCATAAATGTGTGGTGCCCCACTTCAGCTCCCATTAGACCCCACTCGCTATCATCACACATGAAGAATATAATGGGGGAAAGTGGTAATGTAAATGCTGTTTTGATCACCCTACTACTTTTAAGTAGTTGGCCTTTGTATAGACAGATGTGGTAAATGTTTTCTATTTCTTACTGGATAGGTAGGAATCTAGTGTTAGAAATGTTAATGCTTGATGCCAATGCCAAAGGGCATTTTTGACATTCGCCTTGATGAAGACATCAGTGGTGTGGCAAGGGAGAATGTAGCACCCCAGATCTGGGCTTACCTATTGGTCTCCTTGGCCCTAGGACACCACCACCATTTTCTCTCTGGACTATAGAAGGAGGTACTATGAGCGTATTCATGCTGCAGGTGGGTGGAGCCTTTGATCTTTGTGCCCCAAACCTGATCAGCTGTTTGCTGCTCTGCATCATTGCTGAGGGATACGATGGACTGAGCAGCCTACACAGGGGGTGTTCCTGGCCCCAAGGCAGATAACAGGGTGAGGATTTAAATTCACCGGGCCTTTGGAGGCAGTTTGCTTGGGGTCAGAACCTGCCACTCATGGACTGAGGAAAATGTAAATAAACATGACTGCGACCATCCATTTTGCACTCTGACCCCTCAGGAGCTCATAAAGGCAGTCTATGCATGTTTCCTGGAAAGATATTTAACCCATGAATTCAGACCAATCAGGAGCCAGCTAGCTGCAGTTATTAAAGCCTGTGGAGTCAGAGATTCTGAGCTGTTCCTGCTATAGCCTGAGGGGGACCAGACGTGCTGTCTGTGTCCTATGAGTGTCCAGTAAGCCCTACCATGTGCACATTGAGACATTGGAGGCAGCCAATTTCATTCAGCTGATCAAGAAGAAAAGTTCAATTGTTTGGAGCCGGGCAAGTCTGCCCTACAGGCTTTCCCTGTCTGGGATATTTTTCTGACTGGAGAGAAAGTGATTCAAACAGGGGCCAACACCTGCAGTACTGTGTTCCAGAGGGAGCACATTCACAGAGAGAGAGGATTCCAGGTGAAAGTGACTGACCCCAGCCACCAGCGCCTTCATTGAGGAAGTCCCCACATGGGGCAGAAGAGGAGGGAGAATATCCCCACCAAAGGGAGAAGACTGAAATCCCTACATTGGGTAAAGGTCTTGGAGAGAGAAATGGAGGTTATGTGGCCACAGCTCACTCTCCTGCAAACTCCTCTTGATGCAGTGATCACAGTGACAACACGCAGAGGGATAGCATCAGAACTCTAGTTGCTGGGGGCTCAACAAATCACAGAAAGTTTTTGCAGCTCCTTATAGCTTAAAGAGAAATCTGCCTTAATCCTCCTTTGGAACACTTTATATTGTCTTTCTGACCTCACTAGTGAAAAGAACGACCTAGAATACATCAAGATGGGTAACCCTCAGAAAGAAAAATTCTCCAGAGAAGCAGGAAAAAGTAAGGGAATTGGAGGACCTGGGAGAGCACAGGAAGCCATTGCCATGGAGGAGAAGCCTGATTCAGGACAGACTATTACCACCCTGGGTCATACACTTCAGACTCTTATTGCATCTGTCTCCACCCTCAACCAAAAGGTGGACGACTTTAACGGGCATGTAATAATCTTAGCATCGGCAGTGGAAGGCATTAAAGGGGACCTCTGAGAGGTGTGCAAGCAGGCTGATGCTTCTACCAGAGCAACCACGCTCCTGATTAAAGAAAGTCAGCACCTGAAGGCAAGACTGGAGGCACTCGAGAATCAAACCCGGATGGCAAATGTTCAGATCTTAGGCCTCCATGAGGGCTTAGAAGATGATCATCTGATTTTAGGCATTCAAGACTGGCTGACTGAAAAAGTAGCCCCAGAAACTCCAGACATTAACTGGGAGGTGAAGAAAATCAACAGAGTAACCCTGCGTGGCCATTCTCAGAACTCGGAGGAGCCATGGACCCTCATGCTGGTGACCTCAGGCATGGCAACCAAGGATAAAATTCTCAAATGTGCTTGTAGAGTAGCGCCACTATTTCAAGATGACCACCAAGTTCATTTTTTTCTGGATATCAGCTACTCTACCAGACAGCGCCGTTGAGGGAGTGAGGTGAACCCTACAGGGATTGGAGTACCATGCACCATTATCTTCCCCGCCAGGCTCCGGGTCATTCATCAAAGTAAGGTATACTTGTTTTCAGACCCTACTAAACCTGGCAGGTAGGCAGATCGAAAGGTGGTTGAATCCCGTAGGAGAACCGACAGAACAGATGATGAGGCAGCACCTGAAGGATACCCTAAGGACATAGGAATTTACCTTTGTGGTAATTTTCCTGTATAATGCCCTCGTAGTGTTTGTTTCTTGTTAACTAAACTTCAGATTAATTACTGCCTTTAGTGAGACAGGACCTACAGTTTCTTTTTTTTTCCAACTATAACTCTCACTTCTGATCTGATTAGAGACATTCAAGTCACGTTGACTTTTAAATGGGGGGCTCCTAGTCTAGTTCTATGCTCCCTAGGGTTCCCATGTTTTGCATTAGTTGTGAGGCAGACAATGTTTTGTTTTCCTTTTCATTTTACACTGACAAGCTGCATAACTTGCTGTATTTTATTAGCGATGTTCCTTCTTTACATTTGGGTAGTAAGATGGCACCACTAGTACCTCTTGCAGGGGCATGACTAAGTTTTGGACTGGAACTGCAGGACAATTTAATAACATTAGATTATGCCATGTAGCTCATGGGTTATTTTCTCAGCACACATTTTAATACATTTACCATTTTAGTATATTATTTTTATTGGACTCTCCCACACATTGTATCACTATATAGTGGATGCATAGAGCTTCTATGATTAAGGGATCTGATGTTGTTCCCAATGGTGATGTCTAATTTTAATGGATTGTCTGCTATATGAGAAATGCTTGTTATGTTAATAACAAAATGAAAAAATAAAATATTTAAAAAAAAAAGAACTCCAGCTGCTGCACACCAGAGATACCAGCATTTCACACCTTAGGCCTTCAGGGATCTGATTTGGTCTATTAACAGAGAGTATCCTGATTGGAGCTTTGACTCTGCAAACTTTATGGTAGATGGGTAGTTAGGGCCAAGGGCAATGGAAGCCCTGGGCAAAGATTGTGCTGGTTCTGGGAGTTCCTGGCAAAAGATGTGCATTTAGGCCACTGGGCCTTGTGTTGTATTACAGTTAATTATTACTTTCATTTTGAACTTAATAACTCTGCATTGTATACAGTATATTCTTGTCTAATCCAAGCATCGGGGCAGCATTGATCCAACATCTGTGGTACCCAGTAACATTTAAGGGAGCTCCCTAGCGATGGTAGGGAACTTATCGCTAGTGCACTAGTTAGTTTGGACTGTGTGGGACTAACTGGGGAGTAGAAAAGACATTGTAGGTATTGCCAACTGCTCTATTTATTGCTTGTTTAACCCTTGCCCTTTCTGTCCCCAGAGCCTTGTTCCCACTTTTCCTAATAAACCTCATCCTTTGTTTTCATTTTACTCCTGGGTACAATCGTTTATTGTCTGATTACTGTGTTTTTGCACTATGGAATGGAATCTTGTGGTACTATTGACTAACGGGGTGCCCATCAGTAGGGTAATGGACAGTGCGTGGTGCCATACTGAGGCACTTGGGGGAACACATACCTTCTCATTGATAGTGCCAACCTATGCTCTTTGGTTCACAAGAAACATGGAAATACAATAACAACAGCGCTGTGCCTCCACCTGAGGGAACTGAGTGCCCTAGAACACTCTAGCCAGGAACAACTAAGCTGATGAAAGCACATAATAGTCAAGGGGGTGGGCAGTGGCACAGGCAGGGAAGAATGGTGCTTGTGCTTTTTACAGCAATGGCTGGACACTTCTGACAGCAGAGTGAGTAGCACACCTTTATTACAAATCATTGTTCTCCCCATCGCTACTCTTAATTCTGCATAAATGAAATATGTTCATGCAATTTTTCAAGCAGATACTTTATTAGAAGTAGAAGGGGTCTTAATTAGGGTTAAAAAAAGAAAATAAAAAGTGTGTGTTATGTGCTGGGAAGGGTACTGTATCAACTTACTTTGCTAAATCAGTAGGAGGAGAGAGAGCTTAATTGGGAGTGTGGCTTAGACAATATAAAAGCCGGTGACTCCAATTACAACTTCCTGTTGCTAGCCTTTGGAAGACAGAAATATTGCTTGTAGAGCAGAAAGCAGCTAATAGAATCTACCATTTTCTTACTAATTTAACACTTCTATCTCGGCAGGAGTCAGTGTCTGTTGAGATTAAGCAGATAAATACTTTATTAGAAGTAGAAGGGGTCTTATTTAGGGTTAAAAAAGGAAAGAAAATCAGTGTGTGTTCTGTGCTGGGAAGGGTACTGTATCAGCTGACTTTTGCAAAATCAGTAGGAGGAGAGACAGCTAATTGGGGTGGCTTAGACAATATAAAAGCAGCTGACACCAATTACAGCTTCCTGTTGCTGACCTATTTCTTACTAATTGCCCTCATCCCACCCCACCACCCTAAGCCAGTTCTACTTTTATAGCCACTGGATTTGACTGAGAACAGGAACTTCCTGTTTGGCAGTAGGAAGGGAAGATTCATAGAGAAACATTAGTTTTGCCAACCCTAAAGGAAAAAAGTAGCTCGCTCTCCCCACCAGCTGCTGGTGGTCTGACACTGAGCAAGGAAAAAGGAGGCTACTGAAGAATATAGGAAGTTGCTGTCCCAGAACAGGAAGGGTGAGAGTTGTAAGGAGATGAGAGAGTAAGCATACAGAGAAACAGGAGAGGGGACACAAAATAAGACATGATAGGAGTGGTGCAGTGCAATGGCTATGGGGCGGCAGTGTTCTGGGAGACATTCTGGAGGCTGTGATGCTGCCCTATTTGCAGGCACCTCTCTGGTCTGAGGGAGGAGCTGCCCATCTCCAGGCTGACCTGGCTAGGATTTGTGAAACCTCCTCCCCCACCCAGGGACCGTCAGGGCCAATGCCACTACCTCAGAGGTTGCCAAGAAAGAGGATAGGCTGGACCAGGGTGGGCTCAGGAAGGGAGAGGGTGGTGGAACAGAGTTGCAGCCCTCCAGCTGTACCTCTCCACAATTCATATGCTCTTCTGGTGCATAGTGGTTCCTCTATGGAGGCACCTGCAGTGGAGACCAAGGAGGATGCTGGGGACCTTAACAAAGGAGACCCACAGGAGGGTGGCATGGGACCCCACAGGGGAAGGAAACAACTCCTAGAGAGGGACTCAATCATTAGGGGTGTAGAAGTGGGGGAGGAAGGGGAGAGGGAGGTAAGGTGCCTGCCTGGTGCCATGGCTTAGAGGGACAGGAAGCGAACCCTCAGGATCGTGGGAGCAGCTGCACAAGGGAGGGAGCTGGATGTCATTGTCCACCTAGGGACAAATGACCTGGCTAGGAATGGGATCAGAGCAGTGCAAGAGGAGTTTGTAGAGTTGGGAAGGGGCCTTAGACAAGTAGTGCATAGAGTAACCTTCTAGGAGGTGCTGCCTGTCTATGGCAAGGGTGATGATAGGGTACTCCTCACCAGGAATTCAATGAATGGTTAAAAAACTGGTGTGGAGCTCAGGGTTTTGGCTTCATTGGGGGCTGGGGAGCCACCTGGAGGGATGCAGACCTGTACTGGTGTGATGGTCTGCATCTGTCCAGGGGGGAACCAGAATCCTAGGTGAGAGGTTCAAATGCTTCATTGGCTAGCATTTAAACTAGCCAAGGGGGAAGGCACTGAAAAGGAGCAGGGAAATCCCAGCCTCTCTCCCACAAAAGATGGTAACTAGTGAAGTAAGCACCAAGTTAGAGAAGTCATTAGGGGGCAGGACAGAGGTAAATGTAAAAAAAGGCAAAGGCAGTAAGGACAAGGACGGGGCTAAAAGGGGTAAGGCCATCAAAAAGTGGAAGGTGATGAGTACCAATGCCCAAAGTCTGTGTAGCAAGCTCCCTGAACTAGTGGCCTTGATGGAAGAGGGTTGCCTGGATATTGTGGCAGTCACAGAAACATGGTACACAGAGAACCATGACTGGGATGTCAACATACCAGGAAACACAATCTACAGGAGGGACAGGGAGGGTAAAAGAGGAGAGCGAGTAGCTCTCTGTGTAAAGGAAGGAATCAAAGCAACAGTACTAAAGAGTAAACAAGGAGCAGATGAGGCACTCTGGGTCACCCTGGAGACAGGAAATGGCACCACAATCCACATGGGGGTTGTATACAGACCCCCCATCTCAGGGGGAGGGAATGGACATGGAAATGATAGAAGGCATCCTTAGAATGGCAGAAAAAGGGGAGATGTTGTTGATGGGGGACCTGAATATGACAGATGTTAACTGGAGCACCTTTGCTACAGGCACATCCAAGAGCAGGGTCATTCTTGGTGCCCTACAAAGGGCATGCCTCAGACAGCTAATATTGGAACCCACTCGGGAGGGAGCAATCTTAGACCTGGTACTCTCAAATGGGGACGGAGAAAGAATCTCAGATTTAGAAGTGGGTAGCCATCTGGGAACAAGCGACCACCAAACAGTGTAGTTCACGATAAACACAGCCATACAATAAAGCCATGCAAAAGCAAGAGTATTGGACCTTAGGAGGGCTGACTTTGGGAAAATGAGAGAGTGCCTCAGAAAAGCACTAGCAAACAGGCAAGAAGGAGGGGTGGAGCAACAATGGGGAGTAATCAAAACAGCCATCACAGAGGCAACAAGTCTTTGTGTAAAGCAAATCAACAAAACACACGAAGGAAAAAAACGCTATGGTTCTCAAAAGAGGTGGCAGGGAAGGTTAAGGAGAAAAGGATAGTATTCAGGAAATATAAGGAAACACAGAAGGAGCAAGACAGAGAACTTCATCAGTTAAAGCAGAAAGAGGCAGGGAAGGCAGTCAGAATAGCAAAGGCCCAAACCAAGGGAAGGATAGCCAACTCTGTTAAGAAGGTGGATAAGACCTTTTATAGGTACATTAGGGAGCAAAAAAGACCAAAGGAGGGACATTGAGGCTTAATAAAGGGAAGGGAATGTGAGCAGAAGGCGACAGTGAAAAAGCAGGTATACTGAATGAATATTTCTGCTCAGTATTCACAAAGGAAGAGGGGGGTACCTAAACCAAACAAGAAAACACTCTGAAGACGGGGTCGATACCAGTCCATTTACAGAAGAAAGAGTTCTGAAAGAACTAATAAAATTGAAGGTGGACAAAGCAATGGGGTCTGATGGATTCACCCCAATTCTAAAAGAACTAAGGGTAGAACTAGTGACACCGCTGACTACTCTCTTTAACAAATCATGGGAAGATGGGGTGGTACCTGAGGACTGGAGGAAGGCGGATGGGATTTCTTCACAAAGTGGGAGCAGGACAGAGGTAGAAACTACAGACCAGTTAGTTTGACCTCAGTGGTAGGAAAATGATGGAATCACTTCTGAAGGAAAGAATTGTTGAGTACCTAGAGGCCAGTGGAGCACAGGACCCAAGGCAGCATGGATTCACGGTGGGAAGGTCATGTCAGACGAATCTAATAGATTTCTTTGACTGGGTGACCAAAGTAGTAGAACAGGGAGTGGCTGTGGACATGGCCTACCTAAATTTTAACAAGGCATTTGATACAGTCCCACATGAAAGATTAATACACAAGTTAGCCAGCTTTGGAGTGGGTCCCAAGTTGGTAGCCTGGATAAAAAATTGGCTAGACAACAGGACGCAAAGGGTAGTAGTAAACAGAGTACACGGTGAAGAAAGGAAGGTTACTAGTGGGGTACCACAGAGTTCAGTACTGGGACTGGTCCTTTTTAATGCCTTTGTAAGTGACGTTGCAGAGGAACTGGAAGGAAAAGAATGTCTCTTTGCAGATGACACAAAGATCTGCAACAGGATTGATACACAAGCTGGAGTGGAAAGGATGAGAAGGGACTTGGCAAGGTTGAAGGAATGGTCAAATGTATGGCAGCTCAGATTCAATGCAAAGAAGTGCAAGGTAATGCACCTGGGAAACAAAAACCCAGGGGAAGAGTACACAATGGGGGGTGAGATACTGACAACAGTAAAAATGGAAAGATACCTGGGGGTAATTATATCAGATGACCTAAAAGTGGGCAAGCAATGTGAGAAGGCAGTAAGGAAGGCTGGGGGGATACTGGGAGGCATAGGGGAGGCATCAATAGTAGAAAACAGGAAGTTGTTATCATTCTGTACAGACAGTTGGAGGCCCAATCTGGAGTACTGTGTGCAGTTCTGGAGATCCTGCCTCTGCAAAGACGAGACAGAGTGGAGGCTGTCCATAGGAGGGCAACCAAATGGAGCAGGGTCTGCACCAGAAGACATATGAAGAAAGACTAAAGGAGCTTAATATGTATACCCTTGAGGAAAGAAGGGAGAGAGGGGACATGATAGAAACGTTCAAGTACCTCAAGGGAATCAGCAAAGTCCAAGAGGGTAGCATCTTTCAGAAAAAGGATTGTACAAGAACAAGGGGGCACAATTTGAAGATAGAGGGGGGACGGCTCAGAGGTAATGTGAGGAAGTATTTTTTCACAGAGAGGGTTGTGGATGCATGGAACAGCCTTCCTGAGGAGGTCGTGGAGTCAAGAACAGTGGGGGAATTCAAGAATGCATAGGACAGACATAAGGTAGTCCTAGTTGGGGGTAGCAGGAAGTAAGCTGTTGGTTAACTAGAATCTGCAGCTTATCTGTTAGGTAGGAAAATGGGCAGACTAGGTGAGCCAAGCAGTCCATATCTGCCATCAAATTCTATGTTTCTATATTTCTAATTACTGTTCTCAATAATAGACTTAAGAAAACACTGCACTCAGACTTCAAATTTTTAATCAACTGGGAACAAATTTATTTTTAAGTTGGTGTACTCAGGCTTAAATGTCAGTGCGAAATGGTAATATAGTACAGTTAATTTTACAGGTACCTTTTGTCACATCAGTAACTTGGGCTCTTGGGCCATTTGGTCACCTCCAATATTATTGGTCACATTTGGTAATAAAGCAATGTGGTATGGTCAGGGGTTATGCTAATGATCTGTTAATCACTCTCTAGGGATGTCAGGCATCTAGAGTATGGAGTTCAGTACTGGTGCCCACACCTCAGAAAGGACATTAACCTGCTGGAGAAGGTTCTGAGGAGGGCTACAAAGATGATAGTGGGTCAGTAAGGTAAGGGCATATGAGGAGAGGTTGAGGGCATTGAACATGTGCTCCTGGAAGACAGGAGAGAGAGAGAGAGAGAGAGAGAGAGAGAAGGAGAGAGAGAGAGAGAGAGAGAGAGAGAGAGAGAACAAGATTGGGACCTTTAAGTACTTGAAAGGGATAAATAAGGTTGATAAGGAGATCTCTTTAAGCCGAGTGGCAATCCTTAACATGAGGGCAGTCTTAAGCTAGAGGGTGGGAGGTTTAGGAGGGAGGTCAGGAAGCAATTCTTCACATAGAGGGTGATGGACACTTGGAATGCACTGCAAAAAGAGGTCATCTTGTTGAAGACAGTAGGCAGCTTTAAGTGAGGCTAGGATAGGCATATGGGGAAGGTAAGGATCATGGTTTGGGAGGAGTGGCGGAATGGGGAGGGAGGGCAGAGACATTAGCTCAAGCTGTGGACCCTGCAATATGAGCAGACTTGATAGACCAAATGGGCTTCTTCTGCTGGCGTCTTTGTATGTTATGTGGCATGAAGCATGTGAGTGGCAATGCCCTTAGAGGGTGAGTAACCATTAGCATAACCCTGAGAATGCCTTATTGTTATCATAAAAATATTTCTTAAATGGTGCTGTACCCTGTTCAGCATGTGATTAGGCCCTACATGTATTGTTAACAAAGGATTAATGTTCCTTTATTTATTCCAGTTTTGTTAGCTGGGAAAGGAGGGCTGGGTAATTCTGCTTATTTGCAACCTCATCTCTAGGGAAGGAGGAGATACAGATGCAAACTAACATTTTGATTCAGGTTAAGCTGTTGGTGGAATTTTTATTTTTTTTTTTTGTGAATTTTTGGGGCTTCACTTATTTCCTATATTGCTATTGTTTTTCCATGTTTCCTGCAACCAAAACATAAGGTTAATTGAATGCTTATAGCCACCAGTAAGCTCTGCGTTTGAGACCCATTTTAAAATTCAAAAGAGCGATCTACATGTAGCTACAGTATGGAAATGAAACACCCCCTGTGGGCATCAAGTATCAAGTCCCTAGAAGGGTGATTGTAAAACGCATGTAGATATATACTGTATCAACACTGCAAAAAAAGTGTGTTAATGCAGGCATTAGGGTTGACTGTAAAGTGCACAAAGCAGGGAAATGAAAAACATTAGGATTGTAGGTCTCCAGAGTCTTGGTGAATCAGTGGTGGGGTATTCCTTGGGGCTGTCAACCCTAATGCCCACTGCTCCTCCCAAGTCCATAGCATCCTGTCCAAAGCACAAGGTTCAACTCCAACCATTCACATTTCAGGACTGTGCCATACAGTACGGTCTGCATGCCCATTGGCTCATGCAGTGGACCAGTGGGCGTATAGCCGTACTGTACACTGTCAGTCAGCGGGCGGCATGCGGGTGGGGCGCTGCCATCTGCCACTGATGGAGGGGTGGGGTGACAGGTCTGAGTGGACGGGTGAGGGGTACTCACTGGACCACCAGGGAGGTTACAAGTATTTGAAGCCCATGATCGGGCTGGGGTTCGGTCCACTAGACCACCAGGGAATATGTGTATTTATTTAAGCCCGTGATCAGGCAGGGGTTCGGTCCACTGGAACACCAGAGATACATTTAATATTATAATGCCCGCGATCGGGCTGGGGGGCAGGTCCACTGGACCACCAGGGATTCTTTTTATCTTTACAATGCCCACGATCAGGAAGGGGAGCAGGTCCACTGGACCACCAGGGATTAAGCAGCTACGTTTAATCCCATGATCAGGCATGGGGGGCACGGCACCTGGCCTGTGTCTTAGGAGGTCGGGTGGCCACCCACAGCTGACAGCTGCCGTGTTGCACCCAGCAATATGGTGGCTGGCCTTTGGGTGTCCCCTGACTTGATCCTTTTTTTTCTGGCAGATCTGTATGCTTCCCTGTGTGGCACAAGATGGGTTTGTGCCTGCATATGCACCGCACATCTCAGGCTGAATATTGGGATGCGCAGCATATGCATGGGCATGCCCCCTGCACTTGAGCCGCATACATTACTGGTGCAACCTGGTGCATCGGGATTTGCGCAATGCAACATCCCCCTTTGAATATCGCACGGGGCGCATCAGTGGGTTGCACATGGCGCAATACTGTTGCATCATGCACAACCCCTTTGAATATCCCGCCCAGAAAGTATAAGTTTAGGCCAAAATCTATTTTTTGTCCTATAGTTACAGATGCAGCAATCCAGACATACCAAAATGTGGTCCTTAAACAGGTAGACACATTATTTACAAAGAAATGGTATAATGTCCCAAATTTGACATCAAAAGAGGCAATAACCTTAGAAAATCTGAGGAACCTGAAAGATGAAATATTCAAATGATCAGACAAAGGGGGGAAAATTGTGGTCCCTAATAAAAACGACTATGAGCTGGAGGCTGCTAGATTGCTTTCTGATAAGGAAACCTATACACATCTTGAAAGAGACCCTATGATGGAATTTCAGAAAACATTATGGGATTTAATTGATGAAACGACCAGACATGGCTTTGTTAGTGAAAAAGAGGGTGAATTTTGGAAAGTTAAAACACCTGTCATCCCTACTTTTATGACTTACCAGAAGTACATAAAAATAAAGAAAACCCTCCAGGCTGCCCAATGATTTCTGGGATAGGTTCTTTAAGTGAAAATCTTTCAAAATTCTGTGATTTGTTTTCTTCAACCTATAGTATTAAATTTATCTTCTTACGCTAGGGATTCAGCACATATACTGGAAAAACTGGATGGGTTACAGTGGAAGGAAGAGTATAATTGGATCTCTGTAACTGTGACCTCTCTTTATATTTCAATACTTCATAGCATGGGTTTGGAAGTGTTAACATTTTTTCTAAGACAAGATCAGATAATGCACCACCAAACAAGTTTTTCAGGATGCAATGCAGTTTATTCTAACACATAAGCATTTTTTGTTTAATGGAAAGTTTTATTTACAACAATTTTCTGGAGAGTGAAATGCAAGAACTTGACATTAAAGACAACTCTAAACACAGGTTTAAACAAGGACACTCCTGTACTATGAACCTAGTCGCTTTCTATAATACCATTAACCAGGGATTGGATAACAACACACCTATGGATGTTATCCTCCTGGATTATAGTAAAGCAATCGATAAGGTAACCCACACTATTCTCATATCTAAGCTTCTCGACCTTGGCTTTTCAAATAACATTGTTAGATGGATCAATTGCTGGCTGACAGGTAGATCCCAGTGCATCAAGATCAACAGAGTACTGTCCAGTAGGGTGGGTGTTACTAGCAGTGTGCCACAGGGATCCGTTCTGGGCCCAGTTTTGTTTAATGTGTTCATTTCTTACATGCAGATTGGTCTGGAGAACACACTCTCTAAATTAGCAGACAACACCAAGTTAGGTGGTAGGGTAGACTCTGATATTAATAGGGCTGTACTTGCAAATGACCTTTAATCATTAAAACTATGGCCCCATACGAACAAAATGACATTTAACACAGACAAGTGTTCAGTCCTTCACTTAGGTCATACTATCAAATAAACATATACATTAAATAATAATAAAACACTAAAATCTTCCACCTGTGAAAAAGATCTGGGGATTTATATAAATGATAGTCTTTCCTCCACCAAACATTGCAGTCACATAGCCAAAACAGCAAATTTACTCTTAAGAAGGATCAGTCATACATTTATATCTAAAACAGAGGAATGTATCATCCATTTGTACAGATCTCGTGTCAGACCCTATGCTGACTATGGGTCATCCGTATGGAGCCCTTATCTGGTCAAAGATATACATAAAATTGAACAAATCCAATGGAGGGCAACAAGGATGGTCCCCTACCTAGCATCACTGCCCTACCCAGAAAGACTACAGAAAACAGGCCTCCACTCATTTGAATTTAGGAGAAGTAGAAGTGACCTTTTGTTTCTGTATAAAATATTAAAATCACCTTCTCTTATGGTTCAGTGTGGCATCAGTATGTCACTAAGAAAAGCAGTGCCTAGACTCCACAATAGACAATTAGTAGTTTGTAGAGCAAGAACTAACAAAAGGTTACATTTCTTTTCTGTAAGAACACCAAGGCTTTGGAACTGACTATCCCAGGAACTAGTTGATAGTGACACATTTGAATTATTTAAAACAGGCACTGATTAATGGCTTGCTGAAAATTATCACAGGGTCTAATTTCCCACTGATGTGGGGGACAATCCAGATGGGCCCTGGCCTTCTTTTGTCCATGTAATCCTAGTAATCCTAGTAACACAGGGGCACAGCAATGGGTGCAACAGTAGCACCAACCTACGCCAACCTATATTTAGGTTGGTGGGAGGAAAGATATATATTTTTAATGAGGGCAATGATTATCAGGATAAAATTGTCCTTTGGAGTTGTTTCATTGATGACTTGCTAATAATTTGGTCAGGCACTGAAGTAGAAGCAAAACATTTTGTTATGGGCTTGAATGACAATGATATGAATCTGGAGTTTACTTACCATTTAAGCAAAGAAAAGATTTAATTTCTTGGCCTATCTTTGAGAGCAGTTGATGGGGAGATGGTTGAAACAAGTTGTTTCAGAAAAAAAACAGCAGATCATGTAGTACTTCATGCAGAAAGTGCACATCCACTGAGGTTAATTTCATCTATCCCATACGGACAGTTCCTTAGATTAGGGAGAAACTGTTCATCAGAAGCAATTTTTGATTGTCAGTCAGAGGAAATGTTGAAAAGATTTATCAAAAGGGGATATATAGAATCAGATTTGTGCGAGGCAAGAGAAAGAGCTAAGTCACAAAATAGACAAACACTGCTAATCCCTAAAAACAACCAAAAAGTATGTACAAAGAACATGACTTTTGTGTTGGAGTACAATGGAATTGCATCAAGAGTTAAAAATGTATTATTAAGCAATCGGAAGTTTTTAGATCATTGTAATATTCCAAATCTATTTGTAGAGGCACCATGTGTTACTTATAGTAGAGCTAAAAACATTGGGGACTTGATTTCATCAAGTCATTATGTCCCAAATAGGGACCGTGCACTAACATGGCTCCCTGATAGACCAATGGGCTGTTTTAAGTGTGGTCACTGTGCAGCCTGCAGATATGCAGTACAAGGAAAAATATTTCAACATCCAACAAAGGATAACAAAGTGGATATTGTAGAATTTGTGAATTGTTCCATTGAATATATAATGTATGTGGCACAATGTCCCTGTCCAAAATTGTATGTGGGTAGGACAGTGAGACAGGCGAAGGAAAGATTGTTACAGCATATTAGAAATATCATGAATAATAACATAGACTCATCTGTTGCATCACACTTTTTGGATTGCCATGCCATTAATCCCTCATTTCTGAAATTTATGATTATTGACCATGTGAAGTTACCCTTGCGCAAAGGAGATAGAAGACAGTTACTGACACAAAAAGAATCTAGATGGATTTTTACATTGGGCTATCTGTCTCCTGGAAGTCTAAACAAAGACCTGGATCTAATAGTATATTTATGAAATATGTTGTACATCGCGCATTGTTGTTTTCTGTTTACTATTTGTATCTCTCTTTTTCCTTTCTTTCTTTAATCCTAATTCACGAAAGGACTAATGCTGCCCTTAAATTTTTTTCATTTCCTTTCCATGTTATGATGCCCAAACTTTTGTTATTTGAACCCGTCTCTGTTTATTTTATTTAAAAAATCTTTTTTGCACAGGTGTGATAGACATGTGTGAGCAACCTTTATTAAATTGCCTGGTGTATTTATGTTCTGGTATTCCTTTAAGTGTAATAATGGGGATAATCCTCACACCGTCTGACACATCACTGTCTCCTCTATTCAGACTTAGGATGGCTTCCTCCTAATGAATTAAGGCTTCATGCATATGGCTCTATCATTGATAACATTGTTTGCCTACAAATACCTGCATCCCTTGCAGAACTTTTCCAAAATCTGACTCCTTGCTATGGGCTGAGGTCTGCCGACCAGGCCCCTGTCTTCATCTCCAGACATAAAACCGCTTAAGGCGCTAGTGCTTTCACCTGCCATGCCCACAAATACTGGAACTCCCTTCCACTAGCTTTGCGCTAATCACCATCTCATTCATCTTTTAAAAAAGGGCTGCAACACTATCTTGATTCATCCCACAAGTGCTCCTGCTTCAAACCTCCATAGCTTCTTTCGTTCCCAGCCTCCTCTTCCATGGCATTTACTGATCTGATCCTCTATATGCTATGCACTTCTCCTTCCAATCTGTCCCACCTCCCATCTTACTTTCCCTCCCAACCCTCTCTTCTTGGCTTTTACTTCTATCACTTACTAGTATCCTTCCCCTTGTACAATATTCATTCCCTTATTAGCACTAAAATGTTCAATCTGTTCATATTTTTTTCTTCCTTAAAGCAAACTGTAGTGTAGGTTTTTGGTTTGTACTGCTTCTCTCTTATTTTTATTTATTTATTTTTTTCCTCTACACTGGTATTACATTTGCTAATTGCTCTGTATAATATTGTCAACCATTTTCTGTACTTGTATCAAAATGTTTCCCTGTATTGTTGTACTGTACCCTCCCGGGTCATGCCTGAAAATAGTCATTGCTATGGCTAGTGTACCTACCTGGTAAACAAAAACTAAATAAATAAAGTGTTGCTGAAAATATGGAAGACCCCCTTCCAATCCCCTTTTCCCCCCTTCCACCCCTTTCCTCCCAAAACCCTTTCCCCCACCGCACTTCCTTACCCTTTTCCCTCTTCTTTTTCCTTCTTTACCTTAAAATATTTTAAAGGATCCCCTTTATTCTTTAAAAGGATTATAAATAAAAATAAGAAAACAAAATGGGGATCTGTTTTACCAGAACGACACCAGGAAAAGTTAAATTTCTAACATATAATAACCTTGTCATTAAGTGAAAAAAAGGTTAAAGAAATAAAGTGTTGCTCTTCTAAAATGTTAATTTTTGTAAGTAGTTTTCACTAGGGTTATACTGCACTTTTTTACTGGCACTAAGCACTGTCTGTGATTTATGTAAGGTATAAGAATGAAATGCTGTTTTTCAATTGGATTTTACGGTCATGTGATGCTAATTGTATGTGTATTTAACTGTGATGTGTATAGTGGACTCCACCCCCCCCCCAATGAAGAGGGTTCCATTTGTTGGTCAGTTATGATATAAAATAAATATTTAAGCCACAATCCAACTGCATCACGATTATTCGTGTTTTGGGATTTTCTGCTGTGTGACTGCTGATTGCAGACTTTAAGCACCTGGTAGCGTATCTAATTTGTGTTTTTTTTTTATGTTTGCTTGCACGCATGTGCAAGAAACATAGTGCCATCATCCGAGATTTTGGAGGTGTGTCACCCCCTCTTCCAATTCAGTCAGTGTGTTGCCAGGCGTGGCCCCTGTCCGCCAATGCATGCTGGAGCTGTCTATGACAAGCTCCAAAATGCAGTGGCATAGTTGAAAGGGGAGCTATATTCAGTGAGCAGCGATAAGATATCGCCTGCTCATGGGCAGCTCCCCTACACACACACACACACACACACGTGCACGATACCACGACTCCTCACATATCTGATAGCCGACGGGGGTGCCCAACCGCCGCGGCTGTGCTGCGCCTCCCCAAAGTTTAAAATGCCATGCTGGTGCCCACCCCAGCATGGCAATCAATGGTATAGCTGACGGGTGCCCAATCTCCCATCAGCTTCACTGTCCCCCCGAGTACAGGTGCCACGCTGGGAGCCCACCCAGCGTGGCAACAAATGCCATGGCTGATGGGGGTGCCCAATCCTGTCATCTCCATGCCCCCCAGCCTTCCTTCTGCCACGCTGGGAGCCCACCCCAGCATGGCAAACATCCTACGTTGTCTTTTTTTAAATACTTGAAAGAAAAACGGTCCCATGCAGTCTTCCTGACCCCCTACCCACAACCCGCACCCACCCACTGCACACCCTGCCTTCCCACACCCCCCTCCCATACTTACTACCGAGCTCGGCACGACGATCTTCGTGGACCGGGAACATGTCTGCACTTCAAAGTCAACCGCGAACTGAGAAAATGCCAGTAAGCTGTATAATGGGATAGATAGGGTTTTTCAACTTTGTTGCATATTCAGGCTATTTTTGATTTTGCACCAAATTTTCAACATGGGGTTTTGGGACCCCTTCATGAATGCTGTCACTGTCATGGCATTGTTCAGGCGTCTGGTAGTGATTTCAAGAGTCACTGCAAAAATCACCTTTCAGGACCAATTAATGAAAAGACACTGCCAGTGTTCATAGGTGAGCTCTCAAGAAGCCTATTTTGAAAATTTGGTGGAGAAAAATCCAAAAAACAACTGTTTTTCGAGCGTGCATTGCTCAGTTCCTACGCATGATCGTAAGTTTGCGAATTTTCAATATTTTCACTCCAGATTTTCAACATTGCCATTTTACCACACCTTCTTATGAGTAGTACAGCTGTCATTTTTCACATCTCACCCAAAACGTGTTTCCGCCCATGTAGTGCACAATGGCGCAGTCGGTGTGCGAAACCAATGTATGGGACAAATTAAGAAACCACAGTGATACTGTTCATGAGCAGAGGTCTTAAATGGCTATGTTGAAAATTTGGTGAAATATTAAAAAATAAACGACTGTTTTACGAGCATGCATTGCACAGTTCCTACACACGCTCGTAAGTTTGTGAATTTTCAATATTTTCACTTCAGATTTTCAACATTGCCATTTTACCACACCTTCTTATTAGTTGTTAGCTGTCATTTTTCACATCTCACCCAAAACATGTTTTCGCCCATGTAGTGCACAATGGCGCAGTCGGTGTGCAAAATCAATGTATGGGACAAATTAAGAAAATCACAGTGACACTGTTCATGAGCAGAGGTCTTAAAATGGCTATGTTGAAAATTTGGTGAAAAAATTCTAAAAATTATTTTACTTGGTGCCGCCATGCTTGTACAGTTCCTACGCACGTCAGAAGTTCAAGAAATTTTCAATATTTTCTACCCAGATTTTCAACATTGCCATTTTTACCACACCTCCTTATGAGCAGTACAGCTGTCATTTTTACATCTTGCCCAAAATGTATTTCTGCCCATGTAGCGCACAATGGCGCAGTCGATGTGCGAAATCAATGTATGGGACACATTAAGAAAATCACAGTGACACTGTTCATGAGTAGAGGTCTTAAAACGGCTATGTTGAAAATTTGGTGAAAAAATTCCTAAAAATGACTGTTTTACGAGTGTGCGTTGAGCAGTTCCTATGCATGCTCATAAGTTTGCGAATTTAATATTTTCACTCCAGATTTTCAGCATTGCCATTTTATTACACTTCCTTATGAACAGTACAGCTGCCATTTTTCATATGCGGCCCAAAATGTGTTTTTGCACATGTAGCACACAATGGTGCTGTTGGTGTGCGAAAGCAATGTTTGGGACAGATTAAGAAAATCACAGTTACACTGTTCATGAGCAGAGGTCTTAAAATGGCTATGTTGAAAATTTGGTGACAAAAGTCCATAAAATGACTGTGTTATGAGTGAGCATTGCGCAGTTTCCACGCACTGTAAGTTCATGACTTTGTAATATTTTAAGTCCAGATTTTCACCAGTGGTATTTTTCCACACTTACTTATTTACAGTACAGCTGTCATTTTTCACAACATGGCGAAGTGTGTTTTCACTTTCAGTGCAGAGATGTGGTCGCGCAGGAAATCATTGTTCGGGACAGATAAAGAAAATCACAGTGACACTGTTCATGATCGGAGGCACCAAATGCCTGAGCTGACAATCTGCTGTAAAAATCCCAACCTAATTATATTACTGGTGTGCGCTGCACAGTTTCTATGTACGCCATGACTTCACCATTTTTTTAAATATTTTTACTGCAGATTTGCAACATTGCCATTTTTTACACCTCCCCATGAACAGTACAGCTGTCATTTTTTACATCCTGTTCGGAATGTTTTTGCACCTGTGGTGCTAAATGCCGTAGTTGCTGTGCATAAGCAGTTTTCAGCTAACAAACTGATATTCCCCCTGTTCATGAGGTTGGGTCACAAAACCATGTTGAACATTTGGAGTGAAAATACCAACGAATGCCTGAGGTATTAGGGTTTCCAACCATAACGCCCAACCCTGTAGAGAATGACAGGCATCAGGGGTGTGACTTGGGATTCTTGCCTGTAATGCTCATACCATTCCACACCCTGCAGCCAGTGAGAGGCATCGAGGTATGCCTTGGACTCTTCGCACCAAAGTTCATCCCATTCTCCCTATATCGCACTCCATCTCACCGTATTTCTAATGGAATGGGGTGCTGAGCAAGGGCCAAAGACCCTAAGAACACTGTGACACTTGTCAGTGTCTGCAGGGTGGGTGTGGGTAATGGCATGGCCGTTATGCCTGACAACCCAAAGGCACACCCCAATGCCTGTCACTCTCTGCAAGGTGGTGGTGGGGTTGGCTTCAGTTCAGTACTTCACTGCCATTCCTATTATGCAGCTCTGTAACTTCTACACTACCACTGCCACTGCCAGCAAGCAAACATTCAGCATTGACAAATGCTTGTTTAAGATATGTCAGCTGCCAGGCTAAGAGCTGTTCCACACATCACACTTACTAACGTCAGGTAAACAGTCTTCTAATTAAACAAAGGGAAAAGAAAAAGTACCTCAGATATAACAGGTAATGGTTGGCTGCTTTAAAATCTAATATTAGTTTTAGGCAGTACAGTAGCTCTTTAAAGGAACTTCCTGTGTTCACTGACATAAACAAAGAGTTCTTTATTGTTTTATAATATATTAAATTGTAGTATTTATTTTGAATGTTGTGGCCATGAGGATGGTGTGTGTGTGTATGTATGTGTGTGCATGCTTGCTGTAGCTTAATATATTTTTTTCCCCCAGAAGGACACATTTCAGGAAACGAGCGGTGATCAGTGGGGTGCCGCAGGGGTCAGTGCTAGGACCACTAATCTTTAACATCTATGTTAGTGACCTAGCACAGGGTCTGGAGGGATGGGTGTGCCTGTTCACAGATGATACAAAGGTCTGCAATAGGGTGGATTCACCTAGTGGAGTGCAAGTCATGAGGCAGGACCTGGAGAGGCTGGAGAGGTGGTCTGACACCTGGAAATTGAAGTTTAATGCACAAAAGTGCTCACTGATGCACCTGGGGAGGAGGAATAGGAGGGAAACTTACTCCCTTGGGGGGGTAATTAAGGAGAAGGAAACAGAAAGGGACCTGAGGATTATGGTATCGCGTGACCTCAAGGTGGGCAGCCAGTGTAGCAGGGTGGTGGGAAAGGCAAATGGAATGTTGGCCTGCATTACGAGGGGTTTTAATAGCAGGAAGAGGGAGGTGTTCATGCCATTATACAGAACCATGATCAGGCTACATCTGAAGTATGGGATGCAGTTCTGGAGGCCTCACCGACAAAGAGACGTTGAGTTGATGGAGAGGGTACAGAGAAAGGCAACCAAAATGGTTCGAGGGATGCAGGATGTGCCCTATGAGAAAAGATTGAGAGGGCTGAATTTGTACCTTCTGGAGACTGGGGGCATGATTGAGACCTTTAAGTATCTGAAGGGAATAAATAACATGGAGGGTGATAGCTTGTTCAAATTGAAGAAGGGAGCGAACACGAGGGGATATAGCCTCAAACTGGAAGGTGGGAAATACAGAGGTAATGTCAGGGGGCAGTTTTTCATGGAGAGGGTGGTGGAGGCCTGGAACAAGCTGCCGGAGGAGGTAGTGGCAGCTGAAATGGTGGAGGGGGTTCAAGAGGGCTCGGGATAGATTTAAGGGGTTGGAAAAAGTGGGTGAAAGCATAACAGAAGAGGGGGGAGGTAGGGTGTTGGGCAGACTAGAAGGACCATGGGGCCTTTCTCTGCCATCACATTTCTGTGTGTGTATCTGTGTAAAGCATAGTAAACAAGCATTTGTCAATGCTGAATGTTTGCTTGATGGCATTGGTATTGGTAGTGTAGGAGTTAGAGAGCTGCATAATAGGAATGGCAGTGAAGTATTGAACTGAAGCCAACCCCGCCACCACCCTGCAGAGACTGACAGGCATTGGGGTGTGCCTTTGGGTTGACAGGCATAACGGCCATGCCATTTCACCACACCCTACCCTGCAGACACCGACTAGTGTCATGGTGTGCCTTGGGGTCTTTGGCCCTTATTCTCACCCCATTCCATCAGGAAATACAGTGAGATGGATGCTGTATAGAGAATGGGGTGAACTTTGGGGCCAAAAGGGTCAAAACAGACCTCAATACCCTCTCACTGGCTGGGGTGTGGAATGGTATAAGCATTACAAGCGAGAATCCCAAGTCACACCCTGGATGCCTGTCAATCTCTATAGGTGGGGCGTTATGGCCTGGAATCCTAACATCTCGACAAGTTTATTATTTCACCCAAATTTTCAACATGGGTTTTTGTGACCCCTACCTTATGAACAGTGGCATATCAGTTTGCTAGCCAAAGCTGATTTTGCACAGTGACTACGTCATTTGGCACCACAGGTGTGAAAACACATTTCGAACAGGATGTGAAAAATGACAACTGTACTGTTCGTGGGGAGGTGGAAAAAATGGCAATGTTGAAAATCTGCAGTGAAAATATAAAAAAAAAATGTTGCGGTCACGAGCATGTGTAACTGGGCAATGCACACTCATAATGCAATTAGTTTGGGGATGTTTTACAGCAGGTTGCCAACACAGGCATTTTGGAACCTCCTCTCATGAACAGTGTCACTGTGATTTTCTTAATCTGTCCTGAACAGTGATTTCCCACAGCGACCCGCATTTCTGCACTGGAAGTCGAAAACACATTTGCCAAGTGTGAAAATGACAGCTGTACTGTTCATAAGGAACTATGGAAAAATGCCAGTGGTGAAAATCTGGACTGAAAATGTTAGAAATCCATGAACTTACGAGGGTGCATGGAAACTGCGCAATGGTAGCTTGTAACACAGTCACTTTATGGACTTTTTTCACCAAATTTTTAACATAGCCATTGTAACACCTCTGCTCATGAACAGTGTCACTGTGATTTTGTTAATGTGTCCCATACATTGAGTTTGCACATCGACTGCGCCATTGTGCACTACATGGGCGGAAACATGTTTTGGGCAAGATGTGAAAAATGACAGCTGTACTGCTCATAAGGAGGTGTGGTAAAATGGCAATGTTGAAAATCTGGAGGAAAATAATGAAATTCACGAACATATGAGCATGCGGAACAGCGCAATGTATGCTCATAACACAGTAATTTTATGGAGTATTGTCACCAAATTTTCAATATAGGCATTTTAGGACCTCTGCTCATGAACAGTGCCATGGTCAGTTTCTTAATCTGTGTGGAACACTGATTTCCCACACCGACTGCGCTATTCCACGCCGGAAATGCGAAAACACATTTCATCCAGGGTGTGAAAAATGACAGCTGTACTGTTCACAAGGAGGTCTGAAAAAATGCCAGTGTTGAAAATCTGGGGTGAAAATACTGCAGATTCGCAAAGTTACGTGTGTGCATAGCAACTGCACAACGCATACTCGTAAAAGTCATTTTTTGGATTTTTTCCCACCAAATTTGCAACTTAGGCTTTTTGAGAGCCCACCTCATGAACACTGGCACTGTCATTTCGTTACTCGGTCCTGAAAGGTGATTCTGCACAGTGACCGCAAAAATCACCTTTCGGGGCTGATTAACGCCATGACAGTTACAGAACTAATGAGATGGAGTCCCAAAAACCCCACGTTGAAAATTTGGTGGCAAAATTCCAAAAAATGCCTGTGATATGCATCAAAGTTGAGAAAACCCTATTTATTCCATTATACAGCTTACCTGCATTTCCTCAATTTGTGGTCAGCTTTGAAGAGTGCAGGACGTGTTCCCGATCCACTGAAGATCCCGCACTGGACTCTGGAGGTAAGTATGGGGTGAAGGGGGGTGGGAGGCAGGGTACAGTGGGTGGGTGCGGGTTGTGGGAGGGGTCCAGGGAGACCACCGGGGACCATTTTCATTACAGGTAATAAAAAAAAGACATCGCAGAATGGTTTAATTTACAGGGCAATGTGGCATGCTAGGGTGGGCTCCCAGTGTGCCAACTGAGTCTTTGGGGGACCGCTGTAATAGCGGATTAGGCACCCCGTCCAGTACACAACAAGAAGTCATAATGCCTTCAGGATTGGGCACCCTGGCGGCAGACAAGAAAAGTTGGGAGGGTATATATTGCCAACAGGAAGTTGGCTCCCCATCGGCAACATACATCTGGGGCACTGCAGCCGATGAGGATTGGGCCCCGTGGCAGAAACAAACGTGCTGGGGGCAGCATGCTGCCAGGGAGATTAGGCACCCCCGGCAGGGAGGGGTTAATATTGTTTGTAAACAGGCGGCAAGCGCTGCCATGTTCGCAAACAATATCAGGCTGTAAAGGTCCCACCCTGCAATGACAGGTCGCCTCATTGCAGCGAATGGCTGGACGCTGCAATGACGAGGCAGTCCCTGATTGCAGCAGCTATTTTTTCAAGTTGGTGGCAAGGTTCCAAACTAGTGTCACCAGCTGTGTCCCCCATTATTGGTGGACATCACACACATCCCAAAATGCCCTGCCGGTATTGGCCTCAACAGTGCTGCATCTCCAGAACCTGCTTCAGCACCAAGCTGCCGCAATATGTTTCTAGCGCTGCGTGCAAGCAAACATAAAAATGCCTGCTGATTGCTATATAATTACTGTACCTCGGATAATTCACATAAGGCCTGGCATATGTCTGAGACAGTTCTTATCAGATAGTGTCTTAGGAGGTTAAAAAAACAATGTCAATCTTTGTACATTTTTTCCTGGGAAAAGGTGACATGTATGAGGTACAATTCTTTCTTGAAAGACAATACTTGCTTAGCTGAAGCTTGTAGCAAGAGCATATTTAAATGTGAAAGTTGTTGCATTTTGAAGGGGGTAAACAAAACTCCAGTTTAATAGACAACCAATATTTAATAAGCTGTTTCAGCTTCCTAATCGCCATCTGATAAGCAGCTTTAGTGCTGTCTCCAACATTCTAAACAGAAAGATTGGTCAAAGCTTCTGCAGCTCAGTCTCGAGTGGCCTGCAGTCTGGCACTGGAAACAAACAATTGGGATGTGCTTCAAGTCCGGGAACTTGGACTGTTTCTCTACTCGGCTCCAGGGCCATTGTGTTCCTAGGCTTTATTTAGTTTTTCCTGCCCACCTGCCCTAACCCTGACCGCTATTAAATACCCCATCTCCCCCACACTAACACAGCCACTCCCATCTCTCGCCCTGACTTGTCCTCTCTCTTTCCTTTGGACCTCCACTGTTCTGAACAAGGTCATCACCAAACTTTAAGGGTACACAGCAGACTATAAGGCCAGGACACCCTCCTAGCTCCATCACATTTTAATCTCTTTACTTTCCTCCCTCCCAAGACCCTCCTTGTTGTGCCACCACCCTTTTCCAATCTTGAACATGGCAATCAGACTAATGCCAATTCTATACTCCTGCCCACTCTCTGTTTGCAGCCACTGAATGACCCTAAATCAGCTGACCCTCTTATCTCGGAGCTCCCCTATGGCAACATCTACAGCATTATAATGTTCATGCATAGTTGTGGCTCACCTGCCAACTGCATACCTAACAACACACCCTGGCCTACCTGGCCCAGAACGCATCCAGCTCAGCCAGGGCTTCCTCCCACAGTCCTCGTTTAAACTGGTCATTCTCTGATAAGCATGCAGCTCGAATGAATCCACAAAGACAGCACAAAGCCAGTCTTAAACAGTATAAAAGTTACCTGGTCAGATTGGTACTCCTGTTACTACTGCTCCTCTCAGGCAACATCCACCCTAATCCCGGCCCCCCTCTATAACAGGGGTTGAGTACACCAAAACCAGGCACCTTAACCTTTGCAACACTAAACATCTGCAGCCTGACAGCAAAGTTTGACAACCTTCAAGTCTGGGTAGCCCTACATAATCCAGATGTACTGTCTGTCTGTCTGTGGTAGAAACATGGCTCACGCCCAAGATCCCTGATGGAGTCATCAGTCTGCCGGGCTATTCGATCTTTAGGCAAGATCATAAATCTAAAAGAGGTGGTGGTTGTGCAATCTATCTTCAGGACAGCCTTCAGGGCATAGTCCTTAATTTACCCAGCCTAGGGTCGTTCTCCCAGGCCCTTGCCATTAAGGTCCTTCTTGGGGCCCACAACAAAACTGTCACAATTCTGTCTACATCTCCCCAAAGGACTCGGTCCAAGGTCTCCATGCCATCATAGACTGTCTTGGAAGCCTAACCCTAAGCTCTGAGGTTATACTCTTAGGTGATTTCAATGTTAATTGGCTTGCTCCTGAAGCTAACCAATTCAAGGATGCAATTCAGGCTATCCACTTTACCCAGCTCATTGAAACATCCACTAGGACTAACTACAGGATGTGCACTAGTACTTTGATTGACTGACCTGAGCATGCCTCTAATACCTCCGTCCTTCCGGATGACATCAGTGACCACTCCCTTGTCATGTTCAGTTGGGCTAATAATTTCTCCAAACCCCCTCCTAGAACAGTCACCAGCAGGGTTCTCAAACCTGGCCATGCTGACCGCTTCAAAACGGATCTCCTCAATGCTGACTGATCCTCAGTTTTTGAGGCTTCCGACATTGACGACATGCTTGACCATTTCATCCTCCTCTTCAATACAATCTGCAACATCCATGCTCCCATAAAAAAGCAGAAGATCAAAGGCTACTTTAACCCCTGGATGAGCCCTGACACCCTTGAACTAATGAAAAATAGAGACCACCTCTGGCATATAGCTAGGAACACTGGCAAGCAGTCTGATATCCTGAATTACGAACATGCAAGGAACAACTGTACCAGGACCATCTGTTTAGCCAAAAACATATACTATAAAGATGCCATAACCAAGAACTAGAATGACAGGCGCAAGTTCTGGGCTAACCTAAATGAGGTCACCGGGCGGGAGCCCAAAACGGCTCCTACTATGTGCTGTGTTGATGGCTCCCTCATCCTAGACCCTAAATCTATCGCCAACACCTTTAACAATGCCTTCCCTGACCTGAAGTATGTTCTCCCAGCTGACTTCTTCTCCCCTACCATCCCTGCTGCACCCACGCAATCCCCATCATATCCCCCCTTTTGCTTCAAGACTATTATCTTCGGAGAAGCCAGGAAATATCTGTGCAAAGTGCTTGGGAAGGGGAGATTTAGTGGGGATAACCTCACTCTCACTCAAAGAAATCCTGTCCCCTCTCACCCATATCCTTAACCTCTTGCCCCGTCTTGCAGTATTCCCCCCAAAATGGAAAGCTGCAGTAGTCACCCCGTGTACAAGAGTGGGGATCGTGCCTTCCCCGGGAACTATAGACCCATCTCTATACTACCACCTCTTGAAGGCCCTTGAACGAATCATTGCAGACCAACTTGTCGAATATCTGGACAAGCATACGCTGTATTACCAAAATTATGGATCTGCTTAACAACACTGAAAACCATGAACCACTTAGGGAGGGACCCATCCATCAAATATAGTTTGGAATTATCACATAGGTGAACAATGCATACAAGGCAAAACAAAATGGTTATATTAAATGCACGCTGAAAATAGAAAATAGAGTTAAAATTCACGTTTGACCTTAGGTCTTCTTCTAGAAATATCTAAAAGAGAAAAACAAGTTAGTGTAGGTCGGTAGGTTAGTTAATGCATACAAGGGATGGATACTAGGCCAATAGGCTACCTTCCTTAAACCTGATTTCTCAGTTATTCCCACCTTTTATGGTCTTGCTAAGATTCATAAAAATATTAATGATCCACCTATTGTATGAGACCAGTTGTTTCCAGTATAGGCTCACTGAAACACAACCTTAGTGAATTCATTGATTTTTTTTCTTAAAACAATATGTGACAGGCCTACCATCTTTTATAAGGGACACTGTGTACCTGTTAAAAAACTAACCTGGGAACAGAATTACTTCTGGCTCACAATAGACATGACAAGCCTATATACATATAGCATGGAGAAGGTATTGAAATCACTAAACATTTCCTTTCCAAATCCACACTTGGGGACAGCATGCCAAGAATTTTCATCTTAGCGGCCTTGGAATTTGTTTTAGAATACAAGTATCTTGTGTTCAACAATGGGATGGCTTTAAGCCTGAGGTTTAATGGGCAGAGCAACTACATCACTCCCCCATCAGGCTTTAAAAGGTCATTCATCCTGGGCCTCCCAGGATTCGCTTTTTGTCCATCGGAGGCCATGTCCTCCTCGCCCCTTCCCATTTTTCCTGCTGTGTTCATCCCCCTTCCCTGTCTCACTTGCTCCTTGCCTCCAGCGACTCACCCCTCCTGCAAGCAGCTAGCCTCCTCAGCTCTCACCCTGGTTTCCAGTCACGGTCCCTCCCTTCCCGTGCCTCATCTTTCTGCCTCTTCTCTGTTCCAGGCATCCTCTGCCTGCTGTGTCCTGTTGTGCTGCTGGCAGGTTGCTTTCCCTCGATCCATTCCCACTGAAACCTCCTTCCCATCTCCAGTCATCACCTCCGCTCCTGTTCTCGCCATGGCACCTTGGCTACAGGTCACCATGTCTGCCTTCCGCCCTCCGCTGTTCTCTCCAGCTGCATCGCAGCCCCTGTTTTCCATCCTGTTTCTGGGGCTGGAACTGCCTTGGATTTCGCTGACCTCCACCGGGTTCCTCACTTCTTCATCCATTTCCCCTGCTCCCTGCAGCTGTCTTCTCATGACCCTTCTGCCTCTAGCTCTGCTCCTTTTCCTTCTTCTGCTTCCTCATATCGACCCTGGAGCTGCCAGCAGTCCTTGCAATTACCGCCATTCGTGTCTGCTCTGGGTCACAGCTTTCAGACACTTTGAGACGGATATTTTTTTATCTCCAGTACCACAGTTTCTTTCTTTGTGCTGCATGTTCTGGTCTATGCTGTGCTTTGGGGACCAGTGCCATGCTTTTGGCATTGCCCTGCACCTCTGTTCTCCTCATTTCTGTTCTCTCCACAGTGGGTCTCCCCAGCTCCAGTGCTGGCATTGCCTCGCTCCATTTACCCTGTGCCCTCATTCGATCTCAGTTGCTAATTATTTCTTCTCTCGCTTTCTCCCCTGGATCGATGTATCTACCCCGTTGTCTCAGTTTGTTGCCTGGTGCCAGCCCTGTGCTTCTCTGGTGTAGGATTCAGCTCCTTCCCTCCTGCTTTTGGTGCTCTTTGTGATCGCTCTGCATCTTCCATCTTCGACCTCGCCCTTTTGCCTTGGTCCTTCTTCTCCCTATTTCTACTATTTCAGGGGTGTCTCCCCCATCTACTGCACTCATTGCCCTCCTCCTCCTCCCATCCCTTCCACCCTCCGTTCAACCCCTCACTCCTCCCACCTTCATGTCGGTTTCTTTCATCACATCAACTACTTGAGCATAACCCTCTAGAGTCCATGCTACCTCGACATTGACCTGTTCTCCACTCAAAGAGCATTCTCATCGAACCGCTGCTCTCCTGCAGTTCTTATCACCATCGGTCTCTCATGCCCGCCTCCGAGTATCCTCGCTCATCTAACTCCTCAATCATCAAGCCTCTAGGTAGGTCTTTCCTTTTCACGCCAATTCTCCTCCTTCATTCTGCTCCTCTGATCCATGCTTTCTTTTGGGGTTCTTTCCTATTCTGCCATCACCTTCCTTACTTGTATCCTTCTCTTTAGTCCAACCATCATGTAGGTCTATTCCATCTCATCAGCTACTCAAGCTTAACCCTCTTGGGTCCATGTTACCTCAACTTGACTTGCTCACCACTCAAAGACATGTCTTCATGTCTATTGCCCTTGCTAGGGGGCTGGCAGGCACTCTTCATTATCGTTCAATGTTCATTTCATGTCTCATCTTCAACCTTTCAAGTCTTCAAGGCTTCTCACCATCATCGTATTTCCTTGCTGGCTTTGAGCATCTAGTTGCAGACATCACTCACATCCCTAGACAGCCATCCATTTAGAAGGTCAGAGCGAGAGCTTTATCTACAATCAAAAAATGTTCTTACTTCCTAGATCTCTACTTTGAATTGCTGTAGATGTGCTGATGAACGTCCTTATTCAAACATCTTTCAGCCTGGAGGGAAGGCGACCTAGGCCTTGGATCCCCAGAGGTTTCCTCCTCAAAGGGGGTTTTTCCTCTCCTCCGTGCCAATGGTCATAATATTAGTTAGGGTTAGTGCTTTCTTAGGTTTCGTAGTTAGGTTCCACTGTTGGATGGAGTCGGATGATGGCCTCGGCTGTTCCCTCTCTCCTTAGGAAGTCTGCCTTTATTCATCTTCTCAGATTTCCTTTCATTCATCATCCTCACCTTTCCTCATCTTCTCATGTCATTCCTACCTACTATATGTCTGTCATGTTTTTTTTCCAGTCTAGATATCTTCTATTCTCTTCTTTGATGCTCAACTCCTGACTGGGTATTCTTTTGGGATTCTTCCTAGCAACCTTTAGCCAACAGAATCATTCCCACGGCACCTATGGGGGACCCTCCTCTAGATTCCTTGCCTTGCACCCCTACAAGGTGGTATATCCCACGGATAGAAAGGAGAATAGCCATAATGTAATCAAGTCACACAAGCATCATCTCATCCAGTTGCATAAGCACAATTGAACTCCTTTTATAGATAGAATCAATTAATCAATCAATCAAGTCTTTATTTAACTAGGCGTTCATCATTGAGCAGAAGCTCATTTGCAAGATGGACCTGGGAAAATGTGGCACAGCGATGGGTGCCTCTATGGCACCATCATACTCAAATCCATTTATGGGTAAATGGGAGGAGAAACATATCTTTTATAGAACACACAATTCTTTCTTCAATAAAGTGGTCCATTGGTACCACTTTACTGATGACATAATATGCATCTGGCAAGACAACAAAGCAGAAATTGACCAGTTTATGACTTACATAAATAACACTAGCCTCAGTCTTCAATTTACCCACTAGTACAGCAAACACTCTATTGCATTCTTGGATGTAGAATTAACATCCTCTCCGGGAGAAGTATTGACAACAATGGTATACAGAACACCCACTGCAGCAAACACTGTACTACATGCAGAGAGTTCCTACACCAAAAAACTTATAGAATCTGTCCTTTCAATCAGTATACTAGTCTCAAAAATAATTGTTTCGACAATCCTGATATTGAATAACAAGCGAACGAGATGACAGAGAGGTTTAAAACTAGCGGTTATGACGAATGGCTACTCCAAACAATTTTCCAAAGGGCCAACAACACTGACAGAAAAAAACAACTTACACCTAAACAGAGGAATATAACGGACCAAACAATTGTAACATTTTCAACAGAATATAACAGCACTGCAGGGAAAGTGGGCAATATTATACATCGACACTGGCCCCTTCTGCAAACTGATAGTGTCTCACAAAATGAAGTAGAAGCACGCCCCAGAGTAACCATTAAAGAAAGCCAATAATCTAGAGGATTTACTTACATCTAGCCACTTCACACTAACTAAAACAAGCATTTGTCAATGCCAAATGTTGTCATGCTGGCATTTACATTGGCAGTGCCAGAGCTAGAGATGCATAATAAGAATGGCAGTGAAGTATTGAAGTGACACCAACCACACCCTCACCCTGTAAAGAGTGATAGGTATTGGGGTGTGCATTTGGGTTATCAGCTATAACGCTCATGCCATTGTACTTCATCCTACTCTGTAGGCACTGACAAGTATCGGGGTGTGCTTTGGGGTCTTTGGGCATTATACTTAGCCCATTCCATAAGGAAATATGCTGACATGGGTGCAGTATAGGAGCGTGGAGTGAACTTTGTGGCTGAACAGTGCAAGGCACACCACGGTGCCTGTCAGTGGCTGCAGGGTAGGGTGAGGGGTGGAATGGCATGAGCATTACATTCGATGATCCCAAGTCACACCCCCCTGACGCCTGTCAGTCTGTACCAGGTGGGGTGCTACAGTTGGAAACCCTACACACCATAGGCATGTGGTGGTAGTTTCACCACATTTTCAACATGGGTTGCTTGTCAGGCCACTTCATGAAAAGCGCACAATCACTTTGTTAGCTGAAAGGTGGTTTTGCACAGTGGCTGGGCCATTTGCTGACAGAGGGATGAAAACACATTTTTGGGCAGGATGTTGAGAATGACAACTGTATTGTTCATGAGGTGGCGTAAAAAAATGGCAACATTGAAAATCTGGAGTGACAATATGAAATATTGGTGAAGCAATGAGCATGCATACAAACTGCGCAATACACGTCCATAACCCAATTATTTTGGGGAGTTTGGTAGCCACATTTGTAATATAGGCATTTTGGGACCTCCACTTATGAACAGTGGTGGTGAGATTTTGTTAATCTGTCCCAAAAGCTGATTTCCCACAGCGACCACACCACTGTGCGCCACAGGTGTGGAAACGCATTTTGGGCAGGATGTGAAAAATGACAGCTCTGCTGTTCATAAGGAGGTGTGAAAAAATTCCAGTGTTGAAAATCTGGCATGGAAATATTGCAAAGGTGCGGGTTACAAGGGTACGTGAAAATGCGCAACGCACGCTTGCAACAGAGTCATTTTATGGACTTTCGGCACCAAATTTTCAACATAGGCATTTTAGGACCTCTGCTCATGAACACTGTCACCGTCATTTCCTCAAACTCTCCTGAAAAGTGATTTCACAGCGACCACGCTTATTCTGGCGCCAGACGCAACAACACATTTTGGGCAGGATATGTAAAATGACAGCTATACTGTTTATCATGAAGTGTGGAAAATGGCAAGTTTGAAAACTGGAGGAAATATTATAAAATTATGACGTTACGTGGCATGTGTAAACAGCGCATCAGTTAAAGATAGCCATTTTTGAGTTTTTGTCATCTATTTGCAACATAGGCTTGAGAGATCCCTCAGGAACAGGTGCACTGCCATTTGTTGCTCAATCCCAAAAGGTGATTCTGCACAGTGACCGCGAAATCACCTTTCAGGACCGAATAATGCCATGACAGTGCCAGAATTCATGAGGAGGGTCCCAAAACCCCATGTTGAAAATTTGATGCCACAATTCCCAAAAATGCCTGAGATATGCATCAAAGTTGAAAACCTAGTTATGCCATTATACAGTTTACTGGCATTTTCTTAGTTCACGTTGGCTTTGAAGAGTGCAGACATGTTCCCAGTCCACCAAGATCACTCGCTAGACTCCGGAGGAAATGAGATGAGGGGTGTGGGGAGGCAGGGTGTGCAGTGGATGGGTGCAGGTTGTGGGAGGGCAGGAAACTGCCGAGGACTGTTTCCTTTTTCAACAGGTACAAAAGAAAATCGCAGGACCGTTTTTCTGTTTACAGGGGCATGTGGCATGCTGGGGTGGGCTCTCAGCGTGCCAACAGAGCCTTTTTTGGGGGGGAAGCATAGCCAATGGGAGATTGGGCACTCCTGTTGGCATACACCAAAAGGGGGGTTACTTTATACCAACGGGGATTGGGCACTCCCATCGGCACACAAGGAAGGTGGGGGGGCAAGAGCTGAGAGGGACTGGACATCCCCCTCAGCATATAACAAATGGGGGGGATTCTTTATGCCAATGGGGAGTGGACTCCCCCATCAGCACATATATTGGGGGCAGGGTAAGCTGACAGGGGGATTGGGCACCCCAGAAGTTGACAGTTTGGCAGGCAGTGTGCCGCCATGTTTGTGTTTCCAGGTAAGCACATCGGGAGGTCTGCTGCATGTGATGAGCTTTGCTCACATTGCAGCGGACCTTTCCTTAGATGTGCTCACCCGGGTGGTGTGGCACCGGCATGCAGACTGATTGGGGAATGAGGTACGCACCTACTGATGCATGCCCTACATTCACCCAACAATGATCGCGCCTCCAAATCTGCACTACCACAAGATGTTGGGTGCGCACGTGCGCCAACATAAAAATTAATACATACAATTGGCTCCCACCCAAACATCTTTGATTTCACAGATGTGGCAACTTCAAAATGTGTAGATATACACGAGAATGGGACAAGTACACACACCATCGCAACAACAGGAGGCTGGTAATGAAAAATTTTATTTCCTGTGTCACCACCTTTGTTGTCTATATTGCCTAGTGCCCCTCTCACAAACATTACAAGGGCAGAACTGTGCGACCCTTGAAAACCAGCATACAAGAGCATGAGAGGCCTATCATTAATGGTAGCCACTCTGATCCATCAACCCTGAAGTTTGCAGCTCTAGAATTTGTCAGCCCTTTGAACAGAGGGTATGACAGGGTTAACAGACTTCTGAAAAAGGAGATTTGATGGATAGTGTCTTTGAACACTGTCTTACCACAAGGCCTAAATGAAGAAGCAGGTTCGTCCCTGTATCTAAAAAACTGAATTGTTAAAATTCATTTACAGTCTCTCTCAGTGACTCTTAATATGGGTCACCTGTGTCTTTGTCACTGTTCTCATCCTTGTTATATGTGCTTGTTTAGTAATACAGTACTTGTTTTATGTTATCTCTTCTAAATGTCAGCCGGAACTGGATGGAAACCATCCTCAAGCTCGAAACCCACTGTCTTTGAGTACGAGGGACACTCATACAGTGTAGTAGAATTTGCTAAGGTTAAAGATACAGATATAACGATCTATCCCACCATCCTTAATGAGTTTTGAATCTGTGTTCCCTCAGAATAACTGAGCTCTGTTAAGACATCTCAGTGTTATATCTCAGCTCCTCTTCCTTCTTTTCATAATCATTCTCCCACCTCCCCACAGCACTATGCTACACTATAATGATTTCTCTCTGTGCACACTATCCTATTTTACTTCAACTGGAGAGCTGCTCAATTGTACCTGAAATTTTTTGTATAGCAATGCATGAATTAATAGAAATGCACTGGAAATTAACATATTATTTTTATAGTAATGCGTGAATTTATAGAAATGCACTGGAGATTTTGTACTAAATTTTTTTAAAATATTGTACTGTGGCTAGCCACAGGATAGCCAGGCAAAGACTTCTGCATCTGAATCTCATTAAGAGGCGTAATGTTTCTCACAAAATGTATCAGAAGTTTGTTAATTTCTTTCCTTGCAGGTGCAACAAAATAGAACATAGTGCCCCAGAACTAGTCTCCTGCTAGCAACTCTGAAAAGAGTTTGTGGCAGTCATTGCATTTCTAAGTTAACCCCTGAGTTCCAAACAGCTTTTGCAATCATTTCAATAATATAACTATAAACATTTTCAAACAAAGGGATCCCAGTTTCACACAAAGATTCACACATACAGTATTTGTATAACTGCAAATACACAAGAGGGAAGAAAAGATATGAACAGCAAGAAGCAGCAAGTGAAGGCAGGGAGATAGTGGAAGGGAGGAATCACTAGACCATCAAAGTGATCATTTCCTAGGTCTCACAAGGAAATTTGATTGTACAATCAGCCAGCCAAGAGACAGAAAAGGAGAGGCTAGAACAGATCTTTGCTTTTAACTCTTTCTGCATAACAAATGGGACAGGGTCTTATTCAACCTTGTTACACATCAGTCACCCCACCAAACAGACCATAGACCATAGGTATCTTAGATGTTTGGCATCAGCTCATTCCAACGGACAAGGTGTATATGCACAGCTTGCCACGCCACAGGAGTAAAGCTCAGTTGGACTATTTCTTTATGACAAACAAACATTTCTCCACAGTATGAGATATGGGGTATGGATCACAATTGCAATCTGACCACCACCCAATCTATCCGAGGTTAGGTTTCAATCAGTCCTGTAGAAATGCTTTCTGCTGTTTAAAAACATCCCTGCTATGAGAGGAAAATTTTAGATTACAATTTTCAGAAAAATGCAACAAATTTAACAGGCAACAAAAGGTCCTGATGTTACTGCCCCGATCAGCTGGAACACACTAAAAATTGTTCTCCACAGGATGCCACCCTACTCAGCCCATAAGAAACAACTAAGAAAGGAAAAGCTAGAGAATCTCATTAATACCCTTACCACAAGATGTTAACCTCTCTAGGGGATAAGGGAGTAGACTCCCAAATACAGCTGGTGAAGGCTCAAATTCAACAAACTCTCAACACTAGAATGGAGCAAGCCTTGCAGTTTCTTAAGCATTTCAGTTAATCTCTGTTTAAAATTCTCACTGAGACATTTTAAGTCTTCTTGCTGGGTCAGAGGTAGCAGTTGAAGTTTGAAAATGTGGTGAGGTTCTGGAAATCTAACTTTGTCATAAGTTTCTGTAAGTTGTTAGTGTTTGTAAGCTGTGTTTTAAAATTGGCCTAACTCCTTAAGAACTTTCTGGAATAGAGGGACACAAATTCTTAAATCTTTCTGTGCTAGCTGGAGACTGTTCTTGTGGGGAAGGTCTTTTATTGTGTAACACAGCCAGTCAGTCAAGGCTGTTTGCATTTCAGTTAATCTCTGTTTAAAATTCTCACTGAGGCATTTTAAGTCTTCTTGCTGGGGCAGAGTAGCAGTTGAAGTTTGAAAATGTGGTGAGGTTCTGAAAGCTAACTTTGTCATATGTTTCTGTAAGTTGTTATTGTTTGTAAGTTGTATTTTAAAATTGGTCTAACTCCTTAAGAACATTCTGGAAAGTCCTCCCACCCACCCCCTACACTAGCCTTTCTTAAATACAGAAGAGCCACTGGGGGTTGAGCTTAAAGGCTGGAAGGGAGGAGTTTAGGGAGTTGCAAACTTCCCCTGTGAGCAAACTCTTAAGGCTAATAGGCAGGTGGGGAAAAGTTCATCCACTCAAGTGTTGCAAGTTTAAAAGTCTTGGACTAGTGGGGAACCTGGTGGCTCACCCAAGGAAACCTACTTGGAGGGGGATGGGACCACATACCATTAGGGCTGGCATCTTTGGGAGGGTGATGGGGTGCACAGGGTGTGGGACAGCCATGATATTGGACTAGACTTGGAAGTTCAGTGGTTGCCCAGTGTGCTACCAGCTGGCACAGCTTAGGGAGGAGGTTGAGAGGATTAGGAGACAGCTGCGGGAAGGGGGGAGGTATGGTTAGGGAATAGGGTAGGGGCTCTCCCACAGGGTTGCACCAAGTACTAGGGGCAGGGGCATAGGGAAAGGAGTGCAGGAGAGTACTCAAGGGTCACACAGGGACCCTGGCAGATGGGGCCCAAAATGAGGATACTATGAAGGAAGTAGGCAGGTAACTGGGGACCTTCACAGACGGGGGCCAAAGGGAGGACATTCTCAGGGAAGTAGGCAGATGGCTGGGACTGGACAGAAGAAAGTAATGGGGGGAGGTGAATCGGACCTTAAGCTCAGTAACCGCTTCAATTCTCTTCTTCTGCTTGAGGATGAGGGGTAATGTAGCCATGATGGGGCAGTTACAGATGGAAAGGGAGTAGGGGCAGGAGACGGGGGCTGGATAGCAGGAGGAACAGGGGAACTTGGAATGTGGGAAAACGGGGAGCAGGGATCAGAGCAGGAGGATGAGGGGGTAGGGGAGGAAAGCACAAGGAAAAGGACCAGTTGGGAGGAAAGGGCAAGGAGAAGGACCAGAAGTACAAGGAAGATACAGTAAAGGGAGCTGAGGTTTAGGCCAGGGGAGCACGACAAGCAAGGAGGGGCTGAACAGAGATGGGAAGGAAGGGAGGACGAGCCAGGCTAGTTTAACAGATGGGGGAAGGACCAGTCGCGAGCAGTAATGGTGGGGTAGCGAGGTACAGAAGGATACTCAGAAGGATGAGAGGCATAGGATCAGAGGAAAGGGGTGGACAGGGTAAATAAGGAGGAGATGGTAGGTGGCACCCAGATAGGGGGAGGAACAAGGAGCCGGCTGGGGGTAGGGGCCAGTAGAAAGGATCAGGGACATGAAAGGGGGGAATGGAGGAAAAGGGGTGGTCAGAGTGCTCCTGTTGGGTGATTCCATGGTCACGGGGATCAAATGGGATAGGGAGGGAGGGACGGAGAAGCCTGCCCGGTAAGAACAAAATGCTTCCCTGGACTAATGGTGCACAGGGCCAAGCATGAGGTATATCATCTGGCAAAGGATTGTGGAGGCTCCCCGGACATACTGGTCCACCTGTGTATCAATGCCATTGAGGGAAATAGTGAGCTAGAGATACAGGCAAGGTTTAGGGGAGCTTGCCAGGGTCTGTCATGATACAGGATGCGCAATTTCCTTCTTGGAAATCCTGCCGGTGCCAAGGGCTAGTGGGGAACACAAGAGGAAGATTAGGGTGATAAACCAGTGGCTCAGAGAGTGGTGTGGGGCCAGAGGGTATGGGTTGATGTGGGATTGGAGGGAGACCTGGGAGGATAAGGGGCTGTATGCTAGAGATAGGCTCCATCTCAATTCGGAGGAGAAGGAAATCTTTAAGTTGAAAACAGAGGGGTTCATTGGTAAAAGGTGGAGTTTAAACTTGTGAAGGGGGGGAGGAATGAGAGAAAAGGCTGTTGAGGGGGGGTCCGATAAAGGGGGGACTCTGTCTCCACCCCCTGGGGAGCTGGAGGAATGCAGAGAAAGGCCGACTGGTAAGGTGCGGACCAGGGGAAGACATAATCCCCACAGGAACACAAGCAGGGGGAAATGGAAGTATAGGGAAAGGGTGGAAGCTAGTCCTGCTAAATGCCAGGAGCTTGGGCAATAAAATGCCTGAGCTCCAGGTGATGCTAACTGAGGGAGAGGTGGATGTGGCAGCGGTCACTGAGACATGACTGGGACCTGAACCTGGAGGGCTATACCATGTTCAGGAAGGACGGGGAGGAAGGGGAGGAGGGGTAGCAATAATAGTCAAAACTGCATTGCCATAGGAGGAGTAGAGGAGGCGGAGGAACTGTGGAGGAGATTTGGGTCACCTTGATAATGGGGGGGCAGAGAGTAAAAATAGAGTGGTGTATAGACCCTGTACTGGCGGACGAGCTGGAGGAGAGTCTGGTGGCAGATGTTGAGAGACATTGCAGATTGGGAAGGGGAAGGGTGGTGGTGTTGGGGGACTTAAACATGCCAGGAACAGACTGGGAGACTATGACATCCTCGGTGGCCAGGGAACAGAGGTTGTTGGAGGTCTTTCAGGACGCGTTCCTAACTCAGCAGGTGGGGGAACCAACCAGGGAGGAGCGGATACTGGATGTGGTCCTGGCAGACAGTGACCAGATTGGAGGCATGGAGGTAAGGGACCCGTTGGCGGGGAGCGACCATGCCACAGTCGGGTTCTGCCTGAACCTAGGAGGGGTGGAAGGCTGCACAAAGACGGAGGTAACTGACTTCAGGGGGCAGATTTCAAGGAAATGGGAAGGATCCTTAAGGAGCACTTGGATGGGATTGGGCCAGACATGGACGCTGACAGTAGGTGGGAAATCATCAGGAGGGAGTGCAGAATGCTACCAGCACCTGCGCAAGAGTAAGACAAAAATGCGGTAGGGCCCGAAAACCCTGCTGGTGGATCAGGGAGGTTCAGGAGGTGGTGAGGGGAAAGAAGGCAGCCTATAGGCAATTCAAATGCTCAAGGAGTGAAAGGGACCGAGGGGAGTATGAGCTGATGGCCAGAAGGGCCACTAGGGTGGTGAGGGCAGCTAAGGCAAGGAAGGAGCAGAACCTGGCCAGGGAAATTAGGAGAGGGAACAAGGGTTTTTTTAGATACATTGGGGAAAACAAAGGGTGAAGGGGCAGATTAGCAGGATTAAAACAGGACAGGGATGGGCACAAGACCCGGGGGAGCAGGCTGAGGTACTAAATGAGTACTTCGCCTCAGTTTTCATCAAGAAAAATGGGGGGCTGCATCATACATGGGAGGAGATGGTGAAACTGAGGAGGGGGGACCCTTACTGATCGGCGAGTCTGGGGTGGCATCACTGACAGGTGGGGGGAAGACAATTCAGGGGGACGAGGTAGCTGAGGTGGAAATCACGGCAGAGAGAGTGAGGGAAGCCCTCAGGTCCCTTAAGATGGAGAAAGCACCAGGGCCGGATAAATTACATCCCAGAGTGCTGAAGGAACTGGCGGATGTCCTGACGAAACCCCTGGTGGAGCTCTTCAGCATCTTTCTGAGGATAGGTGGGTACCCCAGGACTGAAAGGTGGCGCATAAGTGCCCTATCCACAAGGGGGATCAAGGGAGGTGGCAGGGAACTACAGGCCCGTCAGCCTGACATTAGTGGTGGGTAAGGTGATGGAGGGCATTGTCAAGGAGAGACTGGGGGGACCTGGAAAAGTTGGGGTGCCTGGACGATAGACAGCATGGATTCATCCCGGGGAAATTATGTCAGACAAACCTTGTGGAGTTCTATGACTGGGTGATGAGTGCCTTGGACCTGGGTAGACCAGTGGACGTCCTCTTTCTTGACTTCAGCAAGGCATCTGACTCAGTTCCTCATGGTGGACTGTAGGATATTCTGGGAGAAATGGGGTTGGGGAACAAGATGATCAGATGGATAGGCAATTGGCACCAAAACCAGACCCAGAGGGTCGTGGTTGGCGGAATAGTCTCATCCCCAAGGAGGGTCATTAGTGGAGTCCCTCAAGGATCGGTCCATGGGCCCCTCCTGTTCAACGCCTACGTCTCTGACATAAGGTAGGGTATCAGGAGGGAGATGAGTCTCTTTGCAGATGACTCAAAACCAGGGGCGGTGGTGGATGGGAAGAAGGGGAGGATGGCCCTACAGGGGGACCTGGAGGCTCTGAAAAGGTGGTCTAGAAAGCGGAAGCTGAGGTTCAATGCAGGGAAATGCAAGGTACTGCACCTGGAAGCCAGAAACCCGGGCCAAGTGTACACCCTGGGGGATGCTACAAGTCTTGATGGCAGAGAGGGACCTGGGGGTGGTGGTGGATGTCAAGATGAACAACTCGGAGACTTGTAGGAGGGCAGTGGCAAAGGCCAACAGGATGCTTGGATGCATTGCTAGGGGGCTCACCTCCAGAAGGAGGGAAGTGATACTCCCACTGTATAACTGCTTGGTGAGGCCACACCTCGAGTACTGCGTGCAGTTTTGGAGGCCACATTTAAAGAGGGACACTGAACTCCTGGAGAGGGTCCAGAGGACGGCAACCAAAATGATTTGGGGCTTGGGGGATAGGACCTATGGGGAGAGGCTCGAAGAGCTAAATATGTACACATTGGAAGAGAGAAGGGACCGGGGGGACATGATAGAGGTCTTCAGGTACATGAAGGAGATAAATAGGGGAGGAGCAGTCAGAGTGCTCCGAGAAGGAAGGAGGGGGCAACTAGAGGGCATGGGTGGAAGCTGGAGGAGATTCAGGGAGAAAGGAGGATGCTACTTCACTGAGAGGGTGGTGGAGCCATGGAATGTGCTGCCCAGGGGCTGGTGGAGGCAGAAACGGTGGAGGGGTTCAAGAGGGGTGGGACAGGTACAGGAAGGGTTCTGGAAGCAAAACCAGTGCAGCAAGAATATCCGGGACTGGGAAGGGAGAAGCCAGAGAGGGAGAGGGTAGCAAGGGTCAGTCTCCAGGGTGGGGCTGACCAACCAGCATCATCACAAAGACCTAGGGCTTATTCTGCTGGCATTTTAGTATGTTAGTTCTAGTATGGGGGGAGATTCTCATGGAACAAGTCTCTTAGCTTGTAAACTGCGACAACAGAAAAGGAATACCATGCGCCCCCAGCTCAGAGACCATCAAACAGGACTGTTGGCTCATAGCAGTAATGAAATAATGGAAATTATGCAGAATTATCAGGATTTATATACAGAAACCAGACTGATAGTACCCAGATACAAGCAATTGGCACCTCTCCTTGCCCAGTTTAACATGGACCCAGCTACAACAACCGCCAGGGGCCAGCCTGGTGGCACTGAAGGTTGAGGCGTGGATGCCACACTCACACCACGCTGGCGACCTGGGTTCGGAAGAAGACTCGGGTCACCAGGGGCCAGCAGGGGAGGGGAGAAGAGGATCGAGTGTCCAGAGGACTGCTCTCCTCTCCTGGGGTGGGTTGAGGAAAATCTCCACCTGTAGTGGCTCCTGGTGAAGACTGGCGCACTACACCTAGGTGGGGATTTGAATGGGGTGACGACGGTGGACGCCTGCTGGAGAGGGCGGGTGCTTCCCCTCGTGCACTGGCGTCATTGCATATCCAGACCTCAAGGAAACATAGCTAAAGTGGAAAACCCTGGCTGCCAGGGGGACAATAGAGGACCAAGGGGTGGCACATGTCCACCGCTGGTCCCTCCCCGACCGACTCTCCCAGATCCTCTCCTATCTTAGTCAGTTGTAGTTAAGCGGATTTAGGCTGGTTGGTGTTTTGGTCGCGCATGGATGTGTAGGAAGTCTGGCCCCTCATGCTTAGCCTATGCTGCACCCAGCTGCATGATCTGCATCCTTTTCTGACCTCCCAGTGTCAGATACTACAACGCAGGCACTGTAGGGAGGTAGGCATTATGAGGGCATGCATTGATCGGGCGGCAATGGGGTGCAGTGGGCGTGGCAGATGTGAGTGGTATTGGGGTGGTTAGTTTGCAGGAAGTGCCCTGGGATTAGATGGAGCCTAGTGAGAGGCCTAACGTGTTTGGTCTCTGTTCCCAGGTTTCCACCAGACCAAGTGGGCAGGTAGCTGGAGGGCCAGCAGCATCCAATAACCCTCTTCAGGCAGTGCTGTGCAATGCTAGGTTGATGAGGAACAAGAATGCAATTATCGATCAACCTGGCTTGCATCACAGAGACCTGGTTGGGTGATGTCACTGGACCAGTCTTGAATATGGCCATCCCCACTGGGTTCTCCGTAGTGCACTGCCCAAGGAGGGAATGTAGGGGTTGGGGAGGTGGCCATCTGCTTTAGATCCTGATTGGGCTTCACAGTGCATCCAGTGAGATAACCTAGGTCTTTTGAGTGTGCGGCGGTGCATGGGAGTCCAGGTGCAGGATCCTCCTCATCTGTCGCCCTCCGGGGCCTGGGGGGAGTTCCTGCAGGAGATTGCGGACTTCGTCTTTGATGCGGTATTAGAGTCCGCCAGATGTTTAATTCTGGGGGACTTCAATGCCTGGGTCGACGATGACCCCTCACAACTTGGACAAAATCTCCTCCAGTTGATGTCATCACTGGGCCTGATACAAGTGGTTACTTCTGTGACCCACCATTACGGCCACACATTCGACCTGGTGTTCTGCTGGGGCTTGAAGTTACTAACCTCATGAGTGACCAGGTTGTTTGGTCTGATCACTGCCCTGCAAAGTTCTTGTTTGAGGCATCCCCTTAAAAACACTTCCCCTGCTGAGATGGTCAACTATCACCCTTTGAGGGGATTGTCCCAGAGGGATTATTGGCGATGTCTGATTTATCTAGTGTGGATGCTGCCTGTGCAGTTAGCATGGGTGAGGTGGTGGTGGCCTATAATAAGATGGTCTCTGAGCGCTAAGTGCTGTTGCCCCAGTCCATGTGACCCAGATCTTCTCACTTGAGATCCCTAGTTTGATGGGGATCTCAAGGCAATGAATCAAGGGTGGAGGTTAAAGCGTTCCTGGTGGAAGACCCGTTGGAGGAGGATAAACCGCTTGTGCACTCACTACGGTGAATACCAATGAGCAATCAACCATAAAACGGCAGAATTCCTGTCTGGGGAGATTGCTGCAGGGAAAAACAGACCAGCTCAGCTTTTTTGGACTGCAGACTTTTACACCCTGTCTGACTACAGCCACAGAAAGCTGTTTCAGTCACATTGTGTGACGAGTTTGCTGTTTTTCTCTGACAGGGTGTCTTCTATCCAGTCAGAGATTCCACCAGTGAGACCAGCTTTGCCTCACAGTAACCAGCCCATGAGGAGCAGCTGCCCTCTGTCCATCTGGGAGGAGTTTAAACCAGTGGAGGTGGCCAAGGTCACTGAAGTGATCTTAAAGCTGAAACACACTTATTGCGAACTGGACCCGGCCCAGACATGTTTCTTAATGAGGGCGCACCAAGACCGTAGGCTCAGTGTTCGCTGGGATTGCCTGGTTTTCAATGTTGGAGGAGTCTTTCTGGATGCATTGAAGGAGGCGCTGGTAAGACCTCTCTGAAAAACATCTCCGACCCCGACATCCTGGTGAATTACTGTCCAATCTCTAATTTGCCACATTTGAGCAAAAGCTGTTGAGAAATTAGTGGCACAGCAGCTTGAGAATCACCTTGTGTCCTTTGAGATGTATGAGACATTTCAGTCCAGTTTCCAGGTGAGGTATAGCATGGAAACGGCATTAGACAGGGTGCAAAATTGCCTCCTTAGGGCCAGAGATAGAGGGGACAGGTCAATTCTTGTTCTACTCGATCTCTCTTCAGCATTAGATACTGTGGATCACAATGTCCTTCTGGATCACCTTTGAGAGTTATGTGGACTCGCCAACACTGTCATCTGCTGGTTTGAGTCCTATCTCTCTGATAGGATGCAACAGGTGATGATGGGGAATGTCTCCTCGTCCCCGAAGCACCTGTCATGTGGAGTGCCTCAGGGTTCAGTCCTGCCACCGATGTTATTCGCGGTATACATGCTGCCCCTAGGAGAGCTCATTCAACAATATGGCATGGGTTTTCACTGTTATGTAGATGATACCCAGCTGTATTTGTCATTTGTCCCGTGAACACACAATGCCATGGACATACTGAACACCTGCCTTGCTGAAATCAAGGACTAGATGTCCTGCAGCTGGTTGTGACTGAACCCAGATAAGACAGAGGTACTGGTGATTAAGCCAGCTTGCGGGTGTGATGAAATCATTGCTGGTGCAGATACAGGATTGTTTCTGGGATTGGCTCCATTGCTTGCCTCCTCTAGTGTGCGAAATCTTGGCGTGATCCTCAACAGCAGATTGACCCTGGAATCCAGGTGTCTTCCGTTGTCAAAAGTGGTATTTACCACTTGAGGAATATCACCAGAATTAAGCCTCTAGTTTCACCCAAAGACCTTCCAGTGCTAGTACATGCATTTGTTACTTCACGGCTTGATTACTGCATTTCTCTATGCCTCAGGGTAACTGGAGGGACCCTCTGCCGGCTTCAGTTGGTGCAGAACGCATGGGCAAGGTTACTGACTGACCAGGTCCAGTCATGTGACCCCTATCCTGCGAGCTCTGCACTGGCTGCCGGTCCGGTGGAGGGTCATCTTCAAGGTGAGCTTTCTCACCTATAAGGCCCTATTTGGGCTGGGTCCTAGTTACTGTATGTGGCTAAGCTCCTCTCACCTGCCACCTCAACCCACTCCCTCCAGTCCTCATCTAGAGAGCTCCTCGACATTCCTATGGTTAGGCTGAAAACCTCCAGCAACCACGATTTTAGTGTCGCAGGACCTACCCTATGGAACTCCTTCCCAGCCACTATCAGAGGAGCCCAGACAGGTGAGGCCTTTAAGCGGGGGCTGAAGGCCTACTTGTTTGGGCAGGCGTTCCCTGATGCGGGCATGTGATTTATCTTCACTGACCCATGATTAGGGACTAAGATACAATAATATCATAGGCTACTGATTTTATTATTACTGCTGAAATTTTATCTTAATATTTTAATAATTTTTTATTTGTTCTATGTATTTTGATTTTATATTGTACTGTCTATACAAATTTACCAGCATATGCTCCACTGGGTGGGATTTACGTGCACGAGGTGTGTCTCCCACCAGTGGAGCTCCACACCTACAAACATGTGCATGCCACTGGTATTCCCCAATAGCCATGACCTGTCCATGGGCTTGACCCCCGGCGTGCAGCATTCCGTGAGGCGGCCAGGGGTGAAGTCACAGACCCAGGTGGGCATCCAGTTGGATGCCCATCCCGGGACCAACAGTAAATCCCTTGCGTGGTGGGGGGCACACTGGCTGTGCTCCCCTGTGGATGTCCACATGTTCAACAGCTGTGGACGTGGAGGTGGGTAGTGCCATTGGCCATGTAGTCCCCCGATCAGATGGGGAGGTACGGGGGTGGTGCCACGGGTATGTGTGTGTGTATGTCAAGGGGGGGGTTGTGTGCACCAGTCCACCACACCACCTGGCGCACAGGGAGCTACAGAGGCAGGGGGTGAGGGGGTACACACTGTCCCGGGGGACAGTGCCCCATATGATTGTGTGTGTGAGGATGGGGACTTGACATGCACTGGGACAGTGGGAGCTCACTGGGTGTTGTGTTGGCGGCCCCAGGTAGCCACTGGATGTGTCAGCGGTGGTTCCTCCTTGGTGTCGGATGGATGCGTGGGGCATATGGGACTCTGACGGATTTCTCTGCAGTACCAGCTGCCCCCATGCACCATGGTGTGCAGCACTACTGCCCCCTGCGCATTGCGATCCACGTGGTTGGGGGATTGTGTGCATAGAGGCTGCATGCCCCATTTTGTTAATGCCATGTGGGTGGCATAATGAGTGTGGAATGTCTCTGCATCTCACATATGCGGCACAGAGGAGCTCCACTCCTTCGAGCATAGGGCTCTTAATTTGTAAGGTGCCCAGAGCCTCCGGATTGGACACCATAAAAATAAAATTTGCCTTGCCTTGCCTCCTCTAGATGCCAGTTGGAGAGGATCCTGTCCCCGATTCCTCAGCCGGGAAGGGATTTAGGCTTGGCGGTAGGAGCCGTTAGACTAGGTCTTACCTGAGGGAGACCCTGGGAACTGGTGATTGGAGTAAAAGAAATTTGACAAAAAAAAACAACAACTACTGGCACCTATTAGCACAGAGGAGGTAGTGAGAACTCATGAAAGCCAAAACACATAAATACTATAACACGGATGGGTGCCCAGTACTGATGTATAAGACCTTTCAGGATATATTGTTCTCTCTCTCCTGCTGAGAGAGTTTCAATTCAGCAACAAGGTACTGAGCCAGCCCCTACATGGTATCATGCCTTGATATCAGCTATACCCAAACCTGGTAAAGACCCATGTTCTCCCTCTCTTATAGACTGATAGGCATACTCAACATGGACTATAAAATCTGTATGTCCATTTGGGCTATCCAACCAGCTCGCCTCCTTTCCTCTCTGATTCATAATATCAGGCTGGTTTTGTCCACAGAGACAGATGGCAGATAATATCTGCAGCTTACAACAATGCTCTGTCCAGTGGTTATGCTTAGTCTTGATGCTGAGAAGGCACTCAACAGGGTGCCCAGGGTATATCTCTGGGATACCCTGTCAAAGCTTGTTTTCTCACCCCTGTTTCTGCAATGGTGCAAAATATATTTTGTCCCCCAAAAGTGTATATGAGGATCGATGGCTCCTGTTTCACCCCAATAACTTTATTGAGAGAAACACACCAGGGCTGTCCTCTCTTTTCCCTCTTATTTGCTGTGTATATTGAGCCATTGGCACAAAAGATCCACAATAATGGGGGGATAGAATCAGTTCCCTGAGTGGAGAGAGCTTTAAGATCGCACTCTATGCTAATGAAGAGGAGGAAAGGAGGGTGACCAGCGGGGTGCCACAAGGATCAGTTCTGAGGCCAGTCCTATTCAATGTCTTCATAAGTGACATTGCAGAAGAGCTGGAAGAAAAGGTGTGCCTCTTTGCAGATGACACTAAGATCTGCAACAGGGTAGATACTCCAGGAGGGGTGGAAAAGATGAGGAGAGATCTAGGTAAACTAGAGGAATGGTCAAGAATATGGCAGTTAAGATTCGATGTGAAAAAGTGCAAAATCATGAATTTGGGTCACAGGAACCCAGGGGAGGATTACATGATGGGGGGAATATACTGTTGGTCACCAATCAGAAAAGGGATCCGGGGAGTAATCATATCAGATGACCTAAAGGTGGCCAAACAATGTGCCAAGACTGTGGGGAGAGCCAGTAGGGTACTGGGATGCATAGGGAAAGGTATCACCAGCAAAAGAAAGGAGGTGGTGATGCCTCTGTACAAATCATTAGTGAGACCTCATCTGGAATACTGTATCCAGTTTTGGAGGCCACATATAAGGACATAGACAGGGTAGAGGCAGTTCAGAGAAGGGCAACAAAAATGGTGCAGGGCCTGCACCAAAAGTCATATGAGGCAAGACTGGATGATCCCAATATGCATACCTGGAGGAGAGGAGAGGAGAGGAGAGGAGAGGAGAGGAGAGACAGGGGAAAATGACAGAGACCTTCAAATATCTCAAGGGCATAAATACAAGTACAGGAGGGTAGCATCTTTCAGAAAAAGAGATATTCTAGAACAAGGGTTCATGACATGAGGCTGGAAGGGGGAGACTAAGGGGAAATGTGAGGAAGTATTTCTCCATGGAAAGGATGGTGGATGCATGGAACAGCCTCCCAGTGGAGGTGTTGGGGGCTAACTCGGTAGGGTTATTCAGAAATGCAAGGGATAGGCCTAGGGGAACCCTAGCGATAGAAAAGAAAAAAGATGGCGATCAAGTAGGGTCTACAGTTTTTGCTACAGGTAGGGAAGGTGGGCAGACTGGGTGGGACTAGCAATCCTTATCTGCCAACAGTTTCTGTGTTCTGTGATGTGCTGCTTACACTTCTCTCCTCTGAAAATTCCATTCCGGAGCTGGTGAGAGATACAGGAATTTGACAGTTTAACGGGTTTCCAACTTAACATTAGAAGACAGATATTCTAGTCTATAACATCCACTCCCTGGAATTTAAATAGCATACCCATTTAGGTGGAACAAGACAGTGGTGAAATATTTGGGGATATATGTACCGCTTGATTTGAGGAATCTCGAGCTCCTGAATTTTGAACTGTTAATGCAGCAAATAACCATAAATGTTGCTAAACTGTCATAGCTCCCACTGGGTTTACTTCAGAAAGCTGAATCAGTTTGGATGAATGCACTGCCAAGGGTCTTGTATCTCCTACAGACCCTCCCTATTACTCTCAGAATATTAAGATTCTAGGACAAATTAAGTTCAAGGTTTGTTTAGGGAAGACAATGTGCAAGGATACTGTACAACACCACACTACAACTCTCAATTTCCCACAGAGGAGTGGGTCTCCCAAATTTACGGGACTATACTACGGCTGCCCATTTCAAAATAATAACCCTTTGGCTTTTAACCACCTGATAAGCCTTATAGAAACATACAGACATGGTTGTCAATGATTTATTTAATCTCAATCAAAATGTGTTCACTTATTTTCCTAGTGCTATCCAAGCACATTTCTCCTGCTTCAAAAGCACACGCACCTACCTTAGTAATCTGCAGCAGTTTGTAAGATCCAAGAGTAGCTGAGCTGCTGTATTTTTACCAGCTAATAGTTCGAATGGAGATTTCCATTTATACAAATGGATGCCACATTTCAGAGATGATATTCATTGGGACTACTTCATGGTTTCCAGTGTATGGACGTGAGAGTTCTCCTATTCCACAAGCTCCAACAAAATATGGAAAAGCAAGCAGGGAGCATTTTTGCTGCCTGCAGGTGCGTTCATACTTACTCCATGTTGGAGGGTAACATCCTCGATACCTGCTAGTGACCCTTATTCTTATGCATATTAATGGATACTTTGAGCCTGCTGCCATGGGGCCATATTATTGGACATCTTTTCGGAGGAATACAGGAGCTTGGGGGGGATTACCACTCATTAAGTGTTGGATAGATGGACTAAGGAGTTGTGATCCTGCACTGAGCCAGCAGTTTTGGATAAGAATGCAAGCTCCACAATACAAATAACTTTGCCACACTGTGGCATGAGTTTGCATGCAAATTAGGAACCCAAACGCACAGGGCACAATATATGGGGTTGAAGATATGCCCACTGCTGGAGGCACTGTGGGAGAGATGATGTAGACCATGCTCATGTTTTTTGAAGCTGTGACAAACTATAACAGTTCAGGATGGACCTAAAAGCCAATTTGAACAGTTATCCCCAAATTCAGCTTAAATCTCAGCTATCATAGTTCTGTTGACAATACCCCCCCAATAATGTTCACCTGGGCCCTCATTATTTAGCTCCAATATTGATTTTTGCAGCTAAGAAAGCCATAAGCAACCTTTGGCTGCAGCCCCTTTCACCCATGATGTCCCAGTGGGGAGTGAACAGTATCTCGCATTTACCACATGGAAAGAATTACCCACCACCTCAGGGACCAAGAGGATGCCTTTCATACACACTGGCAGCCCTGGGTGCTTTATGTTATGCAATAGGATGCAGCATTTGTTCCCTAAAATCAGATGCGCAAGAAATTTACCACCCACTGGAAGATTATTCAAACATATGGGAGATCCCCTGCATTAGCCAGTTCACTATCAATTTCCTGACAGACAGCATGAGTATTTATTGCAATTCCAATACGCAGACCTCTGCCTGTGCCTTGCAGGCCACTGTAAGGGATCATAATGTTTCAACATGTGATATTGAGTATAATTGAATATTTGACACCTATAGTATTTACACACTGAATCAACTGTACTGTTTTTAGTTTTTTATTGTGATCAAAAAAGCAATAAACTTAAATTTTGAAAAAGGTATAGTCCTGAAACCTCTTCTACTGCTGCTGCCTTCGCATCCTCCTCATCCCCCCTTACTGTCTGGAGTGGTGCACTGATAGCTTATCACTCTGGCACAGGCAAACAGACAGGGGTGGAGGCTTAACTCCCCCACCACCTGCATGACCCGCCCACCCAAATACTTAACCGACAGCCCACAAACAGCACAGCTGCACACTGAGGGTTAAAAGTCCAAGTTCTGAAGAAGAAGAAGGTGCAGAATTAAAGTGCCCCTCCCCCCAACCTTATGAGTTCTAACATTTCACACAGAAATGAATATCCACTTTAGAAAGGAAAACAGTTGATACTGGCCCAATAGTACAGTGGCTGAAGCCACTAGCCACCCTGATAACTCAGGTTTGTGCTGCTAATTCAGTATGTAACTGCATGCAGGCAGGCAGGAAGCTGGTGGAGTATCTGCTCAGAACCTCTCTGCCTTGGGGATAGATTAGCTCAACAACTGACTGTCCCCTGGATGCCCAGGTGAGTACTGACATACCACAGCACTAGGCACTTGGAGAGAGACATTGGTGGGTCCCCGTGGCAGCACGTCAGTGTGTGTGTGTGTGTGTGTGTGTGTGTGTGCGTGCATCTGAGGACCCTAGCATGCTGATGTCACAGGACAGAAAAGCAGAAAATCAATGGGCCTGTGAATGACAAGTGGCAATTTAGTTTCCATATTCTCTACCAGGTACAGCACTGGCTGAGTGCTCCAGGGGGGTAGGAAGTGCTTTTCAATTGCCCTGCCATGGAGGTAAGCCATGGGAGATGTTCTGAACCCAGGTAAGGAAGGGGTAGGAGTCTATCTGATCCGAGAGACTAGGCCAGTAATGTGGGAGAAAAATGTAAATAAAAAACGTAGATATGTGGTTTGATACACAAATTAGCAGCTGAGGTTTAGCAGACACTAAAAGCTGTTGGTCTTAATGTCCAAAAGGGCATCTGTACCCACTCCACCATGTGGGATGGCGATGGCCTGCATTCAGTTGCACTGGAGCAATTTTTAAAGTCTCCTCCTGTTTGAAATGTTCTGACATAATGTAAGGTATTTTGCATCCAAAATCAGAAGCACATTCTTTATTTCAGATAAAAATGTAAATTGCTGCATTGTCTAATACTACTGTGTTGAAACGCTGGCATTTAAAATTGAGCAGCCATATTTGGGCACCATTGAAAGTGCTGGCATACGTTAAGGTCAGACTAATGACTTTGAAAACATGCAAACAGTGACATCATCAACTGCAGTCAGTTTGTGGGTCCTGATGCCAACACCGCTGCTTGCATGGGCTGCTACTACTTTCAGTAAAACTGAGCACACTGAGGTGCTTCTCCATTTCCATCCGTAGGCAGAATATGCAAGTACTGTAACAGTAGTAGCGTCAGGAGATATTGACTGATTGCAGCCAATGATGTCATTGGTTGGAATCCCTATAATAGGGCAATGGGGGGCTACATACACAGCTGGTTTTAAAGAACAATGGGAGAGAAAACAAAACAAAAAGAGAGAAAGAGACAGAGTGAGAGCAAGAGATGAACACAAATGGGCCGTTCACACGAGCAACTCTGCACTGTTCTGAGCAGTGCACAGCAATTACAACAGTGCCTGCTAGGATGTGTAAATGCAAGCCACAACACACCAGAAGCATGCGCTGTTGCTCTGAGTAGTCCCTTCTTTCCTGGGAACTTGCAGTGGTGTGGCCATTTTCAGCTGCCATCTAAACGAACTGCAATGCTGACATCAACGCAGGTGACCTTCTTGTGAGACACTTCTGGTTCCCAGTTCATTTTCCAGGTTGCACCTCTGTTTTGTAAAATCATCACAGGGGCTGCTGGTGTATGTGATGTATATCAAAACAGTAGATATAACCAGAATTAAAAGCATTATTTTTGTTGGTTTGGTATTTCCTTTGGTAAGGCAGTTCTTTTGTTGATAAGTTTGTTTCATTTGCTTGTAACCGCCTAACAGTTACTTTCAGTGCTCCAAAACCCCCTCCCCTTCCCCATCCCTCATCCCTCTGCTCATCTCCCTTCCTCCTTCCAGCAAGGTCACCCATTCCATCCTTTGCCATCCCCCATTTATATTTTACCTCCCTGTCCATCCCTCTGCTCTTCCCAAGTCCCTGGTCTCTGTCAGCCCCATGTGTTTTATCCTCCCGCTCCATCCTCTGCTCATCTCTTCCTCCAACCCATTTGCCAGTCCTGAGATCGCTTTCAACCCCCACTGTGCTGTTGTTTGCTTTCATTTCATTTGTATTTTATTATACTGATAAGCCTGATGGGCATTACTGCCCGCTTTCATAGGCGACAAGTGGTAACAAAGAAACATAAATACAAATAATACAAACAATGTCACATGTCATAAATACAACAACAAATACATATATTCCATAAAATACGATATCAATAGATACAAAATCAGCAAGTACATTCCTCTTGGGGTTGGAGGTACTTTTTCAGTCTTGTTTTAGAAGTCCAGACTGTATTACAGTTCAGGAATTCAGACGGGAGTGAATTAAAGAAGAAAGGGGCTCTATATAGGCGAGACCTCTGACCGAGTGTTTTTGTTAAAAAAATGGAAGTTTGAATGAAAATCTATCTTAGGTTTTAGTACCCTTAATATTGATATATCTTGGAAACAGTAAACATACTGATGTTGGTAAGATTCCAGTGATTACTTTAAATAGGAAAATACCCATTTTTATGTTGCTTGCACGTATGTGCAAGAAACATAGTGCCATCATCGGAGATTTCGGAGGTGTGTCACCTCCTCCTCCAATTCAGTCAGTGAGCTGGCAGGTGCGGCCCCTGTAAGCCAATGCATTTTGGAGCTGTCTATGACATGCTCCAAAATGCAGTGGCATACAGTTGAAAGGGGAGCTACGCTCAGTGAGCAGAGATAAGAAGCATAGCTCCCCACCCCTGACACGCAGCGCGCGCCCCCACACGCACTGTGTAGCCGACGGGTGCCTAATCCTCACATGAGCCAGCCCCCCAGCAGGCAAAGCACGCTGAGGCCCACCCCAGCGTGGTAATCAGTCCATAGGCTGACGGGGTGCCCAATCCTCATTGGCTGAATGCCCCCCAACATCCTTGTGCCATGCTGGGAGCCCACCCCAGCGTGGCAAATGGTCCCACTCACGCTTTTTTAATTTTTAACCTGAAAACGAAAATGGTCCCGCTGGAGCGCCTCCGACCCCTCCCACAACCCACACCCACCACTGTGCACCCAGCCTCCCCGCCCCTCCTCACCCCATACTTACCTCCGGACTCTGGCGCGGCGATCTTCGGTGGACGGGAACACGTCTGCACTCTTCAAAGCCAACCGCAAACTGAGGAAATGCCAGTAAGCTGTAGACAGGGGTTTTCAACTTTGTTGCATATCTCAGGAATTTTGGGAATTTTGCACCAAATTTTCAACATGGGTTTTGGGACCCCTTCTCATGAATGATGTCACTGTCATGGCGTTATTCAGGCCTGAAGGTGATTTCGGCGCAGTGACTGTGCAATGACTGCGAAATCACCCTTCGACCTGAATACCACCATGACAGTGACATCATTCATGAGAAGGGGTCCTAAAACTCTATGTTGAAAATTTGCGCAAGAATTCTAAAATGACTGTTTTATTTAGCGCGGCGCGCTATAGTTCCTACGCAGGCTCGTAAGTTCAAAATTTCAATATTTTCACTCCAGATTTTCAACATTGCCATTTTACCACACCTTCTTATGAGTAGTACAGCTGTCATTTTTCACATCTCACCCAAAATGTGCTTCTGCCCATGTAGCGCAGAATGGCGCAGTCGGTGTGCGAAATCAATGTATGGGACACATTAAGAAAATCACAGTGACACTGTTCATGAGCAGAGGTCTTAAAATGGCTATGTTGAAAATTTGGTGAAAAAATTCCTAAAAATGACTGTTTTATGAGGCGTCGTTGCGCGGTTCCTCGCCGCTCAGTAAGTTCATAAATTTTCAATATTTGCACTCAATGACTTCCAAATACCTAAACAGCACATAGAAGCAAGCAACATTGGCATTGACAAATGCTTGTTAGTGATATCTTGTTCTGGAGAGATGCTGTTGGACCTGCTTTAAAAGTAGGCAATGGTGTGTACAGTGGGGACACTGAGCATAAATCTTAAAATGGAATTATAAGTCACATTCAGTTTATCAAAAATGTTACAACTCATTGCGGAATAAACTGAGATGACTGTACAGGGCCACATAACTAGTTAGCATGGCAGAATCTCCCACTCCATCCCTCTGCTCATCTCCCTCCCTCCAACCCACTTACCCATCCCATGATTGCTGGTGCCTCCCTCTGACCCTTTCACCCATCCCATGACTGTTTGTGGCATTCACTCTCTGCTGTTACCTCCCACTCCATCCCTCTGCTGTCCTCCCTCCCTACCTCCAAACCATTCACCCATCACAGAACTGTTTTTGGCCCTCCCTCTCTCTTGTAAACTTCTCACTCCATCCCTCTGTTGTCCTCCCTCCCTCCAACCCGTTCACCTGTCCTGTGATTGTTTGTGGACCTCCCTCTCTCTCTTGTAAACCTCCCACTCCATCCCTCTGCTGATCTCCCTCCCTCTGACCCTTTCACCCATCCCATGACTGTTTGTGGTGCTCACTCCCTGCGGTTTTTCCTAGAATCCTCAGTTATCTCTGCTTTAGTGACTAGACCAGCACAAAACCCACATGGCTTCTTGACCTTTGTGCTAGAGTAAGGCCTGCCCACAATTTCAAAGTGTTAATAAGGGGTACTGTAAGAGAAAATACTGTGAAGCACACAATGTAAGTCAGTTTGGCAATGAAAAGAAAAGGCAGTGTGCATGTATGTGTGTGCGTATATATGTGTGTGTGTGTGTCTGTCTGTCTCTCATTACATGCACTGGTGTTTTAACAGTACCAGGCAGATCCACACAGCCATGCTTTACATTTTTTTCACCTCAGTATCATAGAAGAAGTAAAATATTCAAGTCTGCACAAGCACATTACAACTGCAGCACATCAGATAATGGGTGCATCTGCCAGGCTGTAGCACATCACCACACTCGGCATTCCAATACCCCCCCCCCCGCAGATCCTCTTCTCATGCTCTCGGCCGTAGGAAACACATCTAAAACACCGGAAGAGAATCAGCAATGCTGCACAGTGGCAGCATGTAAACAGAACATGCAGCAGTGCCATTGATGCAGAGGAGCAGATTCAGGCAGTGCTCCAAGAGCATGTCTAGGGTTGAATCCTCTTATCTATGTACTCCATATTATTGTAGCAAGGGTTGCCCTCCTATATTACTCACGTACTGTAGAATTGATTTGCTTGACTTGTTAATTTTTTATTGAGTTTCTCTTCTTGCTCCTACGGAAGTATGATCCTTGTACGTACCTTTACGTGACTAACTCTGGGTCGCCATGAGAGACCAGCAACTGAATGGACATGGAATGTGAACTACCATCTCACCAATGTGGTGGAGTCTCTATGGCAGGGTTGAGGCACATTGGTGGGGTAACATGGGGAAGCTTGCATTGTGATTGCCCATGCTGTACCTGTCATGTGGATAAGCAGATGACTTCACGTTCCAGTGCTGTCAATCCAGCACCTTCCATGAGCACTAAAAACAAAAAACTTCACACGAACAAAATTTCTAAAAAAAAATATATATATATTCTTGGTCACCCCAGAAAAAGGGACTCGTATTCAAGTGGGTCTACAATCAATCAATGAATTAATTAATCAATAAATATATAAATAAACAAATAAAACTGAATTGAGAATACTACACTAGGCACTGTCATTCTCCTACAGAAAACACCTGTTTCCCATCACGTTTAAAGTCTAAGCATGTGCAGATAATTTGTCCATGTCTCTATTTTCTGAGGAGTCTGGGGTGGTCTGTGACCACCGAGCAGGAAAGGGAGCAGGGGGTAATCATTTCTGATGGCCTAAATGTGGCAAACAGTGTGATAAAGCAGTGGGGAGAGCTAGTGGGATGTTAGGGTGTATAGGGAGGGGTATCACTAGCTGAAAGAGGGACGTAGTCATTCCGCTGTATAAAACATTTGTGAGACCTCTCCTGGAGTACTGTGTTCAGTTCTGGAGACCACATCTCCAAAAGGACATAGAATAGAGGCAGTTCAGAGAAGAGGAACTAAAATGGTGTAGGGCCTGCATCAAAAGCCCTATGAGGAGAGATTAAAGGACCTCAATATGCACACCCGGGAGGAAAGGAGAGAAAGAGGGGATATAGTGGAAACTTTCAAATACCTTATAGGTATAAATAGGGTACAAGAGGAAAGCAATGTTTTTCACAAAAAAGATGTTTCAGAACAAGGTGTCATGCTTTGAAGCTGGAGGGAGGTAGATTCAGGGAAATGTTAGAAAAGTACTTCTTCACAGAAAGAGTGGTGGATGCCTGGAACAGCCTCTCAGTGGAGGTGTCAAGTGAAACCTGCAACGGGATTCAAGAATGCATGGGACAGACATAAGAGAATCTTATGGGAGGGAGTGGCCTAAGCCTATACTGGCATGATGGGCTGCATCTGTCCAGGAGGAGACCAGGATTCTAGGTGATAGGTTTAAATGCTTCATTGGCAAGCATTTAAACTAGCCAAGGGGGCACTGGAAAGGAAAGACAAATCCCAGCCCCCAAAAAAAATCACGGTAGTAAGTGTGGTAAACACGAACATAGAGGTGTTGATAGGGAGAAGGGCAGGGGTAAATGGAGAAAGTGACAAAGACAAGAGGAACAGAGAAGGGCCAAAAAGGAGTAAGGCCATCAGGAAATGGAGGGTAATGAGTACCAATGCCCATGGTCTGGGCAGCAAGCTCCCTGAGCTGGTGGCCTTGATGGAAGAGGGATGCCTGGATATCGTAGCAGTCACAGAAACATGGTACACAGAGAACCATGACTGGGATGTTAACATACCAGGGTACATAACCTACAGGAGAGACAGGCAGGGAGAAGAGGGAGGAGTAGCTCTCTATGTAAAGGAAGGGATAAAAGCAACTGAACAAAGAGTAAGCAGGGAGGAGAGGAGGCACTGTGGGTCTACCTGGAGACTGGAAAGGGCACCTCAATCCGCACAGGGGTTGTGTACAGACCCCATGTCAGGGAGGGAATGGACAAGGATATGATAGAAGGCATTCTTAGAATGGTAGAGAAGGGAGATACTGTTGATGGGAGACCTGAATATGCCAGATGTTAACTGGAGCACATTTGCTGCAGCCACATCCAAGAGCAGGGCCATTCTTGATGCCCTACAGGTGGCAGGCCTCAGACAGCTAGTTTCGGAACCCACTCATGAGGGAGCAATCTTAGACCTTGTACTCTCAAACGGGGGCAGTGAGAGGATCTCAGATCTAGAAGTGAGTTGCCATCTGGGAACAAGTGACCATCAAACAGTGTGGTTCACGTTAAACTCAGCTACAGAGTCAAGCCATACACAAGTGAGGGTACTGAACTTCAGGAGAGCTGAGTTTGGCAAGATGGGAGAGTGCCTCAGAAAAGCATTCGCAAACAGGCCAGAAGGAGGTGTGGAGCAACAATGGGGAATCATCAAAACTGCCATCACAGAGGCAACAAGCCTTTGTGTGAAGCAAATAAACAAATCAAAATGAAAGAAAAAGCCACTATGGTTCTCAAAACAGGTGGCTGTGAAAGTCAGGAAGAAAAAGATAGCATTCCGGAAGTATAAGGAAACACAGAAGGAACAGGACAGAGAGCTGCACAAGTTAAGGCAGAAGGAAGCAGGGTGGTAAGTCAGAATAGCAAAGGCCAAACTGAGAAAAGATAGCCAACTCGGTTAGAAAGCGGGATAAAACCTTTTATAGGTACATCAGCGCGTAGAAAGACAAAGGGAGGGATAGTGAGGCTGAATAGAATGAACGGTGGGTGGGTAGAGGGGACGGAGAAAAAGCAGGATATTGAATGAATATTTCTGCTCAGTATTCACAAAAGTGGAGGGAAGTGCCTGATCCAATTAACAGAAGCACTCTTGATGGAAGTCGATCCCAGACCTTTCACAGAAAAAGGGTTCTGCAATAACTCCTAAAACTGAAGGTGGACAAAAGCAATGGGGCCTGATGGAATTCACCCAAATTCTAAAATAATTAGGAACCAGTGAAACCATTGGCTACTCTTTTAATAAATCATGGGGATGGTGTGGTACCCGAGGACTGGAGGAAGGGCGGATGTGATTCCCCTTCACAAAAGTGGGACCAAGACAGAGGCAGGAAACTACAGACCTGTCAGTCTGACCTCTGTGGTAGGGAAAGTGATAGAGTCACTTCTGAAGGAAAGAATAGTTGAGTACCTTGAGGCCAGTGGGGCAGAGGACCCAAGGCAGCATGGGTTCAGAGCGGGAAGGTCATGTCAGACGAATCTAATAGATTTCTTTGACTGGGTGACCAAAGTAGTAGACCAGGGAAGAGCTGTGGACATAGCCTACCTAGACTTTAGCAAGGCATTTGACACAGTCCCACACAAAACATTAATAGTCAAATTAACCAGCCTGGAAGTGGGTCCCAGGGTGGTAGCCTGGGTAAAACACTGGCTGGACACCCAGGACACAGAAGGTAATTGTAAATGAGTCCACTCTGAAGAAAGAGGGTTACTAGTGGGGTACACTTGAGGTTCAGTATGGGTCCAGTCCTTTTAATGTCTTCATAAGTGACATTGCAGAGGGACTGGAAGGAAAAGGATGCCTCTTTGCAGATGACACAAAGATCTGCAACAGGGTTGATACAAAAAGGCGTGGTAAGGATGAGAAGGGACTGGCAAGGTTGGAGGAATGGTCAGAAGTATGGCAGCTAGGATTTAATGCAAAGAAGTGCAAAATAATGCACCTGGGAAACAAGAACCCAGGGGAAGAATACACAATGGGGGGGGGAGGTAGTAACAACAACAAAAATGGAAAGGGACCTGGGGTAATCATATCAGATGACCTTAAGGTTAGCAAGCAAAGTGAGAAGGCAGTAGGGAGGGCTGGGGGTATACTGGGATGCATAGGGAGAGGCATCAGCAGCAGAAAACAGGAAGTTGTTATCCCTCTGTACAGACAGTTGGTGAGACCCCATCTGGAGTACTGCGTCCAGTTCTGGAGACCCCATATCTGCAAGGACATAGACAGGATAGAGGCAGTCTAGAGGAGGGCAACTAAAATGATGCAGGGCCTGCAAGAGAAGCTGTATGAGGAGAGACTAAAGGAGCTTAATATGTATACTCTTGAGGAAAGAAGGGAGAGGGGGGACATGATAGAAACTTTTAAGTACCTCAGTGGAATCAACAATGTCCAAAAGGGTAGCATCTTTCAGAAAAAGAGATGTGCAAGAACAAAGGTGCACTAATTTAAAGATTGGGGCGGTTCAGGGCAAGTGGAATGAGTATTATTTCACAGAGAGGGTAGTGAATGCATGTGAACAGCCTTCCTGAGGAGGTTGTGGGGTCTAAAACTGTGGAGAATTCAAGAATGCATGGGACAGACATAAGGCAATTCTTGTGGGGGGTAGGAAGAAATAGGCTGTTGGTTAACTAGGATCTGCGGCCTATTCTGTAGGTAGGGATATGGGCAGACTAGATGGGCCAAGTGGTCCTTATCTGCCATCAAAGTCTATGTTTCTATGTTATTAGTGGAGTGGGGGGTAAAGCAGGAGACCAAGTAGGGTCTTCAGTAATACAGTAGGTAGGGAAAATGGGCAGAAAAGGTGAACCAAATGGTCCTTATTTGCCAACAATTTCTATGTAATCTATGTAAGCCCTTCCAACTGTTTTTTGGTAAAAAGGTCGATAATAACAAAATTATTAAGAATGGTCGTCCCAGTAGGTTTTGGTTTCTCAAACCACTTCCAGACTAGATAGCCCATCGGCACAGCAGTAGAGCTGCTGCTGGCAACACTGGTGACCGAGGCTTGGGAATGAGCCTGGGTCATCAGAGATCCCGCGGAGGAGAAGGATGCTCTCAGGAGGCAGAGATGCTGTCTCACTCTTTGCTGCCACCTGGCTGATCACAGGAGGTAGCACAGTGGAAGCCAGGTGGTTGGGTGGATGTCGGCCAGGCTGGCAGTTGGCGTGCTGCCACATGCACTTCCAGTTGAGCCCTACCCTACAGGTCCCAGCATCAAAAGGGTATGGAGAAGAAACTCAGAAAATTTCCACCAGTGCAGCAGATGATGGGCAAATTGTTGTCTTCCAGCGAGATTGCTCACAAACCAAGATGAAGGAAGAGCGCAGAAGCCTGGGGCAAGCCATTTGAGTGGAGCAGTGTGTGGTCAACAGTGTCAAAGGCCACTCATCATGGCTCCCCACATTTATTTATTTTAGTTAGTTAGCTAGTTTTTGTTTACCAGGTAGGTACAATAGACAAATAAATGCCTATTTTCATGTATGACCTGGGCGAGCACAACAGGGAATAATATCACAAAAGAATACATAATAGCTGGCCCGGTGGCACTGAGGGTTGAGGCACTGGATGCCACACTTTGTGCTGCGCTGGTGACCCGGGTTCGGGAATGAGCCCAGGTTGTCAGGGCTTGGTCTCGGGGGGGGGGGGCAAGGAGCAAGATCTAGCCACCACAAGGCAGATCTCTCCTCCTGAGAGGGGTTGGAGGTTCCCCAGTCACTGGCCGCCACTTGGTGGAGGATGGATGGCGGCACCAATCTCGGGAGCTCTGGCATTAGCCACAGGTAGAGGCAGAAGTGGCTGAACCAGTGTCACAGGGCATGCGTGCAACTCCACCCATGCACAACGCCATTTGCTGGGGCCCCGGGATCAGGGGAGAAAAACAGGCAAAAACCGAATAAAAATATAAATACAAAAAAACAATACATAATACAGATAGCAACCAGTGACAATTAATGATAAATAATGTAATCATGAAACAGAGATATACACAACAAAAATAGAGCAAACAGGATATAAAAAACATACATAGCAGTAACTATACAATTTCACATGGCAAATAAAACCTGGGATCAGTAGTCCTGATCGAGGAATGTGAACAAGGAACAATAAAACCTGGGAACTATTCAGCACACTGATGGCAGATGAACTCAGCAGATACTGTACCTACAAAGGAACTTTAAAAGAGTCCATGTGAGGAAGACTCTGAATTTCAAGGGGACAGAGTTCCAGAATTTCAGTGCAAAGACAGAAAAGGCCTGTTCCCTATCTTGCATGCACATTTTGGGACATGTAGAAGAGCTGAGTCCACAGATCTAAGAGAATAAACTTGTCAAGAAGAAGGTGAACGGGCAGGGCTGGAGATCTAAGTAATTTATCAATAAAGCAGCCCAGTGAGCATGATTGGACCCCCGAGGACAGCCAACCCAAGGAGGCATACAGGGATCAGTGGAATGTGAGGCATTGAGAGGACAGTGAGAAGTGGCAGATGTTATTAAAGGAATAATGCATGACAGGGTGTGTGTCGTGCTGGGATAACACCACACCTGGGGGTTGGGCCCGAGTGCATCCAATGCCTCAGGCGTGGCATTATCCCAAACAACACACACCCTGGAGTGTATTATTCCTATTATACAATTGCTTGTTGTTACATATAAAATAAAAAAATAATTTTAAATCATGTTTTCATTAGTGTGGAAAAATATTTTTGTTTCTTAAGAGGAGATGCAAAAGGAGATATCTAGCTCATAGAGCTCATTGATCCCATCCATACTGGTTCACAGTGCTGAGACTAGACCGTCCAGCCCCAAACTGACCAATCACAGTCCAAGATTCTTTCTTGCCATTGTATAATATTGTACACCTCCCACTTGTTAAGGGCTGATTCTGATGCATGGGACTAGATAATTTGACCGTATTGCAGGCAGGGGAGGAGGATGCCCTGGGCAATTGCAAGTCTGGCCATGGGAATGAGAGAGTGTTTAGCCTGGTAGGCTAGGCCAAGCCTAGATCTGACTGCTTTGCAGGTCTGGGAGATATGGAGGGAGAAGTCCAGGCCCAAGACAAGGGTGACAAAGAGATATTTGAAATTTGCCACTGTCAAAAGGGAAAAGCCATCCATACAAAGGGTGGAGAAGGATGCAGAGCAGGACCAAATTCTGGCTAATGATCCAAATAGTCTGGCTTGGGGGTCTTTTAGGAATTAAGGATTAGTTTGTTTCTGATAAGCTACAACTGGATGGGAGACATCCCCTGAAGTTGTGATTGGAACTATGGAGACATACAGAATAATATCATCTGCACTCACGGTAGAAGGGCAAGAAGATGGGGCAGAGAAAACCATTTATAAAAACTGAGAGAAGCTAAGGATAGTAAGGACCCCCTGCAGGACACCTACATTTATTGGGGCAAGGGATGAGACAACATTGTTGAAATGGACAAACCGCTGTCTCCCAACAAGATAGCTCCCAAACCAAATGAAGCATGTGAGGGAAGAGGCCCAAGGCAAGTAATTTGGAGTGGAGCAGTGTGTGAACAACAGTGTCAAAAGCATCTCATTACCACTTTACTGGAGGCCTCTCCTGATGAAACAGAACGCTCAGAGCAAATCCCTCCCTACTCCTGTCCCTGCCTGGGAGTAAACCAAGGCTCCATGTAGGGCATGGGTGGTAGCTGGAAAAGTGTGCCAGGCTGGCATGTGCCATGGGAGTTCCTGAGGGGGGGTTCATGCTAGAGTAACAAAGGGGGCATAGAGAGACAATTTAAAAAACTCTCAAACTGTAGCGGCTCATTTTAAAATTACAGCTACTTGATGAATCGTGTTTAACAAAATACACTGAGAACCGTTAAAAAATAATAAATAAAAAAAGCCCAACCCAGTTTTGTCATGTCTTAGTCTGGAGTCAGATAATCAGATAGTATTCTGGTACAGTTTGAATACTTTTGCAAGCAAAATTGGATAAAGATCTCACATTGCAAAAAGGCAGTTCCATCCTGCCAATGTGCATGCACTAGGCTTAAATGCTGCAGTTTTCTTTTAATGTCAAAACATTCTCGGAAGACCAACACGTTGTTTGCATAGTTTTTCAACAAAAACAAGTGAAGAGAGTGGTATGGAACATGGAGTCAGTAAATTTTTAAAAGTAATGAACATCAAAATCCTGAAGAACAAATAACCAATGTCTAAATCAAGGTTGTTGACAGCCCGATAGCCAAACGGAAGCATTTTGCATTTCCATGTTGGCAGCCTGGGTTCGGGAATGGACTTGGGAAGCCAGAATTGTGGCAGCCAGTGCTAGGGAATGCTGCCTCTAGCAGTGCAAGCCAGCTCAGGTGGGGACCCACATTCAGAAGTGGACTCAGGGAGACTGAGTTGTGACAGCTAGGGCTTAGTAGTGCTGCCTCCAGCAGCACGAGCCAGCTCAGGTGGGGACGGTGGGTGCTTGGTGACGCAGCAGCCCTTTGTGATGGGCTGGGGAGCCTGCTCCCATGCAAGAGGTGGTACACACACACCCAGATCATGCTGCATCATCTGAGGCCATTGTATGGCTGGCACATGTCATGGGGTGGAGGGAGGTGAGGAAAACAATGGAGGAAAAAAACAGCTGCCAGCTGAATGTGATGGCGAGGCCAGAACAGGGTATATATGAGGAGAGGGAGGGAGGCAGTGGTAGCTGCTGAACAGGGAGCTAGCTGCAAACTTGAGCAGACTCAATAGACCAGATGGCCTTTTCTGCTGGCAATTTTCGTATGTTTGTATCCTAAACACAAGGATATATCCCAAACAAGACTTCGCTGGCCAGGGAAATAAAACTTTATGTGCAGAAAAGAAATTACGTCAGTGTGGAGGTCCTTCTTTGACACCCCAGAACTCATGACACAGATTGTCTGTATAAACTTTAGTGGGAATCCTATGGGTGCTTTTCAAGATTGATGCAAAAGCTGCAACAGCCAATCACAAACCAGCACTCATGCATAATTATGTCGACACGATGCAACCTCGGAAATCACAGCACTAAATAATAACTGTTAAGTTTGATGGCAATACTAAGGTTTTCAAAAATGGAACAGACAATCACAAACAATGAGGCATACATTATCAGGACAGCATAGTGGACAATTACAGTAGATGTGAACAGCACATGAACTGCCAATCACAATACTAGAACTGATGCATAATTAGGTCAATGTAGCAGCCATTGTGATACCCTCAGAAACTTATAATACTGAATGTCTGTAATAAGTCTGGTGGTAATCCGAGTGGTGATTTTCAAGATATAGCCAAAATATAGCAGCGAATTAAAAGCCAGTGCTGATGCATAATTAGATGAACATGCAAGACTTAGTCAAACCACACGGAACAAATAACTTAAAATATCTGTATCAAGTTTGGTACAAGTGGCTTATGGGATATAGCTAAAAATGTAGCAGAAAATCACAAGCCAGACTGAATGCTTAATTTGAGCACCATGGGCTATATTTTTTTTTCTCCATTAGCTCCTTATATTGTTTTTGCCACTAGAGGGAGCACAGATTAAGTTTGAACAATTTGCTCCCAATACCTCACTTGTCACATTTACTGCTCTCTAGTAGCTGTTTTCACTTGGTGATCACCCCTCATCACTCCCTCATCACCCCCTCTCCAATCGCAAAGCTATCCCGCCATTGTGCACTCCCAGATCAGCCCTCCTCCTCCTGCTCCTGTCAGGCAATGTCCACCCCAATCCCGGCCTGGCAGCACTGGTCCTCCCCTGAAATCTCCTGGGCTGAGCATTGCTTCTATGAACATCTGTAGCCTCCTGAAAAACTGGACTCTCTACACTGCTGGGTGGCTTCATAAACCTGATGTTGTTGCCCTGGTTGAAACCTGGCTGTCTCCCTCACTCCTAACTCTCATGTCTCTCTCGGCTACACTCTCCACGGTTGGACCGTGTCGGCAGGAGGTGGGGGCTGTGTCTTCTATTTGAAGGATTCTCCCATGGGGCTACACTCCCCCGCCTGACCTTGACCATAAGGCCCAGGCACTTACTCTAAAGCTGACCCCTGACCCAGCTAGAGGCCCATTATTCCTAACCGTAGCCTACCTTGCCCCCAGAACCAGTCCCAGGCCTGGGCCACTAATTGTACTACCTCACCTCCCTCACAACTCGTCGGACCAAATCTTGGTGGGCGACTTGAATATAAACTGGCTCTGCCCTCGTCCCTCCTCCCACCGTGAGGCTTTCGATTCAATTGACCTAACTCAACTGGTCACACAGCCTACTAGAAAACCCGGGGACAAGCACCCTCCTGGATGTGGTCCTCACCAACAGGCCAATCCACATCCACAACATCCAAATCCTCCCTGACTGCCTCAGTGACCACTCCCTGTGCTTTTCAACTGGAAACCCTCGGCCCTCATCCCCGGTCAAAACCACCTCTCGGCTTGGGCCTGGGGACTCATAGGCCTTAGCGCTTCCTTGCCACACTGATTGGTCCCTCTGACAAGGGCAACCAACATTGACTTGGCCCTGGCCTTCTTTGTAAGGACTTTCAACTTTGCCTGTGATATCTTTGCTCCCATAACTGCTAGGAGGTCCAAAGTGAAACATGCCCTTGGATCACCCTGCCCTACTGTGGCAACTTAAGCAACGTGACAATCTTTGGCACCTTGCTGTTGCTACTGGCCGTTCAGCTGACAGGCAGTCCCATGCTGCCGCAACCAGTGCACCTGGGCCATCCGCCAAAGCAAAGGGGAATACTACCAAGCCTCTCTTACCTCCTCCTGGGGAATCCCAGGTGCTTCTGGAACAACATCAAGCAACTGAATGGTCACTCCCAGTCCCCTCTCCTTCTCTTCTCAACATCAATGGTACCGTCTCCTCTGACCCTGCCCTCATTGCCACCCACCTCAATAACTCCTTTACCGACCTTAGCTCAGTACTTCCTGGTAACTTTTCAGTCCTCCTCCATCTGTACCACCACCCATTGCCGGCCCCTCTTTCCACCTGCGTCGTGTCACCATGCAAGAAGCTAGGCCTTACTTGCTAAAAGCCCTAAAAGGTAACACCATCGGTAATGACTCACTTTATCCCTGCCTTTTACGTCAGGTCCTGTATCAGGTCCTATCACCTATTACGTGCATTTTCAACAAATCACTCTGTCTCGGACAATTCCCCTCTGCCTGGAAGATTGCCACAGTTACCCCTGTCCATAAAGGTGGTGACAGGACTCTTCCGGGTAACTACCGACCCATCTAAATCCTCTCCCCCCTCTCTAAGGCGTTAGAGAAAATTGTGGCGTCCCAAGTCTCTGACTACCTCTGTAAGTACAATCATACCTCTCAACTGTACCACATTACGAGGAACGTTCCTCATTTTACTTCACAAAAGCTCCCTGTTCCACACTGTGAGGACTTGTCCCACATTCAGTGTTAACATTTTAAAGCAAAAATATATAGTAAACGATGCAAAGAATATATTATTCAATTAATAACAGACTTGCTGAACATAAATGCAGACATTTTAACAGTGTTCTAAGCTTCTTGGCTTAAGATTTGATTATGTGTTCCACATTTTGCTCATTTGTTCCACATTTTAAGAGCCAATGTTCCACATTTGAGGGACAAAAGGTTGAGAGGTATGAGTACAATGTTCTCTGCCCTGAACAACACGGGTTCAGAGAAAGTCATAGTACCAATACAGCACTCCTGGAATTTTCCAACTCCTCCATGCCTCCTGGACTCTGGTGCCCTGGCTGGTGCTATATTCATTGACCTGTCTAAAGCATTGATACGCTTCTCATCCTCTTTGCTCTCCACCCTCAACCTAATAGGCTTTGCCTCAGGACCTGTTTCCTGGTGCACCAGCTATCTCTCCGCCCGCTCCCAATGTGTGAAAGTCAGCGGTACTCTCTCTGAAACATGCCCCATTAAGCTCTGGGGTGCCATGGAGCTCAATTCTTGGACCCCTACTATTCTCCCTCTTTCTTAACTCCTACCCAGCAGTTATGCAGGGTAAGATGCTTCTCTATGCTGATGATGCTGTTCTCGTTGCCCCCACAATGACCCCATGCTGCTACAGAACTCCCTCCAACTAGTCTTTGACTCTGCAGCTACCTGGTTCACTGAGCACCGACTTATCATCAACCTTAAGAAAACAAAAACGATGCTCTTCTCCCACCCCCAAAATAAGTACAGCAAGTTTCCCTTAGCTGTCCACTCCACACCCAATCTCGTCATTGACCAGGTGCAGTCCTATAAATATCTTGGTATAACCTTTGACCCTGCACTTTCATTCCATGGACATATATCTGCCCTAAATTCTGTCGCCAACTCACGGCTAGGCATTCTTTACCGGCACAAGAAATGCCTCCCTCCTGATGCCCTCCGCCTGGCTGTCACCTCCTCTGTCATGTCTCTCATTGACTATGGCCTTCCAGTCTATGGCTCAGCAGATCAGACTGCCCTCAACAAGGTTCGCCTCACAGTTAATAAGGCCTGCAGACTTATCACTGGTGCTCCCAGACTCACTCACACATGTGAGCTGTACACCCTGGCTACCCTACTCAACCTGGAAGAGCTCCATGTATCAGACATGCCAGCTCACCTTTAAAGCCCTAGTGGCCTCATCCCCATAGGCCTATCCAACTCCATTGCCGTACTGCACCGACCTGATCACACGCCAGCTCGTCAAGAACTACACCTAGTTATTCCGAGAGCCAGGACTTCTCAAGGTCAGAGGGCATTCCCTACCGCAGCGCCCCACTGGTATAACTCCCTCCTGCCAGTGTCTCAAACTCACTAACCTTAGCTTGCTTTAAGCCCAGGCTCAGAAACTTCCTGCTTAGCTCACAAATGCAACTGCCGCTAGCCTAGTGTAAAAAAATATATATATATACTCTGTTTGACAATGCTCACTGAGCAGCTCCCCCCTTCCTTTCCCTACTAATTCCTCCTCCCTATCTCCCTCCCTTCTACTCCACCAGCTCTCCCCGACCATAAGTTTTGCACCTTTTGTTATCTTTTGCTCGTTGGAGATTGTATTCTATTGTAACAAAATTGTAATTGAACTGTAACTTTTGTTTGTAGGTACTGTGTCCCTTGTACTACTGTTCTGATGTCCTCTTTGTGACGAGGTATTTTTGTAAATGAGCCTCTGGCTCAAAGGTTTCTAAACTGATGTTTAACTAAATAAATAAAAATAAATAAATATTCTGATACCCTGAGGAAGTTATATTACCAAATGCCTGTATTAAGTCTGATAAGTGATTGTCAAGTCACAGTCAAAAATGTAAGTGTGACACACTCACAAATGTACACACATACAGAATGCTCTGTACATACATACATACATACAGAATGTTCACCATATAATAACATATATAAATATTTGCACAGCTGGGGTGGTTATAAACAGAGACAAATAAATCTTATTTTCCAGACCGACAGCTAGTAATGCATGAAATTAAACATGTATTTGCATGCATGTTCATACAAATACACATTTATTTCCATGTATGTATGTCATCAATCATTTAACCAATCGAGCGTAGCTGTTTATCAGTATTAATAACATGTTTTTTGTGCTGCATATACAGTTATTACTCTTACCCTGACTGTAGACTCCAATTAATTCTCATTCATACCCCCAAGCCTAATTAAACAGTTTTGCTCACTCGCATTGAAATATGGTTTGAGCTACTCTTGAAAAATATCTATACAGTATTACATGGATGGATCTTCTTTCACATGGGAAAAGCCACTGTTTATTTCCCATATACCAGCTCAACTAAATGCCATATACTAATCCAATTAACAAGTACCACATACCTACCCAATTAATAGCTACCACTTAATTAAATAACCTAGAAATACTGTAATTACACATTAACACACTACAAGGCACCTTATTACAACCTATTTAACACATGTAACAACCACCTTATTAAAACATATAACAAACACCATAAATGCCTCACTACCTTTCCCCACCCTTACTGAAATACAAGTGCACAGTGTGAATGAAGGATGCAAGCTGCATGCTTATTAAGATGCGGTATGCATGCTGCATGCATACTGTGCACTCTGCATTGCTGTAAGGAAAACAGTCCCCTATAAAATAGCACAACATAACTGGACATAGTCTAAAATCCTATTACTAACCAAACACCTCCATTCACCCACACTTACCAAACTGCCATGTCCCTCAACAGACCACTTCAACTGCCAAGCCCTCCACGCTTCCAACACCTCTATGCAGCCAATGCCTCCATGCTGCAAATACCTCCTCCATGCTGCCAACACCTCCTGACTGCTGCTACAGAATGCACACTACAGACCACTGCTCACAACCACGCAAAGCAAACAAGCACTCCCGATTACAAACTCCGTGCCACAGCAGACCAAATGGCATGTTGCTCCTGAGCACGATCCTGTAAAAGAAATTAAAGGCTGCCACAGACACGCCTCCTTTTACAGGAGGACCCTGCAATACAGAAAAATGTGGTCAAAAGATAAAGCTCAACAAGAACACCAATACATTACAGAAAATGTACTGTGACAAAAAAGGCAAACCCTGAAAATGGCTGCAAAAGAGATGTAATAAAAACATGCTTATGTATTATTCAAAATAAATGATGGGTAAGTCCTGTATGGAAGAAATAGACCCATGCCAGGGACTAACTCTAACAAACTCAGAAAGCCACTTTTCCTTTAGGCTTGTGGCCATTATGAGCTTATCAGCTCCTCTCGGTGAGAATATTTCCCTATACACGATACTTACCTATCATTTTATATACATCTATTAGACAAGAGTTCAGAGAAAGGCAACACATAGAGTGACTAGTATGTGACCTAGGGTTTTCTAAACAGGGATAAGAAGCACTTGATTGGAGATATAATAAGCTTTCATACTGGTACTAGGTATACCGCCACCTGATCAGAAAAGCTACAAAATGTCTAAAAAAGGGAGGACCAAAGGACATTTGTGGGCAATGAAGGGAGAAAGATTTAAAAAGAATACTTTGAAATATTTCACAGAATGATTGGATAGATCTTGGAATGGGCCTCCATCTAACGTCAGCTGAAACCCTAAGTGCCAAAAGGAAAAAAGGAATATATGGTTATGCCCTCAAAGTTGTAGGGGGTAAGTATTCGGTCCACAGTTCTTTCTTTCTCATTTTCCTATGTATGTAAATACAGCATGTGGGTGTATGGAGGCCTTCACCATAGAGCCTATATGCAGCTCTTACCCTGTAAGGGATATTTAAGCTTTTGTTCAGTCAGAGGCAGAAAGTCCAGCCCAGTGGTTCCAATAATGCATGTTTTACTCTGATGTAGGGACACAGGTTTGGGCTGCAAATCCAATCAAGGTTCTGAAATGGGGAGATTCCAGGGAGGCGACAGCAAACTTGCTTCTTCAGTGCCTTCTTGGGAGGGCATGAGGAAGCATCAGATATCTTGGGTGACCACATGATGTCCTGTCCCTCCAGGTCATGTTTGAGGATGTCTCCACAGATGTGGGCCAAGGCCAGTTTGATTGGAGCTAACACAATCCCTGACATGCACGGATGATGTCAACATGGCCCCATGTAACTAGCCCCAGTCACACAAGCCTGATTCCTCATGGCACAAAGTTAAACAACTTCTAAGCCCTAGAAGACTGCCACAGCGCTTCAGGCCCAAAGTGGAAGGGATTTCACTGCAGCATCCCTCATGTGTCAGTAGCCTATACTGAAGTTGGGAGAGATGGGGTTGTGAGGCTGATAGGCAGGCTGCTGCAGAACTGAAGGAAGGACAGCACTCATAAGCACATCAAGAAGGATGAAAAGAGCAAATTAAAATAAAAAATCAGAGACATAAAAATAATTTCTAGCACTAGCTGCCAGAACCCCAGAACCATCTCAAAGGTTCTTGGGTTTAAACCAAGTGATTTACCTACATTTGTTTAATGATGTAATCTCCCCCAGTGTGGGGTTACTGGTCTGGCTGGGTTGACTCCCCCACCTGTGGGGCCAATCCTCACTTGGTAGTTTCCCCCAAGTTTAAAGGGGGGAAGAGAGTGCACATGGAAACCCAGTGGGTCTTGGCAGAGGAAAGCCAGTGCAGGAGGAGTACATGGCTGCAGCTGCAAGACCACGAGGGATGGTCTGGTAATGAGGTAGGAGTAGACCTCAGATACCATGGCTCAGGTCACCCCTCATGGCAGCAGTCTGCATGGGGCAGCATGCAGACACCTGAAGCAAGCCATGTTAGCCATGTTCCACACTCAGCAGGTTACATCTGGGTATCCCAAACAGAAGAGTTGGGGCTGCTAATGTGACATTAATTGTGGGTACCATTGAGAAACCACCTCAAGGGGACTGCTCAGAGGAAGAGAGGATCAAGGAGTGAGCCAAGATCAGAGTGGGCAGAAGAATAATCTGGACCTGGGAGGGTGGCAAATGATTCCAGGTCCTGGGGTGTGGCACAGGACCCCCACTTATCTTCAGTATGCACTGAGTCAGAGTTGTAGGTTCCAGTGGGGTTTAGAGGTTCAAGGCTCAATGTGGCCAGATAGCCCAGAGAACGTTCACTGATGGTAAACTGGAAGCCTTGTGTTCTTAAAGAAGTGTGAGATGCCCAGCTGGAGTTGCATCATAAGTCATGATCCTGGCTGAATGAGACACCTGCTTGGTAAATCCCCAACGATACGGTAGCCATGAAGCAAGTGAGGATGCAGAGGGTATAGTGCTGCCAATCTTCTGGATAGTAATGTATTTTTCGAGCACCAACACCCGGAGCATACAGGTGTGGCTTGTTATTGCCCATAATTGCCATCGGCTCCATGACTGGAGAGATACTTTGCCCAGTAGGGCAAAAGGTTCGAGCCCCACTGCTAAGGAAAGGAATAGCAAAGAGCCACAAAGCTAATAAAAGAGTAAATAAAGAAGAGGACATTACTTTTAATTGTAACCCTCCCCAGCAAGGGGCTAGGTGCATTGGGTAGAAGCATGGTCTCCTCGATCCACTTCAGTTGACTACAGCTGAGTCATCTTTAAGGCTATAAGTTATTGAAATGTTAGATGTTTTTAAGGAAGGGAGTAGCCCTGGAATTACCAGCTGCTCCTGGCTATGGGAGGGAGGGGAGGGGGCTGATGAATGTCAGTATGTCTAGTGTGAACAAAAGAGAGGGCCGATAAAGATAAGGGCACAGTATGATATACTAAAGAGTAGAATGTTGGCATTACTCATCACGAAGTATGTAAAACTGATCTCTCTATCTGCCTATGTAGTTTGCTTATGTGCTCATGATGTATCTTTCTTTCATTCCATTAATAAACTTGAGCTGAAAAAAAAAAGAAGAGGACATTGGGGAAATTGAAGAGAAGGCCAGTGTGACAGTCCAAGAAGGGAATTGTCACCAAAAGAAAGGTGGGGTCACTGAGGGATCGCCTATATTTTCCAGAGGATTGACGCCCATGGGAGCAGGAAGGGAAAATCCCAAGGGACCCAACCCAGGTGATTTTGTTATGATCTTGAGGTCTGGAAAGAGAGAGAGAGAGAGAGAGTGAGGAGAGAGAGAGCCAGAGAGAGAGGGCGGCAAGAGAAAGGAGTCACCATACTGGGACCAGGTATGGTCAAAAGGCACACTCATTACAGAAAATGCTGTAACAGCCAGTCACATGATATTTGTGCCAAAATGAATCCTCTATGCCCAGCTTGATTTTTTTGCAAGGAGCCTGTGTTTGTCAAATTAAGTCAACTTGTTTAAAGAGCAAGTCTCTATTATAATAAAAATCTTAAAAAAAAACTAGATTTACACCAATTATGTTTTAAACTACTTGTGTTTTAGTTATTTTTTTCTACTTTTCCCTGTCATTTGGTCTGCTAAATATTGTAGATAATACAGTTCTTATTTTACTGAGTCTTTCAAGCTGTATCTGACTCTCCCCGATAACCACACAGTTGCTTTTTGTGACATCACTGTCTGTTGTCATAGTGAGCACTAATTATGTCATAAACAAAGGCACTATGGGGCAATGGGGAGAGGCAAATGTTTAGTATATAGACTTTTTAAATGGACTGTCAAGATGTGCTGAAAACCTTGATAAGAAACATGGAAAATAAAAGAATTCTCTAAGTAAACTGTAATAGTTGAAACATCTTTTTATGAAGGTGCATGCTGAACTGCAGAGTTACTCTTTAAAACTAATTTTTTTCTGAACATCTTTCATTCAAGTTCGAGTGCAGCAAACACAGACAGAAGACAGAAATATAAAACAATAAAAAATGTTGCCTTGAAAAAAGGTTAGGTGGCCCATTCATTCTACAGTACCCACCCTACCCAACTGTATCAACCCTTGCTAATACACAGAGGCCCAGATATTCAAAGGGGTTGTGCCTGGCACAACAGAGTTGCGCCAGGTGCAACCCTGCATTGGGCACCAGTGGGATGTTGAGAAGGCTGCCCTTTGCAGGCAACTCCGATGTGCCGAGGCAATGTAATTGAATGCGTGCAGATGCAGGGGCGTGCCCATGCATATGCAACACATCCCGATATTCCACCGGGATGTGCTGTGCATATGCTGGCGCAGCCCCAAGTGCGCCGCATTGGAGAACTCAAAGTTGAGCCCATGAGGAGAGGAAACAAATACCGGCCACCCACAGGCAGGCTGCTGTGATTGCAGAAACACAGCCACCAGCCGTGGGTGGCCACCAATCCACCAGAACACTGTCCTGAAGCACACACAGTACCCTGGTAGTCTAGTGGTACCCCTCCAAATCCCCTTTTGCAGTAACTGTATAGTAGCGCCATTCCCTGGTAGTCTAATGGCCCCCTCCACCCAATTCCCCAATTCCCCAGAAATGTCAGAAAAGACTGAGCCCTGGTGGTCTACTGGAACCCCTGCCCATTTCCACGATCACGGTACACCACTGTCAGACAAATCCCTGATGATCCAGACACCCCACACCCCACCCCTCCCACCCACACAGAACCCCTGTCACCCCGCGCCCCTCCATCGCCAGTGGGTGGCAGCAACCCATCCCACACCACCCAGCCGCCCTTGAATAACAGGTACAAGTATGGGCTCTAAACCCCATTGGTCAATGTATGGACCAATGGCTTTAGAACATACTAGATGAATCAGTCCCAAATATGTGAATGAAGTCATTCACATATTTAGGACTATCTAATACAATATACTTACAAGCCCATTGGTCCACAGAGGACCAATGGGCTTACAACTCACTACTGTACCTGTCATTCAGCGGGCAGCCGGGTGGCGTAGCGGGTGGGATGCTGCCGCCCGCCGATGATGGGGGGTGCGGATGGGCAGGGGTTCTGTGTGGGTGGGAGGGTGGGGTGCCACTGGATCACCAGGGATTTGTCTGACCGCCATACAATCAATGGAAATGGGTGGGGGTTCCACCAGACCACCAGGGTCGGCCTTTTCTGACATTTCTCGGGAATCAGGTGGAGGGGGACCACTAGACCACCAGGAAAGGTCTTTCATCCCAGTTATCAGGGAATTGGGGACTGGGGGTCACTAAACTACCAGGAATTTCCATTATACATTGCGATCGTGGTACTGGGCGGGGGATGCCCAGGATCCCCACGGCACATGTCATGCTGTGCAGGGCACCAGGCGCAAGTCGCCGGGCTGCCCTGTGCAAGGCATGCAAATGGGGCCATAATAACATGCAAATGGCCCCATTTGCACTTTGCATATTTTATGGCCTCCTGCTGAATATCGCGAGTGATGCACCTAGCACAACTGCACTTGCGCTGGTGCATCCCTGTGCTCCCTATCTGTGGCTTGCACCAGCGCAGTGCTACTGCCATGGCGCATCACCGTTGAATATCACCTGGCCCTGGCACCAGCACATCCTAGTTGCACTGCACCCAGGTTTGTGCCACTGCCTGGCGCAGCCTGAATATCCCGGCCAGAGAGTTTATCACATTTCATATGCATTTTTCTTACATTTTGCATGGGTGCTTCTGGTGTCCTGTCAAAATCAGAATCAAACAGTATAGTACCAGTGCTACCCCCAAAAGAAAATCTGCTTAAAAGCCTACAATTTAAGTAAATTCAGTTTTCTTACTTCCGCTTCATTTCATCATTTTACATTTTAAAGGGGTTCTTGGTCTCATCATTCAATTAGCCTGACCACCGACAGCAAGGTGACCTCCCCATCGGTCAACATGCCAAATGGCGCAGGTCCCACTACTATCTCACAAGCTTTTAGTCAGCTTTTCTTGGGGGGGGCACTGGTACTATACTGTTTGACTCTGATGATAACCACACATCAAGAGTACCCCTGCAAAATTTAAGAAAAATATATAAGAAATGCAATAAAATATTTGTATTAGCAAAGGCTGAGCTTGCTAAACTCTTAACATTGCATCAAAGAACAGGAAAGGCATAGCCTACTCCTAATTAGTAAGCTCCCTACTGGCCACCTTATGGCCAGACCACACTATGTAAAAGATGTAACCAGAGAGTGATTTCCACACAAGAAAAGGAAAGGAAGCCATGGGACTAAGAGGGAAGCTTTTTTCAGAAAAAAAAGATGTTCAAGAATAAGGGGTCATGCTATAAAGCTGGGAGGGAGTAGATTCAGGGGAAACGTGAGAAAGTACTGCTTCACAGAAAGAGTGCTGAATGCATGGAACAGTCTCCCAGCAAAGGAGATGGGGCCAAAAACTGTAACGGGATTAAAGAATGCATGGGATAGGCATAAAGGAACCTTATTGGTTAGGAAAGGGAGGATAAAGTCAGAGATCAAGTAAGGTCTGTCGTATTAAAGTAGATAGGGAAAATGGGCAGACTAGTTGGGTCAAGCGGTCCTTATCTGCCATCAAGTCCTATGTTTCTATATTTCTATTACCACATATCCCGTCAAGTTGATGAGTAAATTCGGCTGCCAAAATTAGGGTGCCGTAAAAATGGTGACAGTGAAAGGGGGCGATCTTGATTTTAGATAGACCCTCACTCATGTCGCCCTTTGCGTCCCCAGAGTTTCTACCCACTTTGGGGCATGCCCGCCCTGGAGGAGGTTCTATTTAGTTTAGGGGGGTGTGGGGGCAAAGCCCCCCACAAAAGCGATCGATTCCCGGGAGGGCACTTTAGCGCTGTAACTCCCGGAAGACAAAATGCCTGGCACTGTAATGCTAGGTGGCATTTTGCCAGTGCCATAATCGGCATCAGCAAAATGCTTGTTGCTGTGGCATGGATGAACCCTGTGACCTCAGCTCATATTGGTATGTTAAAATTTAAAATGTTGGTACCTGACCGATGAGGTGGTCACCTTGTTATCTGTGGTCAGGCTAATCGTGATTTGGCCAAATGATGAGAACAAGATACTTCTGAACTGTTGTTCACGGTAAAATGTAAATAAAGAAATACATTTACACAGACACACATAAAATAAAATAAAATGATAGCATGAATACAGAAAGTAAGAAAACCAAATACACTTAAATGAATTGCAGGCTTGTTTTTGTATTCAGAATTTTGTTAGTTTCAAAGCTATTTAAAATTCACAGGAAAGAAGAAAAAAGATAATAATCATTTTAAATACTAATTTAAGTGGGTTAAAAAATATACATTTAAACCAGTATTCATCTTGGACCGGTAACAAGCATAAAAAATACATTATAGGATATGGTAAGGGTTTGTTGTGGATGGAAAACGATGGTTTTCCAAATCCTGTTGTAGGGCAGTTTAAAGGTCACAAAAGTTGTTGTACTATCATTCTGACGTCACATCGATGGTACAACAACTTTTACCCCTTGAGCCTGATTGGCAGAAACAAGAAATGATTTTAAAAATGTATTCTAAAATGGCAGATTCACTTAGCGAGCGGTCGGGCGAGCAGACAGTGTGGACAGTAACCTAAGATAGTATAGACACAGACTTTCACAGTCAGCGCCATGTGTCAAAACTACCAGTCTGTTCTTTTTGTTTTGTTCTAAATTACTGGGGGCTATAAATCATGAGTGACAGGAGCAGTGCAGGACTGCCACGGAACCGGATTCGGGAGCAGAGCGGGACCGAATGGAGGAGAGGTAGCATTATCACAAGGTATGAAACCTTGAGAAAGTTTCAATGTTTTGGAGAATCATATACCATATAAAACAATGTATAGTTGTCCATACACAACAGGCTATGTTGCCATCTCGGGGATGTGCTGCCGTCAAACTGTCCTCGAGAGCTTCGCTCTCGAGGTCAGTATGACGTCATCACATCCCCCCGATGGCAACATAGCCCTGTTGAGTATGGACAGCCATACACTATTCTATATATAGTGTATAGTGGACCATTGTTGTGCATGGAAACTGGAGGTTCTGAAAATGTTGTCCTGCTGCAGTTCAAAAGGTCATGGAACATGATAATACCCTACTGCAGCAGAACAACATTTTGAAAACCTCTAGAGGTTCCACGCTCCAGTCTACTACCTTTACTCAGCGGAAACGGCAGTCTCTACACTCCCGGCGGCGGCAGCAGAAGCAGTCGCATCACAGCCTCAAAAGACTCAGAATCAACCAGATATTGTGAAAATGCAGGATCAACCAGATATTTTTAGTTTAAAAAAAACAAGCAAGCGATCCCCAAAGCTCAGTAGGTGGCTCAGTAGGTAGCACACTCGCCTCTGAGGTCAGGAGATCAGAGGGCTGTGGGTTCAGTTCCCACATCTGGCACTTGGGTTAATATCCCAGTACTGACATTGTAGTGCAGCATGAGAGGGGTGCTGCACTTCTGAGGTACCGTCTTTCGGATGAGAGGTTAAATCGAGGCCCCATCTGCCTGGACTGGTGGTAATTCAGGTGGATGTTAAAGATCCCATGGCACTTATCGAAAAGAGCAGGGAAATTTCCCCGGTGTCCTGGCCAAATTTCCCTCATTCACTTAAAAAAATACCACCAACAGCTTAATCTGGTTCAAGGTCAGTTGGCATTCATCTGTATCCCCCTCCCCCGGGTCATGCCTAAAATAGGCAGGATTTGTCTAGTGCACTTACCCGTCAACAAAAATAAATAAATAAAATCAAACCAACTCTGTCTGCTTAGCGAGACTACGACCACCATTTATTTTTCTTGAAAATCCCTCCCACACCGGAATGACAGCCAATAGAAGGCTGCTCATTCAACAAGGACACGTCTGTTCCGTAGCAGCCACGCACACCACCTAATAAGCATACCCTAACTTGAAGAGCAGGATGGAGCAACAAACTTTTTTTTTTTTGTATTTTAAAAATTAAAATTGTAATTGAAAATGGGGACTACACACTATAAAAAATAGCGCATGGGCAACCTCATGCGCAACCAGCCTATTATACCACCTCAGGGTTCTGATTACCTTGGACCTCTCGAGCTTCGCTCTCAAGGTCTGAGGTAATCAGAACCCCTCTGTGGTACAATAGGCTGGTTGTGCATGGTTGCCCATGCGCTATTTTCTATATAGAAACATAGAATCTGATGGCAGATAAGGGCCGCTTAGCCCACCCAGTCTGCCCATTTTTCCCTACCTACATTCTCACCACAGAGCCTCTTGAATCTACAGCTCCTTCTCCTTCCCCCTTCCTTTCCACTGCTATTACCTTGTGCCTATCCCATGAATTTTTGAACACCACCACTGTTTTCGCCCCACCACCTCTGCAGGTAGTCTATTCGAGGAATCCACCATTCTCTCTGTGAAGAAGTACTTCCTCACATCTCTCCTAAATCTACCCCTTCCAGCTTCATAGCCCGTCTCCCTAGTCTTGAGCACCTTTTTTGCATAAAAATACTTCCCTGCTGTACCTTATTTACCCCTGTGAAGTATTTTAAAGGTCCCCATCATATCCGCCTCTCCCTCCTCTCTTTCAGGGTCATACATATTGAGGTCCTGTATTCTCTCTTCATAGGGCTTTTGATGCAGAACCTGCTCCATTTTATTTGCCCTCCTCTGGACCACCTCCACTCTGTCTATGTCCTTCTTGAGATGTGGTCTCCAGAACTGTACACAATACTCAAGGTGCAGTCATATCAGCGATCTATACAGGGGCAACACCACCTCCCTTTCAGCTGGTGATACCCCTTCCTATGCACCCCAGCATCCCACTAGCCCATCTGACTGCCTTGTCATACTGCCTTGCCACCTTCAGGTAATCTGATATGATTACCCCAAGGTCTCTTTCCTGCTAGGTGGTCATCAATGCCACTCTACACATTTTGTACTCCATGCCCAGGTTTCTGTGCATTATTTGGACTTTTTCACATTAAAACCCAGCTACAATACCCTGGACCACTCCTTGAGTTTTCTAAAGTCTCTGCTCATCCTTCAGGGGTCAAAACTGGCACTGGCCCGCTAGCTAAATGCTGGTAGATTTTGTATCGGGCTAGTAAGATTTTCATTTAACTAGCCTGGTGGGCTTGTACCGAAGAAGGCAACACTTAAGTATGTACTCCAGCTGGGCCAGTGGAAATTAGTGTGGGGCCAGTGGATTTTCCCAGTCACTAGCCCTGCTGGCTAGTGGCTGCAAAACTTAATTTTGACTCCATACCCTTTCCAACCCCCATGGAGTGTCTACCCTATTACAGATCTTGGTGTCATCTGTAAAGAAGCAGACCTTGGCCCAGATATTCAAAAGGGATGCGCCATGCTCAACAGAGATGTGCCAGCGCAAGTACAAAAATGCGCCATTGTGCGATATTCAGCGGGAGGCAGCTGTACCACACAAGTTGCAATGCATAAGAGTGCAGTGGTAATGAATGCATGCACAACCATAGGGGGAGGAACCATGAATAAATGGCACAGTGCAATATTCAACAGCATGCGTCATGCGCAATAGGGGAGCAAGCGGAAGTTGCGCGATAGCAGAAATGATCCAAAATAAAAAGGAACAAGAGAGAGGTGCAAGAACGCTACAGGGAAGCCACAGGTGGGGCGATGTGACAGCAATGAGGAAGAGGGTAGCAGTGGGTGGGACTGGGCAGGAGCAGGACAGGGCACACCTGGAAACAACCAGGAACAGGACAGGAGTGGGGAGCCTGTGCTACTGTGCAGGAGTGACAGGAAGTGCCACAGTGGACTGAAGGCAGTGGCAGTAGGCAGGACAGCAAAGGCCAGAGGTGCACCTGGTGCATGGGGAGCATCACAAGGACAGCAGGGGAATGGGATAACAGCTGCGGGGGGGACACCAGCCAGGTACATGGCCAGTGCCATCTTCCAGATGGAGGTGGTAATGAGGGGTGTGAAGGCAGGCAGCAGGGGGCGCGGCCATAGAAGGGCCTGTCAGCGGTATGCCCCTAAAATACGGTACCGAGCCTGCACCACATTTGAACACTACTCTGACACAGAGATTGTGGGCCAGTACCACCTGAACTGGGTGATCTTGAGGCGGCTCTGTGAGCTGTGCAGTGATGAGATGCAGACACCCACACGAAGGAGCCATGCTCTGGCAGTGGAGACAAAAGTGACAGCTGTCATGTACCTGCTCGCCATGGGCACCTTCAGAGACCAACAGGGGACACAACAAGCATAACCCAGTTGGCCGTGTCACACCTACTCACAAATTCCTCAGCAAACTGCTGCCACATGCTGCGGAGTACATCCATTTCCCCAAGACACAGGCGGAGCCTAGCACACATACAAGAGTTCCACAGGGTAGCACATATGCCTGGCATGCTGGGGCCATTGACTGCACCCATGTGGTCATCCATAACGCACCTGGCCCGGACGGTGTATCCTACATTAACGGAAGGGGTTTGACAGCATCAACTGCCAGGAGGTGTGCGATGCCAGGCGGCGATAACCAATATCTGTGCCACGCACCCTGGGGAGCACACGATGCCTTCATCTGGCACCAGTCTGCACTCTGCTACAGGTTCAAGAGTGGGGACATCCACACTGGTGACCTAGTGGGTGAGTATGCACATCACGCAGGATGACATGAGCAGCTGTGGGGGGGGTGCATAGTCAGAGGTTCCATGGGTACTGGCCTTGACGGCCAATGGCAGAGCAATGCAGACCACCATACTAATGTCCACCCTCTGCACACAGGTGACAGTGGCTACCCACTCCACCCCGGCTGCTCACACCATACTGGCACCCCACAACCCCATCACAGCAACGGTACAATGAGGCACATGCCACCATATGTAATGTCATCGAGCAGGTATTCAGGATGCTGAAGGCACGTTTCGGGTGCCTAGACACGTCTGGTGGTGCCCTACAGTACAGCTCCTCAAAGGCCTGCAGGCTATTCCATGCCTGCTGCATCCTGCACAACATGGCCAACAACTGTGGGATAGCCGTAGAGGTTGAAGAGAGGGATAGCAATGGAAGATGAGGACGCCAGTCCAGATGGTGATGGGCAGCCACCCCTTGGGTGAAGGGACCCCGCCTGATCCAGATGTCACAGCTGCAGGGGACACCATCACATAGGACACTCGGCCAACACAGGTAGGTCATGGGGCCTTGTGTAACCACCAATGGCAAGGGCATAACCCATGGGCAGGCATGGATGAACCCCAGGGGTGGATGGCGGCAAGGGAATGGGTCTGAGCATGGAACCACACACACACTGTCAGGGATGGGCAGGGCCAAACATAATCACGTGGTCATGCACACACACACACACACACACACACCGCACACACACACACACACACACACACACACACACACACACCACAAGACATGCACCAGGGTGAGGCACACAACCCTGACTGCAACCCATAGCCACACACAGGTCCATACATGACCACGCCCAGTGGCCGTCACTGTGCGTGTCTCAGATGCTGGGCACCATTGCACACTGGTGGACAGTGCTAGGCAGGCATCATCATGCACATGCCACAGTGGCCAGCAGCCGGGAGGGTGTGCACATGGACTGTGTGTGCAGGGCCGGGTATCCCACCCATGCATCACACGTTGCACAACACACTGCACACAGGGCAGCAGCAGACAGTAGCCATGGTGGGAGACAGGTCAGTCATGCGGCACAGTGCCACAGCCACCATGGATGTGTGGGCGACCCCGCCGAGACATGCCAGCTGTGCCGCGCTGACCATTGGCCTCATGGGGTCGTACCGATGGTCCCCCGGGGTGATACTGTAGGAACGCGACCGTGTTTGAGCAGGGGTCTGCAGCTCACCGAACATGCCCATGCCAGATGTGCTCAGCATGCCCACAGCTGACCCCGGTGTCAACATGGAAGGTGTCGCATGATGCCGAGAATGGGGGTGGATGTGACATACGCGCGTGTCTGCGGCACATGGGTAAAACTGGGTGCCGATGTGGCCATGACAGCTGTGTGAATGCTGCGTGTCTTCCTGTCAATGGCAGCGGTCACATCCTCCACTGCCGGGCCATCTCTGCCAGGAGCAGACCATGGTCTCTGCTGTGCCGCTCCTCTGACTGGCGCCAGAACCACACTGAGTGCATCCACCACCTCACAAGCTGCAACTGCTGATCCATGGAAGCCTGGGTAGGCGGCTGTGCTCATCAAAGAGGTCATCCGCTGGATCGGCATGCTGTCTCTCATGGTGTTCCTGGCCATGCTGGGCATCACCCCTTGATGAGTACTGCACACCAGAGCCATGCTGGGGCACGTCCACACATGCGGTGCACTGACGCTGCCCCCTGACACTGTCCCCCCATCGCCATTGGCCAACTGCTGACACTGCCCCTCTGGCCGCCAATCACCAGGGCTCAATGGTGTTGCCGCAGCAGCTGCAACAGCCCCACCAGCCTGGACAGACACCAGTGCTGCCCCACTGGTACATACAGGCACAGGCTGGGACTGTGATGTCACGCAGGCCTCTACAGTGGCACAACCCACTGCTACGCCTGTGCTGTTTCCTGCTGTGGGACCATCCTGCAGCCCACATGTATCACTATCTAGGATGTTTGATCCATCATCATTGGTGGCGGATCCGGCACCAGTCCGTGTCACAGCACGCTGGCATCCATGGCCACTGTCATGCTGGGACACAGGCAGGGCCTCCTCCGCACCAGCACCACCATCTTCAGTCTGGACAGACAAGTGGGTATGCTGTGGTTCAGACCCTCGGACACCTGTGGATGTGGATGGGCACTCTGTGTCCAGGGTATCGCCCTCGGTGGACACACCCACCACCGCTGACCCATGTAGATGATCAGGAGCTATAAGGGAACCAGTAGCGTTAATGTCTCCGCCCTACCCTGTGGCATTCCCCCTACCCCCCACACAGTGACAGCATAGGACCTACCATACAGTGACGGGCTGCCACCCATCTGGAAGCCACCACCTGGAATGCCCTCTAGGGCACAACACCGCGCATGCTGCCAGCCACCCACTCCTCCTGTGGTATCAGGCATGGCACATCTGGCTGTCCACCACTGGTTGCAGCATGTGCTGCCCTGATGGTAGCTACCTTGTCCTAAATCCTCCTCTTGTCTGTGCCGACCTTCTTTTGCACTCCTGCACAGACTGCTGGTGGCTGCCATGCTGGTTGATGGCACGTGACTACCTTATCCCATGCCGCCAGCAGGCCTGTGGTGTTCCCTGCTGTCCGCTAAGCAGCAGTTCCTTGTCAAGATAGGCCTCGAACAGGGCATCTGAGTCTGTCCGGTGAAGTTGGGTCTCCTCCGACTCCCACATCTCTGTTCCTCCTCTTCCTCACGTTCAGTCATTATAGAGCCTGTGGGAATGACAGGTATTACCTTTGAATGTGCCGTCCCATGCATCTCTCACACACCACAGTCCACACTTCCAAACAGCATGCAACCCACCACAATAGACTGCAATACCAAACAATGTCCTCTGCAGCTCCATGTCATATTTTTATAGCGCAAGGCATGCAAATGAGGTGAGGCGCAACTTTAAGTGGATGCTAATGCAGTGGCTGCACCATGGAATTGCTGATGAACTGATTTGCATATGCTGGCTGAATATCGTGCTGTTGCGCCTTTGCAATTGTGTTGAGCATGCTCAGGCAAAGGTGCAGCTGTGTGAAGTGTGCAGTAGGCACGGCACGGCGCATGCCCGGGGTGCTGACCCCAACGCCTGCCACGCTGATCACGTGCTGAGCACGGGAGGCAGTGCAGGGCACGGCCACCACTGTGCCAGTGATGCTAGTGTGCTATTCATGTGTGTGGCGCTCGAGCCCTGGAGCGCCATAGGCACCATGGTGCCACAGTACGGTAGACCACTGCAGGGCATCACACACAGGCACCCTACTGCGCTACACGCAGGGAGTCCCAATAGTGCTGTGGCAGTCTGTGTGCAACAGACCCTTGACCCTGCAGTCAACCTTTACCCCCTAGGCACCATGCGTCCGCATGGGTGCACCCCTATTGTGCTGTTCGGTGACAGCGCGATGGGGAATGGCAGCGCTGTACCGCACAGCATCTGCACGTGGGGGACGTGCACTACAGAGTGCCATTTTGTGATCTGGCATGCACAGAATGATGGCACACAGGAAAGCAGCAATGTGGAGCCCGCTAGAACTGGCCAGTCTTGTGGCCATTGTTGAGCCCCATGCTGGGGCCCTGTTTGGGGAAGACCTTTTAGAAAGACCCGGAAGTGCTGTAAGGGAGGAGGAGGTGGCAGAGGCATTGGAGAAGGCCATTGGGATTGCCGCAGCACAGAGCAGTGTCGCCACCGCTATGGGGACCTCCATCGGAAGGACCCAGACAGGCTGGCCTGACTACGGGCACATGCCAGGCGAGGCGCAGTGCCACGGCCAGGTAGGTGCTCCATCCATACACTGGTAGCATCCATCTGTCCAGGTATCACGGTGTGCATGTGTCCACCATGCAGGGGGGTGGGGGATGTCCAGTATGGGCGATGGTGGTGGTGGGGTTGTGGCATGGCTGGGCTGTGCAGGATGGCACACATTGGAGGGCTTTGCTACTGGTCTGTACTGATGTTCCCCTCACCGTGTTTGCATCCTAGGCCCTGAGGAGACGCCATGCTTGAGAGGTATGGGCACAGTGGGACCGTGATGCTGCCCAGCAACAGGGAGGGAGGTGGAGGCCCATAGTGCAGCGGCACCGGCTGTTGCAGATGCAGGTGAGTGCCTTTTTTCCAAGAACTTCTGTGCATGCTGTGTTGAGGGATAGTGGTAGGGCATGGCCACCAGCCCTTGACACCACCCTCGTGCACACCACATGGTACAGTCAGCACTGTCCTGTGGCATTGCATGTGTGGGTGTGCATTGCTGGTGGTCCATGCATGCACCGGGTACATGGCTGTGTCACTGCCTTCACACCGCATAGCCATGTCACTTTACGACCATGGTGGTGCTGTGCAGGACCTGGGCGGTGAGTGTGTGCAGCAGTTTGTATGGCTGTGTGCGCCTGGGTAGCAAGTCTTGTGGACACGGCCACTGTGGGTGGTCACACACCATCACAGGGGCAAGGCCCATGGCTGTATGCGATGCACAATGGGTGGGCTGCAGGGGGATGGACAGTCACACGTATTGACTCTGCTCCTTTGTCCTAGGTGGACATTGCTGGGTGGCCTTGAAAAGAGGCATGTAGGAGCTGCTGCAGCTGGCATGGGCATCCCTTGCCATACTGGAATGATTGGAGTGGGACGGGGTCAGGAGAAGACACAACTGGAGGCACCACAGGAGTGGAGAGCAGGACAGGCATTAGGCCCTCCATGCCCCCTGACTCACCTAGCCCCTGGACCCACCTACACCTCTTCTTCCTCTCCCAGTTGTTCACCCTGCCCCATTCCTGCCCCCCACCTGGTCTGTGGTCCATTCCCCCCACCCTTGTAAATACTTGTAAACAGTTTTTTGTTACCTCTTTTCAATACATGCATTTTCATATGACAACCGTGGTGGTCTCTGATTTGAAGTGGGCTACAGGTGCTCAGCTGCAGTGGTGTGCATGGCATCAGGGGTGGTGCAGGCATGGGGTGTGTGTGTGTGTGTGTGTGTGTATACGGCAGGGAACCACCTATGGTGTGGCCGGGGGACTCAGTCATTGTCTGTGCTTTGTGTGTTGTTCTCTGTGCACTGGACACCTGTGTGCAGTGGTCCCCAATGCATGCACTGTGTTCATGGTGCCCCTGTCAGACTGTCCATGGCCTGTGCAACTGACACCCTTGCATGTCTGTGCTGTGCACAGTCTGCTGGCATGTCAGTGGTGGTTGTCCATGCTGGACACCCCTGTACCCGCACAATGCCGGATTGCCTCCTGTCACAGGTATGGTGCAAGTCTGCCTCAGGTGGCACTGTGGCCTCTGCTGTTGTCTCCCCCTCCATGCTGTCACTTGTGTCTGTTGCAGGATGTGCCCAATGTCTGTCACTTGTGCTCCAGCTGCATGCTGGTGGTGTATGGATTCATGGTGCATGTGCAGGGTGGCTGGTACACCTGTGCCATGGAGGGTGCTAGCCATGCATACATGGCTACTGTGGCCACATGCCAGCAGGTTTGTTGCCCCGCTACTGTGTCCCTGTGTTGGTGTGCCCTTGGGTATGGGTGGGTGTTTGTCTGTGCACTGTGTTGCATCCTGTGTGGCGCATGCTTCCATGCACCACTGTAGGCATCTGGGCTGGCTGTTGGGGCCAGTGCTGGGACAGGGTGTGTCTTTGGGAGGGTGTGCAGGGTGCTGTACTGCTGGTGGTGGTGTCCAGGGCAGGCCCTGTTGCATACGGGGTACCTCGTGTGCCAATGCAGGGTAGGTCTCTCAGCTGTACCTCGGGGGGGCCGTGCAGGGCGGCACTGTGTCTGCAGTTGTTGCATCAGTGGCTTCTGCCACCCACTGCAGGGTGCTCATAGTGGGGTTGCCTTGCATTGCTCCATGGTGCACAGGGTTGCATTGTCATAGTGGGGGTGGTTGCATGCATGGGGTGACATGCACTGTTGGGTGCTGCTCCTGGGCAGGGTGTCTGGGGATCGCTATGCAGGGTGTGCTCTCCATTGGTGGGATGGTGTAGCATAGGGTGGACAGACCTCCTTGTGTTCTGGTCACAGCTTTCCAGGGGGTGGGCTGGGGCACCATTCCCCAGCTGTGGGATTATTGCTGGTGTCCATGGGCTGTTGGTTCTTCCAGCTCTCCTCAGGTTGTGCAGTTCATGGGGTGTGAGGGGCGCTGTCTGTTCTGCTGCATGCTCCTCTGCTGATATCTTCCATGGGTGATGAACCCCTGCATCCTGTCCCTGCGCATCACTGGTTGTGCTGATGCACTGCTACCCTGCTCCACTGTGCATCCCTGGTTGTGCTACTGCTCATCAGACCTGCACCACTACGCATCCCTGGTTGCGCCATGGCACAGTTGGTGCAATATTCAGTTGTGTTGTGCAAGCGCATCTTGGCCTGCGCAGTATTTGAATATCATGCATGTTGCGCATAGGCGCACTGGACTTGCGCCTGCTCCTGCTATTGCGCTACTTTGTGGCACAGTTTGAATATCTGGGCCCTTGTCTTTTAGCTCCTCTGCAATGCCAATTATAAAGACATTAAAGAGGACCAGTTCCAACACTGATCCCTGAGGTACCCCACTGGTCACCCTCCCTCCCTTCCTCAGAGCGAATTCCTTCTAGCACCACTTTCTGTCACCTATCCCTTAACTAATTTCTTACCCACTTTACTACCTTTTTACCCACCCCTAAGCTACCCAACTTGCTTTTACCCACCCCAAGCTACCCAGCTTGCTTACTAATCTCCTATGTGGAACAGTGTAGAAAGCTTTTGATTTATTTGACATGACCTCCCCCATGGCACCTTGCTGCCTTGGGTCTTGTAACCCACTGGACTCAAGATAGTCCAGAATTCTTTCTTTCAGCAGTGTTTCCATTAATTTTCCCACCACCAATGCTAGGCTGACCAGCCTATAATTGCCAGTCTCTTCCCTGCTACCACTTTCGTGAAGTGAGACTACATCTGCCCTCCTCCAGTCCTCTGGAACCTCTCCAGTTTCCAGAGATCTGTTAAACTGGACTGTCAGAGATGCAACAAGTACCTCCTGAACCCGCTTAACATCCTGGGATGCACCCTTTTTGGACCCCATTGCTTTGTCCACTTTCAGACTAGCGAGTACCTTCAGGACTCTCCTCTGAAAAAGGACTACTGTCCACCTCCATTTCTTCAAGCTCCTGTGACTTTTTTGTGGTCCCATCCCCTTCTTCTTCCTCTGAGAACACTGAGCAGAAGTATCTTCTCAAAATGTCTGCCTTTTCCTGGGCCCCCTGCCCCCCCCCATATAGCCTCCCCTTCCATTTTTAACCTTACAATCCCTCTCTTGGTCTTCCTCTTTTCGCTTACATACCTGAAAAATGTTTTGTCCTCTTTTGATACTATCTGGGCTAGTCTCACCCAGAATTTGCAAAAACATATGTTGTGTGTAAAGTCCTAGTGTATCCTTCCCTCTGTCTGCTATTAGGAGTTTTCCTAATTTTGCCTGCTAGCTTATGGCAGTTTTGCAACCCTGGGATCTGCCATCTCAGCTAAATTTATTGTTTTTTGTACTACAATGCATCCTGTCTCATGTGACAGTGGTGTAGCTGGGACTATAGATTCAGCAGCAAGCATTATTTTACAATCAGTTCACAAAAGTTGAGATGGCTATACTTTAAAAACTATACAGACTTCAGCTGGGTGACTGCTCTCATTGTAAAGGTTTTTTTTGTTATGAACAATTGTGATACTGCTTGTGTATGTGTAACTTGAATGGTTTTCAAGATATTTACATTTGTTTGGCATGTCTCTAGAGTGTTCACTCAGAGAGAAAAAAGTGTCTCCTGTTTGCAAGTGCATCTGCACACATGCCAAACAAATCTAAATATCTTGAAAACTATACAAGCTACACAAAAACAATAAGCAGCAAAGTTGTTCAGGACAAAAATAATTTTACAATGAGAGTAGTCACTAGCTGAACTCCTTACAGTTTTTAAAATATTCCCCATCCAAAGTGGTAAATTTGGTTTAAAACATGGACATTCAGTTAACTAGTGGCTATATCTTAGAAACTATACAGAGTTCAGCTTAATGACTACCTTCATTGTAAAGGTCTTTTGTACTGAACAACTTTGCTATAGGTCATTTTGTATAGCTTGCAAAGTTTCAAAGATACAGTGTTTAAGCAATAAGGCATGACAGGGTGTGTGCTATTGTGTAATAACGTCACTTTTGGAGTGGGTTTATGCATGAGGTGAAGCTGAGTGCTTCCACCACCCCAGAAGTGACATTATTCCACATTAACACACACCCTGGGGTACTATTTTACAATGGCGCATTTGTTAATATTAATAATAAAACATTTTTAAAAATTGATTTTTAGTAAGATTTTTATTATTTTGTGTGTGGAAGGCATGTACAGACCTGGAAATATGGAGAAAAAGTAGTCCAGTAGGTGGTGCTGTGCTTCATGCTTCATTCCTATCCCAGTCTTTGTGTCAGTTTGTGTTCTGTGTGCAACCCTCCACCACCACCACGTCCAACACACAGACAAGCATAGACAATGTTTGGTGGCAACCTGCTTTACTGTGATGGTTTTGCTTGTGGTTTTACACCTTTGTTTAAGTGGCTTTAATGAGGATCTGTGGGGAAACAACAAGCAAGCAGTGAGGACTGAGTGAGCATAAGCACTTACTCAGAATGCGACAGTGAACTCTGAAGAGCAGTAGAAGGTATGGATGCTGTTTCCAGTGTGTGCCCTTACGAACATATGAACATATGAAAGTTGCCACTCAGATAAAGGCTGCCTAGAGGCCTATCAAGTCTGCTCGAATGTGCAGCTAGCACCCTAGCAGCCTTTTTCTTCTGTATACAGTAGGTCAGAAAGAATGTGAGTTTACTGGAGCATTTTCTGTTGTTTGGGCAGTAATGTTTAATACTCAGCAGGATAGGGGCATTTGAAGTGAGCAGATTCAGTGAACTGTGTGACCAGCAGTTACAGTCTTTCGGTTCAGTGAAGCCATTCGATTGTGAGACAAAAAAAGAACAGTAAAGAACAGGCATGAAAGTAAATACATTTTGTCTCATTGTCCACACCACAAAAGTAAGAACTCAGGTCATCACCAGTAAAATCCCAGACAATAGGGAGTCAGATAAAAGTTGCATCTTTATTACGCTGCAAAGAATGCCAACACTGACTGCTGGCAGCAGTTAGTATTTGAAATTTTGTTAACGCAAATAAAGATACTGACTTTTATCTGACTCCCAATTGTCTAGAGATTTTACCGTGACAACCTAAGCTCCACTTTGTGGTGTGTGACATTGAAATGTGTACATGTTACGTGCCCGGTCGGTCAGACCAGTAGCCATCTTTTTATAGTATGGAGACATTTTGTTTCATACAGTGCTGTATTTTGTGTGAGTGCCACAGTTGCCTGGGAAGTGGTGCTTCAGGGTGGTGATGATTCGGGGGTGCTAACTGGCTAAAGTCTTTAAAGCAGGCTGACCAGAGCTGTCATAACTTGGGGAGAGAAGCATGTTTTTTTTTGTGTGTCATCAGGCCATGTGTATGCCTGGACTTCATACAGTGATGTTATTGTTCCACAACATCGCTGTCCAAGGCACAAACTGACCAATCAGGGAACAAGAGATTTTCTTGCCATTGTATAACTAGGTTGGTTTGGCATGTGTACAGATGCACTTGCAAATAGCAGACACTTTTTTCTCCTGAGTGAACACTGTAGTAGACATGCCAAACAAATGTAAATATCTTGAAAACTATACAAGTTACACATACACAACCAATGTCACAATTGTTCACAACAAAGAGACCTTTACAATGAGGGTAGTCACAAAGCTGAACTCTGTATAGTTTTAAAATATAGCTATCTCTACTGCTGTGAACGAATGACAAAGAAGAGCTTGCTGCTGAATCTATAGCTCGCTCACACAGCCAATTCGGGCAGCACTTGGGAGGTGCACAGCAGTGAGATCATTCCCACTGTGCATGTCTGAATGCTGCAGTTTGTCTGTTTCAGGTTCAGTTTCATTGTGGCATCGATCCCTCTTTTCCTGGCATTGTGAACTGGTGTGGGCATTTTGTGGCATTTTACTTTGCCAAGTGAACTGCCCACCACACAACTTTGTGACAGGCCTTTCCTAGTCTGCCCTTCCAGTTGTCTTGGCAGCACTTACATTATATTTTCTGACTCGAGTTCAGCTAAACCTTTTTCCTAGCACTGTAGCACTGTAAACAAAGCTTAACTCAGCGAAGTGGTTAGTTTAGTAAACCAAGGGCTAAAATTGGAAATTGCTAGTTTTTAGCAGACAGAAATCTTGCTTTCAGAGCAAGGAACAGCTGACTACAAAACTAGAACTCTTTTTTACTAATAGAACACTTCGATCTCTGCAGGAGTCAGTGCATATTGGGATTCAGAAAACAGATACTTTATTAGCAGTGAGGGATCTCATTTAGGGTAAAAAAAAGAAAGTCAGTGTATTTTTCTGTATTAGGAAGAGGGCGTTTGCTAAGACAGGAGGGGAGAAGTTAATTGGGGGTGTGGCTTAGGAGTATAAAAGCAGGTGTCTCCAATTACACTTCCCTAGTGCAAGTTTTTGGCAGACATACTGTAAATCTTGCTTTCAGAGCAAGGAGCAGCTGACACAAAACTATAACTTTTTTTTACTACTATAACACTTCTATCTCAGGAGTAAGTGCCTGATGGGATTAAGAAAACAGATACTTTGTTAGAATTGGGGGGTTCATTTAGAGTAACAAAAATAAAGTCAGTGTCTTTTTCTGTGTTAGAGAAAGGGAGTTTGCTAAGTCAGGAGGGGAGAAGTCAATTGAGGGTGTGGCTTAGGAGTACAAAAGCAGGTGTCTCCATTACAGTGCCCTAGTGCTAGTTTTTGGCAGACAGAAATCTTGCTTTCAGAACAAGGAGCAGATGACTACAAAACTAGAACTTTTTTACTAATAGAACACTTCTATTTCAGCAGGAGTCAGTGCCTGTTAGGATTAAGAAAACAGATACTTTATTAGAAGTAGGGAAGGACTCATTTAGGGTAAAAAAAAGAAAGTCATTGTGTTTTTCTGTGTTAGGGAAAGGGAGTTCATTAAGTCAGGGGAAGAAGTTAACTAGGGGTGCAACTTAGGAGTATAAAAGCAGGTGTCTCCAATTGCAGTTCCCTAGTGCTAGTTTTTGGCAGACAGAAATCTTGCTTTCAGAGCAAGGAGCAGCTGACTACTAAACTAGAACTTTTTTTACTAACAGAACACTTTTATCGCAGCAGGAGTCAGTGTCTGTTGGGATTAAGGAAACATATACTTTATTATGGGGGGTCTCATTTAGGGTAAAAAAAAGAAGGTCAGAGTGTTTTTCTGTTTTAGAGAAAGGGAGTTTGCTAAGTTAGGAGGGGAGAAGTTAATTGAGGGTGTGACTTAGGAGTACAAAAGCAGATGTCTCCAATTACAGTGCCCTAGTGCTAGTTTTTGGCAGACAGAAATCTTGCTTTCAGAGCAAGGAGCAGCTGACTACAAAACTAGAACTTTTTTTTTTACTAATAGAACACTTCTATCTCAGCAGGAGTCAGTGCCTGTTGGGATTAAGAAAACAGATACTTTATTAGCAGTGGAGGAGGTCTCATTTAGGGTAAAAAAAGAAGGTCAGAGTGTTTTCTGTGTTAGAAAAGGAGTTTGCTAAGGTTAGGAGGAGAAGTTAATTGAGGGTGTGACTTAGGAGTACAAAGCAGGTGTCTCCAATTACAGTGCCCTAGTGCTAGTTTTGGCAGACATAAGTCATGCTTTCAGAGAAAGTAGCAACTGACTACAAAACTAGAACCTTTTACTAATAGAACACTTCTATCACAGCAGGAGTCAGTGCCTGTTGGGATTAAGAAAACAGATACTTTATTGTAGGGGTCTCATTTTATTGAAAAAAGTGGCCCAGATATTCAAAAGGGTTGCACATGGCACATACATGTACCCACTGATGTCTTCCTAATTGTGGTATTCAAATGGGGATTGTGCCTGGCACAAATCCTGATGCACTGAGTGCATCAGTAATGTATACAACACAGGTAGAGGGCATGCCCATGCATACTCTGCACATCCCAATATTCAGCCAGGATACAATGAGTTCATACATGTGCAATCCCTACTTACGCCGCACACAGGTGAGCAAAAAAAAGGAACAACGGCTGGCCACCCACAGATGATTTGCCATATTGCAGGGTGCAACATGGCAGCTGCCACCTGTGGGTGGCCACCTGAGTCTCGCCGCACCTGTGGTGCCTCCCATGCCCAATTTTGGGCATACATAGAAAAATGAGCCTCCAAAATCCCTGGTGGTCCAATGGGTGGCTTGCAGCCAGTGCGAGCTGCAGTTGAATTAAAAGAGGTCCTATATCCCTGGTGGTCCAGTGGACCTGCTATCACCCGATCGTGGGCATTTGTAAAATGAAATAAAATCCTATATTCCTGGTGGACCAGTGGACTGCTGCCAGCCTGATCATGGGCTTAGGTATAAATAAAGATGTCCAATATCCTGGTGGTCCAGTGGACCGCTTGCAGCCGATCATAGGCTTAGATATAAATAAAGAAGTCCAATATCCCTGGTGGTCCAATGAACTGCTCGCAGCCTGATCACTGGCTGAATGTAAAATGAAACAAGTCCAAAAACCCTGGTGGTCCAGTGGACCGCTTTCAGCCCAATCGCAGGCATTTGTATAACAAAATTATGTCCAATATCCCTGGTGGTCCAGCGGATCCCTCTCCTCACCTGCCCACTGAGCCCCAATGCCCCACTCCCCCGGTCAGCAGTGGGCAGCAGCACCCCACCCACCTGCCACCTCGCTGTCACCCGACTGACACCATAGACAGGCTGTGGCCCATTGGTCCAGCATGAGCCAATGGGCGTGCAGCCTAACACCAATACTACACATTCCAGATATGTAAATGGATCCATTTACATATCTGGAATAATGTATCATGATCTGGTGCATGCCCATTGGCTCATGCTGTGGACCAATGGGCGACAGCCCTACCTATGGTGTCAGTCGGCAGTGGCAGGCAGGTGGGTGGGTGCTGCCACCCACCGCTGACTGGGGAAGACAGAGGACCCAGTGGGCAGGTGGAGAGGGGATGCTGGACCACCAGGGATATTGGACTTGTTCAATTTTACATTCAGCCTGCAATCGGGCTGTGAGTGGTCCACTGGACCAGCAGGGATATTGGACTTGTTTAATTTTACATTCAGCCCGCGATCTAGCTGCGAGCGATCCACTGGACCACCAAGGAGATTGGACTTGTTTAATTTTACATTCAGCCCATGATCGGGCTGTGAGCGGTCCACTGGACCACCAGGGATATTGGATGTGTTTAATTTTACATTCAGCCCGCAATCGGGCTCCAAGCGGTCCATTGGACCAGCAGGAATATAGGAATCTATTTTATTTATACTTAAGCCCATGATCAGGCTGACAGCGATCCACTGGACCACTAGGGATATAGGACTTTAGTTTATTTAACACATGCCCACGATCAGGCTGACAGCAGTCCACTGGACCACCAGGGATATAGGAACCACTTTATTTTACAAATGACCATGATCGGGCTGTGGGGCACATTGCCACCCTATGCAGGACGCGTCGGTCTCCGACAGCTGCTGCCTGGCAGGGCGCCAGTGCAAGTCACCAGGAATCGGTGCACCTGCATGCAAATGGGACGAAGAATGACATGCAAATGGCCCCATTTGTGCCTTGCATGCATTATGGCCCCATTTGCATGTACATGCTTGAATATCAGAGCTGCTACCCTAGCACAATGGAACTTGCGCTAGCGCATCCCACTGCTCCACTCTGGCCACTTGCATTGGTGCAGTGCCAGTGTGCCATGCACATTGTGGGTGGCCAGGGTGTGATATTCAATGATGCTGTGCCATGGCGCAGCTCCGTTGAATATTGCCCAGTCAACGCCCCTGCGCAGCCAAGTTGCACTGTGCCCAGGCTTGCGCCACAGCCTGGTGCAGTTTGAATATCCAGGCCAGGGTGTTTTACTGTGTTAGGGAAAGGGAGTTTGCTAAGTCAGGAGGGGAGAAGTTAATTGGGGGTGTGGCTTATAACTACAAAAGCAGGTGTCTCCAATTACAGTTCCCTAGTGCTAGTTTTTGGCAGACATAAATCTTGCTTTCAGAGCAAAGCGCAGCTGACTACAAAACTAGAACGTTTCTTTACTAATACAACACTTCTATCACAGCAGGAGTCAGTGCCTGTTGGACTAAAGAAAACAGATATTTTATTTAGGAGGCGTCCCATTTAGGGTAAAAAAAAAGAAAGTCATTGTGTTTTTCTGTGTTAGGGAAAGGGAGTTTGTTAAGTCAGGAGGGGAAAAGTTAATTGTGGGTGCGACTTAGGAGTACAAATGCAGGTGTTTCCAATTACAGTTCCCTAGTGCTAGGTTTTGGCAGACAGAAATTTTGCTTTTAGTGGAAGGAGCAGCTGACTACAAAACTAGAACTTTTCTTTGTACTAATAGAACACTTCTATTGCAGCAGGAGTCAGTGCCTGTTGGGATTAAGAAAACAGATACTTTATTGGAAGTGGGAGAGGTCTCATTTAGGGGAAAAAAATAAAGTCAGTGTGTTTCTCTGTGTTAGGAAAAAGAGTTTGCTAAGTAAGGAGGAGATAAGTTAACTAGGGTGTGGCTTAGGAGTACAAAAGCAGGTGTCTCCAATTACAGTTCCCTAGTGCTAGTTTTTGCAGACAGAAATCTTGCTTTCAGAGCAAGGAGCAGCTGACTACAAATCTAGAACTTTTTTTACTAATAGAACACTTCTATCTCAGTAGGAGTCAGTGCCTGTTGGGATTAAGAAAATAGATACTTTATTAGAAGTAGGGGAGGTCTCATTTAGGGTAAAAAAAGAAAGTCAGTGTGTTTTTGTGTGTTAGGGAAAGGGAATTTGCTAAGTCAGGAGGGGAGAAGTTAACTAGGGATATGGCTTTGTAGCACAAAAGCAGGTGTCTCCAATTACAGTTCCCTAGTGCAAGTCTTTGGCAGACAGAAATCTTGCTTTCAGAGCAAGGAGCAGCTGACTACAAAACTAGAACCTTTTTTTACTAATACAACACTTCTATCACAGCAGCAGTCAGTGCCTGTTGGGATAAAGAAAACAGATATTTTGTTATGGGGTGTCTCATTTAGGGTAAAAAAAAGAAAGCCAGTGTGTTTTTCTGTGTTAGCGAAAGGGTGTTTGTTAAGTCAGGAGGGCAGAAGTTAATTGGGGGTGTGGCTTAGGAGTACAAAAGCAGGAGTCTCCAATTACAATTCCCTAGTGCTAGTTTTTGGCAGACAGAAATCTTGCTTTCAGAGCAAGGATCATCTAACTACAAAACTAGAACTTTTTTTTACTAATACAACACATCTATCACAGCAGCAGCCAGTTACTGTTGGGATTAAGAAAACAGATACTTTATTATGGGGGGTCTCATTTAGGGTAAAAAAAAAGTCTGTGTGTTTTTCTGTGTTAGGGTAAGGGAGTTTGTTAAGTCAGGAGGGGAGAAGTTAATTGTGGGTGTGGCTTAGGAGTACAAAAGCAGGTGTTTCCAATTACAGTTCCCTAGTGCTAGTTTTTGGCAGACAGAAATTTTGCTTTTAGTGCAAGGAGCAGCTGACTACAAAACTAGAACTTTTCTTTGTACTAATAGAACACTTCTGTCTCAGCAGGAGTCAGTGCCTGTTGCGATTAAGAAAACAGATACTTTATTAGAAGTGGGGGAGGTCTCATTTAGGGTAAAAAAAAAAAGAAATTCAGTGTGTTTTTCTGTTAGGAAAAGGGAGTTTGCCAAGTCAGGAGGAGATGTTAACTAGGGGTGTATTAGGAGTACACAAAAGCAGGTGTCTCCAATTACAGTCTCACAAGGTTAGTTTTTGGCAGACAGAAATCTTGCTTTTCAGAGCAAGGAGCAGCTGACTACAAAACTAGAACTTTTCTTTGTACTAATAGAACACTTCTATGTCAGCAGGAGTCAGTGCCTGTTGGGATTAAGAAAATAGATACTTTATTAGAAGTTGGGGGGTCTCATTCTGGGTAAAAAAAAAGAATGTCAGTGTGTTTTTCTGTGTCAGGAAAAGGGAGTTTGCCAAGTCAGGAGGGCAGAAGTTAATTGGAGGTGTGGCTTAGGAGTACAAAAGCAGGTGTCTCCAATTACAGTTCCCTAGTGCTAGTTTTTGGCAGACAGAAATCTTGCTTTCAGACCAAGGAGCAGCTGACTACAAAACTAGAACTTTTTTTTCACTAATTGCCCTTCTTCCCTCCCCTCCACCCTCCCACCCTTAGCCAGTTCTACTTTTATAGGTACTGGATTTGACTGACTACACAAACTTCCTGTTTGGCAGTAGGAAGGGAAGGATCACTGAGACACATAGGTTTCATCATCCTTGATGGAAAAGAGCAACTCCCTCTCCCCTAGCTGCTGGAGGTCTGACTCTGAGTAAGGATGAAGGAGACTGCCAAAGAATACAGGAAGTTCTTGTCCCTGAACAGGAGGGTTGAGAGCTGTAAAGTCACATAGGCAGTAGGAGAAAAAAAAACAGGGCAGATAGAGCAAGCATACAAAGCAACAAGAGAGGGGCCACAAAATAAGACATGATGAGAGTGGTGCAGTGCAATGGCTGTGGGGTGGCAGTCTTCCAGGAGACATTCTGAAGACTGTGATGCTGCCCTATTTGTAGGCATCTCTCTGGTGTGAGGGAGGAGGTTGCTCGTCTCTAGGCTGACTTGGCTAGAATTTGTGAAACCTCCTCCTCCCCCGGATCACCAGGGCCACCACCGCTACCTCAGAGGTTGCCAGGAAAGAGGAGCGGTTGGATCAAGGTGGGTTCAGAGAGGGAGATGGTGGTGGAACAGAGGCACATTCCTCCAGTTGTACCTCTTCATGATTCATACGCTGTTCTGGTGGAGAGTGGTTCTTTTATGGAGCCACCTGCAGTGGAGACCAAGGAGGATGCTGGGAACCTCCACAAAGGAGACCCATAGGAGTGTGGCATGGGACCACACAGGGGAAGGAAACAACTCCTGGTGGGGGAATCAATCATTAGGGGGGTAGAACTAGGGGAGGAAGGAGAGAGGGAGGTAAGGTGCCTGCCTGGCACCACGGCTTGGGGGGACAGGGAGCAAATCCTCAGGACCACGGGGGCAGTTGCACGAGGGAGGGAGCTGGATGTCATTGTCCACATAGGGACAGATTACCTGGCTGGGATGGGATCAGAGCAGTGCAAGAGGAGTCTGAAGAGTTGGGGAGGGGCCTTAGACCAGTAGCACGTACGGTAACCTTCTCGGAGGTGCTGCCTGTCTATGGCAAATGTGATGCTAGGGTACTCTGTACCATGGGATTCAATGTATGGTTGAAAAACAGATACAGAGCTCAGGGTTTTGGCTTCAGTGGGGACTGGGGATCCACCTAGAGGGATACAGGTGCTATGGTCTGCATCTGTCTGGGAGGGGAACCAGGATCCTAGGTGATAAGTTTAAATGTTTCATTACAAGCATTTAAACTAGCCAAGAGGGGAAGCACTGAAAAGGAGCAGGGGGAAACCCAGTCCCCCCACACAAAACACAGTGGTTAGAGAGGTAAACACCAAGGTAGAGAAGTCAATAGGGAGCAGGACAGGTAAATGCAAAAAAAGGCAGTAAGGAGAGGGATGGGGCTAAAAGGGGTAAGGCCATCAAAAAATGGAGGGTGATGAGTACCAGTGGCCATAGTCTGTGTAACAAGCTCCCTGAACTAGTGGCCTGATGGAAGAGAGACACTTGGATATCGTGGCAGTCACAGAAACATGGTACACTGAGAACCATGACTGGGATGTCAACATACGAGGGTACACTAGTTACAGGAGGGACGGGGGGTAAAAGAGGAGGAGGAGGAGCTCTCTATGTAAGGGAAGGGATCAAAGCAATGGAACTAAAGGATAAACAGGGGAGTAGGAGCACTGTGGGTCACCCTGGAGACAGGATATGGTACCACAATCAACTTGCAGAGGGTTGTATACAGACCCCCATCTCAGTGGGAGGCAATGGACAAAGAAATGATAGAAGACATCCTTAGAATGGCAGAAAAAAGGGATATATTGTTGATGGAGGACTTGAATATGCCAGATGTAAACTGGAGCACCTTTGCTGCAGCCACATCCAAGATCAGGGTTATTCTCAATGCCCTACAGGGGGCATGATTCAGACAGCTAGTGGTGAAACCCACTCAGGGAGGGAGGGACCAGTCTTAGACCTGGTACTGTCAAATGGGGATGGAGAAAAGATCTTGGATTTAGAAGTGAGTTGCCATCTGGGAACAAGTGACCGCCAAACAGTGTGGTTCACAATAAACACAGCCATAGAGTCAAGCCATTCAAAAGCAAGAGTATTGGACTTTAGGAGGGCTGACTTTTGGAAAATGGGAGAGTGCCTCAGAAAAGCACTAGCAAACAGACAAGAAGGAGGGGTGGAGGAACAATGGGAAAAAATCAAAACAGCCATCACAGTGGCAACAAGACTTTGTGTGAAGCAAATCAACAAAGCAAACAAACACTATGGTTCTCAAAAGAGGTGGCGGGGAAGGTTAAGGAGAAAAAGGTAGCATTCAGGAAGTGTAAACACAGAAGGAGCAGGACAGAGAACTATACAAGTTAAAGCAGAAGGAAGCGGGAAGGCAGTCAGAATAGCAAAGGCCCAAGCTGAGGAAAAGATAGCCAACTCAGTTAAGAAGGAGGATAACACTTTTTATAGGTACATTAGGGAGCCAAGAAAGACCAAGGGAGGGACAGTGAGGCTTAATAAAGGGAAGGGAGGGTGGGCAGAGGGGAACAGTGAAAAAGCAGGGATACTGAATGAATACTTCTGCTCAGTATTTACAAAAGAAGAGGAGGGGGCGGTACCTAAATCAGAGAATAGAAGCACTCTGGGTAGGAAGGTCGATACCAGTCCATTCACAGAAGAAAGGGTTCTGAAAGAACTCTTAAAACTGAAGGTGGACAAAGCAATGGGGCCTGATGGGATTCACCGAAGAATTCTTAAAGAACTAAGGGTAGAACTAATGACACCACTGACTACACTTTTTACCAAATCACAGAAAGATGGTGTGGTACCCGAGGACTGGAGGAGGGCAGATGTGATTCCCCTTCACAAAAGTGGGAGCAAGACAGAGGCAGGAAACTACAGACCTGTTAGTTTGACCTCAGTGGTATGGAAAATTATGGAATCACTTCTGAAAGAAAGAATTGTTGAGTTCCTAGAGGCCAGTGGGGCACAGGACCCTAGGCAGCAAGGATTCACAGCAGGAAGATTGTGTCAGAAAAATCTAATCGATTTCTTTGACTGTGTGACCAAAGTAGTAGACCAGGAAGGGGCTGTGGACATGGCCTACCTAGATTTTAGCAAGGCATTTGATACAGTCCCACACAAAAGATTAATATACAAGATAGCTAGCCTTGGAGTGGGTCCCAAAGTGGTAGCCTGGGTAACAAATGGGCAGGACAACAGGATGCAGAGGGTAATAGTAAATGAAGTTCACTCTGAAGAAAGGGGGGGTTACTAGCAGGGTACCACAGGGTTCAGTACTGGGACTGGTCCTCTTTAATGTCTTTATAAGTGACATTGCAGAGTGACTAGAAGGAAAAGTGTGCCTCTTGCAGATGACACAAAGATCTGCAACAGAGTCGATATAGAAGGTGGGGTGGAAAGGATGTAAAGGGACTTGGCAAGATTGGAGGAATGGTCAAATGTATGGCAGCTTAGAGTCAATGCAAAGAAGTGCAAAGTAACACATCTCGGAAACAAAAAAAAACAGGAGAAGAGTACACAATGGGGGAGATACTAACAACAATAACTAGCACTTGTCAATGCTAAATGTTTGCTTGCTGGCATTGGCATTGGCAGTGTAGGAGTTACAGAGCTGTATAATAGGAATGGCAGTGAAGAATTGAACTGAAGCCAACCCCACCACCACCCTGCAGATACTGACAGGCATTAGGGTGTGCCTTTGGGTCATCAGGCATAACGGCCACACCATTTCACCGCACTCCACCCTGCAGACACCGACAAGTGTCACAGTGTGCCTTGGGGTCTTTGGCCCTTATGTTCACCCCATTCCATCAGAAAATATGGTGAGATGCATGCTGTATAGGAGAATGGGTTGAACTTTGGGGCCAAACAGTCCAAGGCACACCTCGATGCCTCTCACTGGCTGCAGGGTGTGGATGGGGGTGGAATGGTATGAGCATCACAGGCAACAATCCCAAGTCACACCCCTGATGCCTGTCAGTCTCTACAGGGTGGAGCATTATGGTCGGAAACCCTAACGCCTCAGGCGTTCGTTGGTATTTTCACTCCAAATTTTCAACATGTTTTTTTTGTGACCCCCCACCTCATGAACAGTGGCAATATCAGTTTGTTAGCTGAAAGCTGATTTTGCACAGTAACTATGCCATTTGGTACCACAGGTGTGAAAACACATTTCAAACAGGATGTGAAAAATGACAGCTGTACTATTCATGGGGGGTTGTAAAAAATGGCAGTGTTGGAAAATCTGCAGTGAAAATATTAAAAAAACTAGTGAAGCCGCTGCCGCAAGTGAGAAAATGCACACCTCGTAATGTAATTAGTTTTGGGATATTTTACAGCAGATTGTCAACACAGGCATTTTGAACCTCCGCTCATGAACAGTGTCACTGTGATTTTCTTAATCTGTCCCGAACAGTAATTTCACAGTGACCACTCATTTCTGCACTTAGTGCAAACACATATCGGCCTATGGTGTGAAAAATGACAGCTGTACTGTTCATAAGGAAGTGTGGAAAATGCCAGTGGTGAAAATCTGACTGAAAATATTACAAATTATGAACTTATGAGGGTGCATGGAAACGCGCAATGTCCCTCGTAACACAGTCATTTTATGAACTTTTGTCACCAAATTTTTAACATAGCTATTAAGACCTCTGCTCATGAACAGTGTCACTGTGATTTTCTTAATCTGCCCCAAACATTGATTCGCATAATCGACTGTGCTATTGTGCGCTGTTACGCGCGAACCCATTTTGGGCGTAGATGAAAAATGACAGCTGTACTACCTATAAGGAGGTGTGGTAAATGGCAATGTTGAAAAATCTGGAGTGAAAATATTAAAATACGCGAAACCCACGAGAGAATGCCATGAGAACTGCGCAACTGATGCTCAGAATTTGTCATCTTTGGGTGCTTACCAATTTCAACATAGGGTTTGGGGGACCACCCTATGGACTGTGACACTGTTGCTTCATAAATCAGTCCCAAAAGGTGGTTCAGCGCAGTGACCATGAAATCACCTTCCGGGGCTGATTAACGCCATGACAGCAACAGAATTCATGAGGAGGGGTCCCAAAAAACCCATGTTGAAAATTTGGTGCCAATATTCCAAAAACTCCTTGAGATATGCATCAAAGTTGAAAAAAACCTATTTATTCCATTATACAGCTTACTGGCATTTCTTCAGTCGTAACGGTCGGATTTGAGAGTGCAGATGTGTTCCCGGTCCACCAAAAGATCACCTCAGCGGCCCAGAGGTAAGTATGGGGTGAGGTGAGGGTGGGAGGTGGATGCACAGATGGTGGCACTGAGGTTGGGGCAAGACAATCAACAAGGGACCTTTTTTTTCAGGTGTTTGTTTTCTTTTAGGAAGACAACGGGGACTTCTGCCACACTGGGGTGGGTCTCCCAGGGTGGCAGCTGGAAGATTTTTTGGGGTCAGTGGAGCCAACGGGGAACTGGGCACCCTCGCCGGGCCATACTAGACGCAGTGCCACACTGGGTGGGCCTCCCAGCATGGCAGCTGAAGGTTTTTGGGGGCCAGTGGAGTCGATGAGGGATTGCGCACTCTGTCACCATTCTCACTTATTCCATGCTAGGGTGGGCTCCCAGCGTGGCACCTAGAACTCTTGGGGGGGAGCGTGGAGCCGACGGGGGATTGGGCATCCCTGTCAGCCATACTGTGTGCGATGGGTGGGGGGGCGCTATTCAGAGACACTCAGAGGGTTGGGGAATATTATTACAATACTGAACAGGTGTGCCAACAGATGAAAACTGCGTCTACTTTTTCAGTCTCTTTGGGGTTTTGTTTTCCTGCTTTTGTTAATGCTGCTCCTACCCTGAACTCTGACTCAACATTCCAAGGATGGCAATTAGATCTTTTTTGGAAACATTCCAAGGATGTCATTTTAGTCACTTGCCTCCTCCCAGAAAGATAGTCCTAGGAAAAGTTCACTTTAAACTGAATTTATGTTTCAGGAAGAGAAAGCAGAGACATATACCAGCAGGATTGCCAGCAGTATGCTAATCAACACTGTCTTATCACTACTCACTGAAGCGGGCGGTCTCTCCCTTTCAACTGTACACCACTGCATTTTCAACTGCTGTCAGACAGCTGCAACATTCATTGGTGAGCTGTGACCGCGCCTGCAAACACACTGACTGAATTGGAAGACAGGATGCCACACCTACAAAAACTCGGATGATGGCACTATGTTTCTTGCACATGCATGCAAGTAAACATAACAAGCATTTGTCAATGCCGAATGTTGCTTGCTTGTATGTGCTGTTCAGGTATTTGGAAGTGACAGTTTCATGTCCTCCCAAGACATCCACTGTGTCTTTCCGTTCAGTATTCACAGAAGAGTGGGGGCAAGGGCACAGCAGTACAGCAGCTGCCAAGGGTGAAGAGGTGGACAACAGTCCATTCAAAGGCAAAAGAGTCCTGCAGAGCTCACTAAATTAAAGGTAGACAAAGCGATGGAACCAGATGGCATACGCCCAAGGATATTAACAGAACTGCGAAGGGAGATAGCAGTACCTCTGGCAGCCATGTTCACTGAGTTATTCAACATGAGGAATTGGAGGAGGGCATGTGGTCCTCTACACAAGTCCGGCAGCAGGGAGGAGGCAGGGAAACAATAGGCCATTCAGCCTCACCTCAGTAGTGGGAAGATCATGGAGACATTGCTTAAAGAAAGGATAGTGGGGCATCTAGATGCCATCGGAGCCCAGGACCATAGACAACATGGATTCATAGTGGGACATCATGTCAGATAAATCTAGTTGATTTATTTGACTGGGTGACAAAGGAAGGAATCAGGGGTGGGGCAGTGGACAACGCTTACCTTGATTTCAGCAAAGCCTTGACACCATCCCATAGGAGGCTGATAAACTAGCTGGGTAGGCTGGACATGGGGAAAGGGTGGTAAACTGGGCTAGAAACCGCCAACAGACAGGAGTCAGAGAGTGGTGGTAAAATGGTATGCAGTCTAGGGAGAGGGGCAACCAGTGGGTGCTGCAGGGATCAGTGCTGGGGCCAGTTCTGTTCAATGTCTTCATTAGTAATATTGCAGAACATCTGAAGGAATTTTTCACCAACTTTCAACATAGCCATTTTAAGACCTCTGCTCATGAACAGTGTCACTGTGATTTTCTTAATTTGTCCCTGTACATTGATTTCAAGACACCGACTGCGCCATTGTAAGATACATAGGGCGAAAACATTTTGGGTGAGATGTGAAAATGGCAGCTGTACTACTCATAAGAAGGTGGTAAATGGCAATGTTGAAAATCTGGAGTGAAAATATTGAAAATTGCCACCTACGAAGTCCGAGAACTCGCCAATGCACGCCAGAAACAGTCATTTTGAGGAATTTTTTCACCAAATTTTCAACATAGCCATTTTAAGACCTTTGCTCATGAACAGTGTCACTGTGGTTTTCTTAATTTGTCCCGTACATTGATTTCGCACACCGACTGCACCATTCTGCGCTACATGGGCAGAAACACATTTTGGGTGAGATGTGAAAAATGACAGCTATTCTACTCACAAGAAGGTGTGGTAAAATGGCAATGTTGAAAATCTGAGTGAAAATATTGAAATTTCGTTGAGCTCGAAGCCGCGCATAGGACCGCTAAATTTCAAACAGTCTATTTTTGGAACTTGCACAAAATTTGCAACATGGGGTTTTAAGACCCCTTTCATGAATGATGTCACTGTCATGGCGTTATTCAGGCCCAAGGGGTGATTTCGCAGTCACTGTGCAGTCACTGCCAAATCACCCTTCGGGGTCTAATAACGCCATGACAGTGACATCAATCATGAGAAGGGGTCCCAAAACCCATGTTGAAAATTTGGCAAAAATTCCAAAATGCCTGAGATATGCAATAGTTGAAACCCCCTACCTAGCCCATTATACAGCTTACCGGGCATTTCCTCAGTTCGCGGTCGGCTTGGAAGAGTGCAGACGTGTTCCCGGTCCACGAAGATCATGCACGGAATCGGAGGTAAGTATGGGGTGAGGGGGTGTGGGGAGGCTAAAGCGCAGTGGTTGGTGCGGGTTGTGGGAGGGGTTAGAGACGCCGCCAAGGACCTTTTTTCTTACAGGTTAAACTTAAACAAAAAGACTACGCTGGGACGCTTGCCATGCTGGGGTGGGTTCCCAGCGTGGCACAAGGACTTGGGGGGGTGTTCAGCCAACAGGGGATTGGGCACCCCCGTCGGAAAAGGAATAGTTTGCCACGCTGGGGTGGGCTCCCAGCGTGGCACTCACTACTGGGGGGGGGAGAGGACAGTGCAAGCTGACGGGGATTGGGCACCCCCGTCGGCTATATGATTAATTGCCACGCTGGGGTGGCCACCCAGTGTGGCATTCTTGAACCCTTGGTGGGGAGGTAGGGGATATGAAGACAGCCGACGGGATTGGGCACCCCTGGCCGGGCTATACGTGCGGAGGGGCGCGACGCCTGCATGGGCGCCGCCGCCTGTGTGTGTGTGTGGGGAGCTGCACATGAGCAGATGATATCTTATCGCTGCTCACTCAAGTGTAGCTCCCTTTCAATCAGAGTGCCACTGCATTTTGGAGCGTGTCACAGACAGCTCCAAAATGCATTGGCTTACAGGGGCCGCGCCTGCCAGCACACTGACTGAATTGGAGGAGGAGGTGACACACCTCCGAAATCTCCGATGATAGCACTATGTTTCTTGCACATGCGTGCAAGCAACATAAAAATGGAAGGGGACCTGGGGGTAGCCATATCAGATGACCTTAAGGTGGGCAAGCAATGTGACAAGGCAGTAAGGAGGGCTGGCGGGATACTGGGATACATAGGGAGGGGCATCACCAGTAGAAAACAGGAAATTGTTATCCCTCTATACAGACAGTTGGTGAGACCCTATCTAGAGTACTGCATGCAGTTCTAGAGACCCCATCTTCACAAGGACATAGACAGAATGGAGGCTGTACAGAGGAGGGCAACTAAAATGGTGCAGGGTCTGCACCAGAAGACATAAAAAGAGAGATTAAAGAAGCTTAATATGTATACCCTCAAGGAGTGGAGGAAGATGGGGGACATGATAGAAACTTTCAAGTACCTCAAGGGAATCAACAAAGTTCAAGAGGGTAGCATCTTTCCGAAAAGAGATGTACAAGAACAAGGGGCACAATTTGAAGGTGGGGGCAGCTCAGAGGTAATGGGAGGAAGTATTTTTTCATGGAGGGGGTTGTGGATACATGGAACAGCCTTCCGGAGGAGGTAGTGGAGTCAAAAACAGTGGGGGAATTCAAGAATGCATGGGACATACATAAGGCAATTCTAATGGGGGGGTAGGAGGAAGTAGGTTGTTGGTTAACTAGGATCTGCAGCTTATCCATTAGGTAGGGTAATGGGCAGACTGGGTGGGACAAACGGTCCTCATCTGCCATAAAATTCTATGTTTCTAATACATGGGCTCAGAATTGAGCCGTGACGCTGGGCATGCATGCATGCATATGCATAAGTGTATGCCCAGTGTCACGGCTCAACTCTGAGCCCATGTTTTCTCCCAATTTTAGCCCTTGGTTTACTAAAATAACCAGTTTCCTGAGTTCAGCTTTGTTTACAGTGCCAGAAAAATGTTTTTGCTGAACTCGGGTCAGAAAACCCATCTCCAATCTTTGGCCACAAACTAGGGGAGCCCAACCCACACCCATGCCCCCATTCTGGCAGGAACTCACCTAAAATCTCCAGAACTTCTTGGTAGCAAATGCATCGCTCCCATGGCCATGCCATCTGAACACTGATACACAGCATTTCAGAAAGCATGGCCAAGCCGATCTATATGGCGTCGATGCCGTGTCAACAAGACTTATGGTCCCAGCTGCATCACTGTCACATGAGACAAGATGCATTGTAGAAACAAGGAAAGCAATAAATTAGCTGAGATGGAGATCCCCAGGGGTCATAAAACTACCATAAAGCTAGCAGGCTAAATTTAGGAAAAACTCCTAATAGCAGACAGAGGGAAGGACATACTAGAACTTCACACACAAATCAAAACACTGCGCAACATATGTTTTTGCAAATTCTGGGTGTACTACTCCTTTTGGTTTATGCATTTGTACTCCTTACTGCTTTCCCTGCTTCCATATGTTATCCTTGATACACCTCCCTATCCTCCCCCCTCTGCAACTCCTTGTATTGTCTGAATAGAACCCTTTAGCCTTTACCTTTCTTGTCACCTCTTTTGAGAGCCATAGCGGTCTCTTTTTCCTCTTGTTTTTCCTCACTTGCCTGACACAGATGTTTGTTGCCTTCACTATGCCCCCCTTTTTTGCTTGGTCCACTGATCATCCATCCCCATGTCATCGCCCCATCTGAGGTCATCCCTGAGGTATTTACCCATCTTTATAAAATCTACCCTTCTGAATTCCAGGATACTCGCCCGTGTGTGGTTTGATTCTGCAGCCATCCTTATATTGAACCACACTGTACAGTGATCACTGGTCCCCAGGTAGCCTCCCACCTTGATGTCTGCAACTCTGTCCCTGTTAGAAAGAACCAAGTCCAGTACTGCCTCATCACAAGTGGGCTCACTAACTAGTTACCTGAGGAATGCCCCCTGCAGGGAGTCCAGGATGTCCCTGCTTCTGGCTGAAGCTGCAGCTGGGAGGCTCATTCCAATCTACATCTAACAGACTAAAGTCCCTCACCAGCAGCACTTCCCCTTTTCTGCCACTTTGCCAATGGCTTCCAACAGTACCTTATCTAACTTCTCTCCTTGTGCTGGAGGTCTGTAGATCATGCCAGTGCGAATTGTACCACTGCCCCCTCCCCGAATTCCCTGTATCCCTGTCACTTTTATGCTTTCCTTCACATAAAGCACCATACCCCCTCCTTTGCTTCCCACCTTGCCCTTCCTGAACAGAGTGTAGCCTGGCATGGCCATGTCCCAATCATGGTTTCTGGTGCACCATGACTCAATAATGGCCACAATATACAGGTCAGCCTCTACCATGATGGCCTCTAGATCTGGAATCTTATTTCCTAGACTTCTAGCATTCACATACATGGCCTTTCGGATTTTGTTAGCACTCTGTTTGTTACCCCCTTTTCTCCTTTTGGCCCCCCTCCCCCCTCTCTTTTTAATGTTTCTGTTCCCTTCCCTCTCTGTTACTATCCCCCTGCTTCCTTTATCAATTTGCACGCTGGGGGAGTTCCTCATCCCTCAGGATCACCCATCTCTTCACTTCAGCCTGGGGGGCAGGGGCAGTTTCTGCCTCCCTGATTTCTTCCGCCATCCCCTCAGCTAGAATAAATGTTAATCGACGTAGCATTTAAACCACACACTGAGGATTGCGGTTCCCCCCCAGACGAATGCAGATTATAGTTATTATACATTCACAAACTCCAGTGCATTAATGATCCATTTAAAGCTCTTATTAGTAAAAATAAAGGGAAAGAAAGCAGTATTTAAAGCATCCCCCATGCCCGTTCTACTCATCTTGAGCAGGCAGGAAAAACAACAGAAGCAAAAACAACAAGCACAAAATTGTCCTGTGCTAGCAGTTTGTATAATCACATTGAATATTAATCAGATCAGGACATATAAGCCAGTTTTCAGCAGGATTAACAGGTAAATATTCAGTCATATCCACCTCTTCTTGCTCATTCTTAGAATGAAGCTGTGATGTAAGACGCACATTCTTATCACAGAACAACCTAACCTTATCAGCGTCATCAAAGTGACAAAGTTTCCCTTGAAACATTACTTTTAAGACTGCAGGAAACAGAACTGAAGCAGTCACACCATCCTTGATAAATTCTGATTTTTATAGCCTGAAGTCTTTTCTTCCAATTCTGTACAGTGAGATTCACATCGGGGTACAGATGTATTCTCTCAGTCTCATAGGACAGCTGCTTTTTGTTTCTAGCAAGCTGCAGAACCTTAATTTTCTCAGACAGTAGGTAAAATGTCAGTATTGTAACTGGAGCTAAGGCACTAACATTTTCTGACACTATAGCCAGAGGGCCTTCAGTATCCGGGTTCCTTTTGGACTTGAATTAATAAATGCACTTGAGATTGATCAGTTTCATGACTGAGAAAAAAATACTTTAACACTCCAGTGGAGTACTGTTTCAATGTAACAGAGTCAGTTATATATATCTGGGGATAAACCTATCAAATGCGGACTCTTAGAGAGGAGTGTATTCTCCAGTTTTTCAGTTTTACCATCAACTGTGATCTGATCACGTAAGAGGGATGTTGTTGCCATCTCAGTGATTAAGTCTCTGATTACGAGCAGCATCAGCAGTTTCTACCACGACTATCCTTTCTTTGAGGGATTCCTGTTTCACCTCAAGTCAGCAAATCTGAGATGAATACTCAGATATTTGTACTTTTAAGTCCTTAGTAGTAGCATGTCTCATCTTGAAAGTCAGAGAGCAGACAGGGTTGCCAACGGGAGATTTTTTCTTTCATTTCTTTCAGTTTTGCCCCAGTCTCCAAGCCGTAGTGTTGTACTTGGGGGGTCCCAAATGCCATGACTCCTTGTGGAGCCAGACCTGGGTTCATCTTACCCGCCATGCAGGCCAAGGAATGTTTTGCCCATAAAACTTGCTACAGCCCAGAAAATGCCATTAAAGGAGCTCTGCAGAGTTGGTAACACTCCACTCAGCTACATGTAGTAGAAAAGATGGCTTTTAATAATTATTTTGGGCAGATACCAAGCTTGACTGCAGGAGTTTAGTGAAAACACTGCTTGCACTCAACCAGAACTGGAAGAACTCCCTGAATTGCAGGCTTTTAAGCAGCTTTCTTTTGGGGGGTGCACTGGTACTATGTTGTTTTATCTCTTTGCTATACTCCTACCCTCTACCCACTTACTATGGGTCATGTGCCTGTTCCACCCCACCTTGAACCACCCTCAATATGGTTTTGGCCATCACCACCTTCTCTGGAAGCCTGTTCCAACTGTCCACCACTCTTTCGATGAAACAATACATGCAAACATCCCTACTGAATCTTCTCGCCACCAGTTTCATTGACTTCCCAATATTCCTGTATTCATACTGATAATGAATATGTTTTTCAAGCTGTGTACCCATGCAAGTATCCGTATGCATCTATCATGTCCCCCCTCTCCCTTCTAGTCTCCAGGGTGCACATGCCAAGGTCCTGCAGCCTCTTCTCGAATGTCTTTTCCTCCATATCCTGGATCATTGTGGTCACCCATTGCTTCACACTTTCTCCTTCATACTATCCTGACATAGGTGTGGACTCCAGAACCTTGTTCTGTACTCCAAGTGCACGTGCAAAAATGATCTCTATATTGGAAGGACCACCTCCCAGCTTCTGCTACTTAGCCCCCTTCCTATGCACCCTAGCATCCTTTAGGCCTCGCCACTACTTTGCTGCCGAGCTGTGGATCTTAGATTCTTTGATATTATAAGCCCTCAGATCTTTTTCTTCTGCTGTGCTCTCTAATACCACCCCTCCCCCCAATCATGTACTGCACACTTGAGTACTTCTTCTTAATGTGCATTACCTTACATTTATTCATGTTAAAGCTCAGCTGCCAGATTCTGGAACATTTTTCCAGCCTACCCATGTGTTCCAATAGTGCCCTAATTCCCTCCTCAGTGTCTGCCCTTGCACAGATCTTAGTGTCATTCATGAAGATGCAGCTCTTGCCCTGTATACCCACCCTTTTGTTGCATATGAATATATTAAATAAGACGGGATCCAGAACTGAGTCCTGTGGTACCCAACTTGTTACCTCTTTAAGACCCAAAATATTGAACGTTTGACGAGTCCTTTGTAACTGTAATTTTCGTGAAACTGTTCCGTTTCAATGAACAGTGAGTGACTGTCATTCTTGTGAAACTGTTTTACTCCTCATGATCTTCAATTGTACCTAACCTGCCTGTGAATCATACAACATGTCCTGATTGTAATGTCTGCTTACTCTGTTTACCTTGAGTTGTTCCCCCTGTTACCTTGAGTTGTTCCCCCTGTTTATTCTCCTGTAGCCTGTAATTAATCTCGGGTTGCCCCTGAAAAAGGGACTGTAATGGTCTCAGTGGGCCTACCTGGTCACCAAAATTTTAAATAAATAAAATAAATAAAAATTATCCATCGCACCTTTTACAGCACTGCCAGTCATGACCATTGGGTTATAGAAATAACCTCCGACAGGCTGATGCCCAAACAGAACTCTGAATCTAATCCTGTCTCCACCCCTTCCTGTGATGCATTCCTCAGTTCAGCTTGTGCACTGATCTACGATGGTCATATATTAGGCTGGCACCCTGCCAATTTACCTGACTTAAGTAAGATTTGAGCCATTTTGGGGCATTTTTTAATGTTATTTTGTTGGTCTTCCGTTTTTTTAAGCAGTCTACCCTGTGGGGCACCTCAATGCATGTTTTTTATTCTAATTTGTGGGTTTTTCATTTTTTTATGACCCTCCACCCTGGTATGGTGTAGCCATGGAGCTGTGGGAGCCCAGAAGCCTGCAGCCCTGCCGCTCCCCCACATTCTACCTGTGACAGTGTGCTCACCTGCTAGATCGCACACCTAGTTTCTCCTGTGACTGTGCATCAAGCTTCACACTGTGGATCTGAGTTCACGGCCATGGTCGTATTACTGAAATATGTGTGAGTATGGGATCTGCAGTTTTGTCTCTCTGCTCCCCTGCTTCCACAGGCTACGTGATTACCACTGGGGTTTCTCTTTTCATGTTTAGCTCACCCCAGAAGCAGAGGTTGTGACACCAGATGGTTCTGGATGGCTGGACAGTGAGGTCAACCACAGTTTCTTTACAGGTGGGGGCCTAGGACTGCAGATTTGCATGCATTACTTCTTCTGTTTTTTGATGAGTGGTTAATATCAGATTGAAACAAAGAGGATGCTGCATTGTATGGCGCGAGCCCAAGAAGGCGCTGTGATCTCACAGGTTTTCAAGATCTCGAAGGCCATGTTATCTGGGAGCATAGTGTACTTCCATTTGGAGTTTATTCTATAATGGCGCTGAGATTTCTCGAGACTTGCAGATCTCAGTGGCCATCTTATGAGAGGTCTGGTTTTCTCTTAGATTTGGGTGCTTACTTCACCCAGGAGATCTCAGAGTCTTTCAGATTTTCAGCTTGTGGCCAATCTTATTTCTGTATAGTTTGGCTACAAGAGATAGTGCTTTGAAAGCTGATGTTTTTGTCTTTTCTTCAGCAGTTTGTAAGAGGCCAAACAGCACCAGCCATCTTGACGTGGTCTGTTTTGGGAGTAATGGCAGCCATTTTGTGGGACTGCATGGTAGTCACCATTTTGAGTGGCATGGTTTTCCAGTTTTGCATACAGCTATTTGGCAGTTTTGGTTTCTCTTTCAACTGGGTCTGTACACAATAGGTGGTTGGCTGCTTTGAGCGTGTTTTAGCTGATGGTTGTATGCTTTTCTCCTTGGGTGCTAATAAGTAGTTGGTTTGGACTACATAGAAAGTTTTTTCTACACAGCTCTGGGGGTTCTGTCATGCTTTGGCAGGGTGCTGTATTTTATCATTTGTGAAGAGGTTCCAGTTGTCCTGTTTTGGATGTGTTCTATGTCTACAAGTCCTGATTCCCTAGTCATTGTGTCCATTCCATTTTTGGTGCCCTTCTTTGTTCTTAACTCCCCAGTCTTTTCTGGGTCTGACCCTCTTTCTCATCTCAGATTTACTGGCAACATCATCTTCTCTGAGACAGGTCACAACAAGAGAGTCTGCAGGAAATGCCCCAACTTCCTCTTGTCCAGCCAGTCTAGTGAGTTGTGTTCCCTCTGCCTTGTTGTCAGTGACCTGCAGGAGGACAATGTGACTTCAGGCACATCAGCAGAGGACAATCTGGAGGATTCAGCTTCTACTTTGTCTCAATCCATGATGACAGAAATGTTTAAAAAAACTGCTGGAGAAAACTGAGACCATGGCAAACCTCAAAAGACCATGAGAATAGTCAGAGAAACAAAAGAAGAAGAAGACTACAAAGGCCAAGACAAGAGGAAGATAAAGCCCCTGATGACACGGTCGTTGAGTATTCCTCATAGGAGGAAGATGCAGATGAGGAAGAAGAGGAACATAGAGCAGACTTGGCGGCCAGTCTCTGCCTATATGATACTGTCCTTGAAAACATTAGGGTAGTGTGTAAGACTGTAATTTCAAAGAAACATCTCCACAGGAAGAGCCAAAACTGGATCCACTCATGAGGGAGAGGAAAGAATCCCCCCACATTGTTTCCAGTGTGCAAAGTGCGTGAAAGGCTGCTATTCAATGAATGGGATGCTCTTGATCCAGCCAAAACAAGAGAAAAGCAGCCTTCAATTGGCAGTATCACCTCCTAGAAGACATGCAGAATCTGTTGCCTCTCCCCCCCAAAAGTGGATCCACAGATAGCCTCACTTAGTCACCACACAGTACAGTACTTCCTTCTGAGTGGTCCACAGCATTGAAGGATCCTGCAGATAAGAAAACAGAGGACACCATCAAAAAGACTCACAAGATGCTAAGCATGGCAACTAAGGCAGCTACAACATCCATATACACCACCAGAGCCATTCTGAGGTGGTTAGAGGCCATCCAAGAGGATCTTCCCAAGGTGAGGAAACACAAGGCGATGATGGAATACAATACACAGGTCATTAGGTATGTGGCAGATGTGGCCAAAGATACCTTCAAAATGATAATACACACCACAGCAACCATCAATTGAGAAATATGACATCTGTGGTTAAAGCTATGGCAAGTGGACCAAGAGTCTAAAAGCATGCTGACGAAACTTCAGTGCAAAGGCAACATGGTGTTTGGACCAGGGTTGGAAAAGTACGTCAAGCACAAAGACAAGGGCAATGATTTGACTGGAGACAGATCAAGCTATCTTCCTAGCTTCAGGAAGAACAGATTTCATAACAACTTTCAAAGAGGCTGCAAGAGTAACAACTTCAAAAATGGAGACTCCAGAAACTTTGTATTTAAAGCAAACTTTTTCAATAAAAGAGGAAGTTTTTCAAATGATACAAACAGAGGAGGTCAGGCCAGACGAAGAGGAAAAAAATGCCATTCTTATGGCAATGGAGGCTTCCAAGCCTAAGGAGTACAAGGCCTAGAGAATGGAAGTGCCATTGGGAGGAAGACTCTGATTCTTTGCCAAAACTTTGGCCACCTCAATAATAGACAGGTGGGTACTGAAAGTAATCATAAGGGGTATGCAATAGAGTTCAACCAGTTAACCAAGAACAACAGATTTGTAGAATCCAGAATATCCGCAAGCAGGTCACCCCTTCAACAAGTCAGGGCATTATTAAACAAACTGTTACAGGATGGGGCAGTTATACCAGTTCCAAAATAACAGCAGCAATCTGGAGTATACTCCATATTCTTCCGGGTACCAAAAAAGACTGGAGGATCTATGGCCCATTCTGGAACTGGAGTTTGTCAACCAGTTCATTCAATACAGAAAATTCAAAATGGAGACCTTATATACAACAATTATGGCAGTCAGAAAGGGGGACTATCTGACTTCAATAGATCTCAGGGATGCATATCTTCACATCCCAATATGTCTGACACACCAGAAATTCCTAAGATTCTGTATTCTCAGCCTCCATTTTCAGTACAAATGCCTGCCCTTCAATCTAGCTCCTATCCCAAGAGTGTTCACCAGAGTGATGGCAGTCCTAGCCCCCATCCTGAGAAAGGAGAGCATACACATTGTCCCATATCTGGATGATTGGCTGATCAAAGCCAGATCTGAGACAGCAGCACTACAGGCAACTTGCAGAGCCCAAGAAATACTTTCTCAACACAGCTGGATAATAAACAGAACAAAAAGCAATCTCAACCCAACATCAACTCTGGAACATCTGAGGGTGTGTTAGATAAAACACGAAATGTGGTGCATCCATCAGACAATTGCATCAACAATCTGATATGTCATTGCAACAGGGTGTTAGCCTGAAAATACTCAACAGTATGGGACTTGATGGAACTTCTAGGGCTCATGGCATCATGCATCGATTTACACATCTGGGTGAGGCTGCAAATCAGACCCCTCCAGAAGTTCCTATTAGACAATTGGGAATATATATCTCAGGATCATCAGAAGAGACTATTGCTGTTGACACAAGTAAAGCAATCCATATAGTGGTGGACTTGGTTACACAGACTCACACAGGGAGCAACCCAGGACAAGCAAGTGTTTGCCATGATAAATATGGATGCAAGTCTACATGGAGGGGGCACAGTTTTGGACAAGTCCGTGGTGCAGGGAAAAAGGTTGACTCAGAAGCCAAGCTGTCAATCAGTGTTCTAGAAACCAGGGCTGTCAGGATGGCTGTGGTACAGTTTCAACCAAAGATACAAGGTCAGCACATCAAAATAAGGCTGGAGATAAGTGTCATGATGACTTATATCAACAAACATGGCAGCAAAGGAGCAAGCAAATGACCAAGGCAGCTACCCTCCTACTGACATGGACAGAGTGACACCTGGTCAACCTGTCAACCATCTACCTAGCCAGGGAGGTAAACAAACAGGCAGACTGGCTCAGCCAACAGTGACTGAATCCAGGAGAATGGCAACACAACAAACAAGTGTTCATTGTGATCCAAATCCATTGGGGGCCATTCGACATTGACCTCATGGCCACAAAGGGAAATGGGCAAATTCCAAACTTCATCTCCTAGTACTAGAAAATAGAATCCCTGGCAGTAGATGCTCTGTCTATCCCATGGAGGTTCACAAAGACATAATCTTCCCATCAATATCTCTGCTACCACAAGTGATCTGGAAAATCCAGGAGTCCAGAGCAACGGTAGTCTGCACTGCTCTGAACAGGCCCAGAAGGGTTTGGTTCACCTCCATCATACAGATGCTAATGGATGATCCGATGACACTTCCAAACAGATCGGCCCTATTATCCCAGGGGTCATTCTGCACCCCATACCACTTGCATTCAAAGTGATGGTGTGGCTGCTCAAAGCAGTAGATTGTTAGCTATGGGACTTTCAGACAGAGTAATAGATACTGTGCTGCAATCCCACAGAGGATCTACAACTAAGACCTATGGCAGACACTGGGTAATCTCTAAGTGGTGAGAGGGTCATAGGGTGGATGCTATCTCCTGTTCAATATCACAAGTACTAGAATTTCTGCAGGATGGATTTGACAAATGCCTCACCACTGCATCCTTGATAGTTCAAGCGACAGCTAAAGGAGTGATTCAAGAAGCAATCAGTGATGTACTACCATGGCTGCATCCACAGGTTCTCACTTTTCTCAAGGCTGTAGCCAACACAAGATGTAAACTAAAATCCCTTGTAACACCACAGCAGTTGAATATTATCCTGGACACTTTAACCAAGAGGCCGTTTGAGCCCACTGAGGACATTTCATGGTATTTCCTTACTCTCAAGATGGTGTTCCTGACTGCCATCTGTTCAGCACATAGAACAAGTGAACTTCAGGCCCTAGCCTGTAACAAACCATTCCTAATTTTCCATGATAACAGGATCATCCTCAGGATGGTGTAATCTTTTCTTCCTGAAGTGCTGTCCCCCTTTCACATGACTCAGGAGATTTCTCTTCAATCTTTCAACCCAGGTTTAGACAACCCACAAAGAGGATCTCTCCTTAACCTGGACATCATCAGAGTGGTTAGAATATATTTGCACAAAATGGCAACCTTCAGAAAATCAGAGAGACTTTTCATCCTATTCCACAAAGACTTCCTGCTTCAAGGTCAACCATTGCTCTGTGGTTGAAGGCAGCAATCGCTGAAGCATACAAGGCTGCAGAACTATAAGCACCCACCAACCTGAAAGACCATTCCACCAGGGTAGTTTCCACCTCTTGGGCAGAAAGGAACTCAGCATCTATTGTGGAGATCTGTGCTGCAGCTACTTAAACTTCCATGCATACCTTTTCTAAACACTACAAACTTGATACCCGGGATGCTGAAAAATATAATTTTGGTCGCAAGGTGTTACAAATAGTTAACAAGCAAGTTTTCTCCTCACCCACCCTCGTGAATTCTGGCACTGCTTCCTAGCTCACGCAATGGCCATGGTTGAGAGTGCTGTAAAAGGTGCGATGAATAATGGAAGTTTTTTCACCTGGTAAAGGAGAATATAGGAGCACCTTTTACAGCACTCTGAGGCCCACTCAGCAAGGAGAAAAACAATGTTGATCCAGTTATATAATGTCTTGAATTTTGCTACATGTTGGTTTTTTTGCTGCTAGTAGTTTTGAGAGTGGGGCTAATATGTAGAACTATAGTGTTTAGACAAGGTTGTTAATACGTAAGTAAATATTTTTCTGACTCTTCTAGTTAGGCTAATGAAGCCCACTGAATCCGACTTTCTCTTGTCTCTATCATTAATGCTGGCTCTTTTGTGTCTCTAGTAAAGGTGTATTGTGCTCTTAAAGTATTTTAGGTTTTAGGAATACAGCTGTGAAAGAATTACACTGAGGAATGCCTTACAGGAAGTGGTGGAGACAGGATTGGATTCAGAAGTTCTGTTTGTGCATCAGCCTGTCAGAGGTTATTTCTATAATGCAACGGTTATGGCTGGGAGTGCTGTAATAGGTACTCCTGTGATCGCCTTTACCAGGTGAGTAAACTTCCAAACTCTTGCTCCCCAGCCAACTTTCCACACATGATATCATCAATGTTCTTCCAGCCTCTGTCCACTCAGTGTTTTGACCAATTTCATGTGGGAGACTAAGTCAAAGGCTCTATTAAAATCCAGCTACAGTATGTTGACTGACTGTCATTTGCCAGCTTCCCTAGTCACCCATTTGAAGAACTGTATTAGGTTCATATGGCATAACCTCCAATTGGTGAACCTGAGCTGCCTTTTCTCCTGCAACCCATTAACATCAAGAACATCTAACAGTCTTTCCCTCCATATGGCCTCAGTCACCTTCTCCACTATAGAAATCAGGTTGACTGGTCTGTAGTTACGTGGGTCACCCTGTCACTCACTTTTATGCAGAGGAATCACATCAGCAGTCACCAGTCTCTGGGGACACCTCCTGTATCCAGTGGGCAGTTGAAAATGCCTGCCGAAGGAGCTGCTAGCACCTCCACTTCTTCCTTGCATATCCTAGGATGCAACGCATCTGGCCCTTGTTGATTTATCTTCTTGCAAGCCCCTCAGACATTCTAGCACTCTTTCTTCCATGGCATGGCTATTACTGATATAGCTCCTTTCCTGTCTACTTTTTACCCCCACCCTGCACTCTGGTGGTTCCCCAACCCCCCACCTTCTCCTTGGTAAATACTGAATGAAAATATTGGTTCAGTATCTCAGTCTTGCCTCTGCCCCCCTCCACTCTTCTATCCATCCCCCTTTTACAGCCGCACAATGCCATCCTTGACATTTTGTTTCTTGCAGATGTATCAGAAGAATGCTTATCCCCCAGATTTGCCCCTTGGCTATTTTAAACTCCATCTCAGCCTTAGCACTTCTGACATTTCTATTTATCTCTCTAATTGGCTTTAAGTAGACCTGCCTCCCTGTTTTCTTCTCTGTGGCTACCTTTGTATTTCTTAAATGTCCTGCTCTTCATTTTTCCTGCTTCCTTTCCATCTGATATAAATCACAGTGGCCATCTTTCCCTCTTCCCTTGCTTACCATTCTAATACTGCTGGTCCCAACCACTATGATTCCTAATTTGAATACCTCCCACTTCACCTCTATCCCTTCCATCTCTGCTATTCCCCTCATTTTATCCCCAGCAGATCCTGCATCTTATTGAAGTCTGCTTTCCTGAAGTCTCACACCTTTACTGTGCTATTCCCTTTGCTTGCTTCCAGTTGGACCTCCATCCATACCATTTGTGGTCACTTGCCCCAGTGGTTCCTGGACTGTTGCATTTTGCACCTGTTTACTGTTTGTGACCACAAGGTCCAGCAGTGCTCCCTTCAATGTAGAGTCCTGAACCAACTGTGCTAGGAACGTTTCCTGGCATGCCTCCACCAGGAGCTGGTTCCTTGCACTCACCCTGACCAGAACCATCTAGTCTACATCTAGTTTGTTGAACTCTCCTATTACTAATACTTCCCCTGATGCAGTTGTCCTCTTGGAAGCCTCCTCCCTGTCCACCTTGTGGTCTTGGCCAGGTGATCTGCAAACCACCTCACCCCTGAATTGTTCTCAGATCAGTCATGCCTACATGTACTATTAGATCTGGCACCCTCTCCTGCAAGTTTCTCCACCTTGGTCAGGAGTCTGTCTGCTGTCACCCTTGGAGAGCAGTGCACCACTTCTTGTCCATCAAATGTTAGTCCCATCTCCCTTCCTACTATTAGAGTCCACCCTCTACAGTACCTTTCTCTTTCCTCCTTTGGGGCATTCCTCCCTTTTTGACTTGTCCTTCCTGAACAGTGCCTGTATATTGGGTATGCTGAACCTATACCCCCTTGAGGTATCAACTTGGTTCCATTGGCTTAACCTTCCCACCCTCCTGTTTCCATCCTTACCCCAAACCACTGTCCAGTCACCATCTCTGGTCTGTGTGGGATTGGTGCATGCTCAAGGTAGCAAGAAGATAAAGGTAACTGTTTGCCAATGATAATATTTGTTGGTTATCCGTTCTCCCATATGAAGTCAGCCAAGAGACTAATATCTCTCATGACAGTTTTCTCCAGGGGCAACAATGCAACACAGCACAGTACAGTACAGTACATATAAAAACATTTGTGGAAAACTGTGTGACACAAAACGTTTTTTGCTATATAGCTTTTTCTCCCATGGGCTCACCACCGGCAGGCTGTCCAGCCCTCTACCTGCCTCCTCCACCTGACACCCACCACCCCCAACTCTCCTTGCCCCATAAATTCCTCCATGGATTGCTCCCCATGGTGGAGCCAGGAAGGGGAGGTCCATCTTCCCCCTACCTGGTGACTTTCATCCAGAACTGGGAGTTGGTGGTCAGGTATCGATGCGAGAGTGGGGTCAGGCAGGCAGGGCTTCATTAAGCTGGCGCCAACCCTTTTTCCATTTTTTTCCTTGTCCCTAGCTGCAGCAGCATGTAAGCATGTGTATGCGGAGGTGTACACACACTACAGAACTGCGATCCTCCCCTTCCACATCACTCATACTGTGGCATTGCCACCCAGCCTCCAGCAGGTGGCAGCCAAGGAGCGACATGGCATACCTCCCCACCACAGAACATGAGAGCTGTCCATTGGATGCTCAATCCTCTCCCCTCAAGGCTGACCCCTGGTGACCCGAGCTCATTCCTGAGCCTGGGTCACCAGCATGGGAAAAGGTAAGGTGCACTAGGTGCCTCTGCACTCTTCACCACTGGCCTGGCTTGATACAAAGCTGTTGTCACACACCTGAGAAGTGTGTTGCTACATAAACCAGAAGAGCGAAGCTTGAGTACTTTATAAAAGTAATACACACCGTGCCCATACAGTTGCCTATATATATATATGTATATGTGTATATGTATATATATATATATATATATATATATATATATATATATATAGTGTCAACGGCTTGTCTCATGGGCAATGCACTAGCAACTGTGTTAGCTCTTAATCTATTGTACCCTTTGTCCTCATCCCCTGCCCCCCAATTTACACTCTTGGCTAAGCTTTTGTCCTGTATTCCCTTATTTAACCTAACCCCTAGCTCTACTCTCTTATTTCAGGAGCTCTTGACCGGGCAGACAGCTCGCTACCCCCGGTGGTCGTGGCTGGAGAAGCCAGCCGACCACGCACTTCTTACTGCCCGCCTCCCGACCTCCCGGCCTCTGTTAAATACACTTTAAGCTCTGCCCTTTCATTCTCCACTGGCTGTTGTACATCTGACATGAAAACTTAAAGTTACTGAAAGCTACTCCCGATTTGTGCTCTGACTTTCGCCAACCTTTTCCTTCCATCTCACTATATTCCTTAGCCCTACTAACCTTCTATAACCTTTCCTTTGCCATCTCTCTCTCCCCAGCCCTGCTGTTCCCTGCTTTTGACTGCCCTGCCACTAGGCTTCTATCTACATAGAAACATAGAAATACAGAAGTTGATCTGCAGATAAGGACCGCAAGGCCCATTCAGTCTGCCCATTTCTTTTTCTACCTTATAAATGTGCCATCGGCCTTGCTCTCTGTCAGTGACCTATCTATTCATAGTCATTTGTATTGCTCCTTATGCCTATCCCATGCCTGTTTGAGCCCTGCACTGTATTCATAGCCACCACTTCTTGTGGTAAGCCATTCCATGCATCTACCACCCTTTCTGTGAAAAAATTTCTCACATTCCCCCTTAATCGGCCTCGCTCTAATCTCATGCTGTGTCCTCTTGTCCTGCTATTTTTCTTATATTTAAACATGTTAGACTCTTTCACCTTGTTTATGCCCTTAAGGTGTTTAAATGTCTCGATCATATCACTCTCTCCTCCTTTGCTCAAGGGTATACATATTGAGCTTGTTAATCTGTCCTCATATGTCTTCTGATGCAGTCCCTGCACCATTTTGGTTGCCCTTCTCTGGACTGCCTCAATTTGTTAATGTCCTTGTGAAGGTGTGGCCTCCAATACTGCACGCAGTACTCAGATGGGGCCTAACCAATGTCTTGTACAGAGGATTATTACCTCCTCTTCATTTGTGATACCCCTACTAATACACCCTAACACCCCCTAGCCTTACCTCTACTGCTTTAGAGGTCTGCTTGATGATTTTAGGTCATCAGTGATGATGATGCCCAGTCTCTTTCTTCCTTTGTGACTGCTAGCAACTCCCTCCCAGCCTATAAGTGGCTTCAGGGTTTCTCTTCCCTATGTGCATGATTTTGCACTTCTTTGCATTAAATCCCAGTTGCCACTCTTCTGGACCATTCTGCTAGTTTATCCAGATCTCTTCTCATTCTGCCCACCCCATCTGGATCATCTACTCTGTTGCAGATCTTGGTGTCATCTGCAAACAGACAAGCCTCCCTCTAGTCCATCTGCGAGGTCACTAATGAAGATGTTGAACTAGGACTGGCCCCAGGACTGATCCCTGAGGTACCCACTTGTGACTTGTATCTCTTCTGACTGTATACCATTTACCACCACTCTCTGTTTTCTGCCAGTCAACCAGTTTGCCACCCAGTTGACCAACTTCTGACCCACCCCGAGCCTACCTAGCTTAATTATCAATCTTCTATGTGGAACAGTGTCAAAAGCTTTGCTGAAGTCAAGGTAGGCGACATCAACTGCTCCCCCTTGGTCCACCACTCTGGTTACCCAGTCAAAGAAATCTATGAGATTAGTTTGACAGGACCTTCCTTTTGTAAACCCATGCTGTCTTGGATCCTGTGCCCCTATGGATTCCAGGTGTTGCACTATCCTTTCCTTAAGGAGTGCTCTCCATAATCTTGCCCACTACTGAGGTAAGACTGACCGGTCTGTAGTTCCCCGCCTCCTCTCTGCTACCACTCTGTGGAGGGATCACATGAGCCCTTCTCCAGTCTTCTGGGACTCTCCTGTGATCAGAGACTCACTAAACAATTCTGCTAATGGCTCTGCTAGTTCCTCCTTTAGCTCCTTAAGTACCCTGGGATGTATGCCATCAGGTCCCATTGCCTTATCCACCTTGAGCTTAGCAGCTCTTGTAGGACCTTTCTTTTGAAGGGAGTAGTGCTCACCTCCTCCCTGTGTCCATGATGCTGAGCTGTGGGCCCTGCCCTACCTTCTCTTCAGTAAATACTGAGCAAAAATATCTATTTAGGATAGATGCCTTTACAGGGTCCTCCTCCTCACATGCTCCCTTTTCTCCATTAAGCTTAGCAATACCCCTCTGGACTTTCTCCTTTCACTAATGTATCTATAGAAAGTCTTGTCACCTTCTTTTTACTGTTCATGTTAGTGTTTCCTCAGTTTGGGACTTTGCCCTTACTGCCTTACCTGCTTCCCTTAGGCAGTTTGGTATGCCTCCCTATCTTCATCCCGCTGTGTTCCCTTATATTTTCTGAAGGCCAGCCTTTTGGCTCTGACCTTCTGCTACTGTATTTGAGAACCAAAGTGGTTTCCTTCTTCTTTTGCATTTCTTTCTGTCTAACACAATGGGATGTTGCTTCAAGTATTGTATCCTTAATGCTTGCCCACTTTGCCTGTACCTCTCCCACCTGTGTTTCTTTTGCCAGGGCTAGCTTAACTCTGTTGGCCATCTTATCAAAGTCAGCTCCTCTGAAGTCCCATATTTTGCCTTGGAATGGGATGATTTAGATGTAGTAGCCAAATTGAACCATACCATGTGATGGTCACTGGCCCCAGGTGACCTTCTACCTGAGATCTGTGATCCTTCTTTGTTAGTCAGTACTAGATCTAGGATAGCCCTGTCTCTTGTGGGTTGCTGTACCAGTTGTTTGAGGCCCTCCCTGCAGGAATCCACTATGAGTCTAGTTCTGGCAGATGTTCCTTATGGTATTGACCAATCTGTATCTGGCATGTTGAAGTCTCCCATTATCAGAACCTCCCTTTAGCTGTCATGTTTTGTATATCTTCTAACAGTAATGTGTCTATGTCCTCCTCTGGTCTGGGGCCTGTAGACAACCCCAGTTCTTATGGCTGTCCCATTTCCTGTTTCCAGGGTGACCCACAGTTCTTCTGGCTCCTTATGTATTCTGAATTTATGTAGCTTTGATATTTTCATTAACATACAGGGCCACCCTCCCCTTTTAACCTCAGTCTCTTCTGAACAATACATAGCCAGGTACTGAAGTCTCCCAAGTGTGGTTACTGGTAAACCACGTCTCACTAATTGCTACTATGTCCAGTTTAGCCTCTGACATTATTGCCTGCAGGTCTGGGATCTTATTTCCCAGGCTGTGAGCATTTGTTACATGATTTTCCATTGGCCAGATTTTGGTGTGTTAGTTGTTGGGTGAGGTTTGGCATCACCCTGTGCATCGTATGGGAGACAAACCTTTTTTACCTGGTGATGCAAATGAACGGCAAACACGCTGAATTCCTGTTTGACCACTAGCTGAGGGGAGGTGTTCTTCCCATTCGACGTATGGGTGCTGCACCCTCTCCCATTTGCTAGTTTAAATATTCTGCAAAGACGCCAAACTTCTGCCCCAATGCACTGACTCCCTCTTTAGTCAGATGCAGTCCATCAAATTTAAAGAATCTTCGCTCCCAGAACTGTTGCCAGTTCCTACAAATCTGTGTCCTTTTCCTGGCACCAGTCCTTGAGCCACGTGTTTAGCTCCCTATCTCCCTTCTCTGACCTTCCGTCCATCTGCTCCCTTCTCCCAGACTGGCAGGATCTCGAGAAGGAGATGCCGGACGAAATAGATGATAGTTTGTCACCCAGCCTAGTCAGGTGTTCCTTGGTCTCCACAACTGACCCTGGCGAGATCATTAGTCCCCTGTGTACTAGGACATCAATGTTTCTCCTGCTTTGTGAACAATTTTAGCAATGCGGTCAGTGTCTCTCCATGCTGATGTACCTGGGAGACATCTGACCATCACCCCTGGCTGGAGATGGGTATCAACTCCCGAATCATGGAGTCTCCTATGATCAGAAGTTTTTGGATTTCCTTGTGCTTGTTTAGTTTTGGTTCCTGATTTGGGTGAGTATTGTTGTGCTAGCTCCTGTGCTGCAGTGTCCTGCTCTGCAGTGTCTTCTGCCTCTTTATTTGATTTCAGAGATAGAGGCAGATACCTGTTTGTAGTGTTTATATGGTTTTGGAGGTAATGTGTTGGAGAGCAGAGAGTGATGGGGCACCTGATTTGCTCCTCTAACCACCTGCCAACCTTCTGGACCAACTACCCTCTGCGGTCGAGGTTTTCTGTTGATGCTGGGGAAATGGCAGGTGGTTCTTATATGTATTTCCTCTTCAATATGAAATTTGAGGCGGCAATCTCTGCCCATGCTGCCCGGAGCTGAGACCCAAGATCTCAAAGGGCCCAGCATGTGGACAGTGTCCTAAATCCTGTAAGACTGTCCTTCTGAAAATTGTTCCACAGTACCTGCAGTTAATGAAATCCATTCCAAATAAGTTGCTGGGTTTGTAACCTAGTCAGAGTAATTAGAAGGAAAAAAAAATGCAAGTAATGGTTTAATTGTGCTTTGTTTAACTTGTTATAACAAGTTAAATTACTAGTGCCCTGTAAATGAGATCACCTTGTGGAGGCCCCACTGATCTGCCCCTTCCTGCTCTGCCACAGGAAATGTCACAACTGTGGTACCCTATAAAAGGAGTGTAGCGTGGGTGGTTGGGATGGGGTGGGTGGTTGGCCCTTCCCTGCCTAAAAAGAAGAACCACGGATGAAAGAACAAGGAGGTAAGAGCAGAAACAATCAGTCAACAACAAATGCAGTAACCCTGAAAGCTTATCCTAATGTTAGATAAAACTGTAAAACCTGTAAAGCACCACCTGTAATAATTTCAGAGAAGATATACCCTGTAAGAAACACTTTGCTCCAGAGAAAATAAAGCAGTAACAGAAGATATACCTTGCAAAAGACAATTTGAATCAGAAGATTACAGCAGTAATCTGTTAGCACACACCTGTAGGCACACCTTGTAATAATGCAGAAGAAGGTATACCAGCAACAACAATTTGAATCAGAGAAAAATAAAGCAATGAAATGTTAGCAACAAACAGTAGCAATCCCTGTGAGTAAAAAATAAAACACCACCACACAGTAAATCTGCTTAGCCAAACTAAGTCTTAATCCTTCTCCTTGCTCTGGTAAGTTTCTACTCTGCCTTTCAAGCAGTCTTAGAAGGAAAGAGCTCAGGTGAAGCTAGGTGCCTTGGCCAGCAAACCAAGCCTTCTACCTCCAAGATATCAACTAACCTGACTTTTTAACCTTCTTTCTGTTGGAAATTACTGACAGTTTGCCAGCTCCACCCCCACATACACACCTAATCCTTTGGAAGAGCTGTGGAGGAAAAGCAATTAGCTCCTTCAATGTGAGAAGGAGACTGAAACACCTCTGAGACAACAAACCTTTTCAACAAACAAGAATAAAATAAAACACAGTGTCAAACAGTAATTTTGCTTAGCCCAATGATAAAAAAGTCACAAAATGTAAGCTCCACCTGTAATACAGTAATTTCAGAGAAGATATACCTCTGTAAGAAACACTTTGCTCCAGAGAAAATAAAGCAGTAACAGAAGATATACCTTGCAAAAGACAATTTGAATCAGAAGATTACAGCAGTAATCTGTTAGCACACACCTGTAGGCACACCTTGTAATAATGCAGAAGAAGGTATACCAGCAACAACAATTTGAATCAGAGAAAAAATAAAGCAATGAAATGTTAGCAACAAACAGTAGCAATCCCTGTGAGTAAAAAATAAAAACACCACCACACAGTAAATCTGCTTAGCCAAACTAAGTCTTAATCCTTCTCCCTTGCTCTGGTAAGTTTCTCTACTCTGCCTTTTCTTGCCTTCTCTCTCTCTACCCCCTTAGCCCTGTTGCTCCCTGCTCTTGCACCACCATTTGGAGTCTACCTTTGTTATCTGGGATTTCCCTCCTTTGTACCCTTAGGGGCTTATCAATTCTCTGACATACCCAGACTAGTCACCAGTGCTCTCTCTTCCTTTTGGCACTCTCATGGGTTACTTAAGTTGGCTGACCCCGCTGTCCTGCCTTTTTCTTTTCTGCTGCACTGACCAGTTTATTGCTGCATCCTTATGATACCCGCCTCACGATAGCAACCCCAACCCTCCATATCACATTTGGCCAGACTCCTCTTATGCGCTTTCATACATCCCTTGTCTCCCTAAGCCTGACACTGCACTCCTCGGGCTCCACAAATGTCTATGTATATCTTTTAATACTACTGCCCTAAAACTGCTTTCATCCTGTGCCTCGTCATGGGTCCATCTATCCATTCTCCTCCTTCTGGCCCATGCCGGTGATATTGAGCTTAATCCTGGGCCCCATTGCCCTACCTCAATCCACACACCCCTTTCTACTACACTACCCCCAAGTAAAAAACTAAAAATTGCTCATATGAATATTCATAGTCTCTGCCCAAAAATAGCTGAGTGTGAGGCATGGACCACATAGAAGACCCCTGACATCTAATGCATTTCGGAATCTTGGCTCAAACCGGCAATTAAGCAGCATGAGGTGGCATTACCAGGTTATAACTGTTTCACAAAGGAAAGGGTGGGTAAAAGAGGAAGCGGGGTTCTTATCTAATCACGGTCTGATCTGAATGTTGTCGAACTCTCTGTGCCCGACTCTGGCTCCCCCCCCCTTGTGGAATCCATATTCATCTCCCTAACCCTTGGAAACATCAAGAAACTTGTCACTGGATGTGCATATCTGCCCCTCAATAAGGCTTCCCTAGGACTCCCCCCTTCCCAACCTCCCTAGCCAATCTCCCCCACCATGACCTTATACTCCGCAGTGACTTCAGTATTGACTGGCCTCACCATGATGCTGACAAAGTGCGTACGACACTCGCTTACTCAAACCTAGTACAACTCCTTCAGGATCCAAAGTGTACCAACACCAAATCCGGAAAACATATCCTGCTGGACTGGATGGTCACTAACTGTCCTCAAAAGATCAAAGCAGTGGATGTCTTCTCGGACTGTATTAGCCACCATTCCCCTCCATATTGTGTTTAGAGGAATAATTGTCCTAATCCCCCCTCCCAAGATCTCCCTGGTTCAGGACATCTCTAAGTTCGACATAAGCAGCTTCATCTCCTCCATCAACAACACTGACTGGCACCCTATTAAGACTCTCCCTGATATAAATCAAGCCTTGGATGTCTCAGTTTCCACCTTTACTCGAACTGTCGATATCCATGCCCTTCTGAAAAACTGTGGGTTCAAGGGGATCAAGGCTCCCTGGCTCACCAAGGAAATTAGGACACATGTCCCATTGTGCCAGGGCTTGGCAGACCTATAAGAAAAGTAGACTGTCCTCTGACTGGCAAATCTATAGGCAATATAGGAACAAGTGTGAAAATTTACTCCATAAAGCCAAACACCACCATTACAAAAATCCCTACAAACTGAGCACCTCTCCAACCTAAAGGAATTCTGGAGACAGGTTAATTCTTTGATGAAAGGGAAGGCTGCTGAAGCCCTGAGCTCCATCTCAGCCAAAGGTACAACCCTTGCAGTCCCTGTGTCCATCACCTCCGGATTTAATGAGTTTTTTACTGACCTCCAAAAATACACCTCGCTCTTCAGTAACTCATCATCTCCCCCTTCTGCCCCACCCCACCCCCAAGTACCTCTAAGGCCTGACCTGCTTTCCATTTGAAACTGGCCTCCCTCAAAGAGGTCCAGAGACTTCTTGCCAATTTAAAAACTGAGAGCTCTTCTGGCCATGACTCCCTTGAGCCAAAATTTCTTAAGCTGGGTGCTCCAGCCCTTGCTCGCCCTGTTTGTGACCTATTCAACTGGTCATTCTTAACTAGTACCATACCAGACAAATGGAAGGTGGCTGTAGTTATTCCTGTACATAAAGGAGGACCCAACACCATAGTCGAAAACATTAAACCCATATCCATTCTCTGCCCCATGGCTAAAATTCAAGAGTGAATAGTTTACAACCACTTCAGAACTACCTGGAACTTCACAACCTACTATCTCCATATCAACATGGCTTCAGAAGGAAACATCGTACTCTTACTGCCCTAATAAAAGTGACCTCAGACATATTCCAGGCAATGGACCATGGTTCTGCCACTGGTGCCATTTTTGTCAGTCTTACAAAAGCGTTCGACCTGGTGAATCACGATCTTCTGCTCCATCAGGTTCATGTTCTTGTTATGGATTCCAGCGCACTGAATTGGGTCCAAAGCTATCCATCCTGCCGCTCCCAAAGGGTCAAGTGGGCTAGCTCTGTCTCTGATCTTAGACCCATCACTCATGGTGTTCCGCAGGGCTCCATTTTGAGACCAATGTTGTTCTCACTATTCATTAATGACTTACCCAGCTTCTGTGGTTGGGCCTCTGTACACTTCTATGCTGATGATGCCATAATCTATTGCTCCTCTCCTGATATTGCTCTGATTAATCAAGAACTTGCCTCGGACTTCACTTCCCTGGAGGGCTGGTTCACGAACAATCATCTTGTTCTCAATACAAAAAAAAATTAAAAGCATGCTATTTGCTCACCTTCCCTCCTCCTTGCATAATCACTCCCCTCTTAGCATTACATCTCTTAGTAGAGATACCCTTGAGTCTGTCCATTCCTTTAAATACCTGGGCATTAGCTTGGACTCCTCACTCTCCCATAATACACATGTCTCCAATGTCACTAGATCTTTGAGCCAGAAACTAGGCCTCCTCCATCGCATCTGTCCCTTTCTCTCTGCGGCCTCCTGCCTCAAGATTGCCTCATCATCCCTTCTTCATCTCCTAACTTATGGTGCTCCCCTTCTGCTCTCTACTAATTCCTCAACCCTGTCTCTCCTCTCCCAGGCTTACCATAGAGTGGGAAGGTTTGCCTTGGGGGTTAATGCCCGTCATCACCACTGTGATGTCCTGTCCTCACTGGGCTGGTTGCCCTGTGAATCCAAATTCTAGTATTCCTCCCTGAGCATCATGCACAAATATGTTCACAAATTCACACCTCCCTGCCTCAGTGAGACCATATGACTAAGACAAGGTCCTCGTGCCCTCAGATCTGCCTCCCTCCCCTTCTCTTAAAGCAAAATTTGCATCTAGCTATTGTTTGTAAGTCTTTCTGCTTTGCAGCAGTATCTGACTGGAACTCCCTGCCTCCCTCCGTCTTGTCCTGCTCCTATCTCCCCAAGTTTCAATAGAATTTGCTTGTCTCTCTCTCTCCGGCTCTGTAGCATGCTCCTGCTTCCATTAATGTCTTATCCATTCTCACTCTGCCCTACTCCTCTCTCCCCCTCCTCCTCCCTAACTCTGAACCTTCCTCCCTCTTTTCACTCCTCCTCCTTCCTGTCCTGAACCCTCCATCGCTCTTCTCTCTCCCTGCTCCTTATCTTACTATGCCATTTGCTAATTGCCCCATATCCCATAAATTATTCCTCTCAGCTTTAGGACTGTATACCGTGAACTCAACTGTATAAGCCTTGCATCTTTGTACATAGTGTAGATTGTATATACCTTTATTATGCCTTGTTATTTTAATGTATAACGCTTTTGCTTATACCTCCTATTACTGTATGCCTATTTTTGTAATCTTAACTATTGTATGTATGTCTGCTTTTTCTGACTGTACTGTATTTGCTTGTTTCACTGTACTATTCTGTATTTGCTTGTTTCTACCCCAGGTCGACCCTGAAAAAGGGATTGTAGTTGTCTCAGTGGACTTACCTGGTTACCAAAACTCAAATAAATTATAAATAAATAATTGACAAGTGTACCACATTACATGAGTGATATTACACTATTGTGTGATACCTCTCGTGTAATACTTACAATTGAACAGCTTAATTTTGGGTTGATATGCAAAACAGAAACATAGAATTTGATGACAGAATGAGACTGAAGATCCATCTAGTCTGCCTTTACTATACTACCTCATCCCACCAACCCACTGCCCTGGTGGACTTTATCCCTCCCCCCCCATTACCCCACCACTCACACCCTTGCTGCCCCCTTTCAAACTATTAGTTCCCTTGCCCTGTCACAGCTGTGCTTAAACCCATTAAGGGTAACTGCCCCCACCTCTTCTGCCAGCAGTCTGTTCCATAGTTCCACCACCCTGTCAGTGAAGAAGACCTTCCTCACATTTCTCCTGAATTTGCCCCAGACTAACCTCCAGTCATGCTTCCCTAGGGATTGTATCCCTATTTTCTATAAATAAGTCCTCACTGTTTACCTTGTTTATAACCCAGATAAACTTATATGTTTCAATACTTCCACCCCCCCCCAGCTCTTGCCTGGTCTCCAGAGAATACAGGCTTACAGAATCTGCCCTGCTGGCCCTGGATAATGAAGTAACTCATAATAATGTATGGGAAGCAGTGGATGCTGATAGATAAACCTCTAGAGCAAAGATTGAGAGGTTTATTAAAGCATTACATACTGAGAGTGTGGGTAAAATCTCATTACCCAATCCCTGCCCATACTTTATTTTTTATAATGAAGGCTGACTCCTAGTTTTCCAGTATAGAAAAAGCATTTCAAACAACATGAAGTCTTGCTATATTATGACATATGCAGTATAACCCCAGATTAGAACTGCTCCGGAGGTGAAAGAGTTAACTTCCATGCAGAGCATGGAATCTTGAGAGCGAGCTCGGATGAACACTCTGTCTGTTGAAGCTCAAACTTAAACTGTCAGATTCTTTACTCCGCCTCACTGAACAGTCGCTCGGAGATTCCTCTGCTGCTCGGTTTGTTTATCGGTTTAAAAGTGTAATTCTCGGTTTATTTTACGAGAATTTAACATAATCGTCGATTCAAGCTCTGTCTGTGGTATGTAAGCATAGATAGGCTTATTTATTATTTTTTCTTCTGTGTGGAACTTGTAAATGTCTTTTCGGTTCGGTTTGAACCGATCAGAGAGGGTTTAAAATTACTTTCTAGCCTTTAGAGTGTGGTTCCCGGTTCTTATCGGTTCTAAAAAAAAGGATTTTATTATGGTTTTTCCATGACCCGTGACACGTTGGGAACCGATAAGAGATCTTGCTGGTGGATTGCCATTAACGGGCAAGTTTTGGTTAGGCTGGCACTATGTCTGAGAAACCAAAGAAAACCGACCCACTGGGTTTCAGCACTGTGGCCTCTGTGGGGAAGCCTTTGCCAAGGCTGACCCACAATCATTTGTATATATTGTCTGGGGTTTGACCACCTCAATGCAGACTGCCAGATTTGTAGAATTTTCCTGCTGCCACCGTGGAAGAAAGAGTTGGTAGGCTCAGGAAGGAGAGCCAAAAAATCCGCTGACCGGATGGCCAGCCGGTTGGTTCAACCGAACTGAGGGAGTGCCCTCTGACCAGGCGATGCTCCTCGGGCAACGAAGAGCCAGCTCTGAGGGCGGTTCCAACTAAAGGGCTAGAAGGTCAGCTAGTTTGGGGCCAAAAGTTCTTTCTCAACCGCTGAGGAAATAGCCAAAGCTATCCAAATTGTCCAGTCTCTTTCCCCAGTTCCGTCCGAACCGGCACCATTGGGCAAGCGCCCGGTTCGGTCAGTTCCCTCGGTTCAAGATTATGATTTTGAAGATTTTTATGAACCAGGGGAAGGGGAGGAGGGGTACGAGGAGAGTGAGTGTGATTTTGACAGTCTGGATGTGTCCATTGAACCAGACATCTCTCCATACAGACCCTCAGGAGTATCCCCTCCCAGGCTATCTAAGTCCCCTTCTCATTTTTTGTTTTATAAGAAAGTTGCTGACACTCTGCAAATCCCTGTTGAGGAAGCTGTTGATGATCAAGAAGAGCCTGATTTTGTGGAAATGATGGATATTCCAGAGTCTAGGAGACTGTCTATTCCCTTGCATAAATCTTTTAGGAAACAGACAGTAAAAATTTGAAACTCCTCATTCTATCCTCCCTGTGGATAAAAGGATGGACAAGAGGTATGCTTTATCAGGCTCTGATACAGAGTTCCTATCTCAGCAGTGCAGCCATGTGGGTAGTGCAGGCTGCAGCCTGTGACAAGGCTAATATTCCTCTAGTTTCCTCACCCTCCTGAAAAGGATTCCAGGAGGATGGATGCCATGGCAAAAAGCAGTACACGGCAGCATCTTTGGGACTCAGACAGGCAAATTATATGGCTTACGCAGCTAGGTACCCGAACCAGGTGAGATACTGTCCTGGCTCTAGCAAAACAGGCCCTGAACAGCTTGCCAGGAGCTGGAGCAGGTGGCTGCGGACGGTATTGAGGCATCCAAGGTGCAGTTTCATGCTGTAGACTCTAATGATGTTTCATCTAGAGTTATGGCTACATCTGTGTCTCTTCGCAGAATGGCCTGCTCAGATGTACTGCCCTGTCACAGGATACCCAGTCTAAGGCTATGGATTTTCCTTTGTGGGAAATTCTCTGTTTGGGAGCAGACAGAGAATTATATGAAGAAAATGGATGAGTATAGGACCACCTATAGGAGTGCAGGCCAAAGAAAGGCAAGTCACTCCTCAAAGGCGCATGTCAGGGGCAGGGCAGGCCTTTCATAGGCCATTTTACCAAGCCCAGACCTCCTTCTGCTTATGCCCAGAGGGGTTCTTAGAGGAAGGGCAGAAGGCTGTAGTAAGCCTGCTTCTACCCTCAACCCAAAGCCTCGGCAAAACAGGCTCCTGATGGGGTAGCCAGGCCGATTCTCCACTACCGTGGCAGGCTGGCTTACTTTGTCCAGGACTGGAAGTCTTTAACATCAGACAAGTGGGTCCTGGAAGTAGTAAGCCAAGGACTGGTTCTCAGCTTTAAAAAATTTCCGAAGATGAGAGCCAGATCTTTTCCACCTGCAAACCCATCAGAGGCACTTGCCCTGGAAGCAGAAGTTTCTGTCCTCCTGGCTCTCAGAGCCGTGGAAAGGGTTCTACCCATACACCAGGGCAAAGGGTTGTACTCCAGGTACTTCCTTACCCCAAAAAAGACAGGAGAATGGCGGCCCATTCTGGATCTCAGGTATCTAAACAAGCACCTTTTAAAACCAAAGTTCAAAATGGTGATCCTGGGGATTATTTTACCCTCTCTAAGGCCAGGGGACTGGCTAGCCTCCCTGGACCTCAAGGATGCCTACTTCCATGTTCTCATCAGAAGCTCCCATCGAAAGTACCTCAGATTCGAACTGCCCTCAGGCCATTACCAGTTCAGAGCAATGCCCTTCAGCCTCTCCTCAGCTCCAAGGGTGTTCGCAAAATGCCTGGCAGTAGCAGTTGCTCATTTAAGAAGGCAAAAGATTGCCATCTTTCCTTATCTGGACGACTGGCTCATTGTAGGCCAGTCTCCAGAACAGGTCAAACTTCATTTACAAGTAACCCAGCACCTGCTTACCTCTCTAGGTTTCCTTCTCAATCTTCCAAAGTCAGTTCTGGAGCCTGTCCAGCTTCTCACCTTTATAGGCGAGAACTGAACACAAAAGGAGCCAGAGCCTTCCTTCCTCTGGAGAGCAAGGACCCTGGTGTCTCTGGCTCCTTCTTTCACTCCTGCAGGTCTCTCGACCAGCAAGGCATTTTCTACAGCCCTGGGGCACATGGCTGCTTCTACAGCAGTAGTGCAGGGGCAGATTTCAGATGAGGGACATTCAGTTCCATTTGAGAGCCTTTGGTCTCAAAGGACGGATCCCCTAACCAAATTGATTCCAGTGACTTGAACCCTGATCCAGGCCCTCCAGTGGTGGCAGGATCAGAACAATCTGAGACAGGGGTTCCCTTCACTCCCAGTCTCATTCCTTGACCCTTACTACAGATGCATCCCTCTTGGGGGGGAGCTCACATGGGCGACCTTTTCCACCCAAGGACTGTGGTCCCTCAGGAATCTCTGCTCCACATCAATTTGCTGGAGCTCAGAGCAGTTTTTCTAGCACTTCAGGTTTTCTCCACAGCTGTCCAGAACAAGGTAGTTCAGATCAGGACAGACAATACCACTACAATGTGGTACATCAACAAGCAAGGGGGCACTCAGTCTACGGCCTTGTGCACCGAAGCAATGAAGTTGTGATCTCTGGCATATTCTCTGAACGCCTCCCTTACGGCAGTTCACCTCCCAGGCAAGGATAACAACCTAGCGGATGCTCTCAGCAGGATTTCCCAGGGCCATTACAATGGGCACTGGATCCCTAGTACTGGAGGTAATATTTGCCAGATGGGGCACCTCGCAAATAGATCTCTTTGCAGCCCCAGACAATCACCAACTTCCCTTTTTGTTGCAGGCCCCAGTGTTGGGCTCAGTCCTCTGGATGCCTTCCTTCTCAGTTGGAAGGGAAGTTTTCTATGCTTTTCCTTCCCTTCTTTTCAAAGTGCTAGTCAGAATCAGATCTCACTCCTGCAAGATGATCCTGATCGCCCAGATTGGGCCAGGCAGCCCTGGTACCCACTCCTCATGTCCTTAGCAGTCCACCTCCCTATGCCTTCCCAGGAATCACAACCTGTTAACCTGTGCCCAGGGAGAGTTTGGTATCCGAACCTCAAATCTCTCAATCTCAAGGCTTGGCTCTTGAAGAGTTAGAGTTTGCTGACCTACACCTTTCTCAAGGTGTATTGGATATCTTGAAGGCCTCTAGAAGCCTTCCACCAGGGCTACCTATAATTCAAAATGGAAGAGATTTTCCATATGATGTGCTGGTAAACATATTTCCCCAGAATCTGCTGGTGTGCCCATGATCCTGGATTATTTGGTGCATTTGAATTCTTTGGGGCTGAGGCCAGCTACCCTAAAGGTGCACTTGGCAGCTGTGTCTGTCTTCTTGTCAGCAGGTAAGCCCTCTTCTTTATCAGCTCACCCTGTGTTCTCCATGTTTTTTAAAGGGTTGCTTCACACCAATCCCCCGTTCAGGGATCCTGCCCCTGCTTGGGATCTTAAAATTTGCATCGCTCAGCTTATGCAACCCCCTTTTGAGCCATTGTCTTCAGCAGAACTGAAGTACTTGACTTGGAAAACTGTGTTTCTGGTAGCCATCACCTCTGCCAGGCGCATAAGTGAGCTACAAGCCTTGTCAGTGGAGCCTGATTTTATCTCCTTTCATAGAGATAAGGTAGTCCTCAGGACTAACAGGAAGTTTTTGCCTAAGGTGGTTTCAGACTTTCACCTTAATCAATCCATGTCTCTTCCTGTGTACTTCACTGACCATTCCTCCTCTGGTGAGAGGAGATTGCACAGTTTAGATGTCAAAAGAGCCCTTAGTTACTACACAGAACATACCAAGGGTCACAGGTTCGAATCCCTCCAATTGTTCCTCACTTATGGTGAGGTTGGTAAAGGGAAACCTGCCACTAAAAGATCCATTGCCAGGTGGATTGTCTCTTGTATCCAATTCTGTTATGAAAAACTGGGTAAGGTTCCTCCTCAGGCCTGAGGGCTCACTTTACCAGAGGTACAGCTGCGTCTCTGGCTGCTGCCAGGGACATTCTATCCTAGAGATATGTCAACAGCTACCTGGAAACAGTTCACACTTTTACTAAGCATTACCCTGGATATCCAGGCTAGGAGTGATGCTCGATGGACACAGCTGTGCTTCAGAGCCTATTTCCCAAGTAGGTTCTGTCCCTCCTCCATGGAGGTACTGCTGTGTAGTCTGCATATCATAATATAGCAAGACTTCATGTTGTTTGAAGAAAAAATTACTCACCTTAGTAATGTTGTTTCTTCTAATGGAGTCTTGCTATATTATGACCTCCCCCCCAGCCTGCCCCTCTCAGAACCTCTGTTTTTGGGAGGTGGGTGGGCAATGCAATGTTGGCACTTCTTTGATGCCCACTTTATTTCACCCTCCTTGGGTGCTTAGGTGTTATGCTTAAGTTCTTCTTGAATTCCCTGACTTGAGTCTTTGTTTTGGGGTCAAGATCAAAAAGGTGTTTTTATAGTTAGTTGCCAAGGGCTAGTGTAGGTTTACGGCTTCCACACAGAACCTTAGTGAGTTTTTGCTCATAAAGATCTGACAGTTTAAGTTTGAGCTTCAACAGACAGAGTGTTCATCAGAGTTCGCGCTCAAGATTCCATGCTCTGCATGGAAGTTAACTCTTTCACCTCCAGAGCAGTTCTAACCTGGGGTTATACTGCATATGTCATAATATAGCAAGACTCCATTAGAAGAAACAACATTACTAAGGTGAGTAATTTTTTCTTCTTCCGCCCTTCCCCCCACCAGCAACCCAGTCACTGCTAAGTAATCTCTTTCCATCCTCCACATGAGCAACACAGACAGGTAATTATTTGTATTCTTACATACACACAGAGCATCAATTTCAATTAATTAAAAAGAAAAAAGAAGCCTTGCCTTAGTGCAAGGCAAATAGTTGCATTGGCATAATTTTCAGGTTTGCTGGTCTGATGGCCTGCCCCTGCATTCAGATGCTCTTTGGCACCTGTCTTGGGAGATACTACAGCACACTACATATCAGTGAATGGGGTGTCTTTTTAAATATTGTTTTTGTATTTATGAAGGTCATTTGTTCAAAATGTATTTATTTATTTGCTTTTGGTAACCGAGTAAGTGCACTAGACAAGATTGTCTATTTTCAGGCACAACCCGAGAGATTACAGTTCAAACAAGTTACAAACAATAGTACAGGGAGGAGCTGATACAATGCAGTACATAAAAAGATCAACAACCATACATGACAGTAGAATTACTTAGCATGAAAGTGATGGCATATATAGCATAAACATTAAGGTACAAAGGAGATAAAAACAGCTTGCAGAGATCAGTAACATAAGTGCATAACAGCAGTGCTGGTGGCATAGGATGACAGTATGGGACAGGGAAGGGGATAGTAGTGCAACGGCAAGAATAGAGGTATGTTCCATGAACTAGAGCAAGTAAAGAGGTGTAATACATGAACTAAAGACATTTACATGCATCTAGGGAGGTGAGGTAATTAAAGAGTGCATGCTTGAAGGCAGGGTGAGAACTGGAGCTTCTAAGGGAAAATGGAAGGGAGTTCCAGAATTTGGGAGCATAGACGGAGAAGGCAAGTTCACCCATTTTGGTGGAGCAATTAGGGACAGTGACCAGAGCTGAAGTCGAGGACCACAGGAGTCAGGGACAGTCAACTTGGGTGAACATGACTGCAAGGGAGGAGGGGAGAGAAGAACGAATTATACTGTCAGTCAAGCAGTCTGTGGAATATAAACACTGGGAGAAGGAGGACAACCAGCGGAGGTCAGAGTAAAGTGTGCAGCGGTGTTTAAGCCAATGGGCAGACAAGGCACTGTTCAACTAACAAGACCCTTGTTGGCTGGGTGATAGGCTGACTTTAATTTTAAACAAATGGCCCTCAAAAATATTTAAGAAATAATCAAAAAAACTGCTCCTATTCACTCCTATGTAGAGCGCTGTACTGCTGTCCCAATGCAGATGTCACAAAGTGTCTGAGTATGGGGGGGTGCATCACACTGGGAGTGGAAAGGATCAGGCTGACAGCACCGCAGAACTTTATTTTCCTGCAAACTGGAAAATGATGCTAAAGTATTTATTTGTTTCATGTTGAGGTAAGGATTCCTCATGTTTTTGGTGGGGGAAGGGTCATTTTTCACTGTGAACACAACTGGCACTTTTTTTAAGCAGGAGGTTCCTTTTGGTTCTGAATTTTAGACCTAGCCAACCTATCTAAGCGGTGACTGGTGGTTCAACTGAGCTAGTAGACCTTCTCCATATAGCATTCATCTTCCATACAAACATGTTAGAAAATGTTTTAAAATTTAGCACAGTTGGATACAAAACATGTAAGACATCTAATGAGAAGAGCAGAAAATTGCCCAAATATTTAAAATAGAAACCACGGCCACAGGATGGGCCAACAACAGCACAAACTTAGTATGCTGGTGATTTGACGGCTGTGGCTGGGACAGCACAACCATGGACAGTGTGTCCCAGCAAGGGAGGAGCGGCAATACATTCTGCTACTCCAGTGGCCCCTGTGGTACAGCATTATGCTTGCTCCCCCACACGGGGCCCAGCTGCATGAGTGAGGAACCACTGGCTATAAGTGGTGTCATCGAGGATGTAGGAGGGTCAAGGGTCACAGACAACCTAGGAGTAAAATATCAGCTACCAAAAGGACAACTCTTGGACTGTGCCCTCCTGGCCAGCTCTCCATGCTGGAATATACACCAGAGGAGGAGGGACATCTACCTGATGGCCCCACCACAGAGCAAATAACGGCATTGTTGGGGGTGTAGAGAACACAGACAGAAGCCTCTTGGGGGAGGGGAGCATCCAGCCCAGAGGATAAAGAGTACTTATATAAAGAAATACATAACGCTTTTCCTTGGAGTGCTTCACTTTAGCCAAAAGCCTGGCCTCCAGCGTAGGACTCCCCCTGCTCAGCATGCTTGGTCCAGCTTGTACCCATGTCCACCTTGTAAATGAGTTACCTCAATGGTGTTCCGCCTGGTAAAATAAAGATCGATTGATTGATTGATTGATTGATTCTGGGGTTTGAACATGAACCCCCAAAACGTTCCATTGAAAAACTGTGAAGAAACAAACCCATTAGAGTAAATCTTCCTCAATGGCTGTATTTGCTATTTTGAAGTACACTAAATATTATATATAATTCTATACATAAACTGATCTGAAAATCACTAAAATGCATGGGTTAAATTCCATTCTGTGAAAGGAGGAAACTGAAAATATTACAAAAAAAAATGGTCTCAGTTCTGGGTCTAGGTCCATCTGATCAGGGCCTGATCTCACATGATTAGAAAACCTGAACCCCACGTCCCTTCTTTAAACTTGAAGGCACCTGAAGTTTAAGAAAAACATGGTCTAAGGTTTTTGGTTTTTATTATTTTTATCCCATCTCTTTTCCCTTTGGTTCCTCTTGTTCTCCTACTCTTACAGTCGGGGTCATAACAGCTGCACCCTTCCTCCGCTGAGGAGAGCAGAAAAGTGGCTATTCTCACAGTTGGTGAAAATGCTGCTCCCCAACTGCACTGTGGAGGGCCTTGAATTATATTAGCCCCCACCCAGGAGCCAGGTGCCTCACCTCCTCAACATGCTTGGTCCCCCCTGCTGAACTCACTGTGGGATTCTGTGGCTTGTGTGCAAGTTAAGTCACCCAGGTGACAGCTGGTAATGCAGGAAATGTATGCAGTATACATGCTGCATCCACAAAGTGCACCCACACCACACACACATAGCTGTATCACACTAATACCTGTATTATTGAGAGAGGTAATGTTGGCCAGAACAACAGGGACTAACACCTGCTACTCTTTAGAACAAGTTCTAGCCAGAGCCTATACAGCTGCGGCGAGCTTGTAGGAGTGCCGCTGCCATGAGGGAACAACCGTCACCGAATGCGTGTGAATGTCACATGCAATATGGAGACCAGAGCCGATAGGGCTGTAAAGCGCTACCAAGTGACGTAAGTTACGCATGTGCATAGAAATCAGTCAATGCCCAGGTGTAACTTGGCCATATGGTGGAGGTGTTGCACCAAATTTTTAACATGGCCAAATTTTTGGACCCCTCCTCATGAACAGTGCCAATGACATTTTGTTCAATTGTCCCGAAAGGTGATTACACAGAGCAAACGGGCTATTCTGCACCACAGGTCCGAAAACACATTTTGGGCAGGTTGTGGAAAATGACAGCTGTACTGTTTTAAAGGAGGTATACAAAAATGGCAATGTTAAAAATGGGAAGTGAAAACATTAACAAGCATTTGTCAATGCCGAATGTTTGCTTGCTGGCATTGGCAGTGGTAGTGTAGAAGTTACAGAGCTGCGTAATAGAAATGGCAGTGAAGTATTGAACTGAAGTCAACCCCTCCACCACCCTGCAGAGAGTGACAGGCATTGGGGTGTGCCTTTGGGTTGTCAGGCATAACGGCCATGCCATTTCACCACACCCCACCCTGCAGACACTGACAAGTGTCACGGTGTTCCTTGGGGTCTTTGGCCCTTATGCACACCCCATTCCATTAGAAAATATGGTGAGATGGTGCAATATAGGAGAATGGGGTGAACTTTGGAGCCAAAGAGTCCAAGGCATACCTCAATGCCTCTCACTGGCTGCAGGGTGTGGAATGGTATAAGCATTACAGGCAAGAATCCCAAGTCACACCGCTGATGCCTGTCATTCTCTACAGGGTTGGGCGTTATGGTTGGAAACCCTAATACCTCAGGCATTCGTTGGTATTTTCACTCCAAATTTTCAACATGTTGTTTTGTGACCCCACTTCATGAACAGTGGGAATATCAGTTGTTAGTCGAAAACTGCTTATGCACAGCGACTACGGCATTTATTTATTTATTTATTGAATACAATCGGAATTACAATCCTTTGAGTCACAGACTCTTTTGCAAAGGCTCCACGTCGGTTACAGGGGGTGGAGGGTAGACAAATACAGCAAAAGACGAACATAGACAGGTATTATATACAGTATCAGTACTGACAGAGCAGTCCAGACTAGAACTTATTCAGCAGGTGAGGGGATTAGGTAGTTAGCACCACAGGTGCAAAAACATTCCGAACAGGATGTAAAAAATGACAGCTGTACTGTTCATGGGGAGGTGTAAAAAATGGCAATGTTGCAAATCTGCAGTAAAAATATTAAAAAAAATGGTGAAGTGACGAGCGTACATAGAAACTGCAACGCACACCCGTAATATAATTAGGTTGGGGATTTTTTACAGCAGATTGTCAACTCAGGCATTTTGATGCCTCCGATCATGAACAGTGTCACTGTGATTTTCTTTATCTGTCCAGAACAATGATTTCCCACAGCGACCATGCATCTCTGCGCTGAAAGTGTGAAAACACACTTCGGCCATGTTGTGAAAAATGACAGCTGTACTGTTCATAAGGAAGTGTGGAAAAATGCCACTGGTGAAAATCTGGACTGAAAATTTTACAAAGTCACGAACTTACGAGGGTGCGTGGAAACTGCGCAATGCTCACTCATAACACAGTCATTTTATGGACTTTTGTCACCAAATTTTCAACATAGCCATTTTAAGACCTTAGCTCATGAACAGTGTAACTGTGATTTTCTTAATTTGTCCCAAACATTGCTTTCGCACACCAACAGCACCATTGTGCGCTACATGTGCGAAAACACATTTTGGGTGACATATGAAAAATGGCAGCTGTACTGTTCATAAGGAAGTGTAATAAAATGGCAATGTTGAAAATCTGGAGTGAAAATATTAAATTCGCAACCTTACGGGCATGCATAGGAACTGCGCAACGCACGCTCGTAAAACAGTCATTTTTAGGAATTTTTCACCAAATTTCAACATAGCCATTTTAAGACCTCTGCTCATGAACAGTGTCTCTGTGATTTTCTTAATGTGTCCCATACATTGATTTCGCACATCGATCATGCCATTGTGCGCCACATGGGCGAAACACATTTTGGCCAAGATGTGAAAATGACAGCTGTACTTCCTCATAAGGAGGTGTGGTAAAATGGCAATGTTGAAAATCTGGAATGAAAATATTGAAAATTTATAACTTACTACGCATGGAACTGTACAACGACGCCAGAAACAGGCATTTTTGAATTTTTTCACCAAATTTTCAACATAGGCATTTTAAGACCTCTGCTCATGAACAGTGTCAGTGTGATTTTCTTAATGTGTCCCATACATTGATTTCGCACATGGACTGTGCCACTGTGCGCTACATGTACGGAAACACATTTTGGGTGAGATGTGAAAATGACAGCTGTACTGTTCATAAGAAGGTGTGGTAAAATGGCAATGTTGAAAATCTGAAGTGAAAATATTGAAAATTGCAAACTTCGAGCGCTAGCGAGTGAACCTGCAACGACGCCAGAAACAGTCGAGTTTTAGAATTTTTCCACCAGTCTCAAAATAGTTTTTGAGAGCCCACCTTATGAACACTGGCAGTGTCATTTCGTTAATCATTCTGGAAAGGTGATTTCGCGCGGTGGCTGCGAAATCACCTTCAGCCCCGAGTAATGCCATGACAGTGCAATAATTCATGAGGAGGGTCCCAAAACCCCATGTTGAAAATTTGGTGCAAAAATTCCAAAAATGCCTGAGATATGCAATAAAGTTGAAAAACCCCTATCTAGCCATTATACAACTTACGGCATTTCCTCAGTTCGCGGTCGGCTTTGAAGAGTGCAGACGTGTTCCCGTACACTGAAGATCATCGCGCCATGCCCGGAGGTAAGTATGGGGTGAGGGGTGGGGGAGGCAGGGTGCAGTGGGTGGGTGCTGGTTGGGAGGGGGGCTGAGACTGCGTGGGACCGTTTTGCTTTACAGGTGTTTTTTTTTAAAAGACAACGGGATGTTTGCCACGCTGGGGTGGGCTCCCAGCGTGGCACAAAGATGGCTGGGGGGGTTGTAGGCGACAGGGATTGGGCACCCCCTCGGCCATAGCATCAGTTGCTACGCTGGGGTGGGCTCCCAGCATGGCACCCGGTACTTTCGGGGACAATGGAGCCGATGAGGGATTGGGCGCCCCCATCGGGTTATATGATATCTCTGCCCGCTTAGGGTGGGTACCCAGCGTGGCATTTGAAGGCTTTGGGGGAAGCGAGCACAGCCGATGGGGATTGGGCACCCTGGCCGGCTATAGAGTGTGTGCGTGGGGGGGGCAGCATGCAGTATGCGTGCGTGTGTGTATGTGTGTGTGTGTATAGGGGGAGCTGCGCATAAGCAAGCGATATCTTATCGCTGCTCACTGAAGCGTAGCTCCCCCTTTCAACTGTACGCCACTGCATTTTGGAACTTGTCATAGACAGCTCCAGCATGCGTTGGCGGACAGGGGCTACGCCTGTCAACACACTGAATTGGAGGAGGGGATGACACACCTCTGAAAACTCAGACAATGGCACTATGTTTCTTGTACATGCGTGCAAGCAAACATAAAAATGAGTGACATTAGGAGCGTGCATAGAAAGTGCACAACGCACGCTCATAACGCAGTCATTTTTTGGAATGTGTTCACCAAATTTTCAACATGGTCTTTTTTGGACCCCTCCTCATGAACAGTGCCAGTGTTATTTTGTTCAATTATCTTGAAACGTGATTGCACAAAGCAAACACGCTATTGTGCTCCACAGGTGCGAAAACACGTTTTGAGCAGGTTGTGAAAAATGTCAGCTATACTGGTTTGAAGGAGGTGTGCAAAAATGGTAGTTGTGCAAATGTGGAGTGAAAACAGTAAAAATTGGCGGCGTTAGGAGCATGCGTAGAAACTGTGCAACACATGCTTGTAACGCAGTCATTTAATGGAATTTTGTCACCAAATTTGCAACATGAGCTTTTTGGGACCCCACCTCATAAACAGTGGCTCTGTCATTTCGTGAATCGGTTCTGAAAGGTGATTCTGCGCAGTGACCGCAAAATCACCTACCAAGACTGAGTAACAAAAGGACAGTGACAGTTTTCATGAGGTGGGGTCCCAAGAACCCCATGTTGAAAATTTGGGCCAAAAATTCCAAAAAATAGATGCAATATCAGCATAAGTTGAAAATCCCATTGAATGGCTGTAATTCTTCAGTTCGTGGTTGGGCTTTGAACAGTGCAGACGTGTCCCGGTCCAGAGAAGATGACAGCAGCAACCTCCGGAGGTAAGTGTGGGGTAAGGGGTGTGGGAGGTGGGTGTTCAGTGGGAGGATGGGGAGGGAGACTGCAGCGATGATGAGGGACCATTTCAGTTTTGCAGATAAAAAAAGCTTGAGAGGGACGTTTTCTAATTTGCGGAAAAAAAAAACATTTCGGCACACTGGGGTAGGCTCCCAGTGTGCCACATGAATCACAATGGTCAAAGCAGAAGAACACATTTTGGTACACTGGGGTGGGCTCCCAGTGTGCCACATGAATGGGGAAGGGGGTCGGACAGGATGCCGACAAGTGGATTGGGCACCCCGATGTTGGGCATAACGTGGGGATGGGTGCAGCCAATGGGACAATGAGGGACCGTTTTCTACGTTTCAGAGACATAATATTTTTGTTTTTTTTTACTACAGGGAATGGCATTGTGCCATTCCCAACATGGCGGCACCCACAGAACTGCGCATGCGCAGTTCACACATCAGAATGCGGAAGTAACAGCTGAAACAGTGTGGCTGTTATTCCATATCCCGATCATGGCGGCTGATGAATTTAAGCTCCACTGAGCTTTCGGAAGGCTACTTCCAAAAGTCCAATGGAAGCTGTTGTGAGATCGGCCATTTGTAGCCAACAGAGCAGCGGCATGTGCAGCCGTGGTGGAGCGCTACTGACCGGTGTGCAGTTTCAGAAGGATCATTCTGAAACTCCACTGGAAGCGTTCCAAGGCCTGTTCCGGTAGCTCGTTTTTCTGAGCTGTTGCAAAATGGCTACAGGCTCCGACTACACAGCCGTAAAAAGATCATAGGATCTTTAACTTCCACCTGGGTTGCCACCAGAGATGGGCAGAAAGGATTGCAGTTTAACATCGCAGCGGACGGATGGCACTTTCAGCAGTGTGGCACACCTCCCCGCCGCCCGTGCAGTACTGCAATACCAGTGTAAAGCATCAGCCTTGGTGCTGGTGTAGGACTTGAACCCACAATCATCCAATCTTTGTGGCCCAGAGGCAAGAGTGCTACCAGCTGAGCCACTGACACTACAATGAGTAAAAATTGCATACATCCGAGAGGCTGTATATTCATGTGTAACAATCAGAGACGCTCATCAGGGTCTGAGACTGTCAGGAGGGAGAGATCAGGGCTCTGCTTCAAACTGGCCACACTCCAAAAGAGTTTTACCATGAGCTCATACACCTTCCCTTTAACAATATTAGCCCATCCGCCTAAGCAGTCAGGGAACAGGCTAAAAGCCAGGTTAATGAAAGAATGGGCACATTTTTTGCTAATTCTTTTTTTAATTATTGTGTTTATTCTTTGGTAACCGAGTAAGGTCCACTAGGCACAATGCCTGTTTTCAGGGGTGACTTGGGAGCACTGGGGAGGTTAAGTGACTTGTTCAGAGTTACATAGTACGCAGGTGGAGGTTGTGAGAATCAAACACAGGTCTGCTGGATGTACCAAGCTCCTTCACAGCTCGTTACTCTAATCTCTAGGCTATACTGCCAACCCACTTCTTTTTCCTCTGGGCAACCGAGATCCAGCCAGTACCTCTAACCATGCACAGACCACTCCTGATGCCTGCCACAGAAACCATGACTGTTCAGTCACCTGCTGTCACTGCACTGCTGATCTCTGCCTGAATTATTTCCCATACCCGTCATGCATGACTGACATCACAAACCCTCTTCCAGACCATGTACATTGGGCAAGATGGGCTCCACAATGTCATGAAACTGGGAACTTACTCATTCTCCCAGCATGAAGCAGGCATACTATTTCCCGGTGATGCCAGGCAAACTTCTTGAAACCAGAAGAGAAGTGCAGATAGCAGAATGGCCCTATGTGGCATTGTGGAGTATAAGACTGTCATCTGTTTGTGGACCCTCTCACTATTCCCCCCACCACCACCACTCCTCAAGTCTATGGCCATCAGGGACATCCCCAACATCACCCACAATGCCTTACATGGCATGTGAGGTCTGCCACTGCACCATGCTTCCTGGCACACCAGGAGACAAGTAGATGGTGGCAGCTGGGTCCCCCACCCACACCCAGAGAAGGACAGCATCTTGCAGGGATACTCAAGCCTTCTGTGCTGGTGCAAACCAGGTCACCAATGTGACAATCGTACCCCTCCTCCTGTGCTATTGACTGGCTGAGCTGGGCACATTTTTACCCTCGAACATAGAAAAAAGGAACAGCAATGTAATGCATTGCCTAGAGCAAATGAATTGTAAAACAGGGGGTCCCAGTTTTGAATCCAACTGCAACCACTGACTCAACTGTGTGATGACCTTGGGCAAGTTAGTTGACCTTCCCTGTGGCTTAGCCCCTCCTAGTTGTTCAGAGTTCACTAAAAGCACAGCCCCTCACTGGTAATAACATGTAACCACAGCTAGGATGTTCTGAAAAAATAAACTGTAAAAAACAAGCAATGGGAGGCTATATATATACGTGTGTGTGTGTATATGTGGGGTGGTGGGGGTGTGGGTGTAGGTGTGTATGTGGGGTGTGGTGTGTGTGTGTGTGGTGTGTGTGTGTCAGGGGCGTAGCTACAAGGGTGGAGGGGGGTGTAGTCGCACCTGGGCCCATGAGGTTTGAGGGGTCCAAATCATAATTTTGATGTCTATTCAAAACCAGGGGGGCCCTATAACATACCCTTGCACCCAGGCTCTCTGGGAATTTGCTACGCTGCTGGTGTGTGTGTGTGTGTGTGTGTGTGTGTGTGTGTGTGTGTGTCTGTGTGGGTGTGTGTGGCATATATTGCAATTTATATCCTTACTATTTCAAAGATCTCAGCAGTAGCTGGACTGGATTTAAAAGCACTTATCTGCAAAATCACTCTCACTTCTCATTAACTACAGGTTTCCTATTTGTCTGTCAGACATGTTCTAATCTGCACTCAGCATGGTGTTAAGGATGCTATCAATAAAATACACAAGGCACTCCACCCCCGGTTGTTTGTGTTGGAACAATTTCAGACAAAAAAAACATATTTTCATAGACAATTTGCATACCTCTTTTTGCTAGCTGTTTTGATAATGTTTATAAGATTTAAAAATGTAATGAAGTCCCTCTACAGCTATTTTGAAAAGAATGCTGCCCCACCCTCCCACCTTCCACCCCAACACCTTTAAATATATTTTCACTGGTTTCAAGGACATACATACAGTTGTTTATTTATTTATTTATTGAGCATTTCAGAGAATACCTTTGAGCACATGTGCTCTTTTGCAAAGGTCCCACGACAATAACAGAGATTACAAAGCAACATAAATATGTTAAATCAAGTGAAAACTGGGGGCTATCTACAGGCTGAGGCATGACCTCACCACCATGGCTAAAAGAGTGATAGTCACCAGCTCCATCCTCCCCATGATTGAGTACAGCATCACAGTCTACAGGGCTGCCACAGAAACAGTAGTAAACAGGGTCAGTCTGGTACTAGATAAAGCCTGTCGTTTTCTCACTGGGGCAGACAGAACCACCCAGTCTTGTACTCTGCATGCAGTGCCCTCACAAATTGGCATCCCATTCACAATAGAATTAAATATCAGACCTGTATGCTGGGAGCAAAAGCACTATTGGGCCTCACCTTACCTGGGGTTAAGACACTCTTAGTCCTTGCACATTGTCCATATGCTACAAGGAGCTTGACCCATGGCTACCTATCAGTTCCCTACTGCAGAGCAAGACTGGTCAAGCAATGGTTAAACAAGTTGGCTGTGTCACTCCCAGAACCCTCCAAGATTGGTCACTTCAAAAGGCAACTCCAGGCAGCTCTCTCACCTGGTACCTCCTGTTAATGCCCCAGGTTATCTCCCCCCCACATCTCTTCTGACAGGCGCATCACACTCATCTCACTTGAACCTACTTACTTAATCTAAATCATTGAAACGGGTTGGGTGGTCTCTAGCTCTAATCATGTTACTGTCCCCCGCTGGATCTATGTTCCTACTGGCTATGATTCCCTAATGTTCCGACAATGTCTTTAAAAGGTTGTTAACTTTGTATTAGTTCATTGACCTACTCCTGCATTGTATCCTGGCTATGATTCCCTCATGTTCTGACAATGTCTTTGAATGGCTGCTAAAGTTGTATTAGTTATTTGCCCTACCCTTGTGCTGTATCCTGGCTGTTCTGATAATGCCTACCCTGGCTGCCACTCCTGGAATGATTGTTACCTATTGTGATCTCCCTTATTTATGTACCAAAGGCCAATGCTGAGATTTAGATTATGATGAGGAACCTTTGCAAATGAGCATATATGCTCAAAGGTATGCATCCAATTGCTTAAATAAACATTAAGCGAATTCCAGTGGAATGAAGTCAAATAACTACAAATAAATAGGCTAGATCAGTTGCAGGTAGACAGAATCAGTGTAAAACAACCATAGTAATGGTACATGGCCTCTGAACCAGAATCTGACACAGTCCAAGGCGTATACCGGGAGGGACGTTAGTTAGGATAATTAGCAGTTACAGCTGCACTGAACTGGTAGGGTTGCCCATAGTGCTCTCTTAAACTGGCCAAACTTAGGTAAACTGAGCAAGGTATCAGGTAGCTCATATAACCAGTCAGCAGCCCTAACTGCGAATAAATGCTTGCCCAGTTGAGTACGGCGGAAAGACAGTTCAAGGGTATTCTGCGCCATGCTCCTGGTGTTGTAGAGGCTGGCAATAGGGCAGAAGCAAAAGAGTTAGGGCTGGGGCAGTTAGACCAAGTAGTGCCATCTTGGCTAGCAGATATGTCTGGAACCTAATTCTGTTAGGTGGGGTAACCAATCTGTTTGGGTGTAGAGGGTATAGTTATGGGTGTGCTTGTCAGCCCCAAGCACAAAGTAACAAACCTTATTACAGATCAGATGTATTCTTCTGATAATTGATTCACAGACAGTTTCATAGACAGAGAGGCCATGGTCAACTATTAACAGTACTGAGCTTGCCACTATGAGGCATCTAGCATCAGCAGTGAGGTTGGCCTAAGTACGGTACAAGGCTCCCAATTTTCTGTTTACTGTGGACACAAGGCGGTCAACATGAGGAACAAATGATAAGGTATCGTCCAGCATCACTCCAAGTTATTTAAAGGTTTCCACCTGATCATGTCCCAGCTCATTGCAGATGACAAGAGGAGGTACCACTTCTTCATTTGTGGGCTTGTTAACAGCAATGTCTTAGTTTTGTTTTTTTGTACTTTAGAACCAGTTTGTTTTGGAAGAACCATTTTTCAAGGGCCTCAAAATTTCACTAGAGGATGGAGGTGAGGCTGCCAATGTTAGGGTTCTTGGAATAGATAACAGCATCACCTGCAAAGAAAAGTACATTAGCAGACTGACAAGCACCAGGCAGGTGGTTTATGAATAAGCCAAATAGCAGCAGGCCTAGAATGGAGCCCTGAGAAATGCCAATGGATGCACTCATAATGTCTGACAAGGAGCCATCTATCTTAATGCATTTAGTGTGATTAGTGAGATAACTCTGGAACCAGGTGACTGTATCCAGTGACAGGCCTAGGCCATGGGTTTGCTGAGAAGGAGCTAATGACTGACCAACTCAAAGGCTTCTATCAAGTCCACATAGATGGTACAAGTCTTCTCTCCATTGTCAAGGGCCTCAAGGACAAAATTGGAATACTCAGTGCTGTATTGGTGCTATGTTTTTTCTGAAATCCATGCTGTTGAGGACACTGTCACTATTCTCTCAAGGGCTTCGGACAGTAGACAGTATGGAAATTGGCCTATAATTGGAAAGGTTAGACTGGTTGCTGCTTTTAAAAACTGTTATAACCATCGTGCATTTCCAGTTTTGGGGGAAGTGGGAGTAGCACCAAGAGAAGCTAAAAATTTGAGAAATAGAGCAGGGGAGTTCTTCAACTACCATGGCAAATAGCTTCATATCAATTGAATCACCCTGATTCTGGTTTTATCAAGCACCTTTCTTATGTAATTAGAGGTGTCCCATACTGAGACAGGTTTAAAACAGAATTTAGGATTTCCTGGCTCTGGGTCCAGTGGTTATGCATCAACTGGACCAGGACCTCTGCTGGAGGGCAGGGTTGGCTCAGTGGGAATGACAGAGCTAAGGTCAGTGAATGCAACACTGAATTTGTTGGCGATTGCTGTGGGACCAAGTACCTCATGTCCATCAATCATGAGCATTTTTGGTGAGATTCTGTCACCTTTCCCAAGGAGTTCTGAAATGTTCTCCCAGAATCTTCTGCCATTACTCCAATTCTGTTTGCTGGGCCTTGCTATAGCTGGATTTGGCCAATCAAATGCTAGTAGTGCATTTATTCCTGGCTTCCTTGTATTTTTGCAGATTGACTGGGGACCCAGTCTCCCTTACCAGTGCCCACAAATTATTCCACTCCCTCATGAGGACAAGGCGTTCCAGGGTGATCCAATCAGTGGGTGTACCTCTTACTTTGCGTTTTTTGAAGGGTGCAAATTTATTGCAGGCAGTTATGAATTCTATGACAAAGAATTCTAGGGGCCAAATCAATATCAGAGATAGCATCAAGGAAGCTCCAGTCTAGCTGGCCACACAGGATTTGAATTTTGGTATGTTCATTTTGCTTATGACACAGCTGTTTATGAATTGGGAAGGGGGCCTAGGCTGTTTTACTTCCCATAAGCACTGTAACAGAGAGTGGTCACTAAGGGTATCACGCAACACTGTGACCTTTTTGACCCTCTCTGGGTGAGTTACCAGTACCCATTCAAGTAGTGTTGCAGCACCCGATAGTTCTGGTGTGCTGAGTGTCCATCTGTGTTAGAAATAGACTGGTGATCATATGTCTGCGCCTGGTCTGCACTTTGCAGTCCAGTTAATATAAAAGCCACCAGTTACTATGAAGTCCCAGTTCTGCTTAAATTGTTTAAAGATAGTTAGAGAAAGACTCCATACTAGCTTGTTGCTCCTGCCATCATCAAGCCTCTCACGTTTATTTTCAACTTGGCTCTGTCTACCTCCTCCATGCCTGATACGTGGAAGTCAAGGAAAATGATCCCTATCTACAGAGCAGGGGACCCCCACTCATCTGACAATTACCGCCCCATTTCTATCCTACCACACCTAAGCAAACTTCTTGAAAAAATTGTCCACTGCCAACTGTTGTAACACATAAATAAATACAATTTTATGTGTAGCCAACAGCATGGCTTTCGTAAATCTCACTGCACCACCTCTGTTCTGGCACTCTTTACTGACCATGTCCTTACTAACATGGATCGCGGGCACACTATCGGGGCTGTCTTTGTGTATCTCACAAAGGCCTTCTACATGGTAAATCACGCACTCCTTCTCTCCAAGCTACATCTTCTTGGCTGCTCCACTGAGACAACAAATTGGTTCAAGAGCTACCTCTCGGGTCGCTCACAATCAGTGTGCATTGGTTCTGCCATCTCTCTGACTCTCCCTGTCTCAACTGGTGTCCCCCCCATCCTGGGACCACTGCTTTTCTCCATCTTCATTAATTCACTCCCAGCTGATAGCCTAAACTGTAAATCGCTTCTGTATGCAGATGACCTTGTCATTTACCACAGCGATAAATCCCTTGCCCAGGTCTCCTCAGTTCTTACCCAGAACTATGGCAGTGCTCTTAGCTGGTTCACAGCAAACCTGTTATTAGTAAACGGAAAAAAGACCAAATCTATGCTATTCACATCCAAACTGCACCTCACTAAATTTCATAGTTCCGGCTCCTCCCTCCAAATACTATCCCCTGATGGTCTGACTCTTGAAGATGTTACCTTGTTCAAATATCTGGGGGTGACACTTGATCCATCATTAACCTTCTTGGACCACAGCAACACTGTGATTCACAGGGTCAATCAAAAACTTGGGGCTGCTTACCGTCTACGCCACCTGCTAACCCCAGAGGCTCGAACAGCAATTGTCCAGGGTAACCTACTTCCTATCTTTGACTACTGCTCCCCTATCTACTCTCAAACATCCTTGGCCCTCAGAACCAGGCTCACATTGGCTTACAACAGTGCCTGCCATTTTGCTCTCATGGCACCGTTCTCAACTCACCACTGCAACCTCTACAGTTCCCTTGGCTGGCTACCCCCTCCAAGGGCGCTTTGATTTTACCCTTGGTTGTATCGTGGATAGTACCATCAGAAGCGGTGATGTGTCCCCTCTCTTCCCCCTGCTCAAGGTCAGAACTCTGCCCAGGTGTCTCCACTCCTCTACTGTCCTTCCCCTCCCCTACATGTACCAAGGGTGTCCACTGGTATGGGAGGGAAAGCATTATCCGTTGCCACCCCTAAACTGTGGAATGGGATCCCTGCTCCCCTCTGCTCCTCTAACACCCATTCAGCTTTCAAATCATTCTACAAATCCTGGCTTGTGGATAGAGCAAATTGCTCCTGCCTATAAGGGATTGACCCCCTTCACACCTAGTACTCTCTATCCTGCACTAACCTGACTCCTCCGGGAGTTTGTTAGCTGCTCTTCCCAAGCTTGTTTCTGACTCCTGTTCTCTCTCTCTCTCTCTTCTCTCTGTCTAGATGTGACTTTCAAAGGTGGGATGAATTGGGGGGAATGGTGGGGTTTGTTTGTACCCTCTTATTGTCTCACCTATTGTACCATGATTTCCACCATTTGTTCCTGTATTTATTATTCCCTGTATGTAAAAACATTCTTGACCTCTGTTTAACCTGTAACATCTCTGTGCCTTGTGATTTAAATTGTTGCCTAATTATGCCATCTTTTATGACCCGGGTCGTACCTGAAAATGGTCCCTCGGACCAGTGCACCTACTAATCAAAGACATACGTAAATAAATAGTCTGTCAGGTGGACAAGAGATTTTTGATATCGCTGCAGCAGCAGTTTAATGCCAAGGCATTCACAGCCCTTAACAGGTCTTTGATTTAAAGTTTTAAGTAGAGATGGGCGAAATGCTAAAATTTTGCTTTGTGAAATAGTTCACAAAATTTGCGCATTTCATGAAATATTTTTGCATGTGCGAAATGCAAAATTCTGCCAGCAAAATGCAGAATTTTACCCATGAGCGGTGGAATTTTGGCACTGAAATTCCACTGTTCGCAGGTGAAATTCTGCATTTCACAGGTGAAATTCTGCATTTTGCACCCGCAAAATATTTAATGGGATGCGCAAATTTTGCAAAATATTTCAAGCGGGTGAAATTCGCAATTTCAATGGAATTTCACTGGCAAAATTAAAATGAACTGCATCTCTAATTTTGAGGCTTGCAGGTCACATCAGAGCTAGATCAGGCAGCCCTGACTCGCTTGCCTAGCCTGTCTTCTCTGAAGATATTAAACCTGGTAGTGAGATGATGGAGTCAGGTATTTTGGGCTTAAGCTAGATTTCAGTAAGGAAATAATAGCCGTCTACACTAGTGCCACCCAGGCTTCACATTAAGCAAGTGTAACCCCTCACCCCTGCCTTTTTTGCCAAAATGACAGGTGGCATGCTGTTGGCGCTGGCAGCAATACCTGGTGGGGACCTGGGTTCGGGGAGGATGAGGTTACTCGGCACAGGGGGACCTAGGTTTGGCTACTCTGCACAGGGGCACCCAAGTAAATCCGAACACAGGAAGCAATAACTGTAATGTCCAGAACCAGGAATGGGATTTTGCAGTGTGGCTTTTATTCACTACTCGCTGAACACAACAAAGCATAGATGGACCCCCATGGGGCTACATTTACTGGTAATGCAGATTAGAGACTACAAGGCAGTCCACTTGAAGAATGAACCAATTATACTGTTTTCAGGCTCTGGACCCACCAGGCACACAGCCCGGACTTGCACGTGCTTTGGGTACACAGCCAGACTGGCCCGGCTCCCCTATCGGCAACTTGATCGGCGGTGCATTGGAAGAATGAACCCATTTTCTTGTTGTGGCTCCCCACACCACTTAGAGTCTGCGACTCCTAGAGAGATTTCCTCCTTATTTCTTCTGACTCCCATCTCACAAAGAGAATTTTCTTTATACTTGTTATGGCTCCCCAACACCACCTAGAGTCTGAGACTCCTAGAGAGATTTTCCCATTTGCAACCCACGTTTGGGTACTTCCCTCATCACTGGCCAAGTGCATGAGGCAAAGTAGCAACCACAGCAGAAATCTGTAGAGGTGGACCTGGTTACTAAAGATGGGGGTGTTCCCACCTCCAGCTCCCACAAGCCCATACCGGCCATTTCTCTGAAAACTGAAACTTGAATGTAGATTAAATGTAGATGAACTGTCGATCCCTTTACAATATTACTTGAATTCACACAGCACTCTAGCTTTTGACACTACTCATTTGTTTGACCTAGTCCTATAGGCTTCCCAAATAGTAGTTCAATTCCTAGATTTCTTCACATATCCCAGGCTGAAGAAACACAGTTTTTGCCCTCTCATTTTAGAGCAAACACTCACCCTTTTGTTGCAGGTGCCCCACAGGCGAATCACAAATCTTCCCACTTTCCAAATACAGACTGAGCTGAAATAGGCAACTTTCTTTCTTCTGGCAGGATTTAGGGGATTGCCCTTGGAATCTACATGGGGATCTTTACTCCCCCACCAGAGGAAGGGGGGCACTGAGACCCGAACAGCGGTCTCCACCACTTGAAGGCAAAACTGGAACTGCTCCTTCCCTTACTGAAGGCAAACAGGAACTGAACTAGTTTGAAAACTCCCAACGTTCTATCTAACTCCCTCTGCTGCAGATTCCAATGTGGCTTATGCAGCTGCGACAGTTCTATTGGTGATGTCATCCCTCAGTCTCAGCTGAGACTGAGAACAGAGTGAGACAGTGTGAAACCCATTTAACTGGAGTTTCACAAGCTGCCTTCCTTGCCTACCACTAGGTCTTACTGGGATTCTAATACCCGGGTAACAAGGGGTTACACTGCCTTGACCAGAAAATGACTGTCCGCAGTCATTATGTACCCAGCTTAGGCCATCCCACCCTATGTGCTACCTACGGAGGGGGGTGATCAGGCCCCCTCCTACCATGTGCAAGCACAGGCAGGCAACACTAAGGGCCTAGAGGCCTGTAGCTGACATGTCAGCCTGTACTCTATCCACTTACTATGGACACCTAGTGGCTCTGGTAGAACTATCCAGAGCATAGCCCTGATAGATCAGCACTGCAGTCCCAATGGCCATTCAGGACCACAGTCTGTCTATCCCCCCTAACCCTCTAGGGAAAACCTATCTGCCTCTAACATAATATTCCAAAACAAAAAAACAATCCGGGGACCTCCCCGACCTTGGGCAACCTGCAACCACACACCATTAAACTACCAATTGCTGCCTCCTCCCTACCCCACAACCACACCTGTGGAAGGAAAGGGTTAATAAAGCAATAACCATAACAATAACACCACAGTACTTTAAACTGCTACACAATAAAGCACTGACGAGGAACTCTGATGAGCCCCTCCTCCTCCTCTTCTTGTCTTCTCTTCTGTCTTCCCAGGAACACCTGTAAGAAAAAGAAAGACAAAACACACTCCTAATCTGCATACTCAGTCTACCTAAACCCCTACCATCAAAACACTGAAAAATCCCAAAAAGATTTTTTTTTAGAAAAAAGGTAGAAAAACAGTATTTACATTAGAATACAATAATGACATTATTTACAATACACATTTGGGGGGATGGAGTGCCCTAAAAGTCCCAACTAATGACCACAAGGCCCAAAGGCTAGTCCAATAAAGAGTCTCTCCTGGGCCGGAGCCCGGTGAAGCACAGTTCTAACAGGCCAAAGTCCCGAAGGGGAGAGTCTTTGCGGACAGTTCACCCATTTTTGAAGTCTGTAGTGTAGGGTGTGTACTGCAATGTCATAAAGATAGAAAAGTTCGGACTTACCAGCCATTTGTAGTACAATACTAGGCACTGACCTGCACCACAGCCAAAGACTGTCCCTGGCAGCATTTCTTCTGATACAGCTGGGTGGACATCTTCCGGGAACCACAGGAGGGCATATCTGGAAACAGCTGGGATAATGTCATCTCTGGAGACGGAACCTTAGAACAGGAACACAAAGAAAACAGCTGGTCCGACGTCCTCCGATTACCAGGCGATGAACAGGAAACAGCTGGGCTGGTGTCCTCTCTGGATCTGAAGTCATCTGGTGGGCCAGTCGATGGTTGCTGGACAGGACAGTACACTGTAGACTGATGAATGTGGGGCACCTGAGTCCTGCTTATTCATATTGGCGGATCAATAAGGGCACTTCACAGTCTGGTGTGGCAGTATTGACTACCACTGCTCAGCTCTCTCCATTTTGTAGGCACGGGCACATTTGCTGGGAGGTCCTTGCACTGAGGCCAATAGTACCGGGGGTCAGGGGCTTGAATTATTACCCCGTCTGGGCGCACATAATACACACAGTGGGAGATTTCACGTCCCTCTCCGTCCACTACTCTCACTCTGTCTATGAACAGTGTCCTGTCTTTTTTCCACTGGGTATACTTTTCATGGAACAGTCTATTCTTTACATGTTGGTTGGCCCCAGGATGCGCACTTTTCATGGCTTCATCCCAGATCCAGGATTTCCTGCAGTTCTCAATCTCCTCCCAGACTTTCCGAGGAAAGGTAGGAAAGGTCATACCATAGATTTCATTTGCCTTTCTACGAACCAGTCTCTCCTCTTTACTTGCTTTGGTCAATCTGAGACCACTGGCCTGGCTTGGGGGTGGCCAGTCCTGGTTCTGCCAGCTTCGCATCCTCAAGGAAATTAGAAATGGATCCCCGACTTCTTCCTCCTGTAAAGCCAGGGCAGTGGCATCACCACCTTCTTCAATGCATTCCTCCGAGGCAAGATCTTGAGGCTGTGTACCTGTTCCTTTCTCACAAGGCCACATAGGTTCCCCCTCATCTTCCTCTTCACTGAGGATCTGAGCCCAGGAGTGAGCAGTCGTTCTCACCCCTGAGACTATCCATTCATCACTAGGCTCGGAGGTCGATACCTCCCATTCAAAGGACTCCCGCATCTCATCTTCACCTAAGAGACTTGGGATAGGCCCCCCCACCCAGGGGTCTATTGATGCTTTATCCGAACTTTCTTTCTGGGATCCAGCATCCAAAACTTCAACTTCTGGTTCTGTCTCTAACTCTGCACCCTCTAGCTTTGTGCCACACTCCCCCTAGGGACCTTCCTCCACAGGCTCTGCCTGATGCTGTGTGCTGCCAACTGCAGATTCCTGAATTTTTGTCCATGTGGGGCCAAACGAATTGGAGGTGCTTTATAAGCCATATTTTTGTAGGCATCCAGCACAGTGAGGAATCATGAAGACGTCCTTCCAGCACTCAAACATATTTGGCATACATGCACTGGATAATTAGAATCGCCACATCAGGAGGCAGTTGCCTCCATAGCACCACTTTTCAATATCTCTCAGTCTATTTACTGCTGCTGTTACTGCAACCCGGGCATGATCCGGGTAACGAGCTGGTCCTGAAGCCATAACTGCAGAAAAATAAACAAAAGTTCACTGTAACAGAAAGTCCCACTTTATTGAACACACTCTGTAGCTTTAAAATTGCTCCTCTGCTGCTGTGTTTACTTTACTACCCCACCCTGTAATGGTGGCGGCAGCACTCCTGTGCATCAACATTTGGAATCTGGGTTAAGCCACTGTGCACCCGATTTACACCAGCTACTGATAACTTTTACTCAAACTGCACAACTTGCTCTGATCTGGCTTTACACACATTTACAGGATTTTCCTTGGACTTTTTACATGTTGGTAACATTTATTTTATTCACAGTCCCTTAAAAGCTTCAGGTTTTAGCACAGGATTGCCTGCTTTTACTAGTGTTGCACTTTTCTACAACCCACAGTCTCTCTCTGAATGCAAACCTTAAACTGAGGCTATTTTCACTTCCATGCACACATTCAATGGCTTAACAGACTTGCACTTGCTGGCAGGACTTCACACAGTTGTTACTTGCAAAGCGACTACACTGCTGCACACACATTTTATATGGCATAGCTGAAAATCACTGTTTGAGCAGTTTCTTAGTTGTTTACTTACTGTGATCAGTAGCAATTTGCTGCGATGGGGTAAAACGGCCTGCAGCCAGTTCTTGAAGGCCTCAGTATACAAACGGGTGGGCAGTCTTAGCGATCATCGTTTTAACCACCAAACTTTTAATTTCCACGATCGATTTGCGGGTTGAGCCCGATTTTAAACTAAAATGTCTATTTTTTTAACTGTTCACAGCGTTTTGAATACTCTGCGACGCTCCTCCACTGCCAGTACACACACTCTACTCTCACTCCCTCTCGAATGCTGAGGCAGTCTCAGTAGAGCTGGTTGAGAGGCGGGACTGATTGCAGCCTGGCCAACCACACGACACCATGCAAATGAGCCTCTTCTTCCTCATGAGGGCTCTTCTCCTCACGGCGATCGTCGAGCAGGCAAATTTAAACTGCACAATGCACTTTTTTTTTCTCGACTGACTCCACGGCGGGAGCCCATTTCAGCCATATAACTTAGCCATTAACTCTGCAGTCTCTCCATTTACACAGAAAGCATTTCCAACATCCAGGGTATAATCTTCCTTTTGCTACCCCTAGTCTTCCACACTTTCCTTCACAAGAATTTATTTTTAAAAAGCATTTCAAACGTCCAGGGCACAATTTCTCTGTTGCTATCCCTAGTCTTCCACACTTTTCTTCACAAGAATTCATTTTAAAAAGCATTTCAAAAGTCCAGGGCATAATTTCTCTGTTGCTACCCCTAGTCTTCCATACTTTTATTTACCACAGTTCATTTTTAAAGCAGGCAAAAACGCTGTAAACAATTTTGATGCAGGACAAGGGCACACTCTTTGGCTTTACAGCTCCTTGGTAAACAGTTGGCATTTTTAAACAGCAGCACAAGATTCACAGCACACAGCAACACACACTAAGGAAATTGCTTCAGCTTTTTGGGCTACCCACTGCCAGATAGCCAAAACGCTAGCCCCCTTCCCAAGCACCTTCCTTCCCGAACAAAATCCAAAGCGGTGCCTCCATTTTTGTAACCCCTCACCCCTGCCTTTTTTGCCAAAACGACAGGTGGCATGCTGTTGGTGCTGGCAGCAATACTTGGTGGGGACCTGGGTTCCTGGGAGGATGAGGTTACTCGGCACAGGGGGACCTAGGTTTGGCTACTCTGCACAGGGGCACCCAAGTAAATCCGAACACAGGAAGCAATAACTGTAATAGTAATATCCAGAACCAGGAATGGGATTTTACAGTGTGGCTTTTATTCACTACTAGCTGAACACAACAAAGCATAGATGGACCCCCATGGGGCTACATTTACTGGTAATGCAGATTAGAGACTACAAGGCGGTCCACTTGAAGAATGAACCAATTATACTGTTTTCAGGCTCTGGACCCACCAGGCACACAGCCCGGACTTGCACGCGCTTTGGGTACACAGCCAGACTGGCCCGGCTCCCCTACCGGCCACTTGATCGGCGGTGCATTGGAAGAATGAACCCATTTTCTTGTTGTGGCTCCCCACACCACTTAGAGTCTGCAACCCCTAGAGAGATTTCCTCCTTACTTCTTCCGACTCCCATCTCACAAAGAGAATTTTCTTTACGCTTGTTGTGGCTCCCCACACCACCTAGAGTCTGCGACTTCTAGAGAGATTTTCCCATTTGCAACCCACGTCTGGGTACTTCCCTCATCACTGACCAAGTGCATGAGGCAAAGTAGCAACCACAGCAGAAATCCGTAGAGGTGGACCTGGTTACTAAAGATGGGGGGTGTTCCCACCTCCAGCTCCCACAGCCCATACCCGGCCATTTCTCTGGAAAAACTGAAACTTCTGAATGTAGATTAAATGGTAGATGAACTGTCACATCCCCTCTACTATATTACTTGAATTCACACAGCACTCTAGCTTTTGACACTACTCCATTTGTTTGACCTAGTCCTATAGGCTTCCCAAATAGTAGTTCAATTCCTAGATTTCTTCACATATCCCAGGCTGAAGAAACACATTTTTTGCCCTCTCATTTTAGAGCAAACACTCACCCTTTGTTGCAGGTGCCCCACAGGCGAATCACAAATCTTCCCACTTTCCAAACACAGACTGAGCTGAAATAGGCAGCTTTCTTCTTCTGGCAGGATTTAGGGATTGCCCTGAATCTACATGGGATCTTTACTTCCCCGGAGGAGGGGGCACTGAGACCAACAGCGGTCTCCACCACTTGAAAGCAAACTGGAACTGCTCCTTCCCTTACTGAAGGCAAACAGGAACTGAACTAGTTTGTAGTTTGAAAACTCCTTCGTTATCTAACTCCCTCTGCTGCAGATTCCAATGTGGCTTATGTAGCTCGACAGTTCTATTGGTGATGTCATCCCTCAGTCTCAGCTGAGACTGAGAACAGAGTGAGACAGTGGAAACCCATTTAACTGGAGTTTCACAAGCTGCCTTCCCTGCCTACCACTAGGTCTTACTGGGATTCTAGTAACCCCGGGTAACAAGGGGTTACACAAGTTTAGGTAGGAGACTACCAATGTTTAGGGAGATTATGTTTAGTTTCCCTCTACTCCCAGAGCAATGCCCAGTGCTATCTGCAGGGCCTGAGTTGGGATGGACATTGCCAGACAGCTGGAGAAGCAATAAAGTTAGGCCCCTGGAGGCTCTAAGGAAATATTTCACTCTCCAAGTTTTTCTCTTAGGGAGAAAGGACTCACCGGAGGTCCCAGAGACATAGCCGTACCACCATATTATCCCAAAACACTGCCCTTACACCACCTGTGGTAGGTCAGTTCTATAGTGGGCATAGGGCTGAGGGGCAGTTCAAGAGGATCATGTGGTCATGGTTCCAGTATGAAGTCCTGCAGGGAGACCACCTTAGCCACAGAGGGCCCAGAAGGTTCATGGGACAATGCAGTGGGTAGGTGGGTCAACAATAGTAGCACTGCAATAAACATATTAAAGAATAGTTACATAACAACTTACCATAACAGAAGATCTTCGCGAGAATCTCTTTCATCAGGCCACACCCTTGGAACTATACCAGCGTCAGCGCTAAGGCCACACAGAAACTTTGCAAGCCAGGGACGCCCTCAGTGACATCATACAATGTCTACATAAGTGTGTTGGTAGCCCCTCTCTCCTCAGTTCCCCGCCGGAGATCACGCTTGGAGGACCTCCCACTAGGGAACCAGGAGAGACTCCAGCATTCCGCGTAAAAGGCGAGACAGAGTACTGGAAAAGACAGCAATGGAAGCAGCCATACAAAGATCCTTTGTCACAGCCCTGAAAGAGGAAGAAGGGTGGGACAGCATGGCCTGATGAAAGAGATTCTCTTAAAGATCTACAGTTATGGTAAGTTCTTATGTAACTGTTCTGTCTTCGAGGATACCTCTTCATCAGGCCACACCTTGGAACAAGTCCCAAGCAGTACCAAAAGCTAACAGTCTGTGCAACTGAAGCCTATACAATTATGACAGTAGGCCTTGTAGAATAGCTAGGCCAAACCTATCTCATCAATGAGAGACAACATCCAGACTGTAATGCTTAGTGAAGGTGTGGACAGTACTCCATGTGGCAGCGGGAACATTCCGAAAATAAACTACAGAACTGGCCATGCCTCTGGTGGAATGACAATGAACCACACCAGGAAGCTCCTTACCATACGTCCTGCAACAGAATATAATACAGTTTGCTAGCCATTTGGACAAGCACTTTTTAGAAACTGGAGTGCTCGCCTTCCCGGGGCAAACAAAATAAAACGTTATGAGGACTTTCTGCTGTCTTTTGTACAGTGCGTGCACTATCTGAGAATTCTATGTACATCCAAGGAAGGGAGCAATGCTTCCCTGGATTGGAATGCTCTGATAGATACTGAAAGGTGGATGGTTTTGTTTAAAGTAAACTCTGACACCACCTTTGGTAGAAACTTAGATTAGTACACAAAGACACCCTGTCTTTGTGTAAATCTGAACAAGGAGGAGGCTCACACATTAGAGCCCGCTAGCTCTGAAATTCTTTAAGCAGAAACAATTACAACTAAAAATAACACTTTCCAAGAGAGAAAGCATAAGCCACAATTCACAGCTGACTCAAAGGGAGCCAAAGAGAGCTTTTCAAACAGAAATTCAGATCCCACACGTGACTGGATTCCAGATGGGAGACTTTATGTAAAATGCCTCTCAAAATGTACAATCTACCTCCGGTTAAGAAACTGTACAGCCATCCATAGGCACGTGGAAGGCTAATATAGCAGCCAAATGCATCTTGATGGAGGAATACTGTAAGCCTGAAACCGATAAGGACAGCAAGTATTCCAGAGCCTGACTGACCGAGCAGGTAAATGGCTCGGCCCAAAAAGCAAACTGCTTTCATGTCACAGAGTAGGTATGTCTGGTGGACTGTTTTCTAACAGCCACCAGAACATCAGTCACTTCTTGTGATACCCCAAAGCAAGCTATGGCTATGTCTTCAGGAGCCATGCATGCAGATATAGGGACTTCAGGCCTGGATGGACTATGGTTCCCTGCTCCTGCGACAGGTGAGCTTTGCACAAGGGCAGAGGTACTGGGGATCCACTGCCAGCTGCTACAGCAGGGGATACCATATCTGCTGAGGCTATAGGGAAGCAATGAGTGTTTGAGGTGCCCCTTCCATCTTCAGATTGAGTAGTACTCTCTAGAACTAATGGAAAGAGAGGGAAAGCATACAGAAACCTCCCTTTCCAGGAGAGGGATAACGAGTCTTGTTAGAAAATTCCAGACCCTGGAGCGAGCGAGCGAGCAAAAATGAGGCAGTTTTGCACTGTGTGGAGATGCAAAAGGTCCAACTCTGGAGGAGCCCATCTTGCAAACAGGTCATACCATCACCGAGGTCAGCAGTTCTCATTCGTACACCCTGGGCTATGACCTGCTTAGCTTGTCTGCCAAGATGTTTTGGACACTTGGAACGTGGACTGCTGATATTTCTAGACCGTGTTCCAGAGCCCAATATCAAACCCTCATTTCTTCTCTGCACAGCGGGTATGAATGAGTCCCCCCTTGTTTGTTGATGTACTGCATTACACTGACATTGTCTGTATTAATAGAGAACCTGGGGACAAATGGTCCTGTAATGCCTAAAGCCCCTGTAGGATGGCTCTCATTTCCAGGACATTGATATGCAAAATGTGCTCCACCTGGTTCCCCGTGCCTTGTATCTGAAGAGGCCCCAGGTGAGCTCCCCACCATGATCCCAAGACATCACTAGTGGGATCTGATGAGGGTAGGAGTCAGGAATGGAAGTCCTTGAGCAGGTTGGTGCATTCCATCCACCACCTAAGTGCTTTGCACAAGGAAGACATTACTAAAACCATCTGTGGTCTAAATCATCTGTTAACTGGTCCAACTGGACTCTCAGATTCCACTGGGAGATATGCATGTGTAGACTGGCTACTGCACTGTTACAGTGGCTGCTGCCATAAGGCCCAGAAGGCATAGAAACATTTGTGCTGAGACATAACGGCTGTTGTGTACTACTTGGCTTGCACAAATCAGACATTCTGCTCTGTCCAGTGGCAGAATCACAGGACCTTGAGCTGTATCCAAGACAGTTCCTATATACTGCAGACATTGACAGGGTGTCAGTACAGACTTTGGTATGTTGAGTGTCACCACCAGAGCTTCGAATATCTGTGTGGTTCAAGCTAAGGTCTGCAATAGCTGGTCCATGGAGGGGCTTTTAATGGCCAGTCATCCAGGTAAGGAAAGACGTACAGGCCTTCCCTGCAAAGGGCTGCTGTTACTACTGCCAAGTACTTGGTAAAGACCCGTGGTGCAGAAGATATGCCAAAGGGCAACACTCTGAACTGGTAATGCTCTTCCTGGAACAGGAACCATAGATATTTCCTCTGAGGGTTTCCTGATTTTGATATGGAGGAAGACATCCTTCATATCCGGGGAGCATATCCAATTCTCTATTTGCAGCAGGGGAAGGAGACCCTATAAGGTGACCATCCAGGACTTCATGTATTCTATGAAGAAGCTGAGGTCCCTGAGGGCTAGAAGAAGCCAGAGATACCCTGTCCATTTGAGGACTAGGAAGTATCTGGAATAAAACACTTTGTGCCTCTGTCTGGGAGGCATGGGTTCTATAGCTCATTTTTGAAGCAGGGTCTGTACTTCCTCCTTCAACAGGGCCATGTGTCCTGGTGTATATGTTGTCATAACCAGTGGATAGTCTGGAGGAGTGTCCAGAACCTCCAGAGCATGACCCTTCTCAATGATCTCCAGGACCCACTTGCATGTAGCCACTGCCCTCCACTGTTCCAGATGGAAGGAGAGATGACCCCCTACAACCACCCCTGGAGGTAATGGTGGTTACCCGTGTATGAGGAGTTATGCTGAGTGGGGTTGGGGGTAGAGCCCCTGGCTCCACTGCCTTTAGGTGCTTTTGTATGGGCACCTGGAGTGTGAAGGGGGACTTGCAAGGCCCCCACACCGCCACCTCTACCCTTCTGTCGGTAAGCTTGGCAGCTGCCTCTGACTGCAGATGGGAAAAAATTACCCCTGCCCTTACCTCTGCCTGGGGTATGGTACAGGGATTTGACTGACTTCAGAGTCTTACCAGATGAGTGAAAATTTAGCAAATCTTCTTCAACAGCATATCCAAACAGCTTCTGTCCCCTAAAAGGTGCACTAAGAATTGTCTGCTGGACATCCATGGGAAATCCTACTACCCTAAGCTAAGAGTAGTGCCAGAGACAGAAGTCAGAGGCTGCAGCCCTCGCAGAGGCATCCAAGACATTATATACAGTGCAGAAGAAATGTTTATCTACATCAGCACCAGCAATAAGGGTTCTGAGTAATTTTTGTTTGATATTTCCCTTAGGCAAGGCCTGTGCAGTAGCCTTAGCCTTCCTCCAAGGGTATTCTGATATTTTATTTTATGTGACAGATAACTGGCTATACACAGGCCCAGAGGCAGAGGCATACTGTAGGTACATTTACACTACATCCAACTTCCTGGATTCCTTATCAGGACGGAAGGAACTCAGTGCCTAAGCACCCTGAATCTATCATGGACTGCCGTGATCACCACTGAATCAGTCTCAGGCTGATTAGCATAAAAAGGCTTATCCGACGAGGCAAAGTACATTTTGTCAGTCCTTCTGGGAACAGCTGGTATGGTATCTGGCTTATACCAAGTTGCATAGGTAGCATCATCCAGTGCTAGATACAAGGGACAAATTGTAACTCCTAGGTGGCGCTATCCCAAGGGCTACTACCCCTGCCTGCTTGGCTAGTAGCAGGTTAAGGGGCCTGAGTTCTGAAATGGGTGACTCCACCCGGAGGTCAGGGTTGTTAGTGGTCAAGCTAACCTGGGCACAGCCCACCAGGACACTGTAACCCCCTCTCTTTCCCCTCTAGTGGCCTGAACGCTGTACAATAATCACTTTCACAATACCTCTGGTACACTACACAAGTACCCACACTGTTTGCACTTACCACCAGGGCTGGTTCCTCTGGCTTAACCCTGGGGACCCCCTGTAAAACAAGGTTAAGCACAGCAAATAGCAACAGTACAGTACTTTGAGCACAAACTGGAACCACAGTCAGATTACATGCAGAAACAGTTAGATCTGATTTATTCAGGGGACTTGAACAAGGAAGGGGCAAAATCAGGTTAATTAGCTTAAAGGTTATATCAATCAAGCAGTTATGCATGTGCTTTGAGTCCCCCCAAACAGTCCACATCTGGGTACCCAGGTAGAGAAGAGATGGGCTAGCCAGGACATTTGCCCGGGGTTACAGCTGGTTGGGGCCCTGTGATGGAAAACACAACATGCATAGTACACAATATTTGTAATCCGGAGCCAGATGGCTCAGTTCGAAGGAAACGAACAACAAGACAATCAGATGACACACTCAGATTAAGCTGTTGTTGTAGGGAGCTACTCTGGTATTTACTCACGATACGCAAGACTGGACACGGGCTGGGTGAAAATCGAGACTGCAGGTGGTTGATCTGGAATGCCAGGAGAAGCAGGGCCCACACAAGTCGCAGAGGCGTAATTTCTGTTCAAGCATGGAGCAGGGGGCTGATCCCCAGGCAGGTCTCTTGTCGATGGCTTTTCTGTGCAGTGGGTAGTCTGGCTGGGCCAGTCTGGCATAGCCCAGACCACATGGAGACAAGTTCAGAAGCAGTCTGTTTTGGGCTGGATACAGCTTCCAGCAAGCAGAACACAGTTCACACAGTGGGGAACTAACTCACAATCCACTAGCAGCTCATAGCACATTTACATGCATGGGAATTCTACTGTACCAGGCAAAGCACTCCCCGGGCACAATCGCAAAGTCTCTGCACACACCAGGAGCTTTGGGGTAGCTGGAACTCCTAATAGGCCGATTGCATTCAGCAAAAACATTCAGTCTTCTTCAGGTTGAGCCTGGCCCACTTCAGTAGCTTACTTTAGTCACACAAACTTGGATTTAGTCCAAAATAATTCTCTTCTCTCCCTCTCAGGAGCAGCACACCAGCATGCAGGCCAAAAACTTAGCCTTTTCAGAGTTCTCCCATGTGAATCCACTTAGGATAGCTGCTCAGAAATACTTTAGCTCCTTCTTGCTCAGCTTCCAGCTTAGTTCTAACTGAAAACTGCAAACAGACCGGGACTTCCCCAAGATCCAAAAGATTTAGTTGGCTGATTTGGCTGTCAGTCAAAGCAAGAGTTCCCCCTTCAGTCACAAAAAAGGCGCAAAAACTCAAACCACAGTTCCTATAGATTTTGAATTCAGACAGCTCCTGTAGTCCGGCTACATTTTAGGTCCCACCAGAACTGATTGGTCCAATTTGCAGTCCAGGACCAAGATAGTGGAAACAAACAAAACAGTCCTTGCAACAAAGAAAGCAGGTTAGACAAACTACAGTATCATTATCATTCTAAATGGTTTTCAGTAAATAGTTACATCTCTCAACAGAGCTCCCTCTCAGATTACTTAAGCTGCAATTAAGCAGCTCTTAAAGAGACAGTACACAGAGACTATACAAGCTCTGGTAATCACATTTAAACTGCTAAAACACAGGACACCAGCCTGGCAGTGAGCATTTAGGCAAGCTCAAGGAAGACTTTTTTGAACCCCATTTGTAGGGGTTACAAAATAATAAGAGAAAAAAGTCTGGCATTTCCAGAAACTCAACAGGTTCTTTATAGTGGAATCTTGTTCCTCCAGTGTGATGCCCATGGCATCTTGCATTTGCTGCATCATGGCAAAAGGAGGAATCCTCTGAGGTGAGCTGGGTGTAGTAAACACTGAGTCCTCACTATTGGAGGAGACCGTGGAGTCTCAACATAGTCTTCCTCCCCCTCCTTTACCTCCTCCGTTATGAGGTCAAGATTATATTCATATTCATCGTAGTATCTCTCATTGATGGGCATGAACATGCTGGCGATGTTGGCGGTGGCTGAGGAGGTCTATTCCATACTATATCAGAGTGTGGCATGGTCATGGTAGGTGCATTAGTAGTTCCTGTTGATGGGCCTACTGTGGTTAAAGGTAGGCCTGACTGCAAATACCGTATCATATCAGAGAATGATAGGAGTACTGCTTGTGCATCTACTCCACTTTGTGTAGTGGTTGTGACCACAATAGTCGATGGTAAAGAGTGGATCTCTGGTGACAACAGTGATGTGCCAGCCATAACAGGCCCAGTAGCACCTATGTCAAGCCTCAACCTTGGTATCTGGTAGACAGTCAGGGGGCGATGGGCACCGCTGCCGAAGTGGACAGCATCGTAGGCTGGGACATACTCGCGTCTGCAGTGGCAACCTGGACCTCACCAGTCAAGCCTTGTCCATGTCCCAGTGTTTGTGTTTGTGGTTCCCCGAGGAGGATTTGTCCCAGGATTTTGCTGACCGCAATTCAGCTGACGGGGTAGGTGACGCAGACTTTCCCTGTAGCTGCTGTTCATTGCTGCTAAGGTCCTTTTCAGTAGGAATTTTACCAATGCCCCTTTTATACGTTGTCTGGTAGTGGAGTTGACTCCTCAGCAGATTTCACAGGTTTTTACGTTGTGAGAGAGGCCTAGACAGCAGACACACACTTCATGCGTGTCATCCTTATAGATTTTTTTCTCCGCAGTCGCAAAACCAAAAAAGCATTGACTGTTCCTTCAACAGCATATAGGGCACTTTTTAATTAAAGTAAATACAAATGTGAGCCCAGTGAAGAAAAATGGTGGCTTTGTTACAGCAGCATTTCTGATGGCCGGTCCAACAAGTCTGATTAATGGTGGAAAGAACTGCGGAGAGGAGGGGTTGCCAATATTTATGTAGACATTGGTGCACGATGTCATTGTGATTGGCCCTTGGTTTAAAAGGTATCCATGTGGTCCTAGCACTGATGCGGTATAGTTGCAAAGGTGTGACCTGATGAAAGAGATACTCGATAAAGATCAGTAGAAATTGGGTCCCAGCAATTAATGATATTAGATTCACCTAGATAGTGAAGGGAGGTAGGGCCTCAGTATTGAAAGAGAAGGCAATAGGACACTCAGTCCACCAAGACAGTGTGTTAGCAAAACTTCTGTAAAAGCAGTGTATAAATGCAGGCCTGATATAGTTGATTAGCCAAGCAAAAAATTCAGTTCACCTAAAATAGTCTCATGCAAACAGGCATGAGGCTCAGGGTCTGTCGATAAAACAATGCAGTTGCACAGTGAAACCAAATAAATGCAGCAGCTTGGACAGTCCTGCAGGTTAGACAGGTAGGAGGATGGTGAACAACCAAGAGCTACTACAACAAGTGCAGGGAACACAGTACAACAGTTACTCTAACACAGTACAGGTACTAGTACAAGACACAGTACTAAGGGCAGTACTCACAGTTCAATGGAGACTTATGTCTGGGTTGGGAGGAGGCAGCCCAGAGAAGCAACGTGGCTGTCCAAACAGTTGCCTCATGGCTGACTTCAGGCAGCCTCCTTCCCTGCCCTTTGCACTATGGTCCTTGGCACAGAGTACCACAGCACAGAGGGCTGTTAACAGTAGTCAGCTGAAGAAGAGAAGTGTAGCCCTGCCCATGAACCTCCCAACTGAAGAAGATATGCAGTACTGGTCTAGCAGCAGTTCAAAGTCCATATTGCAGGCAGGAGTCCAGATGCAAGGGGGAGGGAGAGACAATAGCTGGAAAACTGACCCATGCTCAATACCTGTGCAGAAAGTAGGTACAGAGAGGCAGTGTGGAGGGCTGCTAGCAGTAGGCAGCTGGAGAATGGAAGTGTAGCCCTGCCCATGGCCCTCCTGATGGAAGGTGATATGCAGCAGTGGTCTAGCAGCAGACCAAGGTACAAACTACAGGCAGGAGTCCAGATATGGGAGGGTGGGGGCAATAGGTGGAGAACTGTCCCACGCTCAACCACTTTGCAGAAATTAGTCCGGAGAGTCAGTGGTTGGAATGCGACTCAGAACAGCCGACAGAACACTCTGAAAATCAAGGAGATTCTCAGCAGTAGTCTGGCAGCAGTTCAAGATCAAACTACTGGCAGGAGTCCAGATGCAGGGAGGAAGAACCAATAGGTAGAAAACTGGCCTATGCTCAACACCTGTGCAGAAATTGGGTCCAGAGACATGAAATATGCAACAAGGTTCAGGTGCTAGTCAGAGATGGCCATAAAGAACCAATAAAATGCATGTGTCAGCTAACAGAAGTCACACTGCTTGGCAGGCCTTAGGAGGGTCAAAAAGTAGCTGGAGGAGAGTGGGTCACCCACTGCTGCAAAGAGCTCATTAGAGACAGCCATCAATACTGGGATGTTTCCACCCAATCAGAGAAGGACCAGTTGAACATACTGCAATATTCTTGATTATGACCTACAGATGGCTATCAGATCAGTGACTTAGTAGGTAGGTTGCACATTCATTTCTGTGTCTGGAGGCTCAGAAGGTCATGGGCTCTAGTTCCTTACCTGGAACTTTGGCTAATACCCAATACTGACAGTGTAGTGAGGTGCTGCCCTTCAAAAGAGACATTAAACCGAGGTTCCTTCTACCCATCTCTGGTGACTCTCTAGATGGAAGTTAAAGATCTGGCAACGAGTAATGCTTGGCCCCAAGCATCAGGATTATTTGCCACACCGTTGTTTTACTTGGTCTGTTGAAGGTGTCCCTTTGTGCCTCAGGACGTTAAAGATCCCATAGTACTTATCATAGGACCAGAGAATTTTCTCCAGTGGCCTGACCAAGATTACCCTTGTCAATAAAATGATCCATGTGACCCACATCCCAGGATGTATCTGGAAATGAGCTACTGCAGCTCGGTATAACTATAAGGCCGTAATACATCATTTGGTGATGGAAAGTCATGAGTCTATGTTTAAACATCAGAGAGTCACAATTTGGAGCTCAGAGAGAGAGAGAGAGAGAGAGTTACAATCACAGCCTGACATCAAAGCGGTGTGATTCAAAGCTCTGACATCAGAGTCACAATTTGCAGCTCTGACAGCAGAGAGGCATGATTCACAGCTCTGACATCAGAGTGACGTGATTCAAAGCTCTGACATTAGAGTCACAATTTGCAGCTCTGACAGCAGAGTGGCACAATTCTCAGCTCTGACAGAAGAGAGGTATGATTCACAGCTCTGACATGAGAGTTACGATTCACAGCTCTGACATCAGAGTGGCGTGATTCAAAGCTCTGACATTAGAGTCACAATTCGCAGCTCTGACAGCAGAGTGGCATGATTCACTGCTCTGACAGAAGAGATGCATGATTCACAGCTCAGACATCAGAGTGGCATGATTCACAGACCTGACATCAGAGAGTCACACTTCGCAGCTCTGGCATCAGAGTCACGAATCACAGCCCTGACATCAGAGCAGCATGATTCAAAGCTCTCATATCAGACAGCCACAGTTCACAGCTCTGACATCAGAGCCACAGTTCACAGCTCTGACATCAGAGAGCCACAGTTCACAGTTCTGACATCAGAGAGGCACGGTTCACAGCTCTTACAGCAGAGAGGTACGATTCACAGCTCTGACATCAAAGAGTTGGGCTTCACAGCCCTGACATCAGAGAGCCACAGTTCACAGCCCTGACATCAGAGAGCCACAGTTCGCAGCTCTGACATCAGAGAGCCACAGTTCACAGCTCTGACATCAGAGAGCCACAGTTCACAGCTCTGACAGTAGAGAGCCACAGTTCACAACTCTGACAGCAGAGAGCCACAGTTCACAGCTCTGAGAGCAGAGAGCCACAGTTCACAGCTCTGACATCAGAGTGATGTGATTCACAGCCCTGACAACAGAGTCAGAGTTCGCAGCTCTGACAGTAGAGAGGCCGGATTCAAAGCTCAGACATCAGAGAGTCACAATTCACAGCTCTGACATCAAAGAGTCGGGATTCATAGCTCTGACATTGGAGAGTCGGAATTCACAACATTGACATCAGAGCAGCATGATTCAAAGCTCTGATATCAGAGACTCACAGTTCGCAGCTCTGACAGCAGAGAGGCATGATTCACAGTTCTGATATCAGAGAGTCGCAATTCACAGCTCTGACATCAGAGTGGCGTGATTCAAAGCTCTGACATCAGAGAGTCACAGTTCACAGATCTGACAGCATAGAGGTACGATTCACAGCCCTGACATCAGAGTCACACTTCATAGCTCTGACATCAGAGAGGCATGATTCACAGTTCTGACATCAGAGCGGCATGATTCAAAGCTCTGACATCGGAGTCACAATTCACAGCTCTAACAGTAGAGAGGCACGATTCACAGCTTTGACATCAAGGTCACAATTCAAAATTTAGTCATCAGAGAATCACAATTCCTAGTTCTGACTTCATAGTCACAGTTCACCATCCTTACCTCGGAAAATTACAATCAGGAAGCTGAGCTGTCGGTGCAGTGGCAGGGCTTCTGCTCCAATGCCACCAACCCAGGTTTGTTTGTTTGTTTGATTTGGTTACCAGGTAAGTAGATTAGGCCACATGGCCTCTTTACAGGTATGACCCAGACATAGAATTAAAACATATATACAAAAAAATGTTAACAATACAATAAACACAACACTAGATGTTGGAGCATCAACATGTAAAACATTTACAGCCAGTAATGTTGTGCAAATGTTGCTATAAACATGACAAACCTGTTTCACCAGGGCCATTTGGGGGGGGATTGAGCATACTAGGGGACACTCTCTTCCTCTGGGGAAGGGAGACAGTGTGCTCTGCAGCATGATCACCACCCGGGGTCCACGGGTGGTACCACAGGCAACTGCCTCAGTACCTTTTACCGAGGAGGTAGCAGTGGAACCTAATGAGTACAGTATGTGCTAACTAAAGGCATAAGATAGCCCTAGAGGCCCATGTCAGAAGGGCCCTCCAATTCCGAACACAGCCGCCTTTGGCAATCCAGTCCAACAAAAAGGGTGGAAGATTATAACACAATACTGGAGTAAGTCTGGAGGATGGTGGGTGAGCATGGTAATCCATGGAGAAGACATTCAGGAAGAGCAACAGTTACGGCACGCATCGCAACTTTCTTATCTTCCAAGAATCAATCTTCTATACATTCTCAATAAATGGTCAGAGTACCAACTCAGAGACAGTCCCACCCCACCCCGGACTAGGGAGGCTGTAGCTCAGGACTCACTCAGGATAATAATCCAGTAAGAATGGTCCTGCCAAAGGAGGCATGCTTCTTGGCATGGACATCCAGGGTATGTTGCTTGGTAAAAGTACGCACTGTGCTTGACTGTAAAATATTGTAGTCCTGCATCAGAAAGGTCCAGTAGCTACTCCAAAACTTTTTCAGGTGGATACTAAAGGGGTCCTCGGAGGGTTTGGAGCACCAGATGCAAAGGCGTTTCGACTTGGCTGTGTTTGTCTTCCTGGTGAAAGGTTTATGATTAGCCAATAGCATTTCAGAGACCCTCAGAGATATCTTAAACCTGTTCACTTCTATTTCTTTAGGAGCCAAGCCTGGAGATGAAGGGCGACAGATTGGGTGGAGTAGCTGGCCCTGAGCTTGGGACAGCAAGTTCATCTAGAGTAGTAGAGCCTTGGCTTGCTGACTGAAAGGCAATTTAACAGAGGAAATCATATCTGCTGAAGGCCTGCGTGGGGCCACTAGAATCATCTTGCCCCTTGTGCTTTCAGTTTAAACAGTCCAGCCTGAATGAGAGGAAATGGAGGAATGCATAAAGAAATAGATTGTGCCACAGCATTCTAAATCATCCTGACAGAAAATGCCAGATCCTGGATTTTTTTTTTTTACTTTTTATTTATAGATTTTATGCAGTAAAATAATACAAAACACCCTGTGCGATGCAATACAACCACATGATCACCACATAAAAAGGATATGTAGATACTGTAAGTGATACATTGCTACTTTTGAACAAGAATAGGAGGAATACCATAAATGTAATATTTACTCAGTTTATCAAATGGCTAACACTGCCAGTGCTTAAAACTGTTTAGAATACCACTCTGATTTTACTCCTAATACAGCAAAAAAGGGCTACTGCACCTTTAAATTAATAGCTCTTCAAATCTAGCTACATAATGTCTCCCATTTCACTCTCACAACATCCAACATCTTCTTATTTAATCAAATGTCAGTTGAAAAACTGCCACCCAACCTTTTAATATCGTTAAAACAACACCAAACCTCAAATGTAACCAGATAATGAGGTAAATAACATTTATCACCAACCCATGCTGTAGTCCATTATGAAACGCGTTTAATTGTCCTGTCCAACCTTAGACCGGAAAGAGGAGAAGAGACACACATATTATACAATGGGCACAACAGCAGACCTCAAATTCTCCATCCGATTGGTTGACTGGCACCCTCTCCCATTGTAAAACCTACAATCACCCCGGAAGAAGTGCCAGCCACCGTTCAGCCACATCAGTAACTCATTTCAAAGATTAATCCAAGCATCACCAGCCTGAAAGTCGCAACACAGCAATACCTGCTGAACAGCCGTCCCAACTCCAGTGTGTCAACTCTCATTTCAACTGGCAAACAGCTTCAAATTCATTACCTCCCCAAAACTCATCTATGGGGAAAAAATAACCTGCTCCCCTCCATCCTCATTCCTCCTCTTACCTCATTCCCTGTGTCTCCATCCCGTTTCTTCTCATTGAGACCTGCCTGCTATCAATTTTGAGACACATCGACAGCTCCTCACAGATCTCCCCTGCGCTGCTTTCTGTCACGGAGCCACACACACAGCGCTCAGACCTTCGCTGGAAAAGGGTCGTGACCACATGCCGACTCCATATTATGAGGAACTGTCCCTATCCTATGCCATACTGAATCAGGTACAGGTATCGGTCCGAGTGCTCAAAGAAATGAACACATTAGTTGCGATCACCACTAAACTCACATCTCTTTCGTATTTTTCTTCCAGTTCCTCTCTGGTTTTCCAATAAAAAAAATTACACTGTTAAATATCTAAGACCTACTCAAGAATGAATGTATAGTATACACTGATCTGATCTTAAAACACTAAATAAAAAGAAATCTAACTCTTGTCATGCTGCCCCATGAGAACAGGTACCAAGCAACCACTCGAGCTACCACACACAAAAATCACTTCTACTCCATCTCCGCTCCACCCACCGTCATATTCACCGCTAGCTAACAAACGTGCCTCGGAACACAAAGACGCCACTACTAGAACAAAAAAAAAAATGAAATACAAATGGATACTACATTCACCTTAATAGACGAAATGGAGCTAGAAGAAATGCTCACCATCTTAGAAAAACAAACTCCCGAATCTCCACCAAATGGACTATTTTCTCTGGCGTAGTAACACTTTCACTATTTCTCCTATTTAAAATAAAAAAAAATTACTAAAAAAAAAAAATTACTAAACACAAAATATTAACATTGTATAATAGCAATATCCCACTCGAGGGTGTTGGTGATGCCAGGATTAACCCACCCCTGGGTTATGTTGGTCACTCAGCTACGCCTCATGACCGAACAACACCCCAGGGCATGGGTAAATCCTGGCACGCTTAACACCTCTCATGGTATATTGCTTAACAGGAGGGCCAGACAGGTATCTGGCTGAATATTACAAGGCCATGGTTAGCCTCATTGTGGATGCCTCATGGGATATTTTTAGGGAGGCGCGGGGGAAGGGGCTACTTCCTGCCACCTTTTATGAGGCGGTTATTTGTGTACTTCCCAAACTGGGTAAAGATTTAACCAATTGTGCCTCTTATAGGCCCATATCATTATTAAACTGTGATGCCAAACTCTATGTCAAGGTGTTATCGACCCGCCTGGAGCATCTTCTCCCAGAGATGGTTTACCCTGACCAGACTGGATTTGTTCATGGTCAACATTCTTATCATAATATGCGGAAACTTCTTAACATTTTGTGGGGGGGCTTCTCGGCGCCAGGGATGCACAGCTGTGTTGTCCCTGGATGCCGAGAAAGTGTTTGACTGCATAGAATGGGACTACTTATTTGAAGTTATGGGGAGGTTTGATTTGGGTGACCACTTCGTGGGGATGGTCCGGCACTGTATAGAGTTACAGAGGCCTCCATCTTGGTAAATGGCTCATTGTCTCAGAAGTTTGTCTTGCACATGGGAACATGGCAGGGGTGCCCCCTCTCCCCTCTTTTATTTGCGCTGGCGATAGAACCTTTGGCCATTAGTAGCCAGATCAAACTGTACATAAAGGGTGTAAAGGGCAGGGTGGGATAGATGCAGAAAACATCCCTTTATGCAGATGACATGTTATTGTATGTCGTGGACCCCATGATGTTCATACCCCCTCTTCTGGCTCTAATAGCAGACTTTGCAGAATTTTTTCAACTATAAAATCAATACTGGGAAGTCCAAGGTGCTATTGTTGGGGCAGGGGAGTGAGATACATAAACAAAACAAATGGAGCCTGAGGGTGGCAAATACATCCTTTAAATATCTAGGAATTAATATTGGGCAGGATATCCCCTCTATATATCATCTTAATTATACCCCCCCATGATTCGCACCATGGAGGATGAGTTACAGAACTGGCGTAATATAACCAATTTCCTGGCTAGGCTACATTAACATTCTTAAAATGAACTCCCTACCTCAAATTCTATACCTGCTGCAGATACTCCCATGGGCATATCCAAAACAGATATTAAAAGGCTGGAAAGATCTTTTACATCATTTATATGGCAGGGGAAGAGGGCCCGCACCAGTCTACAGAGACTCAATATGGACGCCAAAAGGGGTGGGCTGAATTTCCCGGACATACAAAACTACTATCTAGCTGTCCAGCCTCGATATATACAGGACTGGGTGCACAACTGAAAAGCTGCCAGCTTGGCTGACTTAGAAGAGGTGGATAGCCCAGGCAGACTTTCTGCTTATTTAGCGAGATTGTGCCGAAAGGCCTACCTGCACCTGAAGCAGACAAATCCCTGGGTAGCCACAGTGTTGGAGGGCTGGGAGGAATTAGACGAATGCATGGATACAGGAAGAGAAGACTGTTGTGTTTCCAATTGCTAGGAATCCTTTCTTTCTCCCTGGACTGAAGGATTTGGGATTCAGGAGGGAGAGGATGGGAATAAAATTTTAGGTCTTCTACAGTCGGGACAGGGTTCCTGTTCATTTGAAAAATGAAGGCAGGTGACAGGTTTGCCTGGATCACACCTATTTAGATTTTACAGTCTAGAGACTACTACAAACAATTTGGCAGGGCCCAGAACATAGATTCCCTCTACAGAAAGTAGAGCATATTGTTATACAGGCTAAAAGGGAGCCAGGAGCTTTATCTCGAAAGCAGCCCATTTGGGGTGGCACTACTTCCCACGTCACTAGCAGAACTCCAAGACTTTGGGAGAGGGACCTCTATAACTTTATGAGTCAAGTATTGGGAACTGATATTATCCTCTCACCAGGGCATACTGCTCTGTAACAAATACAAAGATTCATGCTACAAATTTATTCACAGACTATACTGCCCACCCTTAATAGTCCATAAATATAATCCAGCTGTGTCCCCATGGGCGGCAGGTGCTCACAAGAGCTAGGCTCCTAAATACATTATTTCTGCTCCTGCACTGTCTTACAAGCTTTTTGGAGGGGGATTGCCCATGAAATAGGCATGCTGCTGAACAAGGACCTTCACATGGACCCTGTGCTCCTGCTTTCTGGGATAGAGGGCTTGGGGTCGGAGGAGAGGGGGCACATGCCTCATTGGGTTCGGGTCCTCTTAGTTCTAGCTAGACAATGTATCTTAAATACTTGGGTGTCAGGCCTTGTGCCCATTATACAGCAGTGGCGCCATCTGGTCATACAAGTACTTGCCCTGGAGCAATTGTCTTATATCATGAAGGGGAAAGACGAGACGTTTTTGACAACCTGGGACTCTTTTCTGGCATATCTCTCGTTGGGTGAAGCCCAGATTCTCTGGGAAGGGCTGTGTGATGTCTAGGTGTAAGAATCCTTTGTCCCTCTCCTCCTCCATTCCATCTGGGAATAATTGTACTTGGTGTTAAGAAGTGTATATAGGGAGTTCAAGATACAACCGAAGATTCCAATGTGGGAAGTGTATGAAATGAATTTAGTCCCCCTCACAAGTAGCTTGAGGGGACATCATAGATCCCTTTTTTTACTTTGGCTGACAAGGTACTAAGACAGATGGATTGCTATTACTCTCTTTTTTCTTTCTCTTTCTGTATCTGTATTTTTTCTTAGCAGTCAGGACCCATTCTTGTATATAGTTCTAATTACCTGTTGTGATCTACATTAGGGGCCAGATAGTCAGAAATGCACCAGAGGCAGACACAAGAGGTGCACAGTGCAATTCCACTGTGCCATGTAGCAACTGGCACCGTATTCAAAGGATGTGCACTCACAGGATGCACTTGCGCAACATGGCGAATATTGCACCCGATGCACCATAGCACAACCAGGGATGCACACAGGAGCATGTCATGAAGTGCAATAGCTCTACCAGGGATGCACCAGGGTTAGTCATGAAGCGCAATAGCTAACCAGAACACACAGGGGAGCATACCAAGAAGCATAAGAGCAGCAACCAGGGATGTGCAAGGTGCAGAGGTGCATGCACCAGGACACACATGGAATGGCAATAGGCCCAGCATGTGGCAAGCCACAGAGGTGGGAGGTCCTGCCACCATGTGTGCAGTGTGTGCCAGGAGAGAGGCATGGTAGGAACACAAGGTACACCACCCAGTGCACATGTGGCGGCAATAGGCTCCTGACCATGCGCACCACAGTGGCGCACGGAGGCAGGGAGGTGACACTGGCCACCACTGCACAGGCACAGGCATCCCCTATACGGAGGCTCAGGATACTCCACCTGGAACACAGCCAGCAACACACAGGTGAACAGCACACAAGGCACACCCCACATGCCCAGTAAAGACAGGCTATGGCCACCCCATCCAACCAATGGTGGAATGCCACCAGGTACAAGCCCCCGTCCACCCCAGTCGTACCACACAGCAGCCATGCACACCACTGCAGCATGGCTCCACACACCAGCTGCAAAGCAGACATGGACACAGATGGTTAACCATAAAACAATGTATTGTAACACATATAAAACAACTATATACATATCTACAGGGTACAGGGTAATGGGAACAGGGAATGGTGGGACCACCGACAAACTGGAAGGTCAGGGAAGGGAGGCAGGGGGACAGGGGTAATGCCAACAGAAGGGGACAAGGGAGGACAAGGGTGGGGGCTCAGAGAAGGGGGATGTGATGCAGGCCAATGGGCCCTACGGCTGTCCATGACCCACTGGAGGCCGACGCCGACATCGGCACTGCCGTCTGTGCTGTGACTGTTCTAGAAGGCGTACAACCTGGAGTGTGGCAGTGGTCACCCACAGGATCTGCCGCAGGAGCCTTGCATGGACAACTAGGAGTCAGACACCTAGGACAAAGGAGTGAACATGGTATGAGTGCATGCCCGGAACACTGCAGCCCACCCACCGTGCGCAGCAGGCATCGGTGACATGCACCCCTGGGCCGGCAACCAGCCACCCGCAGTGAGTGCGCCCACACAAGCTGCCTGCCTGGAGAACCACAGCCATGCAGAACACTGCACATCATCACCGCCCATGCACCACACACCACCGCCATGGCTGGCAGGCAACATGGCTAAGCAGCAGGATGACAGTGGCACAGCCAGGACTCGGGTGCACCCACAGCCCACCTGCAGCAGCCACCTACATGTGCGATAGCCACAGAATGGTGCAGTGGACACTGCCAGTAGTGCACAGCTGGAGGGGCCATGCACACAGAGGGCCGTGCCACACCCCCACCCCCGTTGCCCACCCTGCACAACAATGTAGCATGTAACTGCGCCTATCTGCATGCTGTGGCGCACCTTGTACTATCCAGCAGCACCGCCCATGCGGCCTGCATTCTGTGCACTGCTCCCTGCAGTGGCCCGCTCTGTCCCGGCCACAGCACCAGCGAGACAAGACCACCTCCAATCTTCAGGGCCTAGGAGGGAAACATGGAGAAAGACACATCAGTACCTGGCAACACCACAGGCCCCCCCCAGTGCAATGTGACACCCTGCCCAGCGTGTCTGTAGCACAGTGACACAGGGCACCCATGGTGCACCATCACGGCCAACAGAATGTGCAGCCCAGTCCCCCCGGGAGCATGGTGTGCCGGCCATACCACCCCACAGACCGCTGGATGGGAATGAGCATGGGCAATGTGCACTTACCTGGCCGTGGCACGGCACCCCTCCGGACACATGGCTGTAGAGTCCGGAGCCACTCAGGGTCTCTCCACTGCAGGTCCCCATAGCGGTGTCTGCATTGCTTGCCACTGCACCGAGCACCCGTGGCCTCCTCCAGACCATCAGCCACCTCTTGCCACACCTCTGTCCATGGCCTGTTTAGGGGCACCTGCCCAAACAAGGTGCCAGCATGAGGCTCCACGAGGGCCACAAGGTTGACCAGCTACACTTGGGTCCAGTTAAGGGCCCTGGCACTAGTAGCGCGGCATGGCTGCAGCTAAGTCGGCAATCCAAAATGGCACCCAGTAGCGCACATGTCACTTAGCTGGGATGCGCCGCCTCACTGCGATGCGCGCTGTTACAGCGCCATCGCCAGCAGGCACAGGATGCACGATATGGTAACACAGGGCTGCCAAGAAGGTCAAAGGGTAACCATGGGGTCAAGGATCAGCCCATGCACCCTGCACTACAGTGTCATTGGGAACACTATGCATGGTGCGTGGTAGGGTTATGGGGCCACGATGCATGGCCCAATAGTGCATGGGCCCCATGGTACCCATAGGCGCAGGTGTGCCATCAGCATCGTGGTGCCACAGTGCTGTAAGCCGTGATGCCGGCGCCATGTGTGCAATAGTAGCCATGCGCTGTACTGCCTACCACACTTTGTGCATGAGCTGCCACTGCCGCGCGTGATGCAACATCATGTATGCATGCTGCAGAGCCTGTTGCACATGTCACATGGTTGTGCAATGGCTTGAGCATGCGCAACTCCATTGCACAATGCACAACCATGCGATATTCAGCCAGAATATGCAAATCAGCTTATTAGCCTATCCGCAGTGCATCCGCTGCATTAGCATCTCATTACAGTTGCACTTCCCCTCATTTGCATGCGATGCGCTATAAAGGCGCCGCAGGACTGCAGAGGGTATGGACCGGTATTGCAACCTTGAGAGGTATGAAGCACGCTGTAGGGCCGTTGGGACAGTGGAATGGGAGGGTGGTGTGGGACTGAGCAGACTGTATTAATACATGTCTATCTCCACAGGACCAAGCATAACCAATAGAGAGGAGGTTGAGGAGCATGGGCCTGCGTGCAAGCGCAGGCCCAACTTCACCAGGGTGAAGTCAGATGCCCTATTTTAGGCATACCTGGACAAGGAGCGAATCCTGAGTGGCATGACAGGCATCCCACAGGCCCGGGCGACAGCATGGGAGGGTGTGGCCCATGCTGTGAACCAGCAGGGCAGCCACCAACGGTCTGTGCAGGAGTGCAAAAAGAAGGTCGGCACAGACCAGAGAAGGATCAAGGAGAAGGTGGCAGCCATCCGGGCAGCACGTACCACCACAAGTGGGGGTCAGCCGGATGTACCCCAACTGACACCACAGGAGGAGATGCTGGCAGCCACCATGTGACGCAGCACCCTCAAGGGCGTGCCCAGCGGAGGCTTCCAGATGGCTGGCAGACCATCACTGCATGGTAGGACTGGCGATGACAGTGGGAGGGGGGCTGGGGGCAGGGGGGTGACAGCACCACTAATGCAACTGTGTTCCCTTTCAACTCCTGAGCACCTGCAAGCAGTGGCAGGGTTGGGGGTGTGTGCCAAGTGGTGACCCTGGACCCAGAGGGCTGTCCAGCCACCTCTACCAGACTCCGGGGACAGAGCGAATGCAGCCCAGCACCACTGTCCATCCAGATGCCTGTGACGCGGTTGCGGACGCAGCGCCCTGGCTGTTCCAGCTTGATGCCAGGCATGGCATCCGTGTGCCGAGATACAGATTGCGGTGGGATCCAGGACCGATGACGGCGACACCTTCATCCTGGACAGCAATGTTGTTGGCGCAGAGGAGGCACCCATACCACACACCCACCATGGCAGCACAGATGGTGACCTGGTGGATGTTGCCTGCACACTGGCCACTGTGGCTGGCATCGCCGAGGCTGCCACTGGTGTGGCACTGGCTGGCGGTGCTGGTGGTGCAGTTGCGCCGGTGTTACCCTGTGCATAGCGGCCGGATGGGGCAGCAGTGGTGGCTCAACAGCATCAGAGGAGGGCCTGGGGCAGCGTCCACCAATGGTACACCAGAGACGACCAGTCCCAGGAGGGGGCTGCCATGCAGCACCCACCTTCACAGGGGCGCTAGGTGGCAGGGGTCAGGCTACACCTGTGAGTCGGCATGATGCTCATGAGCCCCAGGTGTGCTGACCCCTTGACGAGCACACCCGCCTGCTCTGGGCCTCCGCTGAGCAGCAGGTGCTGGTCGTGGCAGGTGTGTGCACTCTGTGCAGAGCTGTGCCAGGCAGCAGAGCAGAGGGCCAGAGACTTTGACCTGCTCCTGACTGAGAACAGGCATATGCAGGTGGACACAACCGCAGCCATGGATCAGCTCACTGCTGTGGTCGCAGCCGGCCTGGCACCACTGGCCTCCTGGTGCATGGCCATCCCACGACACCCCATGGAGTGCGCTTTCCACCCCTCGGTCATGGCGTGCAGCGACCCCACTGTGTCAACACCGGATACTTTGTGGCATCCCGAGCATGTCTGGAGCGGGCATGTTTGGGAGCCTGCAGACACCTGCAAGGACCGAGTCGCATTCCCGCAGTGTCACTCCTGGGGACCATCTGTGACACCCCTGAGGTTGATGCTCAGCCTGTGTCCTCCGGTGTTCCTAGCAGGGCCATCCCCATGTCCACAGCAGCTGTGCTACCATGCAGCATTCGAAATGACCACCTCTGCGTTTACTGTATGCTGCTGCCCTGTGTGCATATTGGTGTGGCATGTGCGCGCGTCGTCCATGGGCATGGCATCCATGGTCAACACTGCACATGGGTCCTGTGCTCACCCGCCTGGCTGCTGGCCACTGTAGCGTGTGCATGATGATGCCAGCATAGCGCTGACTGCCACTGTGCACCAGTGCTTAGCATCTAACACACGCCCGGTGCCCGCCTCTGGGCATGGGCATGGTGGGTCCTGTGTACATGTACGTGTGTGTGTGTGTGATGATGTGTGGAGGGGTGTGGGTGGGGTGTGCAGAGATGTGCTGCGTGCTGCCATGGTGTCCAGACCCACGCCTGTCCACGCTCCACTCCGGATGTCCCGGGCACAGGGCCCGCCCATGCATGCCTGTTTGCTGTGACATAGGCCCTGGGCAATGCTTGTGGCCATGTTCACCTACCTGCACACTCCATAGTGCTCCTCTCTGAATGTGTCCCAGTGCTGCTGGGCCATCCTGGTCAGCCGGGGATCCCTTCGCCCAGGGGCTGCCCACCGCCTCAGGCCTGGCAGCCACGCCATCCCCACTGCTATCCCCTTGACCTCAACAGCTATCCCACAGTCGGTGGCCATGTTGTGTAGTATACAGCAGGCCAAGAATAGGCCACAGGCCTTTGAGGGGCTGTACTCTAGGGCACCACCAGACCTGTCCAGACAATGGAACCAAGCCTCCAGCAGCCCAAACACCCGCTCAATGATGTTCCATGTGCTGGCATGTGCCTCATTGTATTGCACCTGTGCTGGGATCTACGGCCGCCGGTATGGGGTGAGCAGCCAGGGCCAGAGTGGGTATCCACTGTCACTTGTGTGTAGAGATGTCTGGTTAGCATGGTGGACCATGTCACTGCACCCCCCGGCCATCCCGCCCATACCCCCTGGCACCCCTGCCCCAGCATCCCCCACTTCCTGCCCTGTTGTTCCTGGCTTCCCGCTTCCACAGCATACTCACTGACTAGGTGGCCAGTGGGGATGTCCCCACTCTCGAACCTGTGGCACAGTGCTGACTGTTACCAGATGAAGGCATCGTGTGCTCCCCCAGGGTGTGTGGCACAGACATTGGTGATGTGCCCCCTGGCATCACACACCACCTGGCAGTTGACACTATTGTAGCCCTTCCTGTTTATGTACTCTACCCCCTCCAGGTCAGGTGGTTCGTGGATGCCGACATGGGTGCAGTCGATGGCCCTTAGCACGCCAGGCAAACGTGCCACCCTGTAGAACTCCTGCATGTTCGCCAGCGCCTACCTGTGTGCTGGGGAATGGATGTACTCTGCAGCAAGTGGCAGCAGTGCACTAAGGAATTGAGTGAGGAGCTGTGAGCGACCGACTGGGTTATGCCTGTGGTGTCCACTGTTGGTCTCTGGAAGGTACCCGTGGCGAGCAGGCACATGACAGCCGTAATCTTTGTCTCCACCGACAAGGCATGGCTCTGTCTTGTGGGTGCCTATCTCCTCACTGCACAGCTCACAGAGCCACTTCAGAATTGCCTGGTCCAGGTGGTACCAGCCCACAATCTCTGTATCACTGTACTGTTCAAAGGTGGGCGGCACGGTATACCTGTTCTGGGGCGCATTTCGCCGACGGGCCCGCTCCACGGCCGCGCCTGGTCTGCAAGCTGCCTCCTCACACCCTCATTACTGCCGCCATCTGTAAAATGGCACTGGCCATGGCCTGGATTGTACTCCCCCCTGGGCGTCTCTCTCCCCAGGACTCCCCGACTGTGTGCTGCTGTCCTTGCCCCTGCACTGGGCACACCTCTGTTTCATGGCTGCCTGGCCAGCGGTCTGTGTGCTGTGGCATCCGCCTCCCAACTGTCAAGGCCCCTGTGCTGCCCCTCCTGTACTGAGTGTCACTAGCACTCGCTACGTGTTGCCTTGGATCCTGTTACATGCCCACACACACACACGCACACACACACACACGCCCTCTCATTAACTCTGGCAGTGTCACACCCTGGTCCACACTCTGTGCCTCCCAGCCTGCCCTTTCTATCTGTGGTCCTTCCTGCTGTGCAGCCTGCCCACTCACTCTCTCACTCTCCCTCTATGTGGCTCCTCTCTGGTGCAAGCCTCCTTCCCTCACTTGCTCCCTTTGTATATGGGCTCATGTCTGCTCTGCGCAAGTCCCATTTGCTCCGCGCTTGCGCCGTCTGCCTGCTGTTGAATATCACACTGTGCCACATATTCATGGCTACACCCCCTGCACTTGCGCATGCATTCATTGCCATTGCACACTGGTGCATTGCAGCTTGCGCTGTGCATCTGCTGCAGCTGAATATCGCTCTCCGGCGCATTGGTGGGGTTGCACCGGCGCAACCCTGTTGCACATTGCGCAACTGCTCTGAATATCCAGCCCTATGTGTACTTTGTGATGGATTGTTTGTGGCTGTATCTGCAAAATATTTTAATAAAGAATATTATGCAAAATACGTTGATGATAGACCAAATCTACTCTTAGGAAAGGAAAGTATGTGGGTTTACAAATTGCACTGCATTAAACTTGTAGGACTAAACGACAGATGGGACTTGAAGCCCTTTTTTAAACATAAATGATTTTCTCTTTCATCTTTTTGAATGAAATGACTTATTTTATTTACTAATTAATTTATATTCTTCTTTCTCCCCTTCTACTCTCTACAGGTTACTCATCTGTAAGAGATTACCTAAGTCTCTGTGTTGGATGTTGCCTCGTTGGGACTGCCCACATCTGGTATGAGACACTTGTGGTCTATACTTAAAAGAGGTTTTGAATTTCAAGTTGCCATGATGAGATTCTAAAAGTCCAGTGACAATAGTTTCCTTTCTTTTTTCTTTCATCTTACACCTAACAACTGTCAATTATGGATGGCGCTTTTAGCAGCCTTATACAAATATGAAAATAAATTACAAAGACAGGTTCTAACAAGCATTTGTCAATGCCGAATGTTTGCTTGCTGGCATTAGTATTGGAAGTGCAGGAGTTAGAGAGATGCAGAATAGGAATGGCAGTGAAGGACTGAACTGACGCCAACCCCACCTCCACCCTGTAGAGATGGACAGGCATTGGGGTGTGCCTTTGAGTCATCGCCCATAACGCTCACGCCATTTCACCTCACCCTACCCTGCAGACACTGACAAGTGTTGAGGTGTGCCTTGGGGTGTTCAGGCTCTACAATCACTCCACCCATAAGGAAATATGCTGAAATGGGTGCAGAGGAGAATGGGGTGAACTTGGGGCCAAAGAGTCCAAGGCACACCTCGATGCCCGGCCACTGCTGGGTGGGTGGGGGGTGGAATGGCGTGAGTATTACTGTCGACAATCCCAAGTCACACCCCTGATGCCTGTCAGTCCCTACAGGGTAGGGTGTTATGGTTGGAAACCCTAACGCCCTGGGCATTTCTTGGTATTTTCACTCCAAGTTTTCAACATGGGCTTTTTGTGACCCCACCGCATGAACACGTTATCAGTACGTTAGCCGAAAGGTGATTTTGCATAGCAACTGTGCCATTTGGAGCCACAGGTGCGAAAACACATTTCAAGTAGGATGTGAAAAATGACAGTTGTACAGTTCATGAGGAGGTGTAAAAAATGGTAATGTTTGAAAATCTGGAGTGAAAATATAAAAAAAATTGGTGAAGTCACGAGCGTGCATCAAAACTGCACAACTCACACCCGTAATGCAATTATGTGGGAGATTTTTTACACCAGATTTTCAACATACGCATTTTGGGACCTCTGCTCATGAACAGTGGCACTGTGATTTTCTTACTCTGTCCCAAACGTTGATTTTGCACAGCAACCATGCCCATTGTGTGCCACAGGGGCGAAAACATGCTTCAGGCAGGATGTGAAAAATGACAGCTGTACTGTTCATAAGGAGGTGTGGAAAGATGGCAATGTTGAAAATCTAGAGTGAAAATATTAAAATTTCAAGTTACAGTGTGCATGGGAACTGTGCAATGCACGCTGGTAACAGTCATTTTTAATTTTTCACTAAATTTACAACATAGGCTTTTTGGAGCCCACTCATGAACAGTGACACTGCTATTTTGTTAATCAGTCCCAGAAGGCGATTCCATGCAGTGACTGGAAAATCACCTTTCGGGACCGAATAATGACATGACAGTGACTGAGTTCATGAGATGGGGTCCCAAGAACCCCACGTTAAAAATTTGGTGCCAAAAGTCGCAAAAATGGCCGACATATCCACCTAAGTTGAAAACCCCATTTATGCCATTATACAGCTTATCAGCATTTCTACAGTTCGCGGTTGGCTTTTGAAGAGTGCAGACATTCCCCGGCCCAACGGAGATTGCAGCACCGGACTCAGAGGTAAGTATGGAGTGAGGGGGTGCAAAGAGTTGGGGTGCACACTGGGGAGGGGACCGGACAGCAGGGACCATTTTCTTTTTCATAGGTGTGAGAAACAGTTTGGGTGATGTTAGCCACACTGGGGTGGGCCCCAGTGTGGCACACAGTGGGGTGCAGTGACATGGAAGAACACTTAGGGTGGGCTCCCAGTGAACCACACAATCTTGGGGGGGGTTAATCCTGCCGACAGAGGGGTTGGACACCCCCATCGGCAGATTGGGGACAGGGCACTGAAGCCAACAGTGATTGGGCCCCATCGGCAATCATGTCTGTGTTTGGGGTAGGGATGATGCAGATGGGGATTGGGCTCCCCCATCGGCAAATGAACTGGGAAGGGGGCATGCCGACAAGGGGATTGGGCAGTGGGGTGTAGAAAGAAGTTTCAGATCTGCACACCAATTAGACCCATTGCTACCTCCCACAAATGTTCGGGCCAACTACCCCTTTCCCACTGTCCATGCCTTGTTTGTGCTCTCCCGACACAAGCGCCATTTTCTTTGTGTTGTATACCAGCACAGCACACCACTAGCCATACTACCACTTTGGATACAAGAAGAATCGGTATTTATATAGCTCTTTCATACAAGTGTATCCCAAAGCACTGTACAAGCAATGCTAGACTGGTAGTGAAGTGATTGAATGTGTGGTGGCAGCCATATCACACATCAGCACCCACACACAGCCTGAACAATTGCAAACAATATTGCATTGTGGCAAGCTTCTGTACCACATCAAGGTAGCCAGTCCCACAGAGGTCCATTCACACACCGCTAGCCACACCACCAACAGTTGTCAGACTAACAGACTGGCGTTTGGTTACAATATTGCATTGTGACAAGCCTCTGTACCACCATCAAGGTAGCCAGTCCCACAGAGGTCCATTCACATACCACTAGCCACACCACCATCAGTTGTCAGACTAACAGACTGGCGTTTGGTTACAATATTGCATTGTGACAAGCCTCTGTACCACCATCAAGGTAGCCAGTCCCACAGAGGTCCATTCACATACCACTAGCCACACCACCAACAGTTGTCAGACTAACAGACTAGCTTTTGGTTACAGTATTGCACTGTGACAAGCCTCTGTACCACCATTAAGGTAGCCAGTCCCACAGAGATCCATTCACACACCACTAGCCACACCACCAACAGCTGTCAGACTAACAGACTAGCTTTTGGTTACAATATTTCATTGTGACAAGCCTCTGTACCACCATTAAGGTAGCCAGTCCCACAGAGGTCCATTCACACAGCACTAGCCACACCACCAACAGCTGTCAGACAGTTGTCAGACTAACAGACTGGCCGTTGGTTACAATATTGCATTAATGCGAGCCCCCGGAAAAAACAGCCATGTCTGACATGCCGCAGGCAGGCACCCCATGTTCATTCTGTAACATCAACAAATGAATGCCGAGTGACTTGACCTGTATGGGTGCGATTGTTCTATAGCTGTTTACAGCTGCAATTTAGAAAATTGAAAGCGGCAGCTGGAGCAGTCAGTTACCGGAGGGGTCAGTCTGATTTTTCTACAGTGCAGCAGTAAATAGTATTACATGCTACAAAACATTGCACCCATACAGGTCAATTGAGTGCACACTCACCATTCATTGGCAGACATCACAAAGTGAGCATGGGGTACTTGCCTGGGGGCCAGGGGTGTTCAAATCAAAACTTTCATTACTTGCCCAGCCATGCCTGTAGCTAAATGTTCACTTGCCCTTTATTAATTACAATGACATTTTTTTGTACTTGCTCTTCAGTGAAATTTACTTGCCCTGGACAGGGGCATGAGATTTGCACACCACTGTTGGGGTGTGCACGCAGCAGGTTCAGACAGTCTGTTCTTCTGGGGTACACATTCAGGGTGCTATAACTTTTTTGGGAGGGAAGCGCATGCAGTTTCTAATACCCCTCAACACTGGAGCAGGTCAGCTACTATATATGTTTGAAGGTGACTGGTTACCTAACAGCGTGCACCTGCTCTGTACTGGTTTTATGCTAAAACAAGATAAAGAATTGTAATGCAACAAATAAAAATGGTAAACACATGACCTTTGGGTTACAAACAATGCCCACAGCCTAGAGGGTAGTTGGTACAAGATAAATAGAACAGCACAGGTCAAAATTAAGTTTTGCAGCCACTCGCCAGCAGGGCCAGTCAGTGGGAAAATCTACTAGCCTCACAGACTTTTCCCACAGGCACAGCTGTTTTATGTATTGAAATGTCACCTTCCAGTACAAGCCCGCAGGGCTTGTCAGTAAAAATTCTTACTGGCCAGATGCAAACTCTACCAGCATTTTCGCTAGTGGGCCAGTGGGAGAGGGATAACCCCATACTTATGTAATACCCCCACCAGCCCCCCTTCTTTAACTAGCAGGGCTGCTCCTCTCACCACAGACGACTAGGGAAAAACGAGAAGGGTGGGGGTTACATAAGTTAATACAGATTTGGAAAACAGAAAATGGCCGCCATTAGGCTAGATGACTTGACCACACACTAGAACAGTTAAACCAAGTGTGGCTACATGGCACACAACTTGGGGATCAATTACCATGGCCAGCAACCCAGGTCCCTGAGAGAAAGTGTTTGCTCACAATTATGCTAGGTTTGCACTTCTGGACAGGGGCATCCAAGTAAATCCAGACACAAAGAAGCAATAACAATACTGTCCAAACCAGGTTAGGATTCTAGAGTGTGGCTTTTATCCACATAACAAAGTAGGAATAATCACAAAGCGAAGATGGACCCCCATAGGGCTACACATACTGGTATTGCAGATCCTCCAGGGTACAGAAGTTCCTGAATTCCCATTTAGCATAAGTAGAAGAAACACAAAACAGCGAACACCCTGGTTCTGAAATGAGATTGGCACACACGCCAGAACTGGTACATTTCCCATCGACTAGGCACACACGGCCAGTACTAGGACACTTTCCCATATTTCATGAGGAATGAAGGTGGTACACACAACCACAAAGGAGCACGTCCAGGCTCAGGAACTTTTAAAACCCACCATACTGGAGTAAACTGAGAGAAAACAACCCACATGCAGGGGTAATTACTTCCATTAGGCATTGGCCAGTTGCACTAAATGAGAAAGTACTGGTGCCCAAACTGAACCTGGAGAGGTAAACAGGGTCACTTAAGATGGGGGGGGGGTCTCCCATTTTTTGCTTCCAAGTTTATACTCGGCCATTCATCTGGTAAAAAACACCACACAACTGTAGAAAACTGTAGATGCTGTTTTGAAATGCATTTCACACTTAACATACTACACACACACACACCTAAGAGGTGTCAGAAGTTAAAAGTTCTGTACTTGGACGGTCACATACTGGACTCCAATGTAGACAGACACTTTCAAAACACAGAAAGTCTAGGTGACTGAGTCCCTTTGTCAGAGAAATTCACCCCTAGGTAGTGCAGGTGCCCCTCCTGGGCTTACTCAAAAGAAAAGTTGTACTCACAACACAGAAACACAGAAACATAAACTTTGACGGCAGATAAGGACCGCTTGGCCCACCTAGTCTGCCCATTTCCCTACCTACAGGGTTAGCTGCAGATCCTAGTTAACCAACAGCCTATTTCTTCCTACCCCCCACAAAAATTGCCCTATGTCTGTCCCACGCATTCTTGAATTCTCCCACAGTTTTAGGCCCCACAACCTCCTCAGGAAGGCTGTTCCATGCGTCCACCACCCTCTCTGTGAAAAAATACTTCCTCACATTGCCACTGAACCCCCCCCCCCATCTTCAAATTGTGTCCCCTTGTTCTTGCACATCTCTTTTTCTGAAAGATGCTACCCTCTTGGACTTTGTTGAGTCCACTGAGGTACTTAAAAGTTTCTATCATGTCGCCACTCTCCCTCCTTTCCTCAAGGGTACACATATTAAGCTCCTTTAGTCTCTCCTTGTATGGCTTCTCTTGCAGACCCTGCACCATTTTAGTTGCCTTCCTCTGGACTGCCTCTATCCTGTCTTTGTCCTTGCGGAGATGGGGATGCAGTACTCCTGATGGGGTCTCACCAACTGTCTGTACAGAGAGATAGCAACTTCCTGTTTTCTGCTGCTGATGCCTCTCCTATACATCCCAGTATCGTCCAGCCCTCCTACTGCCTTCTCACATTGCTTGCAACCGTAAGGACATCTGATATGATTACCCCAGGTCCCTTTCCATTTTTGTTGTTGTTACTACTCCCCCCACACTGTGTAATCTTCCACTGGGTTTTTGTTTCCCAGGTGCATTATTTTGCACTTCTTTAAGTTGAATCCAAGCTGCCATACTTCTGACCATTCCTCCAACCTTGTCAAGTCCCTTCTCATCCTTTCCATGCCTCCTTGTGTATCAACCCTGTTGCAGATCTTTTTGTCATCTGCAAAGAGGCATACTTTTCCTTCCATTCTCTCTGCAATGTCACTTATAAAGACATTAAAAAGGACTGGACCCAGTACTGAACCCTGTGGAACCCCACTAGTAACCCCTCTTTCTTCAGAGTGGACTACATTTACAATTACCTTTTGTGTCCTGTTGTCCAGCCAGTGTTTTACCCAGGCTACTACCCTGGGACCCACTTGCAGGCTGGTTAATTTGACTATTAATCTTTTATGTATGACTGTGTCAAATCCCTTGCTAAAGTCTAGGTAGGCCATGTCCACAACCCCTCCCTGGTCTACTACTTTGGTCACCCAGTCCAAGAAATCATTTAGATTCAACTGACATGACCTTCCGGCTGAGAACCCATGCTGCCTTGGGTCTTGTGCCCCACTGGCCTCTAGGTACTAACAGTTCTTTCCTTCAGAAGTGATTCCATCACTTTCCCTACCACAGAGGTCACACTGACAGGTCTGTAGTTTTCTGCCTCTGTCTTTGTCCTATTTTTGTGAAGGGGAATCACATCTGCCTTCCTGCAGTCCTCAGGTACCACACCATCCTCCCATGATTTGTTAAAAGGGGTAGTCAGTGGTTTCACCAGTTCTCCCCTTAATTCTTTTAGAATTCTGGGGTGAATTCCATCAGGCCCCATTGCTTTGTCCACCTTCAGTTTTAGGAGTTCTTTCAGAACCCTCTCTTCTGAGAAAGGACTGGGATCAAGCCCCATCCAGAGTACTTCTGTTAACTGGATAGGCACTTCCTCCTCCTCTTTTGTGAATACTGAGCAGAAATATTCATTAAGTATCCCTGCTTTTCACTGTCCCTCTCTGCCCACCCACCATCCATTTTATTCAGCCTCACTATCCATCCTTTGTCTTTCTACTCTCCTGATGTACCTATAAAAGGTTTTATCCCCTTCTTAACTGGAGTTGGCTATCTTTTTCTCAGTTTGGGCCTTTGCTATTCTGACTTCCCTCCTGCTTCCTTCTGCCTTAACTGGTACAGCTCTCTGTCCTGCTCCTTCTGTGTTTCCTTATACTTCCTGAATGCTATATTTTTCTCCCTGACCTTCCCCGCCACCTCTTTTGAGAACCATAGTGGCTTTTTCTTTCATTTTGATTTGTTTATTTGCTTCACACAAAGGCTTGTTGCCTCTGTGATGGCAGTTTTGATGTTTCTCCATTGTTGCTCCACCCCTCCTTCTAGCCTGTTTGCTAGTGCTTTTCTAAGGCACTCTCCCACCTTGCTGAAGTCAGCCCTCCTGAAGTCCAGTACTCTCACTTTTGCATGGCTTGACTCTGTAGTTGAGTTTGTGGTCGCTTGTTCCCAGATGGCTACCCACTTCTAGATCTGAGATCCTCTCATTGTCCCTATTTGAGAGTATGAGGTCTAAGATTGCTCTGTCACGAGTGGGTTCCAAAACTAGCTGTCTGAGGCATGCCACCTGTAGGGCATCGAGAATGGCCCAGCTCTTGGATGTGGCTGCAGCAAATGTGCTCCAGTTAACATCTGGTATGTTCAGGTCTCCCATCAATGGTATCTCCCCTTTCTCTGCCATCCTATGAATGCCTTCTATCATATCCTTGTCCATCCTCCGACATGGGGATCTGTATACAACCCCTGTGTGGATTGTGGTGCCATTTCCAGTCTCTAAGGTGACCCACAATGCGTCCTCTCCTCCCTGTTTACTCTTTTGTTCAGTTGCCTTATTCCTTCCCTTACATAGAGAGCTACTCCTCCCCCTCTTCTCCCCTCCCTGTCTCTCCTGTAGCTTGTGTACCCTGGTATGTTAACATCCCAGTCATGGTTCTCTGTGTACCATGTTTCCGTGACTGCTACGATATCCAGGCATCCCTCTTCCATCAAGGCCACCAGTTCAGGGAGCTTGTTGCCCAGACTACGGGCATTGGTACTCATTACCCTCCATTTCCTGATGGCCTTACCCCTTTTTGCCCCGTCACTGTCCTTATTGCCTTTGTCACTTTCTCCATTTACCCCTGCCCTTCTCCCAGTCGACATCTCTAACTTGGTGTTTACCTCACTAACTACCCTGATTTATTTTTGGTTGGGGGCTAGGATTTCCCTGCTCCTTTCCAGTGCCTCCCCCCTTGGCTAGTTTAAATGCTTGCCAATGAAGCATTTAAACCTATCACCTAGGATCCTGGTTCCCCTCCTGGAAAGATGCAGATCATCCCTCCAGTATAGGCCTGCATCACTCCAGGTGTACCCCCAGTCCCCAATGAAGCCAAATCCATGAGCTCTGCACCAGTTTTTCAACCACTGATTGAATCCCATGGTGTGGAGCACCCTAGCCTCACCTATGCCATAGACAGGCAGCACCTCCGAGAAGGTTACCGTGCATGCTACTTGTCTAAGGCCCCTCCCCAACTCCACTAACTCTTCCTGCACTGCTCTGATCCCTTTCTTAGCAAGGTAATTCATCCCTGGCAGACAATGACATCTAGCTCCCTCCCTGTGCAGCTGCTCCGCGTTCCTGAGGATTCGCCTCTGTCCCTCCAAGCCATGGCGCCCAGGCAGGCATCTTACCTCCTCTCCCTTCCTCCCCAGTTCTACCTTCCTAACAATGGAGTCGACCACCATGAGTTGTTTCCTTCCCTGTGGGGTCCCATGCCACCCTCCTGTGGGTCTCCTTTGTGGAGCTTCTCAGCATCCTCCTTGGTCTCCACTGCAGGTGCCCCATAGAGGAACCACATTTGCCAGAATGGCATATGAATTGTGGAGGTACAACTGGAAGGATGCACCTCTGTTCCACCACCTCACCCTCTCTCTCTGAGCCCACTGTGGTCCAACCGCTCCTTTTTCTTGGCAACCTCTGAGGCAACGGCAGTGGCCCTGGTGGCCCTGGATGGGAAAGGAGGTCCCACAAATCCTGGCCAACTCAGCCTGGATATGAGCAACCTCCTCCCGCAGCCCAGAGAGGTGCCTGCAGATGGGACAACACCACATCCTCCAGATCCAGAACATCTCCCAGAAGACTGCTGCTCCACAACCACTGCACTGCACCACTCCCATCATGTCTTATTTCTGGCCCTTCACTGTTGTTTGGAATACTTACCTTTCCTCTGTTTATTTTTTATTTTTGTCCCTGCTTACTTACTGGCTCTGTGCTCTTTAAGCCCCTGGTCTTCCTGTTCTGAGACAAGAAGATTCTATATTTCTCAGTAGTCTCCTTACTTGCTCAGATGCAGACCTCCAGCAGCTAGGGGGAATGGAGAGCTACTCTTGTCCATCCAGGATGGTGAATCTGGAGGATCTGTGATCACTTACTTCCTGCTCCCAAACAGGAAGTTCCTGTTGTCAGTCAAATCCTGTGCCTATAAAAGTAGAACTGGCTTTGGGTGGAGGGGAGGGAAGGAGGGCATTATAGTCCCGGTAGAGAAGTACAGTCACAACAGCAGCTCCTTCATCCTGGAGCTGCTGCTGATGATGTCAAAGGCAGCTTCACCAAACAGACTGGACTGAGGGGATAGCCCCTGAATCCTGGAGTTCGCCCCATCCCTCCTGGGATGGGGCAAAGGAAAACCCACTTAGCAAGGTCTCCACCACTTCAGACACTGTCTTCTATGTTCTTCTTCTAGGGTGAGAACAAACTACCCAGAACTAAAGAGGTAGCTCTATGTCAGAGCTGACCAAGGAGCTGCACATCAAACTGCAGCCTCCTCCTGGAACTCACACTCCAAGACTACTGAGCATTCTACTCTAGCTGACAACTGCTTGCCAGAGTGTGGCTTATGCTGCTGCGAGAGTTCTAAGAGTACATCATCACTCCAGCTCAGCTGAGACTGAAAATAGAGTGAGATAGTGTGAAACCCATTTACCTGGCATTTCACAAGCCGTCTTCTCTGCCTGCCACTGATTCTAACTGGGATCCTAGTAACCCCTGGGAACAAGGGGGTTACGCTGATTTGAAAGACAGATTCTTAAGAAGTTCAGTCAGCACAGCAAGTAATACCAATGTATAGGCACCTTTTCCACTAGTCAATAAATTCTCTATGGTACAAGGAGGTACCTTGCTTTGTCGTAACATATCCAGGGAACACCTGACAAACATACAGTACATTGGCCAGTACTCCAGACAACGCAAGGTACCACTTTGTACCTTACAGAACTTATTTGTTGATGAAATTAGGTGCAGATGCATTGGTATTACTTGCTGTGCTGCCTGCCCTGAACTTGTTAATAAAGAACCTTTCTTGTACATAAATATGGGGTTATCCATGTCTTTTCTTCAACCAACTCCCTCCCAGTTGGACAACATACATTTTCTTAGAGTCTGCACATTCTTCAACAGCTGTGCACAGTTACAAACTTATATTCAGATACCCACAACAGCAAAAAAGGTAACGGCACCAAGTTGTATTGAAATTGGGGTGCTTGCATTAGATAGTAAACTTGGTAAAACAAATCAAGCACCCACCAAGCTAGCTAGCTATTGTTAAAACAGTAAGTGCATACATCTCATCTCATGGCTGAGCTGATGATATATGCACTTAGTATTTTTGCTTAAATAAAATGTTGATACTCCCCCCCCCCATTAAAGCATTTTTGTGACTTACGGTGGGCGCTTGATTTGTTCTTTTTATGCTTGCTTGCATGCATGTGCAAGAAACATACTGCCACCATACGAGTTTTTGTAGGTGTGCCTCCCACTTCCTTTTATATGCTGCTGCACCACACCAGTGAATGTCAGAGCAGTCTATGACAGCCGTTCAGATGCAGTGGCATACAGTTGAAAGCAAAAAAACACTGCAGTCAGCGGTGGTAACATGTAGGCAATTTGCATACTGCCGTCGGCAGGTAATTTATATATTGCCGTCAGCAGTATACAAAGTGCCTACACTCTGCGCTGCATCCGCATAGCTGTCATAGACAGCTTGGTTTCTGTCTTCTCCCCCCCCCAAGTAGTACACTGGGTGCCCACCCCAGCGTGCTTTTATGCGCCTCCCTCAAGACACCATATGGCCAACAGGGGTGTCCAATCCCCATCGGCTTCACTGCCCCCCCAAAAGACTTCCGGTGCCATGCTGGGAGCCCACCCCAGCGTGGCAAAAATATGGCCCGCTGGGGGGCCCCAATCCCCCATCGCTCCACTGTACGGTTTATACCCCCAAAACCAGAGTTCCATGTGCCACTCTGGGAGCCCAACCCAGAGTGGCAGAAGTCCATATGGCTGATGGGGGTGCCCAATCCCCTGTCAGCTCCACTGGCCCCCCCCAAAAAAAACCTTTCAGCTGCCACGCTGAGAGCCTACCCCAGCGTGGCAAAAGTCCCACCTAGTCTAAACAAACATAGAAATACCTGTAAAAAAAAAAAAGGTCCTTCATTGACCGTCTCGCCCCTCCCTCAACCGAATCCCACCCCTGCACCCCCCCCCCCCACACACACACACACCCTCAACCCCATACTTACCTCCGGAGGCCGGCACGATGATCTTTGGTGGACCGGGAACACATCTGCACTCTTCAAAGCCGACCACAAACTGAGGAAATGCCAGTAAGCTGTATAATGCAATAAATGTGTTTTCAACTTTGGTGCATATTTTGGCCATTTTGAGAATTTTTCACCAAATTTTCAACATGGGGTTCTGGGGACCCACCTCATGAACTCAGTCACTGTCATTTGTTATTTGGTCCCAAGGTGATTTTGCAGTCACTGCCGGAACCACCTTTCGGGACCAAATAATGAAATGACAGTGTCACAGTTCATGAGGTAGGCCCCCAAAAACCCTATGTTGAAAATGTGGTGAAAAAATTCCCAAAAATGACTGTTTTACTAGGGTGCATTGCGCAGTTCCTACGCACACTCGTAACTTTGAGAATTTTTAATATTTTCAGTCCATATTTTCAACATTGCCATTTTACCACGCCTTCTTATGAACAGTATAGCTGTCATTTTTCAAATCATGCCCAAAATGTGTTTTCGCACATGTAGCACACATTAGCACGGTTGGTGTGCGAAATCAATGTTTGGGACACATTAAGAAAATCACAGTGACACTGGTCATGAGAAGAGGTGGTAAAATGGCTATGTTGAAAATTTGATGACAAAAGTCCATAAAATGACTCTGTCACAAGCATGCATTGCACAATTTCCACGTATCCTCGTAAGTTCACGAATTTGTAATATTTTCAGTCCAGATTTTCAACACTGACATTTTTCCACACCTCCTTATGAACAGTACAGGTGTCATTTTTCACACCCTGGCTGAAATGTGTTTCCACACTTCTGGCACAGAATAGCATGGTCACTAAGGGAATTTAGTGTTCGAAATAGATTACGAAAATCACAGTGACACTGTCCATGAGTGGAGGTGCAAAAATGCCTGTGTTGAAAATCTGCTGTAAAAAAATCCCCAAACTACTTACATTGCGGGTGTACGTTTCGCAGTTCCTACGCATGCTCGTGACTTCACCAGTTTTTGTATATTTTCACTCCAGATTTTCAACAATGCCATTTTTTACACCTCCTCATGAACAGTACACCTGTCACTTTTCACATCCTGTTCGAAATGCGTTTTTGCACCTATAGTGCCAAATGGCATAGTCGCGCTGCAAAATCTCCATTCATGTAACAAACTGATAGTGTCACTGTTCATGCGGTGGGGTCACAAACAACCTATGTTGAAAACATGGAGTTAAAATACCAAGAAATACCCAGGGCGTTAGGGCTTTCGACCATAACTCCCTACCTTGTAGGGACTGACAGGCATCAGGGGTGTGACTTGGGATTGTCGTCAAGTAATGCTCATGCCATTTCACCCCCACCCTGCAGCCAGTGACAGGCATCGAGGTGCGCCTTGGACCCTTTGTACCCTGAGTTCACCCCATTCTCCTATACTACGCCCATTTCAGCATATTTTCTTATGGAATGAGGTGAATGTAAAGGCGAAACACCCCAAGGCACACCTCGGCACTTGTCAGTGTCTGTAGGGTAGGGTGAGGTGAAATGTCGTGACTATAATGGGTGACGACCCAAAGGCATACCCCAGTGCCTGCCCATCTCTGCAGAGTGAGGGTGGAGTTGGCATCAGTGCAATACTTCAATGCCATTCCTATATTGCATCTGTCTAACTCCTGCACTTCCACTGCTAATGCCAGCAAGCAAACATTCGGCATTGACAAATGCTTATTTTTACAGGCACAGGCATACTGTACACACCTCTACACAGGCACTCTTAACCACACACCTCTTCCAGAACTCTGCTTAACAATCTGCAATTTGTTGTGAAAATGGAGCAGCCAGCATCAAGTGAACAAATCTCTTTACACTGCAAATGCATGCACAGATTGCTAATCAGAGTAGAACAGGTCCCCAAGCCAGTCTAATCCACAACTCCTGATAAGGCAGACTAAATATAGAAAAAATGCTATCATACTTATTTATAGCAGCAGTACTATGTAAAAAAAAATCTGCACTTTTTCAACAGTTTATTCCCTGTGCTCTGTTGAACGTGTCCCTGGTACTCTTACCCACCTGCATTGTACTATCACCCCATAATTTGTTCAGTTACCTTATGTTTTTGTTTACATTTCTGCCACCCGCTGCATTGACAGCAGTAGTACTAGATAGCAGCCGCCATATGTTCTGTGGCACTACAACGGTTGTAACGGATCATTTCCTAGTTAGGTAGTACTGCTGCTTTAACGCTCTTAATTTTAGGCAGTGTGGGAAGAATGGCAACTCGCATAAACCTTTGCATACAGTAACGCTCAAATGTCAATGATGTGACCAGCAGAGTAACCTCATTTTCCTAGTTCAACATATACACCACACCACAACACTTAAGCAAAGACATGAATTGGCTTGGCTCCACATGACACTTTCTAATACAGACTGACCCTTATTACTGACAGCCAAACAAGGCTCCACATGACACTATGGGTCGCACCCATGTTACTGACAACCCAAAGAAGGCACTGTCATCTGGTGCCTGAGTAGTCACTTGAAGTCCGAGACTCAGGAAAATCTTTGTTATATGGATCTGTCAACCAGTCGCAGCAGACCCCTCACCCCCAAAGTGGCATGCTTCCACAAGGGACTGCATAGACCCATCTGCTTCTATCTGCAATGAACCATATCGGCAAGCTTCTATTCACCAATATGGGCCTCCAAACAGGTTCTTTAATCACATTTAAGTTACATATTAAGTACATTAATAGTGGAGTGCAGAAACTAACCTACTATATTTGTGGCCGTGTTATTTCTATTTTTTTCTGACTTGAAACAGTAAAGTTATACCTACCATATGCTCTGTTATGTTGTGGCATATCTCCCATATACCAGTAGCTAGTAGCAGAGAGCATACAGTAGGTATAATTTTAAATTTTAAGAAAAGTGATGTGAACAGAAGCCTGCCAGTATGGGTCAGTGCAGACAAATGTGAATGGTTGCATTCAGTTCATAGAAATGGAAGTTTTTGATGCAAAAAGACATAAGGTACAAAGGTGGAAAACAATTCTATCCCATGCAGTTTTCTGCCCTGAAACACCATTCTTCCTGTTCGTATATTAAAGGAGAAGACTCCTGTATATGTATGATTTGGATATGTCTGATGTATTTATTATACATTACATCAAGTACTGTACATATGTCAGTAAGATCAGCCACTTCTTCTGTTGCAACACATATCTAGAGTCTGAGGCTCTGACACAAGGTAGTAAAATGTCAAGCACACCTCCATTTACATGCAAATGAGTCACTTGTAATACAGCCTCTCCCATTCCTTGATGTCACTGCAGCAACAGTGCAGAACAAAACATAAGGGTATCAATGCTGTCTATCCTGATTTTAGTTTAAATTTGCAATGGCTTAAGGCAGTTCTGTCATGCAACTCACACAGGGAGTAGTACTTGTAGCCTTAATACTGCATGTGTAGAGCAAATAATACATCCAATAGTGTTTCATTCACAGGAAACAAAAGCTGTTTCTCTGTACTGCTTATTTCTCTCTGTGAGACAGTTGTAACATGTTGTGGAAAGCAGTAGACTGAATCAACCAACCAATCAATTAATCAATCGAGTAGTCAATCAGTCACTCTGTATTGAACCAGCTGAACAGCCTTGAGAAGATTCATTACAAGATGAGCCTGGGCAGTTTACCAAAGGATCACACAAGACTGACTTATACACATCCCCTTTCAGCAGCCTGAAAGTGGAGAGCTAGGTCATTTACTTTATAAAGTTTATTGTTTTACATTTCAAATGCTCCTTAAATCTGAGTTTCTGACTGGAAATACCAAGACACAGAATGCATATGGCATGGGAGGAGTGGGCTAAGCAAATACAGAGCACTACAAACAGAGACTGATTAGTTTCTTTACCTACAACAGCTGAGGTGTAGCATCTGATTTGTGAGGGACATCCTACTTCAAATGCTGGCATTACAAGGAGGGGGGGCTGCCACAGCTTATCTTTAGTATCTTGAAAGTGAAGTGTTGTAGCTCTCACATCACTGCTAGTAATTTATAATGGGAATTGGGGCACTTTTAAAGTCATGGACCTGAGGGGCCATCACAGTTTCTAAGGAGGTCAGGGGAACTTCTTAAGGGCTAGAGAGTAAGGAACTTGAGTAGGATTTGAACCAGAGTACCCCAGTACTTGTGCCTGTGCTTTCCTGGTAACCTATTCCTTGTCATAGCTGAATTCTTTATTGCCTTACTGCAGCCACCCAATCACTGACTGCCTAGTTACAAAGGGAAAGGGCCCTATTTGCAAGATTGTTTCTCACTGCTGGTGTCAATCAAAACAGAGAATCTTAACACACACATACACCATAATACAACAGCTGCATAATACCACTTAAAACTCCTGTTGTACCCAGAGTCATTTATTGGGTAAACTGTTTTTGCTAACAGAAGCAGTAACACAACACATACAGGCACTTCCTTATATGAATACTGTATATACCTCAAATCAGTGCTGCATCACACTTACATGGTCCTAGTCCCTTTTAGACCTGCACTTCAGGATGTGCACAACACTTAAAGAGTTCCCCCATTACTCAAGTGGGTTTGGTCTACTGGTGGAACTGCATTTAGTGCAGCACCATTATCTGTTGCTCTGATGACATCATCCTCCAGCAACATTGATGGTAAAATGGAGGACAAACACATTGATAACATTTGGGGGCTGTATATTTTATTTATAATCCAGATCTGGACAGCAGTAGGACTGCTGGCAACTGGAGGAGGCACACAACAGTTACACATAAGGAGTTAGGAAAATATTGGTGTGGAACTGTGGGAGACTTCCCCTTTAAAGTAGCAGTACTACCTAACCAGGAAGTGATCCGTTACAACTGTTGTACCGCCACAGAAAATATGGTGGCTGCTATCTAGTACTACTGCTGTCAATGCAGCGGGCGGCAGAAATGTAAACAAAAGCAAAGGATAACTGAGCAAATTACAGGGTGATGCTGGCAGGAAAGAGTACCAGGTACATGATCAGCACAGCACAGGGAATAAATGGACAAAAAGTGCAGATTTTTTTTTACATAGTACTGCTGCTTTAATACACGACATTCCATAACACAATGCAGGGTACGTTGTGCTGCAGCTGTATAAAACTTTAGTTATTCCTGATCTATTCCTGATCTGCCACTGGTGCTTTACCTCCAACAACCAACCAACTGCATTACTGGTTAGCAACTTGGCAAATCACTTTTTCTCCACATAAGCTTTAAAGGAGAAGCAAAACAAAATACCATTCATATAGGCATTTTAAAAGCTAACCTACCTATGCAAGGTGTAACAACCTTGCCTGCAGAATATTTATAAAACTTACAAAAATCTGACTGACATTCTCCGCTCATAACATCCCTCCCTGATTCCACATTTAACCTAGTGTATATTAAGAAAAAACTACCAGCAGCAACAGAATGGAACCCAAAACAGGACCGATTATTTACAAACCCAAGGATCAGCTCCTAAGTTGTCTGTCTGACTGACATTCTCTGTCTATACACCCCTTCCCCGATCCCACATTTACCCTAGTATATATTAAGGAAAAAAAACTACCAGCAGCAACAACAGAATGGAAACCAAAACAAGACTGATTTACAGTGAAGCCCGCCAGGATGAAGTGCAGTGTCACAGGTTTACAGCATGATAAAAGGGATTAACTTCCATTGAAACTACATTGTTTGCTGCAGTAACTCTATTGCAGAATTCTGCAGTGCTGCGCTTCATCCTAGTGGGGTTCACTGTACATACTCCAGTATCAGCTCCTCAGTTGTCTGTCTTCACAGAGAGTCAGGAACACTCAGCACAGACTAGGACAGGCACAGTTATCAGGCAGGCTCCCCTCTTTTCAGCTCCACCGAGCGCACTCGGCTGCCTCCGGCTCCCAGTACTAGTAGCTTGGTGTTGCAGTCCAGACTCCTGAGACTCAAGAGAGGGCTATAATGCAGTGGCTGACCTGGCTGGTTCCTCAGTGGACTGGACCAGCAGGTGGCATAGAGAGATCGAGAGAGATGTGACAAGCAGCAAGAGGAGCAGCCAAGAGGAGAACCTGGGCAAGCAGAGCCGCAGAAAGCTAATGCAGGTAGGCAAGACAACAAGGCAGACAGTCAGTGGCAGAAGAACCATGCAGCAAGCATTTCAGATTTCAACGGGGGCAACAACTGGTCAGAGGAGCTGTTGGGGCAGAGGCAGGGGCTGAGTGGGTTACAGAGAAGGGTCGCACTGGGAGGGTGGTGCTTCCAGACCGAAAAGACAATACATGTAGGAAAGGTCAAGCACTCACCATCTCATTTATTAGTCACTCCAGACAGTCATGAATGTAGTTGTGTAACCCCCTTGCAAATGGGGGTTCCTAAGGTGCCCTATGCCTGGTTGGTAGTCGGCATAAAGCCGCTGGAATGGGGGTCCGTTGAGTGCTTTTTAAGGCCTCCGTATACTGTCCCTTTAAGGGCTGCCTTTTGCAGTCAGAATGGGTTAAAATGGGAAGGGGTTGAGTGTTGGCATGCTCGACTCCCGCCCGGGCTGCTGAGTAGCACTCCCTACTGCCATCGCTAATAGTGCAGGGGGAGCCCTAATAAAGGATGTAGGTGGTTGGTTAACATAAACTGTAAAGATAATGATAATGTAGTTGTTCTAACCTGCTTTGCTTTGCAGCCCAGAGAGTCTGAGTGCCTCCTCCATTTTGGTCCCGAACTGTGAAATTGGACCAATCAGTATTTTGGAATCCCACAGAGTTGACTGACCAATAGAGGAGCTGTTAAGAGGGAGCAAGGCATTATGGACTATGGCGCTCGTTCTGCACCAATGGAAGCCGTGAGAAGTGACTGGCAGGTTCGACCAGCCAATGACAACGGGTCGCGCCCGAACTGGGTGCTGCCAGCTTCAGATTAGTAGTGGCCAGTGAAGAGAGAGAAGCTGTGTGCTTCTGTGCTGGGAGTGTTCGCGCGGGAAGCGCGTGAGGGCCTAGCGGCCATTTGCCTGAGGAAAGGAGTTCGGAAAACCCGCCGGCTGGCAGTCAGAGAAGGCTGTGCTTTGTGCAGCTACCCACCAGGCTCGACCTGTTCGGAGGACTGGAGAAGATTGCTGAATTGCGCTCAGTCCATGGGGAAAGTGAAGAGAAAGCTGCTGTTACAGTGCTTGATGATGGAGAAGCCTGGAGAGCCCAGCTGCTGCTGCCTGGTGTGGTACCCCTCTGCTAGTGCTGTTTACCGTATAAATGTGTGAGTAGCTCAAGTTAATCCTGCTGCACTTACAGGACTTCTGCTATTGCTGTTTACCATATAAATGTGTGAGTGGCTCAAGTTAATCCTGCTGCATTTACAGGACTTTTGCTATTGCTGTTTACCATATAAATGTGTGAGTGGCTCAAGTTAAACCTGCTGTCAGTGAGGGATTTTGCCTGGATTGTGATAACCATATAAATGTGTAAAAAGACTTGTGAGTTCAAGTTAATCCTGCTGCCAGTGAGGGATTCTGCCTGGATTGTGATAACCATATAAATGTGTACAGAGACTTGTGAAGTTCAGGCTCAGCCCTGCTAGTGTTGGAAGAACCGGGATGGGCTGGAGGTTGATTGCAGCGTCTATCTGTGTTAAGGGCCCCGACCAGCTGCCACGTTTGGACTAGCCATTAGGGCTTGGGTACCCAGGGACAGTGACTTGTAAGGATAGGCTTGTGCACAGAGCTCTAGGTAGTTAAGTATAATGGTAAACCAATTAGCCTGATTCCCCCATCCTTGTTATCTCCCCTTAATAAATCAGTTTTGTGTTGCAACTACACCCTGGCTGGTTTGTGCATCCCTGTTGAACTGCTGTATAGTGACTGTGATATAACTGTATTTTTATTTTACAGGGGTCCCTGGAGTGAGCTGAGAGATACTATCCGGGGGGGGTAAGTGTATTGGTTAAAAGCCTTGTTGGTACCCAGTGTGAGCCACTAGCGGGGAAAAAGGGGGGGTTGCAGTAACCCAGAGGGCTGTGACCAAGGCAATCTCGACAGTATTAACCCTGACCTCTGGGTGGAGGCACCCACCAATGGATCTGGGCCCCTCACCCGGTCTCTGTGGAGGCAGGCAGGGGTAGTGGCCCTAAGGGTAGTGCCCCTTGGGGGTTACAGTTGTAAAGTGGAACTAGAGGCCAGGGCTTGGGTGAGGTGGAGGGGTATGCTAGGTAGCATGCACAGTGGCAGGTGCAGGAGGGGGGACTCAGGAACCTGCTGCCACCTATGTCTGGGTGGTCAAGAAGAGCTTGCTGCCAGGGCTGGGGGGCAGGGTGGGGACAGGAGCATGCCACAATGGCTGGGTGCATTTAGGCATCTGAGGACATGGTTGTGGCTGCTGAAAAGTCCAAGGCCAGGAGTAGGGCTTGTAATCATGCTGACAGGACTGGGTGGGACCTCAGAAACCTACTGCCCAGTGCTGACAGGGAATGGGATGACATGAGCTTGCCAGTTCTTGGGAGAGAGACTGATGGCCTGAGGCTAGGGAGGGGGACTCATGAACAAAAATGATGGCTAGTCTGTTGGAAGTGGATTCAAGCTCTGACTGGGGGGCATGGCTGGTTCACTGCCCCAAGGCCACAATTCTTAATGTTCCCTCTCTTATGGGCCGACAAAGCCCCCTCTCATGTAGTATGGAACTCAGCACAGCAAACTGCCCTCCCAAGTGCACTGAATTTAATACCAGGATTTGATTTGCTAACCATAAAAAGCATGCTTTAAACTTCCCTCCCACCACCGCCTGTCCTCCACTGGAATACTTCCAAGCATCCAGCCATCCACTGATCACCATCCACCAGTCTGTCAGTGAAGATTAAGAACATTGACCCCCTTCCCCGAACAACAATCCATTAATTCTTCCTTCCTCTCCTCCTCCTCTTCAGCCTGGAGCTCGGACCACACTCGGCTCCATCTCCTCATTCATTCATTCATAAAAAAATCATTCATCATCATCATCAGAAAGTACTTCATAAACTTGCCTACTAAGAGATTCATTGTCTCTCTTTGGTACTGCACTGCAGTGCACTCTGGACTGTCCCGACTGCACCGAGCTAAAGTGCTGACAGACTGTCTGGAGGAGCACAGCGTTGAGCAGCATCACAGCAGTAGGCAGGGAGGCCAAGGTGGTTCGGTGGATGGACCAGACACGAGGGAAAGGCCGGGCAGAGAGAGAGAGCCTAGGATAGGTCAGTGCACACCGCACTGGTAACACAGCAGGACAGCAGGGCCATGCAGGGACTGGGAAAGTGGGAGAGAGGTATTTTTTTATCTTGTTGGGGCAAAGTCAAAGTGCAGGCAGCCAAAACTTAAAGAGGATGCCATTGCTGCTGCAGAAAACACACGCTGGCTGCGTACAGTCAGTGAAGTCGCACACTCTGGAGTTGGAGGAGGAGCCAGAGATCACATTCTCCATCAGTGGCATGGCGTACAGTTGCAGACAGGCAGCCAGGAGCCCTGCCCTGCCCTCTGACCTGACACATCCCACCTCCCCCCTCATTGCCTAGTGACAATACACTGACTGAGTCAGTAACTGGCTGCCTGTCATCTGCAGGTACATTTCAGGCTAATCGCAAAACTCCAAACAGGGAGGAAGCACATCCAAGGGAGAACAAGAAGGGTGGGACGGCCTGAGGAGGGGGTGTGCTGGGATGGGAAAACCAGAGTGAGAGGCAGTGAGAACAGGACAAAACAAGACTACGACATGGAGCGACTGCAATAATCAGGGACCACCCACCATCGTACCGTCAGCTTGTCGTCTGCACTGCTGATACCCACAGAGTGATGGTTTGCTGACACTGCAATGAGGAGGCACTCCCTGATTCAGGTGGCCAATTTGTTTCAAGTTGGTGGCAGGCTTGCTGAACTAGTGTCTCCAGCAGCCTGCCACCGTTTTGGTTACAGACTGCCAAGCCCAGAAATGCAGTGGGCACTGGCCGCCACAGTGCGACCTCCACAACTGCTTTCTCCTGTTGCCACATCTTGTTTCTTGCATATGTGCCAAGCAAACATAAAAATAAAATTGTTGTCTTTAGTTTTTGGCTCTTTCAGTTGCCAGATTGAACCAAGAAGGTGTTTAAGAAAATGTGTGTATACGCCTGTATATATAAAAAGTGTACACGAAAAAGTCTGATAATAATATGACAGTTTCTGTAAATAGAGAATGAATGCTGAAATTCATGTTCTTAGAACTACTTTAAAAAAACTTTGAAATAGCCTCATTTAAACTGCATTACTTGTTTTTTCTTTATGGTCTAAGCAGTTAAATAGTATATCAGATTCTATCTTAAATGAAAATAATTAATGATTTAATATTTTTAATGACATCAAGTTAAAGTTGTTGTCTACATGTATTTAAGTTTTGCATTACTGAGTGATGTCATAAAATCTCATGAATATGTAATGAGTTAATTTGTATTTAAAATATGTCTTTCACCTTACTGGACCACACCCCTTAGGAAGACCATGAGTCAAAGGAGGCAAGTGTTGTTGAGTGGTCAGGAAGGAGCGTTGGTCCTCCCAAGCTTGATACTGAGCAATAAAATTCTGGATTAACATATGGACTAACGGACCTTGCCTTTTGTCAGAGTGCTATTGCGTCCTGGTTCTTGTTTTCACAATTGGGGTTGGTTGCCTTTTGCAGTAAGCGCCAGTCCATTTTCCCAGCTCGCAGCTGTTCTTTGGATTTCTACCTGTTTGACGGTAGTCTGCAGGTCTGCGAGGAGATGGGGAATCACCTTATCCACAGAACCTATCAGGGTATACGAAAAATGGGCCATTAAGAGGGCCAGCATACACCTTCTTGGCCATATGGTCCAATTTCTTGGACTCCTCATGGGAAGGGGGTTTGTCAACATCCCCCACACTGCTGGTGCACCTAAACACGGAGTCAGCCACAAGCTCCTCAGCCAAGGGGTAGTCTGTGAATCCTGACAGGGAACCAGTAGGGACTGTATACTTGTGGGCCATCCGGGCCGACAGCACAGGGCAGGAGGCTGTGCTGGCACAGTTCCAGGGCAGGACCAAGAATAGCATCCTGACCAGGAAGGCTTCACTGGAGAGTCACCCTGGTCGAGGATCTCAGTCAGCGGGTATTGTTCCAGCTTCTGAACGGGCTCCAACTGGAGACACGTAGATTCAGAAATAAGACAGAGATGGCCCATGAAGGACATGGGCCCTTGATCCATCAAGAGGTCCCCTGCCGACTCCACATCCAGTGGTTGAGACAGTAGGGAGGTCCCCTCCGATTCCAAAGAATCGTGGAAGAGCAGTCGACGGCCCGAGTCCCGCTCACCCTGCGATGGTGGTCCGGGGTGATGGTGACCGACAGCCAATGGAGTAAACCCTTGCCCAGATGATCATCCTTAGTTGGAGTGCCAGTCATCAGCTGTTTGGGTGGCGGCTCCACCGGAATTGGTGGAGAGGCCAGAGGGGGCTGTGCCAGTACCATACAAATCAGCTCCTGCTGAGGTGGGGTTTACTGTGGCTCCAGTGTGGCATCCAAGGAAGGGCCAGGGTGGCTGGGACTGGCTTCACCCAGGTCAACCAAAGCTGCTGCCACATGAGGCTCCTCATGGTGCTGACCAATGCTTGCTCTGGTGCTTCTCCTTGCCCAGGGAAGAGAGAGATGAGTAGTGGCAGCGTTTGCCCAAGCACCAAGACTGCGAGCATCAAGATTGATGAGGGCTGCCTGAGTCAGAGCTCCAAGTGAGGGACCTCAACCTCAAACACCAAGAGGAACAGACAGTGGGACTCAGAGGGGGCCAGCAAAAGGTAAAACCTCTCTTGGTCCAGATGCTCCAAGTCGAGAGGGGTCGGAACAGAGCCTTGGTCCCTCCCTCCCTGAAAAAGTGGTAGGACCGGAGTCCTGGAGAGGAAGGTATCGACCTCCTCAGCAGACAATGGGTCAACAGGTTCGAGAAAAATCTCAGGAGCCTTGACCTGAGTCTTGATCAACTGGCTCAATAGGGAGACCACGAGGTCAGTGGCCAGAGCCAAAGCATTGACTGTGGTAGTAAACTCTGGTGAAGCATGAGAATCGGTGGCCTGAGAGCACTCCCAATCCCGCGACCGATGATGAGACCATTTCTTGGCCTTTTCTCTCTCTCTCTTTTAGATCTCTTGGATCTGGTGCCCGAGCCCCTGCTCATGGGTGGGAAGGGCCTGGAACAATTACTCAAATGCCCTGTAAAGGAGGCACCCAAGGAGAGTGGCAAAAGGCTGAAGCCAAAGAGGCCTATGCTACATAGATACATAGATACATAGACAGTGTCGGCAGATAAGGCCTATGCCCACCCAGTCTGCCCATTTGAGCTTGTAAGTTCATTTTATATTTTCCTAGAAGTCTGTTGCCCTTACCCTGACCTCCAGAATTCCTTTTATGTCTATCCCATGCATTCTTAAACTCGTGATTGTTTCAGCCCCCACCACTTCCTCTGGCAGGGTGTTCCACTTGTCCACCACCCGTTCTGTGAAGAAATTCTTCCTCACGTTTCCTCTGAATCGTCCTCCCTCCAACTTCATCCCATGCCCTCTAGTCCTGGAACATCTTTTTCGCTTAAAAATAGGTATTCCTGCACCCTGTTCCTCCCTGTAAGATACTTGTATGTCTCTATCATATCCCCTCTCTCCCTCCTCTCCTCCAGGGAGTACATGTTCAGTTCCTTCAACCTGTCTTCATAGGACTTGTGATGCAATCCATGCACCATCTTTGTTGCCCTCCTCTGAACCTTCTCTACCCTGTCTATCTCCTTACATAGGTATGGTCTCCAGAACTGTACATTGTACTCCAGGTGGGGCCTCACTAGTGTCTTGTATAGTGGAATTATGACCTCCCTTTTCCTGCTGGTGATGCCCCTGCCTATGCATCCCAGCATCCTATTTGCTTTAACAGTCCCTTTGCTTGGATAGTCCTGATCATTTGGACATCCAAGAAGTAAGCAGGCTAAGCGATCTTCCAAAGTGGAGGGATGGAAAGTGCAACAAAGGCCGTAAGCCTGGGTATCGTGCTTGTGGCCAAGGCAGTAGACGCACAAGGTGTGCAGACCTGTTCTGGACATTTTCTGCCTGCAACCACATTTCTGGGACCCCAGACTGGACTTCGCATCATCCATATCAGCAGCGAGAAGTAATAAGCTTGTAGACAAGTTTTTTATTAATAGTTTGAAGAAATAAGCGAAGGGCCTGTACAACGAGAGAGCGGTAAGGAGGGAACTTTCTCCTTCCATCAGAAAGGAAGATCTGGCATCATGGGGTGGTGCTGAGGGAGTTACCACCCAGGGGTGGAAGCAGCCAGCTTGGAGACGCTCCAGCGAATCTTAAAGTGGAAAGGGCACTGCCAGACGTGTGGCTAGAACACCATATCCATGTCCCTAGAAATGATTTTTCTGGTTGGCAAGAAATAATGAATAACCCATGTTATAAATGCAATAACCCACTCAATGGTATGGGGTTATAGGGATTTATTCCATGCCCCGGTTGCGTTATGAGGCATATTGGACATGTTACAGTTTGTTACTTTATTAGCAGTAGACTGCTTCAAGTACATACTTACATAGACCGGCCATGCAAGATCTATAGCTATAACTCCTTCTTTCCCTTTATGGGTAATGACATTTTCCGATAATGACGATAACACTAATGCATAGCTGCCTGTCCTATGTCTTCCTGTCTATACCTGTTAACAGAAAAAAAGAGAAAAAGCATAATGAACTTTAAGTTTGAAAAAAAAGGCACTGGCCAGTCTGCCGGTGCAGTGGTAGAGCTACCGATTGTGACGCCAGCAACCCGGGTTCAGTAGCGAGCCTGGGCTGCTGGAAGGCCAACCAGGGGAAGAAGGATTGAGCGCCCAATGGGCTTCTCTCCTTCTCCGGGGAAGGGTGGGCTGCAGATTCCGTTACTATACCGCCACCTGGGTTACCACGGGTGGTGGTGCAAGTCAGGGTAGCAGAGTTTGTAGGGAGGGTTAGACATTGGCCTAGGTCTGTAGTGGAGCATGCCCCCAGTTTCTTGGACCTCCTAGCATACTGACATCTAGGGGGAGGACCAGAACACAGGAAAATGCCTCACGTTCAAACCAGGAGACAGGGCCCGGGACCCAGGCAGCTACAAATGGGCCACCCGATAAGTTGGACATTGGCTGGGGGATAATTGGGGGTCCCCTACCCCACCTGGGGGTTAGCCATGGCTGGCGTGGGTCCCCCATGACACTGCCAAGGCAACACTGGGAGCCCTGTGGAAGGGATGGAAACAGTGAACAGAGGGGCTTAAAACAGCAAGTAAGTGAAAAAGAAGCATTTGACTGGTCTCTGTATTGGAGGCCAGATGGACAATCTTAGTGGTCTCCAGGAGAGACAGCACCTCTGGGAGCCACAAAGCCAGGAAAGTTTTCATATCCTCACCCTCCAGGCATACCCAGCAGTCCCTAGACAGAGTCTTCAAATTTTCAAGTCTTAAGGAGAATGCTGTATTCTTGGTTTAGGCTAGTTTTTCAGACACCGCTTTTTCAGCTGATGTCCGGTATTCCTCTGTCGCTGATTGAAAAGAGTTTATTCTGGTTTTGAGCTGAGTTGTCCGGGTGACAAAGGCTTACACCTTTTTCTAGGATTTGAGCAGAGGCCGATATTGCCACAATGGAGGGCTATGATCCCACTGTGGGAGCCAATGGTAGGGCTGCATTGTTGAGCCCAGGTTGTTGTGATCGTGTCTTTATTCCACTTGATTCCAATGTTTATGAGGTTTACCCATACTGATCGCATAAATCACTCAGTCCAGTTTTACCAACGAGCATATTCTCTCCAGTTACGCTGTTTCAACCACGATTTGCACAGTCTCAGAGGTTAAAAAAAGTTATAAAATCAATCAGAAATGCAGAGGTTCATGTCCATGTATCCATTTAGCACAGCAGTTGGTCTGACCGGCCTCCCCAAGTCCCAGTTCTTATATCAGAAGCCCTGTTTACACAGCCACTGGCTCAGAATTGGCGTCCATGTTAGCGCTCCCATGACCTCCTGATCCAATTACCAATCTTCATTTACACAGCTCCTCCCCGCTCTGATGCATGATGCACTGAGAGGGCCATGAGCAAGGCCACTGGTTTTCGATTTTTACTAGAAAACACGGTAAACTTCCAGAATTTGGAATTTTTTTACCAGATCTGTAAATCTACAGAACTTGTATTTTTGTTCATAAATGGTTCCTGTGCTATATTCAATTAGCTTCATTTAATGTTCTGTATATTAAGCCTTCTGAATACTTATACACATACCGAAAGAATGACAGTAGAATCCTGGTAAAATCCAAAAATTAGACTAACAATCACTGGTGCAATTCCCAGAATTTCAAGTCTTGAAAATGGAATTTCATTATTTTAATCACAGTAAATCAGTGGCCTTGACCATGAGTCTGGACGAGATGCTGAGAAATGCTTGGGGCACTGTGAGAGGTGTCCCTTCTACGTTGGAGAGATCAGTGCACCCAGTCCATACACCGCTCCTTCCAGAAAGGGTCTTAATTCTGTAGCAGTTCCCGACAGATGCAGTGGCCAATATACCATGATCAGGTAAGTGTCCACATCGTCAGATATGCACCACAGCAACCTGAGTGGTCGGGCAGCTGTAGGCAAATGTGGCCATGTAATGGCCTTAGAGTCACAACTCGCAGTTCTGACATTGAATCACAATTCACAGTTCTTCACAATTCACAGTTCTCATATCAGAGTCACAGTTCACAGTTCTGACATCAGAGTTACAATTCACAGTTTTGACAACAGAGAATTACACTGCACAATTTTTATATCAGGAAGTCACAGTTCACAGTTCTGACACATCAAAGTCACAATTCACATTCTTATATCAGAGAGTCACAGTTCACAATTCATATATAACACTTTTAACATCAGAGGCCCCATTCAAGATTGAGCATTTGAAACGGTTCTCAGCGCTTGAACCGCTTCTCAGATGCATGGCCCAGATCCTGTCATAAATAACCCATTTTAGATCGGAATTTTGGAAGCATGCTCAAACCCTGATGAGACCTGGGCTTGAGCACGCTTCCAGAAATCCGTTTTAAAAGTAAAGCGATTTACCTAGAGTGCGAACGTGCCAGCTCATATCCTTTTAATGCACTTCAAGCAAGTGCAAAGCATCACGGTAAGCAGCTTTTCCATGCTGCTGAATTTGGTTCATAGTGGGCACGGATCTCTGCCACAGTGTGAACACTGTAAAATGCATTGCCTGATGCGGATCACAGGAAGGGGGTTGCAGTATGAACGCTACAGCACGGTAAGTGCTAATCCACTTTTAAAAACGCTTTTGGCGAACTGCACAGAAAAGTAATGGGGCCAGAGAGTCACACTGCACAGTTCTTATATTAGAGAATTACAGTTCACAGTTCTGACATCAGAGACACAATTCCTAGTTCTGACAAAAGAGTCAATCCACATCTCTGACACTTGGGAGTTACATTTAAACATTATGTAGAAATAGCACTGCTGAAGCACAGTTATGATATATTAAGTCTGACACTGGTGTATCTGTACTTTTAAAATGTTACCTCCCATGCCCTTTGGGTGAGAGGACTGCTGGACCAGAAGGCGAGCTGTTCTGATATGTTAAGGACACAATAGGTGACCCCCCTGAAGAGTATAGAAATACCTCAGTATCGGTATTATTTTATCAGTCATTCAAGTGATAAAATCTGAATATAAAAAAAAGATTTACAAAAATCTCTGTTAAAATGTGAGCATCGTAACCATTTGTACAAATTTATATGAAGACCCAGGTAACTTTAAGGCCTGTAAGAGTGTCTCCTTGCCCATTTTTATGGTGACAAAACCACAAACTAAAGTGAGAGATTCTGGCTGGCACCCTAAGGATGCAAGTGGGGACACTCTCAAAAAGGTGTTTATAAAATGGGCCATGAAAACTCTAACCTCAATGGTTGAAGCACATCACGTAACTGTTGATTATTTTCTGACAACCACATACCTCACCTGAATAACATATTTTTTTAACAAATAAGTCAGATTTTATAAGTGGGATTAATACATTCCAGGGTTGTAGTCAAATGGAAATAATGCACTTCTCGGGTGGTTGTGGCACTCGGCTATACTTTGTGCCTACTAACAACGACTGGAGGAGTGAATTATTCAGTTATAATAACTGGTAGCTGCTTTTTCCCATAGAGAATGCTCGGTGTAGTTTGCTGTTATAACCTGCTGGTTACAACAGCATTCATGTGCCAGCCTTCCTGACTTAACCTGTGTGCACACTGCTTCTCCTCACAGCTATAGTAAACATGCATTTTTCTGCTTGTAACCCCCACCTTGGGAGGGGGGGCTTACCTGAGCTGTCTGAGCTGCCACCCTACTGTTGCAGCACAGCTCTTGTTCAACCACGTCTGTGGCCCGGTGAGAGAACTGTGCTGCAGGGGACTCCTGCACCCTTTGCTTTGCGGCTGCATTTGTTCAGTCCCGGTCCCTTAATCCTGGTAGAGGGGACTGGGAACAAACCGCAGGGTGCCTCCTCTTTTCAGCACCTTCTGCGCTGCACCATGCCATGAGACTGCTGTCAGTAATGCAAGCAGAAGTGCACACTGTCAGGGGCTCCTCCCCAGCACTCCCCACTCACCTGACTCGAGATGCTACATGAATCACTTCCGCAACACAATAAGACCGTACCAGACCCACTAGACATTTGCCCAGGACGGCTGTAACAAAGTCTTGGGATACCAGCCCTTTAAGGGAACAAAGAAATAAATGAAATAAAGAGTTGGGAGCATGGCCACCCCAGAGGCCCAGAGGCAGCACATCGCACTGCAGTGTTGATGACTCGGGTTTAGAAGCGAGCCTGGAAAGTCTCATCAGGAGACAGGCCATGGGCAAGACAGCTGCCTGCGGCTGCACCAAGGAACTTGCTCCTGTTGCATGGGGGAGGTTGCTGTGTGTGACCATCATAGGCATTCAATCCTGCCAGGGAAGGAGGGAGAATAAAAGGAAGGAGAAAACCCGATAGGTGTCTGAATGAGGACTGGGTTGACCTGACCAGTGTATATCCCTGTGAACAGGATATATCACTGCAACATTGTGCTACCAACCGGTGAGAAAAATCTCTATGAAAAAAAAAGACTTTGGAGCACAAGGCTCCTACATGGATATGTCCGTGGCCATCTTTGGGTCCCTTGACCCCACAGCTCAACCAATAAGGGTACTAGGAAGCCCTAAAAACAGCAGAAAAGGCTTGTGGGGGAATGACATCAGAGGACCCTCCCCACTAGTATTGGTGGGCTACAGAGGCCAATCAGAGGGCAGGACAGGGCAGAAGGACTGATGCACAGCTCTGTCTGACAAATCAGACACTGAATTGAGAAAAAGATGTTTCTGGGCTCACGATGTGCTTGTGTCAGTTGGTGAGAGACTTAGAGGTGTTCAGCTCTGCTGCTGGTGAGATCAAGCTAGGGGCCTAGCCAGGCCAAAAGTCCTACGAGCCCTCAGCAGGGGTTCATTCTGCAAAATCTCTGCAAGCCTTATCCTGGGCTTTTAATGTTTGGAGACTGTACCAGGGAAAGGCACCTGTTTAGTATAAGCTGTGAAGTTGTGCCAGATGGGCACATGTCGAAAGAAACCACTGAGAGTCTATGCTTGTGGGGCATTGCTGCAGACTAAAGCTGCTGAGCTGTACAGAGCAGAGACCAAGCCCTGCATCCTACCCAGATTGCTTCAGAGTGCTTTGGAGTTAGGTAATGGGCCTGCCGGCCCTTATCTAGTGGGGTAGATAGGGGAACAGGGAGCCCAGAGCATGTGCCCTGAGTACGTGGGTACTCCTTAAATGGAGGGTAGTTGAACTGTGGAGGTTGCTCCTCAAGTCTGGCTCCTTGAGAACCAGGAAGCCGCTGCATAGTATTCCTGTGACTGAGAGATAAGCCAGAAGGGCTGTGTCCTGAGCATGTTGAGCTAGAAGGGCCATGCTGCTGCCAAGAGCCTGAGAGTCCGAAGTTCTTCATGTCCAGGCTGCTGTGGCCTACTGCCAAATGCTGCCTGACTTGCTGCTGTGTGCTGATTCCCCCTTGTCTGAGCTGCTGCATCCATGGGTCACATCAGTGCTGGAGCTGCTGGTTAGGGTTGTTGGTAGTTTTCCCTTTGAGATTACAGTTTCCTCATTGGGATTACAAAATTGTGTTTTCCAAATATTTGGAGTTTCAAGTTCCTTAAATTGTGGTAGCTCAATATGGCCTGTGGGGGGTGGGGTTAAACTGCAAGCCTGCTAAATTTCATCAAATGCACCACTGAAAGAACAAGGCCAAAGTAGCTACAAGGCCTACCCTGGGACTTTAGTGCATTTCCTGGGTACCCAGAGTTACTGGTTTTTGTGTCATACTTGAAATCATAGTTTTAGTACTGGTACCTGCTGAAGCATTTATTGCATCCTGTATAGTAGAATTTATCCTTATGCCCCTTGATTGGGCAGGTGCTTCATTGACCATGTGGGATCTGAGAGAGTGGTAGTAACCCACGGTACAGTGGCTCCCAGGGACATTGCTATAGGGTGGAATGCTCAAAATGACTTGCAACTATCTAACCCCCTTTTCCTCCAGCTTTCAGGCCTGTGTTCTTAAATAAAGCACTGTTAATTCACTGAATTTCACTTCTCTGTGTGCGCCCACTTTGTGTTATCAGATCAAGTGTTTATTAGTGAATGTAACAACCATCTTAGTGGGCCTCAGGGGTGGTCCAGTCTACTTTAGGGAGGTGGTAGGTACTGCATCCCAAGGTGATACTGCACACAACATCTGGCCCACCAATTTCCTCTTGGTGGAAGCACTGTGCTATTTATTTGTTCTGGGATGAACACTCCTACCACAGGAAAAAGAACATACCTAACCCCTTAATCAGGTGAGCATTGTACAGTCACCAGGCACATGGCGACCCAGGGTTCACACACTGGAGGCACCTCTGAGATCTCTTGTTTAATATCTGGACACAGCTGGGGGCTTTTCAGAGACTTTGCCATTGAGCCACCCACCCCCCAAAAAAAATGTCTGTGAAAGTAAATACAGCATTTTAAAAGTAGAGGACTGCTGTGTGTCGAGGGACTGGACCCTCAGAAAATACTCCTGGTAAAGAATGTGTCCTTGAGGGACAAGGGATCCATCTTGGAGGTGTTAGAGGATGCCCTGAAAGACTGTGGGAAAATGAAAATTCAGAGAGTGACTTGAGAACCAGACACACAGTTTACAAACCCAATTGTGGAAACTGGAAAGGACTTAGGGGATGTGAACCTGCCTGCCATAGCGACACCTGAGGATCTCAAGAGATCTGGATAGTGAAAAGCAAAGAGATGCCTGTCAGCCCAAAACCTCCTTCACCCCACCCAAATTCTGTTGGGGATTTCAAGACCAAACTAAAACTGTTGTTGGCTAATGAAGGGAAGACCTTCAAGGATGTGCAGACCTTGTTGCCTCCCCAGGCAACCTCTGAAGAATCTGGGCTAGCTCACCCTGCTGACTATTACTGACACCTGAGAATTTTTTCTGGCACCATCCCCATCCCCATGGAGAAGACAATTATGAAATGCGGATTGACTATGCTGTTCCCATGCTGCATGAATGGCAATGTACTGAGGCTGAAAAATGCAAGAGACTGGCAGAGAGTTTGAAGGGGCTGGCACTGGATGCCATCCAGTCCTTGTGTGCCACAGACCCAGAAGCCTATGCAAATGAATATCTTGCTGCCCTAGCAGTGTGTTTTGAAGTACGGAATCTAGTAATGACCTGTACTAGAAGTTTAAGACCACCAAACAATGTCGGAGTAGTCCTCGCTGCCTCATCTACACAGACTCAAGAGGGGTTTACAAAAGTGTACCACAAAGGTGGAACAGAGTCCAATGACCTGAATAAGGTACAACTAGAACAAGTGCTGAAGGCTCCCCGATTTACATAGTTACTGCTGTTAATGTTACACTTGAAAGAGAAACTGGTTGATCCACTCTCCCACGGAGTCCTGCTGTGGAAGGTTAGAGAAGCCAAGGAACAAAATGACCAATGGGGAACCATGCCTGCTTCTACCACCAATGCTCAAGTGTTTGTTGGACAGCAGGGACCCTTGTTTATTGGACCCTGATGTCAGAGAACTACAGTGATAGATTCAAGAAATGAAAATCGGATAGTCCAACCTGTATGACCTGCCCACCCTTGGGGGCAAACCTAGCCTCCAGCATGCCTGTTTAAGTAATGTTGTGTCACCTTACTAAAGGAAGTCCATGCTCAATTGATCAAGCTTAAGAAATTATGGGAAAATCAATGAACCACCAAGTCCTGCAATCACCTAGGACTCCTGCCTGGGAGGTAGAGCCCCCATGGTACTCTCCAGGTGGAACCCCTTGAAAGTAAATGCAAAGAGACAATGTTTATTGCTACAGCAGCTCAGGGATGGACATATCAAAAGTCAATGCCAATCAGAAAACAACTTTCAGAGGGTCGTCAACTGGCTACTCAGTGAAAAATCAGCCCAAAACCCACCAGGTCTCTAAACTTCAGCAAGCCCCCTGTAGAGGAGTGCTCTGGTGTCCTGGGAACAAGTTGTTTATCAGCAACCATTGCTAAAGCTACAGATCATGTCAAAACCAATTTGTCAGATAACAAAGCCAAAGTGTCAAAGAACTGGGATGAGACTGTGAGTCCTATTGCAGATGTGGAAGCTTGAGTGTATGGACAGCCCACCTGAGTACTCCCAAGTCACTATAGAGTTTAAAGACTATTATGACTATTATCTGTCACACAAAAGTTGGAGCCATTGGAAGGCTTGGACATGTAGGGCCTCAGGGAAGCTTCATATCCCCATCTGGGCTTGATTTGTAACTGGATTTTCATCCCTTTGAACATTGCTGGAATTCCAACTGCTGTAGAGATGTGTGTCCTTGTTTGCCCATAGACAAATATAAACAAAGAGATTCTGATCATTGTAGGAACCAATGCCAATATGTTCCACCATCTGGATCAGTTGTGCAAAGAGTTTGAAGCACAACAAGGAAATGCACCAGTGCCCCCTATGGACTTATCAGACAATCTTACACTAGCCCCTATCCTATCTGAGGATGAATCTGTGCCAACTATTTGGCACCAAGACCAATCTGAAGTGGTGGTATCCCTAAAGCAGAGTGTGCTGTCAAAGGAATAGTGCACCTCACGGGATCTTGCCACAATCACCTGCTACCGTTGGACGGCTCAGAAAAAAGCTGGTTTGCCAGAGGAGCTCATCATCATCACACCTAGCATACTACCAGCTAAAGCTCATGAATATGTCCAACAAGTAACCGTTCACAAGACAAATGTGACAGATCAACCACTGACCATCTGAAGGGGATAGACCCTCACCAGGGTCTATTGTGCCAATCTGGAATTGCAGCCACAAAAGAAAGAGAGCCTAACTTCATGACAATTGGGTCCTTCCTGTTCAAGTCTGAGATCCCTTGCCCACAGAGTGGCAGAACAGAATTCTTAAGAAGGTGGAAGAGCAAACAGAAGTTTTCTAACAGGCTGGGAGGCTTGTACTTGTAAGTTGCCAACTAAACTGCAGTAAAAGGAAATAGTCAGTGAGCCTGCTGGATTGTAGCTCCACCTGGTATAGAATCTATTCCTGTCTCAGATAACTGCAGCACTTGTTGTTTTCAGTCATATTTATTGCGTAATAAAACACTTGGAACTACAATGCAGCAGCTTCACAGACTATTTCTTTTGCCACAGTTTAGTTGGCAACTTACAAGTGCAAGCCCCCAGTCTGTTAGTGTTACTGCAGGGGTGGTGTTAGCCACCCCACAGCCTGCTTCGGATCCAGCACTGGTGTGTGCATACCTCACCACTGGAACAGAAGTTTTCTCCCTGAAGGAATGGGATGTTGGGTTCACCAAAGGTGTACAGCACCACATGTGGGTCACCAATGAGACATCTTTTTGGAAGAGGTTAAAATGACTGGCCCCCACTGACACAGATGATGTCCAGAAGCATTTGCAGGAGATACTGGCCACAATTTTCATCATTCAGGGATCTAGGAGCCCTTGAGTGTCGCCAGTTGTAGTTGTCAGGAAGAAGAGTGGAGCTATCAGAATGTATGTGGACAACTGGACTCTAAACGAAAGAACTGTACCTGACCAGTACACTATGCCATGAATACAAGATGCCCTAGATTGCCTGAACAATAGTCAGTGGTTCAGAGTAATGGATTTGAGAGCTGGCTACTATTAAATCCCCATGGTCGAGCAAGATCAAGAAAAGACAGCATTCATCTGCCCCCAGGTTTCTACGAGTGCCAGCCACATTCCAATGGCTGATGGAGAGAGCAGTGGGTGACAAGGACATGTTAGAATGCGTTGTATACTTGGACGACATCATATTTAGGAAAACCCTAGAAGACCACAAAGCCAGGCTGTGCAAACTACTGAACATACTGTTAGAGTATGGCCTCAAGCTGTCCATTAACAAGTGTCAGTTCTTCAGAATCTTGGTCAAGTATGTGGGTCACATTTGTCCCAAGATGGCATCCGTGCCAATCCCGACTATATCCAGGCCATCACAACCATGCTAAACCCACCTGGCTGAGAGAATTGCAGTTTTTTGGGATTCTTTGGCTATTACCACAGGATCATTAAAGACTACACCAAGACCATCAAACTTCTGCATGACCTGACCCAAGGATATCCTCCTGCCAACTAGAAAAACAAGGGGGCACCACAGTCCACTCTTGAAAAGGTTTACTACAGAGTACATGGACTGTTTGACACTAAATGGGCCCTAGCTTCTAATGAAGCATTTGAAGACTTAATTAAACAGTTGACCAATGACCCTGTCTTGGCCTATGCAGACCACAGGAAATCATGTGTTGCACACAGATGCCAGTCTCGTGGTTAGGGAGCAGTGTTATATCAGGACCACCCACAAGGAATCTGACCAACAGCATATGTCAGTCGTAGTTTCTCACCATCAGAAAGAAATTATCCTATCCACAAGCTGGAGTTTTGAGCACTCAGATAGGCAACTGTCGCTCAGTTTCATAGACATCTGTATGGGGCCCACACCAGAGTTTGCACTGATAAAAACCCTCACCTATGTGCAGATGACAGTAAAGCCAGGCACTGCAGGCCATCATTCATTGTCAGCCCTCTCAACAAACAATTACTGTGTGGAGTATCGCCCAGAAAAGCAACACTGATGCTGATTTGCTGTCCAGAAGACCCCACCCAGGGTGCCAGGGCCCAAATGAATTCAAATCCCAGAGACTGCCATTCAATCTTTGTGCAAAAGATATGACCCTGAAGAAATGAAAACTTCAGTGAACCACCTCACCTGGTGGACAGCTTGGGCACCTCGTCAGACTGCATACCTGTGACCTACTGCAATGTTGTGTCCCCTAAAACCCACTTTGTCAAAATGAGTCCTCAGATTGGAGAAAAGAACAAATGAAGGATCCTGCAATAAGACGTTGTTAAAATCCTCCAATGAGGGAGAAGCCCAGAATTTGTCAAAATGAATCATTCTGACACCCTCCTGGCTACTGAGACAGTGCAGCAAACTGAAAGTGCATGAAGATGTGATTTACAGAGAGCCATACAGCAATGATGGGCCAAGACTAAAACAGAAGTTACTTTCAGTGAAGTTCTGAAAACTGGTGCTTAAAGCCTTGCACGATGAGTTGGGACACTTGGACATTGATATAACATTGGACCAAGTTAGAATAAGGTTCTACTGGACCAGGATGAACACAGAGGTGGAGAACTACTAGAAAATGCTGCCTAACTGAGCAACACCCCCTTTTTTATTTTTAAACTTTGATTTTTACTCAGTTTGTTGGTACATGTCCGTGAAAAGCATATTAATACAGTCAGAGCATCAGGAGCAGATTGATATTCATAGATATTCCATACAGTACACAGCGGTTTCACATATCTCTAGGTCATCTCCCAAGATACCTGGGGCCTACTCAAACTTATTAATGGGCAGTAGTACCAGGATAACTATCCAAGAAGATATACTGAGTTATCTGAATGACCTGAAAATTATAAAATGGGCTGACCGGAATAACCCATCGTATCAGATTCCCATCCCCTGGGTTCCCAGAATGAAATCTGGCCTATGTGTTGCCATGTACGTGAACCAGGTTGTCCATCTATTCATTAGGATAGAGGTTCCATTTTGTAAATGAGCTGTCATGCTCTCCATCTTGTAAATATCGTATGTCGGTCCTCCCAATTCCAAATTGACTGGGAAGTGGATTGGAGCCACAATCGTGTTATTACCTTCTTGGCTGCTACTAGGAGAATGCTTATCAAGTAATCCTGTTGCTTCTGTTTTACTTGTCTAGGTAGATGCAGCAATATGGCCACCGCCGGTGTTAAGCTACACAAATCTGGAAAAATATCCCCTAACATCTGCCCCACCTCCTTCCAAAAAGAAGTAAGTTTTGGACAGAACCAAAACACATGGACATGGGTATAGACCTCACACCCACACGGTCTCCAACAGAAGTCCATATTGGTGGATGTGTATTTTGCTGCAATTTGTGAAGTGCGGAAAAAAGGAGCCACCACCTTCCATCTGAACTCCCTCCAACTGTAAGAAGCAGTCATCTGATGCTTGTGACAGGGTGACTCCTGTCTTAGGTTTATCCCTTGGGTAGGAGACTGAGGTTCTCCCCCCCATGTCCTAATTAACGTAAGCTGAGTTTTCCTTATGGGCATAGAGAAATAAAAATATGCTGATGGAACACTTCCCTATCTATTTGTTTTTTCAGCTATCATTGCCTTGGTACTAGAAAGAATAAAAAACTAACGTAGTTAATTTCATACTTTAAAGCAACTCACGAAAGAAAATACTTAAGGTAGCGCCACAAACATGTAATCTGTATATGACCTTTTGACCTGCTTTTAAAATAGTATGTTGGTGTTCTTATACAGTTAGGAAATATTGAAAGACTTAAATCCCTTATTGTTTCAAATAGCTGTTTGTGTAGGAATGAAGGAATTAAGGTTTCCCCAGGTTGTAGATCCTGTTAAGTTTAAGAAATAGAGCAGCTTTGCTGTTCAATGTGCTCTCTTCTTTAACTGGTGCATAACTCCCTGTTCTTACTTGGGGTGAGGCAGCAGTGGAAAGTTAAGCCATGAGGTCCAATCCATGGACCTTTCTGTTCACTCATGGAGTGAACTATAGTTTTTAATTTTCTCTCATTTACTTTGTCCTTGTCCAAAGAAAGAGAGAATTTATCACTTAACCAAAGGAAGTAACCCTGCAATAGTAAGACCACCAGCTGCTGTTATGCAAATACGTAAGGTGCAGATTTAAGAGACCGCCTCCTGTACAAAATTAAAGCTGTATGTTTTCCTTTCATAACGATAAAGGAATAAAGATGTAAACAGGTTTTTAAGCCCCAGTTTGTTAAACAAAGGAATGGGCAGCCCCTAAAGAAACTTAATAGAGGAGGCTTGCTACACTCTAGAACCTTTTGTGCTGTAAGTTATTGAAAGATATAGCACTTTTAGGTGCTAAATCTAAATGCCTAAAAAAATGGTGCAGTTTTATGTGGAGATAGAAGAGGTAGAGGTTTGCCTAAACATAAAAAAATCCCCTTCTGTGTTGTGAAGGCTTGCTGAGCTGGCAGGAAAAGGGAAATGAGGAGCGTGCCCTCAGTTTCCCATTCCCTTGGCTAACACAGTAACTCATGAAAGAGAAAGGAATTAAACTAAAGCATGAGCAAGAGCTAGTAACCGGACACCCCTTCTCTTATTGAAACAAGGCAGTGTGCCTCAAGGCTGTGTCTGCCCCAATTCTGGTGTATCCAAAGAGTTTAGAAGCTTCTAAATGCATTGCAATATAGCCAGGTAAAGAAAACAGCCTGCTAGCTTACCTGGACTTCGTCATAAATGAGATGTTTTCTCCAGGGAGCAGTGCCTGTGCTGTCCCTTCTTATATCGCCCTGTCACCAAGGTATCTAAGAAGGGTTCTAAAATGGTCGCTATGCAATTACATATGGTGGGCTATTATAGCCTCAGATAAACATTATAGAAGTGATGTTTCTGTCAAATCAAGAGAATAATTTGTAAAACTGTATGGTGGGTCACACAGTGATTGTAGACTAACCCATATAGTCTTTATTTCTGTATGTTAGTTAAGGGTCTAGTGAGGTGACCCCACCTAGAAAATATAAAAGCCTGCCACTAGGGGCATGGCATTAGATAGGCAATAGGATGTCAGTAGGAGACTGATGGAGGTAAGAGCAAGACCTCCTGGTGGTGTGTGCTCACGCTAGCCATCTTGGCAAGGCAGAAGCGAAGCCTTGGAGTCTGCAAAGACAAAGCAGTGTTCCTTTATAGTTTTGATTTATTTTTTGAGTGAATCATCTAACTCATTTTTCTTATTTTTATAAATATTATTGCCTTTTATGGAGGAATAAAATGATAAATGCCTTCTGGCATTTTTTATGCACTGAAATCTAAGTCTGCCATGATTTTGTTATCCTGATTACCCACACCCGTCCACAATGCTGTCTAAGCCAGATTTGAAGCTAGTCCTTGGGGTGTCAACTCCAGCATCATCTCCATCTCCCAGTTGGCCTGTACCCCATCCATCAAAGTCATTGGGAGGTGTGTCTGTGCCTTGTATAGGTGTGACATCAAATGTCTAGAAGCAGATTCCCTCTGTAAATGAACAAGTAAAGAAAACGGGGCGGATGGCCCTAGAGGCGATGTCTAAACCTATAGTGGTGCCCAGGAAGTGGCGTATCTGTAGGTATTTATAAAAATCTCTGTGTCCCAGTGAAAACTCTGCCTGTAATTGAGCAAAAGATTTCAGTATACCATCTTGATAATACTGAAACTCATGTGTGAGGCCTGCTTCTACCCAGTTCCTAAAACCGTGGTCCAATTTCATTGGTTCAAATGTTTTATCCAAAACCAGGATTATCATCCATTTTGCTCCCCAATTATTCTCTGACTTCTGCAAGTAATGTAGCACTAGAGATGAGGTCCTCATGTACAGAGACCACTCACGGGCAGGTCCATGCTATTGGGTTGAAAAATCGTGGTTCTGCCCAGGGGGGAGGAGCGCTTTCTCCACAGACACCCAACCTGTGGCCTCTGTGTGTAAGCAACGCTGCCATTGCATAGTTATAGAAATTAGGTAGGGCTAGCCCTCCCCTATCCTTAGGCAATTGCAGTTTTCTCAAGGCCACCCTACGTCTATTCCCCCACCACAAATACATCAAAATCATTCTGTTCCATCTAGTAATCTTCCCCCTTTCTGGAAAGTAGGGGATGTTTTGCATCAGATATAATATTCTGGGAAGAATATTCATTTGAATTGACTGAACTCTATTAATGAGAGTAACTGATAGATGGGTCCATCTTTGTATGTCTGCCTTAACCTGTGTGTATAGTGGATCATAGCTGTGGGAGTAGGTAGTGCCTGGGTTTGATGTAATGTGTATTCCAAAATACTTTATTTGAGTACGTTTCCAATGATAGGGGTAGCGATGCTTTAAAACTGCATCTGGCATGCTCTGGACCATTAAAACCTCAGTTTTACCTTGGTTTATTTTATAGTCTGTGCTGCGTTCTATGAGATTGAGGCCCTCTCTAGGGCTGCCAGGGATGTGGCTGGATCAGCGATATAGAGGAGAAAATTATCTGCGTAATATGCTTATTTATGTGTTCGGCAATTAATTGTGTACCCTTGATCTGCAGAAGATGTCTTATGTATTGTGCTATAGGCTCTGCATATAAAGAAGAAATATGGTGAGAGGGACATCCTTGCCATGTGCCAAGGGACAGGGGGAAGCGGGTAGAATTGAGAGCCATTAATCTTTACCATGGTCTCTGGGTTCATGTAAATGCCTGCAATGTTATCCAGAAAAGCTTGTGGAAAGCCAAACTTTGACAAGGCTGCCTGGAGAAAGGCCCAGGAGACCCAGTCAAAGGCCTTCTGGGACTCGACATACAGTATCATCAGTGGGTTCTTATGGGTATGAGCGTGGTTTATGATATACAATGTTCGCTTGATATTGTTGGTCATTTGTCTAGTTTATTTGAAACCAAATTGAGCTGGGTGAATTAATAACGGTAAAAGAGCATCTTGTTTTGCCCGGGTTCGGTGTTGTTTCCTGGGCATGGCTCTCTAAGCTTTCTCCGTGTACATAAGAGTCAGCTTCCTGGCTATAATGACCTTCGGGAGAAGCAGACATAACCAGTAGTTTATATTAGGGTAGAATCGCACTGGAGTAGCTGTACAGAGGGCTGGCAGTGTGTGATATTCTGAGCCTGTTATTTCACCTGCTTCTATAATGTCTCTGTGTTCCTTATTTTTTTTTATACTTAGTTTATTTGAGACATTTCATTATCACATTACATCTTAATTACTGTGATTATAACAATTTTAAATGAAATGCCTTATTTCTTTGTTTACAGTACATTCCATTCTTATTCTTTTCAGTTCTGAATAAATTCTTCTTACATACATTTGAAGACATCTTATTTATATACAACTCTAAAACTTCTATAGAACTAATTATGAGGGACACATAACCACTTGTTTTGGTTAATATCTGATTGAGAGGAGACAGGGAAGAGAGAGGAAAAGGGAAGAAGTAGAAAAAAAATAGATATATATGGGGGGAGCTCAGCTAATTTATTTATTTCACTGAGTCTTTATATAAATCCCATCGTGTCCATCTATTGTTGTATGAGGTTGTACTGTGGTTAACAGCATAAGTAAATCTCTCCATTGCTTGAATTTGATCAATTATTTGTAACCAATCACTAAGCTCCGGTGAAGATTACTGCAACCACTTTTTAGTAATTGCTTTCAATGCAGCAATATTCAGCACAGCCCATAAATAACGCTCTTCTTTACCCTTAATTTCAGGAGGACATAGTCCCAGTATTGTATTTTCTGAGCTTATGTTGGTGTTTAAACTAAAAGTTTACTTAAGTGGTGCATTACAGCTTGCCAGTATACCTGTAACCTTGGACAGGCCCAAAAGATATGTGCCATGCCAGCCTCTCGATACCACACCCTCTCCAACATTCAGCTTTCGAGCTCATGCCTATTCGGACCTGCCTATTTGGTAGTAAAGTATCTTACTTTAATCTTCCAGGCAAATTCTTGCCGCATCAGGGAGGACGTGGTGCACCAGCTACTTCTAAAGACCTGACACCATTGTGTACTGTTGGGTCTTACCCCCAACTCTTGTTCCCATCTCTTCTGTGTATAGCATGTGCTATGTGTTCTGTCTGCTATTGAATTCCAGTAAAGCATTGTTATTTCTCCCTTGCCATGTGCTGAACTCCAGATTGATTCAAATGCTCTAGGGTAGGGTCTCTTGTCCTCATATTGAAGACTCTTTTGTAGTTTATCATTTATGTAATTTCTTAATTGATAATAATATAAGCGATCCCTTTCCGTCCAGCTATACAGGACCTGGGCTCTTTCAAATGACAAGATTGTCATGCCTTGAAGTAACTGCCACACAGCACATATACCCCTCTCTTCCTGCTTTTTATACCAGTTTGAGAATTTGGCTGGGGTAAAGTTCCTATCTGCAGACCACCAGGTATATCTCCACATATCCCTGACTGTATAACCCCGCCTAATACCCTGGAACCATCCGAAAAGAGTTACTCTAACTGAGGTCAACGACTCCTCTGACTCATACGTTCTACCATGTGGGTCAAATAACCTAGAGCATAATTGTGTTCTCCCCATCTGCTGCAACTCTAACTGTTGCCAGTGAGCCCTATGACTCTGGTGTGCCCATAACAATGCTATTTTCATCTGGACTGCAATCCAATAATCTACCAGAGCAGGACACGCTCTACCTCCTTCCTGTTTCGGTAGAAACAAAGTTTTTATGGCTATTCTAGGATTGATGTTTCCCCATATATAGGTCATGACCCACCTTTGCCAGCTTATAATTTCCTTTTGAGGATTATACGTGGTACTGTTTGAAATAAGTATAAGAATCTCAGCAGAATATTTGTCTTGACTATTTGTAACCTTGAGTAGAATGGAAAGGGTATGCAATTCCATTTCTGGAGGTCTGCCGCAGTTGCTTAATCAAGGCGGAAAGTTATCAGCATATAATGTTGTTGGGATTTACCTAAAGTAACTCCCAGGTATTTTATAGTCTCGCACTCCCACTTCATAGGATACTTAGATTTAATCCCTTCAGGTATAACAGCAGACATCACTAGTACCTCCGTCTTTGACCAGTTAAGGGTATAACCTGATAGGGCGAGAAATGTTCGATTTGTTTAAAACCTGAGACAAGGATTCAACAGGGTTAGATTAGATGAGGAGGACATCGTCCGCATAAAACTATTTTGTGTGTAGTATTTCCTATATTTACCCCCATAATCGTATTATCCATCCGAATACTCTATGCTAAAGGTTCTATGTATAGGGCGAAGAGTAAGGGGGAAAGGGGGCATCCTTGCTGGGTCCCCCTCTTCAATTTAAAGGAGCCAGATATATGACCATTCACCCTGATGTATGCTAAGGGGTGGGCGTATAACTTAGATATGAAATTTAGAAAAGGTGCCGGAAAACCGAAGCCAGCCAGGGTACCCCACAAGAAAGACCATGATACCTGATCAAAAGCTTTTTCCACATCTAAACTTATCAGGTAAGCCGGAATCCTTGATTTTTGCAAGTGTTCAATTATATTCACCGACCTCCTTATGTTATCTGAGGTTTGCCTTCCTGGTACAAAACCAGTTTGATCTAAATTGATTAGTTCCGGTAATAGGCTTTCTAGCTTTCTGGCCATTGCCCCTGTTATTATTTTATAGTCCATATTTAATATGGAAATTAGTCTATGCGAGGGACATAGGGTAGGGTCCCTAGCTGGCTTCAGCAGCACCGAGATAATAGCTTGTGCCCAGGAAGGAGCACATCCATCCTCCTCACCCCATAGCGAATTGCATGCCTCCTTTAAGAGGGCCATAATGGTCTCTCTAAATGTCTTATAAAACTCGTTTGGGAGGCCATCAGTGCCAGGCCATTTTCTTGCCTTTAAGCGGGAAATCTCCGATTGTATCTCCCCCTCTGAGAAAGGTGAAATTAAAGTTTTTTGTTGTTGGGTGGTTATTTTAGGTAATTGGAGAGCAGTCAGATATCTCTCAATAACCTTGAGGGTCGAGTTCGCTCCTTCACTATATAATGTTTGGTAAAATGTTTAAAAGACTCGGTTATTCCTTCTGCATCAAGTTTCCATATCTTATTTTCTGGGTCTAAAATGTTTGGTATACATGCTTTGGCCTTCCACTGCCTCAGCCTACTGGATAGGAATCTTAATGCTCTCGGCCCCTCGTAATATCTTTGCCTTAAGTATATCAATTTTTTCTCTACTTGATAGTCGAGAATTTCTATAAGCTCCTTCTTCAACTTTTCAGTAACTTTCCCTTTCCTACTTAGTTGTTGCTGCTGCTGGTATTCCAAGGTAGCTATTTGGTTTTGTAAGTGAGCTTTTTCGCCTCCCTCAATTTTTATTCCTAGATGAAATCTCTTTGAACTTACCTCACTATGGCTTTTACCGTATCCCACAAAATCCCTGGGACTATTTCCGGATCTTTATTTTCCCTAACCGCTTGTTCTATTACTTTTTCTATTGTCTCCTTGGTGTCCTCCTTGTGCAGCAATGAAAGGTTCAATCTCCAGAAGGTGTTGCGTTTAGTAGGGCCCAACTTAAGTTTCATATAAATTGGGGCGTGATCCGATAATACTATGTCACCTAACCAGGTATCAGTGCACAGGAACGTTGAGCTCCTAGGCATTAAAAAATAATCTAGTCGTGAGTATGTTTGGTGTGCTGCAGAAAAAAAAGTATATTGTCTATTGCTTTTATGCATTTGCCTCCACACATCCATGAGACCAAGCTCACCGATTAATTTCACCTCCTTATTGGCTGTCCCTCTCTCCTGTCTAACCACTCCCCCAGATGTATCTTTATGTGCATTGAATCATAGGTTTAGGTCCCTTCCTATAATTAAATGACCTTCTGCCCATTCGGATATTTTGAGAAAAAACTCTCTATAAAAAGGAAAGTCTGAACCTGGAGAAGCATACACCGAAACCAGGAGACAACTGTACCATCGTACTTGCCCTTTAACCCCACAAAACAGCCCTCTTTATCCCTAATGATATCCTGCACCACAAACGGGCACTTGTTAGGAATCAAAATAACGAATCCCCTTCGTCTGCCCTTCTTATATGAAGTAGATACGGCTAATTGGTAACCAAATTTCTTGAGCTTGTCATGTTCGACCTGGTTCAGGTGTGTCTCCTGCAACATTATAAATGTTGCTTGTGATTTCCATAGAAGGACATAATTCTACTTCTCTTGATTGGGTGCGTTAGACCATTTACATTGAATGACAATGTAATTAACTCAGACTTATCCATAGTCCATTGGTATTAAGCAATACCTTACATAATTCCCCATACTAAGCCTATTCCCCTGTATGTCACCCTCCTCCACTACCCTCAAATCAGCCTTAACAAGGTCCCCATAAACACTTGTAACCGTAAACTGTAGTGAACAATGCCACATCCAAACCATAGATGTGGAACCCTATTTAATTATTTCAACTTAATTTTAACTCGTACGTCCAAATGTGGAAACCCCTTGATGCACAGGGGTTTCTAATACCAGTAGTTTCCCTCTACTGGAACGAGGAATGTTCCTTACCACACCAAATGCGGCGTTCCTAATGAGCCTGGGAAATAGTAAGATAGTGTTACCAGGCTCCTATGTCACGGAGAGAAGTCACTCAGCCATTGGCCTTTAAGAGAGCCATTCACCCCCGAGAAGACATAATGATTTGCTTCTTTGTCCTACCATCTATTGGAAACCAACCATACCTGCATTACAGCTTTAGCTTGAGTACTAAAGTATTATGTTATAAAGGCCTGGTAACATTGTGTTTGGGCCCGACTTAAGTTTCAGTCCAGGAAATTACCCATCTGTTCTTATGCAAGAGGGGTCAGGTCCGAATCATTAGTCTCTGCAAGTGGATGAAAAGCATGTCTAGGAAAAATAAAAGCTTAACACGCACTCTGAACCCCTTCTTAAGTAGCGATTCATTTTAAATTCACTTCTAGTCAGCCTTTTTCAAAATTCCAGCTCTTTATGTAAGTCATAGGCATAACTGTATGCCCTAATCATGGTTCTTGTTTTCGTCTTACTGGTACCATACCGACACCTTCCAGAAGATCCTCTACTCTGCTCAGTCCTGAGAGTTGTTCTGCAAGCCATCTCAACTATCCTGAAGCTTCTGAAGCAGGGCCTTCATTGCAAGAAGGGGTGCAAGTGATGACATCTCTTTACCACGACCTCTCTTCCTTTTACCCAGGGAGATTGCCCAATCAAGGGAGCCTTCCAATGCCTTCTGGGAAGTCAAGTTTTTATCTCCAGAAATTTGCAAGTCCATCAGGCCTTTTTCCATAAGTGCTTCTCTAGCTTCTTCAGGTGAATTGTATATTTAACACCTTCAGGCCAAAATACCCTTAATTTTGCAGAAAGGGGGTGTAAATAGCATAATAGCCATTAGGAGCTTAATCATTTCTGCATATTGAGAACGTTGCTTTGAATTTCCTGCAGGTAGTCATGGTCGAAGTATAGCCTGTGATTTAAGTATGTAACCTCCTTCAGTCTCCAAGCTCTGATTAGAATGTCCTCCTTCGTCTTGTAGCTGTTAAATTTAATGATGATGGAGCGGGGTCTGGCACCTTCCTCTGTTGGTTTAGGCTGATGTTCAGCTGGTATCCAGTGGGCAACTGTAAAACATCTGCCAGTAGGTGGAGAGAAATTCGTGCATAAGCCCGTTTCCGCATCCTCAGGCAGGCCAGTACAGTCTAATGTTCTCCCTATGATTGCCTCTCCAAGTTAATGCATTTCTCCTGTAGTTTCTCTGTTTGTGTTATTAGGTCCTGCAATATCTTCCCATTTTGATAAACACCATCTTCAGCCTGTGCGATCCGCTTCTCCGCCCCCTCCACTTGTTGCTCTAGCCCTGTCAGTTTTTGATCCAGGTTCCTGAATTCGAGTTTTGTTTCCGCTCTCATTTCTCTAATTTCCCTGAATAACTGCTCAACGCATGAGTGGGATAGGTGCTCAGTCTCTTCTTCCGTGTCAGCCATACTAGAGGGTGAACGGCTGCGGCTCAGCTTTCTGGAGGGTAGATGCGATCCTCTCTCATCCTGTGAATTTGCTTAAATTTCATCTTTTCTCTGCTGGATTTGTCCTTAGTAAGTCTAGTGGATGTCATTTTTTTTATTTTTATCTCAGTAATGCGGGTATATTTAGTCTTCTCGAGCAGATGGGTTGGGGAGCTCGTATCACTCGCTCACTGCTGGCTCCGTGACGTCACCGCTCTGTGTTCCTTACTGATTAACAGTATTTTACCCTTGAGTGAGTACACCTCATACTCATCGAAATCCTCTTGGTGCTCATGCATATGTGAATATGGAGAAGGACAATGGTCCTGACCTATATATGCAAATATTCTAATCACCACATAGCCTATGCTGTTGTTGCCATGCCTAGGGCAATTGTATATCCTGCATGCCCCAGCGCATCAGGTCCTGGGTCTACTACACCATCCTATAATTTTGGGAATTGGGACAGGACAATTAGGGTCTATACAGGCTAACACATTGTTATATGCCTCTATATTTAGTTTTAATGTTCCCAAATGTCCAATATAACAGTAATCATAAACACCTCTATCTTTTGTTTGACAGTCACTTTGTTCTCTAAAACTCCAAAATGAGTAGTCATATCACGTCTAAACAATGAATTTTTATTAAAGCAACTTTTCACTGACAGCAATTTATGCAGAATGGATTAACAAGCAAATATAATCGTGATGAGGAATGGAAATGCATTCCTTACTTATAGACTAAAAATAAAATACAGAAAAATACATTTTGTACCAAGCAACCCCTTTTCCTGTTCCTATAGCCAGGATAAACATACAAGTTCTTACCACCATCAGACCAAAACCAAATCTCAGTTTATATGAGGTCCTAGAGTTCTTTTCTGTTTGCAGCTGGTCCTCTATGGCAAGCTGAACATCTGTAGAAAGACTCCTACCTTGTGTATCTTCAAGGTAGCTTATATAGGAAAACAATTAAGCTGGTGTTTTTTCTGCTCAGTGCGGTTAAGTGCACTGACTGCAAATTAGTGTTTTTATGTCATAAATAAGCTGAGAATTCAGGATTTGGCCCATGGTCTGTGCCTTTAGCTACACTGGATGCTATGACTGTGTAGTTTTTATCCAAGTTTTCTAAGCGCTAGCGCCTGCCTTTTGGTTTGCCATTTTCTATCTTATCAAACAGTTAACACCCTACAAGCAGAAGAAGCAAAACTACTGTAATAAGCAAAGATGCATTTCATGGATACCAATGGCTATAGCTTGACCTTTGATTTGCTAGCATAGAAAGGAGAAATAACCATACTGAATACTACATAGAATATTTCTATCAACTTTAGCCTACATATTACAAAAGCAGAATACAGTTCATTTGTAGCTAAATATCTTGAACTCTCTCTTTTGTTCTCCAATCTGTGCACTAGTGCATGTAATAACCATTAGGTCCCTCATTATTTCATTTATCTCGTTAGCGTCTGTGCACTCTTCCAAAGTATTTTCAACAGGTTGCTCATCAGTATCGCTCTGTTCCTCGAAAGTACTGTCAGTAGTTTGTTGGGAGTGCCAAAACATTACCAACAGCCTCCTTCCTTTGGTTGAATTAGCAAACTAACATCAACAGTCTGCTCCAGTGATTGGAATGTCAAAATACTGTCAACAGTCTGCTTCATTGCCTGGATCTCTTCCAGGGAAGTGGAAGTGCCATTTGGGCTGCAGATACATTGTATGGTTGGATTAGCAAACTATTGTCAACAGTTTCCTCAATGATTGGAGTGTCAAAATATAGCCAATAATTTGCTCAATGACTGGATCTCTTCCAGGAATGGGAGGGCCCCATTTGGGCTGCAGATACATTGCAGGTAGTGCAGTCTAGAGGGTGTCTTGAGGATACTGGTGTAAATTTTATAATCCTAATTTAAAACAGATATTGGGCAGTACAAATCACATAAATGAGAGGATTTGTTGGGTTTTAGAATAGCCGAGATTTATTTTTTTTATTTAGTTTTTGTTGACTGGGTAAGTGCACTAGACAAATCCTGCCTATTTTCAGGCATGACCCGGGGGAGGGGGATACAGATGAATGCCAACTGACCTTGAACCAGATTAAGTTGTTGGTGGTATTTTTAGTGAATGAGGGAAATTTGGCCAGGACACTGGGGAAATTCCCCTACTCTTTTTGATAAGTGCCATGGGATCTTTAACATCCACCTGAACTACCACCAGTCCAGGCAGACGGGACCTCGGTTTAACGTCTCATCTAAAGATGGCACCTCAGAAGTGCAGCACCCCTCTCATGCTGCACTATAGTGTCAGTACTGGGATAGTAACCCAAGTGCCAGATGTGGGAACTGAACCCACAGCCTACTGATCTCCCGGCCTCAGAGGCGAGTGTGCTACCTACTGAGCCACTGACACTGACTTAAGATAGTGGCGTAATGCCAAGCTATGGGATACTCCTCTGTAGTATGACTATCCCGAAACACCAAAACAAAGGGGTCTTTAATAAATTCAAATGCACTTTTATAAAATTCCACCCCGTAGCCATTTGGGCCTGGACTCTTCCCATTTTTAAGGTTATGTATCATGTTATGATGCTCTTGTAGTGTAATAGAGCGGAGCAGCTGTTCAATATGATGGGGTCCCAAAGATGGGAGATGTAGGCCAGACAAGAAAAGTATCTACCAGGTCTTATCTGGAGGACTGGACTCTGTTTTATAGAGTCCTTTACAGGTCCTTGTAGAAGTGCTGGAAAAGAGGTAATATGTCGGGTGCTATATGATAACTGAGCCATGTGAGGATCTTTGATCTTGGTTATAGTGACCATCTGTGACTGTAAATGCATGTCAGTATGCTAATATACAGGATGCGAGCCCTCCTTCATAATACTTCTGATGGAGCCATATCAGAGCTTTTGGATCTCCTGTTGTGTTTGGCACTCCTGATCCACTATGGATGTATCTTCTTACATGTGTGCCAAGTGAAAAAATTGAGTTTGTCCTGGAGTTCCTTAAGTCGGGCCTCAGACTGCTGTTTCTTTTTTGTTGCAAAGGTTATTATATAGCCCCGTAAAACAGATTTAAGTGTGTCCCATAAGAATTGAGGTGAGGTGTGGGTTGAGGAATTATCTCTTAATATTTCCAGAAATTTTTTTCTTTTAAAAATTCCTTAAAGGCTGGGTCCTTCAGTAATGAATTATTCAGGCGCCATATCGTGTTTTTCCATTCTTGGAAAAGAGCCAAGTCTAAAGTAATCAGAGCATGGTCAGATAGATCAATATTTTTAATTTCCATGTTCTGTATCATCTCTAAATGTTCCCACTCACACAAAAATAGTCTAGCCTTGAATAATGCTTATGTGCATGGGAGTAAAAAGAAAATTGTCTCTGTGAGGGATGAAGATGTCACCAGGCACCTACTAAGCCACATTCTTTAGGATTCTTCTAAGATGTTTTTGTCCAGAGGACAGTGGAGAGGCCTAGACGCTGAAGTATCTAGAGTCAGATCCAACAGGCAGTTAAGGTCCCCACCCATCACCAACATATCTTGTTTATGGGATATAATAGTGTCTACTAATTGTTGGATAGAAGAGGCATGTTTCCTGGAGGAATGTATACACTACAAACAATCACGTCTTGTGAATGTATTGAGCCTGCCACCAGTAGCAAGCATCCCTCTGTGTCTGTATGCTGGCGTGAAACTACAAAATGAGAATTTTGGGGTAGCAAAATCACTCTCCCCATGCCTATCATGTCTGTAAGCAGATTCTACTACCTGGGAAAAACCAAACCTCTTTAATTTCTGGTGTTTGTTTTGGGATAAGTGAGTCTCCTGCAGCAGCAAGAGGGTCCAGTCTACGTTTTTTTAAGGCCAATAACATTCTATACTGTTTGATCGGGCCAGTCAGCCCATTTACATTATGTGATATTGATCTAAAGGGGTACTCATAAACCATTGAGACAGAGATAAAGTGCAAGACCCTGTTCCCATCCCATATATCATATCAATTGTTGCCCCATATCTCTATTTGCCCCATACCTCAACAAACCTATATGAAACAGAGGACAGGAATGCAGCTCACAACAGATATATGTTCCTAAGGCTGAATTACAGTTTTTTTCTGAACATGCACCATTGTGTTTATATACTATGGAAACAATTTCAACCCTATAGTAAAAACACTAAAAATGTTAATTCCCAAAACCTGAAAAATATGAAAAAGCCAACTGGGCCACAAACTAGTGGACCCAGGGGAGAACGGTTGTGTCACCCAACCTACCCTAAAGTCAACTTTTGTACAAATCATGACTTCTAAAATATGGAAAGCTATAGCAAGCCTTCTGAAGTGCGGCTGCACATCCAACCGCATAGGAAGAAGAACATTTTGCATCTGGGAAATGGCTCCCTCGGGGTACGCACCCTGTAACGGGGGGGGGGGAAATGAGGAATAAAAACAAAAATTTTATAAATAAACAATAGAGAAGGTGGGGCCTGGGAAAGGGTAGAAAGAAAAGTGCCCCATCTCCAGTTAGCAGTAAAATCCACCTCCCTACACCCCATAGCCCATCTATCTAATCTGAGGAGGAAACAAGAAAATGCAGTATAACTGATTGTTAATCAGTCTTATATAGTATGTACTTGTCTCTTGATAGCAGGCTATGATAACTCAAGCCTGTGTATCATCTCCAGTATAGATCAGGTAAGTCATACCCAGAGCATGAGCTCTGAATGCATCAAAGTACTCAAAGTAATGAAAACTGTTTCTTTAAGGACGTGCTAAGTCCTCTTAATTGGGGTGTAGTTTTATCCCCTTAAAATCCAAAAGTATTACTGACTTGCAATTAGGCTCATTTCAGGGTGTCTTTTCATAGAATTAAAAGAGGCAAGGAGCACAGTTAATAGACATCATGTTGTGGGTGGTCCCTTATATGTCCAGCTCCTGTCCCCTGCCTCCCCTCCTCCCCAGGAGGGTAAGAAAGAGAGAGAGAGAGAAAGAGCTGACCTCGGGGGGGGGACCCAGCATAAAACGTCCCCCACATGTGGACTTCTTCCCCTGCCCACTGCCCACCGATCCTGCGAGCAGCCCCTTTGGAGCCAGAGAAAAAAGAACACTGCTAACATACGGGTGATGACAGACCACTACTCCTGGTATGCCCAAGCATTTCCCACAAAAGACCAAAAGGCCACAACCATAACCAAGATTCTGGTTGAAACTTATTTTGTTCATTATGGACTGCCAAGGAGAATCCATTCTGACCAGTGTAGGGATTTTGAAAGTTAGCTGATCAAGGAGTTGTTGTCTCTCTGGGAATTAGGAAGTCACGGACCACTCCCTACTACCCTCAAGGTGATCCACACCAAAAGATTCAACTGAACCGTGCTGAATATTTTGGGCACATTGAGCCCTCTAAAAAGTCAAATTGGAGCCAACAAGTGAACATGCTCATCATACATACAACTGCACTCGCAGTGATGCCATGGGGCAATCCCCATCTGCTCATGTTTGGAAGGAGGTCAGGCTCCCAGTGAACCTTGCATTCAGAGTGTCATGTGATGGAAGCAATCTAGAGACTTACACTAAATATGTTCAAAGACTAGAACAGCAATTGAACAATGCCTACAGGCTGGTTGCAGAACTGTCTACAAAGAGAGACTTGGCAAGCAAAATAAGATACAACCAACATGTCAGAGCTCACAAGTTATTCCCTGGAGACAGAGTCTTGGTCCAGAGCTTGGGGTTATCAGTAAAGCATAAAACTGCAGATCAGTGGGGCAACACCCATATGTAGTCACAGAAAAACTTGCAGACTTGCCAGTGTACCAAGTTTTTGCAGAGCGGGACCCCAGTAGAAGTAAAACTTTTGCACCACAGCCTGTTGCTCCCCATTGAACAGTTGGACATGCCTGATTGGGACAATGGCTCGGTACTCCTCCAGAGAATGGAAACCAGTGGTTCTCGTGAACACAAAAGCAAACCTAGTCAGCCTGCCCCCAACCTGGATATTACTTCACTCAGGCCTCCTGAGAGGTTTTCACCTGAATCAGAACAAACTGCAACTGAGCTGTCTGATGAAGAGGAGGACCTTGTTAGTTACAATTCCACTGTGGGCATTCCCCATCTGTTAAATGCTTCCAGTGATTGGTGGATGCCAACTACTCCACCTGCACGTTAAATCCAGATGCAGAAACTTTTGAATCCCACTTAGACCAGCTACTCTTGAACTAGAGTATGTGGAAGATCATGTAGAACCTGACAGAGAACACAATGTTGTAATGGCTTACATGGACTGCCTGAGCTGCCACCCTCGCAAAGACTCTCAAGCTGCTGCCGTTGTTGAAGCATAGCTCTTGCTTGACAGTGTGTGTGAGGCATGGTGAAAAGCGTGCTGCAGGTAACTACTTGGCGACATCTGCACACTTTACTTTACAGCTGCGGCTGCATTTGTTCAGTCCTAGTCCTCCAATCCTGGCAGAGGGAACTGGGAACAAATCACAGGATGCCTCCTCTTTGGTGCCTTCTGTGCCACATCATGCCACAAGACTGCATAGTAATGCAAGCAGAAGTACAAGCTGTTAAGAGCTCCACCCTAGCACTCCCTGCTCATCTGACCTGAGAAGACACTTGACTCACTCCCGCTGCAATAAGACTGCGCCTGACCCACCAGACATTTGCGAGGAGGACTATAACAAACCTGGGGACCAGCCCTTTTGAGGAGCAAAAAATAAATAAAATAAAGACTTTGGAGCACAAAAAGTTATTAATACTGTAAAGTGTTATCCTAAATGCACAATCTTTAAACTTAACCAAAATAGCAGAATTAGAAGCCAAATGCAAAATATTCACAAATTTGGCATTATGGCTATTACTGAAACATGGTGGGACTCTAACTCAGCATGGATTAAAGAGATTCAGAGTACAAGCTTTACCATAAAGACCGACAAGGCCAAGTTGGTGGAGGGTTTGTTTATATGTCAGACATGATACTCCATCTTATCAAATCCGTACAATACTATCACTGAAAGTATTTGGGTAAATATTCAATTCAAGGGCAACCTCAGATTGTTGTAGGTTCCTGTTATAGGTCCCGCTCAACCAACCATGAATACTCAGCCAGATTAATAAAATACTTTCAACTGTGACCAATAAAGGACATTTCATAATCCTAGGAGATTTTAACATGCCTTCAATAAACTAACTTCACTAGTAAAACACTTATCGAGAAAAACTTTATATCCATATTAATAGAAACAGGACTGGAACAAATCATCACACAACCTATGAGAAAAGACAATATCCTTGATCTTGTGATTACTAATTTAACAGATAGTATGTCTAGCATCACCCTACATGACCCATTGGACAGTAGCGATCATTTTGCCATCTCCTTTTCTTTAACAAACCAACATCAGCCACCCCACTAATCATTCTCTGTTTAAAAACTATGACCAGGCAAATTTTGAATTAATAAATGAACTTCTAAATAAGATTACATGGTGCAATATATTATCACCATTGCCACTCGAGGAAGCCTGGACGTATGTAATATCTACTATCCTAAATTTAGAAAAAACTTTTGTCCTGACAAAAAAGAAATACAACACAAAAGTTAAGATTCCTCTATGGTTCAACAAAAACATAAAAAACTGATTAAAAAGAAGGAAAAGCTCTTTAGAAATCTAAAGAAGTGTAATAAAAAAGATAATGTGGACCTACTCTCAAATATAAAGAAGCAGTTAGGGACTTAAAAACCTAATATTACAATCCAAAGAAACTTGGAATTTAAACTAACACATTCCAAAGATGGTCATAAATCTTTATTTTCATACCTCAATAACAAAAAGGCACCAATAGACAAATTGGACCACTTATGGTAGATAATTCCACATTAACAACGGATAAAGATATTGCAAATTCCTTTAATAATTATTTCTGTTCCATATTTACTGTGAAAGAAATACCAACACTGGCTTCTACCACTGTCTCCAGTAACTATAATTATATAAATACCCAAGCAGACACATTATCAGCACTTAAATCCCTAAGTAAAACTTCCAGCCCCAGACAGGACAATATTAACCCTAGATTCTACAAGCAGCATCCAAAGCCCTAACTCCCTTTCTCACTCATATTTAATAAATCGCTTCAAGAAAGTGTAGTTCCCAATGACTGGCTAAAGGCCATAGTAGTACCTATTTTCAAACAAGCATTTGTCAATGCTGAATGTTGCTTGCTTATATGTGCCGTTTAGGTATTTGGAAGTGAAACTACCATGCTAGGAAAACCACAGAGGACTCTGGGTGGGAAGGTGGGCAACTCTAAAGTCAGCAGAGCTCCATTGAGCTCGCTCACTCCCCTCTTGCCGCTCATTCTCTTCTCCCGATGCTGCAGGCTGCCCTTTTGTACTGGGCTCCTGCTTGCGTTGGTGCCTTTGTCTGCCCACAAAGAAATCCACAGCAGTCCTGACAGAGCTCCATTGAGCTCGCTCACTCCCTCTCTCTTACTCACTCGTTCTGTTTCTCCTGGCACTGCAGGCTGCCTTTTTGTACTGGGCTCCTGCCTGTGTTGGCACCTTTTTCTGCCCACAAAGAAATCTGCAGCAATCCCGACACAGCTCCGTTGAGCGAGCTCACTCCCCCTCTCTCTCTCTCTCTCTCGCTCATTCTATTTCTCCTGATGCTTCAGGCTGCCCTTTTGTACTGGGCTCCTGCTTGCATTGGCGCCTTTTTCTTCTGCCCACAAAGAAATCCGCAGCAGTTCTAATACAGCTCCATTGAGTTCGCTCACTTCCCCTCTCTCACTCACTCGTTCTGTTTCTCCCGGTGCTGCAGGCTGCCCTTTTGTACTGGGCTCCTGACTGTGTTGGCGCCTTTATCTGCCCACAAAGAAATCTGCAGCAGTCCTGACAGAGCTCTGCTGAGCTGGCTCACTCCTCCTCTCTCACTTGCTCATTCAGTTTCTGCCAGTGCTGCAGACTGACCTATTGTACTGGGCTCCTGCCTGCGTTGGCGCTTTTTTCTGCCCACAAAGAAATCCGCAGCAGTCCCGACAGAGCTCCGTTAAGCTTGCTCACTCCCCCTCCCTCACTTGCTCATCCTGTTTCTCTCAGTGCTGCAGGCTGCACTTTTGTACTGAGCCCCTGCCTGCCTTGACGCCTTTTTCTGCCCACAAAGAAATCGCAGCAGTCCCGACAGAGTTCCATTGAGCTCGCTCCTTCCCCCTCCCTCCCTCGCTCGTTCTGTTTCTCCGGTGCTGCAGGCTGCATTTTTGTACTGAGTCCTGTCTGCATTGGTGCCTTTTTCTGCCCACAAAGAAACCATAACAGTCCCGACAGAGCTCCATTGAGCTCGCTCACCCCACTCTCACCGCTCATTCTCCTTCCCGCGCCTGCAGGCTATCCTTCTGTACTGGGCTCCTGCCTGCATTGGCACCTTTTTCTGCCCACAAAGAAATCCACAGCAGTCCCAACAGAGCTCAGTTGAGTTCGTTCACACCCCCTCTCTCACTTGCTCGATCTTAATCTGTCCCAAACACTGACTTCCCACAGCAACCGTGCTATTCTGCACCGGAAGTGCAAAAACACATTTCGGCCAGGATGTGAAAAATGACAGCTGTACTATTCATAAGGAGGTGTGAAAAAATGCAAGTGTTGAAAATCTGACGTGAAACTATTACAAATCTGTGAAGTTACAAGGATGTGTGGAAACTGCGCAATGCACACTTGTAACAGTCATTTGATGGACTATCGTAACCAAATTTTCTTCATAGGCATTTTAGGATCTCTGCTCAGAAACAGTGTCACTGTAATTTTCTTAATCTGTCCTGAACACTGATTTCCCACAGTGGCCACACTATTCTGCACTGGAAGTGCGAAAATACATTTCAGCCAGGATGTGAAAAATGACAGCTGTACTGTTCATAAGGAGGTATGAAAAAATGCCAATGTTGAAAATCTGGCATGAAAATATTGCAAATTCGCGAAGTTACCAGTGTGTGTAGCAACTGCACAATGCAAGCTCGTAAAACAGTCATTTTTTTTTATTTTTCGACCAAATTTGCAACATAAGCTTTTTGAGAGCCCACCTCATGAACACTGGTACTGTCATTTCATTAATCGGTCCTGAAAGGTGATTCCGCGCAATGACCGCAAAATCACCTTTTGGGACCAAATAATGTCATGACAGTGGCTGAATTCATGATGAGGGATCTCAATAACCCCATGTTGAAAATTTGGTGCCAAAATTCCCAAAACTGCCTGAGCTATGCACCAAAGTTGAAAAAAACTCTATTTATGCCATTATACAGCTTACCGGCATTTCTTCAGTTCGCGGTTGGCTTTGAAGAGTGCAGAGCGTGTTCCCAGTCCACCAAGATCGTTGTGCTGGGCTCCATGCAGTAAGTACAGGGTGAGGGATGTGGGGAGACAGGGTGTGCAGAGGGTGAACTTGGGTTGGGGCGGGCCAGGACTCAACGAGGACCGTTTTCTGTTTTACAGGGTTTAAAAAAAAAAACATCACAGGGCGGTTTTCTTTTTACAGGAACATTTGGCAAGATGGGGTGGGCTCCCAGCATGCCACCTGAGTGTTTTGGGGGCTGTTTCCGACAGGGATTGGGCACCCTGTCGGCACATGGGGAAGAGCCGAGGGATTGGGCACCCCTTGGCACACAATTCATTGAGAGGGCATTATGCAGATGGGGAGTGGGCTCCCCCATCAGCAAATTCAACTTAGAAGGGGGGACTGAATCTGATGGGGATTGGGCACCCCATCGGCAAAGAAAGCGGGGGGGGAGCGGCATGATGCTGAGGGGGATTGGGTACCCCCTCTGCATGCAGCACACATTTCGATGTGGGGACATTATGCCAATGGGGTCTGGGTTCCCCATCGGCAAACTGGGTCGGGGGCATTCAAGGAACCTCCCTGCAATGACGGGTCGCACCATCATTGCAGCTGAATGGCTGACGCTGCAATGACGAGGTGGCCCCTGATTGCAGTGGCTAAAATGTTTCAAGGTGGTGGCGTGCTGGCTGAATTTGTGTCAGCAGCACTACCCACCCATTAGGGGAACAGGGCCAGGCCTCAAAAGGCAGGGGGGGCATTGGCCACAACAGTGTCGCACTCATCAACCTGCTTCTGCAGCAAGCTGCTGCAACATGTTTCTTTTGCATGTGCACAAGCAACATAAAAAGGGAACCGATCTAAACCAGAAAGCTATAGACCTATTAGTTTAACATCCGTTCTTTCCAAGCTAATGGAGAAAATCATCAAAACACTTCTTGAAAGAGAAATGGATGCACTAAAACTTAACAGTCCAACCCAACATGGTTTCAGACAAGGTCTCTCATGTACTACTAATATAATAGTTTTCTATGAATACATAAGTCAGGGACTAGACCTTAACTGCCCCCAAGATGTGACTCTCCTGAACTACAGTCGAGCATTTGACAAGGTTTCACATAACAAACTCATTACCAAACTTCAATCAGCAGGTTTCTCTACCATCTTGGTTAGATGATAAATAACTGGCTATCCAATCGAAGCCAGCAAGATAGAATACAAGGTACCTTATCCGAAGGGGGACATGTAACAAGCGGGGTCCCTCAGGGGTCCGTGCTTGGACCCTTACTATTCAATATTTTTATTGAGGATATGCAGATCAGCTCAGCAAACTTTCTTTCCAAATTTGCTGATGATACGAAGTTGGGGGGAGGGTTGATTTACCCATAAACAGATCCTCAGTGATCAATGACTTGAAACAAATTGAAGCATGGGCCCAAATAAATTAAATGCATTTCAACATAGAAAAGTGCACTGTGTAACACTTTGGCAAAGCTAATCCCCTACAGATATATATCCTTAATAATACCCCCATGAAAGAATCAGTATGTGAAAGAGATCTGGGAATACTAATCAACAATAAACTCTCCTAAACAGACCAGTGCACTAAGGTGGCCAAAACTTCTAACACACTACTTATGGAGCATAAAGCTAACTTTATGTTACAAAAACAAGGAATGTATCATTCCTTGTATAGAACATACAGTATGTCAGGCCTTACTTGCACTATGGCTCCCAGCATTGGAGTCCATATTTGGTGCAGGATATACAAAACTGGAACAGATCCAAGGAAGCGACCAGACTATGCGCCATTTGGCATCCAAAAATTACAATGAAAGATTACATGCTACAGGACTACACTCATTACAGAAAAGAAGAATTAGAGGGGATCTCCTCCTTCTCTTCAAGGTGCAGCAATCACCAGAGTTAATGCAGCAATTCAGATTAAACTTTAGTAACAGACAGATTGTCCCCAGATTGCATAACAAGCAAATTAATATATCTAAAGCAAGTAAAAATAAAAGACTGTATTTTATTACACTGACAGCCCCTAGACTCTGGAATTCACTGACACAAGAACTTGTGGATTCACCTTCCATTCCTATTTTTAAAAAGAGGCAAGATAAATGTCTCGAAGTGAATCTGGAATTAAGCTGATGTTCCACATTAATTGTGGGGGGCAATCCTGATGGGCCTTGGCCTTCTTTTGTCCCTTCAGTACCAAGTAAACCAAGTAAAGGCTCCTACAGAGATATAGCTGTAGCCATCTTTGTGTCTCTTGATCCCACAGTGCAACCAATAAGGGGGCTTGGAAACCCTAGCAACAGCAGATAAGATGTGGGGGAATGACATCAGGAGACCTTCCCCACTGGTACTAGTGGGTTACAGGGGCCAGTCTGATGGCAGGACAGGGGAGAAGGACTGATGAACAGCCATGCCTGACAAATCAGACAGTGAACTGAGAGAAAGACACTTCTGGGCTCATGAGGAGCGCGTGGCAGTTGTAGAGAGACCATTCAGCTTTGCTGCTGGGGAGATCAAGCTAGAGCCCTAGCCAGTTCAAAAATCCTCCAGGCCCTCACCAGGGTTCATCCTGTAAAATCTCTGTGAGCCACATCCCGGGCATTAACTGTTCAGAGACTGTGCCAAGGAAAGGCACCTGTTGAGTGAAAGCTGAGAAATTGTGCCAGATGGCACCTGTGCCTGTGGGGCATTGCTGCAGACCAAAGTTGCTAAGCTGTACAAAGCAGAGGCAGAGACCTGCATCCTACCCTGGTTGCCTTGGAGCCAAGTAAGGGACCTGCCAGCCCTGACCTAGTGGGTTGGATTGGGGAACAAAGAGCCACAGGGCATGTGTCCTGAGTGTGTGGGTACTCTTGATCCAGAGGAGAGTTGGGCCGTGGGGGGTCGCTTCTGGGGTCTGCACTCCCCAGGAACCAGAAGCCACTGCATACTGTTTCTGTGACTGAGAGCTGAGCCAGAAGCACTGTGCTGCTGCAAAGCGTCTGAGAGAGTCCAAAATGCTTCATATCCAGGCCACTGGGACCTACTGCCAAATGCTGCCCGAAATTTGCTGCTGTGTGCTGGCTCCTGCCTTGTCTGGGCTGCTGCATCCGTTGTCCACGTGAGAGTTGGCGCTGCTGACTGGGGTCTTTGGTACGCTTCCCTTTTGGATGACAATTTCCTAACTGGGAGAACAAAGTTGGGTTTTACAAACATTTGGCGTTTCAAGTTCTTTAACCTGTGCTAGCACAGTATGACCTGCAGGGTGGAATGGGAGGTAAAACTGCAAGCTCACCAAATGTCATCAAGTGCATCACTATAGGAAGCCGGGCAATGTAGCTACCAGGCCTGCCCCAGGACTTTAGTATATTTAGCTTCAAAAGAAATCTCCACACCTGGCTGGTGGTGCACAAGCAAATAACAGACAACCAAAAACAAAAAAAGGCTTTGCACTCACCACCTCATAATAAAAATCGCCCACACAGTCTATAAATGTACAAAATATCCTTTATTGGAGTGCAATAAAAAGCACCACTCCTCACGCTTTGACGCGTTTCGGAAAAAAATCCTTTTCCAAAAAGCATTTATAGACTGTGTGGGCGATTTTTATTATGAGGTGGTGAGTGCAAAGCCTTTTTCTGTTTTTGGTTTACTTTAGTACAGAGTTGCTGGTTTTTGGTTTTTTTTTTTGTCATACTTGAAATCATAGTTTTGGTACTGGTACCTGCTGAAGAGTTTACCATACCCTGTGTAGTATAATTAATCCATTGTTGCCTTGCTGGGGGATGTTTCATTGACTTACATGGGATCTGAGAGGGTAGTAGTGATCCACAGTGCAGTAGCTCCCAGGAGGCATTGCTACTGGATGAGAGCACTCAATATGACTTGCAACTGTCTAACTCCACTCTTCCTCCAGCTTCTGTCTGTGTTCTTAAATAAGAGCATTGTTAATTTGTTGCATTTCATTTCTGTGTCTGCCACTTTGAGTACCTGATTGAAGCATTTATTGGTGAATGTAACAACTGTACTATTAGTCCCCAGGGGTGGTCCAGTCCAGTGTAGGGAGGTGGGCAGGTACTGTATCCCAGGTGGTAGTACTGCAAACAACATTTGGCCCACTTATTCTCTCTGGGTGGAAGCACCATGTTATTTCTTATCTGTTCTGGGACCCACCACTGCAGGAGAAAGAACGAACCCAACCCCTTCAACCAGATGGGCCCTGTACAGTCACCAGTCAGGGGTGTGAACCCAGGCATAGCGACCCAGGAGTCACATGCTTAATTAATACAAACCACATAGCTCACACTCTCAGTTTCCTCACCTGAAATAAGCTAATTATCTCAAGACATGGCTCCACACTGCTACAGAATTCAGGCACTCTGTCAACACCGCAGATTCCCTGTTTGAAGGAGCACTACCATGGCACCCCAGTTTTTTTTTACACCAGAATGAGACTGGAGAAAATGTGGGGGCAGGGGGAGAGGGAAAAAGGACATGACTTTACTGTTTTTGACAAATATCTAATGATATCTGCTGCCCTTTTTTAAAAAAAAGTGTGCTGACGTTTTTTTGTTTTTTTTTACAGTTACCTCTCACAGTTCAGCAGTTTTAAAAATCTTGGGTGAGAAAAACAGTCACTCATTACCTAAAGAACAGTAATCACAGCCATCCCAGTGGCGTGGAGAGCTGAAGCATCTGTGCTCTTGCTGCCATGCCGGTGACCCATATTCACAGTGTGAGCAGGCCCCAGGGATCAGCTTGGAGAGAGAGAGGATCAAGCACCCAGAAGACTGCTCTCCTCTCCTGGGGAGGGACGGAGGACTGGCGCTCCCACTGAATGACTGCCCCCAGGTGGGAGCCTGAGGATAGTGCAGGTCTGATGGGTGCCAGAGAAGGGAGGGTTCTGCAGGACTTCCATAGGGGTGCGCGCACCTCCATGCACACATGTCTGACATGTGCCCCAGCGATGAGGATGGGAAAGGGACAAAAATGGAGGGAAAAAGCCCTGGGCTGTGGGTGGCAACTGACCCTCTGCAGGCTCCACACCTTGTGACTGGGCACCACTGCAGCCCTGTGGCAGAGGGCATAGACCAAGATAAGTCCGAGGATGCTGGAGTGGCGGGGTCGGGAGGGTCAGTCAAAGGGGCAGCCAGGGGAGCCGAGGATAACATGTATATCGAAAAAGAACAGTGATCACTGCTCATACTTGATTTGTTCCATGACTATGCTACTGATGAGGTCCTCAAAAAACTGGCAAACTACAACATTATTCTGATTTTTATCCCACCCTCCTGCAAAGACCTGCTGCAACAAGCTTAAGCAGCAATTTGTTTACTAGTATGCCAATCAGATCTCCAGTTATTTAGTTAATGATAGCATTGCTTCCAAAATACATGCAGATCTCTGCCTGGCAAGCTTAAAATAGAGGATAATGTATGGTCCTCTATCGGTAACCGGTCTGTTAACTGTCGAGAGGTTGCCAGGGCAACTGTGTAAACCTCAAGAGTGAAGCTCGAGAGGTTTACATCACCAAGGCAACCTTGAGACCATTAACAGTGACCGGTTACAATAGAGGGACAATACATTATTTTTTATAGTGTATGGTCCCACATAAAAAGAAAAACGGCTGCTTACTTTTTGAAAAATAGTCACCGCTGCAGCCGTTCAGTCCTTCCCTAACCGCTCCGTTCATCCTTCGGTTCCCCACGTAAAACAAAGGGGCGCACATGCTAGACCGATCGCTGTTGTTAACCTATCGATGTGACATAGCATCGATAGGTTAACAACTTTTCTACGTCACATCAATAGGTTAACAACCTTAGGAAATTATGATTTCCTGAGGTTAACAGCGTTCTACCATACATTATAAAAGTGTTATGCACAACGGCTAGTAACAAGCTTCCAGAGACTAAGCGCCTGATTTGAGGACTGCCTGCAATGGTTTGAAAGTGTTGGACTCTATGCACACACAGATTGTTTGCTAACAAATTAAAGTAAATCATACACTGATCTTTTCTTAGGTCTGTTACTACCACCTGCTAAGCTCACCACATTAAGTAGGTTTTGTCTCTTTTTTCAGATGCGCTGACTGTACTAAGAAACTGACTGCACAATGAAATGAGCACAGCGTCTCAGCATGTTTTGCTTTGTTTTGCATTTAAGCATGGTCGATCAGTGTCAGATTTATTTTCTGTGTTTTCTATGAGTCTTGTATCGTTGGAGGACTAGTAATTATGATAACTGCAGTACCTCTCTTGTGTTTGCGTCTATACTGCCCTCTCTGTGAACTTGAACACAAAAAATGCCATGAGCCACGTGGCGAAATCGTAGACAGCAAAATTTGCTTTCAAATATTTCGCAGATAAAAGAGGTAGCGTGAAGAAAGCAAAACTATTTTGACAGCAAATATATCTAGATCTACAGTATATAAAACAAGACATGCGTAGGGGTGGAAAACTCAAATGTTATATTTACCCTCGTGTGTGTGTATAAAATGGAGAATAACTAACACCAAAATATTAAGAACAAGTTGGTCTGCATACTTAGTTGATGCTGTGACATCATTTGGCACAAGAGAGAAGCTCAAGTACCTCAGTGATGTCACAGCACCCACAAGGTCTGTAAACCTACACTTTGGTATTTTCGTTCGCTTGCGGCGCATGCAAGGCGTCTTGAAGAATGGGACACTTTGGAGTGTGCCTCCTCTGCAATCCCTGTTCCATTGAGCAGGTGTGGCAGTCCTGCACCAATTGGACCGCGGTGCTGTGTATGACAGCGGTGGTCTTCTCTTCAAAGAAACCACCACTGTGCTTTACACCGCGTCCGCCCGCCCAAATCTTTGCTGCTGCGCTGAGGCCCACCCAGCGTGACAAGCGTCCTCGTCGTCTGCCGGCGGGGTGCCCAATCCCCGTGGCTCCACCAGCCCAGCCATCCTTCTGCCCGCTGGGGGCCCACCCCAGTGTGGCAAGCGTCCCGTCGTCTGCCCGGCGGGGGTATCAATCCCCATCGGCTCCACGGCCCCCCAGCCATCCTTCTGCCACGCTGAGCCCACCCCAAGCGTGGCAAACATCCACATAAGTCTTTTTTTTTAAACCTGTAAATTAAAAAGCGGTCCCACAGCACTTCTCCAGCCCCCCTCCCACAACCCGCACCCACCCACTCGCACCCTGCCTCCCCACACCCCACACCCCATACTTACCTCTGGAGCTCGGTAGCGATCTCGGCTGGACCGGGAACCGTCTGCACTCTTCAAAGCGACCGCCAAACTGAGGAAATGCCGGTAAGCTGTATAATGGGCTAGATAGGGTTTTCAACTTTATTGCATATCTCAGGCATTTTTTGGAATTTTTGCACCAAATTTTCAACATGGGGTTTTTGGGACCCCTTCTCATGAATGATGTCACTGTCATGGCGTTATTCAGGCCCGAAGGGTGATTTCGCAGTCACTGCGTGAAATCACCCTTCTGGCCTGAATAACACCGATGATATCGTCATGAAGAGTTCAAAACCATCGTAATTAATCATTACTTTCTGACGTGCATTGCGCGGTTCCTCGCCAGGCTTGTAAGTTCGCGAATTTTCAATATTTTCACTCCAGATTTTCAACATTGCCATTTTACCACACCTCCTTATGAGCAGTACAGCTGTCATTTTCACATCCTGCCCAAAACATGTTTCGCCATGTAGCACACAATGGCGCAGTCGGTGTCTTGAAATCAATGTATGGGACATTAAGAAAATCACAGTGACACTGTTCATTGGCAGAAGGTCTTAAAATGGCTATGTTGAAATTTGATAAAAAAATTCTAAAATTAGTGTTTTATGGGTGTCGTTAGCGGTTCTTACACTGCCTTTCGTCGTTCTTGAATTTTCAATATTTCACTCCAGATTTTCAACATTGCCATTTCCACACCTCCTCATGAGCAGTATAGCTGTCATTTTCACATCCTGCCCAAAGCGTGTTTCTACCACCCATGTACGCACAATGGCCTTTTCGGTATGCGAACTCAGTGTATGGGACACATTAAGAAAATCACAGTGACACTGTTCATGAGCAGAGGTCTTAAAATGGCTGTGTTGAAATGTGGTGAAAAATTCCTAAAATGACTGTTTTCTGGCGTATGCGTTGCGCGAGTTCTATGCTGCGTTCGTAAGTTATGAATTTTCAATATTTTCACTCCAGATTTTCAACATTTCCATTTTACCACACCTCCTTATGAGCAGTACAGCTGTCATTTTTACATCCTGCCCAAAACATGTTTCCGCCCATGTAGCGCAAATGGCGCAGATGGTGTCTGCGAAATCAATGTATGGGACACATTAAGAAAATCACAGTGACACTGTCATTAGCAGAGGTCTTAAAATGGCTATGTTGAAAATTTGGTGAAAAATTCTAAAAATGACTGTTTCTGATAGTTACGTTGGTTCCTACACAGGCTTCGTGCGTTTGCGAATTTCAATACTTTCACTCCAGATTTTCAACATTGCCATTTACCACACCTCCTCATGAGCAGTACAGCTGTCATTTTCACATCTGGCCCAAAACGTGTTTCCACCCATGTAGCGCACAATGGCGCAGTCGGTGTCTTGAACTCAATGTATGGGATACATTAAGAAAATCACAGTGACACTGTTCATGAGCAGAGGTCTTAAAATGGCTGTGTTGAAAATGTGGTGAAAAAATTCTAAAATGACTGTTTCACGAGTGTCGTTCGCCAGTTCCTATACTGCCATCGTAAGTTCAGCAATTTTCAATATTTCCACTCCAGATTTTCAACATTGCCATTTACCACACCTCCTTATGAGCAGTACAGCTGTCATTTTCACATCCTGCCCAAAACATGTTTCGCCCATGTAGCGCACAATGGCGCAGTCGTTGTCTTGAAATCAATGTATGGGACACATTAAGAAAATCACATTGACACTGTTCATGAGCAGAGGTCTTAAAATGGCTATGTTGAATTTGGTAAAAATTCCTAAAAATGACTGTTTTAAAGCGTGTTGCGCGTTCCTCACCATGCTCGTAAGTTAGCGAATTTTCAATATTTGCACTCAATGACTTCAAATACCTAAACAGCACATAGAAGCAAGCAACATTCGGCATTGACAAATGCTTGTACTTCTTTGTCACTGATTTTTTAAGCCATGTCCAAGTGCCAAATACCACTGCAAATACCTGCAAGCGAACGTTCGGCATTGACAAATGCTTGTTTTATTTGTTATGATACTAAAGTTATTATACTAGGGGTGAATGAAGCCATTATAGGTGATGAGTTTTTTTTTAAAGCAATGTTGGTACTTCACGAGGCATTTTTCTCCAAACAATTTGAAAACTAAAACCATGGTTGTAGTGAATGCGCGGCTCTGATTACAACAGCTGCAGCTGCAGCTGACCTTTACCAGCATTCAAGGTTGCTCTTAATGTTCTGAACAAGTTCTTCTCAACATATACTAGAAACAACTTTTCAGGTCACAGTAGAAACACGCTGTGTATTATATTCTCATTATACATAACTAACCATGCATAATTCGATATGCAAGCATGACAGGGTGTTGGTTGCAGTATCACAACCACATGCCCATGGGCATAATAAGGCACGAGGCCATAGACCAAGTGTCTTCAGTCCCTGGAAGTGCAGCTGTGACACCATAACCAACACCCTGGAATGTCTTATTGCACTTATAACATGGATTGCGCATGGAGATTTTTAAATAATTAAAGAAAAAAACTTTAAAAAACTATCATTTTTGTGTAAAGTAGTCCTTCCATTGTTGAGCTATCACCAGAAGACAGTAGTGGTTTACTTCAGCGTCTCTGGTAAGAATGGCTGTGCTTCATCATTTGTGTTAATGGTTATAATGTAGGAAGAGACATCTTTGTGAGAGCCCAGCTGCCTGTGAGCATGCATTATGGCAAGTTTTAAATTTCTCTGTGACTGCAGCAGGCAACTGGAAGCAGAACTGTGTGACCAAATCACGCACAGGTATGCTGGCAGGAGAAAACAAGTCAGCAGGTGGGCAGGAGAGCTGGCAGGCAGGCAAGCAACAGAAGCAGAGAGTAATTGTTTTAAGCAGGTTGGTAGCATGTTAGTAGGGAGTGGATTCCAGAGGGTGGGTGGACAAGCAAGCAGGGAACCTAATACACAGTAGAACAAGCATTTGTCAAGGCGAATGTTTGCTTGCTGGTATTAGCATTAGAAATGCAGGAGTTAGACAGATGCAAAATAAGAATGGCAATGAAATAGTGAACTTGACATGAACCGCCTCCATGCTGTAGAGATGGAAAGGATGTGAGAGTATGTTTTGGGTCATCACCCATGACGGTCAAGCCATGTCACCTCACCATATTCTGCATACAGCGAGATGTGTTGACCTGTGCCTTAGGGTGTTTGGCTTTACAGTCAGCCCATTCAAAAGGACATGCGTTGAAATGGGTGCAGCATAAGAGAATGTGTGAAGTCTTGGGACAAGGTCAAGGTACACCTCGATGCCTGTCAGGGGCGGGGGTGGGGGTGGGATGGCATGAGTAGTACAGTCAGCAATCCAAAGGCACACCCCGATGCCTGTCTGTCTGTACAGGGTAGGGCGTTATGGTTAGAAACCCTAATGCCTCGGGCGTTTGTTGGTATTCACAGTACACATTTGAACATGGCCTTTTGTGAGCCCACCTCAGAAAGCATTTGGGACCTCTTCTCATGAACCATGGCAGTGTGATTTTGTCAATGTGTCCTGAAAAGTGACTTCCAACAGTGACAGTGCCATTCTGCACCACATATATGGAAACACAGATCGGGCAAGATGTGAAGAATGACAGCTGAACCATCCATAGGGTGGTATGAAGAGATGGCAATGTTGAAAATGTGTAGTGGGAATATTAACAATGCTTGCAGTTCGGTATCGTGGAAACGGCATAGCGCATGCACGTAACACAGTCATTTATGGAGTTTCATCACCAGATTTTCACCATAGGCATTTAACGACCTGTGGTCATGAACAGTGTCACAGTGATTTTGTTACTGTGTCCTGAACACTGATGTCCCACAGCAACCACAGTAGTCTACACCGGAACTGCAAAAACACATTTCGACCAAGATGTGAAAAATGACAGCTGTACTGTTCATAAGGAGGTTTGGAAAAATGGCAATGTTGAAAATCTGGAGTGAAAATATTACAAATGTGCAAAGTTATAAGCGTGCATGGAAACTGCACAACGCATGCTAATAACACAGTCACTTTATGGACTTTCATCACCAAATTTTCAACATAGGCATTTTAGGACCTCTGCTAATGAACAGTGTTACTGTGATTTTTGTAATGTGTCTCAAACAGTGATTTCCCACAGCGACCGCGCTATTGTGTGCCGGAAGTGCGAAAACACATTTCGGCCAGGATGTGCAAAATGAAAGCTGCACTGTTTATAAGGAGGTGTGGAAAAATGGCAATGTTGACAATATGGCGTGAAAATATTGCAAATGTGTGAAGTTACAAGCGTGCGTGGAAACTGCACAATGCACACTCGTAACACAGTCATTTCATGGACATTTGTCACCAGAATTTCAACATACCCATTTTAGGACCTCTGCTAATGAAAAGTGTCAGTGTGATTTTCCTAATGTGTCCCGAACATGGATTTCCCACAACGACCGTGCTAGTCTGCGCCACAAGTGCAAAACACATTTGGACGGGATGTGAAAAATGACAGCTGTACTGTTCATAAGGAGGTGAGGACAAATGGCAGTGTTGACAATCTGGGTGAAAATATTGCAAATGTGCGAAGAGTACGGCGTGCCTGAAACTTCATACGCTTATGCTGATCATTTATGGACTTTTCTCACCACATTTCAACATAGACATTTAGGACCTCTGCTAATGAACAGTGTCACTATGATTTTCGTAATGTGTCCCAAACATTGATTTAGCACACCTACTGCGCCATTATGCGCTACATGCGCAGAAACACATTAATGGGCAAGATGTGCAAAATTAAAACTGTACTGCTCATAAGGAAGTGTGGTAAAATGGCATTGTTGAAAATCTAGATGCAAATATTAAAATTCTTGCACTTACGGCGTGTAAGACCTGCATAGCGCATGCTACGTAAAACCGTCATTTTAGGAATGTTTTCACCAAATTTTCAACATAGCCATTTCAAGACCTCTGCTCATGAACAGTGTCACTGTGATTTTCTTAATCTGTTCCAAACATGGTTTTCGTACACCAACTGCGCCATTGTGCGCTACATGGGCGGAAACACATTTTGGGCAAGATGTGAAAAATGACAGCTGTACTGCTCATAAGTAGGTGTGATAAAATGGCAATGTTGAAAATATGGCATGCAAATGTTACAAATTCACGAACTTATGAGCATGCGTAGGAACTGCGCAACACACGCTCGTAAAACAGACATTTTTAGGAATTTTTTTACCAAATTTTCAACAAAGCCATTGTAAGACCTCTGCTCATGAACACTGTCACTGTGATTTTCTTACTATGTTCCAAACATTGATTCCGCACACCGACTGCGCCATTGTGCACTACATGCGCGGAAACACATTTTGGGTGAGATATGAAAAATGACAGCTGTACTGCTCATAAGTAGGTATGATAGAATGGCAATGTTGAAATTCTGGAGTGCAAATGTTACAAATTAATAACTTACGAGCCTGCGTAGGAACTATGCAATGCACGCTATAAAACAGTCATTTCTACTAATTGTTTCCACCCAATTTACAACATAGGCTTTTTGAGAGCCCACCTCATGAACACTGGCACTGTCATTTTGTTAATCGGTCCCAAAAGGTGATTTCGTGCAGTGACCGCGAAATCATCCTTCGGGCCCGATTAACACCATGACAGTGACAGAATCATGAGGAGGGTCCAAAGCCCCATGTTGAAAATTTGGTGCCAAAATTCCAAAAAATGCCTGAGATATGCAGCAAAGTTGAAAAACCCTATTTATCCCATTATACAGCTTACGGCATTTCCTCGGTTTGCGTCGGCTTTGAAAAGTGCAGAGCGTGTTCCCGGAATCCACGAATTGTCGCTGGTTCGGAGATAAGCATGGGGTGAGGGGTGTGGGAGGTAGGTGTGCGCAGTGGGTGGGCGGGTTGCGGAGGGGTGCTGGAGACTGCGAGGCCGTTTTTCTCCACAGGGAAAAAAAGACAACAGGGACAGTTTCTATTCGCATGGGGCATTTGGCACACTGGGGTGGGCTCTCACTGTGTCAACGGACTGTTTTGTTTGGGGGACCTGTAGCCAGCGGGATTGGGCACCCCCGTCGGCACACAAGAAATGGGGGGGCCATCATGCTGACGGGGACTGGGCACCCCCGTTGGCACACAAGAAAATGGGGGGGTTAGGTTAGATCATGCTGACGGGGAGTGGGCTCCTCCATCGGCAGACAGGACATTTGCACACTGAAGCCTGCGGGGATTGGGTCCCCCGTCGGCAAACAAAGACCGTCTGGGGGGGCACTTGCTGCAGAGGGGGATTGGGCACCCCCTTGGCATGGGGCAGCATATTACTGTTTGTGAGCGTGGCGGCAAGCCGCCCACCATGTTCACAAACAGTATTCGTAGTTAACATTCCGCCCTGCAATGACGGGTCGCTCCTCATTGCAGCACAATGACTGATGCTGCAGTGGCGAGGCTGCCCCTAATTGCTGCGGCAAAAAGCGTTAGAGTTGGTGCACTTTTGGAGACCAGTGTTATCACCATACTGTCCCTCCATTGGTCCACCATTGCCAAGCCCCTAATGCAGTGCCTCCCTTGGCTGTAACCCCTGCCACACCTCACAACCGCTTCTCTCCTAAGCTGTCACGTCACATTTCTTGGCATGCGCACAAGCAAACATAAAATGACTACCAGTCCCCCAGAAAAAGTGTCACAAGGATATTTTGTGCATTACGTCATGCCTGGTAGGGACTTGGTCATACCCACTGGTTGTACTGTCCTGTTTCGAAGGGTACAAACAAGTTTCAGCAAATCAGAATGCAGGATTCTTAGTACCAATTTTATAACTGCAGTTTAACCACAGGTGGCCACCATACTTGTTGGTGGAGATATCAAGGTTTAGCCAACCAGAATGCAGGATTCTTAGCACCCATTTTATAAATAGCTGCAAGGTGCACACTCTGTCATGTGTTATCCCTTACAAAAGACATAGAGGTCTCCATATAAATATACTAAAAATTCACAAACTACTGTATGTTAAATGACATGTAAAAGAGAAACTCAATTCTTTAAAAATGTGAAAGAAATGGATTCCCTGTTTTCAGACGTGGAACAAGTCAACTTTTTCAAATGCAAGTAAGGCCCTCATATGGTTATAAGAGACCCTCACAGTCAGCTGAATCAGTGCTATTGTTTTATAATGGTATTAGGAGATCAACTCATTGTGAGCGAGTAAATTTCACTGGGTGGATCTACGTTGATAGTTTTATTATATCAGAAAGTCTTGATTCACAGCTCTGACATCCAAGAGTCCCAATTCACTGTTCTGAGATTGCTAACAAACAGAAGATAGAAGAGAACCGGAAAAAAAAAATCCGTGACAGAATGCATGACAGTTGAAGCACAAAAAACAACATTGATTTATTTGAAAGTGTAGACGGTTTTCCAAAGATTCAACATGTTTTCAAGTTATGACTGTTGCCCTCTATGAATTCTTGTTTTAGTCATTTGGATACATGACTAATCCAAACCAAAAAGAAAGAAAAAATGTTAACAGCTGGACAGCCAGGAACTATAAAGGTCAATTTAGGCATCTGGTGACATTATAACCCCCAGCTTACTACCACTCCCATGGCAATGTCACCTTAAAGTAGCAGTAAAATATTTTATTCCTATAAAAATTCATATGAATTAGGATTAGTTCGATTGAGTTACAACTCATTTACAATGAGATCCATAGCATTTTAGAACTTAATTTAAAGCAACATTGAATCAAATTAACAAAATAAAAACTCAGTACACTGTTATACAGAATAAAATAAAACACAGAAGAAACACAGAACAACATTCAATATAAACTTTCCTTAATTAGTCCTTACACTAAACCATGGATACTTAATTTAGTCTAATATAACAGATCACAATGTACTATACTTATCAGAAAGTTGTCTTGTGTTACTGATTATGTTTCTAAACCAGAACTGCAGTGTCTGAAAATGTGGACATTGTTGCACCCCTTTGCTGCCCCATGTAGTTGAAAACTGCAGCTTATTGCTATACCCTTGGAAGTGAGATTGTGACACCACAACCAACATCTTAGAGTATCGTATTGCACCTATAAAATGGGTTGGGTTTGGAGTTTTTAAATAATTAAAGAATAAAACTTAAATTTAAAAAAATTCATTTTGTGTAAGATAGTCCTTCCGCTGGTGGGCCATCACTAGAGGGCAGTAGTGTGTTCACTTCAGTGTGTCTGGTAAGAATGTCTGTGCTTCATGATTTGCATTTTGCTATAGTGTAGGGAAGAGATGTCTTTTGAGCAGCCCAGCCATCTGTGAGTGTACAGTATGGCAAGCTTACATTTCTTTTCAGCTGCAGCGAGCAACTGGGAGCAAAACTGTGAGAAGAAGTCGTGGGCATGTGTGGGCAGAAGTGTGCTGGCAGAGGCGAGGATAAGTTAGCAGGTGGGTGGGGAGTCGGCAGGCAAACAACAGAAGCAGGAAGTACATTTTTAAGCAAGTTTGTAGCATGTTATCAAGGGAGTGGATTCCGGAGGGCAGGCAGACAAGCAAGCAAGGGAACCTAATAGTTATACAGAGCTGAAAAATGGCTACCAGCCCTCCCCCCTCACCCCACAAAAGTGGCACAAGGATATCTTGTGCACTGCATCTTGGGTGATAGTGACTTGTTCTTACCCATTTGCTGTACTGCCCCAGTCCATGGGTACAAACAAGTTTTAGCAAATAAGAATGCAGGATTCTTAGTACCCATTTTATAGTTGCAGTTTAACCACAGGTGGCCGCCGTACTTGTTGGTGGAGATGTCAAGGTTTAGCCTGTAGCTGGCTGGGCTGTGTGAGCTATTGTGGGATTCATGTGGCAGCCTTGTTCCACTGACTCCTGGACTTTTCTTACCCCATGCATCAATACTGGCACTGGTCAGTCTGGTTTCTCTGTATCTCTGTCTCCCTCTGGAATAACTTCTTACCCACCTCTGCCTTGCCCCTACTGTCTTGCTCTCAAGAAACATCTCAGGACTAATTTTTTGCCCTCTTGATCTTTCCCTTAGTACTACTCAACCCAGCATTTGCAGTAGCACAAGCACACCTCCTAATGAATGTGGCTCTGGCAGATTATCATGTTTTGAGCTTGCACCTTTTTGTTTGCTTTTTTAAAACTTCTGTTTTGATTTTTTTTGCACAAGTTATATTGTACTGCCTTCCTGTAGCCCCTTTCCCTGGGTCACTTCTGAAAACGAAAACTGACTCAGTGTGCCTTTCCCAGTCACCAAGTTGAAATGAAAAAAATTGGGTGGGCTGGCCTGCTGGTACACTTGGTAGTGCTACCTTGCAACACCGTCGACCCAGGTTCGGGAACGAGCCCGGGAAGACGGAGGGCCGGCCGAGGGAGGAGGCTTGAGCATCCAGAGGACCGCTCGCCTCCTCTGGGGAGGGAGGGGGTTTGAGGCCCGGCACTTTGCTGACCTCTGGTGGAGGCCAGAGGCATAGCAAGCATCAGAGCCATGATCAAGGCGTTGGGGTGTGATGGACATCAGCAGTTGCGCCTTGACATCTGGGCGCACATCACGCCCCTAGAACAAGGGGAAAATTGGCTCTCGGAGCACCGGGGAGATGGAGCACCTGGTGCAGACATCATAACTCCTGCCTGCCTGTCCTGCCATTGGGTGCCCAACAAGACAAGAAGGATCTCGGGGTGAAGGGCCTCACCTCATACCCACCTGGGGGGTATAGCCACAGCTCCATGGGGGTCCACCTGCAGGTTCAGGTAAGTGGAGAAGTGGGGCAGACTCTGTTGGCGACTCCTGATGGTGCGGGGCTCTGAGAGCTGGGGGAGGAGGAAAAATAGCAAGTTAAAAAAAAGAAAGAAAGAAATTGGGATTTCTGGAATACAAGTTTCAGTGCATAACTCAGCATGCCTCCTGATTTGTGTCTGGGTCTAACATTAACGACAAGGATAGGAGGCTTCCATCCATCTGCAGGAAAGAGGAACTAAATGTTGTATATGCAGAAAGCCCAAGGCCTGGAGTACCTATAGGTATTGATTAATTCCAAACCCATGTTGATGTCCATTTACTATGGATTTGTACTTGTATGTACAATTTAAATTACAAAAAAAAAATTAAATATAAAAGAAAAAGAAATCACAAGGCCACCTTAGGTTGAACTGCATATTCCGTACTAACACATTTTCAAACACATCTGATGCAACAATGAGTTACAGTTTTCAAGTACATGGGGGCAGCAATGAGCCACAACAATTTGCACATTTTAGACATTGCTTTAACCCCCATCAAGTATGATAAACCATGGCAAAGTCTCTGAAATATTTTGGCCTGAATGTCTGCTATAGGCGTCTTTCAGTAGTGATTGGCTTAGGTCATTCTCTACAGTCCATAAACTGACCAGTGTTTCAGTGATGACTAACCCATCTTCTGTAAACTGAATTACAAGACTAAACTAGTAAGTGTTAGATGCTAGTATCGAACCATGTATCTCTGGTCTCAGAACCAGTAGCTCTAACCATGCAACTAAAGAAATTCCCATCCACTGGGTTTGTAGACTGATATGGAATTCCGAGTGGCCTTGTGATTTTGCATTAAACGTCTCAGTGCATAATTCGATGTAACCCCGTACAAATGGGGGTTCCTGAACGCCTTCCTGGAGCTTGCCTAAATGCTTCCTGCCTAACTGGTGTTTGGCTCAGCGCCACCTAAATGTGGGTGTTGTGAGTGCTTCCACAGCCTCCAGTGCTGTCTCTTTAAGAGCTGCCTGCTCGCAGGCTGCAGCGAGCTTGTACAAGGGGGACTGGGGTTTCCCTGCTCGAATCCCACCTGAGCTGCGGTGAAATTGCTCCCTTTTTGGCAGTCGCTGTATGTGCAGAGGGAGCCCTTTTGGATAATGTAGCTGTTTGGCCATGACTAGTTAGCATGTTGATGGAATTACAGCTTGTCTAACCTGTTTCTTTTGCAGCTGAGACTGTGTGTGCTGTGCCCCTCCATTTTGGACCAGGACGTTCTGAAGGGTCCAATAGGGGCAGGGGGGTATCTCAAATGGAGTAACTGGCGACCAACCAAAATGAGGGCTCTCTGGGGGCCGACGGACTAATGGAGATGCTGCTGGCAATTGTGGGAAGTGAGAAGGCCAGACCAGGGCGCCTTTTCGCACCACTGAGCAGGACTAAGTGACTGGCACCTGTAGCTAGCCAATGGGATCGGGTGGTGCCCGAGCTAGGGATTGTCCCACTGCTAAGGGGCAGAGACGTTGTGGCTGTGGACAGAAGGCTCTGGGCTCTTGCGCGTTAAGTTTTCATGCAGGAAGTGCATGAGAGGCTGGATCGGCCGTTTGAGTAGCCGGCAAGCTGGACTAAATCCACAGGGCAGCGGTCAGAGGAGGCTGTGTAAAAGCACAGCTACCACCAGGCTCACCCTGTAGGAGATGGAGAATCTGCTGAATCGTGCTTGGTCTGTCAGAGAAAGTGAAGCTGCAGGAGACTCCCGAGTAACAGTGTGTTCAGTCGGGCCATAAGGGCAGCTGCCTGGTATGGTACCCCTCTGTTGCTTTGCATATAAATGTGTGGAGAAGTGTCTGAAGTTCAGGCTCGGCTCTGCAAGTGGTGTGAGAGCGGTTTTCCCTCTGGAGTCATGAGTACTAAATCAGGGTAGCTCCCTGTTAAAGGTTCCTAGCAAGGGCAAGATCTACTTTGCTGACTACATTAACTGAGCCCGTGGGCTCCCTCAAATCTTCTTAGGAATAAAAAGGCTCATTTGTGTCAGGGCCCCAACCAGCTGCATCGTGAAACTAGCCTTTAGGGCTTGGGTACCCATAGACAGTAACTTATAGGTTGAGCCTGTGCACAGAGCCCTAGGTGAATCGCATATATTGTAGTGGTAAGCCAATCACCCTGATTCCCCCTGGTCCTTGTTATCTCCCTTAAATAAATCAGATTGCTTGTTTTGCAAAGCACCCTGGCTAGTTTGTATTACTGGTGAAATACTGCACAGTGAATATTGTGTAACTGTACTTACTTTTCAGGGGTCCCGGAGTGAGCTGAGTGGGTCAAGCCGGGGGTAAGTGTCTATGGTAAGGACACTGTGACTGAACTGTGTGGGCCACTAGTGGAAGAAAGGGGGTCTGCAGCTACCCAGAGGCTGTGACCAAGTTAACCTTGACTGTTCTAACCCCGACCTCTGGGTGAAGGCACCCTGTGGATCTGGACCCCTCACCCTGTTACAGTTAAGCACATGAGGATAGTAGCCCTTAGGATAGCGCCCCCTAGGGTTACAAATTGGAGGCACTGCTGGGATTAGCGTTGCCTAGTCGCCGAGTGGGCAAAGTGCGTAACTATGGATAACCTAAAGGAAAAACTGGGAGGGGATATCATGGCTAAGATTAAGCTGGACCCTATTAAAATGATGGTACATAAATTGATGGGGTGGGGTGAAGCCGAAGAGCTGGACTCTCAGAGAATTGTGTTACTACTAGATGTACCTCTGGGGACAACGACCGCTGACATTATTTCTGCCGTGGAGCGTGTCAAATGTTTGCGCAAGGTAGAGGTGAAGAGGCGTATGGCTGACCTGCTCGATCAGACCTTGCAGGTGTTACTCTTGTGTGGCATAGCCATCTACCCTGAGAGGGTATCCCCAGTAATTTATCCAGAAGGTGCCCAACTGGGGTGGAGGGTCATTCACATTCGAAGTGGGTCGGTCACCCTCGGGGGGTCTCCCCAGACATAGTTTCAAAGATAAGCTACTTAAATTATTAGCTGTGGAAGGGAGGACTACCCAAGAGTTAATGCAGGCTTTGGACCTTTCCAGTGAACCCACCCCTCAGGCTTCCCCTGGTACCTCTCCGGAGCCCCCCAAGAGTTCTATCTTGGCTCCACTGCCCCTAGTGGTTCCCTCTATACAGCTGGATTCTTACCGTAGGCTAAAACTTTTCTCTGGCACAGTGCCTGTGCCTTCAGGAGAGGATGATTTGGAGGCATGGATGGACTATGCCACCTCCCTAGTCCAGGAGTGGCAATGTTCTGAAGGGGAGAAACAAAAGAGATTGATGGAGAGCCTGCTGGGTCCAGCTTTAGAAGCCATTCGGTTTTTGTGGGCCACTAGCCAGGAAGCTATCACCGCAGAGTATCTTTCTGCTCTAGAGGGAGTGTTTGGGAGCACAGAAACTGGGAAGACTTATTATGGAAATTCAAGTCTGCTAAGCAGTGGAGGAATGAGAAGCTTTCCGCCTTTGTCACTAGGGTGGAAAGGGCTTTACAGAAGGCCTACCGAAAAAGGGAATCACCGCCCCAGCCTTGAACCAGGTCAGGTTGGAACATGTTCTAAAGTCTGCCAGATTTTCCAGTGTGATTCTGTTAAAACTTAAGTTGCACGATCGGTGAGCTGCTCCGCCTGAATACTGTCAATTGGTGAGGGAGATTAGAGAAGTGGAGACTGATGAGGAGGGGTGGGAACCCTACGTGGGGGCTGTGAATTTGGGCAAACCCTGAGTCTAGTGAACCGATGAGACCCACCCTTCAGGAGGGCTGATGTATCCTCAGAGTTACAGGGAGGAGTGGGGTGTATGCCATTTCCTCTGATCCCCAAGTAGAAAGTGAATTGAGGACCGAGGTCAGGAATTTACGAGAACTGGTGAGGACTTGAGGCGATCCACTAGCCACCCTGTTAGGTCTGGGAACCTGAGTTATCTAGAAACCAAAGCCCTGACCCTAGGGAATCCCTTGTTCCCCAGAGGGTCCCAGCAAATGAAGTATCCCCTCAAATAGAGACCCCAAGTTCTGTTACCATTGTGGGGAGGATGGACACTTTCAGACTGAGTGCCAGTTGCTGGAGAATTTAAGAAAGGTCAACAGCAGACTGATCACCTGGCATCATGAGGCCCGTCCGACCCCCAGGAAGGGTTTTGTGACCGGGCCAATGCCCAACAACTGTCAATGCTGTGCCCCTGAATAGTCTGATGTGGTCAGGCCCTCGATGGAGGCCCCGGTGCAGGTAAATGGGATCCCCACCGAGCTGTATTGGATAGTGGCTCTCAGGTGACCATTATGTTTCAGGACTGGTATCAGACACATCTACCTGAGGTGCCACTACAACCCCTGGATGGTCTACATGTATGGGGGCTGGTAGTAAAACGTTACCCATATTTGGGGTATATCTGGATCTGGTTGTCATTTCCTACTTCTTTGGCTGGAGTGGACGAGCAGGTGGAAACTTTGGCCTTAGTCTACCCCCCCACTGGACTGTATGATGGGGTACCCTTGTTGATTGGGACCACTGCTCACATGTTTGGCCGATTAGCACAGTTGTGTTCTGAAAAGCAGGTGTCCAGGACTGGGCAAGCTCTTAGGATACCTGTTTTGATCCAGAAGGCCTACGAGACTCAGAGAAAGCTAGTCAGGAGGAGCCTGAAGGCCCGGTGGGTGTTGTCTGGAGGAAGGACCCAGAGCCATTGCTATTAGCTCCAAATGCTCAGTGTGTCTTACAAGGAGGTTCAGCTTAAAAGATGTCAAAATAAACTATTAATGCTGGATGTGCCTGGGGAAGGAAGTTGCCTGGAGGACTGTTGGTTAAACCAGTATCTTGCCTGCTAGGAAGTAATGGTTCAAGTTTATAATGTGTCTGACAAAGAGATTCGAGTAAATAGGGCTGCACCTTGGCTGAGTGTGCATTGTGCGGATACTGCAGTGCTCCCTCATAGCAAGGGTTTGGGGAAGGATGACAGAGTCACGCCAGACTTGTTTGATTTTGGTGACTCCTGTTGCCTGCTGAATGGAAAGTAAAAGTCAGTGAGAAGCTTGCCCAAAGAAACCAGTTTTTTCCCTGAAGGAATGGGATGTGGGTTGTGTGTGGGGGCTGAACACCACATTTGACTGCGTGATGAAAGGCCTTTTCAAAGAGATCTCGCGTTAACCCCTGCTGATATAGACGATGTGAGACGGCATCTGCAAGAGATGCTTGCTGCTGGTGTGATACAAGAATCCAGGAGCTCTTATGCTTCCCCCATTGTTGTAGTGAGGAAAAAGAATAGGGCTGTTCAGATGTGTGTGGACTACCGTACCCTGAACCGGTGGACCATCCCTGACCAGTATACCATGCCATGCGTACAGGATGCCTTGGACTGTCTGAATGGCAGTAAGTGGTTTTCTGTGTTAGATCTCCGCAGTGGGTACTATCAGATCCCAATGGCTCCTGAGGACCAAAAGAAGACTGCGTTCATTTGCCCCCTAGGTTTCTATGAGTTTATCCAGATGCCTCAAGGGATTTCAGGTGCCCTGGCTACTTTTCAGCGCCTGATGGAGCGTGCTGTGGGGGATATGTACTTGCTCGAGTGTTTGGTTTACTTGGATGATGTCATAGTGTTTGGCAGCTCGTTGGAAGAACATGAACGTCAATTGTTCAAGGTCCTGGATCGGTTGGAGGATTTCGGTCTTAAGTTATCTATAGACAAGTGCCAATTCTTTCACACTTCTGTGAAGTATGTGGGCCACATAGTATCCACTGAAGGCATAGAGACTGACCCCAGCAAGGTGGAGGCTTTGACTACTTGGCCTCAGCCAAAGAATTTGAAAGAACTGCAATGGTTCCTGAGGTTTTGTGGATATTATAGGCGATTTATCAAAGACTATTCTCAAGTGATCCGCCCCTCCTCAACCTTACTCAGGGATACCCTCCCACCCACAAAAAGTATAAAAAAGTTGTGCTGTCTGAGACGGAGAGAAAGTATTTTCATCCGAATGATGTGTTTGGAAACCGCTGGACTACTGAGTGTGAGGAAGCTTTCTATGACATTATATATCAACTTACCCATGCCCCAGTGCTGGCCTATTCTGACCCAGCCAAGCCGTATGTCCTCCACACTGACACCAGCCTACAGGGATTGGGGGCTGTCTTATATCAGGAGCTCCCAAATGGGCTAAAACCTGTAGCTTTCGCCAGCAGAAGTCTGACTCCCTCAGAAAAAAACTATCCAGTGCATAAATTAGAGTTCCTGGCCCAGAAATGGGCCATTGTTGATCAATTTCACGACTACTTGTACGGTGCCAAGATATTGGTAAAGACTGATAACAATCCTCCAGCGTATGTGCAGACCTCAGCTAAGTTGGATGCCACTGGCCACAGGTGGCTGTCTGCCTTAGCCACCTACGACTATGCTGTTGAGTACCATGCAGGCCTAAACCATATAGATGTGGATGTCTCTCTTGGAGGCCTGTGCCCGAACTGACTGGGTTAGGTTGTCAGAACCTGACATAAGAGCCCTTTGCCAAAAATTTGACAAGGAAGAACCGGTGTCTCCTGATACTGTGGACTGCATGGTGGATTGCTTGGAGCCATCCGAGAACTGCATACCTGCTGCTTACTGTCATTTTTCTGCATTAGACACTAGTGCACTGCCCCAATTCGACAATGATAGTCTCCAACGGGCTCAATCCCGAGACCCTGTGATAAAAACTGCTGTGGAGGCTCGGCAAGCTGGGAGAGACGTGTCCCAACTGCAGTCCGCTGAATTGAGAACTGCCCTGTTATACAAAGAAGGCCCAAAATTGAAATTGAACAACAGACTATTATATAGGGAGACTGTGGACAAAGAGGGGCGAATAGATAAACAACAATTGGTGTTGCCCACCGCTTTTAGAGAACTGGTGTTGCGGTCCCCGCATGACCACATGGGGCATCTTGGCATAGATCGAACTCTAGATCTGGTACAGACTCTATTCTACTGGCCAAAAATGAATGCAGATGTAGAGCAGCATGTCAAGACCTGTGGTCGCTGTTTGCAAAGAAAAGCCCTACCTCAGAGAGCTGCCCCTGAGCTTAGAACCTGACCTGAAAAACTTCAGCAACATATTGGTGGTCACTGATCATTTTACCTGGTATGCACAGGCTTTTCCTACTAAAGATCAGAAAGCAACCACGGTGACTAAAGTGCTTGTTGAGAACTTCTTTATCCATTATGAGGCCCCTCAGAGAATCCATTCTGACCAGGGGAGGGACTTTGAGAGCCGCCTGGTTAAAGAAATGCTATCCTTGTGGGGAGTACGAAAGTCAAGAACCACCCCGTATCATCCCCAGGGAGATCCCCAACCAGAAAGGTTTAACCGCACATTGCTTGATATGTTGGGTACACTGCAACCTAAAGACAATCCTTGATGGAGCCAGCAGATTAGCACCTTGGTACATGCTTATAACGGCACCAAAAGTGATGCCACTGGATTTTCCCAGTACAGGCTGATGTTTGGGAGAGAGGCTAGACTGCCAGTGGATGTGTGTTTTGGGGTTTCCCCAGATGGGGTACAAGCAGCAAATCATCTACAGTATGTACAGAAGTTGAAGGCCCAATTAAACTATGCCTAGCAACTGACCCAGACCATGGCTGCTAAGCGAAACCTGGCCAATAAGGAGAGGTATGATAAGAAAGTGAGAGGCAATGGAACTGAGAGAAGGAAATCGAGTGCTATTGAGGAATTTGGGACTGCAAAGCAAGCATAAGATTGCTGACAGATGGCATCACCTTCCTCATTTTGTTGTGGGAAAACTGGAAGGTTTACCTGTACATAAAGTGCGCCTGAAAACAATTCAAAAGATGTGAAAACTATACACAGAAATCACCTGGTGCCAATCTGATGGATTTTGATAGAAGCTGAACCTCTCAATGTCCCCCGGCCCGTAACTAGAGCTGCTAGCAAGAAAAACTAAGATCGACAGACTCTTCAAGAACTAAACTGCAGAAGCCTCCTCCACCCCCCTCTGATGAAGTTGATTGCCAATCTGTGTCTAAAGATAGTGAGAATAACCTTGAGTACTACCCCTCTTATGAACTGAGCCAACTGTTTAGGGGCAATCCCCTGATTAACTCTGGGGATGAAGTTGGGCTTCCTGGGCTGTCTGTGCCCCCAGCTTTGTCCCCGGAGCCAATGCTTCCCGAGGATGAAATGAGTAGCAACAAAGCCGAAGGGTGGGGTCCTTGAACCTGGCTGAACTGTCTGGCCTGGCTGAGCTATCTGACTTCTCAGAAGAGGAAGTGATGTGGGGAGCAAGCTACTGATGTGCGGAACCTGAAGAATACTTTGAGTGCCCTGTTAGCCCCGGTAGTGCCAGAAATGTCCCTAGCTGAACCAAGCATGGGTCCTGATCTAAGGGTCCTGTTCCCAACAGTGTTATGGGCCCTGGGTCCCTTCCCTATGGAGGTCCCCCTACTAACCTAAATGAGGCTGAAATGGAATCGGGGCTTGTGGCAGGGTTTTCCAAGACCCTAGATGCACTGGTCGAGAAGTACGGCCTGTAGTAAGGTTGGGTTATGAGTCCCTGGGTCAGCCTGTGGACCTGCCGTTAAATGTAGTCCATAAAGGGGTGTATGTGCCCGAGCTTCTTGCCCAAGTTAGCCTTGGGAAATGACTCCAGACTGTTAGTATTGCCCTCTGAGTATGGTACCCCTGCCCCAGTTAACCCGCAACTAGCTGATAGGGAACAGCCCCCTCTTTCCAGGTGTCATGGGCAGGAACTAATGACCTGATTTAAAAAAAAAAAGGAAATGGCTGTCTATGTGCCAAATTGCATAAATAGTAATAAGCTGTGAATACAGTGCCAATGTACGTAATTAAAGGTCTAATGTACTGTCAATTTAAACTGTTTTGCCTTAAAGTGATTTAAGGGTAACTACTTGGCGAAGACACCAAGTTCTTTCCAGGCTAAGAAGGGTGTAACCCCCGTACAAATGGGGGTTCCTGAACGCCTTCCCGGAGCTTGCCTAAATGCTCCCTGCCTTACTGGTCTTTGGCTCAGCGCCGCCTAAATGTGGTGTTGTGAGTGCTTCCACAGCCTCCAGTGCTGTCTCTATAAGAGCTGCCTGCTTGCAAGCTCCAGCGGGCTTGTACAAGGGGGACTGGGGTTTCCCTGCTCAAATCCCGCCTGAGCTGCAATGAAATCGCTCCCTTTTGGCAGTCGCTGTATGTAGAGGGAGCCCTTTTGGATAATGTAGCTGTTTGGCCATGACTAGCTAGCATGTTGATGGAATTACAGTTTGTCTAACCTGTTTCTTTTGCAGCTGAGACTGTGTGTGCTGTGCTCCTCCATTTTGGACCAGGACATTCTGAAGGGTCTAATAGGGGCAGGGGGTATCGCAAATGGAGTAACTGGCGACCAACCAGAATGAGGGCTCTCTGGGGAACTGACGGACCAATGGAGATACTGCTGGCAATTGTGGGAAGTGAAGGCCAGACCAGGGCACCTTTTTCACACCACTGAGAGCAGGACTAAGTGACTGGCACCTGTAGCCAGCCAATGGGATCGGGTGGCGCCCGAGCTAGAGGATTGTCCCACACTGCTAAGGGGCAGAGACGTTGTGGCTGTGGACAAGGAAGGAGCTCTGGGCTCTTGTGCCATTGAGTTTTCATGCGGGAAGCATGTGAGAGGCTGGATTTGGCCGTTTGAGTAGCCGGCAAGCTTCGGACTAAATCCGCGGGGCAGCGGTCAGAGGAGGCTGTGTAAAAGCACAGCTACCTACCAGGCTCACCCTGTAGAGGACTGGAGAATCTGTTGAATCATGCTTGGTCTGTCAGGAAAGTGAAGCTGCAGGGAGACTCCTGAGTAACAGTGTGTTCGGTCGGGCCATAGGAGCAGCTGCCTGGTATGGTACCCCTCTGTTGCTTTGCATATAAATGTGTGGAGAAGTGTCTGAAGTTCAGGCTCGGCCCTGCGAGTGGTGTGAGAGCGGTTTTCCCTCTGGAGTCATGAGTACTAAATCAGGGTAGCTCCCTGTTAAAGGTTCCTAGCAAGGGCAAGATCTTCTGGTTACTTTGCTGACTACATTAACTGAGCCTGTGGGCTCCCTCAAATCTTCGTAGGAATAAAAAGGCTTATTTGTGTCAGGGCCCCAACCAGCTGCATCGTGGAACTAGCCTTTAGGGTTTGGGTACCAATAGACAGTAACTTATAGGTTAGGCCTGTGCACAAAGCCCTAGGTAGATATGCATACATTGTAGTGGTAAGCCAATCACCCTGATTCCACCCCCCCCCGGTCCTTGTTATCTCCCCTTAAATAAATCAGATTGCTTGTTTTGCAAAAGCACCCTGGCTAGTTTGTGTATTACTGGTGAAATACTGCACAGTGAATATTGTGTAACTGTACCCTTACTTTTCAGGGGGTCCCGGGAGTGAACTGAGTGGATCGAGCCAGGGGGTAAGTGTCTACGGTAAGGACACTGTGACTGAACTGTGTGGGCCACTAGTGGGAAGAAAGGGGGGTTGCAGCTACCCAGAGGGCTGTGACCAAGTTAACCTCGACGGTTCTAACCCCGACCTCTGGGTGGAGGCACCCGCCAACGGATCTGGGCCCCTCACCCTGTTACAGTTAAGGCAGGCAGGTGTAGTAGCCCTTAGGATAGCGCCCCTTGGGGGTTACATCAGTATTCCTCCATTTGTTTCCTGAATTATTAATTTGAGGGAGAAATCTTCCTCTGCCCCTGAAGTGTGGCCAGAGCGACAACAGACATTGACTCATATGAAATGGCAGATGGAATTTTGTATTAAATCCTGACCATGAAATCCCACTCACGATCATACCATGTTGAATTAGTGGCAACAATACATTTGTCGGGGCAAAGCCCGAAACCTCTTAGTCACTCCAAAATCACATTAAAATGTGGCAGGTCAGCCAGCTCAGTGGCATGGAGGGTTGAGAGTTGGGCCACACCTCCGTCCACACCGGCGTCTAGGTTGGAAGCAGACTCATGCTGCTGTGGATCAGCTGGGGGAGGACTGAGCACCCAGTGGCTGCTTTCTTCTTCTGAGGAGGGATATCCCATGCAACTGCAACACTACCATCACATGGAGGTGTGCTGGCAGGCGCAAGTGCTAGCGGCATCACTGTGGGGCAGTCGGTGGCTCAGTGTATGGTGCATGCACGCCTCCGTGCACATGCAAATGAGCCATTGCATGCTGCTGATCATGTGAAGAAGAGAAGGAAGAATAGCCAACAGATGACAACTGACTCATCCCTGACCTGTGCCGCTGCCCACTGCCACCTGCCTACCCAGACTATGCTCCGGGAGGGGGTGGACTTCCCCTCCTGGCTCCGACATGGAGGGGGCAACCTATGGAGGAACTTGGCAGATAGGTACCAGGGAGGTTGGCAGTTGATTGGGGGCAGGCTAGAACAGAGTGGGTCTGACTGACTGGGGAGAAAAACTGGGGGTCAAATTGAGCCTAAGCATATCTCTCCTATTATATCTAGCCACTATCTTGGCTTTTCATGACTACTAGCAGGGTCCAATGCATCCTGATGGACTATTGTTTAGGCCCCATCCCCTCCAAAGGTGCGAATTCTCTTCCCCTCAAGGGTTCAATTCTCACTCTCTCACTCTCCTATCACTCTCTTAATCCCTATCTACTAACCTTCCCCATCCCCCTTGCAGGGTATCCTGCATCCTGAAGAGTACTCTCTTGGGTTAGGTCCTGTTCCCCCTCCTAGCATCGTACTCCTAGCAGCTTTTCTCCTCTATATGGCACTTACTTTTTCCCCTACACTTCCAGCACTCTGCATGTTCCAACCTCTCTCTAATCCTATTATCATAGCTGTTACCTATTTCAAAGATGTCTATGCCTGATGTTAGTTAATATTGTTTCACCATCTAGTGCGAATAATTAATGTATTGTTCTCTGTCTCTCTTAGCTCCACGGAAATGGCTTGGTCCTTGTCAGTAAACTGTGTTATGTTTTGCTTGGTTTTCATTTCATGCTGTGCCATGAACAATTGCCAGTTTTATTTGTACTCTGTTTTGTTTCCTGTCTGTACTGTCCCGGGTCGTGCCAGAATATAGGCAATACTCTTGTCTAGTGTACCCACCTGGTAAACAAAAACAAAATAAATAAATGAGTCACACCTCCTCCTTCTCGCTCCTCCCTCTTTAAATCCCTACAACCTTATCCCCCTTTCTATCTAGCCCCACAGCCCCCTTGCAGGGTTCCCCACATCCTGAAGGGGTCTCTCTGGGACATTGCTTTATCCCCTTCTCTCTGGTCACCCCAGTGTCCTTATAGGATTCCTCGCATCCTAAAGGGGTCTCCAGGGACACAACTTTTCCCCCTCCCCCCACCTCAGCCCTCCCTCTCCTTTCCCCTTTTTCTTTCACGTAAGCACTTGTTTACTTATCAACTTGGCACTTATTATTGTCCACTCTTTCTACCTATTATGCGCAACACTGTTGTAACACCTGCCTTACAACTGTATGTTAATGTCGATCCTGTAACTGAATGTTTAATGTCTCACTCTATATGCCCCTCCCCAGGTTGCACGGAGATGAGCAACTTGTTGCTCAGTGTGCCCTCCTGGTGAAACATTTTAATAAACAAATAAATAAAAAGCCTTGATGAAAAAAATAAAATGAGACAGGTCTGCCCCTCCTGCCCCATGCCAATACAAAATATGTTGTGTATATAACCAACCCAAATGTTTAATCTTTAATCTCTCTGTAACATTATAATCTTGCTGTAACACTGTAATCACTCTGTGACATTGTACTCTTGCTGTAAAGTACTATGAGTCAGTGTTTAGAATCTACCCCTGTGGCCAGTTTTAAAAGTTCCAAACTAACAAAAAACACAACTTTTTTGTCAAAACAAAAGGTTTGTTCTTCACTGTCAATTCCGAATGTTTACTTGCGGAGTAGTAGAACTTTAAAAACCCTGGCCCTGATACTGTTGGGACAATTCTGAAAATATAAATATTTAGACACCATTTAGCTGATATTTGTCACTTTCTCTGTACTTCTCACCTTATTTCTTTATTACTAAGGACAATTGCATGGAAACAGGATCTCTGGCCTATTTGCTTTATTTGCTTGTCTACTTCTGCCATCACACTTCAGTTTATGACATCCCAGTGTTGCTGTGCAGATGATTACCGTATGATGTTATAAATGGCATCATGAAGTCATAGTGTAGACAAGCAGCCAAAGCAAAAAGTTTCCAAGACAGTAATCTTGTTTTATGCCAGTTCCTCAGTAATAAATTAAAGAGAAATAATTGCTAAAATATAGCTGTGGCGAATAGTACACAGAGGTAAAAGCACAGAACTGTAAAACAGTGGGTTGCAGGTTCAGCCCCCCTCAGGGTCACAAACAATACTGTGTAAGGAAATTTGACCTACAGTAAATTTGTAGCTGGGGCAGTGGCATGGAGGGCTGCAGTGCTGGGTGCCTCACCTCCTGCCACACCAATGGCCTGGGTTTGGGAATGGACCAGGGTTACTCAGAGGTTGGCATGGGGACAGATGACTGAACATCTGTCAGTGGTTTTCTTTTGGGGGAGGGGCCCTGTGTGTACCACTGCTTGGCTGCCACCTAGCAATGGCCAGGTGGCACAACAGTGGTCACCAGAACTGAAAGCCAGTGGCAGACGAGAGCATGCAGTATTCCTCATGGACTACAGGCATGCCATTGTACGCTGCCAGCTCTGACTCAAGTAGAGTAATGGGTGAAAAAGAACACCTGTTGGCAGGATAATGCTGTGACCCTGCAGGCATTGCACCACCATCACCGTCCATGACACCCACTCACACAACAAGGTAAATGGGGTAAGTTCTGCCGGCCTAGTGGTGCTGAGGACTGAGGTGCTGGATGCCTTACCTTGCGTTATGCCTGCAACCTGGGTTCGGGAATGACCTCGGATCATCGGGGAGCTGGTGTGGGGGGGGGAGGGAGCGGGATTGAGCAGCCACAAGGCAGCTCTCCCTTCTCAGGGTGGTTGCGGCATCCCCTGTGGTTCGCTCCCACCAGGTGGAGGTCAGTGGGAGGCGTAGGTGGGATGGGGCTGCTTGGCGATAAGCCAGGGGAGTGGGACAGAGGGCCGAGTTGGTACCTAACATGCCGCAGCGCACCTCCACACATGCATATTCATGTCTGCGGGGTCCCGGTCGGAGAGAGAAAACGGGGGTAAAAATCCTAAAATACATATGGAAAAAAAATGGGGTAAGTCCTGAGATGGAGTGACAGGGCTGCATTCAGCAGCAGAAAGGGGCTGATGGGAGGAGCAGGAGGATAAAGTCCATGTGAAAAAAAAAAAAAGAAATGCAAAAATGTATGAACTGTAAACTGAAACTGTCTAAATCTCAAATTTGTCAAAGTTATCCAACTGGTATCAGGAGCTCTATAAAGGGAACATAAACAATATTAAATTTAAATAAACTATATCTGGCGTTTTCTGATCATTATTGACATGCTGTTAACATATTAGATGCTATTATATAGAGTATAATGCTTGTGCAGATGTGTATTATGAAAATTTTTCATGCACCCGAGGTGTGTGATAATCCACAAACCCCAAAAGCGATGCTCGAGGGGTTTATGAGATTATCACGCACACCAAGGGTGTGCAAAAAATCCTCATAAAACAAACTTTGCACAGGCATTATTTTTTACAATAACTGGTGCAAGCTTTCAACAGAGAGAACAACTGTATTTGTGTGATCGCGTCCCTCAGCAGCTGCCATACTCACACAAATACTTGGTTCACACCGGAACTTAAGGTTGCATTGACAAACCATGATAAACTCTGGGCCCAGGCTAGGTGAACCAAGAGTTTGTAGATTGGCAGGCCTTTAGAGCAGCCATGAATGCCTGTATTAAATGTATTCGCACCACTAAAGCAAACTTCTATGTTTCCACCCTAGAACAGGCTAAAGGGAGCTCTCACAAAATTTGGAGGACCCTTAAGACCATCGAAGGTCGGTCGACTGCCCCTTCCATTCCATCTAAGATCCACAGCAAAGGTACGGTTGTGGAAAGTAATCACCAAATACTTGAAGAATTTAATTCCCATTTCGTCACTGCCAGCTTAGCCTTTGACTCCTCGCTGTATGGTGCTCATGTTAAGAATTAAGACAGCTCGATCACTACGTTGCCTATCCCAGCCTGCTCATTTCAGCTGCTTCCCTTTAACTTCAAAGAAGTTGAGGACTCGCTTATTAACTCAGACACCAAAAAAAGTGCTAGAGAAGATGGACTTGAACCACTCTTCCTAAAACTTAGTTACACCCACCCACGGCCCCATCCTCCATATACTTAACTCTCTATTTCACCCCACACGGTTCCTCTTGCTGGAAATCTGCTCACATCCTTCCCCTATTTAAACTGGGTGATCCACGTGACCTAAATAACTACAGGCCCATTTCAATTCTGCCCATCCTCTCAAAAGTTCTCGAAAAATTGATCTACGCACAACTAAAAAACCACATTGAAACCCATTCTCTTCTAAACATCGCTCAATCCGGCTTTCGCCCTCACCACAGCACCATCACAGCACTGGCCAAAGTTACTAATGACTGGGTCTCTGCAATGAATTCCAAGAAAATAACGGGAGCAGTATTCTTAGATCTCAGTAAAGCTTTCGACACCATAGATCACAATTTATTAGTGAATAGCCTTATTAAAATAGGTTCTACCCCATCCACCACTCAGTGGTTTAATAGTTACTTATCCGAAGGACTCAGAAAGTTAAAGCAGTAGGTCTGTTCTCATCCTCTCTGCCTATTGCCAGGGAATTTCTGCAAGGCTCCATCTTAGCCCCATTCATTTCTCCCTATATATTAACGATCTCGACCATCAGATAACCAAGTCAAACCTGCATTTTTGAGGATGATACAGTTCTATACACCTCTGGCCCAACATTATCCGGTATCAGGGACCTTCTCCAAGTTGACTTCGCAAATTAGAAATAAATCTAATCAATGCCAAGCTGCTCCTAAATGCCAAGAAAACTAAAGCCATGATTTTCTCCCCATGCACTTCTCGCTACTACTCTCGACTCACCTAAAGACTTTATCGTCTCCTCCCTAGGAGAACTGCTGGAAATTACCTCAAAATTCAAATATCTTGGCATCTGGCTCAATAACAAGCTCTCTTTTAACGATCATCTCGATGACCTGTCCAAGAGATTAAACGCCAGGCTAGGTTTTTTCTTCCACAATAGGTTTTTCTTTCCACTGGAGATCAGAACCAGGCTTGTTCAGGCCACATTCCTCCCCCTACTTGATTACGGTGACATAATTTACAGCTCTTCAGCAATATCCAAACTCCATAAACTAGACAATCTCTACCACTGTGCACTGCATTTTATTACTAACTCCCTGTACCAAACTCACCACTGTGATCTGTACGCGACTCTTGGCTGGACCTCTCTTACCATTAGACGTATGCTTCATGCTGGAATCTGGACCCTAAAATTTCTTCTGAATGAACTCCCGAGCTACCTAACTACTCTTGTCCATATCTCCCGCAGTGTTTACTCACTCAGAAAGTCAGACTTTATCCTTCTTGATATACCCAGGACTCGTACCTCCTTTGGCAAACGCGCCATCTCATGTTCCCTTCTAACCATTTGGAATCGATTACAATCCTCATTGAAAGTATCCAGTATAGTCCCTGTTAACTTCTTTAAAAGGATAGCTATTGATAAACTAAAAGACACTTGTAGCTGTTTCTAAATTCCTTTCTCCTTCTTAGTATTCCCCTCTTCATTGCCACCCAATCCTTCTCCCTTTTACTTTTACTGTACTCCCTACTCCACCTGTTCCATATGCCTTCCCATAGGTTCACGCTATTTATACCAACATTTGTTACTTCTTGTCCTGTGCATTATGTACTACATGGAATTTTGTTGCATATTAATTGCTGTTAAGTTATTCTCCATATGTATCGTGTACTTGTCTGTCTACCTGCTTCAGGACCTTCATGTGAATGAGCTTGCTCAATGGAATTTTCTGCAATAAACTTGAACTTGAAATACAGTGTGCTCTCCTTCATGCTTCAGCAAAGTGAGAACATGACGATGAAAACAATGTAATAACCTGCTATCGAATTGTTACAGAGTTCAGCGGGTTATTACGGTGTTTGATCAAGACTGGATACTCAGTCATTATAGGGAGTCACCGATTATTATATTTCCATTCTGCATGCTGAGTGTTTTTTCCCATTCTGTTTAGTGCTTTTCAAAGAGATTCTCTCCAGACTCCTGTCTATAATGAGGGGAAGCCATTAAAAATGTAAAAACACACACACACACACACACACACACACACACACACACACGCTGTGTGTGAGGCTTGATGTTTATCTTCAAAGCCTGATGATGTCTGTTAGCTGCCTAACTAGCAGAAAACCAAAGTGATTGATGGGGCTGCATCCTTTGAACTACACAAAGTTTACACCCATCCACCAGCTGGACACTGTCATCATCCGCCTTCTCAGCAATGGCTTTTGAGTAGCAAGCCTCCTCCATTTCACATCCATTGACTTATACAGCACCCACCTCTCCCCAGCCTCCTACACTGCCTGTACACCACCAATGTGTTTGCTTTGTGCATGCAAACAAACATAAGAAGATTAGCATTAATCTGCATGCGTGTTATATGCAAACTGTATGTTAATGAACAATTCAGGAATTCCTTGAAAACATAAACTTTTCTGAAACGTGTTAAAGTCCAAACCAAAGTACTGTGACCTGAACATTAATGGAATAGCTGATAGGAAGCATGGGAATACCAAGGCTGTAACATCATAAGCCATGTGAGTGAATCAGCACATGAACATGAGGATTGTTTATAACCAGAAGTGTGCCTCATGCTCAATGTTTGGAAAAGGTGAATGTTCCACTTTTGAATGAGAGGAGCCCATTTCTTTCATAGTTTTTAAAGAACTGTTTTTGCACTTATTGTTTATGATGTCATACATTAATATGGAGCTCTGAGTGTCTCTTACACCTGTGAGAGTTTCACCACACGCGAATAAAGTATGGGGTGGTGTGTGTAACGAGAAGTTCACACAACCCCCCAAAGGCGTTAGATGCTACATAAACCCTGAGAGTGAAGCTCAAGGATGTTATTAAAGCATCTAACACTGAGAAGGCGTGTAAACATCGAGTTTACACATACCACCCCATATTTTATTTTATATAAATTGCTGGGTCTCCCGTTTTTCACCACAGCAATTATATAAAATACTGGGCATTCCGTTCAGGTGCGGCCGGCCCCGGTTCCGTTTTTGGCCAAATCTAACATTTGAATTGTGAGAGATTTTAAAGTGTTTAAAATTATTTTTTTATTCCTCTAGATGTGGAAAATTACTATTTTGTTTTTAAAATAACTTACACTTGAGTTCTTCAGGTGGTTCAGTTGTGAGGCAAGAAGGCAGGAGAGCGGTCGGTGCAATGAGGAACTGGCGGGCACATGACAGAGTAAGGGAAACCATGCGGTGTTTGCCAAAATAAACAACACTCCTTCATTACGGCAAATTACAGCACAGTTTCCCAATGGGAAAAGGGGGATCCATTAATTATAAAAAAATGACACATTGTGCATATAGAATAAAGTATGGGGTGGTGTGTTTAATGAGAATTTACACACACCAGAGGAATTAGATGCTACATAAACCCCAAGAGTGAAGCTCGAGGGGTTTGTGCAAAGCATCTAACCCAGAGGGTGTGTGTAAAATTTGAGTTTACATGCACTACCCCATATTTTATGTTATATAACTGCTAGGTCTCCCCTTTTTGGCCACAGCAATTATATAAAATAGCAGCAGTTTCAGTGTGGTCACGCTCTGGTATACATTTCGTCCAGTTGGCAGGTTTCATTTTCGTCTGTTTCACAGTTTTTGGTTTTTAAATATTTTGGTATCCCCATATCTGTAAAAGCAGAAGTTCTTGTTTTTCATATATTTAACTCTACTTACTGCCATGGTTGGTTGGCGGCTGGGCTGTGGGCCAGAAGGAAGCAGCGAACCAAGAAGGAAGATGCTGCAGGATGCATGCGTAGAGGAAGGGGAACCGTGCACGTGTTTGCCATTATAAATGCTCCTTTAAAATGGCAAATTATGCCATGGTCTCTCTACGGCAAAAGGGGGAGACCCATTAATTATATAGAGAATAATGTATAGGCAGGTGGTTATTATGAGAATTTTACACACACCCGAGGGTGTGGGATGCCCCCATAAACCCGGGCGAAGCCCGGTTATCACACCAGGTGTCAAAATATAGCTCTTCCCTGCTTATTATTAATTTTTATAATTGCTGGTCACAATTTTTTAGCAATAATCTATTGAATTTGCAAATAAATGAATAAGGCAGTTGTGGTATAATGAAGAATTTATTTGTGGTGGTTGTACAACATTGCAGTTTTAATTATTTTAAAAACGTGTTTCTTCAACTGCCTTATTCATTTATTTGCAAATTCAATAGATTATTGCAAAAAAATTGAGACGGAGGTCACTGTCTGTTTTCTTTTGGTATTTAGATTATGCTGCTCTACTGTAAATTGTTCTGTTATAGGAGTCTACGATTTAAAATCTTGTCTCCATTTCTTAAGAATCTTTGCTGTTGCTGTCGCTATTTTACATCCGTTTTTTTTAAAGTGGTCCGTATTTGTTTTGTTTCAGAGCGGTAGATCTGACAGAACTGTGAAACTGCGAGACCGCAAGTCGTTTACTTCCTTATGTCTCGGCTATTGCTCTAGAGCAGAGTAGCCCGGGTTTGCCGTTATAACAGCCGGGTAGTTATAACGCAAATTATAACTCACAGCCCATGTTAAAAATTGTGGCCAGTAATTATATATATATAATATATGGTTATTATATTAGTCAGTGGTCTTAAAAAGTCGTTTCACACTAAACCACAAAATATTACTTTGAACATGAAGTACAGCATTTTCCGGCTGAATCTGTTGATCAGTTTATAATGCATGACACAAGCATGCTCCACTGTTAATACTGAAAGCGAAATTCTTTTTTTACCTTTGAGGGTCAGGTTGTTTTTCCGCTGGCACCTCACTAAAAATAGTTATGTTCACCACCCATTTCAACCTGCACAATGATTAACATAGGAGTACGTTCACTGCCAAACAGAAGAACAAAAGCACTGTAAAAACAGAAAGTGACAAATGTCAGTTCAGAGACTTCTTGGCTGAGGCAGAGCACAGCATACAGTAGATGCATTAAATGAACCACTTTAAACGCAACAAATTTAATGTGGTATTCTGAGCTATTTTACAGCAAAATCAGATAACCAATGTGTTATTTAAAAATGACACATGCCGAAGTGTTAAAACAAGCTTCTTCTTAATAAGAACGAAAGGAAGCTGGGCACACACCAAAGAACTGTGGGTGGGAGATTTTATCATATGAAAACAACATGGTATAACAACAGGGCTAACACCCCTACTTAGCGATCTCAAGAAGACTCACTTGCTGGGTCGCTACATAGGAGTGTTAGCCTTGTTGTTTTGCCATGCTGTTTTAATACAATAAAATCTCCCACCTGCACTTCTTTGGTATGTGCCCAGCTTACTTTCTTTCTTTTTGTGCTTTTCATGTTTGGCTGGAGCACCTTTAGGGGGACAGAAGTGTGCTTTTCTCTTTCCTTAAAGCTTCTTCTTAATGCCTTGTGGGTTCTGTGAAACTGTGACCTCTCGAGTTTCACTCTCAAGCTTAAATGGTGACAAAGTGCCCACTCAGTGTTAAGAATCAGCCCATTCTAACACACTGGGCTCAATTATTCTATACGTTTGGCATAGTTTGCACAATACTGCAATACTAAAGATGTCATAATCCCTCTGTGCTGACATCCCAACTGTGAATTACGGGATTTCTGATATCACAGTTGTGAATTATTACCCAAAAGTGTATTGGCTATCTGTGAATTACAAAGGCTGACCATATACTGTTACAACATTATTATAGTGCTTTCCATATAAATAGTATCCTGAAGTTCATTACACAGCAAATAAAGTGACTGGCTGTGCACTGATTGTAAACACGTGGTGACAACCATTCCACTTCAACCACAGTCATGGACAACTGATTGAAGTTGTTTTATTGGGATGGAGAATGTTGTTCAGGCCCCCCCGCCCGCACCACGCACCGCGACCACTACTACTATGCCAGAATTTGGGGTATGAACCCATATCTGAGAGTGGGATTAGAACCCATGACTTTGTGGTCCAGAGGCAGCTGTGCTACCAATTGAGCCACATTGACCCCTATCAATATAAGTGGTAGTCACTGAAGTTTGACAAGTGCTGGTCTCTCACGGTACAATTACACTGTTATTCATTTCACTTTTACTAACAGTGCCTGGCCCTTGCAGGCATCATTGCATTATCGCTGTGTTTGCAAATCTCTTGAACCACAGACCTACAGAATGATCACCCACAGTCATATACAATTACAAATCTCAGGGCAGCAGTGACTGACAACAAAATAAAGGTCTGAAAATCTGACGTACGGTTGCCAAATGTCAGGGGGAGGTGCACACTCACAGACACAGACACAGACACACACACACACATGCAAACCCACACCACCGGCACACACACTTAATGCAGTGACAGACCATACATATGTAACCCCCCTGCAAATGGGGGTTCCCAAAAGACTTCCAGGAGCTTGCTTGAATGCTCCAAGCCTGAATGCTGTTTGGCGTTTAAGCCATTTATCAGTGAGTGTTTTTAGAGCCTCTGGTACTGTCTCTTTAAGAGCTGTCTGCTTGCAGACATAATTAGTTGTATGGGGACTGTGTGCTTCTCTGTTTGAGTACCACTCGAGCTGCTGCCAATTCACTCCATTTTTGCAGTCACTAGGAGTGCAAAGGGAACCTATCTGAAAGATGTAACTGTTTGCCAGAAATCATTTACAGTAATAATGAAATTACAGTTTGTCTAACCTGCTTTCTTTGCAGTCAGAACTGTGTCTGCCTAGTTCCCCATTCTGGTTTTGAACTGCTGAACTGGACCAATCAGTGTGGGGTAAGCTAGCTCTAAAATGGTGCCTTGGACGAATCAGAACTTGGACTCATAATCTGAGCCAGCCACAAGAGGATTGTATGGGCAGTGACTCTGGGAGATGTAGTTTAGACTTGGCGCCTTTTGGACCAACAGCAGCAGTCTATTGTGAGTGACAGCCAATCCAGTCAAGAACTGGGAGGAACTCAAAGGAAGTGCCCGGTTTTGTCTGTTGGAGTTTCAGTTTAGCTCTGGCAGTGAAGGGAAAAGAACCCTGTGCTCCTTCAGTGCACAGTTTAATCAAAAAACATGTGTAAGGTCCAGAGTTCGGTCTGCAGCTTGTGTAACTGCTTGTTAGGACTGAATCTGTCCTGTGAAGAGAATCAAGGATATCTGAAGAGTAGAAACCAGGCTCACCCTGTAGAAGACTGGAGAAATTTCTGAATTGCACTCGGTCTGTCAGGAACTGAATCTGCTGTGTGTTCTCCGGGTATTGTGCAGTAATTGCAATCGGGATAGAGAAGCAGCCTGCCTGGTATAGTACTTTCTTTTTACCATATAAATGTGTGAGGAGGCTTGTGCAGCTCAAGTGAATCCTGCTGCCATTAAAGGACTTTTTGCTTGTGACTGTTTACCATATAAATGTGTGAGGAGTCTCGTGGAGCTCAAGAGTAGCCCTGCTGACGTTGAAGGACCCTATCTTGTTTGGAGGTCGTGAGTACTAATTCAGGGTCGCTTCCTGTTGAATTGCCACATTAAATCCAAATGGAATCACTGTACTGCTGACTGTTTAAACTAATTTTTCTTTTCTCTGTGTGAAGGGCCCTACCAGCTGCCACAGTTTGGACTAGCCACTAGGGCTTGGGTACCAGGGACAGTAACTGGTAGGGATAGGCCTGTCTGCAAACCAGGTAGATGAATAAAGTGATAAGCTAATTAACCTGATTTCCCCCTGTCCTTGTTATATCCCCCTAAATAAATCAGAGTTGCTTGTTTCAGCAAAGTTATACTGCCTGAGGTATTTGTCTATGTTAAAGTACTGTACTGTGATTGTTGCACTGTATCTTATTTCACAGGAGGTCCCAGTGCGGAACCAGTCCTGGGGGTAAGTGTATACTGTGAAGGTAATTCTGATATATTGTGTGGGCCACTAGTGGGAAGAAAGGGGGTTGCAGTGTCCCAGAGGGCTGTGACCAAGTAAGTTTAACTATTGCAAACCCTGACCTCTGGGTGGAGGCACCACCATTGGATCCAGGCCCCTCAACCTGTTAGTGGCAAATCAGGCAGGGTAGTAGCCCTGGAATAGTGCCATCTAGGGGTTACACATATATAAGTGGGATGGCAGTCACAAAGGAAGAAAGAGACTTGGGCATCATCATTACTGATGACCTGAAATCATCCAAACAGACCTCTAAAGCAGTAGGTAAGACTAGGGGATGTTAGGGTGTATTAGTAGGGGTATCACAAGTCGTAAGAGGAAGTAATAATCCCTCTTTGCAAGACACTGGTTAGCCCCATCTGGAGTACTGTGTGCAGTTCTGGAGGCCCACCTTCACAAGGACATTAACCAAATTGAGGCAGTCCAGAGAAGGGCAACCAAAATGGTGCAGGGACTGCATCGGAAAACATATGAGGACAGATTAACAGAGCTCAATATGTATACCCTTGAGCAAAGGAGGGAGAGAGGTGATATGATCAAAACATTCAAACACCTTAAGGGCATTAACAAGGTGAGAGTTTAACATGTTTAAATATAAGAAAAATAGCAGAACAAGAGGACACAGCATGAGAATAGAGGGAGGCCGATTAAGGGGGAAAGTGAGGAAATTCTTTTTCACAGAAAGAGTGGTGGATGCATGGAACGGCCTACCTCAGGAAATGGTGGCTATGAATACAGTGCAGGGCTTCAAACAGGCATGGGAAAGGCATAAGGGAGCAATACAGACGAATATGGATAGGTAGGTCATTGACAGTGTAAAGGTGTGTGGCACATTCATAAGGTAGAAAAAATGGGCAGACTGGATGTGCCTTGTGGTCCTTATCTGCCGTCAACCTCTATGTTTCTAAGTTTCTATGAGCAGGTTCTAAGAGGTAACAAGCATTTGTCAATGCTGAATGTTTGCTTGCTGGCATTGGCAGTGGTAGTGTAGAAGTTACAGAGTTGCGTAATAGGAATGGCAGTGAAGTATTGAACTGAAGCCAACCCCACCACCACCCTGCAGAGACTGACAGGCATTGGGGTGTGCCTTTGGGTCATCAGGCATAACGGCCACACCATTTCACCACACCCTACCCTGCAGACACTGACAAGTGTCACAGTGTGCCTTGGGGTCTTTGGCCCTTATGCGCACCCCATTCCATTAGGAAATACGGTGAGATGGGTGCGGTATAGGAGAATGGGGTGAACTTCGGGGCCGAAGAGTCCAAGGCATACCTCGATGCCTCTCACTGGCTGCAGGGTGTGGAATGGTATGAGCATTACAGGCGAGAATCCCAAGACACACCCCTGATGCCTGTCAATCTCTACAGGGTGAGGCGTTATGGTCGGAAACCCTAACGCCTCAGGCATTCATTGGTATTTCACTCCAAATTTTCAACATGGTTTTTGTGACTCCACCTCATGAACAGTGGCAATATCAGTTTGTTAGCCAAAGCTGCTTTTGCACAGCGACTACGGCATTAAGCACCACAGGTGCAAAACACATTCAAACAGGATGTGAAAAATGACAGCTTGTACTGTTCATGGGAGGTGTAAAAATGGCAATGTTGCAAATCTGCAATGAAAATAAAAAAAAATGGTGAAGTCACGAGCATGCATAGAAACTGTGCAACCCACCCATAATGTAATTAGTGTGGGACTTTACAGCAGATTGTCAACACAGGATTTTTGGGACCTCGATCATGAACAGTGTCACTGTGATTTTCTTTATCTCTCCCCAACAATGATTTCCCACAGCGACCACGCATCTCTGCGCTGAAAGTGTGAAAACACAGTTCGGCCATGTTATGAAAAATGACAGCTGTACTGTAAATAAGGAAGTGTGGAAAAATACCACTGGTGAAAATCTGGACTTAAAATATTACAAAGTCATGAACTTACGAGGGTGCGTGGAAACTGTGCAATGCTCACTCGTAACACAGTCATTTTATGGACTTTTGTCACCAAATTTTCAACATAGCCATTTTAAGACCTCTGCTCATGAACAGTGTAACTGTGATTTTCTTAATCTGTCCCAAACATTGCTTTTGCACACCAACAGCACCATTGTGCGCTACATGTGCGAAAACACATTTTGGGCGGCATATGAAAAATGGCAGCTGTACTGTTCATAAGGAAGTGTAATAAAATGGCAATTGTTGAAAATCTGGGTAAAATATTAAATTTTGCAAACTTATGACGTGCATAGGAACTGCTTAGCATGCGCTAATAAAACAGTCATTATTAGAAATTTTTCACCAAATTTTAACATAGCCATTCTAAGACCTCTGCTTATGAACAGTGTCACTGTGATTTTTTAATGTGTCCCGATACATTGATTTTGCACATAAACTGCGCCATTGTGCACTACATGGCTGAGAAACACATTTTGGGCAAGATGTAAAAAAATGACAGCTGTACTACTCATAAGGAGGTGTGTAAAATGGCAATGTTGAAAATCTGGAGTGAAAATATTGAAAATTAATGAACTTCGAACTGCGTAGGAACTGCTAGCATGCGTCAAAAACAGTCATTATTAGAAATTTTTCACCAAATTTTCAACATAGCCATTTTAAGACCTCTGCTCATGAACAGTGTCACTGTGATTTTCTTAATTTGTCCCATACATTGATTTCGCACACCGACTGCGCCATTGTGCACTACATGGGCGGAAACACGTTTTGGGTAAGATGTAAAAAATGACAGCTGTACTACTCATAAGAAGGTGTGGTAAAATGGCAATGTTGAAAATCTGGGTGAAAATATCGAAAGTCTGAACTACGACCCTAGTAGGAACTGCTTATGCCGTCATTAAAACAGTTATTTTGGAATTTTCACCAAATTTTCAACATAGCCATTTTAAGACCTCTGCTCATGAACAGTGTCACTGTGGTTTTCTTAATTTGTCCCATGCATTGATTTTTGCACACTGACTGCGCCATTTGTGCGCTACATGGCGGAAACACATTTTGGGTGAAATGTGAAAAATGACAGCTGTACTGCTCATAAGAAGGTGTGGTAAAATGGCAATGTTGAAAATCTGGGTGAAAATATTGAAAATTCCAGAACTTCGAGCCTGCGTGAGGAATTGCATAACGCACGTTAAATAAAACAGTCATTTTGGAATTTTGCCAAATTTTCAACATGGGGTTTTGGGCCCCTTCTCATTAATGTCACTGTTGTGGCGTTATTTGGGCCCAAAAGGTGATTTCCAGCATTGACTGCGGAAATCACCTTCGGACCCGAATAACGCCGCTGACAGATCATTCATGAGAAGGGGTCCACAAATCCGTTGAAAATCTGGTGCAAAAATTCCAAAAACCTGAGATATGCAACAAAGTTGAAAAACCCTATCTAGCCCATTATACAGCTTACCGGGCATTTCCTCAGTTCGCGGTCAGCTTTGAAGAGTGCAGACGTGTTCCCGGTCCACATGAATCGTCGTGCTGAGCTCGGAGTAGTATGGGGTGTGGGAGGCTGGGCTGCGAAGTGGGTGGGTGCGGGTTGTGGGAGGGGGCAGGAAGACTGCGTGGGACAGTTATTTCTTTACAGGGATAAAAAAGAGCGGCAGGGGCGTTTGCCACGCTGGGGTGGGCTCCCAGTGTGGCACGAGACTGGGGGGCCATGGAGCCGGCAGGGATTGGGCACCCCGGTGCCATATGATCAGTTGTCATGCTGGGGTGGGCTCCCAGCGTGGCATGTGGAAAGGCTTTGGGGGCGCAGCACAAGCCGGCAGAGGATTAGGGCACCCTGTCAGCTATCACGTGTGTGCGGGGGGGAAGGGCAGCAGTATGCGTGTTCTGTGTGTGTGTAGGGGAGCTGGCAAGATGAGTAGGCGTATATCTTATCGCTGCTCACTGAAACGAAGCCCCCTTCAACTGTACGCCACTGCATTTTGGAGCTTGTCATAGGTTAGCTCCAGCATGCATTGGCAGACAGGGGCTGCGCCTGCCAATACACTGACTGAATTGGAAGAGGGGCTGACGCACCTCCAAAATCTCGGATGATGGCACTATGTTTCTTGCACATGCGTGCAAGCAAACATAAAAATGAGGGCACCCCTCCTAGTGTAAAAAATTGGAAAGGTATAAATCCCACTATACAATGTGGGTGAGCAACCTCACCACCTGTGAAAGAGGGGGTTGGGAGTAGAAAAATGAGAAGTATGCCTCCTAATATGAGATAATTGAATGATATGAATCCCACTCTCTCTGTGTAAGACAGAGGAGTTCTAAGTGGCAATGAGTAATAGCTCTCTTAATGTGGGATAGTTGACAGATATAAATCCCACTGTACAAGGTGGGACAGCAATCCACCCAATGGGTGACTGAGGGGGCTCTAAGCACAAAAATGAAGGGAATGCCTTCTAATGGCTTCTGCCAACTGGCCATCACTTGCTGCACTGGAGGCAGAAGAGACCTGAGGGGCCGCAGTCGGTGGCATCGGGAGGAACTGTAAACCATCCACCGAGGAGCTGTTTTTCACCAGTGGCATAAGGAGTCCCTGAGAGAGCTGCAGTCAGTGGCAGCAGCATTGGGAATCAGGTGAGCCACAGTCAGTGGCAGCTGTTCTGGGAGCCGCACAGAAGAGCTGAAACAGCAAGGGTGAACAACAGTGGAGCAGGGGAGCTGATCTGCTCACCACATGAGGATTTTTTTTTTTCTGCCGCCTGCCCACCTGCCCCGACCTCTATTAAATCCTTGAGGAAGGAGGCGGGGCATAAAACTGGTGGCTGGTTTCTCTGGACCATGACGCAGTAGCGCTGTATTTCTGACCTGACTCTGCTCTCAGCATAACTTTTGGGGCTCAAACTGATTGACTGAACAGTCGATCTGTATAGTTAGCTGCATGCTGATCTGGACCGTGTGCATAGCTCAGCTCTGAGCTCAACATGGCTTTGCAGGCTTACATTGCCTAGTTGCAGATACTGCATTACATTGGGGTTTTGAACTGCTTGGGCATCACAGGCTTAAATTGCTTGATTGTTTAGTATGATAGTACAGTTAGCTATATTCTGATATTTTCCTTGCGACAAGCACTGACTCTGAACTCAGTACAACTTTTCAGGCTTACACCAGCGCATTGTATAGTTGGATGATGCACTTACAGCTAGCTAGTCATTGCATTGTTTTGGGTTGATTTGAGCTGCCTGGGTTCGACCTGCTTCCTGTAACAGGAGAGTCACTGGTTCTTGGTCGGTACCCTTGTGGGGATCAGGGCCACATGGCTGCAACAAACTGGGGACAGGTTAGGGAAATTGGTATAGGGGAAGGGTAGCCCAGCAGGGAGCGGCAGGCAGGGGAAGCTGGACTATGCGGGGTCACTACTGGACAGGGAGTGAGACTTCAGTTACAAGATGGAGGGGAAGCAGGCTAGTGGGTTGCAGTGGCTGTGGAGCTGCAATGGCCATGAGTACACTGTGGAGACTAGGGCACTGTCCTATATGTGCCAGGTTAATGGGATTGGAGGTTGAGTTGTACAGGCTTAGGTATGAACTGGACAGTTGGGTGAGGGCAATGAGTGCAGGGGAGTGGAGACACATATCCTCAGATAGTTGGGGGGTGAGGATGCCTGCAAATGCAGGTGCAGAAGGGTGGGGGGCCACACCAGAAATCATGGTAGAGCTGGCAAGCCCTGGGAGCAGAGATGAGGGCAGGAACCGAGGAGACTGGACAAGAAGGAGGGTGAAGGATGGCAGAGAGTGGGGCCTTTTGGCAGATGAGCAAAATGGTCTCCAGGGTGCACTGCAAGGGAGCTCACCTCACAGGAAGGGAGCACTGGTAGGCAACCGACTGGTGGGGGGTCCCAGTCTTAAATAGGTTCTTGCCACTAGAGACACCATGGCGGAGGGGACCTCGAGAGGCGCAAGTCAACAAAGGATCGAAGGAGAAGGGGATGAAAGTGTGGGGAGTTGAGGGCATGGGCTTCTGGACTAATAGAGTCAGGGGAGCATGGAAGGGAACTGGGGTCGGTGGTGCCTGGCAAGGGAGGATGAGGGGACAGTGAGGAGGGAGCATGGATCCCAAGGGAAACAGGAACAGCAGGGAGTAAGAACAGGGGCAGCAGTGAAAAGGATGATGGGGGGTAGAAGTAGGAGCCTCTGGTGGTCAGGAGGGCCATGGCTAATGGGAGAACTGCTGAGACAGACCAGGGTGGTGAGGAGGGGGGATCCAGGAGGGGAATGGTTGGATGGGGGAAATAGTTGGAACAGGAGGGTAAAGGCAGCTGTTTGAAATCAAATTGATGGGGCAGCCACAGAAAACAGAGAAGTGGTGGAAGAGAGGATGTGTGTGGCAGAGGGGAGAGTTGGGCCCAAGGGTGAGGAGGAGGTTAAGGTATTCCTGCTAGGAGACTTCTTGATCAGGGGCATTAAGTGGGAAAGGAGGAGTGAGGGGCAGGGCTGTGCAGTCAGGGACAAGAGTATACCTGGCTTGACCGTGCACAAGGCCAAGCACTTGGTCTATGCATTGGTGAAGGACTGTGGAGGATCCCCTGACATATTAGTGCACCGTGGCACTAATGACACAGAGGGAAATAGTGTGGAGGAGATACAGGCAAGGTTCTGGGAGCTAGCCAGGGCGTGACATGCTGTTGGGTGCACGGTCTCTTTCTCAGAGGTCCTCCCGGTGCCTAGAACTAGTGTGTGGTAAATAAGCAGAAAATCAGGAGGTTAATGAATGGCTCAGGGCATGGTGTGTGTGGGTATGGGGTATGAAATGGTGGGAGAACCGGGGTGGAACTTGGGAGGACAAAGGACTTTATGCTAGGGATAGGCTCTACTTAAGCTTTGGGGGAAAAGACATTTTGAAGCTAAAACTGATGGAATTCATCAAAGCTAGGTGGGGTTTAAACTTGTGAGGAGGGAGGGCTGGGGCTTGAGGCTGCTGCTGGCAGGAATATAAAGGGAAGACTTGGCCTTCTCCCCCCGGCTGGACGGGGTACTTAGCCGGGGCACCCAACAGTGTGCAAGGGAGTGGGAATCTGCGGTCAGTTGGGGGATCTTGGACTGGGGGGATGAGCGATAGCAAGGGGCTGGGATGGAGGGCGGTCCTGATTAATGCCAGGAGCATGGCAAACAAGCTGCCTGAGCTACAGGCGATGCTAACCAAAGGGGCTGTGGACATGACGGCAGTCACTGAAACTTGGTCCAGTCCTCAGCATGACTGGGACCTAAACCTGTCAGGGTACACTGCATTCAGGAAGGACAGGGCTGTGGGCAGGGGAGATGGGGTGGCATTCTTCATCAGGAACAGCACTGAGGGGAGCAGGGTGGAGGAGGCAGAGAGAAACAGAGGTCAGAGGGTGTTATGTTACCTTGCAGGCACCTGGGGGGTATGAGGGTCGCTGGGGTGATTATAGGCCAGCCACGCAGGCAGATGAACTGAGGAGAGCCTAGTGGTGAATCTAAGAGATCACTGTGGTCAAGGGAGGGTAGAACTGTGGTGCTGGGTGACCTAATATGCCAGGGGTTGATTGGAGCATTATGGCATCTTCACTGACTAGGAGCAGCACTTGCTGGACGTCTTCCAGGATGCATTCCTATCTCAAATGGTGGCTGACCCGACGAGGTATGGACGCATCCTGGATGTGGTCCTGTCGGATTGCAACCTGGTTGGGAACTTGGTTGGGGACCTACTGGTGGGGAGAGATCATGCAGTGGTTTGGCTTTCCCTGGATTTGGGGTGAGGGGAAAATCGCACCAAAACAGTGGTGGTTGATTTTAGGGGCGAGGACTTTAAGGGTCTGGAGAGGATCCTCAAGGGGCATTTGGAGGGTCTCAGACCGGACATGGACACAGAAAGCCGGTGGGAAATTATTAAAAAAAGGCTCCTGGAAGCTACTAAAGCCTGCACAAAGGTCTGACACATGTTTGGTAGGGCCAGAAAGCCAAGCTGGTGGACCAGGGAGGTCCAGGAGGTGGTGAGGGAAAAGAGCTGCTTATAGAAGATAGACATGTTCAAGAGGGACGTGGACAAGGGGGGATTATGACAGGATATCCAAAAAAGTTACCAGGATGGTGAGATCAGTCAAGGTGAGGACGGGACAGAGGTTGGCACAGGGGATCAGAATGGTAAAATGGGGTTCTTTAGGTATATCAGGGAGAGGAGGAAGGTGAGGGAGCAGATTAGCAGGCTGAGATCAGGGAGTGTGTGGGCCGAGGAGGCCAGAAGCAGGTGGCGGTACTTAATGAATACTTTGCCTCGGTTCTCACAAGAGACAATGGTGGGAAAACACCATATGGGGGAGGCAGACTAGGAATGAGGAAGCGGGGGAGCTCCTTGACATTGAAGTTCCTGCTGGTAGGGTGAGGGAGGCCCTCAAGTCCCTGAAAACAGATAAGGCACTTGGTCTGGATGGCCTTCACCCCAGAGTGCTAAACGAGATGGCAGATGTCCTTGCCACACCTCTGGCGGACCTTTTAACTCCTTCCTTCAGAAGGATTGGGTGCCTCAGGATTGGAGGATGGCACATGTCATGTCTATCCACAAAAGTGGCTCATGAAGGAGCCTGGTACTACGGCCTGTCAATCTGACATCAGTGGTGGGCAAGATAATGGAGGCAATCTTGAAGGAGAGGCTGAGATGTTTCTGGAGACATAAGGTCATCTGGATGATCACCAACATGGCTTTGTTTAGGGCAGATAGTGTCAAACAAATCTTGTGGAGTTCTATGATTGGGTGACAAAGGCACTGGACCAGGGGAGACTAGTAGATGCCTACTTTCTAGACTTCAGCAAGGTGTCTGACTTGGTGCCACACCTAAGGTTACTGCTCAGACTGAGGGGAATGGGAGTGGGGGAAAGGATGGTGAGGTGGATAGGGAACTGGCTAATGGGGCGACTTCAGAGGGTGGTTTTCAGGGGGGAGGTATAATCTCCTAGGAGGGTCATCAGCGGGGTCCCACAAGGGTCAGTGTTGGGCCTACTCCTCTTTAATGCTTACATCTTGGATATCAGGGATGGTATCAGGACTAAGATGAGCCTCTTTGCTGATGACTCAAAGCTGGGGGCAGTGGTGGATGGGGAGGAGGGTAGAAGAGCCTTACAGGAGGACCTGGAGGCTTTGGAGGGATGGCCATGTACATGGAAACTGAGGTTTAATGCCAAGAAGTGCAATGTTCTCCACTTGGGGCTCAGGAACCCTATTCATGATTGCTTTTCGGGTGGGGAGAAACTGCAGGTTTTGGGGGTCTTGAGGTGTCATGGATGCCAAAATGAATAACTCAGCAGTGCAGGAGGCTGCAGCTAAAGTGAACAGGATGCTTGGGTGCATCGCCAAAGGATAACCTGGGAAATGGGAGGTGCTTCTCCCTCTGTATAACTGCATGGTTAGACCACACCTGGAGTACTGTGTGCAGTTTTGGGACCTGTATTTTAAAAAGGACATTGAACTACTGGAGAGGGTTCAGAGGAGGGTGACCAGGATGATCCAGGGCCTGGGGGAGAGGCCCTATGGGGAGAGACTTGAGGAGCTAAACCTATTTTCCCTCTAGGAAAGGAGGGACAGAGGGGATATGAGTGAGGTCTTTAAATATCTAAAGGGAGTAAATAGGGTCAAACTAGATTGGGTATTCCAGCTGAGGGAGGAGGGTGCCACCAGGGGGCATTCCATGAGGCTGGCAGGCGGGAGGCTCGGGGGGAGACTAAGAGATGCTATTTACAGAGAGGGTGGTGAACCCTTGGAACGCACTTCCTGCAGAACTGGTGGCTGTCGATACAGTGGAGGGATTCAATAAGGGCTGGGACAGGTCTAAGGGAAGGGTAAAGCTGAGAAATAGCAGATCCAAAGGTGTAACCGTGATGGGGATGGGGTTGGGGGGATTTACGAGGGAGGCGGGGGGCAGCAATGTTGTCCTGACCGGGTGCTGATTTTCAGCAGACTCAATAGAACTTTGGGCCTACTTTGCTGGTATCTTAGTATGTTAGTATGCTAATATGAGAAGGTTGAGCAGTATGAATCCCACTGTACAATGTGGGACAGCACCAACTCCATATGTGGCAGAGGGGGCTCTGACTAGTAAAATAAAGGAAGTCCTCAAATGTGGGAGGACTGAGAGGTATCAATTCCACTGTACAAGGTGGCAGAGGACAGGGACCTCTCCAAGTCAGACACAGAAAGTTCAGGGGGTAAAATGAGGGATGTTCCTCTAAATGTGGGACAGTTGAGAGCTATGTATAGTATACCTGTGCACAACAGCACTAAGGAATACTTTCTGTTTATTCCTCTTTATGTTCGCTGTGTGCGCTAGCCCAAGTCGAACATTTTACTACGTACAGGGTTTTGAGAGGTGTGTCACAGTGGTCCAATGCAGGAGACTCTAGAAGGGGCTTGACCAATAATCAGCACGCCTGATCATGACACTGTTCAGGCATGAAAATGCATGGACTTCTAAAACAATGTGCGGACAGACACATTCATAAATCAGCTCTTCAGCAAGCACAACTGATCTCATGTGCTCTTAGCCTGCCTGCTCCCTTCCTCCTCAACATTACTGCAATGGAAACTGAAACAACTTGTTAAATACTGGTTGCCTATTAAACTATAGATTAGTTTACCCCCTTCAAAATGCAACAACTTGCACATTTAAATATTTAGCATTTTAAAATGTTCTTGCTACTAGCTTCAGTTGGGCAAGTATTCTCTTTCAAGAAAGATTCATACCTCATAAATGTCACCCTTTCCCAGCAAGGAATCTCCTAAAAAAGATTTACACTGTTTTTTTAACTTCTTAAGACACTATCTGATAAGCACTGTCTCAGACATAGTTCACTATAGCAGAAGACATCTGTAAAGAACTGTTATCTTTTGTTACTAATTTTACTATGCTTTTGGAAAAAAAAATAATTATATTGGGCTTTAGATAGCAAACACATTATGAAACTTTTAGCCCTGAAAACACACCTTTTCTGGTTTCAAATCTAAATGCATAGCACAACCAGCTGTATCTAGAATGCATGTTAGTATAGCAGAAGACAGCTGCTACTTTAACCCCTGTGACATGTAAGGAATGGTATCATTTGTTACTCCTTTTACTATGCTTTTTGAGGAAAACAATATGTATATTGTGCTACAGCAAACACACACACACACACACTGTACACACCATCCTCATGACACAACATTCAAAATAAATACTTCAATCTAAAATGTTATAAAACAATAAAATAACTGTTTGTCTATGGTAGTCTTGGTTATGTGGAACTCAGTGAAGTTCAGTTTACAGTAGATTTCCTTTAAATATTTCTTATCCTGTATTTTGTATCCTGGATAGCACAGGGGAGATGCTACATCTCAGTCCCATAGGGATCTTCATTTTACAAATTGTTGCACTGTATTTACTCAGGGCCCGGATATTCAAAGGGGTTGCACCTGGTGCAACAGAGATGCACTGGTGCAACCCCACATTGTGCCTCGGTGGGATATTGAAAAGGCTGCCCGGTGCAGCGCAACTCCCGATGCGCCGTGGCGCAATGTAATGGTATGCAGCTCAGATGCAGGGGGCGTGCCCATGCATATGCGGCACATCCCGATATTCAGCCCAGGATGTGCGGCGCATATGCTGGTGCAACCCTGCATTGCACCACATGGGGCGCTCAAAGTTGAGCCCTTGCAGAGAAGGAACAACTTCCAGCCACCCAAAGGCAGTATGCAGTATTGCAGGGTGCAACACAGCAAGACAGCCGGGTGGCCAGTTGCCCACCCAGAACACCATTCACAAGCACACACCTAACCCCGGAACCTCCCACCCATAGCCACAATCGTGCAGTATATGTTTAAAATGAAATCCCTGGTAGTCTAGTGGCCCCCCGGTCCCTGAGTCCCCAATAAATGCAATAGATGACCATCCCTGGTGGTCTAGTGGTCCCCCTCCCATCCGAGTCCCTGATTCCCCATTACATGTAAAGATGCCCATCCCTGGTGGTCTAGTGGAAGCCCCCCCTCCGCCTGTTGTCACGGTCACGGTAAATGTGTATTACAACATTACCTGGTAGTCTAGTGGACCCCCTTCCCTCCCAAGTCTCCAGTCGTGGTAAATCACCCAAATGTCATTCCCTGGTGATCCAGTGGCATCCCGCACCCCACCCACCCACACAGGACTGTCTAGTACAGTATGCCCTGCAAGCCCATTGGTCCACACACAGGACTGTACCTGTCATTCGGCAGGTGGCCAGGCAGGATGCAGCCACCCGTCAATGACGGGGGCGGGTAGGCAAGGGTCTGGGGTTCCACTAGATCACCAAGGACGGGCATTTTATGTAATGGGGAATCAGGACCAGGTGGAGGGGGACCACTAGACCACCAGGATAGATTCATATTATATTCATCAGAATCAGGGACTGGGGAGCCACTAGACTACCAGGGTTTTCTGTTTATACTTATGTGCACAACAGCTGCTACGGGGCGTGGATGCCCAGGATTCCCAGCACACATCATGCTGTGCAGGGTGCCAGGTGCAAGTTGCTGGGCTGCCCTGTGCAAGGCATGCAAATGTAGCCATAATGACATGCAAATTGCCCCATTTGTGCCTTGCATATATTATGGCCTCATTTGCATGCCCCCTGCTGAATATCGCGGGTGATATGCCTAGCGTACCTGCACTTGTGCTGGCTTATCCCCATGCTCCATATCTGTGGCTTGCACTGGCGCAGTGCCACTGTGCACTGACCCTGCCATATTCAACTGTGCTGTGCCATGGCACATCCCTGTTGAATATCACCTGGACCTGGCCCCAGCGCATCACAGTTGCGCTGCACCCAGGCTTGCGCCACTGAATGGTGCAGTCTGAATATCCGGGCCAGGATGTCTCAGATTAGATGCAGTATCTTGTTTTCAGTGTTGTCATGATTTTACCATTTTATAATGTATGTATTCAGGGTAGCCTAGTCCAGATGTAAAATAGTGTTTTCAAATTTCAGCGTGTTCTGATTTCACGCAATGCAGCATAATATTGTGAAGATGTAGAGCCCCATTGAAAATAAGATGCCACATCTCTTGTGAACTATCCAGGTTGAATATATATATAGCAATCATCAGGCATATTCTAGGAAAACACATTGGCTCAGATATTCAGAGCAGTTGCGCCAGCGCAAGTGCGGACTTGTGCCAAGAGCCATATTCAGCGGAAGCCAGTGCACAATGCAAAATCCACTGCGCCAATGCGTAACTATAATGAATGCGGCACAAGAGCAGGGGGCGTTACCATGAATATCCAGCGCAGTGGCATATTCAACCATGAAACCATGGCACAAGTGTGGAACAAATCAAAGTTGCTCCGAGCAGACTTGTTCCTATAAATACAGGGCACAAACACACAGACAGCACTTACGCCAGGGGTGAGAGTGAGAGGGACAGACAGAGACACAGACAGATAGACAAAGGCCACACACAGAGGGACAGTGACAGAGAGGTTGCATGGGTGAGGGAGAGGGGGCAGAGAGAGAGAGAGAGAGAGACACACACACATACCATGTGCCAGGGTGTCACACAGATAGCAGCCAACTGCCCATGGGGACAGTGGACAGCAAGGGCCATGGACAGTGCACCCTTCATGATGGAGGCCATAATGAGGGGTGGGAAGGGGCAGGAGGAACAGTGACGTGGCTGAGGAAGGGCCCGTCAGTGGTATGCCTGACACAGGTGGTACTGTGCCTGCATCACCTTTGAGAACTACAGTGACACAGAGATTGTGGGCCGGTACCACCTGAACAGGGCCATTCTGAGGCAGCTCTGTGACACAGGTTGGCCAACCTAGTGGCCTGTGTAGAGCCCCATGTCCCTCCCAACTCTTTGAGCAGGTGCCCCTGCAGCAGGCCAGGGGCACTGGGTGGCAGGAGATAGCTGCCTGGAGCACAGGATGGGGCGCCAAGGAGAGGTGAGCAATGCTGCCATCGCTATGGGAACCTCATGCAGCAGGACCTGGAGTTGTAGAGGAGGCTACAGGCATGGGGCTGTGCAATAGCCAGGTAAGTCATCCCATGTTGCATGTCTGCCCTGGTGCTGTACAGTGGTGTTGGCTTGGCTGCCTGGCATGCTCTGCAGAGAGGTACACTGTCATCATGCGCATCATGGAGTGGCATTGCCAGCTTCTGCTTGTGTTGCAATGCAACCCGTGCAGGCATCTGGGATGAGTCAGGCAGGGCATGCCCTGTGCACAGAGGTTGGGGGCACCTTCTGTGGTCATTTACTGATGTGCACCTGTCTTCTTTCCATTCCCAGGACGGAGGACTGACATTGGGCCAGGGCTAGCAGCACAGCAAGGAACAGCGTGTCAGCGCTGGACCCGGTGGCTCAGAGCCACAGGAGAAGATAAGCACTGTCATGATCGTCCGCACTTTACATGGGGGTGGCGGGGTGTGGGTGCGGGCATGGCCGCCTGTGCCATGTGCCATGGCAGCTATGTGTGTCCCACTGTGCGTGGTGCATGCCACTGTGGTGCATCCATTGGACAAGTGTGCCGGCTGTTGGTGGGATGGGCATGTGCCCGGCTGCCACTATTGTTGCTGTGGTGCTGTTGGTGTACTGTGCCATGTGACTGTCATTGCACAGTCATGTGGCGTGTCTGCGGCAGGACCACCTCTGTGCACTGTTATTAGTGCGCCAGAGGTTGGCACAGCTGGTGGCCCACCCCCCGGCAGGTGGCCATTACAGGCCCTCCAGGGGTGTGTGTTCCCACAGCCCATTGCGCAATGTGGGTGGGCATGGTTCCTTGGGCCACTGCACTGATCACCTGTCCTGTCCCTTGTTACAGGTGTCTGGCGGCAAAGACCACCACAGGCAATGCTGAGCTAGCTGATGCGCCAGACGCTACTGGTGGCTTTGTCTACCCTGGAGGTGGTGGTGCAGATACGAAGGCTGCTGCAGGCCAAGAGGAGGGAGCATCGGCTCGCTAGGTTGGCTGGATGGGGCTGCTGTTAGTGTTACCTGCTTTCCCATTTCCTCTGATGTATCTTCCCCTACAGTCCCCACTTCCACTGTACAGTCCCTGTTTCCTGTCCCCTTCCCTTGCTGTACCTACCCTTTCCCAGTCCCTGGTCTTATGTAGATAGTTTTCTTCCAAATATATTTTTCTGACTTACCTGCCTGTGTCTGTGTCTATGTCTGCTTTGCAGGTGGAGTGAGGAGCCATGCTGCAGTGGCCCAGTGTCTGTCCGTGTGGTGTGCATGGGAGGGGGCACTTGTTGTGCTTCCGTGGTTCACTACTATGTGCTGTGGTGTGTCCCACTGTGGCGGTGTCCATCCCCGGGTCAGTGGCTGTGCCTTGGAGTGCCCATGGGGCAGCTGTCTGGGGTGTATGATGGTTATGTGTGTGGCGGTGGCATGCAGCCATGGTCATTGGTCAGGTGCTGTCCGCCCGCTGTGTTGGGGCCCCTGCTTGGTGTTGTGTGGCCTGTCCCATGTGGTCTGCCATGCTACCTGCCACCCAGCACATTCAGTGCCTACTGTGTGGGCTTCCTGTGTGCCTGTGTGGCATGTGTGTGTTTGGCTGCACGGTCCTGAGTGTGGCCTGCTATGGTCTGGAGGGGGCATGGCTGGCTGCCTGCGGGGGGAGGGCTCCCTTGGTGGCCTTCCATTGGAACCTCCTGTTGCCTGCTATCTGTGCCACTGTTGTGTTCTGAGGTCGGGTGTCTGGGTGCCTGTGTGTGCCCTGCTGTGCCCTGCTGGTAAGGTCTCCCATGGCCTGTCACTGTGCTTCCATGGCTCTGTCCCTGGGTCTGTTCTCTGTGCCATGCCCCCCTCTGTTGCTCTGCTGCTCTGCTCCCACAGCTGCACTGGAGCATCTCTGTTTTTGCATGGTGTACCTCTGTTTGCGCCATGGCGCAACTCTACCATATTCAGCCGGGTTACGCTAGTGCAGTTTGGCCTGCGCAACCTCTGAATATGGCTCCCGTTGCACTATGGTGCATCGGATTTGTATTGCGCCGGACTTGCACTGGGCTTTGGTGCATTTCTGAATATCTGAGCCATTGTAAAAATGTGTAAAAGGAAGACCACACAGAAACTGCCTCTCAGCAGATGTTGTATATGTATTAGTCAGCATCTGCGTATCACAGCAATTAGAAAGTGAAAATTGTGCAAATTCATTAGAAACAATGGGTAAAAGCATGACCACACCGTAAGTGATATTTTACAGGATATGCCAGTTGCGATTCAATATATCACATATCGAATCTCATCTAGCATATCTTGTAAAAATTCAATATTTAAAATGGTTTAAATGCTTTACCCAAATGAAATAAATATTTAAATATCAGCTTGGCTAGTCTTCCAGGTGCGATCTCATGAGTGTCTTGTACAGGGGCAAGATGACCTTCCTCTTTATACTCCTGATACCCCTCCCTGTGCATTCAAGCATCTGGCTAGCCTTTCCAGCCACCTTATCACACTGCCTAGTTTCTCTTAGGTCCTGCGAGATGATAATTCCCAAGTCCCTTTCCTGCTTTGTGACTGTCAGTACCTCCCCACATGGTTTGTACTTTGCCCCTTGGTTCTTGTGCCTTATCTGCATGATCCTGTACTTCTTTGCATTGAATCACAGCTGCCATTCTTCAGACCATTTTTCCAGGTTTTTATACTGTGTTTATGCCCCGGTTTTTTCACCATTTTCGTCCGACTCCACGTGACGTGTCCGTGCATATGCCTGTGGAGGCATGTGCACACTGTGGTTTCACAGCACCCTCCCTCTGTTTGCCACCTGCCTGCCTGTGTTACCCTCAGGCCTCCACCTGGGGGCAGTTGGACTGCAGGGGGCGACAGGGTCCCTCCCAGGAAAGGAGAGCTGCCTCGTGGCTGCTCAGTCCTGCTCCCTCCCTCCCCAGTCGGCCTTCAACAACCCGGCTCACTCCTCAACCCAGGTCGCCAGCGTAGCATGAGGTGTGGAATCCATTGGCTCAATCCCCAGCACCACCAGGCCGGCTCTATAGTTTTCTAAGGTGTTCCATCATTCTTTCAACACCCTCTGGCGTGTCAACCCTATTGTATACCTTTGTATCCTCTGCCAAGAGAAATGCTTTCCCCTTCAGCCCCTCGGCAATGTCTCCAACAAAGACATTGAAGAGAACCAGCCCCCTGCTCGTCACCTCTCTCTCTCTCCAGAGTACTCCCTGTTTACCACAACCCTCGGACTCCTGCCATTCAGCCAGTTCTCCACCCACAGAACTATTTTAGCATCCACCCCTAGGCTGTGCAGTTTGTTAATCAACCTTCTATGGGGGATGGTGTCAAAGGCCTTTCTGAAGTCCAGATAGGCCACATCCACCGCACCTCCCTGGTCCTACCTTACTTATCCAGTCATGCAGTAGATTAGTACAATGAGTTAGTGCAAAACACAGTGCTTATCCAAAATACAGTAAACGTTAGGCTTAGATGTATAAGTAAATAAATGCCATATAATGGTTCCATCAAGCCACAGCGACAGAAATTTTGCCACAATCCTTCACATCAATACAATCTCACTGACATCGCCGATGCATCCCAACAATGACCTGCAACACGTCGACATAGACCGCCATACTTAACTGTGTCAATGCGGGGGGCTGCATCCCCCCCACACCCTGTGCCCCCGTATCCCCCTACTTTAACTATCTAACTCCACATCACACAGACAGTGGAGTTAGGTGCTTACCTCCGTCAATGAAAATCTCCCTGATCAAGCTCACTAAGTCTGGTACGGTGTCAGGTTATATATGTGTCGTGTGTGTGTGTGTGTCAATGCTCTATGTGTCAGACAGTGCACTGCTATGTTATACTGTAATATATATTCATATATGTGTATTTGTATTAGTCAGTATGTGTGTATCACAACTATTAGAAAGTGCAGTTAGGTGGCTCTTTGATTAGTGCAAAAGTGCAAGTACATTTCCCCACTATCTAGATCAGTTTCAGCCTTCTGCATGTCATTGTTTATTTAACTGAGGTGTCTAGTGGCAACTCCCAACCCTCTGATGTCCCTCAGAGCCTGAAAAGAAGAAAATGGTCCCTTGATGTCTTTTCTTTTAATCTGTAAATGTGTGTAGGTGGTGCACTGCTATGTTTTACTCACTGGAATATATATGCATATATGTGTACATGTATTAGTCAGCATGTGTGCATCACAGCAATTAGAAAGTGAAGTTAAGTGGCTCAGTGGTTAGTGCAAAAATTGCTAGTCTACATTCCCCTGCTGTTTAGATCAGTCGTAGCCTTATGCATGTCATTTCTGATTTAAATGACTCTGTTGCTGCCCACCGTTATTGTCCCCCCCATGCCCAGCCCATCCCAAGCCTAGCCCATATTAATCTTCTGGCATGGGGATCTGCTCCTAGACTTAGTACAACATCAGTACCAGCGGTGAACATCTGGCATTGACAAATGCTTGTTTTAGTTGCTCTTATCCCAGTTTGTAGCACAGACAATATCCAGATTTCATTCTCTCTGCTCTTATTTACTAATGTCTCTTATATAACATAAGCAGAATTGTTTAGCCCTTTAGAAAAACTTGGACTCATTGCTCTAGCATGGATTCTGTAAGGGGAAACCATGCCAAACAAAATGCATTTCTTTTTTTGAGAATGTCACCAAAGAAATAGTTGCCAGAAAGCCTATGGTTGTTGTACCTTTTAACTTCAGTGAAGTGTCTGATACTGTATCACATGGGGGCTAGTTAATAAACTACAGAACTTAGATATAACCCAAAGGTGTGATGAACTGGGTTCAGACTGCTTGCTACATAGCAAGCAAAGCATCCTGATAAATGGTAACCCAATATGGAAATAACTGACCAGCAAGGTCCCATGGGGTACATCCTAGGACCTACAATGTTCCAATATACTTATACAAGAGACGGTGTGGTCTAATGGTTAGAGCACAGATTGGGCACTGCTAGATCACAGGTTCAAACCCTGCTAGAGTCAAATACTCACTATGTGTACTTGGAAAAATCATTTAACCTGTTAGCACTCCGGTCCACCCACAGAAATGTATGTGAATTTTCAAATACTACCTGACCTAAATGATTTGATTGGGATGGCTCACTTCTTACGACTCCTTCGTTAATATGACAGGCATCTACATTAAATAAAATTGCCCCACAGTATTATATTCCCGGTTTCTCTGAAAAAATAATACCATAGGAGTAGTCAAATGGTATGTTTAATATTATTCATATCCAAATTTTGCTTCCGGTCATAAGGGTCCATGGTTTGCACCACTGTGCAGAATGTTTGGTTTAATATTATGACACTCAGCAACCTGTGCTTCTGTCTCCATTTATGGCAGGTACATCCTGAGAAGTTTTTACGTCGGTGTAAATCAAGCCATATTATGTCCAGCAATTGCAGGCTACAACACTATGGGGAAGAAGTCTTACCATGCATGTGTTTGTTGGAGGGAGCCTTTCTTGATTAAGAATGGTTGCGTTGCTACTCACTATACAATTATGGACCTCAAACAGTACCATACATTTACATAAAATATATATATGGTACATTATAGACTTGATATCATTGAGATATGTGAGTGCTTATCAAACTAAATGTATTTGTTTGAAACACCACCAGTAAATTGATGTAATATACTCTGTCACAGATAAAGTTCTAGTATCAGTGTAGTTTTTTAAATATGTTTTTAGTGCTTATGTTATATGCAAATTTGATTCAGTACCTTGATTAGATTTAAGCTCTATGTCACGTGGTGTTATGAGTATATAAGGTGGATGTTAACTAATGCACTTTACTCTGAGGATGCCATCCCAGTAGGGACAAAATGTTAGTTGAGGTCCACCAGGGGGTTGTTCTGCTCGGCACTGGGTCAGTATAGTGCGGACAAAACTGCGCATGGAATAATGCACTGCAGGAAGTGCAAATGGCTCTCCAGTGACAGGGCTTGTTTCAGTGTGCAGTAAGAACTGCTATCCCTGTCACTGTAGGCTGCCATGACAGAACATGAAGGATGCTGCTGGGGCAGTGCCTGGCAAGCTGCTCCTGTGGTGAAGTGGCTAGAGCCCCTGCCTCCAGCGGTGGGAGGGGACCTAAGGCTGTGGTTTGATTCTCCACAGGTACCACTCTAATGTGACTTTTTCCTTTTTAAGAAAAAAAAATGTTTCCCCGCTCCAAGTTTTCCTCTTTCCCCGAAGTCCACGACCCCTTGGAGTTGATTATTAAAAGTCCCCCCCCAACAAGTCAGGGGTTGTGAGGGGCCTGCCCTCTACAAAAAGAAAAACAGAGTGCGCTCTTGTTGTTTCAGTCGGGATTTTGTCCTGATGCTGTCAGAGCACATGCCGTTGTGTCTGTGCCGTTGTGTGTATAAGTGGTGCCGTTTTGCTCATAGTCAGCTAAATTTGCACCTTTTGCTATGCTCACTGTTTTTAAAGGTTTGTCTGGAATTAATGAATTCATTTAATTTATATTTATTTTACAAATTTAGGCCAGGAAAGGCGCATTAGGCTGAGGTTTGCTTCCAGGAACATCCTGAGAGCACAGGGAAAATAAGTAACTTGCTCACAGTCACACAGTATGCAAGTGGGAGCTGTGAGATTCTAACTCAGGTCTCTAGGTTTGCAGCTCAGTGCTCTTAACCAGTACACTACTATGCCTCTGTGAATGGCAATATGGTGAGATAATATTTGTCTGCACATAGTGCAGGGTTCAGTACGTTGAGTGCAGGTGTTCCTCACCTTTACGAGTTTTGTTCTGTAGCTGAACTTAGATTGAAGGGGGTTGGGAACAGCTCCTGCTATTCAATCGAGAATTGTAACTCTTGATTGGTCAGTCAAGCTGTCAGTAACCATAAACAGTTCTGGGAGGGGGGTCTGTCTCTTGACAGGCAACTGGGAGCTGTAAAGGCACCTGAATTAATCAAGTCCTTTACAAGTTCAGAAGCCCTTCAGCTCTCTTCACAACCAGTATGACCTAGATCAGTTGCCCAGTCATCCTCTGAACCTGTTACCATGCTAGCTCAGGTGAGAGGACAAAAACTACCACCAATTCATAGTTCAAAGGCGATCTTTCCTCAGAGTCCTTGTTTATATGAAGCTCTGGAGTTTAACAGGCTTTGGAGCTCCAAACCAGCCTTGCACAGGTGCCTCATATCTGGCTTGGTTGGGGAAGCAATCTGGAAAGTCCCAGTCTAGTCAGGAGCATTAAATATCGGCTCAGTTGGCAGCAGCTGGCATCTTTGGTGGGCAAGACAAGTGAACCTTAATGGTATAGCCCCCATGGGGGGAATTACATTTAGTTTTGTGGTCTGGAGTTAGCCTGATGTCCTCCAGTGTTATAAAAGGTGGTTCCACCACAAAATATGTTGAACAGCATTACAGCAATGGCACAATGTCGACAGTTGGCATTGTGCCATCAGAAAAACACATTTTTATTTTTGCAGGAGGCTGCACCCCCCACACCCCCAGAATTTGAATATAATCAACTCCAGGTCGGAGTTGTTTCAGGAAGGGAGCACAACACCAGGAGAAGCAGTGTCGAGGTACCGCAAGTCCATTACAGTGAACTGCCTATTTTGTCTCTGTAATGGTCTTTGCCATTTTAGTTTCACTGTTTCGAAATTGACAGTATGCCATACAAGGTCAGAGAGCAGTTTCTGTTGTAGTACTGCTCATCTTGGTCACAAGAAAAGTGATATCACACTATAGATGTTTGAATACAGCAAAGAATATTGCTGAAAATCTGTGTATATTTTAAGACGTACTCCTTAAGTTATTTCAAAAGTGCCCCGCCTGGTGCCACCAGCTGGTAGAGCATTGCACCACTACATTTGCAACTAGGGATCAGTTCCCAGTCTCAGCTCCCTCATCCAGCCTGTGGGGTCTGAAACACCATGTGGAGGCATCATGTGATGACCCCAGGGGGAGGGTGCTGTGCCACCCACTATCTGAGCACCACCTGCAGATGGGAAACAGGGGCTGCCTTGATACCAGGCATGACCATGCAGCATCAGCAGCTCCCTGCCTACAGGTCGGTTCCATGGGTACTCAGTGGCTATGTGCTACAACGGTGGGAGGGCCTTACCAGAAAAATCCTTTGAGCGAAGCAGCATGGTAACCGGTGCATCCAAGCCCTGCTCTCCACTACCAGCCACTCCTACCTCACCGTAGTGTCTCCCGCTGTGTTAGCAGGAGAGGTGAGATATGTTGTCTGGCTGTGGGCAGGCCGCACCATGGGGGGGGGTAAGCCATGGGATCAGGGGGTACAGAAGAAAGCATTGGAGATGTGGATGGACAAGGCTGGGCCCTGCCAGAGGGATGGGAATGCAGCGCTGAGGGGAGAAAATGTCATTTGCAAAAAATAATTTGTTCAAAATTTACAAAAAGAAATTGCTAAAGATAGAGGGTGTGGCTAGCCATTAGCCATGCAAGATGCATGCTTGAGAGTTTTTACTGCAGACTGACTTTAATCTATAAAATTCAGCCATTTCTGATTTTCAGAATCAAGTCCAACTTACTCTGCATTGAGGAGGATCACCAAGAGAAAGCCCTGAAACCAGCAGCTGCCACTTCTCAACCTATGGACTTCCTTAAAGCAAAGCAGTATTATGTTTATACAGTGTAGAAAATGCACACACCAAAGTATGTACATGGCACCTTTTTATTGTATTTTCATGATAAAATCAATAAAGAAAGTAAAAAAACAGCATGGAAGCAGACTCAAATTGGGGAAAATGGGCGTGTTGCAAGACAAGGAAAAAGATACTCAGACATGCAATAAAAAGGTTCAGGTACAACATTTTTGCCATAAGATGAGTTGCCGCTTTAAGGTATATCTTTGACAAAACACACCCTGCCCCCAAAACAGGACATTTAAGAACAAACCCAATGGGCCAGCCCTATAGTGCTTGGCTCGGGAGTGGCTTGCCATGCCACTGTTGGGGGAGGTTGGCTGGAGGAGGCTCTGCATGGGGATGGCTTGGTTCTCTGCTGTGGTGCTGTCACCTTGAGCTCCAGGGACAGCGGTGCAGGCTGAAGAAGAGCCTCCAAGGTTCTGGGTTGAGGTGAGTAGTTGACCTTGGCCTGGGGGGGGGGTAGCGTGGACATGACAAATGGAGAAAAGAGGGTAAGCACACCCAGAGGATGACTTCCCCAGGTTGGAATCAGTTCCTATATATTAGATATTTTCCCTTTCTTCAAATCACTGCTGATGGACACCCTTAAAGGGGGAAGCTCCACCCATTCAGAAAAAAATACATGTTTTACACATATGTCCAACAGCATATTTTAAAGATATGAAAATTGGCCCCATTTTGGTATATTTGAAATATATGAAATAATAAAAAAATGTATAATTTACATATGACACATGTATGGCCAAAATATGGACCATATATGAAAAATGCATACAACTAAGGGTGTTTTTATATATTGAGAATGCATTTATCATATATTGCTCATATGCTTGTCACATGCCATATATTTTCCCAGTATATTATATATGTCAGTTGCTGTATATTTAAAATATATTTTTGCTGGCCCGGTGGCATAGAGGGCCGAGGCGCTGGACGCCACACCTCAAACCACGCCGGTGACCCGGGTTCGGGAATGGACTCGGGGGACAGCAGGGGAAGGGGTAGGATTGAGTATCCATAGGACTGCTCTCCTCCCCTGGGGAGGGTTAGGGATGCATGATCGCTCTGCAGCAGACCCCAGTGGAGACCAGGGGCACAACAGAGGGATTGTATGAAGGGGAACACCAGAAAACGGAAATACGCTCGCTGGCCACCAGATGATGGCTCTCTGTCCCCAGTTGCCTCCAGTGGCTTCCCGGGGCCTCCTTCTCCATGGCAGCATCCCCGGGCCCTAAGAAGAGTGTGCTGGGGTCATCCCTCTCCTCCGGTGCCTTCCCCTTCGGAGGAGGGGGGCCTGCCCAGTGAAGGGATATGCCGGGATATCCTAGGGATCGGCTGCAATACGAGGAGTAAGAGGAGGGCTGGGTTAGGACAGGAGGGGCTATCGGAGACGTACAGAGCCTGAAGGAGTGTGGGCCTGCGAGCATGAGGAGGGTGAAAAAAGAATATACAAAAAAATATATATATTTTTGGCCATATATGGAAAATATATCATTTTACAGGATGGAAGGGCGGGAGGTTACAGGGAGGGGTATTAAGCATTATGAATGAGACTAAGACTGATGCCAACACTAAGAATAAACTTTTCCGTAGGATGGTGGGGTGAGAGGTACACTGTATGACTGTCCCAAAAAGGATCTGTGGGTTCTGCAAAAGGAGGCGGGACAGAACAGAACAAGGTAACTGGTCAGCTTGCATGTGTTTTGGCCTGTTTAGCCTGCAGAGCTCAGAAAGACAAATGAAATACATATAGGACAGTGTATGGCCTCCCATACACAACAAGGCAATTCTTCACCCAAGTGTTTTCTATGATGGCTGGTGACATCGAGAGTGAAGGGGAAGAGTTGCCAAGTTGTTTGGGAGGCCATACACTGTTCTATATAGTGTATGGTGCCCCAAATCCGGATCCCTTACATTTTCCAGGCAGTCTCTACACCGGAGACCCACACTGCTCTTCTCTTCATCCTGCCAGCCAGCTCACGCACAGGACTCACCAACCACCCTCTGTTCTTTGAATGGCACTGGAGTAGGCTGTTGCATTGTGGCCTTCTCACTAACGCAAAATGAAAAGTCGTTCTGCACCAGTGAGGATGTCACTACTGAAGCAGAATGACTTTTTGCGGTGTATGGATTTCCATACACAACCGCATTCCACCATACACTATAAAATATTTATACCATGGGAGAGATGAATAACATAGTGGAATTGGAGAAGTATTCTGCCATGTTATTTTACCTGCAATGCGAATAACAAGTTATGCACACCGTGGCCCTGTTATTTTCCCCTGCAGCTGTCAATCATTTTTTAAGTTGCAGCTCCCTTACCAAAGACCTAGAGCTACCCTGGTATAAATATGGCTTCCCATAGGCAGGATTAGAATAAGCTTTTATTAACTCTTCTGTGATGCCAGCAATGCTCCATGGCACTCAGGGATGCACCCCTCATATCAGGGAGCACTGCTGTCAACATTAAAGAGCAAATAAAAAGTTTATTCTAAACACCAGCCCGGTGGCGCAGAGGGCTGAGGCGCTGGTGCCTTACCTCAAACCACACTGGCGGCCTGGGTTTGGGAATGGACTCAGGTCGCTGACAGTGTGGGAGAGGATTGAGCATCCGGGACTGCCTCCTCTCCTGGGGTGGATTAGGATGCTTATTCTGTAGTAGCCCTCAGTGGAGACTGGGAGCACTACAAGATGCAGTGTGATGTCAAGGGTGCCAGGAAAATGGAAAACCATCCCAAATTAGCCAGGATGACAGCAGACAACCTGCTGACACCACTGAGGAACTCTCAAGGAGCCTGACCACCTCAGCAGCACCCTGGGGGCAAGAGAAAGAGCGAGCTGGCTGCCCTACTGGTGCCTTTCCCCCTCGGAGGAGGGGGACCCACTTGGTGAAGAGTTACGCCAAGCTACCCCAGGGTCTGCTGCTATCTGAGGTAGGGGGTTCCAAGGGAGGACAGTAGGCGGATGTCAGGGATCATGGCTGCCTGAAGGAAATGGCAGATCCGGGGCACGTAGGAGGGGATAAAGAAATAATGTTAAAAAAAAAAAGCTTATTCTTGTCATCCCTAAGGGATATCACCTATTCGTACAATGACAGTGAGAATAAAAACTGAAGGATGAATGCATTTATTTTGCACCTAGAGTGAAAAATAAATCATCTATATCCACTCCATGAGTATCATCAGATTCCAGAACACCTGTAAGAATTCCTAAATTATCTAGGTCCTTACCTGGACTTATTTAAAATGCCTGGAATAATTTATTTATTTTGATGTGCTTATTCGAACGTGCTCATTTGAACATGCTTGGATTGATTCACTGTGAGGGAGAAACAAGTGCAGAATCAAGGTTTTCAAAGTATTTTTTTAATAAAATACTAGGATTTGAGCACTATGATGTATCTTCTAGAGAGGCACTGTCATTGTATAAATGACATATGCCATGGGATGGCTAAAAATATCACACTTAATTTTATCTGCAGAGTTTGACCTCTATAGACCTCACTCATAGCTCTGCCACTTGTGAGATCATCAAGGCCAGAACATGCAGATAAAAATAAATGTGATATTTTAAACCAGTCTGTGGCACGTCTCACACATGTAGCCTAAAATGACACATCCAAGCCTTCTCATGTAAACATGTCTGCATTTAGCTGTCTCAGCCAATGCAGACAGTTTGCGATGGACTTCTGGCACCTTACCTTCCTGTCCAAAGCCCTGCCAGTCACAACTCCATCACTAAAAGTTGCATTAATTACCCATGATGTATTTCATTAAGAAAAAACATGGTAGAAACAGGAGCAGCACTCAGAAAAAATAATAAAAAAGCAGCTTCTTACCCAGTGTGGAAGTTTGTTTACTATATCCTATAATCTCACTGGAGTTTATTACCTCTGTAAATGTTTATCTAATTTCTGTGGTTATTCTTATAATATATCCTATTTCCCTCCCCCTGGATGCCTCTGGAAATGAGTGGATTTTTCTACAGCACTCTGTGTGCCTCCCTGGTCTTCTTATTTCATGTAAATAAGCTACTGAGCAGCAAGTGGTACACTCCTACCAGGTCAGTGAGGCTATAACAGCAAATTATCTACATACGTCCTTTTTAAAAGCTGAGTGAGCAAACCAATAACAGTAAGATACTGTATACTTTACAGGGTTTTAAATAAATGATTAACAGTTTCTTTCTTGAGACTATACTAACTGTAGAGAAAGTATTTATATAGATTTTCTAGAAGTGCTGTGTTTGTTAAACACAGTGAGGCAAGAGCTATGCATTTTCACAAAGATTTAGCACTTTTATGAGCAAAATGCTAATCAATTTTTAGAGTTAAATAAATCCCTGCTTTACCCCCCAGGTGAGGCAGTTACTGTGGGCACAGCAGGCACACCCAATGAACGAACTCCTGCCACTCAATAGTGGGCTTACGTAACCTCCTGTTCCTTGGCAGAGGGGAGGGCATCTAATTTATTTATCCACAATAACTGGCCTGGAGGGAACCCTGAGCTGTGGACTACTCGTTTCCAGATGCATCCTGGGAATGGGGGAACATGTGGACCAGGAGCTGGGACTTTGAACCCTTTCTTGACTGATTACAAGGCTACATAATTTGTTTTCAAAATTTCTTTAGAATTTTATTTACTGCTTACTTTTTTTGCAATACCTTTTCTCCAGTCCATTGTCATTGAGGTTCTATTCTTTTGATAATATGAATGCCTACTCCAGAAGAGTGTTTCCTTCTATCTGTATTCCCTCAGTTTCTCTGAGAAGTCCCCCTGCAGTTGTTCAGGCATCATGTTTGTAACACCCCCCTCAGGGTGGGACTACTGGTAGATTCCAGTAGATCCTCTGCAGCTAGGCCTGATCTTGACTTGGTGCAGTAAGGAGGAGATAAAATCCCTTTGGTGGGAACGGTATAGTTCTTTCATATCCTATGGTGCATGGCAGAGTGAGAGAAGTATCCTCAGAGAGCACTTCAGGGTTTGACCCAGACCATTTTGGCTGTAACTGGCCAGGACAAAATGCCAGACTCAGGTGGTGGCACAATGAGTCCTTGATTGGAGGTGTGGCAGTACACAAGTCTCCCTTTGGGTCTGGTTCCTGAGAAGTTGACCTGCAAAACAAAGATGACACCACAGGGACGGTGAGGGACCTGAGCCCGAAAGCGGCCTCCACTCAAGGGGTTCATCCAGATGACTTCACCGTGTATCCCACTCCTAAACAGCAGCAACAAAAGTCAGTGCATACCATTTAGTTCTTGGTACCAGGTGGAGAGTATGTATAAGAGGCATCTCCTAGCAGAGGAGTCCAGGTATGAATAAGAAAGAAGAAGCTGAATCGGGGAACTGGAGAGTGAATGGTATTATGAGTCAAGCCCGGCCTAAAGGCTTGCCTGCCTGGTAAGCTGCCAAAGTAAAGACTGTGTTCAGGAAGTGACCCTGTAGGGTGTCAGAGAACAAGTGAACAGGAGGTGGTACAGAGTGCTCATGTGCCACTGGTGTTGAGTTTAAGGTCCTCTGGAATAAAAGAGAATAGTTCAGGCTCCAAAGCCCAACCGAGAGGGTAGCCCATGACAATGGCGACTGCAATTGAGCGCTTTCAATAAGGGTGACTCAACTGTGGCACCTGTCCACAGGGCTACCGGGCAGGGAGGGTGACCGTTTGGGGGGGTCTGCGAATATAGCAACAGGATGTCGCTATATGTACACGTGAGTGGGGTGGAGCAATCACGCCATGTGATGGGTGGAAGGGGAGGGAGGGTTTGTGAGGTGTAGTGCGGTGGTGGGCTGCTGAGCTGGCCCTGTGGCATGGTGGGTAGGTGGCAAGCTAGGGTTGCGAGGGTGCCAGGTTCAGTTCCAGGCACATGATCGTTTTGTTGCACCGGACTTTTTGGAGGGATTTGCATCCCAACATGCACCCCCTGAAGTTGAGAATCCTTTGGTGGGGGCGGTGGCAAGCCCCTCCCCGAGGGTTGAGTACGGAAGGCATAACCCCCACATAAAAAAAATTTTAAATAGTCCCGGCAGCCTTTTGCTGTGTGCCAGGAGTGTACATCGCTGAGAGTGATTTTCTGCGATGTACACTCACTTAACGGCGATCACCTTTTCCGCGATCGCTGTTATCACATGGAACCCCTGAGGGAGTAACAAAGGCATTACTCCCTCAGGTGTGTAAGAACAGTGCCAGAAAACAGGCAGTTGTGAAATGCCTGGACAATCACTGAAAGCACTAGTGACACGTTTTTCTATCTCTGAAGAAAGAGATGGGGTAACAAGGTGCTCCTAGAGTGTTTCATGTCAAAGCTTGCCACGGATTTCTGGTGTTCAGCACTAAAGCCGTGAGTCACAGTCCCTAATGGGTAGCAAGGAATGAACATCATCCACCTCATTTACTCCATTTCCTTAACCTCGAAATTGTCTACTCGCTTGAACCTGTTATAGCTTGTTTTTCTATGAAACTTAAAAACGTTACTGCCTTAAACTGTTAATAGCAAATTTATGATGTAACTTTCCTGTCTGGTTTTACCTGTAATGTGTATCGTGCTTTGTTAAATGTTCTTTGTGACGTGGAACCTTTGTAAAAAGAGCCCTGGCTCAAAGGTATTAATTCCTAGACTAATAAACTAAACTAAACTAAATTATGGAGCGAGGGTACCCTGAGTGTCATCAGTGAGTCGACTACATACCATCATATGACTGATCACATTCAAGGCCTGTGCACACAGTTGTAAATTAGCTTGTCCTTGTTTCATTGCACCGCAATGCCTGTGCATCCTGTTTATATTTTCCTATTGCAGTGAGCAGTGAAACAATGATGCTGAGGGATGCACTAAAGTGGCAAATAGGGAACTGTTACTGATGAGGTATAAGCCAGTTGCCATAAATGAGCAAAGCATCCAACCTTGTCTGCAGCCACAGTGTTTGCAGCAGATCTCAACCCCCAGCCCCGGGAAGGCTAAAGCCAAGTATTGCTGTACCACACTTCATACATTTCTCAGGGGAGTGGAGACATCACTTCTAGGTATGCCTGGAAACGAGTCATCTTGCAAGGAGGCAGGAGGCACCACCCAGTCAAACCACTGACTATTATAATCATTAGCTCAGGGCTATCTAGAAGACAGACCCCTAAGGGCCAGTTCTACAAAAGGCTCCCAGCCTTTCTGCACATGTGCATAGCGGGAAAAAGCCATGTTGTCCTCCCTTTGTGCATGATGCACACTGGTGGGGTACTCTGGGGCATTCACACTGCTGGATGCCCCTTCCCTACCCGATCACCTGCTGCACCCCATTCACAAAAGTATATCCATGATCAGGAGGGCCTGCAGAAGGGGCAGAAGCTATGCTGCAGACTCCCTAAGGGTAGTAGTAGTAGTGGTTACATCCCGTGCCCCTCTCTGCATGACCACAAGAATATCCCTGCCACCTAACTGGTGGTCGGGCCACCTGCCTCTAGCTCTTTAAGCCTCCTCAGAGGGCTGGGGTGCATATTGGCACTGGCCAGAGCAACTGTAGCAAAATTTGGACCCCAGAAAGGATATGTCCCATCAGCCCATGTCCTCATGCAGAGCAGGGGATTCATCAGCAAGTTGCTGGGCATCAGACTGGCACAGCAATAGTGATCTGCCTTTGGATCAACCACACAGCACTCCACGTGTGATTCCTGGAGCTGGGGGACATGAATGCTGGCAGGTGTGCTGGCTACCTCTGGTGTAGGGTTAGGCACCCCAGATATGTAATGTTCATGCGTATCTAGGGAATCTTTGAGGATCACGCTGTATGTTGCTTATAATGCTTATCATACCAGGACTTAGACAATCCTTGTGGGTGGGGGGAGGGGTTTACATGTTCATAGACAAATTTGCATTCTCCACAGCTTACACCTGTGCCTCTCAACTTATCATCACCAAATATGGACCGCACCAAGCAGAACTAGAGGCCATGCACCCAAACTGTGGGGAAGGGGTAGAATAAGGGACACACAAGAGAGCATTATTTCCCACAGAGGGTTATTGGCATTTGGAATAACCTACCTGGCAAGGGTTTTTGAAGTTGGCAATGTTCAAGCTTTCAAAGCAATGTGGGAAAGAGGGGATTCCAAGTGGTAAAATAAGAGACATCCCTCGTAATGTGGGGCAGTTGAGAGGTATGAATCCTACTGCCCGCCACACTGGTGACCTGAGTTCAGGAGCAGACTTGGAGCACTAAGGGTGAGCTGGGGGGGAGGAGGAGGAATGAGCCTCCAAAGGACTTCTCTCCTCCACAGTGTGGGTGATAGTGCTGTGCCAGGTGTTATCCTGGCCCCTAGCAGCAGCTGGGGGGGGGGGCAGAGCACTAGGGACCATGAGCTGGTGTGGAGGAACGGCAGTCGTCCAACATGACAGGACTGTGCAAAGTCATCATTGATGGCACTGCAAGCCATTCTACCAGAGGAGGAAAACATGGTCGAGAATCATCCTGGCTGGCAAGTGATCTCCTGACCCCTCAGGGCCCTGCACTGACGACCTAGGTGCAGTTCTACCAGATCCTGCTACAACGGATTGAGGCACATCTCCACTACCCCATCATGGGGGCGGGGAGCCATAGGGGACAGAGCCAGTAAGTCTGGGAGAAGTCAGTTGATGAGGCTAGGTGGGGGGTTATGGGAGCCAGTCAGGGAGGGGAGAAAATAGAACAAAAAAAAAAAGGTATGAATCCCATGCTACTGTACAATGTGAGGCATCACCTTCTCCGTATTGGATCGAGAGGGTTTTGAGGGGTAAAATGAGGGACATCCCTCCAAATGAAGTACAGTTGATGGGTATGAATCCCACTGTACAGTTGAACAGCATCATCTCCATAAGAGACAGGGAGTTCTGAGAGGTAAAATAAGGGATGTCCCTCCTAATGTGAGACAGTGGAGTGGTATGAATCCAACTGTGCAGTATGGGACAGTATGCTCTCCATGGGGGAAATGGGGATTCTGAGGGGTAAAAAGAGGGACATCCCTCCAAATGTGTGACAGTTGAGTGGTATAAATCCAACTGTACAATACGGGACAGCACACTCTCCATGTGGGGCAGAGGGTTCTGAGGAGTAAAATGATTAATACTCTTCCTTATTTTGGATAGTTGACAGGAATAAATCCAGCTGTACAATGTGGGATAGCACCCCTCCATGTGGAAAAGAGGGAGTTCTGAGTGGTAAAATGACTGCCACCCTCCTAATGTGGGGCAGTTGCAAGGTATGAATCTTACTATATAGTGTGGGACAGCCCCATTTCCATATGAGATACGGCGGGTGCTGAGGGGTAAAATGAGAGGTATCCCTCCTAATGTGTAACAATGGAGAATGATAGCCCTGCATGCACTTATGAGTATGAGACTCTGTAGCAACTAAGTTTTCATAGTTGACTCAGAGCAGCTACAGAATTAAAGCACAGTTATCCATGTGGGACAGACCTTTGCAAAAACTGTACTGTTGTCAAAGGCTGTACTAACAGCTGCTTGGTATAACGTACTGTACTCCAAGGTTTTTTTGCCCACAGGGCTATGCCTTGCCCAAAGAGTTGTGCAACTCAGGCTGTATGGTTTTCCGGACAGTTTAAAAGAAGAAAAAAAAAAGAGCACTTGCTTCCATTTATCATTTATAGAGGCTGCAACTTGTCCAAAAGGCTGTTGAGAGTCTTTTTATCTTTTGATCCCCAGATTCCGTTGGGTGGGAAATGGTGGCGAATGAACATGGGAGATTAGTGACCACATCGTACGCAGGGCGCTCTGTTTGAGTGGCACTGGCCCCTCCTGCCTTCAGCATGCCATCCTCACATCTTCCGATGAGATAGGATATTAACGAGGGGGGGGCCCATTATCTTAACACAGTGAATTTCCTCTGGCCAGCAGGGTTTTTAATTAAAAAACAATTGGGGAAAATCTTGCAAAATGGGTCTAACTGTATAAAGACACTGCTTTATTGTTCCTGCTCTACTCTGACTGCTTGACTTTTACAGTTTGCCCATGTTTCAAATTCTGCCACGTATATGCTTTATCAAGGAGATACATTTTATTTGTTTGTTTGAAAACATCAGGCTGAGACATGTCTCTTCTGGGCACTTTGTATAAAATAATTTGGGCTTCAACCATTTATTTTTTTATTTTGCAATTTATATACTCAGGCTAGCCCAGCTGAGATGCAACAGCTAGTATGCGGAGTATACATGTGTGTGTGTGTGTGTGTGAGGAGGGGGGAGGGTCCTGCTTCTACCCCCAGTTTTATATCGGGGGGGGGACTGAAGTACAGGAGGGCCAAAGTGACTTGCTCAAGGTCACACAGTGAAATAGTGGAAGAGATGGGATTTGACCCTGGGATATTTCCTGCTACCTGGAGCTGTGTTCTTAGCATTTGACCATACTGCCTTCCTGGTAAATTAGGGACAGGTGGCAATTCAGAACTGGTTCTAACAAATATATAGTCACATCTAAAATTTAGAAGTAAGAAGAACCTTCAATTCTAAAACGGCTTGGTGATAATATTAAAAACAGCAATTAGGGGCGACTCTTCAGCACAGCAGTGCGGTTACTGCTTGAGACGCCCATGACCTGGGTTTGGGAATGAGTCTGGGTTGCTGGAGGGCCAGCCAGAGGGTAAATGGCTTGAGCATACCTGAGGATGCTTGTCCTCTCCGAGGTGGGGGGGGGGCTACCTGTACTGCTGCACAAGTGCCTCCTGCATATGCACAGGAGGTGCAGTTCAAGCAGCCAGCAGGAGGGAGGGGAAACTAGACAGCTCGCTCATGTGCATACCTACTGTGCAGCAAACAGAAAAACAGAGCACCCTGCATACGATGCGGTTACTAATCTCCCATGTTCATTCATCACCACCCAGCGGAATCTGGGGATCAAAAGATATAAAGACTCGCAATGGCCTTCTGGACAAATTGCAGCCCCTGTTTGCTGTGCTATGTTGACAGAGTGCCGTGGCATCATCCTGGTGCTTGCCCACTGTGTGTTTTGCACAGGCCCATTGTGTGTGCATATACACATGCATTAATGTCGCTGACTGTGTGGGAGGGCCAGAAAAACAATGAAAATCCTGGCAAGGCGACAGGATGATCTTGGCGTTTCCCAGGTCTCGCACCCATTGACCAAGCTCTGCTCCAACATCTTTTCAGTCACTGCCGGGACTTGGTCCCATCCTGGTGGCCTCACCATGGGGATACGTCATGAGGCACTGGAGCAGGTAAGCCCTAGGGATGGCAGGGTGATGAGGCTGGGAATGCTAGTGAATGGGGGCCCCGAGTTGGAAAAAACAGTTAATAATAAAAAAAAAAACAGCAATATGACTGCCTCCCATGGTGCCTAGCAGTAGGGGATCCATCTGACATGATGTTGATCCAGGTTCATGCCCTTAGTCCTGGACAGCAGGAGCAGAGGCCAGTAGAGAGGCAGATGAGTGGCAGTGAGGATTCTCTCCTCTCGGGGGTGAGAGGCTCAAAGTGTCACTTCTACAGCGACGAGCAGGCGTAGCATGATGGGGGTGCTCTTCATGGCGTGGATTAGCATGCACCACATTGCACGTCTCCCTTTTTTTTATTTATTAAATTTCAGATTCAACACCTTTTAGCCAGAGGCTGTTTTACAAAGGTTCCACGTCAGAGTACATAGATAGCATTGAAAGCTTGAATACAATGTAGTAAATGAGTTAATGCAGGTAACAGTACAATGAGGGGATAGCAGAGATCAAGGACACAGTATACATATGTAACCCCCAGGGGGAACTACCCTTAGGGTCACTACCCCTGCCTGCCTCCTCTGAGACAGGGTAAGGGGGCTCAGATCCGTTGACGGGTGCCTCCACCCAGAGGTCAGGACTAGTGCTGTCGAGCTTGCCTCGGTCACAGCCCTCTGGGTTACTGCAACCCCCCTTTCGTCCCGCTAGTGGCTCACTCGGGGTACCCACAATGCTTTTCCCCAGTTCACTTACCCCCCAGCAAGTATCTCTCAACTCACTCCAGGGGCCCCCTAGTAAGGTACAGTTTTATCACAGTAACTATGCAGCAGTTCACCAGTAATGCACACAGTAGCCAGGATGTAGTTGCAGAACAAACAATCTGATTTATTCCAGGGGGAAGTAACCAGGACAGGGGGGACTCAAGTTAATTGGCTTATCACTATTCCTATCTACCTAGGGCTCTGTGCACAGGCCTGACCCTAATATTTACTGTCCCTGGGTACCCAAGCCCTAATGGCTAGTCCTCCATGGCAGCTGGTTGGGGCCCTAACACAGGTAGCCTTTTCAGTACTGAGAACGTCAGGGTGGAAAGGTGATTCAGCTAGGCGGCCAGCAGTATAATAAAACAACTTGAGACCTCTGTTGCAACTTAGCAGGGAGCTACCCTGGTTGTGTACTCATGACTCCAGCAAGGAACGGCTTCTGCACCCCTGACAGGGCTAAGCCTGAGTTTCACCAGCCTTCTCACACATTTATATGGCAACTCCAGAGGGGTACCACACCAGGCCGCAGCCTCCAAGGCCTACACGAACTCTCAGCCGGCTAAGGTGCTGCAACAGCAGTTTCCGCTTTCCCGAGGACCGAGCGTGATTCAGCAGATTCTCCAATCCTCAAAACAGGTCGAGCCTGGTGGGTAGCTGGGCTGGCACCAGCCTCCTCTGACCGCACTTAGCGGATTCAATCCGACTTACTCCACGGCAACAAATGGCCACCTTGGGCCTTCACGCGCTTACCACGCGAACACTCCACCAGCGCAGAAGCACACAGCTCCTTCCTTCTCCTCAGGCACTATGCATCTGCCCCTTCTCAGCACGGGGCTCTCCTTACAATTCGGGCACTACCCATTTCTATTGGCTGGCACACCTGTCAGTCAATCAATCTTCTGCCCCTCAGTGGTGCGAAAAAGCACTATAGCCCATAATGCCTTCTCCAACCTATAAGCAGTTCCTCTATTGGTCAGACAGCTCTCCAGAGTCCCGAGGTACAAACTGGTCCAATTCAGCAATTCTGGACCAAAATGGAGGAGACAACCAAAACAGTCTTCACTGCAAAGGAAGGCAGGTTAGAACAACTACATTATCATTATTATTTTACGTTATTTCCAACAAACAATTACATCCCCCAGCAAGTTCCCTCTGCACCACTAGTGATGGCAGAAGTGAGCTATTTTTTCAGCGTCCCGGCCGGGACTCGGGCATACAACCACACCGCTCCCCCATTTCAGTTAATTACGACTGCAACAGGCAGCCCTTAAAGAGACAGTATACGGAGGCTTTAAAAGCGCTCCTTGCTACCCATTTAAACGGCTTTATGCCGATCACCAACCAGGCATGGAGCAGGGGAAACAAGCTCCAGGAAAGCTTTTAGGAACCCCCATTTGCAAGGGGGTTACACATATTCTGGGTTAAAACCCAGTGAAAGTGAGTAAAACAGTGTGAAACAGTTTAATGCGGCCAATACGGCATTGTCAGGTAGAAACTAACACAGTATTACCTAGGCACTAACTTTAGGTAGAATAGGGCAGACACGGCCTATTGGAGAGATTATGGAGAGGATGGGGAGGACAGTAGAGGAGGGAGGGAGGAATAAGGGGGACTGTCCCGAGGGGGTATGTGAAAAGTCTGGAAGAACAGGGTGGTGGTGAGGGGGAGGTAGCCTGAGTGAGGGGAGAGATAGAGAACAGGATGTGTGTGAGGAAAAGGGGTGTAGGAGGCGAGGAAATAGGGTGGAATGTAGAGGAAAGCAGTAGACTAAGTGAAACAGTCGCACTCAGTTCTGGCTATAAGTGTCTGCCGTAGCTTATGTTTAAAGAGGCCAAGGGTACAGGAATTGGTGGTATCACTGCTCAGGGAGTTATACATCTTAGGGGCTCTTCCGGCAAAGGACCTCTGGCCTTGGGAGGTGCGACAGCGGGGAACCAGTAGTGTGCAATTTTCTGAGCTTCTGGTGTTGCGAGTATTGATGGCTTGGCTGAGGAGATTCTGGACCCCAGGGGGCATGAGACCAATGGATGCCTTTTTTACTACAAGGCAGGTTTGGTACACAATTCTTCCCTGCAGTTATAACCAGTTTGCCTGTTGATAAAGGTCACGTGTGTGTGTGTGTGTGTGTGTGTGTGTGTGTGTGTGTGTGGTGTGGCCATTCCAGTTAGCAATCGGCAGGCCTTATTCAGTGCTAATGAAATTCATCAATAGTGCTGTAGCCGTGGCTGCTCCATAGATGTTAAGCCCATAGTCTATGATGGAGATAATGGAGCTTTGAATTGCTAGGTTAAGGGCTTCGGGAATCAAGCTGTGCTTATGTTTGTAGAGAAGGCCGATGTGAATATTCACTGATTTAGCGACCGTGTCAATATGACTGGAGGAAAGACAGGGTACTGTCCATGGTCACACCGAGGTACTTGAAAGTTTGCGTCTGTTCCAGATAGACACCAGAGCAGTTTTTGATAGTTAGCTGTTTGTTTTCATATTTGTTATGTGTGCCATGGAATAGCATAATCTTATATTTTTTGTAGTTTACTACAAGTTTCTGTGCTGCAAACCAGGCCTCAACTTCTGTGAAACTTGCCAGGAGTTGGTGATCCAAGTGAGTGGGGTCAGGATTGAGTGCAAGAATCACTGCATCATCCGCATACAGGATGATGCATTTTTTGCAGGCAGCGGGGAGGTTATTCAGAAATATACTGAAGAGTAGAGGTCCCAGAATTGACTCTTGGGGCACACCAGACCGGACAGGTTGTTTGGACGAGAGTGTATCACCGATCCTGACTTCTTGTAACCAGTCAGAGAGATAACTTGGAAACCATTTAAGGGTGTTGTGTGATAGCCCTGGATTTGCCAGGTTGTTCTAGTAGTAAAGGATGATTAACCATATTGAAGGCCTTTGAAAGGTCGATAAAGGTGGCACCAGCAAGCTGTCCTTGGTCAAGTGTCTCTGGTCGATGTGACCAGTGAATTCAAGGAGGGCAGTGATGGTGCTGTGGCCTTTTCGGAAAACATGTTGCTACGGACATTGCAGATTATACTTCTCCATGTACTCTACTAATTGGTCCACAATGATTTTTTCAAGTACTTTGGATAGTGGAGGAAGGATAGAGATAGGCCTGTAATTTCCATGTAATGCCCTGTCTCCAGACTTGTGTATTGGGGTCACTAGGGCAGACTTCCATTTGAGTGGGAACTGGGAAAGCTTGAGGGATAGGTTTATTACTTTGGTAAGGGGGGGGAGGACGGCATTAAGAGTGAGGGCAATAAGTTTCATGTCAAGAGTGTCCGCACTTATTCTGGTCTTTCCTAGTACCTTGAGAAGATATTTCTTGGCTTCTCTTTCAGTGACTGTCTTGAAGTAAAAAAGTGGATGACTTAGTTCAGTTTCCGGTTGAACTTGGGCTGTGGTGTGTGAGGGGTCGAAAAAGTTAGCAGGGAGGAGGTTGATAAGGTCCGTGAATGCATGATTGAAGGTGTTAGCTATTGTGGCAGTGTTCAGGGTGATGGTCCCATTTAGATTTAGCATGTTCAGTGTTACTTTGGACTCCTTCCCCAGGATCTGTGCTAGGTTGTTACAGAATTTCTTGCCATCCGACCAAGAATTGGACAAGGTGCTCTTGTGGTAGTTGGCTTTTTCCTGCTGAATGGATTTGGTACAGGCATTCCTGGTGGCCCTATATGCTTGTATATTTGCTTGCGTGCTCGAATTTCTTACCCGTGCCCACAGGTTGTCCCATGCTTTCATTTGTTGAAGGAGATTGTATGTAATCCATGGATTATCAAGGCCCTTAACTTTGCGTTTCTTGTATGGGGCATGGGTGTCACATGCTGCATTGAATTGGGTGATAAAGAATTGTAGTGCAGTATCTACATCTGGGGCAGTATCTAGTGGAGATCAGTCTTGTTGCTGTAGATGTGACCTCAGCACATCAAGGTGTCCCCTGAGTAGTACCCTACTGTTGACAGTTTTAGCTGGTGGTTTGGTGAATTTATTAGTCCATAGGCACTGGATTGGAGAGTGGTCGCTTATAGAGTCAGGCAGGACTGAGGTGTTGGTGATGTGTTCGGGATGGTTTGTGAGAATCCAGTCCAGTATGGTACAAGTCCCTGTGTTATAGTTGACCCTTGTTGGTGAGGTAATGAGTTGGGTGAAATTTCCTGCAGATAGGGTGTCCTTGTAATTGCTTGCGCTGGGGACAAGCCAGTTTACATTGAAGTCCCCAAGCACTATTACTTCTGAGCTGTGTGTAACCCCTCACTCCTGCCTTTTTAGCAAAATGACAGGTAGCATGCTGTTGAAGCTGACAGCAGTACCTGGTGGGGACTGGGTTCAGGGAGGATGAGGTTACTCAGCACAGGGGGACCTAGGTTTGGCTACTCTGAACAGGGGCACCCAACTAAATCCGAACACAGGAAGCAATAACTGTAATGTCCAGAACCAGGAATGGGATTCTTCAGTGTGGCTTTTATTCACATCCAAGCTGAACAAACAAAGCATAGATGGACCCCCATGGGGCTACATTTCCTGGTAATGCAGATTAGAGACAACAGAACACTTTATCACTATTTCCAGCCCTCAGGCTCTAAACCCACCAGGCACACAGCCCGTACTTGCACGGAGCTTTGGGTACACAGCCCGACTTGTACACACTTGAGTTTGCCCCACTGGCCCGGCTCCCCCGCCAGCCATTTGATCCGCAGTCCATTGGAAGAATGAACCAATTATCCTGTTCACGGTCCATTGGAAGAATGAACCAATTATCCCATTCACGGTCCATTGGAAGAATGAACCAATTATCCTGTTGTGGCTCCCCAAACCACACTAGAGTCTGCGACTCCTAGAGAGAATTTTCCTTACAATCCCACGTCTGGGTACTTCCCCCATCACTGGCCAAGTGCTTGAGGCAAAGTAGAAATCCACAGAAGAAATCCGTGGAGGTGGATCTGGTCACTAAAGATGGGGGGCCACCCACCTCCAGCTCCCACAGCCCATACCCAGCCATTTCTCTGGAAACTGAACAATTCCTTTACTGATCTTTCAAATGTAGATTAAGGGTAGATGTCTGTCACATCACTTCTACATATTATTTGCATCCCAACAAACTCTGGAACTTGAAACTACTTTTAACTTGCTTAGCCCATTACTCTAGGCTTCCCAATATTTAGTAGTTCAATCCCCACATTGTCACACAAGTCCCAGGGAGAAAAACATAGGCCCTTTTAGCAAGAGCAGACACCCACCCTCACATTGCAGGTGCCCCACAGGCAACTCACAAATCTTCTTTTCTCCCAAATAAATTCTGGAACACATAGGCAGCTTTTCCTCCACAAGCAGAACTAGGGGGTTGCCCCAGGAATCTGCAGGGAAACCTTTTCATCCTCCCCCCGGAGGGAGGGGGCACTGAGACCCGAAAACAGCGGTCTTCACCACTTCAGTAATCTTCTGTGTCTCTCTTTAAGGTGGAGACACACACCCTTCTTACTTAAAAGTAGCCCTCTGTCAGGGTTGAGGCTCCTAGACCCTTCACTGAGCTGCTTTACCAGCAAGCTCCCAACTTCTCACAGACTCACTGAAGACTGAACTGAAGACACTGACTTAAAAACTCCCAACCTTCTATCTCACTCCCTCTGCTGCAGATTCCAATGTGGCTCATGCAGCTGCGATAGTTCTATAGGTGATGTCATCCCTCAGTCTCAGCTGAGACTGAGAACAGAGTGAGACAGTGTGAAACCCATTTAACTGGAGTTTCACAAGCTGCCTTCCCTGCCTACCACTAGGTCTTACTGGGATTCTAGTAACCCCAGGTAACAAGGGGGTTACATGTGCTTAAGGCTTTTTAAGCAGGAGAGGAGTGGATTGAGGCTTGATTTCATTTGCCTGGGTGGGATGTAGACTGATGCTATAGTCAGAGCTTTGTTGTGTGCCCCAAGAAGGAACTTTATGGTAAGAACATGGAATTCATCTCCTGTGATGGGTAAGGACAGAGTGTGCCCCAGTAGAGAATCTTTCAGGTATAGTGCACAGCCACCCCCTTTTTTAGAAAGTCTATCCAGCCTAAAGAGAGTGTAACTGGGCATGGCCACTGCAGCATCAGGGATTTTTGGTGACAACCATGTCTCAACCACTGATAGGGCATCAGGGTTATGTTGGGAGAGCCAGGCAGAGAGGATATCAAGTTTTTTGAGCAGGCTGCAGATGTTGATGCTAGCAAGTGAGAGGGACCCTGATCTGATAGTGTCAATATGGTTTGTTAGGGGAGGGCCAGGGTTTGGGTGTATGTTGCCTGACATGATCAGGAGTAGTATAATTAGACCTCTCAGGAGTTTCTTTAGGTGTCTGCAGTGTGACGGCCATACTCTTTTTTTCCTAAGACGCTTTCATTGGTATTGGCTGTGGAGTTTGGAACCCCGATAGCAGTAAAAGGGAGCAGTAGTTGGTAGGTAGGGTCATCCTTGGGTGAAGAATCTGGCTCACATGTTGTAGAATTTGGGAGAATATGTAGGTGCAATTTATGCATTTACTACAGGTAGCCATCCCCATAGTGTGTAGCGGGTGTACATCAATGTGATCTATGGTGCCACCTGGTGGGGACTTTAGGATACTGGCAGTAGGGAAGGCTAGTACAATAAGGAGGAGCAGGAGTAGCATTATAGCATTTGGACCCATGTCCAGAGAAGGGTTCAAGTGGTTCGGGTCTTATTTATTTATTTATTTATTTATTTATTTTTATTTATTTATTTAAGAGATTTACCAGGAAAGCATGCTGAGCAGAGTACCGCTCAATTCCAGATGCACCCTGGGGTAGGGAGTTTACAATGGTACAGTAGAACAGAACAAAACACAAAACAACAACAACAATAACAGCAAGTTATACATAATGTGTTTGGTGCAACAATGGATGAGGTAGTCATAATATAAGTAGAGTAGTGCATTTTCAATAGCATTTAGCAATATTAGGTGCAGACCGAAAGATGCAAATAGATTGAGGGGGAGGCACTGGAAAGGAGCAGGAAAATCCTAGCCCCCCAAACAATCATGGTAGTAAGTGTGGCAAACACCAACATGGAGGTGTCGATAGGGAGAAGGGCAGTGGTAAATGGAGAAAGTGACAAAGGCAAGAAGGACAGGGATGGGGCAAAAGGGGGTAAGGCCATCAGGAAATGGAGGGTAATGAGTACCAGACAGCAAGGAGAACCAGGGATAAATGACAACCAAGGAAGGGGCTGGAGTAGAACAGTGAAGCAGTCTAGGGAGGTCAAATCATGGAAAGCCATGTGTGCAAATGCCAGGAGCCTTAGCAACAAGATGGAAGATCTGGAGGCTGTCATGGTACAGTCAGACCTGACATTGTGGCCATCACCGAAACCTGGTGTAATGATAACCATGACTGGGAGATGGCCATACCTGGCTACAACATATTCAGAAGAGACAGAGCAGGCAGGAAGGGAGGAGGGTGGCACTGTATGTGAAAAATGACATAAGGGCCACACAGATCCAGGAGGAACAAAATGGGAGAGATACTGTGGTTAAGCTGGAAAGGAAATGGGGCCAGCTATCCGCACAGCTGTGGTCTATAGACCACCAGCCCAGGAGGAAGAAACAGATAGGGAGTTGATGCTAGCCATCCAAAGGATGGCAGACAAGGGTGAGGTAGTACTGGTTGGAGACTTCATATTCCAGACGTGGACTGGAGCATCCCAGCAGCAGCATCAACTAGAGCAGATTTATCCTGGACTCCTTCAGGTGCCTTCCTCAAGCAACTGGTCATGGAACCAACTCGGCAGAAGGCAATACTGGACCTTGTGCTCACAAACAGGGACAGTGTGATGGGGTAACAGTGGGGAGCACCTGGGTAACAGTGACCACCAGTCATTGTGGTTTGAAATCACAGAAAGAGCAGAACCAAACCACACAAAACACGTATCCTGGATTTTAGGGGCAGACTTTGGGAAAATGGGAGATACTTGAAAGAGGCATTAAGGGAATGGGACAGGAATCAGGGGTTGAGGAACAGTGGGCAGTATTTAAAATGGGGATTATAAGAACAACAGAATTATGTATTAGCAGGTTAGCAAGAGGAAAAGGAAGAGGAGACCATTATGGTTTTCAAAGAGGTAGCAAAGAAAGTGAAAGCCAAAAGATTGCATCTCAGGCAATACAAAAGACACAGGCAGAAGGGGATAGGGAGAAGTACCAGGAGAAACAAAGGGAGGCAGGGAAGTCAGTAAGGGAAGCCAAAGTTCAGACAGAAGAACGATTGCAAAATCAGTGGGTAAAGGGACAAACCTTTACAGGTACATAAGTGAAAAAGAAAGACAAAGGAGGGATAGTGAGACTGAAGGGGAGGATGGGAGCAGTGGAGGATGACAACAGTAAAGCTGACATATTGAACAGGTATTTCTGCTCAGTCTTATAGGAAGAGGGGTAATGGGTCTGAAGGGGTACAAGGGGTGAGAATGGTGCAGAAATGGACACAGTCCCTTTACACGAAAAGGGTCCTGAAGGAACTGGAAGTAATAAGAGCTGATAAAGCAATGGGGCCAGATGGGTGCACCCAGGGTCCCTTAAAGAACTAAGAGAGGTGGTGGCTGAACCTCTGGCTATCCTGTTCAGCCAATCACTGGAAACAGGGAGGTACCCAAAGACTGGAGGACAGCAGATGTAGTCCCCTTATACAAAAGTGGGAACAAAGAGGAAGCAGGAACTACAGACCAGTCAGCCTCACTCGGTAGTGGGAAAGATCATGGAAGCACTACTGAAGGAGAGATTGGTGGAACATCTGGTTGTCAATGGACTACAGGACCCAAGGCAGCATGGTTTCACCGAGGGAGGTCATGTCAGACCAACCTCATTGAATTTTTGACTGGGTGACTAGGGAGGTGGATCAGGGAGGGCAGTGACATGGCCTATCTGGACTTCAGCAAGGCCTTGACACTGTGCCACATAGAAGACATTACACAAACTGGGAATATGGGTGGGGCAGGACAGTAGTGTGGTGGGTAGGTAACTGGCTGGGTGGCAGGACACAGAGGGTGGTGGTAAATGGCTGTCACTCCACAGAGGGAAGAGTGACCAGTGGGGTACCACAGGGATCAGTGCTGGGACCGTCCTATTCAACATCTTCATCAGTGACATTGCACAGGATCTAGAAGGCAGAATTTCACTGTTCGCTGATGACACAAAGCTCTGTAACAGAGTAGACACACCAGAGGGTGTAGACAGAATGAGAAGGACCTGCAGAAACTTGAAGAATGGTCAAGGGTTTGGCAGTTGAAATTCAATGCAAAGAAGTGCAAGATAATGCATATAGGGCACAAAACCCTGGCACAATATATCAGTTGGGGGTGAGGATAGTATGCACCAAGCAGGAAAGGGATCTTGGGGTTGTCATCCTGATGACCCCAAGGTAGGGAAACAGTGTGACAAGGCATCAGGTAAAGCAAATAGGATGCTGGGATGTATAGGCAGGGGTATCACCAGCAGGAAAAGGAGGTCATAATTCGCTTATACAAGACACTAGTGAGGCCCCACCTGGAGTACAGTGTACAGTTCTGGAGACCATACCACGTAAGGACATAGACAGGGTAGAGAAGGTTCAGAGGAGGGCAACAAAGATGGTGCATGGGTTGCATCACAAGTCCTATGAAGACAGGTTGAAGGAACTGAACATGTACTCCTGGAGGAGAGAAGGAGAGAGGGATATGATAGAGACATACAAGTATCTTACAGGGAGGAACAGGTGCAGGAAAACACTATTTTAAGCTAAAAAGATGTTTCAGGACTAGAGGGCATGGGATGAAGTTGGAGGAGGATGATTCAGAGAAACATGAGAAAGAATTCTTCACAGAACGGGTGGTGGACAAGTGGAACACCCTGCCAGAGGAAGTGGTGGGGGCTGAAACAATCACGGGATTTAAGAATGCATGGGATAGACATAAAGGAATTCTAGAGGTCAGGGGTAAGGGGAAATAGACTTCTAGGAAAACAAACTGAACTTACAAGCTCAAATGGGCAGACTAGGTGGGCCATAGGCCCTTATCTGCTGACACTGTCTATGTATGTATAATGCCCATAGTCTGGGCAACAAGCTCCCTGAGCTGGTGGCCTTAATGGAAGAGGGATGCCTGGATATCGTAGCAGTCACAGAAACATGGTACACAGAGAACCATGACTGGGATGTTAACATACCAGGGTACATAACCACAGGAGAGACAGGCAGGGGAGAAGAGGGGGAGGAGTAGCTCTCTATGTAAAGGAAGGGATAAAAGCAACTGAACAAAAGAGTAAACAGGGAGAAGAGGAGGCACTGTGGGTCACCTTGGAGACTGGAAAGGGCACCACAATCCGCACAGGGGTTGTGTACAGACCCCCATGTCAGGGGAAGAAATGGACAAGGATATGATGGAAGGCATTCTTAGAATGGCAGAGAAAGGAGATACTGTTGATGGGAGATCTGAATATGCCAGATGTTAACTGGAGCACATTTGCTGCAGCCACATCCAAGAGCAGGGCCATTCTTGACGCCTCTCACAGGTGGCAGGCATTAGACAGCTAGTTTTGGAACCCACTGTGAGGAGCAATCTTAGACCTCGTATCTCAAACGGAGGCAGTGAGAGGATCTCAGATCTAGAAGTGGGTTGCCATCTGGGGACAAGTGACCATCAAACAGTGTGGTTCATGTTAAACTCAGCTACAGAGTCAAGCCACACAAAAGTGAGGGTACTGGACTTTAGGAGGGCTGACTTTGGCAAGATGGGAGAGTGCCTCAGAAAAGCACTCAGCAAACAGGCTAGAAGGAGTGTGGAGCAACAATGGGAATTATCAAACTGCCATCACAGAGGCAACAAGCCTTTGTGTGACGCAATAAACAAATCAAAACGAAGAAAAGCCACTATGGTTCTCAAGAGAGGTGGCTGTGAAAGTCAGGAAGAAAAGATAGCATTCCGAAGTATAAGAAACACAGAAGGAGCAGGACAGAGAGCTGTACCAGTTAAGGCAGAAAGAAGCAGGAGGGAAGTCAGAATAGCAAAGGCCCAAACTGAGGAAAAGATAGCCAACTCAGTTAAGAAGGGGATAAAACCTTTATAGGTACATCAGCAGCTGAGAAAGACAAAGGAGGGATCAGTGAGGCTGAATAGAATGAACGTGGGTGGGCAGAGGGGACAGTGAAAAGCAGGAATACTGAACAAATATTTCTGCTCAGTATTCAAAAGAGGAGGGGAAGTGCCTAATCCAATTAACAGAAGCACTTGATAGGGGGTCGATCCCAGTCCTTTCACAGAAGAAAGGGTTCTGCAAGAACTCCTAAAACTGAAGGTGGACAAAGCAATGGGTCCTGATGGAATTCACCCCAGAATTCTAAAAGAATTAAGGAAGGAACTAGTGAAACCACTGGCTACTCTTTTTAATAAATCATGGGAGGATGGTGTGGTACCCGAGGACTGGAGGAAGGCGGATGTGATTCCCCTTCACAAAAGTGGGACCAAGACAGAGGCAGGAAACTACAGACCTGTCAGTCTGACCTCTGTGGTAGGGAAAGTGATGGAGTCACTTCTGAAGGAAAGAATAGTTGAGTACCTAGAGGTCAGTGGAGCACAGGATCCAAGGCAGCATGGGTTCACAGTGGGAAGGTCATGTCAGACAAATCTAATAGATTTCTTTGACTGGGTGACCAAAGTAGTAGACCAGGGAGGGGCTGTGGACATGGCCTACCTAGACTTTAGCAAGGCATTTGACACAGTCCCACACAAAAGATTATTAGTCAAATTAACCAGCCTGGGAGTGGGTCCCAGGGTGGTAGCCTGGGTAAAACATTGGCTGGACAACAGGACACAGAAGGTAATTGTAAATGAGTCCACTTGAAGAAAGGGCGGTTACTAGTGGGTACCGCAGGTTCAGTTTTTGGGTCCAGTCCTTTTAATGTCATCATCAGTGACATTGCAGAGGGACTGAAGGAAAAGTATGCCTTTGCAGATGACACAAAGATCTGCAACAGGGTTGATACACAAGGAGGCGTGGAAAGGATGAAAAGGGACTTGGCAAGGTTGGAGGAATGGTCAGACGATGGCAGCTAGGATTCAATGCAAAAAGTGCAAATAATGCACCTGGGAAACAAGAACCCAGGGAAGAATACACAATGGGTGGGAGGTAGTAACAACAACAAAACAGGAAAGGGACCTGGGGTAATCATATCAGATGACCTTAAGGTTAGCAAGCAATGGAGAAGGCAGTAGGGAGGGCCGGGTATACTGGGATGTATAGGGAGGCATCAGCAGCAGAAAACAGGAAGTTGTTATCCTCTGTACAGACAGTTGGTGAGACCCATCTGGAATACTGTGTCCAGTTCTGGAGACCCCATCTCCAAGGACATAGACAGGATAGAGGCAGTCCAGAGGAGGGCAACTAAAATGGTGCAGGGTCTGCAAGAGAAGCCATATGGAGGAGAGACTAAAGGAGCTTAATATGTATACCCTTGAGGAAAGAAGGAGAGGGGGACATGATAGAAACTTTCAGTACCCTCAAGGGAATCAACAAAGTCCAAGAGGGTAGCATCTTTCAGAAAAGAGACTTGCAAGAACAAGGGGACACAATTTAAAGATAGAAGGAGGGCGGTTCAGGGGCAATGTGAGGAAGTATTATTTCACAGAGAGGTAGTGGATGCATGGAACAGCCTTCCTGAGGAAGTTGTGGGTCTAAAATGTGGGAGAATTCAAGAATGCATGGGACAGACATAAGGCAATTCTTGTGGGGGCAGGAAGATATAGGCTGTTGGTTAACTGGATCTGCGGCCTATCCTGTAGGTAGGGAAATGGGCAGACTAGATGGGCCTAGCGGTCCTTATCTGCCGTCAAAGTCTATGTTTCTATGTTTCTATGAGGGCTGTGTGACCTAAGCTTTGGTTAGTAAAGAATAGGATGTAGGTAATGGAGAAGAGCTACAGTGGAAAATAGGGCAGGCGGGGCTCAGAAAGAGGAGTCTGATTAACGATGGGCTTAAGTGCCAAAGGTTGAGTGTAAGGCAGCTTATTATAAATGTCAGAGGAGATAATGGCAGGAATGTGTCCTACAGGAGTATTGACTGTGTACACAGAGGGCAAGTGAGGAAAGCAATTGGTGCATGTGAATAGGGAAGGGAGGGAGCGTGTATTTAATAGAGGCCGGGTCGAGGCGGTGGGTGGGAGAAAAATACAGGTTTAAAAGTAGAAAGTAGGTGAGCAAAGGGCTTGAATAGGAGAGTTTCGGCTGCCAAAAAAGCCACACCAATCAGTGGGCAGCAGCTCAGGTGGGGGGCCAATCAGGAGCTAGCACCACTTAGGAGATTGTAGCGGGCATACCAGCAGCTCTGATCTGGGGAGGAAAGTGCGAGCAGTGACTTGGTCAGGCCCGCCGCTTCGCTGATGAGGCTGGAGGTTCCGCTGGACCTGTGTGCCCCAGGTCGTTGCCACCTGCTGGGAATGGAGGAGAGAGGGGGGGAATTAAAATAGAAGCAGGAGCGGTGGGCGGGTAACAGACAGAGCAGAAGACAGAGTCACTCCAGGGGGTGAAAGGTGGAGGAGGCAAGGAAGTAGTTTGTAAGGCAGAGGTTAAAGAAAGATAGTAGCAGAGGGCATGATTAAAAGAATTAGCAGGACAAAGGGGTAATGGGCTGAGAGAGCGCAAAGGTGGGACAGTTCACAGCCAGGAGAAAACAGATTAACAGTGCAGTGCTGTGTTCAACAAATCACTATGGTCTATGAAGCAATTTCAATTAGCTTAATACTGTAAACAGAATCTAGAAGAAGCTGTACAATCACTATCAGCACGAGCAAATACAGGATTCAGCATTTAAAATTAATACAGGTTTAAAAGTAGAAAGTAGGCGAGCAAAGGGCTCGAAAAGGAAGTTTCAATCGCCAAAAAAGCCGCACCAATCAGCGGGCAACAGCTCAGGCGGAGGACCAATCAGGAGCTAGCACCACTTAGGAGGTTGTAGCGGGCATACCTGCAGCTCTGATCCAGGGAGGAAAGCGCGAGTGGCGGCTTGGTCAGGCCCGCTGCTTCGCTGATGAGGCTGGAGGTTCCGGTGGACCTGTGCGCCCCAGGTCAGTGCCACCTGCTGGAAATGGAGGAGAGAGAGAGAGAGAGAGAGAGGGGGGATTAAAATAGAAGCAGGAGCAGTGGCAGACAGAGCAGGAGACAGAGCCACTCCAGGGGATGAAGGGTGGGGGAAGCAAGGAAATAGTTTGTAAGGCAGAGGTTAAAGAAAGATAGTAGCAGAGGGCATAATTAAAAGAATTAGCAGGACAAAGGGGTAGCGGGCTGAGACCTGTGCACCCCAGGTCGGTGCCACCTGCAGCTCTGATCCGCGGAGGAAAGCACAAGCGGTGACTTGGTCAGGCCCGATGCTTCACTAATGAGGCTGAAGGTTCCGGTGGACCTGTGCACCCCAGGTCAGTGCTACCTGCTGCAGCTCCAATCCAGGAAGGAAAGCGCAAGCGGTGGCTTGGTCAGGCCCGCTGCTTTGCTGATGAGGCTGGAGGTTCCGCTGGACCTGTGCACCCCAGGTCGGTGCCCTACAGCTGTCATGACCACATGTCCACGTGACATAAAGAGGTGGGCAGGGAATTACTAGGGGAACAATTTAGCATGCCATCATGTATGATGTCAGCGCAAGCCCCTATTTGCTCCACTGCCCTTGTCTCCCCCAGACTCTACTGGCCAAATACCTATATTAGTCACAGATTCCAGGGGATCAAGGAAGGTGCAGTAATAGGTAGAGGCCTGACAAGTGGGACAGACAGGACGAACAGCCTGGCAGACCTGGCACAGCTGGGGGAACTCTAGTCTCCCAAATTCACTGGTTCAAATGGCAAACCTTCAACTAACATTTATTTATTTATTTTTATTTATGACTTTGATAACCGGGTCGGTGCACTGATCCCAGGGACTGTTTTCAGGCATGACCTGGGCCATATTCAGAAATGGCACAGATAACAATACGACAGAAAAGAAACATGAAAAGGTGAACACAGAAAAGAACAAAAACAAAACTGTGGATACAGGTTACATAGGTCAAAAATAGAGCAAGAATTTGATAACATACGTCAGTTATTTACAATAAATAATTAGTTATTACAGAGGTACATTTGCGGTAGGCAACATTGGTACATTTCTTATAATTGAAGTAGAAACAGCAGTTTGTAGTGAGTGGATGAGGAGGGAAATGGAGGGAAAATCCTAGGGGAGGGAGGCAAAAAGTGACTCAGTGGGTGACAGACAGACAGATTCGCCAGGAACAGGTCGCCTATCCTGGGGAACAGTGACAGGAGGAGTTTGCTAGGAGCCAACTTTTGAGGCAGGATTTGAAGACAGAGTGTGTGTCAGCGTAGCGGAGTACAGTTGGCAGTTTGTTCCACCGAGTGGGGGCTGCTGCCGACAAAGCTCTCCCACCCATATTCATGTGTACCCTAGGAACCGCTAGTGTGGGAGTGCTGTTTGAGTGCAGGCAGCGGCGGGGAGTTTGGATCTTGAGGAGAGCTGCCAGGGGGGATTCTAGGCCAGTACAGATAACTGTATCTGCCAGACAGCAGAGGGTGAGGTCAAAGCGACCTTGCAGCGGGAGCCATCCAAGGGAGTTCTATAGGACGCAGGGGTGGGTAGAGAAAGGGGCCAGCAAGACAAAATGACAGGCATTGTTGTAGGCTGAGGAGAGTTTGGCTATGGTGGTTGCAGATGCTCGGGCATAGATGGTAGAGCAGTAGTCCAGAATTGGGAGAAGGTTTCCCTGGACAATGGCTAGCCTAGCCTCCGAGGTAAGGAATTGCCGGAATCTATAAGCTGCGTCCAGTTTTTGATGGAACCTGCTGACTAGGGAATTGACGTGCTCGGAGAAGGTGAGGGAGGGGTCAAGTATGACTTCTAAGTATTTGAAAGTGTTTACGGCCTCCAGGGCTGTTCCATCAGGGGAGAGAATGCTTAGGTGGCAGTGAGTCATGGATTTTGCAAGGAAGGGCTTTGATCCGAACAACATGGATTTGTTTTTTTTGGCATTTACCAAGAGGAGATTCTTTGAGAACCAGCTGTGGGCCGCAGTGTAGTTTTGAGTGAGAGTTGTGGAAATGCTGGCAGTGGATTTGTCACTGTGGAAGAGTACAAGGTCATCAGCGTAGAGGAGAGAGTGGCAGCTTAGACTGTCTGAAGGAAGAGAGTTTACAAATAGAGAGAATAGAAGGGGACCCAGAATAGAGCCCTGGGGAACCCCTGTGGAGATGGGCAGGGAAGGGGAGCAGGTCTGACCAATACTCACAGATTGGGCTCGGTGTGTGAGGTAGTTCCCAGCAATAGAACAAATTTAATATGTAAATGTATACAGATTACTCAGTCCAAAAAGGCAGACCTTGTCAGAGTTTTACAGTAACTGGAGCCAGAGGTCTGCCTCTCCCTAGATGAAGCCTGGGGTCCCATTGTCAGTCATAGGGGATGGCCTCCTATTTCCATTCTAAATTCCTTAATGAATCATCCAATTCCTCCAAGTTCTGGGATGTAGTAAATAAGGTGCTCCACCCCGCACTCGACCCGCTATGACCCACCTGAATTGTGCTTTTGGTGTTGTTAATGATCAATACGCAATAGCCAATGCCTTAAATTCACAGTCTGTTGATGATCCCTTGGTCATTGTCCCTCCTTCTCCATGTCCAAATACTTGTCCTCCTTATATCTGCCCCCACACTGTTGGCGAGAAAAGTACAGTTACATAAGAACTCACCGTAACAGCAGATCTTCAAGAGGATCTCTTGCAGCAGGCCACACCTATGGAACTACAGCCGCCAGTCACTAGGACCACACAGAAACTTTTCTAGCTAGCAGTCTACTGGGGGGCTGCCCACCTCCAATGTCAGCTCCTGATGTCAGCCAATCCTATAAAGGCAGGCGGCCCCCACATCTTCCTCAGTTCTCCTGCTAGAGACCAAAAGCAGGATGCCATAAGGGGGAACCGAGGACTCCGAGGTATCCCAATAGTATAGAAAAATAAAAGCAGAAGGCTCGCCCCTATGGAAGGGGGGAGAGACAGAGAGACAGGAGAAGGAGGAAGGAGGAAGGGAAAGCAGGGCCTGCTACAAGAAATCCTCTCAAAGATCTACTGTTATGGTAAGTTCGTACATAACTGTACTATCTTACTTCACAGACATCTCTCGCAGCAGGCCATCACCAGTAGGACTGAGTCCCAAGTAGTTCTGGCACTACAGACAGACAGTCAAGGTGGTAGACAAAAAGTATAGTAGCCTTTTAAAGGAGGCCTTGAAGAACAGCTGAGCCGAAGTTGGCCCTACTCCTAGAGGTGATATAAGACTGTAATGCTTGGTGAAAGTGTGGACAGTGCTCCAGGTAACAATAGACAATGCAATTGGCTAATCAGTTAGAAAAGCACTGTTTGGACACTAGGGCACCCTCTTTTCCAGGGGCAAATGAAACAAACAACTGATTAGACTTCCTAGAGTCTCTAGCCCAGTGTGTATAGTACCTCAAAATTCTATGCACATCCAAGGTATGGAGCAATGCTTCCCCTTGACTGGAATACTCCAGATAATAAACAGGCAGATGGATGGATTGATTCAAAGTAAACCCCAACACCATCTTAGGATGAAATGTAGGATTGGTACGCAAAGACACCTGTCTTTGTGAAAAATCAAATAAGGCTCCTTATGTATGAGGGCCTGAAGCTCGGAAATCCTTGGAGCAGAAGTAATGGAAACTAAAAAGAACACTTTCCACAATAGAAAGCGTAGCTTGTAATAATCACGCAGACACCAACATGGAGTGAGCTGGTAAGTTTACTGTACGAAACACACTTGAAACAACTGCAGAAAATGTGGGCTTTGCCTGCCAAGCAAGGATTTATATATACATGTTAGCGCATGTGCATTAGTAAAGCATACACAAATCGCGTATGCTTATTAACTTCCTTACATCTTCCTTCTCAATTGAACTCCCCCCCCCCCAAGCAAAATATTTAAAGTTCTATGTAGCTTGAAGTTTTTGTGAGTCTATATAGTCAGGATGCCAGGCAGGCCTTCGTATCTCTTGCCCATTAACACGGCTGATTCTCAGGCTGGAGCTGGTGCCAGTCATTTGGTCCCAACTACACAGGGACGGGAAGACACCACAGGTTCACTTTGTGACTGCCTCGACATCACTTTTGAAGGGACCTCCATTGCAGGGACCTCAGGGATCCCATCATTCTCCATACTGTCGTCCTGCTCATTTCCCTCCTTCTTCCACAGGAGCGGCGCGGCTCAGAGGTTAACAAAAGGTCTCTCCTGTTTCTGTGATACAATTTCCCATTTGCTTGGACTACATGGGAACGTGGCTCTTCATTATGGCATTCCACAGCTGCAGGGGTCCAAGTATTCTCAGATGTTCGGAAGTAAATAGGCTGAACCGGCTGTAAGGCTGGGAGTGGTCGGGCGTGCAAATTGTAATAAGATTTTTGTTTTTCTTGAGCCCTTCGCAATGTAGTTCGCACCTCAACTTCTGGTGCTTTTGGTTTAAGTTGCTCAGATCTGGTAGGCATTCAAGTTCTGGTTCTGTGGCCCATAAGCAGCTGTGCTAGAGATCCTAGCCCCTCCAGTGGGGTATTTCTCAATTCCAAAAGCACTAAGTAAGGGTCTTGACGGCCCACTTGTGCTTTCCTGAATTGATGGCAAATGCCACATTTGGCCACCATGTCACTAATCTGACTGTTCATTCCTGGCTAGAATAAAAGATCTCTGGCCCTGCGCTTGCATTTTTCAGTGATCAAGTGGCTGCTTTGTAATCTGGTTAACATGTCTGATTTCAGTGATGTGGGGACTATCAGTTTCTCCCCCTTCAGCAAAAGTCCATTTTCTATCAAGATTTCGTCTCTGAATTGCCAGTAATGCCTTATCTCAGGGTGCACTGATGTTTTCTCCTGGGGCCACCCATTCAAAACAGTGTCATTCAACTTGACCAGTGCTAAACCATTATCCGTCTCTCGCTTAAACAATTTCAGTTTTTATTAATTTATTCATTACAAATCGGGTTTACAACCTTTGAGTCAGAGACTCATTTACAAAGGCACCTCATCGCAGGGAGGGCAGACATCAAGACAGCTATTACAGTGCAGATTAAAACAGAGGATAACATTACAGGTGCAGTAAAAGGAACATTTAACATAGATACACTTAGGTTACATAATATAGTAGTTTGTATGTTACTTAGGTTACACAATGTTACAAAATTGTGAGTTACAATCATGGATATAGTAGGTCCTCAGAAAAGACAGCAGGTAACATCCCTATTTGGACCTAGTAGGGAAGGAGTGGGTCTGGGGAAGGGAGAGGCTGTCCAGTGGACATTGTCGAGCTAAGGGGCAAGGCGGGCGGATACCACAGGTTACAACAGGGGGTTAGTTGCATCTACAACAGCAGGTATTAAAGATATGGTTCTGAAGGGCTGTGTTGAAGGAGCCAATTTTTGGCAAGTTGGAGATGCAGCTAGGGAGGGAGTTGAACCAGGTGGGGGCTCGGTAGAGGAAGGATCTCTGGGCAAGAGAGGTCTTAATTCTGGGCACCTGGAAGGTAGCCTTAACAGAGCTACGGGTGGCGACGGACGATGATGACTGCTGTAGGGAGGTGGAGACCCCCGGGGGTGTGGAGAGTCCTAGCAGTAATTTTGTAGCGAGAGGGCAGGTCTGGTAGAGCAGTCGCTCCTCAAAGTTGAGCAGATTGGTGGTACTATAGAGAAGGCAGGTGTGAGTGCGGCTGGGGGCACCGGTCAGGAGCCTACAGGCCTTATTGATGGAGAGTTGGATTTTGGAGAGGGCAGTGTTGTCAGCTGTGGCATAGATGGGCAAGCCATAGTCCATAAGGGACAAGACGGAGGAGGTGATGGCCAGCCTGAGGGCAACCTGAGGCAGGCAGTCCCTGTGCCGGTATAGCAGGCCAATCTGTGAGTTTATGGTGGCTGACAGGGCATTAATGTGGGTGTGGAAGGAGAGGGCAGTATCGAACATGATGTCTAGGTACTTGTATGTGGTCACTTGTTCTAGCGGGTGCAGAGTGCTGGGGATAATCAAGAGGGGGGTATTTTTGGCTTTATTTTGGTGGTGGGAGAAGAGCATTGATTTGGTTTTCTTTAGGTTAATGACCAGTTTGTGGTCGCCGAACCACCTTTTGGCTTGGTTGTAAGCTTGCTGGAGGGATAATTGAAGGGAGGTGGGATTGGGATGTGAGGCAACGAGGACTGCATCGTCGGTGTAGAGGAGCATTTTACCAGTACATGAGCTGGGGAGGGTGTTGAGGTAGAGGCTAAAAAGTACTGGACCCATAATGGAGCCCTGAGGGACCCCGGAGTGAATGGGAAGAGTGCGAAGCCAAGTTGGGGAACAGAGTCGAATAGAAGGGATGACAGACAGTGTCAAAGGCCTTGGAGAGGTCAATGAACACTGCTCCTGCAAAGCTGCCAGAGTCGAGAGCAGCATGCAGGTGTTGGGAGAATTCCAGGAGAGCCATGGTTGTACTGTGTCCTGGGCAGAAACCATGCTGCTCTGGACACATAATGTTGTACTTGGTTAGGTATTCAGAGAGCTGGATCGACACCACTTTTTCAAGGGCTTTAGAGAGTGGGGTGAGGTTGGAGATCAGCCAGTAATTGTTGGGGGTGGAACGGTCCCCACTCTTATGTATGGGTGTGATTTCAGCAGTGTTCCAAGCACTTGGGTACTGACCACCCAGGCATAGAGACCGGTTTAGAAGGTCAATCAGGGGGACTAGGACTTCATCCAAGACCATACGGAGGATCCTGGAGTCGAGGGAGTCACTGCTGGGGTTATTGCTGCCTAAGGCTTTAAGCAGGTGCAGCCTGGCTTCTTGGGGAGATAGGGTGCACAGGTAGAATGGTGGGCAATGCAGGACCGGAGGGAGAGAGGCAGGGATTGGGTCAAAGAAGCTGCGAGAGGACCGAGCTTAGATCAGAGAAGGCGGGTTAAGGCAATCAGCTATAAGGAGCAGATCTGTGGTGGGGTGCCATTGAGGAGAGCAGGGATGGTGGGGGAGCGGGACTTCCCATTTAGCTCTTTCATATTATCCCAGAAGGTCCGGGCTGAACCCCAAGTGGAAGCGAGGGTGGTCTGGTAGTGCTCTGCCTTGGCCCGCCTAATGGCCCAAGTGCACTTATTGCGTTCTGCGTTGTAGGCCTGTCTATTAGACTCCTTTCCAGATTCTACAGCAATGTGTCAGAGATTATCTTTGTTTTTGAGTCTCTGGAGGAGGGGTGGGGTGATCCATGGGGCATTGCATTTTTTGGAGCGGATCCTGGTGAGGGGAGCGAAAAGGTCACAAGCCTTACAAAAGGCATTTGTGAAGTGGTCAAGAGCTGAGTCAATGTCAGGGGCGTGCTGGATAGGGGACCAGTCTAGCTGGGCTAGGTACTGTTTTAATTTTCTGAGGCTGCCAGAGCATAAATGGGGTGTAGAGTGGCCTGGGACACTGGCTTCAGAGTGGAGAATGACCAGAGACAGAGGACTGAGGAGTGATCGCTAAGAGAGTCGGGAGGGGACAGTGACATCCCAGATTTTGTAGGGGCGTTAGATATAACAACATCTAGGAGAGTGCTGGTGCCAGTAGGGTGGTTGAATCTGGTGGGCTGGGTGACTAACTGGGACATATCCAGGGCAGTAAAGGAGTCCGTTAGATGGGAGGCAGTGGAGGCAAGCCAGTTAACATTGAGATCACCTGGGATGACTTGCTCCACTTTGTGAGAGAGAGATGTGAGGTAGTCAATGAGGGACTGGACCACTTGGTTTTGATTCCTCGGGGGTGTGTAGGAGACCGTGAGGAAGGGAGGGCCTTGGGCGGGGTCAGGTGTGATTTTTAAGGTGAGGGCTTGGGCTTCATAATCCAAGTTTGGGAGCTGGGAGTACCTGACCTATAAAGAGTCCTGTGATTTAGTAGTGCGCAACCACCACCGTGTTTGCTTCACTCGATCTTCCCTGTAGATGATATATCCAGGGAGGGTGATAGCAGAGTCGGGTGGATTTGGAGAGCCAAGTCTCTACCAGTGCAATTATGTCAAGTTGATGTTGAACGACCCAGCACTGGAGGGCAACGGATTTCCTTAGGAGACTGCAAATGTTTAAGGATGCAAAGCGGAGGCCAGTTGCAGTACAGGGTTTGGAAGGGCTGGAAGCCATAGGTCCTGGGTTAGAGTGTACATTACCAGATAATAATAATAATAGCAGTGTGATTATTCTGGTTAGTGGCCGGTGGCGATGGAGACCATTGGGTCAACACCCAGCTGAGGACTTTTCAATCAGGGTGCATGGGATAGATAAAGTGCGAAGGGTGGGAATGGCAGGGGAGAGCTGGGTCCAGCTTGGGCCTTGGAGGGCGGAGGGAGTGGGGGTATTGGCAAGGTGGGTGTTGGGAGGTCATGGGTGTGTCGAGGGTAGGGGAGGGCTGAGTCACTGTGGGGTAGTCTGGGGATGAGGTGCCTAGCATGGAGGACAGGTGCTCCGGTCAGTGTGAGGTCTGTACCAAGAGGACGAAGGAGAGCAGACTTAGTAATGGAGTGTAGGTACCCACACTGATTGGCATATAGTCCACCATATGAACCTCATATTTGTCTAATTCAGTTTCTGGCACAGAATTTTCTCCCATGTCCCTACTCAGGGCATCTGCTATATGAAGTTTTTTACCTGCTTTGTACTGTACTCGCAAATCATACATTTGCAGTTTTAGCATCATGCATTGAATTCTCGGTGGGACTGTGGCCAATGTTTTTTTTTTTTAAAGGCTTTATAGGGGATTGTGGTCCAATTCCACATGGACCCGGAGGCTGCCATAAATATACTGGTGGAACTTTGAACAACCAAACACAATAGCTAGCGTTTCCTTCTCAATCTGTGCATAATTTCTCTCAGCTTTATTAAGTGATCTGGAAGCAAAAGCAACAGGCCTGCCTTCCTGCAGGAGACATGCACCCAGCCCTTCAGAGGATGCATCAACAGATAATTCAACAGGTTTTCTTAGATCATAGTAGGCCAGCACTGGGGGGTTAGTGACGGCTGTTTTCAGTTCTTGAAAGGCCTGCTGGTGGTGCTCCTCCCAGTGCCATGCTGTTTCTTTCTCTAGTGACTCTCGACAGCTTATTTAAAGTTGATAGGTTTGGAATAAATTTTGCCAGGTAGTTTACCATGCCCAAAAATCTCTGTAAGTCAGTCTTATTTTGGGGAACAGGTATCTGGGTAATTGCTTTAATTTTCTCGGGGTCTGCCAACAGCCCGTCGTTACTTAACTTGTGTCCAATATATTGGACCTCTGACATTTTGATTTTGGATTTCTTTAGATTTAGAGACAAATGCTTATCTCTGGCTCTTTGTAGAACACGCCGTAACCTCTCATTGTGCTCTTGTGTGAATACTTTGGCCCTTGCTAGCTTGGCTGCAACCTCCCCAACTGTTTTCATTGGGTAATGTGCCCTTTTAATTGCTCTGTTAAGATCTCTGGGATATATACAAATTCGTACTTTGGTTTTTCTACAACCACCATCGAGTTGACCCAGCTTGTGGGTTTCTCCGCCTTCTCAATAACCCCAATCTTTCCAAGTTCTCTAGCTCAGTCAGTTTTCACTTTATCTTGCAATGCGAAAGGTATTTTCCTGGGGGTGTGGATCACAGGGCTGACTGCTTCATCTATTTTAATGTGGTATTCACCTTCTAAGCATCCCAATTCCTCAAATACATCAGCAAATTTAGCCAGTATTCCTTCTGTGGTTTCTCCTGCACTTCCATTTGTAGCGTCTACTGAAAATAGCTTTCTTTATAAGCTTCATGTCCAAGCAAGCAGACTGGCCCAACACTGGGGTCACGTTTGCATTAACCACTTGAAATGGCAGCAGGTAATACTTTTGCTTAAAACATGTTAGCAACATCACTTTGCCTTTTACACCCAGTTTATGCCCGGAATAGGAAACCAATCTAGCTGATGACCTTTGAATAGCTTCTCCAGGCAGTGTTTTATACATCTGAAAAGGCATCACATTACACTGTGCTCCCTGTGTCTAACTCGAACATCACCATTTTTCCATTTATACTCACATTTACTTTCCAATCAGTCTCTGGCTTATAGGTAGTCACAGTTTCAATGCTGAAAGTAGTAGTAGTATTTCATTCTCCTGAGCATCTTCTCTAACATGGATCTCACTGCATTTGCCCACACGACACCCTAGCAAAGTGATTTTTCCTGTGGCACAATCTACAAAACTGTTATATGCTGGGCATTTATTTATCTCATGCTCACGACCACACTTTTCACATTTGACTTTATTGACTCGAGGTGCATAACTCCCCTTGCTCACACTGGTACTTGCTTTGACTCTTTCTTCCTCGACAACTGCTACTTGCACTGTGCTTTCATCCTGAGCATTCCCACTTAAGTATGCTATCTGCATTTCACTCAGTTCAGCGGCCCTGCACATATCTATGGCATCATCTAATGTTAAGTCCGCTTTTCTCAACAGTCTGCGTCGCACATGCTCACTCTGTATGCTGCATACATTTCTATCTCTGATCAACGATTCAGTTAAATCTCCAAATTCACAAGATTTAGCCTTTAGCCTCAGTTCAGTTACATATGAATCAATGGACTCACCCAGATTCTGGCTCCTAGTATTGAACAAATGTCTTTCATATGTCACATTCTTTCTTGGGTTACAATAACTTTCAAATTGTCCCATAATTTTATTCAGCTGACCCTTCTCTTCCTCGTTTTCCCAAACAAAACTATTGAATACCTCTAATGCATCAGGGCATGCCACGTGCAAGAAAGTCATAGCCTGGATTTTCTGGGACTTTTCAGCGAGTCCACTGGCAACTGAGAAAATTTCAAATTGCTGCTTAAATCTTCTCCAATTTTAAGATGCATTTCCATGTAAATTGAGAGCCGTGGGAGGCTGCAGGTGGTCCATTCTGACCCCATGAAATAATCGCGCAGACACCAACATGGAGTGAGCTGGTAAGTTTACTATATGAAATACACACTTGAAACAACTGCAGAAAACGTGGACTTCTGCCCGCCAAGCAAGGGTTTATATATATAAGTTAGTGCAGGCACATTAGAAAAGCACATGCAAATCGCCTATGCTAATTAACTTCTTTGCATAGCTCACAAGACGAGGCCAGTTCAATGGGTGACAGTGTAAGCTTTTCCAACACAAAATTAGGGTCCCAGGCTAGGACAGGGTCACGAATTGGGGGCTTCAAATGCAGAATGCTCCTCAAGAATATGCGAGACACATCAAGGTGAGCCACAGAATGCCAATCCACAGGTACATGATAAGCACAGGTGGCAGAGAGATGTATCTTGATAAAGGAGTACCACAAACCTGAGTCGGACAGGGACATAAGGTACTACAGGACCTGCTCCACTGGACAGGTGAAGGGATCTAAATGGTGCGATGCAGCCAAAAGAGTGAAGCACTTCCATTTCATAGAGTAAGTGGCTCTGTTGGAGGGCTTCCTGGCTGCTACCAGGACATCTGCTACTCTGGGGGAGACCCCATATCTGGCAATGACTATGTTGTCAGGAGCCATGCATGAAGATGGAGAGACCTTGAGGTCCAGATGGACCAGGATGCTCAGTTCCTGGGAGAGTAAGCCTGTGCAAAGGGGCAGGGACAACAGAGGTTCCACTGCCAGCTGCTGCAGCAATGGGAACCAGATTTGACGATGCCAGAAGGGGGCTATCAGGATCACTATAGCCCCCTCCATCTGGAGTTTAATCAGAACCCGTTGAAATAGCAGGAAGGGAGGGAAAGCATACAGAAACCTCCCTGTCTAGGAGAGGGACAATGAGACTTGCCAGAAAACTCCAGGCCCTGGATCCAGCGAGCAGAAAAGCAACAGTTTTGTATTGTGTGGGGATGCAAAAAGGTCTAACTCGGACTGACCCCATCTGTCGAAGAGGTCTTCTACCACCAAGGTCAGAACTTCCCACTCGTGCACTCTGGACTGCGATCAGCTTATGCTAGCCACCAGGATGTTTTGGTCGCCGGGATCATGAACAGCAGAGAGTTCCAGGCCATGCTCAATGGCCCAATACTATATTCTCATCACTTCTCTGCACAGGGGATAGGAATGAGTCCCCACTTGCTTGTTTGTGTAACAAACTATGCACATGTTGTCTGTTTGAATCAAGAGTGGACCAGGAGAGAGCAGAGTCTGGAAGACCTGCAGGTCGTACAAGACCACTCACATCTCCAGGACATTGATGTGGAGATCCTTCTCCACCTCAGACCATGTCCCATAAGTTTGGTGGGCCCCCAGGTGAGCTCCTAACTGAGGCCCAATGAATCTGTCATAAGGATCTGCTGAGAAGGAGGTATACAACAGGGACCCCCCCAAAGCAGGTTGCTGGTCTCCAGCCACCACAACAGTACCTTCTTGACTGGATCTGATACCAGCACTGGTTGATCCAGGTCATCCACGCGTTGGTCTCACTGGACCTGAAGTGTCGATTGAGGGATTCTCATAGGCAGCCTGGCTGGGGAACTCTGGCAATGACTGCAGCCATGAGGCCTAGAAGCCTCAGAAAAACCCTCACTGGAACATGATGACTGGAGTAATAAAGAAGGGCTTGGTCCATCAGATGCTCTGCCCTGTCCTAGGGTAAGAAGACCTTCCCCTGGGTCATGTTCAGTACTGTCCCTATGTACAGGAGGTGCTGGCAAAGGGTCAGGAAAGACTCTGGCAGTTGATAGTAATTTCCAAAGCTTGTAACAGGCTGCAGGTGTGAGAAAGAGTTTGAAGGAGATGGTCCCTGGATGATGCAACTAGCAGACAATCATCCAGGTAGGGAAAAACATAAAACCCCTGATGTCTTATGACAGCTACCAGCTACCACCACCGCCAAGCATTTGGTGAAAACCCTGGGGGGGGGGTGAGGCAAACCAAAGGGCAGAGCTCTGAACTGGTAGTGCATTCCCTGGAAGTGGAAACTGAGGAAGTGCCGATGTGAGGCAAATACCTTGATATGCACATAGGCATCCTGCATATCCAGAGAGCAAACAGTCCCCCTGATGTGGCAGGGGCAGTAAACCCTGAAGGGTGACCATCCTGAACTGCTTGTACTCTATAAACAGGTTCCGCTGGCTTAAGTTCAGGATGGGCCAAAGGTCTCCCGTCCGCTTGGGGACCACAAAGAAGTGGAAGTAGAACCGCCTTCCTTGCTGAAACTGGGGGACTGGCTCTATGGCTTTTTTTTGAAGTAAGGCCTGAATTTCCTCCTGGATGAGAGGGATGTGGCCAGGAGGGTATGAGGAGTTGCCCGGAGGGATTTCTGGAGACCACTCCATGACTTTGAGAGTGTGGCCATGCTCAAGGAGCTGCAGCACCCAGTTATCTGTGGTGATCTCCCTCCACTTGTCCAGGTGCAGGGAGAAGTGGCCCCCTACAACTGCTTCCTGGTGAACAATTGAATGGGGTGTCTGGCAAGGATTCAGGAGGTGGGAACAGCCACTGCTGGGGCTGCTGCTGCTGCACCTCGGGTGGTACCGATGGCAGCAAAGAAGGGAGTAGAGACATCTGCCCCCACTTTGTGCTTGCCCTGGGCTTTAGGAAGGGGTTAGGCCTGTCTGCGGGATGAAAGGGAGCCTGCTGTCCTGACTTCGACTGAGTATGGTACATAGAGTGGACGGATTTGAGAGCATGTCCCAAGGTCTGGAGTTCAGAGATGATATCCTGAACGTCTTCCACACAAAGTTTGAACCCCTGAAAGGGGCATCCATTATGTTAGACTGAACATCCTGTATGAAGCCAGAGACCCGTAGATAGGAGTGGTGTCTCATACAGATGCCTACAGCCAACATCTGACTAGAGGCATCTATCGCATCATAGCAGCCCTGAGGAGGTAGGTACCGATGTCCAAGCCCATTTTGAGGGCCTGGAGGTTCTGCTGCTTAGAAGGGTCATCTGGAATGGCTGGGACTGCCTTCCTAGCCTGGTACCATAGGAGGTTCTGATACTGTACCATATGGGCCAAATAACTGATGTCCCAACTGGCCAGAGTGGCAGAGGCGAAGGCCCACTTGCCCATCTAGTCCAACTGAGGAGACTCCTTATCAGGAGGGAGGGAATTGAGGTGTTTTGGCCTTTTGGTTTAGTTGTGCAGTGCACCATATTGATGATGGCCAAATTGGCCTTGGGCTGTTCCCAAAAATCAGGGTCCTGTGTTTTCTGCAATTCTGCAGTTGCAGCAGTGGCCGAAGAAATCAGGGTTGGCCACAGAAATCAGTGCTTGCCTCAGAAATCAGGAAAACCAGCCACACAGTCACAGAAATGCTAGCTATGTTATGCGATCACACAAAGCAAGGGCATAGCTACTGATATGTTAAGTATGCCATGGCATTCATCCTCATTAGACGGGGCAGCAAACTGATGCCATCCACTACAAAGTCGAAAAGCTAGTGGCCACATGGCATCTTGGCTCATGCTGGCTCATTACATGACTCCATCCAGCCAGTATTGTGTGGGGTGGGGGACAGATGCAAGAGTAGCAGAGCTTGATTAGGTCCATGGCAGTTATGATTTGCTGCTGTGTAGGTGTAGATGTGGTTAGCTCAGCCATGTTAATTTTTCATGGTGAGGCTGCTCACAGTGCACGCTGAATCCTTGGAAGTTGAATTTGGAAGGATTAACTTGAAGCCGAGCAGTGGTCAAGAAGTGAGAAGACTCAGTGGTGCCCATGGAGGTGGAATCGATTTTGTTGTGGTGACACGTATCGGAGGAGAAGCTGACTGCAGAAACATAAGGCTGGCAGCAGACTGAGCAGACGACTCGGTCCCCACTGGTGTGCATTGATCACAGTTTTGATTTGTGGGCCGCAGATCTGTACCTGCAAGTGTGAGATTTAAACCTGCAGCCTAAGTGGTGGCATCAAGCTCAGTTCTTAAGGAGGGTCAAGTTGTCCAGCTGCAGCAGAGTTGGGGAACAGGGTATACTAAGACTGGAGTAAGCAGGTATGGAAAAAAAAATTGGAATGGAGAGTTTGATTGCTACTATACATAAGTGAAATCAGGGTCACTTACTGAAGAACACCACAACCCCCTGAGATGCGAGGAGAAGAGAACATGCTAACCAAGGTTACTCCAGCTTAACAAGAATGAGTTGCTTGCATTTTTTAGTGTGTTCCCCAAAAGAAAAATCAGGAGTCAACAAACCCTACAGACACTGCAAGTTACACCATCCTTCACTGTTATAGGAAGACAATTCTTTCCCCCCCTCCCCAACACACAGATTAGCACACTGCACTCAACATGTTTGTTGCAAGGCAGTTGGGGTATTCCTAGTTTAAAAAAAATAATCTAAAAGAATGTTGATCGAAATCAGAAAAAAATGACTTTTAAGTTGGAGTCTCTCTTTATAACTACTAAATGTAAATACAAACCATAAGAAATCCAAGCAGGGTTTGCCTTCTGTGTAGTTTTAGCAAAGTGCATATGTCCTCCTCTGATTATAGCCTAGGAGAACAGCAAAGGCCACCAACTTCCAGGAGAAGAACAGATGAGCCTTCACATTCGGGTTGGGAGGGAAAATTCATTAAAAGAGAACACTGATGCCCATGGCTGCGCCAGGTTTGGGTTATTGCAGTTTAATATTTGTGATAAGAAGACTACATACTGTTAAAATTACCTGCTGTTCCACTTTCAGCATAGCAGAGTGGCTGCATGAAGGCAGTCAAAGGGTTAACTAAGTCTTAATCCTTTTGAAGGTATGCAGTTTAACAGCAATTTATTTGCACAGAATGGCCGCAGAATCAGCACTTCTTCTGCCGCAGAAAATATGAGGTCCTGCCGCAAAATTTAGGTCCACGTTGCCACAGTAAACACGGGGCCCTGCTCAAAATACAGCTTGCCAGCCAGTGCATGGTAAAGTCTGTCAGTCTTTTTGGACACTGCTGGGACCATGTGAGGGTGGTTCCAAGCAGCCCTGGTAACATCCTCATAGGAGTCGATAATTGGGGGGGGGCACCAAAGGAGGAGTGTCAGGCTGACATAGATAGATCACTAGCTGACACCTTTCTGGGTCCTGTTCCTCTGTCTCCCATGCCATAGTGGCTTGAATGTGCCTCATGATGGCCATTAAAGCGGGATCATCTGGGGGGATTTGGGGATGTGACTTGGTGCCTCTTCCCTTTCTGAGGATTCTGGGCCTATGGAGGAAGACTCACGGCTGACACTCTCGTTGGCATTGTCTGTGTCATCATCCCCACTATCCTTAGGCTGACAATTGTCCAAGCAGCTGGCTGAACCAGCATCTGGCCTACCCCAGGGGTTACAAGGAGCACTAGGGCCTGGCCAAATAGGGGTTAGGGAAGTGGGGTCCAAACGAAGCCTTTGAGGGCGTGGCAGGGGTCAATCCTCTCGGGGCAGGGATCTGCATTTGCATGAAGGTCCACAAGGTCAAAATCAGACCATGGTAATCAAAGGGGAGAGGCGCTGGTCCCCCAGACATTGGGCAATTGTAGACCGGCACAAGTCCAAAAGGTGCCGGATATGGATAACTTGGCACAGGTCCCACTGGCACAGGGATGAGGAAGCAGGTGCCGGACCAGAAGATGTCAGTGTAGAGTACCCAGGCTGAGGTCCTAAAGGCACAGGTTGTGGTAGGAAAGGCACTGGTCCCACAGGAGCAGGTTGTGGTAGGACTGACAACAAGCCCATGTGCATCGGCTGAAGGGGGGCTGGCACAGGCACAGCGGACACTGGCTGTGGAAGGCCAGGCACAGGCCTGATGGGAGGGAGAGGCAGGGCCAGTGTGAGTCCTGCAGGCTGCAGTAGTGGGGGAACAGGTGCAGGCCCAGCAGTTGTCGGCTGAGACAAAGCCACAGGGGGATCCACAGGTGCCAGCTGTGGGGAGAGGAGTGCCGGAGTGGAGTACAATCCCCAGGCGAAGGCTGAGGAGAGACCAGTCACATGGAGGCACCAGCATCCTGCACCTGAGAAAAAGGAGCAGAACTGGCGGCGGTCCCAGAGGATCAGACCAGCATCGGTAATGCGGGTGTCAGGGGGCGACAGCATGGAGACTGGTGTCTGTCACATCTGCGCCAGCCAAAGAGGCTCTGGCTGAGCCATCTGACTGTGTGCCCATTGAGAATAAGGGCTGAAACAGCAGGGGCTGGGTAGCAGGATATGGAGTACCCTGACCCTAAGAGCCGCTGCCTGTGAGGGAGACTCAGGCGGGTGGCAGGGCCACCGGTAGCCCCGCAGAAGTTAGGGCATCCGGGGTTGAGTAGAAGAACCTTTGAGGGAAGAAGATCTTTTCGTGGTCGAGTGCTTCTTGTGCGGGGACCGCAAGTGGGAGGCAGACTGGGGACGATCCCAGTCCTTGTCCCTGTGCTTACATTTCCCAGTAGTTTTGTCCTGGGACTTCAAAGATGAAAACCCTGAGGACTGGACTGGTTAAATAGAGGAGCTCCTGGCCTGCAGCTCTCATTCCATTGAGGTGACCTTCTGCTTAAGGAGGTGGTTCTCCAGTATCTTCTGGTGACGTCTCCTGTGGCTAGGCTGAACTTCTGGCAGGTCTCATAGGCTAGGATGCCATGCTGTGGGCCTAGGCACAAGACACAGGCAGAATGGCCATCCTTGTCTGGGATCAGTTTGCTACAGGCTCACTTAGTGGAGCAGTTGGAAGATGATAAGGGTTCAGTTGAGAACACCAAAATTTTGATGTTAAACTTAGCAAAAATCAAAAAATAAAGCATGGTGAAATGCAGGAAAGTGGCAGTCGACTGTAGCTGCGGCAGTATTAGTGGTTCGACATGCATAGGTCAAAAGCAGGAAAGAACTGAAGATGATGTGGGGGCCACCTGCCTTTATAGGATTAGCTGATGTCAGGAGCTCACATCGGAGGTGGACGACCCCCCTTCTGGTAGACTGCTAGCCAGAAGGTCTCCGTGGGGTCCTAGCACCTGGTGGCTTAGTCCTACCGGTGATGGCCTGCAGCAAGAGATACACTTGAAGTAAGATCTTGCATTCTCCCGCACTAACCCCTCTGCAGTTCTTTGAAAGCTCTCCCGCATCACAGTTACCGTGCTGGCCCTGATGCACTCCCTCCTCACCTGAAATTAGGAGCCTCAGGCATTTCTGCTCGCTTGGCCCATATCTTTAATTGTTTTCTAGTCACAGGTATTTTACCTGCGCTCTGGAAGCATGCTACTGTTATCCCACTACACAAAGGTGGCCACATTGACTTTCCTGTGAACTACTGACCATTTTTCTACTCCCTAGTCCCTCTAAACTACTTGAGAGACTAGTAGCCAATCAGCTTTCTGACTACCTTTCACGTTCTTTTTCTCCAACTACCAATCTGGTTTTCATGCATCACATTCCACATCTACTTCCTTACTCAGACTTACTAACTTCATTTTTATGTTTGTGTAACCCCTAGATGGCGCTATCCCAGGGGCTACTATCCCTACCTGATTTGCCACTAACAGGTTGAGGGGCCTGGATCCGATGGCGGGTGCCTCCACCCAGAGGTCAGGGTTTGCAATAGTTAAACTAACTTGGTCACAGCCCTCTGGGACACTGCAACCACCCTTTCTTCCCACTAGTGGCCCACACAATATATCAGAATTACCTTCACAGTATGCACTTACCCCCAGGACTGGTTCAAGCACTGGGACCTCCTGTAAAATAAGATACAGTGCAACAATCACAGTACAATACTTTAACATAGACAAATACCTCAGGCAGTATAACTTTGCTGAAACAAGCAGCTCTGATTTATTTAGGGGATATAACAAGGACAGGGGGAATCAGGTTAATTAGCTTATCACTTTACTCATCTATTTATGGCTCTGTGCATAGGCCTATCCCTACCAGTTACTGTCCCTGGGTACCCAAGCCCTAGTGGCTAGTCCAAACCGTGGCAGCTGGTAGGGGCCCTTTCACACAGAGAAAAGAAAATTAGTTAAACAGTCAGTAGTACAGTAATTCCATTTGGATTCAATGTGGCAATTCAACGAGGAGCGACCCTGAATTAGTACTCACGACCTCCAAACAAGATAGGGTCCTTCAATGTCAGCAGGGCTACTCTTGAGCTCCACGAGACTCCTCACATTTCTATGGCAAACTGCAACAGGCAAAAGTCCTTTAATGGCAGCAGGATTCACTCGAGCTACAAGCCTCCTCACACATTTATATGGTAAACAGTCACAGGCAAAAGTCATTTAATGGCAGCAGGATTCACTTGAGCTACACAAGCCTCCTCACACATTTATATGGTAAAAGAAAGTACTATACCAGGCAGGCTGCTTCTCATCCCGATCGCAATTACTGCACAATACCCGGAGAACACACAGCAGATTCAGTTCCTGACAGACCGAGTGCACTAGCAATTTCTCCAGTCTTCTACAGGGTGAGCCTGGTTTCTACTCTTCAGATATCCTTTGATTCACTTCACAGGACGGATTCAGTCCTAACAAGCAGTTACACAAGCTGCAGACCGGAACTCTGGGCCTTATACACGCTTCCGACTAAAACTGCACACTGAAAAAGCACAGGGCTCCTTCCTCTTCACTGCCAGAGCTCAACTGAAACTCCAGCAGACAAAACCGGCACTTCCTTTGAGTTCCTCCAGTTCTTGGCTGGATTGGCTGTCACCACAATAGACTGCTCCTGTTGGTCCAAAAAGGCCAAGTCTAAACTACATCTCCCAGAGTCACTGCCCATACAATCCTCTTGTGGCTGGCTAAGATTATGAGTCCAAGTTCTGATTCGGCCCAAGGCACCATTTTAGAGCTACCTTAACTCACACTGATTGGTCCAGTTCAGCAGTTCAAAACTAGAATGGGGAACTAGGCAAACATAGTTCTGACTGCAAAGAAAGCAGGTTAGACAAACTGTAATTTCATTATTACTCTAAATGATTTCTAGCAAACAGTTACATCTTTCAGATAGGTTCCCTTTGCACTCCTAGTGACTGCAAAAATGGAGTGAATTGGCAGCAGTTCGAGTGGTACTCAAGCAGAGAAACACACAGTCCCCCCATATAAACTAATTATGTCTGCAAGCAGACAGCTCTTAAAGAGACAGTACCAGAGGCTCTAAAAACACTCACAGATAAATGGCTTAAATGCCAAACACCATTCAGGCTTGGAGCATTCAAGCAAGCTCCTGGAAGTCTTTTGGGAACCCCCATTTGCAGGGTTACACCCTTCCTGGCTTTGGGAAAGCTTGGATCGCGTCAAGCAAGTATAAGTTTCAACTGCAACCATATACATTTGCATTAGGCTCACACATATAATCATCAGTCAATATATCATTTTACCAGAACACATTTCTGAAACATTGCAGTACGTCACTCTTTACACAGTATTACACACACATTGTACCATAGCTCAAGTTATTACCTCTTGTACATGAAACCTGAAGAGAGGGGGCCCTATCAGTTACCTTGGGGCTGGACGGGGCAAGGGCACCATACTTAGAGGGCAAACACAAGTAACTTGAGTTAGCACTGATGCTCAGTTTGGGCAATGAGCTCGGGACACATACACTCCTTTATGGACAACATTGAGAGGCAAGTCCACAGGCCTCCCAAGGGAATCATAACTGAGGTGCACCACAGGCTTTACAGCTCGACCAGTCTTTCTAGGGGGAACTGTTACAGTCTCTGCACTCTGAGCCTCATTTTCAGCATTGTCCTCACTTGTCAGGGGAGTCTCCATGGGGTAGAGAGGCTAGAACTTGGGGCACTTTCAGCTCCAGGAGTTACAGTTTCTGAGTCCACAACATTTGGCTCGCATGGAGAGCTTTCGGACACTGGCAGTGGACTGTCAGGGCACTCAAAATACTCTTCTTGTTCTGGTGTATCACCAGTCTGCCCTAATCCATCATTTTCCTCCCTGAAAGCTCAAACAGTTCAACCATGCACAATGATTCCATTTCATCTGATCTGATGCTTTGCACTTCACTTCTGGGAGCATTGGCTCCAGGGACGAAGCTGGGCTTAGACAGTCCAGAAGGCCCAGCTTAGTCTCCAGTATTGACTAGGGGATTGCCCCAAAACAATTGACTCAGTTCGTAAGAAGGATAGTATTCAAAGTCACTTCTCACTTTCTTCTGATATGGACTGACAGTCATGCTCAACTGGGACTTGTGGAGGGAACACTTTAACTCTGCTTCTGTAGGTGCAGACTTTCTTGATCTTTTCTTAGCAGCAGCTCTAGTCACTGGTCCAGAGGGGCATCTTCTGGGGTTCAGACTCAATCAAGATTTGTCCAATGGGCAGTAAATGATTTCTATGCATTGTTTTACATCTTTTGAATTACTCTCAGGCCTTACTTTGTACACTGGCAGATCATCTAGCTTGCCACTACAATGTGAGGGAGATGGTGCCATCTGTCAGCAATCTTGTGTTTGCCATGCAGTCCCAGATTTCTTAGCAATACCCGATCTCCCTCCTGGAGTTCCTCGTGCTTTCACCTTTTATCATACCTTTCTTTGTTGGCCAGATTTCTTTTGGCAGCCATGGTTTGAGCCAGTTGGTATGCATGAGTTAGCTGGGCCTTTAACTTTGCACATACTGTAAATAGTTGTCAGCTTGAACCCCATCAGAGAGACCCCAAACACACATCTACCGTAGTCGAGCTTCTCTTCCAAACATCAGGCGTGTAGGGGAGAACCCAGTGGCATCACTTTTGGTGCAGTTATAAGCATGTACCAGGGTGCTAATTTGTTGGCTCCATCTAGGCTTGTCCTTTGGGTGTAGGGTGCCTAGCATATCTAGCAAAGTGCGTGTTGAAACGCTCAGGCTGTGGGTCCCCTGGGGGTGGTAAGGAGTGGTTCTGGATCTGCACTCCCACAGAGAAAGCATCTCTTTGATCAGACGACTCTCAAAGTCTCTCCTTGATCAGAATGGATTCTTTGTGGAGCCCCATAGTGAACAAAAAGTTTTCTACAAGTACTTTGGCCACAGTGGATGCTTTCTGGTCTTTGGTGGGAAAGCTTGGGCATATCTCGAGAAATGGTCAGTGACCACCAGCACATTACTGATATTTCTTTGATCTGACTCCAAACTCATAAAATCAATACAGACCAGCTCCATGGGTGCACTGGTGGTGATGTTAACAGGGGGCAGCCCTCTGGGGCAAAGCTTTCTCTGTAAGCAGCGACTACAAGTTTGAATGTGTTGCTCCACATCAGCCCCCATCTTAGGCCAATAGAATCTGGATCTCACCAAGTCAAGTGTTCTGTCTATACCAAGGTGCCCCATGTGGTTGTGCAAGGACCTCAGTACTGAGTCTCGAAAGGCAGTGGGCAGCACTAGTTGTTGTTTGTCTACTTGTCCCCCTCTGTCTACTGTTTCTCTGTACAACAGTGTATTGATCAGTTTCAACTTAGTACCTTCTTTGTATAACAGTGCAGTTCTCAAATCAGTGGAGCGTAATTTGGACACATCTTTTCCTGCATAGAGGGCTTCTAAAGCTGATTTGATCATGGGATCGCGGGATTGAGCCCGCCGAATACTGTCATTGTCCAGCTGAGGCAGTGCACCAATGTCTATTGCAGAAAAGTGGCAATAAGCAGCAGGTATGCAATTCTCAGAGGGTCCCAAGAAATCCACCATGCAGTCCACTGCGTCCATGGACATTTGTTCCTCCCTGTCAAACTTCCGGCAGAGTGCCCGAATGTCAGGTTCTGCCAATCTGACCCAATCATTCTGGGGAACAGGCCTCCGGGAGAGAGCATCAGCATCTATGTGGTTCAGACCTGCTCAGTATTCGAGAGCATAGTCGTATGTAGATAATGCAGAAAGCCACCTATGGCCAGTGGCATCCAACTTAGCTGAGGTCTGCACATAGGTCAAAGGTTATTGTCAGTTTTTACTAGTATTTTAGCCCCATACAAGTACTCATGGAATTGGTCAACAATAGCCCACTTCAAAGCTAGGAACTCTAACTTATGTACAGGATAGTTCTTTTCGGATGGGGTCAGGCTTCTACTGGCAAAGGCCACTGGTCTCAGGCCATTCTCGTGCTCTTGGTACAACACAGCCCCAACCCTTGCAAGCTAGCATCAGTGTGCAGGACGTAAGGTTTTCTTGGATCGGCATAGGCCAGCACTGGAGCATGGGTAAGTTGATATATGATCTCATGAAAAGCAGTCTCACAATCAGGAGTCCAGCTGGCCCCAAATACTCACCGGACGAAAATACACTCTTTCAGATCTTGAGGCACGCTGACTTTGGTATTTTTTGGGTTGAGGATACCCTTGAGTAAGGTTAAGTAAAGGGCGGATCACTCTTGAATAGTCCTTGATGAAACGCCGATAATAACCACAGAATCCCAGGAATCTTTGCAGTTCTTTAGATTTTTGGGCTGTGGCCAGGTGGTCAAGGCCTCAACTTTACTTGGGTCGGTCTCTATTCCTCGGTGGATACTATGTGTCCCACATACTTTACTGATGTTTGAAAGAATTGACACTTATCAATGGACAGTTTAAGGCCAAAGTCCTCCAGTCGGTCCAATACCTTAAATAATCTGTCTCATGTTCCTCCAGTGAGCTGCCAAACACAATAACATCATCTAGGTATATCAGGCACTCTAGTAAGTTCATGTCCCCACTGCACGCTCCATCAATCGTTGAAAGTGGCTGGGGCACCTGAAATCCCTTGAGGCATCCTCATGAATTCATAGAAGCCAAGCGGACAGATAAAGGCTGTCTTCTCACGGTCCTCTGGGGCCATCGGGATCTGGTAGTACCCACTGCGGAGATCCAACTACAGAGAACCACTTGCTCGCTTAGGCAGTCCAAAGCATCCTGAATGCGGGCATTGTGTACTGATCAGGATAGTCCGCCGTTTAAGGTGCGATAATCTACGCATCCTTACTGTCCCATTCTTTTTCCTCACTACCACAATGGGGAAGCATAAGGGCTTCTGATTCTTGTATTACACCAGCAGCTAACATCTCTTGCAGATGCCATCTCACATCATCTATGTCAGCAGGTGCCAGGTGTCGAGACCTCTCACGAAATGGTCTTTTCGTCATGCAGCCGATATTGTGCTCAGCTCCTTGCACGCATCCTACGTCCCATTCCTTTAAAGAAAACACCTGGTCTCTCTGGGCAAGCTTTCACTGATCCTCACTTTCCATTCAGCTGGCAGCGGGAGTCGCTGAAATCAAACAAGTGAGGCGTTACTCTGTCATTCTTCCTTGAACTCTTGCTGCTGGGTAGCACTGCAGTGTCTGCACAATGCACATTAGCCAGGATGCAACCTCTTATTTACTCAATGTTCTTTCAGACACATTATGAACTTGGACCATTACCCTTCTGGCATAAGCATGGGCTCTAGCGGGCAAAATACTAGGTTGACCAGCAGTCCCTCTGGCAATTTTCCATCGCCTGTGCATCCAACATTAATATTTTATTCTTAACATCCTTTCTGATACAGACCTCTCCCTGTAAGGTACACTGGGCATTTGGCACCAGGATCAGAGACTCAGGATCCTTCTTCCATACAATTCTGACCGGTTCCTCTGGTTCTATTTTTTCAGCATCTCTGTGCCTCATAGGCCTTCTTAATTAAAGCCGAACCTTAAAGCTTCTACTAGTCTTTGACCCCTGTTTTCATAACACAACTGTGCCAGCCTTCCTAACATATGAGCATTTGTTCCAATCAACAAAGGGACACCATCATACAGTCCAGTGGGGAACACACTAAGGCTAGGTCTCTACTTGTTCGGCCACTCCAGCCACGGAGGTGGGAAAGACAGCCAAATTCGGATATACCGGAATAGGGTAGGCCTTCTCACTTAACCCCTATACATGCAGTCCTTCTAATGGTTGTAAGGGTACATTTGACAAATGCTTGATACCAATCCTGGAACATAATTGTCACTGGGGAGCCACTGTCTCATACAGCTCTTGTAGACACTCCATTCACCTTTACAGTGGTCTCCATGGAGGGACCCACTATTCTGGACCAGTCTGAGAGGCGGTAGGGGCCTGGGCAACTGACCTTGCCACAAAAGGATGTGAGTTAGCATTTTGGTGCCCTCACTGGGATCATTTTGTGCACCTCTTAACCACTGATTTGTTCTCCAAGCTCTCCTTGTAGCCTATATGCAACTTTTGTCACTGTCTTTGGGGACCAGCATTCCCTTTTCATGTGCCCATCCTTCCCACAATTATAGCAAACATACTTTCTGGAGTTTGAGCTGGCCGAGGCGCCACACTGGGAGCCAGGGCGGGGTATTACTAACTGGAAACCTTGGTGCCATCTCTGTCTGCGGCGTGATAAGCATTTGGAGACATCTCGTCAGTTTCTCCACTTCCATGGTCAAGGAATTGAGTTTGGAGCTGTTATCAGCTGGAGATACATGGTGGTACCTCCCCATAGCAGATGCAGTCGGATATAGGTCGGGGCCCGTACTTGCAGGCGTAGCCTTTTATAAAGGACTGTTTTGAATTCTGGATCTCTCTCAACAGTTCGCCTCCATTGTGGCATATCTTTTCCTTGTCAGAGCACTCATTGACTGCCAACCTCTGCCCTGAACTTCACTTGATGGGTCACCTCAGTCACTCGGGTCGAAGCTGCAGCTATTGGTGCAGGTCCCTCCCGAGGTCGCTCTTTTCTCAACTCCTCAATTTCTCTCATTAACTCATCATAGGAGGGTGGGGATTCCAGTCGATTTGCCAGGCGAACTGAAGCAACAGCAGTTCTGAGAAGGGGGCAGACTTAAGGATCCTGTCCAGCCTGGTTCGGTCCAGTTCAATCGCTGGCAAACTACCTTTCTGAGGCATTCTTGCAACAATTTTTCCAGCCGAGATACATACACAGACAAAACTCCCTTGGTACTGTTGTGCATTTCTTACTCTCCACCACAGGTCCTCATCAGAATCTGGGCTCCACACACATTCTCCAAGGCCTCAAGATAGGCCTGCAGTCACTTCAGGGTTACTGGCCTGTTTAGCACGGATGGTAGCTAGGCAGGACCTCGGAGGCTCTCACTAACCCTCTTCGCTGGCTTCGAGCATTGCCATTCTAGCACTTGGGGAGCAACATAGTCTATCCAGGTCTCCCAGTCATCCTCCCTTGGGGGTGGGGAGGTGCCGAGAAGATCCTCAACCTTCGGTAAGAGTCGTGACTAATGGCAGGTGCAGAAATAGGAGTCTGCATTGGTTCAGCCACCATTACGGGTACTGGAGCGGGAGAGGGTGTTGGGGAGGAACACCCCAGGTGGCAAGAATAGTTTCTTCAAGTCCTCCACAGTTTTCCTTCCCCAGCAACCATTTAGCAAATTTCTCCTCAAAAAGTTTCAGACAGTGGTGGGGCTCATTCCCCGGGTCTTACTGTCCTTAGTTATCACTCTCCAGGCAGTGAGGGCCTCTGGGGTAATGGTCTGTGGCACTTTGAGCTATCTATGGGATCCTTAAACTCTACTAGGGCCAGGAAAGTGTGGGTGAGCAGATTAGCATGTCGACCCACCACCACAGGGTTTTGTAAACCTTCCACCTTGGAAAGTACTCCTGTACAGTGTCCGTATTGATACCCAGGGGATGTCCAGGATAAGCTAGCATTTGGGGGTCGATCTCTCCCCAGTACACCACTCCACCAGCCGGTGCACAGCCACTTCTGTCGGGTACCCATTTTTTTCTTAACAGTGGTTCGCAATATGGCCACTAGAGGACACACAATCCCAGCGGTGAGCCTCCAAGATGTAACCCCTAGATGGCGCTTATCCCAGGGGCTACTACCTGCCTGATTTGCCACTAACAGGTTGAGGGGCCTGGATCTGATGGCGGGTGCCTCCACCCAGAGGTCAGGGTTTGCAATAATTAAACTAACTTGGTCACAGCCCTCTGGGACACTGCAACCACCCTTTCTTCCCACTAGTGGCCCACACAATATATCAGAATTACCTTCACAGTATGCACTTACCCCAGGACTGGTTCAGGCACTGGGACCTCCTGTAAAATAAGATACAGTGCAACAATCACAGTACAATACTTTAACATAGACAAATACCTCAGGCAGTATAACTTTGCTGAAACAAGCAGCTCTGATTTATTTAGGGGATATAACAAGGACGGGGGAATCAGGTTAATTAGCTTATCACTTTACTCATCTACCTGTGGCTCTGTGCACAGGCCTATCCCTACCAGTTACTGTCCCTGGGTACCCAAGCCCTAGTGGCTAGTCCAAACCGTGGCAGCTGGTAGGGGCCCTTTCACACAGAGAAAAGAAAATTAGTTAAACAGTCAGTAGTACAGTAATTCCATTTGGATTCAATGTGGCAATTCAACAGGGAGCACCCTGAATTAGTACTCACGACCTCCAAACAAGATAGGGTCCTTCAATGTCAGCAGGGCTACTCTTGAGCTCCACGAGACTCCTCACACATTTATATGGCAAACTGCAACAGGCAAAAGTCCTTTAATGGCAGCAGGATTCACTGAGCTACACAAGCCTCCTCACACATTTATATGGTAAACAGTCACAGGCAAAAGTCCTTTAATGGCAGCAGGATTCACTTGAGCTACGCAAGCCTCCTCACACATTTATATGGTAAAAAGAAAGTACTATACCAGGCAGGCTGCTTCTCTATCCCGATCGCAATTACTGCACAATACCCAGGAGAACACACAGCAGATTCAGTTCCTGACAGACCGAGTGCAATTCAGCAATTTCTCCAGTCTTCTACAGGGTGAGCCTGGTTTCTACTCTTCAGATATCCTTTGATTCTCTTCACAGGACGGATTCGGTCCTAACAAGCAGTTACACAAGCTGCAGACTGGAACTCTGGGCCTTACACACGTTTCCCGACTAAAACTGCACACTGAAAAAGCACAGGGCTCCTTCCCTCTTCACTGCCAGAGCTCAACTGAAACTCCAGCAGACAAAACCGGGCATTTCCTTTGAGTTCCTCCCAGTTCTTGGCTGGATTGGCTGTCACTCACAATAGACTGCTCCTGTTGGTCCAAAAAGGCGCCGAAGTCTAAACTACATCTCCCAGAGTCACTGCCCATACAATCCTCTTGTGGCTGGCTCAGATTATGAGTCCAAGTTCTGATTCGTCCAAGGCACCATTTTAGAGCTACCTTAACCCACACTGATTGGTCCAGTTCAGCAGTTCAAAACTAGAATGTGGAACTAGGCAAACACAGTTCTGACTGCAAAGAAAGCAGGTTAGACAAACTGTAATTTCATTATTACTCTAAATGATTTCTGGCAAACAGTTACATCTTTCAGATAGGTTCCCTTTGCACTCTAGTGACTGCAAAATGGAGTGAATTGGCAGCAGTTCGAGTGGTACTCAAGCAGAGAAACACACAGTCCCCATATAACTAATTATGTCTGCAAGCAGACAGCTCTTAAAGAGACAGTACCAGAGGCTCTAAAACACTCACAGATAAATGGCTTAAACGCCAAACACCATTCAGGCTTGGAGCATTCAAGCAAGTTCCTGAAGTCTTTGGGAACCCCATTTGCAGGGGTTACATTTGCTTGCACGCATGTGCAAGAAACAAAGTGCCATCATTGAGAGTTTCGGAGGGTGTCACCCCTTCCATTCAGTCAGTGTGTTGGCAGGCTGGGCCCCAGTCCGCCATCGCATGCTGGAGCTCGTGACAGCTCCAAAATGCAGTGGCGCATAGTTGAAAGGGGGAGCTACACTTGAGTGAGCAGCGATCAGATATCGCCTGCTCCATGCGCAGCCCCCACACACACACACACACACACGCACACACACACACACATACACACACACGCATACTGCGTGCTGCCCCCCCACACACTGTATAGCGGACGGGGTGCCTAATCCCCATCAGCTGTGCTGCACTCCCCAAAGTTTTCCACATGCCATGCTGGGTGCCCACCCCAGCGGCAGTGAGATCGACAGCCGACGGGGTGCCCAATCTCCGCGGCTCCACTATCCTCCCCGAGAGTACTGGGTGTCACTCTGGGAGCCCACCCCAGCATGGCAAAGTTATATGGCCGACGGGTGCCCAATCCCCGTCGGCTCCACGCCCCACACCCCAACCAGCTGTCCTTGAGCAACACTGGGAGCCCACCCCAGCATGGCAAACATCCCGCGTCGTCATTTAAAAAAATCCTGTAAAGCAAAAACAGTCCCATGCAGTCTCCCTGCCCCCCACAACCCGCACCCACCCACTGCGCCCCTGCCTCCCCACCCCACCTCACCCCATACTTACCTCTGAGTCTGTCGTGACGCTCATCAGTGTACTAGGAACACGCCTGCACTCTTCAAAGGCGCATCGCGAACTGAGGAAATGCCGCGTAAGCTGTATAATGGATAGATAGGTTTTTTCAACTTTATTGATCTTGTAAGATTTTTTGAGTTTTGCACCAAATTTTCAACATGGGGTTTTGGGACCCCTTCTCATGAATGTTGTCATTGTCATAGCATTACTTCGGGCTCAGGGGTGATTTTGCAGCCACTGCGCCAAATCACCTTTCCGGAATGATTAATCTAAACGACACTGCCAGTGTTCATAAGGTGGCTCTCAAGAAGCCTATTTTGAAAATTTGGTGGAAAAATTCAAAAATGACTGTTTTATTTAGCGTGTTGCGCAGTTCCTACGCACGCCAGTAAGTTTGCGAATTTTCAATATTTTCACTCCAGATTTTCAACATTGCCATTTTACCACACCTTCTTATGAGTAGTACAGCTGTCATTTTTCACATCTCACCCAAAACGTGTTTCCACCCATGTAGCGCACAATGGCGCAGTCGGTGTGCGAAATCAATGTACAGGACAAATTAAGAAAATCACAGTGACACTGTTCATGAGCAGAGGTCTTAAAATGGCTATGTTGAAAATTTGGTGAAAAAAATCCTAAAAATGACTGTTTTTCTGGCGTCGTTAGCAGTTTCTCATGCTCGTAAGTTCGCAATTTTAATATTTTCATCCAGATTTTCAACATTCATTTTACCACACCTCCTTATGAGCAGTACGGCTGTCATTTTTCACATCTTGCCCAAAATATGTTTCCGCCCATGTAGAGCACAATGGCGCAGTCGATTGCGAAATCAATGTATGGGACACATTAAGAAAATCACAGTGACACTGTTCATGAGCAGAGGTCTTAAAATGGCTATGTTGAAAATTTGGTGAAAAATTACAAAATGACTGATTTTCGAGCGTGCGTTGCGCAGTTCCTATGCGTGCTCGTAAGTTTGCAAATTTAATATTTTCTCTAGATTTTCAACATTGCCATTTTATTACACTTCCTTATGAACAGTACAGCTGCCATTTTTCATATGTCGCCCAAAATGTGTTTTCGCACATGTAGCGCACAATTTTGCTGTTGGTGTGCGAAAGCAATGTTTGAGACAGATTAAGAAAATCACAGTTACACTGTTCATGAGCAGAGGTCTTAAAATGGCTATGTTGAAAATTTGGTGACAAAAGTCCGTAAAATGACTGTGTTACGAGTGAGCATCGCGCAGTTTTCACGCACTCTCATAAGTTCATGAATTTGTAATATTTTCAGTCCAGATTTTCACCAGTGGCATTTTTCCACACTTCCTTATAAACAGTACAGCTGTCATTTTTCACAACATGGCCGAAGTGTGTTTTCACACTTTCAGCGCAGAGATGCATGGTCGCTGTGGGAAATCATTGTTCGGGACAGATAAAGAAAATCACAGTGACACTGTTCATGATCGGAGGCACCAAAATGCCTGAGTTGACAATCTGCTGTAAAATCCCAACCTAATTATATTACGGGTGTGCGTTGCTACAGTTTCTATGTATGCTCGTGACTCACCAGTTGTTTTAATATTTTTACTGCAGATTTGCAACATTGCCATTTTTACACCTCCCCATGAACAGTACAGCTGTAATTTTTACATCCTGTTCGAATGTTTTGCACCTGTGGTGCTAAATCCCGTAGTCGCTGTGCATATGCAGCTTTGGCTACAAACTGATATTCCCCTGTTCATGAGGTGGGGTCACAAAAACATGTTGAAAATTTGGATGAAAATACCAACGAATGCCTGAGGTATTAAGGTTTCCAACCATAGCGCCAACCCTGTAGAGAATGACAGGCATCAGGGTGTGACTTGGAATTCTTGCCTGTAATGTTCATACCATTCCACACCCTGCAGCCAGTGAGAGGCATCGGTATGCCTTGGACTCTTCGGCCCCAAAGTTCACCCTATTCTCCTCATATCGCACCCATCTCACTGTATTTCCTAATGGAATGGGTGCGATAAGGGCCAAAGACCCTGGAACACCGTGACACTTGTCAGTGTCTGCAGGGTGGGTGGTGAAATGGCGGCCGTTATGCCTGACGAACCAAAGGCACACCCCAATGCCTGTCAGTCTCTGCAGGGTCGTGGTGGGGTTGGCTTCAGTTCAATACTTCACTGCCATTCCTATTACGCAGCTCTGTAACTTCTACACTACCACTGCCAATGCCAGCAAGCAAACATTCGGCATTGACAAATGCTTGTTTCTAACAGTGATGTGGGCCTTCAGACTGGTGTTTTCTTTGATTTGGCCAAATCATTTGACACCATGGATCTCTGTCTCTTACTAAGCAAACTCACTGTCTCTGGTCTCGTCTGCTCCCCTCTCTCGTGGTTCGCTTCCTACCTTTCAAACCATACTCATTCTGTCCTTACTGGCTCAACTTTATCCAATCTCAGACAAATCTCTTCCGAGGTACAGCAAGGCTCTGTTCTAGGGCCACTCCTAGTTACCATTTATTTTACCATTTTATCAATGGTCTCCAGCTTTAGCCAGCCCATTGGTGCAGAGGGCTGAGGCACCTTGAGTGCCGTACTTCTCCTACACCAGCTTGGGCTCAGGAGTGATCTTGGGCTGCCAGGAGTCAGCCAGGATGGGGGGGGCTGGGAGTGGATTAAGCAGCTGCTTGACAGCTCTCCTCTCCTGGATTGGGGAGGCAAGTCTTCCCAGCTCTTGGCTGCCACCGAGTGGAGGCTCAGTGGCAGTGCCAAGCAACTAGGGGGCTGGGGCTAGACCATGGTGGGTGGGTGGCATGGGGTCGCCAGATCCGGTGTGCATGTGCACCTTCTCGCACATGTGACTGTGTTGCCAAGGCTCCAGGGAGTCAGGGAGGGAGGGAGGAAAAAAAATGGAAAAACCATGCCCCCCCCCCCACTGCCGTATGTGACAGCCCACTGAGAACTCTCAGGTCCTGCACCATGAAGATCCCTGCTGGCATGATGGCAGGGGGAGCAACAGACAGGACTGGGAGACCCGTGGATCACTACAGCCACTCTGAGAGCCGAGTGCCTTGTGACAATACCGAACATAGAAAAGCATGGAGTCACGGCACACCTGTTCCCACAAAATAGCCACACAACAACAGCTTCTTAGTTTGTTGATTTTATTATAGATGCCAGACTTCCACGGACAAAGACAGCAATTCAGGGCAGAAAACCCTCCTGATGGTGTTTTGCCTTTCGGCGCTATCAAAGGATACGGCCAGTTAGGGTAACATTCCTTGAATAGCTCTCCCACTCATACACACACCTGTGATTAATAACAACGTCAACCAATTACAATTATAAAATGTGTCAAAAAAATACCCTAGTACCCACAAGTATAAAAGGATTCATTACCAAGATACATATAGAAGTGCCTAAAACACATTAAAGTAAAAAGCTTACTGTTGCTCTTGTCACTTAAAATTGGCACATACATGTATATTATAGGGAGCTTTTCATCAAGCTACAAGGGGATTGTAAACACTTGTCTGTAAACTTACTACCTCAAAACTCATTTTCCAAACTGGAAAAATATCCCCTAACATGTGGAAAAGTACAACCCCAAAGTAGGAAAATGGGGAGGAGCAGAAATGAGTCACAGGTCGGAATCACTCGATTATGTCATGGTTTCTCTTTTGGAGGCTTTCCATTCAGCATCCAGGAGTTAAGGGGTACAAAAGCAGTCCATTCAGGACTGTGTAAGGAACCTGAAAGATACATCCTATCGACAGAATTAGACATAGTAACCACACATTTCAATGAAACGTTTGCATTTTTCTCATTTTTTACATTTTACCTATCTACCAGAAAAGGGACCATTTTTATTCATACTAGCTCTCAACTAATAGATCCAAAAAGCTTCCCGTTTATTTAAATACAATTCTCTGTTACCACCCCAGGGCCTGTTTTTATATGCTCAAGTTCAATGAATTTAACTGTGTTTCACACTTCTGTTTGCATTCTGGGTATGCATAGTTAGTGCAGATTCCAAATTTCCATTTTTCATTGCTCGAACATGTTCCCCATGTCTTTCTTTGAATTTTCTCTTTGTACGGCCTACATAATAAACCTCACAGGTACAATAAGACATACAAACTGCAAATGTAGAGTCACAATTAATAAATTGTAGAGTTTCCATTTTTCCTTTTGTGAGAAGATTCTGGAATTCTTTACATTCATTCACATACTCACAGTACTTACATCTGACATATCTTTTGCTACCCTTAGGTAAAGGTGGCATCCAACTCCTGGCTCTAGTAATAGGCTGTACAGAGTGTACCAGCTGGTCTTTAAGATCCTTGGCCCTCTTGTACGGTACACGGGGTGGTGTCTTAGATGTCTCCCTGAGTCTAGGATCACTCCCCAGGACATACCAATGTTTCTGTATTATTTCTCTGATCTTCCATGCCCTCACACTATAAGTTGTTACAAAGTTTATCTGACTTCCTCCTGATTGATCCAACTCCACGTTATTCTTTTTTGCCAACAGGGAATCCCTACTCCTGGCCTCACCATTTTCTTTGGCATTGTTAATACATGTAGCTGAGTACCCCCTCTGTAAGAATCTTTTTTTTTAATTTTCTTTATCCACCTCACACAACCCTGGACTCTCTCAGATGGGGGCACACAGATTACTTCCATCCTGTCCCATCTGAAACTCAGTCCTGACTCTCAGTTGGCCCAACTCCTCCATTTTTCCAGGCATCCACACCTCACCCTGAGTCACCCTACATGTGGACATCCAGGACCAAGGGAGCTCCAAGGTGAGCCAGCACACTCAACTTCTGGGCATGGGGGTAGCTCTCGGACCCCATTGTCGCCTACCAGGGTCGGGTCCATTTTCCTTATTCCGGTTTCCCCTCTGGTGCCTTTGGCGTGCAATGGGCTCCAGCACATTGCATGCATACTCCTGCACACACCTATAGGACATCCTGCCAAGGCACCTCCCTGCGATGCTGCAGGCTTGCTCTGTTGTGGTGCACCCAGCCTCCGCTAGGAGCCACCAGAGCGCAGCCAGCTAGAATCCCCTCCCCAGGAAAGGAGAGCAGTCCCACAGATGCTGGATCCTTTTCCCAACCCTGCCAACCCTCGACAACCCAGGTTCGCCAACCCAGGTCTCAGTGTGGCGCGAGTTGTATGTCCCAGCTGCTTTCAACCCTTAGCGCCACTGGGCCGCCAAGTAAGAATCTTCTTCCAGTACTCTTGACTGATTATTAATTTTGCTGCATCACTACAATTTCTCTTTACACGACAGTACTGGCTCCTCTATCATATGGTAAGGGTGGCAGCTGCTGGCAAGTAGTACAATGTTACAATCAGCAGGTTTCCTGTAGAGTGTGGAGCTCATCCTACCCCCCACATTTTTGTGGATCTTTTTATCTAGAAAAGTAACCTTCTCACTGCTGACATTACATGTAAATCTCAGGTTCTCATTACTGCTGTGTAGGTACCACATGATCTCATCCAGTTCTGTACAGCTGCCATCCCAGACCATGAATATGTCGTCAACATATCGTTTCCACAACTTCGTATGATGAAAAAAGGATTTCACACTAATATGAGTGTTAGAAAACATTGCATTCTCCTTTATGGATACATTCTCCAATCAGGAAAAGAGGAGAGCTAAGGAGGTGAGTTTTGCCCCTAATTAAGCCAATTTCTATGTAGGGCATTGGGAAGAAGCCTACATATGGGACCACAGAGTGAACCCCTTTTTTCGTCATATGAAGTTGTAAAAACTATATATTACCAACATATTCATGGTGTGGGATAGCAGCTGTACAGAACTGGATGAACTGGATGAGTTCATGCGGTACCTACACAGTAGTAATGAGAACTCCCCCACTCCCCTCATAGTCGAAATAGAGAAATCAGTGGGAACCATAGGACATTTATCTTTCAGTCTGAATAGCATAATCATGTATTCTGAGTAGACTGAACTGCAAAATGTAGCCTGCAGTCTGTTAGGTTGTTCAGTCTTCCAGCACTAAAACCCTGCTGGGTTGCAACATGTTTTAAACCTGATCAAACATGTTTCAAACTAATTTTAAGTACGCATTAAGGCATGAGAAAGGAGGCATTTACAAGGAATTAATGCATGGTTGGAGGAGTTGGTGCATAAGGCCGAAGGTCGAGTGCTCCAACCACCCAACCATGCATTAATTCCTTGGAAATGCCTCCTTTCGAGTGCCTTAATGCACTTGTAACATGGATTTCTAAATAAGAGACAATCCTAGTAATTCCGATACAGCTATTATATAAATAAAATGAGGCAACTGTGTAAGTTTTCCTGCATCTTTATATGAAAACCTTTTTTTTTTTTTTTTTGCAGGATGACACATGTTGTTTATAAATCAATACATTTGTACATACTTGCTAATAAACTTTTAATTTTTTTAAACTACTATGGTTTCATTTCTTGAGCTTTTTATAAGTTATCGCTGAATCTTTGGTTTTTTTACACGGTACAACATTTTTTATTCAACTCGTTTTACCATGTGTAACAAATTCATTACAATACGCATTGTGGGATCTACTGGTGATTTGCATAATGCTGCATGATCATGAACAATGTAGAAATAACGATTATGGCCTACAAAACACTAACATAACATTAACACTTGTTAACTTGTAAATTACTACTAAAATCACTAGCAAGCATACATTTTCAGTCTGTGTTGCTGTTATCTCCATCTTGATCACTTTTCTCTTATGAGCAGTTCGAGATGGAAGTTCTGCACCGGAAATGATTTGCCTCCAAATGCGTGATAGTAGAAATTTACCGACCCGTTGATTCTAAATCTAGAGATCTGAAATAAGTGATTTGAATAGTTCTCATGTCCTGTATTCCTTGGTGCACTGCTTGCACTCTGGCTAGTGTTCGTTTCTTTATTGTATGTGGTTTGTGTCCACTTTTGTGGTTGATTTGGATACTGTTCAACCGTGCATATCTAAGGAATTAATGCACGTTTGAAAACCAGTCATGTGGTGCCTTTTATTCAATTAATTGTGTTGCTTTCTGTGTCTTTATTTATGCCATGTTACAAACATGTTTATGGAACATGTCAGTGGCTAAGCAGATTGCACACTCGCCTCTGAGGCTGGAAGATCAGAAGGCTGTGGGTTCTATCCCCACACCACGCCCTTGGGTTAAATCCCAATACTGACACGTGGTGCAGCATGAGGAGGGTGCTGCACTCCTGAGGAGCCATCTTTCAGATGAGATGTTAATCTGAGGTCCTATCTGCCTGTTCTGGTGCTAGTTCAGGTGGATGTTAAAGATCCCATGGCACTTCTTGAAAAGAGTAGGGGTGTTTATTAGGGAAAGATAATCATACAAACAAATATATCACCAAAGTACACATGAAGAAACATCAGATAAAAATGAAACCCAAAAAAATCCAAATACAAGTTCTAAACAAGTGAAACATAACAGTTTAATCATAAAAGAAAAACAAACAAAACCCTCAAAAACTAAACAATTTCTAATAGAAATAAAAAAAAAATAAAAGGGTTGAGTCACCCAGTAACACAAAATTAAAGTAAGGCAACAAAGAAAGATGTCCCTTAAACAACTGGAGAAAATTACCTCTAAAATTTTTCAAGCAAAATACATTCATCATATTAGAAAAACGGGGAAAAAAAGTGAAATCAAGTAACTAGAACATCAGAGTTAGTATCCATGAAAGATTCCTCCATTTTGCTCAAAGACTCAATTCCTGCTTACTTTTGAATTCATTCCAGTAAACCCTTTTAAGATCTGAAAGAATTTTGTTTCCCAATGCCTGATAATCTAAATCCTTCTGTTGTAAAGCATATCGGCATCTGGAGTTCCAGATATGCCACCGAATAACTGCAAAAATCACCTGCAGAATACTAACATCCCACACTCCCCATGCTGATCCAGAGGCTCTATAAATAAAACCTCGTAACTCAAGGTTTTAAAAAAAGATGCTGGCCATAAAGCAGCTGTAAAAGCCCCAAAACCTGATATTTAAGAACAGGTGAAGAAAAGATGCTGCATGGATTCTAGCTGCTGTGCACATTGTGGCCTGCTGCACATTCTGTCTATCACCTGTTTGTGCTTGTGGTTCTCTCTTACGTTCAGCCTCTCAAGACAACAGAGTCAATGGAAATCCCAGACATGAGGGATTCTTTTATTTCATAGTAAAGTCTGCAGTGAAGACTCAAGGGCAGGTGGGCATTTAACAAAGACAGCAGAGGCAGTATAATAGCTCATAATAATGTGGTTATATAAAGGTTTTCTATGTCCACATAAAACCATTCTACTAGAGATGTGCCATGCCTTTAATTTCAAAAACTACTGCCAGACATACGGTGATGCCTGACCCTGTGGCTCCCATGCCTCTTAATTGGCCCAAATCCCACCACCTGAACCAAGGACAAGAAGAAGTAAAAAACAATGGAGTCCAACATTTCCCTGTGTGAAACAGCAGTGGTTTGAGGTTCATTATTATAAAAATGGAATAAAAAAAAACAGGAGGTTTATCATCTTCCCTAAACCCCCCGGTCAATCAGTAGGTAAAGGACATTCTGCTTGATAGGGTTCAAGTGGCTGCCCCAAACTGCCTGAAAGAAAACACTGTAAAGCAAGGTTTCAAAGGGTTTAGGAGGTGGAAAAATATAATATAAATACAAAAAAAGGGGAATCAAGAAGATTTTAATTAAATAAATTCTTTTTTTTTTTTTATCCATTTTATGTTTGTTCCACTGGGCTACCAGAGACTTACCCTGTTCCAGTTTTAAAGACCAATTGAGCTCTGCCATTGGTCCTTCCTCAAGCAAAGCAACTCCCACTACAGATGGGACATCTGCACCAGGAGCCCCCAACCATTTGCCATGGCATTACTGCAGGTTGAGAGAAGCCCTGGAGATCACCCCAAATTCCTGACACACTTGAATGGCCACTTCAGCAGACAGAGTGTCAGACACAAGTAAACAAAGGTCATCTACATAAGCAGTAGCCCAAAAAGGAACTGCTCCATCAGGACACTGTAAATGCCTGATGGTGGGTAAGCTGTTAAGCTGATGAAGAAGAGGGTCTATACTGAATACATAGAGCAGGGGGCTCAAGGGGCAGTCTTGATAGAAAGCATAGGTCTGACCCAATCATTTCCATGGGCGTAACTGTGGCAACCTTATATAAACTACTAATCTAGTTGATAAACACATTAGGTATACCTTATGATTGGAGCACAAACCAGAGATATTTGCGATTCACTGCACCAAAGGCTCATTTTTGGTCCAGAGCCAAAACTAAGCCGTTTGTCTGTTGTTTTCTGCCCCGTTCAAAAATTTCTTGGAGAAGAATCAAATTATCAGTCACTGCACGATCTCTGACTGAACAAAATTGAATGGGGTGGATTAAATATCCAGCAATTTTAGAAAGCCTGGTGTGAAGGATTTGGGCCAAAATGTTAAAGTCACAGTTTAGAAGACTAATTGGTCTCCAATTGTCTATCCTGTTTTTATCATGCTTCTTGTATAAAAAGATGAGCGTACCATTAGACATGTTTAATGGTACCTCTGAAGTACGGAGAAGTTCAGTAAAAATCCTTACCAGATCCTCTGCCACATTCTGCCCCAACAGATGAAAAACATCACTGGGAAGGCCATCCGGACCTGGAGCTTTTCCCAACAACAGGGTGTGAATAGCATCGCAGACCTCTGTCAAAGAAATGTCCTCTACCAGAGAGTGAAGTACTTCTGGTGGGCAGTGCAGTAAAACCAAGTTGTCAAAGAACTGGTTTCAACTAGTGGGTTCACACTGTTCTTTAGAAAATAAGGCAAGTGAATGCTTTGTTAAAACATCCAGAATACCTTTTGATAAAGCATACCTCTCAACTGTCACTGATTTTCAGGGATGTCCCTGATTTTGCCTCAGATAATTAATCTGTCCCTCCTAAAAATTGTGTTTTCGTGTCCAAACAGTGGGAGTTGTAAGCATAAAATAATGTCAAACCTTAAAGTTACAGAATTCTTCTTCCTTAGAAAATGCATTTTACACTAAGCCCCTTATTCTACCAGCTTCCTGAATTGATAGCTCCAATTTTGAAGATATGTCCCTGATTTTGGTCCTTTGTCCCTGATTTTTTTAAGCCTTGTCCCTGATTTATGAGGCAGGAGGTTGAGAGGTATGTGATAAAGTCTGCAAAATATCATGTTCATCGAACAAACGAGCAATGGTCTTTTGTGCTACTTTTGACCGACATGAGTCATATGGACATACTACAGCTGATTTACCTTGTGTTCCATACTCATGTTGCTTTTTAAGCCTTTCAGCTTGTGCAGAATGGAAACCCATCATAGCCATTTTCACTGTTATATTTTGAGTTGAATAATCCAAACCTGTGGTAGCACTAAAGGAGATAAGTTTTTGTAGTTGTTTCCAGTTATGCAAATAACTCCAATATACAGTATCCCTGCAAGTTTTCCCTTCCTTCCGTAATAAATCAATTAAGTCTCTCTTGGTGTCTGTTCACCAATGAACTAGTGAAACATAGAACACCAAAACAGACTTCCTCACTGCAATAAAATGTTTGAGATGGAGGACCAACTGAACACGCTCCAACTGGGACAGAAAAAAACTCCATAACCCAGGCCCGAACTCTGCAGGATTACACCTCCTGACTCAAGAAGTTTATGGTCTGAGAATTCCACTGGCTCTGCTGTAATAGAGTGGATTATCATGTGCTGTGGGAGAAAGAAAAAATCAATACGGTAGCTAGGGGACCTTTAGAAAAGGTGGGTTCAGATCTGGAATGAACAGAAAAAAGCATCCTTTAAAGCTGCGGTTCTGATAATATTTTTTAGACAGGTCATATCACAATACTCTTTACGTGTTTTAGCTGTTTTACCCCTAACTTCTAAACTCAAACCACAGTTAAAATCCCCCCAAAAAATTAGATTATGCAGTGTAAACAAATAAGGGTGAATCAACTGATATAATTCAATTCGCTCAGCTTTGGTCTGTGCAGTATAATTAATAATCAATCTATACAACAGACCATCAATACTCACATCTAAAATAATTCTTCCTGGATACAAATCTACCAATTTCAGAAGCTTAAACTGTACATTATTAAAAACCATTCCTACTCCTGAACAGGCAACCTGGCCAAGTGACCAGTAAGAGGCCCTACATACCATTCCTTAACACCTTTGGAAACATCTGGTAATGAATTAAGCCTGGTGTCCTGTAAAAAAAGATACCCAGACCCCTAGAAATTAAATGCGAAAAAGTAGCTACCCTTTTCCTGTGTGATTTTATACCGTTGACATGACAGGAAAAAAGGAAAAGGAAGCCATCAAAAAAAACAGTTTAAGGGGCACCAGATAGAAATGCCTTAATTCAAGGAGGTTGTTTTAATTTTCCCTTCACATTTCTGGATTTCTTCTTTTTTTAAGATATGGGTTGTCCTCCTATGTCTGCAGGGGCCAAAGTTGTACAGGGGAAGCATCTTCCTGATCTGTACCCTGGTCAGGGATTGAACAACTAAGGGTGGAGTCATCTGTTTCGTTCCCAGACATATCAGCCTGATGGCTCAGAATGTCAAAACTGTCAGAGAGTGACAACTTTGAGGATTTAAGTTATTTGGGAGGTGGGGGTTTCCTGCCGTCTCTGTTGTGCAGGACCATCTGATCCACACCATATGTGTTCAACTGAGAGGGAGGAGGCATAGTCTCCTTCTCAATGGGTACAACAGATGTGTCCATTTGTACCTCTTGTGAAACATGAGGAACTTCTGGAGGTTGTAAAGATGAACCTCTGTCCACCGAAGTAGGTTCTATGGAACCGACTGCAGCAACAGCCTGGAACACTTCTAGGCTCTTCAGGAGTGGTGGGGGAGTCTCTGAAACCCCTGGGGGTATTGTAGCAGTTCTAGCCACAGAAGGAACTCCCTGCCTGTCGGCCCTAGGGGCTTTCTTGGCCTTTTCCCTTTGAGCCACGGAGATTAGTAATCTCTGTTCCACATCATCTGCTTGATGTGTCTAATTATGTGCTGCCTTAGGACAGGCAGCATACGAACGACCCAACTCTGAGCACAGGCAGTGCACTAGCCTATTAGTGCAGTGCCCACTCATGTGACCAAGAGCATTGCAAGAAGTACATTGGAGCCTGTCACACATATTGCTTAGATGTGTGGAAAAACCACATCTGTAACAGGCCTTAGGTTGGCCACCGTAAAAAAAGCACTCCCTTGTCTCTCCCCAAGTAAAAACTATTTGGAAGGTGTTGTAGACCAGTGTCCATGATATTTAAAACTACACAGACCCTCCAACCCCCAGTCCAGATATTGTCAGTGTCGAGATAGCTTCAGGAACACCCTGAACAGTACATCACTGCTTTAGCCAGAATACCAGGTCGGTCACACTGACTCCATTCCTAAAAAGGACTGTTATAGTTTGAAAAGCTGGCTTAGTCAGAGGGGTAACATCAAAAGGGGCCCACAGGGGAGATAGTCTGAGTTCCTGATACCAACCCCAGAATTTTTCCAGTCCAGTACCAAGATTAAAACTCACATCAAAGGTGGTTTCACTGGAGGCATGAATCAAAGCATATATCTCAGCCACATTAAATACCATAGATCCTTTCAGCAGGGTACAAGCCACATAAGCTCTGTCAGGATGTGTATCTAAACCCCCTTTATAATGCAGACGAACCATATTATGCCTCTTAGCAGGCAGGGTAGGGGAATGGATAAAGAAGCATACGGCCGGGGCGGTACAGGCTGGGGGGTCTCAGCAGGTGACTGTGGTGGGTTACCATTATCAAGTAGAACAGATCATGCCTCTATCACTGAAGTAGAAGCATTAGGCTCAGATCTGGACATAGCCAGATCTACAGAAGCAGCAAATACCACTGTCAGGGGCTGTTCCAAAAAGGGTAATAAGGGATTTTGAGTCAACTGTAAATCAGAAGGCAAAGACAAAGGCGATATCAGGCCCGAGCTAAGAGCTTCCATTTCAGTGTCAGAAGCGACAGCATCACCACTCTTTGTAGGCAGTAGGTGGGCATCTCCAAGCAGTGGAACAATACTAGGCATAGTAATAGGTGTCACACATGAGATCCATTTCCTCGTAGCTGTATCTAATGCCCATCCAGAGTCCCTCAGTCTGCTTGCTATACAGACTTCTGTGTTGTCCTGGGGTAGAGTAGAAGCTGGTGCAATAGCACGTTTGAAGGTGCCCCAACTTAGGCCAGTCCATTCCAAGACCATTTGTGCCTTCCGGAAAGGCCCTCGCAGTTGGAGGAGTGTCAAATACAAAAGATTCAGGCTTCCACATTGCCTTGGTGAAGTCAAAACGTGCTCCATCTCCTATATGTGACCCAGAAGGTGTTAGCCCTTCACTCACTACTGGTGCAACAGAATGTGCTCAGGGACTCTCCACTGCTCCAATTCCCAAGTTCCGGTCTGCTAAATCAATTGCACAAATTTCTCGTTCAGGTACGTCTTTCACACTTCCTTGTTTCACTGTCAGCAGAAGCCTGGTGAGTGCTTCCTTCTTCACAGCAAAGGCCTGCTCTTCCAACAGTAAAAGATTTTGCAGCTCAGCTTCAGTTCCATTTTCCTCTGTATTCCTGCCCTCTCGACTGTGCAAGACATTGGATTGAATGACCGCCTCCAGACTACATGGTTCTGATGCATCCTTCTGCAAATCGGAATCCAGATGCCCCTTGGCATCATAGAATCATCGGTCTCAAGCGCTCCGGAGACAGAAGAGGAGACCAACTCCCCAGCCTCCCTTCATCCATCACCTTCGGCAGCACTCCAGAATTGGCCATCCTCAGACGGTCAGTGGTTCCCCCTGCTGGAGAGTAGGGGAATTTCCCCGGTGCCCTGGCCAAATTTCCCCCATTCACTAAAAATACCACCAACAGCTTAATCTGGTTCAATGTCAGTTGGCATCCATCTGTATCCCCCTCCCCCAGAACAAGGTTGAAATAGGCAGAATTGTCTAGTCCTCCTTTCCTGGTCAACAAAAACTAAACGAATAAATAAAAATAAATGGTCATCCCTGTTTCGGTATTGCTTTTGACTATGTTCTTGATTTGTAAACTTCTATAATGGCCTTAACTGGTATTTAAACCACCACAAAACTAAACTCTTTTAAGATGTGGCGAGTCTTCATAGTGATGATGATGATGATGAAGATGTTTTTTTATGTTCAACTAATTAATTTATTGGCATCAACCTTATTTTTTGTTCATAAATTGCAAAAAAAATGTTAGATTTTGATTATGTATGAGTTTAAAGTGTGAAATTCTATATTCTGGTATGCAAATAAAATTATGCAACTATGGTTGCTATCCCAGGCTCTTATGACCATGGACAAACCATGGTAAACATGAAATATGATGTGCAAAGAGAAGACAACTGCAGTTTCTATGATTGGCAAAATTATGTCAAAAATCGTTTAAACTGTTTCGTAGTTACTGTTTTCCTTGTGTAACTGCATTCTAGAACAATTTTTGAATATCCATGTTTGTAACATGTTTAGCCATGTTTTAAATACCATGGGCCGGATTTTCAAAGGTCAGAGAATGAGGCACGATGCTTCCATCAAAACAAACAAAAATATGATTCAAGGAGCAGGTTGCATCAAAACTTGCATCCGTTCGGATTTTACTACTATGCTTGGGTCAAAAACAGGTCTGCATGTGCTACACTGACTTGCGCCATGATTGCGTCAAAAAATTGCCTGCACCATGTCGGAACGGATGCCTGTACCACAGGAATGATGCAGCATCCCCTTAGTTATGATTTTCAAAGAATGTAGGTCCTGTCATTGTGCCTAAGATTGCATGCTGCTGTTAGATCAGCCAGAGATGGTCTAACTGATACCAGGTTGGCCATTGCAAGGTGGCGTATACAAGCCCGGCAACAGGTTAGCAGGGTAAAAAGGCAGAAGAGGCCACAAATATGGCAGAGACCCCACCAGAGATAGACTGAGAGGGTATACCTGTGGTAGCTGTCATATACTGACCTGATGGAGGAGGGGCGCCCTGACATCACCTGTGGCAGGCCTGTCCATGAGTGGTATGACTGTAGCTGCACAGGTTACCTCCCCTCCCACACCCACTGAGTGTATCCACTCATGATGACCTCTGTTTGCTAGCGACTATGTGTACCCAGTGGACCAACCCCTCCCACCAACAACTGACAGCAGTAGCCTGTGCCAACTTCGTGGATGCACCCTGAAGGTCTGGGCCTGCCTTGTATTTCATACAGTCATAACTCAGGCTGCAGCCCATGACCCAGCCCACCACCATGAAAAGTACTTAGGCCTGTACATACCAGGTGTCTGTTGACAAGCTACAAACCACAAGGAAAGTGACTGCCACATAACACATTGTACTGCACACCCTGCATGTTATCGCAACAAGTGTTGTTTGTACACATGTTGTCAGGACTACTGTTCTTCTGGCAACATTAGCAGCATACACATATTGCCAGGTGTTTGCCGATATTACAGCACCACAATACAGGCCTGTTGAGTATGTCACAGTGCACTCTCCCATGCTATGACCGCCATGACGAATTACATATATTGGCACAGTGTTGCGCCATGTATCATTATACCTATGTGAAAGCCACATCCTCAGACATCCACAGTATGACGGTAGCAGTACAGTCAACAGGTGACAACGGATGTGTGTTGTACTGCCTACCAGTGACGGCCAGCATTACAGATGTGTGTCATTCCTCACAACAAATATCCCCATAAGCAGTTTTCATGATGTGTATCTGAGCACACTAGACACATACCATGCCATGCATCTTCGGCTGTCAGGGATGTTTTTTGTACAATATGCACATGATGACCTTGTTTGCCGGCACACATATTCTTCTTCCTTGCAGGCATGACAGGCCCCACTGGCAGTATTATTATAAAAAACAGCAACTAGGGCCAGGCAGTATCACGTCTGATTGTGGTAGGGCCACGCCATGCTAGCCCCCCCCGTTCTGGCACCTACGCCTGATACATACCTGCAGGGCTCTGTAGCCTGCAGGGTCCAGGGTAGTGTCACCCAGGTAGTGCAGCTCCTGAGGTATGCTGCCTCATGCTCTTTGCCTCTCAGGGGTATCAGCTGGCTTGGTCATCCCTGGTGGCTGTGGTATAGCATCTGTTGTGGGCCATCTGTTTTGTTGACCTCCATTGGAATCCACTGTATCTTTTCTGTGGTTCCCATATGGTGCACCTTAGAGGGCCTACAGCGTTGCCGCAGTGACCACCTCACCCCAGCCCTGTGTCCTATGGTCCCGCAGCTGAGTGCCCCAGCTTGGGTAGCAGCGGTCAAGTTGGGCCTACACCTCCTCTTTTACGATGTCAGTTGCAGCTGCTGTGTATTTTTTCTGGCACCTCTGTGTGCCTGGCCTTGCTTGTGTCCTTCTGTCATTTCTTCCATCATATTTTTTGATGCAGCTTTCGTCATTTTCACCCCATGCATCCCATTTATGATGCAGCAGATGTTTTGTGTCATTTTGGGGGACTCTGCCACAGAGAAAGCTGTGCTTGCAAAATATGGTGTACGGTATTTGGTGCACCGTGATTTGGTGCAAGGTGGCTGTTTGACCCACCTTGCTTGCATCGATCTAAGATCCCTTTGAAAATCCACCTCCATTGTTTCTACCACGTTTAACCATGTTCAGTGATCTTAGCCTTGCTATGAACATGTTTGATAATAAAACTTTGATGAAGCAATAAGGCATGACAGGGTGTGTGTTACTGTGGGATAATGGCATGCCTTAGGAAGTGAAGCCGAGGTGAAGTCGAGAGCTTTACACATCCAAGAAGTGCCATTATCCCTCAATTACACACACCCTGGGATGCCTAATTACGATTATAAAATTGCTTCCCTGATTTTTTTTTTTTTGGGGGGGGACCAAGTAATGAGGTTCAGAAAGTTAAGCATTTCTGACCATTGCTGTTCTGCTGGGATAACAGCACAGTCATGTGACTGGATTCCACCAATCATAGTACAGTATTTCTCTTACTCATTTTATAATTATGGTCAATTCATAGTTTTTGAACATGGTCATCAAAAGACAATTACTATAATCAAAACATGGTTAAACATGAAATGGATATGAAATATGGTAAGCATGACAGCAGAGATGGGGTGAGAAAATAATCTGTCAAATATTTTTCAATAAACTCTTTCAATTTTGAAGTTAAATAAATGCATTTTCTTCCTTACCTTTATCTGTGGTTTTAAATTATTAATAAGTTACTAGGGGCACTGAGATTGCAGCAAGTAAGACTTTGCATGCTGCAGGCACTCCACTGTTTTCAATGGGAGTTGTATCCAGGTACAGTAGTCTGTGATATCTCACACTGCAGAAAGAGGCAACATATCCCTGAGCAGTACTGTACAAGCGAGCATCAGAACTGCTTACTTACATTGTGCCAAGACTCACACGAGATAACATTTATAGGACACTTCTCAGTGCAGCTATTAACTAACAGCAAATGATCACACTTTTGTCTTTGTGGGAAAGAGAAACTGACTGATCACAACTCCTATCTTTACCTGTTTTCTGCAAACAGATGGAGTCGCTTATTGGGAGTGCTGATAACTCTTTATCAGCTGTTTAAATAAATATCCAGGGCTTATTACCAGAGGAGGATGAATCTTTCCTGGTCTTTATTTGAATACCAAAATAGTTTTAAAAGTGCCTAGGTTTCCACCCCAACCACCTTGAACTAACTATTTGCATATGACGTGTAGCTTTCACCCAGGGCCCTCTGGATCCTCCTCCCACACTCTACAAGGGGGCTGACCTTGGTTTCTTATTGTGCTACACTGGGTACTTGAATCTTTAATGTGATGCTGTGCTTCCACCTGGGATTGCAAGAGGTGGCACCTGAATACTGTATTCAGGAATGTTACCCCCCCCAAACTGCTATGTTGCCCTGGCCCACACAGTCCTTCCCCATATCAATGACACTGTACACAATAATACCCTGATGTGAGAATACAAAGCAAACATAATATTATTTATTTAAAGGGTAGGAAAGACAAAGGGGAACCACAGGAACAATGGAAGCACTAAGGGTAGCAGTAAACCATAGTGTAATATGCTGCACACACTTGACTGCCCATCCCAGTCCTGATCCAATCCCCCATCTGGCTGGTGCACTAGACCTTATCCCCACAAAGGCCTCTTGGGGAGTTCCCAGAACATATTGGGTGGGTGCCTCATCAGATGAGCATTGTAGACTCGATGGTGCAGCAGTCACCATGACAGGACAGGTTGCTATGCGCTGGTAATAACAGGTAAATTAATCACTATCTGTTATCCAGAATAAAACATAAATCCCAAGAGTTTCTGATGGTCTTTGTTATGGACCTATCACACAAAGCACGGTCCTGCTCAGGACTCCCCTGGTTCCGTCCTCTAATTCTGACTAAACTCTCAGTTGTAGAGCCAAAATCTTGAAGGGTTACTCTTAGTTTTGCAGTCTCACTCAGTTTCAGGCTGTTCTCCTGTCTTAGTGGCAGGGATTTCCTCAGAGTGGACTCTCAGATGAAAGGAACAGTTCCTCCGTAATTGTCCTTCACTCACTTGATCTCTCCTTTCAGCCCTCCAATCTCTGGTCCACTTCCACTGAGCAAGGCAACAAGGGGGCTGACATACCCCACCAGTACCTTAATCAGATGCGTGTTCTCCTGTTCATTACATTTGATGTGCTTGCACACCAAACATTTTGCTTTCAGTAAAAGGGGATTTTGGGGGGAAGGGGAGGGAAGGGGAGTCACTGCCGAGTCCATTGCAGTTTAAAATAGCAGCAGCTCGGCAGTCTACACCAGTGGCCACACAGTGTGGTCATGACACCACTCGCTGCTTGCTGGGCAGAAACTTTTATGTATTTCAAAGGACCGAAGCCAATCCAATAAGAGAGGGCTTCATTCCTTTGATTTGCCTGAAGCCAGTCAGCAACAGCTAATCAGCTTTCAATGTCAGAAATCTGTCATGAGAGTACTCAATGCTTGCTGGGCGGATATTTCTTGTACTTGAAAGTGACTCAGCCACTTCTATCAGACAGCGACTGGCTGCTTTCATTTATGAGAGACCACCCAGCAACCAGTTGAGTGTGCCATATGTAGAAGAAAACCCCTCCTGCTCCCTCCCTCTTTGTGCTGCCCCACCCCGCCCTCTATTCCCTATCCCTATAAAGTAAAACAAAAACTCCCAATCCCTCCCTCTGTGTGCTGTCCCACCCCACCTGTTCCCTGTCACCATATAAAGTAAAATAAAACCCTCCTGCTCCCTCAGTGTGCTATCCTACCCCCACCCTCCATTCCGTGTTCCCATAAAAAGTAAAACAATACCCTCCCACTCCCTCCCTCTGCTTACTGTCCCACCCACCCTCCATTCCCTGTCCCCATATAAAGTAAAACAATACCCCTCCCACTCCCTCCCTCTGCTTACTGTCCCACCCACCCTCCATTCCCTGTCCCATATAAAGTAAAACAAAATCCCTCCTGCTTCCTCTCTCCGTGTGCTGTCCTACCCACCACCCTCCATTCTGTGTCAGCTCAGAGATCGTCTGTGGGCAGGTCTCTGATGTATGGGGCGCGGTACACTAATCTGTCGTACATCGGTGAAGGAGCCTATGGCATGATGTGGTGAGTAGGGGCTGCCAGCGGGCACAGTGCAGCGGGAAAAAGAGCAGCAGTTCAGCAGCGACTGCAAGCATTCCTCCATGGATCCTGCGGTTGGGAAAAGGGGATCTCAGCTGTAAACGATTACTTTGCTGTGATGCAGCCTTTTGTGCTGGGGAATTACAAAGTTAAAAACATGGCAGAGTTGTTTAAAATTGGTGGAAAGCAGCCCGGATGCCGAGGCTGGCATCTGTGGGCACTGCCTAAACTCAGTCACAGCTGCAGGGAGTTGAGCTGCATTCTGCAGGTACTCCTGGAGTTGAAGCACAGTGGTGTCAAAGGGGTCATGGATAACAAAACAGTTCTCAGACATACTTTTATGAAGTCCATACCAAAATGTAATGTATGCCATATTTAATTCATGCAATGGCATGGGGTTTGTGTGGTGAAACAGTTAGCTGGATAGCATTCAACCTTTTCTGATTTTCAGAAAAATCCATGATTTTCCCTGATAAGTTTCCTCTGTCCCTCTAACAGTGGGGATTGTAAGCATAAAATAATGTCAAATATTATAGTTACCAACTTGTTCGCCTTCAGAAGATGCATTTTACACTAATGGCTTTAATTTTACAGCCCCGGTGGATATCACCAATTTTATGTTTGCTTGCACACATGTGCAAGAAACATAGTGCCACCGTACGAGAATTCATAGGTCTGCCTCCCCCACTTCCAATGCCCTGCTGCCTTTTGCAGGTGCGGCTGCACCCTGCCAATGAATGTCAGAGCTGTCAATGAAAGTCCTTCAGATGCAGTGGTATACAGTTGAAGGCAAAAAATTGCTGCAATCAGCGGTGGTAACGTGTTGGCAATTTGTATACTGCCACGTCGGCAGTATGCAAAGTGCCTACACATTGACACTGCACTGAATCAGCTGTCATAGAAAGCTCCATCCCCTGTAACAATGTAGCACGCTGAGCCCACCCAGCGGCTCATATGCTCACACACACACACACACACACACACACACACACACTGTATGGCCAATGGGGGTGCCCAATCCCCGTGAGGCTCCGCCTGCACTCCCCCAACAGAGCCCAGGTGCCACGCTGGGAGCCCACCCCAGCATGGCAACAGTTCCATAAGGCTGACAGGGGGTGCCCAATCCCCGTCGGCTCCACTGTATCCCCCCCAACAGACTTCCAGGTGCCACACTGGGAGACCACCTCTGCGTGGCAACAGTCCATATGGCCGACGGGGGTGCCCAATCCCCCATCGGCTCCACAGCACCCCCAAACAGCCTTCCAGCTGCCACACTAGGAGCCCACCTCTGTGGCAAAACCCTGTGTCGCTCTTTAAAAAACATGTCCTGTAAGAAAAACGTGTCCTCGCTGACTGTCTTGACCCCCACCCACGCCCACCTTTGGCGCACCCTGCCTCCCCCACACCTCACCTCCACCCCATACTTACGCCGGAGGCCAGCACGATGATCTTCAGTGGACCGGGAACACATCTGCACTCTTCAAAGCCAACCGAACTGAAGAAGTGCCGTAAGCTGTATAATGGAATAAATAGTTTTTTCAACTTTGATGCATATCTCAGGCATTTTGGGAATTTTTCCCAAATTTTCATCATGGTTCTTGGGACCCCACCTCATGAATTCTGGTACTGTCATTTTGTTATTCAGTCCTGAAAGGTGATTTTGGGGTCACTCGCGTGGAACCACCATTCGGACCGATTACTGAAACAACAGTGTCACAGTTCATGAGATAGGCCCCCAAAAACCCTATGTTGAAAATTTGGTGAAAAAATTCCCAAAAATGACTGTTTTATGATCATGTGTGCGCATTTCCTACGCACGCTCGTAAGTTCGCAAATTTTTTATATTTTCACTCCAGATTTTCAACATTGCCATTTTACCACACCTCCTTATGAGCAGTACAGCTGACATTATTCACATGTTGCCCAAAATGTGTTTCTGTGCATGTAGCGCACAATGGCGCAGTCGGTGTGCAAAATCAATGTTCAGGACGGATTAAGAAAATCACTGTGACACTGTTCATGAGTAGAGGTGACAAAATGACTGTGTTACAAGCGAGCATTGTGCAGTTTCCACACACCCTCGTAAGTTCATGAATTTGTAATATTTTCAGTCTAGATTTTCACCACGGGTATTTTTCCACACTTCCTTATGAACAGTACTGCTGTAATTTTTCACAACATGGCCAAAATGTGTTTTTATACTTTCTGCACAGAAATGCGTGGTCGCTGTGGGAAATCACTGTTCGGGGCAGATCACAGTGACACTGTTCATGAATGGAGGTCCCAAAATGCGTGTGTTGACAATCTGCTGTAAAAAATCCACAAAGTAATTACATTACGGGTGTGTGTTGAGCAGTTTCTACGCACACTCGTGACTTCACCAGTTTTTTATATTTTCACTGCAGATTTTCAACATTGCCACTTTTTACACCTCCCCATGAACAGTACAGCTGTCATTTTTCACATCCTGTTCGAAATGTGTTTTCTCACCTGTGGTGCTAAATGGTGTAGTCGCTGTGCAAAATCAGCCTTTGGCTAACTAACTGATATTGCCACTGTTTATAAGGTGGGGGTCACAAAAAACCCATGTTGAAAATTTGGAATGAAAATACCAATGAACGCCTGAGGCATTAGGATTTCCGACCATAACGCCCCACCCTGTAGAGACTGACAGGCATCAGGGGTATGACTTGGGATTGTCGCCTGTAATGCTCATACCATTCCACCCCCACCCACACCTTGCAGCCAGTGAGAGGCATCAAGGTGTGCCTTGGACTCTTCGGCCCCAAAGTTCACCCCATTCTCCTATACTGCACCCTTCTCACCATATTTCCTGATGGAATGGGGTGAACATAATGGCCAAAGACCCCAAGGCACACCGTGACACCTGTCGGTGTCTGCAGGTTAGGGTGTAGTGAAATGGCAAGGTCGTTATGCCTGACGACCCAAAGGCACACCCCAATGCCTGTCAGTATCTGCAGGAGGGTGGTGGGGGGGTTGGCTTCAGATCAAAACTTCACTGCCATTCCTATTATGCAGCTCTGTAACTCCTACACTACCAATGCCAATGCCAGCAAGCAAACATTCGGCATTGACAAATGCTTGTTAAGATGTGTCAATGATTTTTTTAAACCTTGCCCTTAATTTATAAGGCATGGGGTTCAGAGGTATGGCTGAATGTGCTGCTGTCTTCAGGAAGTTACAGTTCTACCTTCTGCCAACCATGCTCTATAACACAACGATGTCAGGCTCCATTCTCCATTCTGAAGAACTTAGAGTGGATATTTGCTTGGTCACTCTCCCAGGGTAAGAATATCATGATTTTAACAAGCATCAGACGTCGGCATTGGCAAATGCTTGTTTTCAGTTTGAAACTGCTTCCTCCACAAACCCAGTTGTGCATACACTCAGTGGCCTACAGGGGTGACAGTCTCTTGGTAACCACTGCCAGTCACTCTCCCAGTCTCCCTTGTCATGCAGCTTGAGCAAACTGAGCTCAGATTCTAGGTCTCACTCTTACCAAGTTTTGAACTGGAGGTCTTACTGGACTAAAGTTCCCAGATGAACCACGCTTTAGAATCCCGAGGTGACTGAGCCAGATTACAGGCACACTCCATTGCAGACCTGAGCTCAGGATTGGTCCACGCTGTCTCTGGGCAAACTTCTTGATGCTTCTGCTTCCTTCCCATCAGTTCCTGTGAGGTCAGGGCAGCCATGTTTGTTAACACTGTGAAGTCCTTAGCTCTCTACAGTCCGGCTGCCTTCTGTTGCTTCATGCGTTGCCCTATGGGGCTACTTCTTTTTTGTCCTGTCCCACTCCTTATTCTGGCTGAGAGAGCAGATCAAACTGGGCAGTAGTGGCCTCAAAGTCCTGGGGAACAGTGGTGGAACTCCCACCAAGGACTCCTGACAATAGAGACTCTGTACCCTGACAGTTCCCTCAGCAGCAGCTACCGATATCTAAGGACCAGAGTGCGAATATGTTACACGTCGGGACTCACAGTTACAAAGGTTAGCCCCAGGTTGGGTGGGCCTTACATTAGGTATATGCTACGAATATGCTGATACTCTTTTACCTTTTGAACCACTCAAACTGCTTTTTTTTTGGCAGGGAACCAGAAGCCATCTTTTGTCTCTTCCCCCAGTTTTTATACAGCACATCGTATCACTCGGCTTCTGTTGCATGGGGTGTGGTCAGCATTCTCCTCCAAGACATTGCCAAGTCATGCTTGTTGCTTGGCTACAGAAGGTGCTGGAAAGCAACAAGCTCTCTCCCTCTCCATGCAAAAAAACTCACTGCTGCCTGTGATGTGCCTGCCCTCCGCCAGCCCAGACTGTGAGAAACCTGAGTTACCCCCTTAAACTTGTGTCTCCCATGTGGTACCACAGCACTTGCTAGCCACTGAGCCAGCCCAAACATTTTTGAGGAGATAATCTAAATTCTAGAACTCTCCATGTTTTAGTTTTTGTTTTTACTTTCTCTTTCTGCCCTCTTCATTATTCAAGCACAAGCCTCCCTCAGGAAATAACATGGCGTCCACCACATCTAACCAGATTCAGTCAGACTAATTTTTGTGTTTGCGTATGCATACATGTGCAGCAAACATTTTGTTACAAAGAACCTCATTTCAGAGGTGTGTCACTGTGGGGTCCAATGCAGCTCAGCTGCAGTGGGTTCGGCAGTGACAGAACAATTGTCAAATAAGCTGATGATGACACTGTTCTGTGCTTCTCATAGTTCAAAAGAGCGAGATGCTCCTATCACTGCACAGCAATGAGAGACGTCCCTGCTAAGCCAGCTCAGGTTCTCCCCTACCCGTTAATAATCAATCGCACTCTGCTGAAAAAGCAGGAAATCTGTGCTGGAGAAATGGCGGTTTCAGTGCTTTCTAGGTGTTGGGGTTTTGCATGCTGTGTCTGTACCCAGCACCACCACTGGTATTCGTTTTTTTGCATCCATTATAAAGTGAAGTGAGACAGTGAGCTCATATGCTAGATAATAAATCGGAAGAGCTTCTCAGGCAGCGTGCTGTTTGGCTATTATGAACGAATGCAGGCTGACGTGAAGTCAACTGAAGGTAGTGCTTTGACTCCATGGCTGTAAACATAGATACTAATTTTTTCTTCCCATGCCGTGCAATCCCATCTTTAAAGCTGCAGTGCCCAATTCTGCAGTCTGCATCGCTAGTTTATTTTGTGCATGTCTGGGCTTAAACTTCCCACTTGTTATTCTGTTTAGCTTAAAGTAGTCTGTGAATGTTGCTTTAGCTTTCATCATCTAGTCATTTCAACTGCATTTAGTGGATGAATTGGACCACTAAGGTTGCCAAATAGCTCGAATGAGAATGAGAGAGGTACACCACTGCAGAGAGTCAAGCCCACCCTAAGAAATGAAGGTGATGCCCAGAGGTAATGCTACTGTTTTAGTCGTGTTTCTGACACTGGTATCCCCTGCTGCCATGCTCACCCTGTCTGTAGGAAAGGTATATGTCCCATCAAATGCATGCTCCTCTATGGGTTTAATAGTTGCACAACCAGGTGGACTTAATAATTTGGGTACATTTGTTCCAATATTTGAAGACGCAGACAGCAATTCAGCATTAGCCAGCTGCTCTCTTTTAGGTACTTGCAGCGATGATGGGGGAGGGGGCACCAGCAAGACACTGCAGTGTAAAAGATTTGTTGGACTGTTTTAGGTCTGCCAATCAGGAAGATTCAAGTAACCCCCACCCTCCACCACCACCACCCTTCTCTCTATGAATTCTCCACCCCCAACTTCCGTTCCTGGCATGGTCTCACTTTTAAACCCCCATCCCGCTCCTTCCCTCTGCAAGTTCTCACATCCTCCGTTTCTGCCCAGTCTCATTTTTTAACCGCGCTCCCGCTTTTTCCCTCTGTTAGTTCTCCCTCCTCTACCCTCCATTCTCGGCCCCACTGTAACCCCTGGTCCACGGTGCAATCACACCAACATTCTCCTGAGTCACGCTGGAGTACCCACAAGCTGTGACCCAAACTGGATACAGCGGAACAAGTTTTTCGTGCTGTGTGAACAGGGCCCATTACCAAAGCCGCAGACAGCCATGGAACTTCAAGTTGGTGCTACCTTTGTGACTTCACAGCAGAAGGTAAGAGAAATGCCTACTTGTAGCAGTGAGTGACTGGGCTGGCAGATCCTGACTGTTGTGTAGGAAATGTAAAATACAGTACAAATATCAGGAGAGCTGACTGTGGGTTAAACAAACAAACTCTGTTTGAGCCAGCTAAAAGCACATGTACTGCAAACCTTGTGCTATGGAACTTGTTTGGCCACCCCCCTGACCATTTTTTGGTGAGTTGGCCCTGCTATAAAATGTTGTATTGTACATTTTTGTCCAGTGCTTTTATGTTGCATGTTGACTTTCTCTTCTGTTAAGGTAGCTGCTCTCTTGACCTTTGCCTGCCACTCAATGTATTTCACTTGGTACAAGATAATTGTATATATTTTATACTATTTATTTATTTATTGAATTTTATTGACCCGGTAAGCACACTGAGCCTAGAAGTCCCTTTCTCAGGGGCGACTGTGGGAAGTGGGGATACAGATGGTAATCGACTGAAACTGAACCAGATTAAGCTGTTGGTGGTATTTTTAGTGAATTACTATTCTATACTTTACTTTGTTATAATGCTTTACCCTGCTTTGCCAAAAAATGCTTACATCACTGATTTTACAGCCAGCTGTTAGCCTCTACATCAATACCCTGCAGGGACAGCGGACCTTTAACATGGGGGACAAACAGAACATTTTCAGTTCTCAACATACTGTATCTGCTGAATACACTCAGCCAATGTAGGAGGCAGTATAGTCTAGAGGTTAGAGCGCCAGCTGTGCACCTGGACAGCACACCTGGGTTTGAAGCCCACAACCACTATGGGCATACTGTGTGACCCTTTATTATGTTGTGAAAAGTTTTATATTAGTGCCTAATATTATCAGCTAGTACTGCGCTACTGACCTACTGCCTTTGATTGCTACTCAACGTACCTAACTCTGTAAAAGATTATTATGGGTTGGGAATTGGAGGACATTGCTGATTTGATGCTTTTCTGGTTTGTGAGTGTGTGAATTGCTTGCATTTCTATGTTTCTATAAGAGTACAAACTGGTATGGGTACATTTAAAGCAGCAGTGCAACGAAAAAAGTTATTCCAAAAAGCCAATTTTCTGCTATGGTTATAAAAAATATTGGGAAAACTGTTAATTTGGGTTTTCTGGATGCTTCCTATGCTGTGTACTGTACATTTGCATTTTTATCTGGACTCTTATCCTCCTCAGATCCTCAGAATTATTTCTATGCAAAAATGAGGCAGCCATCTTTTTTTCTTGAGAAATAATTACTTTAAAACATTCATCAAATTCTTAAATGATAATGAAAGCTGAAAATGTCACCACCAAAATAAACTGGAAGACATCTGGCACCATTTAGGAAGAAAAAACGGTGGGGTCAAACTTTAATCCATTTTTGTTGCACTGCTGCTTTAAAAGGAACGTAAGGAAATATAACTTCACAGAGAGTGTAATGAACAATTGAAACAGACAACTGAGCACGTTGGTAAGATCCAAGACTGTCTAGGGGGTTGAAGGTGGGATGGGACAGATACAGGGGCACAGCAACTGTGGGCTTTGGCAGCAGAGAAGAGGACAGTGTTACAAGTGGGTCACAACCTGCATCTGGGGTCTCAGACTAGGACACTCAGTGACAGGCTGCAGTAGGTATAGGTAGAATAGTGCAGATTCAATGGACTTCCAAGTATTTCTTTTGCCTGTGAAATGTCTGTGTTTCTGTGTGTGTGTTGAGAAGTAGGCAAATACAAACTGCTGACTCTTGTGTGTGTGTTGCACTGGGGGGTTCAGCCAGGGGTGGGTGGGGTTGATTTTGTGTCCGGTGCTGGGGGAGTTACACCCATGTCCAGTGCTGGGGAGACTTGTGTCCAGCATGTACAGTGTTGCTGCACTTTTATCAGGGCATCTTCCTGCACTTAACTGAGTTCATCAGCTGAGTGTGGGGGGGCAACAAAGTGTATGCAGCCTGGACCCTTTATCACGATTCTTAACATTTTATTTGGAAGGAGGGCTATAAACCCAGCAATAAATTTTAAAAAAAAGCAAGAAAGAGCCGGCCCAGTGGCGCTGAGGGCTGAGGCGCTGGCGCCTTACCTCGCGCTATGCCAGTGACCCATGTTCAGGAATGAGCACAAGCCATCAGGGGTTGGCAGTGGAGGAGAAGGATGAGCATCCAATGGACTGCTCTCCTTCTCCGGGGAGGGGGGTCCTTGGTGGTCGGCGCTTGCTCACTCCCTGGCGGAGGCTGGAGGACAGGGCGCCATACCACAAGTAGGGGAGGAGTTGGGCCAGACGTCTGGAGGGAGCGCGTGTGGATGCACGTGTGCTCCACTCCGCTGACGTCATGGCACGGTCCTGACTCCTGGGAGAACAGGAGGAAAAAGATACCGCTGTGCAGGATGGCGGAGGGTGCCTTGCAGGCTCCGCACCTGGCTAGCCACGGCACTGGCCACCTAATCTAGTCCTTGGTGGGGGAGTTTAACCCCCCCACTGACCACATCGGGGGGCAAGCCCTGGGGCTAGGTCAGCATTGGCTGGTGGACGCCGGGGGACGGGTCTGGGGACGCCCTCCTGATACAAGCCGGAGGAAGGAGAGAAAAGTAATAACTACCAAAAAAAAAGGCAAGAAAGAATTTTTAAAACAATGTCATATGGGTCACGTTCAGTGGCAGTGCCACCACAGAAAACACAATTAAAAAGTTTGTGCATCATTTTTAAAGATCTGGGGGCAACCTTGGCATAATCCAAGTCCCAGTCCACACTGTGCACCCTTTTTAGTAATGTTTTAAAAGCATCACCAAACAGTGATTATTCACACTTGGTGGATCATCCATACTGTGCCCCAACACGGTGCTAGCTCCAGAGTCCCTAGGCATCATTGTGGCACCAGTGCACAGCATTGTAAGAACCGGATATCATCAATATAGCCTTGGAATTACAGCGCAGGCAAAAAGTCGCAAGACAAAAACCTTGTCCCTGCAAACCTGGTAAATGAAAAACCACTCTGAGTCCACTGACCTGCATTCTGCCTGAAATTTCACTGGGGTGGTGATCCATGGCGGCATGGAGTTGGAACAGTAAATCTGCACTTGAGGGAAAAAGCGTTGGTAAGTGAGGGACAGAACTCGGCACCATTTTTCCCTTAGCTGTTTTGCAGGCATGAGGTTTTGTCTTGCAGCTTTTTGCCTGTGCTGGTTTTTCCAGCACTGTTTAATTTTAGCTATTTTGTGGTAGACCCATAGGAACTGCAATACATGCTGCTGGGATATTCACAATTGGGCAATGAAAATAAAAGTAAAAAACAGAGTTCTGATAACACACTCACTGTGAGCATTGCAACATGAAAACCGAATTTTTTTGTTCAGAGAACAGTCAGAAACACCTTGCAGGTTGAGGTGGTTGCCTTAACCCGTACACAATGTGGATTGCATCTACACTGCTGGTAAAACAGGTTAAGGCAACAGAGTTTTCTAAAACCATGCTCTAACTGACCTCTGAGACGGGTTAGAGTGCGATTTTAGAACACATGTTGTAGCATGTTAATGCTACAATCTGGACACAGAACTAGAGTTAAAAGGATTTAAAAGTCCTAGTGTGGACAGGACCCAAATGCTGAAGGAACACTGGGGTTGCAGAATGGACTCCAAGGAGGAGAAGACTTATTGTAATTAAAACAACTTCTTCAGGCATGGCTGTTCTGTTTCTGTCCTCAGAGTACAAGGCCAATAGCAAGTAATGGTGGCGCTGAGCCCTCAATGATGGGTGTAGAGTGTTGGGGTGAGAGCCCAATAGTCACTAGGTGAATATTCTGTAGTCATTTGGTAGTCATTGGTATGGGTGTCCAAAAGTATGGTAGATATAAAAGGATGATATGGTAGAAACAGGGAGCTTCAGGAACAGCTGGCACAGGGAGTGAAGAAGGGGAAGGTGATGGTGGGTGATCTGATCCTGATGGATATCGAGTAGGACATTCCAGCGGCCAGGTGCACCGGAAGTAAGACCCTGTTAGGTACATTGTAGGACTGCCTGTTGATGCAGTTGATTAAGGAACCCACTAGACAGGCAGAAATTCTCGATTTGGTGCTCACCAACTCAGCGATGGTGGGTGCTGTGAGTGTAAGGGAGCCGCTGAGGTCCAGTGACCATAAATCCATTTGGCTTGGGCCAGACCTCAGGACGGAATGCCCCTATCAAAGCTGAAACCCTAAATTTCAGAACAGCAGACTCTCAACCAGATGAGGGCACTGGTCCAAAACAAACTGACCAGAGTGGACAGCATCGGAACTGGAGAGGAAAGATAGTGGCAATCAAGGGCACCATTCTCAAGGCAACGAAGTCATGTATGAGAATTGTTACAAAACGGCACAATATGGTTCTCCGAAAGGGTCAGGGAAGCAGGGAGGGTGAAGAAAAATACTTTCACCAGATACAAGGAAAAGGGGGCGGAATGGGGAGAGCACTAAATAAACCTAGGAAAGCAAAAAAACACGGTCAAGAAAACAAAAGTCAAACACGGAGCTGAGTGCTGTGGAGGGGTCATAGGTGTGGAAAAACAATTTTTGAGGTATATTAACTCTAAAAGGAAGAAGGAAGGGGGTATTGTTAGACTACAGGGGGTGCTAGTGGAAGATGAACAAAAAGCAGCCACCTTTAATGATTGCTTCTGCTCTGTCTTCACAAGAGAAGACTACAGAGGGTTCCTACCTGAAAGTAGCATCAAGGCAGCTGTCAGGGACATTCCGGAAATGAGGCAGCCAGTATTTACCAGAGAAAGGGTCCAGAAGGGTCTTGAAGCCCTAGGGCTGAATGAGATTCACCTAAGGTATGCTTAAGGAATTGGCTGTAGAACTGGCTGAATCCCTAGTAGTGCTATTCAATAGCTCAATTCAAATAGGGATAGTTCCAAAAGATTGGAGGATAGTGGATGTAGTCCCGCTACACAAGGGGGGAACAAGGAGTAATAGGGAATTGCAGACCTATCCGCCTTACCTCTGCAGTGGACATACTGATGGAGTCACTGATCTAAGAGGGGCTTGTGGATTATCAAGACATCAACTGCAGTGTAATAAACAACATGGGTTTTTGGCAGGGAGGTCTTGTCAGACCAACCTGATCATTTTTTTTGACTGAGTAACAAAGGTAGTAGACGAAGGCCATGCTGCACAGTTACTCTACTTTGATTTTGGTAAGGCTTTCAATTTGGTAACACACAGAAGATTGCTGAAGAAGCTGGAGGACCTGTGTGCTGCTAAGGACATAGTCAGATGGATAGGAAACTGGTTGAAGAAGAGACAGCATAGAGTGGTGGTAAACAGGGTCAAATGGAAGGACAAGGGAGGTCACGAGTGGGGTACCACAGGTACTAGGTCCTTTCCTCTTTAATATGTTCATCAGTGTCACTGGAGAGGGCATCCAGGGCAAGTTGTGTCTCTTTGCAGATGACACAAAGCTCTGTGGTAGGGTAACTAGTGATGAAAGGATCACGGAGATGCAAGAGGAATCCACAAAGACTAGAGCAGTGGTCTAAGGTTTGGCAGTTCAATTCAACACCAAAAAATGCAAGGTTATACACCGGGGGGGGGGGAATATTGGATGGGGGAATAAACTGAGCACTGCAGCAGAGGAAAGGGACCTAGGAGTTATCATTAGTGACTCCCTCAAACAATCAAGCCAGTGTAACAAGGTCTACAGTAAGGCTAAAAGGATGCTGGGGTGTATTGGAAGGGGTACTGACAGCAAGAAAATGGAGGTACTGCTACACCTATATAGGTCACTGGTGAGGTCACACCTGGAAAACTGTGCTGAGTTCTGGAGTTCTCACCTAAGGAAGGGCAGGGACAGGCTGGAGACATTGCAATGAAGGGTGGCCAAGATGATTCAGGGCCAAAAGGGCAGATCTGACGAAGATCGCCTCAAGGCACCGAACACGTACTCGCAGGGAACCAGGTGAGAGAGGGGGATATAATAGAGACCTTCAAGTTCCTGGAGGGAATAAACAAGACGAACTAAGTGGAACTATTTAGCATGAGTATACAGTCAAGAACTCGACGTCACAAGTCATGACAATTTCACTATTATAACTTGTTTTATTGATCTGTTAATTATCACCTCTGCACTATCAATGCCAGACACCTACACAGCAAACACAAGCATGCAAGCATTCGGCACTGACAAATGTTTATTATTGTTATAAGCACATATAGCTAAAAACAGCTGAACATGCCAAAAGTAGAAAAGCAGTTTACATCACTACATCAAAACATAAATACATACAAAAATATGAAACTGGACAAATCTAAAAACAACAAATATTTCATGGGGTGAGCAGAATACACAAACTGGCATACCATGCAAACGGAGCAAACACACCTTACCATAGGGTGCCCGTGCCCTCTGCAGAGCCTTCATTTACCTCTCAGGCGAGGATGGGAGTAGAAGGGGATGTATCCTGAGTTTCCTTGTTTCGTTAGCAGATGCGTCTGGTGGTGTGGGGGACCCAGATAATCTGAGGTTCACCATTTGCAATGCTGGGGCCCATTTTCCTCATGTCTGCTCTCCACCCTCTGGACATCAGCATGCCGAAGGCTCATGTGACAGCACACATGACAGTGCCTCAGCCACAAGCCTGGCTGATATCCACCTTGCACTCTGCGTGCACTGCGCTGCCACCAGAGGTGGTCACCCAGGTGACAGCACTGTTGTGGAGGCAGCCACCCTTCCTCCCTAGAGAAGAAGAAGAAGAAGAAGTAGAGTGTCCTCTGGGGTGCTCAATTCCCTCCCTGCTGGCCCTTCGAACTTAGTTCAGGGGGCAGCAGTCCAACTCTGTGTACGAACAGCTGCCAGTCATAATGGCATTTTGTTCTTTTTGTTCTTCTTGTTTTCACTCTGAATCATACTATGGACGAAACAGAAGGAGGAGTCTGGACTGCCCATGCTAACTGCTCTCCTGCTGTTCAGTGGGAGTATTTCATCAAGGGTTCAGCGGCCATATATCAATCAAGATTATTTTTAAAGCTCTCCTTAATCTTACTTATAACCACTTTGAGTGGTAAACCATTCCACGCTCCCAGTACTCTTTCGGTGAACAGAAATCTTCTCCTTTCACTTTTGAATGCCTCCCTTTGGAGTTGCAATGGGTTATTTTACTGCCTGTTTTTCCTCTGGTTCTCTCTGCCCTGTATGTTAATGTTCAGAGGCCCTGCCATGGCTGTTTTTCTTGCTCCGGTTGGGAGGGCAAGCAAATTGCAACCTACACAGTTAGTACCAATTCCACTCCTTGATCAGCTAGTGTGTGTGTGTGTGGGTGGGGTATTCTGGTTGGTGTGCACCCTCCCTAAGAACAGATTGCCTCCATGTTGTGACCAGCCCCCATCTGGCCTCAGCATGGACTAGCAGGTATCATAAGTGAACCCTGGTCTCACAAGTGGTAGCGTAAAGCAGTGTCGCCATGCTGCTTGCTGAGTATTTCTACTGCTAAAAAGTTCCAGTCTGAACCCAGAATAGTTCTAAATGCCTCCGGGTTTTTGAGCTCCCTTCAAACTAAAAACATTTGCATACATTTGCATATTAATTATATGCCAATTACACTCTACTAAACCAACTCAAACTGCTTTTTGAGGCTGTCAAAAACTCTGTTTATCTTCTCCACCAGTGTCGTTGACACACCTCTTAAGTGTCCCGTTATGAGGAACGTCCCTCTTTATTACCCCTCAGGAGAGCTATGTCCAACATCCATCCTACACTGAAAAGGTGCTACCTACATAGAAGAGATGCTGTAAATTCAGACTCTGAAATGGAAATTCTTAATAGTTTATGGTGCCAAAGCAAAGTTAAACTTTTATCAAATAAAACCATTGATTTCCACAGTGTTTTGAATTTTCACCTTCACGTTTGATGGCGTGTCCCTCATTTTGAGTGTCTGTGTCCCTCATTTCAGTTGCAAAAGGTTGAGAGGTATGCTCGTGGAACATGTCGCTTCTATGCCACTTGTTAATTATTTTATTACACTGTAAATAACATTGTTCAATAAGCCAAACTGCTAATGCAGCAAAACATTGACTTTCCAGATGCTATAGGGTTTTTGTGAACCCATGTGACTGCCAAATTTTGCTGCACTGAGCATGGAATAAATTGGACTTGAACAAGCCATGATGTGTGCTGAAGTTTTTTGTGGCTTTCAGCTATAGAGCTTGAGACTTTCAGCTTAAATACTGCAATCCATTCTTAGTGCATACAATTAGCATTGGAATTTGTGGCAACACCCTCACCACCACCACCACCACTCAGCTCCCAGCACCCACAAATTATTTACTAACTAAAAACAACAAAAACTGTCGCCATCCAATCGTACATAGAAACACAGAAGTTGATGGCAGTTGCACTGGACCAATGTTTTTAAGTTGTTGATAATTATCACGCCAGGTCACTTTCCACTGTCATGCTCTCAACCTCTATACCTCCCATTCTGTATTTTGTTCTTGGCACCTATGTTCGCTGCCTTACACTTCCAGGCAATAAACTGTAACTGCCATGCCCTGCCTAAACCACTTCTCTAGTGTCTCTAGATCCTCCCTCATGGCCCTACCACCCTCCTCACTGTGCATCCTTCTGCAGATCTTTGAGTCATCTGCGATGAGGCAGATCTTCCCCTGAATCCCTACCCCAATGTCACACATGAAGATGTTAAGGAGAACTGGTGCCAGGACTGATCCCTGTGACACCCCACTGGTGACCTCCCTGACCTTTGAGTACTCTCCGTTGAGAACAATTCTCTGGGTTCTAACACTCAGGCAATTCCTTACTCACCCTGTAATCCTATTCCCTACTCTGATGTTGCAGTTTTTTGACAAGTCGGCTTTACCAAGGATTTATTTGTTGAATGTCTTAATTGTCGTCAGTGTCATCTTGTGGATGGGTTGTCTCTGTTGCAGTATGAAAATCTTGGTTTTTAATAAAGAAGGTATGACTATTCATTGCCTCGTCTTTTTTTTTTTATCATGAACCTTTTTTATTGAAAATTTTCGAAATTACATCCAGCAAAACAGCAACAATAACAAACAGTGCAAAAAGCACCAAAATACAGTATAACTACTGGAAATACCCACAATATATACCATATTGAGAATACCTAGGGAGACGTTGTCTCATGTCTGAATTATTCTAATGTTCTATTAGGATAATGGAACTGAAGTTTGTTCTTGTTGTACCTCTTGTAAGCTGCATTAATTTTATTCTGTGATGTATGATTGTATGACTGCTGCTCTTAATACGGTGATCTCGACATGTTATTTCTGTAGCTAATTCCAGGACACCCATGACAATGAAGCGTCCTGTCCCAGTGGGCTTACCTGGTCAAAGAAAAACAAATAAAATCTTACTGCAGTATATACACAACTTTATTTATTTTATTCTGTAATTGTAAAATTCAATAAAACTTCTGTTAACAAAATCCCTTCTTCTGCTATTTGTATGCCATAGTGCTGCAGTTCTCTCATGCTTTCCACTAGCGACAGTACATTCTGTTTCCAGCAATGTCCAGAATGTCATAATTCTACCTTATCTCTCCCTCCCTCCTTCCTCCCTCCTACCCACTGCCCACTACTCATTTCCCACATTAGAGAACATCTCTTCAAAGGGCGGCACTATCAAAATACGGCAGACAACAGTCACTGATTAGTTGTAGCCACTGGAAGCAGGAGGGCAATCCTAAGTCTCTAACAGCAATGAATCCAGGCCTCCTGCAGAGTAGAAGTCACATGAATTGGGCTGTTGTGACATCAGCACTCTCTTTTTTTGGCTGTAATGCCCAGTTATTCAGACCTAACCCAAATGCAGTGTGAATAACAGCTGAAGATGACATCAGGGTGTTTTAATTGAAGCCATGGGAGGGTGTTCTCAGCTGGACTCACTTTGTATCTTTTAGTGAGATGTTATTTTTTTAATTCTGCAATATGTCCTTTTTTTTATTTACTGTTTTTACACCCTGGAGGGTGGGGGTGGCAGGTCAGGTGCACATTCCTCAGCCTGTGCCACTACAGAATTCTTCTGTACTCTGAAGTGACAGGACTGCAGAGAGAAAGCACCTGAAGTGGTGGCAAGGGAGAATGTGGAGGTGTCCTCTAAAGGGGAGACCCCAAGGTGGGAGGCAGAGGAACCCAGCAGAGAAGAAAGCAACTTCTGGTGGGGGACTCATTTGTGAGGTTGATAGATCTAGGAACAGGAAGGAGTGGAGAGAGGGAGGTTAGGTGCCTACCTGGTGCCTCGGCTCAGAAAGACGGACAGTGGATCCTAAAGATCATGAGGGTGGCATGGCCTGGGGAGGACTAATGACCTGGTGAGGGATGGGGTTAGGGTACTACAGGGAGAGTTCAGGTAAGTGGGGAGGGGACTAAGGCAGGCAGCATGAATGGTGTTATTCACCGAGGTGATACCTGTCTAAAGCCATGGGTAGGATAGGGTACTACGCACCAGGAGCTTCAACAGGTGGTTGAAGGATTGGCACAGGGAGGAGGGGTTCAGCTTCATTGGGAACTGAGGGTCAACCCGGAAGAATATGGGTCTATACAGAGGTGATGTCCTGCATCTTTCCAGGAAGGGGACTGCAGTTCTCAGAGGGAGGTTTAAAAGGGTTCCATGTTATAACAGCGATTGCTGTTACAGCGAGTGTACATCGCCAAAAAGCAAAAAGGCGATGTACTCCCGGTGAACCTTGGCGACCCGCGGAACAAAAGATGCCCCCTCCCCAATGGGGGCTCTCTGCCTCCTGCACCCCCAAATTAAGATTCTCAACTCCAGGGGGGTGCATGTCAGGGAGGGAGGAAAACTGGGAACGAAAAAAAATTAAGTCCCACACACCGAAAATAAAATAAAATAACCACCTTACCTAGCCTTGAACCCTGGACTTGCCACACTGCAGGCCACCACCCTCACCACCACACCAAAACACCAGCTTGGCAGCATGCTGCCAATCCACAGCCCACATACCTCTGCTTCTTGGACCGTCCTCTTCCTATCATTCGCCTTGTTACTGCTTCACCCTTTCCCCCCCTACCTCCTCACTATAACCATGCTTGCTACCCTGTCAGGGTAGCTCAAATCACAAGCGCTCAAACTGAGTCATTCAAAACTGAGTCACGCAATTTGAGTCGTTATTACGACATGATACCATTTAAAAGTTACTTTGATAAACATTTAAACTAGCCAAAGGAGAAAGATGGTATTACCAAGGGAAGCATACACTGCCCACCCCACAGATTGAAGCAACAGGTAGGGAGGGCCAAAGGGGAGGAAACTCCCCCAGGGTGCAAGTTGAAGGAGGCATTGTAGGGGACAAGGGGGATAAGAACAGAAGATGTGGAAAGAGAGGTGTTGAAGCAGCAAGGCACTGAGAGGATAGCGAGGGGGATTAAGGAAGTTTTGTGTAATGCCCCCACCCATTTGGGGGCTTACCTTTAAAAGCACCTCCGGGTGTTCTCCTGCTGCCTCCCAGTGTCCGCCCATTTCTGCACGGCACTTGGCCGTTTTTCTCCTTGTCCCCCAGTGTTTCCCCAGTGTTAGTGAGTCCTGCAATGCTTGCAAAATCCATTTGCGAGTGATTGGCGTGTTTTAGGGCCACTGCTCGCACTACTGAGAAGGATGCACTATTGCATCCAACCACCGTTGCGATCACAAGTCGGGAGGTGTTTCTCCATGGTTTCTGGTTCCATGTTTAAGTTAAAAAGGCACCGGGGACAAAACAAAAGCAAGGGAAAATATTTTAAATAAAATTAATAGGCAGATACCTAAAGCGCTGCCTCTGGGGCACAGAAGGCTAAGGGGCAAAGATCAGGGCAATGTAGCCCTTATGAATATTCATCAGCTTTGCCAGTGTTTCTAGAGGCAGTGTGTTATGAGAGCTGCAACTTCCTGAGGGTGTATCTGGCCAAATTAAAAGTGGACTTGTTTAAGAGAGAACTGTTGGGGCTACAAGACAGTGGGGATATTAATAAATAAAAGTTAAACTGCTGGCTGCATCAGAACTTTAATTTTGGGGACAGTGAAATAGACTGTTTTAGGAACTGCATGCAGCCACCATTTTAGCAGCCAATAACCAATCGGAAGCCAGGATTTAACCAAGGGAATCGTGCGACATTGCCAGAGACTTATGGGGAATAATCTGGGACAATTTCTAGATGCCAAAGAGTAAGTCAATTAACAAGTGAGAACTGTTCAAGACAGTTTGGGCAGACAATGGGATCTCTGGAACTCAGCCCCATATGAAAGTGGGGTAAGTGCTCAGTTCGTTCAGATTTAGAGATTTGCCCAGAAGTTCAGTGTGTGTGCCTCTGAGGAGCTTGCTGGCTCTCAGAAGTTAGGCCTGCCAGGCCTACACTTTTTCAGCCATTAGTCCGCGGGTCCAAGTGTCCAGTCAACCCACGTTGGGGTCGTAGCAGCAGGGGATTCATGCAGCAATCAAGCTGAAAAGTGGGGATCAGCCTGCAAGCCAGCTGGAAGGACCAGAAAAGGAGAAGCCTTACATATAAATGTGCTTAGTTTGCCGAAGTATCTGCGTGGCCGGTCAGTTTGAGGTGTTTTGTCGTATGCTACTGCATCACCCGACCAGCATCTTGATGAGGACCACGAGTGAGATCATCTTTCTTCAGCTTCATGAAACCATCTGCACCATGTCTCATTTCTTCAGATCACTTTCTGGACTGGGTAGTGTGAGTACAAAACAGGGTAGCTCCCTGCAACAAAAGCTGCAATCATTTGTGTGTCATCTGATTTATTTGTTTTGGGTTTATTGCAATGGACTGAGCCATCCAGCTCTGGATTACAAATATTTGGGTTGAGTGCATGCTAATTGTTTTCTTTCCTAAGGGCCCCAACGATCAGCTGCAACACCGTCCTACCCAGGGCAATGCTTCAGGCTAGCCTGTCTTCCATACTGGGTGCCCAGCGTTGTGAGACAGTGTTAAAGGGACTCACTGCGCACGCTTTATCACCCTGAATTTTAATCAGAACTGTAAATCACTTGCTAGATTTATGCCCACCCTTGTTTACGTCCCCCTGAATAAATCAGATTGTTGTCTTTTTACATTTAACCTGGCTAGTGTGTACTTTTTTGGTGGGGATATAATACTGCTAATGTATTGTTACATCATTGGTCTTATTTTCCAGGGGCTCTCCAGGGCAGTTGCAGAAGATTCAGTCCTGGTGGTAAGTGCAAGGAGTGTGAGCATATCATTACTGTCATACGGTACATGTGAATGTTCTGTTGCTATACTGTTTAGGCCACTAGAGGGGTTGGTGGGGGGTTATAGCACCCCGGAGGGCTATACCAACGGCAGCTACACTACCCCAAGACCATACCTCCAGGTGGAGGCACCCATTCACCGAGCTCAGGCCCCTCAACCTGTTCATAGTCACACAGGCAGGGGTAGTAGCCCATAGGATAGCGCCACCTAGGGGTTACAGCTTTGGAGGCAATCCTGGGATTCATGCCCCCCCCCAGTGGCTACAATTAAAAATTACAACTAAAGATCTAATGGGCACCACTGAAGAAATGGCTGTGCATCAGTTGGTTGGATGGTGTACGGGGCATGAAATTGACCCCAAAATGCCTTGTTAATACTGGATATACCCCTGGGCACTAGTAAAGACACTATAGAAGGGGCACTTTCAAAAACTGAATGCCTGGGAAAAGCTGTAGTGGTAAACTCACATGCTGACTTGACTGCCCAAACTCTAATGGCTCTAGCGGAGTGTAGCAACCCTGTAGACAGCATTAAGATGCCCCAAACTATTGCTGTTGATGGATCCCCAGCCGCCTGGATGGTGGTAACTAAAGATAGTGAGTATCCCTCAGAGAACAAGCTCCCACCCTTATCTGAGACCTTTTCGGAAAAGTTAGCCAAGTTGTTATTGCAGGAGGGTAAAACCCTTGAGGAATTTTAAAAAGTTATTCATGCTGCCTGGGGGTGTTCCTTCCCTGACACCTATGCCAGCTCCAGTACCTGCCCCCTTCACCAGCTCCTGTGCCCGCACCAGTGCCGGCACCCACACCTGTGCCCACAGTTAGCAATGACTCTTACCGCAGGCTGAGGATGTTTCGGGCACTCTCCCCACCCCCTAGGGGGAGGATGATTGGAAGACCTGGAGAGACTATGTTGCCCTCCTAGTACCTGAGTGGCAGTGTGCAGAGACAGAGAAACAAAAAAGGATCTTGGAAAGTTTAAGGGGTCCCGCTTCAGAAGCAGTTTGGTTCTTGAGGTCCACAAATCCTGACGCTTCAGTTCAAAAGTATCTGTCTGCTCTAGAAGGTGTTTTTGGTAGCACTGAATCTGGAGAAACTTTAATGTGGCAATTCAAGGGCACTAAACAGTGAAAAGGGGAATGTCTGCCTGCACATGTTACTCGTTTAGAGAGGGCCTTACAGAGAGCTTACCAGAAAGGTGGGGCATCGACCAGCGAGTTGGATCATGTGAGATTAGATCATATACTACAATGTGCCAAATACTCTAAATTGCAAATTATGCAGCTAAAGCTCCAGGATAGGAGGGATAATCCCCCTAATTATTGTGACCTGATAAAAGAACTCAGGGAGGCTGAAGGTGAGGAAGGAGATTGGAATTCCTGTACAGGCACTGCTAGAGTAGCATCAGCATTGGAAAGCCCTTATGAACCAGAGACTGTTAAGAATACTCCGTCATGGGCTGAGCTGCTGAGAGAAGTCAGAGAAATGAAAGTCGGTGTCCCTACCAAGGTCGCTCCTGCGGATACAGACCCCGACCCCTCTCAGAGCACGTCTGCTATGGGAGTGGGGGTGCACGCTCAGGTGTCACCTGCTGATGGCAGCTTGAAAACTGAAACGAGTGAATTGACTGCTGCAATAAAAGAATTATTAAGATGTATTGCACCACCATCAACACTGCAGATGGAGGTTGAACCCAGACTTACTGTAGTCAGTGCTCCAGTTCCTGCACCAAATGTTTTCCCCCTTCCAACCTCCTAGTTGTGAATGGAGACCAGCTCCCAATGCAATGTTTCAGCCACGCCAAACCAAAGAAAATATAATTTGTCATAATTGTGGGAAGGATGGGCATATGAAGAAAGAATGCCGGTCTCAAAAGGACCTAGATAAAGTGGTACACAAACTCCAAGGGGAGCTCCGAAAAGCGAAACAATGGCAGAGGGATGCAGGAAACGATCACAGTGGAGGTTCAGGAAATCCCAAATCCAATTTCTCCGTGGCTAAATCATCCATCCAGTTTCCTACTACAGTCCCTCTGGACTAGTCCAAATTGGTGGGCCCTTCCATGGACACTACTGTACACATAGATGGGATTCCAGCTCAAGCAGTTTTGGACAGCGGGTCTCAAGTCACAATAATCTTCCAAGACTGGTATGAGCAGCATTTATCTGACCACCCGTTACACCCTCTTGATGGACTGCATGTGTGGGGGTTAAGTGAAATGTCATATCCATATCTTGGCTACTTAAAGGTATAGCTTTCTTTTCCATCCTCTGTGACTGGTGTAGGAGATTCTGTGGAGACGCTAGCCTTGGTCTGCCCTTCTACCGGACTTTATGATGGTATCCCTGTACTGACTGGCACCAACGCACACATGTTTGGGAGCCTGGCCCTGCTGTGTGAAGAAAGGCAGAAGAAAAACCAGGAAGAGCCCTGCGTGTTCACGCTCTGATCCAAAAGGCCTATGAAAAACAATGCACCCTGAGGAGAGTGACAAAGATAAGCCTGTTGGGATGGTTTGGAAAAAGGATACTGCTACTATCACATTACCTCCAAATGCAGAATGCAGTGTCAGTGGTGAAGTGCAGCTGCGAAAAGATGTGACCAACAAAATATTGATGCTGGATGCCACAGAAGAGGGTAAATTGCCAGAAGGACGCTGATTAAACCCAGTGTGCTTCCAGCCCGGGCTCATGCTTATGCCCAACAAGTGGTGATATGAATACAAAATGTTACAGACCGAGACATCACGGTACAGAGGTTGCACCCTGGCTAAAGTCTATTGTGCCGACTCTGCTGTGCTCCCATCCCAGTGCAAAACTGACAAAGGATGTGAGATATCGCCTGACATGTTCGATTTTGGAGATTCATCTATTCCAAACAGCTGGAGAATCAGGATCAGTAACAAGCTAGCTCAGAGAACCAAGGTATTTTCCTTCAAGGAATGGCATGTTGGTTGTGTCACAGAGGCTGAACACCACATTCATCTGCATGATGAGAGACCCTTCAGGGAGAGGTCTAGACATCTAGCTCCTGCCGACATTGACGATGTCTGACATCACCTACAAGAGATGTTAGTGGCTGGCATCATACAAGAGTCACGCAGCCCGTATGCCTCTCCAATTGTTGTGGTGCAGAAAAAGAATGGCTCTGTTTGTATGTGTATTGATTACCGGACCCTTAACAAAAGAACCATACCCGATCAGTATACAATGCCATGGATACATGATGCCCTGGACTGCCTAACTGGAAGTAAATGGTTCTCCGTCCTTGACTTCAGAAGTGGATACTATCAAATCCCAATGGCTCCTGAGGACAGAGAAAGAACTGCATTCATTTGTCCCTTGGGCTTCTATGAGTTCCTTCACATGCCCCAGGGTATATCAGGTGCACCGGCAACATTTCAATGATTAATGGAGCATGCAGTGGGAGATATGAATCTCTTGGAGTGTTTCATCTACCTTGATGGCGTCATAGTCTTTGACAAAACTCTCGAGGAGCATGAGACTCACTTATTCAAAGTGCTGGACAGACTTGAGGAGTTTGATTTTAAGTTATCCATTGACAAATGCCAGTTTTTCCAGACTTCTGTCAAATACGTGGGCCACATTGTGTCGTCAGAAGGCATACAAACAGACTGCTGTAAGATGGAAGCATTAACCAGCTGGCCTAAGTTCAATAACCTAAAAGAACTTCAAAGATTTCTTGGATTCTGTGGCTATTATCGCGGATTTGTCAAGGACCATACCAAGGTGATCCGCCCCCTCCTAAACTTAACCCAAGGGTATCCTTAAGAAAGGTTCTGACAAAGACACTGAAAAAACCTATTTCAGACCCAATGAGCCATTTGGGCAGAGATAGACTCTCGATTGTGATGCTGCCTAGACATCAAGCAACATGTTAAAACCTGCAGTAGGCATCTTCAGCACAGGGCTCCACCACAAAGAGTAGCCCCTCTGGTCAATATTATCACAAGTGCAACAACGGAACTTGTCTGTATCAATTTTCTTAGTTTGGACCCAAATTCAAAAGGCACTGCTAATGTACTGGTAGTCACGGATTACTTCATGAGGTATGTGCAGGCCTACCCAACCAAAGACCAAAAAGCCTCAACTGTAGCCAAAGTTCTTGTTTAAAAGTTTTCGTACATTACGATGCCCCACAGCGTATTCATTTGGATCAAGGCCGGGATTTCGAAAGCAGACTTATCAAGGACCTGTTGTCCCTATAGAGTGTAAGAAAATCCAGAACAACCCCTTATCATCCACAAGGAGACCCACAATCAGAAAGGTTTACTGAACCTTGCTCGATATGCTGACACCCTGCAACCTAAAGACAAGCCAAAGTGGAGCCAACAAGATAAGCGCACTTGTACATGCCCATAGTTGCACAAAGAACGATGCTACTGTTTTTTCACCGTACCACCTTATGTTTGGCAGAGAAGCTCGTCTCCCAGTGGATGTGTGTTTTGGAGTATCTCCTGATGGTGTTCAGTCAGAAAACTACCTGCAGTATGTTAAAAATCTAAAAGCTTAACTGGATCATGCCTCTCAACTTGCAAACACTATGGCAGCAAAGAGAAACCTAGCTAATAAAACTCGTCATGACAGACGTGTTAAGGCCCATGAGCTTTACCCAGGTGACAGAGTATTAATGAGAAATTTTGGACTTCCAGGTAAACACAAAATAGCTGACCGCTAGAGTCACATCCCATACATAGTAGTCAGTAGCTACATGATCTGCCTGTGTATAAAGTACATCCAGAAGGGGACCCTCGTGCTGTTAAAACCATTTACAGAAATCACTTGTTACCCATCGGCCAAACAGTAATCAATAATGTTCAAGAGACTGAAGCTCCTCGACGCCCTGTAACTAGGTCTGCTACTAAGGCCAAGCAACAAGATCGGCAAACTTCTGTTTCCCCACCTGTTGCTCCTAATAATGTATCCAATCCTGCAGACATTGCAGATACTGAAAATGCTGAGTCTGAAAGCGATGCCGAAAGTGAATTCTGTACTGCCTACTACCCATCTTTTGAACTTGAGAGAGTGTTCCAGGGAATTCCCTCCATTAATTATGGTGATGACTCTGAACTTCCAGCTGTGTTAACAGATTCCAACTCATCGATTCTGCCTGAACCTCCAGAAAGTGACGCTCACAGTGTGAATCTTGGAGTTGTTGAATCCCTTTGTATGGTGGAATTAACGGCAATCAGTGAACCTGAACACCGTGCAGCAAGTAGTGAACCTACAAGAAACCATGCAAGTGTTAATGAACTAAGTGGGCTACGTGAACTGTTCCATTCTAATGATAGTAGTCCTGTTCAAGAACCAGACAGATGTGCCCTGGATGATTCCGACTTTGCAGAAATATCTCTGACAAATGCCAGTGAGCCTAAAGAGTCTAAAACTAGTATTCAACAACAAGAACGTGCAGTGGAACCCATTTTTTCTGAAGCTGTTTCAGTGCTGGACAATGAACCAGGACTGATCACCCCGAATGATGAAGCAGAAGTGCAACTGCCAGTGCCACCTTTGCCACGTCGCTCGGAAAGATCTGTAAAGCCAATCTTAAAGCTCACATAAGACACCCCAGGACAGCCTGTTAACTTGTCCATGAATGTTGTGCATGAAGGAGTCTATGTCACGCCCAATTCCCTGCCCAAAATTGTGTTCACTGCCTCCACCCAAGCTAAGGTGTTCATTCAGTGTAACAAGGGGTATAAGGTTAAAAAGATGGGAATACGGTGAAGTGCTCTGATAAAATGTGGTAAACATAAATGTATTAACTATGTGGAACTGTCTGATGTGAAAAATGTGAAATCTAAACTGCTGAGGTATACCAAATGAATTCAAAATGTCATGACAATGCTTTAAATATAGGATGTCCAAATGCTAAATAAGATCAAATTGATAGCATGCTATCTTGTACATAGTTATTATAAGCCTAGCTAGGCTGTTATAAAAATATTGCTATTCAGGTGTCTGTTTACAACAGAGTATATCTAGTAATGTGTTTAATGGCTACCAGGCTATTATAGACTTGGCAATGATGCCAAGCTTTCCTAGGCAGGGGAGAGTGTTATGCCCCCCCATTTGGGGGCTTACCTTTAAAAGTACCTCCAGGTGTTCTCCCATTGCCTGCCAGCATCCATCCATTCCTCCACAGCACTTGGCCATTTCTCCTTACCCCCCAGTGTTTCCCCAGTGTTAGAGAGCCCTGTGGGGCTTGCAAAATCCATTTGCAAGCGGTCAGCGTGTTTTAGGGCCGCTGCTCGCCGAGAAGGATGCACTGTCGCATCCGACCGCCGTTGCAGTCACATGTCAGTAGGTGTTTCTCCGCAGTTCCCAGTGCCATGTTTAAGTTAAAAAGGCACCAGGGACAAAAACAAAAGAAAGGGAAAATATTTTAAATAAAATAAACAGGCAGATGCCTAAAGCGATGCCTCTGGGGCACAGAAGGCTAAGGTGCAAAGGTCAGGGCAGCTGTGCCAGTGTTTCTAGGGGCAGTGTGTTACAGGAGCCGTGATTCCCTGAGGGTGTATCTGATCAAATTAAAAGTGGAGTTGTTTAAGAGAGAACTGTTGGGGCTACAAGACAGTGGGGATATTAATAAATAAAAGAAACTGCTGGCTGCACCAGAACTTTAATCTTAGGGACAGTGAAATAGACTGCTTTAGGAACTGCATGCAGCCACCATTTTAGCAGCCAATAACCAATTGGAAGCCAGGATTTAACCAAGGGAATCATGGGACGCTGCCAGAGACTTGTGGGGAATAATCTGGGACAATTTCTAGGTGCCAAAAAGCAAGCCAATAACAAGTGGGAACTGTTCGAGACAGTTTTGGCAGACGATGGGATCTCTGGAACTCAGCCCCATATGAAAGTGGGGTAACTGCTCAGTTTGTTCAGATTTAGAGATTTGCCCGTGAATTTAGTGTGAGCCTCTGGGGAGTTTGCTAGCTCTCAGAAGTTAGGCCTGCCAGGCCTAGACTTTTTCGGCTGTTAGTCCACGGGTCGAAGTGTCCAGTTGGCCCAAGTTGGGGTCGTAGCAGCAGGGGATTCATGCAGCAATCAAGCTGAAAAGTGGGGATCAGCCTGCAAGCTAGCTGGAAGGACCAGAAAAGGACAAATCTTACATATAAATGTGCTGAGTATGCCGAAGTGTCTGTATGGCTGGTCAGTTTGAGCCGTTTGACCATCTGCTACTGCATCACTCAACCAGTTTCTCGACAAGAATCACGAGGGAGATCGTCCTTCTTCAGCTTCATGAAACCATCTGTACCAGGTCTCATTTTGTCAGATCATTTTCTGGTCTGGATAGTGTGAGTACAAAACAGGGTAGCTCCCTGCAACAAAAGTTGCAATCATTTGTGTGTCATCTGATTTATTTGTTTTGGGTTTATTGCATTGTTTATTGAGCCATCTGGTTCCGGATTACAAATATTTGGGCTGAGTGCATGCTAATTGTTTTCTTTCCTAAGGGTCCCAACAATCAGCTGCAACACCAGCCTTCCCAGGGCAATGCTTCAGGCTAGCCTGTCTTCCATACTGGGTACCCAGCGTTGTGAGACTGTTAAAGGGACTCACTATGCACACTTTATCACCCTGAATTTTAATCAGAACTGCAAATCACTTGCTAGATTTACTCCCCACCCTTTGTCACGTCCCCCTGAATAAATCAGATTGTTGTTTTTTTACATTTAACCTGGCTAGTGTGTACTTTCTTGGTGGAGATATAGTACTGCTATTGTATTGTTGCATCACTGATCTTATTTTCCAGTGTGTCTCCACAGCAGTTGCAGAAGATCCAGCCCTGGTGGTAAGTGCAAGGAGTGTGAACATATCATTACTGTCATATGGTACACGTGAATGTTCTGTTGCTATACTGTTTAGGCCACTAGAGGGATTGGTGGGAGGTTATAGCATCCCGGAGGGCTATATCAACAGTAGCTATGCTACCCCAAGACCATATCTCTGGGTGAAGGCATCCCTTTCACTGAGCTCAGGCCCCTCAACCTGTGCATAGTCACGCAGGCAGGGGTAGTAGCCCATAGGATAGCACCACCTAGGGGTTACATTTGAAAGGTAACATGGGCAGGAAAGGGGAAGGGGGGTTGCAGGTAATGTGACAGCAAGGTTTGAACAGCCATGTGTGCCAAAGCCAGGAGTCTAGGAAATACAATTCTGGACCTGGAGGCCATCATGGCAGAGGAAGACCTGGATCTTGTGGCCATAACTGAGTCACAGCGCACTAAGAACCATGACTGGGGACTAGGGTTACCACCTTTTAAGAAGCCCAAAGTGAGAAATTTCTTAGTGAAACATGATTTTTCGCAGGACAGTATGTAACCTCGACCATTGCAACACACTTGTTTTCTTTATATAATCAGAATTAAGGCTAAGTATCATAGTTGCTTAGAGAAGATACAAAATCACACACCCACACAATGTAAAGATCATGGTTGCATATCAAATCACCACAGAAGATGTGGGTCTGTTCCTGCAGAATTGCATGGCACCATGCAACTCTGCTTAAAGTTGAACCAGCATAACATTCTGTGGTGATTTGCATATGCAGCCCATGATGCTTTGCATTGTGTGGGCATGTGTGAGTTTGTATTTTCTTGAAACTTGGCTTCACAGCCAAATGCCCTTTGGGGTAACCCTTGCCTCAGTGTTTGCACACAGAGGTTCTTTGTCTTTTAAATAGTTGCTTAGTTGCTTCTATTGTTTCTTATCATTTTAAGGTATTTTAGTTAAGGTGTTACAGTTTTCTGCAAGATTTAATGGAAAGTTAGAAAATATTTTTTCAACAATAAAGTCAGGACATGTAGTATTTTTCATGTTTTTTTTCAGGACACAGCTTTCCAAATCAGGACTGTCCTGCGAAAAACAGAACAGGTGGTAACCCTACTGGGGACATGGCTATACCAGGCTACTCTCAGTTTAGAAAAGATAGAGAGGGGAGGAAGGGTGAAGGGGTTGTGCTGAATGTAAGGGAGGGTATCTGAGTGATGGAAATGCAAAGGAACGTAGGGGTAAAGAATGGGTTGGAGGTGTTGTGGGACACTAGAGACAGGAGCCAGAACCAGTATTCACACTAGGTGATATACAGACCTCCCACACGGGGGAAGAATTAGATAAGGCATTAGAGGAAGACATCAGCACAATGGCAAAAAGAGGAAGATACTGCTGGTTGGGGACTTCAATCTGCCAGATGTAGATTGGAGCCTCCCAGCTGCAGCCTCGGCTAGAAGCAGGGACATCCTAGACTCCCTGCAGGGAACGTTTATCAGGCAACTTGTCCAGCAGCTCACTCAAGACTGGTCAATATTGAACCTAGTGCTCAAAAACAGGGACAGTATTGCATACGTCAGTTTGAGGTGTCACCTGGGGACCAGCGATCACCATACAGTATGGGTTAACATAATGAAGGTGAGAGAGGCAAACCAAACCAAGACAAGGATCCTGGACTTCAGGAGGGCATATTTATGTAACCCCTAGGCAGCGCTATCCCTAGAGTTACAACCCCTGCCTGCATTTCTAACCACAGGTTGAGGGGCCTGGATTCGATATTGAGGAGCCTCCATCCAGAGTAACAATAGTGGGGGTATCAATCTAGCCTGTTATAGCCCTCTGGGAAGCTATAACCACCCACAAACCCACCTAGTGACTTTGTACTTCTGGCAACAGTTAACACACAGTCAGCAATTAACATTAATAATATGCACACACCCTTTACACTTACCACCAGGGTCTGGCCTGCAACAAAATCCCTGGAACCCCCTGTAAAGGCAAGGTTAGCAAAGCAGGTATACACTTTTAATGGCCTTGTCCATTACTCTCCCTCCTCTGACCTGCTCCTCTTCCCCGTCCTCATTTTTATGTTGGCATGCTTGTGCAGCCAACATCTTGCGGTAGTGCAGATTTGGAGGAGTGGTCACTGTTGGGCAAATGTAGGGCATGCACCAGTAGGTGCGTCCTGTGTTCCCCAATCAGCCAGCAGCAGGGGTCAACACCCTGCCTAGCTAATGAGGCGAAGACATCACAGAAACAGTCCGCTGCAATGAGAGCGAAGTTCTCATACAGCATGACCACAACATGCCTCCCCCTACGTGCAGGCAACATGGTGGCAGTGACTGACGCTGTTGCCTGTCAACCCTCCCGTTTATTGTGTGCCAACGGGGGTGTCCAATTCCCATTGGCATCATGTAACCCCCCCCTTTTTTTGATTGCCAAGGGGGTGCCCAATCCCCCACGGTATCATGCACCCCCCAACAGTTTTTCTTTGCCGACAAGGGCCCAATCCTCGCCGGCATGTATCCCTCTCCCTTGAATTTTGCGACAGGGGAGCCACTCCTGTCAGCATAGTATATTCCCCGTTTTGTACCCCAATCCCTCGGCTCCTGTGGCCCCCTTTCCTTGTTTGCCGGCCAGAGCCCAATCCCACGCGGCTTAAGCACCCATCCACACACACACACACACACTCTGGAGGCACACTGGAGCCCACCTCAGCTGTACAAAGCACCTATTAAAGCAAAACGGTCCCCGGTGTCCTTTATTTTTTAACCTATAAAGCAAAAAACGATCCCTCGTACTCTTCCAATCTCCCTCCACAACGCACCACCCACTGCGCACCCTCGCCCCCAACCCCCACAGCATACTTAGCTCCGGAGTCTGGCGCAATGATCTTCGTGGACGGGAACACATCTGCACTCTTCAAAGCCGACCCGAACTGAGGAAATGCCAGTAAGCTATATAATGGAATAAATAGGGGTTTTCAGCTTTAATACATCTCAGGCATTTGGGAATTTTTACACCAAATTTTCAACATGGGTTTTGGGACCCCTCCTCATGAATTCTGGCACTGTCATATCATTAATCAGTCCCGAAGGTGATTTCGCAGTCCTCGCTGGCAGAATCACCTTCCGGGACTGATTAATGAGATGACAGTGCCACTGTTCATGATGTGGGCTCTCAAAAAGCCTATGTTGCAAATTTAGTGGAAAAAATCCAAAAAATGGCTGTTTTACAAGCATACGTTGCACAGCTGCTATGCAGGCACATAACTTCGCGAATTCACAATATTTTCAAGCCAGATTTTCAACATTGTCATTTTTGTACACCTCCTTGTTCCTTGTGAACAGTATAGCTGTCATTTTTCACATCCTGGCCAAAATGTGTTTCCGCACTTCCGGCGCACAATAGCACGGTCGTTGTGGAAAATCAGTGTTCGGCCAGATTATTAAAATGACAGTGACACAGTTCATGAGCAGAGGTCCTAAAATGCCTATGTTGAAAATTTGGTGATGATACTCCATAAAATGACTGTGTTACGAGCGTGCGTTGGCAGATTGCACGCACGCTCGTAATGTCGTGCATTTGTAATATTTTCACTCTGGATTTTCACCATTGGCATTTTTTCACACCTCCTCATGAACAGTACAGCTGTCATTTCACATATCCTCCTCAAAATGTGTTTTCGCACGTCCAGCGCAGAATAACGCAGTCACTGTGCGAAATCACTTTTTGGGACAGTTTGAGGAAATAACAGTGATGCTGTACATGAGCAGAGGTGCTAAAATGCCTATGTTGAAAATTTGGTGCTGAACATCCATAATGCCTGTACATGTTATGCGTTGCGCATTTCCCACGCACCCTTGTAACTTCACAAATTAGCAATATTTACATGCCACATTTTCAAGACTGGCAGTTTTTTACACCTCCTTATGAACTGTACAGCTGTCATTTTTCACATCCTGCCCAAAATGTTTTTCCGCACTGCACTACCAAAGCCAATGCCAGCGCGACAACATTCGGCATTGACAAATGCTTGTTAGTTAAGATAAAGTCATCTCTGACTGAACAAAGTACTCCTCTCTGCCCTCCCTCATCATCCCTCTGCCTTTCCTCCTTGAGTCTGACAAGGTCATTTTTGACTGAACAAGTACTACTGTCCTCTTCCCCCTCTCCTTCCTTCTCTTCTGCTCTCCCTTTGCTCATCCCCTCCTTCCTCCCATTGTTTCTCTGCCCCTTCCACTCCTGCTGTCCCCACTCACTTGCTTTCCTGACCTATTCCCTCCTTTATTATGTTGGCTTGCACTTGTGTGCCGGCCAACATACTGCATTAGTAGCAGATTTGGAGGCGCGATCACTGTTGGGCGAATTCAGGGAACGCATCAGTAGGTGCGTCCCTCATTCTCCAATAAGCCAGCATGCAGGCGCCACACCAGGAATACATAATGTGGTGAGCACATCTAAGAAAAGATCCGCTGCAATGAAAGCAAAGCTCGCCATGCAGTGGCACCAAAACACGCCCTCCCTACGTGCTTTTCCTGGTGAAGCCCTTCAATAAACATGGCAGCGCTGACTGCCGCCGTGTGGAAAGCCGACTTCAGGGGTGCACAATCCCCCTTTCGAAATGCCCCAACCTACTTCATTTGCGATGGGGAGCCCACTCCCATCGGCATAATGCACCCATTTAAAGTGTGTACGGTGCCCAATCCCCTCGGCATCATGTCCCTCCCAGTTTAATTTGTCAACAGGGAGCACACTCCTCGTCAGCATAATGTCCCCCTATTTGTTGTGTGCCGATGGGGGTGCCCAATCCCCCGTCGGCTACAGAACCCCCCCAAAAAAACACTCAGGTGGCACGCTGGGAGCCCAGCACAGCATGCCAAATGCTCCTGTAAAATGAAAACGGTCCCACAATGGTTTTTTGGGTTTTTTTTACAAATTGCAAACCAGAATATGGTCCCTCGTCGAGTCCGGTGGCCCTCCCCCAACCTGCGCCCACCCTCTGCGCACCCTGTCTCCCCTCACCTCCCTCACCCCATACTTACCTCCGGAGCATGGCACGATGATCTTCAGTGGACCGGGAACACATCTGCACTCTTCAAAGCCGACCGCGAACTGAAGAAATGCCGGTAAGCTGTACAATGGCATAAATAGAGTTTTTTCAACTTTGGTGCATATCTCGGGCATTTGTGGGAATTTTGGCACCAAATTTTCAATATGGAGTTATTGGGACCCCTCCTCATGATGTCATGCCATTATTCGGTCCCAAAAGGTGATTTTGTGGTCACTGCGTGGAATCACTTTTCGAGACTGATTAACAAAATGACAGTGCCACTGTTCATGAGGGGGGCTCTCAAACAGTCTATGTTGCAAATTTGATGAAAAAAATCCAAGAAATGGCTGTTTTATGAGCATGCGTTGCGTAGTTTCCAAGCACACTCGTAATTTCGTGAATTTGTAATATTTTCATTCCAGATTTTCAAAATTGGCATTTTTCCACACCTCCTTATGAACAGTACAGCTGTCATTTTATATATCCTGGCTGAAATGTGTTTTCACACGTCCGGCGCAGAATAGTGCAGTTGCTGTGCGAAATCAGTTTTTGGGACAGTTTGAGAAAATGACGGTGGCACTGTTCATGAGCAGAGGTCCTAAAATGCCCATGTTGAAAATTTGGTGGCGAAAGTCCATAAAATGACTGTGTTACAAGCGTGTGTTGCACAGTTTCCACGCACGCTTGTAACTTTGCAAATTTGCAATATTTTAATGCCAGATTTTCAACACTGCCATTTTTTCACACCTCCTTATGAACACTACAGCTGTCATTTTTCACAGCCTGCTCAAAATGTGTTTTCGCACCTGTGGCACACAATGGCATGGTCCCTGTGGGAAATCAACTTCTGGAACAGATTAACAAAATCACAGTGCCACTGTTCATGAGGGGAGATCCCAAAATGCCTATGTTGAAAATGTGGCTAAAAAAATTCCCCAAAATTACTGGGTTACAGATGTGTGTTGCGCAGTTTATATGCATGCTCGTGACTTCACCAATTTTTCATATTTTCATTCCAGATTTTCAACGTTGCTATTTTTTTATACCTCATGAACAATACAGTTGTCATTTTTCACAGCCTGCCCAGAATGTGTTTTCATCCCTGTGTCGCCAAATGGCATAGCTGCTGTGCAAAACCACCTTTCAGCTAACAAACTGATTGTGCCACTCTTCATGAGGTATGGTCACAAAAAGCCTGTGTTGAAAATTTGGAGTGAAAAATACCAACAAACGCCTCGACATTAGGTTTCCAACTGTAACACCCGGTAGAGACTGGGCAGACATGGGGTGTGACTTGGGATCACTGGCTGTATTGCTCATGCCATTCCACCCCCACCACCACCCTGCAGCCAGTGACAGGCATCGAGGTGTGCCTTGGAGTGTTTGGCCCTAAAGTTCACCCCGTTCTCCTATACTGCCCCCGTCTCAGCGTATTTCCTTATGGAATGGGGTAAGTATAAGGCCCAGAGACCCCAAAACACACCATGACACTTGTCATTGTCTACAGGGTAGGGTGAGGTAAAATGACATAAGCGTTATAGCTGATGGCCCAAAGGCACACTCCAACGCCTGTCAGTCTCTGCAGGGTGGGGGTGGGGTTGGCGTCAGTTCAATACTTCACTGCCATTCCTATTATGCATCTCTAACTCCTGCACTACCAATGCCAACGCCAGTGAGACAACATTCGGCATTGACAAATGCTTGTTTATTCTCCTACTCGTTATTTGTACTATATGGTATGCCCACTTTGCTTCTTTGTATATAGTTACATTGTCCGATTTGTATTGTATGATCTGTATAATTTTGCTAACTGTTTGTAATCTGTTCTTGCTCGTTACCTGTTTCGCATTATGTATTTTGTTGTGACCTTCTCTGACGTGGAGCCTTTGTAAAGGAGTCTCTAACTCAAAGATTGTAATTCCTAGACTTCAATAAATAAAAAAATAAAATAAATTAAAAAAAACTTTTAATACAGTAACCAAACTAATAATATGCTCATAAACCATGTTAAACATGAACAGTAAATCAGATTTATTTAGGGAATCATGAACAAGGAAGGGGCGTGAATTTAGATGAACAATTACTATACTGATTAGATTTAGGTTACTTCCCATGCACTTTTAGTCCCAAATGATCAGTCTTACAACACTGCGTACCCAGGATGTTATACTGGCTAGCCGGAGGCATTACCCAGGGGTGGCCGACATTGCAGCTGTTGTTGGGGCCCTTGATGGAAAGAAAATGCAGTTAGCATGCACAAACAGAGCTTTGATTATTTGTAATCCTGGCCGGTTGGTCTAGTCTCTTGTAACCCAGAAAATCACTGAAGTAATTAGATGGTACCACAGATAAATAAAGGGATTTGTTGTAGGGAGCTACCGTGGATTTACTCACGTTACCAGTTGGCTGTCAAGGATCTAGCGATATAGAGACCTCATGTAGATCACCAAAGAACATGGGGAAGCAGGGCTGACACGACACACCTCCACTTCACGGCCTTTCCCTCCAGGTGGCCGCAACCTGCGAATGGTCTCTGCACAGGGGCTGGATCCCCAAAGTCAGTCTCTCACCAAAGAACAGTCTCTGGTGCAACCCAGTTGGTCTGGGCTGAGTTGGCAAAGGCCCAGGCTGATGAACACTTTGGCAAAGTTCAGTTTGTTTTACTGGTGAAGCCTCCAGCTGAAATAACAATCTAGTCATTGGCAAAAAAAGGTCATGACCCGCGAATACCATTCAGCACATTTAACAAGAACAGCATTAACTTTTCTTCCTCACACCGTTCGGTTCTAAGCCGGTTGCTACTGCAGTCGCTTTACTGAGCAAACCTCTTGAACATCCATTCAATCACTTACAACCTTTGGACCGATCGCTTCACAGGAGCTTCTTCTTGGTTCAAATCTCAGGCTGTACCTTCAAATATCTTGGAGCTTTCTGCCACAAGTAAAAGTCACAATTCGGATTATTCCGCTTACTGCAATCAGGCAGTCTAATGCAGGAGAACAGTAGCAGGGAGGCAAATTAGACTCTTCCCCACCAAATCTCCTAGGCTCCATCCAGGAGCAGCTTCGCGCTAGCTCGAGTTGCTCACTCTTCAAGCTCTAACTCCAACTGAACTACTGTCTCTTACAGTTTTGGGGATTTCCCTTGGTTTCCTGAGTTCTGGTTGGCTGGGGGAGCTGTTGGTCACAGTTTGGATGCCCCCTTCAGTTCAGTTTAGGCGCCAACCTAAAAACTACAAAAACTACAGATTTTCCTTCTCATAAGGCACTTGAGCTAAGGACCCTTAAAGGCTCCATGAGTTCCATTGGTCCAAATGCCAGACGTCCCAGACCAAATATGGTGGCTTCCATTCAGATAAACAAAGCTGCAAGAAGGCAGGTTAGAACAAACTCTCTATTTCAGATGTAACAGCAGGTTAGCAGTAAATAATTACAGTACTTGCTCAGGCTCCCTCTGCTTTTTATTGACAGCAGAGTGGAGCAAATTAAAGCCATGTCTGGCCTGTCGCGAGCTCCAATGCACTTGGACCCAGTCCAGACCATCCAATATACACACACTGGACTAAAGTCTTAAAAGGACAGGTGCGGATGCACAGCTTGGCACTCTCACATAAAACAACAGGATCAAACAAATAACCATGGGTTTACTACCTCTGCAGGACATCTGCCTGGCAGTGGGCATTGATAGGGCCTTTGGAGACACCTGAGGTAAGCCCCCCAAATTGGGGGGGGGCTACATTTAAAAAAAAAATGGGTGAGTGCCGAACAGACAACCTAGCGGGGGGATTGTCAGGGGTGTGTGTGGAGGAATAGTGGGGTAGATTAAGGGAAGGCACAGTGCAGGCAACAAACCTCTGCGCGAGCAAAAACAGGAGGATAAAGAGTCCATTATGGTTCTCATAGGAAGTGTCTGGGAAGGTAAATGCTAAAGGGTCGGCATTAGAACAAAGAGGAAAGAGGATGGGGAGGAGTACCAGGTAAAGCAGACGGAAGCAGGAAAAGTGGTGAGGGGCACAAAGGCACAAACAGAGGAAAGGATAGTCAAAGGGGTAGCTAATGTAGACAAGACTTTCTTCAGATGCATAAGTGAAAAGAGAAGACAAGGGGAGGGATTGTGAGGATAAGAAGCGCAGGAGAGACTGCCCAAAGGAGAATAAAGACAAGCATTTGTCAATGCCAAAAGTTTGTCATGTACACTGGTGTCATGGGGGGGAGTGGACACCCCACGTGTCTGCTTACTGTTTGGGGGGGGGTTACACGGCGCACAACAATGGACAGACAGAGGAGGACACTGGGGGGTTGGGTACTCCCAGTGTCTGTATACTATTTAGGGAAGGAGGGATTATGCAGCGGGCAATGATGGACGGTTTTCTTTTATTGGAGGGGGGATAAAAAACAAGCATTTATCAATGCCGAACATCTGATGTATTGAAAGATGTCCACCTCTGTACCTCGTTTATGCCCTTGAGGCACTTCAGTGTATCTGCCATGTTCCCCCACTCCCTCCTTTCCTCCAATAAATACATGTTGAAGTCCTTTTAATCTCTCCTGATATGTTCTGTGTTACAAGCCATGTACCATCTTGGTTGCCTTTCTGTGGGCTGCCTCCACCCTGTCAATGTCCTTGCACAGTTGCGGTCTCCAGATTTGCACGCAGTACTGTAGGTGAGGCCTCACTAGTGCATTATACAATGGCATCACCACTTCATGCCTTCTGCTAGTGATACGTCTGCCTATGCATCCCAGCATGCCACTGGCCATCCTTGCAACGCATGCTCTGCTTTGACAGCTTCTGGTCATCAGAGCTGATAACTCCTAGGTCCCTTTCTTCCTTGGTGATCATCAGCACCTCTACCCCATCCTGTAACTCGCCACAGGTTTCCCTCTTCTCAGGGGCATTATTTGGGCTTCTTTGTATTGAACCTCAGTTGCCGCTCCTCAGGCCATTTTTAAAGCCTCTCCATGTCCCTGCTCATTTTCTCCACCCCTTCTGGAAGTATTCACTCTGTTACAGATGTTGGTGTCGTCTACAAACAGGTAGACAGACCTTTGTTTCTAGACCTTCTGCAATGTCTGTAATGAAGACATTGAATGGTTCTATGTAATAATGGCGACTGCCAAAGGGCAATCACCGTTATGGCGAAGTCAGTGTGCAGAAAATCAATTTTGGCACACTGACTCCCTGGTGCACAACAAAAGCAGTGCAGGGGACTTTTTTATTTATGTTTATGCAGGGGCTGCCTCCCCCACTTAAGGATTCTCAACTCCAGGAGTGCATGTCGGGGGAATATAAAAAATTAAATTCGGGACAGGCGCAACAAAAATGAACCTGCGCCCGGACCCGAACCCAGCACCCTATACAACAAAGCTGCGAGTTAACCTGCTACACCACAGGGCCAGCTCAGCAGCCTACCACAGCACCTCCCCTCAAATCCCCTCCCACCCCTCGCTGACCGTGCTCATTCCCACCCCTCCCGTGCACGTACCTGTAATGGCATGCTTGCTTCCACCCCACCCCCGTGCACATACCTGTAGCGGCTTCCTGTTGCTCAGGTTGCCAACCCACCCCATCCGGTCACTGTAACTCCTGGGTTGCCACTCTGACATGCGCCTCAACTGAGTCTCCCTTTCGCAGGTTGCTCAATTGCGGTCACCAATGTCACGGTATACCCATTGAACAGGACTGGTCCCAGGACTTTTCCCTGAGGTACCCCGCTGGTCACCACCTCTCCCCAGATTGGATCCCATTACCACCACCCTCTGCCTCCTGTCGATCAGCCAGTTTCTAACCCAGTTTATCAGCTTGTGCACCATTACCAGACTACTCGTCTTGTTAATCAGCCTTCTGTGTTGGACATTGTTGAAGGCTTTGCTGAAATCAAGGTACTGTTCATGAGGAGGTGTGAAAAAATGGCAATGTTGAAAATCTATAGTGAAAATATGAGAAATTGGCAAAGTTACAAGCATGCATAGAAACGTGCAACACACGCCCATAACTCTGTCATTTTTTGTAATTTTGTCACCAAATTTTCGACATAGTCTTTTTGGGACATACCCTCATTAAAAGTGATTTTGTTACTCCATCCTGAAAGTGGATTTCACACAGCGACCATGCCATTCTGCGCAACTGGTGCGAAAACACATTTCAGGTAGGATGAGAAAAATGACAGCTGCACAGTTCATAAGGAGGTATGAAAAATGGCAATGTTAAAAATCTGGAGTGAAAATATTTCAGATTGGTGAAGTTACGAGCATGCGTAGAAGCTGTGCGCCATGAGCTCATAACATGATCATTTTTGAAATTTTCCATACAAATTTACAGCGTAGACTTTCTGGGACCCCACCTCATGAACAGTGGCACTATCGTTTCATTACTTGGTCCCAAAATGTGATTCCATGCAGCGACCGTGAAATCATGTTTTGGGACTGAGGAACAAAATGACACTAACATGTTCAGGAAGTGGGGTCCCAAGAACCCCGTGTTGAAAGTTTGGGCCCAAAATTCCTAAAAATGGCAGAGATATCAAGTTAAGTTGAAACCCCCATTGATTCCCATTATACGGCTTATCTTTTGTAAAAAGCTTATGGCTTACCTTGAATTCTTTCAGTTTGCTGGTTGGATTTGAAGAGTGCAGACATGTCCTGCTCCACAGAAGATCATGTCCGCTGACCTCGGAGCGTAAGTATGGTGTAGGGGGGTAAGGGGAGGTGGGTGTGCAGAGGAAGGGTCGGGATAAGGGAGGGGGACGGGGAGACAACGAGGGACCATTTTCATTTTTACAGGTGAAATTAATCCAAAAAAAAGACCGCAAGGGAAGGTTTTCTTCATTTACAGATAAAACAAAAAATACTATAGATTTAAGCACACTAGGGCGGGCTCCCAATGTGCCACAAATTACAATAGAGTGTGTGTGTGTGGGGGGGAGGGGATGCTGACAAGGGGATTGGGCATCCCCAATGTTGGCTACAGATATAGACAGGGAAGGGGGGGCAATCCGACATCAGGAGTGGGCATCCCAGTGCTGAAAAGGGAAAAGGGAAATTGTTTAACCAGGCAATGCACACTATGGAGCTTCAGGGACCGGGGGATTGTTTGTCGAGGAAAGGCACATTGTGGGACTGCAGGGACTGGGGGATTGTTTAGCGAGGAAAGACACATTATGGGGCTGCAGGGACCGAGGGATTGTTTGACGAGGAAAGACACACTGTGGGGCTGCAGGGACCGGGGGATTGTTTAACGAGGAAAGACACATTATGGGGCTGCAGGGACCGGGGGATTGTTTGACAAGGAAAGACACACTGTGGGGCTGCAGGGACCGGGGGATTGTTTGTCGAGGAAAGACACACTGTGGGGCTGCAGGGACCGGGGGATTGTTTGACGAGGAAAGACACACTGTGGGGCTGCAGAGACCGGAGGATTGTTTGACGAGGAAAGACACACTGTGGGGCTGCAGGAACCGGGAGATTTTTTAATGAGGAAAGACACACTATGGGGCTGCAGGGATGGGGGAAATTGTTCAACCAGGAGAGACACGCTGAGCTGCAGGGATGGAGAAATTGTTTAACCAGGAGAGACATGCTGAGCTGCAGGGACGTGGAACTTGTTTAACCAGGAGAGACATGCTGAGCTGCAGGGATGGGAAATTGTTTAACCAGGAGAGACTGAGAGACACACTGAGCTGCAGCTGAAGGGCTCGTATTTCGAAAGACAGAGCCACGTACAGCGTCGGCTCTGTCCTTTGAAATGTTTGCCAAGACCAGCCCCCTCAGCAAAACAATGTCATCAGGACACTGCCTGCTGATTTGCTGGCCACAGACCAGCCCCTGCAGCATTGCTGGTCATTGGACTAGCACCCCCAACGCCCCTGTTTAGCAACTCTCATATCAATAAGTTCATCTGCGCTTACGCGCACGACAAACTTAAAAAAGCAGATATCCTGACCAGGTACTTCTGCTCAGTCTTCACAATGGAGGGAGAGGGGAATGGATCACATACAGTAGAAGCAACAAGTACACTGGGGTGGGAGGTGGACACAAGTCCATTCCCAGAGGAAAGAGTCCTGAGAGGACTTGAAAATCTGAAAGTGGGCAAGGTTATGGGGCAGGACAGAATACATCCAAGGGTGCTGAGGGAGCTCAGGGAGGTACACGGCTGTATCTCTGACAGCCCTATTCAGCAACTCACTGGAAACAGACTGGTCCCAGAGGACTGAAGGAAAGTTAATGCAGTCCCACTCCACAAGAGTGGCAGCAGGGAGGAGGCTGGCAACGACAGGCCAGTCAGTCTAACGTCAGTGGTGGGGAAGTTAATGGAAACACTATTAAAAGAAAGGCTAGTGGAGTATCGCAAATCCAGCAGATTAGAAGACCTGAGGCAGCATGAGTTCACTGTGGAGAAGGTCATGTCAGATGGATCTAATCAATTTCTTTGACTGGGAGACCAGGGAAATAGAGCAGGGTTGGGCAGTTGACATGGCTTTCTTAGACTTCAGCAAGGCCTCTGACACCATACCACATAGGCGGCTTATAAAGAAACTGGGCAGTTTGGATGTGGGACCCTAGGCGGCAAACTAGGTAAGGAACTAGTTAGTGCATAGGCGACAGAGGGTGGTGATAAATGACACTCACTCTAATGAGAAGAGACTGACCAGTGGAGTAACCCAGGGCTCGGTGCTGGAACCAATCCTCTTCACTATCTTCATAAGTGACATTGCAGAAGAGCTGCAAGGAAAAGGAAGATGTGCCTCTTTGCAGATGACACCAAAATCTGCAATAGGGTAGATAATCCAGAGGGAGTGGGGAGAATGAGTAGAGACCGGAGAAAACTCGAGGAGTGGTCGAGGGTGTTGCAGCTGGGTTTCAGTGCAAAACAGCACTAAATTATGCATCTAGGGCACATAAACCCAGGGGAGGTGTATAAAATAGGGGGAGGTATTGACAGTCACAAAGTAGTAAAGAGAACTTGAGATCATATCTGATGACCTCAAGGTGGGGGGGGGGCAGTGTGACAAGGCAGTAGGCAGGGTGAGTGGGATGCTAGGGTTCATAGGGAAGGGTATCACCAGCAGAAGAAGAGAGGTGTATCACCAGCAGAAAAAGAGAGGTGGTGTTAGCAGTGCATCAACTGTTGGCGAGACCCCACCTGGAGTACTGTGTCCAGTTCTGAAGACTACATCTCAGAAAGGACATAGGCAGAGTGGAGGCAGTGCAGAAGAGGGCAACTAAAATGGTGCAGGGGTTGCATCAACAGCCCTATGAGGAGAGACGTAGGGATCTCAGTATGTACACCCTGGAAGACAAGGGGTGCATGACAAAGACCTATATGTACCTCATGGTGGTGAACAAGATATAGGAGGGGAGTATTTTTGTGAAGAGAAGCTGCACCAGGACAACAGGGTATGCAATGAAGTCAGAAGAGGGAGGTTTAGGAGGGATGTGAAGAAGTACTTCTTGACTGAAAGAGTGGTGGACACCTGGAACAATCTACCAGCAGAGGTAGTGGGAGCAAAAATGTTCCTGGGTTTCAAGCATGCATGGGCCAGGCACAAAGGAATATTAGTAGAAAAGAGTGTGGGGGGTAGCCAGAGATCAGGTAGGGTCTACGGTGAGAGTACAGGTAGGAACAAACTGGGCAGACTAGGTGGACCAAGTGGTCCTTATCTGCTGACAAATTCTCTGTTTCTATTTAAGTATTCATCCTTATAGTTAATGGCCTTCCCCCTTATGGCTAGATGACTCCAACCCTGTCACTCACCTTCCCCTTCTACTTACTCTAGCCACTGTCCCTCCTGACATTTCCCCCATAGCCAAGCTGCCTTTACCCCTTCATAGATCCAAATCCGGTGGTGAAGGGTGTCTGGTGGGTTGTAAAGTGCCTTTGGGGGCCAGCCTTCAACCTGTGATGGCCAGAGTTTTCCTCAAATTTGTTCTCCCACAACTCCAGGCAGCTCACACAATGGGTATGTGTGAGAGTGTGTGTGGGGGGGGGGGCCTTGACTCATGCAGCCCCTGCTGGGAAAGCAAACTCCCTAATCCACCAGCAGGGATTGCTGGAGCATGCTGCCTCCCTCCCTTCCCCCCCCCCGGCTGGGACACACTGCCAGCTGCAGCACGTCTTCCCAGCCTGGCTACCTGAGCACCACGGAGGAACACAGTAGCAGTTGCGCTCACAGAACAAAAGCAGGTGCCTACCAAACCATCGATGAAGCAAAGTCACAAACAATAGCACATACCTCGAGGATAAACATATGCTCACTTGAAATAAGTTATTCTATGCCATTCACAATTTTGTGTATGATAGCCTCAACTCTAATGTCCCAGCACTTTGCATCAGTAGCGTGATGCTTCGTCAGGGGGTGCCGGCTCCCAAGTTCACTCCCAAACACAGTTTTCCAGCATGGAAGCACAGTGTGCTTCCCTTTTGACCATTGAGCAGTCCAACATGTTCCTATTCAAAGTTACAGAAAAGGGGCCTCCGTGCTTTGTTTGTTTTCTTTTTGCTCCTCACCTTGCCTGCCCTGTGTCTCTCCTTTGGGCATTGCTGGTGCCCAATCACCCATCGTGTTACTGTGTCCAGGGCTTCTTCCTCTAAGAGGTCTGCACTGGGCACTGATTTTATGTTTAGCTCTAATGGGGCTCCCCTTCCCCGCATGGAGAACTTATGTACACGGATGCCCTGTGTTGGCCAGCTGCTGGCCTGGGACATCAAAGGGGGTGGGCCCTGCTGAGCAGTGTGGACCAGGCTAACCAATCATTGTCTGACACCAAGGAGTGACACTTTTCCACCTATATGTCCCTTCCACCTCCTTGCATGCAAGGCCCTGACATCAGTATGTTCCTCCAAGCCTCAATCGTTCCTCACATCCCACCCATTCAAGCTAAAGCGACTCCACATGCTGCCTCCACCTTAACACAAGGCGGTGGCTGTGCTTCGATATTTTGACCCCCCCTCCAAGAGATATGAGCGTTCAGTCAGATACATGATTCTCCCCTCCCATCCTCTGCTCCTGATGTTATACACTAGGGGCACAATCCCAGGTCACCAGCATGTCAAAAATGCCACCAAAAATAATGCACTCAGAGGCAAAAACTGCAGCCTAAGGCAGTAAAAAAGCAAGCACTGATGGAGCATAAATCTGTAGCACTGCTTGTTTTTTTTTTACTGTCATAGGCAGCAGTTTTAGCCTCTGAGTGCACCTTTACTTGTGGAATTGTTGTATGTAGCAGTAACTTTGATGTAACAAATCACTCACAGGACCATCTTGTACATAGGACTTCAGTCCTAATGATATAAAATTCCATCTATTTCCTGTCTAAAAAATAAAGATTTTTACTACTTTTACTAGCAGTGAAAGTTGTGATTTTTTCCCCATTGTTTTCTCCCCTGGCCTTCCCGCCTCTCTCCTTGGTCAGCTCTAGGACAGAGCTAGACAGGGCACATGCCCCAGGAAAAATCTGCTGTGCCCAAGCTGTGCCCCAGCAGTGATATGTAGGTGGCAACATAGTCTGGATTTTAATTCCCCTGGAGCCCAAAGACAAGCCCCCTGTACCTTGCCTGTGCCCTGACTATCCGTAATTCCTGCAACCACCACTGTCTTTCACTGGCAATGCCCAACTGGCCCATGGCCCCTTCTGCACGTATCTTCCCCGTGGAGGATGCTGAGCTTCTTGGTCCACTACCAGGATCACTGTGGCAGTGGGGGGAGGTTTTCGATCCATCCTGACCAGGCAGGGGAAGGACTGGTGCTGTGTGTGCAAAAGGTTGGGCAGGATGCCAACAAACTCCATGTCAAATGCTGACAAAAGGATCATATGTAGAGCTGGCCCAGTGGCACTGAGGGCTGAGATGCTGGCTGCCACACCTTGCTCCATGCCAGCAACCCATGTTCGGGAATAGGCACAAGATGCCAGGGGTCAGCCGGGGAGGGAGAAGATTGTGCATCTGAAGGACTGCTCTCCTCTCCTGGACAGGGAGGACTGCTGGCTCTGTCAAATGACTGCCACCAGGTGATGGCCTGGTGGTAGTGCAGGTTGAGGAGTGGCAAAAAGAGAGAGGTGCTGCGGGACTCTGCAGCATGTGTGTGCCTCTGTATGCACACATTGACAAGCATGCCCCAGCATGGGGAATGAGCACAAAATCTGGAGGAAATTGGTGGCAGGCAGCCTTGTATAATGCCCCGCCCACCGATCCCGTACCTGCCTCACCAACAGGACACCGAGAGACGTTCTGGATAAGAGTGCCTCGTGGGTGGTAGGATGGCCCTCCCAAACCCGCCACAGAGGGTGAAATCCATGGGTGTAACTGGCGACCGGTAAGTCCTGGGTGGTTAGGGATGGTGGAGTTCAGTGGGGTGAGGTTGAGGGGAGCCCAGCCTATCTGACCACATGGAGCACTCAAACCTTTGTGGGAAAAAAAGGATCTTACACGCAAACTTTTATTCAACTGCAGAGGAATCAGGAACAGGCCGTTTGTCCTCCATACTGTCTGTTCCCAAGACCTCTGCTGTTGAATAAAAGTTTGCACATATGATCCTTTTGTCAGTATTTGACTTAGAGCTGCTGTGTTGGCATTGTGCCCAGCCTTTTGCATACACAGCACCAGCCCTTCACTGGCTTGGCCAGGGTGGAGCTTCACTCCCCGGCCCCTCGCTGCTGCAGTGAACCTGGTAGTAGTCATGGAGTGAGTCTTCCTGCCTGAGAGCACCATGTTTCCTGAGTGTGATTCTTTCTGCTGCCTAAGGACTGGTGCTGGCAGCATTCCACTACCCTCAGCATCTGATTGTTGGAGCTCCAAGCTCACTGCCAAGAGTACGAATGTAGGTTTTTCCATATAGTAGGGTAACACACTTCCATAAAGGCATTGGGGTGGCCCAGTTTCTTTTATCGTCAATACCAGACTTTGGGGGCAGGGAGAGGGAGGAGGGAGGCCTCACAGCTGCTAATGCAGAAATATTCTGCTATCCAAAATCCTCATTCAGCAGAAGCTGCAGTTAAGAGTCATGTTACCCGGCTGGCCCAGTGGTCCTGAGGGCTGAGGCGCTGGACACCTTACCTCATGTTATGCCGGTGACCCGGGTTCAGGAATGACCTCAGGGCGCTGAGGTGCCAGCACGGGGGGGGGGGAGAGTAGGCTTGAGCATTGGCTCTCCTCTCCTCTCCCGGGAGGGGCGGCCACTCATCTTCAGTCCTGCCGTCACTGGATGGAGGTCCGGTGGCAGGCATAGGCGGTAATAGAGCGACTAGTAGGGGTGGGGTGTCCATTAGGGCTTGACGTGCGTGTGCCTCCACACTCATGCGCCAGGCAGCCAATGGTTCCTCAAGTTCCCTGCTGGACTGGATCCTGACCAACCGGCCAGAGAGGATTGCCTCATCAGGCACGCTATCAGACTCCATATCTGACCACTCCCCGGTATACTGTGTCTGGAAAATCCCCTCCTCTAGAATTCCACACAAAATCATTCAAGTCAGAAAATACTCCAGTTTTGACCCTGAGGCTTTCCTGGGCGATCTAGGATGTACTGACTGGACCAGGGTGCTTGAAGCCTCTGACCCTCAATAGCAGCCTCCTGCTTCATACATTCCTTTGGTGTTCTCCAAGATAGACACGCCCCAGGGTCACCGGAGGGTGAGGGGACAACCACCTTCTGGCTGAATGGTGACTTACTTGCCCAGATGCGGAGAGAGACAAATGCTGGGCAAGTACTAAGGGTTCCAGACATCCTGCTAATCTCCTGAGATATCGGCAACTCAGGAATCGGTGTAAAAAGCCATTAGGGCTGCCAAAAGTAACTTCTATGCATCGGCACTACTTAGCTCTGTCAGAGATCCTAGGAGGTTCTGGAGGAACATTAAATCCCTCGTCAGTGGGCCTCTCACTCTCGGGTGTCGTGGACATGATTATTGATGGAGTCTCGTGCACAATCCCACACTATAGCCGACCACCTCAATCTCCACTTCTCCAACCTTCGCCCTCATTTCTCGCTTCACGACCAATGGGGGTCGCTGGCTTAATATCCTCCCATGCAGAGTGAACATCCTCCTCGGAGAGTATTTAATCTAAGGCCGTGTCTGTCCTTGATGTTCGAACCGCTTGGCTGCCTCTCCAGTACTCCAGTGCAGGGCCTGACAACCTTGAGCCCAGGCTTCAAGCTGGGAGCAGCTTACATTGCCCCTCTGATTGCCCATATCTTTAACCTATCCCTTAGCTCGGGGATAATCCCTGACATCTGGAAGGAGGCAAGGATAGTCCCTGTTCTGAAGCAGGGAAATCCCAAACTCCCTGACAACTATCGCCCTATTGCTATTCTCCCTTCCCTTGGTAAACTCCTGGAAAAGGTTGTGGCGGAGCAACTCTCGGAGTACTTGGATACCCATGAGCTGCTTTCTGGGGCCCAACATGGTTTCCGGAAGGGTCATAGTACCACTACTGCCCTGATTACTGTAATCTCTAGTATTAGATCCGCCATGGATCAGGGCAAACTGTCAGGTGCTATATTTATTGACTTGTCAAAAGCTTTTGACCTTGTCAACCATGACCTACTGGGGGAGCAGCTCAGGGCTCTCGGGTTCTCTCCGCATGCCATGAGTTGGATCATGGGCTACCTAACGGGTAGAAAGCAGCACACCTGCTTTAACAAGGTCCTCTCGGAGCCTAGGGCTGTGACCATGGGAGTTCCCCAGGGATCGGTACTTGGACCTCTCCTATTCTCACTTTTTATTAATCAACTCCCACGGGTGACCTCTCATTGCCAAGTCATGCTTTATGCAGATGACCTTGTGCTAGTGGCCCATGCTCGTAATGCTGCTGACCTTAACCAGTGCCTATCTGAAGACTTCAGCAGAGTCTCGCCCGATTACCAACCATAGACTGGTATTGATCCTAACAAAACTCAGGCCATGCTCTTTGGTTCCATGGCCAAGTTAAAAGCCCCATCAGCTATGCTCAAAATAGCTTGTGATGGAGGCCCCTATTGCCAACAGAGCTCAATTAAATATCTTGGGGTCACCTTGACCCACAACTTGACATGGGAAGCCATATCCAAAACATCTGCAGAGCCACCAGGTGTAAGCTTGGCCTTGCCTATAGGGTCAAATACAACCTGACTCGGAGCGAGGCTGGCACTTGCCAGGGAGTGCTTCTCCCTCCCTTAGTTATGGATACCACCCATTTGCCAGGTCACCCCAAATCCATCTTAATCGGTGAACACGGCATATAATGATATCTGTCGGTTTGCCTTGCTGCTCCCAAACTCACCCACCGATGTAGAGCTCTATGACAAACTCAACTGGCTCCCTTCTTGAATTCCTGATCCTTGGTGTAGGAAACGTCACCAGGAAAGTGCTTGCCACAGGCATCCCGTCGGGACTGGCGCATCTCCTCCCAAAACTGGACGCCATCCCCTACCAGCTCAGGTCACAGACCGCCGAGTTGCTTAAAGTTCCCCCTACTCGGACCCTTACGGGGGATCGTGACTTTGCTGCTTTTGTGCCTAGGCTCTGGAACTCCATTCCAGACTCTGTTCACTCTGCCCCTTCCCATGGGACCTTTCGCTCCTCCCTGTGGTCCCACTCTAAAACAAACGACAAGATGTGACTGCTCCTAGTCTCTGTAATGTAATACTCTGCAGTCCACTATTGTCCACCTGAGTCCATGATGGTCTATGAAATATGTATTCAGTGATTCTAACGCCTATCTATGTCCTGTAACAATTTGTACTATGTGTGGCAGTATCTCTGCCCTTATACAAGCGTTGTTATAGCTGTTTTTTACTGTATCATGCTGTTTCTCCAATGTTGCCATGTATGTATACTGTATGTTTTGTACTCTCCTGGGTCGTTCCTGAAAATAGGCATACTACTTGTCTAGTGTACTTACCCGGTAAACAAAAGCTAAATAAATAAATAAATAAGGTCAGGGACATGCCGGATGGGACTGGGGAGAAAAAAAACATAAATACCACACAAAGTACCTATGGAAAGAGTCATGTTACCCAGCCAGAGTAGCTCAGTGGCAGCTCACTGCACCACAGTGTGGGGAACCCGGGTTCCAGAACAACCTCAGGTAACTCATTCTTTGGCTGGGGGGGGGGCCTAAGGCACATAACTCAATAGCACCCCTTATTGATCAAGAAACAGGACAGCATCTGAAAGTTTTTCTAGCCCATATTTCTTGTGGCCACGGATCAGGTACCACAGTAGTTCCACATAATGTGTGTGGAAGTGGGGTAGGCAACAGGGAGTAACACAGAAAATAAACTGTGGATAAGATCTATAGGAAAACTGGCCTACTGAGTACACTGCATAGGACATTGCGATATTTAGGACATTTTTATAGTCCAGATTGCAATTTCTTAAGTAATTTTGCAACCTACACCTTGGACCACCCTCCCCTGACAGCCAGTCGTTAATCCCCAGAAAATCATCAGCTGTTAGGTCATTGTTGTTTAAACATTGGGAAGCTTTGTCCCCTTGCAACATATTACAGTGCACCCTCGTGAACCCCACTATAGTGAAATCCTGGTATTAGGCAGGGTACGTGGCTCCCAATGGCAAACAGCTTTCTCCATCCCTGCTAAACATTATGCATGAGCAGGGGAGACTCCCGTAGATGTTTTTTTCCCCATCTTTACTGATGGGTGGTTTATTTTCAGCACTACAAAAAGGAGGTGGTGGTAGTGGCAGACGATGATAGCAGCTCACGGCGGAGTGTGGGCAAAAAAAGAATCACAGCTGCTGTGGGATGCATGTGTGAGAGGCATTGAAGGAAGCGGCATCCAGCACAGACTCAGGAACACTTGGAGTGAGTGACCAGTGGAGGAGGAGGCATTGCCTCGCTCACCAGGTGGATACACTCAATCAAAAGAGGCCAGCAGGAGAGAGAGCTGTCAGCCCGACCGTGCCATGCCGGTAGGCTGACCTATGTTTTGTTGGGGAGGAGGAGGAGAGGGTCAGTGGGAGTAGAGTGATGTGGGGTTTACTGGAGGGTGACTGCCATGCCAGCCATTGTGTACAGGTGTGGGGGAGGGGTGGATTTGAGAGGAAACAGAACAACAATCCGGCTTAGAAAACATAAACAGTGGGAAGCACATTTTATTTATTTGGGTGGGTTGGGCTGAATAGGCCTAACAGTAAAAGGGAGGAAAATAAAGAGCTGTTTCTATTAAACAATATATTGAAGTTTTGTACCTGTGTGTCATCGTTGTCTTTTATTTTGGAATGCATAGAATCACCTGGAATGTGCAAGGAACAGTCCTGCTGTGCTGCAGAAAACGAGACTGCTTGCAATTGCCAACATGCCCTGGTTACTGAAAGTAGCTTTATTAAACAAAAATGAATGCATTTATTGTAAGTAAAAATTAGGTTAAAAAATCATACCCCCTGAAATGAACAGGATCTGCCCCAGCACCCTTTTTATAGTGATATAATGTGGCATGTCAGCAGCAGCATCTGTCTGCAAGCTGCAGCTCAGTACTGACACCTAGCAGTTTTGTCTTAATAGGGTCAAGTTCACCGAGCAGTCTGAAGCGTTTGCAGATCATCTGGGAGCCATTCAGCGTGCATGACACCTGGGCCTAACTCCCCCAAATGTGGCTGAGCTGTGACAGTTGAAGTGATCATTACGAACATTTCTATTGCACCATCTGACTTGTTTCTGAATGGAAGGCATAAACTTTTCAAAGGTCCCGCCTGGAACCGTGATAATGTCAGGCACATGCACCCAGCGATCGGTGACGCATCACCATTCATTGTTCATCTATAGACATTGATTTGCCGGCAGCAGCCGCAGATTCCTATTGTGGCCCCTAGTCTTACTATAATTAAAGGTTAAAGAAGCTAAGCTGTCTGCTGTCAGCCTCCTGCTGCTGCTCAGACTGCACTGTTGTCGCCGAAAGCATCAAAAACAGAGAGGGAAATAGAACTTGCGGCTGTGACTGATAGCCAGAGTGTGTTACATATAATATTCAGTTGTGGGATAGTGGTTTAGATTAGAACTAGGAACCAGGCAGTGCAACAACTGATGGCTCCCATGTATTAGCAGAGCAGAAACTGGGTGTCTTTTTATTTTGAGAGGAATTAAATGAGAATCCTGCATAAACTGAACAATACTGAAGTAACATTTCAATAAAAGCCCCCAAACTCACCAAAGAGCATCTAAAACCCTAGAGCTTCTGGGGGCCGAGCGGCCCCCAGACCCCCAGCCTTTATATAAATTTCTTTCACAGGACATTGCAATAATGCTCATGGGGTGGGTGGTTGGTTGATCGTATTGTTGGTCAGCCAGTTGGCCCCCACCCCACCGGGTTGCAGCTGCAGACTCTAAGACCAGGTAGAGTCTCTCACACCCTTGACTCCAGAGGAAGAAAACAATTTTTTTCCAGGAGTCAGGGGTAGGAAAGATGTAACAAAAGTGTGTTTTATCTTCAATAAAAGCCCCAAAACTCACCACAGAGCATCTAAATCCCCAGAGCTTCTGGGGGCCTAGCGGCCTCCAGATCCCTGGCCTTCATGTGTCAGTTGTCAAGGTTATGGCCTTACCACTTTCAAAATGCTTCCTACGTGCCTGCTGGGAAGGACTATGGACTGGCAGAAGATGTCAATTTGGAGGTGTGCAATGGCAAGGACTGAGACAGTATAATGTGCCTAAGTGGTCAGCAAGTACAGTGACTCAATTATGAAGGAGTTATACTTCTGAGTTAGAGGGCTATTTTTGTTTTGTTTTGCTATACACAGCGATTTTTTTGAGCCCTGGACTGGGGGATCTGCAATGGGGGGAGTGGGTAATTCTTGGTACTGCATTACAGATAAAACAGAACATTTCCCCACTTGACACTTTTTTGGACAGCAGACCGGGACTGTGGTGATGCGTTATTTTCTGATCGGCCCAATGGTATTATGCTGCTCTATACTGCAGGTCAAAAATAGTTCTTTTCTGCTATATGGCATGTTATGTTATGTTATGTTGCTGTGACAATTTTTTCCTCTGTCCTGGTACAGCCCTGTGATACTGTAGCCCTGTCATCTGGATTGTGCATGCGAATTTCATGTTTTTTTGTTTTGTGTGTGTGTGTGTAATTTGCCTTTATTGATTTTCCATAATACAAGACACAATGTAATATAACAACATACAGATATGTCTTGTTTGTGTTACATTTAAAAAGCAGGAGATACAAAATTATGTAGTCATTATACAGTAATAATGCATAAAATTATGTTCTATAATAAAGACTTCAACGGCGAAACCTGACTGGTGTCTTATTTTTTTGCCCTTCATGTCCTCATGCATTTACTATCACATGCCTTACCCTAAGAAGCTGTGATCCTCCCTATTCCCTATAAAAGCATGCAGTATCCAGGAACGTGTAAATCCCTTACCATCCCCGTCGGGGCTGGTCCATGGGTAGGCTATGCATTTACCCCCTGTGAGTGGATCAGTATTCAGACTGGCACGCATGTGCTTACCCTTGGTGAACAATGGCTTACAGTGTGGTTTTCATCTGTCATGGTCGGAGGAAAAGGAAAGTTCTGTAGTGACTATCATGTTTTAACTGTCATGCCCTTCAGGTGGCTATCTACTGTACTGAGGCCAATGCAGTACAGGACTCGGCTAATAAGTGTCTCAATTTGTTTTACAAGTTATCTTAGTACACAGCAGCATTCAGTTCTTTACTTGTTCACATCACATTTCTGGACTTCTAGGTGCTTTATATGCTCACTTTCCTTATTAAAGAGTAATTGTTATGTTTCATTGGTGGCCCAGAGCCCCAATAGGATTCTTGCAATTCTGTGAGGTAATGTTATTTCATAGGAGTCATTTTCATCAGAAAAGTTGTAATGGCAAAATGCTTACCAGAAATTATATATTCCTTTATGTTTTAGCACCTTGGAGTTCCTAGTTGTATTTGTATACATTTGTAGAGCATTTTGATTATGAAGTACTTTACTTCCTCCTACTGGCACCACAGAAGTACTGAAATCCATCCTTATTAAGGAAATGCATTTGTGCAATGCACTCCCTTTGCTGTCTTATTGCAAAATAAAATTAATACATAAAAGGTTCAAATAATGACCCCTGTACAACACAACTCTGTGCCATCTCTTGGGAGGGGGTCAAAAATATTCCAGGAGTCCAATCGATGAAGGTGTGCTGGGGGCAGACAAATACACAAGAAACACATCTCTCACACCTAGTCCAAAGTTACATCATGTAAAGGGAAGGGTCACCACCCCTTATCAGACTGCCTGGGAACAGGAGATGGGAATAGCTCTCTCTCCCCAAGACTGGAAGTCCATTTGGGAAGAGGTATATCAAACATCTGCATCCAATAATGGGAAGGAATTGAGGTGGAAGTTAGTCAGTCGATAGTTCCTTATCCCATCTAAAATGAAACGTTACTCTAGGGGAAGCAGCGACTGTTGCTGAAGAGAATGCAGGGCAGAGGGAACCCCCCTACCATATATTTTGGAAACGTCCCCGGATCCAGCCCTTCTGAAATGAGATAGGACAAAAATATATGCCCAATCGCCAAGACACCAGGAATGCCAGGGTCTGACTATTTGATACTAGGTAAGCTGCCCGAGGGTAAGTGGTGTAACTGTCAGACAGCCTTCCTAGGAATTCTCTTGGTGGCAGCAGCAGCAGCAAAGCTATCACTAAGAGATGGCTTTCTCCATTCTGCCCCAGACTAAAGGACTGCGTATCTATCATTAAAACCATGTATAAAATGTAAAAAATTACAGCAGATCTCCGCCTTCAGACAGAAAAACAATAGGAGCATGGCTGCCCTTCGTGCATTTTACTGAAAAACTAGAAGGCAGATCAGTCCTGTCCTAGCATGCCAAAGAGTACTGAAAACTGTTGTGATAACACATAGGTTTCTGGACCCAGTCCCACACTAGCACTGACTCAATAATTCAGCTTCATTCTGCTTGTTTACCTGTTTTGTTATGTTTTGGGGTAAACCCCCACTTATAAAATGTTATAGACATTGGCTTCCTTTTCACTAAGTTCTGGCTGTAACAATGTGCATACTAAGGTGTAAGGAGCTAAAAAGGTGGAGAGCCCAGATATGCTCCTGGCTCATTACCCATAATATGATAGGTTGTTTCCATTTAGAATATACTTGTCAAGATTCCTCTTGAATTGCTTTTTATCTTTACTAATTATGACTTCCAATGGGAGTCTGTTCCAGGGGTTCAGCACCCTCTGTGTAAAAAAAAGTCCTTCTTTTTATGTTTGCTTGCGCGCATGCACAAGAAACGTTGTGACAGCTTGCTGGAGTAGCAGGATGTGGAGGTGCGGCAGTGTTGTGGCCAATGCTGCCACTGCTTTTTGTGGCTTGTCTCTGTGGCACCAATGAATGAGCATGCCGTTTATGACAGCAGCTCAGAAGCATGCCACCAACTTGAAACAATTTTGCTGCTGCAATGAGGGAGCAGCCCCCTCATTGCAGGGTGTGCCTTGCCTGGTGTAAAATTTCAATAAACATGGTGGCGGCTGTCGCTGTTCGCCTCTCACAGTCCTGCGAAAACAGACATTGGGGGTGCCCAATCCCCCTGTCGGCATACCCCCTCCCCAGTTCGTTTGCCGACAGGGGAGCCCAAACCCCATCAGCACGATGTCCCTCTAGTTGAATTTGTCTGCCGAGGGGTGTCCAATCCACTCTGTATCATGACCCTCCCAAACATAGACCCGTTTTCTTTGCCGATGGGGTGCCCAATCCCCATCAGCTCTAGTCCTCCCCAAAACATCCAGATGGCACACAAACACCCAGATGGCACACAAAGAAAAGTTTCCGTTTTTGGTTTTTTTTTTACCTGTAAACAAGAAAACGGTCCCTTGCTGTCTGTTGCATTGCAGTCCCTCCCCCAACCCGGACCCACTCTCTGCACACCCCACCTCCCCACATCCCCCCTCACCCCATACTTACCTCCGAAGGTCTGGCACCACAATCTTTGGTGGAACGGGAACACGTCTGCACTCTTCAAAGCCGACTTCGAACTGAAGAAATGCTGGTAAGCTGTATAATGGCATAAATGAGGGGGGTCAACTTAGGTGCATATCTCAGACATTTTTGCAACTTTTAGCACCAAATTTTCAACATGGGGTTCTTGGGACCCCACATCATGAACTCAGTCGCTGTCATGTCATTATTCGGTCCCGAAAGGTGATTTCGGGGTCACTGTGCGGAATCACCTTCTGGGACCGATTAAAGAAATAGCAGTGTCACTGATCATGGTGGAGGCTCACAAAAGCCTATCTTACAAATTGGTGAAAAAATCAAAACATTACTGTGTTACGAGTGCATTGCGCAGTTCCCAGCTACGCTCATAACCCGAGAATTTTTTATATTTCACTCCAGATTTTCAACATTGCCATTTTTCCACACCTACTCATGAACAGTACAGCTGTCATTTTCACATCCTGCCCAAAATGTCTTTTCGCACCTGTGGCGCCAAATGGCGCAGTTGCTGTGTAAAATCACCTTTCAGCTAACGAACTGATGGCGTCACTGTTCTTCTGAAGTGCGGTCACAAAAAGCCCATATTGAAAACTTAGAGGAAAATACCAAAAAGCTACCAGGGTGTTAGGGTTTCTGACCATAACGCCCTACCCTGTACAGACTGACAGGCATCAGAGGTGTGACTTGGGATTGTCGATCAGTAATGCTCACGCCATTCCACCCCCACCCTGCAGCCAGTGACAGGCATTGAGATGTGCCTTGGACTCTTTGGCCCCAAAGTTCACCCCATTCTCCTATATTGCACCCATTTCAGCGTATTTCCTTATGGAATGGGGTTAGTGTAAGCCCGAATACCCCAAGGCTCACCTCGACACTTGTTGGTGTCTGCAGGGTAGGTTGAGGTGAAATGGCATGAGCGTTATGAGCGATGACCCAAAGGCACACCCCAATGCCTGTCCATCTCTGCAGGGTGGGGGTGGGGTTGGCATCAGTTCAATACTTCACTGCCATTCCTATTCTGCATCTGTCTAACTCCTGCACTTCCAGTGCTAATGTCAGCAAGCAAACATTCGACATTGACCAATGCTTGTTTCTGTACTGATGTTTATACTACCACTATAGACTGTAGGTTGGCACAGTCTCAAAATGATACACAGCACGAGAGACTTTATGGTACAACAGGGCTATTGTCCATTCTATGCGTGTTGTTTTATGGCACTATAGATAGGACTTTAATAACATCTCCTTTTCCCATATGGGAAGGATAGAACTACTGTCTCGGAATTAGTATGATTGTGCTGTCAGTCTGGTACTGAGCATTTATATCCTGTATTTATATTACTGTATTGTACCTCTACCAGCTGATAAAATAAACAAGTTTTGACTTATATGGTTGCAAAACTGAGTGTCTCCTAATTATCTCCCTCTCCCAAAATAAAAACTTCCTCTTCCTTTGTTTTGTTATTTTTTTTTTTCACCTTATTTTGGAAGTGAAGTACTGTACTTTCAAAATGGGACAAGCGGAAGCTTTGCTTGCATATTGCATGACTACTGTTAGTACAGAATGGATATTGTTTAGGAGACAGTGCCACCTGCTGGTGATGTTGGCATCAGGTAGCCTACAGCACAATGTGGGTTGCCAAGGCACCCTCTATGTTGGATAGGAGGAGATCTGAATGTTAAAATTACGGAAGTCCCTCCTAATGTGGGACAATTGAGTGGTATGAATCCCACTGTACAATGTGGGACAGCACCCTCTCCATGTGAGACAGATGTGGTTCTGAGCGGTAACATGAGGAATGTTCCTCCTTACATGGGGCGGTGGAGAAATACAATATATTTATATTTATTGAATTGTGTTGACCAGGTAGGCCCACTGGGACTAGAAGTCCCTTTTTCAGGGGTGACCCCGGGGGGGGGGGGATACAGATGGTAACTAACTGAAATTGAACTAGATTAAAGGGACACTGTCAACCTGTTTCTCGTCATATTATTTCTGGTTAAAAACCTACATTTTATGATTGCTTACCTTGTGTAAAATTCATTGATGTTGCTGTTTGTTTTGTCTGTCTCCTTGTTTAGTAGCCCTGAAATGCATGCTAATGTATATTTGTTTTGTTTCAAATCCTGAATCTATTCTTACTGAATACTTCCTGAACATTAGAAGCATCCCCAAACAGTGCAGTCACTCATGAGGCAGTAGCTTTCTACACTCTCATTGCATCATGAGGGGCTAGACTGGGTTGTGGGTGCTCCCAAGTCCAGGAAAGATGCAGTTGGAGCTGATCAAGGAATGTAAACAAACCTATAGTGTATGGTAGAACGCTGTTGAGCATGGAAATTCATGCTTCCAACAGTGTTGTTGTGCTTGCCTCAGTGCATTACTATCTTGTGCTGCACCAAGTGCGTCACCAGTGCTGCACAACAAGATCAAACGCATTCACGCATGTGCAATTGAGTGGCCAACGGCGATGTGGAAATCGGCATGCTGCTACACATCCTGAAGTAAGCCTTATTTTAAGAGATAGACTTGTTTGGGGATCACAGAGCGCTGATTATGCTTGCCCATACACTATAAAATATTGTGTATGAGCAAGCATACACAAACAAGGCAGTTGTAAGATCTTGAGGTTTCCGTGGTAACGGACCTCTCGAGCTATGCTCTCGAGGTCTCTGGTTACCACGGAAACCTCTCGATCACAACTGCCTTGTTGTGTATGCTTGCTCATACACAATCCTCTATGTGTTTGTGTGGTAACACCAGTATGGTGGGCAGTCTGTTTTTCACTTTTTTAAAGGAAAAAAGAGTTAGAATCAAACTATCAGCTACATCAGCAATCTTTACAGAATGTTGGCAATTATAACATGTGTTTTTTAAACTAAGGACACTTTGAGACCTAAGGGTGATAGTGTCCCTTTAAGCTGTTGGTGGTATATTTTTTTGTGAAAGGGGGAAATTTGGCCAGGAGACTGGGGAAATTCCCCTAACTCTTTTCAATTTACTTTTATTAAGAGAACGTTTGGCACAACATGAGGAAACAGTGACAAAAAGGCTTATTGTGAGCCTGGATCAACCACAAGCATTGATAGAGTAGCTCATGATTACACATGGTTATGCCTAAAAAAGTGTGGGGTACCGGAAAAATTTTGTTCATGGATCCAAAATTATTATAATAATGCAACAATAATTCCATTAATTCAGGGATGGAAAGGGAAAATAAGGAAAATAAAAAGAGGAGTACGGTGAGGGTGTCCCCTTCGCCCATTATTATTTCTTTAGTTTTTGTTTACTGGGTAAGTGCACTAGCCAACATGATGACTATTTTCAGGCACGACCCAGGAGAGTGCAGAACAAGTTGAGCAAACACAAGTACATTTCAAATAAGGTAAGAAGCAACCAATACACTGTACATAGATGCAAGGAGGCAGTATAGTGCAGTGGTTTAAGGCTCTGAGCTGCAAATCTGGTGACATCCAGCAGACCAGAGCTGGGTTTAAATCCCACAGCTTCCACTTGCATACTGTGTGACCCTGAGTGAGTCACTTAACTTCCCTGTGCTCCCAGGTTGCTTCTGTAAAAGAGCTTTCAGCTTAGTGTGCTACTCCTGGTTAAACAACTAAAATAAACAAAAAAAAGAGCGGCGGGGGTAAAACATAACGAAAGGAGAGGACTCCAATAACAAAATTCCGTAGTAGAGAAAACAATTTTACAGATGAGAAACAGTATAAGGAACTAAAGCAACACATGAGACATAATTGAACAAGCAATCAGGACAGATAGCAAATGTCAAGTGGACACAACATAACATAATACAAGTAAGAATACAGTATCAGGAAATCTCAGCTATCGTAATTATCTTAGCAATAGAGACAGAGGAAGAGGGCAGAAAGGAGAGACAGTGAGGTTGCAAAGCAATAGAAAGGTAAAGGAAGGGAACGGGACACTTACATAGATAGGAGAAGGATAATAGGGCATAGAGGCAGACAAGAATAACCAAAGTATCAGGTGGTGACAAAACAAGTGCAGAGATAGGAGAAGGATAGCAGGGGATCAGGCAGACAGGTATGACCAAAGTATCAGGTACAGTCAAAACAAGTGCAGGGGTCAGCACGCAGTAGATAATGACGAAATTCATTTTTGAAGTGTTGATGGGAACCAGTCAATCTGAGTTCAAGGGGAAGTGTATTCCAAAGCTGAGGAGCCACATATTTGAAAGCCCCAGTGCCCTTAGAAATGTAGCATCTTGGGACATTTAATAGAGATTTGTCAGCAGACCTCAGTCCGCGAGGGGCTGTGTGAGGAGTTAGCAGCTCTGCGAGAGATTTTGGAGTTTTAAGCCTAACAATTGAGTCAGTAAAGGAACCACGATGATATTGTCTTACTGCAGTAGGAGAGAGCCATCCAAGGTTGTCATAAAGCTGACAGCAGTGTTTCATTCGAGAGGAGGAAGACGCATAGCGACATATGTTATTGTATGTGACATCCCATTTCTGTAGGGCTGTTTTCTGGGCACCCACAAGGAGGGGGGCACAGTAGGTAAGGGAGGGAAGCAGTATTCCTCTGGCAATGGCCTGTTTAGCAGATGGAGTGAGCATGAACCCCGACCTGTACGCAGCACCTAGTTTATTGTTTACCATCTTGCATGTGGATTGAACGTGAAGGTTAAGGTCCAAGGATGGGTCGAGCAAGACCCCAAGATAATTAAAAGATGTAACAGTTTCGAGTTCAATACCATCAAGGTCCTGCACCACAAGGGAGGCAGGACAGTTTTGAAGTTTGGGTGCTGAGCCAAAGAGCATAACCTTCATTTTCTTTGCATTGAGCACAAATTTATGTTCATAGAGCCAGTTCTGGACATTTTTGAAGTCAGTTGAGAGGTCAGAGTTTAAGTTCTCCATTTGTTATCACTTGCAAAGATAACAAGATCATCTGCATACAGGAGAGATAAGCAGCTTTTCAGTGCACTAGGGAAATTATTTACAAAGAGCGAGAAGAGGAGTGGCCTCAGGATGGAGCCCTGAGGTACACCCACACTTACAGAGGCAACCTCAGATATAGCTGCATTAAATTTCAACGCTTGTGACCTGCAGGACAAGTAGCTGCTAAACCAGTGAGCAACCGGGGTAGAGAAACCCATGCTACAAAGGCATGCTAGAAGTAGGGGGCGGTCCACTAGGTCAAAGGCCTTTGTAAGGTTGATGAAAACAGCCCCAGTGAGTCTACCCAAATCCATGTTAGAGAGAATATCAGAGGTAAGTTTTAGTAGAGCAGTGGATGTGCTGTGATTTTTCCTGAAACCATGCTGAGCTTCCGAGAGAATACCATATTTTGAAAGAAAGTCCAGTGTTTGGGTGGCAACAGCCTTCTCAAGTAGTTTGGACAAGACCAAGAGAATAGTAATGGGACGATAATTTCCAATATCCTTTTTGTCCCCTTTTTTGAAGACTGGTGTTATACGAGCCTCTTTGCACAGGGCCGGAAGTGTGCCACTAGACAGGAACAATGTATATATTTTCACCAAAGGAGAGGCTACATAGGGAGCAGCAAGCCTGAGGAGTCGAGGAAGGAAGTCTTACCCTACACTACTATTATCAGATATAGTTAAGAGGAGTTTAAAGACCTCATGGGCAGTTATAGCCTTAAAGTAGAAAGGTGGGGTAAGTAATGATTTTTTTATTTTTTTTTATTTAGGGATTCGGATCATACCTTTGAGCTCAGAGCTCTTTTACAAAGGTTCCACGTCAAACAGTGACAATGACAGCAATAACAAACAGTTTACATACAATACTCGAATAGTAGGTAGCTAGTATACAATAAGGTTACAATGTCATTCATAGTACCAGTGGTGATAGTACAGCGTCAAGAGCATTCAACTAGGGTAAAGGACAGTGATTATATGTAGCGAAGGAGATAAAGAGGTGTGACACCTAGTGTGAGAGTCCAAGAAGGAGTCAAGGTGAGGGAGGGAGACTGGGGGAGAGCGGCCAAAAGAAGTGGCTTTGTCTAGGAGGTTGGGAGGTAGTGGTGGTAGGTTGGTTTTAAGGTTGACCCAGTGGGAGAAAAGGCACAGGGGGAAGAGGAAGACAGAGGTATAGGGCAAGAGGGAAGAGTGGGGGTTAAAGGAAGGGGAAGGAGAATGTGGATGAGTGGGCATTATGGGTGTTAGAGTCCTAGTGGCAGTCACAAACTGTCCTAGTAAGAAGGTGTTGCTTTTGGCCATTTTTGAATTGCAAGATGCATTGGGAGTTTAGAATGTGCACTGGGATTCCATTGAGCCATTGGGGGGCCCTACAGCTGAAAGCACGCTGTCACTGCACAGTTCGCCGGAAAGGTGTTGATAGGGCCCCCCTCATCCTGCCTCTGGTGGTATAGCTGGTAGCACTTGGCGTTAGGATGCTAGAAATACATGGGGCGGTTTTACCCATAAGTGCCTTTTTTCCAAGGAAACATGTTTGGAATATAAGCCTGTTCTTTAGTGGCAGCCAGTTGGTCTCCTCGTATAAGGAGCAGGTGTTGGTATTTCGATCTGCAGCCATTGTGAGCTTACATGCCTTGTTGAGGGCAATGTGAATCCTTTTTAGTGCAGTGTCTGTTGCTGTGCCATAGACCACCAATCCATAGTCGATAGTAGAAAGGATAGAGCTGGAGACTGAGAGACGGAGGGCCTCTGGAGTGAGATACTTTTTATGCCTATATAGTACACCCAGCTTGGTGTTCACTGCCTTTACCACTGTGTCAATTTGTTGGGTGAAGGTGAGGCAGTCATCAACGGTGACCCCCAGGTACCTGAAGGTCTGAACTTGTTCCAGCGGCTCATTGACTTTATTGGAGATGGTGAGGGGAGGGAGCTTCTTTTTGCGCTGTGGGCTGGCTGTGAGCATCACCTTGTTTTTTTTGTAGTTTAATAGAAGTTTATGGCTACAGAACCAGTCTTCCAGCTTGTGGAAGGATGCCTGCAGCTTGGAGTGGAGGGCGACTATTGATGAACTGCTGGTGAGAAGCACAGCGTCATCTGCGTAAAGTATCAGTTTAGTGTCACAGGCTTCAGGAAGATTATTTAGGAAGAGGCTGAATAGTAAGGGCCCCAGTATTGACCTGCTGTGGAACCCCTAAAGATACCTTGTTGGAGCTAGATACCATGTGCCCAATTTGTACACGTTGGCTTCTGTGTGTTAGGTAGTCCTTGAACCAGCAGACAGCATTGGTTGCAACCCCCATGTTCTGTAGTTGAGTCAGGAGGAGAGAGAGTGATTGACATGTCGAGGGCTTTGGTGAGGTCTATGAAGACTGACCCCACCAGCTTTCCTTCTTCTAGTGCCTTGTGCGAGTAGTCAGTGTAGTCCAGCAAAGCTGTGGAGGTTCTATGATTCTGCCTGAAGCCATGTTGGTTGGGACATAACAGGTTGTATTTGTTGAGGTAATCTGTGAGTTGGGCGGCCACAATCTCTTCCAGGGCTTTAGATAAGGGAGAGAGGATGGATATTGGCCTATAATTGGCGGTGCATGTCATATCACCGTTCTTGTGCACCGGCATCACGAGAGCCTGTTTCCAGATCCCAGAGAACTGTGCAAGAGCCAGCGGTTTGTTAAATAGTTTTGTAACTGGCACGATGATGACATCCAGTGTTAGGGATAGGAGTTTCATATCGATTCCATCACTCCCCATTCTGGTCTTGCCTAGTATTTTTTTAATGTATTTGTAAGCCTCCTTCACTGACACTTTTTTGAAGTAGAAGACAGGGATTGAGCCCCCTTGAGGCGTGCAGTTGGTTTGTTCCCCAGCAGGGTGCAGGTAGTCAGGGGGTAGCACTCCAGTCAGGTCAGTAAACACTGTGTTGAGAGAATCCGCGATGTGCCGAGGGTCAGTAATGGTGACGCTGTTAATGTTGAGCGAGTGGGGGATCTTCTTCTCATCTTTCCCAAGAAGGTTTTTGATGTTCTCTCAAAAACTCTTCACATTGCCCCAAGTTTTATTAAGCTTCTCCTTGTGGAAGTTGGCCTTTGCTTGGCGGATAAGGTTGGTGTAGCAGTTTCTTGCAGTTCTATATCATTGGAAGTTGTGTTTGCTGTGAGAGGACCTGGCTTTTTCCCAGAGGTTGTCCTTTTCCTTCATCTGGGCGAGGAGATCCCCTGTGATCCAACCATTAACTTGACCCCGAATTTTTCTTTTCCTCAGTGGTGCATAGATATCGCAAATCTTGTTGAAGCCCTCTATAAAGAAACTTAGGGCCTGGTCGATATGATGTTTGGGAGAATGTAGAGGATCCGGGTGACCCATGTTCTCCCCGAGACTGAGGACAGGAGGCCAGTGGTTGGAAGGCAGAGGTATACTAGGAAAGATCCGAGAACATTTGGTTGAAAGCATTGGCTATAGTCTTCGGGTCATTACAGTGAGCCCCATTTAGTATCATATCTGATGGGGTGTAAGACTGGGAGGATCCTAGAAAAGTCTTGATATGAGACCAGAATTTTCTAGAGTCTGACGCCGAGCTCACCAGCAGGTCCTGGCAGTATTTATTTTTGGCTAATCTTATTTTCTTATGCAGAGATTTCTGTGAGACCTATAGGTGTTGAAGTCAGTCAGCTGCCCAGTTAGTTTAAAGTATTTCCAGTGTTTGTCTCTCACACGTAGCTCAGTTAGGAGGTCCTTATGTAGCCATCTAGTAGGTTTGCCTCTGACTCTCCTAGTGATCTTAGGGGCATGCCTAGACTGAATATCAATAAATTTGTTGAGAAAGACCTGTAGAGCCTCTTCAACGTCGTTAGTATTATAGATTTCTGACCAATCTATGTTTGACATGTCTTGACGAAACACATTTTCATCCAAGTGCCTGAAATTCATGAAAGTAATGTAGCGAGGTGGAGGAGATGGCGGGGCGGCAGAGGCCCACAGGCAGTAAATTGGAGCATGGTCAGTTATAGCGACCGCAAGAATCCCAGTTGAGGTAACATGTTCAGGACAGTTTGTCAGTAGCCAGTCCAGAAGGGTACCAGTTTTAGTTGGACTTGGTGTCCTAGTAGGCTCAGTAATCAGCTGGTGCAGGTTATAGCTACTGGCTACTGATACCAAGGAGCCATGAGCAGGACCCAGCCAATTTAGGTTGATGTCCCTCCAGGATTATTACCTCATTTTGATTGGCAAGTGTGAATGTTTTGTTGAGCAGGTCCTGAAACCCTGCCAAGCCAACAGTAGAGGGGTTATAAGCACAGACAATATGCAGTTTCTTTGCTCCTAGTGAGACAGTAACATGTAAGCATTCACATAGCATGGAAGAGGTCAGGTTGCTGATGGCCGTTAGGTTGAGGTAATCTTTGTGACAGATGGCAATGCCACCACCTTGTTTTTTAGTTGGCCTATCCCTACGGATCAGGGAATAGATTGCTATTGAGCAGAGAGAGTCAGGTATACTGGGTTTTAGCCACGTTTCAGTGAGACAAAGAATATCTGGGTTACATTCTTTTGTCCATGCCACAAGTTCATCCATGTGGCACATGAGGCTTCTTGTATTCAGGTGAGCAATAAGGAGCCCCTTTTTAGAATGCCCTGACAAGTCATCCGTAGAGAAGTTAGAAGGGGGGCCTGGACTGGACTCAGCATCACCTGCCAAAAGGAGGATAAGAGAGGCCAAGAAGCAAAGCCTAATTGAGTGAAAGATTTAGATATGGACAGGCCTTCTACTCCACTTAACAAGTCCATGAAGCAGATAATAAGTACAGCCCTTCGGATATAGGATAAATTGCCAAGAGCAAACATGCCAGTGTTTGGTGACTATTAGGTTGAAGAAGCGAAAGTCACAGGTGTCTGACACTATGCCAAGATGGTCACAGGGGATCAGGAGCAACGGTATATCCATAATGAGTAGAGCTAGAAGGATGAGAGCTATGCCTCCTAGATGGTACCTTAGCAAGTTTTTCAGTTCAGGGTGAATTGTGGGACAAGGGAGAGGCATGGTTCATAGGGCTACATATGGTATGACAGATGGGCAGCAAGACGGCATCTTAATATCCAGGGACTCAAGAGGAGAAACTTAATTTGAGAAGAGAATCCCTATGGCAGCAGTGTGTGGAAGCTAAGACCTGTCCTAAGTAGCAGAGAGACAAAATGCCACTGGAATCACCAACACAGCCTAGAGAGGATTAAACCTTGCAGGCAAGAGGGGTGTAGCTGCAGTGGGAAAGAGCTACAATTGGTGCAGAAACACACTGAGTTTGCAGGGCTGGGAGGTCTTGAGAAAACAACAGAAATTGCAGCCAGCCAGAATGTTAGAATTACTCTTAACTGCCCCCTGCTAGCACAAGAGTATAAGGAGCCAAAGGGATTTTGGGTACTTTAGTCATATGATAGTCCAGGGAAAGCCTATATAAAGAAAGGCCCACCCAGGGTGGGTGAGGTGGGGGGGCAGGTGAGGAGCCAGGGCGAAAGTGCCGATGGGAACAAGATAGCTTGTACAAAAAGACAAAGTAAGAGATCCCAAAGGAGCTGTAATCACTGACAATCAAACTCTAAATTATAGCAGTATCAGACTAATTCTTCAGAGGGAGCACTCACAATAATTACATGAGAGCAGCTACTTTTTATATTAACCTTAGATCCACAAATCAGGAAAATAAATATGGCTTAGAATATAGTAGGAATACAAATCCCTAATCACACACAAAGTGTGAAAACTATTGCATATGCAGATGATCTTGTTTTAACAGTAACTGATAAAGAATCTGGAAAAAATGCATTGGATGTTTTAACAGAATTTTCACAAATAACAGGAGCAGAAATAAACTACTCTAAAAGTTTCTGTTTGGTTGTAGGATCTAGGGAAAAAAATGAGATACATTTTTATGTTGCTTGCACGCATGTGCAAGAAACATAGTGCCATCATCGGAGATTTCGGTGGTGTGTCACCTCCTCCTCCTCCAATTCAGTCAGTGTGTTGTGGTAGCGGCCCCTGTAAGCCAATGCATTTTGGAGCTGTCTATGTGCACGCTCCAAGGTACAGTAACCTCTGATTGAAAGAGACTATGCTTCAGTGAGCACCCGATAAGATGTTGGCTGCTCACGCACAGCTCCCACAGACACCCGCGGGCGTGCGTGCCCTTCCACGCCTGCGCACTGTATAGCCGACAGGGTGCCCAATCCTCGTCGGCTGAGCTGCATCCCCAGTAGTAAGTGCCATGCCAGGGGCCCACCCCAGCATGGCAAGCGATCACTGGCTGAGGGGTGCCCAATCCCGTTGGCTGAATGCCCCCCTCCCATCCTTGTGCACGCTGGGCCCACCCCAAGCGTGGCAACAATGCCATGGCCGACGGGGTGCCCAATCCCTCGCCAGCTGAATGCCCCACCACACGTCCTTGTGCCACGCTGGGAGCCCACCCCAGCATGGCAAACGCCCCACGTAGTCATTTTTAAAACCTGTAAAACAAAAACAGTCCGCGGTGTGTCTCCCAACCCCCACTACCCGCACCCACCCACTGCGCACCCAGCCTCCCCCCCCCTCACCCCATACTTACCTCCGGACTCCGGCGTGATGATCTTCGGTGGACCGGGAACACGTCTGCACTCTTCAAAGCCGATTGCGAACTGAGGAAATGCCGGTAAGCTGTATAATGGGCTAGATAGGGGGGTTTCAACTTTGTTGCATATCTCGGGCATTTTTGGGAATTTTTGCACCAAATTTTCAACATGGGGTTTTTGGGACCCCTTCTCATGAATGATGTCACTGTCATGGCGTTATTCGGGCCCGAAGGGTGATTTCGCAGTCACTGCGCATTCACTGTGCAAAATCACCCTTTGGACCTGAATAATACCATGACAGTGACATCATGAAAGGTCCCAAACCCATGTTGAAATATAAATAAAAAATTGACTGTTTCTGGCGTCGTTACGCAGTTCCTCAGAGCTCGTAAGTTCAAATTTCAATATTTTCACTCCAGATTTTCAAAATTGCCATTTTACTATACCTTCTTATGAGTAGTATAGCTGTCATTTTCACATCTCACCCAAAATGTGTTTCCGCCCATGTAGCACACAATGGCGCAGTCGGTGTGCGAAATCAATGTATGGGACAAATTAAGAAAATCACAGTGACACTGTTCATGAATAGAGGTCTTAAAATGGCTATGTTGAAAATTTGGTGAAAAAATTCCAAAAAATGACTGTTTCTGAGCGTCGTTGTACAGTTCCTATACTGCATTTCGTAAGTTCGCGAATTTTCAATATTTTCACTCCAGATTTCCAACATTGCCATTTTGCCACACCTTCTTATAAATAGTACAGCTGTCATTTTTCACATCTCACCCAAAACATGTTTCCGCCCATGTAGCGCACAATGGCGCAGTCGGTGTGCGAAATCAATGTACGGGACAAATTAAGAAAATCACAGTGACACTGTTCATGAGCAGAGGTCTTAAAATGGCTATGTTGAAAATTTGGTGGAAAAATTCCCTTCAGATATTCTGCAATATTACTAATGAAGACATTGAACAGAACTGGCCCCAGGACCGATCCCTGCAGCACCCCACTGGTCGCCCCGTCTCCCTAGACTGCATACCATTTACCACCACTCTCTGCCTCCTGTTGGTTAGCCAGTTTCTAACCCAGCTTACCACCCTTTCCCCCATGTCCAGCCTTCCTAGCTAGTTTATCAGCCTCCTATATGGGATGGTGTCAAAGGCTTTGCTGAAATCAAGGTAAGCGTTGTCCACTGCCCCACCTTGATTCACTTCCTTTGTCACCCAGTCAAATAAATCAACCAGATTTATCTGACATGATGTCCCCACTGTGAATCCATGTTGTCTATGGTCCTGGGTTCCAATGGCATCTAGATGCCCCACTATCCTTTCTTTAAGCAATGTCTCCATGATCTTCCCCACTACTGAGGTGAGGCTGAATGGCCTATTGTTCCCTGCCTCCTCCCTACTGCTGGACTTGTGTAGAGGGACCACATGTGCCCTCCTCCAATTCACTCATGTTGAATGACTCAGTGAATATGGCTGCCAGAGGTACTGCTATCTCCCTTCGCAGTTCTGTTAATATCCTTGGGTGTATGCCATCTGGTTCCATCGTTTTGTCTACCTTCAGTTTAGTGAGCTCCTGCATGACTCTTTTGCCTTTGAATGGACTATTGTCCACCTCTTCACCCCCTTGGCAACTGCTGTACTGCTGTGGCCCTTGCCCCTCCCACTCTTCTGTGAATACTGAACGGAAAGACACAGTGGATGTCTTGGGAGGAAGGCATGAAAGTGTCACTTCCAAATACCTAAACAGCACATACAAGCAAGCAACATTCGGCTTTGACAAATGCTTGTTTGGATATACCAATAACATATGAACCCTGCAAAATACTGGGGGTCTATTTTGGCCCTGGGGATATGTCTAAAGTGAACTGGAATGCTATGTTGCAGTTAGCATTGCCACGAATAGCACACTGGCAGAAATGAAATAAGGGAAAACTAAAAATAATTTATGTAATAAAGACGTACTTAATTCCAATGTTCTTATATATCAGTTACATTTACCGAATACCCAAAACACTGGAAACCAAAATGTTTAGGTGTTTCTTCTCAGTTATATGGGAGAGTCGTTTGAACCCCGTTAAAGGAGGAATCACGTATTTAGCAAAACAAAAAAGACTTAGCATGATAAACCCAATAGTGTTCTACTTTGGGATATTTTTTTCAACTAATATACTTCCATTACTAAAATCTGAAAAAAATGCTTTGGAGTGCTTGGGCAGTGGAGAGTTTGCTGCCTATGTTTGATAGATGGCAGGACAGTGCACCACTGTCTAAAAATATAAAAACGGACACATTACCCAAACATTTGAAGCGTTGTGTGGACAAACTAAAACAATAGAGATTGGAGAAAGTGTTCTGTTATACAGTAGGAAATATATGTATACACAAAAAGTAGAGCAGTATTATATATCTGAAGCCTTCGAAGACAGAAATGATAAAGAAAAATTGAAAATCTGTCAGATGCTTAATGAGAATAGAATTCCAGAGAAAACATGGTACATAGACATAGTATGGTTAGGAGCATTGGAAAAATTCAATGTAAAAAGCAACTTGAAACATAAAGAAATATCTGAAAGATACTGTTCAAGATCTTGCTGTACAGCTATGCTAGAAACCATACAGCATCTTTTTTTGCATGCCCCTATATAATAGAATTTTGGAAAATAGTTTAGTCAGCAGACATGAACTAGGTTACCTTTTCAGTATTTAAATTATGACACTTTTGTACTTGGAATTCTATCTAACCATTGGAGGAGTTTGGATAGAAGTAGTATACATGTCTTGTTGTCATTCCTGAAATATTAGATATGGCAGAGAAGATGTAGATCTTCCTTACAACAACACAGAACTCAGGATCAATTGTTTAACATTGTGAAGAATGCTACCAAAACATTTATAGAGATGGAAGAAAAAACTTTGCCAGCTAGAAAACTATTGGAATTATGGAAAAATGTTCCCAACAATATAAGGAAAAATGGCATTAGGAATAAACACATGGGAAAAGGGCACTGAGGTGAAATAATAAAAAAAAGGAGGGGGAAGAAATGAAGGGAGAGGGTGGTTATGTTATGCAATATACAAACAGGAATCTGTCATAATTTTGTGTTTAAACTGTACATATGTGATTTCTGGACAGATATTGTTTTTTTTTGTGTGAATTTCCTATGTGTGATGTATGTTAAGTTAATTTCAATAAAAATTCCCCTACTCTTTTCAAGACATGCCATGGGATCTTCAACATCCACCTGAACAACCATCAGAACAGCACCTTGGTTTAACATTTCATCCAACCGATGACACCTCAGGAGTGCAGCACCCTCCTCATGCTGCACTACAGTGTCAGTATTGGGATTTAACCCAAGTGCCTGGTGTGGGGATAGAACCCACAGCCTTCTGATCTTCTGGCCTCAGATGCAAGTGTGCAACATGCTGAGCCATTGACAAGTGGCATCATTTTAACTGCAGATTTCTTCAGACTGATTTTTTTTTTAAATATAATAAAACATTTTAAATAATTAAGTCCCTTTAAAGTTTGCTTTGTTTATTGACAACATTTGTACAAACTGAATAAGTACAGATGGGGCTGGCAGTATAGCCTAAATGTTAGAGTAACGAGCTGTGAATGAGCTTGGTACATCCAGCCGACCTGGATTTGATTCCTACAACCTATACTTGCATACTGTGTGACCCTGAGCAAGTCACTTAACCTCCCCTGTGCTCCCAGGTCACCCCTGAAAACAGGCCTTGGGCCTAGTTAGCCTTATCCAGTTACCAAAGAAGAAATAAAAAAGATGATAATCATCTAGCAGGGAATAAGTTGATAATTAGTATACAACTCAAATTGCAGCTTTAGCTGAGCACGGCCGGTGAGCATTCAGAAAGTTAAACGCTCCACTCATTTAAAAATTTTCAAAATTAAACACTGTTGAATTCTTTCACTAAGCTGAATGCAGGCTGAGAAAAAGCACTTCAAATTTGGAGGTCTTTTCCTAAATTCAGCATAAGCTGATTGCCATGTGGGTTTAGGAATCTAATTTGCATATTCTAGCAGCACATAATTTTCTTACTAACTGAAATAATGGTACATGGATACAGAGACACCGAGCCACTGATGGCAGAAAAAGGCTCATGGCCCACCCAGTCTGCCCACCCTATCTATTCTACCTTGCCCTACTAACACTCCTCACCTTCAGTTACTGCCCCCCCCCAACTAATCCCACATGTCTGTTTCATGCCTGCTTGAAGCCGCTCATTGATTTGGCCTGTATCACTTCCTTTGGCAGTTTATTCACTTGTCCGCCACCCTTTCCATGAAAAACCGCTTACATACATCCTTTTTGAATCTCCCCCCAGCAAGCTTTAATGAATTCCCTCTTGTCCCTGTATTTGAACGCAAGGAGAAGAGTTGCTTGACGTCCACCTAATTTATCCTGTGCAGGTACCTGTATGTCTCTATGCTGTCACACCTTTCCCTCCTCTTTTCAAGGGTGTACATGCTCATGTCCTAGTGTCTGAAAATGGTGATGTTTAGGGTTCCACACTGATTTTGAAATCACAGTATAGGTTAAGAAAAGGAAAGCCACCATATTTAACACAAATTAAGCATCATGTATTTGCCCACCATAAAGTAAAAGTGCTCTTCTACTGAGCGGTTTAAATACCGTCATGAACCCTTCGTGAGTATGGAAAGTGAAGACTCAAAGAAACACCACACAAGGTAACTCTAATGGGTAACTACAGTACTGTGTATTTAAACATTGTACATGCTTTAGGGATACAATGCTTCTGAAACACAACTGAACTTAAAAGTTCTGGATCTAACACAGATGTTAACTTACAGTGTAAAGTATTTTAAAGGGATATTTCCCAGCTGAATGTCACACGATTGTTCAGTCTGATATAGTTCAGAACAGTTGAGCTTTTTTAGCCTGCTCAGTATTAATTTACATGGCAACATTTCAACTTACACTCAACTGGCACCCAAATGACCCCTACTGTACTTGGTTACTATTTGAATTCTCTGGTTATAAACTTCTTTTATATACAGCAAAGCCTAAAATAAGTTTGTAATGACACTTCTGCTATGAGGCGACCGTTTTACAGAAAGGTAGAGCAATTAAGCAATAATGACCAAAGAGCCAGTCATTTCCTAGAAATTAATGACCGGCTGGGGGGGGAATGGTAGCCCGAGGCACAGCCGAGGGCCACCCCCACCCAGCCAGTCATTAATCGAGAAGAAATTACCTGCTCTTCTGGTAATTATTGCGATTATATTATAAGTCTAATTGCAATAATGATGTTATTTTGTTTTTATTTTTTTTTTATTTTCTTTTTATTCATTTTACATTGTTTCCATAGTAAATAAGCATACAACTGAATTAGTTTGCATTGTTTTAGATACATGTTAGCATCAGTATTACTTATTAGTTGCCATATAGTACAACATGTGGGGGTACATTCCAAACCTTCTCCAGCAGAAATAAAAATGTTTAGGAAGGCTAGCCACATTAAACTTGTGAGGTACAAACAAAGTTAGGTACTATTCTAAGGATGATCACTGTAGCCCTAGGCCACTATCCTCACTTAATTATCTGGAAGCTTAAGGAATGTTATACCCCCCCTTACGGTCTTCACACCCCTTCCCTCTATCCCTTAAGCATCTTAATTATTAACATAGAAAGCATTTTAATACAACCGACTACCATTCCTTCAAATATTCTTTTTAACATCCTTACAGTGCATAAGATAACACTCCATATAACATATTCCTTCAAAGATGACATTATGAAAACAACATTTAAGGTTTAGGATCCTGGAGTAAGTCCTTAAAGATCCTCTGACCTCATAGTCCAATCAAGAAAATATAGTGTACAGTACCAGGCTTAATTAGCCATCATCCTCCTCAGAATCGGTAGGCAGTCCTGGATTCTCCAGGGGTCTCGAACGGAATTCCAGGGCAATCACTTCAACTTTTTTTTTGGCTTCCTCTGGATCATTGAATTGGTACACCTTCCCTCCATATGTCAGCCACAGCCCGGGCTGGGGCCAACAGCGAATGTGCCACACCTAGGCTCCGAAGTTGTTTACGTAGCGGATCAAACAATTTCCTCCTGGTCCGAGTTGCAAATGACCAGTCGGGAAATATTTTAACTTCCTGGCCTTCCATCTCTATTGGATAGGATGTTCTCACCCACTGAAGGATTTTATCCCTAGTTCCAGGCCCGTCTGTTATCAAGAGGATTGTACGGGGGGTCTCACGATCCAACTGGGCCCTTCTGAAATTAATCCTGAATGCTTGTTTTAAGCAATCTGCTTCCAGCTGTAGCTCCGCAGGAACCGAGGTAGTAAGCCAGTTCTTTAGATAAGCCAGAATGTCCCTTCCTTCAGTGTCCTCCTGGACCCCCACCAGCCTCAGGTTCATGGCCCGTTCTGAGTTTTCCAGCCTCTCCATGCGGGCACGCAGATAGCTTATCTCTGAGGTGGTTTTATTGAGAGCTGCCTGAGTTTGTTGCGATCGATTATCAGCTTCTTGCGCCGTTTTAGTGGTTATTTCAATTTTTACATCCTGGGCGCCCAGTCGATCAAGGACCCTTTCCCAATTTTTGATCCATCTCTTGGACCGCATTTAGCACTGTCTCCCAGGGGTGGGCATCTTTCCCTCCACTCGGGCCCGCTGCTTGTTCCGGCCTTCCCAACTGACTTGATGCTGGAAAGGGAGCCGATTTTTGAGATGGACCCATAGTTGTTCCTTTCGGTCTACCCATTGCGATTGTGGTATCAATTTGTTCATCAGGTAACAAACTATCGAGTTCTGGTACTTTTCTATGTCCAAAAATTGTTTATTCGAACTTTTTATCCAAGAATAGAGGATACGAAGTGCAGACCTAGGGAGGAAGCTGCCGGTCACAAATGTGGCTCTCTAGTGTCCCACGTTTATTTTGTTTTTAAAATTGTTTTTGTGGCTCCATTTCTGTGGTGCCACACACACTGCATAGCGGAAACAGTAGAGCAGCTGCTGTGCCGGTCACTTCTAAGAGCTTTCAGACCGGCAAGGCAGCCAATCACTGCCATTCTTCAGTTCATGAATAATTAATTAGACTTATAATCGAATTTTCAGACTTGTAAAAGTGCTATTGGAGGGAGAGAGCATGATTTTAACCCCCTCCCCACTCAGAAATATCTGAGGAAAAACAAATTTCCAAAATTGATCCAACAGAATTACACAATAGAAACACAGGTATACTCTAACACTGATATGGAATCTATGGGCGCTTGGTCTGAGGGGCAACACATCAAAAATGTAGACCATCAGCCAGCACTCCACAATACCCTGAGAATGCACAGACAGATCTTAATCATAAAAGTAGGAGGCTCACCCTTTCAGCCTCTTATTGGTTTCTGTGCACTCTCTCCAACCTAATCTTCCGTGCTGTTCTCTGTGCAAGATCAGCAGCATCCTAGCCTATCGACTCGTCCTTTCAGAAAAACACACCCGCTACTGCACGTATACCCATGGCACTTTAATACCAACTTAATTTAATATTTAATAAATCCCTCTCACTAGCCAAATTCCCAGCAGTTTGGAAACTTGCTCTAGTGACTCCTTTTCACAAGTGTGGGGATCACACAAGAACCTCAAAGTATAGGCCCATCTCGATCCTTTCCCCTCTCTCAAAAGCGCTGGAAAGAATTGTGGCAGATCAAATCACTGAGTATTTGACCAAATACAATCTACAATGTCCAGAACAACATGGCTTTAGGAAAGGCCACAACACATCCACTGCTTTGGTTGATTTCTCTGACTTTGTGCATAGGGCCCTGGATGGAGGAATGCTTCTGGGGTCAGTTTTTATTGACCTCACCAAAGCATCTGACACAGTCAGTCATTATCTCCTTATCAAACAGCTGCACGCTCTAGGATTATCAACTTCCTCTGCAAGTTGGTTCCAAGATTCCCATTTTCGTTGCACTGCTGCTTTAATGATACCCTATCTGGCTGCCACCCTGTTAGCACCAGTGTCCCCCAAGGCTCCATGCTTGGACCCGTATTGTTCAGCCTCTTCCTCAACTCACTCCCTAAAGTTTGCCCAAACAATATCATTCTGTACGAGGATGATGCTGTCCTTTTCTCCACCCACTCCGACCCAACCCTGCTCACCAAAAAGCTCCAAATAAGTTTTACTGCAGTTGAGGGTTGGTTTAGTGAACACAAATTACTAATGAATTACAAAAAAGACAAAAGCAATGCCTTTTGCCAACCCCCACAACCAACACAAATCTGCCAACCTAACCATCCTTAACAACCAAAATCTCCCCCTCGATCAAGTTACGGATTTCAAGTATCTAGGTATAACCCTAGATTGCTCCCTGTCCTACTCCACCCATATTAACACTATTTCTAAAACTATTAACTCGCGAATTGGCACCCTTTATAGACATCGACACTACCTCACCCCTGAAGCCCTTAGGCTTGCTGTTTCCAGCTCCATCATTTCTATCATTGATTATCGACTGATCATCTATGGAGCTGCCACCAATACCTCATTGAAAAGAATCTCTGTGGCCCTCAACAAGGCATGTAGGCTTGTCTCTGGTACCCCCAGAAATCCTCACACTTCTGACCTTTATGCACTCACGCAATGGTTGAATCTCAAGGGTAGAATCACATACCAGATGTGTCTATTTGCTAAAAAAATTAGCCTTGCCCTTACCACACCAAGAACCCTGCCTCTTCTGCAGCCTAATATCAAGCCTCCATCACACCTACAGCACTACTGCATCAAAATTCTTGGCCCCTTTCTGCCGTACTGCCCAGGGACAGCGATCCTTCAGGTTTCGAGCCCCTTTCTGGCTCAACAACCTCCCCCCCCCCCCAGAGATCTACAACTACCCTACCCTTGGCCCCTTTAAAAATGCATTATGCCAGCATCTCTGCTTACTAAACAGATGCGACTGCCCTTAATCCTACGGTCTCTGCCCTGTACTTTCTCCTATGCCCTAGCAAATGCCTGTCTCACCTATCTCAAGCCCATGCCTCTGTCTCCCTGGCCCCCTTCGCTCCCTTTTTTTTCCCTTATCGCCATCATCCCCTGCCTCCATCCCCCCCTCAATACCAACACTGTTCATGATAAAGTTATTCTTCTGAATGCCTCACCCCCTCACTTAACCTAGCTTTCTTTTATCCCCTCCCTCTCCACTATCTGGGATCCCAAGCCCCCTTTTAATCCCTCAGCATCACTTACACCTATTTCTGTTAGGACAAAGTCATCCCCCTGACTGCCTCACCCCCCTCTTATAACTCTGCTTTTCCTTCATCCCCTACCTCCTCCTCCTCCTCCTCCTATAACCTCCTGACTGCTCTCCCTCCCATTCTCCACTGATTTTGACCGCTTCCTTGACTCCCTACCTGCACTCCTTAATGTCCTCCCCTTGACCTTCTGCCTTCCCTCCTTGCTGTTTTCAAAAATGGTTGGTATAAACTGTATCTGCCTTCTCCTTAATTGTTATCCTTCCTGTAATACTGCTCAACCTCTGCCGAGATGAACTGTAAACAACTGTATATTGAATATAACTGTAGATATGTGATACTCCGTTGATCCTGTTATCACCCTTATTATCTCCTATGTGCATTATTTGTTATCCTGTACTTCATTTCCTGAACTGTTTTCAACACAGAACCTTTGTAAAAGAACCTCTGGTTCAAAGGTATTGAATCCTAGCTATAAATAAATAAAATAAATAAATAAAGATTACCTCTCCGGCAGATCACAGAGTGTCAAAATAGGGGCTGCTGTCTCTACTGCTAGAGAGGTCTCTTTGGGAGTCCCCCAAGGGTCTATACTTGGACCATTGCTATTTAGTCTGTTTCTAAACAATCTCCCTGCAGCCTGCCCCAGCAAAATCATTCTCTGTGCAGACGATGCTGTCATAGTAAGTTGTCACCCCCAGCCTGCCCAACACCAACAAAATCTTCAGGCCACCTTTCACCTCCTCGAAGACTGGTTTCATCAACAAAAGCTGCTACTCAACTACAAAAAAAACTAAAACCATGCTTATCTCTAGTTACCAACACAAGGTGAAGAACCCTGTACTAACCATTAGTAACAATAAGGCTGTCCCTCTGGAACAAGTCAACTGCTTTAAATACCTTGGTGTCACTATAGATGATACCCTAGCCTTCTCAAAGCGTATTGCACAGGTGGTCAAGGCAGTCAACATAAGGCTTGGAGTTTTATACAGGCACCAGCACTACCTTACACCCATGACATGACACCTCGCTGTATCCAGTTCCATCCTATCAATCATTGACTAGGGACTGACAGTGTATGGTGCGGCCTCGGAAACAGCCCTAAGAAGGGTGGCCACCACACTCAATAATTAGTGTAGACTAGTCCTGGGGGCTGATAAATTTACGCATGTGTGTGTTCTGTATGAACAAATGAATTGGCTTACCCTTAGAGCCAGGATTAAGTTACAAGCCTGCATACTTGGTAAAAATGATCAACTTTCCTGGCACCCCATTGTATCCAACAAATCATACTACCGGCTCCATCACAACATGATACTAGGGGTTCGGCTAGAGGTTCCCTATGCATCCCTTTCAGGAGGACCTCTCTCAGCCAGCACTCATTCACTTACAGGGCTTCCCTCTGACTAAATGAGCTCCCGGCCAAAGTGAACAACACAGTGAACTTCCCTTCCTTTAAATGTGCCCTTAAGCAATCCCTGACTGGCACTAGAACATGCAATTGCTAACCTGCATATAGCACTTCTACCTCTCAGTATGGCACTCTCTGCACAAATGAGGACTCTATTTGTGGACCATCAGATTTTCTGACACCTCACTCTGAAATAAATCGACCGCTGGCTGTGATCATACTCTATCCTAGTCCCTGCCCCTCTCTCGGCATGCACTTGCTCCAAATTATGTGCCCACTACTGGGACCCCTAAACTGTCCCTACCTCCAGTCCCCCATTACAATTGCTGTCACACCAACATTGCCTTTCCTTCCCCCCTTATCACCTTCTCTCCCCTCCTCATTTTTCCAGTTGCCCCCACTGCTCAAGTGTCTTGCCTGCCCACTTTTTGGGATTGAGCATGTCTTATCTCCCACCCCTTACCCCTCTCTAGGCACCCTTTACCTGCATTTATACAGTAGAATAAGGACCTATACGAGTGACAATGCCTGGCCCTAGGCAGCCATTCTCACCTTACAATCCAGTTACTCTGTATTCTGCTTGCATCAACTGCATGTAAATGTCCTGTTCATTTGGTATTCCAATGTTGATATTTGAATTTCTGCCTATGTGTATTATGAACTGTGTCAATGTACCCGTCTTATTTTGTCTCATGATGACAAGGAACCTTTGTAAATGAACTCCCAGCTCAAAGGTAATTTTTCTGATGCCTTAATAAATATATAAATAAATAAAATAAATAATCATACAGACAGGACACCAACAAAGGTATCTGAGCTTAAGGCACTGTTGGTCTGACCTTGGGAAGAGGAGGTCTGCGCGGGCAGGTGGATGATAGTCACCAAGTGAGCACATATGACTGTATGTGGATCCAATCATGTGGGCCCTCACTTGTCCCACAGCAGATGAAGAGTAGTCAGTTGTATGTGCAGAGGAAAACACATGGGTCCCCAAATGGTCTCCCGTGGCAGACGTCGAGCTTGGCAGTGTGATACCAGAAACTAACTGTAAGGTGTGAGAGGAGAAAGCTGCAGAAAGACAGAAATGGAAGCCACTAAGGGAAAGGTGTCTATCAAAATCAGAGAACTCAGAGATAGATAATGATCAAGTATTGCCTTTCACAGATAATGAGAGGATAGAGGAGAACAGGAATCCATGGCAGAGCTACTCTCTAGCAGACATGGATAGGCCCATGTGGAGAAAGTACAGAGAATGTTAACAACTGAACACCGAGACAAAATGGGAAGTGCTGTGCATGAGACAAGGTTGTCATGCATCTCAGCAAGAGAAACATAGAAACACAGAATCTGACAGCAGATTAGTACTGCCTGGCCCACCCAGTCTGCCCCTTTCCTTGCCTACATAAGCTCCAGATCCTAAATGGTCTGCAGCTTACCTTCGCTTTCCTACCACTATGGTTGCCTTCTGTCTATCCCATGCATTCTTGAATTCACCTATTGTTTTAGCTCCTACGACCTCCGCACGGAGGCTGTTCCATGCATCCACCACCCTTTCTGTGAAAAAATACTTCCTCATGTTACCCGAGTCTCCCCCCCCCAGCCTCATATTGTGATCCCTTGTTCTTGCATTTCTCTTTTTCTGAAAGATGCTGCACTCCTGAACCCTGTTTATCCCCTTGAGGTACTTGAATGTTGCTATCGTATCTCCCTCTCCCTCATTTCTTCAAGATTATACATATTGAGATCTTCCAGTCTTTCCTCATATGTTTTCTGGTCCATTCCTTTCATTATTTTCATTGCCCTTCTTTGGACGACTTCCATTCTATCTATGTCCTTCTGGAGATTTGGTCTCCAGAACTGAACCCAATATTCCAGATGCGGTCTTATCAATTATCTGTACAGTGGCATCACCACCTCCTGTTTTCTACTGGTGATGCCTCTCCCTATGCACCCCAGCATCCCTCCAGCCTCCCCACTGCCTTCTCACATTGCTTGCGTACTTTCAGGTCATATGTTATAATTACCCCAGGTCCCTTTCCAGTTTTGTTGTTGTTAGTTTCTCTCCCCCCCCCATCTTGTATTCCTCTCCAGGATTCCTGTGCCCCAAGTGCATGACCTTGTACTTCTTTGTACTGAATTTAAGCTGCCACACTCTTGACCACTCCTCCAACCTGCCTAGGTCTCTTCCCATTCTTTCCACCCCATCTGGAGTGGCCACCCTATTGCAGATCTTGCTGTCATCCGCAAAGAGGCTTCCCTTCCCTTCCAGCCCCTCCGCACTGTCACTAATGAAGACATTGAAATGTACCAACCCCAGTACTGAGCCTTGTGGCATCTCAGTGGTCACCCTCCTGTCCTGGGATTGAACTCCGTTAACAACCACCCTCTGTGTCCTGTTGCTCAGCCAATTTCTGACCCATTTCACCACCTTAGGACCCACTCCTAGATTGTCCAGCTTGTTTACTAGCCTCCTGTGTGGGACGGTGTCAGATGCCTTGCTAAAATCTAAGTAGGCCATGCCCCCAATCAACCACCATGGTTACTCAGTCAAAGAAATCTATAAGAGTTGTTTGACAAGATCTACCTGCTGTGAATACATGTTGTTGTAACCCCCCTGTTTCCCGGGGTTATAAGAATCCCAGTTAGACCTAGTGGCAGGTGGGGACAGGCAGCTAGTGAAGCACCAGTTAGATGGGCTTCACTCTGTCTTGCTCTCTGCTCAGTCTCTGCTGAGCTGGAGAAATGACATCATTTAGAATTCTCGCAGCAGCATAAGCCACAATAGAATGCTGCAGCTGGGAGTGAGGTAGAATGTTGGGGTTTGACGTCAGTCTGGAGGAGAGTGTTCAAGAGTGAGGAGGTGCTCTGCTGTAGGCAGACCCTCAGAGCCCTTAGCTCTGATATAGAGCTAGTTGCAGAGTGGTGTGTGTTCTCACCATAAGAAGGACACAGAAGTACTTTTAGTTGAAGTGGTGGAGACCGTTCCCCAGTTGGTTCGGGTCCCCATTCCTGCGGGGATGGGGGGAGCCAACAGCCAGCTTCCAGGGGCAATCTCCTGGCCTGGCTAGAGAGGAAGAAAGCTACCTGATGTTGTGCTGAGGCACCACGAAGATTTGTTGTGTTTTTCCTTTAAGAGAAGCCTGTGGGGCACCTGCAATCAGGGGTGAATTCTGCTCTGAATAAGGGCCTATGTTTCACCAGAGACTGTGAGTTTTAATTATCTGCTACTGTGGGTGAGGAAAGGACAGCCAAGTAGAGTGCTTAAAGAGTGTGGGATTTGGACCTCTTTAATCAGCAGGGATCTACAGGGATGGACATAGCCACTTAATAAGTATGCTTCAAGTCAGCACACCGGAGCTTCAGAGACTGTAGATTAGACGTGAAGTACATTTAAAGTGATGATCTACAACAGCAACTAGTCTTCAGAGAAGAGGTGTTTTAGGACAAAGGAATGGCCGGGTATGAATTATGGGAGCACGAGGTGGGAGACCCCCCACTTGGAGTACCCAAATTAACCTCTACGGGTTCGCTTTGGGACACCTGTTGCTTTCTTTCGGGTACTTGGCCAGTGCTCGAAGAAAGTACCCAGATGTGAGATTGTTGAGAGTATTCCCTTTATGGAGCCTGGATGTGCTCATGGGTGGTAGTAGGGAGCCACCAAGAAATTATCCATGCCCAATGGATAGTACTCCAGGATGCTGGCCGGGGTGCCACGCTGGAAGTTCTGAGAAGAGTACCAGTAGGGCTGAGAGCCTAGGGAGATTCAGAACCTGAGGGTTACTGTGTGAGAAGAAACGTGTGTCTGTCAGGAGGAATCTGCATTACCAGGGAGTGTAGCCCCGTGGGGGTCCATCTGTGCTTTGTTATGCTGTTTGGTTGTGAATAAAATCCACACTTTAGAATCCCACCTCCTGGTATGGACATTTCAGTTATTGCTTCCTGTGTCCGTATTACTTGGGTGCCCCTGTGCAGAGTGACAAACCTAGCCAAAATACTGAGCAACAGTTTTCTCCCGGAACCCAGGTCCCAGGTAGGGGGTTACATAATGGAGGCACCGCACAGCGCTAATAACACAAAAAATACCATCAACCCGACCCCTGGGGTTACATCGTCTTGGGTCTTGTGCCCCGCTGGCCTCAAGATATGCTACAGTCCTTTCATTGAGCATCGATTCCACTATTTTCCTCACCACTGAGGTCAAACTGACCGGCCTGTAATTCCCAGCATCCACCTTGCTTCCACTTTTGTGTAGTGGTACCACATTCGCCCTCCTCCAGTTCTTTGGTACCACTCCATCCTCTAGTGATTTGTTAAATAGGGCTGTCAGTGGTGCCCCTAATACATCCCTGAGTTTTTTCAGTATTCTGGGATGCATCCCATCTGGACCCACTGCCTTGACCACTTTTAGTTTCGCGAGTTCCTTTAGGACTCTCTCCTCCATGAATAGACTGTTGTCCACCTTTCCTCCATGTGTGTTTCTACTGTCTAATTTTGATCCCTCCCTTTCCCCTTCTTTTGTGAAGACTGAGCAGAAGTATAAGAGGCTGCACAGAAGGACAGCAAAGCCAGTACCTGCTAGACCACAAGGCTGGGACTTGGCCTGGAAGAACAGAGTAACTGGCTTTGACTGAGAGCAAGGGAAACATTCAGTAATTTGGAGATAGGACAGAAGGCCTGAACCTGAGCTTCTGTGATAGGGCACTATACAAATAACACTGCCTTGCCTTACCAATAGCATGCTGTATCAAGATCCTTATATCCAGGAAACGAGTGTAATTGAACTTTTACAGTTTACTTGTCAGTAAAGTGCTAGAAGCTTTGGTGTCTGTGATTTAGTACTCCAAACACAAAATAGGGTCTTGGTGTGCTTTAGTGAACTCCAGGCCTGAGCGTGCACAAGGAGACTACAGTATATAACAGTGCAAGGGAACTCCCAGTGATCTGAAAGATAGTCCCAGACACGGGAGGTTTCCTGGGCCATACTCACCACTCTCCTAGGGAGACAGACCAGAGCTGCCTGCATGGTAGGGGCTTGTCTGAGATTTCATGAGAGTGAAGCCCATGGCCACCTGAGACCTAATGCAGTACTGGCCTAGAAGAAAGAGATAAACTGTACAGGAGTTTTATAGTATGGAACGTGACTGGCAGCTGGCACTGACGAGAAGCACGTGAAGAAGAACAGCATGTACGTGACATTGCAGATCTGCTTGGACATTAGCATCCAAACCAATCAGTGGATAAAGACTCAGGAGTGGGGTGGCAAACTCTTCAAGTAAGCGCTTATAAGTGTTTGTTTTATTGGACAACACATGTACGTGCAAGTGTGAAAAGATCCATTTAAAAGGTCTGATGCTGAGGGGAGACTGGAACGCTGGTGCAAGTCAGTGAAAACACTATAGTGGTTTAGTACGAGAGCAGTATCATGTGTTGCCTCAGTTTGAGATGCGAGTGGAAGTAGGTTGGTCCCCTGTTGCCATGACTATGGTGGAGGCACTGACATCATAGCAATGGGTCCCTTATGTGCACCACACAAACAGAATCTAAGTATATCAGTCTTAAGTCTGTGATTGCCCAGTATATTCCAGTGGTGGTGCTGCACTCAGTCATTATGGAAATGTCACTGTCATCTCTGCAAACCATCCAAGAAAGATGAAGGCATCCTGTATGCACTTGGGTATCGCTATGCGAACCACGTGGCTTCTGTGGCCTATATTTCCAGACTGTACAATTGTGTTCGCCATGCAAAGGAGAATTTGTGAGCTGAACAGAAGTTAGTCAAGTGGTGCAGACTTGATCACGGGATGAGCTGGACATGACAATTCCCCTGAGACTGAGAAGGTGAGACTCCACGACACCTTGCAGGCAAAAGGACAATGGCTTAGAGAGGTGCACCAAACTCACAGAGGCTGCAAAGAACATAGAAATGAGGCTGAAATTGAAATGAGAATCTGCCCAGCATTGCCATTTCATAGAACATAGAAATATAGAAATTGTCAGCAGATAAGGACCGCTAGGCCCATCCAGTCTGCCCGTAGGCCCTATACATTGTGTGTGGCCACTGACCCTATGTGATCAATGGCTTTTCATCGCTCCCTCCCCTCTCAGGCTTCGCTTGTGCCTGTCCCAAGCATGCTTAAACCCCTCCACTGTGCTTGCCCCACTACCTCCTGTGGCAGACTATTCCAAGCATCGACTACCCTTTCTGTGTAGAAAAACTTCCTCACATTACCTCTTAATCTACCCCTTCCAATTTCATATTGTGCCCCCTTGTTCTAGTACTTTTTCTACATTGGAAAAGGTCCCCCACCTGCACCTTGTTTATGCCCTTGAGGTATTTGAAAGTTCCAGTCATGTTCCCCCACTGTCTCCTCTCCTCTCCTCCAATGAGTACATATTGAGGTCCCTTAATCTCTCCTCATATGTTTTGTGGTGCAACCCCTGCACCATCTTTGTTGCCGTTCTCTGGATAGTCTCCATCTTATCTATGTCCTTGCACAGGTGTGGCCTCCAGAACTGCACACAGTACTCTAGGTGAGGCCTTACCAATGTTTTATACAATGGCATCACCACCTCCTGCCTCCTGCTAGTGATACCCCTGCCTATGCACCTCAGCATGCCGCTGACCCTCCCTGCTGCCTTTGTGCACTGCTTTAATACCTTAAGGTCATCAGAGATGATACCCGCTAGGTTCCTTTCCTCTTTGGTGACAGTCAGCTCCTCCCCTCCCCAACCTGTAGCTCTCCACAGGGTTCTCTCTACCCAGATGCATTATTTAGCACTTCTTTGCATTGAACCTCAGTTGCCACATCTCCGACCATCTTTCAAGCTTCTCCAGGTCCCTCTTCATTTTCTGTACTCCTTCTGGAGTATCCACCCTGTTGTAGATCTTGGTGTCATCTGCAAACAGGCAGACCTTTCCTTCCAGACCCTTTGCAATGTCACTATTGAAGACACTGAACAGGACTGGTCATAGTACTGATCCCTGTGGTACTCCACTGGTCACCCCACTCTAACCAGATTGTGCCCCATTTACCACCACCCTCTGTCTGCCGTCTGTTAACCAGTTCCTAACCCAGTTCACCACCTTGTCTCCCATGCCCAGACTAACCATCTTGTTAGCCTTCTATGTGGGACGGTGTTGAAGGCTTTGCTGAAATCTAGGTAGGCAACATCTACCGCCCCTCCCTGATTTATTTCCCTAGTCACCCAATCAAAAAAAATCTATTAGATTCATTTTACATGACCTTCCTGCTGTGAATCCATGTTGCCTCAGATCCTGAGCACCTCTGGATTCCAAATGTGCCACTATCCTTTCTTCAAGCAGTGTCTCCATGATCTTTCCCACCACTGAGGCAAGGCTGATTGGCTTGTAGTTCCCCACCTCCTCCCTACTGCTGCTTTTGTGCAGTGGGACTACATGTGGCCTCCTCCAGTCCTTTGGAATGACACTTGTGTGTTGAGTGACTCTGCAAACAGGGCTGCCAGAGGCACTGCTAGTTCCCTTCGCAGCTCCTTTAATATCCTCGGGTGGATGCCGTCTGGCCCCATGGCCTTATCCACCTTCACCTTGTGAGTTCTTCCAGAACTGTCTCCAATGTGAATGGAATGGACTGGTGTCCACTCCCCCCCCCCCCCATTGCCTCTGTAACCCAACTGTGGTCCTTGACCCTCCCTCCTTAAGCACTTATTCAATATTTCTGCCTTGTCCAGATCCCCCTCCTTACACTATCCCTTCTCCCTATGAGCCTCACAACCCCCCAGTTTTTCTTTTACTGATGTTCCTACAAAATGCCTTATCCCTTTGTTTACAAACCGTGCTAAGCCTTCTTCTGTCCGCACCTTCACCCTCCTAACAGCCTTCCCTGCTTCCCTTAGACATTCAAGGTACACCGCCCTGTCCTCCTCCCTCTGGCTCCCCTTATATTTCCTGAAACTCAGACATTTAGCCCTGACTTTATCCCCCACCTCTTTGGAGAACCATACTGGTGGTCACTGGACCCCAGCTGCCCTTCCACCTGTATTTCTTTGACTCTGTTCCCACTGGTCCATACCAGGTCCATACCTGTCCCTGGCTGGCTCATGCACCTGCTGTCTGAGTCCAACCCACTGCAGGGATTCTAGGATGACTGTGCTTCTGGCAGAAGCAGCCACCTGAGTGGCCCAATCCATGTCCGGCATACTGAAATCCCCAGTAGTAGGATTTTGCCTTTAGCTGCCATGTCGTGTATGTTTTCCACTAGTTCCCTGTCTACTTCCTCCCTCTGTGCTGAAGGTCTGTAGATCACCCCTGTGCGTACTGCTGTTCCATTCCCTGGCTTCAGGGTGACCCACATTACCTCAACCTCCCCCTGTCTTTCTGGAAGTTCTGTAGCCTTTATACCATCTCTGATGTACATGGCCACTCCCCCACCCTTTTTACCCTCCCTGTCTCTCCTGAACAGTGTATAGCCTGGTACACTGACTTCTCAGCCATGATTAGCAGAGTATCACGTCTCTGTTAGTCCTGCTATGTCAAGGTCTGCATCTGCCAACAAGGCCTCCAGGTCTGGAACCTTATTTCCTAGGCTACGGGCATTCGTTAGCATGACCTTCCATTTTACAGTCTGCCCTCCCTCTGCTCTTGTTTTCCCTCTCCAGCATCTTCCTCCCACTCCGGTTTCCTTTCCTATGTGCTCTTGCCCCCCCCCCATATCACTCATTATACATTCTTCACCTGCCTGCCCTTCCCTGCCTGCATTAGCTGTTCCTGCACTCAATTTATGTTCTTGCATGTTCCCATGGGGGGGGTGTTTCTAAGCCTCCTGATACTCCTGGCTCTTCCCCCTTGACCAGTTTAAATGTTCACAGCTGAAGCATTTAAACTTCTCACAAAGGACGCCAAGGTCCCCTTCTCAGACAGATGCAGGCCGTCCTCCTTATACAAGCTCAAATCTGCCCAGGTCAGGCCCCAGTCCCCTATGAAGCCAAAACCCTACCTTCCACACCAATTCTTCAACCAGGAGTTGAAGGTATGGATGTGGAGTGCCCTAGTTTTCCCTGTGCCCCGGACAGGTAGCACCTCCAAGAATGAGACGGAGCATGCTATCTGTTTCAGTCCCCCCCCCTCCAGCTTCCTGAAATACCCCTGGGGATGAAAATAATTTTTTTTGGGGGGGGGGAGTATAACAATCCCCTCCTGGCAGAAAAGGGAGGAGGAGGAAGGTCGCCAAGGTGACAGTGGGGTCTGACACTCTGGCATCATCCCTGTAGGTATAGATAGGGTAGGAGTTTAGAAGAGCTGACAAGTAGAGTGCCCTTGAGGATCCAGTGGACAAGAAGTGAGCGAGACAGAGTGCCTTTGTTGTGATCAATGTGCAGGAAGGAAGAGCTATTTGGAGTAGGGAAAGCTAAAGGAGGGTATTAGGCACCCTTGAGGCTATGGGGGCAGCTGAGGTCCCAGACACCTTGATGGTTTGAGGACCATGTTATTTTGCCAGGGAGAGACTTCCAGCACCGAGGACAGATCCTTGGGACCTCGAGGCAGAATTCCATGAGTGTTGTGCATAGAAGGACGGTATAGCTGGCCCAGTGGCATGGAGGGCTGAGGCTTCATGCCTTAATTCCTGCTGTGCCAGTAACCTATGTTTGCGGTGTGAGCGGGTCACCGGGGGTCAGCCGGGAAGGGGGAGGATTGAGCTTCCAGAGGACAGCTCTCCTCTCCCAGGGAGGGAGACTTGGCAGTCCCACTGAATGACTGCCCCCAGGTGGAGGCCTGAGGGCAGAATGGGACAGGGACGCCAATGAAGGATGGGTGTTGTGGTACTCCGCAGCATGTGTACACCTCCACGTACACGGCAAATGTTGCCCCAACAATGGGGAGGGGTGGGTGAAAATGGTAGAAAAAGCCGGACCAGTGGTGCTGAGGGTTGAGGCGCTGGATGCCACACCTCGCGCCATGCCGGTGACCGGGGTTCAGGGGCAGACTCGGGCCGCTGGGGGTCAGTAGGGGGAGAGAGAGAGGGACTGAGCGCCCAGCAGTGGCTCTCCCTCTCTGGGAAGGGTTCTGTGCCTGTCCTGCTGATATACTGCCACCTCCTGGGTGAACTCGGGATCGGCGGTGCAAGTCGGAACACGCAATGGGAGGAGCACTGTCAGCCGAGAGTCCTGGGAGGAGTTGTGTCTCCATGCTTACCTCCAATTGGCTCTCCTAGAGTGCCAACATCTGCAGGGTTAGGACTAGAACAAGGAAAATGGAGCCTGTCACTCCTAGGTGATGACCCCTCTAGCGCTGAGCACGTCACCAACCGTCAAAAGGGGCACACTCCACTGTGTACCACCCGCTCCACCGTTGTTCGGGGAGAAGGTAAGGGGAACTTCTCCTCGCCTCACCTGGGAGGGGGGTCAACCAGGGTACCTAGGGCTACTGAGTGAGTGGTCACTCTAGGAGCAGACTCCTGTGATGCTAGGACAATGTTGTGAGGCTTGTAGTGGCTCTGATTGAGTGGGGCGATGAGGCAAGAAAGGCGGCAAAAAGAGATACGTAAAAAAAATAATAATAAAATGGTAGAAAAACACCCACGGTGGCAAGATGATTATTGACCCCTCCATAGGCTCTGCACCAGTGGCAGGGCAGCCAGGTCCTGTGGCTAGTACGGCGTTGAGGTAAGATCCCATAGGAACTGAGTGATGGGGCTGTGGGGGGGTCGATTAGATGAGGGCCGCTAGGGGAGACAAGGAGGATAATGCACAAATAAAAAAAAAAGGGGGTATATAGTGGGACTGCCAGGAAAGTGCAGGAACCCCAGAGGGATTCCCCTCAAGGGAAACAACCTGCTGGTTGGTTGGCCTTTGGAGGGTTCCCTCAAAGACATTGAGGGAGCCCCTGGTGGGGATCTTTCCCAGAGACCTGCACATGCAGCGACAATGCACCTGAAGCCAGGACCTTAAAGAGCACCTTTCATGATGGTCCAAAAAGTCACATTTTGCAGTCATTATATGCAGTACTAGAACTGAAATATTGATTGCATTTGTTATTTTTGGTCAAGGTTTACTGTGCCTTCCATAATTTTGATTTGTTTTTGAGCCCTGCTGCACTTGCCTTTGCTGTTCTGCTGCTGGGCTGCTGGCTCCCGCTGATGTCACTGCAGGAAGAGGAGTGACTCACAGTGTGCAGTACAGTAAAGCTGCATTAGTTTTACTAGGGAAAATGTTCAGTAGTAGATGTATATAGTGTGCTCATCATTGTCCCCCCTTCCCCAAGACACCCTGTTAGCAATGCATTATATGCCTACAGTAATGCCTTGTCCATATGTTATGCTGTAAAAGTTATTTCTTTTGTTCCTCAGTAACAAAGCATGGAGAATGAGTAGAGCAATTTGCTGTCAGCCGAGACAGCTCACAGTCAGTTTATGTATCAGTTTTACTACTGCCTTAGTACCTTTTATCCTGTGAACGCTGTAATGCTTTCTTATCCCTGTGATACTGGTGCCTTTCTCTAGTAAACAGCCAGTCTGTCACCCCATCCAAAAATCTTTGTGTCTCCCCCCACACACACACACACACACATACACATCGGCATGGCACCAGGGAACCCCAAACTGAAATTTTGGGTGCATGTAATGTAAACTCTGTATTTGATTGTACTATAAGTTCTATGTCCACAGTAGAGGTTAATTTCACAAACCAAGGACTATTTCCAAGAGAAAGTCTTGCTATAAAAGTGAGACCAGGATTCGCACATGTGCGGAACCACGCAGCCGCATATGCCGAACCCGCTCACTTTTTAAACAAGAATTTCTCTGAAATAGCCCCTCAGTTTGTGAAATTAACTCTACTTGGACATAGAACTTATAGTACAATCATATACAGAGTTTACATTACATGCCCCGAAATTTCACTCATTCGCAGTGCCATGTTATGTCTGGTGAAGTGGAGAACAGACAAGATTTTTTTGGATGGGGTGACAGACTGGTTGTTTACTAGAGAAAGACACCAGTATCACAGGGATAAGGAAGCATTACAGCATTCACAGCATAAAAGGTACTAAGGCAGTAGTAAAACTGATGCATAAACTGACTGTGAGCTGTCTCGGCTGACAGCAAATTGCTCTACTCATTCCCCATGCTTTGTTACTGCGGCACAAAAGAAATAACTTTTACAGCATAACATATGGACAAGGCATTACTGTAGGCATATAATGCATTGCTAACAGGGTGTCTTGGGGAAGGGGGGGACAATGATGAGCACCCTCAAGGCGTTCAGAGCACCGACATTACGGCACTGAGCAATCAGGGTTCCAAATGCTGGATTCACCACCCCCCCCAAGGCCTCCTCCCCCGTCGAGTAGGAATCATTAAGTGAGGGGGGTGGGGGTACAGCCCCCCCCCCACAAAAAAGTGATCAGCAACGTTGCCGATTGGCACCATAATTGGCTGGAGCCGGAATGCTTACGCATTCCAAGGGTGGAACCTGATGAGCACAGTATATTCATCTACTACTGAATGTTTTCCCTAGTAAAACTACTGCAGCTTCACTGTACTGCACACTGTGAGTCACTCCTCTGCCCTATAGTGATGTCAGCAGCACAGTCCCAGTCCACAGCAACACCTGGGTTGCTGTAGAAGCTCTGTGGTACACCCTGCAGTTTTTAGCAGCTCAGAATGCAAAACCTAACTGCAGAGGACATTAATGAAATACAAATTAAGAATCAATGCAAGAAGGGTAATTGATGCATGAAGGTCAAAAGGACTGGGAAAGGTGCTCTTTAAGATAGCAGACATGCTACAGCAGAAGCAAATGCAGCCAGACATTGTAGTAGATTTACCTCCATGCTGTATGGAATGACATCAGTAGCCAAGTCCCCTAACAATGGCACTACTGGTCTAGAAGGAGGGGTTCATGTGGTTGGATTGATGGTCATGAAGTGAGCACACAGCTGTGTGTGGCTCTAGTCAAGCAACCCCCTACTTGTACTAGTGCAGGCAGAGAGTTGGTGGGTGACCATGTAGTGGAAGACACTGGGCCGCTGATGGTCTCCCCTGGCAGAGTCAGAGCTTGACAGTGAGATACAAGCCTTCATGACACAGTACCAGAAACTAACCTTAATGTGTAGCAGGAGAAAGTTGCAAACAGATAGAGATAAAAGTCACTTAAGCAAATGTGCTGGTATCAGAATCAGACCAGAGATAACGATCGAGTATTAGCAACAGCAGATACTGTAAGGATAGGGGGGAACAGGAAGCCCTAGCAGAGCCACACTCTAACAGATATAGATAGGCTCATCCATGTAGCATGAGAACGCATGCAGAGAAAGGGCAGAACATGTCAGGTTAACAACTGAACATTGAGATGAAATGGAAAGTGCTAGGGACCAGACAGGGTTATCATGCATCCCAAAAAGAGGCTGCATAGGAAGGTGGCCATGCTGTTGCCAGTCTGATCCTACATAACATGTAATCTGAATTAGAACTATGGGGGAGGGGCAGGTGGGGCTACAGGCCCAAAGACTCCAGAAGGAGGAGGAGAACAACAGACCTCCTCCCCATACCAGTAGTAGGGCTCTGGTGAGTGGAGAGGGAGTAAAGCATTCAGAAATGAGAGGAAGGGGATCACACAGACAGGAGAAAAGGGAAGGGAAGTAGTAGAAAGAAGGAAAGTGGCTCAGATTCTAGATGGAGGGTGCTGTCCCTGAATGCAAGAAGTCTCAGTGACAAAATGGAGGACTTGCAGGTGCTATTAATAGAAGGAGTGGTGGCCATTGCAGCAGTTACTGACACTTGGGCCACATCTAACCATGAATGGGATCTCTCAATCACTGGATGTAAAGCATACAGGAGGTATAGAGCAGTAGGGAAAGGGGGAGGCAGTTTACATCAGAGATGATGTAACATGTACATGAGAGGAACCAGTATCCAGTGAACAAGGCGACCGTGATTGAGCACTTTCAAAAAGGGTGACTCAATCACGGCACCTGTGTTCTGGGCTACCTAGCAGGGTAGTGACCGGATACAGGGGTAGGTGAGTACAGCGACAGGATGTCGCTATATATACACGCACGCAGGGGAACCACGTCGCGCAACGGGTGGAAGGGGAGGGAAGGTATGTGGGGTGTAGTATGGCAGTTGCTACCAAGCTGGCCATGTGGCATGGTGGGTAGGTGGCAGGCTGGGGTTGGGAGGGTGCCGGGTTCGGTTCTGGGCATGATCGGTTTTTGCGTTGGGTTGGGGTTTTAATTTTTTTTTAAGTTTTACACACACACACGCAACATGCCCCCTTTGGAGTTGAGAATCCTTAAGTAGGAGGGTGCGAGGGGGGAGCATAACATAAAAAAACAGTTGCTGGTTTTCTAGTAGCTGCAAGTGTACATCGCCGTAATTCATTTTCAGCGATGTACACTCGCCCAAATGACGATCGATATACCGCAATCACCGTTATGACTTAGAACCAAGAGGAACCAGACAGAGGAAGGGTGCAAGTAATGTGGGTTCAATTACTGTTCAATAGAAGAAGAAAAGTGAGGTTAGGAGTGATTTATAGATCACCCAACCAGGAAGAGGAAAAGGACAAGGAATTAAACTCACAAATATTGAATGCTGCAGGGGAAGGGTGAGGTGATAAAAGTGGGATACGTCAACTTGCCCAAGACAGACTGGAGCATAACAACAATGATATGCTCCAGGAGTCAGGTGATCCTAGAAGGGTTGTAGAATGGGTTCCTGACTCAGGGAGTCATAGAACCCACACGGGACGGGCAATCCTTGATCTAGAGCTCACGAATGTGGAGCACATACAAGATACAAAGGTCAGGGAGCCACTGGGTGGAAGTGATCGTAACACAGTGTGGTTCTAGCTAGATATGGGCAGGGAGAACTCATTCCCACTAAGACCAAAGTCCTGGACTTTAGAAGGGCGGATTTTAGGAAGGTGAGTGAATTGTTAAAGGATGCATCTGTGTGACAGGGATGAATAAGGCCCTGTCCCATTTGTTATTTAGAAAGAATTTAAATGCAAGGGTCTGTTCTATCCTCTCTTTTCTGTCTCTCCTCTGTCTGGTTGTGTAGCCAAATTTTCTTGTGAGACCTAGGAACTGATCACTCCAATGATTTTGCAATTCTCCGCCTCTCACTATCTCTCTGTCTTCCCTTGCTATTTCTGTCTTTTCTTCCCCCTTGCATGTCTGCGGGTGTAAAAATATATATGAATCTTTATGTGGAAATGTCACTGATACTGGGATTCCTTTGTTTAATACTGTATATAGCATATGGTTGAAATGGTTGCAAAACGCTATTTGGAACTCAAGGGGTTAATCTGAGATGCAGTTTTTAAGCCTTTTGCAGAACTGTAAACAAGAGGTCAGTTCTAGGACACTATGTTCTTTTTGTTGCACCTGCGTGGAATGAAACTTACAAGGACATTCTGTAAACTTACAAGAACATTCTGTGAGAAGCAGAGCATCTTGTAATGAGGTTCCAGGCAAACACCTTATGAAAAGTGAAGCAATGCTTTTGCTAGAGAGACAAGGAAAGTGAGAGAGCGAGAGAGCGAGAGAGTGAGAGATTGAGAGATTGAGAGATTGAAACTTGGAATTAAGAGATACCCTCAGAAGAAGGACGTAGTTTTCTCCATTAGTACTGCCTTTGTAAATAGTTATACTGAATAATTTTAATTTTTTATTTTGCTGTTATTGAGAAAAATAAAATGCTATTTGCAAATTTTGAAATTGCTCCTAGTTTTCCTATGCTTCCTGACCTGTGCCTTAATAAAGTGGGATTTATGCCATGGATACTCTAAGCCAGGAGTTTTGTGTGTGAGTACTAGACCTGGTACCAGGTAAGCATAGAAGAAATATATGGATTCTGCAGCAGCAAGTCAAGGAGTGATTACCAGAAGAATGGCAGCCAAACTAGCAGAGACAGAAGTCCAGGCTGAGACGTATATACAGCACCAGCGATGGAAAAAAAAAGAACATGCAGTGACAGAACCTGAAAGCCTGACTGCTTTTCTCAAATGGTGGGCTATACAACAAACAGAGACAGAGAAACAGAGAAGAAAGGAGATACAGCAGAGAAAAAAGATATTCATCGTTTAGAGGAACAGAGAAAAAGAAGAAATGCAACAACTCGAGAAGCAGAGAACAGAAGAGATGCAGTAACTGGAGCAGCGATGGCTAGATGCCTTGCAAGCTATCAAACCAGGGCGTTCTGACGCATGTCCAGCACAGCAACAAAACACCAACAACTTAAAAGACCTTAAACTTACAAAGTTGTGTCCCTCGGATATGGAAGCATGCCTGACAACTTTTGAAAGGTGTGCTGCAGCCTGCCAGTGGCCAAAGCAGCAATGGGCAATCAGACTGGTACCTTATCTGACAGGGAAAGCCCAACTTGCCTACAGCAATATGGACACTGCACAGTCAGAAAGCTATAATATGGTGAAAAGAGAGGTCCTTAAAAGAAATGACATCTCAGGAGAGACCTACAGGCAGAGATTTCGGTCTCTGAAGTACAACTCAGTCGACAACCCTCGAGAAGCCTTCACCCGACTCAGAAAACTCCTTATGAAATGGCTCCAACCAGATGGCAAAACACTCCCACAGTTTATCAAAACATTTGAAATGGAGCAGTTCATCAACATCCTAACCACAGACGTACAGCTTTGGGTAAAAGAACATCAACCACAAAGTGGGGAAAAGGCAGCTGTTTCTTTGGCTGAAGACTACCAAATGGCCAGACAGACACCATAGCAGTGAAGTAACAGCCAAGCTCTTTTCCCCATACTCTCCAAGTCTGATAAGTACTCTGGTGGGGTTAAAAAATCTGCACTCAAAATCTTTATTCCTTATAATTGTAACAAGCCAGATCATGTTGCAAGAAACTGCCATAGTAAGAAGAGTAACACTGGAGCAGATTTGTCCTTAGCAAATTGGGGCAAGTACTTGACAGATGTGAAGGTGAGAGATAAGACTGTGAAGGACTTGTACATTCGGGAAGCAGATGAACCCTAGTGCATATTGAACGCTGGGAAAACAATATCCAAAAGGATCAGGTACTGGTGTCATCTGCAACCACAGGAACACTCAATACTATCCCACCAGCCAAGTGACTCTGACTATTAATGGGGTGTTGCACCAAATGAAAGTGGGGGGTAGTGCCTAAGTTACCTGTACCTGTGATTATTGGGAAATGACTTTCCAGGATTTACTGAGTTAATCAAAGAGGGATTGAATCCTGATGTTTCAGCAGCTCTGGTGACAAGAGCTCAGAACAAGAATATCTCAGATAGTGGGTACTCTTCCTTTCGCTGATTTGATTTGGACCCTCACCTCCAAGATCCAGAAGTCCAAGAAAGAAAGACAACGCCTGAAGAAACAGTGGCAACAAAGGACTGATGGACATAAGGGGTTAACATGTGAAAATGCTGAAACTAAACTGATCACTGATTGTGATTTTCTTTCAGAACAAGCTAACAATGTTTCTCTCCAGGGTTATTTTAAGCAGTTGGGGGTGAAACCAAAACAGGGTGAACCTGTGCTTAAGAAATGTAATGGGCTACTGTACAGAGTTTGGGTTAAACCTCAGACACAGGACCAGATAGAACAAATGGTTATACCACAAAAGTATAGATCTGAGTTGTTACAGATAGCATGTGACAGTACTATGGCTGGTCACTCAGGAAGGGATCGCACCCTTGCTAGACTGCTGTACAGATTTTACTGGCCAGGAATTCATGAATATGTTGCTACCATTGCAATTCCTGTGCTGAGTGTCAGAAAGTAGCCCCAATGACTAAAAAAGATGAGGTGCCCCTGGTGCCCTTACCCTTGATATATGTGCCTTTTGAGAGGATTGCAGTGGATGTGGTTGGCCCCTTAGACAAAAATAAAAAGGGTAATTGGTTCATTTTTGTAGCATGTGACTATGCTACTCAATACCCAGAGGCAGTTCCACTACGTACTGTCACTGCCATAAAAGTAGCAGCAGAGCTTGCCAAAATTTTCAGCAGGGTGGGCATACCAAAACAGATTATTACTGATCAGGGTAGTAATTTTGGTGTTGCATTACTGAAGGAGCTATACATAGAAACATAAGAAACATAGAAGTTGATGGCAGATAAGGACCGCAAGGCCCATCCAGTCTGCCCATTTCTTTTTCTAAATTATGAATGTGCCATCAGCCTTTGCTCTATCAATGGCCTATCTATTCATACTAATCTGTATTGCTCCCTTATGCCTATCCCATGCCTGTTTGAAGCCCTGTACTGTATTCATATCCACCACTTCCTGAGGTAGGCTGTTCCATGCATCCACCACCCTTTCTGTGAAAAAGAACTTCCTCACATTACCCCTTAATCAGCCTCCCGCTAATCTCATGTTGTATCCTCTTGTCCTGCTATTTTTCTTATATTGAAGCATGTTAGACTCTAATAACTCATGTTATACCAACTAATAGATATCACTGCCATAAGAACCTCCTCTCATCACCCTCAGACAGAGGGTCTTCTTGAGCATTTTAACCAAACCCTAAAATGCATGTTGAAAAGGTTTGTGGAAAGGGAAAGACTGGGACCAATACTTACCTTACCTGCTTTTTGCTTACAGAGAAGTGCCACAGGCATCAACAGGTTTTGCATCATTTGAAATGCTGTATGGTAGACAACCTAGAGGGTCACTTGATGTAATAAAAGAAACATGGGAAGATAGCCCCATTCAGAAACAATCTATTACATCTTATATGTGTGCTCTGAAAAAGAAGCTGGCAAAATATGTTGAAATCACCCATAGTAATCAGGAAGAGGCCCAAACCAGCACAAGGTGTATTATGACCATGGAGTAAAAGCAAAATGTTTTGCGCCAGGTGAAAAGGTCTTGCTACTGTCACCCACTACAGAAAATAAACTATTAATGAACTGGCAAGGGCCTTATAAAGTACTTAGACATACTGGCATAGTTAACTATGAGATGGAGACCCCTGATAGGAAAAATCCTACTATTTATTTATTCATTTATTTAAACAGCAGTTTGGAAAACCTTTGAGCCATAGGCTCATTTACAAAGGTACCTTGTCACAGTAAGACAAACCAAAATACACAGTATAGCAGTACAACACATAAGTATAACAGTAAAATTAAGACATAGATACAAACAAGCTGGTACAGATAGGATGGATGCAAACAATACCAGAGTTATGTCATCCTAGCAGCTTAGTAATAAGCTTTGTCATAAGTATTGAAATGCTGGCTTTGACTAGTGGCAGTTACAGCATCGGGTGTTAATAAGGTGGTTACGAAGAAGTTTTGAAGCACGATATAGTTGGAGCTTGGAGATGGAGGGGCAGTGTGTTGAACCAGGAGGGGCCCTAAAGCTGAAGGCTCTTTGGCGTGAGAGGTCCTAGCTCTAGGGATAACAAGAGAGGTTTTCCAGAGGTCAGTATGAACTAGTGGGACAGAGCGGCGTGTGGTGGTCAATCCTGGTGGGGAAAGCCCAAGGAGGGTCTTTTGTAAGGGTACAGGTAAGATATTTGAGGCACTCGTCGAGGATCAAGTACCAGCGCTTTAGCATACAGTGAACAGGTGTGTGTCATCCTAGGTGCTCCAGTAATTAACCTGCAGGCCTTATTCAGAGTAGTCACGAATTTTATGGTGTGCGGTCTGATCAGCAGCACCATACCTGCAGTCCATAGTCCACTGGGGACAGGATAGAGGAGGTGACTGCGGTCGAAGAGCCTCCGGGGAGGCAGTGTTTATACCGATGTAAGATGCCCAATCGGATATTAGTGGCAGTGGCTAGGGCAGCGATGTGTCCATGGAAGGAGAGGAAGGGTCAAAATGGATCCCTAGGTATTTATAGGAGCAAACTTGTTCGAGTGGGAATGAGGACCCAGAGTGAATGAGGAGTTTGAAGTTGCAGGACTTGTTTTGGGGATGAGTGAAGAACATGGTTTTGGTTTTTTTAAGATTTATCACCAATCTATGTTCCTTGAACCAGCCCTCGGCTTCAGTGAAGGACTTCTGCAGCGAGTCCTGGAGGGCAGTAGGGTTACGACTTGAGGCAAAGATGACTGCATCATCAGCGTACTAAGATATACAATGCTGACCTCCTCAAGAAATGGGTTGATAAAACACCAACAGCTGTTTTGCTGGTTTTACCAGAAACCGATAAAGATATTGATGTAGCTTATGATAGACTGGAACAAACTGTAACTGCTGATGCTGTAAAGGTGAATGTTTCTTTAACCTCCGAATAAACGAGAGAAATGTGTAACTTGCTAAAGGCATTTAACAGTACTTTTACCACAGTACCAGGCCAAGCAAAAGGGGTTGAGCATGTAATAGTGACAAGGAATGCTCACCCTATTAGACAAAAGACATACAGATTACCAGAGTGGAGTTGACATGGTTAAGGAAATCAAAAAATGAAAGAACTGTGTATCATGGAAGAGTCGAGAAGTGCTTGGTCATCACCAATGGTGATTGTAAACAAAAAAGAAGAGGGTGTAAGAACCTGCCTTCATTTTAGGAAACTTAATCAAGTGACAGAATTTGACAGTTATCCTATGCCCAGGATAGATGATTTGGTGGATAGACTGGGGAATGCCAAGTATATCAGTGTCCTCAATCTCACCAAGGGTTACTGGCAAATCTCCCTAGCTAAAGAATCCATAGACAAAACTGCATTTGCCACTCATAAGTTTCTTGACAGGTCATAATTAGAGTTAGCCTTCATAGAACTGCACCTTCTCTAACTCAAATGTGTAACATCTGGCTAATAATGTCTGTCCACTGCTAATTTGAATTGGTCAGTAGTCTTACACGAGACAACGGACTTGGGTAATAAGTTCCATTCAGCAACAACTCTTTGGGAGAACCAGTTACCCCTCTGGTTGCTCTTATAACAATTGCCTTTTAACTGGGCATGATGCCTTCTCATTCTCACCTGTTCAGGTTTTAAATTTAATCCTAGGCATTCTCAAATATTGTCATTTTTTAACGCAGTATGCATCAAACACATATCCCCCCTGGTTTTTCTGTAATGAAGTGAAAAAATACCATAGTCTTTCAGCCTTTAATTGTAGTCCTTACCCTTCATTCCAGCTATACATTTTTTAGCACATCTCTGTACCCCCTCAATCTTCTTACCTCTCTTTTTTGTTGTGGTGCCCAAAAGGGGCCACAGTACTCAAGATGTGGCTGCACCAGAGAGAGAGAGAGAGAGATATAAAGGCATCACTACCTCTCTTGCCCGGCGCCTAATATTCCTTTTGGTTGCAGCCAAGATACTGTAGGACTTTCTGGTCACTGTAATACAATGATTTGTAAAATTGAGGGTATCAGTAATGACAACCCCCAAATCCCTTTCAACCATAGTTGTATTATACAACACTCAAGAGCTCCTTTTTGGGATGCCCCACAAGTGTCAAAGGATAATGAATTATCCGAAATTCACCGGGGAACCCTTACAAGTATGGCTTAAGGTCAGTAATGATTATTTTACATTCCCTGAAAAATTGTTCTTGGGAACACTGAATTATAATACAAAGTTGACAGCAGGTCCCTCAGGCCCCTATGTAGTTTAATGGCAGAGATATGGCATTTTATTCATTTTCCAGTTAGTGGGCAGAACAGGTCTCCTTCCCTTTGTCTCCCTTCAGAAGGAATATCACTTGCCCCATAAATATTTTATTTCTTATTTACATCTTAAATCATACCTTCAGCCATACGAACAGTCACTTGCGGCCCTAAGGGAAAACCTGACCCAAATAATACAACTGTTACAAGCTCATATCAGAGGAACGACCTTGGATCACCTGATTAGTAAGATACATAAGGCCTTAAATGAAAGACAGGGAGACTCAACCAACTCAGTCTGGTTTAGATGGGAACAAGAACTGCAGGTATCAATCAGTGAGCAGGACTGGAATGACTCTGCTTTGCCAACTATAAAATTCTTTTTCTCACCATACTGGCGTGAATACATGTGGAAACTTCATTCTTGTTTCTTCTGCACACCAGCCATGCTGGCTAGTATGGGAGAATTAGGGGAGGGACAGTGTTGGAGAGAATGTGGGGATGATAGAGCAAATCAGAGAGATGTCCTTTGGTCATGTCCTAAGCTATCAAGTTTTGGAGGGAGATCCTCAAGGAGCTGAGTGCAATTTATGACACCACTGATTTATTCACGCCCACATTTATATTGACTTTTATAAAACCAAAAGGTCTGCGAATTGACAAAAACTTGCTGAAACAAATTTAAAAATGTATAACAGCAGCCCACAAAATTATCACTAGACTGTAGTTTACAAATAAAATACCCATTAAAAAAGCCTGGATTGTTTTGTCCAGGGAGATATATACCCTTGAATGATTCTCAGCCAAGATGATGGACAAAGTTTAAAAATTTGATGTACAATGACAAAAGTGGATATCATACCAACTAAATCATTATGATGATTTTGTAGCTTAAGCTATGTACTGAACATGTAATTTTGCTCTTCTTTTGCACTGAAAAGATACTCGGGATATGATCTGTGATGCTCCTTGAATTTTATGCGGAATAAAATCTGGGAGGGATGGGGGAGGGCTCACTGTGCTATGCCTGATTAGATTTGAGTGGCTCACAGACTGAACTTAAAATGAGTAATTATGATTCTCTGGATACTGAAGTAATAAGATGTTAATTTATTTTCCCCTAATATGACTGCTACAAGTATACGTGTAATGCATTGTGATGTTATCAACTGGTATTAATAAGTGATGTATTGCTGCCTGTAAAATTGTTGCATTTATAAATTAAATAAAAAGACTAAATAAAAAAAAAAACAACCTTAGTTGTACTGATGCCCAAGGTTCTTACTCCCGAGATGCATTACTCAGCACTTATCCAGATTGAATTTTAGTTTTTTGGTACTTAATTAGTGAATAAGATGCTAATATTGTTTTGGAATGCAATTGCATCTGCTGTGTTAGTAACTAGGGCTCCTAGTTTAATACTTGCGAATTTGGTTAACCTTGCATTTTTAGCTGTACTTAGTGATTCCACTGATATATTAAATAGTATAGGTCCCAACACCGAACCCTGCAGAACACCGCTAGTCACTTGAATCTAGCTAGAGCAGTGTCCTTTGATGATTACTCATTGTTTCCGAGCAGTCAGCCAGACTGTGATCCAATGTATGATAGCAGGGTTAAGATAAATCTGATGTAATGTTTCAATTAATACAGCATGTGATATGCTATCAAAGGCTTTTTCAAAATTAAGGTATAAAATATCTAATGGTATATCATTATCTAGTGACATGATGAGAGGTTCGAAGAATTTCATCAGATTTGTGAGACATGATCTACCCCTAGTAAATCCATGTTGATGTGCATCTATCAGACCTTGCGCAGCCAAGTGTTGTTCAACTGAGTCCTTTATTGGTCCTTCCAGTACTTTCCCCAAAATACTAGTAAGGCTGATAGGGTGATAATCAGAACCGGATAGAAACACAGAATTTGACGGCAGATAAGAACCGCTTGACCCACACAGTCTGCCCATTTCCCTACCTAATGGATAAGCTGCAGATCCTAGTTAAACAACAGCCTACTTCTTCCTACCCCCACCCCCTAGAATTTCCTTATGACTGTCCCATGCATTCTTGAATTCCACCACTGTTTTTGACTCCACAACCTCCTCCGGAAGGCCGTTCCATGCATCCACAACCCTCTCTGTGAAAATAAATACTTCCTTACATTACCCCTGATCCGCGCCCTTCTATCTTATCTTCAAATTGTGCCTCTTGTTCTTGCACACCTCTTTTTCTGAAAGATGCTACCCTCTTGGACTTTGTTGATTCCCTTGAGGTACTTGAAAGTTTCTAGCATGTCTCCCCTCTCCCTCCTTTCCTAGAGGCTATACATATTAAGCTCCTAAAGTCTCTCTTCATATGTCTTCTGGTGCAGACCCTGCACCATTTTAGTTGCCCTCCTCTGGACTGCCTCCATCCTGTTTATGTCTTTGTGGAGATTTGGTCTCCAGAACTACACGCAGTACTCCAGATGGGGTCTCACCAGCTGTCTATACAGAGGGAAAACAACTTCCTGTTTTCTACTGGTGATGCCTCCCTATGCATCCCAGTATCCCCCAGTCCTCCTTACTGCCCTCTCACATTGCTTGCCCACCTTTAGGTCATCTGATATGACTACCCCAGGTCCCTTTCCATTTTGTTGTTGTCAGTATCTCACTCCCCATGTGTACTCTTCCCTGGGTTTTGTTTCCCAGGTGCATTACCTGCCTTCTTAGCATTGAATCTAAGCTGCCATACATTTGACCATTCCTCAACCTTGCCAAGTCCCTTCTCATCCTTTTCCACTCACCTTGTGTATCAACTCTGTTGCAGATCTTTGTGTCGTCTGCAAAGAGACATACTTTTCCTTCCAGTCCCTCTGCAATGTCACTTATAAAGACAGTGAAGAGGACCAGTCAAAGTACTGAACCTTGCGGTACCCCACCAGTAACCCCCGCTTTCTTCAGAGTTGACTCCATTTACTATTGCTCTCTGTGCCCTGTTCTCCAGCCAATTCTTTACCCAGGCTGCCATCTTGGGACTCACTCCTAGGCTGGCTAACTTGTATATTAATCTTTTGTATGGGACTGTGTCAAATGCCTTGCTAAAGTCTAGGTAGGCCATGTCCACAGCCCCTCCCTGATCTACTACTTTGGTCACCTAGTCAAAGAAATCTATTAGATTCGTCTGACATGACCTTCCTGCTGTGAATCCATTCTGCCTTGGTCCTGTTCCCCTCTGGCCTCTAGGCACTCGACAATTCTCTCCTTCAGAAGTGATTCCATCATTTTTCCAATCACTGAGGTTAAACTAATAGGTCTGTAGTTTCCTACTTTTGCCCTGCTCCCACTTTTGTGAGGTGGAATCACATCTGCCCTCCTCCAGTCCTCAAGTATCACCCCATCCTCCCATGATTTGTTAAAGAGGGTAGTCAGTGGTGTCACTAGTTCTACCCTTAGTTCTTTTAGAATTCTGGGATGAATCCCATCAGGCCCCATTGCTTTGTCCACCTTCAGTTTTAAGAGTTCTTTCAGAACCCTTTCTTCTCTGAATGGGCTGGTATTAACTCCCGTATCCAGAGTGTTTCTATTGTTTGGTTTAGGTACCTCCCCCTCTTCATTTGTGAATACTGAGCAAAAATATTTGTTATCTCTGCCTTTACATAGTCACCCTCTGCCCACTCCCTTCCCCTTTATTAAGCCTCACTATCCCTCCCTTGGTCTTCCTTTGCTCCCTGATGTACCTATAAAAGGTTTTATCCCCCTTCTTAACTGAGTTGGATATCTTTTCCTCGGTTTGGGCCTTTGCTGTTCTGACTGCCTTCCCAGCTTCCTTTTGCTTTAACTGATACAATTCTCTGTCCTGCTCCTTCTGTGATTCATTGTACGTTCTGAAAGCTTTCTTTTTCTCTCGAACCTTCCCTGTCACCTCCTTTGAGAACCACAGTGGTTTCTTACATTGTTTTGTTTATTTGCTTCGCACAAAGGCTTGTTGCCTCTGTGATGGCAGTTTTGATTATTCCTCATTGTTATTCCACCCCTTCTTCCTGCCCATTTGCTAGTGCATTCCTTAGGCACTCACCCATTTTGGCAAAGTCAGCCCTCCTAAAGACCAGTACTTTTGTCTTTGTATGGCTTGACACTACTGCTGTGTTTATCGTGAACCATTCTGTTCAATGGTCGCTAGTTCCCAGATGGCTACCCACTTTTACATCTGTTATCCTCTCTCCATCTCCATTTGACAGTACCAGGTCTAAGATTGCTCCCTCTCAAGTGGGTTCCAATACTAGTTTTCTAAGGCATGACCCCTGTAGGGCACCTAGAATAACCTCACTCTTAGAAGTGGCTGCTGCAACTGCACTCCAGTTAACATCTGGCATATTCAGATCCCCCAACAGCAATAGCTCCCCTTTTTCTGCCATTCTAAGGATACTTTCCATCATTTCCTTGTCCATTTCCTCCTGAGATGGGGGTCTATATACAACCCCTGTGCAGATTGTGGTGCCACTGCCTGTCTCCAAATTGACCCACAGTGCTTCCTCTCCTCCCTGTTTACCCTTTTGTTCTGTTGCTTTGATTCCTTCCCTTATGTAGAGAGCTAATCCTCCTTCTCTTTTACCTTCCCTGTCCCTCCTGTAGATAGTGTATCCTGGTATGTTTACATCCCAGTCATGGTTATGTGTGTACAATGATTTTGTTCCTTTTCATGTTGATTGCGCGCATGTGCAAGAAACATGTTGTGGCAGCTTGATGCAGAAGCAGGTTGTGGAGGTGCGGCACTGTTGTGGTCAATGCCTCCACTGCCTTTGGAGGCTTGGCCCGCGTTCCCAAATGGGGTGGCACACTGCGGCTGACACTAGTTCAGCCAGCATGCCACCACCTTGAAACATTTTAGCCGCTGCAATCAGGGACTGCCTCGTCACTGCAGCATCATCCGCTGCAATGAGGGAGCAACCCCTCATTGCAGGGCTTGCCGATGGGGTGCCCAATCCCTGTCAGCTTCAGTCTCCCCTTCCCCTTGCTGTCAGGGGAGCCCACTCCCCGTCGGCATAAGTCCCTCCCCTGCTTTTGTTCTGTGCCGAGGGGGTTGCCCAATCCGTCGGCTACAGATCTTCCTCCCCAAACACTCAGGTGGCACGCTGGGAGGCCACCCCAGCATGCCAAATGCCCCTGAAAAAGAAAAACTGTCCCACAATTTTTTTTTTTTTAACCTGTGAAAAAAGAAAATGGTCCTCGCGGTCTCCCTACCCTCTCCCCAACCCCGCCCACCCTCTTGTGCCCTGCCTCCCCACACCCCATACTTACCTCCAGAGCCTGGCGCGACAATCTTCAGTGGACCGGGAACACGTCTGCACTCTTCAAAGCCGACCGCGAAGTGAGGAAATGCCGGTAAGCTGTATAGTGGCATAACTAGGGTTTTTTCAACTTTGGTGCTGGTGCATATCTCAGGCATTTTTGGGAATTTTGGCACCAAATTTTCAACATGGGGTTATTGGGACCCCTCCTCACGAATTCAGCCACTGTCACTGCATTATTCGGTCCCAAAAGGTGATTTTGTGGTCACTGCGCGGACTCACCTTTTGGGACCGAGTATCGAAACGACAGTGCCAGTGTTCATGAGGTGGGCTCTCAAGAAGCCTATGTTGCAATTTGGTGGAAAAATCAAAAATTACTGTTTCTGAGTGTGCATTCGCGGTTGCTACATACGCTCATCCCATATTTGCAATATTCACTCCAGATTTTCAACATTGCCATTTTTCCACACCTCCTTATGAACAATGCAGCTGTCATTTTTCACATCCTGGCCAAAATGTGTTTTCACACTTCCAGCGCTGAATAGCATGGTCGCTGTGGGAAATCAGTGTTCAGGACACATTAAGTAAACCACAGTGACACCGTTCATGAGCAGAGGTCCTAAAATGCCTATGTTGAAAATTTTGTGATGAAAATCCATAAAATGACTGTGTTACCAGCATGCGTTGTGCAGTTTCCACGCACCCTTGTAACTTTGCAACTTAGTAATATTTTCATACCAGATTTTCAACACTGGCAATTTTTTCACACCTCCTTATGAACAGTACAGCTGTCATTTTTCACATCCTGGCTGAAATGTGTTTTCGTGCTTCCAGCGCAGAATAGTGCAGTCGCTTGGGAAATCAGTGTTTGGGACAGATTAGGATCAAGTGAGTGAGAGAGGGGGAGTGACCGAGCTCAACTGAGCTCTGTCAGGACTGCTGCAGATTTCTTTGTGGGCAGAAAAAGGTGCCAATGCAGGCAGAAGCCCAGTACAAAAGGGCAGCCTGCAGCGCCGGGAGAAACAGAATGAGTGAGTGAGAGAGGGGGAGTGAGCGAGCTCAATGGAGCTCTATCGGGAGTGCTGCGGATTTCATTGTGGGCAGAAAAAGGCACCAATGCAGGCAGGAGCCCGTACAAAAGGGCAACCTGCAGCACCGGGAGAAACAGAATCAGCAAGTGAGAGAGAGGGAGTGAGCGTGCTCAATGGAGCTCTGTCAGGATTGCTGCAGATTTCTTTGTGGCCAGAAAAGGGTGCCAATGGAGGCAGGAGCCCAGTACAAAAGGGCAGCCTGCAGCGTCAGGAGAAACAGAATGAGCGAGTGAGAGAGGGGGTGGCGACCTCAATGGGCTCTGTCAGGACAGTTGTGAACTTCTTTGTGGGCAGAAAAGCGGCACCAAGCAGGCAGCCCACTACAAAAGGGCAGCCTGCAGCTCCGGGAGAAACAGAATGAGTGAGTGAGAGAGAGAAAGTGAGCAAGCTCAACGGAGCTGTGTCGGGACTGCTGCAGATTTCTTTGTGGGCAGAAAAAGGTACCAATGCAGGCAGGAGCCCAGTACAAAAAGGCAGCCTGCAGCTCTGGGAGAAACAGAGCGAGTGAGTGAGAGAGGGAGAGTGAGCAAGCTCAATGGAGCTGTGTCGCGACTGCTGCGGATTTCTTTTTTTCTGGCAGGAAAAGGCACCAATGCAAGCAGGAGCCCAGAACAAAAGGGCAGCCTGCAGCGTTGGGAGAAATAGAACGAGCGAGCGAGAGAGGGGGCGCGAGTGAGCTCAGTGGAGCTCTGCTAGAACTTAACAGTTGCCCACCCTCCTGCCCAGGGTCCTCTGTGGTCCTATATTATAGCAGGGTCTCTGGAGTGGAGACAAAGCAATGACTGAACACTTTAGGATTGCTGTAATAATACAGATTTAGTTCTGTTTATTTCTCTAACTGAGCTAAGTACTGAGATATACTGTTATGATTGCTGAAATAATACATATTTATTTGTTCTGTTTATTTCTCTAACTGAGCTGAGTAATACTGGAGTGCAATAGGATTTCTAACTGGGCTAAATGAAACTATATGAGAGCTGAGAACAAAACGTATGGTAGCTGAGGGGTGAAAAATGGACAAGGAGGCTTTAGGATTGCTACAGTAATACAGTATCTAACGGATGAGATCTGAGACTGAATTTCCCCAGTTGGCAAGGGGTCAATAGGGGGACTAGTGTGGGGGGGAAGAAATTTGAGTAAGTAGGGGCCTAACAGTTGTAGTAGGGTACAGAACCTGGGAGTAAGAGCCCGTAACATAAGATGGGGGCCAAAATGGGGCAGGTGTCACATGTCAATAGGGCGGGCATCTTTGGAAAGATGGAGGGGTGTACAGGATGTGGGTCTGCCATGATCCTGGACTGGGCTTGGAGGATTGGGGGGTGTATGCTCTGCAGATGACTGGCTAGTTTGAGAGAGGAACTGTGGAGGTTAGGGAGGAGTGTAAGTGGCAGGGCAGATGAGTATGGTACGCATCCTGAGGGGGGGAATAGGGGATGGCAAAGGGGGACGAAGGAAGAATAACTAGGGACTGAAACTGACTCCAGTATCAGAGGCAGTAGTAGAAAAGAGAGGAAAGGGAGGGGTGCCGAGGCGAGGGCAGGGGGCCTCCTGATTGGGGTAGAAGAGACCACGAGAAGTACCAGGGGAGAGAGAGAGAGCAGATGGCTGCGGGTAAGGAGGGACCAGGGGTGCCATGGAGGGGAACAAGTAGGAGGGGGGGAACCAATGTGGTGGAAGAGATGTAGGACAGGTATCGACTACGAATAGATTTGAACCTCTGCTATGGGAGAGAGAGGGAAAGCAGGAACATACTGAAGGGGGGAGGACAAGTGGGGCATGAGAGGGATGGCAACAGGGTAGGGGAACAGGTAGCAAGGACAAAAGGGTAGAAGGGGGCTAGTAAGGAAGGGGGCGTGGTGACTGGAGGAGATAAGGCTACAAGAAGGGGGAAGGATGAGAGGGGCATCACTGTCGGGGTAGAAGGGAATGGGGCTTTTAATTGACAACAGCGGTGATAGGAGAGGGGTTGGAAATCAGCAGGGGAGGAGGGGAGGTCAACATGGGAAGCCCAGTAGGAAGTAGTCAGGCTGGGAAAGGGTTCAAGGGGGACGTAGGGGGTACGGATACAGAAGTCACAGAGGGTGCAGTTCGCGGGGGTAAGGGACAGGAAAGAATGAATACTGGGGTGGTGGAAGGGGCATTAGAAGGGAAAGTGGGTAAGAGGCAGGGGGGTACTCATCCTGGGGGATTCTATGCTGAAATGGGTGAGATGGGGAAGAAAGGGGGAAGGCACAGCCATATTTGGGTTGAAGCTGTCCCTAGGTTGACTGCAGGAGGGGCAGGGCAGGCACTGCTCAAGCGTGCAGAGAGGGGGAGGAAGAAACCTCATTTACTGTTGCATGTGGGTACAAACGACTTGTTGGGGGACACTGTGGAAGTAGTGAGTGGGAGGTTTGAGGCAGGCAGTGTGAGGGGGTGGGGAAGTCAGTGGCATTGTTGGAGGTACTGCCAGTACCATGAGCAAGCATGGCGAGGAAGGGTAGGCTTGAGGAGTTCGAGTGGCTGAGGGATTGGTGCCTCACGAAACATTATGGGTTAGTGATTAACTGGGGTAGAGTCTGGGGGAATAGTGATTTGTATGCGGGGACAGGGTACACTGGACCAGGAAGGGAAGGGGAGTATTAAAAGCAGCATTGCTGCCAGGCCACTGGCGCTGAGGACTGAGGCGCTGGACGCCACACCTCGCGACATGCTGGTGACACGGGTTCAGATGCAGGCGTTGGCAAGGGAGGGATAGGATTGAGCATCTAGAGGACTGCTCTCCTATCCCGGGGCAGGATCCAGGGACCTAACACTCTGTAGCGGTCCCTGGTGATGACCACGGTTGCTACTACAGCAGTGTAGTAAAGGGTGGTGGAGTGTGGCGAACTTTGGCACACTGTGCCTAAGCATCATTGCATGCCCGTACTCTGCAAAGGGGAGAAAAGTGGAAAATAGGCTACGGTCAGGCAGCATGAGCTTCTGACCCCCACTGCCCGCCTCGAATGGTGCCTCCTCAACTGGATCCTGCTCCAGTGGGTTGACCTGGGAAGCTCCTCACCACCCCACCAGGGGGTATTCCGTGGAGGTGAGCAGCTCGGACAGATGTCGGGGGCAGTGCTAGGGGGGTCAGTTGGGATGACCAAGCCGACTGTAGCCCAGTGAGAAAATATGTAAAAAAAAAAGGCAGGATTAGAGGGGTATATCTCTACTAAGGTGGATTTAAACAAATGGGGGGGTGGACAAAAGACTGAGGTTGGTAGAAAGGTCTGGACAGGGGAGCCTGATAAGGTCACCGCCCTAGATATAGGTAAAGGCAGAGGCGTAGTAACCCTGGAAGGGGACAGGCAGAGTGGTCTGAGTGTAATATAGAAGGCACCACCACCAAGTAAGAATAAGGAGGAGAAAGGGTACAGACTACTGGGAGGAGGGACACAGGCCAAGGAGGAGAAGAGTGAGGAGAAGGAGGGGTACGGGTGGAAGGTGGTCTGACTACATGGATAGAGAACTGGTTACAGGGAAGGGTGCAAAGGGTGGTGGTGGTGGTGGGGTAGCTCTCTGCACCCAGAGCAATGACAAGCAGGGTACCGCAAGGCTCAATGCTAGTTGGGCTCTTTATCTCCGATATAGCACACAGACTTGGGGGCAGGGTTAGTCTGTTTGCACATTATACCAAATCAAAAGCAAATAGTTATAGTAGCAGAGCACCCCCCCCCCACTCACACACATACACACTCCCTGAAAAGCTGTTTAAAAGCCTGCAATTCATTCAAATCAATGCCATTTTCTGCCTTACTTGGGGCTCAATGCCAACAAGTGTAAAATCATGTACCTAGGGCATAGGAACCCCAATGCTGGGTATAGGATGGGGGAGAGGTACTGATACTCACTAGACATGAAAGGGTCCTTGAGGTCATTATATCAGAGGACCTCAAGATGGCAGTACAGTGTGACAAGGCTATGGGCAGGGCAAATTGGATTCTGGGGTGCATAAGGAGTGGCATCTCCAGTAGGAGGAGGAGGGATGTTGTGCTGCCATTGTATCACTCCCTGCTATACCCCCCAGCTGGAGTACTGTGTCCAGTTTTAGAGTCCACACTTCAGAAAGGACATAAGGTGGAGGTTTTCCAGAGGACAGCAACTAAAATGGTTCATAATTTTCACAGGAATCCCTACAAGGAAAGGCTGAAGAGTCTCAACATGTACACTCTGGAAGAGAAGAGGGCGAGAGGTGACATGATCAAGACCTACAAAGTACCTCACAGGGGTAAAGAGGGCACAGCTGGGGAGTTTCCTTCAAATGAGGATGAGCACCCAAACCAAGGGAAATACAATGAAGCTGGGGGTGGGGCATTCAGTATAGATGTGAAGAAATATTTCTTTAGTGAAAGGGTGGTAGACACCTTGAACAGACTGCCAAGAGAAGTGGTGGAAGCTAAAATGGTAGGGGGCATGAAGCATGCATGGGATAAATATAGGGGCATATTAGAAAAAGGGGAAGGAGGGGGTCAACAGAGATCAACAGGGCTATGGAAATGGAGTAGGTTCAAGTTCATTGCAGGAAAAATCCATTACGTAAGCTCATTCACAATGAGGTCCTGACGGACGCAGGCAGAGTAAGACATGCAATAACATATACAGACAGGAGTTACAAGTAGGTAGAGAACACTTGGGCAGACTGGGTGAGCTGAGCAGTCCTTTTCTGCTGGCAAATTCTATGTTTCTATGGCACCAGGTGTTAATTCAGGTGCAGTGTTTATTTAAAGTTGTCCCTACCATACATCCAGATGTAAGGTACAGTAAATTACTGAATTAGATGCAGCCCACTTACAGTACAATAAACAGAACCCCAGTGCTTCGAGAAGCCTTTACTCTTCATAAGGCTGCTTAAAGAGTTGGGGTTCTATTTGCAGTGTCCACACCAGTATGCTGATCTTAAAATCAACTCCACATCTGAATGAGTACTAAATTCTTGCTCACTCCATTTCTTCCCCATTTTGAAACGTGCTTGTCCTGAGTTAGTTTTGGGTTGGCATTGCTTCGCCTGTGTTGGAAGATGACCAATAAGCAGCACTGAAAGATGTCAGACTTCACAGACTGTGAAGGCAGCTGCTCACGGACAGACATAAGGCAATTCTACTTGGGGGGGTAGGAGGAAGTAAGCTGTTGATTAACTAGAATCTGTAGCTTATCCATCAGGTAGGGAAATGGGCAGACTAGGTGGGCCAAGCAGTCCTTATCTGCCATCAAATGCTATGTTTCTCAACCACCATCTTGGCAAGACGAAGGCTGCAGCAGTGGCCACTAATGACTGTTGGGGTGTGGGGATGGGGGGACCAAAGGGGACAGACATAAGGAGATAAAATCATAATAAAAATTGTGAGATGTTCACCACCTTTCCAAAATGCTTTCCAGTACAAGAACACTCTATGAAGTTTTCCAAAAGGCAACACAATCTGGTGAGCCCTCTGTCTGCCACCTGACACCAGGCATCAACCAGCATAAAATTGCCTAAAGAAGGCAGTGTGGTCATGTGGTTACTGAAATACTGGAGATTACAGATTTATAAGAACAAAAGAATATCACACAGAAGCTGGCACATGTGCCTACAGCATCTGTCTCCTGCTTCTCAGTAGTTATATTTATACCCTTGAGGTACTTGAACGTTTCTATCATATCCCCTCTTCCCCTCCTCTCTTCCATTGAGTACATATTGAGGTCCCTTAATTTCCCCTCATAAGTCTTGTGTTGCAAGCTCTGCACCATCTCATTCACCCTTCTATGGACCATCTCCAACCTGTTAATATCCTTACAAAGGTGCGACCTCCAGAACTGCACACAGTACTCCATGTGAAGCCTGACCACGGTTTTATATAATGGCATCACTACCTCCCTCCTTATGCTGGTGATACCCCTGTCTATGCACCCCAGCATGTTGCTGGCCCTCCCAGCTGCCTTACCACTTTGACATTTTCAGGTCATCTGAAATAAGAACACCCAGGTACCTTTCCTTTTTTGTGATTGTCAGCAACTCCCCCCCCCACATCCTGTACCTTTCCCCAGGGTTTCTGTGTCCCAGGTGCATCATTTTGCACTTTTTTGAATTAAACTTCAGTTGCCAGTCCTCGGACCATTTCTCAAGCTTCCCCAGGTCCCTCTTCATTTTCTCCACCCCCTCTGGGGTATCCACTGTGTCACACATCTTGGTGTCATCTGCAAACATGCAGACCTTTCCCTTCAGCCCTTCTGCAATGTCACCAATGAAGACATTGAACAGGACTGGCCCCAGGACCACTCCCTGCAGCACCCCACTGGTCACCCCCTCTCCCCAGACTGCACCCCATTTACCACCACTCTCTGCCTCTTGTCTGTTACGCAGTTTCTAACCCAGTTTACCACCCTTTCCCCCACGCCTGGCCTACTCAGCTTGTTTATCAGCTTCCTGTGTGGGACAGTATCAAAGGCTTTGCTTACGTCATGGTAAGCATTGTCCACTGCCCCACCCTGATTTATTTCCTTTGTCACCCAGTCAAAGAGATCAATCAGATTTGTCTGGCATGACCTCCCCACTGTGAATCCATGTTGCCTATGGTCCTGGGCTCTGATGGCTTCTAGATGCCCCACTATCCTTTCTTTAACCAATGTCTCCATGATCTTCCCCACTACTGAAGTGAGGCTGGCCAGCCTATGGTTCCCCGCCTCCTCCCTACTGCTGGATTTGTATAGAGGGACCACATGTGCCCTCCTCCACTTCTCTGGTACCACCCCTGTGTTGAATGACTCAGTGAACATGGCTGCCAGAGGTGCTGCTATTTCCCTTCACAGTTCTTTTAATATCCTTGGGTGTATGCCATCTGGTCCCTTCACTTTGTCCACCTTCAATTTACTCACCTTCTGCAGGATTCTTCTGCTTGTGAATGGACTATTGTCCACCTCTTCACGCCTTTGCAACTGCTGTACTGCTTTGGCCCTTGCCCCACCCCTCTTCTGTGAATACTGAACAGAAAGACACAGTGGATATCTTGGGGCACATGACAGTTCTTAGGCATGGTACTTTCACTTCCAAATACCTAAACAGCACATATAAGCAATCAACATCCGGCATTGACAAATGCTTGTTTATGTATTGGAACCACATATGCTGACCGCCAATCCTCGGGTACCACTCCCTCCCGTAAAGATTTTTCAAATATGGCATGGATAGGGTCACTTAGCTCTGCTTCTAATTCTTTCAATAGCCTCGGGGGTAAACCATCTGGACCTTCAGATTTGTTTGGGTCAATTTTTAATAATTTATCTTTGATCATTTTTGGTGTAATATTAATTACATCTGAGTAGGCCCCTGGATGGTAGGTAATAGTGTCTGGGAGTCTCAGTCTCCCGCCTGGTGACATATTGGAACATTTCTTTAAGACTAAGACAAGTACACTTTAGAAGTTGCAGCAAAATTTCTGCTGTCTACTCATTTATAAAATGAAGTCTCTTATATTGTGCTTAAATTGGGATGAAACGTGCACATTCTGCAGATACTGTATTCTTGTATACTTTTAACTGATCATTTCAATTATTAACATATAAATGTCCTAGTATGCTCTGAATCTGTATTTATGGTTGCTGTGAAGAAAAGTGTATTTTAATATTTATGTGTTTTATGAAATGTGATTTGTAGTATATTGTAACAGCAGTTATGCTGATCAATAAATTTGTACTTGACTTGAGGTGATAGTGTCATCATTGTTTTGAAATATGCTGGGAAAATATTTACTAAATTCCTCAACCATCTCATTACATTCACTTATCACCTTATCTTCCTATTTGAGTGACCCTAAACAATTGTTTTTCCTTTTTAATACTGCCAATGTAGTTGTAAAAGGCATTCTTATTATCACCCACATTTTTAGCCAATTTAAGTTCCATCTTCTTTTTAGCTTCCCTGATTGCCCTTTTAAGTTTTGTTAATTTGGCCTTATAGAGGTCTTTATATTTTGGGGTTCTTTTTCACTTTTTATAAGAACAATTTTTGGCCTTTAGTAATGTGTTAATCTTGCTGTTAAACTGGGGCGGAATTTTCCCTTTTATGCTATATTTCTTTTCAGTGGGGATATTATTTTCAACTAGGTCATGAAGATATGTTTTTAATTCTGTCCACATCTGTTCAACTCCTAAACCCTGTAGTTTTGTAGCCCAGTACCATATTTCAACTTGTTCCCTCACGTAGTAGTAGTTTGCTTTACCATGTCTTTTAATTTTAGTTACACCCAGTTGATTTGTAGTCTTAATATTAATACCAAATTCCACCATATTGTGGTCACTATCAAGAAGTGGTTCCCTTTCTTTACAGTATTCCATGGAGCCACCCATGTTGCTGATCACCAGATCTAATATGTGATCATCTCTGGTCCATTCAGCAACTTGGTTTTCCACACTTAAACTGTCAAGCGCATCTAAAAATTCCTGCTCCATACTAGTGGTTAATCACCAGTTATCAGAGTGTTATTCCCTTGATCTACATTTCTTATGTTATTAACGAATTCTATTGTTTTTTCTTTAGTTAATTAAGGTGGTCTGTAACAACCCCCCACAATCAGCTTCTCACCATTGTGTGGAAAGATCTGCACCCATAGCTGCTCAAAATCTGACAGAGGTGCATTTACCTCAACTGCCTTTTTGTCATTTCTGACATATAATGCTATGCATACCCCGTCTGCCTGCGCGATCTTGATTAAATAAGTGGTAACCTCTTATTGAAGTTCCCCAAATTTCATTGTGCCACCAGAACTCAGTGATAGCACACAATGCAATATTTTCACTGGTTAGGATGCATTCTAGCTCATCTTTTTTATTTTTGAGGCTCCTTGTATTAAGTAAGAGGTTTCTCCATAGTAAAGGATCAGTGTCTAAATCATGATGTTTATCAGAACTCCTCCCAATCTTTCCCCAGTACCTAGTTTAAATGACGTGTGCTGATTTTGTTCAGTTTATCGGCCAGTACTCGAGTCCCCATCCTATTCAGGCATAGGCCATTTGGCGCATATAAACGATGGTAATTTTAAAATATCTGCCAGTGCTCTAAAAACATTATATTCTCCCTATTACACCATCTTTTTAACCATCTGTTTAACCTCTTGATTTCATGGGATTTTTGGGGACTTGCCCTAGGAACAGGCAGTATTTCTGAAATTACTAACGAACAGTTTCTTTTTTGTGAATTCGTTACCTACTGTCTCAAATGCCCTCTGTATTACCGTATTACTTATCCTTCCTACATCATTTGTCCCAATGCATAAACCTACAAGTGGGTCAACTTAATTTTCCAAAAAGCCTGGGAGGAGTTCTAATACATCCCATATCCCTGCTCCTGAAAGTGTGGAAACAGCCACCTGTTCGTTTTTGCCATTACATAAAAGTCCGTCGGTATATTTTACCATCTAATCTCCTACAAGCACTGCATATTTTTTAGGTGGTTCGGGAGGACTACACTTGTTCTGAAGCTGATTGTTTTGTGCAGTGTCTGGGTCATCATTTAATCTTAGACTAGTTGGATACATAGCTAGGCCAGCTGAGGTCATTGCCACCTCTGTGCTAGGATTAAGCTAAATTATTTGCTTAGGCTGTTTTTGTTTAGGAGCGGCCATCGAATCAATGGCCTCTGACTCAGTACACTTTATTATGTTTTCTGATTGCAGCTCTGTACTAGACTCATGCATCTCCTGTGTTACTAGATTAGTTAGATCTTCGATAGGTAACTCATTCTATCTATATGAAGTAGCGATACAATGGTTTATGTCCCTTCTTTGTTTTCTTGGGCCCTTTGAAATATAACACCAACTATCATCATTATTTGGATCAGCATCACTTTGCTCTTCTGTCCTTTCCTTTCTTTTTTCCATTGGGCCTTTATTAACTGCCATTTTATTCAAACTGTGTTGTTCAGCCTCTGGCACGATCCTAGTATGTTGTACAAAGTTTTCTATTTCGTTTATCCCTGTCTGGATTTTTAATTTATTTTATAGTGTCTTCAGCTTCTCCTCTAGTTCAATAATATAAATACATTTTGTACAACCACGAGGCCCAACATGGTATACTATCCCCTTCATCCCACATAGAGTACACAGTAGCCAGCACATATTTGCACCTGGCTCAGGAGTATTTAACTCAGGCATTGTTGTTCTGTTTCCTACCTTTCACATATAGTAACATGCTTTCCTCTTCCCCTCTTCCCTGGCTGGCACGGCAGACACAACTAAGCTGTTTGCCTTAGCTGTGTCACCTTTGCTGGGCTTGCTGATGCTCACTAGTGGTAGTAGGTGTATATATATTGGGGAGGGCCAGAAGTGGCTGTCCGCCCTCTTCCAGTACCCTCGCTATGAAGTACTCCCAATCTTCAGGTAAAACACCTGAAGGACACCCAAATGGTCTGTGGGTTTAAAAACTTAAAAAGAGTGCACAGTCAGACAGAGAAAAGGCATTGTTTTGGAGTTCATAGCTCCATGGAAGCACTTCCTGTATCTCCTGGTTGCTTGGCAACAGCTCAGCATCATGCAGAGCTCATCCCCTTACACTCTAAATAAGTGAGTCCATAAAAGTACTACAGGATTCTATCAGTTCACCACCATGCCATTTGGTTTACATGGCACACCCGCTACATTCTGGCAGTACATGGATGTAATTTTATCTCCTCATGCTGGTTATTGTGCTGCGTACCTGGATGATGTTGTGGTGTACAGTCCAGACTGGAAAAGCCAGCTGAAACACCTACAAGCAGTTATCCAATCGCTCAAAAAGGCAGGTCTGACAATTAATCCTACCAAGTGTGCACTGGGCATGCAGGAAACCAGATATTTGGGCTATGTTTTGGGAAATGGAGACATCAAGCCAAAGGTTTCCAAGATAGAAGCTGTGGCTACCTGTTGCCAAAACCAAGAAATATGTCAGGTCATTTTTAGGGCTGGCTGGTTATTATCGTAGATTTGTTCCCAGCTTTGCCGAGTTAGCTACTCTCCTCACTGAACTCACAAAGAAATGGTTCCCGAATGATGTGAAATGGACCCCAGAGTGTCACAAGGTGTTTTGGGCTGTTAAGGCTGCATTATGTTCAGCCCCTGTTTTAAGAAGCCCAGACTTTGAGAAACAATTTCTGTTACAGACTGATGCATTAGAGGTAGGCCTAGGTGCAATATTGAGTCAACATATAGATGGGAAAGAACATCCTAATCTATACATAAGTAGGAAATTGCACGACAGAGAGAAAAGGTACTCCACCATTGAAAAGGAATGCCGTGCAGCAAAGTGGGCCATGCAGTCCATTAAGTTTTACTTCCTAGGAGCTGACTTTGTACTTGTAACAGATCACAGTCCTCTCTGTTGGCTTAACCAAATGAAGAATAAAAATTCAAGAATCACACGGTGGTACCTGGCACTACAGCCATTTAAATTTAAAGTGATGCACAAATCTGGAAAAGAGAATGTCAATGCTGATTTTCTGTCTAGATAAGGATCAGGAATTGAGAATTCTGAAGGTTGAAAAAAACATTTGAGTTGAAACTTTTCTGTTTTCTGTGCTGCATATGCACTGAACTGTAAAGGTTATAAGCTAATGTTAGATGGGACTTTATAAAGTTAATATTAGACGGGAATTTAATAGAACATTTTATAAACCTGTTTTTGTAAAATAGGTTCCCTCTTAAAGCAGGGGGTATGTGGTGGGGTTGAATAAGGTGGTGTCCCATTTGTTATTTAGAAAGAGTTTAAATGCAAGGGTCTGTTCTGTCCGCTTCTTTTCTGTCTCTTCTCTGTCTGGCTGTGTAGCCAAATTTTCTTGTGAGACCTAGGAGCTAATCATTCTGATGGTTTTGCAATTCTCCGCCTCTAGCTGTCTCAGTGCCTGTTGCTATTTTTGTTTTTTCTTCACCCTTGCATATCTACGAGTATAAAAATATATGTGAATCTTTATGTGGAAATGTCACTGATATTGCGATTCCTTTGTTTAATACTGTATGTAGGTTATACTGTTGAAATGGCTGCAAAAAGCTATTTGGAACACAAGGGGTTAACCTGAGATGTCATTTTTAAGCTTTTTGCAGAACTGTAAACAAGAGGTCAGTTCTGGGTCACTATGTTCCTTTTGTTGCACCTGCAAGAAATGAAACTTACAAGAACATTCTGTAAACTTACAAGAAAATTCTGTGAGAAGCAGAGCATCTCTTAACGAGGTTCCCAGGCAAAAGCCTTATAAAAAGAGAAGCAATGCTTTTGCTAGAGAGACAAGGAGAGTGAGAGACTGAAACTTGGAATTAAGAGATACCTTCAGAAGAAGGACTTAGTTTTCTCTGTTTGTACTGTCTACAAATAGTTATACTGAATAATTTTTATTTTTTATTTTGCTGTTATTGAGAAAAATAAAATGCTATCTGCAAATTTTGAAACTGCTCCTGGTTTTCCTATGCTTCCTGACCTGTGCCTCAAAGGCAGTCTTACGGACATCAGGGCAGACATGGGGGTGGACTAAAAGTGGTCCATCATTAAAGAGAGAATAATAGCTGCATCAGAGAAGTGTGAGGCTCAGTGGGAAGAACTCAAGGGTTGGAACACACAGTTGGTTTGATACTGAGGTTGCCCAGCCAGTAAGGGACAAGAGGTTAGCCTATAGGAAATTCAAGAAAACAAACAGAGATGATGACATGGATAATTTCCTAGAGCTGGCTAGTGAGGCAAGTAAAGTAGTGAGGAGGGCTAAATCTCAGAAAGAACTGCAATTTGCAAAGGGAATTAAGAAGGAGAGAATGTTTTTTCTATACATAAGCAAAGAAAGGGTCAAGAAGGACAGGACTGTTAGGCTTCAAAAAGGGAACAGGTGGGTGGAAGAGAATGGGGAAAAAGCAGGTGTACTAAACAAATACTTCTGTTCTGTCTTCAACAGGGAGAAAGATGGACACCAAGCTCTGTGGGAGGGTGAACTCCACCAAAGGGATATACACCCTAAGGGGGATCTGAAAAAACTTAAGAGGTGGTCTGGGATTTGGCAGCTTGGATTCAATGGCAAAAAATGCAAAGTTATGCACTTTGGAGCCAAGAATCCCAGGATGAAGTACTACCTGGGAGGGGTCCAGGTATCTGTAACAGATCAGGAGAAGAAGGATCTGGGTGTGATGATTACCAGTGACCTAAAGCACTCCATGCAGCCCAGAAAAGCAGCAGCAAGGGCAGATAAGATGCTGGGATGCATAGCTAGGAGGATCAGCAGTAGGTGAGAGGAGGTTATACCGCCCTTGTACAAGTCACTGGTGAGACCACATCTAGAGTATGGAGTACAATACTGGTGTCAACATCTTAAAAAGGACATTAACCTGCTGGAGAAGGTACAGAGGAAGGCAATGAAGATGACCATGGGTCAGCATGGGAAAACATACAAGGAGAGGTTGGAAGCCCCAAACATGTACTTCCTGGAGGAGAGGAGGAAGAGAGGAGACATGATTTTTAATCAGATTTTGGGGATTATCAGGAGACCCTCATCGAAGGAGCAAAGGGGGAGATCGGGGCAGTACGGGTGTAGGAGATCACACAGGTAGCCAGGATCCAGGCCATGCAGGACTTTATAAGTTAGTAACCTGATCTTTTAGGAGATGCACCACTTTACTGGCAGCCAGTGCAGATCCCACAGCATAGGGGTGATATGACTTGATCTAGAGAGACGTGTTAACAATCTTGCTGCTATGTTCTGCACCAGCTGGAGGCATCGCAGTGCGCCTCCACTGACCCCAAGATAGCGGGCATTGCAGTAGATGCGGTGAGACATCATGAAGGCATGTACTACTGAAGGCAGGTCCTCAGGGGGAATAAAGTAATGAATCCAGCTAATATTTCTGAGATGACAGAAACCACTCCGGAAGACAGTCAACACCTGAGCCTCTAATGTCAGCCCCTCATCCAGAATGAAGCCTAGATTCTTCACCTGATGGACAGCATTAAGACAAGAGGCACCAAGACAAAGGTTTGGTAACCCCTCAAATGCTGTCCGTCCCCCTTTCCATCCCGGTTCAAACACCACTACTTCAGTTTTTTCGAGATTAAGCCTCAACAAGCTCGAGGACATCTAGTCCTGGATTTCAGCCAAACATTTGTTCAGCACGTCCACCACCCCCGATCCTGAGGCACTAAAGACAGATAGAGTTGAGTCTCATCTGCATAGCAGTGAAACCCAACTCCATACCGCCTGATAATCTTGCCCAAGGGTAGCATGTACACCGAGAACAACCTGGGCTAAAGGACCGATCCCTGGGGAACCCCACAGTGCAAGTCCCTTGGGTGCAATAAGAAGTTACCCATCACCACCCTTTGAGACCTGCCCTGAAGGAAGGACTCATACCAGTACAAAACTGTGCTGTTGAGTCCCACATAATCCCTGAGACAGGTCAAAAGCAGCCCATGGTCAATGGTGTTAAATGCAGAAGACAGACCCAGGAAAGCTATAATTCATCTCTCTCCTTTCATCCTCTGAGTGGATACGGAGGGTCTCTTTAGGCTAAGTGGGAACAATAACACAAGAGGGCACTGTCTTAAGTTGGATGGGGAAGGTTTAGAAGGGAATTTAGAATGCATTTCTTCACTGAAAGGGTGGTGGGCAGTTGGAATCAGCTGCCGGAAGAGGTAGCCTTGTTGACGACGGTGAGCAGCTTCAAAAGAGGCTGGGATAGACATAAAGGGAAAGTAAGTGTCACAGGAAGGGTAGATGGAAAGGATGGGAGGATAGAGGTGGGGGGGCAGGGTCAGTAGCTCTAGTTGTGGACCCTGCCATGTGAGCAGACTGGATAGACCTAATGGCCGTATTCCGCTCGCTTCTGCGTATGTTCATATGATGACAGGGTCAGGACCTAGCCCAGGACCCCAGAAGGAACGCCATAGTTACCTCTGACACAGAGCAAGGGAATCAAACAGGAATTTGGAGATGGGACTTAAGATCTGAACCTATATCATGCCACACTGAGATCCACGGATCTAGGAAATGAGTGTACAAAGGCATAGCCAGGATTTGGGAATGGGAGGTTTTGACCAAAAGGAATCCCATTATTGTTTCAGTGCACAAAAAGGTTTTTTTTTATGAAAACATAATGAAAGCAAGATAGGAGGGGGTTTCTGGGCACCTAGGAACCCCCTGACTACACCGATGGTGTAACTGAATGTAATATATGGTTATGCCTCAATAATACTATACTAAGCTATACAAAAATTTCCCAGTAATGCATCACTACTCTCAATAATACTATCCTGAAATGTGATAATACTATCATTTTGCTGATAATACTACAGTTCAAAGGTCATCTCCAACTGTAGTATTATCAATGGATCCATATATTACAAAAAAAATAACAGAAAGATAAGTGTTTCACGAGGCATTAATACCATCTTGAGGTTTTGGAGACTTAAGGACCGATCGAGCTTCGCTCTCGAGGTTCCATGTCCCCAAAACCTCTCAATGGTATTACTGCCTTGTAATACACACTAATCTGTCTATTATTGTATTTGTCTACAATTTACATGGCAGTAAACAACAACTGCTAGAAGCTTTAGTGTCCATAGTTTATCACTCCAGACACAAGATTGGGTCTCGGTGTGCCCCAGGGAATTACGGGTCGGGGTGTGTACATGGTGTCTATACAGTGGTATATAACAGTGCAAGGGAATGCCTGGTGAGCTTAAAGCTACCCCTAAACACAGGAGGTTCCATGGGTCATCCCTCCCCCCAAGAGAAGTGGAGAGAGAGACACTAGAGGGGGTTGCACCATAATATATTGTCACAGAATACACTATCCCACATTTTAAAGCAAAGTCTCATAATACACATTGAGCACTGGTCCCTTGAAAAAGTGGAAATGATCTGTGAAATGCTGGAGTGTAGCCCATACTTGGTGCACTTTTCAATAGGGAAGAGCTGCAGCAAGTTTTTGTGTGATCAACTCAGGGGCCATGATGTGCTCTGCTCTGTGTGATTGTTCCACTAAACAGCAAACGTTGTAAACATGAAAACATTGATTCCCACTGTGTGTCCTTCTGGGATCTTGATGCATGTCCTTCTGGGATCTTGATGTGTGTCCTTCTGAGATCTTGATGTGTTCCACATTATTTTGTCAGGTTTACTCTCATTTTGAGGGACAGTCCCACATTTGAGTGATGGTGAGAGATATATTATGGTGGTGTTGCTCAGTGCCTCTGATGTTTTCATGTGCTGCAGCACATAGAGAATGATGGTTGAGTAAACATATCCAACAAGGCTGTATTTCTATCAGAAGGTTCTGATGACTTCATAGTGACCTCAACAGCAAAGTCTCTGAGGTCCCATATGTCATCAGAACCACAAGATGGAACCTTAGCTGAGTTGTATGTTTGCCCATCCATTATTATATATAGTGCATGGTTTTGTGAGTGTTTATTTTTGTCCTGCTTCCTATATCTAGCACAATAAAATGCTTGTATTTGTACAGTAGTAATTTAAGAAAAGATTAACCCACCCATCACCCAGCTGCTAGCCAAACTAGCTCCAGTAATAGTAGTTATGTTTATAAACTAGGCATAAAAATCACATTATCTGTTGATAAATGCAACATGGGACAGTTAGCTTGTCGATCCTCAATGAATGTGCTTCCGCATTTGAAATGGAAGCACATTCAGTGAGGAATGGCCATGTTGGTAACTGTCCAGTGCTGAATATTTTCTACAAGTAATGTGATGTTATGTATGTTTTATAAACAAAACCACTATTACTGGGGTCAGCTGAGTTATTAGCAACTCTGTGCAGGATGGGTTCATTTTTTTTTCAAATTACTACAGAAAAGTGAAGTTTTTGTAGTGTGTGTGATGGCAGTGGGGGTTGGAAACATACTGTATGTCTGTGTGAGGAGCTGAAGAGAAACAGTGCACGGCTAGCAGAACCGGCAGGTGGCAAGAGTTTCAAACTAATCAAAAAGCTGTTGTACTGCAGAGAGGTGCAGTACAACAGGTCCAGTCATGGCTGTGGCAGGTGCCTAAATGAGAAGCTCTATGTGGCCTAAAGTTTATCCGCTGACATCCTGCATCACAAACAGGCTAATATTTATAAAACTGGCTGATTGAAAGCAGGCAGTATGTTGACAAGGCAATGGCTCAAGGACTTTAAGCTGACAACAGTCGCAAAGCTAGCATCATTAAGGACAGAGGAGTGGGGCCGCAGCAGAAGCAGACTGTCCTCTCAGTCCCCCTCCCCAGAACTGACTGATATAGTGATATGGGGATGGAGAAGAGGTGTATACAATCACTTCCCAAATGCTGTACCAGGAGCTCAAAAGCACTGGTGAGACTGTGAAGCTGATAAAGACAGCAGTAGCGGAAGACAGGTGGGATCTCTGCGTGGTCAAGAAATGCACAGCCATGCTGGATTCCTCCTGTTGGATTACACGACAGATCTCCACACCACTGCACTGCTACAACTCCACCAGAAGGAACAGGAACTTGCGGCAAAGCTGGAAGATTTTTAGAATCGCCACCAGGGGAATTATTTGCGAATTCATGAGGACCCAGAGAAGATGGAGTTAGGGGACATGCTGCACTTCATAGAAGGCTTTCTCAAGGAAGTGCTTAATCTGGGACCATATTACGTACTAAACATCATCAGAGCCCGCAGACTGCTCTCAGTCCCTTCAAAAGATCCGATAGCGAAAACCATGCTCTTCAATTCCAGCTTTCTAGCATTCCTGGACTACAGGGTTAAAACGGACATTTTGACGAGAGCATAGGCAGAAAAGGAGGTGCTGTTTGGAGACACTAAACTGTACTTTTAACATTACTGTGCACCAAACACCCTCCAGAAACAGAAAAAGGTCCTCTTGATACAGAAAGAATTAAAGGGGCTCAGAGCTCATACTGAATTCCCAGCAAAATTACTCATCTTCACTGAAAACGGTACCATGCTTTGTGATTCCCTAGAGGAGGCCAAAGGTTTCTTACAACAACAGGGTATCAAGCTAGAAGATACCCTCAAAGGCCTACAAATGGCAGAACTCAACAGACAGCAGTGGTTCCAGAAGAAATCCTAGAGATCAGCACCCTGGACTCCCTGACCTCCACAACATGGGCAGCCTTGGCAGGAAGAATAGACATAAAGGAATTCTGGAGGTCAGGGATAAGGGGCAACAGACTTCTAGGAAAACAAACTGAACTTACAAGCTCAAATGGGCAGACTGGGTGGGCCATAGGCCCTTATCTGCCGACACTGTCTATGTATCTATGTAAGAAAGAGGGATACAGTGGAACCAGGGCTAATGCAACCACCAGCCTCAAAGAGTACACCCAACCCAAGCAGCATACACTACTCAGCAAGGCTGTGATAGAAGGAAAACAGCATAGATTGACGCTACAGAGAAATGCAGAGCTCGAACACTTGCAAAAAGATGGCCCATTTTCTTTTCTTACTTTTCACGGATGCTGTGGCTTAAACCTGAGCCAGTAAGACTGAACTCTCTGAACTCACTGTTGTACAATGCAGGATGTATATTAACGTAGGAGTCTTGGCTCTTTGGGGCTCCCACATCTTTAAGGGAATTAGTACACAGGCATATTGGGATGGCTTGGAGGTGGTGGTGGGAGTTCTCTGCCCACTCACAAACTCACCCACAAATTTTATCACTCAAACAACCAAAAGGTGGCAACTCGAATGGGTAAAGCCACCAAAGAAAGCCTGAGCTGGAAAAGTCGAATAGGCAGAGAGGTCTAAATGCCTCAAGGCATCATCCCTATCTTTTTTCTCGAAAAGGGGTCTTAAAATTTTTTTTCTTCCTATATATATCTTGTCAATAAAGGGGAGGGGAGCAGAGGGAGCCACAGGGTACATCCCCATCAACACGGCAAGAGTACCGGATGGGGGACTTGGGTGCCGGGTGGGAGGCTCAGAGGGGAAGGCCACCATACCAAGTGAGACAGCAAAGCAGTTTTAGAACTCTGGACTCAGTGTCACTCCTTGATTCCAGAACTCTGACTGGGGCAGTCAAAATGCAGGAATAACACTGCCCTCCACAGACATGGGGCTGGCAAGGTAGAAGGCTTGCTGTGGACAGGGAAGCCCACTTGGACATTGGTTGACCAGATGGGGGGGCTCCGGGAGCCAAGAGTCTGACATATGGTGGCAACCTGATGGGATACTCCCTCAATGAACAGTGATATGATAACTGCATGGGGGGACACCCCATGACACCTTTTTTTACCTGCACTGAGTACCATAGGTAGCAAGTGAATGTGACATCCGTTAACGGCCCTCCCAGTTCCTCCCTGATAGATCAGTGGGGGTAATTCCACCACAACCACAAGGAGGCATACCTTGAAGTAAACCTTTGAGAAGTAAGCTCTGCTTTTTTTTTCTTGTTTTAAAGCAGTTATGCAGCTTAAGCAGTAATGTTCTTTCCTGTTACTCAGTTCGCTGCTGGTTGCAGTTACAATTTATGTTGCTAAGGATTCATGGTATACACATGCTGTGACTGGACTACTGTATCATTGGAGAAGGGGGAGAAGGCAGAGGAATCCAAGGGTTTGGGGGAAGAATACCTAGAATGGGAAACAGACAAGGGGAACATATGAGTCATTATCATGCTACAATAATGGGGGAACATAACAATATTATCATACAGCATAAAGGGGCTGCACAGCCCAATAAAGAGGTCCAGAATTCCCCAGGAGATTAATAAAGAAAAAGTCACACTAGCTTTTATTCAGGAGTCACACCTTATTTAGATCGAGCATAGTAAACTGTGAAGATCCTGGGTGGAGGAGGTATAATCCTTATCATGGGACAGCAGCTGCACAGAGAGGGGGTGGTGATCTTAACTCGAAACATTCCCCAATCAAGGTGGTTCTGGAGGAGACAGATAATGAAGGCACATATAGCCGCTTAAAGTGCTTATACAGAGACAGGGTATGTATACTTCTAAATATATGTGCCCCAAATGAAAGAGCAGAGAGGTGTCCCTTCCCGCAGAAACACCTCTTAGACATGATGCAAATGGAAGCCATGTACACATTATAGGAGGAGATTTTAATGCCACTTCTTCAGATAAATTAGACTGAAGTGGGAACAATGTGGGGGACACTCACACCTGTAAACAGGTAACTAGAGTGATGGTGGAAATGGTGTTCAAAGATGTTTAGTATTTTATGCATCCCGTAGACCGGGACTACGCTTTTTTACAAATTAATAGCTCTTATTCCAGGACAGATCACTTTTTGCTGCCAGGGGAATGGCTGCAGGAAGTGCAAGCCTGCACTAACAAAAACATTGCTGCATCTGACCCCCCAACAGTTATGGAGATACAGGCAACACCCATTCAGGGACATTCTAGCTGGAGACTTAACATGGGGCTGCTGATTGATGAAGATTTTAAAACATTAATCATGGAACTTATCACAGGGTACCTGAGACAGTACAAAGCAACAGACACATAACAGGCCATAGTATGGGATAGCATGAATGCATATTTAAGAGGAGAAATTATAAAATTTGCCTTGACTAAATAAAAAAAAAAAACAATAGACTCAAATGAGGCTGAATGTAGAATCCAAAACATTTGAGTTTGAAGCACAGCATCAGATCACTTTAAATGAGCAAGTAACAACTAGATGTCAAAAGGCGAGACCTCATCACATTACCAGAAGCTCAGAGCGAAGGTCAACTATGCTTTACAAGACAGAGATACTGTATTAAGTGTGTGTGGGCCGGGGGGGGGGCTGGGAAAATCTTGGCATGGTGGATGAGACAGCAAGTTAACTGTGCAGTATTGCAATTTAGGGAAGAGGGACAAACAAGGGGGTACTGGGTAAACCCATTAGAATTTTGGAGAAATTGACAAATGTTTACAGTACTCTACAGCAGGAGGACACAGAACAAAGGGTCAAGGTGTTTTTTTGTGCAGGACTGAACCTACCAACTCGCCCAGATCAATCATTAGATGCACTAGAGGCTCCCATTACAGAAGAGGAGATCCAGTTTAAGATCAAAGGGTTGAAAAATGATAAATCCCTGGGGTGTGAAGGCTGTCCCACTGAATGGTGCAAGGGCTTTGTGGAGGAGCTGTTTCCCATACTAGCAAGGGTTTCAATGAGATAGGTGGGGCAGGGGAGGGCACCAAGGACCTAGCAACTGTCGCAAATCAGTATTCTTCCCAAATCAGGTAAGGACTCACTAGAATGCAACTCCTACAGACCTGTTTCCCTTGTAGGGGTAGACGTTAAATTATACACTGGTATCCAGGCAGATTGGCTGCAATGCTTTCTATTGGATATCATCCACCCTGACCAGATTCATTTTATCCAGGGCAGATTCATTTCAGATATTATAAGTCAGCTATTGAATATCTTCTCAGCACAAAGGAACACCTCTAATCCACAACTTATAATCACAATGGATGAAGAGAAAGCATTTGATAGGGTAAACTGGCAATTCCTAAATTATACTCTGCATTCTATTAAATTCGACCCCAAATTTATAGACAGTATTGACGCCCTTTACACCAACCCAGAGGCAATAGTTAAAGTTACTGGCTTGCAGTCACAGTGGTTCCCACTACAGACAGGCAACAGGTAGGGATATCACCCATCAGCCCTACTATTTGCACTGAGTCTGGAACCCCTGGCAGCAAAAGTGCATCAGATCCCTGCAATTCAGGGCACCAGCATGGGCACCCCAGCTTAGGAACACAAACTGTCCTTATTTTTATTTTTTTTTATTTTGTATTTTATTTATTTTTTTATTAAGTCAGCTATCAGCACACAGTACAGCAGGCTCAAAATACAATAGCTACACATGACAGCAGGTTATGCAGCACAATTAGCAGTAAGTTAGAATAACAAGAATGGCTACATATTATGCAGGCGATACACAGATATAGTTTTATAAACCCAGGAAGCCACACTGTATGTTACTCCCTGATTGCCTAGGTCCTGCATGAATGAACACTACCTTCTCAGTTCTGGACATATAGGAATCAACAATACCCAATGCACCTCAGTTCAGGGAACAAAGGAATATCTATGGACATTATGTATAGGACCCACCCCTGCCATTTGGCCTGGAATTGAGGTAGTCAGCCTCGCAGGGAGGCCGTTCTGCGTTCCATAATATAAAAGTCACTAAGGATCTGGCATCAGGAATCCACCGTGTGCATCCATAACCTTGATATGGCCTTTTGGGTATGCCACTCAGTGAGGAGAGGCCTTGCAGCTGGGGGGGGGGGATTGACAGGGGGGCCGTGGTGGAGGAAGTGAGTTCCAGCGGGAGGGATAAATTCTGAAACTGATCAGAGATAGCCCTCTAAAATGGCACTAAGATAAGGCAAGACCAGAAGACATGCATTTGATCAGCTTGTGATTAACCACATTTCCTCCGGCAACGGCCATACTCAGGAGGGAGGAATTTAGTTACAGCAACTGGGGTATAAAAATATCTTTTTCTACACTTCCAAGCAAATTTTCTCCAGAGTAGAGATAAGGCGACTTTAACAGAAGGAAAGGTGTATTTTATCCAAAGGGAATATGTTACGGAGCTGTTTAAGTCTCAGTTCCGGGCATCCAAACTTGTGTAGAATCCTCCAAGAGGTCCTGGAGCCTTCCATACATGTCACTAATCAAGTATTGCCAGGTCTCCCTTTGAATGGCACCCATCAGCAGTCAGAGAAGAATGTATGCTGGGTCTGGAAGGTGGGTTTTATCAACCTCCTTGTGGAGGAGTTCTGTCCTGACTTGTTAGTATCAAAAGTGCTCCCTTCCTGTCAGACCGTAGAGTGACTGTAACTGCTCAAAGGGAAGAACACCCTCTATGTCTAAAAACTGAAAAAAAAAAGGAAAGACCAAGATGCTGCCACCATTTAAAAGTGTTATCAGTCTGTATGGGAAGGAAATCTGAATCTACAGTGAGGTCTCTACAGAAGTAAAATATATTCGAGAGCGGGGGAAGTCTCTAAAGCCAAAATCATGCACACATGGTCTGAGTTGTACAGTTCAAAAAGTCTGCCAGTCGAAGTTATCCACATTGCAAGAAAATAACAGTTTCTCTATATCAAACAAATAATTTAAAACAAATTCTATGCAATTCCACAGAGGGTTCAGTTGCGGGTTTAACTAAGTATACACTGTGCAATGGTGAGCCACCCTGGCATAATTTAACAAACTGGAAAGACTGACTCCACCAGATTGTGTGGGAAGTTGTAAGTGGGAAAAAATGTATTCTGGGGCATTGTTCCCCCTCACCAAGATAAAGCAAGAAATCATTTTGTTTCAAGAGGTAAAATAACAGGGTGCTGGCATGAGAGGCAAGGTCTGCAGAAAGTATAAAACGCAGGGCAGTATACTCATTCTAACTGTTTCTAGACTTGAAAAGATGGGAGATGCAACTGGTTCCATCTGGAGGTATCCTGAGTTCAGATATTGGTAAGAGGGTCATCATTCAGGAGTTCCAGGTGAGAGAAGTGCATGGGGATCTGGATTCCTAGATAATTTTAACTTTGTGTTTCTCCATTTTAGGGAGAACTCTGCCCAAAGGGTCACAGAAGGAAGACAATGAAAATGTAAAACCTCTATTTTATGAACATTTAAAGAGAAGCCAGATACTGTAGAGTGCCAAACATAAGTACAGTAGTACCAATCATGTTGCTGGGATGGAGGTGTTTGGGTCAAGAAAGCTAAGGAGTACATCATCGGTATACAGGGAGATCACATAACTCATGCCCCCTAAAGGTATCCCCTCAACTGTCAGGGTCTGCCGACGGGCAACCACTAAGGGTTCTATATATAAGGTGAATAAGAAAGCAGGTAGCCCTGTCTAGTACCCCAATGAAGAATAATCAGTGAAACTGGGAAATCGCTGACTCTAACATAAGCCTGGGGAGCACTGTAAAGATTTTGAAGCCAGGAAAAGAAAGGGTGAGGGAATCCAAAAGTCAACAGGGTATCCAAGAGGAAACTCCAGGACACCATGTCAAATGCCTTCTCGGCATCTAAATTACAGAAGGCAGCAGGGATGGAGCGTTACTTTATGTGTTCCACAAGCAACAGGGTATGGTATTATCTGTCATTTGTACAATGGATAAAGCTGGATTAGTCTGGATGAATAAGGGAAGGAAGAAGGTGGTCTAACTTCTTCAGCCAAATAGACATGTATAACTTATAATTAACATTTAGAATGGAAATGGACAGTATGAGGATGGACAGGTGGTGTCTTTTCCAGGCTTCAGAACTGCAGAAAGTGTAGCATGCGACCAAGAGAAAGGAGGGGGGGGTCACCCTTTTGAACTGCCTGGAACATGAAGAGGAGGTGCAGAAGCAATATATTAAAGAAGGACTTCTATGACTCAACCTGGTATCTTTCCTGACCTGGGCATTTAAGGGTTTTTGCCTCCAGTAAGGATAGCTAAATTTCCTCAAGCCGGATTGGGGAAAGGAGGGATTTCTGCTGCACTGCCATCAGAGAAGGACATGAAAGGCCTGCGAGGAAATTATTAATACCAGAAGGGGATGAGGGAGACATTTCAGCGTATAGTGTCTGGTAGAAGTTTTTAAAATATTCAGTATCTCTTGGGCAACATGCACCAGGTCTCTGGTGAGTGGGTCTCTAAGATGAAGGACAATATATAAAATATACGATCAAAGTGATGAGATTGAATCCTTATGGGTAACATTACAAATTTCACAAACTCAAAAAAAACTGTTGCTAGAGTTGTTTTATCGACCACCAAACACCAGCAAAACCCAAGACGAACTGATTGATGTTGAAATTAGACACGCAGCAATGCAGGAAGATGTAGTAATCTTAGGGATTTCAATTTACCAGATATAAATTGGGTAACGAAGACGGCAAAGGATTCAATACATAATAGGCATGTAGAGATGATGGAAGAGATGGGGTTAACTCAGTTTGTACATAAGCCCACAAGAGGGGAGAATATATTGGATTGGGTAATAACAAATAAAGAAAACACACCAACCAAAATAAGTATTATTGATAATTTAAGCAATAGTAATCATAGTATAGTACAATTCTACTTTAAAAAGAAAGTTGGTGTGTGAAAAATGAACTACTATTATAAGAGATTATAATAAGGCACACATTGACAAAATTAAAAGGAATCTTGCAGAGTGGAATTGGGAAGGACTGTTTAGAGGAAAGAATGTAGGAGATGTGTGGGACATGTTAAAATGAAAAATGCACAAACTGGAAGAAAGTTTTATCCCCAAAAAGAAATTGTATACGAAAAGAGGGGAAAAAAACCAATGTGGTGTACAAATAAAATTATAAAGTTGTGTAAGGAAAAAAAAAGCTTACAATAAAATGAAAAAACAAAAGAATTTTGAGACAAATATAGAATATAGAAAGGTTTTGAGGAAGTTAAAATCAACAATAAGGGCAGAAAGAAAGAGGTAGGAAATAAACCTAGTTTATAGAAAAGTTAATGGAAAGGGACTTTATTCCCATACTAATAACAATAATAATGGTAAATCTACAACTCAGATAGGGCCCCTAAATATAGGAGGTGAGGAGGTGGTTGAACCAGTAGAAATGGCGGAACAACTAAATCAGTATTTCTGTTGGGTATATGATCAGAAAGAGCAAAATAAGACAAAAATCAAACAAAATTACAGTAGGAATCTGGACCTGGAAATTAGTGTAGATTATTTAGAAAAATTGTTGAGTGAGTTGAAACCTTATAAATCGGCTGAGCCTGACATATTGCACCCCAGGTTGCTGAGAGAAGTAAGAGAGTATATAGCAGCACCCCCTGGCACACTTGTTCAACCAATCTTTTTCTACAGGGGAGGTACATGCGGATTGGAGAAACACTATTGTGATCCCACTGTATAAAAGGAAAGAGGTCAAAACATCAATGACTAACTGTAGGCCAGTTAGTCTAACTGCAGTATTGTGTAAAGTAGCAGAAAGATTTTTGAAGGATAAGTTGGAATACAACCTTAAGGAGTTGTATGTGAATGATGTAAGACAGCATGGATTTAAGAAAAATAGATCATGTCAGACAGACCAACTAATTTTTTATGAACAAATCAATAGTGTGAAGCACACATTAAGCATGGGGCTTAATGTTTAGCTGCCGCCCCTTTAAGAGCACTTAGAACTGCATGTATCTAATTGTTGCACTGCCTGGCAGTGCCATGTTGGTCTGTCAGTCAGAGTTCTAGTCAGTGTGGGGCTTGTCCTCATGAAGAAAACACCTACTGAACTGAATAAACCTGCCTTATTCTTTATTTTATGTGTCCGACTAGTTATTCGCATGGTCCAGATGGGGTCCTCACCAGCAGCACCAGCAGCAACCGAAGGGGCTGGCAGACCACAGAGAAGTTAAGGGGTCTTTTAGTGGTGGACCATACAAAAAAAGCCACAATAGAAACTTATATGAAAATAAACCAGTTGACGTTTTTCTTCTGGATTTCCAGAAAGCATTCGATAACGTACCTCACAGTCAGCTTATTGTTAAAATGGAACAACTAGGAATAGACAGTAAACTGATAAAATGGGTGCAGAGTTGGCTAGGGGAAAGAATGCAGACAGTTAGGACTAGGGGTGCATATTCCGGTTTCTCTGATGTGACAAGTGGGGTGCCACAAGGGTCGGTGTTGGGCCCCACATTATTTTCATTATGTTTAGGGGACATACAACATAATATAAAGAACATTCTGGTTAAATTTGCAGATGATGTAAAATTGTGAGGGCAAGTGAGTACTCTGGAGGGTATTCAGGGTCTTGAAGATGATTTAAGACAACTGGAAGTATGGGCCATATAGAATAAAATGCCATTCAGCATAGAGAAATGCAGAGTGTTGCATATGGGGAAAAAATCCCAGGCATAAATACTATTTGAATGGCCGGAAAGTGGAAGCATCAGATAGGGAAAAGGATTGTGGGATAATAATAGATGATGGCATGACCTTCGGAACACAGAGACTAGAGGTAGTTAGGAAAACAAATTACATGATTAGAAACATCAAGAGAAACTTTATAAATAGATCAAGAGAATGTCTACTTTCTCTGTATAGGGCATTTGTAAGACCTCACATAGATTAGGGTTCATCATTGTGGAGCCCATATATTAAAGGTGAAATAAACAGGATAGAAAAAATACAAAGGACCTTAACTAAAATGATATGGTCCACAAAATACGATGGTTATGAGGATAGGTTGAAGAAGTTGGATTTGTTTAGTCTGGAGAATAGAAGGAAGAGAGGGGACCTTTTACAGTTGTTTAAAATTGAGAGATCCAGAACTAATAAAAGAACTTGGCATACAGTTGATGGAGAAACCAGAAGGCCTAAGAGCACACAAACTTCAAATAAAATTAAAAACTGTAAAGACCAATGTAAGATACTATTCCTTTATATATAGAACAGCAAGAGTATGGAATGCCCTTCCAGAGTATGTTGTTCTGAGTGGTAACTTGGATATATTTAAAAGAGAAATAGATCAATTAATATGCTTAAACAGATAACACTGAGCCTGCTATGCGGGGAACGGTATAATGGGCAGTAATGCCTTCTCCTGTTCTATCTCCCAGTATAAGACACAAACGTCTTTTTTTTTGTGCTTGAGGACTAGAAGGTGTGTTCTTCTAGCACTGCCTTCATAGTAAGTGTATTTATTTATTTTTGTTGACCGGGTAAGTGCACTAGACAAATCCTGCCTATTTTCAGGCATGACCTGGGAAGGGGGATAAGGGATACAGCTGAATGCCAACTGACCTTGAACCAGATTAAGCTGTTCGTGGTATTTTTAGTGAATGAGGGAAATTTGGCCAGGACACCAGGGAAATTCCCCTCCTCTTTTCAATAAGTGCCATGGGATCTTTAACATCCACCTGAACTACCACCAATCCAGGCAGATGGGACCTCAGTTTAACGTCTCATCCAAAAGATGGCACCTCAGAAGTGCAGCACCCCTCTCATGCTGCACTACAGCGTCAGTACTGGGATATTAACCCAAGTGCCAGATGTGGGAACTGAACCCACAGCCCTCTGATCTCCCAGCCTCAGAGGCGAGTGCGCTACCTACTGAGCCACTGGCCCTGTTCACTGTTCTGTATCTAAGATAAGTCAAGGTCTGGTGGACAAGAGCGTCCATTATGGCCTGTATTTCTGCTTTTAACATCTGACTGATCCACTGGCACTGTTCACTGTTCTGTATCTAAGATAAGTCAAGGTCTGCTGGACAAGAGCGTCCATTATGGCCTGTATTTCTGCTTTTAACATCTTGATATGAGCAGCAATCACTTTGTCTCGAGGCAAATATAGCTGCTGCAGGGTAACTAACTCTGCAGACAACTGCTCATACCATTGTTCACATAGGCACTTTTTATTAGAGGCAAAGGCTATAATGTAGCCTCTAATAACAGTTATCATTGTGTCTCATAAGAAGGGATATGCAATATTTACTGAGAAATTATCTGCCAAAACTTGTCTAATGAAGTCAGATATCTGTGAGCGAAAGGATTCATACAAACATATGAAATTGCCAGCAGAAACAGGCCTTGCAGTCTATCCAGTCTGCTTGAGTATGCAGCTAGCACCTAATCTCTCAGCTGCCCCCCTGCCCCCCTCTTCCCAGTATCCCTTACCCTGTCCCAACACCTCTTGAAACTGCCTACCATTTTACAGGACACTATCTTATCCAGTAAGGTGTTCCATTTGTCCACCACTCTTTCAGTGAAAAAATGTCTTCTCAGCTCCATCCTGAATCTTCCCCTCCAATCTCAGTCCATGCCCTCTCATGTCCCCCCCACCCCTTCTCATCTGGAAAATCCCTTCTGCATTGGTCTTGTTTATCCCCTTCAGATACTTAAAGGTCTTGATCATATTCCTCCATCCCTCCTCTCCTCCAGTGAATACATTTTCATCTCTCCCAGTCTGTCGTCACAGGGCTTGCTCGCTAATCCCTGGATCATCTTTGTGACTCTTCACTGCATTCCCTCCAACAATCTGATGTCCTTCTTCATGAATGGGCACCAGTACTGCATGCAGTACTCTAAGTGGGGCCTGACCAATGACCTATACAGGGCAGGATAACTTCCCACCTTCTAGAGATCCCTCTTGCAAGACATCCCAACATTTTGTTGGCTTTTGCTGCCACCTTCCTGCACTGAACACAGTTGTTCATGCTACCCGAAATGATCACTCCTAGGTCCTTCTCCTCTGTGCAGCTCCCAGCTGTACCCCATTCAAGTGATGATCCCTCCCCTGGTTCCTGACTCCAAAGTGCAGGACCTTGCACTTCTTGAGGTTGAACTTGAACTGCCATGTTTTTTCCCACTCCTGCAGCTTAGTCAGGTCCTTCTGCAACCCTTTCCGCTCCTCCGCATCATGAACCACAGCTCCCATCTTGGTATCATCTGTGAACAGACTGATCCTGCTCCAGATCCCGTGTGAGATATCTGCAATAAAAATCCTAAACAGCACTGGCCCCAGTACCAATCCTTGAGGTACCCCTCTCATCACTGCTCTCGGTGATAAGAGGTCCCCCACCACCACCCTTTGCTGCCTTCCCTTTAGCCAGTTTGTGATCCATTTCACCATTTTTGGTTTCGCCCCCACATATTCCAGTCCCCCCCCAACCTCCCATGCAGCACTGAATCAAAGGTCTTGCTGAAGTCTAAATACAGGACATCCACTGCATGGCCCCCTGTCCAGTTCCTGCGTCATCCAGTCAAGGTACTCTACAAGGTTTGTCTGGCAGGATCTTCCACTACAAACCCATGCTGTTGACCATCCTGGAGACCATTTTCCTCCAAGAAGCTCACTAGCCTCTCTTTTAGGATGGTCTCCATGAGCTTTCCCATGATCGATGTGTGGCTTACTGGCCTATAGCTTCTTGGTTCATCCTTTAGGCCACTTTTGTGGATGGGCACCACACGGGCCATTCTCCAGTCCTGTGGTACACATCCTGTGTCCAGGAAGGTATTGAACAGGTTGGCCAGTGGCCCCACCAGGATCTCTGCCAACCCCCTTAGTACCCTAGGGTGAATGCCATCATGTACAGGTGCTTTGTCCACTCTTTTTTTTTTATAATATTTCTTTTATTGAAAAATTTTGTACACACTTGAGTCAAGGGCACATTATTACATAAATCTGTTACATGGCTACAGTCGTATTATAACATTCAGTATACGTATATATATATATTTTTTTATCTACCCAGAGGTCAAAAGAATTTATTAGAGCAAGATCCAATCACAAGCTAAAGTTCCATCTCCATGAGATCTCCACTTTCCCTAGAGTAATTATTACAGTAGTTTTTATCCAGTCTTGTTATCCTGGGGGTTGTGAGTTCCCTCCCCTCCTGCTGGGGACTCTCGAGTTATGATGAAATTCTCCATTCCCTTATCTCCCTATATAATTTTTCATTGGACCTCTGAACTGGTCCCCCACAGACCTTAGCAGTTTAAGGGCAAATATCAGGGTCCACCGAAGCTTGGTAGAACACCCACCTCTGCCACTGCATCATGTAAGATGGAGCTTTACTCAGAATCTTAGCATTAAGACTTTCTATTGAATAAAGGTCAGACATGATAGATCGCCACTCTGTCATAGTTGGAATTGTGGTAGTCATCCATCTGCGCATGATGGACTTTTTCGCAACTACTGTAAGAGGCCTGCAGGTAGCAGAGAGTTCGTCTATGGGGGAGAGTGGTCTGGAAAGATCCCGAGCAGAACCTGTTCAGCTGTTATTTCAACTGCCTGTCCCAGTAGGGTTGTGAGTTCTGCTTGTAGCAATAGCCAACAAGCATTTGTCAATGCCGAATGTTGTCTCGCTGGCATTGGCATTGGTAGTGCAGGAGTGAGAGATGCACAATAGGAATGGCAGTGAAGTACTGAACTGACGCCAACCTCACCCACACCCAGAAGAGACACATTTTCAACATAGGCAGTTTGGGACCTCCCCTCACGAACAGTGGCACTGTGATTTTGTTGATCTATCCCAAAAGTTGATTTCCCACAGCGACCACGCCATTCTGCGCCACAGGTGTGAAAACACATTTTGGGCAGGATATGAAAAATGACAGCTGAAATTTTCATAAGGAAGTGTGAAAAATGCCAGTGTTGAAAATTTGGCATGAAAATATTGCAAATTTGCGAAGTTACAAGGGTGCATGGAAACTGCGAAACGCATGCTTGTAACACAGTCATTTTATGGACTTTCAACACCAAATTTTCAACATAGGCATTTTAGGACCTCTGCTCATGAACAGTGTCACTGTCATTTTGTCAAACTGTCCCAAAAACTAATTTCGCACAGCGACTGCGCTATACTGCGCCAGACATGCGAAAATTCATTTCGGCCACAATATGTAAAATGACAGCTAAACTGTTCATAAGGAGATGTGGGAAAATGGCAATGTTGAAAATCTGGAGTGAAAATATTACAAATTCACAAAGTTACGAGCATGCGTTGAAACTGCACAACGCATGCTCGTAAAACAGCCAGTTTTTGGATTTTTGTCACCAAATTTGCAACATAGGCTTTTTGAGAGCCTCCCTCATGAACAGTGACACTGTAATTCTGTTAACCAGTCCTGAAAGGTGATTCTGCGCAGTGACCATGAAATCACCTTTCGGGACCGAATAATGCCATGACAGTGACTGAATTCATGAGGAGGGATCCTAATAACCCCATGTTGAAAATTTGCTGCCAAAATTCCCGAAAATGGCTGAGACATGCACCAAAGTTGAAAAACCCCTATTTATGCCATCATACATCTTCAGTTTGCAGTCGGCTTTGGAGAGTGCAGACGTGTTCTCAATCTGCTGAAGATCGTCGCGGACTCCGGAGGTAAGTATGGGGTGGGGAGACAGGGTGCGCAGAGAGTGGGCGCAGGTTGGGGGAGGGAGCAATACAGACCATGAGGGACCGTTTTCTGATTTACAGGTTAAAAAAAAAAAAAAATCACTGGACTTTTTTTTTTAACTGGAGCATTTGGCACGCTGGGGTGGGCTCCCAGCATGCCACCTGAGTGTTTGAAGGGGCTAGCCGACGGGGGATTGGGCACCCCATCAGCACATACCGAAGGGGGGCAAGAGCTGAGGGAGATTGGGCACCCCCCTCGGCACACAACAAAGAGGGGGGCATTATGCCGATGGGGAGTGGGCTCCCCTGTTGGCACATGAACTGGGTCAGGGCATGCCAACAGGGGGATTGGGCACCCCCGAAGTCAGCATTGTGGTAGGTGACTGCCGCCATGTTTACTGCAATGCTTCTCCAGGAAAGGCATGTCGGGAGGTGCCGCTGTGTGACAAGCTTGGCTCTCATTGCAGCAGACCTGTTTTTTGATCTGGTGGCCACGTTACGAGTTGCTGGTGTCAGTGCCTGCAGCTGCATTATTGGGGAATGAGGGACACACCTACCGATCGGTGTCCTACATTTGCCCACAGTGACCGCACCTCCATATCTGCTAGTACTGCAATATGTTGGCACAAACCAACATAAAAAGGCATTAAACAAGAGCACTGCCAGAAAATGTGTCCCAGCGAGGCCCTTAGACATCCACAATTTCACCAGCAGACACCATATTTTTCCGGGAGGAAGTTGAGTAGGACTGCAGGTGCTCGAAAGAAGCGAGAGCGGCACTTCCATGCAAATTTCCTCCATAATGGAGAGGAGGTGGTCTTTCCTTTGTCCACTCCTAATGCCCTCAACCCATCTGGTACCCTGCTTTCTGTGATCCCTACATCTGTTGTCTCCTCCCTCCCCACCACACCCCTCGCCTGGGGTACCTGCCCCCCTCTTCTCCTGCATGAATACAGAGCAGAAGTATTCTTTCAGTGCCTCTGCCTGCTCTACCCATTTCTCCACCCACCCCGTCTTCTTAATCCTCACCAGCTGATCCTTGTTCCTTCTTCTCCTCTCTCCAATGTAGCAGAGAAGTCTTTTTCTCCATTTTTCGTTCCCTGTGCCAATCTCAGCTCCCTGGACACCTTTGCCCCCCTGACCAGTCTGGTAACCTCCCTGGACTTCTCCATGTATGCATCCTGATCTTCACCCTTCCCCGATTTCCTATACTTTTGAAATGCTGCCCTCTTAGCCCTCACCCCTTCCATAACCTCCTGTGTCAGCCAACTGGGTTTGTTTGCCCTTCCCTTCTTGCTTTTCTTTCTGTGCAAGACTCCGAAGCTTCCACTAGCCCTTACTTTATGATATCCCATTTCTGGTCTGTATCCATGTGTGGTTGCATACCTGCCAGGTGCCTGCCCAAAATTTCCCTTATCTTCTTAAAGTCTATCTCCCTGAACTCAATCACCCTTGTACCCGTGCCTCCTGTTCCCTCCCCATGTTGAGCATGAACCACACTGAATAGTGGCCACTCCCAGCTAGTGGTTCCTCCACTTCTAGATTCCTTATAGCTTTCCCGTTATCAAGTACAAGGTCCAGAGTCCCTTCTAAATGAGTCAGCCCCTGGACCAGCTGTGTCAGGAAGCTGCCTTGAAATGCTTTTAACACTCATGGTGGATGGGGTTCCCCACTCCACCCCTGGTAGACTGAAGTCCCCATCACCACTGTGCTCCCCTTCCTGCAGACCTTCCTAATTTGTTCAGCTAATTTCCTATCCAGGTCACTCCCCTGAGCTGGTGGCCTGTATACTACCTCATCCTCAGTGTCCTATTCTTTGCATCTTGGAACTGTATCCATAGTGCTTCAGTCCTCCCCTTCCTCCCTTACGCACTTTATCCCCTCCCTTACATAGATCTCCACTGCCCCCCCAGTCCCCTTAGCCCTATCCTTTCTGAATAACCTGAACCCTGGGATCATCATATCTCAGTCCTGGTACTGGGTGGCCCACGTTTCCATGATGGCCACAATGTCCACCCCTCCACTGCCAAGAGAGTGTGTAACTCCGCTGTTCTATTCCTCAGGCTTCTTGCATTCAGTGAGACCACCCTCCAGCCTGTCTCCTCCTTTTCCTTACCCCTATTCTTCTCCCCCTCTATCCTTCCTTGTGCTGCTTCCCCACTGCCTTTACCCATAACTGGGGGGGGGGTGAGCTCACTAGGCTCCCCTTTCCGGACCTTTTTCCTATCAGCGGTCCCCTCACCACCCCCCCAGTTTAAATCCACCTTTGTTGATATACACCCCTCTAGTCCCCATTTTAGTACTCCCTTCCCCTCCCTGCTCAAATGTAACCTGTCCCCTACATATAGGTCACTATTGCCCCAGTCTGACACTAATCCATACTCCCTGATATGGCACCAATTCCTCAGACATTCACTGAACTCCTCTATCCTTTTTTGTTCCTCACTGTACTTGCACATGGTACCAGGAGTACCTCAGAGAATGCAACCGACCCCCCCACCTCCTCACACTGCCTACCCAAATCCTTGAACCTTCCCTTTACCACCTCTACTGTCTCTCCTGCTAAGACATTTGTACCCACATGCATCACTATGTGAGGTTTCTTCCTCCCCTTCCATGCACACTTGAGAAGTGGCTGCCCTGCCCTGCCCATGGTCAACCCTGAAATAGCCTTGACCCAGAAACAACTGTGCCTTTCTCCCCTTCTGCCCCATCTGACCCCTTTCAGTACAGAATCCCCCGGCACTAGTACCTCACCTTCTTGTCCCATACCCCCATCTCCTGTTTTCACTGTCCACATTTTCAGAGTCCACACTGCCCTGCTCCATATTACCTCTATCTGCACCATTTGCGACCCCTACATCTTCCCCCCGTTTCCGCCTCTCCCTCTCCCTCTGCCTCTACCCTACTCTTCCCCTCCCCCTTCTTTCTTTCCCAGCCTGACTCCTGGGCCTTCACCACCCTTCTCTTCCCCCCTCTCCACCAATCTCTAACACCTCTCCTACCACCTCCAGTGCCAACACTGCAAACCTATTACTTGCTACCCACGCAGTGGTGCCCATTTCCTCCTTCCCCCTGCCCTGAGCCTTCCCTCCACTTACTGCCCCTCTGTTCTCCTTACCCCATACCCCCTCCCTACATTCTCACAGGATTTAGCCCCACTGTTCCTCCTCTGCTTCTCCCAGCTACTCCTCTCCGGGGTCCCTCCTGCCCCAGTCCCCCCCTTCACCCTCTCCAGCTCCCTCAAGGGCCCTTGTACCTCCTCTTCCAGTTTGCTCAGCCTGTAACAAATTGGATAACCCCCCGGTTTCCATACTATATTCATCCAAACAGCCTTCCCACAACCACTGCACTCCACTATCCTCCCTGTGCCTGCCACCTCACTCCATGGTGCCCCCCCATTCCATCCCACTCCATGGTGCCCCCCCATTCCATCCACTATTCTGATGCCACCAGCTATCCTTATTCATGTCCCTCCACTACCAGTGCTATCCCCCATAATGCCCCATTTTCCTTCTCTCCATTATTCACACTTAACTTAAACATAACCTCAATTTCTTATCACACAGTCTGTACAGCAATAGCTGGATACCACATATGACCCTATTAGCTTGCTTGCTGAGTCCTTCTTTACCCCGTTGTTCCCTAGCTTGCCAGCTCAATAACTCTAGTTAACACATTTATACATGATCTTGTCAGTTTGAACTTTAAATTTTAAATATGCAGTTTCCCTTCCTTAACCCAAACTTGTCAGTTTGACTTTCAAACTTGCAATTTGAAAACATTTAAACCTTAAACTCCAACTAGTAAAAGCCTGAGTGTCTGAACTTTTCACCACCTGACTATTAGCTTTAAAGTGGTTTTGTGAACTTTGGGGCATGTAACCAAGACTGCAATTGCTCTTGGCACAATAATCAATGAAGTCTGGTTTAAAATATGTAAAACGGTAATGAAAATGTTATTTTTAGCAGTTTTACTTGTCTGTCTTGGCCACTCCCAAAATTTTTTTCCTGCAAGTGCTGAATCTGTGTGACATCACGGCAGGAGAAACAAATATGGTGGACCGCACCTCAAACTCATCCGAGTGCTCTGATAGCCCCGTGGACCCAAGTGAAAATGACTCCTCTGAGGTCATGGTGGAATTTGAAGGGGATAATGTGGATCCTTATCATGATGACCCTTATGTTACAGATGCAAGTAGCGTGTCTACTGAATCGGAAGATAGCGAGGAAGACAGTGCATGGCCGCCTCCTTACACAAGCATGCGCCGGCTGGGAAACACAGAATGGTAATGAGCTCTGGATTTGTTGTTCCTCACTTTTACTTCTGCATTGCCTGCTTCTGTACACATTTCTCACATTTTTTTTCATTATTTGAATCACGCCATCCTGCAGAGCTTCACATTCGTGAGGAAGCCCCCCCCCCCGAGATACCCTTCTTACAACCGTGGTTCTGAATTTTGGCTGTCAATGTTACGTTTCGGTACTAACGACTGCATTTTTTCGTGAATATACTGTGTCAATACAATCAATATGTGAAGCTGAGCCCGTGCAGACTGGGTTTCCAACCTGTGTACTGAAGCACTGATACCTAACATAGTGAAATGGCATCATACTTGCTTACTCTGTAACTGCAGTCCCTGGATTCTGTGATGTCCATGCTGCCCTCCATAATTTTTGGTGGTGGTCTCATTGGTCTCTGAACACTACTGCCACTGTCACAGCTCGTTTTTTTTCATCAGACTCTGACTGAGGAACTGTGTTCCCAGGGAGCATTACTTTGGAGACTAAGATGATTGTTACACAGGTTCGGTGTCACCACTTATGTGCTCTTCCAGCAACAGTCCTCAATGTCTGTTGTTTTCACATTTCCCCTTTCTAATTCAGTAAGCAACTATACCAAACCCCTTCCCGATATGACTGCAGTTTACATTAGGTATTCCAATGGTATCCAGTGGTATCTGTGGCACCTTTCTTGGTGTCCTGTGGTTGTCATGCTGTGATGTTTTGTGTGTGTATGTGTGTGTTTGGGGAAGGGGTTCACTGTCATGGCAATATTCTCTTTTTAGAAACAGGTACTAGAGTTACAAGCCAGTGTGCTGTTTCCTATACCCAATCAGGTTGACTAGGTCATTATTTCACAGTTCATCCACAAAGGTGCCACACCAATCCATGATGCATGCTGTCATAGTGGAGTGTCTTGTTATGCCCGTCCATGCATCACTTGCATTTTTCTTTGCTTTATTTTAGGGGTGAGGGTGGATGGTGGAGGACTGTTTGGATTATTGCATTTCTATGTGATCCTTGATGCTGTGCCCCTTGTATTATTGATGAGGCGACTTGAAATCTTTGTGGTTCTTCACAATCTATAAAACAAGTTACACACCATATTTGCTTTGCCCACGTACTATCTGTGTCTCTCTCTCTCTCTCATTTTTCTCTGGCTGGTGGATGTGCTCCAGTATTTATTATGCCTTCCTGCTCTTGGCTTGTGCAGACATGCACAGTATTTCACAGAACACAGTACCACATCACACACACTGTCTCACTCTACCATAGGCAAACTGTGTGCAAGAATAAACTGTTTTTGTCATTCCTCTGTCAACGTCTCTCATTCTCCTCTGTCTGATGGCACAAGTGAAACTCGCACACGCAGATACACACGGATATGTGTGGATGAATAAACTTTATGGTTTCTCTAAGTGATTCTCCCTCGGTAGAACTGCCTGGTTAGGCAGCGCTTTGAATACTCTCTGCATTTCTGTTGTCATTACTTACAAAGGGACACTGCACTCCTGGAGAGGGTCCACATGAGGGCAACTAAGATGATTAGGGTATGGGGGAGAGGACCTATGAGGAGAGGCTTCAGGAGCTCAACATGTACTCTGTAGATGACAGGGGGACATTTGACAGGTGTTAAACTATAAGAAGGGGATAAACAAGGGTCTCTTACATGGGGTGCTCCAACAGAAAGAGAGGGGGGCAACCAGGGGACGCAGGTGGAAGCTTTAAGGGGGGATACTCAGGGGATACAGGAGGCATCACTTCACTGACAGGGTGATGGAAGCATGGAATGCATCACCTACGGAGATGGTGTAGGTGGAGTCTGTGTCTGGGTTCAAGGGGGCGGGGACAGGTACAGTATAGGTGCAAGGTTAAGCTGAGTAACCTCAATGTGGGGGGGTAACAAGGGCAGGCTATAGGGGTTCCAAGAGTGAGGTTGGAGACAGCAGAAATGGTGCCCATCATGGGTGCTGACTATACAGCACACTCTAAATACCATGACGCCTACGCTGCTGGAATTTTAATATGTTGCTATGCTGTTTTACTGTGTCCACACTCAGGCACAATTGGTCCAAGACAATACTGTATTAATTATGTTATGTTGTCATAACATTTCAGTTTGAACCCAATACTGTCAATATTTCTGTCTTTCACCATTGCATGTTGCCATTATGCAATGAATTTTGGTGCAATACTGATTCTGCACTGTGAGCATACAGTAAAACAAACAGAAGCAGTATGACACGCTGAGACATACCAGTGACATTGTTTTCACGAGTGCTGGTTGTGTTATCACATTGACGTACAAGAGAGGCAACACTGGTAACGTACAGGAAACTACTTGTGATACTGGAGATAATGAGGGCTGTCAGTAGAGTGTAGAAATACCTAGCAGCCATCTATGATGTGGACTGGGCAGGACATCATTCCCACACAATTCAGTCTTTACCACAACACACGTCAGGAGGCAGTGCCAGGGTCAGCAGTGTTACTGAAAGTGTTAGTGCCAACACCCATGTGTAAATTTTCAACTGGGTTGTCAAACTGAACAGTGCTCACAGAATTGTTGACATTGGTGTGGTGCGGTACAGGGTTGTCATGTCAGGTGCAAGACAGAGCAGGAACAGGTCACAGGGAATTGGGCAACACACACACAGTGATGCAACATTTATGTCGGGGGCATGGAAGAAAACCATGGCTACACGGGATAGTGGTAGGTGAGGCCATTAGGATGGATATGGCACAGCACGACTGATTTTAAACATGTGTGGTAATAGTTACCACATATCGGCACGTGGTCTACGTACCACGGTATGCAGTGCCATGTGGGCTGTTACAACAGGAAAGTAAATCAAATAACATACAGGGTTGCAGTACTTGTTGCTCACGAGTGCTGTAGGGTGCTGCATGGAAGTGCGACTGTAGCCCCAGCACATGCAAATGAGTTGTGCAGCACCTTATAATGGGATTGTAATCATTATGCTTGCTCCACAAATGGCCAATGAGGCCATTTGCATACTCTCCTTGCATATCATACATTGCCTAGCAGTACATGTCATTCTGTATGTTGAATGTGATTTATTCCATGCATCACTGTATGGAGCACTTCTGCGTATACAAAATTGGTTATGCACAGGTGAGTATGTATGATGATAACAGCTGTGGATCATGCATGTCACAGCACTGTGTGCTTATGCACCACAGCACGTGGATAGCACATCCCTATGGTGCACCTGTGATGTGTGGATCAGTGCACGTGTGTGCCAAGTGCACATCATGCATCAACAAGACCACGTAACAGGACTTTCCTAACTTAGCACAGCATTCGGAAGTACACCTCTGTGACACATGCTATGTGCGCAGGCTGCGGAGCCACATGTGCTTGCATGGAGCAACACTAAGTTGGCCAATCTGTTGTTATGGTTGATGCTATGGAAGGGCCACCTGTTTAGGATACATACATTGAATGAGGTCTAATCTGATGTTTTCTTCAGTGTTGCTGGTCGCCATGAGTGCCACACTGTGATGACATGCACTGCAGAACAGTGCTGGCACTGTCATGCTTACCGCAACCAGTGGCCTGGGTGGCACTGTGCCTGTGGTGTGTCTACCATGTCCACCACGCATGTTTCCTTTGCACTTCTACTTCACTGCTTGGCCCAGCCATGGTGTCCGTTGCACCTCATGTGCAATGTCGTTGTGTCTGTGCCACCCTATGTGCTGTTTCCACTGTGCCTGTTCATCACCTGGGTTGGTGGGCAACGTGCAATGCTTTGTGCTGTGTGCCCATGGTGGCTGTGTCTATGCCCATTTGGCACTTTTCCAGTTCCACTCCACCCCTTGGGCCCCATGATGACTCGCTCTGTTTCATTTGTTGCGGGCCCCTTTTCATATCAACAGTCCTTCCATGTTGACCCACCAACACTGGCTGGGTCACTCCATCTGCTATATTTAGCGGTGCACAGATGCTATGAAATATTGCAAGATGCAGCGGATCGTGTAAAGTAGAGTCATGGAGCATCTTTGCTCTATTCAGCATGACATGTTCAGTAGCATTGTAACCACGCATCTTCTGAATATTTCCATGTATGCAGCAGGAGCATGTTACGTGTGCATATCATCCACTTGCTTTCGTTGGTAGAAGTTTAACAATGATCCCTCATGTGTATAAACTGTTAAGTGACATACACATTGAAAGATCAAGTGTATGTTGCATAATTTAATGGTGTTGAAATTATTCTTATCAACATTTTGAACCATCATTTACAGTTTCCCTTTCATCCTCAGGGGTACTTGTGGTGCATGCACCATCATGGAGGACCCTTTAGAATGTTTGTGTTGCAATGAGGTGGAGTGTATGACTTCCAGAGGGGATAACGAAGACATACACTGCATTACAAGCCACAGTGTCTTTCATCCAGTGATGTTAGATCCCTATGTTCTGCAAACCGCTTATTACACGCATCATCAGTACTACCGAGGAGGCAATGCACCACCAAGCTTGTATGAGTAAGCACTTTTTTTAATTTATTTATTCACTCTTTATGCCTCCTTCTCACCATGGTGCTTCCCTACCTTTGGGAGTGTCCCATGGCCTTGTGTGTCCCTGCACATCTGTCCATTCACCAGTGCAGTCCATCCACCACCATCATGGAGCCTTGGTTCTACCCCCCAGGCAGGTACGGGATGGGGCACCCTTCCTTTGCCCCAACATGTCTACATATCGTTGGGGATGCTGTCACCGATGCCGGCAGAGGCGTTGGGATTGGGGCATGGAGCTCCATCTACAGGGACCACCACTGTGTTTTTCCTGCTTTCTGGTCCTCCCACAGGATGTTAGCATGCTTGGGAAGCCATGGAGCAACGTACGTCGACACATGCAAACACGCCGTCTCGTGATGTCCCCTCCCTTCTAGTTGCCGTCCCTGCACCACCTGTAGTGCCTCCAGGTGGCTGGGAGAGCCAAACATGCAACCCGCCCACCCCAGAGGAGGACAGCAGCCTCTGGGCACTCAATGCTCATCCTCCCGGATGACTCTCCAGCCACCCAATTCTGTTCCCGAGCCCGGGTTGCTGGCGCCATGAGTGGTAGTCCTACCACTCATGCGCTTGCATGCCGGCTTCAGTAAGCATGTCTCGAAGTACTGTTGTGAAGTTCTTTTGTACTTATAGTTGTGAAGGATAGTGTTATTATCTGGAATGCATTACTTCATGATTTACAGACTACCTCACATGCAAAATGTTTTCCATTACTTGCTGCAGTTGCACTGTCAACGTCAGCAGTAACATTGTTGTTTTATGAAGGCAGCGCTGAACACCTGATGTGGCTGCACGATCATGCGGTGTTCCGCTTAAGCTGCACAGTTCACCGTTGGCAGCAAACACCATGAACTGGGACTATGTGGACTGGCAGTATTAGGCCTACAGGTTAGAGGAACGAGGTGTGAAGGAGCTCTGTACATGCAGCAGACCATACCTGAGTCTGATTCTCACAACCTCCACTGGCATGCTGTGTAACTCTGAGCAAGTCACTTAACCGCACAGTGTTCCCAGGTCACCCCTGAAAACAGGCACTTGTGCCTAGTGGGCCATCCCCGGTTACCAAACACTAAAATAAAAAATGAAACAAAATTTTGCGACACATAATGTTGCAACAATTTCCCAATGGTGTCATTACTGTGTTCTGATATTGTCACCAGAACATGATGCTTGCCATAAGTCACCATAAGTAATGTTTTTTTACAGACCTGTGCAATCACTACCACATGAATGACCGACATACTTTTCCGTTTTCTTCATGTAAAATGTTGTAAATGTGCTATGTGATCTTTTGAATATCAGCAGGAACGCTGTCATTTATGTTATCCCACAAAACATCTCTAATGTCGCACTAACAAAGTCTTCAGTAAATGGCCATTATTATTTATTAATTTCATAAAGTATCTGATTTACAAACACCTTTGAGCCTGAGGCTCACTTGCAAAGGCACCACGTCAATTGGGAATGAACAAGGGTATAATTTACAAGGAATAGGTGTCACTTTCACAATACTGATTAACATAAAGTTAAGTTATACATAAGATACAACATAAATACTGATAAGGCTACATGACTTATGAATTTATAGGTAAGTAAAAGAGTAAGTGACAGCGGTCAGTGTGTGTGACCTTCTGAAGACTCTCAGCGGTAGGGGATATAGAAGGTAGGAAAAGAGTGCCAGAGAGATAGGAGACAGCTACAGTAAACTACAGAGCTACATGGCTGGCCACTGAAAAACAGAGTGTTAACGAGTGGTCAAAGGAAGTCAAAAGCAGAGTGATGAGAGAGGTGAAAAGCATGTTGGGGATATCAGAAAGTAGGGTGTACTTGGGGGAGGAAAGGGGGTCATAGGAGTGTAGGGGTTATGCAAAGTGTGGAGGGGTGGCCAGATTAGAAAGTAGGATAGGTGCTGAAAATTTGAGAAGACACGGGAAGTTAAGAGATACATGCCTGGCTGCTGTGATATGGTAAGGCTGCTAAATATGGTAGGGATATGTAAGGGCAGGTGATGAGGAAAAGAGGGGGGTGATAACTGGTTGCATGTCTCAGGGTATGGACGTGTATAGGTCACACTCATTGTGTCGTGGAGAAAGTGTTTCCATTATGAATCTCATAACCAGTCACACATACAGCAAAGGCACACTGCTGCTGTGCAGTATTTGTAGGACAAGAGTCAGACGTGCATGAAGTGTGTACCGTGAATGATGACATGTTCTGTGACAGTACCTGTCATTTCATTATGTACTGTGTCTCCATTTATGGGTGACTTTCAGCAGTAGTTTTGTGGTAATCCTTGCAGCATCATGAACCGTTAAGTGCCGTTGTGTCTCCTGCCACTGACACACAACTTGCTCTGTGTTCATTACCAACCCTGCTGTGTACTATGTTGTTACATTTTACATTGGATAGCTGACTGCAGTGCAGTGTGCACCTTCCATCCATCAGCAATAAATATGGCACACACCTTGCATTACAAATTAATTTGCTGCATGCCATCAACAAAAAGGTCAAGCAACATACAGTGGCTGCACAAAATTTCTTTCCATTGTCCAGTATTTCACTTCTTCGTCTCCACCTACAGAAAGCCGGTTTATAATACAGACATGTCACATGCTTGGTGCATTTGTAATCTCAGCATTTTATCATTTATCCTATGGAAATCAAGGAAGACAATATATTTCATTTTTATTTTATAGGAAGTACACATACACTGCCTATAGGTAGCTGGTACGATTCTGTTGGGGATACTTAGGGAAGGACGTCTGAGCCCCTCTGCTGTCTTGCTGCTTATCCCTGATCCGTGCAACATTCCCTAATGATGCTGGAGCATACACCCATTTTAAGCCAGAGAGAATCCTTCCTCCGTGACTGACACCATGTTGTTGAGACCATACAGGGACAAGTTGATCGGATTTTTTATTGATATTTCAAAGTAGTACATTTATGTGTTTGCCACTTGCCAAAATATTACTAATGTTGTTATCAAGGTTATTACACTCAACATACTTTTCAGTTTCTCTTGATTGCAGTCGCAGCACATTATAAGAAATTATTTGAAAAAGTCATGTCTGTAAATTGTATTTATTGACATCATCGTATAGCATATGTCTAGGAAATCCCGGAGTATCAGGTAAAAGAATGCAATTGTGAATTACATTATGTAATCATTGCTTCAGTTATTACCGTCACATGCAAACAGTTTCTTTTCATGAAACTTTTTACAGCTTGCATACTGGCTAAAGACAAGGCAACCTCAGAGGAATGATGTTCAAAATTGAGAACAGGTGCTGTGACATGGCTTCTCTACCAAAAAAGCGCTGTCTCAGGGTAAACAAAGTGACAACCAGGGAAGCTATCTTGAGAAGTTACATAAATGTGTCTGTAACAAACAGTAAAAATGTACATTCACAGCATGAGAAAAATTGTTGGTGCAAACAGTGATCACCCTGGCAGTAGATGGTGACCTTCTTTTACTAGGGTACCCTATGTAATGTTGAATCGACTTCTGTAAGCATGCACAACAGCTTTTCTGTCCACATTGCCAAATACAGATGTGAGGGTGGATGGTTCTCTAAATTCCTTGTACTGCTTCAATAGCTTCTGCTCCTCATCATCCACAAACGTGGTGGTCAGAACTTTCTGCATGATGTCTTGGGCATATCCTGAAAGTAATAAACATCCATCTAGTTCAGGCAGGACAGAGCACGTGAAGACCATACAGACTTTTACAATAGCATTATTCATCTCTTCACATTGTGACATTTTACTAAGTGTGAATTGCAGTTAGCATCAGAAACCCCACATCTCTGTATCCCCTTCTGCAACGTAACCCCGGATGAAGTATATAAGGGCCTTCTCGTGCTGAAGACCACCAAGTACAACTGTCCCACTGGGCTGCAATCAAACATGGTCCTCTGGGCTGACCCAGCCAGCACTTCACCCCTTGTCTCTATTTTCAATCTCTGTTTCTCTGTTGCTTATATGTCAGTGGAATGGAAACACGTCACCGTCATCCCCATCTCCAAAGTTGGAAACCCCTCCTACCATGTAAATTAGCACCCTATTTCCCTCATCTCCATTCTTGCAAAGGTACAGAAACATCTTGTACTGTCCCAGCTCTCCTTCTTCTTTGACCCCACCTCTTTCTTCACACGAAGATCTGGGGTCAGGGAAGGAGAAGAGGGCGGAGACTACAAGATATTTCTGTGGCTTTCTTAGAATGTTGAGGAGGGATATAGGGTGTTAATTTCCATGGTAGATGGGGTTTCCACCTTTGGTGACGGGGATGACGGTGGCGTGTTTCCATTCTGCTGAGATATAAGCAAGAGAGAAAGAGAGGCTGAAAACAGAGGCAAAGGGTGAGATGATGGCAGTGTCAGCCAGGAGAAGTATTTTGAAGTCCAGGCCGGTGAGACAGTTCTACTTGGCGGTCTTCAGTGCGAGAAGTGCCTTATAAACGTCATACTGGGTAACGTGGTGGAAGGGGATATATAGATGTGGGGTTTCTGATACTAACTGTGTTATTCACACTTAGTAAGACGTCACAATGTGAATATCAGTTTAGGAAGTCGCACTTCACCACTATCTCCCTGCTAAGCCTTACTGAATCCATCCATACCAGCATGGACCTGGTCCTCATAACCTCAGCCATGTTTGTCAGCCTTGCAAAGGCTTTTCACAGTGTTTCACACACTCTCCTCCTATCCAAGCTTTCAGGGTCAGGGCTCTCCAATGAGGCCACCAGCTGATTCCACTCAGATCTTGTGTGTAGTTCACAATCTGTCATGATGTAGAAGTCAATCTCCTCCTCCCCCATTACCACTGTTGTGCCTCACTGCACTGTCCTTTGCCCTCAGCTGTTCTCCCTCTTCCTCAATGACATGCCCTCTGCCTGACCACACTCATCCATCCACGTGCATGTGTATGACACTGTTCTGTTTACAGCTGTCCCCTCTACCTCTGATGTGGCAACCAGACTGCAGCATGACTTCCTGGATGTCCAGCTCTGCTTATGCACTAATTACCTGTTCCTGAACACCACAGAGACAGTATCCATGACCGCTGGCACAAGGAAGAAAGTCTATTGCCTCTTTTCCTTCTCTACTTTCCACACCCTGGTTGTGAGTAAGCTGGAGGAATGGTCATCCTCCTTTATATACCTTTCTGTGTGTACTGGGCAACAGCTCAAGTTTTCTGTACATACTGAGGCCATCCACACGGAAGTGCACCCAAAGCTGGGTGCCCTTTGTCGCAGCCGTAGGTGCATCCCGCTGCCGGCCCAACCTGAAGTAGAAGATAAAATGATTCTCCCTATTTTGAACTCACAGTGTGGGATATTCAGACTGTGCCAGGCAGGGGAACAATCCTGGGAACAGCGCAATGGGGCTGCGCCAGGGCATGGACCAGGTGATATTCAATGGTGCTGCAACATGGCTCAGCACCATTGAATATGACATTGAGTGTGCATGCAAAGCGCAGTGGCAGTAGGGGAGCAGGGGAATGCATCTAGCGCAAGTGTAGTTGCGCTAGGTGCATCAACCGCGATATTCTGCACTTGGTATGCAAATGAGGCCATTATAGAATCAAGGCACAAATGGGGTTATTTGCATGTCATTATGACCCCATTTGCATGCAGTGTGCTGATCCACAGCAAGTTGTGCCTGGCGCCCTGCCAGGCTGCAGCCTTTGGGGACCAACACACTGCTGACCCTAGGTGGTCTCCGTACCCATACGCCCGATCACGGACATATGTTATTGAAGTCCCTGGTGGTCCAGTACACTGCTATCCAATGCCCGATCATGGGTAGAAGTGAATTACATCCCTGGTGGTCCAGTGGACTGCTTCCCAATGCCTCTCCCCACCCACCATCCAGCACCCCCCCAGTCAGCGGCAGGCGGCAGACCCCTGCCCGCAAGCTGCCCGGCTGCCTGTCACCTGACAGCATAGCAGGGTTTGTACACCTATTGGTCCACTGCATGGAATGTCAGGTTCTGTGTAGCACAGTATGGTCTGCACACCCATTGGCCCATGCAGTGGACCAATAGGCGTAGAAACCCTGCTGTACTGTCGATCTGCGAGAGTAACAATGCTGAAACTGGCGGGTGAAGGTCTGCCACCTGCCGCTGACTGGGGAGTGCTGGTGGTGGGGACCCTGGTGGTGGGTGGGAGGGGTACCACGGGACCACCAGGGTGTCCTTCCTTAATTCCTTTCAAGATCGGGCGCTGGGGTGGGGGGCTTCCACTGGACCACCTGGGATATGCAGCACCTAAGCACATGATCGGGCATTGAATAGCAGTCCACTGTACCACCACGGATTTAATTCACTTCTACCTGTGATCGGCATTGGATAGTGGTCCACTAGACCACCAGGGATGTCTGGAACATATGCCCTCAAAAGTGTGTGGGGGGGGCACAATACTCCCTGGACAGGGGGCATGTGGACTGTGTCCTGGGTGGGTGGCCACCCACACCGGGCGGCTGCTGTGTTGCACCTTGCAAAATGGCAGCTCGCCTGTGGGTGGCCAGGATCTGTTCCTGGTTATACCAGGCACAACCTTGTGCCCCCCCCGAGCAGCGCAAGGTGGGGTTGTGCCAGCATCTGCACTGCACATCCCAGGCTGAATATCGGGATGTGATGCATATGTATGGGCACACCCCCTGCACTTGCGCTGCATACATTACCGATGCACCTCGGTGCATCAGGGGTTGCGCAGCGCAACATGCCCCTTTGAATATCATGCCAGGGCTCATTGGTGGGTTGCGCATGGAGCAACCCTGTTGCGCTATGTGCAACCCTTTTCAATATCCCACCCACGTTTTACTGTACAGTGGCACTCACAAAACTTCCCTAGATAGACTTCACACCATCTTCCACTCTTTCTGCCACTTTACCCTTGACAGTCGTCCCAGTACCCACTATTGTCTCCACTAACAATTCCTATTCTTCCCTGTACTTCAGGGCAGGTGTCATGCCCACTGCTGTATCCTTACAGCTAAACTTTGGAAGCAGTCTCTGCTCTCTTATTGCTCCTCCACTCTACCCCCGCTCCCTCAGACATTACGACCACCATTTCCTGTGTGTCTGTTGCATGTCTGCCTCTCTCTGCTAGGCTGCCTTCTCCTATCAAATGTCATAATTGTTGATTTCTCTTCCCTCTGCCATTTGACATGCATGTACCTCCTGCTCTTTCAACACTCCCCTCAAAGACCATTTCTGCAGCTCCTAACCATCTTGCTAATGAAATATTGTTTGTGTCGCACACCTGGGTAGGTTGTGTCACTAGGCTCTATTTGTTGACTGTGCAGGTAAATGTGTCAATTCTGATGTTTGATCAGTTTTGTTTATTTGGTTGTTGTTTCATTGCACATTGCTGTTCAGGTTCTACTTTGTAGTAATTTTGTATACAACTGTGTATTCCTCACACCCCAGCATGCACCTGGAAATGAGCAATACTCTGCTTAGTACACTTTCCTGGTATACCTTTGAAATCAATTAATAAAAGCATGTTACAAGTGTACAGCACTGTCATTTCTTTTTTTTGGCATGTTATATTATCTCCTACAGCTCCGTCCTGGATGCACTGTCTTTATCCGTCTTGACAACAGGCAGTGCTCCTTCCAATCGCTGTCTGTTGACCATCATTACACATACTCCACCACTGACCAGTAATTTCTCTTTGCCGTGTGGTGACCCTCCACTATTGACAACCGGGACTGTACATCGGGGAAACAAAAGGCACTGTATCACATCCTAGAAGGGTGTTGGCGAGGTCACTGCTCTGGGGTAAGCCATACTTCATGGTACTGGACATGTGAATTGCTATCATGCAGGGAGCTGTTATGCTTTAGTGTTGTTGAACCACCGTACCGTGTCAAGGTGTTCTGAACACCTCTGGGTGGAGACGTGCATAGCTGCATTTAGGCCGCAGAGAGCACTATGTCTCCAATCCAACAAGCAGGAGTTAAAGGTGGCAACCCCACCAGTGAATCATCCTATCGATGCTCTTCACTTACTCCTTGCAGATCTACTCTCATGTTACCACGGTGGCACAGACCCTGGCTGATAGCATGCCAACTGGTCAATTGTGGCTCGTCGCCATGGGGGTAGTCAGCAGAAAGCAGCATGTCTTAAGGAACAACACCAAGTTTATTCATTGCTGTCAGCATGGATTATGAAACATTCATTAATTGTTAGACTTATCTGTACTGGTACCGTTTATGTGAACATATGCAGCCTGTATACTGGTACTGCATGACCTTCACACAGAACACGCATCTTTACTGCCCCATGAATAGTACAATACATCTCGCTTCATGGCAGAAGAAGTGTGCCCTGATGAAGTCCTAGTGCTACAAATTTAGCTACATGTCTATTAAGACATCTTTTTGACAAATGGAAAACAATGTTGGGGTAAGCTGTGACAGATTGTTAGCATGGTTTTCTTGGGAACGATGAAAGACATGCGTTCTATTTTTTGGGATGATGTGAAAATTAGCATTGCACGTGTAAATGAGACTCGTGTAATAAAATAAAATACTTCAACTTTGACACAGCTATTAGCAAAAATTAATGGTGGACCACAAGCAGCATGTCTGTAGTTACCATATGTTGAAGCTGATTTCAATCACCTCACAGAGAGCTCCCCTTTCTTGGCTTTGCTGAAGTAGATGGCCAACCGAGGATTTCCAACATCATCACTCAGCACTTCGTTACCATAGTTTTTGTTAAAATGGAGTGCTGCTAGATATAATCTGGATGTGAAGAAGTACAGAAAGTCAAAAGTTGACAGACAAAGACACATGTTTACTATACTGTACCTTTTTATACTTTTAATTGGTAGCGTCATGGAATGTGTGCTGTACGACAAAACTCATAGTTGACCACTGAACACATCAAAGAACCTCGGTTAGCCATGCCAGAGGTCATGCAACTTAAAATGATGTTGTGGGTGTTGCATAAATTGGTGGCACCCTTCATCATGTGATCCACTTCTAGACCAGGAAAAATAGCTGCAATGAAGCAGAGACCACTGTCCACAAAGGTGTGTTCTTAAAGTGGTGATAAAAAACTTCAGTCTGGGCAACAAATGAACAGCACCAGGTCAATGGTGGTCAACTTCTGAGTGAAAGCAAAACTACCATCTCCACAAGAGTGGACGCCTCTTGAAGTTTTGGCCTTGAGCTCCGTTCACGTGTTGTCGTTTTGTACTTCTCTGCTCACCTGCCTTGACACCTCTCATTCAGAAATGAATGCTGGACAGAAAGTAAGGCCGTATTACAATCCAAGGTATGGTAGAAAATGCTGCAAGGATGAGAAATAACTTGAGAGACATGAAAAAAGTATTCTTGGACACAGCCCTGGACATGGCAGCAGTGACAGATACGTGCTGCAACATAAGCAGTGGATGCGATGTCACAGGACTTTTGCATACTCATTTGAAGAGGGGTGGGTGTGACAGGTTACATGGGTAGGGTCAGTGTAGGAGGGTTGGGGTACTGAGCACCAACAGCAGTATGATTGGTGCTAGGTGCACAATCAAGCAGACCTCACAGAACATTATGAGTTTGCCTGCTGTCAATTCTGCCTGGTCAAGTGTTCGTATTTTGTTATGACACTGATAGTGATGAACACTGTGGTGTAATCACTAACCTATGTCTGTTGTCCCAGGTGACATCAATGAAACACTGCATGAAAACAATGTACTGTCCTTTTGGTACTTCACAATAATGGATCACTTTACTGGTATATTACCTGCACTGCATTCCATCGGACGACTAGGCAGTGTGTTTGGGTGCAAAGTGTAAAATAGTGCTATGAAAAGCCTCCACAGATGAAGTTTGCTGCATGAGAGATAGTCTGGTGATGTCCTTGATCAGCATTGGACTTTCTAGAACTGCCAGCAGCTTCTCTGTATCAGTGTTACCTGCAGGAATGGTAAAACAGTATGACACTGAAAGGCAAGTTTCACAAACTTTGTTAAATTGGCAGCAAGGCTATGGTTGGAGCACAGCAGCAAAGTGAATAACCACTGATGAGAACATGCTGATAGCATCCACATGATTACAGCAAAGTAATGCTGCTAAGAAAGAATCACAGTTCAAAATCAATACTGTGTATGACTCAAAACATTTTTAATATGCAACTTCTAAATATTGAAACAGTCACCATGTTGTGACATGTCAGATGGCACAATACAAGGTGATACAGCATGTGGTAAGTGTTTGTGCGACAGCATGTGGTAAGTGTTAGTGCGGCAGCATGTGGTAGCACTACAAATATTGCCGTGGTGACAATCAGTGGTGCAGCACAACACAATACCGGGTTCACTGCTCTGCTGGAAAACTGGTATGATATTGTGGCAAAGTGTGGCAGACAACGTACAGTTCCAAGACTGTTACCTTTCAGGAACGTTACGGAATGGAGTTAGTCATTATTAGAAATTCCTCTTATTTTGTCCACACACATGTAATTTTCCCATGGATTATCATGTGTCAGTGACTGAACAGTTCATGACAGCACTGTGACAGTGATCATGCCATTGTCAGTCAAACTGAAGTATGGAAAACAGGTTTGCTTTGGATCATGGCTGATACTGCTGCCAACATGGTGAAAAGATATAACACAGCAATACCGGTTAATAGCGACAATCCGAAGTACATCTGAAGCAGGAGGGTATTACAGAAGGTGGACAGTGCAATGATGAATGGTAAAATACAGTGGAAGTGATTACCTGGCATGAGCCACTTTTTGTTATGTTCAAGTCCAGTCAGTGTTCCATGTTTGCATGCTGGAAAAACTGGGCTTGGATGTTCATGTGTGTTTTGCATGTGGCGTATCATTGCATCCCACTTTGCCCTTATCAGTTCTGTGTCACCATGGGGAGATGAGGACCGCCACCCAGTACATATGGTTGTTAATACTCTTTCTCCAGGGTATAATGTTTTCCATTCCTCTCTGCTTACAGAGAGATTTCACCTTCTTTCTAACACCTACAAGTCATGAAACACAGACTCAGTGTAATTGGTAACATTATTGGTGTCAAAGATATGTGACAGTAACATCAAAACAATGTGACTGACATATCACCATGCTGTGAACCGTGGTCATGTGCATTTCTTGGATGTAGGTATGGGGTGATCATGGGACGGGACAGATGAGAGGCACAATCATATGACGGCATGATGTACTGTTCAGTGTCTACCTCCATTTGAGGATAAAATGACAACACTGAAGTGTAACTAGAGTGCTTTGTGTCATTCCAGAATGGTGGAAGATGGAAAATGATTGAGGGCAACATCAGAACATAAGTGGAAAGAAGGTCGACAGTGACAGCATTTACAGTCATGTCACTGAACATCTGTGCTGTTGGGGATCATGTTCACATGTGGAGCACAGTGTGGTAACTGTACCCTTAGGGTGAACAACAAGGAGTCTAATCTGTCACACTGACAGCTCCTGTTACCGTGCTCATATTATCAAGTTTTAACAATAATCCAGAAGGTACAAGCTCCATCATATATAACGGTGCTCAGATAAGAGGCAGTAATACATTTGCAAAGCAAAGAAAGGTGACGGCATGTCTAAATTGTACCTAAAAACCAGATGTGCAATCGCAACGTGTTGCACATCTGCTGTGAATGTTGCATTACGTGCTGCCACTGCAAATTGGTGTGTGGCCAACAAAGCAACTGTCGCCTTCGCTGGATGTGGTGAATACTGCCAATAAGTGACACATAGGCATAACCTGTAAGCACAGCATCAAGATAGGTGATATTCAGCCACTGAAAGCAAAAGTGAAAATATGGAATGCATAGTGCGAAAGACACACATACATGCCCCATAGTGTGCCTATCTGCATGACTGTGAATGGCCAAACAGGACTGGTTTGCCCGACACCCCAATGCTCCTTTTCACCTTTACCCTTACTTGAACTGGAAAAACGACATTGTTTTATTCAGTGATCAACACGTCAGTTAAACTTCAAACATGCTTGTAATGCAATGCACACACCCTCTCTGCAATCACACCCACCATAACCATTCCACCAAAGTCATGACACACCCACATTTCCATTGTGTTGTGGACAACACACCAAAACCATGAAACCCGAACTGTGGTGACTACTGCAATCCTGCTGCCACGGCCCTTGAAAGAAAGCCATGGAACAATGCCAAATGGCAGCAATTCCGCAGTGCTTCGCCCACGATGGTAGGCAGAAGCCAGTCACAGCACCATCCCCACAACTGGACACATGCCATCGAATTGCATACACCTATTCCCACTGCCACTGCAACCCTGTGACTGATACAGACCATGGTGTTATACGGTTCAGATTACCTTACCTACAGTATATCGCAGTCACGATCAGGCATTTGCTGCCCGTCGTATGGTGAGGCATGGTGTGCCACTTGGTGGCATGTGTTGGGTTGTTGGATGTGGGTGCTGGTAGGGGGTTGTGACTACTGATGTATGGGCATGGGTGGACACTACACTATATAACATGTACTGGATGGTATAGTACTACTGGAGTGAACAATGGACCATGGCACCCGTGGATTGCTATTGATCCATAATCTTTGATCACTAATCTTGGTTTTGGGTGCACCACACTCCAGAATAGCAGTGTCAAGACCTTGGTGGGACAGGCATGGGTGATGGGAATGGAACATAAGGTGTGTAGTTATTACAAGTGTGGGGCAATTTTCAATGGGCATTGCTGGAGCACAGCACAGAGGGTGCTGAGTCTGCAGTACACAAACATGAAAAGGTGCAACTGGCATTGTGGTGCACAGCACTTTTGGTGTGGTGTTTTGTTGTAAACAACAGGGCACAGTGGATGTTGTCTTGTGTTGGCAAAGAAGAGAGGGTGTCTGGGTCAAAGTCACACAATGGCACACAGTAGCACATGTTTTGAATGCACACTGTGTGCAGGGTGCACTTTGCTCCATATGTGGCACAGTATGAGGGGGCTTGGAGGAGTGTTGACGCAATATTGATACAGTTAAAAAAATGCAGTTTTTGAGCCCACAGTCAGCCGTTAGTCATACCTTTGGCCACGTGCCACACATTATAGAAGTGAGTGGCACCTGCCATGAGTGTTGTACTCGCAAGCCAAGCATTTATCTGTTTGTGGCGATCAGTTATTAACGCATCGATGGACAACTGGTTTTCCTCAACAAGCATCGTTAGTGCCCTCTGTAGTCCCTCCAACTCCATCCAATTGGAGTTTTTAACTTCATTGCTCTATTGACAAAAAAAGCACGAATTAGTGATGCTGACCAGTAACATATAGCAGTAGTGATGCGGGAAGAAAGCATTTTTATTGCACGTGTCTCACCTGCACTAATGTGATGCTTATGACCTTCCCTATGCTGTATTCCAACGAAGTATAGGAACCAAACTTAGCACAGTGCCCCGGGCTGTCTGCACAGCCATCCCCACCCAGGATCAAACCACCTGGTATTTGCCTCAACTGTGCAACAATTTCAGACTGCTGTGTTTTCCAGATGTTGTCTATTGTGGGCATAATCAGCTCCCTTTGGTGCTTCTCATATGTACTGCGAGAGATTAGAAACATAGAATTTGATGGCAGATAAGGACCGCTTGGCCCACCCAGTCTGCCTATTTCCCTACCTAATGGATAAGCAGCAGATCCTAGTTAACGAGCAGCCTACTTCTTTCTACCCCCACCCCCTAGACCTGCGTTATGACTGTCCCATGCATGCTTGAATTCAACCACTGTTTTTGACTCCACAACCTGCTCCAGAAGGCCATTCCATGCATCCACAACCCTCTGTGAAAAAATACTTCCTTACATTACCTCTGAGCCACCCCCTCTATCTTCAAATTGTGCCCCCTTGTTCTTGCACACCTCTTTTTTTGAAAGATGCTACCCTCTTGGACTTTGTTGACTCCCTTGAGGTACTTGAAAGTTTCTATCATGTCCCCCCTCTCCCTCCTTTCCTCGAGGCTATACATATTAAGCTCCTTTAGTCTCTCTTCATATGTCTTCTGGTGCAGACCCTGCATATTTTAGTTGCCCTCCTCTGGATAGCTTCCATCTTGTCTGTGTCTTTGCAGAGATTGGGTCTCCAGAACTGCACACAGTACTGCAGATGGGGTCTCACCAGCTGTCTGTAAAGAGGGATAATAACTTCCTGTTTTCTACTGGTGATGTCTCTCCCTATGCATCCCAGTATCCCCCCAGCCCTCCTTGCTGCCCTCTCACATTGCTTGCCCACCTTTAGGTCATCTGATATGACTACCCCAAGGGCCCTTTCCATTTTTGTTGTTGTTAGTATCTCACCCCCCATTGTGTACTCTTCCCCTGGGTTTTTGTTTCCCAGGTGCATTACCTTGCACTTCTTAGCATTGAATCTAAGCTGCCATACATTTGACCATTCCTCTAACCTTGTCAAATCCCTTCTCATCCTTTCCACCCCACCTTGTGCATCAACTCTGTTGCAGATCTTTGTGTCATATGCAAAGAGACATACTTTTCCTTCCCGTCCCTCTGCAATGTCGCTTATAAAGACACTGAAGAGAACCAGTCCTAATACTGAACCCTGCAGTCTGACTGGTGACAACATTATTCTGAGCAGTGTTCCAGGCCAGATTGCAGCAAGGTTCATGAATTCAAACACCCTAAGACATTTAGAGACAGGACAACTGGAGGCAAAAATTGCGTCGGCCATGCATACATTGCCACGGATGTTATGCCCAAGCTCAGGCTGATTACGCCAACACTTTTCAATCCACAGTTATACTGTAGCACTTCACATCCACAACAAGCAGCATGCCACGTCTTCTAGCAGGGTTGTCAGTGGAGAACACAGCTGATGTAGGTGAGCCACAAGCAGAGCAGTATGCAAAGAGGCCTTGAAAGCATGATCTGTATACTATGTATTTGGGCTCACTATGGGAAGAGTACCTTGGTTTCTGTCTCAACCTGTGAATGAGAGAAATGTGTGATATGCATGTATTGATTAGCACATATTACATGATGCATGCATTTCTTCATTGAATTGGGTATGGAACTGAAGTAGTAAACTTGCCCTAAGTCTTCCCTCAACTTTTTCTGCTCGTAACAGGGACTGATCACATGGTACATATTCCGAATCACTGTCACCACGGTCAACACTGATGGATGAAGGAGTGGATGGGCAGGGGGACTGCATTGGTGTTGATGATGTTGGGCCTGGAACACTGCTCAGAATAATGTTGTCACCAGTCAGAAGGTCACACTGAACTCCGATGTCAGCCGTCTTTGGCGTTGTCGTCTGTGTTCCTGTCAATGAACAGCATGTAATCATCAGTACCGATGTGGGAATAGAAGACATGTACAACCTTATACAGCACGACATGTACACATACCTTTCTCGTGTGTAAGTAGTGATCTGTGTATATGAGTTGACCTAGACACTCGACGGCATTTGACACTGGAAGAAGTTTGTTGTTCGGAAGTGTTTGATGTTACTGTTGATGTTTCACACATGCTGAGTCCTGCATCAGTCATGCTACTGTCTCCAGCATTGAAAGAAGTAGCTAAGGTGTCAATGATGACAGTGTTGTCTGCTGAAGTCACAGGCACTGTATACACACCACTGTCTCCCACAGAACAATTATTGTAGTGTTCCTGGATGACTGAGTCCTGTGTAGTCTGCAAGAGGCACGAAAAGTCACAAGCATACCATGAGCCGGTTGTGGGTCATACAGCAACAGAATGATTACCTCAGTAGTCATTGTGTACAAAAAAGTCATATTTCTGGTTACCTTTTCAGTTACCATAATCACAAAAAAGGGCAGGCACAACACATATTGAAACAGTGCAAGAAACTGTGACACATCCTGTTTCAACATGGATAGTATTTCAGCATGCGATGCAGGCATCCTTAGTGTGATGCAGGACTCCAATCAAGATGTATTTCCTGCAAGACAGAGAAGGGAGACTGACTGGGCGAAGGAGTGGTGTCATGAGAGTGTGTGTGGAGGTTGTGATGGTGTATGGCGCAAAGTTACATTACCTTGATTGAGTCTAGAAATGCTATCGACCGATGTGTATATGTACAGAGTATTGGTGGACATTGGTGACACACAGCTTAAAGGAAAGGTGGTCCCTCATACGTGATGTATTATCATTAACAAAAAATGCTGTCTGTGGTTGGCATACCATTGCCTCCTGGCACCACAGACCCCCAGACTAACGAGTCCAGAGCAAGACTGTGTTCCTGTTGATGACTTCTACCCACAACCAAAAAAATGTGGTGATGTTCAGGTTATCAAATACACAGTAGTCACAGTCATGGAGATGCATCCAGTTACCTGTTCCTGTCCGCAAGCCCTTGTGTGTCTCATCAGTCCCATCTTATTCTGTATGCATCTGCAACATGGGGATATTTTATGGTGTGTTGTGGGCATGCAGGGTTGGGTGGTTTTAGGGCATCAGTACGGGACATGGAGGTAGACATCACTGTCCACCTAGTGACAAATGACATGGTTGGGAATGAGATCAGAGCAATGCAGGAGTAGTGTCTTGACTTTGAGATGGTTTTTACATCAGTATCATGCACTGTAACCTTCTCGGTGGTGCCATCTTTCTGTGGCATGCGTGAGGGTATGGTAGTCTCTACCATGTAATTCCATGAATGGTTGAAAACCTGGTGCTGAGCTCATGCTTTTTGCTGTTCTGGGTACGAAGTTTTCACTAGCAGAGATCCAGAGCCACACTGGCAACTGTCCCTCCGTGGAAGTTGGATCGCACATGATAGGTTTACATGCTTCAATGGCAAGCATTTGAAGTAGCAAAGTGGAAAAGCAGTGAAAATGACATGGAAAATCACAGCAGTCCACCAGAAAACTGTGTAATCACTGAGTGAAAAACAAAAATGGAGACGTTGGCAATGACCAAGACTGGGGTAAATAAAGTAAAAGGACAAGGCAAGATGGATAATGACGAGGCCAAAGGGGGCATTCCAGAACTGGATGGTAATGGCTACCAGTGCCTGTACTGTAAGTAACAAACTCCATTAAGTAGTAGCTTTGGTTTAAGAGGGAAGGTTGGATATTGTGACAGTCACACAAACATGGTACAAATAGAACCATGTCTGGAATGTCACCATAAAGTGAAAAAATCAACAGATGGGAGAGCAAGGGTAACAGAGGAGAAGGCGGAGGAGTACATGTCTACAAAGGAAATGGAATCAAAGCAATGGATGTAAAGGTTACACAGGGAGGACAGTGGTCATGGTGTGTCAGCCTGGTTGCTGGTATGCTCAAATCCGCTCCGGTAGATTACAATCCCCAACAGCACTGTGCTCCCTCTGCCACTATGCCTCCTTATGTGCTCCCCCAGTTCCCTATCAGTGTCCACCTTTGGGGCCGGAGGTATATAAACGACCCACCGACAGATCTTGGTCCCTTTATGGCAGTGTATTTTCAGCCAGATTACTTAAGAGCTGCCCCCCTCCCCTTACTCCCTATTACATCGCATCCCTTCCCTTACATAAATGGCAACCAACCCAGCCTTTCTTTTATCTCTATCCCTCTAGAACAGTTTATACTCTGGGATGGTTAGGTCACAGCCATGGCGCCTGGCTGCCCATGTCTCAATAATGGTTCCTATGTTCACCTCCCCCTTTGCAATATCTGTGTTTACATCCATACGATTAATATTTTGATATATGCCCACAGTAATACTGACAAAACCAAACAGGAAAGACACCTAGGGATACGTGCATCACCTGACCTGCAGATGGAAAAACAGTGTGACAATGGCACTGGAAGTGCTACTATAATGCTATACTGCATGGAAGGGAGTTGTGCTACCAGTAAGATGATACAGGGGTTGAAACTGGCACCAGTCCACTAGCCAAATGCCGGTAGGCTTTGTGTTGTGCTAGTAAGATTTTCCTTTAAGTAGCCCTGTGGGCATGTACTGAAGAAGGTAACATTTCAATAAGTGCATCGAGTGGGCTACTGGAAAAGTCTGTGGGGATAGTAGATTTTCAGTCACTTGGCCTGCTGGCTATGGGCTGCAAAACTTAATTTCAACCCGTCTTGTGGATCACCTAAGCTCTGTCAATGTGCTCGCATAGGTGTGCCCTGAGGAAGTGCAGACAAAACTGTAAGTGAGGCCTTGACACTGTTCTATAGATGTCATCACAAGCTCCCATCTCCTGACAGTGAGCCCTGTTACCATGCACATCAGTGTGCACCTTGCCCTCCACAACGCCGCTATGATCTACCTTGACAGCAGTAGATGGTCACAACTGATAAGCAAAGCAGAAAGGGAAATAGAGGTCATCAATAGCACTGACAACACCATCCTGTGGCTGTACCCAGGATTCTGTCTACCCAGGTGCATTCTTTTTTACCTTTCTGTGCATAGATCCTTGTTTTCCATACCTCACTTTGTTTTTCATGTTTACAGAAAGGTCACACTTCATGGTGTCCACCACTTCAGGACTAGCAACCCTATTATACATCCTACTGTCATCTGCAAAGTGCCAGAGTTCACCAATGTCACAACGGAATACATTGAACAAGCATCTGACCGTGACTGTTCCATGGGGTAAGACAGTTGTCAGCTCGGGTATTGCACTGTGTTCCACTCTTCAAATAAAGATTAGTAACTTTGCTTTGGAGTGTAATTCATTACTCCAGTACTGGGAAAGTTGGCAAGGCATGTCTGGACATACAGAATTTGTCACTGTGGATAAGCACATGTGTACTGTTGCCCACCACTGCTAAATACAACATCAGTGGGAATACATAAGGGGCACCAAGAGGGGCATGCAGTATGAGACAAAGGGATCGGCATTCCCATACATGGCACTATTGACAGGACAGTGCCTTGCATGATGACAATGTCACAGGGAAAGTAATGTTACACTTGTTTGCAAGCATCGAGCTGGACAGCTGACCAAGCAGTGTATCACACTATTACATGATGCATAAACAGCTATGTGCACTACACACAAACATGATGATAAATGCACTGACCACAGTGTTACATCACTTAACCCCATTGTGTTGCATCATGGAACAATGTATAATTACCAGACCACAGACAATAGCAGAACTCAGTACAGAATCACCACAGTAGTAACATACCAAGTTGTTGGATGGGGGGGGGCAGGTGTGTAGAATATTATCAACCCAAGAACTGAGCATACGTTAAAGGTCAATGGATTACTCACTACCAATTTGTTCAATAAGTTGCTCATATGACCACGTTTCAAGGTATGATCATGTTCATCACTGGATGAAGATCTTTTCTGATTCACAGTACAGCACTCAGGTTCACTGTTGGATACTGTTGGATGGATAGTGGGCAATGCGCTTCTCTTCAACTTTAGAAACTTTGCAAACTTCATTTGAAATTGCATCATATTCTCAAAGCAGTCATCTGTAAAATTTACCGAACAGATATGTGGGGACACAGCAGACTGCCAGTCCCACTTCCAGTCAAGCAGTACAAAGTCCTCCCACTTTTGGAATCTGTCTGGAGACTTGTCTCTCTTTGGGAATGACACCACAGCCACACGTTCACTGTGGGTATTTTTACAGCCAGCCACAACACAGTAGTTCACCATGATGGACAATGCAGATGAAACCTACGGAACAAGGTGGCAGATGAAAATACAATCAGAATAATCAGTAGAAGAAAGGATTATGGAGTATGAATAAATATAGCATTTCGAGTCTCTGTCTCTAACATAGAAATAGTGACCGCTCCCAAAGAAATCAGCCTATAAGAATTTCAATATAGAATGTCTTGTCTCACTGTAGGATTTATTCACGCTCTTTCAATGTGGTTTCTAAAACAACCAAGGAGTGGAAAAACACTGCAAAACATAGTGTCTGGCCATCCACAACCCGCTGCTGAAATGAAGCAATAGAGAGAAGGAAGACAAAATAAAGACAGTAAAATAAGTCAACAATTGGTTTACTGAGAAACCTCTGAGGTGACAAAATATTGCCACTGCCACTATCTGCACAACAAGGAAGCCAGACTGTGCACAGTACTGGGGATGACAGAAAGACTGGCATTGGCAGAATATGGCACACCTAATTTCTGTGCATTGCTATATGTGGATCAACCAAGTGAGCAAGCCAGGTTATTCATAAGAACAATGGCCATGTCTAAACCCCTAACCACTGTGTGCTGTTACAGTAAAATTAACCTTAGGAGATCAGGAGAGTTAAACTGATAGAGACAACTTAATTTACAAGGCAGCAATGGAAGCGGCATTTAGGAAGCGAAAAGGCACACCCCATCGACAAAACCACAGACTGAAACACTCTACCTACCAAGGGAAAGTAACACAATTCTGTGCACTGACAAAAAATAAGGTCAAAACAGTATTAGTCAGTCTCTGTTCCCTGATCGCCAAAATGAAAGCCCACATTCAAGTTCTCAGACTGCATGAAGCAAAATTCCCGCACTCCACACTGCGCGCAGTCTGTCATCAGGAAGCATGATCACTTGCATTAATGTTCCCGCTCACAGCACTGTGAACATGCCGGCAAACAAGGATGCGCTCCCTTGCATGACGACTGAAACAGGGGCGTGTTCTGGACTGCACTGCCAAAAAAAATATACCGCTCAGCAGAAAGAGGGCTATAAAACACAGACTGCAGATAAAAAAGGAACAACAGTACAAAATTAAGCATTTTACAGTTGGCATCTAATGCATCATCACCAGCAATTACTGTCATTATTACAGGGCTACAAAAAGATCACAAAATCACTTTAAGAGTTAGCTCATATGGGAAGCTTGCAGCTCCCCAAGCTCCTCCCTCACAGCCTTCAAGCCCAACCCGCAGTGACTTTTCAGTATTTAAGAAGGCATGGTGGAGGGGGTGGGTGGGGGGACCTTTTGTAATCCATCCAGCCACAGTCCCCAGACAAGCCAGCAACTGTTAAAGAGAGATTTAATTTAATTTCAAAAACCACCAGCAAAACTAACAAAAAAACTCAGAGGTAAATTCACCTCATATTCAAACTTCCCTCTTACCTCTCTCCACAGCAAGCAGAATGAACAGACAATGCCTCAGTGAACATTTAAAGAGAGTTTCAAACTAAAATCCAAACAAACTTGATTGGCTGCTCTGTTACTGGGCAAAGAAACCCCTCCCCCAGCCAAGCCAGCAACTGTTAAAGAAAGATTTAAGCTAAATTCAATCCATCCAGCATAGTCCCCAGACAAGCCAGCAACTGTTAAAGATTTAATCTAAATTCAAACACCACCAGCAAGACTTACAAAGAAACTCAGAGATAAATAAACTCTCAGAGACAAACTCACCTCATATTCAAACTCCCCTCTTACCTCTCCCCACAGGAAGTAGAATGAACAGACAATGCCTCGGTGAACATTTAAAGAGAGATTCAAACTAAAAGCCAAACAAACTTGACTGGCTGCTCTGTTACTGGGCAAAGAAACCCTTCCCCCAGCCCCAGACAAGCCAGCAACTGTTAAAGAAAGATTTAAGCTAAATGCAATCCATCCAGCATAGTCCCCAGACAAACCAGCAACTGTTAAAGAAGATTTAATCTAAATTCAAAAACCACCAGCAAAACTTACAAAAAAACTCAGAGATAAACTCTCAGAGACAAACTCACCTCGTATTCAAACTCCCTCTTACCTCTCTCTCCATAGCAAGTAGAATCTTTAAGAAGGGAGGTATTAAACCTCCAAAAAGATGACTTGTGTGATTTTTCTAAATTCACTTTCAATCAAAAGGGATTATGGTCCAACAGAATGTTCAGGCCATATGCTAAGTCCTGCATATTATCAAAATGTGCACATGTAGTGAAAAATAATCCAGATGAGAGCGCTACCACACTGAGGAAAAGAAAAGGTGTAATCCCTCATGGTCGGAAAAAGCTGCTGCCAGATATCCACCAATCCCAGCTGGTGAAACTGGGTCCGGAGGTACTTTTGTGCAGAGGAAGCTCTGTGGCATGCAGGTTGTGAGGAATCAAGGTCAGGGGACACTGTGATATTAAAGTCTCCACCTAGGAGAAGTTGGCCATGTAGCAAATCTAGCAATTTACCTAAGAACCATTTAAATACCAGGGTGCCAGAGTGGGGGTGGGGAACAGATATTGGCTAGGGTCACTTCAGTATTATAAAGATAGCCCATCAAAATGACATGGCAGGCCGGCCCGGTGGCACTGAGGGCTGGCGCACTGGATGCCTTACCTCGTACCATGGTGACCCGTGTTCGAGAATGAGCACAGGCTGCTGGGGGTCGGCAAGGGAGAAAGAAGGACAGAGCACCTGACGGCTGCTCTTCTTCTCCGGGAGGGGGATCTGCAAGCCCCCACCGCAAACCACCACATGGGGGAACTCGGGTGGTAGGTGTGGTAAAAGGGGAGGCAGCATTGGGATGGGCTACACGTTGGCAGAGGGCTGGAGCAGGAAGCATGTCTCCGTGCATCTCCTAGCTCACTGGACCTCACTGCATACTGACATTCAGGGGGCGGAGGAACAGCGGAAACATACCTCCATCTCTTTTAGGTGACGACTTCTCGAGCAGCACATCCACCGGCTGACAGAGCAGACTCTGCCGTGCAAGTCCATTCCTCAGCCATTGTTGAGGGAGGTAAGTGGGGACCTCTCCTCACCCCATCCGGGGTGTTATCTGGGAATCAAGAATTTACTGGAGTTGAGCTGTGCAATCTAGGGGCAGACCCTGTGACAGGGGAATGTGTGAGCACTGCAGAGGTCTGAGAGAGATCTGAGATGGGGGCAGTACAAAGGCAAAGATATAGAAAGAAAGTTAGAAAAAAACATTAAAAATTACATGGCAGCCACAGGGGTCTAGCAATTCCTGCTGCAGACTGCAGGAGTCAAAGAGGGTATGAGGGGGCATGAACCAGGTAACTGTTCCACATAGAAGATTGATTAATAAGCTTCGGTAGGCTCGGGGTGCATCAGAAGTTGGTCAACTGGGTGGCAAACTGGTTGACGGGCAGAAAACAGAGAGTGGTGGTAAACGGTATACAGTCAGAAGAGATGCAAGTCACAAGTGGGGTACCTCAGGGATCAGTCCTGGGGCCAGTCCTCTTCAATATCTTCATCAGTGACATTGCAGATGGACTGGAGGGTAAGGTTTGTCTGTTTGCGGATGACACCAAGATCTGCAACAGAGTAGATGATCCAGATGGGGTGGGCAGAATGAGAAGAGATCAGGATAAACTAGCAAAATGGTCGGAAGAGTAGCAACTGGAGTTTAATGTAAAGACGTGCAAGATCATGCACATAGGGAAGAGAAACCCTGAAGCCACCTATAAGCTGGGAGGGGAGTTGCTGGCAGTCACAAGGGAAGAAAGAGACTTGGGCATCATCATCACCAATGGCCTGAAATCATCCAAGCAAACCACTAAAACAGTAGGTAAGGCTAGGGGGATGTTGGGGTGTATTAGTAGAGGTATCACAAGTTGGAAGAGGGAGGTAATAATCCCTCTTTACAAGACACTGGTAAGGCCCCATCGGGAGTACTGTGTGCAGTACTGGAGGCCACACCTTCACAAGGACATTAACCAAATTGAGGCAGTCCAGAGAAGGGCAACTAAAATGGTGCAGGGACTGCATCAGAAAACATATGAGGACAGATTAAAGGAGCTCAATATGTATAGCCTAGAGCAAAGGAGGGAGAGAGAGAGAGAGGTGATATGATCAAAACATTCAAACACCTTAAGGGCATTAACAAGGTGAAAGAGTCTAACATGTTTCAATATAAGAAAAATAGCAGGACAAGAGGACACAGCATGAGATTAGAGGGAGGCCGATTAAGGGATAATGTGAGGAAGTTCTTTTTCACAGAAAGGGTGGTGGATGCATGGAATGGCCTACCTCAGGAAGTGGGGGATATGAATACAGTACATGGCTTCAGACAGGCATGGGATAGGCATAAGGGAGCAATACAGATGAGTATGAATAGAGAGACCATTGACAGAGCTAAGGCCGATGGCACATTTCTAAGGTAGAAAAAGAAATGGGCAGACTGGATAGCCCTTGCAGTCCTTATCTGCCGTCAACTTCTATGTTTCTATATTATGTTTCTGCCCCCCCATAGAGAGTTTAAGGTGTTCTGCAGGTGTCAAATGCCTTTCCAACAAGTAAATAACATCAGCAGCCTGTCAGCATAAGTAGTAGAAGAGTGAACTTTGTATTTTATTGAGTCAGGAATCAGGACACAGTTACAGGGTACAATATGAAATAGTAGTACACGACAACACTGGATACAGGAGGCAGCTAATGACAATGGCTCAGATGATATCTACTAAAGGTTATCACAATTAACTCTCACAGTGAGACATATTGCAGTTGTTGAAACATCATAAGTTCCCATTAGGCTAATCCCTCCATACAAAACTCAATGTCTCACTGATTGAGGCGTCTGGAATGATTACTATTATCTCCTTGTTTTGGTTAAGACACAAAAGAATCGCCCACCGTCATATCACCCAGCTTTGCCATTTGACCTGGAACTTGGGTAGCCTGCCTTACAGAAAAGCAGTAATACGCTCCATATAGTACAAGTTACTAATAATCTGTCTCCAGGAATCCATCGAGGGTGGTATCTACTGCATCCACAGCCTCATAATGGCCTTTTTGGTGGCTAAGATGCACAAGAATGCCACAGATCTGGGGGCCACTCAGAGACCAAAGGGGGCGAGGGATACACATGAGGACCATAGCAGATGATACAAGACCAGCTGGGAAGGACAAACTCTTAAGCTGATTTGAGCTTGCTTCCCAGCAGGGGGTGAGGACTGGGCAATACCAGAATATATGGGCACAGTCAGCCTGTACATGACCACATTGGCTCCAACAGTGGCCATATTCTGGGGGCATAAATTTTGCCAATACCGCTGGAGTGCGAAGCAAGTGGTATCTACATTTCCAAGCAAATTCTCTCCACACTGTGGGGGGGGGGGTAACTTTAAGGGAAGGGAGAGGAAACTTCAGCCATATGGAATATGTAAAGGATGGATTTAGTTCACAATTCCATTTGTCCAGAATGGACTGCGTGGAATCTCCCAGGAGGTCCTGGAGCCCTCAAAATATGTCTCCTGTCAGATGTTGCCATAGGTCCACCCTGGATAATCCCATTAGCAAACCAGGGAGCAGAAACACCAGGTCCAGTAGGTGGGTTCTGCTAACCTCTTAATGCAAGAGTTATGTCCAGACCTGTAAGACCATATGATACCATTACTGTAACTGCTCAAAGGGGAGAAGTCCCTGTGCATCTAAAAACTGAAATATGTATGAGAGGCCAAGCTGTCGCCATCTGTGAAGGGTGTGATCAATTTGTATAAGGAGAAATTCAGAATCTGCAGCTAGGACTCTACAAAAGTGAAATACTTGGGAGAGCTGAGGGAGTCGCTGTAGCTTAAAGGCAAATTCTAACGTATTTACTTTTGCTCTAACACAAAAGCCCCATACCTTATAGCTGTGGTAGTCTTTTTAGCCTAAAAATGTCATTTTAATTTCAGCCACTTTGTGAGGGAAGGGATCAAACACTCAGCTGAGCAGCCAACTGACCAATCCCTTACACTTCCTAGTCCTTCAGCCCCACCCCCGCGTTCAGACGTTTTGTGATGTCTGACCAGGGAAAGCACAGAGGCGCGCCATATAGAAGTCTATGGGGACCGTTTTTCAGAGCAGTTTTGTATACATTTAAGTAAACTTTGACATAAATGAAAGCCACTGCTCAACTAACAGGACTGCTGTTAACTGAACCGTGCTTTTCATTTATGTCAAAGGTTCCTTAAATATATACAAAACTGCTCTGAAAAATGGCTCCTGTAGACTTCTTGTAACACTTTATACTCCTCTCCTGATTTAGACATCACAAAACGTCTGAGCATGGGGGCAGGGCTGGTGGACCAGGAAGGGTAAGGGATCAGCTGGCCAGCTGCTTGACTCAGGTTTCGATCCTTTCCCTCATAAAGTGGCTGAAATTTAAAATATCATTTTTAGACTAAAAAGAATACTGCAGCTATAAGGTATGGGACATTTGTGACAGCAAAAGCAAACATGCTGGAAATTGCCTTTAAACCACACTTGCAGGGTCTGAGCATTCAAGTTTGAATAGTCTGCCAGGCAGGGAGCACCAACGTAATAGGAAAACACGATTTACGAGTATTATGCAACTAATTTCATACAAACTCTATTTGTTTCCAAGGGGAATCTATCAGTGGGTAAATCCATGAATAAACTGTATGAAGATGAGCAGTCCTAGCGTAATGTATCAGATTAGGGAGTGTAACTCCTCCTGACATGGAATGAAATTGCAAGATAGAGAATCTTACTCGGGTAGCCTCCCCAAATGAAACAGGAAATTAACCTGTTCCAAGATGTAAAATAACTAAAAGATGGCATGATAGAGACAGTCTGTAGGAAATATAAAATACGAGGCAGTACGTTCATTCTGTTTCAAGTCTGGAAAGTTTAATTGGCTCCTCTGGGAAACATTATTAATCAGGGTGATGGTAAGGGGTTCGTAGTTGAGAAGTTCCAGGTTCGCTAGGCTCATGGTACTCTGGAAGCCCAAGTATTTTATTTCAGCACTCCTCCATTTCAGAGGATATTCCTGTCAGAGTGCCACTGAGGGGTTGTAATTTAACAGTAGCACCTCTGTTTTGTGTAGACTTAGGGAAAAGCCAGACAGGATGCTAAAGGTGCGGAGCATGCTAAAGGTGCGGAGCACTGACCAGGTTGTGGGGATGTATTTGTCAGGGTTTAACAAGGTAAGAAGGATATCGTCTGCATATAGGAATACAGTATACCGTACACCCCACCCCCCGGAATCCCCTCTATGTCAGGGGCTTGGCAGAGTGCCGCAGCCAGGGTTTCAATACACAAACAACAATGGTAAAAGGGGATAGAGCTGTCTGGTACCCATTAGAAGTGCAATGGGAGGAGCTAAGGAGCCATTTACTCTGATGTAAGCCCAGGAGCTAGATAAATATTTTGAAGCCATCTGAGGAATGCAGTGTGGAATCTAAAGGTCAACAGTGTGTCCCAAAGGAATCTCAGGGACACCTTATTGAATGCCTCCTCAGCATCTAAACTAAGAAGCGCTGTAGGGATGAAACATTGATTGATATGTTCCATGAGGAACATAGTACAATGGATATTGTCTGTAGTCTGTCTACAATGGATGAAGCCGGATTGATCCAGGTGAATAAGAGATGGAAGATGGTGGTCTAACCTCTGTGCCCAGATAGCCATGTATAATTTATAATCAACACATAAAATTGAAATCGGGGCAGTGACACGTAGGGCAAGTGGGATCTTTTCTTGGCTTCAAAATAACTGAAAGGGTAGCACAATTCCAAGAAGGGGGTAGAGAGATTCCATCCTGGACTGCCTGGAATGTGAGAAGTAAATGAGTTAAAAGTTTGTCAAAAAAGGACTTATACTATTCAACCTGCTATCTGTCTGGGGCTGGGCACATAAGAATTTTTGCCTCTTGGAGCAACACCTGAATTTCTTCCATCTGAATTGGGGAAAGCAAAGAGTTCTGCTGAGTTTCTGTGAGTGAGGGGAGTGGTGAGAGAGATAATCCATGATTTGAGGAGATGATGGGATGGAGCATTCCGCTTAATGGGACCTATGCATGAAGGTGCGGAGTGGGTACGCACCGCGTAACCCTGGTGCGTAGCCCATTCCACACCTGCCCAAGCCCACTGCGCCCCCTGTGCAGCATTCACCATTCGAGGTACGTCACCCCCCCCGTCACACCGGATCTCCGGCAGAGTGCAGACCTACATGCAGGGGTGGACTGGGGGAGGTACAGGGGAAGTGCCAGCACTCCGCAGGATGCACGACTGTGCGGCGTGCCGGGCGCAGGTGTTGGCACCTCCACCACGCTGGGGCAGCCGTAAAGGCAGGGGGCCAGTTACACAGGCCACTGGCTGTGGCGGTGAGGTGGGGTCAAGTACACCCCCACCAACGAAGCCCCAGCATGTGGGGCACACTAGGGACCAGCGGGTGGATGATCGGGCACCCGACCCACAAAATGCATGTGGTGCTGTATGCGCTGGCAGTATTCCTAGTGCCCACAGGCGCAAGTGATTCACTGTGGGATGTGGGTCGGGCAGCTGATTGGCCGTCCTCCCAGATCAGCAGCTCTGCACCTGACCGCCTCTGTGGGCCTGCGTGCTGGGGCCGCGTACAGGAGTCACGTGCTGGCCACTGTTTGTGCATGTGACCACCTGTGGATCTCCTGCGGGAGCGTAGCTGCACGAGCAGGGTATGTGACTCAGGCACTTATTACCTGCCCCTTTGTGCATAGGGGCCATAGTGCCTAGTAGTAATCTCAAAAGAGACCGAGTATCCCCTGAGAATCGTGCACTAGATGCCCCGAATCAGGGTCTCTGAGCTGGAGAACACAAGCAACCTTGCGCTGCACCTGAAGTCTTCAGGCCAGAAGCCTAGTGCCTCTAGCACCACCTTCATAACAGGCAAGTCTGAGGTAGGTTAAAGGCTGTTGTGAGCTAGTGTCCATTACATAGAAACATAGACTTTGACGGCAGATAAGGCCCATCTAGTCTGCCCATTTCCCTACCTACTGGATAGGCTGCAGATCCCAGTTAACCAACAGCCTATTTCTTCCTACCCCCCACAAGAATTGCCTTATGTCTGTTCAATGCATTCTTGAATTCTCCCAGTTTTAGACCCCACAACCTCCTCAGGAAGGCTGTTCCATGCATCCACTACCCTCTCTGTGAAATAATACTTCCTCACATTGCCCCTGAACCACCCTCCTTCTATCTTTAAATTGTGTCCCCTTGTTCTTGCCGTCTCTTTTCTGAAAGATGCTACCCTCTTGGACCTTGTTGATTCCACTGAGGTACTTAAAAGTTTCTATCATGCCCCCCTTCTTTCCTCAAGGGTATACATATTAAGCTCCTTTAGTCTCTCCTCATACGGCTTCTCTTGCAGACCCTGCACCATTTTAGTCGCCCTCCTCTGGACTGCCTATCCTGTCTATGTCCTTGCGGAGATAGGGTCTCCAGAACTGGACATAGTACTCCAGATGGGGTCTCACCAACTGTCTGTACAGAGGGATAACAACTTCCTGTTTTCTGCTGCTGATGCCTCTCCTATGCATCCCAGTATACCCCCAGCCCTCCCTACTGCCTTGTCACATTGCTTGCCAACCTTAAGGTCATCTGATATGATTACCCCAGGTTCCTTTCCTTTTGTTGTTGTTACTACCCCCCATTGTGTATTCTTCCCCTGGGTTCTTGTTTCCCAGGTGCACTATTTGCACTGAATCCTAGCTGCCATACTTCTGACCATTCCTCCAACCTTGCCAAGTCCCTTCTCATCCTTTCCACGCCTCCTTGTGTATCAACCCTGTTGCAGATCTTTGTGTCATCTGCAAAGAGGCATACTTTCCCTTCCAGTCCCTCTGCAATGTCACTTATGAAGACATTAAAAAGGACTGGACCCAATACTGAACCCTGCGGTACCCCACTAGTAACCCCTCTTCAGAGTGAACTCCATTTACAATTACCTTCTGTGTCCTGTTGTCCAGCCAATGTTTTACACAGGCTACCACCCTGGGACCCACTCCCAGGCTGGTTAATCTATTAATCATTTGTGTGGGACTGTGTCAAATGCCTTGCTAAAGTCTAGGTAGGCCACGTCCACAGCCCCTCCCTGGTCTACTACTTTGGTCACCCAGTCAAAGAAATCTATTAGATTCGTCTGACATGACCTTCCTGCTGTGAACCCATGCTGCCTTGGGTCCTGTGCCCCACTGGCCTCTAGGTACTCAACTATTCTTTCCTTCAGAAGTGACTCCATCACTTTCCTACCACAGAGGTCAGACTGACAGGTCTGTAGTTTCCTGCCTCTGTCTTGGTCCCACTTTGTGAGGGAATCACATCCGCCTTCCTCCAGTCCTCGGTACCACACCATCCTCCATGATTTATTAAAAGAGTTGCCAGTGGTTTCACTAATTCCCCTTAATTCTTTTAGAATTCTGGGGTGAATTCTATCAGGCCCATTGCTTTGTCCACCTTCGTTTTAGGAGTTCTTGCAGAACCCTTTCTTCTGTGAAAGGACTGGATTGACCCCCATCAAGAGTGCTTCTGTTAATTGGATTAGGCACTTCCTCCTCTTTTGTGAATACTGAGCAGAAATATTCATTCAGTATCCCTCTGCCCACCCACTGTTCATTCTATTCAGCCTCACTATCCCTCCCTTTGTCTTTCTATGCTCGCTAATGTACCTATAAAAGGTTCTATGCCTTTGCTATTCTGACTTCCCTCCCAGCTTCCTTCTGCTTCTGCCTTAACTGGTACAGCTCTCTGTCCTGCTCTTTCTGTGTTTCCTTATATTTCCAGAATGCTATCTTTTTCTTCCTGACTTTCACAGCCACTTCTTTTGAGAACCATAGTGGCTTTTTCTTTCGTTTTGATTTATTTGCTTCACACAAAGGCTTGTTGTCTCTGTGATGGCAGTTTTGATGATTCCCCATTGTTGCTCCACACCTCCTTCTAGCCTGTTTGCTAGTGCTTTTCTGAGGCACTCTCCCATCTTGCCAAAGTCAGCCCTCCTGAAGTCCAGTACCCTCACTTTTGTATGGCTTGACTCTGTATTTTAGCCTTAATGGAGTCGATACGGGCGGCTATCACCTTGTCCCCTTGGATGCAGAGCTTTTGCAAAGAATGTAATTCCTTTGACAGTTGCTTAAAACTTTGGTTCTGCAAACACTTTTTGGGGGGCAAGCAAAAGCAACAAAATTGCTTTGGAGGACAGCTTTCAAAGTGTCCCACAAGATGGGCCAGGAGACATCAGGGCAGGAGTTGTCCTCAAGGATTTGTCCAATGCAAATGGAGATCATGATCCAAAAAGTCTCATCTTTAAGAAGGGAGGTGTTGACTCTCCAGAATGTTGACTGATGTGGTTTACCCAAGTCCAGCTTCAACCAAACTGGATTATGGTTATGGTCCAAGAGCAGTGTCGGACCATATGTTAAATCTTGGACAGTAGCAAAGTGCTCACACATACTAAAAAAAAATAATCTAGCAGGAATAGCTCCCATAGCGGGGTGAGAGGAAGGAATAGGCCTGGCCACTTGGAAAAAAATGCCACCAGACGTCCACTAAGCTCATCTTGGCGAGCTGGGTTCACAAATATTTTGGGCAGGAGAAGCTCTATAGCAGACTGGATGGGAGGAATCAAGTTTGGGGGGGCATAATGATATTAAAATTGCCACCCAGGAGAAATTCGCCATGTAGTAAATCAAGGACTTTACCTAGGAATAATTTAAATAGCAGCGTATCTGAGTTAGGGTGGGATATACATTAGCTAGAGTCACATCTGTATTATAAAGGTGGCCTGTCTGGATGACATACTGACCTGATGGATCACAATATTCCTGTAACAAGGTAAATGGAGTCATAGAGGAGAGGAGGATAACCACACCTCGTCTCTTCTCCTGGGAGTATGAGGATGCATGAACATGATATCAGCCTTCTAAGGAGAGCTTCCGATGTTCTGTAGGGGTTAAATGGGCTTACTGCAGATAAGTTACATCTGCAGGATGCTGCCAGTTATATTGGAAAAAATTTGTTACGCTGTTCAAGCCACTGATGTTTTGTGAAACAATTACGACTGAGAATGCCATCATATCAAAAGTGTTTTGAGAGTATAAAAAAAGTGATAGTTTTGTGTTGTCTGTACACTGGGGCTGTAGACCCAATGTGGGGAGCTATGCCGGCGGCACATCAACCCAGACACCCATCCTGAGGGATCAAAAGTAGTGGAACGTTGGAGAGGATGAAAGCGCCCCATGGGGACTCCCCTATCAGGCCCATTGGCTGTGATGCCTATTTGCTGAAAAATAAAATGGAAGTGAAGCAATGTGTCTCATTCCTGACTCCAAGTTTTACCTATACAGGAAGGGGGATGGGAATTAACTGGGCCATCCCTGGAAAAAAGAACAGACACTATGTGAAATACCTGATAAGGAAATATGGCTACCAACTGGGCAGCCACATGGGAAACATATGCAGCAACTTGTGCCATAAACAATGTTAACACATTATAATAAATACTGTGAACATTATAAATAACCTGAGAGATCCTAAGCTGGGCATGGAGACCCAGCACTGGGGCTCCACTTCCCATAGGAGCAAAACAGGGTCCTAGCTTATTGGCGATCCTATGAACTGTGCATCGTAGGACTTCCAAAGGAGGCACAGAGAAATCCATGCCCTTTATGCTCTACAGAGACATCTATAGACTGTACCCTGTCTCCAGAGCAGGAGGTAGTTCAAGGATTACTGGTCACCCAGGCCTCTGAGGGAGTGACTCCATCCCCAACACATAGGAAAATAACTAGGGCATGAATGAAAACCATAAGGAGGGGAAGGGAATTTACCATCACAGCAGGTAATGGTCCGCGTTGATCCTGATCCCAATCCCTACTCTGTAGAAGAACCAGAAGGCATAACAGGTGAGCCCTGATAGTCTTGGGTGCTTTATTGTACATCTACGTTAAATGCCGCTTGTGGAAAAAGATGAGGGGAGAGTAACAATGACAAACACTGTAAGTAACAGTAGTAGTATGCTATTAAGGGCACCAGGAAGTACTACTCCCCTCATGAATCAGCATCAGTAGGAACATCCCAGCAAATGTAGAGTGATATTCCAGAATACCATGTCCCAGTTCAGGTACAGTTCAGTTCTGCTACAATGTTAGACTGCAAATGTCCCTGGTATTACGGAATGTGTGCAGCAATGGAGCCTGAGTAAAAAAGGGCACACCACGAGTTCACTGGCGAAGGACAGGAAGGTCCGAAATCAAGGTTTATACAGAGTCAAAAAGATTTCAACTGTCTGGCAATGGGTCCTCTGAAATTCCCATATTAAGATCCCAAGTGCCAGGGGGGTATGCTGAGCCAAAGCTCCATGGTGAGAGGTGAAATCCCTGGTGCCACAGTACTATGTTGGTGTCCTGTATCTAGAGCTGCGACATAGGCTGGGGGTAGGGTGAGCCATGCAAGGGAGTGTTCTAGGAAAATACTAAATAAGCAGCTCTTGGGCTGATAGTGAAGTGTGGTACTTATGTCACCGCTGCTTGCTGATTAGGGGCCGATAGTCTCTGCCCATAGAGTCACAATTCAAGTAGGAGTGTCAGTCTGGTAAACTGAGAAGCAAACCTGGAGGAGTGAACCAAGCAGCACTGGGGGGGGGGGTGCAAGGACCCCAGAGGAGTTGTCAAGATATTAGTGTGGTGAGGCGGGTGCGAGTACAGGCCGGACAAGACCAAATCCATCCCAAACCCTACAAAGGGCTTTTCTGTTCCCTGATTATATTGTGGGTCAGACGCAGCCAAAGTGGAAGTAACTGAGGAGGGACTGGAGAGAGTTGCCTGCCTGGAAAGCTGTTGCCTCTTTGGGTCCTCTACCCCCAAATTTCTGCTAATCAGCAAAGCTACATTGAGAGTTGGATATCCAGGGAGAATTAGAAAAAGTGCTGTAGATAAGGGAAGCTTGGGCCCACCGACACTGCTCCCACCGTATGGATCCTCAACCCCCCCCCCCACATACCTCCATCCACAGAAGTTAAACAAGAGGATCTTTAAAGTAGGGTCAGTTCAGGTCATAGCAGCGTCTCGTCTGAAGGCAGTTAGTTGGTGTGCTGAGACCGACTGCCAGTGAGGAGGTTGGGAGGATGATGTTGCATGCTTTTGACCATGAATTGGGATTTTGATTCCTCTGAACTGCAGATCAGTGCGGGCTTCAGTGGCAAAGAAATATTCTTTTTGCCCTTCAGAAAACTGCATAATGAGGCAGGCAGAGGAGGGATTTCAAAATGTCATTTGTTTCTGTCAGAGTGCTTGTAGTAATGGTAGGTACTCGCGGCAGTGAGGCATGATGAATGGGGCACAGCCATTGCCTAAATAAATGTGTCTGCCCGTAGTATACATCCTTTTTTTCCCATGCCAACTGCAAAACGTTGTCGTTTGCTGTGTAATTAAGAAATCGGATGATGCTCAGTCTTGGCCAAGCTTCAGGCAAGGCTGGCTTAGGGTCCAAGGCCCGATGTGTTCTTTCTGTATCCAGAGTGAAGCTGGGTTTAAGTTCCCGTGCTGTGCGAAGGAAGGAGTCTAGGAACTTGGCTAAATCAGAAACCTCTGAGTTTTCTGACAGTCCATACAGATGAGTGTTCTTGTGCCATGCTGTATTTTCAGAGTCCTTTTGGTGGGCCATGACTAAGGCTTGAGTTTCCTGGATGTCCTTGATGGCTGTTTCTACGTCATCTACCCTGTTCACTGTGGTGGTAACTTGCCGTTCAAGGCCATCTGCTCGTTGTTCCAGAGAGGCCACATTGTGGTGGATCTCTTGCATGACCTTTTTTATATCTGCTCAAAATGCTATCAGTTCTTTATATATATTATTTCGAGTTTTATTTGCTTTTTCGTGGTCCATTTTGCTTTTGGCTTAACAGATCCCAGTGCAGCCTGGGCAAGCTCTGAAGCCTGAGACTGTTCAAATGCTGAGACCTTTGTGTGGGATCCATCTCCATCATCCTGCATAGTTATGGACTGCAGCTTATTCTCGCCATGTTGGTTATTCCCGCTCACTGAGACAAATGAAGTGAATCTGGCTGTAAATTTCAGATTTTAACAGGGAACTTTTGAGAGGTGAGTGGGAGCTGGTGGATCAAGCAGCCATTCTGTCAGTGACATTACCGGAAGTCCACAAACTGTCCTTATATGCTGATGGCTCCATTTTTTTTTCCTGCAACTCACAGACTTTGGTGCCAACCTTGATAGACATCTTAGAATGGTTTGGAAGTCTGTCAGGTTATAAAATTAATTACACAAAATCAGAGGTGGTATGGATTAGTGGGACTTGCACACCACAAATCAGACAAATTATCCCCTTTGCTTGGCTAAGAAATAACTAGTTATGTTATCTGGAGACAGTGCTAGATGGGGCAAAAAGGGAGAAAGCTGCAGCTTGCCCAGAAATGACCCGCTTTCCACATGACAGTGGGTCCACAGCAGTGCACCTATCTAACAACAGCCCAAAGATGGAAACAAAAACAACAGAAAAGTATTTTCACTTTTTTTTTACACCAGTGGGTCTAATTTGACCCATTTTTTAAACCCCCCCTAGCACTGTCCCAGACTGGGCATTCACGTTACCTTGACAAAAGACAAGTTATTTCTGATTAATTACAAGCCCCTTCCCAATGCTATTTAGAGTGATACAGCAAGGTGGGCCATTATTCCTGTATCACTAATAGACAAAGGGGACACAGTAACAATAAACATTCTGCCCCGCCTGCTCTTTCTATTTCAAATGCTACCTATTCCAGAACAGTTTGGGAAAGCCCTTGTTAAGGATCTGCAAAGATTCATCTGGGGAGGGAAAATCGAAATTTAAATACCTGTAAATTTTCTTTCTCCGACAGCTGGTCTCCGGGCTTCCTTACTCCGGGGCTGTACCTCCTGATGCTGATCCACAGGAAGGAATCAGACCTCTGCAGCAGGGGACATCTAGCCCTCCACTTCCTGTTCTCCTCAGTTCTTCCTAAAGCAGTCCAATGTGGTAGTACTACAAGAACCTGGGAACAATAAACAAGAATGTTAAGGCATGAGGCCAGCCAAGTGTATACATTCTGGGAGGGAATCTGAAGCCCGGAGACCAGCCGTTGGAGAAAGAAAATTTACAGGTATTTCAATTTCTCTCTCTCTCTCTCTCTAAGCTGGTCTCCGGGCTTCCTTACTCCTGGGATATACAAAAGCAGTACGTCCCCAGATGTCCCGGGTGGGAAGAATGTCAAGAGCCCCTAAGGGTTCACCTCCGCTTGAAACACTCTACGGCCAAAGGATGCCTCTGCCGAGGACATCATCCCCAGTGAGAACTTTTTTTTTTTTGCTAGAGTGTGTGAATGGATGATCAAAAGGCCACTCAGTGTGAGTGTGGTGTCGATGCTTCTCTGAATTATGCCCATGAAGGGGGCCATGGACTCTCACTGGGCCAGGCAAGTTACTCTGGCCTGATCATATGCCGTAGAAGTGAAGGATAGAATCTGATTGGCTATAGAGCCTATTGAATCCTTGCTGCCCCAAATGTTTTCCCCTTTAGCCGGCACGAACACAGTTGAAGTTTTGCAAATAGCTTCCTCTCTCTTAATGCCCATTTTTCTCCCTCTTCCCAGGTCTAGTGTATGACATTTTCCATCCTTGTTGCTTTTAGAGAGTGGGCAGAAGGAAGGAAGAATGAACTCTTGATTGTAATAGAGGGGAGACATAACTTTGGTAAACAAAAATTGGAACTGTTCTAGCCTAATGAACGAGTGTACAGCTCTTGAGCCAGCAATGCTTTTAGTCTGCTGAAACTCCTAGCGGGAGTAATAGCTTTGAGAAAAAAGGGCGACCTTTATTTTGAGATGCATGAGGGATGGCATGAGAGGCTCTAAAGGGGGCCTGGTCACGGCCTTGAGAACCATATTAAGACTACAAGGTCTGTACAACGTACAGCTTTGGTGGATTGAAGATGTTTTAATACTGCTGCCTGAAAAAGTACCAGACATGGGGATATAAGCCCAACAATTCCCCAGGGTCCGTCAAGAGTGCCCCCAATGCAGAAACTCTAATTTGTAAGGTGGCTGGTTGCAGTCCTTTGTCCATCTGACTTAAAGGAACTGCAGTAGTACAGGCGATTACATTGTGTCTTTCTGTATGTGTCTGGAATGAAGCCAGAATCAAAATTTCCTCTGGATTCTATAATGCACTTTGGAGGAAGAAAAGACACACGAGTTCCCCATCATGTCAATAACAGGAGCTGTACTGCACAGCTCCTCGAAAGTTTTTCCACTCACTTTCCCAGTCTTGAGAGCGAGACCATTTGTATAAAAACGGGGTGCAGAACTGGACCTTGATGGAGAATTCCCATGGCTGAACCTGAATGCTCGAGGTGGTCGCCCTGACTAACGAATGAAAAACAACTAAGTGCGGAAAAACCATAAGGGACAGACTAGAATCATGACTGTCCTGTCCAATGCCACTTTGTGGAGAACTCTTGATAGAGGCAGTATTGAAGGAAAGCATACAGGAGACCGAACAGATCCCAGTTTATGGGGAAAAGGTGTCCTTAGCCACCGCTGGTTCATCCTTGGCTAGGGAACAGAATTGCTTTACCTTGGCGTTCTGCCAGGAAGGCATACAGGAGACCGGACAGATCCCAGTTTATGGGGACAAGGTGTCCTGAGCCACCGCTGGTTCACCTTGGCCAGGGAATGGAATTGCTTTACCTTGGAGTTCTGCCCGCGGGCGAAAAGATCTGTTTGAGCATTGCCCCACTATTGTCTGAATGTGGGAGGCACTGTCCTTCAGCTGCGATCCCTTGGTCGACCCACTTTGCGACTGAGTCGTTCTGCTATGACATTTTCCTGTCCCGATACAAACATCGCTCAGTGGTGCTCTCCTTCCATGGCCACATATCAGCCCTTGCCACAGCTGCAAATATCCGACTAGGCATATTACACCGGCACAAAATTGTCCCCCGAGGCCCTTGACTCGCAGTCACCTCATCCATCCTGTCACTGGTGGACTATGGGCTGCCTGTATCAGGCGCTGCTGATCAGACCGCTCTCAACAAAGTTCGCATTATACTCAAACAAAGCCTGTAGGCTAACTTCAAAGCTGTGTTAACGACACTTGTCAGTTATATGCGAAAAGCCGCATTGCTTGACCTGTATGATCACCTTAAATATCAGACCTGTATCATAACTAAAAAAATCCTTCTTGGGCTATCCCCTCCAGGTCTGATGGCCACCACCCAACGTGCAAACTCTCAAGTGCATACCCGTACCTCTGGCAAAACCACCCTATCCATCCCTAGGGCTAGGACCGCGCTCGGTCAAATAGCCTACTGCTACAGAGCACCATCCCGGTTCAACACATTGCCCCCATCCATCTCTGATGCCCCTTCTATATCCTGCTTCAAAACCTCCCTACGAAATCACCTAATTAGTATTCGTAGCTGTAATTGCTACTAGTTTTAGCCTGGCGCTAACAATATGACAAAGCCAAATGTAAGCTGCTTATGACTATTGAAGTTAGAGTGCCTCATGATATTATTGTTTGCCTCCCTCTGTTGTATCAACTTGTTGTACTACCCATTGTTTTGTACTCGTTACTGTTTACATGTTGTTCTACTGTGATCTGCCTTTATGTGACAAGGTACCTTTGTAAATGAGCCTCTGGCTCAAAGGTTTTCAAACTGCTGTTCAAATAAATAAATAAATAAATAAGGAATTCCTTTAGGATCTTTGAGCTTCTTGTTTCACCCTGATGGTCGGTGTATGTCAGCGTTGCCCGATTATCAGTTGGAATCAGGCTAGCCGGTTTGAGGAATTGCTGTTCAGCGTGTCTCTGGGCATGGCCTACTGTTACTCCCTCAGAAATGCTTATACTGTACCTTACGTTCAACAGCGATCCCCTGCCCGGTGCCAACAGCTGATGCAGGTGAGTCCTTCCCAGCTCCTGAGGCGTGCATTGGTCACGATTCCGACTTAGTGCAAATGGCCTAACTTGTGGCCCTTCATGACCTCTGGGACCGTCCCTGGAGGAAGGGATTAATACGTCTTAATGAGCTGTGTGAAAAAATAAGCAGGTAGCTGAGGAGCTTGCAAAACTCCTTGATGAGCCATTACAGATCCCAAAATCTAGGTTTCGGGGGGAGAAACCTTGTGTCATGATGCGAGTCCCCCAGGAAGATCAAGGTCTGGTTTGGAATTAGGGAGCTCTTTCTCTAGCTGATGGGAAAACCATGTGCCATGGTTGACCTGACTACCTCTGCCACTGCCTGTAATGCCTGGTTGAGCTGTGAGAAGACTGCAATGGTAGAGTTTGAATTGGAAGTACTGCTCTCCCAATCTGAATCTGGGATAGTGCGTGCGCCATTCTTGCATGGGAATATGCAAATAGGCATCTTGCAGATTTATGGGTGCCAGAAAATCCCCTTTTTGTGACTCCCTGATTACTCGTGACAAGATTTCCACCTTGAAGGGTCTGCTGCGAACAAAACTGCCAAGGCAGACTTAGTTTGTCCTCCAAGTATGCATGGGCTTGAATACTCTGACTGGATCCCTACGTCCCGGGTCTGTACGTGCTCCTGAATTGTGGTAGTTAAGTTTTCAGCTCTTCTCTGAAATCTTTTATCACCTCCTTTAAAGACTATCCATATGGGAGCTCTCCTTTGTTGGGGGGCATTCTCCAAGTGAGCTTTGGCGACCTGTCCGCCTGCCATGCCTGCAGCCTTAAATATGTTGAGGTGAGGTGAGTTAAAGCATGGACCTTGGTGCGCAACTGGCAGCCTCCTTTGAGATATCTGCTGAAAATGCCAAGAATAGTCCCGCTCTGAGGCTGTTGCGGGGTGGGCTTATCTACATCTGGCTCATCAGCACACTGGAATGCCAGGATAGTGGCCCAGGGTATTGCAGCTCCTGCGGTAAAAACAGGTTGGCTGGGCTTGCTTATATGTGGCTCATCAGCACGCTGGAATGCCACGTCAGTGGTGTTGAGAACAAATTGTTCGCAGCTGCTTCAAAGGAAGAGTGGAGGACTAAAAGCATCTCTTTGAGGGAGGGCCTCTCCATTCCGTTCAATGACCATCTCAGAGGGTAGCCTTTATGGTAGCAAGTAGCTGCCAGGCCATAATTTATTATTCTCTGGAATGCCAGGTCAGGTCCCCCTGGCAGTGCGGCTCATGTTGAGAACCGGTTGTCTGCGGTTGCTTTAAGGGAGGTTGTGGAGGATTGAAAGCGTCTCTTCGAGGGATGCCTCCACTTTCGTATCCCCTGGGTCCCTCAGAAAAGGCCCCACACCCAGAAGTAAAAATATATATTCTCTCTTTGCTTGGCAGTCGATGCCAGACTGAGTGCTGGTTGGAGGTTTAGGAGTCGACAAGGCTGGTTGGAGGATTAAGTGAAAACTCAAGTGAGACTCCTCACTCACCCATCTAATGAAGTAATCTAGGTCATCCAAGGTTAAGTTTCTGGGTGGAGAGCCGTCTGAGACAGAAACGCCACCCAGTAGCCCTCGTCCTGGGGGGGGACTAACTGACCTCTGGCGGATTTGTGTTACTAGAATGTGCCTTCTTCCTCTCCTATGGTGCCGAGAGGAGAGATGTTCCTCCGGTCTGAAGAGTGGGGGTAGGTGTAGGGGTGGACTTCCCGTGGACCCTACGATCTATGAAGAAGATTGAGGCATAATGGTCAGGACATAATGAGGTGAGGATGAAGGCGCTGTTAGGCTGGCCCATTATGGGTGGGCCAAGCGGTCCTTATCTGCCGTCAAATTCTATGTTTCTATTATGTCGAGGGCTAAGCCTGCTGGGAAACCAAGCTGCCCCTTGGATGAGGAGAAGGGATGATGGGTCTGCACTGCCCTGGTTCCTGTGATAGCTGGGTGGATGTCTCCCTACTTCCTCTGACGCTGTAGCTGTCTCACTTCTGCATAGCGAGCCGGAAAAGGTGACCGGGGACTGCATCTGTGGCACTGTCCGCCTTGTAAGAATTTGTGCTTTACTCCCAACAGCCCTTGCCGATCCTTCGTGCTGGATAGTACGGGGAGTGCAATCACACTGGTTGGTTTCCCACATTGTGCATCCAGGGGCCTGAAGGGTAGGAGACTCAGTAATGGGCTATAAAGTGGATTGCCTGAGCTCTCCTGCTGTCAGAAAAGGACTGTAGTGTGGCCGTTCCTGAACCGGCATGAAGCCCCTGCTACTGTGGAGCACTACCGCAACAATAGTGCCCCCAATGAAGCTCCTCCTGAGCACAGAGAGTTCCCTCTTGGAGCGCACCGCTCCAAGGAGAGTTCCCACTGATTAAGCCCCTGCAAGGTGGAGCACTCCCGCTAATAAAGCCCCTGCTACAGGAGAGCGCTCCCGCTCTAGTAGTGCCAAAAAGCAGTAGCTCGGCTCTCCCATAGCCAAAATGAAGCCCCTACTCCGAAGAAGTGTGACTGCTTCAAAACTGATTCCGTGGGGCTGATGGAGGCTCCTCCTGAATCGAAAAGAAACTCCTGCCCGGGAGGCTCCTCCTGAAACAAAATGAAACTCCTGCCCATATTTAGGGGCTGCAGCACAGTTCATCCCGAGCTGAAATGATGGTCTTGCTGCCGCGAGGCTAGAAGCCGCTTCCTAGATTGAATATGGGGCGTGATCGCTCCTAGCGGCTTCCCTCCTGTGCGGCGAAGAGCCTGCCAGGAATGTTGTGTCGGCGGCCTGAGCAGCAGGGCCGCCTGTGAGAAAACTAGAGCGTGGCTCTTGGGTCTCCACGGGGAAAATAAAGTGCGGCTCTCCTAAGCCGAAAATGAAGTTGTAGTGCGAGGAGCCCTGATGCCTGCGACCTGCCAGATGTGGGTGCTGGCAGCGGGAATCTGAAGCAGAAAAGGAGCCAGGTTGTCCATCGTGCCGGGTTGGGGCTGTGAGAGGGAAAAGTAGAAATCCTGCCAAGTGAATCCTGCTCCGAAGGAGCCAGACTGTCCAGCATGCAAGGATGGGGCTGGGCTGACCTTTAGATCCCATAGAGAAGTAGTGATCCTTACAAGTGAATCCTGTTCCTCCCAAGTAATGACCATTGGGGGGGGTGCGTGCCTCCAAGCGCGGGAAAGAGAGGAGAGAAGGGGTCCAGTCTGTACAGCATGCATGGCTGAGACTGGGGACCCTCCAAAATCTGTGAGGCAACGCTGCTGCAGTCTCCCCTTGCCAATCCTCTTTTTAATCAAAAAATGAACTGCACTTACCGTTTGGTGTCTTCAGCTCTGCCACAAAAGTGGCAGAGCCCCTGCAGAGAACCTGCTCATGGCAGGCAGGAAGTAAACTGAGGAGAACAGGAAGTGGAGGGCTGGATATCCCCTGCTGCAGAGGTCTGATTCCTGCTTGTGGATCAGCATCAGGCGGTACAGCCCAGGAGTAAGGAAGCCCGGAAACCAGCTTAGGAGAGAGGAAGACCCAGGGTCCAGCACTAAACTAGGACAGCTCCTAGAGAACAGAGGGTAGCAATGCCAAATCTCCTGAGATATTATCTGGCAGCCCAAGCAGTGAGTCTCCGTTCATGAGTAAAAAGACAGAAAGTATCCCAGTGGATCTCAATGTAAATGGGAAGTGAACTCCCAGTGCCAATATGGGCCCTACCCTTAGAACCATTCAGTCCAGAGCTAATACACAAAACATCTAATTCATAGGTAAGATACACCAATAGAGTTATCCTAAAAATTAGGTAGGTGACTCAAGATGCAGGGAGACACTGGACCCCTTACACTAATATGTCACCAAATGAACTTTGCCCCAACAAATGGGGATGCGGGGTTTAAGAAATAGGCAAAGAAAATCTAACCGGTTTGTTACAGATGGTCACAGTAGGTAAACTGGTTCTGTTTGATACCCTGGCTCAACAATATTGTTTAGATGCCAGAGATGAATTCAGATACAGGCAGGTCCACCACTTTTTTTTTTTTTTACAGGACAGGGTCACCAGAGACAAGAATGCAGAATTTTCTTTACAGGGTAGAGGCACTTACAGATACATTTATGGTATATATCCGAGATGTACAAAACAATTGCAAAAATGGATGACCAACCACCTGAACTTATGCAGCAGAAATGGGAACAAGAATGTGGGGTTCAAATTCCTGTTAAAAAATGGCTGCAGCTGCCGGCCTGGTGGCGCTGAGGGCTGAGGTGCTGGATACCTTACCTCGCGCCATGCTGGTGACCCATGTTCAGGAACAAGTACGGGTTGCTGGGGGTCAGCAGGGAAGGAGAAGGATCCAGTGTCTGAGGGACTGCTCTCCTTCTCCGGGGAGGGGGTTGCCAGTATTTGGCACAGCACTGGTTCCTGGTGGTGGCTGGAGGGCAGGGTGCCAATACTGTAGATAAGGGGGTGATGCCTGCAGTAGCGCGTCCTCCGTTGGCATCCTGCATGCCTCCTCTCAGCAATGGGGAGAAAATCAGGGAAAAAAGGCCCTGGTTCTGCGGATTGATGGCCGTTCGTCGATTGCGCACCTCTGAGAACAGCGCAGCAACACTGGATCTGTCCTGGCAGGGAGGATGAGGGGTTCCCTGCCACTCTGCCATGGGGGGTAAGCCGTGGGGGTAAGTGGCGATAGTCTGTAATGTGGAGGTGCGGGGACAAACGGCGGCCAGAAACGAGGATGCCTGAAAAAAGAATTAGCCAACCAGGGGCTTGAAAAGAAACTATACTAACAAAAAAAACAAACAAACAAACAAAAAAACAACAAATGGCTACAGTAGCCGGCCCGCCACCACAGCAGCAGCGTTACCACTTGCACTGCTGACGACGGGGTTCGAGTACAAGCCAAGACCATTGGAGGGCTGGCAAGGGGATGGAGGTCTGAGCAATCCAGTAGATGCTCTCCTCCTCTGGGGAGGAGGGAATCGCTGATCCACTGCTCCACCGCCACGTGGGTGGCCACAGGTGGCAGTGCAGGGGACAGTGCTAGTAAGAGGATGTTGCAGTGAGCGTCGGGTCAGGTGGGTGCTTTGGCATGCCAGCACCCAATGACATGGCAAGCTCCTGAGGAGGTTAGGGCTAACAGGAAAAAAACAATGGAGCTGGAATGGCAGATGAAGTCTTTGCTCCCCCCACCATGCCCAGTGCCAGACCATCTCCAACACCTTCCAAGGGATCCTCCAGGTTGTCACCTCCACTGCAGGTGGCCAGAAAGACAGTGGGAAAGAAATACCAAAGTGGCTGAAGGCATACCTGGCCTTGGCGGGGGGCAAGCCAGGGAGGCAGCACAACAGTGTGACAGGGGTGGATCCTGGGGGACCTGGAAAGGTAAGTGGAGCAGTCTTGGTGAGTGGGCAGCAGGCTTGGCTGAGGTGGAAAGAAGTCCCTACCAGCACCCAGGAAGAAAAACACACGTGAAAAAGAAAATGGCTACAAAAATTGTAGAGAGGGTGGAGGTGACCTCATCCCCATTGTGGAGGGAGTTGGCCTGGAAGACTCTGATCAGGTTCTTCCACACTCCCGTAGTGACAAAATACTTCAGCAGCACGAGATGGGAGGTGTGCTGGAGAAACTGTGGTGGTCGGGGCATGCATACACACATTTTCTGGGAATGTCCAGCAATCTCTAGGTACTGGGCACAAGCTCATCAGGCAATTAAATCCTGGATCAATGAAACAGCGATGGATACTGAGACCACGTAAGATAAACTGGTACCTTCTTTGTTCTGCTAAAAAGCAAAATCTATCATGTTATAATGCCCAAGCAGACTCTGGGACAGATATGGGGGGCTTAAGAGACACTCCCCCCTCTCTGGAGGGGTAATAAAGGGAAACAGACTGGGCCAAAAAACTGCCCACCCTCCTCTCATGGCATGAGCAGTTAACTAGACATTTGGACATGGTGTAATAACCTATGCCACCCGCAGCACTGTTTTCTGGTTGCAGAAGCAATGTTTAGCTCCTTTGTTGCACATGCTTGTTTTCTTTATTATATGTGAGGTTACAAATCTGACCAAGTAGCAGCTCAACGTACATGTAGTCTATTGTACTACAACTTTTGAATAAGACTGTATTCTAAAAAAGAGTAACTCTCCATGCACAGCCATCCTTAACAGTAGCATAGTACGAACTATGCAGCTGCATGGGGACCCCAGAGCAGAGAAGCCCCAAAGAAGTTTCAGATGCCCAGTCAACCTCACTTGTTCTGGGTTTCTGTGCCACTCCAGTGTACCCCATTCATTATTTTAGCACAGTGCACCACGGCTCTATATTTTTTTAACACCACCACTCTGTATTTTCATTCATTACTAACTGTTTTTTATAAAATTCTCCAAAGTTGTCTTTTGCTGCTATCCTTTATTGCACTAATACCCTTGCTTTAATACCAGCACACTATATTTTACTTACAATCCTCTTATGCACGTGTACAGTGCATATAGGAGGTCCAAAAAAAAATGCACTTTTTGACCTGATCACCACTACCCTATATTTTCAGACAGTGAGAAACTGCACTCTTATCGAGTTTCTACAGACTACTATTAATTTTTAGTGTAATCTTTTCCTTTTGGTCAACTGTTTTTACTTGGATGGCCTTGTGCCACATTTACTTTGATTGAAAAAAATAGCAAAACAAATATACTGACCTGAAGCATCTCCAGCACAATTCTCATTGTCCTTAGACCGTGACAATTTTGTTTTAGTAGCCATGTTGATTGTCTTGTTACAAAGTTGAAAAAGGCAATAATAAAATCAGATTGGAGCTAAGGAAAAAAAAAAAGGTCCAACAGTATTCCATGACCTTTGAACTGTGGCACAACAGCTTTTTGGTTCTGTTAGAAATGAGGGTACATAACCCACAACTGTAAGCAGGCAAAGGGGAACCCTGCAAATGCACCTTATAGTCGTGGCCTCTAAACCTCCCCATGCCTGATACAGAGCAAAGTAATAACCATGACTATAAACACAGATCTTCAGTACATAAGAAAAATAATATGTTTATTAATGACCAGTAAATAGAAGGAAAACAGTGGATTAGAGTCTTGAGGGGTGATATGCACCCCATAGGCAGAATAATTTATACAGTGATCAGTACCCCATGCAAATGACAATTCCATAAGGGTTCAACTCAACAGCCCCAAAAAATGTCTCTTTAAGATGATGGACTCTTTCTTTGGGGGTGAGGATTGTACTGAATACAGAGTCTCACACACCGACCCCTGTACCCCCAAAGTACTAGTGGAACACAGTTCAAATAACATTTAACAAAAGGGGTTAGAACACAACCAAGTGTACTTTACCAAAATGACTCTCACACACCTCCAGTGAGGTGCAGTGCCTGGTGTCCTGTCCAGCATGGGCGATGCTGTGTCTGTAGCCGTGGCACTCTCTCCACCCTATCACTTCTGTCTCCTTGTGCTCCCTGTAGCTTTGCCATCAGTGGTTGTCCAGCTGGTCTACTGCTCTCAGTCTTTTGGTTGAGCCACACTCCCAGTCGTTTAGTTGGTCCACACCTCATAGCCATCTGGTAATTCCTCAAGTGGTCCCTCCTGAACTGTTACGTAGGTCACGGCTTCTGACTACTGGCCCAGGTGGCGTCTGTAGCTGTGTCACTTTTTGGGCTTATACTCGTATGCAAGCTCATCTTACCTACCATTAGCTCCTAGAACTCTCTGTGCCTGACCAGCCCTGGGTATGGGGGGGGGGTGGACTTGACAGGATAGCCCTAGCTTAGGATTGTTCGGGTATGTCACCCCATAGCCCACACCAGACAAATCAAAGGCAGACCCTAGGTAAAGGCACTCAGTTCAGGGCCATTCACATGTACCAGACTTCCCCTACTACACTCCCTGCTGATAACATTAACTGGCTTCTCCTGGAGGAAACGCTCATTGTAAGCCTTGCTGCATCTCCATCTTGGGCAATACTTTTCTGAAGGCGCCTGTCCCAGCGCTTCACCAGGAGCTGCTGACTGCACTCCCATAGCTTGCAGCTGCTGCCGTGGTAATTCAAAGGAAGCCTTCAACTATGCTATTACGACCTGAAGAAAGCTGCCATTCGCCACTCTTACCATGTGCCCCACATCCCTAAAGCTACCAACTTTCCGAGGCCTAAAACTGGGACGGTCCATCCCGACCACCCCCCCCCCATATCACTCTCACGGGCACCACCGTAGACAACACAGTGCACAGTCAATTACATTTTGCTGCTTGCTCTGGCCATACAGCCCCACAGTAACACCAGTAGCAAACATTAAAATTAATACATCATTCTGCTGCAGCAAGTTCCAAGTCATGATGTACAGTGCTTGTTTGCACTACTACCCAGTCTAATCTAACAGGAAGGAACGTGCTTTACTGTGCTCCCACTGACATGCTTGCAGTGCAACACAGGCATGCAGGTTGAAGTTGCAATCTGCTGTCCAGCCAGAGCAACGCCACAGTGGTGCTGAAATAACTGTCACTCAAGGATTAGCAATCAACCAAAAAAAGGGACAAAACTAGGACAAGTAAGCAAAAAAAGGGACAAAAGTAACATTTTGCAAAACTTGTGGGGACACTGAGACATGCTGCCTAAAATAGGGACTGTCCTGGGAAAATAGGGACTGTTGGTAGCTTTACCCATCCCGCTTCACCTACTGGTAAGCCTGATGTCCTTCCAGCGCAAGTTGCAACAACAGAAAAGAGAACAAGTGAGGCTAGAACTTTTTAAAGCTGCCCACACCCCACTATAACTTGGGACTCAGTTGGTCACTTAGCACAGAGCCAAACTGCTAGAGGACCCTGACAGCCCACAAAGAGCTATGATGGGGCCTCCCACAGCAGAGATCGGGGGCTGCAGGAATGGTTGGATGCTGCAACCCCCACCCCTCTTACATTATGAAAATATAGTGTACAGTGACCCTTGTTCTGCATAGAAATCGATCGCAGTCAAAATGTTCTTGTACCACAGTTCATGCAACGCACTGATACCACACTGTGGTGCAACATCATCTTGGCTGTTTTTGACAGCATACTAGCCAGCAATTGCTAAAGGAAAAACAGCCACATGACACGCACATCTCAACAGTTCCAAACAATAAATTGTCTGGCACGATGGCTGCGGCGGTTTTTCCTAAAGTGTCTCCTAGAAGAGCGCATAAATTGCAGACAACGGGACACTGTCTCTTAAAAGCATTTTTTTTTTCAGAACAATGGGTCACTATACACTATAAAAATACTGACTGGACAAATATGCCCAACCAGCGCTGCCACCTCTGGGTTCTGATTAGATCTAACGGAATTGGAACCATACATCTCAACTGTTACACATCACGAGGTGTGTCACTCGTTTTACCTCTCAGAAATCCTTTGCCCTCATTAAGAAGGTCATATTCCACATTTCCCACTGAGATTTTAAAGCAGAAATTCATAACACTCCATTATGCCGAGTTATCAGCAAACATTTTGAGCTTTGGTGCACTGACAGCCACAGTGATCTGAGCTTGCAGTGCCATGTTTGAAGATATATATCACACATTTTGCTGAAGAAAGGTATGATCCGAACCCTTCGGGGGCACCACAGGCCGGTTGCCGCCAGCCAGTATTCTCTATGTTGTCTATTGCATTCGGTGTAATGTATTCCGTTATCACGGAAGCATTACGCAGTACCTCCGATGTATGTGTGCACAGCACTAAAATACTATTAAATTTAATGTAATGCACTGTATCCTCTAGTGAACTATATTATGCACGCACCACATTGCACTCTGTTCTCTGCACAGCAAGGCGCTAAACTGTGTGCTCCAGTGAAAGCGGTCCCTCTAGAAACGTCACTTCCTGTACTGACTAGTAAAGGAAGTGTTGCACCGGGGCGGTATTAGGCTGAGGCGGCAGGCTGAGCTGAGAATGTGAGTACAGTTCTTTCTTGTGAGAGTATGTTTTGTTTTAAACAGAAATATTTTGATTTAAACGGCGCCCGAAGTTGTGGTCTGTTATCACCAGACCTCCTGAGAATGGCAAAGTAGAAACAGTTAAAGATAAGTTCTTAATCTTTATTGTAAACGATGACTCTTTCAGTCCAATGAAAAAAGACCCAGCCCATCTGCATATAATTACGTAAACTATACACTAGTGCATACTTTACCCGGTGATTTTTGGTAAGGTTGCCACTCGCCGTTCCAAACAGCGTTTTTCTGTGTTATGACATTATTCAAGTGGTCATACTGCTAATGCAGTCCTCCAGGCTGCAGATTAGTGTTGGATCGTTTTGCCATGTGGCTAAAAAAAGAAATCATATGACAGTTGGCCAAACCAGCATTGTCAGAATCCTAAAGGGTTTTAGGCGTTCAGTTTAAATGCTGAATACACTGCGGATCTGCTGAATATCAGAGTGTGAAACGGATTTTGCTAATGGGTTTTACACTCCCCTTGCTTTTTATGCCCTCCTTGATAAAACAGCAAAGTGTTCCCAGTCTTGTGACTTGAGTTTACGCTACATTTTTTTTACCATCTTGTATTAGTCTATATGAGCCCTGTGAGTAGTGTTGGTCTAGTGGTTAGAGTTGGGAACCAATACAGAGTAGACACAGGTTCAAATCCCCCCATGAGTCACGTATTCACTGTGTGACGTTGAGCATGTCAGTTAACATCTCAGTGTATTAGTTTCACCCAGCTGCAGAAAGGACCAGAAAGGAGGAACCCATTGAAAGTGAGACCTTGCACCTCGGCTGGGCTACCCTGGATAAATTGTAAACAAAAAAAAAATCAGATCTCCACACATTTAAAGGGATGTCAGATATTTATTTATAAAATTACACAGGAGCTGAGTAAATAAAAAAAAATTATAATTTGCTCTTGAAGTGCAAATTGGAGGTAACCCTTTGCCGTAGGTGTGGAGCTGCTCAGAGGACAATTCCTCATGCCCATCTGGTTTCGGTAGGTAGTAGTAGCGTTGTGCACGGGGCTGACTTTTTGGTGTTTGTAGTTGCGTCTTAGGTTATTTGTTTTTGAGTCTCTGATGTTAGTATTTGTGTCTCTGGTATTTGTTGGTACATTCATGTTTATTCAAAATATATATTTTTTAAACTTCTGTCTTGTTTCTGTTGTTAATGATGACACAAGGCCAGGGGTATGAGAAGTACCAGTAAAGTATGTATTCATGTTAAGATCAGTGGTAGTCCGCTGTGTGTTACACCAGTCTCAGCTCAGGTCTAATACTACTTTATGTGGTCTAACACCAATGGTGATACTTGTATTTGTAAAAAGTGCAATACTTATGTGTATTTATCTAGTTTTTTTTAACTGGGAAATGCGAGCTAGACAATACTGCCTGTTTTCAGTCTTGTTCCATGTTTGAGGGGGGATACAGATGCAGTTGAAATTCAATGCAAAGAAGTGCAAGATAATGCATATGGGGCACAAAATCCTTGGAACAATACATCAGTTGGGGGGGTGAGGATATAGCATGCACCAAGCAGGAAAAGGATCTTGGGGTTATCATCTCTGTTGACCTCAAGGTAGGGAACAGTGTGACAAGGCAGCAGGTAAAGCAAATAGGATGCTGGGATGCATAGACAGGGGCATCACTAGCAGGAAAAGGGAGGTCATAATTCCACTATACAAGACACTTGTGAGTCCCCACCTGGAGTACAGTGTGCAGTTCTGGAGACCTTGGCTACGTAAGGACATAGACAGAGTAGAGAAAGTTCAGAGGAGGGCAACAAAGATGGTACATGGATTGCATGACGAGTCCTGTGAGGACAGATTGAAGGAATTTAATATGTACTCCCTGGAGGAGAGGAGGGAGAGAGGGGACATGATAGAGACATACAAGTATCTTACAGGGAGGAACAGAGTGCAGGAATACACTATTTTTAAGTGAAAAAGATGTTCCAGGACTAGAGGGCATGGGTTGAAGTTGGAGGGAGGATGATTCAGCGGAAACGTGAGGAAGAATTTCTTCACAGAATGGGTGGTGTACAAGTGGAACACCCTGCCAGAGGAAGTGGTGGGGGCTGAAACAATCACGGGATTTAAGAATGCATGGGATAGACATAAAGGAATTCTGGAGGTCAGGGCTGAGGGGCAACAGACTTCTAGGAAAACATAAAGTGAACTTACAAGCTCAGATGGGTAGACTGGGTGGGCTATGCGCCCTTATCTGCTGACACTGTCTATGTATCTATGTAACATAACTTAAACTAGATTAAATTAAGCTGTTGGTGGTATTTTAATGAATGGGGAAATTTGGCCAGGAATTCCCCCTACTCTTTTCAAGAACTGACATGGGATCTTTCATATCCAACTGAACAACTGCCAGAAAAGGCAGACAGGATCTGAGTTTAACATCTCACCCGAAGGGCAGCAGTGGCACATCTCAACAGTACAGCACCCCTCTAGTACAGCACTTGGATGCCAGCATTTATGGTACGAGCCCAATTCTGGTGTGGGGCCGGGACCACAAGCTTTTGACCCAGAGGCTGGTCTCGTGCTTTAATGTATAATGTTTATTTATTTAGCTTTTGCTGACTGGGAAAAGAGGACTAGGCAGTGCTGCCTATTTTCAGCCTCATCGGGGTGGGGGTTACAGATGCAGTCCAACTAAAAGTGAACCAGGTTAAACAGTTGGTGGCATTTTTAATGAATGGGGGAAACAAATGTGGCCAGGGAAACGCCCCTACTCTTTACGAAAAGGGCCATGGGATTTCTAACGTCCTCCTGAACACCCACCACAACAGGCAGATAGGACCTTGGTTTAACGTCTCACCTGAAGGACACAACACCCTGACAGTGAGGCCTCTCCTTAGTACCGCACTCGGGTGCCACTATGATATTACGCCAGTCCTGGTGTGGAACAAGAACCCACGAACTTCTGTCCCAGAGGTGCACGTGCTACCAACTAAGCCATACTGACACCCAGTAATCTCATTACTTTGGGTGGTTGAAGGCACTCAGCGTTGCCATGTACCTCCCAGTGCACCCATAGCATGACAGTATCTCATAATATACCATACCCTGTCCTGTATTACTGCTTAATTATCCCCACAGGATGCAAGTATAAAGTGCTGTGCATTGCAGGACCAAGATCCTTGTATTTTACAGGAGAATGGAGCAGGCCTACAAGGAAACGGTCACCATTGACCTGTGTGTTGCTTATAGAGGCACTCATGCAAGTGTTTCCTTTTTTCTGTGCAGTGCAGAAAACACATATTTTTTTTTTTTTACTATTGCAGAACACTAAAGAAGTCATAAAAATAAATAAATAAGCCTTTAGAGTGCCAAAACAGTGAAACCAAGGTGGTGGTCTGATACAAGGAAAAAAAGCACAGAAATGTAACATAGTGAGGTGATCAGAGCTCTCATTCTGAGAGCTGCTCCCATACTGTTTAAAAACAAACAAATAAACTGGAAAATGGGTTTGGGTCTCGTTTTCTGGAAAACCAACAGTATCTTTGGAAGCCCATTACAATGTGGGACTTGTATCCCCATCCTCAATAATCTCCTGCCTTCCAATCCCCCACCCAGTATCTAATGTTTTTTCATTAGATACTGGATGGGGATTGAAGGCAGGAGATTTTTTTTTTGAGTGCTGGTCTCTGCTATGATGTCCAAGGTGGGACAAATTGCTTTGTGGGCTGGTGGCCAGTTGCAAAATCTGGTAAACTAACCACATTTTAAGTGGCTGTCATTTCAGCATTACTCCCATTGTTGAAGGAAAAAAAATCACTTTATGGGAAGGTGGTGATTGGCCATTAGTTTTAAGAATTTAGTAGCTAAACCCTTTTTTTTTTTTTTTTCAAGTACTTGCCCGGCACCTCGACCCTTCGGAGGGGGCCTCATACCCCCTGCGACTCCATCTGCCAGGTCCAGCTACCGGGATTCCTGGTTTCATTATGCTCGTTTTGGCTGGGGGTGTATTCATTTTCCCCCCATTTTCTCCCTATCTCTGAGGGCTACAGCCAAGGACATTCATCCAGAAGAACAGCGTGCTGACACACACCACCGTCAAGTGCCCAACAGCGTCCTCCCTCCCTCCCCCCTGACTCTGTAGAGCCGTGTGCCCCACCGCCCATGCTTACACAGACAGAGGAGCTACAGGTGCATACGCTACCCGGAGAGCATCTGTTGGGATGCTCTATCCTCCCCCCTCCATCTAAGCACCGACGACCTGGGTCCGTTCCTGAACCCAGGTCGCCAGCGCAGCATGAGATGTGGCGTCCAGCGCCTCAACCCTCAGTACCACTGGGCTGGCCTTCAAACCATTTTTTAAAGTGGCCATTGGCCCCCTGGCTACTTGATTTGTCCCACCCTGATGGTGTCAGGTGCCAACACTGTCTTTCCTTTTGTAACAATCACTAGTATCTTCTGACCATGAATGTTATATATTCAGAAAAACACACACCATTCTCAGGGCTTGCATTAGCACTAGTAAAGTGGGATTCAGTTTGACTGTGCTTCAAATGTTGGGAGTTGGAACAGAAAATCTTGGGGTCAGAAATTTCTGGAGCGGCTTTGTACAACTTTATCTGATCTCTTTCTCTGCCAAGGATATCTGTGCAAACCTTTTGATATACAGGTTCAGTGCTGAAACACTGCTTTTATTTTTGTGCTTCAAAATCCTCAAAAATAATCCCACGTGGGAACTTCAGTAGGGGTTAAACGAAGCCCTGATTCTTATTGGGTGCTCAGTCGGCATCTTTATTAACTTACATTTTTCTTCTTTCACCACATCTGTACATTGTATTTACATAACATACTTCAATTTCTTACATGACTTGTTATTGGATGCTGATCCGATCTACCTATCAGCCCTCTGGGTGCAAACCTCTTAAGGCGCCAACACGTCTAGGTGCACACCCAGTTCATGTTCCTTCTTTTTATCCTGGCCCAGTACCCCCGAGCACCTTTTATCTTTGCTCTGCCCCCCCTTCTTTCTTCAACCCTGACCATCCAGTCATTCCAGTCACTTATTGCTGTTGACCTTCTGCAGCCCACTCCATGGCCACCCAACCCTTTTCTCTCTCCATCCTCTGCCTACCTACCGGGCGGGGAGGGAAATCCAATAGCAAAGAAGAAGAAGGGGAACCTGCTCTTTTTCCCTTGTAAACCAACTTGTTTTCATGGGCTTTTCCTTCATCCAGTCCTTTCCTTTCACTCGTCCCCACCCTTTTCTGTGCCAACCTTCCTCCCAGCATTCCTTCTGTCTCTCAACCTCCTCCTCCTCCTCCTCCTCCTCCTCCTCCTTTCCCCTTGCCCCTTCCCCCTCCGCTTCATGGTCAGGTGACCCCTGACAACACAGGTTGCCTTTCAAACAGGCAATCCATTTTTTAAACAATTTGTAAACCTACTTATATTTCAACATATCCATATTTGAAAGTGTAATGAAATGATGTGTTGATAATATATCTGTAAACCTGACTCCAAACTTGAATTTAAAGAGCACCTTTTGTGCTGAATTTCAATAAGCACACCTCACAGCTGCAAAGGAAGCTTACCTGCCTCCGAGTTCGCTGCGGTATAAAAAGCATTTTAATATGGTGCCATTGTCGGGAATGGAGGGATCGTATTTTTGGCTCCGAGGGGCCGAGCAGCAATCCCATCCACTTCCGGGTTTGTAGATATGCCTCCACACTGTTCCCTATTCTGACATCACAGTGTGCTAGTGCAGGGGTATGCCACAGTGCCAGCAAAGGACTGGATTAAATGAAAGCTTGTAGTTTGATAAAAACTATACTGACAGTATTTATTCTTGTGTGTTGATAACATTATTTACATCTATATCTATAACTGTGTGTCGTGTATTTATGTATGAGTGTGTGTGTGTAATACTATATATATATATATATATATTTTTTTTTGTTTGTTTGTTATGTTTGTGGCGCATGCACAAGAAACATGTTATGACAGCTTGCTGGAGAAGCAGGTTGTGGAGGTGCGGTCGTGTTGTGGCCAGTGCTCCCACTGCTTTTGGGGCCTGTCTCTATGGCACCAATAAATGAGCATGCTGTCTACGACAGTAGCTCAAAAGCATACCTCCAACTTGAAACTTTTTCGCCACTGCAATGAGGGAGCTCCCCTCGCTGCAGGGCGGCCTTGCCTGGTGTTACTTAGTGAAGAAGGCGGGGCTGTCGCCACCGCCTCTCAGTAGTCCCACTAAAGCCAACATGGGGTGCCCAACTTTGTTGGCATGCCCCCTTCCCAGTTAATTTAACTACGGGGAGCCCAATCCTGTGGCATAATGTCCCCCATAATTGTCTGATGAGGGGTGCCCAGTCCCGCTACATCATGCCCCCCAAAAAGCAGACCCTTTTCTTTGCCAACAGGGTGCCCAATCCCCGTCAGCTCCAGTCCCCTCCCCAAAACACAAGTGGCACGCCAGAGCCCACCCCAGCGTGTTAAATGTACCTATAAAAAAGAAACCTTCCCAAAGTTTTTTTTTTTTTTAAACCTGTAAACAAGAAAATGGTCTCTCATTGTCTCATGTGCTCTCTCCCCAACCTGCACTCCACCCTCTGTGCAGCTCTACTCCTCCCTACACCCTCTACCCCATACTTACCCTGGAGCCTGGCATGACGATCTTCTCGTGGAGTGGGAATATGTCTGAACTCTTCTAAAGCCGACCATGAACTGAAGAAAGGGGCGAAGCTGTATAATGGCATAAATGGGGGGTTCAACTAAGTGGATATCTCAGCCATTTTGGACTTTTGGCACCAGATTTTCAAAATGGGGTTCTTGGATCCCACCTCATGAACTCAGTCACTAACAGAGTTATCGGGTCCCGAAAGGTGATTTCGCAGTCACTGCGTGGAATCACCTTCTGGGACCGATTAACGAAACGACAGTGTCACTGTTCATGAGGTGGGCTCCCAAAAAGCCTATGTTGCAAATTTGGTGAAAGAATTCCCAAAAATGACTGTTATGAGTGTGAATTGCGCAGTTTCCATGCACGCTCGTAACTTCGAGAACTTTTAATATTTTCACTCCAGATTTTCAACATTGCCATTTTTCCTCACCTTCTTTTAAACAGTACAGGTGTCATTTTTCACAGCTGGCCCGAAATGTGTTTTTGGCACATCTGGTACACAATGGTGCATCACTGTGTGAAGTCAGTGTTTGGGACAGATTAAGAAAATCACAGTGACAGTGTTCCTAAGGAGAGGTCCCAGAAAGCCCAGGTTGCAAATTTGGTGGGGAAAATTCCCCAAAATGACTGCGTTACCAGCGTGAATTGTGCAGTTTCTACGCATGCTCATAACTTCGCCATTTTTTATATTTTTGCTCCAGAGTTTCAACATTGTCATTTTTGCACACTGCCTTATGAACAGTACAGCTGTCATTTTTCAGATCCTGCCCGAAACATGTTTTTGCACCTGTGGCACACAATGGGCGTGGTCGCTGTGCAAAATCAACGTTCGGGACAGATTAAGAAAATCACAGTACCACAGTTCATGAGTGGAGGTCCCAAAATGCCTATGTTGAAAATCTGGTGTAAAAAGCCCCAAAATAATTGCATTACGGGTGTGCGTTGTGCAGTTTCTACGCACACTCGTGACTTCACCAGTTTTGTTATATTTTCACTCCAGATTTTCAACATTGCCATTTCTTTACACCTCCTCATCAACAGTACAGCTGTCATTTTTTCACATCCTGTTTGAAATGTGTTTTCACACCTGTGGCGTCAAATGGTACAGTTGCTGTCCAAAATCACCTTCCGGCTAACGAACTGATAGTGTCACTGTTCATGGGGTCACAAAAAGTACATGTTGAAAACTTGGAGTGAAAATACCAAGAAACGCCCACAGCATTAGAGTTTCCGACCATAACACCCTACCCTGTAGGGATTGACAGGCATCAGGGGTGTGTGTGACTTGGGATTGTCGACAGTAATGCTCACGCCATTCCACCCCCCACCCTACAGCCAGTGACAGGCATCAAGGTGTGCATTGGACTCTTCGGCCCCAAAGTTCACCTCATTCTCCTATACTGCACCCATTTCAGTGTATTTCCTTATGGAATGGGGTGCGTGTAAAGCCCAAACACCCCAAGGCACACCTAAACACTTGTTGGTGTCTGCAGGGTAGGGTGAGGTAAAATGGCGTGAGCGTTATGGATGACGACCCAAAGGCACACCCCAATGCCTGTCCATCTCTGCAGGGTGGGGTTGGCGTCACTTCAGTACTTCACTGCCATTCCTATTCTGCATCTGACTCCTGCACTTCCAGTGCTAATGCCAGCAAGCAAACATTCGGCATTGACAAATGTTTGTTTTTATGTGGATGGAATTTTCCCCGTGGAAGTGGTTAGCAGTTATTTACCTATAATTGCTGGGTCTTGTTCTTTCCCATAGGGAAACCAGGTTGTAATTCTGCCGTTTTAACCAGCTGGTTATAACGATGAACACGCACCCAGTTTCCCTAGCTTGGCGCATGCGCCAGCCGCGATCTTCCTCTCCTCTGCGCCGTCCCTGTTCCTCAGCTGTACAGTTCACCGACGCTAGGAGTCGGCAGTAAGTTCTTTTTTTTTTTTTTTTTAACAAAAATATCACTGGTCATGTTTATTTTGGGTGTCAAATAAAAACCAAAACAAAACAAAAGTAAACACTGCTTTTCTTTAGGAGCCGCTATGGACCGCGCTGAAACCCCAATGATCCGAAGCTCAAGTCCATAGAGATATCCATTTATTTTATATAATTGCTGTGGCGAAAAATGATCCCCAGCAATTATATAAAATAAAAGGCTAAATAAGTGTAAACTCAAGTCTTACATCCTCGGTGGATTCTTCATAAACCCCTTGAGCATTGCTCTCGGGGTTTATGTGGCATCCCACACCTCGCTGGGGGGGGGGGTGTGTGTGTACATTTCTTGTTATAGCCCTGTACTCAGTCATTATTCTCTGTGTATTCCTTTCCTCTGCATACACAATTGTGAGCAAAACTAACAGTAACCATCCAACTGTATTATATAAAAGAAGTGATGGTTAAGTCCCCTGTACTCGGAAATGAACCAGTCGTGGGGGCTAACCAGATAATCAAGCCACTCGTCCTTTAGGCTTGTAGCTTAATGATCTGCTTAGCCATCTCGATGGATTTATTTCCCTGTAGACCACACTTCCCCAAAATGTATTCTACATATATATATAAACATGTGTGTGTGTGTGTGTGTTTTTAATTTATCAATTCGGGTTAAAACCCAAAGTGCACAAAATAAAGAAATGAAAAATTGGGGCTGAAAGTCTCTGGAGCCTTGACAAATCAGTGGTATGGTGTTCTTCAAGGTTTCAGCGACCATGCGTTGCTGGTTTGGCGTTTTTCCTAATATCGGCACTGTATGAAATCATTAATGTGTCATTTACTTTCGTGATGAGGCTATGTCGATATTGGGGTAACTCCAGATCTGTGTCACATGATCATTGAAACCCTTAGGAACCTTACACCCACCGATTTGCCAGGATTTCAGAGACTTCCAACCCTTAATTTTTATTTCCTTAGTTTGTACATTTGGGTTTCAACTCTAATAGATGCATTAACATAGTTTTTAGTTTTTTGCAATTTCCGTAACTTTTGGAAAAAGAGATGTAAAATTCACTTCATAGTGATTTTTACTGTGCCTGATCTGAAGCTTTTTTCATGTGTGGCCCTGGGCAGGGTTTTAAATAAGCTGAAAAAAGTGATTAGCAGTTTGCCACGTGAAAGTGCTAATGAGTTGTGAAAATGCACGGCACTTGGCACAGACTCATTAGCAGCATTTTTAAAAATGATGTAGTTTTATTAATGTCATGTACTGTGTCATGGACTCACTCCAAAAATTGCTAGCAGCGTACTGCTAAGCATTTCTGAAAATGGTTAACGTTACCCCCTGTTTTGCGTAATGTTTTGCTATGCTACAGTATATCAGCTATTTAGTACCTTGTTGGGGGCCATACACGAAGCAGCTGCGTAGGGGTGCTTACTTCGTCAGTGGCCGTGGTCACTCACAAAACAGCTGTATTGTGGCATTCAGTGTACCAGACCTGAAACTTGCTTTTTCAGATAGCTGCATAATGACACTTACTGCACCAGGCCTGTAGTTTGCAACACAAGTGGCTTTACGGGCCTCTCACAGAGCTGCTGCATAGTGATGTGTGCTGTTCCAGACCTGTAGCTTGCTTCGTGCAGGGCCTTTTGGGTCATATGCAAAGCAGTAGTCCCATGAGGTTGGAAGGAAAGACCTGTAGCTTGCTTTGTGCGGGCCCTGTGAGTCCTATGAAAAGTAGCACATCCATCAGGCAGGCTTAAAACTTGCCTGTTGGGTGATCATGAGCAGGGGTACTAGTACCAGTCCGTCAAATTTGGTGAAAAACAAAATGGGGGAAAAAAAACATTTATGAGTGTTAGAGTAAAAACCTTGATTAAAAAAAAAAAAAACAAGGTGAGAAGAAAGTAAGACCTTGAGCATGTGCAGTGTGCATTACATAAGACTTAGTTAAGGGGGGTCTTTTTTTTTTTTTCTCTAAGCCCCATAACTTTTTTTATTTCTTAAGTTGTATGTCCCCAAATTTTGAGGTTTGCGGTTCTTACCTCTTGCCGCCTTTATGACCACCCAGTTGAATTTTTGCCAAACTGTTCCTAAGTCCAATTTGGGATACCCTTTTTTCCCTTAACAAACCCAAGTCCTGTGACCCGATGGCGCTGAGGGTTGAGGTGCTGGATGCCACACCTTGAGCCATGCTGGCGACCCGGATTCGGGAACAGACTCAAGCGCCAATGGCAGAGGAGGGAGAGGATTGAACGCTCGAGGACTGCTCTCTCCTCCCGGGGGTTGCAGGTGCTCGTTGCTCTGGAGCAGCTCCTGTTGGAGACTGAGTGCCCTACATGGAGCGATACAGTTTATGGGGCAGAGCAACTGCGGACGTCAGCACGTCAGTGCACAGATGTCATTGCTTGTCCGCGCTTCGGGGGAACCACAAGAAGAAAAGGTCCCAGCTCCAGGGATATGCGATGGCAGCCCCTAAAGCCCCATGCCACACACTCAAATTCAGGCTCGTCTCTGTGGCTCTCCCGATCCCTTGCTCAGCTTTAGGTCCTGCGCACTGGATTATAGATAGAGCACCAGGGTGGACGGCAGCCCTGCCTTGGGGGGGGGGCTCAGAGTCAGGGGGTTTCACAGAGCCGTGCTGAGGAGTGGGTATCTGTCCCCAATTTCCCAGAGCAGTCTGGGCTCCAGGCAGGGTGGTAAAGCAGTGGTAGGTGTGGGGTATGCCTGAGAGAGTTCCCTGGCAGCTGGAGATAAAATTCACAAAAAAACCCAAGTCCTGAGGGGCATGGCCTGACCCGCATTAAGACAGCTGTCTAATCTCGATTCTCCTCACCACCCAACTTAAATATCTGCCATCATCTGTAGTTAAACTGCATGAGTCATCAAACTGCCACTATCACCTGTAAGCTGTTGTCATACTGTACGGTACAGTACCTTTCATTGCTTCTTTTCTAGTTCTGGAGCTGCTGTAGCTGTCAGTACATTTCACGCTGTCCTCACTCGGCTGCGCTGTGGGCAAAATGGTGACGGGCGGACAGCTGCTTCAGGACACTGGGGCTGTTGAAGTCATGTTCTAAAAGCTGCTTACGAGCATCATACCACACTACTGCTGCTGAGCAACTGCCAAGATTAACTCCAGAGTAACTTTAAATGAACAGGTTGCCAAGAGGCACGAGGGTGAAATCCACGCTCTTAAATCACTTGTCAGCGAACAAGGGCACCTGATCCACACGCTGCAGGACAAACAAGATGATCTCAAGAACCGTGGTGGCTGCAATAACTTGCACTTTGTCGGGTTCCCAGAAGGCACTGAACTAAAAGACACTGTGACATTCCTAAATCACATCCTGCCCGCAGTCCTTCAACTCAGTTTTGAGCACAAGTTCAGTACTGAGAGGGTGCATTGTTGGTTGCTACCTCTCCCCCCTCCCCCAAAAAGAAAATGTCTACGGGAATTCTGGACAGAATTCTCAGCTACACTACAAAGGATGCTGTTCTGTGTTGGTCAAGGGAACTGTGGGAGCTGCAGCTGACAAGGCCATTCTGTGTACATCCACCAAGACTTCTGTAAAGACCTGTCTGCTAAAAGGAAGGTTTACACAGAAACTCGTCACATCATGCCCTGCCTAGGCATACAGTTCTTATTAAGGTATCCTGCTGCCATGTGTGTAATTCCTAATGGTTCCCCTCTGCTGTTTGCCAACACAGATGCACTTATGGATTTTCTGCATAAATATTGGCCCAGGAAACTCCGAGAGCCTTGCCACAGACTGTAGACTGGATCCACTGCCCCTACTGAAGACATGGACACAAACACCCTCCTGGCAGATCATGCAAGCCACGTGACAGATGCTGATGGCTGGAGACTGCAGCCCATGATCTGGAAATGGAATTGACAACGTCAGAAGAAAGACTCTTTGGGGGTAGGCCCTCCCTCCGCTCCTGCAGTAACAGCCAAGGAGAGGAATCAGAAGCCTCTTCAGATGGAATGGGGGGCTGTTTTAGCTAAGAACAAACATGCACCATTCTGACCCTTCCCACCTCAAGCCTGTCCAGCCAGCCAACCGAATGAGAAGCTGACAGCTGCACCATTACCCACTGAACCTCCTGTGACCACTCCATCCACCTTGTCCTGTGCCACTGGAGCCTCTGACACTTCTTTGGCCACTATCATTGCTGCCACATACCCTGTGCTGACCTCCAGATCATCAGGGACTGAGAACACTTGCCTGGACTCTCACCACGTCTGCAGTCCCACTCGCAGCTGCCATCCCTGCAAACACCTGAATTAAACTAACTTTCTTTTCTCCAGAACTGTGAGTATGTTTCTTGCTGGGACTTGGGGTTGGGGGTGTGTGCTATGCTGTAGGGGGAGGTACAGCCTTGTGGGATGGTCGTTTAGGGCTCCAGGTCCCTCCTGTGCTGTACACTGGCCCCCCCCACTGTGCTTCCCCTCCCCCCACATGACTGTTCTGTCCCCACCTTTACTCCAACTTCCAAAAAAACTTTGTGCATTCCCTTACAATACATGCTTCATGAAGAGCTGCTCTGCTGTGGAGCACTAGGTTCCGGGTGCTCATTCCAAATAAAGCTGCAGCAAATCTGAAGTACTATGTACCAAAAGCAAGTATTGTAAGCTAAACTTTCCACAGGAGTGCACAGAGTTTTGTTGGTAGTTGCGGTTTGTAAGAGGGGTGGCTCCCCCTTTTGTTCTGTGCACCCCCCCATCGTGATTTTGCAGACTACAGTTGCTGGACCCTCCTTTAGTCCTCTTGCTGGCCCTGAGCCTCACGGGTCATGATATACAGGCTGGCTCCGACTTTGCAAGGCATGGTTTTCAACATCGAACATTCACAATGGACAGCACTGACTGGGCACAGGGTAGCAGTACCTGACTTCACTTACAGCTGCATATTCTGTTTTGTTATTTAACCCTTTTGTAGAATTTGATTACCCGATGACACTTGACAGCCGTTGGAATGTAAGGTGGGCAAGGAGGAGAGAGTACTCCATCCTGATGGTTGTTCATTTGGGACACATGGTCTGACCTCTCACTAGAATGTGCCTGCCCCTCCCGCCAGCTTTTCTTTCCCTGCCAGCATGTAGGTTTCTCATTTGTGTGCGGCCAACCCTGCTAGAGAAAATACACATGACAGTGCCAGAACTTGGCACTGCTGCTGCCCACAGCCGCAAGCAGCCTGACTCTACACAGGTGAATATTTGCATGCATATCCTGCTGATGCCCTCTCTCCATATACTCTTGCTAATCAAGTAACTTGGCCCCACATGCTGTGTCCTGCATGGCGTATCAGGGGCTGAGGATACATCTTTGTTTATTTTTCTGTTATAAAGGTAGTATCTGATATCCTCTGTGTATTGGCAAATGCTAGACAACAAGAAACTAAGCTGGTAACGAGGCCATGGACCATCCATCCCAGTGACCTGGCAGCACTAACTGGACTACCCCGGCCCTAAACCCTGAGAGGTTACTGCCACTGAAAACATGGGGACCGGCATTAAAGTCTGTCGAAAGCCTTTACCATCTCCTATTGCGTGGTGCTGGTTGCCCAAGGTATATCCACATACTTACCAAGTGCCTTGGCACAATGAAATAGTGTCCCCCTCCCCTCCCCATGCATGGGCCTACCAGGGTGTGCTGGATGGAGGTTGGGGTAACACTAGCTGATTCTGCCCTATGCCAGATAGGGGACGCGCACAGTTTTGATAGAGTGCCCTGGGACATAGTGGTACTCTGGAATACTATCATCCCCACATACCAGGGGTAAACCTTACCTCCCATCCTTGGAATGGCTAGAGGAGCCCTCACCTATAGGTGGCACGGTAGGTGGGTCGTCCCATCTTTGCACATGCAACCATTTACCCCTGCTCGATGGTAGACTTTGTCTGCAATCCTGGCTGGGATCAAACAGTCACCGTATTGATTTGGGGCTTATAAAGTCCTATGTGTTCCTAAGGCTATATGGTTTAACTGCTTGTTGTTATGTATGCATTGTAGGGAGGTGGGGGAAAGCTGCCTAGGGCAGACTTTGTTTCATCGGGTTGCACTAAGCTATTTGGTTATCCTGTTCTTACATTATTACTGATGATCTCCATGCCTCTGGAGGGCAACTGGAGCGCCTCAGGTGCAGATCTCCAGCCCGCTCATATTCTGTGTCTTTCTAGAAATGTTTTATATTTCTTGTTGATTTATGTGTTCCTTATTGTTTATTAGAGTTGTACTATTTCTTGTTGCTTATAGAGGCGAACACTATGTGCTATTCTTGGATCACAGTCTCTAGTAGTAGTAGATCTTTTTAATTCAAATCATGAATAAGCATGAGCAAAAGTTCATTTCCAATGAGGTCCTGGTGCATAAAAAAAACAAATACTTACAAAAAATACAAATACAGATAATACGTATAAACAGCAATCCAGATAAACACTAATGAATACAAAATTAGGTCCCACTGCTACAGTCACTTAAGGAGATAGTAACTATACTGTCCCCTATTATTAAATCATTAGGTAACAGCATCCAGACAACTGGATACTAAGGCCTGACCACTGTCTCTTAGCTAGTTCATTACGTCATTTACTCTAACCAGAATATTAACTTGCCGTAAATTAATCGGAATCAAATTTCACAATACTGCTCCCCTGAACAAGACAGATGATCTTCCTATCCCAAAATTACATTTAATTACACTATATTCTATGCCCTTGGCTGATCTCAGACTTTCCTTTACTGTTCTAGTTTGAAATAAATCTTATATATATATTTGGGAAGACACGTTTCCATAGTTTATACATAAATTGGAGAAGATGAAGTTTTCTTTTTTGTGGTTTAGACCACTTTAAAGAATTGTATAAAATACATTGGCGGGTTCTACAGGGGGACTTCTAAAAAAAAAAAAAAAAAAGTGCCAGCTTATTGAACATTAAATCCACCCTATCCATCTGGGTGCCTGTGGCCCCGGAGTAAATTATATCTCTGTAATCCGGGATAGATGTTATCATAGAATTTACTATTTGCAGCTTCACTTCAGTGGTCATATTATATCTCACTCTGTACAAGAGACCCAACTTCCTACTTGTACTAGTCAGCATCTTATCAATATGTTTGTTCCATTTTCGGGCATCATCCAGCCATAGCTCCAGTTATTTATATTTATTAACTTGCTGGATACTCGTTCCCCCCCCCATGGTAGTCAGTATTAAATTGTTTATGTAAAGTGTGGTTATTCCCAAGCATAACTGATTGGGTTTTAGTGTCATTAAGTACCAAAAGATGATTATTAAAGAAGTTCTGAACATGTTCAAAGTTCCGCTGAAGTTTAACAATATGGTCAGGTGTCATTTCCTCTACATGAATTATGGTGTCGTCGGCATATAAATGACATTTCACATCACCTTCCTCAAATTTCAAATCATTGATATAAATATTAAATAACTGGGACACCAAAATTGATCCTTGGGGCACCTCGGATTTAGTATTGGCCAACTGGGACATAAATGGACCAATTTCAACAAGTTGTTCAAACAACATGAAGTCTTGCTGTATTCTGACAATCTGCAGTTGGCTCCAGCCTTTAAACTGCCCTGGAGAGTATAGGGTTACTTTTCTATGCAGTGCATACAACGCTGAGCTCGAGCTCAGTTGAGGTCTTTGTCTGCAGCACTTTGAAACCCAACTGTCAGATTCTTTACTCCGCCTTACTGAACAGTCGCTCCGGAGATTTCTCCTTCTGCTCGGTTCAAAGTCGGTTAAAGTTGTCGGTTCATTCCGAATTCAAATCTGAAATTAATTCCGCATTGTCGGTTCAGACTCTGTCTGCGGTACCGTGAGTACTTAGATAGTTTTCTGTTTACTTTGTGGAAATTGTAAGACTCATTAGTTTGATTTCTTGTGCTTTTCTTTAGTGTGTGGTTACCGGTCTTTATCGTTTTAAAAAAAAAATGTGTGTTAAACATTTTTTTCCAATACCCGTGACACAGTTAGGAACTGATAGAGTCTTGCCTGGTTGCCGAAAAAAGAATGTTTGGTTAGGTTGGCTATGTCTGAGAAACCCCCCCAAAAAACGGGCCCACTGGGTTTCAACACTGCAGTGAGTGTGGGGAGGTCTTTGCTAAGGCCGATCCCCACACCACCTGTGTTTATTGTCTGGGGTTTGAACACCTTGATACAGACTGCCAAATTTGTAAAAACTTTCCTAAGTCTACCCTGGAGAAAAGATTAGGTAGACTTAGGGAAAAGGAGGCTGAGAAGTCCGCTGACCCGGATGGCCAGCCTGGCTTGGTTCCGACCGAATCAGAAGGAGTGCCCTCTGACCAGGGCAATACTTCTTCAGGCAAGAGAAGAGCCGATCCTGAGGGATCGGTTCCTGTGAAAAGGAAACGTAAAGACAAGTCAGCCGGTTCAGATCCAGAGGTTCATGTTCCGACCGCTGAAGAGATTGCCCGAGCGATTTGGATTGTTGAATCGCTTGGCCCGGTTCCGTCCGATCCGGCTCGATTTAGCTAGGGACTCGGTTCGGTCGGTTCCACCGGTTCAGGATTATGCCCCTGAAGATTTTTATGAACCGGAATTTGAGGAGGAGGAGGGGTATTATGAAAAAGATGATGACTATGATAGAGCAGAAAGTCTGGATGTGCCCACTGAACCGGACATCTCCCCAGACAGACCTTCTGGTGTTTCCCCTCCTAGGCTCTCTGAGTCCCCTCCCCACTATCTGTTCTACAGGAAAGTGGCCCAAACTCTCCAGCTCCCTATGGAGGAAGCTACAGAGGATCAAGAGGAGCCTGATTTTTGTTGAAATGATGGACTTCCCAGAGTCCAGGAGGTTGTCTATTCCCCTACACAAATCATTTGGGAAACAGACACAAAAAATTTGAAAGTCTCCTAATTCTGTACCTCCTGTTGATAGAGGAATGGACAAGAGGTATACTTTATCAGGCTCAGACACAGAGTTTTTCTACCAGCAATGCAGCCATGTTGGGGTCGTGCAGGCTGCAGCCTGTGACAGGGCTAATGTTCCCTTGGCTTCACACACCCCCAGATAAAGACTCCAGGAGGATGGATGCCTTGGCAAAGAAGCAATATATGGCATCCTTTTGGGACTCAGGTAGGCTAATTATATGGCCTATGCAGCCAGGTACCAGAAGTCCAGGTGGGACACTGTACTGGCACTGGCTAAACAGGCCTCCCCCCAGCTGCCAGGGAGCTGGAGGAGGTGGCTGTGGATGGGATTGAGGCATCTAAGGTACAGTTTCATGCTGCTGTGGACTCCAGTGATGTGTCATCAAGAGTCATGGCTACATCTGTGGCTCTTCGGAGAATGGCTTGGCTCAGATGTATTAGCCTCTCAGAGGACAGCAAGGCTAAGGCCATGGATTTCCCTGTGGAAGGTAATTCTCTGTTTGGGGAGCAGACAGAGAATTACATGAAGAAGATGGAGGAATATAGGGCGACTTATAGGAGTGCACAGGCCAAGGAGAGGCAGGCAACTCCTCAAAGGCAGCAATCTAGGGGCAGGCCTTTTCATAGGCCTTTCTGCCAAGCACAGGCCTCTTCTCCCTTTTCACAGAGGGGGTTCTTCAGAGGGAGAGGCAGAAGGGGGATGAGCAGGGCTGCATCCACTCCTCAGCCTAAGGCCCCTGCCAAGCAGACACCCTGAGGGGCCTGCCCGGGTCGACTCTCCTATCCCTGTAGGGGGCAGGCTGGCTTAGTTCGTCCAGGACTGGGTGTTGGTTACTTCAGACAAGTGGGTCCTGGAAGTAGTAAACCAGGGTCTGGTTCTCAGCTTCAAAAAATTTCCGAAGATGAGAACCAGATCTTTTCCACCTGCAAGTCTCTCCGAAACCCTTGCCCTAGAGGCAGAGGTTTCATCTCTTCTGGCCTTAGAAGCCATAGAGAGAGTTCCTACCCTACACTGGGCCAAAGGTGTGTACTCCAGGTACTTCCTTACCCCAAAAAAGACAGGGGAGTGGCAACCCATCCTAGATCTAAGATACCTGAACAAACCTCTTTTAAAACCAAGGTTCAAGATGGTGACTCTGGGAATAATTCTTCCCTCTCTAAGGCCAGGGGACTGTCTAGCCTCCCTGGACCTCAAAGATGCCTACTTTCACATCCCCATCAGGTGCTCCCACAGAAAGTACCTCAGGTTCAAGTTGCCCTCAGGCCATTACCAGTTCAAAGCAATGCCCTTTGGCCTAACATCAGCTCCAAGGGTTTTCACAAAGTGCCTGGCAGTAGTAGTGGCCTTTTTAAGAAGGCAAAAGATTTCCATTTTTCCATATCTGGACGACTGGCTCAGAGTGGGTCACTCTCCAGGCCAAGTCAAGTCAGACCTGCAAGTGACCCAGCAAGTGCTCACTTCCCTAGGATTTCTTCTCATCCTCCCCAAGTCAGTTCTCAAACCAGTGCAGCTTCTTACCTTTATAGAGGCAGAGCTAGATACTGTCAAAGCAAGAGCCTTTCTCCCCCTGGAAAGAGCAAGAGTTCTTATAGAACTGGTTTCTTCTTTCAGCCTTCAGGTGTTCCGACCAGCAAGGCACTTCCTTCAGCTCTTGGGCCACATGGCAGCTTCTACAGCAGTGGTCCAAGGGGCAAGATCCCAGATGAGGGACATTCAGTTCCATCTGAGGGTCTTTTGGTCCCAAAGGAAGGATCCTCTTACCAAACTGATTCCAGTGACTCGGACACTGATCCAAGCTCTTCAATGGTGCAGGATCAGGACAATTTAAGGCAAGGGGTCCCATTTGTCACTCGGACTCATTCGGTGGTCCTTACCATGGATGCTTCCCTTTTAGGGTGGGGAGCTCATCTGGGGGCTCTCACAGCCCAGGGACTGTGGTCCCCTCAGAAGTCCCTTCTTCGTATCAATCTTCTGGAGCTCAGGGCAGTTTTTCTGGCCCTGCAAGCTTTCTCTCAGTCTGTGCAGAACAAGGTGGTTCAGGTCAGAACAGACAACACGCCACCATGTGGTACATCAACAAGCAGGAGGCACTGGTCTCATGGCCTTGTGCATGGAAGCCATGAATTGTGGTCCCTGGCTTATTCCTGCAGACCTCTCTGATAGCAGTCCACCTTCCAGGGAAGGACAATGTGCTAGCAGATGCACTGAGTAGAATTTCCCAGGGCCATCACGAATGGTCCCTGGATCCCCTGGTGTTGAAAGTGATTTTTTCAAGGTGGGGCACTCCAGAGATAGATCTCTTTGCAGCCCCAGACAATCACCAACTTTCTCTGTTTTGTTGCAGACCCCCAGTCTTGGGTTCAGTCCCTCTGGATGCTCTGATTTTTTGAACTGGGAAGGGAAATTTCTGTATGCCTTCCTTCCCTTTCCTCTAGTGTTCAAGGTTCTAGTCAAGGTAAGGTCACAACCTTGCAAAGTGATTCTGATTGCTCCAGACTGGGCCAGACAACCTTGGTACCCCCTGTTGCTGTCTCGGGCAGTCCATCTTCCCCTGTCTCTTCCCAGGAATTACAGCCTGTTAACCTCCTCTCAGGGGAGGATTTCGTACCTCAATCTTCGATCTCTCAAGCTCAAGGCATGGCTCTTGAAGAGTTAGAGTATGCAGATTTGCACCCGTCCCAGGGGGTTCTGGATATTCTCAAAGCCTCTCGAAAGCCTGCCACCAGAAAGACTTAATGATTTCAAATGGAAAAGATTCAGCATTTGGTGTTCCAAGAAGCATATCTCTCCAGACACTGCTGAATTGCTTACAGTTCTGGATTATATGGTCCATCTTAATGGCGTAGGCCTCAGACCAGCTACTCTCAAGGTACACTTGTCATCTGTTTCTGCTTTTCTGTCAGTGGGGAAGCCTTCCTCACTATCATCTCATCCTGTGTTCTGTAAATATTTCAAGGGATTGCTTCATACCAGTCCTCCCTTTAGGGATCCTGCCCCTGCCTGGGACTTAAATGTTTGCATTGCTCAACTTATGCAACCTCCTTTTGAGCCTTCGTCCTCAGCAGAGCTTAAGTACTTGACTTGGAAAACTGTGTTTTTGGTAGCCATTACCTCTGCCAGACGTATCCGTGAATTGCAAGCTCTGTCAGTGGAACCTGATTTTATCTCCTTTCATAGAGATAAAGTGGTCCTTAGAACCAATGGGAGGTTCTTGCCCAAAGTGGTTTCAGACTTCCACTTGAATCAGTCTGTTTCTCCTGTCTTCTTCATTGATCATTCTTCCTCAGGAGAGAGGAGGCTATACAGTTTAGATGTTAAAAGAGCCCTTAGCTACTACAAAGAGCGTACCAAGGGTCGCAGGTTTGATTCCTCCAGTTGTTCCTCACTTATGGGGAAGTGGAAAGGCAAACCTGCCACCAAGAGAACTATTGCCAGATGGATTGTGTCGGTATACAATTCTGCTATGAGAAACTGGGACAAATTCCACCCTCAGGCCTGAGGGCTTACTCTACAAGAGGTACAGCTGCTTCCCTGGCTGCTGCCAGGGATATCCCTCTGTTAGAAATTTGTCAAGCAGCCACCTGGAAAACAGTCCATACCTTTACCAAGCATTACTCTCTGGATAGCCAGGCTAGGAGTGATGCTTGGTTTGGCACAGCAGTACTTCAGAGCCTATTCCAAAAGTAGGTTCTCTCCCTCCTCCATGGAGGTACTGCTTGGTAGTCTGCAGATTGTCAGAATACAGCAAGACTTCATGTTGTTTGAAGAAAAAATTACTCACCTTAGTAATTGTGTTTCTTGTAATGGAGTCTTGCTGTATTCTGACCTCCGTCCCTGCCTCCCCTCTCGGAACCTGTTTTTTGGGAAGTGGGTGGGCAGGCGCAGTGTTGCACCCCAGGGTGCTACTTACACCCCTCCTTTTATCTGGGCAGTTTGTATTATTATCTTTATTTTAGATAGGTTTTGGTTTTGGGTTTCCTGACTTGAGTCTTCCTTTGGGAATCCAAAACTTTCTGTTGCTCAGTTGGCTAGTTAAAATGTTACAATTTCACATAGTATAGTTAGTGAGTGTTTGCTCGTAAGAATCTGACTGTTGGGTTTCAAAGTGCTGCAGACAGAGACCTCAGCTGAGCTCGAGCTCAACGTTCTATGCACTGCATAGAAAATTAACCCTATACTCTCCGGGGCAGTTTAAAGGCTGGAGCTAACTGCAGATTATCAGAATACAGCAAGACTCCATTAGAAGAAACACAGTTACTAAGGTGAGTAATTTTTCCTTTTCTGCTATCATGGTATGAATTAAACCAGTCAAGTGCTGATGGTGACACACCAATACCCTGGAGCCTGGACAGGAGAATCCCGTAATTCAACATGTCAAGTGCCTTTGACAAATCGATAAATAAGGTTCCTACCATCTTTCTCCTGTCCAGGCTCATTTGGATGTCACTCACCACTTTAACTAGTGCCGTCTGGGTGCCATGTTGTGATCTAAACCCTGACTGATGAGCAACAATTTTATTTCTTTATTCCAAATATGCTTTCAATTATTCAGGTATTAATCTTTTCAGATATTTTGGAAATCTGAGGTAATAGGGAAATTGTTCGATAATTACGAATATCCTCCTTGTTTCCTGACTTAAAATATTGGCATGACCCCGGCTGTTTTCCATCCCTCTGGAATCTGGATATTCTCCAGTACTAATAGAAAGATTAAATGTAAGTGACAGGGGGTAGGCTATACATAGAGCAGCAGATTTGAGCACTCTAGAAGGTATTTTGGCAAGGCCTTCAGCCTTGGTTATGTTTAATTTTAATATCCCCAACCTCAGCTGCAGAAATGTAACTAAAGTTGAAATCATCAACATTAGGCAACTCATGCAAATCCTCATTTTGAAGGGCATATTTAGATGAATCACTTCTTCCTGGTATTGTGGAACCTAGGTTACTAAAATGATTATTGAATACATTTACCAATCCTACTCCTATGGGGATACTTTGTCCATCAATCTGTATCTTGTTCACTGTTGAAGTATTACTTTTACCCGTTAAATCCGACATAGTTTCCAGAACATTCTACAGTAGGAGTTTGTTTTGTTACGTTCCAATTTAGTTTTAAAACATTTTAATTTTGTCATCCTAATAGCCTGTGTGTACACATTATGTGCATGCGTATACAACTGCTAATCACTGTCTAACATAGTATTTTTGGCCTTATGTCATGTCTTATTCCTAACTTTCCTAAGCTTAAGGAGATGAGAGGAAACCAATTATCACCTACGTATCTTGATTTCTTCTTTTTCGTAGGTGCATGTTGATTACAAATCTTTATAAATTCTTCATAGAAATACTCCCAAGCCTCAGTTACTGTTGGAATAAGTTCTAAATGATACCAAGCAATCTTTTATACACCTGACATAAAAAATAAGTAATCCAATTGTTTTAAGCTTCTCCAGGAAACAAATGATCTGGTCTTGGGTTCAATTAATTTATTTCTCAAAACAAAAATAAATTGGTCAGAGAAGGAATCTGATAATACACTACACAAGATGAATACAATTGGGGGTGATTAGTTAATTCAAGGTCCAAAGAAGCTGATTTTAGTAGGGTCATTGGGATTAATTCTGGTAGGCTCCCTAATCAATTGTGCCAATCCTAAATTTTCTTGTAACTCTTTTAAAATATGATATATATCTACGGTCAACCAATTAACATTAAAATCTCCCATCATCAGAATTTCATGGGAGATCTTATAAAATGGGCATGAAAAAATATGCTCAGTGATTGGCTAGAAAACCAGTGTAATATCTGTATTACACATAAAATAAAAAAAGTACAGGCAAAGAAATCAATGCCCCTAAATGGAATGTTCAGAGATGGGCATGGAACGTTAGTTTTTCAAAAGCTGCCATTGTTTTTAGTCTCAGTAAGCGAGGGAGTGAATGTCTTGCTGACAGTCCTGCTCCCAACCCCCCACAGTTACTGTACTAATAATGCCTGCATTTGCGATCTCTTTGACAGTCCTGCTTCCGACCCGCTACACAATTAGAAATCTTAATTTCAGTGCTTCATTATCATAGCGTTTGTACACGTTTCCCTGTTACAGTTAAACAGAGTTCTTACTTTGCATCCCGCATCAGTGTTTTGTCTGTCTCTTCCGTGTGTGGCCATCATGTTGCCAAACTGAACACACCACTTGTGATCTCTTTCTTTGGCCATCACGGTGTTTCACATATCTTCCATTTACTGTAAACTGAGGTGATACTCCCCAATAAAAACAACTACGAAGCTGTCTCAAGGAGTCCCGGTTTGCTCCTGCTGCAGTTCGCTTAGCATGTGTCAGTTTCAACTGTGATTTATCATTGTAAGTAGATGAGTTTAAAAATGAAAGCTTTTCCTGCCTTGTTTGTTGGGCAATGGATTTCAACATACTGTGTCATTTTAGACAATTCTGAAGCAGTTTACTGTGTCAGTTAAAAGGGACTATTTTTCCTTGCGTAGGGACACTGTTTGAATAGTTCTATTTTAATGTAAATACTATATTTTCTGAATATTTTTTTTAATTTCCAATAAAAGTTATCCATTTTATAAGCACAATAAGACACTCCGGGGTATGTGTTGAACTTGTATTACCGCACGGCTGTGGCTGAAGTCACTCGGCTGGTGGCCTCGTGACTTTCTGTGCCCCAGCTGTGCGGTAATATATGTTCAACACATACCCCATCGTGTTTTATTGCTTACTTATAAGCTTGAAGGAAATCTTGTAGTTCATTAAAACATCCATTTTTATTTTTTTTTGGGGGGGGGGTTATAAACACCTATCAACTAAGACTTCCAGGCCTCCGTCTTGAGATGAGTATGCAATTTCACAAGTATTCAGTTCAGAATTTGCATAAATTATAATTCCCCCACCCATTTTACTCCTGTCCTGTCTGTGTAATTGGTAGTTGTTCATTTCAGTGGAAGTGTTGGTTATTTTATTATTTAACCACGTTTCTGTAATTATCATAACTTCAGGTTTATAGTCTAGTGCCCAGTCCTTAATTGTCAGACTTTTTCCAAACACTCCTCACATTGAAGTGGACAACCCTAACTAGTCCTTGTTTTAAAATATCTGCATTTATGTCCTCTGCTACCGGTGGGCCTGGGTTAGGATGAATATCTCCACATAGTAACAGAAAGAACACAGAGATATTTAGTAGTACCTAAAAAAAAATGTTTTTTGTTGAACTTGCCCTTAGTAAGATTCAGCGCTCTTATTATTTCAAACTTTAAAGAGACAACTCCTCCCACCATATTGCTTTGTATTATCGTGGCCTTAATCCAATCCCTAAAGTTGGCCTGGGGTAACAAACTCGCTTTAATTATTATATTGTCTTTAGTTCCCATACATGTGTCAGTTTGCGTACCATGGTCTGAACTTTGTCAAATGTGAGCCCAGTATATTTGTCAGCAACCTCCAAGGATATTAAAGACTGTATGTGATTAAAATAATCACTGCACTAAGGACACTCCTGTTTGATCTACTACCAGTAATTTAAAACAATTCCAAAACACACTTTTTCAGTCTTATATACCAAAAGTGCTCCTAATTTTTATATAATAAAATGTAGGGGTGTTATAATATACACCCCTACCTTACTTACAAAGAGAACTAAGATAAAGGCAAGAGGCTGACAAATACAATAATAAATAGAATTAAAATGAACCCAATAAATACCGTAAGCAGGATCTGAAACAACCTTAAATTATAATAGTAGTAAACGATTACTCCTCAGTTAAGTGAACGTAGGGAAATGTTAAATCCCTAAATGTTTTGTCCGAGTGGCGCTCCCACTATGGAGCACAGTGCGGATTTTAAAGCTGCTCAAACTCCGCCACTGACACTGATCTGCTCTCTGACTTGCCGCCGAGTCCCCTACTCCAGCGGACAGTGAAATGCACCCAGATACACAGCAAGTTCTCAATGAAAATTAGCACAGTCCGTGCAAGTTCACAAAATGCTGAGGCCACAAGGTAGTCTCTCACTGTGCAGATGCTGTTCTTCAGAAGTAGGCTGTTGCTGTAACGTGCAAGTTCTTATCTTGGGCTAGCTACCTTCCTACAGATTCTGGAGCCCCCTTGATGCTTACCGTACACTTCGTTCTTGGTCCCCCCCCAACACTGCTTTCTTCAGACTGTAGAGCTTGATCCTGGATGTATCCTTCTCTGCACAACGTTCTCCCATACACATTTCATATTTTCTTTCTTCCATATTATTTTTTACCTCCGGGGCTGGCAGGCAGGGTACTCCCCCCCAAGGGCTCGGTTCCTCTTCCACTGCTCCGCATCCCTGACTCCAGGCTCCCTGTTGTTCCCCCACGGATTATCCCTCTGTGGCAGGGCCAGAGGGGAGGTCCATCCCCCCACCCCCGAAGCACAATCCAGATATCAGGGTATGCCCAAGTCAGGTGCAGTGTCGCGGTATCATGGAGCCTGCCAGCTCCTTTTCCCATTTTCTCTCGTACACCTCCTTCTCCTTGTGGTGTGAACGTGCATGTGTGTAGGCATGCACATGCCATGTCTCCGTGCTCCTATGTCTCCCAGCCTCCGGCGCTGCCCTCCAGCCTCTACTAGGGCAGCCAAGGAGTGGGTCGACAACCCTTCCCCTCCCCAGGGAGAGGAGAGCAGTCCATTGGATGCTTGATTCTTTCCCTCCCCTGCTGACCCCCGGCAACCCCAAGTTGCTCCCGACCCCGGGTCACCAGTGTGGCGCGAAGTGTGGTGTCTAGCACCTCGACCCTCAGCGCCACTGGGCCGGCCTCACATTTCATATTTTCTTAACCATCACCATGGGTGAATTAACCTGTCACACTTGGAACATCTGTGGACTGACCTCTCTGGTCAAAAGGAAATGGGTCTTATCACACTTAAAACAGTTCAAAACACAGCTGGCCTTCTTACAAGAGACCAAGCTCATAACAGTCAGCCATCCCTATGTACACAGAGACTGGACAGGGCAAGTGATGTCTGCTTCATCCCCCACCCAAAAATGAGGGGTGGCAATTTTGGTGCACAGGTCCCTTCGCTGGACACCTACTTTGAAAGCACAAGACCCCCAGGGCAGATGGCTCTTTGCTCTAATGGACACCCCCTCTGGCCCCATCCTACTTTGCAACATTTATGTGCCTAATGAGGACAGTCTCTCCTTTGTGTGTGGCTATGTTTCCCTGCTTCAGTTCACCATTGGAGCAGGCAGCAACAGGGGTCTGAGGGCAGTTTTGGCCCACCCCCTGCCATGGACTTTGTGTCAGGAGACCCACTCCCAAAACTCTGCCAAATGGACACTGGAGGTAGAACCCACTGGTCTGGTCCTCCCCCGCTCACCTCCAGCCAGCCAGTTACAGATGGCACTTCAAAATCACCTAGGCCATTTTGTGTGTGACTTTGTGTCCCTGCTTGAGTTCGCCACCGGAGCCAGCAGCAGTGGGGGTCTGAGGGGAGCTTTGACAAAGGTTTTTGCTCTATCCCTGCAACGGACTTTGTGTCAGGAGACCCGCTTCTGAAACTCGTGCTAAACGGATATCGGCAGGAGAACCCAGTGGTCTGGTCCTCCCCTGCTTGCCTTCAACCAGCTAATCTGATGGCGCTTCAGAGGGCTCCAATTTCAAATTGCTAGGACTTTAGTCTGTGGCTGTGTTTCCCTGCTTCAGGGGGGTCTGAGGGCAGCTTTGGCACAGGTTTTTGCCCTCCCCCTGCCACGGACTTTGTATCAGCAGACCTGCTCCTGAAACTTTGTCAAACGGACGTCGGTGGGAAAATCCAGTTGTCTGGTCCTCCCCTGCATGCCTCCAGCCAGCCAGTTATAGACAGCACTTCAGAGGGCACTCATTTCAAATCGCCCAGGACTTTTGTGTGCAGCTGGGTTTCCCTGCTTCAGTTCACCACTGGAGCCAGCAGAAACGGGGGTCTGAGGGCAGCTTTGGCACAGGTTGTTGCCCTCCCCCTGCCACTTCTTGTGTCAGGAGACCCACTCCTGAAACTGTGCCAAACGGATATCAGCGGGAGAGCCCAGTGGTGTGGTCCTCCCCTGCTCTCCTCCAGCCAGGCAATTAGAACCTGTGCTGTGGTACATCAGCCCACTACTGTCTAGTGGCCTGTCCGCTCTGCGGCCTCTTCACATGAAGAACCTAAGCACAAAGGATAGGGTAAATATCTGCCTTGAGTCTGCTGGTAAGCAGCCGCTCTGCCGGACAGTATGCTCTGCTTTCCTCCAGGCACCTTCCCTGCTTAGCTCTTGTAAGGACACATATTATTCTAAAGTGAACAGTGTACATTATGTTGCTAAAGCTTTTTGTCTGCTTACCCTACCACAGCTCTGTACTTACTCTAGGCCCTTCCATCTCTTTCCTCATTGCTCATAGTTCTACTGCCACATTTTGTCTAGTGAATACTGCGTACATATCATAATTACCTTGAATCTGTGTATTGCCACATATATTTCATTATTGCCTTGTTACAACGGTATTTACTGCATATACTGCCTGTTAAAGTGTGTAACCCTGTTATGTGCTTTATTGCTTGGTGTTCTGCTGCTTTTTTCTGTCGCACTATTGTTTGGATCCCTACTGTGTTTTTTCTTCAGCTACTCAGTCTCAACTCCCTGCCTACCTGTACCTAACCCTACCCCTTGCCTCCTTTTCCCCCTCCGTTATCCCCTGACTGCCTTCACTCTTCTCTCTCACCTTCATACTGGCTGTTGCACTAACTCCCCATCTTTCTATCGCTATCTTTCCACCCCTCACTTATTGGCTATTGCACTAACGCACCATACTGGGTCCACCTATCTTCCCTCACTGTGCGGCTGTAACCTTGCCATCAGATCCCTCCTCTTCCTCCCCATGACTGCCTTCACTTTCCCCTTCGCCTTACTTTTTTATCAATTGCACAGCTCCCTATATAGGATCTCCCTATTTTTGTATTACTGTGCTGCTCATCTGTTCTCCCTGCCCCATCTCCTCTTTCTTTCTTTCTTCTTAACCCTGCTTCTCTTCCCTCTCACTGGCTGCCTACACTCTCCCTCCTACCCCTTACTGTTTTGCCAGTTGCGCAAGCTCCCTATATAGGATCCCTCTATCTTTGCTCCACATTGCTGCTCACCAGTTACTCCAGCCCCTTCTCCTATTCTTCCACCTACTCAGCCCTCCTCCTCACCACCCCTCCTGCTGAATTTTTTTCTCGAACTGTTTTGACTTCCCCCTGCCTTACTGTTAAATTCACACACTTCCCACCTTACAATTTTAACTCTTGACTCCCTTCCTTCCCTCCCTGTCAGGGAAGCCCATGCTCCCTTCCCCCCTTTAGTTCTTCCTCTGCTGCTCTCAAGGTGTGCTTTCACAGCATCCAGTCTTTCTGATTACTTTGCTTATCACTCTTTCTTTTTTTTCTTTCTTTCTCCTTCTGTTTTCCCCAGCCTCCTTCCCTCCTACTGGCTTTCTTTCTGCTCCTCTATCCTTTTCCCTTCCCCCTCCCCCCAGTCTCCCACTCCCTCCTCCTGCCTCCCATTCCCTCTGACTTCCTAGCTGCTCCCTCCTCCCCTCCCCTTGGCTCCATCTTGAAACCCTTGGATCCTTTCTCTTCTGCATCCCCTCTCTCCCCTTCACCTGCCATGCAAGTGCATCTCTGACTCCATCAAGCTCATCTCATTGCTGCTTCTAGTGGCAGGTGATATTGAGCTTAACCCTGGCCCTACACAGTCTCCCCCCACTTGTCTTCCTAAAGGGTTGAAAGTGGTACACATCAATATCCGAAGCCTCCTCCCTAAGGTTAACCAACTGCAACTGCTCAAGGTTATTCTTCATCCAGATGTATTATTTAATTTTGGAATCTTGGCTATCCCTTAAGATCCCTGATTCTGCAGTCACCATCCCTGGATACACACTCACCCGGCAGGATTGTGCTACGAGGGGTGGTGGTGTTGCCATTTACCTCTCTTTTACCATTCAGTTTGTCCCTGTACTCGCTGTCACCTCCCCCTCCGCATATGAACTACTCCTCCTCAAACTCTCCCTCTCTTTCTCTGTCCCTGTCTTTGTAGCTGGTGTCTATTGCTTCCCTGGCCTGTCCATTTCTTCAGTTACTGAGCTCCTTACCACTGTCTCCTCTCATGCCTTGTCTGTGGAATTACTCATCCTAGGGGACTTTAATATTAATTGGCTCTCCCCCCCCCCCAAAGCAAAACTCTGCCAAAACATTAAGTCCGTTAATCTTACTCGGTTGATCTATGACCCAACACGTCACAACCATAAATCACTCAATCATTCCCTACTGGACTGGGTCCTTTCCTCTCACCCCCACCACATCATTGATGCTGGCACCCTCCCTGACACCCTTAGTGACCACCATATGATCTGTGTGCTCAAAATACACAGTCCCACAGCTCCTAACAAAAGCCACCTTATCCGGTCCTTCTGGTCACTGGCCTCCATGCAGACTTGGTAGCTTCTGACTGGTCACCCATCTGTTCTGCCAGTACCATCAGTTCTGCCCTCAACTATTTTAACACCAAATTCCTATCAATCTGGGAACAGCATGCCCCCATTAGGAAAACCAGGGTCTGTGGCTCCCACCTCCCTTGGATCACTGCAGAATTACTGTCTGCCTATGTGCACGTGATCTGGCCTGGAAGACTCATAAGTCCTCTGGCTTCCTTGCTGATTTAAGTACTGGACCCTTCAAACTGCCTGCTCCAGAGCCACCTACTTGCCAAGGCTGAGTAGTTTGCCTCCAACTTCCAGAACAACCTTAATCACTCCTCAGAGTTCAGGAAGGTCATCCATGCCTTCTTCTCTCCCCCAACCCAGTCCTCTTACCTGGTTCTCAAGGTGAGTGACGCCCCCATTTCTGACCCCCTCTCTGTTGCCTCTGAGTTCAACTCATTCTTCACCTCCTGTGCTTCCTCCCTTACCCCTCCCCCTGTCCCCCTTCCCCATCTCTCCCCTTCTCTTTTCTCCTATCCCTCCTGCTGACACCCTTAAGGCTCTCCTGATTCTTAATTCTTTCAAGGGCAAGAGCTCAGATGGGACTCAACCCCCTTCATCTCTCCACCCCTGCCATTGCTTTACCAGGCTCCTCCCTTCTCAACCTCTCTTTCTCCCTTGCCTCTGTCCCCGAATCCTGAAAACCGGCCACTGTCATACCCCTTCCCAAAGGAGATGACTCTACCTATCCTGGCAACTACTGTCCTATCTCCCTGCTCCCCACTGTAGCTAAACTACAACAAACACCTTGTGCTGGTGGTTCAAGTCTTTCCCTTCCTTGACTCCTCCTATTTCTTCATCCCTTTCCAGTCTGGTTTCTGTGAATTCCTCCACCTCCTCCTCCTCCCCTCTCCATCTTACTCCATTCTCTCATGCATGGATCAGGGCCTCTTCACCTCCACCATCTTTGTCAACTTGGCCAAAGCCTTCAACACCGTACCCCATCCCCTTCTCCTTAACAAACTTAAGGCAGCGGGGCTCTCCAGCTCCTCTATTGCTGGGTTCCACTCCTACCTTGAGGGTAGGACTCAAGCTGTTAGGGAGTGGAGGGATAAGGAATCACCAACTCTGTCTGAACTGGTGTCCCCCAAGGATCCATCCTTGGCCCTACGCTCTTTTCGATCTTCTTCTTAAATTATCTCCCTGCCGCCTGCTCCTCTGCATGCCATCAACATGTATGCAGATGGTACTGTACTATTTGCTTCTAGTTCTTCCCTCTCTGATTTGTTGACCAGGCTTTCCGGGTGCAACTTTTGAAATAAATTTTTCATGACCTGGCACAGAAAATAGAGCATTCAACCAGTACATCCATCCCAGTGCTTATGGGTTGAGATTTTAGTCTCACCGTACACCCCCCACCGTATAGATAGAAGTAGTTTCCACATGGAATCCCATACCAGAAATGCTCAAGCTGTTTCTCTGCTCATGAGCGATCATGGCCTGGCAGACATATGGCTTATTTTTCACCCTGGAGACAAAGATTATACCTGACATTCCTTGGTACACTGCTTATACAGCCACATTGACCTCTGGCTTGCTTCCTCTGATATAGTTCAAGTGGCAATTAGTGCTGACATTCTGCCATTGGTGATCTCTGACCATGACCCAGTTCTGCTGGGCTTTACTTGGGGCTCTCTATCCCCTAAATCACCATTGTGGAGGCAAGATCCCCTGCTTCTGAAATACCCCTAATTTTTACCATGTATATGAGAAGTTGTCCCTCACTTCCTCAAGGAAAACAACCCACAATAGGCTTCTGCAAGGAGTTCCTGGGAGGCGCTAAGGGTGATGCTACAGGGCAAAATCATCAACTTTGCTGCATTCTGCAGGCATCAGAGGGAAAAGCTACTTTATAGGAGGTTTATCTGAGACGGGACGCACCTCGGGTGCAGCTGCAACAAATTGCGTGCCTCCTGCTTAGAAGCGGGATGGCATCTCCCTTGGTTTACTGGATACTCATGGGCCTTCTGTGCTATGCAGACCTTTTATACTTGTTCTGAACCCTTACATGAGTCTCGCCCCACTGGGTTGACATGGAGCAAAAGCAGCTGCCATCACAGACTTAACTCTCTCTCATCTACTCCTCCATACCTAAGTCACTGCGGTCACATCCCACTATCATGCCCACGCTCACTTCTTGGTTTAAGATGCACAAATATGGCCAGCCCGGTGGCGCTGAGGGTTGAGGTGCTGGATGCCACACCTCACGCCACGCCAGCGACCCAGGTTCAGGAATGAGGTCGGGTCGTCAGAGGATGGGGGGGTTGATCAGCTGACAGCTTTCTGCCTCAAGAGGGTGGATAGGGTCTCCTCAGAGCTTGGCTGCCCCCTGGTGGAGGCTGGGTGGCTGCGCCACATCCAAGGAGTACTGGCACAAGGCTGGGGAAGGGTGGAAGGGGTTGTTGACTGGAGCTGCGGTGCACATGTGCGCCTCCACGTGCATGCGTCACTGTTTCTGGGGCCTTGGGTAATGGAGGGTGAAAAATGGAGGAAAATTGGGGGTCACCTAAGAATGATGCCTCCGGGGTTATGCAGGGACACGCATAGTGCCACAAGTTCCTGAACGACCCCGGAGTTCAGTAAGGTTGGCCGACAGGCAGGTGGCCTGCTGTGGTGGTGGATAAACAGAGTTTAAAAATAAATAAATAAGAAAAAAGATGCACAAATGAATGGGGGACTAACCCTAAACTCTCGACATACATCCCACTGTGGGGAAACCTGCACATCAGGGTGGACGGTAAATCACTTAATTGTCTTCTTGGAGATGCAAGGGCCTTTATTTCCTCCGGGATATACTACTGGACCACACCTTGACCCAGAACACTTTTCAGGTGCTACAGGATGAATGTGGCATCCTCAAACAAGATTTCTAGAAGGTCTTGCAAATCTGCAGTGCTGTGCAACTATGCCTGAAGGTAGCACAGGCCACTGCTGGTACTCCTTCCCAACTTGATAAGTGGCTGAGGCTCACAAAAGGCCCAGCAGGGAAAAATATGCCGCAGTTAGGAATTGCATCCAAGTTGATCCCTTCAATCTAAAACAAAATGGGAGGCCATGTTTTGCATGTCCGTATCAGACCAGGAATGGAGGTCCTGCTGGTCCCTGTCATGTAAAGCTTTCAAGGATGCTTGTAGTTAACGCATTCAGAATAAGATACTCCACTCCTGGTATAGGACCCCTTCGGTATCACACAAGATGGAACTGACTCCCACAGACACCTGCTGGAGATGCGAGATCCAAAGGGGAGGCCTCCTGCACACCATCGGGGCATGCCCCAAGATCCAGCCTCTAGCAACAGCTGTACCTGCTGGGCTCAGAAGTACTGGGCACCACAATACCAATGTCTGTCCGCCTGCTACTCCTGGGACTATCCCAGGATGCTCCATACTTAGCACCAGTGAGCAGGTAGTGGCTAGCCATTCACGCCATGCAGGCGATAAGGTTGTTACTCTGCAGATGACACGCCTCGCAGATATGATCTTACCAAGAATTGCTGACTAATGTAGCTCACACTGCCAACATGGACCACCTTTCACACCTAGCATCATGTACACTGACGCAGTAACTTGCTTGCTGGGAACCCTGTCAGCAATGTTTGGCATCCCAAGGGGGTGCAGACCGAGGGGGCTCACCTCAGATAGGTATAGGATTAGAGCACCATCACAAGTACTACAAATCACCTCTAGTTACGTTTATGGTATTGGCTGTCTTGTTCTTTGTATTTTCTATTACTTATACCAATACCAACTCTGGCTCAAAATGGTATATTCCTGATGTACCAAACATGAACACTTAGGAAGCTTGATATATCTTTGGTAGGCCATGCTGAATACTGAATACAGTACTTCAGATGGCTGTAACATCCTGTAAGCATGTACTGTACACGTTTACAATTTTGGTATTCATATGCTCCAGTACGTGCTCCTGTATCTGTACCTATGCAGGGCTTGTGTTAACCCCCTACTGAAGTCCACAATGGGATTTTTTTGAAGAGTTTGAAGCACAAAAATAAAAACAGTGTGTCAGCACTGACCCTCGGTATATTGAAAGGTTTGCACGAATATCCTTGGCAGAAAAAGTATTGGTTAATGTTGTACAAAGCCACTCCAGAAATTTCTGACCCCAAGATTCTCTGGTCTGACTCCAACATTTGAAGCAGAGGGTCAAACAGACTCCCACTTTACTAGTGCTATTGCAAGCCCTGCCTATGTATTTATTTATTTAGTTAGTTAGTTAGTTTCTGTGTATAAAATAAATATACCAATAAAAAGATTAATGGAGCCAGCCTGGTGGCGCTGAGGGTTGAGGCGCGGATGCCACACCGGCGACCCAGGGTTCAAGAATGACCTTGGGGTGCGGAGGGAGAGGCGGAGCGAGGGATTGAGCCCCTAACGGCAGCTCTCCTCTTCTGGGGTGGTTGTTGCCCCTGCAGAGTTCTGCTGCCACTGGGTGGTGGTCTGGTGGCAGTGCAGACAGGAGGAAGTGGCAAGTTGGTAGGGCGACCCGGAACCCAGCATGCGCGTGCCTGTCCGGGACTGGGGGTAGGTGAAAAATGGGGCCCCACCGCCCACAAAATACATTTAAAAAGAGTCCTGATTTTGGGGCTTCTGTCTTTTATTTCATTTTGTTTTCTTACCTGTAGCTAGAGGAGTGTTTTCAGAGACATTGAGGAATAGCGAAAAGGGACATTGAAGATTAGCGACAGTGGACCTGAGTGTCAGCACTGATTTGGGGGGGGGGGGTGTTAGAGGGTGGTGTGGGTGCTAGAGAGTTGAGGGTAATTTTTCATTGTAGGGGTTGGGATGGGTGATAGAAGTGTGTGGAGAAGGCAGCTTTCAGTGTGGGTCTGGAGAAGGGTTGTGTATCATCTGTGGTTAGGGGATACCAGTAGCGGTGTTCAGAACCTGTTGATGAGTTAATTTTAGTTTGGGCAGGAGGGGGAATCCCTCAGAAAGGTTGGGCTTAACATCGGGTGGTTGGGAGGCAGATTCCAGTGGCAGGAATGGGCACTCGCCACTGATTGACTTCAAGATTGGGCAGTCAGGAGGGGTGTATTGGCGGGCAGCAGGGTTGGGCACTTGCTGCCAGATGACTTAAAGATTGGCTGGGAGGGGGTTCCTGCAGTGGAACTGGGCAACTCCCACTGGTTGACTTCAAGATCAGGCAGGAGTGGGGTACTGGTGGCGAGGTTTGGCACCCCCACCAGTGGGCAGACGGTCGCGAGGGCCAGGCTCCAGCAGCCCTACCTCCAGCTTCACACAGATCTCCGCAGGTACGGACGGGGGTACAGTGCCACGAACGTCACGCTACCTTGGCCACAAGCTGCTGCTGTGCTTCAGAGCTGAGGAGGCATTTGGTGCCTTTTTTCTTTTTGAATCTTTGGACTCCTGTAGTAACAGTTGCATTTTGTTGGCATATGAGTGGATATAGTCTCTCGCGCAACAACTCTGTGCAGTAGCCGTAGGTTGTAAAATGCATCCTGAGTTTACTTTAATTCGATAGTGTGCCTGTAGATCTGCATGCCTAAGGGATTTGTTTGAAAGTTGTTCAACTGGCGCCATTTTCCCCACTCGAATTAAGCTGAATCAGCAGGGCGCCTTAGAGGGACTCTGACAGGGAACGTGCATCACAAAAAACTGTAGAAGTGAGACTCAGGATGTTTAAGACAGGGCTCTGCATTTAATTAATTGTAATCCTCAGCCCGAACTACTCCAGTGCTCTAACCCTCTAGGCTGTAACCAGCAACTTGAGGTTACTTTAACTCAATTTAATTTCAAAGTTTGCCTTTTGTACCGAATGCCTAAGGGCTTTAATTGGAAGCTGATTCTGCTAGCACCATCCTCACTACTGCAGTCCAATTTAAGCTGAAACAGCATTGTGCCTTAAGAGGGTTTCAGACGGAAAGTGCATCACAAAACTGTAGTTTAAGACTCAGGCTGAATAATTTAAAGATAGATCTCACATTTAATTAATTGTAACTCTCAGCCCAAACTGCTCCGATTCTTTACCCTCCCCTTTCTATTCACCTCCTCCCCTTAAGGCTAACAAAAGGCCCTTACCTCCTATAAACAATCCTCTCTCCTCTCTTCCCCACATATCTTAGTTCGGGAACGGACCCCCCCCCAGCGGGTGGACAGTCACGAGGGCCAGGCTCCTAAAGCCCTCCCTCCAGCTTCACACAGATCCCCGCAGGTATGGACAGTGGTACAACGCCATGAATACCACGCTACCTCGGCCACAAGCTGCTGCCACGCTTCAGAGCTGAGGAGCCCCGCTGACGCTGTGCGGCGGCTCCCTTCCGCCCCCAACACCACCCCACCTTGATTGGCTCTCCCTTATATAGGGCTGAGTGTGAGTGCTGAACCAATCAGCTCACTTCTCTACTTGCAGCTTATAGCCTTTAGCCACTTGAGGCAGCACTGCACTACTTTTCCAAATATTGTCCCCACCTGTACTTTGCATACCTTTTATTTTTTATCTCTCAGACCAACTTTATTACTGTGCCACCACAGGCTTGTGCCTCTCTACTTTTCTAACCCCTGGCATCTCTACCATCTACTGTATAAATAATAACAAATATTCTTAAACTGTGACCCCCTCTGACAGTGAGCGGGATTCTGACTGTAGGCCTTACAGGCATTTTCACACTCTCACTCCTTGTGAACATCCTTCTTTAAATCTTTCTTCCGTTTACTGATCTGGTCCCCACTGTGACTTATTGCATTACCATGGCCTCCACTACCCTTCCCTTCCCTTTCTACTTATCACACTTCTCCTGCTCAGTACCCTCTCTGTAACTACCATTAATCTCCACAATAATGCATGGGATCGCCATGCATCACAAAGTGACTTCGGCTTCTCTAACCTCCTTGTTCTGGATGTAAAGATGCTAAATCCCACCCCTCTCCTACTCCATAGGGGTCTCATCTGCATTGCCTCAGCGGTTTCTCTAACATACTGCTATGGTCCACTACATTACACCTCCTTTGTGCACTGGAAACTGTGATATCTCATCCTCATTGCTCTACTACTTTCTGGAGATGTTGAGTCCAGTCCAGGTCCCAGCTCCCCCTACTCCCATGCTGACTTTTTGGATCACAACTTGAATGGACTACGCCTTGCTCATCACAACATCAGGAGCCTACTGCGAAACCAGGTGGAACTTGAGGCTTGTGTTACCCTCTACAAGCCAGACCTACTCTGCCTATCAGCGACTTAGTTGAAACCCACAGTTACTGACTCCTCCTGCCTGTTAGCCACTTACAACCTTATCCGGAGAGATAGTCTCTTCCAAAAAGGGAGGTGGTGTTGCTATCTATTATAAAGAGAATTTAAATCTCTCTGTCCTCCATACGCCTGACCTCTCTCACTGAGAGTCACTACATGCGATACTTACCTTGGGTACAAAAAGACTGCATATTGTATGTGCCTCTAACCCCTAACAGTGGCCTCACTGGTCTCGTGGAGCTACTTAAACAGACATCACTGTCGGCTGGGTTAAGTGAAGTGATTATTATGGGTGATATTAACTTAAACTGGCTGGGAAACTGCCAAACCAACTTTCTAGCCCAAATCATGCAACGTAAGCTACATCAGCTAATTACTGAACCTACCAAGACAGCTATGCACACAAGCTCTAGCACCCTGATTGATTGGGCCCTAACTAGTCGGCCTGAACACATACATAATGCTGGCATACTTGCTGATGCACGCACTGACCATTCCTCTATTTTCTGTCTATGGTCCCTGGCCTCCACTAACCCTACCCCGCCTCCAAAGTATATCACCTTAAGGTACTTTTCAAGTTTAGATCCAGTGCACTTTCTAAATAATGTCTCTCAAATTGACTGGAACAAACTGTACAGACCTAATGATGCCCAGCCAGCTCTAGACTTCTTCCTTCATGAATTCTTGACACTCCAGGATATCCATACCCCATACTCTACACGTAGAGTGAAGGGACAACAAACAAGATGGTTAAAAAAAGATGACCTTTCCAAACTTAAAATGACAGATACGAGCTGGAAACGTTTTAAATTCTCTGGTCTTCCAGCTGACTATGACCTCTGTAGGGCCCAGCAAAAAGAATGTAAAAAGCAAATACGACTTGCCAAAAGCAAATATTGCAAAAATCTTCTCACTGATGCTGCAGGGGAGCCTAGAAAATTCTGGATGCACGTTAGGTCCTTCCTGGGGTCTACCCAGTCCCCTACTCCAAATAACATGATCTTAAACGGGATCCACTGTAATGATCCGTGGACAACTGCAAATTTCTTCAACCAACAATTTTCTGACCTGTCCAAACACACCTCGGCTTTCCCCACTATGCAACCCCTAGGCATACACACTGAGCCCCACACGGATACATTAAGACAGTCCTTTCACTTCAAAGCCATCCCTAAGACAGAGGTACTAAAACTCCTAAACTCTGTCTCGGACAACACTAGTACTGGCTCTGATGGTATTGGACCAAGACTTTTGAAGATAGCAGCCCCGCTTCTCTTGCCCGAATCTTTACATTATCCCTCTGTCAGAGCCATGTTCCTGATATCTGGAAAATTGCCAGAATCACTTCAGTATTCAAGAAAGGTGACTCTAAAGACCCTTCCAACTATAGACCCATTGCAATATTATCTGTATTAAGTAAAATTCTTGAGAAGCTTTTTGCTGCTCAAACCACTGCATTCCTTCACGAAAACAATCTTCTCTCCTCTGCCCAACATGGTTTCCGAAAGGGCCATAGCACCACCACGGCCCTGCTCAAATTCACCACTGACACCCTGTCTGCCATGGATGCAGGCCTCCTCACAGGGCAGTTTTTATAGATATGACCAAAGCATTTGATCTTGTTGATCACCCTATTCTCCTTGCAACATTAAAGTCTATGGGTTTCTCGATGGGTGTTGTGGCCTGGTTCAGTAGTTATCTGTCAAACTGTGCCCAATTTGTGAAATACACTTCCACCCTCTCGAACCAGGCTATTCTAAACATTGGGGTACCCCAGGGTTCAATTTTAGGGCCCCTTCTCTTCTCTGTATTCATCAACAGCATTATCTTGGATCTCACCTCCTGTTCATCCCTCTTATATGCGGATGATATTGTTCTATATGATAGCTCCAAAAACTTGTCCGACATAAACTCGTCCCTCTCATATGACTTCCATAAAACTCAAAACTGGTTATCCGGCCACAAACCGGTCCTCAATGTAATGAAAACCAAAGCTATGTTGTTTGGGTCTGCTACCAAACTAAAATCCTGCAACAATAGCATCATGGTCTCCTGCCCTGGCTCCCCTCAAATACAGTTACCTTGTTCAAATATCTTGCGGTTGTCCTTGATAAGTCTCTTGGCTTTGAACTCCATGTCAAATCCACTTGCAAATCAGTAAACTCTAAGCTAGGCATTGCCTATAGATCTAGCTATACACTTACTCCATCCGCCAGGCTGGCTGTTGCCCATGGCATCCTTCTACCAGCCCTGACCTATGGAGTCGTCACATATGCGGCCATACCTAAGCCATCAGTGTGTGCCTGGGACACCACCTATAATAACATTTGCCGCTATGCCTCGTCATCCTCTAGGCTCAAACACTACTGCAAACTCTACTCAGACCTAAAATGGCTGTCACCTACTGCAGTGAGACTCTACTCAGTTGGCTCCCAAGTGGACAATGTTATTAGGGCACAATCTACTGATAGTCTTACGAGGCTACTGTCTCCTCAAACACCCTCCTATGGGCTACACTCGGCTGACAAGTCCCTACTGCAAGTGCCAAGGTGCAAAACTTAAAAAGGCTCCCAAGCTTTCTTCCACTATGCCCCACTGCAATGGAAAGCCCTACCATTAATAGTTCGCCAGGCGCCGTCCCATGCACTCTTTAAAAAAGAGCTCCGCGCCAGCCTGTTTGCTTCAAACTCATGCACCTGTTTTCAACCCCCATGATCTCTCTGTTTGCCTACCTCCCAACTGCCTACTGTGTTCTTACCGACTAACCTGTCTCTTTTGTCTTTCTCCTCCACCCCCCAAGTATGAATGGTTGCTTTTTATGTACCTACCCGCACCACTCCCTCTTGCTCCGTCCAATGTAAATGCCTTATCCTTTCTTCTCACAGGTCGGTGGCTTTCCACCACAAACTGCCCCATAAGAAAGATTGCTTTTTCCTGCCTCATTTCAATGTAAAAACTGTATTTGCTTAAACTTTGCACTTACTAAGTACTCACTAGGTTACTGTAACTTGTTGCCTGGCTCTCCCTATATGTTAGCTGGTTTTATGGTTTTATATGCTTACTGTGCCCTACCTGTACTCTTGTCTTCACCATGTATACATTCTCAGCCAATTTGTAGTTTGCTTTTCATGTATTTCTCCAATCTTGTTTATACAATACTTGTAATGTTGTTGTGTTTTCTTTCTCATGTTGTAATCCTCCCAGGTCGTGACTGAAAACAGTCATTCTATGGCTAGCTCACCTACCTGGTAAACAAAAACCAAATAAATAAAATGACTTCAAGATCGGGTGTGCAGGAGGATGGCAGGGTTCGGAGCCACCTGATGGATGATTTTGAGATTTGGCATTCAGGAGGAGGGGTACCGGCGGTGGGTTTGGCGCTCTCGCAACCATTTATTTCAGGATATGATTTGGCAGGGTGGGGGTAACCGGCTGAGGGGTTCGGCACATGCCACCATATGACTTTAAGTTCAGGTGAGGTACTGAAGGTGGGGTTGAGCACCCACCACTGGTTGACTTCAAGATGGGGTACTGATGGTGGGGTTGGAAACCCGCCACCTGTTGACTTCAAGATTGGGCAGATGGGAGGGGGTTGCCAAAGGTGGGGGTTGTGCATGTGCTGCCGCATGACTTCAAGATTAGGCGTGGGGGTACCAGCGCCAGGGTTGTGAACCCATTGCCGTCTAACCGAATTGGGCGGGGGGTGCATTGGCTGAAATCAAGTCTCCATTTTCGTGACTCAAAACTGCATGAAATGGTAGTTTAGAGTCACAGAAACGTGACCTCCCCACCCACAAAACTGTTGTATACCAGTTTCATAAAAATTCAGTTGTGAGTAGACATGGAGAAAGCATTCTGCACAAAAATGGCACCTTGTATTTTAAATAATTTAAAAATGACACATTTTCTAGTAAAATCACCTATCCAAGAATCTTCCTTGGGACAAACTCTAATGAAGCTGAAAGTGTCAGGTTTCAGCTTTTCAGCCTTTTTTGGGGCTACCTGTGAGCAGAACAAGGTCTCAGTTGCTACATTTATAGGTGTTTTCAGTCTCCTTGAACTTTTACACTGTTGACTTGACTGTTACCAAATTTATAGGATCTAGAGATACCGTCACTGGCTCTTTGCATGTGAAACTTCAGTCTGTTTGGTAACGGGACGGTTATGGTTAAGGTACAAAAATGGGGGGTTAACAGTATACTGTCTATTGAACCGTAAAATAATGGTACTACTGCAGTAGGGTACTTACAGTGATAAAGAAGTGTGGTTTTGGCTTTTGAGTGTCACATCCATGGTGTACATTACAGTTATGGTAACTGTTTGTTGGATCGGGAGTCAGTGATGTAAGCATTTCAAAGCTGCACATGCACGGACTCCTGATACAAAAAGAAACAAAAAAAACAGCCCAGTTGATCAGAATTACAGAAATAGAAAGGAGCAGACACATGAGTATTTTAACCATTTAGTAACTTAAACAAGACACACACAGGCAGTAACCTGAGAGTTGTGATTTATTCAACCAGTTAGAAATGCAAGAAATCATTTCCTATTTCCTTTAAAGACAGTCTTTGAGTCCTGGAGCAAGGCTTGCAGGTCATGAAATCCCTTTTGGAGAGGGGTCTTCACAGCAGGGATGTTGGCTCCAGTGGCATAGAGTACAGTATAGTCCATGTACAGTTGGTAGTTCACCCCTTCAACATACTGACCAAAGTCTTTTATGTATAAAAAGAACAGTAAGGGGCCAGATACTGATCCTTGTGATACACCTTTAATGACTTGGAGAGGGCTGTACTCGACGTTGTGTGGCCTGACGTTTTGTTTGCGGTTTGTAATGTAGCTGCCAAATCAGTTAGTGACCTCTGGGCTCATGTGCAACTTGGTTAGTCTGGACCCTAGTATTTGGTGATCCACTGTGTCGAAGGCCTTCAGTAGGTCAGTGAAGATGGCAACAAAATAGTTGACTTCATCTATGTCCATAATTATGTCATCTAGAACCCTGGTTGCAGCAGTGACTATACTATGGCCTCTTCTAAAGCCTGATGGGTATTCCTTGAGCAACTATGATTTGTTTAGGAATTTAAGAGTTTTTTTTTAATTTTCTGTTTATTGTTTTCTTAACTCATTCTGCCTTTTTTTTTTTTTTTATCTGGCACTAGAGAGGTAACCAATGGGGTCCCACAGGGCTTGGTGCTGGGGCCAGTGTTCTTCAGTGTCTTCCTCAGTGACATTGGGGATGGCATTAAGGACAAAATATGCCTATTCGCGGATGACACCAAGCTCTGTGACGAGTGGACACAGCTGAAGGGATACAGGACCTACAGGAAGATCTGGAAAAGCTGGGGAGGTGGTCCAGGATCTGGCAGCTTGGCTTCAATGCCAAGAAATGCAGAGTTATGCATATTGGAGCCAAGAGTCCCAGGACAGAGTACTGCCTGGGTGGAGTCCGAGTATCTGCATCAGAGGAGGAGGAGAAGGACCTGGGAGTGATGATCACTAATGAGCTGAAGCACTCCACGCAGTGCAAGAAAGCAGCAGCAAAGGCAAACAAGATGCTGGAATGCATAGCTAGGGGGATCAGTAGTAGGAGAGAGGAGGTTATACTGCCCTTGTGCAGGTCACTGGTAAGGTCCGCATCGACAGTATGGAGTTCAGTACTAGTGCCCACACCTCAAAAAGGACATTAACCTGCTAGAGAAGGTCCAGAGAAGGGCTACAAAGATGATAGCCAGTCAGCAGGGCAAGGCATACGAGGAGAGATTGAGGGCACCGAACATGTACTCCCTGGAAGACAGGAGAGAGAGAGAGAGAGAGAGAGAGAGAGAGAGAGAGAGAGGGTATGATTGGGATCTTCAAGTAGTTGAAAGGGATAAATAAGGTTGATAAGGAGAGTCTCTTTAAGCTGAATGGCAACCATAACACGAGGGAGCACAGTCTTAAGCTGGAGGGTGGGAGGTTTAGGAGGGAGGTCAGGAAGCACTTCTTCACAGAGAGGGTGGTGGACACTTGGAATGCGCTGCTGGAAGAGGTCATCTCATTGAAGACAGTGGGCAGCTTTAAGAGAGACTGGGATAGGCATAGAGGGAAAGTAAGGATCATGGGTAGGGTGGATGGGAGAAGTGGGAAGGGAGGGCAGGGACATTAGCTCAAGCTGTGGACCCTGCAATATGAGCAGACTTGATAGACCAAATGGCCTTCTTCTGCTGGCTTCTTCGTATGTTCGTATGGTCATTCTCATGCAAGACATCGTAAAGCAGAACAGCAACAAATGCCAGAATTGGAATAAATTAAAGACACTAAATCCCATCTTGCAGTCTTGTAGGGGGAAATACGAGTCCCAAAATGTCCCAACAGTGCCAGCTGCTTCAATAGTCATGGTAATGTCCAATAGGGAGAATCAACAGGTAGATAAACGCACTTTACAAAGTGCTGTAAACCAGTACAAGTACAAAGTCTGGCAGGAAAATAAGCTTCTTCCACTTCCCACCACTCCGCTCCATTGCATGTACGAGCAGGTTGCAATAACAAAATTATAACTGTGTGCAGTGTGCTGTAAAAACGCTAAGATGAACATTGAACAACCCACCCATCAGGCAGAAAGAAATACAAAAAGGAAATGAGGGGCACAGAGAATTACAGCCAAAGAAACATTGCTCACCTAACAGGGCAGCAAACCAAGTGACCTGTTACTACAGGATACCAGAAATAATTGCCCTGCTACCCCCGCCAGTTACCCCAGCAGTATTATAATTAATTATACAGTGGCAAGAAAGAATCCTGGATTCTGGCTGGTCAGTGTGTGCCTGAGACAGTGATGATATTGCAGTATAACATCACTATCATTGATTAGCCTTAGCTTTGCTTGCTGTCATCACTGAGCGCCATTAGCTTTTTTTCTACTCCTAAGAAACTCACTAAAAATCTACTAAAAACATTTTTTAAATGTTTTTTATTTTATTTGCATAACAATGAGCCATTGTATATAATAGCAATAAGGCACTCCAGGGTGTGTGTTATTGTTTAATAAAAAGTCACTCCTGGGGTGGTGGGAAGCACTCTGCTTTGCCTCGTGCTTCATCCGCCCCAAGTGGCGATACTATGATGTAACACACCCTGTGATCTGCCCCTAGCTTAAATAACTTGTAAGGAAAAATAATAGCCCAGCAAAGTCTCTCAGGGTGCGACAAAAACAAAGTCAATAAACTAGCACACAGCTAACGGGGTACTCGGATGTCTTTGGATCCCGACTCCTCAGCTGCATGTTCCGAGACTGGCTTCACAGCAAATTCAGACTCCGTTCTCTTGAGCCAGTGACCAACATCCTTAGGATAAGAGAATTGCCACGTTTTGCATCGGTAGGTAATCTGAAGCCTTGCTGGTAGTAGAGAAGAATGCGCAGTTCCCAGCATTTGGAGGCTCTGATGCATTGCATCAAATCGTTTTCTCTGGATTTGGGTTTGAAAAGACAAATCCGTGAAAAAATTGTGCGTCATGACCGTGAAGAATTAGTGGGTATGCTGCCCGGGCCACCAACAGAAGATTATCCCCGACATCAGATCCTGTGGTCCGCAGTTGAACAGTGCGGGGTTGATTGGTAGAGGCAGGCCGAACCCGGGGTTAACACGATATGCATGCTGCAGGTAAGACCAGTCAAAATCCGAAATCCGCAGATACATAAAGCTTTTTAGTCAGACAGTATTTTAGAAAGCTCAGTAGATGGGTACCCTCCACTCCCTTCGGTACCCCTACCAAACATTAATTACCAGAGTGAATATCATTCTCTAGGGCTTCCAAACACCCTCAGAGCTGGGTGTTTTCTTTCATGAGAGCATCAACCATGGCCTGTGTGGCAAGGGTTTGGTTATCCACCTCCGCAACTGAGCCAACCAAGTTTGTGATGGCAGTATCATGTGACTCCAATTTAGATAGGGTTTTTTAAATTTTAGCATCCAGGGCTTTCCTGGAGTCCAGCATGGTCTGCCAGGGAGGTTCTGTAGTAGGCCCATAATACTAGGTCCCTCCAGACTTGCTGCTTCTCCGACCGTGGTGAACTGTGGCAGAGTAGGCCTTGACATGCCCAACTTCTGGTGCTGTGGAGTGTTTGTACATCCTACAGCAAACCAAGATATCGTTCAACAGCTTAGTGGATGTGGAATCCAAAGGAGTACTTAAAAACAATCTGCTTGGAAATGTGTAAACTTAAATTTTGAATTTAATGAAGCAGTGATGTGAAGTAAGCAGAAGAGACGCCCTGCCCAGAAGCCGGCTCGCTGGTGCCCTCCCAGGAATTTAACAATGTTGATGCGTAGTATATGCCTGAGCACTTTGGAGACCACAGAAATATAGTATTTGTTGGCAGATAAGGACCACTTGGCCCACTTAATCTGCCCCTCTTTTCCCTGCCTATTCTGCCACTGCAGACCTGACCTCGTGTCTGGCCACCTTCTCCTTCCCAGCTCCTGCTTTGATACCAGTTTTCCTTTATACCTATCCCATGCATGCATGCTTGAAGCCCACCTCTGTTTTCACCCCCACCACCCCCACTGGAAGATTGTTCCAGGCATCCGACACCCTCTCAGTGAAGAAATGCCTCCTTACATCCCCCCCAGACTCCCCCCACCCACCAGTTGCATTACATGCCCCCTAGTTCTTGTACACCTTCTTTTCTGAAAAATGCTCCCTTCCTGTACCGTAGTCACCTCATGAGGTATTTAAAGGTCTCTATCATATCCCCCCCTCTCCCAGGGTGTTCATATTTTAGATTGCTCAGTCTCTCCTTATAGTGCATTTGGTGAAGCCACCGCACCATTTTGTTGCCCTTCTTTTTGGATGCACTCTATGTTGTCTGCATCCTTTCTGAGATGTGGCTTCCAGCACTGGGCATGGTACTCTAGGTTTGGTCAAACCAATGACCGATACTGTGGCAAGACCACCCCCCTCTTTCTGCTGGTGATACCCTTCCATGTGCACCCCAGAATCTCTCTGGCTTTCCCCTACTGCTTTGTCGCATTGCCTTGCCACCTTAAGGTCATCCGTTATGATTATCCCTGTGTCTCTTTCCTGTTTAGTAACTGTCAATATCCCCTTCCCATTCTGTTCTCTGCCTGTGGATTTCTGCGCAGAAGGTTCATGATTTAGCACTTCTTTGCACTGAAATCCTGCTGCCATACCCTTGACCATTCCTCAAGCTTTTTCAGGTCTCTATTCATTCTCTCCACCCCCTCCAGAGTGTCCACTGTATTACAGATCTTGGTGTCATGTGCAAAGGGGCACACTTTCCTTTCCAGTTCTTCTGCAGTGTCACATAAAGATATTAAAGTGGTCTGGAACCAGTACTGAGCCCTGAGTTACCCTGCAGGTGACTCTCCCTCCCCTTGAGTGAGTGCCATTTACCACCATTTGTCGCCTGTCCATCAGCCAATTATGACCCAGTGTACCACCTTGGTTCCCACCTCCAAGTTCCCAGTTTTTTTTTATAAGCCTCCTATGTGGCATGATGTCGAAGGCCTTGCTGAAGTCTGAGGCCATGTCCACCCTTCCCCCGATCTATTTCTCTGGTCACCCAGTCAAAGAAATCTATCAGATTTGTCTGACATGACCTCTTTCCCGTGAATCCATGCTACCTTGGGTCCTGTAACCCACCAGATGCAAGGTAATCTACCAGTCTTCCCTTTAGAAATTACTTCATTTAGTTTTCCCCACTACTGATGTCAGACTGACCGGCCTGTAGTTGCCAGCCACTTCTCTGCTGCCACCACTATGGGGCGGGACTGCATTTGCCCTTCTCCAGTCGTCTAGGACCAGCCCTTGTATCTAGTGAGTTATTGAATAGGGCTGTCAGAGGTGCTGTCAGTACCCTTGGATGTACTCCAGCTGGTGCCATAGCCTTGTCCACTCGTAGATTCGCAGGTTCCTTCAGGAATCTTTCCTCTTCGATTGGTCTCATGTCTACTTCCCTTCCTCCCATTGTTCTGTAACCTAAATGTGGCCCATCTCCTTCCCCTTCCATTGTGAAGACAAAACAGAAGTATTTGTTCAGGGTATCTGTTTTTTCATGATCATCCTCTGCACAGTCTCCCTCTGCACTCCTCAGCTCCACATTTCCTCCCCTTTCCTTTTTCACTTATTTACCTAAAAAAGGTCTTGTACCCCTTTGTTACCTCCCCAGCTATTCTTTCCTCAATTTGTGCCTTAGCACCCCATCACAGATGTCCTGCATCCCTCTGTTTTTTGCTGGTACACCTCTCTTTCCTCTTCCCACCGCGTCTTCTTGTATCTCCTAAAATGCTGCCCTTTTGCCTTTGCCCTTACCCTTGCTGCCACCTCCCTTGAGAACCATATTGATGTCTTTTTTTTTCTCCCCTTCTGCTTTTGCTCACCTCTTTTGCACAGTGGTCTGTTGCCTTCACTATTCCGTCCCTTAATCTGGCCCACTGTCCCTCCACACTATCAAGATAATTCCCCCCAACCAGAGCATCTCTGAGGCATGCACCCATTGTTTTAAAATCTACCCTTTTGAAGTCAAGGACCCTCGTCCTTGTGTGATTTGCCTGTTGCCATCCTTTTGTCAAACTGAAATAACTGAAAAGAATGTAACCTTCAGCTGCCATTCTATGTCTATGCATTAAGTGTTTATGTTTGTTTTTTTCTGACGCAAAGCCTTTGTAAATGAGTCCCTGACTCAAAGGTTGTAATCCTAAAGTCTGTTAAATAAATAAATAAACTGCACTGCCTGGTGATTACTGGTTCCCATGGGCAAGGCTCCTAGAATTCTGCGGCCGCAGAGTTTTGCGCAGAACTTGCAATCTACCGCAGAACTTCTGCGGTGCCGCAGAATTCACACTTCTTTGGTGATTTTTTATAAATATTTCTGTTTATACATAGAATCTGGTTCCCTTCCTCTCTTTTTATATCCAAAACCCCCTATATGCTCAGAATGCGATGTTATCATTGCTATAACATCATACATTAGGTAATGAAATGGCTGCATTCTGCAACAGAAATGAACAGTCACTTACAATTTTCAGTCTTACATTGTTGCACTAGAGCCAACTTAAATAAAACCTTGTCAATAGCACAGACCTGTTAAGTCCATACCTCATTTTGTACAAACCTATTTGGGCCTTTAAGGTATAGAGACGCTATCTGAAATGAATAACTGGTAAAATGAATTTAACTGTCTAAATTTTTAAGGAAAATAAAGTAATTATGCCCAGAAAAGTGAAATATAATAATGGGTAGACCTGTTGAAAGAACAGACATGTTAAATAAATAATTGCACTGTACGCATTTTTGCCAGGGTTATTGATTACATATTGTCATTGGTCGATAGAATCACCTAAAAGTTATTGAGAAATGTTGTGTGCAGGGACAGCTGTTTGGCCGGAGGGTAGCATGCTGGGTTTCCGTGCCGGCAACTCAGGTTCAGAGATTAGGTCTGGGAGCTGGCTGGGCAGCACAAGGATTGGTGGAACACATCACTGCTTGGAGCCTGGGAAGGTATGGTGCAATGTTCTGTCACATGGTGGACACACTGTGATGGTCCGGAGGGCTGTATCTCACAATTGGTTCACATGCATGTCATGGCCGGATGGTGTTATGCAGTGTGTCAGGGGAAGCAGGTTGACATGAAAAATTAGTTTTGCAATAACTCCTCTATTCCATTTCCAATGGGACCTGTATGAATGAGGATGCAAGCTCATGGAAATAAAAAATAAATAAATAAAAATATACATGTGTATACACACACACACACACACATATATATATATATGTACAGTATCTCTGTCTCTCTCACCACACACACGCATATTTGTATGTATGTTACAGATTGCATATAAATATATAAGTGATACACAGTGGGAACCTCATGAGTGGTGTAGAAGGCACATACAAATATATAAGTGATAGACAGTGGAAACCTCATTAGTGGGATAGATAGCATGCATATAGAAATACCTTATTTATCACATAAGATACCCTCTGCATACATCATTTATGCAACATGCTAGGACCTTAAGGGAGAGACATTTGTTTTACTGTGCTTTCCACCATCCTGACTGCTATAACCACTGCCATGAAAGTGAAGTCAGGATGACAAGCTGACACTGTGATGTGGTAGTTTGTTAGTGCTGCAGAACTTCCGCAGAAATTACAAACCACCGCCACAGAAGTTCTGCGGCAAATGGTAGTCTTGCCGCAGAACTTGGTCCCACTGTGCTGCAGAAAAGTAGGGGCCCTGCCCATGGGGCATCCCACACTAACGTTCGCAGTACTGTCCCTGTTAATAAGCACCAGGTCCATTATTGTCCCATCACAAGTAGGTTCTTTGACTAGTTGCCTCAGAAATGCTCCCTGCAGGGAGTAGAGGATGACCCTGCTTCTAGCAGAGGCAGCGGCCAGGAGGCTTCAATCAGTATCTGGTAGATTGAAGTCCCTCATTAGTAGTACCTCTCCCTTATCTGCCGTGTTGCAAATGGCTTCCCCCATTTCCTTGTCTAGATCCTCTCCCTGTGCTGAAGATCTGTAAATCACCCCAGTGTGTGAATGGAGACTCTGGCTGCTGTCTCTGTGGTGACGCACAGTACCTCCAGACCCTCCTTACCCACTTGCATTTCTGTTGTCCTGATATTTTCCCTGACATGTAACACAGCCTCCTCTCCCTGTCCTTCTTGAACAGCATGTATCCTAGTACAGCCGTGTCCCAGTTGTGGTTTCCTGTGCACCATGACTTATTGGCCGCTATGTCCAGGTCTGCCTTAGCCATAATTGCCTCAAGATCTGGAATTTTATTTCAAGGGCTTCTTACATTTGCACACATGGCTTTCCACATGTTTCTTCCACATGTTTCTTCCACCCTGTTTGCATCCCCTTCCTTCCTGGCTGGAGGCTGAAGGGAGATGGGTCTAAAATTCTTTAGGTTGTCCAGGTCACCTCCTTTATGGATGGTCATGGTCCCCGAGCTGAAAGTTTTCTAGCCAGATTGAACATAGGATAGCACTAAGGAATGACTGAAGCGGTAAGCCAGAGGCCTATGTACTGTATTTCTGGAGCAGCAAGTCTTAGCAGTTTGGTGTCTAGTCCATCTGGACACCATTTTTCTTGGTGTAGCAGTTGGTCCAGGACTTCTGAGGGTTCTATTTTACAGAATGGAAAGAAGTATCCATCGATTGCTGGGTCTTCTCTGGAGGAGGGAGCTAGTAAAGTGGTGTGGGTGTTTCGGTCCTAAGGTGGTGCTCTTTTTTGATGTTTATTTTATCCACAGTAAAAGCATTGTCAGCATTGATAAATTGATTGCTTGAAGGATTGGCCATATTGTGTGGCAAGTGGCAGTTAGATAAGTCAAAGGATAAACTTTCAGGGATACTGCAGCTTTTGGGGCCCTCCAGTCTAGTGACAGCTTTCCAGAAATTCTTGGGGTTGTTGGTGAGTGCACTAGTGACAAAGGACCTTTTAATTGCCCTTACAAGTCTGACGTATCTGTTTCTGGTTTCCCTGTATACAGTAGCTTCCAGCTGGATTGGCTGTAAGAGCACTGAGCTTTGTGACAGGTTTTGTCCCTAGTCGTCCTGAGTCTCTGTACTTCAGGGGAGGCCCAGGGTGCAGAGTTCAGCCTCACCTTGCAACACTTTGCAAATTTCCAGGAGCTCATGGACATAGACGCAATAAGGACAAGGATGGGGCAAAAAGGGGTAAGGCCATCAAGAAATGGAGGGTAATGAGTACCACGCCCGTAGTCTGGGCAACAAGCTCCCTGAACTGGTGGCCTTGATGGTAGAGGGATGCCTGGATATCGTAGCAGTCACAGAAACATGGTACACAGAGAACCATGACTGGGATGTTAACATACCAGGGTGCACAACCTATAGGAGAGACAGGGAGGGCAGAAGGGGAGGATAGGTCTCATGTAAGGGAAGGGATAAAAGCAACTAAACAAAAAAGTAAACTGGGAGGCGAGGAGGCACTGTGGGTCACCTTAGAGACTGGAAATGGCACCACAATCCGCACAGGGGTTGTATACAGACCCCCATGTTGGGGAGGGAATGGACAAGAATATGATAGAAGGCATACTTAGGATGGCAGAGAAAGGGGAGATACTATTGATGGGGGACCTTAATATGCCAGATGTTTACTGGAGCACCTTTGCTGCAGCCACATCCAAAAGCAGGGCCATTCTTGATGCCCTTCAGGTGGCATGCCTCAGACAGCTAGTTTTGGAACCTACTCGTGAGGAGCAATCTTAGACCTTGTACTCTCAAATGAGGACAGTGAGAGGATCTCAGATCTAGAAGTGGGTAGCCATTTGGGAACAAGTGACCACCAAACAGTGTGGTTCACGATAAACTCAGCTACAGAGGTCAAGCCATACAAAAGTGAGGGTTCTGGACTTCAGGGGGACCCGACTTTGGCAAGATGGGAGAGCCTTAGAAAAGCACTAGCAAACAGGCTAGAAGGAGGGGTGGAGCAACAGTGGGGAAATATAAAACTGCCATCACAGAGGCAACAAGCCTTTGTGTGAAGCAAATAAACAAATCAAAATGAAAGAAAAAGCCACTGTGGTTCTCAGAAGAAGTGGCGGTGAAGGTTAGGGAGAAAAAGATAGCATTTAGGAAGTATAAGGAAACACAGAAGGAGCAGGACAGAGAGCTGTACCAGTTAAGGCAGAAGGAAGCAGGGAGGGTAGTCAGAATAGCAAAGGCACAAACTGAGGAAAAGATAGCCAACTTGGTTAAGAAGAGGGATAAAACCTTTTATAGGTATATCAGGGAGTGTAGAAAGACAAAGGGAGGGATAGTGAGGCTGAATACAATAGATGGTGGGTGGGCAGAGAGTGACAGTGAAAAAGCAGGGATACTGAATGAATACTTCTGTTCAGTATTCACAAAAGAGGAAGTGGGGGAGGTGCCTAATCCAATTAACAGAAGCACTCTGGAGAGGGGGGTCGATCCCAGTCCTTTCACAGAAGAAAGGGTTCTGAAAGAACTCCTAGAACTGAAGGTGGACAAAGCAGTGGGGCCAGGTGGAATTCACCCCAGAATTCTAAAAGAATTAAGCAAAGAACTAGTGACACCACTGACTACCCTTTTTAACAAATCATGGGAGGATGGTGTGGTACCTGAGGACTGGAAGAATTCTGATGTGATTCCCCTTCACAAAAGTGGGACCAAGACAGAGGCAGGAAACTACAGACCTGTCAATTTGACCTCTGTGGTAGGGAAAGTGATGGAATCACTTCTGAAGGAAAGAATTGCTGAGTACCTAGAGGCCAGTTGGGCACAGGACCCAAGGCAGCATGGGTTCACAGTGGGAAGGTCATGTCCAGGGACGCTGGAAAATCGTGGGTGCGAATTCTGCGCATTTTCCGCGGTTTTATGCTCCCTCCATGACTCCACCGCGATATTGCCTGCTCTGGTGGTGGTCCACATGGTAGCTTTAAAAAATCTGCGGCTCTCTGGCTCTCTTTGTTTAGCCACATTGTGCTGCCATCCCCCAGTGCTTGCCTAACTCCATCCCCCCTCCAGTAAGGCTGTTCCTCCCCCCGTGATGTCATAATGGGGGCGGAATACCAACACATCCAGTCACGGGCTCCCTGAGTTTAAAATAGTTTTGCATGCTTTTGTCTGCTTTGTGTCCCCCCGCAGGTCTGCCTAAGCCTTTAAATGCAGAGGACTGTGGGGAGACAGGTAACATTCACGTAGGGAGTGAGCGACTTACTTCTAAGGAGCCCCGAGTCCCCGACTGACCGATCGGCGAGAGCGAGGGAGAGAGGGAGAGAGCAAGCGGAGCCCTGCACCTTGAGACTCGAGATCTGCGACCAGCGTGGAATAAAAAAAAAAAAAAAAAGCCACAAGAGAAGCTGCAGCCAAATTGTAGACTTAACATTAATTGGACCAACCTGAAGTCTTACTTCAGCACAGAGCTAAAGGAGGTGCATTTGCACTTCAGGTCCACTAGCAGTAAAAACGCTTGGGAGTCTTCAAAAGATATATTAATAATTAATAAATAATTGTGATCTGTCCTGCCGCCTGCTTTCCCTGCTTGTTGACTGTTAAAACCTGCTGCCTGCATTCTGCCATCTGAGGACAACGGAAATCCTGCCCAGAAGGCTTTCCCTGGTTCCCAAAGTGCCAATCTGCATCTCTGGTAAGTTACTTTGCTGGCTAGTTTGGGATGGATGGTGGTGGGGAGGGCACATGCTGGGATTGTTGGCATTGTTGGCAAGCAACGTCTTTCAGTATGCTGCATTTTCTGAAGTGCTGTTTGTTTTAAACATGTTAGCCAGGCAATCTCCCAAGGCCAAAAATTGTTCTGTGCAAGCCTGCTCGTCTGCCAGTCCAGCAGGATCTGGCCTCTGGTGATGGTGGGCAGGGGTGGACGAGCAGGCAGGCACAGAATAATTTTTTTTCTCCATGTGTACCAGTCTGCTAGGTCTGTGCCATGCTTCTGTGGTCTGGCGTTGTTGGTCAGTGGAGGGATGGACTGGCAGACTGGCCCACATACAGAAGAAAAATTGTTCTGGCCTCTGGTGATGGTGGGCAGGGGGTGGATGCTGGTACAGAACTAATTTTTCTGCACGTGTACCAGTCTGCCAAATGCGGCCATGCTGCTGTGGTCTGGCGTTGTTGGTTGATGGAGGGTCGGGCCTGGCGGACTTGGTACACTTACAGAAAAAAATTGTTCTGGCCTCAGGTGATGGTGGGAATGGTGCGGACGTGCAGGCTGGCCTAGAACAATTTTTTTTTCTGCGTGTATACCAGTCCACCAGGCCCATGCCAAGCTCCTGTCACTTGTTGTTGATGGTCGGTGGAGGGTCGGGCCTGGCAGACTTGGTACACTTGCAGAAAAAAATTGTTCTGGCCTCGGGTGGTGGTGATGATGGGCATGGTGCGGACATGCAGGCTGACCCAGAACAATTTTTTTCTGCATGTGATACCGAGTCCGCGGCCTGCAAGCTAAGCTCCTGTCGCTTGTTGTTGATGGTCGGTGGAGGGTCGGGCCTGATGGATCTTGGTACACTTGCAGAAAAAATTGTTCTGGCCTCGGGTGATGGTGGGCATGGGGCAGATGTACAGGCTGGCCCAGAACAATTTTTTTTCTGCATGTATACCAGTCCGCCAGGCCCGTGCCAAGCCCTGTCACTTGTTTGATGGTTGGTAAAGGAAAGAGCCCAGGCAGACTAGCACACATCTGGAAAAAAAATTGCTCTGGCTGCTGGTGAAGACTGAGGGTGGGGCGGATGGACTGGCTGGCACAAAACAGTTTTTGCCACGTGTATACCAGTCCAGCAGGTCAGTGCCTTGCTCCTGTCACTTCATGCTGGAAAATATCTGGAGTCTTTGGTCACATGGATTCAGGTAGAATCCATGCTCAAGCTCAGCGCCACAACAAGGCAACTCCAGTAACTGAGGTCAATTGCAGCAGCGCCACCCAGTATTCAGTGCGGTACCTTACAGTATTGTGACATTGTAATCTTTCACTGCAAGGTGCTGCATTGCATCTAGGCTGGCGCAGCTGGGTAGGTTAAGAGATGAAAACAAAAAAACTCATTATTTTTACACAGAACTACTCTGTGTATGGGGAAAGTATAGTGTTTGTAAGAATTGTAATGGGCAGGATACTGTAAAATTGTGAGATTCAGCACATGCTTGTTGTGGACACTGCAGTCTTTGCAGGTCTCCATCTTTACACAGTCAACCATTCTGCTCTATGATTCTTGGCTCATTTTTCTCAGGAAAACATTATCTATCTATTTGGTCCTCCAGGGGCAGTCAGGATTTTACATTGTCTGATACTAATGCTAATGCTGCAGCTTACCCCAGCTTCACCTGGTATAGCTTGCACCATGCCGGTGTACCATACAAACAGGGCTGGTGCCATTGCTATGGCACAAGCTGCCATGAAGTGAACACATCACATCATTCATCGTCACAACGGTGTCTGTTCATAAAGCTGTTTATGTTTGTAATCTTTGGGCAGGTGCACAGAGGAAGGGAGGTTGGGGCATAGTAGCAGGGAAATGTTATAAATAGTAGAGATTCTAATTATATATTCCTACATCTATCAGATAAATAGTGGTTATAGATCAGATTGCCGTCGCAAAGACAGAAAGAGGGTGGGTTGCATAACCGGTGCAAGAGTACAACAGAATGTCTCAGCCAAGCGCAAAACGTCCATGTCTTTCTCGTGAAGAGGCGAAAAGTCGACACCTGTCATACACAGTTCGTGCCACTGATTGCATCAGATTGTATCCAGAGGACCTGTACGAGGGTGGTGGTAAGCTGTTCTGCAGATTCTGCTGCCAGACAGTTGACTACCTGCGGAAGCACACAATTGATCTTCACATGAAAACTCAGAAGGATATTGAGAGAAAAGCAGCAGCACTGAAGAAAAAACAAGAAGGTAATCCTATTCACATTCATATAATTTTTAATGTAACTATCTATGTGCAGACTATGAATGGTAAAAATGTTTTTTTTTTCCCTTTTGTTGCAGGCAGCACCCCTTAAAAAAAAAAAAAAAAAAAAAGAGTACTGACCACTACATTTCTAGATATCTAGAAATGTTCATATTGTGTGAGATTAGAATATAAATGTGCATGTGTACTAATTTTATGCTTTGTTTTTGTTTTAGCTGAGCCTCCCAAAAGATATTTCCACTTAGATTTATATATGTTTTTTTAAAAAGGAGTCTTTTATATATTTTTTTCCCGTAAGTACTTTTCAGTGATTTTTAAGGTTTTCTCCTTGTCCTACTCCTGGGCCTACATGATGTAGTACACACATGCAGAGGCGCATGCATGCCCTGTTGGACGCCCCACCCTACTAGTTGCTCCATTAGCGCCTACCACTGGACCTCTGTCTTGTGATCATGAGACTGCGGACGGGTGACCCCACCCCTTTTCCAGGAGAGAAGAGGAGAGCCAATGCTCAGTCCTGCTTCTATCCATCTCCCTTTCCTGGCAACACGGCATCCTGGGGTCCTTCCTGAACCCAGATCGCCAGTGTAGCATAAGGCAAGGTGTCCAGCGTCTCCGGTATGGTGTCCAGTGCCTTAGCCCTTGGCACCACCAGGCTGGTACTCTTGTATATTTTATAGAATTTTACTAGCAATCTGAATAGAAGTGCAGACATTGTTTTGTTTTTTGTTTCAGGCAACACCTTGCAGCATCAGCAGTCACTGACTTCATCGTTTACTAGAGCTACAACTGCTATGCTGGACAGGAAAGAATTTGTCATGGACTTCATCAAGTGCCTAACCAGAGCAGACATCCCCCTTGAAAAAGCTCCTGCATTTGAGAACTTCCTATGCAAATACACGAAGCAGGGTGGCAGTCTTCCTGGGCCAGCTCATCTATGCACCACGTATCTACAAGAACTTCGACCGCTGCATGAAGAATTTCTCCGGGAACCAGACAGAGGACACTGACATTTTTGTAATTCTGGATAAGACGACGGATGCCTGTGGCCATAGTGTGTTTGCCGTTTTGGCACTGCCTCTTAACAAAGTCAAGGAGCAGCCTCTCCTGATTGTAGTTGAATTTCTGGAACACGTGAACCATTCCACTGTCTCTCAGACTTTGATACGGATCTTAAATGAGAACAGAGTGAACTTCAACAAGGTGCATGCTGTTGCAAAAGACAGTGCAGCTACATGCGCAAAGCCTTCAGATCTGTTCTGGCAGGTATTTTACCCAATGCTGTGCATGTGACTTGCATTGCACACTTGGTAAACCTTGTGCTTGAAGTGTGGTCAGCTGTGCTGGAAGACCTGATCACCGTTGTCAGTTTAGTGAAAAGGGTGTTCTGCCAGAGCTTGTCGGCGTCACGAATATCTAGCCTTTATGAAGGCCAAAGCTGAAATTATACCAAAGATGCCAGTGTCAGCGGTCGTCACACGCTACGGCTCTTGGGTAACAGCAGTGGAATACCTTTCAGAATGCTTGCCTGTCTTAACAGAATTTATAGCCTCTACAGCATCTGATGCACCCACGTTTAAAAAAACTGAAACTGCTGCTGGCCAGCAACCTCAATAAGTTGATGGCACAAGCTGCAATTGTTAGTGAACATTCGGCTGAGCTTGTGAGGCTTATTGAGGAACTGCAAGCCACTACTGTCCCACAAGGACATATCATTTTTTGCAGATTGCAGCAGGTACACTTATTTCTGGACTTTTGTGTGACATCTGGAGCTGGCGAGTTTAAGCCCAAAACTGTAGAAAAGTTGGCACAGTGCAAGGAGGAGGAGAGAGCAGCATGCCTGGAACTCTTTCAGCAAGTAATGTTGGAAAGTTCGGAGAAGCTCATAATGTAATCCAAGCCCACCCATCCATCTGTATTCAAATCCAAGACGTGTGCTCGATCCACAACAACTACCAACACTTGAGAAAGGCAAAGAGAACTATATCTGGGATTTACTAGGACTTGCAGACATTTCTGACTTTGATTGGCATGTTTCTATAACTTCAGCAAAGTCCATTCCAGCAGACTTCAGTATCTCTGAATGGTGGGAGGCTCAGTCAGAGTCCCAGCAAAAACTTGCAGTGCTTGCTAAAAGGTACATGTGGATGCCAGTTAGCACGGCTGACATTGAGAGGACTTTGTTTATACAGACTTGCTGAAAGACAATAGACACAATCTAAAGGAAGAAAATGTCAAACTTGTTAATGTTTAAAATATAACAAAACATTTCAGTAAGTTTACGATGTGTCACTTAAATCTCTGTTTATTTTAGTCTATGCATGAACACGTTCTTTGGTTAGAATTGCTTTAACATGTGTGAGGTGTTGGGATTGTGTGGTACTTGAATTGTAAATATGTATATAAAAAACTATCAAAGAATGAAACATGGGAACCATACTGTTTATAAAAACATGATTTATTTCCCTCTGCGTTAGTGTTACCTTTGTAAGTTAAATATATTTCAGGTTTTTTGTGTGCCATTTAATCTATTCTATTTCATAGATTGGAGATTTAATAAAGCTGAGCTATAATAACTGTAACGTTCTATGTGTTTCTTTTTCTGTATGTTTCTTTTTGCATCTAAACCAAACAGAAGCATATATATTAACATATAGATAGAGATTTTCTGGCTGTTTGATGAGTAGAGAGCCCGCGGAACTCCCCACAAGTTCCCTCAAGAAATAAGGGAAAATCTCTGCAACTTTGGGCACAGTTTTCCGCAATTTCCCAGTGTCCCTGGTCATGTCAGATTAATCTAATTGATTTATTTGACTGGGTGACCAAAGTAGTAGACCAGGGAGGGTCTGTGGACATGGCCTACCTAGACTTTAGTAAGGCATTTGACACAGTCCCACACAAAAGATTAGTAGTCAAATTAACCAGCCTGGGAGTGGGTCCCAGGGTGGTTGCCTGGGTAAAACATTGGCTGAACAACAGGACACAGAAGGTAATTGTAAGTGGAGTCCACTCTGAAGAAAGAGGGGTTACTAGTGGGGTACCGCAGGGTTCAGTACTGGGTCCAGTCCTTTTTAATGTCTTTATAAGTGACATTGCAGAGGGACTGGAAGGAAAAGTATGCCTCTTTGCAGATGACACAAAGATCTGCAACAGGGTTGATACACAAGGAGGCATGGAAAGGATGAGAAGGGACTTGGCAAGGTTGGAGGAATGGTTAGAAGTATGGCAGCTTGGATTCAATGCAAAGAAGTGCAAAGTAATGCACCTGAGAAACAAAAACCCAGGGGAAGATTACACAATGGGGGGGGGGGGTTAGTAACAGCAACAGAAATGAAAAGGGACCTGGGGGTAATCATATCAGATGACCTAAAGGTTAGCAAACAATGTGAGAAGGGAGTAGGGAGGGTTGGGGGATACTGGGATGTATAGGGAGAGGCATCACCAGCAGAAAACAGGAAGTTGTTATCCCTCTGTACAGACAGTTGGTGAGACCCCATCTGGAGTACTGTGTCCACTTCTGGAGACCCCATCTTCGCAAGGACATACACAGGATGGAGGCAGTTCAGAAGAGAGCAACTAAAATGGTGCAGGGTCTGTAAGAGAAGCCACACGAGGAGAGACTAAAGGAGCTTAATGTGTATACCCTTGAGGAAAGGAGGGTGAGGGGGGACATGATAGAAATGTTTAAGTACCTCAGTGGAATCGACAAAGTCCAAGAGAGTAGCATCTTTCAGAAAAGGGATGTGCAAGAACAAGGGGACACAATTTGAAGATAGAGGGGACGGCTCAGGGGCAATGTGAGGAAGTATTTTTTCATAGAGAGGGTGGTGGACGCATGGAACAGCCTTCCTGAGGAGGTTGTGGGGTCTAAAACTGTGGGAGAATTCAAGAATGCATGGGACAGACATAAGTCAATTTTTGTGGGGGGTAGGAAGAAATAGGCTGTTGGTTAAATAGGATCTGCAGCTTATCCTGTAGGTAGGGAAATGGGCAGACTATGTGGGCCAAGCGGTCCTTGTCTGCCATCAAAGTCTATGTTTCTATGTAGACCAGGTGTTATCCAGGTCAGATGTAAGCTCCAGCCTGCTCTGTGGGATGGCAGCCAGATCACACATAAAGTTGAGAAAGTCGAAGTTCTTCCAACACCTGTACTTGATCAGATTAGTAGGCTATGGATATGCAGTTTCTCTCTTACAGGTTGAAATCTAGATTTAGTATTAGCCGTATTGGTCCTTGCAAGAACAGATCCAGAAGCAAATGATTTGATACCTTCTAGGCTTCTGAAGAAGGACTGGTTGGTCCGAAAGTTAGAGCACTTTGTTCTGGTTGTTACCTTTAATGGACCAACATGGATGTATCAAATCATTTGTTTCTGGATCTCTCATACAGAAGATGGCAGCATGATCACTTGCAAGGTCAGGTAGTATACCAGCCATTTAATATTCCTGGATTCTGTTAGTATTGATATTGTAGCCAAACCTGGTGCACAGGCTAAACAAGTACAGGGGTGTAATTATGGTCAGATAATTACACTCTTGTGCTTGTTCTATATTTATTTATTCAAGCGTTTAACCAGGAAGGCATACTGAGCATGCTAACTGCTCGATTCCAGATGCGTCCTGGGGAAGGGGGAACATTGACAGTAGTTGCAAACAGCATATATACAGGTGAAAATACGAAGTGTGGATCCTCTAACAATTGGATTAAGTGGCTAGGCATAGAGGTCCGAAAAACAGTAGAAAATACAGTAGTTTGTCAGCATGGAGCAGACAACGTGAGAAATAAGAGAACAGTAATTAGTCATAGTTTAGTTGCAGAACTACATGCAGACAAATACTGTCATTTCACACGGAGAGCAGAACTGCCTATGCACATGTGCAGGAAGGGACGAAGTGAGCATGGAGCAGGGAGTTTAGGTGCAGAGGAGAGGAGAAGTGATGAATGTTTGCTGGGAGGGAGTTCCACAATGTTGGTATCGAGTAGCTGAATGCAGCCTGACCGGCAGTAGTGGACCTATGTGGGACAGCCAGGGAACGAGAGTCCGAGTTTCGAAGAGAGTAAGCTAGGGAGCGGGGGTTGGCCAAAGCGGCGGTGAGGTAGGAGGGGAGAAGCTGGGATCAAAACTTGGCTGGGATTTTGACGCAGTGGGATTGTCTGTGATTATGTAGAGCGAGGCGGTCCATAGCTTGGTAAAGGGCACAATGGTGTGTGGAGAAGGGACAGTTCAGTGCAAAGCGGCAGAAGGAATGGAAAAGAGGGTCCAGTCTGTCTAAGGTCAACTTAGGGCCGGCACTGTAGACCACATCCCCACAATCGAAGATGGGGAGGATCATTGTCTGCACAATGGCCCTCCGAGCAGGTGCTGGGATGCAGTCACGATTCAGGTAAAGTACGTCAAGCCTGGAGTGTAGCTTCTTGAGTAGGGAGGGAGTCGATGTGTGCAGAAAAGTTTAGGTGCTGGTCCACCCATATTCCGAGGTATCTGAAGGAGGTACAGGCTTCCAGTGGTGACCCCTCTAGGGTGTGGAATGTGATTGGAGAGGGGAGCCTAGAAAGTCTCTGCCTAGCGCCAAAGGTTAGAGAGACCATTTTCTTGGCATTAAGAAGGAGATGGTTTGAGCGAAGCCAGTGCTGGACTGAGATAAAGTCCTGCTGCAGTCGGGTCGAGACCTCTGAGGTCAAAGGGCCGGATGCATACAACACTGTGTTGTCCGCATACATATGGATTGAGGTGCGTGGGCAAGCAGAGGGCAGGTCGTTCAGGAAAATCGAGAACAGGAGTGGGCCCAGGACTGAACCTTGGGGTACACCTGAGGTGACTGGGAGAGGTGCAGAGGTAGCGGAAATAATACGGATGGATTGGGACCTGCCAGCAAGGTATGATTTGAACCAGGAAATGGCCCTACTGGATAGACCAGCGTTGTCGAGTTTGGCCAAGCGTAGGGAGTGGGAGACTGTGTCGAATGCCTTGGTCAGGTCGATGAAGATGGCCGCTGTGATGTGGCCAGCATCCATCCCAGTAAGGATGGAGTCAGTAAGCCTAAGGAGGGAGGTAGTGGTGGAGTGTGATTTCCTAAAGCCAGACTGGAAGGGGGAGAAAAAAGAGGAGTCCAGAAAGGGAGATAGGCGAGAGAGTACCTGGCGTTCCTGTACTTATGTGAGGATTGGTAGGAGGGAGATGGGCCGGTAATTGTTTGGGTCTGAGGGATCCCCACCCTTAGGAAGAGGAATCACGGTGGCATGTTTCCATTCAGAGGGGATGTCAGCACGGAACAAGGAGAGGTTGAAAAGGGAGGCCAGGGGTTTGGCTATGGCAGGAGCCAAAAGGTGGAGCATTTTGGAGTCCAGCCCAGTGGGGCATTTACTCTTACTTGGATTAAGGGCAGCCAATGCGTTATATACCTCTTCTGGGGTTACCTGCAGGAAAGAGAAGGACTGAGCTGTGGGGTGCCACTACTTGGGGGGGTTGATGATGGCGTGTGGAGGTGCTGGCGGGGGAGCAGCATGGCTGTTAGTGAAATGAGAGTTAAACAGAGTGGCCACTGCTGGGGGATCGGAGATGGTGAGTCCACCTACTTGCAGGGATGGGTTGGGGGGCTGCGAAGGGAGGCTGATGAGTGACTTGACCACATTCCAGAATTTGGATGGGAGATGGGAGGTGAAGTTGAATGTGCTTCTGAAATAGTTAGCTTTTGCCTGGCGGATTTTCCTAGTACTAGTGTTGCGAAGCTCACGGTAATACTGGAGGTCGGTTGGATAGCTGGACATCTTGGAGGTTTTCCAGGCCTTGTCTCTGGCTCTAAGAAGGGCTAGGATTTTGGGTGTAATCCATGGGAAGTGAGTACCTCTGACCCTGGTTCTTTGGAAGGGGGGGCATAGCGGTCCCAGATGGTGGTGAAATTGGATTTCAAGGACAGCAAGGCCTCATCTATATTATTGGATTGACTAATGTGCGACCAGTCAGATTTGTCTAAGTCGTTTAGTAGTGAGTGGAGGTCCAGGGATTTGAAGGATCTGGTCAGGATGATTCTGGGAGGAGAAGCTTTTGGTCTGAAGATTTTGCGCACCGAGTATATTCCATGGTGGTCACTAAGGACATCTGGAATGAGGCCAGTGGCTAAGATCCTGTGGGGGTGCGAGGTGAGGGACCAGTCTTGGAGGGTGTGATTCTGTGTTTTGTGGTTTAATCGCGTGGACTCAGAGATTAGTTGTTTTAGATTTAGAGCTGTCACCTTATCCCGAAGCTTGGAATGAACCCCAGCAAGCCAGTTCTGGTTGAAATCACCGAGTATGTGGAGCTCGCCTCCAGCTGCCAAGGAGTTTAGTGAGCCCAGGTGATCCAGTAATGTAGGTGTGTTGGTGTCAGAAGCACAATAGGTACCTGCTATGAAGATTGGGATTAAATGGGGGATGCAGAGTTTGACCATTAGGGTATCAATGGAGTCAGAGGACTGGGATAGGATAACTTGGGAGAACTGGACGGTGGAGGCAATGTACATGGCTATGCCTCCCCGCTTTTTGCCCGTCCTGTCCTGCCAGATGAATATATAGCCGGGTATAACAAATTCATTGTCTGGGTTGTGTGGCTTTAGCCAGGTTTCAGAGATGATCAGGATATCTGGGCTAAGGGACATAGCGAGAGTTTGGAGTAGGCTACATATATTCAGGTGAATCAGTTTAAGGCCTGGGGGGAGTTGGGGTGGAACGGAAGAGTTTGGGGTGTGATAGTGGGTAGGTCCGGGGTTAGGCTTGATGTCACCTGCAAGGAGCAGTAGTAGAGTGATCGGGATTTTGATGTTTTGGGCAACCCTGTGACGCTTTCTGGGGGTGATATGAGGCTTGGTTGTAGAAGCTGTTGCCCGCCAATCGCGGGGCAGGAGGGCTAGGTGACTAGCTTGGAAGGTGGATAGGAAGACACCGGGGCTGATTGACAGTGTAAATAGGTGGCAACCAGGGTGTGAGACAACTATGCTAGCAGAGCTAACAAAGTTTTGTGGATGCCTGACACTTAGAGCCTGGCAGATCGGCAGGGTAGGGAAGCTAGACAGTGGGAGGGACACCCAGGGGGTGAAGCTAAATAAAGTTATTAGAACCAGTGGCAACATCATGGAGAATGCAGCAGTGCGACAGTGCGAGGGTTAAAATAACTGGAGTATTTTTTTTTATTTTTACACACTACTAATAACTGTGTCCCAAGCGTAGAGACCTCTAGTGGTTAAACTGTATAGCCTGCAAATGGGAAAGTGAGCTGATTGGTTCAGACACGCATGTGATCTAGCCTGTATAAGTAGGAGTTGGCTAAGGATGGTGGCGGGGAGCTGACACGAAGCGGCAGCGGGGCTTTGTTACAGCTGCTGAGCTTCTGTGGTGCGGGATAGAGCCGATTTACCTGTAGAGCTTGTGTCTCGGGGCGCTGTCCGTGCTTCAGTTCGGGGAGGGATTTCTCTGCCCTACATAGACCCTGAAGAGCAACAGAGAACAGGGCTAAATAGGTAAGCTGTGGGAAGGGCCAGGCTTCACTGCAAGCCTTAAGCACATTACAATGCAATTTATATGTACAGCCAGCAAGGAAATCGGTTTCAGCTGCTAATCTTTAAATACATTTAGCTGCTAACCTTTACAATTCAGTACAAAACAGCAGGGTGTGAGCAGCTACAGAATTGGAACACTAATGATTACAGAGCTACAGTGCTGCGTGTAAAGTAATTCGGATTAAACAGCTACTACATAAAAGCACCCTGCTAAACGCTGACAAATCCCCACAAGAATGTAATACTTTTGGCTTGCAGCACAAATTAATTTAAGGCATCCTGCTGTATTGAGGTAATTATGGCACTATACTCGAGGAGCCGACAGTAAAAAAACTATCTCCATTTATCTGCCGACAGGGTTTGAAATTGGCGCCCTTTTTCCTTTTTACAGGCGATGAGCTTCTGCGATCCGGGATAAAGCCGATTACCTGTAGCGCTTCTGTGTACCGAGGGGCCGTGCTCGGTTAGGAGAGGCTTCCTTCTCCCTCATGACCTCCACATACACCCTGTAGTGCTTCTGTGTCTCGAGGGGGTTCCGTGCTCCGGTTCGGGGAGGGCTTCCCATCTGCCCTCACGACCTCCACATAGACCCTGGCGCTTCTCTGTCTGGGGGAGGTCCGTGCTCGGTTCAGGGGAGGGCTTCCCTTCTGCCCTCACGACCTCCATGTAGACCCTGTAGCGCTTCTGTGTCTCGGGGTGGGGGAGGGTCCGTGCTCCGGTTCGGGGGAGGGCTTCCCTTCTGCCCTCACGACCTCCACTTAGACCCATCAGTCAGGTGGCTTAAAATGTTCTTACTCATCGATAAACAGGAAAAACAGAAGCTCAGAATCTATATTGTGTAGTAAGGCATGAAGGGGTGGGCTTTTTGCTGGGATAATGACACGTCTTGAGTGGGTTGACACACAAGGCCAAAGTCTCTGTGCTTCCCCACCTGAGACATGCCATTATCCCAACACAAAGCACACACCCTGGAGTGCCTTATTGCAACAATGAAATTGATCACTTCGCAGAATCCATAAAGAAATCATTTTTTTTATATGATTAAGTAAAAAAAAAAAAAAAAATAGAAAAAAGGTTAAAAAAAAAAAAAGAAAAATAGAAAAAGTAATCCTACTGAGTCATTGTAATTTTGCTATTTGTCACGTAGATGACAGATTCTGTATTTTTTTTTTTTAAAGACCACCATTTTCAGTGCTTCCCTCAAGCCCTCCACTGGTGCCTTATCCTTCTGGACTTACAAGGTCCATATCTTTAAATCTTGTGAGCTTTAGAAAATGAAGGGGAAGGGAGGAGCCAGCCACAAGATCCCTTCCCTTCCTGGTTCTTACTGCTGTGACAGTCCCACCATCATGCCGCCCCTGCTCTCCAATTGTTTTGTGACAAAGTTGTTTGTAGAGCACAGGGGCACACTACATTGAAATGAATGGAGGCGACGGGGGCACACTACATTGAAATGAATGGTGGCGACGGGGGCACACTACATTAAAATGAATGGGGGCGACAGAGGCACCCTACTTTGAAATGAATGGGGGCGACGGGGGCACACTACATTGAAATGAATGAGGGTGACAGGGACACACTACATTGAAATCAATGGGGATAAGTATTAAAATTCTTTTTGCTATATTTTAAGTCTGCTGGGAATAATTCAAAGCCACCGCTCAACTAACAAGGCTGTTAGTTTTTTTTTGTCAGCTGTATTTATACACTCTTCTCACTGGCTCCATAGGACCTTTCTCCAGCGTGCACACTGGGACTGGCTTTCTCCCGCTCTGCCCAAAATCCTCCAACCCAACCTCTGTCCCAGGGTGCTCTGATACCTCACCCTGATGTAACCAACCCTCTGGCTCCGAGTCCCCCAAGGTGGGACCACCATCTCCTCTGGCCCTCTATGTAGAATCTAGAAAGTGGCTAGAGTGAGGGTGAGAGCCGGAGGTTGGTCGGATGGATCCGGCGATGAGTGTGGGTGCTGTGTGCGTGTCCTGCCTTTGTCCTCCCAGGTGCCAGGGTCTTTTACATTTTTCCGTGTCCCTGGGGGCGCAGACATGCAGTGATGTCCAGCGTGTGACGGGCACGCTCCGCACCCATGCACAGGATGTCCACCATCACCCCATGCCTGTGTACGTGCCCCCACTAGCTGCGATGCACCCAGTCTCCACTGAGAGCTGCCAGAACAGCGGGATGCACTACCCTCCCTCCCCAGGAGAGGAGAGGAGAGCAGTCCATCAGACACGCGATCCTCTCCTCCCCGGGGCGAAGCAAGGTGTGGCATCCAGCGCCTCAACCCACAGCGCCACTGTGCCGGCAGGCTGTTGTTAGTTGAGCGGTCGTCTTCATTTGAATGAATGAATACTTTATTTTTAAAAAGCGCCTTTCCAAAACCAAGGCACTTTTTACAACAAATCAATACATAAAATTAAAACAACATCCTAAAATCAATCAATAAATGTATTTAAAAATCTGAATATGTCAGACTAAACAAGTACGTCTTTAGGGCTAACTTAAAACTTTGGACAGTCAAGCAATCTCTCACCTGATGAGGTAGAGAATTCCACAGGGTTGGGGCCATAAAACTAAATGATCTTGCCCAGGTGTCTTTAAACGAACCCTGGGAATCTCTAGCAATCCCTCATCGGTGGATCGGAGCCGACGGAAAGGACAGTAGGGACGAAGATCTGGCAGGTAACTAGGTCCCTGATCGTGTAGGGCTTTATAGGTCAGAAGACCAAGGACCAACCTTGAAGGTAATCCGCCACTGTATTGGCAGCCAGTGCAGTCCATGGAGGACAGGTGTTATATGACTGGTCCTTGACGTACCAGTCAAAAGCCTGGCGGCCGCATTCTGCACTAATTGCAAGCGGCGGATATCCACCCCCGGTAGCCCTAGGTACAGGGCATTGCAGTAGTCCAAGCGGGAGGTAATGGAAGGCGTGGACTAATGTTGGAAGGTCATCAGCAGGAACAGGATGCTTCACTCAGGCTGTATTCCTCAGATGGTAAAAGGAAGTTTTGACAATGGCTGACACCTGATGTTTAAGGGTCAAACAGTCATCAAATATAACACCCAAGTTCCGCACCCGATCTGAGGTCGCCAACTGGGTCCCCCCAAAGACCAGAAGGTGACCCAGTCAGCAAACCCGTCCCCCCAGGTGACCTGGGTCCACAACCAACACCTCAGTTTTTCCGGGGTTTAACCTCAACCAGCTCACAGTCATCCAGTCCTGAATCTCGGTGAGACAGTTGTTAAAGACCGAGACAGCATCACCCTGGTCGGGCACGAAGGACATGTACAGCTGAGTATCATCTGCATAACAGTGAAAACTCAAGCCGTACCGCCTAATAATCGCTCCCAACGGCAGCATATATACCTCAAATACATGGGTGCCAGAATAGAGCCCTGTGGCACCCCAGAGGATAGGGAGAGTGATGCTGAGGAAAAAAATCCCAGACACCACCCTCTGAGTCCTACCCTCGAGGAATGATCGAAACCAACTGAGGACTGAGCCAGATAGTCCACAGATAAACCGCAGGCACTCCAAAAGCACTCCATGGTCAATGGTATCAAATGCCGCAGAGAGATCAAGAAGGACCAAGATGGAACGAGTCTTTCGATCTCTCGCTATTAGGAGGTCATTTAGTACCCGAACAAGGGCTGTCTCGGTACTGTGTCTGTTCCTAAATCCAGACTGGAGAGAATCATAGACATTGTGGCTGGTCAAATGATCGTCCAGCTGCAACATGACTGCCTTCTCAATAACCTTACCCACAAAAGGTAGGTTAGAGACAGGCCTGTAGTTAGCCAGACAGTCCGGGTCCAAGGAGAGCTTATTAAGAAGGGAGCCTAATCACGGCTTCCTTCAAGGGGTCTGGAAAGATCCCCTTCTCCAATGACAACCAGACTATCTTGGCAAGGATCGGGCCGATTTTATCCACACATCCTACTAAGAGGCGGGTGGGGCCTGGGTCCAAACTACAGTTGATTGGTCGCAGCGATTGGACCATCATCACTATGTCATTGATTGTGGGCCAGTCAAAGTCAGACCACACAAACTGGGTGTCCGACATCTCCTGCCGACCACCACAACTCCTGTTTGAAAGACTTAGGAGATCGGACCTGATTTTTGTTAACCTTATCCGCAAAGAATCGAGCAAACTCCTCACACCGTTCTGTGAAAACACTCTCTCAGGCTGAAGATAGAGTGGATTGCTACAGTCTGTCCACTGTCCGAAAGAGCTGGGCTGGTCGATTCTGTGCAGCAGCAATTTCCCTGGACAGGAATTCTGCCTTCTTACGGGTAATTGCTGATTGATAGACACGATAATGGTCCATCAAACTAAGCCTGTCACACTCCAGACCCGACCTCTGCCAACATCTCTCAAGCCTTCTTCCCACTCTCCTCAACTCCCTCAAAGTCTCATCAAACCAAGGAGACTTGGGGTGAAGGGTGAGGGATTGGACTTGTACAGGAGCAGTGGAATCCAGGGCCCCTACTACTGCCTTATTTTAGGCAAGAACCAGGTCCCCAGGATCCATGCATTCACTCGGCAAACTTGATAGATCCAGCACCGCCATCAGGCCCTCCGGGGTAACACCCCTCAAAGGGCAGTACCGGACCATTTCCGTAGGGGCCGACCTACCGGGAAGGGGGGGGGACCAAGAAGCTGAACCCAATGGAGTGATGGTCAGGTCATCTGACTGGCTCCACCACTAAGTCGGATATCTCCATCCCCAGGAGGAATACCAAGTCCAATGAATGACCATCTATATGGGTAGAGGAGGAAATAATCTGTGTGAAGCCCAGCAAATTCATCAGCTGGAGGAAGTCTTGACCAAACTGCGAGAGTTCGTCGACCCAGGCATTGAAATCCCCCAGGATCAGCCATCTGGAGGATCCCAGTGTCATATTGACAATGAAGTCTGCAACTTCCCGCAGGAAAACATTCCCATTACCTGGTGGACGGTAAATGAGAAGAATCCTGTACCCCACACCCTCAACCAAGATACATTCAAAGGAATTGGTAATTCCTACTGGTACCTCCATCAGGTTCAGTTCCATTCTAAAACAGATTGCCACCTCTCCCCCCGCACCTACGATCCAATCTCAGATGGTGTTTCACCAAGTACCTGACTGGTACAGCTGAAGCCAAAACAGGGCCAGCATTATCATCCAGCCAGGTCTTGGTGATGCATGCCAGGTCCTATGATCCGACAAGATCATAGAAACATAGACTTTGACGGCAGATAAGGACCACTTGGCTCATCTAGTCTGCCCATTTCCCTACCTACAGGATAGGCCGCAGATCCTAGTTAACCAACAGTCTATTTCTTCATACCCCCCACAACAATTGCCTTATGTCTGTCCCATGCATTCTTGAATTCTCCCACAGTTTTAGACCCCACAACCTCCTCAGGAAGGCTGTTCCATGCATCCACTACCCTCTCTTTGAAATAATACTTCCTCACATTGCCCCTGAACTGCCCTCCTTCTATCTTTAAATTGTGTCCCCTTGTTCTTGCAAGTCTCTTTTTCTGAAAGATGCAACCCTCTTGGACTTTGTTGATTCCACTGAGGTACTTAAAAGTTTCTATCATGTCCCCCCTCTCTTCTTTCCTCAAGGGTATACATATTAAGCTCCTTTAGTCTCTCCTCATCGGCTTCTCTTGCAGACCCTGCTCCATTTAGTTGCCCTCCTCTGGACTACCTCTATCCTGTCTATGTCCTTGCGGAGATGGGGTCTCCAGAACTGGACACAGTACTCAGATGGGGTCTCACCAACTGTCTGTACAGAGGATAACAACTTCCTGTTTTCTGCTGCTGATGCCTCTCCCTGTACATCCCAGTATACCCCCCAGCCCTCCCTACTGCCTTCTCACATTGCTTGCTAACCTTAAGGTCATCTGATGTAATTACCCCCAGGTCCCTTTCCTTTTTGTTGCTGTTACTACCTCCCCACCCTCGTGTATTCTTCCCTGGGTTCTTGTTTCCCAGGTGCATTATTTGCACTTCTTTGCATTGAATCCTAGCTGCCATACTTCGAGCCATTCCTCCAACCTTGCCAAGTCCCTTTTCATCCTTTCCACGCCTCCTTGTGTATCAACCCTGTTGCTGATCTTTGTGTCATCTGCAAAAGGCATACTTTTCCTTCAGTCCCTCTGCAATGTCACTGATGAAGACATTAAAAGGACTGGACCAATTCTGAACCCTGCAGTACCCCACTAGTAGCCCCTCTTTCTTCAGAGTGGACTCCATTTACAATTACTTTCTGTGTCCTGTTGTGCAGCCAATGTTTTACCAGGCTACCACCCTGGGACCCACTCCCAGGCTGGTTAATTTGACTATTAATCTTTTGTGTGGGACTGTGTCAAATGCCTTGCTAAAGTCTAGGTGAGGCCATGTCCACAGCCCCTCCTGGTCTACTACTTTGGCCACCCAGTCAAAGAAATCTATTAGATTAGTCTGACATGACCTTCCGCTGTGAATCCATGCTGCCTTGGGTTCTGTGCTCCACTGGCCTCTAGGTACTCAACTATTCTTTCCTTCAAAGTGACTCCATCACTTGCCCCTACCACAGAGGTCAGACTGACAGGTCTGTAGTTTCCTGCCTCTGTCTTGGTCCCACATTTGTGAAGGGAATCACATCCGCCTTCCTCCAGTCCTCGGGTACCACACCATCCTCCCATGATTTATTAAAAGAGTAGCCAGTGGTTTCACTAGTTCCTCCTTAATTCTTTAGAATTCTGGGTGAATTCCATCAGGACCCATTGCTTTGTCCACCTTCAGTTTTAGGAGTTCTTGCAGAACCCTTTCTTCTGTGAAAGGACTGGGATCGACCCCCCCTATCAAGAGTGCTTCTGTTAACTGGATTAGGCACTTCCCCCTCCTCTTTTGTGAATACTGAGCAGAAATATTCGTTCAGTATCCCTGTTTTTTCACTGACACCCACCGTTCATTCTGTTCAGCCTCACTATCCCTCCCTTTGTCTTTCTACGCTCGCAATTATAGCAGTCTTGTTTTAATGGACCTGGCATTACATAACACCGTCCGAGTTGGATGGGTTGCCCATTCGTTGAAATTCGCAGTCTAAAATGTCAAAACTAGTACTTAAAAAGAGACCCCTATACAAGTATGTGGAGTGCACCCCTATGCTCTCCATAGTATTACATTGCAAAATGTGAGAGCATGGGGTCGTGCCTTCTAATCGAGAAGTGGAAGGGATCTGACTTTCGGCACCAGTGAGCCAAAATACGATCCCTTCCCTTCCTAATTACAGCCACCTCAAAATTAAAATTTATGTACCAACAGACGTTGGGGCAGGTAAGGCTCCTTTGGTGTTTTATAGGGGAAATTTATAAAAGGACAAAAAAGGTGCTCTTCAAATTGCTGTATTGATGGCTTACAGCATTATGACATATCTAACGTATGTCATTTTTTGCTTCTGACATAGCTAGTGCTAGTTCTGACTTTTTTTTTTGTGCCAGTAGTGTGTCAAAATATATTGTTTTGCACCACATGGTAGGAAGGACCAATTTTAATTTCTGACAGCTATGGTCAGGCAGCTCTTGGAAAGGCGTTGCCTGACCCGAGGACCTAAACTGCACCCCCATTACAAATGTTTTTAGTTAAGCTTTAATAAAATATTTAATTAATATTACCAGCAGTCATACTTCCAAAAGCCGCTCAGTGCCCACCCTAGCCACGCCCCTAAAAACAGCATTTTGGGGAAGGTAAGTGGGGAACGAGCTGCAGGGCTTCTAATAGCTCTACATAGTGATCGGGGGAGCAGAGCCCTGCAAATGGATATAGTTTACTTTGTAGGTACTTTCACGTGTTAAGGGGGTATATAAATGTAATACTACCCCCTTAATGTGTGTTGAACCAAAGCTACTTAAGATTGCTGTCCCCTTCATCGCTGCCCCCCTAGCCAAGATTTTCACGCTCTCCCTATGCCAGAGCTATATTCCTGAACTATGGAAAATAGCTAGGATTACTCCCGTTTTCAAAAAAGGAGACTGGAAAGATCCCTCAAACTATAGGCCCTTTGCCATACTGTCTGTCCTAAATAAAATTCTTGAGAAGCTTGTAGCTGCCCAGACAATTGATTTCCTATAGAAACATGATCTGCTTTCCTCTGCCCAGCATGGTTTTCGCAAAGGACATAGCACCACTACTGCCCTTCTCAAATTTATGTCCGATACGCTAGTGGCTATGGACTCCAGTCTACTCACCGGAGCAGTTTTCATAGACATGACTAAGGCGTTCGACCTAGTTGATCGCTCCATCCTTCTAACCACCCTAGGATCTCTAGGCTTCTCGACTAATGTTGTAAGATGGTTTGAGAACTACTTATCTGGTAGGACTCAAATTGTGAAATACAACTCCACTGTCTCAGACAAGACCACTATAAACACTGGGGTGCCACCAGGTTCCATCCTAGGGCCCCTGCTTTTCTCTCTTTTCATAAATAACATCTCCACTGACCTCCGTAGAACAACCTCCCTGCTATATGCTGATGACATAGTTCTTTATGCTAGTGCTAAAAGCATTGAAGACGTAAGCAATCTACTCTCCCTTGACTTTCAGTTAATACAGGAGTGGCTATCCACTCACAAACTTGTTCTAAATGAGTCCAAAACCCAAGCTGTGCTCTTTGGATCAAATGTGAAACTCAAGCATGCTCACCCTAATTTTAAAGTCACTTCCTTAAATGGCTCACCTGTTGGAGTGGTAAATTAGATTAGATATCTGGGCCTCACCCTTGATCCATCACTAAACTTCGACGTACACACCAGACCTGCAAACTGGTAAACTCTAAACTTGGAATAGCCTACCGAACCAGCTGTGTGCTCACTCCCTCTGCAAGGCTTGCCATTGCCCGTGGCATACTCCTTCCATCACTTACCTATGGTGCAGCAACATATGCCTCTGCATGCAAATCAATCCTTCGGAAATGGGATGTCACTTATAACAATATCTGTCGCTATGCGTCTTCCTTACACCGACTGAAACACCATTGTTTCCTCTATTCAGACCTGGGATGGCTTCCTCCTAATGAACTAAGGCTTCACGCCTGTGGCTCCATCATTGACAATATGGTCCGCCTACAAATTCCAAAATCCCTGGCAGGACTTTTCCAAAATCTGATGCTGTGCTATAAACTGAGGTCTGCTGACCAGGCCCCCGTTTTCACCCTCAGGCATAACACCACTAAAGGCACTAGTGCTTTCGCCTACCATGCCCCCAAATACTGGAACTCCCTTCCACTAGCATTGCGCCAATCACTATCTCATGCATCTTTTAAAAAAGGGTTGCAAATTTATCTCAACACTTCCCACAAGTGCTCCTGCTTCAAACCTCCATAGCTCTTTTTCCTCACCAGCCTCCTCTCTCCATGACACTTACTGATCTACCCTTAAATACACTATGCACTTCTCCTTACTTATCTGTCCCTCCTCCCACCTTACTTTCGCCCTCAGCCCTCCTCTCTTGACTCTCACTTCCATCACTTACTACTACCATATCCATTTCCCTTATTGCACTAAAATGCTCAACATGTTCACTTTCCTTATAGCAAATTGTGGTGTAGTTTTGTTCCTTGTACTGCTCCAGTGTTATTTTTTTTACTTTCTGCACTGCACTGGCATTGCAGCCTCCTTGTTTCTATGGAAACATTTGCTAATTGGTCTATATACTATTGTTAACCATTTTCTGTACTTGTATAGAAATGTTTCCCTGTATTATTGTAATGTTGCATTGCTATACCGTAACGTCCCGGGTCGTGCCTGAAAATAGTCATTGCTATGGCTAGTGCACCTACCCGGTAAACAAAAACTAAATAAATAAAATATCTACAAGGTGCCGCTCCCCTCGATTGCTGTCTATAGCTATTAGTAGCCCTGCAGCCCATTCCCCATTTAGTTTCACCAAAATGCTGTTTTTAGGGGTGTGGCTATGGGGGGGCTGAGCGGCTTTCGTCAGTATGGAAGCGGGATTGCTGGCAAAGTTCATTGGATATCTCAATAATGCCTAACTAAAGAAATTCATAATGGGGTGGTTTAGGTCCTTGGGCAGGCAGCTCTTTACCAGGAGTTGCCTGCCCAAGGGAAGAGTGGTGTCAGCTGCTCTTTAGTGGTGCCAGATAGTTTAAAAATATCCATTTGAAAAATCTTTCTTGGCTTTGATGGCAAGTGGCCAGAACAAGCTCTGATATCGAATATTCAAATAACGTGTTTGTCTTCAACTGAAATAACACCATTTATGTATTGAAATAAATTCCCACCGGCATGGTATAAAATACATGTTATGCTTTTTGTTTGTTTTTACAAATTATTTACCTAGGTTAACGCAAAAGAGGTGCAGCATAATTTCTTCATTAGGGTCCAGCTTTTACCCATTTGCGCAGCTGGCTGGACTGAAGCACTGAAAGGATAAGTAACTTGCCTGGGGCCACACAGTAAGTGGTTGTGGCGGGATTTGAACTTGGGTCTCCTGGTTCCCAAACCTGTATTGTAACCACTAGACCAGGGTTTCTCAAATGGTGAGGCTAGCCTCCCTGGGGAGGCCCCAACCTGTTCAAGGGGAGGCTCAAGCAAGTCTGAGAAAGTAGTGTATTTAAATTTTGAGTTTAAGATATTTTGTGTGAAGGGACGAGGCAAACTGAAAGAGGATAACGGGAATTTATGTATTTATTTACATGTTGGTAGCCAGGATAGTTACACTGAGCTAAGGCTTATTGCAGGTGAACCTGGGGAAGGGTAGCAAGTGAATACAATGCCAGAGGTAACTGCAAAGCAGTCAAGCAATACAAAATGAACAATAGTGCAAACAAATAGGAACCGTAAACAAGTAGTGAGAGGTAACAATTGCCTAAATAGGCTTGTGTCAGAACAACCCAGTATAACAGCCCATATACAAGGCTTTAGCAGAAAGGTACTAGGAGCAAGAGCAGGAGAAAGCAAAAGGATCCCTGAGGAGCTGCTTAAGAGCAGAGTAAAAGGGGGAGAGGCAGAGGTCGGTAGGAAGGTTATTCCAGATAGAAGGTAAACAGAATGAGAAAGCAGTCTGACCTTGAAGGTATTGCAACAAGGGCTAACAATGGTTCGAGAGTCAAAATAGCAGAGCAAGTAGGTTGACCCGGAGGTTACAAAGGGGTTCAATAAGCTGAATAAGTGAGAACCAACTACTCGAAGGAGTTTCACTTTATTTCTGATGAACTGTGCAATTGGGGGGTGGGGGTGGGCTGAAGATCTTTTCCACGGTTTGGTGGAGGCTCACAATGACAAAGTGTAAGAACTTGCACTAGACCACACTGCTGGCAGATCTGATCTGTATTATTTGGAGTAATCTGGATCACTCCAAGACATCCCTTGTAAATGAGCCGTTGGTCTTACTGGCTGCTGTAAACCCATCCTTGTCAAAGAATGGAATGAATTGCAAAAAACTTTTTCTTCGACTCACAGGGTAATGATATGTGGGATATGTTTATGACAGCTGATCATCTTACAGCGAGCATTTCATACATATATTTTTAATTCCAATTAATATTGCCATTTTTGCTGTCTTGTAAGATGAACACTTTTTCCCCGTTTTTTAGTCGTCTTTTGTGTTTCTTCTCAGATTTGAAATAATTAACGGTGCTAGAAAATGTTTTTTCTAGGAGCGTGGATATGTTGTTCATCCACACTCTTTGGTATGTCCCTTCCCCTTTAAGGATCACCGGAAGTCTTCAAGCTGGCTCATCCTACCCACCTGGGTGGCATATACCTTGGCTGCACCCCATTAAGCCAGATCTTCCTTTCCGCTGAAAAATTCAGGTTGTCTCTCTCGTGCTCACGCATTTCATAGGCCCTGGCTTTCAAACCTTTGGTTTTGCTGAAACTTCCTATCTTTCGAGTTAGCTGTCCCCTTTTTGCATCTTCGATTATGGAAGCAAAATCTTTAACTGGATTTCGCCGGTGCTTGTGTGGCTAAAATATGTCGCTACACTAACCTCACTCAGATAAGTCTACTGCCCGGGTGGCTGGCCATGACACCTTCATCCTGCAGTTTCAGCTTGGCCTTCTGTTCCAAAGTCCTGGATGACCATCTTGCACTACAACTGGGGAGACGGAAAAAAGGAATCCTCCGGTGAAATCTAAAGAGGCTAGGTGGCGGTCTCAGCTGCGGATCCATTGAGCAATTGGCATGCAGACATTTGAGGAAGAAGTCGTTCACATCAGGCTGTTCCCGGAGCTTCTTCCTTCCGCTCAACCTGGCCTCCACCTTCTCAGATTCCTTCAGGGAATTGTGCCAGTCTCTTCCCACCAAGGAGGAGGTGCCTGTAGGCCCGCACTCTTCTCAATCCCATAATCGGGATAAGGATCGAGCAAGTCTTCGTCTCGGTGAAGGCACTCTTGGGACTGAGAGAGGTCTCAGTCCCAGGAGCATGCGGTCTCGACTTCGGTTGAGATCATTTCTTCAGCTGCTGGCTTCTCAGACCTCCTGTCGGGCCAGCCGACCGAGAATGTGGTCGATGGTGCAATGATTATCGACCCAATCGATCCTATGCCCGACTCTGGTTGGCGACTCTGAGATCCAGCCTGCTGGGTCCCAATCGAGGTCTGGTCCCAGGCTGGGAAGGCACCGACCCGCCCGGTGTCTCCCGACCGACCAGTAGGCCTGCCTGATCTCAGTCGAGGTCTGAGGGACCCCCTCGTCCGACAGGCGCGAAAAGCCACAGTGTGCTCTAAGAAGAGGCGACGCCATCGGTCATCCTCTTCGGATGAGGAGAGGCTCTGGCGGAAACTCCGGCGCAACGAGGATCTCGTGTGGCAGCAGCTGATTCTGTCTGGCCATAAGCCTACCACGGCTTCCTCCCAGGCCATTACTTGGCTTTCGCCTGCCAGGCCGAAGCCTACTCCTTCGGAGCCGACCAGATCGGTTCCCCAGCCCGTGGAGCCGGCAAGACCACCTGTTCGGCCCATAATGGTCTCTCCACCTATTGTGGTGGAACCACCACCCAAGCAGCCTGTGGGAGGGGCTTCTTCCAAGGAAGACAGACCGGACACTGGGCTTCCCCGACGATTGTCGATCACTGTCTTCCCAGACCGCCCCCTGACGAGTCAAAGGTGTCATGGGCGGTAGGCTGTTGTATCCAGATTCTTCGGTTTTGGACGTCACCGGTCTTCATTCACATCCAGGGGATGATGATTCCACTGCTGGCCTAGAGACGGAGGAAGGTCCCTCATCCTTTCAAGGGATCCTCTGCCTCATCTCCTAGTCTACAGGTATGCCCCTGGAGCCTATCCAGAAAAAGGCGTTGTACCCTCTCACTGACATCCTCAAGAGAGGGGTTACCCCGACGGAGGCCTTTCCTGTGGCCGAGGCCATTGTTGGATCGGCCTTAAAACTTTGGCAGCACCCTGCCTCTTGTCCAGCTCCATCTGCCTGCATGGCATGCAAGTAATCGGTGCCTATGGGGTCCCTTGCAGGGTTCACAGAGCACCCTTCGGCCTGGTGACTGCCTCTGTGTTCAGGCGTACTGGCAGTTCTACTGACACTGACCAACCTCCTGATAAAGAGTCCAAGCTCTTGGACCATTCAGCCAGGAAGGTCTATGCGGCTTCCTCTTTGGGTCTTTGTCATGTAAGTTCGGCTGTCATCATGGCACACTTCTCTCGTGCCCTTCTGGAGTCATTGGATGAAGTCCTCCCACATCTCCCTGCGGAAATGCAGACCATGGTCAAGCAGGTCTGGGATCAGGGCCAAGCTGTTGCCAAACAGCAGCTCCAGACGGCCTTAGACCGTGGAGATTCTTGTGCCCATTTGATGGCTGTCACAGTTGCCTCTCATCGCAGGGCTTGGTTGAGGCTTTCCTCCTTTCTGGCTGGATACCCAGCATAAATTAGCTGACATGCCCTTCCTTGGGACCGACTTGTTTGGCCCGGGAGTGGCCAGTCACCTTCAGCGCATTGAACAGTCCAGTGCCACCTTGGACGCTACCTCTGCCAAGAGTTCTTTGGGCAAGAACCAGCAGAAGAAAAAGCCTTTTCGGCATTCTGCCCCTGTGACTCAACAGTCCTCCTCCGTTCAAGGGGGACAGCAGCACCAGCAGCAGGCTCAAGCTTGGCGCCCTCGGCCCAAGCAGGGCCCCCAACAGGCCCGTAAAGGAGGCAGAGGTTCAGGTCCTGGATCCTCCTCTCCTCCAAGCCTGCTCAGTGACGGGGTGGGGGCTGCCATCCCTGCTCCCATCATGCCAGTTCTGGGTCCTCCCGTGGGGGACTGGCACTGCCGCTTTCTTTCTGCCTGGTCCGTTGTCACCACAGACAGGTGGGTTCTGGAAGTGGTCGGTCAGGGACTGCCTCTGGAATTTGAGCAGTACCCTCCAAGCCGAGCCCGCACCCCTCGGGAGGAATGAGTATCCTCTCAGACGACATCGCACAGCTCCTCCTCAAGGAGGCAGTAGCTCCAGTGGTGGATCCTCCAGCAGACCCAGGCTTTGTCTCCAGGTACTTCCTGGTGCCCAAGCGGACAGAGAGCTGGCGCCCCATTCTAGATCTGCATGACCTGAATCAATATCTCAGGTCACGCACCTTTTGGGATGGTCACTCTGTCCCAGATCATACCATCCTTGGAGCGAAACATGTGGTTCTGTTCACTGGGTCTGCAAGACGCGTTCTTTCGTGTCCCTATCCGTCCGTCCCATCAGCGATTCCTCCACTTCAGGGTTGAAGGGACCCTGTACGAGTTCCGAGCCATGACATTTGGTCTGTCATCGGCCCCACGGGTCTTCACCAAATGCATTGCAGTGGTGGTGGCCCATCTCTGGCATTGGGGGGGGTGTCAGAATTTGCTGCTACCTCGACGAGTGGCTTCTAGCGGGTTCCACCCAAAGGAAGTGGAGAGGTCCAGGGACCTGGCCCTCCAGACCTGCTCTCAACTCTGCCTCCTAATAAACGAGGCCAAGTCGGAACTCGTGCCTTCTCAGGTGATGGGCTTCATTGGGGCAGAGCTCGGCTCTTGTCAAAGCCAGAGCTCTGCTCCTGGTGGACTGGGCGGAGGTTCTCTTCTCCTTTGCCCAATCATTTCTGGTTGGGCACTTGCGCCCTGCCTGGGACTCTCTGCACCTTCTGGGTTACATGGCGGCGTGCATCTCAGTGGTCTTGTTGGGCCCGGTTGCACATGCACCCCCTCCAATGGGAGCTGGCCGCCCAGTGGACTCAGTGCCATGGTAATTTCAACCAGCTGGTCACTGTAACCCAGAAGATGTGGGACGCTATCCTATGGTGGACCGCCCCAGACCGGTTGCAGGAAGGGATCCCGTTTGTCCACCCTGAGCTGATGGTCGTCCTCATGACCGATGCCTCTCTCATGGGCTGGGGAACCCACATGGGGAACAAAAGGGCCCATGGGCTCTGGACACCCCGAGGAGTCCCAATGCCACATCAACCTGTTGGAGCTCAGAGCAGTCAGACTGGCACTGTCAGCTTTCGCTCCTCAGCTCCGGGGTCAAGTGGTTCAAGTCCAGAGAGACAATACCACGGCCATGTACTACCTCAACAAACAGGGCGGCACACACTCCTGTCTGCTATGCAAGGAGGCGCTCCGCATCTGGACTCTTGTGAGCCAGTTGGAGGCAGATCTCCTAGCCATCCATGTGGCAGGAGCCTCAAACCATCTGGCGGATGCTCTCAGCCGCTTAGACCAGACATCCCACAAGTGGTCTCTCCTTCCAGAGGTAGCTTACAGCCTGTTCTCCCATTGTGGCAAACCGATGGTGGACCTGTTTGCCTCCAGGGAAAACACCAAGCTGGGGCTGTTTCATGCCCGCCCCCCTCAGCAGGGCTCGCTGAAGGGGGATGCCTTCTTGAATCCGTGGACCCCAGGCCTCCTCTGCGCCTTCCCTCCATTTCCCTTGATCCACAAGCTGCTCTTCAATGTGAGGAAGGACAAGATGAAGGTGATCCTGGTAGCCCCAGACTGGCCACACCAGTTCTGGTATCCAGATCTCCTCAGCCTCAGCTACAGGCACCCGGAATGGCTTTGTACACGTCCGGACCTGATATCACTCAATCAGGGGAAGGTATTCCATCCGGACCTTCAATCCCTGCACCTCACAGCCTGGTACCTGAGTGGCTAGAGTTCCAGGCTTTGGGTCTTTCCGAAGATGTCTACACCATGGTGGAGGCATCTAGAAAGGAATCGACCAGTAAATGTTTTGCCTTCAAATTTAAAAGGTTTTCCTTTTGGTGTCAGGGTAAGGGTGTGGACCCTTTATCCTGTTCAGTGGCTGACATTCTCAACTACCTTTGGTCTCTCTCCAAAGGGGGTCTTTGGTCATCGACCCTCAGGGTGCACCTGGCAGCCATCTCTGCTTACCGGGCGCGGGCCTGTCAGCCGACGTTGGTGCAGGAGACAGTGGTCGGGTGCTTTTTTCAAAGGCTTGGATCACATAACCCCTCCGGTGCATGATCCTCCACCTCTGTGGGATCTACTGCTGGTATTGGCAAAGCTCATGGCAAGCCATTTGAACCAATGCACAGGTGTGAGTTGTCACATTTGTCATGGAAGACGGACTTCCTGGTGGCTATCACGTCTGCCCGAAGGACAGGGGCGCTCCAGGCACTTTCGGTGGACTCCCCTTATCTGGTCTTTCACAGGGACAAGGTTGTCCTATGCCTCCACCCGAAATTCCTTCCAAAGGTGGTGTCAGAGTTTCACCTTAACCAGGTGTTGACTCTGCCTGTATACTATCCTAATTACACCTCGGAGGCCGAGTACAGGCTCCATACCTTGGACCTGAGATGTGCTCTCTCCTATTACAAGGAGATGACGGTGGAAATTCGGGGAGAGGTTCGCCAGCTGTTTGTCACGTATGCTAAAGCCGCTTCTGGCAGACCTGCAGCCAGACAGACGATTACAAGATGGATCACATCATGCATAGGTCTGTGCTATGAGTTGGCAGGCAAGGAGCCTCCCAGAGGGATAAGAGCTCATTCTACCCGCCATACTGCTGCATTGGTGGCTGCTTCCAGGGACATCCCTATCCAGGAAATCTGCTGGGTTGCTACCTGGAAGTCAGCAAACACCTTCATCACCCACTACCACATCGACCTTGAGTCACGCCGGGATGCTGGGTTTGGGGCCTCAGTTCTCCAATCTCTGTCCCCTAAGTAGGGGGTGTGCTCCTTGCCTCCCCCCTCCCAGAGAACTGCTAGGAGCCTGCCAAAGAGTGTGGATGTAAAACATATCCGCGCTCCTAGAAGAACAGGTTACTCACCTGTAACAGTACTTCTAGGAGTGGTATATGTTTTCATCCACACGGAACCACCGACCTCGACAGCATGGATGCACACAACCTGCTTCCAGTTAGGACTAAGATCTGGCGTCATGGGGCGGAGCCAAGGTATATACCACCAGAGTGGGTTGGAGGAGCCAGCTTGAAGACTTCCAGCAAGATTTAAAGTGGAAGGGGACATGCCAAAGAGTGAGGATGAACAACATAAACCACTCCCAGAACTACTGTTACAGGTGAGTAACCTGTTCGTATGACCTCCTGATGTTCCTTTTTAGTAGTATCATGTAGTCTGATACGTTTAGACATTATAATCAGATTTTTTTTATTGCCTTTATAGCAACCCTGATTCCCTCTCTACTCAGCAGCTACTGCTCCCTTGTTTTCATACTGTCTGAAAATTCTATGGCATTACTGGATTCTGGGCTATTCAGATGGAAAGGTCTAATTGATGTCAGTGGTCCAGATCATTTTTAAGACTCAGAAATAGTTATTAGTAGCTTCTTCCACCTGCTAGTATTTTCATCCAGATGGTAGTAATGTCATCCGCTGACCCCTTTCGTATCCCCACCTCTAAACCAAGTCTCAGTCCCAATTGGCGCCTGCAGTTACTGACTGTTTTAATACTGCTGTGGAGTCAGTGACCTTAGTTTTTTGTATAGTTTTTTTATGGGCTTTTGTAAGTTTTTCTCCTGCATCCTCCGGGGACCTGGTGCATGGCTGTATCTTCGTGTGGAGGTGCTCACGCACCCCGGAAGCCAGCTCAGCCCCTTCCGCCCACCTGTACTGCCACCCTCGCCCACCTACGTTACCCCACCAGACTTCCACCTGGTGGGGACGGAACTATGGGAGAGCCAAAAACCCACCCCACCACCCCCTGAGAGAAGAGCAACCTGAAGGTTTGCTCAGTCCTGCCTCCTCCCCCCTCCCGGCTGGCACCCGACGACCCTAGGTCTTTCCCGAACCTGGTCACCGCGGTAGTGTGAGGTAAGGCGTCCCGAGCCTCAAGCCTCAGCACCACCGGGCCAGCTCAGTTACCTTATTTTTACCATTGTCTAGTTGCAGCAGTCCTTCTGACCAGCCAGTGAGCAACTCCTGTCCCCACTCCTACAGGTTCCAGTGTGGTGCCATGGCTGCAAGCATCTCAGGCTACTGTTAACTTTGTACATGTGTACCACATGTTTTAAATTTGCAGGGTGGTAAACAAATTCCTAAAATCAGAAAGTGTGAGTACATCATTCAAAAATGGTAGTAAAATACTTCTTTATTCCCCTTACTGATGTCATGAAATGTCTTGGAAATATGGGAAGAAAGAACAGTAGTCGCTGATGAGATCAGGGACACAATGTAGATCTGACAACACTGCAAAGCTAGAGTGTTAATTTGTCAACAGTTGGTCAAAGCAGCGGCAGAGCTAGCCATTGGACTGGGTGGATCTGTTTTTCTAAGCTCCTGCTGCAGGCTGTTTTCACTGTAGATTAACTAAGTTTCATCTTTACTTGATTCATCTTATATCTATATATATTTACACTTATATTTTACTGCACTGTAAAACACTGGTGGTGCAAAATGAGTGGACCTGAGGGGTCCCAATTGTCGTAGCCTGCTGCTTGTATTTGAGGAAGCTTGTTTGTCAAATGTACATTTTTAAGTGCTAAAAATAAAATCTTACACACACATACTTGATTTTTTCCAGAGTAATTTTGCTGGTCTACATCAGCAAATAAGCAGAGCAAACACCAACTGAGATCATTAGTTTAAAACTGAGTGCAATGATGATCATATTTACAGAGATAAAAGGCAAGGGAACTTTTTATCTGACATGACTTCAGCTCTGACTGGAAGCCATGGCTTATATTCAAGGGTGGCTTTTAGGAAAACTGTTACACAGTGATAATTTTTCTACCCACAAAATGATCGTCTATCCAGATTCTGTCTTTCAGGATTTGTCTGTAGGTAGAACAGTGGCAACCTTGAATATATTGTACACCTGGTATACATTTTTCTTTAAAAAAAAAAAATAAAAAGTTATGCATGCCTAGTGACTTGAGTGGTGGTGGTACTTTGTACAGGTAAAGTGATCTAGGAATTTACAATAAATGGCCTCACTTTCTTAATGGCAGTAAAGTCAGCACAATACATTTTCATAGTTGAGTAACCCCCGGCGTAGTAATGGGTGCAAAAATGCTAATATCTTAGATGAACCTGGATTTGGTATGATGCATATTGTAAGGCTTTTTTTAATTTTGTGCTCATCGAAAACCATAAACATAAGCCAGTAAGAAAATGGCTAAAGTATATTAGAATACATGATATGGAAAAGAACAAGCACTTGTCAATGCCGAATGTTTGCTTGCTGGCATTGGCATTGGTAGTGTAGAAGTTACAGAGCTGCGTAATAGGAATGACAGCGAAGTATTGAACTGAAGCCAACCCCACCACCACCCTGCAGAGAGTGACAGGCATTGGGGTGTGCCTTTGGGTCGTCAGGCATAACGGCCACACCATTTCACCACACCCTACCCTGCAGACACTGACAAGTGTCACGGTGTGCCTTGGGGTCTTTGGCCCTTATGCACACTCCATTCCATCAGGAAATACGGTGAGATGGGTGCGGTATAGGAGAATGGGGTGAAGTTTGGGCCCGAAGAGTCCGAGGCACACCTTGATGCCTCTCACTGGCTGCAGGGTGTGGGTGGGGGTGGAATGGTATGAGTAAGACAGGCAAGAATCCCAAGTCACACCCCTGATGCCTGTCATTCTCAACAGGGTGTGGCGTTATGGTCGGAAACCCTAACGCCTCAGGCATTCGTTGGTATTTTCACTCCAAATTTTCAGCATGGTTTTTTGTGATCCCCACCTCATGAACAGTGGCAATATCAGTTTGTTAGCCGAAAACTGCTTTTGCACAGCGACTATGGCATTTGGCACCACAGGTGCAAAAACACATTCCGAACAGGATGTGAAAAATGACAGCGGTACTGTTCATGGGGAGGTGTAAAACATGGCAATGTTGAAAAACTGCTGTGAAAATCTTAAAAAAAGTGGTGAAGTCACGAGGGTGTGTAGAAACTGTGCAATGTGCACCCATAATGTAACTAGTTTGGGGATTTTTTTACAGCAGATTGTTAACACAGGCATTTTGGGACCTCCGATCATGAACAGTGTCAGTGTAATTTTCTTTACCTGTCCCGAACAATGATTTCCCACAGCGACCATGCATTTCTGTGATGAAAATGTGAAAACACATTTCAGCCATGTTGTGGAAAATGACAGCTGTACTGTTCCTATTGAGGTATGGAAAAATGCCACTGGTGAAAATCTGGACTGAAAATATTACAAATTCATGAACTTGAGAGGGTGCGTGGAAACTGCGCAATGGTCACTCGTAACACAGTCATTTTATGGAGTTTTGTCACCAAATTTTCAACATAGCCATTTTAAGACCTCTGCTCATGACCAGTGTCACTGTGATTTTCTTAATCTGCCCAAACATTGTTTCGCACACGACTATACCGTTCTGCCTTCATATGCGGAAACGCATTTTAGGCGAGATATAAAAATGGTAGCTGTACTGCCTCATAAGGAAGTGCAGTAAAATGGCACTGTTGAAAATCTGGTGCAAATATTACAAATTCCAAAACTTGCCAGCGTGCGTAGGAACTGCGCAACATGCACTCTAAAACAGTCATTTTAGGAATTTTTCACAAATTTTCAACATAGCCATTTTAAGACCTCTGCTCATGAACAGTGTCACTGTGATTTTCTTAGTTGTCCGTGCATTGATTTCGCGACACCGATTCGCCACTGTGCTACATGGGCGGAAACACATTTTGGTGAGATGTGAAAATGACAGCTGTACTGCTCATAAGAAGGTGTGGTAAAATGGCAATGTTGAAAATTTGAGTGAAAATATTGAAATTTTGCAAACTTACGAGCGCGTAGGAACTGCTCAACCCACGCTCGTAAACAACAGTCATTTTTAGGAATTTTTTCACCAAATTTTCAACATAGCCATTTTAAGACCTCTGCTCATGAACAGTGTCACTGTGATTTTCTTAATGTGTCCCGTACATTGATTTTGCACACCGATTACGCCACTGTGCGCTACATGGGCGGAAACACATTTTGGGTGAGATGTGAAAAATGACAGCTGTACTGCTCATAAGGAGGTGTGGTAAAATGGCAATGTTGAAAATCTGGAATGAAAATATTGAAAATTTGTAAACTTATGGTAGCGTAGGAACTGCATAGCGCAGGCTAAATAAAACAGTCATTTTGGAATTTTTCCACCAAATTTTCAAAATAGGCTTTTGAGGCCCACCTTATGAACACTGGCAGTGTCGTTGCTAATCATTCCGGAAAGGTGATTTCGCGCAGTGGCTGCGAAATCACCCTTCGGGCCCGAGCAACGCCATGACAGTGACAGCATTCATGAGAAGGGGTCCCAAAAACCCCATTTTGAAAATTTGGTGCAAAAATTCCAAAAAATCCCTGAGATATGCTATAAAGTTGAAAAAACCCTATCTATCCCATTATACAGCTTACTGGCATTTCCTCAGTTCGTGGTCGGCTTTGAAGAGTGCAGACATGTTCCCAGTCCGCCAAAGATCATCGCGCTGAGCTCTGGAGGTAAGTATGGTGTGAGGGGGGGTGTGGGGAGACAGGGTGCGCAGTGGGTGGGTGCGGGTTGTGGGAGGGTAGGGAGAAGCGCGAGACAGTTTTTGTATTTACATTTTTTATTTCCTAAGACAATGAGGCGTTTGCCACGCTGGGGTGGGCTCCCAGCGTGGCAGCTGGAAGATGTTGGTGGGGGACAGGAGCTGACGAGTTGGGCACCCCGTCGGCCCTTATCATTTTGCCATGCTGAGGTGGGCTCCCAGCATGCACTTGAGATCTTGGGTGGGGCAGAAACACGGGATTGAGCACCCCCGCCGGGCTATAACATCATTTTGCCACACTGGGCGTGGCTCCCAGCGTGGGCACCTGGATGCCTGCTGGGCGCGTGCAGCCGGCGGGGATTGGGCACCTGTCGGCGCATAAACATTTTGCCACGCTGGGGTGGGCTCCCAGCGTGGTACCTGGATCTTGGGGGCGTGGGCCGACAGGGATTGGGCACCCCATCGGCCATACAGTGTGGGGAGAGGGAAGGTGCGTGAGCACGCAGTGTGTGTCGCAGCCGGGCGTGTGTGTGGAGGGGGGAGCTCTGCTCACTGAAGCGGAGCTCTCCCTGTCAACTGTATGCCACTGCGTTTTCAGCTGTCATAGACAGCTGGAGCAGTGATTGGCGCACTGCGACTGCGCCTGCAAACACACTGACTGAATTGGAAGAGGCTGACACACCTCTGGAAAACTCGGATGATGGCACTATGTTTCTTGCACATGCGTGCAAGCAAACATAAAAATGGGAGACACTGCATCAGATTGGAGTAAAGAGGCACTCACCAGGAACAGATTTTATCACAATTTTTTTTTATTTTGTTATCTCGGTGAATTGAAATCAAAGGCAGTGGCCATCGTTTTGTGACAAAAATTTCACTTCCTCAGGGCTTGAAGTACATCTCTTGTAGTTTTATCTCCCATATTAGTGAAGTACTGTGGATGAAATTCAAAAACACACCCAATTATAATGTTGGTAGGGCATTTAACAGTGTAAAAATCATTTCCTGTCTTAAAGAAAAACAGTGGAAATTGTACGTACTGCCACAGGTGCTACAGAACCCCCCCCCCACACCGATTAGAGCATTTAGCACTAAATGGAATTTTATGTATACTTTCTATAGCCACTTTTTCAACATATATCAGCTGTGCCGAATTTCTGATGTATGAACATGCCAGCTGCCATCTCTTGTACACCAGCCAGCTTTCTGTGCTCAGGATATGCTAACAGGTGCCGCTAACTCCCTCCATTTGTCGTCGGCACTCATTAGCATATCCTGAGCACAGGAAGCTGTATGGTGCACTTGAAATGGCCACAGGCATGTTCGTATGTCAGAAATTTGGCACAGCTGATATATGTTGAAAAACCGACTATAGAAGGTAGAGAAAAAATCCAGTTTAGTGCCTAAAGCTCTAATTGGGCTTCTGCAGCACCTGTTGCACTATGTATGATTTCCACTGTTTTCCTTTAAAGGAGGGCTGTGTTAAATCTGGCAGCACAAGGTTTTCAGCAATATTCTCAGTTGTATTTGATCACCCCTTGTTTGACATCACTGCTCTTGTAGCTAAGGTGAACTAGCATGCAAGCAGCACTGCTTACCAACATTATGGCACACTGAGGGATAGTGCCACTGATAATACTGGCAGGTAAGAATAGTTAACTGACCAGTTTTGAACTGCTGTGAGTAAAACAAAATTTGAATGCATACAAGTGTTTGATTCTGGTACGTGGGTGGGTGGGGATTAACTTCCTTGTTACGAAGCACTATTCCATGGGGTGCGGAGCATTTCCAAGTGTCGGGATGAGTATTGGTAAATTTCTGCAGAATAGTTCTTGTAACAGGTGAAAAAATAGACTGTTACTCACCTTATATTAAGCACTGCTGAGGGCTATCAGGACTAACGCCAGGCAGCTTTAACACGGTGAACATAAAATGAAATGTGGTACTATGACAATGAATTTGGAGAACTACTTCACAGAACAGATGGGGGCACCTGGCATAGACTTCCAGAGCAGGGGGTACTAGCGGATAACTGTGACGACCCATAAACTGACACATGACAAGTACTTAGTGGGTGGAGCTCTAAGCTAATGGTCACGTTGCTGATGACCTGATTCAGGAAGAGGCCAGAGTCACCGGGGACCAGCCAGGGGAAGAAGAGCTCCTATCTTCTGGGGAGGGTGGATGTCTGATACTGCCATCCTAACACCACCTGTATGGCCACAGATGGAGATGTGCAGTGATGCTACGGGGAGGAAGGGACGCTGATTGGTGCTGCATGCTTTCGCGCCCTCTTTACTGGCATCCCGGGGGATGAGGAAAAAACTGTGAGAACAGGTCCTGAGCAACACAGGATGGCGCTTGTCTTCCACAGTCCCACACCTCTCCCAGCTTCAGCTCCCTCTGTCCTTGCATTTGGTCTGAGCTAGGAGGATTGGGGTCACCCCTGGTAGCCCCACTGTGGTGGGTAACCCACGGAAGACAGAGCTTGGGATAAGTTTGGGGAGAAAGTGGGTAATGGGACTGGTTGGACCACCAGAAAGGAGCTTGTAATAGAATCAGGGGGATAAGCACTGAATAAATAAAAATAAAAGGGGTGACAGGGTATTCCTCTTGAGCTGGTGTGAGAGAGGGACTCTTTGGACCAGTGGTGGTCTTTTCTTTCCAAAACAGGATAAGTGTAAGACAAAACCTACAAGCATTTTGGCAGGTAGGCCGGCACCAGTTTCAGACCCCAAACCAGATAAGAGAAAACTCTTAACTACAGAACAGATCTATGAAAGAGAGAGAGATAAAAGAAGGCCATCCTAGTGGATTGTGGGATGTGCCATCTTGAAGACTGTGTTCACATTCAAGGCCCAGAATCCCATACACAGGCAGACATGCCCCAATCATAGGACGTAAGTAAAGTGCTTGACTGCGAGGGAGAAAGGGTGTGGGCCACTCAGTGTTTGCACCCCTTTCTCATATATCCAAGGAGCAGCATTGATGTTGACTTGAAGGCAGCTGCTTACCTGCTATCTAGGGCAGAGGTAGGGCGTGACCATGTCAAGTCAGATTGTTGGGATCTGGGAACAGAGGGCAAGGGACAAACCCGGGGAAGTAATGAAACAAAATGATGGGAGGAGAAGGGTAACATGGAATAAATACGAAACATTTGTGTTTCTCTTTTCATTACCTGCTTCATTGGGCATCTTGGATCTTGAATGGCTTGTTCCTTGTCCTGCCACTCAAGGTCCTTCTGGTCCATCTTCTCTGTTCCACTAATCCTCTCTCTTTTTGTTTCTAGATTGATGCAGTAGAAGGATTTCTCAGCCATGGCCTCCTTTCCAGTGCAGACAAACCCAAGAACACTCAGGGCCAGTCCTCAATCCCCTTCCTCTTCAACTGGTGCTGCTCCTTTGGTAAGGAAGTCTGAAGAACAGTGACCAGCTTGTGTTGCTTCTTTCTGGTCAGGACCATCCAAAATATGACCATAATGTCCTGTCGTAAGATGTCGGAGCACTCAAAATCTGTAGCCAGCATTGGTAGAGGAATAGCTGTAGGGAAGTGTCACAACTCTGACACCCATAGCCAGCACCAGGAGGGTATGACTATGGGAAGTGTCAGAGCCCCAACATCTGTAACCAGCACTGGGAAGGTACCTCTGTAGGGAAGTGTCACAACTGTGACATCCGTAGACGACATTAGATGGGAGGTTTCCCAACCTTGACATCTGGAGGCCAGTGTAGGGAGGGTACTGCTGTAGAGAGGTGTCACCACTCTGACATCTCTGTACCCAGCGTTATGAGGGCACTGTGTTGGGGAAATAGCCCAGCCTCAACATCCATACAGTATATTATTATTTATTTAGTTTTTGTTTACCAGGTGGGTGCACTAGCCAAGTTATGACTATTTTCAAGCACGACCCAGGAGAAATACAAGGTCAAATATAGCACAGCAAAGCAAAAGAGAATAGTGCAGTATAATCAATTAAAAAAACAAGTTACATAGATGGATAGTCTATACAGAAAACAAGGAAATTTTCAGACGTAATAACTAAAATTAGAATGTTACAAAAAGAAAAACAGTTTAAATACAGTATGTTTAGACAGGGTACACATAATTGAGTAAGACACTTCAACAGAAAGACACAAATAAATCCCCAGCAGGAAAGATAATATTGACAACTCTATACAGATATAAGTGCATGGCACATTACGGGGCCAAGGTATAAGTGAGAGGATAAGGTAGCTCTGAGTTCAGAAGGCACTTAATCAGTAACCTAGCAAGGAGGTGGCCTTTTGCCAGAGGAGTGGGGAGGAGAGGGTCGATAGAGACACAAGTGAGAACCAAGAAATAGGTTTAGTTGGGGGAGAGAAGGAGGAAGAGCTGGTAGAAACAAATGATGGTGGTTTAAAGCAAGAACAAACAGAGTGAGAGAGAGAGAGAGAGAGAGAGAGAGAGAGAGAGAGAGAGAGAGAGTTTGGGGCAAAGTGGGAGAAGGCACTAGCGCCTTTTGAGGTTTTACATCTTGGGACATGAAGAAGGGATTTCTCAACCGAGTGTTGGCCATATGGGGATGACTGGGGAAGCAGCAAGCGCTACAGGAGTTTGGGACCTCATGATACTATCAATCAGAAAGCTAAGGGAGTGTAGTTTGACTGCAGAGGGTGATGGCCAGCCTAGGTTGGAATAAAGCTGGCAATGGTGCTTTAGTCACGTCGATGAGGACACATATCGACAAATGTTGTTATAAGCAGCATTCCATCTACGTAGTGTAGATTTTTGCATGACAGTGTAAGTTGGTACCCCATAGGTCAGGGAGAGAAGCAGGATGCCCCGTGCGATGGCCAGCCTAGCAGAGGGTGTAAGAGCGTAACTAGTTTTATATGCTATGCCAAGTTTTGAATTTACGGATTTACAAGTGGATTGCACATGTAGGTTTAAGTCAAGGGACTGATCCAGAGTGATGCCTAGGTATTTGAAGGAAGAAACAATACTAATTGGGGAGCCGGTAGTGCCAGATACTTTGAAATTCACTTAGGAGGATTTAAGTTTAGAAGCCGATCCAGATAACATAGCCTGGGTTTTACTTTCGTTGAGAACCAGTTTGTTTTCAGTATGCTAAGCCTGTACATTAATAAAGTCCACTGAGAGGTTGGAGTTAATTTCAGAAATATTTTTAGAGCTTGAATACAGTACAATATCATCTGTATAAAGAAGGGATGAGCAGGATGAGAAACAAGAGGTGATTTTATTTATAAATAATGTAAAGAGAAGGGGCCCAGGATAGGGCCCTGGGGAACCCCTATACTGATGGTTGCCGGATTCAAGAGAGTGTTATTGCACTTAACAACTTGGACTCTATTTAATAGGTAATTTGAGAACCAGGCTACCACAGATGACGAGAAGCCTAGTGAGTGAAGCATGCCAAGGAGTATAGGGTGATCAAAAAGGTCAAAGGCCTTAGTCATATCAATAAACACAGCACCTGTGAGAAGACCAGAGTCCATAGCAACAGGGGTGTCTGTAGTGAATTTGAGCAAGGCAGTGGTGGTGCTATGTCCCTTACGAAAACCATGTTGGTTAACCGAGAGGAGATTATGTTTGAGCAGGAAGTCAGTTGTTTGCCTAGAAACAGACTTCTCTAGAATTTTGCTGAGGGCAGATAGGATGGCAATGGGCCTGTAGTTTGAGGGATTTTTGGTGTCTCTTTTTTTAAAGACTGGATGACCCTTGCTATCTTCCAGGCATCTGGGACAGAGCTGTGGCATAGGGAGAGGGTGAAAATCCTTGCCAGTGGTGAAACTATACAAGGAGCTGCAAGTTTTAGGAGCCGTGGTGCAAGATGATCAGAGTCTGTGCTAGTAGTGTTCGAGATTGTGTTTGAGTTTTAAGACATCTATCCTTGATATGGCCTTAAAGTGAAAGTTAGGTGTCTTTGCTCCTGTACAAGTGCACAGGTGAGAGTTTCGTGGTAGAGTAGAGGGGAAGGAGGAGGTGTGTTGGGTAAGGTTAGAGAACTGCTGGTTAAAAAAAATCTGCAATAGTGCGGGGATCATTACAGTTTATACCATTAAGGACCATGTCATTTGGGATTGAGGAGTGAATGGAGCCCATGAAAGTTTTGACATAAGCCCAGAATCTTCTAGGATCTCCTGCAGCACTTTTTAAAAGGCCTTTGCAGTATGTGCTTTTTGCAGTTCTTATTTGTTTCCTACATACATTCAGCTGGGTCCTGTAGTGGTCAAAATCTGCCTGCAGTCCAGAGGACTTGAAGCAACACCAGCTCTTGTCCCTCCTTCTGAGCATCACAAGCAGGTCTTTTTTTTAGTCACTTTGTCTGCTTGCCCTTAACATGAGTGATAAGGGGGGGGTATGTGTATCCTGTAGGATGCTAAAATAGCTAAGGAAGATTCCAAGAGCAGACTGAGCATCATTTGCTTGATACAGACTGGACCAGTCAATGAGCACTGCATCCAGAAGAAACTTAGTTTTGTCAAGGTTGGCATAGTTTCTAAAGGTAATGTAATGCGGTGGTGGGGGAGGAGTAGCTGCTGGGCTCCAGATACAGAAAACGGGAGTGATCTGTTATCGTGTCAGCTAGGGTGCATGCAATATGGGTATGCTCAGGACAATTTGATAATACCCAGTGGATTAGAGTGCTGGAGTTTGCATGTGGAGTGACCCTTGTAGGTTCAGTTATAAGTTAGTGCAGAAGGTGTCCTTGGTCTAAGGAGAGAAGGGTGCTTTGATTCTTCCCCAGCCAGTTTAGATTAATGTCCCCTAAGATGAGCACTTCATTTTGACGTATGTGTTGGGATGCTTGGTTAAGAAAATCTTCAAGGCCAGTTTGTCCACTTTGAGGGGGTTATATGCACACACTATGTGTAGTTTTTTTGCCCCAAGGGTAAGTAGTGCGTGTAGCGATTCACAGCAGGAGAGGGCTGGAGTAGTGACAACTGAGAGATTTAAATGATGCTTGAAAAAGATGGGACACCACCTCCCCGTTTGGATGAGAGCCTGTCTTTCCGTAGCAGATTATAGTTTGGCAAGGAACATAAGGAATTGGGTATGGAGGGTTTAAGCCAAGTCTTTGGTAAGCAGAGTATATCTGGTTTATAAAGTGTCACCCAAGCCTCCAGGTCAGCAGAGTTATGCACTAGGCATCTGATATTGTGACGCACAACACATAGCCCTTTTCTAGTTTTTAGTGAATCATCCGAGTGAGAGTAGCCAGTCAAGGGGCCCAGGTTTAGTTCTACATCACCAGAAAGTGGGATAGCCAAGAGAATAAGAAACCATAGTCTGCGATGTATGAAAGGATGGAGAGATAGGGTCCAAGAAAAACGCTTCTTTAGAAATACAGCCACTAGGTAGATAATAGCCCTAGGAATTAGTAGAGGGGTAGAGGCACAACCTTCTGGTGATAGAATTAGGAGATTTGAGAAACGAAAGTCATATTCAGACATGAGGAGGGCAGCAGTAATGGAGAAGGGGGTGGTCATAAGCCAAGAGAGGGTAAGTAGCAGCAGCATCGCAGGCAGTAAAAACAGGGTATGCCTGTGTCCATCTATTACCAAGGCTGACATGTAGCAGCAGATTAGGACAGCAGTTAGGAATAGAGTTGTTGTCCAAGTTTTGTAGCCTTGAAATGGGAGCTTGTAGATTAGTGGCAGGTAGGGTTCCGCGCTTGTGCAATTTGCATCTTGAAACACACTCAGGAAGGATCCCGAGAGAGCAAGGTGATGCGCTTTTGAGGCAATGCATCTTACATGAGCATCGTTAACAAAGAAAATAGCAACAAGGGATAAGATTAGTGACTTTGGAGGCACCATTATGCTTTTCCAAGGTGCAGACAGAGAAAAGAAATAGCTGACAGGCGGTAGAGGTTTTGCAGCCCACTGTATAAGGGGTGGTAGTATAAGAGATGATCTTACTTCGAGAGGGCTCTTGCAGTAGGTAATTACATATAGGACTGAAGCTGACAGGCATCAGGACCCCATGGAAAAATTTCTAGCTAGCAGTCTCTGGCGAGGGACTGCCCCGACGTCAGGTGACCGGCGTCAGGCAATGTTGGTATAAAGGGGCGGTCCCTCATGCCCGCCTTCCAGTTCTTTCCCACCGTTTGCTTTTAACAGCGCCTCGCGGGTAAGTTCCACTACTCGTCAGTCAGTCGTCGCCGGTAGTTATACCGTCCTTTTTTTTTTTGATTTTTCGAATATATTCGTCAGGGTTCTTTTACCTGCCGTGTATGTCGTCCCCTACCACGTCCGAGCACACGAAAACAAGTGCGGTTTGTGCGGCGTCCAACTCCCACACAAGGACGGCCATTCTCGGTGTCTCATCTGCCTAGGCCCCAACCACTCCGTGGATTCCTGTCAACACTACTTGAAGTTCAACGCGGCTACCCGCAGAAGAAGGCAGCAGTCCTTGGAGGCTCACATACTAAAGAATAAGATGTCCTCCATGGAAAAGGAGCTGAAAAAGCTCCGACAGGCTTCCACCTCCCCCGAGGGCCTGAAGAAGAAGCACTGGGACCGGGACTCCTCATCCGCGGCTGTGGCGACTTCGGCTGGGGTGTCCGCCCTTCAGGTAACGTCTCCTCTGGGGGATCGTTCCCCGACGGCTGTCTTGGTGATGTCTGAGATGGCATCAGTCCCCTGGCTGGTTCGTGCTCGAGCCAGTTGGGAGCCTCCGGGACAAAGGAGGCATCCACTCCCAGTAAGGCCGCCCCTGCGCGGCCTGCTGGTTCGAGCCTCTCCGGTAAGTCGGGCGTCGGCTCCTCTGGAGCCGACCGCTCGGTCGCTCGACCCTTCGGGGCAGCGCACTGTTGTCAAGCCGCCCGTCAAGGTCACCTATCCTGCGCGGCCTTCTTCGGGCGCTGGGTCCGATCAGTCAGATGTCTGGTCCTCCGCCCACCCGTATCCCACCGATCAGACGCCCGCTGGTCCATCCGACGGTCGCTCAGCGACTGACCCTACACTGGATCCTTTGACCTTATCCGGTGCCGCTGGCTCCCCGGCCTTCACCGCTGCAATCTGGGCCCTCGTCTCCCCAGCAGGACCTGGAGGATCCCACGGCCCTCCCGGACGCCGCTGGGAGCTCTTGGCGCCTCCGTCAGGCCTCCCTCGTGAGTCCGGATGGCTGACGTTGGACCCTCTGGCGCGCCGACGTCCCCTTGCTGGACGTAACCCCGATACCGGACCTGATGCCCACCGGGCCTCCTGTCCCTGGCCCGCCTGCAGGGCCTCTTCCAGGACCTTCTACCCCGGTAGAGCCCCTGGTTCCGGATCTTACGCCATCTTATCCGACGCTGTCTTATCCGGCTCCGCAGTATCTGGCACCGCAGTACCCGACGCCGCAGTACCCGGTGCCTCAGTACCCGATGCCGAGCTTCCCGCCGTCAGGCTATGGATACTAGTCCTACGAATACCCCCAGTATCCGTATCCCCCTCCTCCACCACCTCCTCAGCGGCCGGTGAATCTGGGGGAGACCTTGGCTTCTTGGTGGGCTGAGGCCAAGGCTCAGCTCACCAGGGAGGTAGAGAGCCACCTCCCAACAACAGACCTGGTCCTGGATCCCCATCGCCGGGGGCGAGAGACCCCCCCCCCCAACCCCAGAGACACTACTACGGGGTCTAAGGCTGGGGTGGCAACTTGCCCCCTAGGGGCCATGTTCCTCCCAGTGGGGAGGTCTTCGTCTCCTTCTTCCTTGGACTCATGGGAGGACTCAGTGACCGCTCCGATCTGGACGAGCCTCGCACTCCTGACAAGCGCAGGCCCAGGACTCCTCGAAGTCCCTCGGAGGATCCCTCATTCTGGAGTTGCTAGAAAAATCAGACTCTTCATCAGTGGAAATCTCTGGAGCGGATCCACAGAGGCAGGCTAGCTGCCTGCATTGGTTCCGAGGTCGCTCCATGTTAGTTCCACCCTGGATCGAGGCTCACACTGACTTCATCTCCACTATCTGGAAACAACCGTCAGCTTTAGCCCCCCTTCCTTGGAAGGCGGATAGGCTGTATCAGGCTCCCGAGGGGATTGACTTTCTTTTATCACACTCCAAGGCTGATTTGGTTGTGATCAGCGCCGCCCACAGCCGTTCGGCTAACCCGAAACACCTGAGCTCATCCCCACCCAATAAGGAATCCTGCCTTCTGGACCAGTATGGCAAGAAGGTCTTTTCTTCTTCCACTCTGGGTAGCAGAGCCTTGAACTATGTGGCTCATATGGGGGATTACCAGAAGGCTATCCTTAGCGAGGTGGAAGTCAAGTTGGACACCCTTCCTCAGTCCCAGACTAAACAGGAAGTGGCAGACCTAGTCCGCTCTGCACGTTCGGCCAGTATGCACATGCTGCGCACTATTTACGATGCGGTGGATGCTTCTGGACGAAGTTCGGCATTCGCCGTGAGTCTGCGGCGACATGCCTGGCTTCGGGTGTCAGGTTTGGCCTCGGAAGTACAATCCACCATCCAGGACGCCCCCTTCCGAGGTTCGGTGTTGTTCGGTGGTAACATCATTACCGGACTGAGAGAGAAGGGCACTGCTGTCAAGGAGGTTGACTCCATGTACACAGCCCCTCAAGCACAGCGTCATTCCTTTCATGGTAACACCGGCATAAAAGCAGGCTCCCAAGGAAAGCGGGCCAACAAATGCCGGGCCTCTGGCTGCGAGACCCCCACCCAAACGAGGCTGCGGAAGCTCCAGCCGCGGCGCTGCCCACCCTCCTGACTCCTCCTCCTCCCACAGCCTCTGGTTGATCCAGAGGAACCATTAGGTGGAGATTCTCCCTTCATCTGCCAGGTTGGGGAGGGATCACTACTGACTCTTGGGTCCTTCCAGCTCATAGCAGAGGGCCACACCATAGATTTTCTTCAGAAACCTCCCGGAACCCCCAGGTCGTCTTACTCCCTGAACATCTTTTCAGGGTTCAGAAAAATCTCCTCCTTTCTGTTGAAAGAGGCAATAGAACCTGTCCCTCCCCCTCTTCGGGGACGGGTTTCTACTCCCATTTCTTCCTTATCCCCAAGAAGACAGCAGACGTGAGGCCCATTCTGGACCTCAGCTCTCTAAATCTGTTCGTGGAGTATAAAAGGTTCAGGATGGTCTCCCTACAGAGTCTCTTGCCTCTCCTTCGGCCGGAACTGTGGCTGTGTGCTCTGGACATGCAGGACGCGTACCTGCATATCCTTATCCGCCCTTTCCACCGCAAATACCTCCGATTTGCTTTCCAGAGGGACCACTACCAGTTCAAAGCCCTCCCATTTGGTCTTTCCTTGGCCCCCCGAGTATTCACCAAATGCTTGCCTGTGGTGGCGGCCCACGTGCGTACTTGGGGAGTGCAGGTTTTCCCGTACCTGGACGATTGGCTCCTGGCGGCCCCATCCAGGGAGGAGCTCCTGCGTTCCCTTTGCCTTACCAGGCAGGTTTTTACCAGCCTGGGTATTACCATCAACCAAGCCAGATCCCATTTGATCCCATCTCAACGCCTCCAGTTCATTGGGGCAATTCTGGACACGATCACCGATATGGCCTTACTGCCCCCAGACAGGGTGGCCACACTCCAGGCTCAGGCAAGCTTCTTGTCCTTTCACGGGTGGATTCCTGCCAGGTCAGTCCTTCGCCTCCTGGGCCTCATGGCGGCTGCAATTCCGACAGTTCCACGTGCTCGGCTCCACATGAGAATCTCTCAGTGGACTCTTCGGTCTCAGTGTGATCAATTGGTCGAGGACTTGGACCAAGAGGTGCTAGTCTCGATCCTGATGCTTCGGGATTTGCACTGGTGGTTGGTTCAGGAAAACCTTTGTCGGGGAGTTCCCTTCTGCCTTCCTCCCCCCTCCCAAACACTGACAATGGACGCCATGGGCGAAGGTTGGGGACCTTATTTGATTCCAGTGCACCCAGGGCTCGTGGTCCATACTGGAGCAGATGCTTCACATCAACGTGTTCGAGCTCAGAGCAGTGTTGTATGCTTTTCAAGCGCTACACCCCTTTCTGCTTCCCGGTCACCTGGCTGTCCAGACCGACAACATGAGTGTAGTCTGGTACCTCAACAAACAGGGGGGGGGACTTGTTCCTACCCTCTTTGTCTGGAAGCAGTGCCGGTCTGGGAATGGGTGACCATACACAATCTTCATCTCACGGCGGTCCACGTCCCGGGGGTAGAGAATTCGTTGGCAGATGACTTGAGCCGATCATCGGCACAACCTCACGAGTGGGAATTGGACCAGGAAATAGCAGACGGCATCTTCCTACGTTGGGGAACCTCTCAGGTCGATCTGTTCGCGTCCCCACTAAATGCAAAACTGCCCACCTTTTGCTCGCTCGCTCCAGGGTGCGGGCGACTCTGGAGAGACGCTCTGTCTCTTGACTAGAAGGGCAGATTCGTTTATGCTTTTCCCCCAGTTCCGTTGATTCCGAGGATCCTGCACAAGCTCAGCTCAGAAGGGGCCTGTATGATTTTCATCACTCCCTTCTGGCCCTGGCAAGTTTGGTTCTGTCTTCTGCAGTTGGTTCTCTCTTCTACAGCAGTACTCAGAGGAACCTCCGATTCCTCTTCCCCTTTCGTGACTACTGTTGACCCAGGATCGGGGATCCCTGGTCCATCCGAGCCTCGGGTCCCTTCAGCTGCATGCTTGGCTCCTACAGACATAGCACAAGCCCATTTTGGGGTTTCTCCTCAAGTGGCAGAGATCTTGGTGGAGGCCAGGAAGCCATGCACTCGCTCCACCTATGCATGAAATGGAAACGGTTTTCCATTTGGGCTTCGTCCAAAGACTTGGAGCCTTTCTCCTATCCTGTCGGGCAGCTAGTAGACTACATGCGTTATCTCTTCGACCTGGGTCTCAGTCATCCCTCTTTGAAAGTTCACATGGCGGCTCTGGCTGCTTATCATATTCCCTTTGGGGACAGAACTTTCGCTCAGCTGGAGGTTGCGAAGACCTTTCTATGAGGGGTTCTTCATCTGAGACCCCCAATTCGGGTTCCTGCCCCTCCTTGGGATTTGAATTTCATTCTCGAGAAGCTTACGCTGCCTCCCTTTGAGCCGGCAGCCTCAGCAGAACTTAAGTTCTTTTTGTGGAAGGCTCTCTTCCTAGTGGCCGTTACTTCAGCTCGAAGACTTTCCGATCTTCAGACCTTGATGTGCAAAATTCCATATCTGATTTTCCATAAGGAACGTGTGGCTCTGCGCACCAATCCTAAGTTTCTGCCTAAGGCGGTAGCGGAATCTACGTTGAACCAGTCCATTGAAATGCCTGCCTTTTTCACACAGCACTCCAGTTATGGGGAGTATCTTTTACATACCCTGGACGTTCACCGGATTTTGAGATACTACACCAACAGGATGAAGGATCTCAGAAAGACTGACCAACTATTTGTTTCTTTTGCCAGCAAAAGAGAGGGCAACGCTGTTTCCAAACGATGTTTGTCCAAATGGTTGGCTCACTGTATCACTTTCTGCTATGACATGTATCGCAAGACTTTGTGAGGTCGGGTCAGGGGTCACTCCACCAGGGGTGTCACGGCCTCTGCTGCCTGTTTCAGGAATGTGTCAGCGGCTGATATTTGTGCCGCCGCAACTTGGACTTCTGTCCATACCTTTACGAAACACTACAGTTTGGACATTGCCTCTTGCTGTAGAGCCGGCTTTGGATTGGCTGTTCTGCAAGGACTTCTTTCTTAAGTCCTCTTCAGCCAGAGGATCTCCTATGAGTAGTTTCCTCCTCCCGTGTGCTTCTCTTTGTTCCAGACTGCTTGGGACTCAGTCCTATATGTAATTACCTATTGCAAGAGCCCTCTCGAAGTAAGACAGTACAGTTACGTAAGAACTTACCATAACAGTAGATCTTCGAGAGAGGCTCTTGCAGTAGGTAATACCTTCCCGTCCTCCATCCCCCTTCGTTTTTTCAGCTCCTTTTCCAGGAAGGAAATCTCCGCTTCTCTCATCCTGCCTTTTTGGCCTTTGGCGGGAAAGAACTGGAAAGAGGCGTGAGGACCGCCCTTTATACCGACGTCGCCTGGCGCCAGTCTATACGATGAGGGGTGGTCCTTGCCAGAGACTGCTTGCTAGAAATTTTCCGTGGGGTCTTGACTCCTGACGGCTTCAGGCCTATATGTTATTACCTACTGCAAGAGCCTCTCTCGAAGATCTACTGTTACGGTAAGTTCTTACGTAACTGTACTTTACTGTAGCACAAAGAGCTACAGAGGCAACAGCCAATAGAAGCAGGGCAGAGTTTAGGAGGGAGGAGCCAACGCGTATTTAATTAGGGAAGGGGGAGGGCGAAAAAGCTCCCTCAGTGAGCAGAAAGCAGAAATAAAACGTACAGATATTGGTGCTCAGTCCAAGCCGTGGCACAGTGCTCTAGCAATGAGCCAGGAAAAAAAGGCACCAAGGCCTTTACAATTTCAAATGCAGCTGTACTGCATTGCGGTTCTCCGATGAGCTCTGCCGTACTTGCTAAAGCGGTCCTCCAAAAGCCAGGACCATGGTGGGGGCTGCTTGCGGGCGGCAGGTGGCCACTGAAAGGTTCAATTTGCGCCTGGCGGCGGGTCGGATCCTGCTAAGCGGTCTCTTTAGAAGCTAAGACTGGGGGTGGGGTCCGGTATGCAAGATGACAGGTGGGCAGCAATACAATTTGTGCTGTGGGTGGGTCGGATCCGGATTAAATAAGCTGATATGTTTTATTAGCAGTTTCATGTGTGAAAATGCTAATCAGCTGTGCAAAAGCATAATGATTAGCATGGATTGATTGTAAAATTAAAAAAAAAAAAAATTTTATTCGTGTGGTGTCCTGTTCCATGGAGTCACTCCAAAAAATGTTCAACAGTCTACTGCTGTGCATTTCTGGTAATGGTTAGCATTACACCTGGTTTTCAAGTTCAAGTTTATTTCGTCAGGAAAACTCCATTGAGCAAGCTTATTTACAAGGAGGTCCTGCCACAGGCAAAACTCAAACAACAAATGTAAAAGATAAAATCTAAAAACATTCAGTGAGAGTACATAATGACACACACTACTAGTGATTTATACAGAGATACACAAAAGTAGTATAGAGAACAGCGTACAAAAGGACATAATTGTTAAATCAAGCAGAAAAATACAAATACAGTTGAATATAGTCATGTTTCGTCCAATAGGTGGCATAGGTAGAATAAGTGCTCAAAAACAATGACAGGAAAAACCCATCAATACTGATAAAGTGCAAAGGGCATTCAAAACTAAGGGACAAGTAGCCCATGAGTTGACTAGAAAGCATAGCAGTGACAGTCTTCCTTAATGAAATAATTTATAAGGGATTTGGTGACATTCAAGGGGACGTAGTTAGAGACCTTAGGGTATTCTGGAGTTTATTCCAGGTGGTGGCTAATGCATAACAGATTGCAGATTTTCCGAACTGGGTATGGAATTTGGGAATGTCTAGCAGAAGAATGGAGTTTTTCCTGAGAGAGTAGCAACTAGTGGATCGGTGGAATAAGGAAGAAATATAGGTCAGACGTGTATTTAACATGACTTTGTAGACCCAGATACAGCTATGCAAACTCCTTCTGGTAGCAAGTGACACCCAGCCCACTGCTGAACATAGTGAGCAGTGATGGGTCCTTGAGGGGGCATTTAAGATTGAAACATAGACTTTGATGGCAGATAAGAACCGCTTGGCCCACCTAGTCTGCCCATTTCCCTACCTACTGGATAAGCTGCAGATCCTAGTTAACCAACAGCCTATTTCTTCCTACCCCCCACAAGAATTGCCTTATGTCTGTCCCATGCATTATTGAATTCCCCCACAGTTTTAGACCCCACAACCTCCTCAGGAAGGTGGTTCCATGTGTCCACCACCCTCTGTGTGAAAAAATACTTCCTCACATTGCCCCGAGCCGTCCCCCATCTGTCTTCAAATTGTGTCCGCAAACGTAGAGCCCGATGATAGAGGATGTCAGTGGAGATACGCTGCTGGATTGTTAAGAGTATAGAATGTCTACATGATCTAGTAGAGGGAGAAAAGTGGCCTGAACTAACCATTTCCTAACTTCTATAGGAAATAAGGATTTGTTTCAAAAGAAAAAGCCTAGTCTTCACTCTCAAATTTTTTTAGCAGTATTTTAGTGTAGTTGGAACTTGAAAGATGATTGTCCAGCCACAGCCCCAGATACTTAAATTTGTGTACAGCCTCCAGGGTATCTCCTGATGATAATAATATAGGTGCATTGATCGGATGGGGATGGATATAGGGTGGTAGTAAAGAACATTACTTTGGTCTTATTTGCGTTTAGTAGGAGTTTTAGATTGTTTTGTGATTGGTTAAATTTGGCGTGAAGTAAGGTATCGACTTCACTTAATGATTGTTTTGAGATATATAAGAGCAAGAAGGCTAGGGCTAAGAAACCGATCTGGTTGAGCAAGGAGGTCATGGAAAAGGTAAGGAGGAAAAGAGCTGCCTTTAGGAAGTACAAGAAAACAGGGAGGGGGGAAGACAGGGAGAAGTACTTGACAGAATCGAAGGAGGTGACAAGGGCAGTAAGGGGAGCCAAAGCATCTACGGAACTCAGGCTGGCACAAGGCATTAAGAAGGGGGAGAAGGACTTCTTTAAGTACATCAGGGAGAAAAGGAGCTGTAAGGACCACATAGTAAGGATTAGGAAGGAGAGGGGGTGGTGGAAGCAGGGTGCGATAAGGCTGAAGCACTAAATGAGTACTTCTGCTCAGTATTTACTAAAGAGAAGAGGGGGGTGACACCCAAGGTGGGAGAAATGGCAGAAGCGGGGAAGTGGTGACAGATGGGAAATCATGGAGAGCAGAGTTCGAGAGGGTTTGAAGGCACTGAGGGTGGACAAGCGCCAGGCCCAAGATGGCATCCACCCCAGGGTACTGAAAAGAAGCTGCAGAGGTCCTTGCAGGACCTCTGGCAGACTGTTAATGCCCTCACTACATTCGGGGTGTGTACCTCAGGACTGGAGGATGGCTCATGGTGCCCCTCCACAAGAGTGGCCCAAGGATGAACCTGGAAACTACAGACCAGTGAGCCTCACATCCATCGTGGGTAAGCTAATGGAGACTATCCTGAAGGAGAGGCTAGAGGCCAAAGGACTACAGGACAGCAGACAGCATGGCTTCATACGTGGCAGATCCTGCCAAACCAACCTGGTCGAGTTCTATAACTGGGTAACTAGGCAACTGGACAGGGGCCATGCAGTGGATGTCCTATATCTGGACTTCAGTAAGGCATTCGACTCAGTGCCACATGGAAGGCTGGGAAGGAAGTTAGTAGGCACAGGGGCGTGTGCAAAGCTGGTGAGATGGGTAGGAAACTGGCTGCAGGGAAGGCAACAGAGGGTGGTGGTGGGTGGGGAGCTCTCGCACCCAAGGGCAGTGACGCGCGGTGTTCCACAGGGCTCAGTGTTGGGACCAGTGTTGTTTGGGATATTCATTGCAGACATATCATGGGACATCAAGAGCAAGATCAGTCTGTTTGCTGATGATACCAAGGTAGCGCGGTGGTGGATGACCTAGGGGGATGGCAGGGGTTGCAGGATGATCTGGCAAAGCTTGAAACCTGGTCAGACACCTGGCAACTGGGCTTTAATGCCAAAAGTGCAAGGTGCTGCATTTTGGGATGAAGAACCCAAGGAGGAGTTACCAGCTAGGGGAGTGCAGCTAGCCCAGACAGAGGAGGAGAAGGATCTGGGTGTGCTCATTACAGGGTCAATGAACAACCTCGGCACAATGCAGGGGAAGGCAGCTGTAAAGGCCAACAAAATGCTGGGTTGTATTGCAAGGGTATATCCTCGAGGAGGGAGGAGGTGATTCTGCCACTGTATAGGTCATTAGTTAGACCACACCTGGGTACTGCGTGCAGTACTGGCGTCCTTATCCGAAGAGGGACATTAAGTTACTGGAGGTTGCAGGCGCTAGAGTGACAAAGATGATCAAGGGGCTGGGGACTTATCATATGAGAGGAGGTTGAAGGAGTTGAACATGTACTCACTGGAGGAGAGGAGAGACAGGGGTGACATGATTGAAACCTTTAAATACATGAAAGGAATAAACAAGACGGGTACAGAGGGCTGTTCAAAGTAAGGAGGGAGGGCCACCAGGGGCCATGATATGAGACTGGAGCGAGGAAGGTTCAGGAGGGAGATGAGGAGACACTTTTTATAGAGAGGGTGGTGGCTGGGTGGAATCGTTACCTGCTGAAGTGGTATGCAGTAGAATAGTGGACTGCTTCAAGCGAGGATGGGACAGGACAAGGGGGAGGGTTAATGAAGGGGAAGGGTGGAAGGGAGGGCAGCTGCAGAATAAGGGGTGCTAGCTGCACATTCGAGCAGACTTGATAGACCTCTAGGCCTTTATCTGCTTGCAAATTTCGTATGTTTGTATATAAAGGACGGTATCGTCTGAAAAAATGTAGTTTAGCTATTTGAAAGTTACTTAAAGAATTACTGTACACTGAAAAAAGTATAGGGCCTAGAATGGAACCCTGGGGCACACCTCTAAGGAGTGGTGGTGGTGGTGGGGAGACAGTAATCCATCTGCTTTAACATGTTGGTCCCTCCCTGAGAGGTAGCTGGCAAACCAGCTAATAGGTTATTTAGCCTATGCACCTGAAGTTCCGATAACAGCAGGTTGTGATCCACTGTGTCAAATGCCTTGTTAGGTCCAGAAACACAGCTCCAGTGAATAGTTTGTGGTCAAGGGCACTGAGCCAGTCATCTGTAATCTTAGTTAGGGCTGAATCTGTACTGTGTTGCTTGCGGAAGCCTGATTGGAACGGATTAAATCATTCCATATTCTTGAGGTGATCCCTATGCTGCGCACGGATTATTTTTTCAAGGAGTTTGGAAAGTATGGACAGTATGGAAATGGGCCTGTAGTTATTCAGGTCACAGGGGTTGCCTGATTTAAACAACTGGAGCAGATGCACCATTTCACATACTGTAGGGACGGAGCCTGAGGCACAAGACCTATTAAATAAATGGGTTATGGGAGCAGTAAGGAAACAGGCGCTGGCTTGAAGAAAGAAAGGGTCTAATCCATCAGCACCAGCACTCTTCTTAATATCTAATGCTACTAACATAGCTTCAGCTTGTTTGGAGGTTATAGGGGTTAGGTTGAAGGAGTTCTGGATATGTGGGTCAGCAGGGATATCCACCCTCGGGGGGGGGGTCCTTTACTAGCTTTGAGGCTGGTGACGAGTCAACAGCTAGTCCAGCTGTGGCAAAATGAGAATTTAGTTGTTTGAGGATTGTGGCGTTGCTGAGGCGGCTGCTGGTGCTCCTGTGCGGCCTGTGGGTCGGGAGGGGAGCAGAGTAAATGCAGCCTGCGTTGCTGAGGCAGCTGCTGGTGCTCCTGTGCGGTCCGTGGGTCGGGAGGGGAGCAGAGTAAATGCAGCCTGCGTTGCTGAGGCAGCTGCTAGTGCTCCTGTGCGGTCCGTGGGTGGGGAGGGGAGAGGAGCAGAGTAAATGCAGCCTGTGTTGCTGAGGCGGCTGCCAGTGCTCCTGTACGGTCCGTGGGTTGGGAGGGGAGAGGAGCAGAGTAAATGCAGCCGGCGTTGTTGAGGCGGCTGCCAGTGCTCCTGTGCAGTCCGTGGGTTGGGAGGGGAGAGGAGCAGAGTAAATGCAGCCTGTGTTGTTGAAGTCACTGCCTGTGCTCCTGTGCAGTCCGTGGGTGGGGAGGAGAGGAGCAGAGTAGATGCAACCTGAGGTTTTGCATAGCATTTTGCTATGCTTTACTTGTTGTTTAATACCTTGCCATAGCCAGTGTTGGAAGGGTACTGCTGCAGGGAAAAGTAACAGCCCCAGCATCCATAGCCAGCATTGAAAGGATACTGCCATGGGGAGTTGACACTGCTGCAACATCTCTAGCCAGTGTTGGGAGGGTATTGCTGGGGAAGACATCATAACCCTGATTCATAGCCAACAGTTTGGGGGAGGTTCACAAATGTGATGACAAGAAAGGATTTGACATCCACTACAGCGACACAATGCCGACATCACCGACTGGGAACCGACACCAACTGGGTATTAATGGGGTGGGGGGCAGCCCCCACCTCCCATTTACTATATCTTAACTCCACATCATACAGACAGTGGAGAAATGGCCAGTCCTGCTGCCTGCACACCAGTCACCGCAACATGCTGTTGGCGGCAAATACAGCTCACGCAGTGCGGTTGCTGTTCCTGTGTCACTGTAGGGGATTGGCTCTTACAGCATCGCTGTAACAATGATATACAGTTGGGGATGGGGCAGAGCCTTGATAGTAGCAGTAAGGGAAGTGTACAATGAGGATATGCTGTATTCTGGGAAGGGTACCAGATAACTACCTGTCAGGAACCTCTCTTCTGGCTCTGCTTTGCCCCCGTCTGCAAGAAAATGGGCACTGCAGTGGTAGCCCTTGGGGGGAGGGCATGGGGGGTGTATTTTAAATTAAGTTCTCTCAGAACAGCGCAGAGTTTCTGTATTGATGTGAAGATGCTGTTTTTTTTTTCTAACAGGTTTGTGTTGCTTTGCCTTGCATTTCTAGTTTTGAGCTGACTGCAGGTTTACAGTCATGTGGTTAATGTTGCCTTCAGCACTCAGATTTAAAGGTGGAATGCTTTCAAGTTCTCAATAGCTCTTAATTGGGAAGGGGAATTTCAGTATAAAAAGGGAACTGCATCCATCATGCCAAATTTTGGCCCTTTTTAATAAAATAAGGTTGTAGTATTGCAGTGCCCAAATTTAGGTATGTTTTAATTTTATTTTTGTTTTCATGGAAGGTGCCGGACTAAAAACATTGGAGATGGCAGCCCTCTATTTTACCTCATGAACTGCAGAGGTGCAAGCCCCTCCCCCCTTCCAAACATAAATACACATTTCCCAGCCAGTGTGTCTCAGTCCTGTCATGGCGAGACCTCCTTTAGTGGGAGAGAGGGCAGCTCAGAGTCTGTGCTCATTCAGCCAGTGGGCCTGTTATGTGTTTGAGTGCAATGGTGCGCACTGGAAATTGTGGTACAGGAATGAAAGCGCCAGCTTATTGGAAGAACAAAAAAGAAAACTCCTGCACTCGAGAGTTCAAATTCAAAAGCCCAGAGTGTTTATTTTTATTCAGCAGGGTGCCAAGCGAAACCAGAGCTCCTGTGCTTTGACCCCAATCCGGGTCTTCCTTAGGGTGCGTATCTAAAGTGCATCCAGACATTGTGAACATTTATTTCATCATAATCAAAATGATACACACCTGTGGAGGGGGGGACCCATACAAACAAAAACCTGTCTACAAACTAGTACTTAGCATAGCAATGGGTTCGGTTGTATAGCCAAAAGCCTCTTATGTGTGACTGCAAATTAATGCTGACTATGGTGGTGTTTGTGGAGTGGATATCTGTCCACTAGGAACTGGAGTGAGATTCACAACTCATCACACACAGGCCACCGAACAGCCGCCAGATGATAATGTTTGTCCACTACTGACTTGGGATGATTCAGACCTGTGACTTAGAGATAAAAATTCCCTTTGCTCACTGCAGGTGCACTACGCAGCTTGAAAGTGAGTAGGGGATGGGGAGGCAGGACTTCTCAATATTGGGGAGGGGCTAAGATTGTTACCGGTTGATTGTATTTTAACCCCAATTTTTTATTTGCCATCGCCCAGAGGGCGGTTGAAGGCTTTCTCGTTGATCTCTCTCTGCTATTAGGAGGACTTTTCTGACTTTATGTTAAAACCCAGTGCCCCCTGTTACTCTGTACTTCTAACCATCCCCTGCTGCTTCCTGTAACTGTAGGTGCCCCCTCCCAACAGGTTCCTTAAATCTGTACCAGCAAAACACAAACTGTACCTTGCCCTGGAACACCTCAGCTACATGGTTTTCCCGTAACACATCATCGAGCAATGCTATTTTAACCCTTTTCTGCCTTCTTGACCATAGTGCAGAGGAGAAATCTGAGCTGTGTCCCTTGGTGAAACATTTTCGATGACTAACCAAATTCATGTCCTTGTTACTGATGCCTGTCTTATTGCTGTAACTGATTGCTGCTACAGTATAATTATTACTTGACCGTTTGCCATGCCATTTCATTAATATTATGCTCTCTGTTAATTTGTTACCTTGTAATTCATCTTACTGTGTACTGGAGCAGTTTATAATTCATCTGTTTCTCGCCTGCTTGGGACCTCCAGAAAAAAAAACAAGATAATACACAAGTGAAAATTTTAAATTAATAAAATTAATTTAAAAAGTTATGTATTTTTTATTTGAGCCCCTTACCACACAGAAGAAAGTTTGATGACACAGAATTTTTAGACACATTTTAGTTTATATTTTATGTATATATAATAACTGGCCTTGCCTTTTTCCCATAGGGAAACTGTGGCATAATTTGCTGTTATAAAGGAGCGTTTATAACGGCAAACACGCACACGGTTTCCTCTCACTCTGCGCTTGCCCCACTGCAGCTCTTCTCAGACCAGGGCCGCATGTTTTGTTTGTTCTGCAGAGACCCAACTGCCATTTGGACTCTGTGGTAAGTGCATTTTAAAACAGAAAAGGTACCTCAACGGGGAAAACTTATCTTCTCGCTGCTGACTGAAAAAGTTTTAAAATAAAATAGAAAACGACCGCATACTGAAAGTAAATGGGACTGTGGAGTGCTTCGGAACCTGCATTCATTTTATATGATTGCTGTGGTGAACAAGGCAAACCCAGCAATTATATAAAATAAAATATGGGGTGATGTGTTTAAACTTGAAGTTTACACACACCCTCTTGGTTAGATGCTAACATAAAAGCATCTAACCACTCGAGTGTGTGTAAACTTCTCGTTACACACATCACCCCATACTTTATTCTCTATGTTTTTATATTTTACTTTATAACTGTGCACATTAAAATAAAAGTGCCTTTAGGGAGGCAGTGTAACGCAGTGGTTTAAGGAACTGAGCTGCAAATCTGGTGACATCCAGCAGGCCAGACTTGGGTTTGAATCCCACAGCTTCCACTTGCGTACTGTGTGACCCTGAGCAAGTCACTTAACTTCCCTGTGCTCCCAGGTCGTACCTGTCAAAAGCTTTGAGCTTAGTGTGCTACTCCTGGTTAAACGACTAAAAAAAAAAAAATATGTGGACAGTGTTCATTTAAGCAGTAATACACAAAATATACTGTGAGACATTGTCAAACCTTGGGTAAGTTGTGAGGCACGAGGAAATGCCGAGTGCCTTCAACCACCCAGGAAGTGATATCCCATGATATACCACACCCTGGAGTGTAGTATTATGATCACAAAAAGGACTGTAATTTGTTAGGAAGTGGCTTATCTTGATGATGAGTTTTGAACTGTAATGATATACTGTGATATCACAGGTCAAAGACTGCTTCAGACAATCAGCTTTCAGGATTTCTGCTGTCCATTTTATAATAGACTTTATCTGCCCTGGTTGCTTGTCTACACCTGACATCATAGTCCACTGTTTGACTTCGTGTTCCTAATCATTTCCACAGGATCGGATTGCAATGTCACAAAAAGCAGAGCATTAAGATGGTGGGTACAGTCAGCCAGAGCCAGACAATCAGACAGAGCAGATGAAGTCTAGGGGATGTGATCTGTGGTGGTGCTTATGTGCAGAGTAATAATCAAAATGGGGGTGTTAAATAAATAAAATAGATGGAAGTATAAACTGAAATATATCTAAAAATTATGATCCTCCAGAGTTTCTGCTTGAAAGTCAGAGGTCTTTTATGAAGGTCTAAACAGTCTTGGTTTAGTTGACATGCAGCTTTTTCACTGCAGTAGAGGAGTGTTCACGTCCTTAAGAAAGTAAAATTTAACTACACAGTGATAATGAGGGATTAATATTTAGCGCAGTGGCCTTTAAAGCTGAGAAGTTTAATATCCTAATCTTACCTTAAGGTCGGGGAGAACAGAGAGATTTTGTTCGCTGAGACTGCCAGGTGATCAACCCTTCCGATAGTCTTATTTGAGGGGGCTTATTTGTTTCAACGTGATAGTAGCGGTAAGTGGTGGAGTTTGGTGGGTGGGATTTCCAGATGATGTTCTGACACTGGTATGAGGGGTGCTTTATGCTCTGTTCTTTGGGGCAAAGTACAAGTTGTGAAGAAGGACTTGCTTGTTCATGTGGCGTTGGTCAGCAAAATGGAGGGTGGCATATTCATAGGAGGTCCCAGGGTTCAAAGCTCACTCAGAACCACTCGCTGTGCACAAGTCACTAATATTTGTAGGGGGTTTTACAATTGATTTATCCAGAATAACCCAGCTGAGATGCAAAATCTTGTTTTCAGCATGGTCCTACTTTTACCCATGTGTAGGACTGCCTGATGTAGTCAGGACAGACTTGTAGGAATCACATTAGTGCAGGTTTACCAAAACTGGAAGAGGCATTTTATCCATGTTGCTACTGCGAGTACTTTAAGGACTATGTTCATGTCTCAGCAACAGAGGTAGTAATATGGATACTTCCCCACCCTCTAACCAACTCCATCATATTTACATTAACACAGTAGTTTCACACTGCTGCAATCAAAGAAAAATGATTCTGTCCCATACTCAGTCACACACACACACACACACACACACACACACGCGGCAGCTCAGCGATATCTTCTCAGGCCCCCCTCAGCGGAGTGGGACAAACATAACAATGCCGTACTCGGTGGAATCTCATCTGGTGCCCCAAAGGAGAGGCACGCACATAATCCCATAGTTGGCAGTTGCTCCTCCAGTCCACCATGGGAGAGGGGAACACACATAACAAAGCCACACTGGACGGCATCTCCTTCAGTGCCCTTGGGACAGGGGGCAACTTATAAGAAAGCCATGATCAACAGCAGTTCCTCTGGTCCCTCTCAGGAAAGGGGGGGCACATACAACAAAACCACTGTTAGCGGCAGCACCTTTGGTCCCTGTCAGGGAGAGGGGGACAAATGCAGTGAAGCAGTGCTTGGTGGCAGCTCCTGTCCTTTTCAGGAGATGGGGACACACTCGAAGTCCCAATCAGTATCAGCTCCTGTGGTTCCCCTCAAGAGAGGGACAAACACAACAAAAATCGCAATTGGCAGCAACTCCTCCAGCCTCCCTCTGAAGTGGAGGATACACATCATAAAACCGTGATCAGTGGCATCTCCTCCAGTCCTCCTTAGGAGAGTGGGACACACATAACCAAGCTGCATTTGGTGACATCTCCTTCAGTCCCCCTTGAGAGAGGGAGATGCACTGCGGGTTAGACCTGTCATTTAAAAAAAAAAAGTTCACCTCGCTTCCAGCTCAGCTAACTCTCTTAGTCCCAACCTCTGTTTAACCTTCACTTCCATGTCTCCCCAATTGGGCTGAATATATTGTCCATTTGACAGCAGGTCCAACACTAATTTTCTTCCACCGTTATGGCAGCAGGCCAAGGATGTCAGTTTCAAATCGTCATACAACTGATGCTCCAGTAACAGCTCCTCTCCTTGGCCCCAAAAAGTTTCTGTCTTGAGTTAGGAACGCACTGTTCCTAAAGCGTTTTGTGTAGTTGTTTTCAATTCTGTAAGAAAATCAGCAGATAAAAGACCGCCGGTTTTGGCAAGTAAAACTAACATAGCTGTTTAGTCCGAGTAACGATGCATGCATACTACGCCCCTGTGATCGATACGTTTTTAGCAAGAGGATAGTCTGGCAGGTAGGATGGTAAGGGGAAGAAAAATATCACTAATGGGCACACATTATCAAAGAGTTTGATTCTGGCAGGTGGGGGGCCTGGGAAGTTAGGCAGGGATCATTGATTGCGTGCCTTAGTGAACCAGTTATTGAATGTTTGTTTGTAATGTCAGATCTTGCTGCACAGGGTGACAGGAAAGTTGCCATTGTTCACATCAAGCATTTTAATATTGTTCAGGTACGAGGGGGTGGGAGATGTTACATCTCTTTGTCCCTGGTGCCTAGCAAGACCCCCCCATTAACACAGCTGTAGCTTTGCATGACAGAGACTCGCATGCATTTGTGTACAGTATGGTTTGCATGGGTCTGTGTGTAAGCAGCTATGCATCTAAGTGTTGGATGAAGAGGTGTGTGTGTGTGTGTGTGTGTGTGCGTGCACGTGCACATCTGTGTTTGTGTTTAGGGTGTGTGCATGTGTCTGTGTGTGATGTGTATGAGTGCATCTCTGTGTAGGGGTGTATGTCTGCATGCCTTTGTATGGGTGTAAGTGCGCATGTGTCTACAGGGGTATATGTGTCTGCAGAGGTGTATACTTAAATGCATTTCAAACAACATGATGTCTTGCTGTATTCAGACATAATGCAGTTAGCCCCAGCACTTGAACTGCCCCGGAGAGGAAAGAGTTAACTCTATGCAGAAGCATAGAACGTTGAGCTCGAGCTCGGTTTTAAACCTCTGTCTGTGGTACTTCCCAGTGTAACTGTCAGATTCTTTACTCCACCTAACAGTGAAGTCGCTCCGGAGATTTCCTCTGCTCGGTTGGGTAAAAGAAAAATATAGCATTTGGTTTAAACTGCATTTTTTTGTTATTTTCAGATTTCCAGCCTCTGTCTACGGTACAGGTAGTATGTAGATAGGTAGTAACTGTGTTTTATTTTGCTAAAAAGAGTGGAAATTGTCTTTCTTCGGTTTCTTTACGGTCGGTCCGGTTTGGAACCGACTTTGTAAAATTTTTCTCTCTTTCTGGGATTAGTGTGGTGTTCCGGTACCGATCGGTTTCAAGAGAACCAGACTTTTGCTGGTTCTTTTAAAAAGCCTGTGACACGGTTTGTAACCGATCGGTTGCTTTATTACCTGGCTTGAAAGCTTCTATAGGGTAATTTGTTAGGTTGGCCATGTCTGAGAAACCCAAGAAGAAAACCGGTCCCACTGGTTTTCAACACTGTACTGAGTGTGGGGAGGCCTTTGCTAAGGCCGACCTCTACCTCATCTGTGTTTATTGTCTGGGGTTTGACCACCTCAAGTCAGACTGCTAAATCTGTAAGAACTTTCCTAAAACCACTCTAGATAAAAGACTGAGTAGGCTGAAGGAAAGGGAGGCCGAGAAGTCTGTAGATCCGGATGGCCAGCCCGGTTGGTTGCGGCCCGAACCTGAGGAGGTGCCTTGACCCAAGCGATACTCTTCCCGGCAAGGAGAGCCGACCGAGGGTCGGGTTCACAAAGAAAAAGCACAGGTCTGCCGGTTCGGATCCTGTATCCCACTCTCCAACCGTGGACAAATAGCCAAAGCGATTAGTATTGTCCAGTCGCTTAGAGCGTTTCAGTCTGAACCGATACCGCCGGTTCGGTGCTCGGTTCTGTCGGATCCGTCTCCTCCGGATTATAACCCAGATGCTTATTATGAGGAGTAGGAGGGAGACGAAGACTATCCCGGTGATGACGATGAAGGGGGTCTGGATGTGCCCATTGAACCGGACATCTCCCCAGACAGGCCCTCAGGTGTCTCTCCTCCCAGGCTCTCTGAGTCCCCTTCACACTTCTTGTTCTACAAAAAGGTGGCACAAACCCTGCAGCTTCCCTTGGTTGAAGCAGCAGAGGAAGATGAAGAGCCTGATTTTGTGGAAATGATGGACATCCCAGAGTCCAAAAAGCTGTTGATCCCTCTTCATAAATCTTTGGGGAAACAGACACACAAAATTTTACAAACCCCTAATTCAGTACCTCCTGTGGATAAGAGAATGGACAGGAGGTATTCGTTGTCAGGCTCAGCTGCAGAGTTCCTTTATATTCATTGCAGCCATGTTGGGGTAGTGCAGGCTGCAGCCTGTGACAGGGCTAACATTCCTTTGGCTTCACACCACCCGGATAAGGACTCCAGGTAAGTGGATGCCATGGCCAAAAAACAGTATTTGGCATCCTCTTTGGGACTCAGGCAGGTTACTTATATGGCCTACACAGCCAGGTACCAGAAATCCAGATGGGACACGGTTCTGGAACTGGCTAAACAGGCCTCTCCCCAGCTAGCCAAGGAGCTGGAGGTGGCGGCTGCTGATGGAATTGAGACTTCCAAAATGCAGTTTCATGCTGCTGTGGACTCCCAATGATGTGACATCTAGAGTCATGGCTACATCTGTGTCTCAGAAGACATGCTTGGCTCAGATGTACTAGCCTTTCACAGGATGCCCAGACTAAGGCCATGGATTTTCCTGTAGTAGGTGACTCTCTGTTTGGGGAGCAGACAGAGGCTTACATGAAGAAAATGTATGAATATAGGACCACGTACAGGAGTGCACGGGCCAAGAAAAGGCAGGCCACTCCGCACAAGCAGCAGTCTAGTGGTAGGGGCAGGCCCTTTCAAAGGTCTTTTTACCAAGCCCATGCCTCATCTCCCTTCACACAGAGGGGGTTCTTCAGAGGGAGGGGTAGGAGGGAGATGAGCAGGGCTGCTCCCTCCTCCTCTCAGTCTAAGGCTTCTGCCAAGCAGACACCCTGATGTGTCAGCTGGGGTCGACTCCCCATTTCCAGTAGGAGGCAGGCTGGCTTACTGCTTCCAGGCCTGGAAGTCTGTGACCTCAGACAAGTGGGTCCTGGAAGTAGTAAGCCAGGGACGGGCCGTCAACTTCAAAAAATTTCCAAAAAGAAGGGCCAAGTCCTTTCCACCTGCATCAGTCTCAGAAACCCTTGCCCTAGAGGCAGAGGTTTCCTCTCTCCTAGCTCTCAGAGCTATAGAGAAGGTTCCTACTCGGCACAAGGGAAAAGGACTGTATTCCAGGTACTTCCTTACCGCAAAGAAAACAAGGGAGTGGCGACCCATCCTAGACCTAAGGTATCTGAACAAACACATTTCAAAGCCCAAATTCAAAATGGTAACTCTGGGAATAATCCTTCCCTCTCTAAGGCCAGGGATTGGCTAGCATCTTTGAACCTCAAGGATGCCTACTTCCATATTCCTGTCAGGTGCTCCCACATAAAATACCTCAGGTTCGAGTTGCCTTCAGGCCATTACCAATTCAGAGCCATGCCATTCGGTCTAATATCAGCTCCAAGGGTGTTCACAAAGTGCCTTGCAGTAGTGATGGCTTACCTCAGAAGACAGGGTATCACCATCTTTCCGTATCTGGATAACTGGCTGTTAGTGGGTCAGTCTCATTTACAGGTCAAGTCAGCTCTTCAAACTACCCAGGACCTACTCAGCTCCTTGGGTTTTCTTCTCAATCTTCCAAAGTCTGTACTTGAACCAGTTCAACTTTTCACCTTTATAGGCATAGAGTTGGACACTGTACAAGCAAAAGCCTTCCTTCCCTTGGCAAGAGTAAAGGCCCTAGTGGATCTCGCTCCCTCCTTTCGACCTCAGGTCTCCCACCCAGCAAGACAGTTCCTCCAGCTCCTGGGCTACATGGCAGCTTCCACGGCAGTGGTGCAGGGAGCAAGGCTCCAGATGAGGGACCTTCAGTTTCATCTGAGGTTTTTTTTGTCTCAGAAGAAGGATTCACTTACCAAACTGATTCCAGTGATTCAGACTCTAGTCCAAGCTCTCCAGTGATGGCTGGACCAGGACAACCTCAGATAAGGGGTTCCATTTCTCCCTCAAGTCTCATCAGTAGTTTAACTGTGGTTGCTTCTCTCCTAGGGTGGGGAGCCCACCTGGGAGCCCTGACAGCTCAAGGGCTCTGGTCTCCACATGAGGCTCTCCTTCATATCAGTTTCCTGGAACTCAGGGCAGTTTTCCTAGCCCTGCAGAGCTTCTTGGATTCAGTCAAGGGCAAGGTGGTCCAAGTCAGAACGGACAACACCACCACAATGTGGTACATGAACAAGCAGGGAGGCACTCGGGCCTCGGCCTTGTGCGCAGAAGCCATGAAGCTGTGGTCTCTGGCCTGTTCTCTTCAGACTTCTCTGGTAGCAGTTCACCTTCCAGGGAAGGACAACATACTAGCAGATGCTCTGAGCAGAATTTCTCAGGGACACCACGAATGGTCCCTGGATCCTCACATACTGAAGGTCATCTTCTCCAGGTAGGGCACTCCAGAGATGGATCTCTTTGCAGCACCGGACAATCATCAACTTCCTGTTTTGTTGCAGACCTCCAGTCCTGGGGACGGTTCCCCAGGATGCTCTCTTTTTGGACTGGAAGGGCAGGTTTCTCTATGCCTTCTCTCCCTTTCCTCTGCTGTTCAGAGTTCTGATCAAGATCAGGCCTCAACCCTGCACAGTGATACTGGTGGCTCCAGATTGGGCCAGACAGCCTTGGTATCCTCTACTGCTGTCCTTGTCAGTGTCACGTCCCTTGTCTCTGCCCAGGACATACAATCTCCTGTCCTCCTCCCAGGGTGGATCTGGTTCCCAATCTCCAGTCTCTCCATCTCAAGGCCTGGCTCTTGAAGAGTTAGAATATGCAGCTCTACATCTTTCTCAAGGAGTTCTGGATATTCTCAAGGTCTCTAGGAAACCTTCCACTAGAAAAACTTACAACTCCAAATGGAAAAGGTTCAGTATTTGGTGCTCTCAGAAAGGCATCCTGCCTGATTCTGCAGACATTTCCACAACCTTAGACTATCTAGTTCATCTCAATGGTTTAGGCTTTAGGCCTGCCATTCTGAAGGTTCATCTAGCAGCTGTCTCTGCATTCCTCTCAGCAGGGAAGGGCTCTTCCCTGGCATCTCATCCTGTTTTTCAGAAAGTTTTTCAAAGGCCTGGTTCACATTAACCCTGCCTTTTGGGAGCCCACTCCACCTTGGGATCTTAATGTTTGCATAGCTCAGCTAATGCAGCCACCCTTTGAACCTCTGGCTTTGGCCGAATTGAAGTACTTGACCTGGAAAACTGTGTTCCTGGTAGCTATTACTTCTGCCAGGCGGATTAGTGAGTTACAGGCTCTGTCAGTGGAACCTGACTTCATCTCCTTCCATAGGGACAAAGTAGTCCTCAGAACCAATAGGAGGTTCTTGCCCAAAGTGGTTTCAGATTTTCATCTGAACCAGTCTATATCTCTCCCTGTGTTTTTCACTGACCATTCTTCTTCAGGTGAAAGAAGGTTACACAGTCTGGATGTTAAGAGGGCCCTTAGCTACTACATTGAGCATACTAAGGCACATAGAAATGACTGTCTTCAATTGTTTCTCACTTATGGTGAAGTGGGGAAGGGTAAGCCTGCCACTGAGAGAACTGTTGCCAGGTGGATTGTTTCTTGTATACAATTTTATGACGACAAGTTGGGTAGGATGCCCCCTTCAGGCCTGAGGGCTCACTGGACCAGGGGTACAGCTGCTTCTCTAGCTGCAGCCAGAGATATACCTTTGTTAGAGATCTGTAACGCAGCCACCTGGAAAACAGTACATACTTTCACCAAGCATTACTCCGTGGACATCCAGGCTAGGAGTGATGCTAGGTTTGGTACAGCAGTACTGCAGAGCCTCTTCCCAAAGTAGGTTCTGCACTCCCTCCTCCATAGGGAACTGCTTGGTAGTCTGCATTATGTCTGAATACAGCAAGACTTCATGTTGTTTGAAGAAAAAATTACTCACCATAGTAATGTTGTTTCTTCTAATGGAGTCTTGCTGTATTCAAACCTCCCCCCCGCCTCCCCTCTCAGAACCTGGTTTTGGAAAGTGGGCTGGCAGGTACAGTGTTGCACCTCAGGGATGTACCTTGTATCCTCCCTCTTGGGGGGGGGGTAGATGTTATTATTATTATTTTTTTCTGGTGTTTTACTAAATATTGTCACTACCTTTCCTTCTTGGGTTCTCGACTTGAGTCTTTTGGGGCCCAAGAAGATATATTTTGCCCTTTGGCTATATTTGAACAATTTCCATACTTTAGTTACTAGTTAGTTAGCTCGTAAGAATCTGACGGTTACACTGGGAAGTACCACAGACAGAGGTTTGAAAACCGAGCTCGAGCTCAACGTTCTATGCTTCTGCATAGAGTTAACTCTTTCCTCTCCGGGGCAGTTCAAGTGCTGGGGCTAACTGCATTATGTCTGAATACAGCAAGACTCCATTAGGAGAAACAACATTACTATGGTGAGTAATTTTTTCTTATGGGGAGTATGTGTTCATGCACATGTTGGTAGGGATATATGTGTGAATGTATCTGATTTTTAAAGAGCACTTTTCCCAATCTAAAAAACATTAAACGAGGCGCTCCCTTACCTCATCGAGAGCTCCTCCATGCTGTTTTCACTTCTTATTTTTCAGCCCACAAAAGAAGGGATCGGACCATAATTTGCCCCTGAGGGGCTGGCCACACTATCCCTTTCCACTTCCTGACTCTCTGATCCATCCCTGTGCGCCAAAGTTTTGTGATGTAATTAATTATAGGTTGAGTGTGTGTGTGTGGGGGTGCTTCATTCACTTGAATGGAGTGTCTTTTTCAAATGTGATTTCCCTTGGAATACGGCAGTTACCCAGGAGGCAGGGGAGCCGTAGGATAGAGGGGAGTGGTAGGAGGGACCAGGGCAGGAAGGAGGTGTGCGTTACAGCAACTATTAGGTGGGGAATTGTCAACTGCTTTTTAACATACTAGATGGAGGTACAGTGGAGCCCACTTCTAAGAATATCGGCCAGCTAACTGGGGAGGATGGCCAGGTTCAGGATATACTGCTATATTGAGTCTAGCTAAGTCAGATAATAGGGGAACAATATCAGCAGGGCAAGTTTAATCCATGGAGTAGGTTTCCAATAATGGCTTTCCCTAGAGTAGGTCATATCTACATATAATGGATATTAGCAGTTTCTAATTGCCGAACTACACACACTGGTCTTGAGCAAATCAACAATGATGCAGTTCATGTGAGATTCATGCAACAACGGCTTACCTTACCCTTCAGGGGGTCTTCACTATATCCAGGGCCCCTACTTTTCTGCGGCACAGTGGGACCAAGTTCTGTGGCAAGACTACCATTTGCCACAGAACTTCTGCGGTGGTGGTTTGTAATTTCTGCGGAAGTTCTGCAGCACTAACAAACTACCACATCACAGTGTCAGCTTGTGATCCTGACTTCACTTTCGTGGCAGTAGTTATAGCAATCAGGATGGTGGAAAGCACAGTAACACTAGTTCAAAAAATAACAGACTTATAAAAATAATTTTATGCCTAAAAAAGCAAAACTAATGTCTCTCCCTTAAGGTCCTAGCATGTTGCATAAATGACATATGCAGAGGGGATCTTACGTGATAAATAAGGTATTTCTATATGCATGCTATCTATCCCACTAATGAGGTTTCCACTGTCTATCACTTACATATTTGCATGTGCTTTCTACACCACTCATGAGGTTCCCACTGTGCATCACTTGTATATTTATTTGCAATCTGTAACGTACATACAAATATGTGTGTGTGGTGAGAGACAGAGATATTGTGTGTGTGTGTCTGTGTGTGTGTGTGTGTGTATAATATATATATATATATATATATATTTTTTTTTTAACTTCTATGAACTAGCATCCTCATTCATACAGGTCCCATTGGAAATGGAATAGAGGAGTTATTGCAAAACTCATTTTTCATGTCAACCTGCTTTCCCTGACACACTGCGTAACACCATCAGGCCATGACATGCATGTGAACCAATTGTGAGATACAGCTCTCCGGCCCATCACAATGTGTTCACCATGTGACAGAACACTGCACCATACCTTCCCAGGCTCCGAGCAGTGATGTGTTCCACCAATCCTTGTGCTGCCCAGCCAGCTCCCAGAGCCAATCTCTGAACCTGAGTTGCCGGGCACGGAAACTGGCCCAACAGCTGTCCCTGCACACAACATTTCTCAATAACTTTTAGGTGATTCTATCAACCAGTGACAATATGTATTCAATAACCCTGGCAAAAAATGCGTACAGTGCAATTATTTATTTAACAGGTCTATTCTTTCAGCAGGTCTACACATTATTATATTTCACTTTTCTGGTCATAATTACTTTATTTTTCTTAAAAATTTAGACAGTTAAATTCATTTTACCAGTTATTCATTTCAGATAGCGTCTCTATACCTTAAAGGCACAAATAGGTTTGTACAAAGTGAGGTATGGACTTAACAGGTCTGTGCTATTGACAAGGTTTTGTTTAAGTTGGCCCTAGTGCAATAATGTAAGACTGAAAATTGTATTAGGCTGTAGTGCAGGTTGAGCAAATATCACCATGCATGATGTGCTGTGCCACCATCTCTGGCAGTGGGAGCTGTGGTAGATAAGGGACTGTTCATTTCTGTTGCAGATTGCAGCCATTTCATTAACTAATGTATGATGTTATAGCAATGATAACATCACTTTCTGAGCATATAGGGGGTTTAGGATATAAAAAGAGGGGAAGGGAACCAGATTCTTTGTATAAACAGATGTTAATAAAAAAATCACCAAGAAGAGTGAATTCTGTGGCACTGCAGAAGTTCTGCGGTAGATTGCAAGTTCTGCGCAAAATTCTGCAGCCGCAGAATTCTAGGGGCCTTGACTATATCTGAGAGAAAATTAAGTGTCTGTCAGCCTTACTGTACACACTGGTTATAAGTAAACAATAATGCAAATCATATGAGATTCACCTTAAATGGCAACAGACTGCAGTCATTGGTACTAGTTTACAATATAGGCAGACTCTATATGATGATTTGGCTACACATAGGAGAGTTGGCAGTTACAGACAGATTGGCTGCTCTACCAGTTTTAGGGAACAGCATATACCATGAAAACCTAACCTGTGGATCTAACTATGCCAGTCCTGGGAGTAGAGGTACCAGCATTAGTGGTAACAATGGATGTTTATGGATGTAGTGTGTGTGTGTGTGTGTTTTCGTATATCTGTGCGTGTAGAGAACCTATAACCTACTTCTGCATTGGCTTGACTTGTAAGGCTTTACTTAATGCGCTACTGTGAAGCAAGTGAAGGGTGAGCTATGTAAGTGAGTGGTATAATAAGTGTGGGTTAAAACAATTCCCTACAACTTCATACACACAATATCATAGTAATGCAACAACAACAACAAAAAAATTAAAGTACATATCAAGCTAATACCCTGGCAACCATTGCTGGCGCCAGTCAACATTTATTTCAAGTAGAAGTGAAGCACTGAGAGAGATTAAAAAGAAATCAAAATTATTTGCAATTTGCAGTTGTTTGTAAAGCTTCTTTTCATTTTAGAAAGGATACCACCAATTAGTATATATGTAACTGTACCTGGATATAAGCTAATGTGCAACAATACATTTTGTATTATTTTCTTTTTGTGGGCAGCATTCTGTACAGTTCTCTTCATGGAGCCAGCAGTTGGAGTTTTCACTGCGTTACAGTTTGTTTATAGTAGACTTCTGACCATGAGTATGAGCTGCTGACCACTCAGGTTATTTTTTTTAACACAATTAGTGACTGACCTAGTCAAAACTCCAAATTCTTGGTATAAGTAAATGGGGCCTTCAAGATATCTCTTGGCTAATCAGAAGCGTAATTTATTGACGATTTAGGGTTCTTATGAAGTCCAGCAGTATGGGATGAAACTCTTTTTATTAATTACGCCTTTTTTTCCGTGGTGTTTTTTTACAGGACTTGTGTGTAGAAAATGATCCACTCAGTTTGCACCTTGATTGGAGCTAGAGAGATTGGGAGAGAGACTGAATGCAAGTTCAAGTTTATTTTACAAGGAAAATGCTCCATTGAGCAAGCTCATTTTCAAGGAGGTCCTGGGTAGGATAGCATACAGAATAGGTACATACAGTTGGGGGAAAAAACTATAGAATTGAAACAAGGAGACACAATTACAGTGCCATATTTGATTAACAATATTTGCAATGTCATTGTTACCAGGTTATAATATGTACAACAATAATGATAATATAAGTTAAGTCCAGAACTGAATAAACAAAATAGAAAAATGAATTTGGGTAAAGGACAGGCCAATATGCAAGAGATTCATCGCTACATCAGTGTTTACACATTATTATAATTACAGAAACGTCTCATTTGACATTAATTTTCCAGAAGTCATTTAAAGACACCTAGGCTTACTAAGCTGGCAAGTCTGAGTGTATTTTAAGTAGATGTGAACACATTTCATATTCTGAATGCACCCCACCCCCATTGACACATACTGTTCATGCTCTAAATTGCATAATTGTTTTAGATTTGTTTTTACCTTTTTTTTATTCCAGTTGGAGCAGCTTCAAACAGGAGCACTTACTAACTTCACTGAGCATGTGCAAAACAGTTTGCACTTGAAAAAAGCCCCAGTGAAGAAAGCTGTTAATGTTATATATATTTTTTTTATGTCATGAAATACAACATAAAGGAGAGTCTAGGAGCTACAGTTTTAGGACCAGTACTTCCACATCTTGTAACTTACTTACTTTGATATATACGTTTTTTTACTAGGTTTCCATTGGGGCAGAAAATGAAAATGTTTTAGGCTTTAAGCGAAGACTGAAAAATATATATATATTTTTATCTTACTCCAGTTTTTGCGCCTTACTGCAGCGCTCGGTGAGGCATCCAGCTGCCCGGCCCCACCGACCGGAGGACAGGAGGCTCACTTGCCGCGAGGTTCCTAGCACAGCCGTTACCGGACCCCCCCCAACACAATTCCACGACAGGCTTCCAGGTTGGCGGTTGTGCAGCCTTCAAGCTGCTCGGTCGCGCCCAGCTCTTTTCCACCCTAGATTTTTCCCCTGGAGCTGGCAGTTCAATGACGCGCTGCGTACACGCAAGCGTCTTGCCAAACTCCACCCCATGCTAGTGCCACGTCTGGCACTTCTCCTGGCCTTCGCCAGGGGCCACCCAAGCGCGACACAACCCTCTAGCCCACCCCAGAGGAAAGGGAGCAGTCCTGAGCCGCTCAATCCAACCTCTCCGGTGCCAGCTCCTGACGACCGAGTCCATTCCTGAACCCAGGTCGCCGGTGTGGTGTGAGGTGTAGTGTCCAGCATATCAAGCCTCAGCGCCACTGGGCCGGCGCCAAAATACTGAAAAATATGAATTAAAAAAAAAAAATAAATTACTTGGGATATGTGTCTGTAGAGAAATTGTTTATTAGACAGTATGAGCCAATTATTATTTTTTAATCTAGCTAAGAATGTTGGATTACAACACTCATCGTTATATAGGCTCCTGCCTATGAAGACCTGTGTGTTGTATTAGAGGTCTTTATGTGCATCACCTTTTCCCATTTTCCCATTAAATTGAATGGGAGGAAAAAAATGAGATGATTTATAAATTAAATGAAGTCGACTGTAAAGAATGTCATGAACCCACTTCTGGTGGACAGGTCCACTGAGCTCACAGTGCCCACCCCTAAGTGCCGTCCATAACGGGGGAACAGGAATACCCTCCAAGTGTCCGTCTAGAGTGCTCGCTGATTTCATGACTTAACACTCGCCACGAGGTCCCAGGGCTTCCTCTCTATTCTGGGTAAGGGCAAAATACAGTCTCATGTCTGTAGCCAGGTGAGAACCCTCCTTGGTTGCTGTACTGGGGGGCCCAGGTTTTATGAGCTCTTTAGGATTTGCCCTCATAAACCTGATTGTGTCCTCTCCCTTGGATGTGCAGCACCTAGTCCCTCTTTACAGACTCCTCCCAAGACCTGTGTATTCTCCTTTATTTTAGGCACCCAGATCCCCTTGCAGGATCCTAGTCTTAGTAGTGAATGGTAGCACTTTAGCAATTACAGGCTGGTCTCAGAATTGAATAAACCTTCCATCTTTTTTACACACACAAATCACTCGCAGGCAGCTTTAAAAGTAAAGTGCTTTACTAAATTACTTACATAATTATCATACAAATGATTCAGAAATTTGGTTACAAAATGACAAAACAAAAGTTGGGAAATATACATAAAACAAATGTGCTGTAAACTTTTAACTGTCTAGTTTTCTACCTGGTTTGTGGATGATCAAAGTCCAGAAAAATAAATGAGTTTGCAAAGACCCAATTCTCTTTTGCATTCACTGGGCCTTAGTCTGTCTCTGTGGCAGTCTTGCTTGGTGTGTGACAGGAAGGAGTGTCCCATGAAAAAGTGTGCAACATTCTCGGATCTGAGGGCTTTAAATACCTTTGGTCCATGCAGTCTGTAACTCTTTGGTGGCCTTAGCGTTTTGGGCCAGCAGGGGTCTCTCTTGCTTTGTCCAAAATTTTTAAGTGAACCAGATTATTGATTAGATTCTCTTAATGTTCTAATATCCTTTGATCTTTCCTCATCCTTCCTGACTTCTAAATGGAGATGAATTTTAACACCTGAAATGTATTCATACTAGACTTCCAGTGTACACCCTCTCCTTCCTGACACCTAATAAAATGAAATTATACCAGGACAGTTCCTGGAACCTAAAGCACTTTTTCTTTGAAAGATAGGGGGAAAGATGGCTTTTCCATTCCTGTCGCTTTCTGATACCCCTGCCTTTGAAAATGTAATTTTCAGCTTCCTGGCAAGTAAGCCTTTCTCGGATCACAGAATACCAATTTCAAACTACATGAAGTCTTGCTATATTATGACATATGCAGTGAGTCCCAACCTTTGAACTGCTCTGGA